>CM057837.1:66268976-68991476 GCA_030068075.1 Paguma larvata
CTAATCTCTACATTTGTGGTATATATAATAAACATTTATGACTAATGTTAACTGAATGAATAAATACAAAGTAGAAGAGTAAGAACTCAAGCCATTAGACTCCATGTTGTAAGTTTTTTACTAGAACTACTTATTGAATAAGAAATTTAATACTCAAATCTGTCTTCTCTTAGACTGTGAACTCTGTAAGTGAAGGAAAACTGCTGCCGGTGCTCTGTATCCAATGTCTAAAAGTGAAGCTTTACACATAGTTAAGATTAATAAATATTAAATGAATAAATGAATTAATTAATAAATAAAACCTTAAACCAGATCTGCAGAATGGAACAATTACTTAATTGGTCTAATGACTGCAGATTAACCAGAAACCCCTTTCTTTCGGTTCTGGTCTAATTTCTTAACTATTTAAATATCACATACAGCAATCTTATTTACACTGTATAACTGAAGGCAAGATTCTACAGTACCATGGATCTTTGAAAAGAGGTTATAATGTATCAACCAATATCTATTGCTTCAAACTGGCTCATTTCACTCACTCATTTCTACCTGAACCCTATAGCTAATTTAACTTAATTCCTATGCCATGCCTTCAATAAGTATCTAATGAACAAATAAAACTCAGTGTGTGTGTGTGTGTGTGTACACAATAAGACATTATAAGATCTCAAATTCTTTTTGGAAGTATTAAGAATATAAGTGATATATAAAGAGACATGCTTAGACACAGAAATACAAATACCTACTCCCAAATGAAAATAAAGTCAAATATTTTGTGATTATCCATTTATTTCCAGTAATAATTAAATATAAATTTCCCTCTAGTACCCCAAGAAAAAAAGGGTTAAAAATATTAGGGTAGACCCTTTTCCCCTCCTCCCAAAATACTCTACTAAATTAGGAAGTTATACAATATGTTTAATGCAGTCATCATTTTAGGATTATGTTACAAAGGATTCTACTATTTATAAAACCGCCAAAAACTGAGGAGAATTTCACACAAATATTGGTTATGGATAGTTTGAAATATATGGAAAAGAAGCAGAAAATAATGGAACAAGAGGCAGAAAATATTTATGATCATAAGCAAATAGAAAACAAAATAAACCCCAAAATCAAATCAATGCACATGTTCAAAATGGCTTTTCTTCCTTTCTAATGTTTATCATCCTTTCCTATTCCAAATTTTTGCTACCAATCATCTCTTCAAATGGTTAAAAATGAAAGGAATAAATAAAACACAAACTCTTAAGAAAATCAATTTAAATGCTCATGGCAAGACCACAGATCCATAAAGTCTGCAGGTCTATTGACTAATTGATATAAGGGTGGAATATATCTACTAAACCAATTGTCCTTTAAAATTGACTCTTATTTTAAAAGTATATACATAAAATTCTTATAATTAAAAGTTATTTTCAACGAGTACACCCAAGCACATAAAAATAGAAAGAATCTTAAAACTAAAAACTAAAACTTAAAACCAGTTAACTATACCTTCTTGATTCATGTGCCAACCAAATAATTCCTACCAAGTAATCCGATCTATACTCTAACACCTCCTGAAAAAGGGAACTCAACATCCAAAACAAGCTTATTATATTTTTGCATTTCTTTACTACTAGAAAGTTTTCCTTTATTGAGCTAAAATGATTCAGTCTATACCATCCACTCATTGGTTTTCTATCCTTGAGTTTTCACAAATAAATAAATAGATCTAATCTCACTTCCACATAAAGAAGGTGCTTCAAATGAAAAAGGAGGTTTATCATATATGAGATGGTTTTCTTTCTTCTAAGTTAAAACTACCCAGGTTTTCAAACCATATTCATGACATGATTTTAAATTCCTTCAACAATTAAAAGAAGGGGGGAGGGGAAGAATGTTTTAGAATCTACCCTCTTGATCATGAGTTTCAAACATGAGATAATATACAGCTAACAAAAGCGCAATATAGAATTATTATCCTCTTAGTTTTTGAAACCTAAGGATAGAATACTTTGTTCTTCTATGAGTGGACTGCCATAAATGTCCAGGGAAGCTTGTATCCAATGCTTTATTAATGATGAAGAAGGGAGTAAAGAAGATAGTAAAAGAGTCTCTAAAATGAAATGCTACCTCTTTGCCCTCAACTTTATTTTTTTGACACTAAGGCTACACTATTTCATGTATCAATTCCCTTTTCCTGCTAGAAAGTTCACATTTTATCGCAAGGTTATACTAGATATTTTATGCGTTAAAAAAAAAAAAGACACCATTATATTGTAGCTGAAGAATCAGATCAATGTTCCCAACTTGCTCATGCACTCAATAAAGTTAGTTAAAATACCACACTAAAAAACAGTTTACAGAGCTCAGAGTTAGTATGTGGTTGGAGATTATCTAAATCGTGAAACAGTTTAAAATAAATCAAAGGAGTCAGTAGTCAGTGATGGAAGTATCAGCTAAGCCAAAAATGGCTGAGTATACTTGACTAAACCATTTAACCTCTCCGAGCCTCAGAGTAGCCGCAATGATAAAATGAAGATAAAGAATTAGGATCAGTAGATCTCATATGCTTTGATCTCAGGACCTTTTTATACTTAAAAAAGTACTGAGTACTTCAAAGCTTTTATACGTATCCCTGACCACATTAAATTAAAACAAAACTTCTAAATGTTGATTAATTTTTTTAAATAACAGAACCATTAAATGTCAATATAAATAACATTTTATAAAAAATAACTATTTCCAAATTTAAAAAATTTAGTGAGAAGAGTAATATTGTTTTATAATTAATGTCTGGCTTAACAGAAGACAGCTAGATTCTCATCTGCTTATCCATTTGGTCAATATCACATATCATGGAACCTCTGAAAAACTACTTACATTTGTGAGAAAATGAGAATGGAAAGGACAAACAATGTCTAAGTGTCATTTTGAAAATAGTTCTGTTTCATGGACCCCCTGAAAAAGTCTTAGGAAACCCCGTCCAAGAAACCCTGTGCCACACTAGATCATCTGTAACTCTCAAGATCCACATGAAAGCAGACTGATGACAAGATTTTTAACTTTTTTAATGAAAATACACCTAACTTCACTATGATAGAATGCATCACTATTATGATTCTAAGATATTTCAAAGAGATGATCCTTTTTAAACCAACTATAACAAGCCATCTCAGGGCACCCTGATGGTTCAGCTGGTTAAGCATCTGACACTTGATTAATTGACTCAGGTTAATTAATATCTTGCGGTTCATGAGATTGAGCCCCACATAGGCTTCATGCTGACAGCGTGGAGCCTGCTGAGGTTTCTCTCTCTCTTTTTCTCTCTGCCCTCCCTGTCACACACATGTGCACATTCTCATTCTCTCAAAATAAACATTAAAAAATGAATAAAATAAAATTATTTAAAAAAAGCCATCTCAAAAAAGAAGTATAAGATAAAAACAACAGAATATAGAATAGTCTATACTATGGAAATTCTACAAGGAGGGAAAGCTATCCAAATACTTTCCTTTGTATTACAATATTCTAACATACTTGGCATAACAAAATCACTCATTTTTAAATTATTTATTTACTTAGGTAATCTCTGCACCAAACATGGGACTTTGACACTCATTATCCCCAAGATCCAAGATCAAAAATCACATGCTCTACCAACTGAGCAGCCAGGTGCCCCAAAATTACTCTTTATGTAACAAATATATACAGATCATCTACTGCCTGTAGGGAGTTGTCTTAAGTGGAATGAGAAAAACTAAAGGAGGAGGAACTTCATCCGATTACAGAAGAGAACTGAAGGATTCCAAAACTATAATACAAAGAAAGAAAAAAAAAAAAAACAAATGCTATAAAACAATATGATGGTTCACAATCTTAAGGGTGTTATGAAGATGATGTAATATAATTATGATTAAACTACTCATTCAACACAGTCTAGGAACATAGGTTTTCTATCTATATTTACTACCCAAACAGTGATATGTTTCATTCACCTAAATTCGAAGTAAACACATGTCCTTTCCCCCAAAAAAAAGTCAAATTAAGAAATAAAAGCAACTCGCAGTGCCTGGGGTGGCTCAGTCGGCTGAGCTTCCAACTTCCGACTTTGGCGATGGTCATGATCTCGCCATTTTGTGAATTAAGGAGCCCCACCCCAGGCTCTGTGCTGACAGCTCGGAGCTGGAGCCTGCTTTGGATTCCGTGTCTCCTCTCTCTCTGACCTAACCCACTCACGCTCTATCAAAAATCATAAACTTAAAAAAATATTAAAAATAAATAAAAGCAACTATCAAATCTTTAATTTTCACAATTCCAAAAAGTTCTTTGGTATAATCAACAATGACTTTAGGAAATAGTTACAATAGCACTACATACTTTCATGCCTCCAATCTCCCCTTTGGCCAGACAGCAAATAAGAACAAATAGATAATAAATGAAAAAAATAAGTAAATAAGGGGGTGCCTGAGTGGCTCAGTCAGTTAAGCATCGGACTCTTGATTCAGCTAGGACTGATCTCAGGATCATGAGAGCGAGCACTGCATCCAGCATGGAGTCTGTTTGGGATTTTTCTCTCCCTCTCACTTGTGCCCCTATCCCATTCAAGTGTGTGCTGCTCGCTCTCTTTCTCTCAAAATAAATAAACAATTTTTTAAGTAAGAAAATAAAATCCTAGAGATACTGGCTGAATCTTTCATACTTCACTGAAAAGTGTATTCATTAGCTAGCTATTTTAACTATGATGGACAGTCATTCATTCAATTTCAGCATCTAAACGAACAGTGCACCACATACTACTTACTTTCTAATATATAATTTAGAAGGATCAGCTTTTTCTTTTTGTAAAAATAATGAATTTAAGCCTAATTTTTTCTCCTTTGTTTGGGAAATATTCAAGAAAACATAAAATAATTAAAATGTTTCCCTTAATTTGTAAATAACTATGTAACTCAGTTATACTGTTTACTTAAAAATGTAAAGAAAACTAAAACATAAATTTAGTAATACACAATTCCTTTTAGGAATAACTATGTTTTTTCATGCATGTGGAATATGATAGTCAATAGGATTTATAATGTGTCAAACTTAAAAATATCTACTTAACTTTAGGACAAAATAGAAGTTACTCTGGCATGTAAGTCCAGCAATAGTTTCTAACTTTTAAGATAAAATTCAGCACTCAATATAAGTTTACATTTGAATATTTTCTATTGAGCTCCTCCACCCCCAAAATATTATCCCCTACAAATATTAGAAGATCTTCCATACACTTTTTTAAAGTTCTGTATTCATCCATCCTCTGTATTTGCACAAGCAAAACAGGCAAAATAGCACCATCTGGTGGGTATCATTTTAGTTTTAAAATAATTTTCTACATTTACCTTACTAACACGTCTTTGAAAAAACTGCATAACAGTAGGGAATCATTTTAAAGTACTATGAATTAATGATGAAAATTAATTAGCTTAATTAGCACGCAGAAGTGTACTTTAAAATTGAGCCAAGTTTACAGCACTGTTTCTTAATGATTAAGAAGTTAACTTTCTGTGATCCCATTAAGGATAAAATCTCCTTAGAACTTCACCTTGTGGTCTTAGTTTAAAAAAGAAGTGTTCAAATAAAAAAAAAAAGTGTTCATTTTTAATACAAAAATAATTTCTATTTTCATATAATACATCTATACTATTCAAAGAAAAGGATGAGATGCGAACATAATAATCTTCACAAAAGGTTGTATTGTCTGTTATTTATGTTTATTTTTAGGATTAATTATTTTAGTTAACATGCAAGTGTCGTCTTGGCTTCAGGAGTAGAACCCAGTGATTCATTGCATACATATGACACCCATTGCTCATCCCAAAAAGTGTGGATGTGTCTAAATTATCCACTGAAATTAGTGAGGCTGATCTCAAGGTTTATTAACAATAACAGCTTCTGAGTACTAACAATATGCTGGATAAGTGTCAAAACATAAATTAACTCCCAATTTTAGAGAGCCAAATAAACATGTGACAACTATGGAAAGGAATACAAACAAACAGAAGACAAAATCAGAAAAAAGCTTGGGTTTTTTTTATTTTGGTAAATTCTTTTTTTTATTGTTATTTTTGAGGAGAGGGAGAGAGAGTGAGAGAGAGAGAGGAGAGAGGGACTGAATGCAAGCCAGGGAGGGGCAGCAAGAGAGGGAGACACAGAATCTGAAGCAGGCTCCAGGCTCTGAGCTGTCACCACAGAGCCTGACGTGGGGCTTCCAACTCAGGAACTGCGAGATCATGACCTGAACCTAAGATGGACACTTAACCAACTGAGCCATCCCAGGAGCTCCTTACTTTGGTAATTTTCATATCAGGCTTTCCAAGGTGAAATGAAGGGAAGCAGCAGATTTCTTAGATGCACTTTTATCTAAAATGGTAAAAATTACATAATAATATTTTTCCAGGAACTACTGGTTAACCACATATTGCATTACACTATACATTGTGTATACAATGGAGAGCAAACACAAACATAAAGAAGATATAGGGGCTCCTGGGTGGCTCAGTCGGTTAAGCGTCCAACTTCGGTTCAGGTCACTATCTCGCAGTTTGTGAGTTCAAGCCTTGCGTCGGGCTCTGGGCTGACAGCTCAGAGCCTGGAGCCTGCTTCAGGTTCTGTGTCTCCCCTTCTCTCTGCCCCTCCCATGCTCATGCTCTGTCTCTCTCTGTCAATAATAAATAAACGTTAAAAAATTAGAAAAAAAAAAAAAAAGGAAGAATCAAACCCATTGTCTCATGGAGCTTACAATGTAGCTGCTGTTTTTTCCCACTCAGAGTATCTCTTCAGATGCACCAATTCTCCCCCATTCTAATAATACTGTTGTTTCCTAATGTAAAGGAATTGAACAGCTCAATTTATACAACTTTTACATTAAAAATATATTGATCACTATTAACTTTTGCTTCAACAGGAAAGACTTGAAACAAAGTTCATCTCTGTTCCTTGCCCTAAAACGGTAATAAATTCACAAGAACAATATTTTTGGTGCAAAATACCCATAATACATTGAAGCCTTTAAAGTAACAGAAATACTGATGGCTGAACCAGAACACCAGAAAAAGGAGAAAAGGAAATAAGAAATAAGAAGCAAATAAATTTATTTGCAGAATCGCCAAAGAACTGAGAAATTTCTGAGAAAAGTGCTATGTATCCATGTAAAAAAGCAGAGAGATTAAATAAAAGTCTATACACTGACGAATAAAATAAACCTCTCTCTTCCTCCTCCTCATCTCCCTCCTTCTCTCCCTCTCCCTCTCTCTCTCTCCCTCTCCCTCTCTCTCTCTCCCTCTCTCCTTATCTCATATCCAGCAATAGAAACGTGCCCTGTTGAGCTGCAGGAAAGGAAAGGTTTTTAAGGGCAGACAGGGAATGGAAACAATGAAATTAGCAAAGAATCCTCATCAGCACTACAAGGTAATCCACTGAGAGAGCTTCTGTTCCCCTTAGAAGTGTTACTGGATTGTGGAGTGCAACAGCCAAGAAAGAATTCTTGAGATGTTATATGGTACAACTTAGTTTAATTATTTAAGCAGCACAGAGACAGGACCTGTGGGCAGAAGGGGGCTGCACTTTTGCTGTATGAAGCTTGTGGATTATATGCTTAGTGTTCCCAGGGGGGAGGGGACATGCAGGGAGCATTAGATTCTAAATGTTTTCTTCGAATTTTCTACTCGTAAAAACCTACTTTTGTAAGATTTCTCTGGTGCTTATCATTCACGTTTCATATTAACTATTGGTGAAATACACAGGCAGTCACTGAGGAACCCTTTAAGAATGTGGCAACCAGCACTTATTCGATCCTTATCAAAATTATGTAGGCTGTAGATCAGCCTTCTGGGTTAAAGGTGAACATTTTCTGCTTTTCATCCCTCATCGAAGGACAACTTTGCCTAAAACAATGCAAACTACAGGACTCTCTTGGCTGGTCCTAGAGGGCCCCCTGTGAGTCCCTTGGACCCAGCAGCCTTCATCAGATAGGATGCTGCCAGATTCATTAATTAGCAAACGACGCCAATTTGATCTTCAAATTTACTCAGATAAATTTTGTTTTTTAACAGAGATCCAAGTTTCCCAGATAATTCTGAATCTTGAAAGGATTTGGAGGGGCGTCTGAGTGGCTCAGTCGATTAAGCATCCGACTTCAGCTCAGGAATGATCTCACGGCTTGTGGGTTCAAGCCCTGCATCGGGCTCTGGGCTGATGGCTCAGAGCCTGGTGCCTGCTTCGGATTCTGTGTCTCCCTGTCTCTCTGCCCCTTCACTGCTCATGCTCAGCCTCTCTCAAAAATAAAATAAACATTAAAAAAAAAATTTTTTTAAAAGAAAAGGATTTGGAGTAAGTGAGAGGAGACCTACAAGGAGGAAGTTTTTAGAGGGAGCAGCATGAGATATATATGGACAAGAGGGACATGTTCAGTGAAACTGCAAACAGATGTCAGAACTAGGGATTAAAAAGCAAAGAAAGTTCTTTAGGTTTCAACATGCAAAGAGAAGACATTAAAAGGTTTTAAACCTTGAAGACAAATTTTTCATTTATAAAAATTATAATAGGCCAATATAAATAATGTGCACATTTGAGTGTCCCCACATATGAGAAAGAATTAGATAATTCACACGAATTACCTTAAATTAACACTACACTGTAAGGGTGACAAAAGAGGCAAAGAGTTACAATTGATTTCAGAGTACTCTTGAATCAGAGTGACCTTGAAGAAGTATGTTAAATTTGTAGTTCCCTGTTATTCATAGGAGGAAATACTACCTATTACTTCAAATGAGATCATAAAAGTAAAGGACTAGAACACTTAATAACTACGTAACTAGGTAACCTGTATTCAAACTAAAAATCCACAGTCCAAAACTAAAGAACGAATCTGCTCTCTGAAAGGGCATCAACTCAAAACCCAATGTTTCCATATGCATATTGGAAAAAATTACTACATTTTAGTTAAATGATAAGAACAATGGGCTAAAAAGAAGACCTGAGTAAAAGTCTTTTCCTTGCCAATTATGATTTCTATGCCTCAGTTTATTCTTTACTAAAGTTAAAGGAATCATACCCTAATTGTTTTCTACAGCTGAAAATATTCAAGAACCTGAGGACGTTTTCATTACCAGTGTAAGAGGAGAATGGCATACTTAAACATTAAGTAATACCTTATTAACAACTTTGTGGATGGGAAATAGAATCATTCATTTTAAATCAATCATTCATGATAAAACACAATTTTACCACCTTAAATTTTTTGTGCAAAAGAATGGCCATAAACAGAGAGACTTAGAACCATAACACCCTAAATCTTTAAAAAAAATTTCTAAATAAAACTCCGAAAGACTGACAGTAAACTGTATGCTAAGTTATTCCTGGAATTAACCCGTATAATGGCTTTATTTACTCTGCCAAACAAGTGCGAACATCAAAGGATAATGGCCAATAACAATGATGATGCTGTCAACAACGTGTAACAAAGTCAATGATCCCCAGGATCCAAAGGAATCTTACAGTCTTACTGATAAATTTTGTTTTACAATATCAATAAATCATTCCAGACAGAATGGGGTAGTTAATAGACCTATACTTCCACATAGGGTTTCCCAGTGTAATCTGAAATGAGTAACAGAAAGTGCTTCCTCTGCTAATTTTTGGGGAAAAAAAGTTTCATCTCATACGATATTGGTTTTTCAAATCCCTAACAATAGTTTACAAGGTTAAATTATTACAGTTAAAAAAAAATACTTGGTTTATGCAGGTCTGAGTAAAACAATTATGAAAATAAATAATAATTTTATTAGAGTATATTTTATGGGACCACAAATATAAGATAAGAACAACAAAAAAAAAATCCCTTATTATAAAAACTAATGGAACCAAGGAAACACTGATAAACATTAAGTTCTCACTCAGGTCAGTTAATAAATATAATGGACTACCGAGTCCTGGAAACACAAATGATAGTTTCTATCCCTAAAAAATGTTTAGTCGCTTTTAAATATCTGATGAGACGTCATATAGAAAACATAATAAATTTATAACATGCTTACAGGCTTCCATTTTGGGAATAAATAAGTCATGGGAATAAAAGGTACAGCATAGGGAATGTACTCAATGGTACCATAATAATGTTATATGGTGACAGATGGCAGCTACAGGAGGGGTGAGTGCAGAATAACAAACAGAGTTGTCCGATTCGGCTTGGGTCATGGTCTCACAATTTATGAGTTCAAGCCCCACATCGAGCTCTGTGCTGACAGCTCAGAGCCTGGAGCCTGCTGCAGATTCTGTGTCTCCCTCTCTCTCTGCCCCTCCCCTGCTCATACTCTTTTTCTCTCAAAAATAAAACATAAATTAAAAATAATATCAAAGTCTTGAAGACAGGATGAAAATTATCCACATCTTAGGAACTGCAATATTATTACTATTATTTTCCAAGTCTCACTTTAACAAAAAAAGCTTTGCAGCAAAATAAAAAGCATACATATATAAGAAAACATTATGAAAATTAAGGCAGAGCTTTCTACTTAAAAAGTTCCTCGCATGCAAGGGAAGTTGAATTTTTGCCATTTGGCTTTTACAAACTGATTTAAAGATACCTAAAGTAGAATATTTTTATTATAGAATCACCTACTAATATTAAACATTCTTACATATAGTAAGTACTAGAATATGACAGACCATCTTGCTTTTTCCAGAGATAATTTAATTCTACTTTTATCCTTTCTTCAAGGTGGACTGAACCCATTGTCGTTGCTTTCATCAATGACTAATCTATACCTCTTTGCATATGAATTAATATTCTTATCTTATGGAGAAGATCTAATCCTACCTTTGTTAAATGAACCAGTAAAACAGTTCTAAACAAGTTACTAAGTAATGATTTATACTAGCCTAGAATAAAATCCCCCAAAGTACTAAGACTTTAAATTCTCCCCTCCCCAGAAAAACTATACCATAAATCATGTTTTCAGGAGGCAGTAGAAATGTGATCAGCTTCCCCATTGCGATCCTCTAAAAATATGCAGCATCTCTTTTCAAATATAAAGCACTAGCCAAGGCAACAGCTTATACTGTACACCATTCTTCTGAATATATTTTTCTACTTTCCCTGGTTTAGAGACAATAAATTATTTAGCTTATTTTTAAAGCTGTCCTGCTGGGTTGCTGAGGATCAAATTGAGAAAGAGGCTGCAAATTACGTACTGGAAGAAAGGGCTTCCTGATGATGTTTCTGAAGCACTGAATTAACCAAGCTTTACCTCCAAATTTATTATGTTAAGTAATATAATTTTCCATTTATAGACTAAGTCATTTTGTTTTGTTTCTTTGTTTGGGTGTCTGTATATTTACAAATAGTATACAAATATCCTGATTAATAGTATACAAATTATCCTGATTCCAGGAGAGCATTAGTTCTGGAAAAGTTTATACTCTCATCTACCACATATTTAAAAAGAAACAAATTCTAATTAAAAAAAAAAAGTTGGCATTAAAAAAGTTCTCTCAGAATCCAGACCTAAGGGGGCAGTCAACACAAATTATTCTAAACTTAATCACCAGCGCCAGCTGCCTACTAGAATTAGAGGCACTTATATACGCAGTCAATCCAAATGTTGGGAGAAAAAAAGAAAGCTTGTTTGCTCTCTACTAAGGAAACTTAGGTTGATAATATTTGAGGAATAATGAGAGAGGCACTTAATCTTAACTCAGGATTCTGATTTTCATAAGGAGCCTGCTGTTAAAATTGATTACATTCATGAAAACAAAACTTGGATAACAAAACTGTTTAATTAATCATCAACTTTGCAGTGAAACCAAGAATAATCAAAATTATTGTGAATAAACCCACTTAATGATAAAATACACGAATAAACATATGAACTGAAACCATCATAGATACTCTGCAGACTAAAATAGTCTTTAAGTATTCACAAATATTTACTAAGTTTCTACCATGTGCCAGGGACTAGAGATACAAAGATGAATAAAATATGAACCTTATGCTCAAAGTACTGAGTCTAGAAGGAAGATAAACAAAAAATAAATACAAGTAGAAGTAGTTATTTGCATGCCAGGCATCATGGAATTCTCTACATGTATATTACTTATACTTAATCCTCATAATAATCCTATAAATTTAAGGGTTATCATTCTCATAATTCAGATGAAGAAATATTTAAAAGAATAAATAACCCAAAGTCTCACAAGTAGTAATTATCAAAACCAGGATTTTAATTCTGCTCTGCCTGTTGGTTTGTACCAAACTAATCCCTGCGTATAGGAAGAGTATATAATAGAGAAGGCTACCAGAAAGAATTAATATCTGAGTTAAGCCTTAAAAGGTGAAAAGGAGTTCATCAAGGAGGAATAAAGAGGTTCCATGGTTTTTAAGGAAACTTTAACTAATATAGGAAGTACTAACACTGGAGCACACTACTATACATCTGATACATAGGTTAAATCAAATTCAAAATGACATCGACTTAAATAGCCGATAATAATATAAAGGAAGTTCACTTCAGATTTCTTCAAAGACTAAGGGGAGATGGGTTAGTTACCCTTAAAGACTGTGAGAAGATAACTGACTAAAAGATAAAAACTACAAGAACCCCCAGCAAAATATTTATATTGATACAAAGTTTTTACTGGTATAAAAAAACATTATTACTATTTCAAGGATATAATATATGTTTTAAAGATAATAAAGGATAGGATTGTTACATAAATAAAACTAATTAAATTGTATTCTTTTAAATAACTATCTAATCTAAATTTAGTCATGGTTAACAAATATAAAAACAAATTTCTTTGTGCCACCATAATGCATGCCCATGTTTGTGTAAACTATATTAGACTTTAAGAGAATAAATACATTCAGTATTAAAAGGTTCAAAATAATTCTTACAAAATTGTTTAAAAGCAGATTCCTGCATGATCTTAACAACAAACTAATACAGTTAAATTTTTATAAGTTCAAAGGGCATATATACTTTAGCTCTTTCCTATCTTCATTACTTATGTTTGAGTCCCTTGCTTTATGGTTGACATTGGTTTGCCCATTTTTCTGAATTCCATCTCGGAAGCTAGTCACATTCCCTCTGCCCTCATCCTAGAATGGAAAATATCTTTAAAAAACTAATTACACAACTTAATATTTAAATACAAAATAGTTTGGGAGACAAAGGAGAAAAAAAGTAGTGGTGAAAAAAATATACACACTCTTGCAAAGAGAAATCGATAGTAGGATTTGATACCAAAGACTTTGCTTTACAAGAGTATAAATTTATGGAAATTATTTATTTGAAAGATATTCTCTACATTTCTTTGTTGAATTTTAGGATCATTTTAAAATATTTCTTTTTCCTCTTTCTACCAAGCGGAAATTTTGTCTGTTTCAATAAAACAAAAAAAAAGTTCCTTTTAATGAACATTTTCCCACCCAATCCAACATTGAAAAACTCTTTAAAAAAAAACATTATTCCAAAACCTTTTTGTTTTTCTCCAAATCTTTCATCAGGCTTTATCTGTCTCCTTCTGTGTAAGCTAACACAGTGCTGCAGATCTAGAAATTAGTATCTCTGGCCTTTGCAAACAAAAAGCATAAAACTTGTAGAAATGTTTGAGGAAATGGGTTTCATTTCGTATAAGCTATTAAAATTTGGCATCTACAAATTGAGACGTATTTTATAAAATAACATTGTTACAAGAAAAACCATTGAAATTATTAATATATAAAGGAAAATTTTACAGAAAATTTTAAAATCTAACCTAAATGTTCAATCATTTAGCTAAACAATCGAAAAAGTCAAGTTGCAATCTTAATGAAGTTCCACAGAGGGAGCTAGCATCACAAAGAACAAATTTATAATACACTGAACTTCAAGAAATGACCTAGTCTATTAGAAATAATCGGATTTCCATTCATCAACACAACTTTAGTTTATTTTCTAAGATTTTACCTTAGACATTAACAATCTCCCCAAAATAGAGTATTACTTACATATTATGGCATATTTCTAGTAAACCATATTTAAACTTATGAAAGGTAATATCCACCACAAATACCTTTAAACAGTTTGCAAATTAGGTACGATCATTTTAAATATTATTATTCCTCTTGGGGCGCCTGGGTGGCTCAGTCAGTTAAACGTCCAACTCTTGATTTTGGCTCAGGTCATAATCTCATAGTTGGTGCATTTGTGCACAGAGCCTGTGTAAGGGCAAATCGGGACTGATTCCATTTTGCTTAAGGGCAAACTGGGACTGACTCCATTGTGTTTCCGTGTCCTCCACCTTGAGTCCCCAGTGCCTGTGCAGAAGCTTGACCCATGGAACAAGAACCTTGACCCTTCCTCAGTCAATCTGCTAGGGTCACAACCATCAACCCTCCCACTGCCCCTAGACCCCTTTAAAGCTATTGTGTTTTTGGAATGCGCGCCCTCTCTCTCTCTCTCAACCCACCGCTGCGTCGGTGCAGGTAGGGGATTGACTTTGAGCTAGCTCAAATAAACGCTCTTTGTTCTTGCTTCGGACTCGGCTCCCTCGTGGTTTTTGGGGTCTCCGAATTCTGGGCATAAGACCTGCATGGGATTCTCTCTCTCCCACTCTCTCTCTCTGCCACTCTCCGCCTCGCTCTCTATCCCTCTTTCTAATAATAAATAAATAAACATTAAAACAAACTATATAAAAATATAATAAAATAAAAAAATAAATATCCCTCTCAAAAAAAAGTAAAAAATATTCTTTCTCTAAGTCACTGAATTTAGGAAAAGTACAAAGCAATAAAAATAGATCTGAAATCAAATCACAATCCATTCTTTTCTAATAGAAGACACGTTATATAATGATTCCATGCCTATTTCCCAGAAAAATGGGAATGATTATAATTTTTACAATCCTCTAGGATTGCTATGAGGATTAAATTAGAGTGTTGGGAGCCATTTTGGGCTCGCAGGTTGAGACACCTCCCTGTGTGGAAAAAGTGATTGAAGCAAAATTCCCGCCGGCCAAGATGGCGCCTCGTCTTACCCCCTTCTAAATAATTTTTCAGGCTTGGATTTCTTGAGCTACTCTCCTTGGCCCCAAGGAATGTAATGGCTCTTTTGTTTAATGGCATTTAGATAAAGGGGAAGGACTTGGAGCACAAGACTTTGATGGATTTACATCTGAATGAGAGTAGCCTGGCCAGAATTAACCTTAAAGTTGCATCTTGGGGATGGGTTGCACCTCCCCCATTATAGTTGGAAGTATAGTCCTCAAAGCAATGCCCTGATTTCTCCTGTTTACAGATAATTAACATTAAGGCCTTACAGAAACACCCTGTTCTCTTCCCCCAGCCTAAATTCATATGTTAATTAACCTGAAACCAACATACAGGATTGAGAAAGTTGCCACATTGCTGGTAAAAACACATCGTTAAAGAGATCAAACTATGGAATGTCACTCATTACCTTTTAAATAAAGACACTGAGGGGCACCTAGGTGGCTCAGTCGGTTAAGAGGCTGACTTCAACTCAGATCATGATATTATGGTCTGTGAGTTCGAGCCCATGCATCGGGCTCTGTGCTGATGGCTCAGAGCCTGGAGCCTGCTTCGGATTCTGTGTCTGCCTCTCTCTCTCCGCCCTTTCCCTGCTCATGCTCTGTCTCTCTGTCTCTCAAAAATAAAAAATAAACGTTAAAAAAAAATAAAAATAAATAAAAAAGACACTGAGACTGGCAGGGCAGAGATGCCAGAATTGCCAGGGCTAACTGCTTGGTCATCAGACTACATCTCTCTCATGGCTCTCTCATTTCCTTTCACCTGACCGTCTATCCTTCGGGGACCCCTAGATTCGCCTGAACTGGACCCCGGCATTAGAGCACAAAAGTAACTGACATAAGGATCTCTTTCCTTGTTTTTTAATACAAAAGTATTATTTAATTCTTTTATAAAAATTTTTTTTCTAAAAAAATTTCAGGGGCGCCTGGGTGGCTCAGTCAGTTAAGCATCCAACTTCAGCTCAGGGCATGATCTCATGACCCTGTAAGGGCAAAACGGGACTGATTCCATTTTGCTTAAGGGCAAACTGGGACTGACTCCATTGTGTTTCCTGTCTTCCACCCTGAGTCCCCAGTGCCTGCTCAAAACCTGCAACTTCCTGGTTCCAAAAGAACCACGCCCAGTGACCTATGGACCCTTCCTCAGCCAATTGGCTAGGGTCACGACCATCACCCCTCCCACTGCCCCTAGGCCCCTTTAAAACTATTGTGTTGTTGGAACAGGCCCTCTCACTCGACCCACCGCTGCGTCGGTGCGGTAGGAGATTGAGCTCGAGCTAGCTCGAATAAAGGCTCTTTGTTCTTGCATCGGACTCGGCTCCCTGGTGGTTCTTGGGGTCCCCGAATTCTGGGCATAACAACCCATGAGTTCAAGCCCCACACTGGGCTCTGTGCTAATGGCTCAGAGCCTGGAGCCTGCTTCAGATTCTGTGTCTCCCTCCCTCTGCTCCTCCCCTGTTCTTACTCTGTCTCTCTCACTCTCTCAAATATAAATAAACATTAAAAAAAATTTAAATTTCAATAATTTCCAAAAAAATTAAAAATTACAGTTAGTAAAAAAAATGTTTTCAAGGATTAGATAAGCTGCTAATAGATACTAAAAGTTCCCCAAAACTCTCAAATCTATATCACTCCCAAAATATCTGGCTCAATCCTCAAGGGGATATAGTCAATGTTGGCAAAACCCTTACAGTGTTTTTCAGGCAGAAATCTGTCATAGCTTCATTCTCAAAATAGTCCTGTTTGTTATAGACCAAGGAAAAAAAGAATTCAACATATCAGCAGTTTCTGCTTTCTCCATTCCATGTTGACCCTAATGAATATTCCCCACTGACATCACATACTGAAATACCACCAAGTAATTCTGTAACAAAGGACTGATGACTGCACTTGGACAGAAAAGCTCTGGACAAAATTTCAGGAAACACCTCACCCTTCCACACAGGGTTAAAAATCAAAGAGAGAGAGAGAGAGCAAAATAATAATAACAATAAAATAATAATAATAGTCAGTTTAAAACAACAAAGAACAAAGAAGTCCATTAGCATTTTTTGTCTGAATAATTTCAGACTAGAAACTTAGAAACTATACACAATAGGATTATTGAATAGACTAAAAGAGAAGTAGCTAATTAAATAAATCATTTGCTTAATGGATAATAATAAAATAGCAGAGCACTGATCTAATCCCACCATGATATTTGAGAGACAGATGGCTACTCCAGGATCAGAAGCCAGTTCAGAGTTTTCATGATCATCAGACTCACAAAAACCTATATCACAAGTAACTTTTATATAATCTTTTCATAGCTTGAAACTTTTTCACATCTATAGTTTCATTAAACTCTCATGAAATTTATTCGGACAAACTGAATTATCACCATTTTATAACTAAAGTCACTAAATTCAGAAGACTGAGTGAGGTTTTATACTTGTGACAACTAGAACTATATTTCCCAGAATTTCCTTTCCTGTATGGTTTCAGATTAGGATTAACCATAAAAAAAAAATTCTATGTACAATTTAGAGGGTGCAAATGAAGCAGCAGCCATTTTATTCAAAAGGTAGTTACTGGTCACAGGTAGTGAAAGACAGGGAGGAATGGTTAGAATTCCAATTTGTCGTTATTTATCCCCACACCACCTAGCTCACCTTCCCAAACAGTACCAGGCCTATCACCAGATGCTCCACTGAAAATTCAGAGGCGGCAGCTGCAAAGAGCCAACAACCTACCAGCCTCTCCTTCACAGTTTACTCTAGCAGGTGGATTTTTGAAAGCTTCAACTCATGAAACTGCACCAGGACTGGACTTTTTCTGATTCTTTGTGAGTCTTTACTTCCCTAGTTTTTTCCACAATTGAACAAGATTTAATTCCTACAGTAAATTCCTTTATTTCTTAATACTCATAGTAGAACTGATACACCAAGGTTGTAATCTATGACAAAATGCATACATAAGTGTCTTCTGATGCTAAGTCCAAGATGGCACACATTTCTTCAAAAGCAGAAAATTGCAAGTTAGGATTAATCCTTAAATTAAGATTTTACCAATAATGACATATATTTTTCACTCATCTATCATACATACATGAACATAAATCCAAGTTTAATCCTAAAATTATCTCTTATAATGAGTTCTTCTTTATGTCAGGGTTAATAACTTTCTTTGAAATAATAAAATATTTAAGCAAATCATCCAGAAGTTTCATGATCCAGGTATAATAACATATGAGAAGAAACTATGAAATCCTAGAATTTTAAAGTGAGAGCATAGTCAAAAGTTCATCAAAAAGGACAAACTTTGGTCATAGATAAGGTAAGAAACATTTTTGGTTGCCTGAAATAAATTCAATCAAAGTTCATTTAGGATTCTTACAGAAGTCACCTGATGGTATTGGTTTAAAAAATGGCCAAAAAAATCTAACACACATTGAGAAGGTACTCCAGAGGCATAGCTTTGTAAGCACAAATGGTAAATGTTACACCTTTTCAAACATCAATTTAAAAAGGCAATATAGTAGGGGAGGAGTTAAGACGGCAGAGCAGCATGGAGATCCTGAGCTTGTCTCGTCCCTGCAATCCAGCTAGATCCGCACCACACCATTTCGAACACAACAGAAAACTGATCTGAGGATTAATAAAACAATCTGCATAACTTGAGCCACAGAACTCTGCAGGTACATGGTGTGGAGAGGTGAATGCGGAGGAGAAAAGCTGCAGAGGGTAGGGAGCCATTTTCACAAATGAAGGACAGAGAGAAAAAGGAAGGGAAAGAGAGCTGCACATTGGGATTGTGCAAGAAAAGCACACCCCCTCAAAGTAGCTGGAGAAAAAAAGTGAAAACACTTCCAGGGAACTGAACAAGAAATCTGGTCCCCAAAACCATTGACAGAGAGAAAGGAGAGTGTTTCAATACCACCAGGATCCAATAAACAGTGGAGCACAGAGTCCGAAGTTTCAGAGCTTAGTTCCTGACGGCTTCTGGTGAGGAAGGAGGGCAAATCCCCAGGAGCAGGCAGCACGGTCTGAGGGGTCTGTGTGCTACACGGGGAGAAGTGGGTTCCCCTGCTTGGATTGTATTTGGTAGAGGCCATACGGCCTCCCCACAGGCAAAGGTCCCAGCAGACTCCGGGAAGCACCCACATTTGCTGGTACTGGGACAAAGACACCAAAGTGCCGTGAAACCTGGTGCCGGAAGTATGCTGTGATCTGCCATAATCTCTGAACCTCTGCCACTGTGCGATCGCAGGAGGGAAATTCTGGGGCAAACCAGAACCCAGCCATTGCTCAGCGAGACCCTCCCCACGAGAGTCAGTGGGGATCTCTGAAGTGTGGGGTTTTGAAACACAACTCCACCTGAGATAAAAATTCTGAAGGAGGTGCTGCCTGGCAGGCAGACAGCTTGGACAAACAAATAGGGAGTGGACAGAGGCCTGAGACAAAGGAGGGGTGCTTGATTGCAGGTCAGTGAGAGTATGAAGCTCCTACGCCACAGACTAGGGTGCTGGGTGAAGCCATTCATTTCCACCTCTTCCATGTGTGCATGCACGCACACTGATCCACCCCAGTAAGCTAAACAGCACCACCTAATGGAGAAGAGAGCCATTACACCAAGCCCTGCCCAACTGCGCTTTCCCAAGCACATCCCCCATGAATAGCAGCACAAGTCACTCTACCTGCTTAGTGTACAAACTATAGAGCGCTTCATAGTTTGAGTTCTAGGGGAAACTGGATATAACTTCATTTGAGTTTCATTCTGTTTGCTGGTTCATTTATTCGTTTTCTTTGCTTCTGTTTATGCTTAAAATGTTTTCTTTTTTCTTTGTTTTTTTCCTCTTTCTTGGATACAGAATAGGAAGAACTTTATTTTATTTTTTACTTCTTTATTCTATTTCATTTTGTATATATTATTTTATTCTATTCTATTATAAAGTTTTTTTTACTTTTTAAAATTTTTCTTACCTTTCCCTTATTTCTCTATTCTATCAAGCTTCTTTCAACAAGCAGACTGAAACACACCTAGAATCTTGGTTCTTTTATTTGATTTTTTTTTAATTTTTATTTTTAATGTTATAATTTATTTCTTCCTCTAAAATGACAAATGAAGGAATTCACCCCAAAAAAATAGGAAGAAATGACAGCCACGACTTGATCAACACAGATGTAAGTAAGATGTCTGAACTAGAATTTAGAACCACGATAATAAGAATACTAGGTGGAGGGCGCCTGGGTGGCTCAGTCGGTTGAGCGGCCGACTTCGGCTCAGGTCATGATCTCACGGTCTGTGAGTTCGAGGCCCACATCAGGCTCTGTGCTGATGGCTCATCAGAGCCTGGAGCCTGCTTCAGACTCTGTGTCTCCCTCTCTCTCTGCCCTTCCCCTGCTCACGCTCTATCTCTATGTCTCTCAAAAATAAATAAACGTTAAAAAAAAAAATTAAAAAAAAAAAAAAAGAATACTAGGTGGAGTTAAAAAAAAAAGCATAGAAGACACCAGAGAATGTCTTTCTGCAGAGATAAAAGAAATAAAATTTAGTCAGGCTGAAATTAAAAATGCTATAACCAAGATGCAATCTTGAATTGATGTCATGACAGCAAGGATGGACGAAGCAGAGGAGCAAATCAGCAATAGAGAATTATGGAGAATAATGAAGCAGAAAAAAAGAGGGAAATAAAGGCAAAAGATCATGATACAAGACTTAGAAAACTCAGAGACTTATTAAAAAGGAATAACATCTGAATCATAGGAGTCCCAAAATATGAAGAGAGAGAAAAAGGGGCAAAAGCTATATGTGAGCAAATTATAATGGAAAACTTTCCTAATCTGGGGAAGGTCACAGACATCAAAATCCAAGAAGCATTGAGAACTCCCATTAGATTCAACAAAAACTGACCATCACCAAGGCATACCATGGTCAAATTCACAAAATACACAAATAAGGAAAAAATTATGAAAGCAGCAAGGGGAAAAAAGTCCTTAACCTATAAAGGAAGACAGATAAGGTTCACAGCAGACCTAACCACAGAAACTTGGCAGGCCACAGAGGAGCAACAGAATATTTTCAACGTGCTGAATCAGAAAAATATGTAGCCAAGAATTCTTTAAACAACAAAGCTGTCATCCAGAATAGAAGGAGAGACAATTTCTCAGACAAACAAAAACTAAAGGAGTAAGTGACCACTAAACCAGTCCTGCAAGAAATTTTAAAGGAGATACTTAAGTTCTTAAATTCTTTCAGCAGAGAAAGAAGACCAAAACTAAGAAGACCAAAAGCAACATAGAAAGGACCAGAGAACATCACCAGAAACACCAACGCAACAGGCAATATGGCACTAAATTCCTATCTTTCAGTACCTACTCTAAATGTCAATGGACTAGGGGCGCCTGGGTGGCCTAGTCGGTTAGGTATCCAACTTTGGCTCAGGTCATGATCTTACCATTCCCGAGTTCGAGCCCCGCGTCGGGCTCTGTGCTGACAGCTCAGAGCCTGGGGCCTGTTTCAGATTGTATCTCCCTCTCTGTCTGTGCCCCTCTCCCACTCATGCTCTGTCTATCTCTCTCTCTCTCAAAAATAAATAAACATTAAAAAAAATTTTTTTAACATCAATGGACTAAATGCTCCAATCAAAACTTGAACACGGGTTATCAAAATGGATAAAAAAACAAGACCCATCTATATGCTGCTTACAGGAGACTCATTTTAGACCTCAAGATCATAAAGGCCATACACAAAAGACCCACAGCTAATATCAACCTCAATGGGGAAAAACTGAGAACTTTCTCCCTAAGGTCAGGAACACAACAGGGATGTCCACTCTCACCACTGTTATTCAACATAGTGTCTGAAGTCCTAGCTTCAGCAATCAAACAACAAAAAGAAATAAAAGGCATCCGAATCAGCAAGGAGAAAGTCAAACTTTCACTCCTTGCAGATGACATGATACTCTGTAGAAAACCCAAAAGACTCTACCAAAAAACTGCCAGAATTGATCCATGAATTCAGCAAAGTCACAGGATATAAAGTCAATGTACAGAAATTGGTTGCATTTCTATACACCAATAATAAAGCAGCAAAAAGAGCAATCAAGGAATAGATCTCATTTACAATTGCACCAAAAACTATAAAATATCTAGGAATAAACCTAACCAAAGAAGTGAAAAAATCTATACACTGAAAACTATAGAAAGTTTATGAAGAAAAGCTTTTTGAAGATGACACACACAAAAAATGGAAAAACATTCCATGCTCTTGGATTGGAAGAACAAATATTGTTAAAATGTCAATACTACCCAAACCAGTCTACATATTCAATACAATCCCTATCAAAATAACACAGCATTCTTCACAGAGCTAGAACAAACAATTCTAAAATTTGTATGGAACCAGAAAAGACCCCAAATAGCCAAAGTAATGTTGAAAGAGAAATCCAAAGCTGGAGGCATCACAATTCCGGCCTTGAAGTTGTATTACAAAGTTGTAATCATCAGAAAAGTATGGTACTGGCAGAAAAACATATACATAGATCAATAGAACAAAACAGAGAACCCAGAAAAGGGCCCACAAATGTATGGCCAACTAATCTTCAACAAAGCAGGAAAAGCACATCCAATGGAATAAAAACAGTCTCTTCAGCAAATGGGTGCTAGGAAACTGGACAGTGACATGCAGAAGAATGAACCTGGACCACTTTCTTACATCATACATAAAAATAAACTCAAAATAAGCTCAAAACTCAAAATGCAAGCCCTAAATGTAAGACAGGAAGCCATCAAATCCTGGAGGAGAAAACAGGCAGCAACCTCTTTGACCTCAGCTGCAGCAACTTCTTACTTGCCATGTCTTCAGAGGCAAGGGAAACAAAAGCAAAAATAAACTCTTGGGACCTCATCAAGATAAAAAGCTTCCGCACAGCAAAGGAAACAACCACCAAAACTAAAAGACAACTGACGGAATGGGAGAAGATATTTGCAAATGACATACCAGGTAAAGGATTAGTATCCAAAATCTATAAAGAACTTATCAAACTCAACACCCAAAAAACAAATAATCCAGTGAAGAAATGGCCAAAAACATGAATAGACATTTTTCCAAAGAAGACACCCAGAAGGCTATCAGACACATGGGAAGATACTCAATACCACTCATCATAGGGAAATACAAACCAAAACCACAATGAGATACCACCTTACACCTGTCAGAATGGCAAACATTAACAACTCAGGCAACTACAGATACTGGCGAGGATGCAGAGAAAAGATTCACTTTTGCACTGCTGGTGTGAATGCAAACTGGTGCAGCCACTTTGGAAATCAGTATTGAGGTTCCTCAAGAAATTAAAACTAGACCCACCCTATGACCCAGCAATTGCACTACTAGGTATTTATCCAAAGAATACAAAAATGTTGATCCGAAGGGGCACATGAACCCCCATGTTTATAGCCATGCTATCAACAATAGCCAAAATATGGAAAGAGCCCGAATATCCATCAACTGATAAATGGATAAAGAAGATGTGGTATGTGTGTGTGTGTGTGTGTGTGTGTGATGGAATATTATGATTACATATACATACACACACACACACACACACACACACACACACACACACACACAATGGAATATTACCTGGTGATCAAAAAGAATGAAATCCTGCCATTCGCAACAATATGGATAGAACTGGAGTGTATTATGCTAAATGAAATAAGTCAGAGAAAGACAAATATCATATGATTTACTCATAGTGGAATTTAAGAAACAAAACAGATGAACAGGGGAAGAGAAACAAAAATAAGATAAAACAGGGCGGGGAACAAACCATAAGAGACTCTTAAATACAGAGAACAAACTGAGGGTTACTGATGGGGTGTCAGGTGGAGGGATGGGCTAAATGAGTGATGGACATTAAGGAGGGCACATGTTGGGAAGAGCACTGAGTGTTATATGTAAGTGATGAATCACTAAATTCTATTACTGAAATCATTATTACAGTATATGTTAACTAATTTGGATTTAAATTAAAAAAAAACCAATACAGTAAACAGTTACCTTACAAAGATAATGACTATATATCGAAATCAACTTAAAAAAAACAAAACACTTTTCTCATGTAACAGGCATTTATAACTTAGGATGAAATGTCCAATAAAAGTATCATACATGAAATCAAACAATTTAGATCAAAGAAGACTAATGTGTTCTACAGAAAAATGTTTTAGTGGTGACAAAGATGTCGATGATGAAGATTCTGAATGTTCAAAGAAATGAGAGTAAAAAAAGACAACAGTACTTTAAAGTTATTTCACATAAAATATAGTTATATTATGAATGTTCAAAGAACTGG
Source organism: Paguma larvata (assembly GCA_030068075.1). Lineage (NCBI taxonomy): Eukaryota > Metazoa > Chordata > Mammalia > Carnivora > Viverridae > Paguma > Paguma larvata. The sequence continues at coordinate 66,293,374 of CM057837.1, forward strand.
GAAAAAATTTATTTAATTACTTCATATAGCATGTGGTTATAAATGTATGATGTAACTAAACTAAATTATAACCATGAAATTGACTTATTTCATAAACATCTCTCAAAACCTTTAGGATCAAGTTGGTCAAAAAGCTTTGTATTATACCCCTTCCTTGGAAGAATGAGAAGAGCTTTGCATTTTTAAGTCAGGCATACATACCATTTCACTGAATTTTCTTCAACTCACTCAATAGTGACTATTGGTCTGAGCTGGTTTCTAAAACCATAGCACAATACTATAAAATTAAACAGTCATTATAATCAGTTACTGAGTATTGCAATGGACCCTTTTAATTAAAAACAAAAATCATTGTTTAAAAAAAAATCACTATATACTTAGGGAATGGCTTGGTGCACAGAAAAAGCACCTAAGTGGGAATCAGGAAATGGGTTCCGGTGCAGTATTGTCAGCAAATAGCAGTATTAACTACAGCAAGTTATTTATCATATAAATCCCTCCCAATTCATTATTTAAAAAAAATGGTTATTAGTTCTAGGGCTCATTTCTAGAATCGAAGTTCTGTAATTTCTTTTTTTTTTTTTTTAACGTTTTTTTTAATTTTATTTTTGAGAGATGTAGAGACAGAGCATGAGCAAGGGAAGGGCAGAGAGAGAGGGAGACACAGAATCTGAAGCAGGCTCCAGGCTCTGAGCTGTCAGCACAGAGCCTGACGCGGGGCTCGAACTCACAGACTGTGAGATCATGACCTGAGCTGAAGTTGGCCGCTTAACCAACTGAGCCACCCAGGCGCCCCGAAGTTCTGTAATTTCAAAGATATGAAAGAAAAATGTTCCCTGATTAAGGGGCCATAAAAATATCCATGATATTTAAAATGCTATATACCTTGGGGTCCCTGGGTGGCTCAGTCAGTTGTTGAGTTCAGGCCCGAGTCGGGTTCTGTGCTGACAGTTCAGAGCCTGAAGCCTGTGTCTCCCTCTCTCTCTCTCTGCCCCTCCCCCGTCATTCTCTCTCTCTCTCTCTCTCTCTCTCTCTTTCTCAAAAATAAACATTAAAAAAAATTAAAAGTACTTTGAAAAATCCTTATATAATCTTGAGAAAAAATATTTTGTGTGTGTACTTTTTATCTGCATATAGTTGAAACAAAGCTTCGCATTAGTTTCAGCTTTACAACATAGTGATATAATATCTCTGTATGTTACGCTGTGTTCACAAGTATAACTACTATCTGTTACCATACAATGTTATTACAGTATCAATGACTATATTCCTGATACTGTGTCTAAAAATAATAGTCTTGAAAGATTCTACAAAAAAATTATTCTTCATACAGATATATACAAATTGAAGATTGTGTTAAACTAAACCACAAGTGACCTGAATTAGAAGTTAAAATATCTTTAACATTAGGGAGTACCAAACATCAGGAAAATCCTAAAGGAAGTTTGTAAAATTCACTAATATATTTATAAAAAGATAGAACCTTAGTAAGTATATCCAGAATAAGGGTAGTTCGACCTGAAGGTGTATTGCCAGCCACGGATTCCTCAAATCTTTAATTCTACAGTATTATTTGACATTAGGTGTTTGAGTAATAATTAAGGCTATCAGAACTTTCTTACTGTACAATGGGAAAAATAAAGTAGACTAAGTAGAAGATAGAAGCGTATAAATTATTTTATAGCTGTCTTCTTTGGACGATACTAAAAAGATTAAGATGAATTTTTAAAATTCCCAAACCCATCATTTTTAACCAAAATCCTCAAAGTTCCTCTGAAGTAATAATCTTTTAAATACTACAAAAGAGCAGGAAAATAGCAATGGAGGTATCTCAGAATAGTATGTTCAAGTTATTTTTGCCTGAAAGAACCCTAAGAACATTAAAATTTTAAAAAGGAACAAAATTTTGTTCATTTATCAAACTCTATATTTAAAGTGTTTTGCCTTATGCCAATAAATACTAGGCATTTACCTTTTCATAAAGAAATGAAACAAAATTACATTTTGTCATCTTAATCATAAGGGTGGGTAAGTCAATTGAGTGAAGTTAACAACAATTTAATATTTTATCTGGGGAATGAAAATGAAATTATATATTTCCCAAAATGCCCTTTGTGTAGATGATGTAATATAATACTAATCTGTGTTTTAACACACATTTAAATAACCGCAGGAACAATTATTTCCTATGTTAGTCTTATGTAATGTAAATTATCCTAATCTTACTAGAATTAAGGTAATAGTGTTAATTATATCTTTATTTTATTTAATTTTAAACTCAGATTGTTTATATACATCTCCATAGAGGAATAAACTATGCGCCACCTAGGGTTTAATGTACTTACAATTCCTTGTGTTTGTCTTCAGCCAAGATTTGGTCATTTGGTTTAAGAGAATACCTGTAACACAGAAACAAAAAAATACATCATGTAAACATGTAAGTACCTTTGCCTCATGGACATTTGACTGTGGAATCAACATACAGTGAGCTAACCCCTATCAAATAAGCACTACTACACTGTTACAGGCCTCTGTCTTAATTGATAAAACGTTAAAAAATGCCTAAGTTAGTCACTGCCACAGACACCATCCAAAGAACTGAAGTAGGATCAACCTGACCTTTGAAAACACAAGGTATCTTCAATATTCTTCTGTAGTGAATAATCTGCAATGTTACACTCACCTAGTAGTTCAAAACTCAAGAAACTACTAAAATAAGTATTTAGTTCACAAAACAATAAGCAGTTATTCATTCATTAAAAATACAGTAAACATCTATGTACCAAACTATGTCCTAGGTGGTGTGACATAGGAGGAAAAATATGTTGTTATTTATTAGCTTAATGAACAGAAGCAATCATTTCATTAAGTCTCGCCTTCCTTATCTATAAAACAGAGGTTGCGATAAATATTACAACAGTTATCTTTGAAATTATTACATAATTTGTACTGCTAAAGGTAAACAGATTTATGAGAAGTACACAGAAAAAATAAACATAGGAAGGCAATTCTTAGGTCTTCAATTCCAACTTGTATTCAAAACTAAGCTGCCTGACAATGGGTCAGAGGTCCAAGGGGAAAGGTCATGTAGAGTCTCCTTTCTCACACATCCTAAACATAACTGTACTACACTGGCTGGGGTATAAAAACCTCTTAAGTGCTAAATAAGAAATGGTTCATAATATTTTTATCTGCTAAGCCTCTGTAAGCAAAGTACCATACACTGTCCACAGGGATTCCTGTTTTATACATCATTTCTGTAAAGGATGAAGCTATAAATAATAACTGGGGAACTATCTGTCATAGGATGTTCTATTTTCAGGTATATTATGGAATGGGGCACAGGTTGATTACAGTTTTCTTTATAAAGTTTATCTTTCCCACCCCACGTACATCATCGAAGAATGCATTACTTGTCAGGAAGAGTCTTAGAGGAAAGCTAAGAGAGTTTCCAATTAAAAAAAAAGAAAAGAAAAGAAAGAGTCAACTTCTTTCCTACAAGCAACAATTTTAAACAAGGTTTCTTGCTTTCCATTTATCTACTGAGGATTAACTATCAGAACACGGTTGTCACAGAAACAAAAGTCAAATCGTTTATTTGAACTGAAAACTGAAGCCAGACTTTTTTTCATCATGAAAGCAAATCTGATTTGTTTTGACAATGAAGAACAATTTTACCAATGATTCCACGGCAGACAGTGGCCTTCAACTGAATGAATGGTTTTGACTAAAACATGTTTAAAGCACTCAATAAAAACATTCTATCAAAAAAAATCCTTTTGACATAGGTATACTGAAATTAACAATATTTAACTTTCCCCAGCATGTCCTAAACTGTTTAGGTAAACACACCCTATAAGTAAAACACTAATAGATATGATTACTAGCTATTTAGAAAGCCTTACTAAAGTCTTTTTTGGTGCATTTCCCAGAACTGCTAGTCTCTAGTGACTCTAATAACTGGAAAGTCAGATGGTTTCTAATTCTTTGCTTTCAACAAAACTGAAGAAGGACCCAATCAAGTTCAGCTGATAGACAAGTAAAAATAATTTTTGATGATAGATCATTTGATGACAGAGACATTCAAACAATTAAGTGATGCTGCTGAAACAAAGCTCTGTTCAGTACCATCCAATTAATTATGCAAACACATTTCTCAGCGCTTCTACCTGTCAGGGAGCAAGAACTCCTCATCTCCTTCTCAGGGAGTGAGAACTTGTGTACACTCAGGGTCCTTCTAGCTGGACTAAAGATCAAATTGACAGATTAAAAAGAAAAAACCAACTTTAATAGGTATATGTATGGTGAATCCACACAAACATGGAAATTCCAAAGTCGGTCAGACAAAATGAGGTATACTTGTCATTCTGAACTAAGGACAGGGAGTAGGGGTCTGAGATTTCGATGAAGGGAATGTACTTCCAACAATATGAAGATATGTTTGGTAATTAGATGTGTGCCATAACACACAGATGGATCACTTAGATAAAATTTATCTCTGTTAATAACCCTTATTCTTGGAAAGACCCTCAGTGTGTAGATTCTTCTGTGTGGTTAAAGGAGTGAAAAAACTTTCTCTTGAGCCCATGGGGTCTCAAGTGTCTTCAGCTAAAAATAATCCACTCGCCAAAGTGGCACATTGTGAGGGGGGGGCCTATCCTGAACCTCTTCACATCTTTAAAAGAAAAAAGAGAAAGAAAATTGATGCTGAACATTGTCTCATTGCAGCAATGAGCATTATTTATCCAAGAAAGGCTGAGCTAAATGAAAAAAATTAGATTAGCTTCACCCACCTCACTAAAAGATGCATTTCCAATAAGACTTTTTTCTTGTTTAATAATTACTCAACGACGTTTTCATACGCTTATGTTATTTTACTATGTTAATTATAATTTAATGACTAGAAAATTCTTTTTAAGTTTTTTAATTTACTTTTTGAGAGGGAGAGTGCAGATGCATGCAAGCAAGAGAGGGGCAGAGAGAGAAGGAGAGAGGGAATCCCAAGCAAGCTCTGCACTGTCAGCACAGGGACCAATACAGGGCTCCATCTCATAAATGGCGAGATCACAACCTGAGCGGAAATCAAGAGTAGGATGCTTCACCAACCAAACCACCCAGGTGCCCCTTAGGAGATACCTTTAAATTCAATTTACATGCATATATTTGTGGCAGAGACCTGATAGGGTGATATATATGCACGAAAGACTTTAATGCATAAAAATATATTTAATATACGTAAAATATACTACATAAAATATAATTCATGCACAAAAACACACTACATAAGGATAAAATCTGGTAGGAAAAAGTATACTAGAAATATTAATTTAAATAGAGTAAGGAATATAACATCTTTCAACGTTAAGAAAAGAGCTTGGGGGCACCTGGATGGCTCAGTTGATTAAGTGGCCAGTTTCAGTTCAGGTCATGATCTCATAGTTTTGTGAGTTCAAGCTCTGCATTGGGCTCTGTGTTGACAGCTCAGAGCCTGGAACCTGTTTGGGATTCAGTGTCTCCCTCTCTCTCTGCCCCTCCCCCACTCACGCTCTGTCTCTCAAAAACTGAATAAACGTTTTAAAAAAAAGAGCTTCTTTGTGTCTTTTTATAAATGAATGATGGTAAAAAAATTTTTTAAATAAATGGATTTTGGTAGGTATCAGAGCCCTATGGTATTTAGAGTCCACTAAGAGTGATTTATCAGTTTTATTTAGCATTATTAAAAAAATCATAAATATTAACTTCATGAGTAAGGAAATTATTAATGTTTATTAAAACATGTTTATGAAAGTTAAAAAGTTTGAAACCAGTGGATTTGATGATGTCTATGTCTTAGCAAAGTATTTTGTACATAATAACAAATCAATTAATGTTACTTTCCTTCTCCAGCTGGCTAGTGAAAAAGAATAACAAATATTTCTTGCACTTAAGTACCTCACAATGCAGCAAGTGAATAAGAATAAAAATAACTGATTGTGGCATGGTAAGGTTATGATAAAGTATGTCAGTGTTCAAACAAAAGAGAGTAAAAAGTCTCCTTACTAAGAGAGCCAAAAAAAGGACAGCTTTTATCAGTTTTCCCTTCGTTCCCCATTTCATCTCTCTTCTCTGTTCCTTTTCTATTAAAAAACAAAACAAAACAAAACAAAACCTTCCCTTTTAAAGTCTCAGGATAAGAATTTAAAGGAAATGGTGGAGGTCAAAAAAAAAAAAAAAAAAAAAAATGGAGTCCAAATAGGCAAGAAGCAGGCAAGGAAGGAAAGACCTGATTTTGATTAAATCAGCAAACAGGAAATTTTACTGTCTTAATTCACTGAGTACATCTCCAGATTCTCAAGAATAAATGTGCAATATCCATTTTGAACTATTCTCCAAGCAAATTAGTTCTCTAATTCCAAACAAACTTCAAAGCAGTCACTCTTCCCATTGCATTTCTTTCTCTCATCTGATTTCCTCCTGCCCCAAACCAGGTAACTTTTATCATATCTCAAAAACCTTAATTTTTCATCTTCAGCATGAAGCCCAACATAGGGCTCAATCTCATGACTGAGACCATGACCTGAGCCAAAATAAAAAGTTGGACGCTTAACCAATGGAGCTATCCAGGCATCTCACTTTTGCTAGGTTTTTTAAATTCAATTTTCTCTTCCTTATCTCTTCTTTGACTCTTGCACACTGCATTTTAGAGTTAGCCAAACTGCAAGGTTTGAGGCAACAGTACCCAAGATTATCCTCACTTCTGGGGCACCCAGGTGGCTCGGTCAGTTGAGCAACCAACTCTTGATTTTGGCTCAGGTCGTGATCTCACAGTCATGAGATCAAGCTCTGCATGGGGTTCTACACTAAGCATGGAGCCTGCATAGAATCTTCTCTGTTCCCCCCGCCCCGCCCCCCCCCCCCCCCCCCCCCCGCTCACACTCACTCTATCTCTCAAAATAAATAAACACACAGTAAAGGAAAAAAAAAAAGGCTATCATCACTTCTGACACCACTGCAAGTTCTGGAAGTTCCCAAAACCACCCTCTGATTCAGTAATTCACTAGAAGGACTCACAGAACTCACTGAAAACTATTATACTCATAGTTACGGATTATAAGGAAAGAATACAGGTCAAAGTCCAAGGGAAAAGACATATAGAACAGAGTCTGAGAGGGTTCCAAACGGAGTTTGTCCTAGCATCAGTACGTTGACAATATAGCACATTGTTGATATGTAACTATATGGAATGCAGTACTGTCAACAAGGGAAACTCGCCCAAGATTCAATGTCCATATTTTTTATTGGGGCTTCATTACATAGGCATGATTAATCCACTGACTGCCCTAGTAGTTAACTCTGTCTTCAGGTCAACTGATATCATACGACCCACAATCAAACCCTAAATCACATAACTGGTCACTCCATGGGTGTGGCCAGTCCCCGTCCTAAACAAAATGACACTTCTATCAGGTATGATGTAGATTACCTCCCAGAGGCTGAGGCCAAAGGTCAGACATCTCTTTGGACAAGGCCAAATTCTTTACTACACGTATGCCTATGTGTGTGTTTATTTATTCACATATGTCCATAGATAATGTGTAAATTCATAAACTTTATTCATAAAATTCCATCTAGATCTGCATTTTTCATAGAGTTCTCTCTTATGCTCACTTTATCCAATTTTAGTTACGTTAATAAGCTATATGAAATGTGACTAGAATAACCTATTGTTATTAACTATCCATCTGCCCCAAAGAAAATTATTCTAATTTTATGGGGCACCTGGGTGGCTAAGTTGGTTAAGCAATCGACTTCAGCTCACGTCATTATCTCATGGTTCCTAAGTCTGAGCCTCACATCAGGCTCTGTGCTGACAGCTCAGACCCTAGAGCCTGCTTCAGATTCTATGTCTTCCTCTCTCTCTGCCCCTCCATCACTTGCACTCTGTCTCTCTCTCTCAAAAATAAACATTTAAAAATATATATGTTAAAAATTATGCTGAAAATTATTCTAATTTTTAAAATGGAACACTGATTTAATTTGCAAATTAGAAAAAAGGCACTAATAGAGAGAAATGATTTGTTCCTCCATGCAATTTAAATATATTTCCAAAGCTCATAAACTACAACCAAACTCTACAGAGATGGTTATTTGTAAGGGAATAAAAACTTTACAAAACACCTTTAAAATGTACACAAAAAAACAGTACAAACCTATAATTGTAAAAACTATGTGTTAAGTAAGAAATGCCTCACATTCATTTTGAAAGTAGGCAAAATATAAATTATAAATGTAAAGGTAAATATACCATCAGGACCATAACCCCTACTAATGAAATGGAGCTATGTCTCACTAAAAGGTACAGTTAAATGTTATTTAAATGTGGGAGTATAATTATATGTAGCTCTCATTTTCACTTAGTATGCCCTGTTCTGCCAATCTCACTGCTGTTGACAGAAGATATACAAGCCTTTTTTAACTCTCTACCACATTTAACTCACTCTCTGAATGTTCAATGTTCTAAATTAATAAGCTTCAAGAGAAAATTCAACTTAGTAGGAATTAGAAAGTAGAGAGCTATATCTCTACTTTCTACCAAGTCTTTCCTGGAATGATACCAAGTATAGCCTATTTTTTAGTTGGGTTTTGTTTCCAAAAGACATGATTAGATAGATGTTCTGCTTTTACATTCACTTCTTAAATTCAAACATAAATGTGGTCCCTAAAAAATCAGAGACAGTAAAATGGTATAGTGGTAGTTCTCAACCTTTTTTCTGCCTAAATTTGCCAGAGGATAAAGACAAGCGCTAACTCCTATCAGAAGATAAGGAAGCTGGAGACAATACAGGGAAGCCTGTAGCTATCCTGCCTCTAACCTCTACGGAGAACCTCTAAGTGAAAGAACATTGGACTGAAAATCTAAGACTTGTGTTACTGTCCTGATTCAGCCATTAATTAGCTTTTGGAAGTGGGCAAGCCATTTAATTTCTCTAAGAAGGATAAAACTACCTACGTCATGTTGCCATGTGGATCAAGTAAGATAATACATGAGAAGTGCCAGCACATTTACATGCAATAAATATTCACCTCTCTTCTCTTTCCTGTAATGCTTCCACCTCAACTAGCTCAACTAGCTCAAACAGAGAGGGAAAGCAGTTTAAAGTGTTCACGTTTTGAAACGACTGCATAACTACAAAATTCCATTAAGAAGACATCAGAGAGTTATGTATAAGGATGTCAATATGAGCATTATTTAAGGAAAAGTGTAAGCAAACACTTGTCTAGTAGTAGATTTATTATCAGTAAGATATAGCACCACCGGGAAACAGACCAACATTAAGTTTAAAAAAATAAAATTAAAAAGGCAAAATACTCCCAAAAAGAATTGGAAACATAACACCAAAATATTACATAGCATTACAGATTATTTTTATTCTCTTCTTTGTACTTTTTCAAAGTGTAAATAGTAAGCATGTTTTACTAGAAAAAAAATACAATGAAAACAAATAGATATAATACTTTAGAACATGGTCATAATATTCTTCTGCAGGTAGTTTTCACTTAAATTTTTCAACCAATGAACATTTAAGCCTCCCAAGATTAGTTCAAACATTTCTTGTGTAAAGTATTTAAAACAAATTTGTTTTAAATATTTTTATTGTATAAATATTGACAGCAACAGGTGACAAGTGGATAGGAAAAAAGAGAGAAGGAAGGAAAGGAGAAGAGGGAAGGGAGAGAAAGAAAGGAAGGAGGGCGAGAAGTTGGAGAGGAGAAGGAGGAGTACTTTCCTTCAACTCTGTCCGAGCTGTTAAAGGAAGACACCTGAAGCACAAAAGAATAAAATTCAGTAATGTCATTCCAATCGTGGGCAATGGGAAAATGGCACTGTTATTTAGGTTTATAATTAAATATCAGAACACATAAATAAAACGTATTAATACATGCTGGATAACTATTAAGATATGCTAGACCAGCAGTAATGTGCAACTAATAGTAATGAAACAAAGGTAGGGCCGTAAGACTGAAACGAACATTGCTTATTCAAATGCACTTTCCCTGAAGATCAGTGTAACAAAAATGTTACACCTAGAAAGGTCCTTAAAAATACTGTGAAGTCCAGGGGCAGCCCCATCATAAACGAAATGGCCAACCCAACATCACACAAATAGTTAACATCAAGCTAAGACTTGAGACATAGCAGTACAATAAAATATTCCATAAATGCCTACAACTAAGATTGCCCTCTAAGAATTAAGTAAACTTTGAAGAAATCTATAAATACTACCACATGGTCCAAAGAATCCTAACAGTAGCATGCAAAGTTTTATAGAATTGGCAGAATCAATCAGATAGTGTGGGTATGGCAAGATTTTAAACATGTTTAATTACCCCTAGCAATTAAAAAATAAACATACGCAAACGTGTTAAAAAGGAAAAAAGGGGAGGCCAAAAGTGTTAATCACCACAGCAATGTTTTAAGAGGCTTACAAAGAAACAGATTAAAAAGTGAACCACTGGATTAGAATGAAAATAACAAAAAGTTATAAGATTTATGAAAATAACATTTTAAATTCTCATTAGTAAACTAAATGAGGATTAAAACTCAGTTACAGAAGGCTGAAGAAAAAGAATTAAGCTAGATATACACTTAAACAAATAGAACTACACTCTTTATATTATTAAATTTTCTTTATGTTTTTATTTTCATTTTTAATCTTTTTTTCATGTTTATTTATTTTTGAGAGAAAGAGAGAAAGACAATCAACAGAAGCAGGGGAGGGGCAGAGAGAGAGGGAGACAGAATCTAAAGCAGCTGTCAGCACAGAGCCTAACGCGGGGCTCGAACTCACCAGCCATGAGATCATGACCTGAGTCAAAGTCAGACACTTAACCCACTAAACCACCCAGGTGCCCCACTTATGTTTTTATTTTTGAAAATCATTGATAATTATTCAAAATGACTAGCCACATATTTTCATTAAAGGAAATTTTAAAATTTGACTTGTAAGATGTCACTGCTTGGCCACTAGGTCATATCAAAAAAATTGGGCCACTTTATATCACATCTCCCATTTATTTCTTATACTTTTCAATTTGACTTCTGTCCCTTATCATTCCACTGTGATTTACCTAGCTGAAGTCACTGCTGACTTCCTATTATCAAATCCATCGAATTCTTGAAGGTTTTACGTTGCTAGGCATCTCTTACATGTGATATTATGAACAACTCTGTCATACAAACTCACGATACTTCGTGAGACCCTGTTTTAGTTTTTCTGCTAAAAACTCACTATTTCTTCTTCAGCCCCTTCCATAATCAATTCTTCTTCATCTGTACATTTATTCAGTGTTGTATCTTCCAGCCCACAATCTTTACGTTTACCTTTTCTCTAGAAAGACTCTTCTATTGGTTGCTTTTATTTTTTAATTTTTTATCTATACATATGTATGCACCTATGTACATATATATGTAATCTCCACGCCCACTGTGGGACTCAAACTCATGACCCCAAGATCAAAAGTCATACACTTTTCTGACTGACTCAGACAGGTGCCCCACTGGTTGCTTTAAATACCAGCTATTTAATGATGATGACGGTGCTGCTGCTGCTGCTGCTAACATTAGTAATAACAGCTAATCTTTATTGAATGGCATTGTATCAAGGTAAAATTAAATATAATGCTTATTATACCTCCCTCCAGCCATGAATCCTCTACCCACCAGAAACATAAACCAAACTCTCTCCTAAGTGGATCCACCTGAATGAATATCACACATGCAGCTCATGCATGAACAAAACGGAACTCTATCCACCCTCTCTAACATGTCATTCTCTCATACCCCCTAACTCAGCTGTAAATACCACCAAAACCAAAAGTTGGAACGCCATCCCTGAATCCTCTGCCCTCTTCCTTAATCAATCGTTAAACTTATGTTTATAACACTAATGTATTATTGAACTTTCTCCAAATGCAATGATCAGGTCACCGTCCCTCAACACCACCGTCCCTCAGCAACATCTCTAATACCACTTTACCCCAAAATCTACGAATCTGGAATTCGGAAAGAGAGAATCAGAAGAGCTAAGGACCAGCTCTCTTTTAATGCAGGTAACAAAGTAACCAAGTTAAAGAAAACATATAAAATTCAGGAGCATTTCCAAATACCAGCAATAATCTAAAAAATGTTTTTGAAAAAAAAATTTTCTACTCACAATAGCAACAGTTTTACTTTTAAAATACATAAGATAAACCTCACGAAAAATGTACACCTATGAAGAAAACTGTATAATTTTGCAATAAGACCTAAGCTGTGCTAATAATGTAACAAATAACCACATATCACTATTTAAATTTAATTAATTAGACTCTATCAGAAGAGAGTGTGACTCTTGATCTCAGGATTGTGGGCCCAGCTCCCACGTTGGGTGTACGGATTACTAAAAAAAATAAATAAAAATAAACTTAATTAATTAAAATTAAAGTAATTTTAAAATTCAGTATATCAGCTGCACTAACCACACTTCAAATGTTCAAAACTAAATGTGATTAGTGCTTGCCATATTGGACAGCACAGACATATTAACATTTCCATCATCACAGTGGACGTGTTGCTGTAGAGATAATAATTTACCCCAGATTTTTATTTTAGTTTAATCACTCCTACATGGTTCGGATTTTTTTCCCAAACACAATTATTTTTATAATTTCTGAAGCCAACAAATTTAGTAATGATCACTACCAAAAGATGTGGGAGTCTAAAAAAAAAAAAACCAAAAAAACACACACCTAACTATTTTGTAATCTTGTATTTAAGGTATTTAGAGACTATGTGTTATTAAAATATATAAAAGAATACCTAAAGAAAAACCCCAGAAATATATATGCATAAATAGAAAAACTTACATGGTAAAGATCTCATTTTTCCAAATTAATTTAAAAATGCAATGTAATCCTAAACAAAAACCCTAAAAAGAATTTAAGTACTTGACAAACTCATTCTAAAATTTATGCACAAAAGGAAAAAGCTGAGAATAACCAAGAAAATTTTTTTTTAATTTCTTTTTATCATTTTAATTTTTTTTGAGAGAGAGAGACACACACAGAGCACGAGCGGAGTAGGGGCAGAGAGAGGGAGACACAGAATCCTAAGCAGGCTCCAGGCTCTGAGCTGTCAGCACAAAGCCCGACGCAGGGCTCGAACCCACAAACCGTGAGATCATGACCTGAACTAAAGTCAGATGCTCAACCGACTGAGCCACCCAGGTGCCCTAGAAAATTCTTGAATAACAACAAAGTGTAGGGACTTGTCCTATCAAACATCAAGATTTATTATAAAGCTTTGTAACAGAATAAAAATAAAGCTGCATTAGTTCAAGGACAGACAAATAGACAAGCAGAAAAGAATTGAAAACCTAGAAAGCAAGCTATAGACATATAAAAATTGACATGGCAGATCAGTGGGTAAAGATCGGACTATCACAAAACTGTGATATGATACATGATTTCGCTTTAGAAAAAAAATTTAACTGAATATTTAAATATTCTAGAAGTTTAATTTTTAAATACCAAATAATTATCTAATTGATATTTCTAAATAATGGCAATGTTTGTTCTATTTTGGAAACTCTCAATACAATAAGTGTGTTGTTTTGAAAACTTAGTCAAGAAGAGAACTGTTGAGTGTTTCAATCTCTCACACAGGATTTATTAAGCTATTCTAATGCACTAATTAAAACTAAATATTAACAATTTTAAGAGCAAATTACACACATTTTTTCTCACCTATACTATACCTATAATTGAAGGAAAACACAATTTCACTAAGTTTATAAACCTTTACACATCTACCATAATTTACACCAAAGTCTGGATATATAATTGAGTTTTTTTTAAATTTCAAATTAGTACATCCATAGTAAGTTAGTAGAAAATAAATAATACAGATGTTACAATGAAAACAAACCTATATTTCAAACCCTGCTCAATGACTGATGCTTTGTGGACATCAATAAATTTCTTAAGATCTGACTTCTTCTTTATGAGATACCTACCTCATAAATTTGCCAAGAGGATTAAACTGATACTGTATACACCTAATACCTACTGAATAAATGTTATTTTGATCAGATAACAATTCTTAAAACTCATTATATTCTTTTCTCTCTTATATTCTTTGAATGTTTTTCAGATGGATCATCCATGGCCCTTCTTTACATCCCACTCTTTGTGGTACACCAGTCCAGTGTGTAAAGACCATTAGCACTTGATGGCTCTGATCCTTTAAAAACCTGTTCTGAGGCACCCAGTGACTCATTCAGTTGAACAACAGACTCTTGATTTTGACTCAGGTCATGATTTCATGATTCGTGAGATCGATCCTCACTTTGAGTTCTGTGCTGACAGCAAGGAGCCTGCTTAGGATTCTCATTCTCTCTCTCTCTCTCTCTCTCTCTCTCTCTCTCTCTCTCTCTCTCGTCCCCTCCTCCCCCTCGAAATAAATAAATAAGCTTAAAAAAAAAGAAAAAGAAAAATATACCTAAAGACAAAAAAGAAAGTAACAATTCTCACGTTTTAAACACTGAACACTTAAAATCTCACTTTATTTTTTAATTTTTTTTTTTTATTGTATATATAGAGAGAATCTTAAGCCAACTCCATGCTCAGCTCAGAGACCGATTCAGAGCTCAATTCCATGACACTGGGATCATAACCTGAGCCAAAATCAAGAGTCAGATGCTCAACCAACTGAGCTACCCAGGGGCCCCTAAAATCCCTCTTTAAAAAAGACTTTCCATAAAAAAATTATTTTCAGTCACATGCTATTTCCCAAGTACCTAACATGTATCCATCTACCACTACACTATCATGTAGCAAAAATATAATGTAGTTCCTTTATACCAAGAGTTTACTGTATATATAACAGATTTACAAAGATACATTTCCAAATTGTCTCTCCCCATCAATGTTTATAAACCCTGCATGCAAAGTTTTTACTATGGATATTTAATTATAAACCTAGTGCAAAAAAAATAAAAACAATGAGCATCCTTTCAAGTAATAGATTAAAAAGTAGAAGAGAATAAGTAAGTAAATGAGAGCCAAGAAAATCAAAGGAAATTGTAAATTAAAGAAAAACACCCTCTCTTTTATTCCAAACACTGCTTGTTTGAGAAATTACAAGATCATCACATAAATTATATAAATTACTAAATACTTAAAAATAAAGTCAGGAATCAACAAAAGATTTGAACCTAAAGAAAAGTAAGATAATCATCTATTTATCCATCAATTGCTCTGTGAGGTAGAAACCAGGCCAACTCATTTAAAATTCCCAAAGGGGCACCTGGGTGGCTCAAACTGGTTAAGCATCCAACTCTTGATTTGGGCTCAGGTCATGATCTCATAGTTTGTGAGCTTAAGTCCTGAGTCGGGGGCTCTGTACTGACAGCACAGAGCCTGCTTGGGATTCCCTCTCTTCCTCTCTCTCTGCTCCTCCCCCATTTGTGCATGTGCACTCTCTCACTCTCTCTCTCTCTCACACACACAATAAACTTTAAAAATAAATAAAATAAAATCCAAAAAAAAAATAATAATGATAAATCTTTTTTTCTAAAACAAAAGGGAGGCATGCCTGGGTGGCTCAGTCGGTTGAGCATCCGACTTTAGCTCAAGTCACAATCTCATGGTCTGTGGGTTCGAGCCCCACGTAGGGCTCTGTACTGACAGCTCAGAGCCTGGATCCTGCTTCGAATTCTGTGTCTTCCTCTCTCTCTCTCTCTGTCCCTCTCCTGCTCATGCTCTGCGTCTCTCTCTCTCAAAAAAAAAAAAAAGGAGAGGGAGAGGCACCTGGCTGGTTCAGTCAATAGAGTATACAACTTGATCTCAGGGTTGTAAGTTCAAGCCCGAGGTTGGATATAGAGATTACTTAAAAAAATAAAATAAAATCTTTTAAGAAGAAAGACAGAAAGAAAGAGTGAATGAAGAACTTAGCAGAGCTAGAAAAACTAAAAATCTCAATTGCAACAGAAAAAGGCTACATATGATAAGCAAGCCAAGTCTACTTGCAGAAGCCCTAAGTCTCAGAGGAAATGGATAAGGCATGGAGCTAAAAGTAGGGAAACTGAATACCATCTCACCAAAACAACTTACAATTCCTAAAATAAATTAGAGATTTATTGTCTAAAAAAATCAAACAGAAGCATCTCTGAACTGAGAGACAACAGGCAAAACAGGAAAAATAGGAAGGGACACATCAAACTGCCTACTTAATTATGGTACCTTTAGTCCCCTTATCCTGTCCAGCTCTAAGAATAAAGCAACCAGGCTTCGAAGACTTTTCTGTAAAGAAACGGAACGGACTCGAGTATAGACCTCTGGATACCAATATTGGGGGTCAGCCCATAAAAATAAGCTTTTAACATAATCAAGTATAATCAAGCCACAATAAAGTCTCATTACTCAACAAGCCCAACCTATGCATACCAACCTTCCAATGAGGTTTTGAATGTGGGGTATGGGTGTGTGTGTGTGTGTGTGTGTGTGTGTGTGTGTTTGAAAAAAAATTTTTTTTGCTTTCTTTATTGGTGTTCTTTAGTTACGTAACAAATTCACCCAAACCTTGGCAGATTAAAACAATACTCATTATCCCACACAGGTTTTAAGGGTCAGGAATCCAGGAGTGGCTGAGCTAACTGATTCTGGCTCAAGTCTCTCATGAGGTTACAATCAAGGTGTCAGCCAGACCTGCAGTCAACTTAGGGTTCAACAGCGGACAGAGAATCCACTTCTAAGCTCATACACATGGATGCTGGCAGGTCTCGGTTCCTCAAAGGCTGTAGAGCAGAGGCCTCTTCTCTCCCACTCCATAGGGTGCCTGATATCAAGACATGGCAGCTAGCTCCCCCCAGAATTACTAATCCAAAAGAAAGAAAGAAAAGGTGTCTGTACAAACAAGTGAGAAAACACTCAATATGGAAACCGTGGTCTTTTACAACCTAATCTGTAGCATACCATCACGTCTACTATATGCCATTCCTTATATAGGTCAGTCTTACTACAGTTGGGAAGAGACTACTCAATGGAATACCAGGAGAAGCCGACCACTGTGAGCCATCTTGGAAGCTACCAAAGTGTAGCCCCCCACCAGGAATCCCTGCCTCCTGTTTTCTACATCCATGTGTAGTGCCCTCCCATATGACACCAGGCTTGGTCTGTGTGACCAAGAGTATATGATGAAAATGATGGCATGTTACTTTCTAAGATTAGGTTATAGAAAAAGACTACAGGTTGTATCTAGGGAAAATGATTCCCTCTCTCAAATCACTAGCAAGAGAACAAACAGCTACCATGTGATGAGGGAACTGACATCCTCAGTTCGAAAGCTTTTAAGAGGGACACCTGGGTGGCTCAGCTCGTTGAGCACTCGATTCTTGGTTTCAGCTCAGCTCATGATCTCACAGTTCATGTGTTTGAGCCCCGGGTGGGACTCCCCACTGGCTCCTTGCTGACAGCATGGGACCCGCTTGATATTCTCTCTCCCTCTCTCTCTGCAACTGCCCCGCCCCACCGACCCATGCTCACTATCTCTCTCTCGCTCTCAAAATAAATAAACTTTAAGGGGGAAAAAAAAGGTTTTAAGAAACTGAAGACAGCCAATAATGAGTCATCCGGGAATCAAATCCTCCAGTCGCAGCTGAGCCCCGAAATGAATGCCACCATGGCCAAGAGACTGACTACAACTTGATCGGAGACCCTAAGCCAGAACCACTCTGCTATGCCACACTCTCAAATTCCTGACCCTCAGAAACCATAATAGTCACTAAATGTTTGCTACTTTAAGCAGCCAAGTTTGGGGGTAACATGTCACACGACAATAGACAACTTTACTAAGGCTTCTTAAAAAATTATAAAAGCAACTCAAAATTGTTATAAAAAATCTTAAATTGTACAGAATATTGAAATAAAAGTACCTACCCTAGCCAATCTACCCGCCCACAACTGTTAGAGCTTAGAACATATCCTTTCGTATTTTTTCTTCTTCCTATACAAATAAATGGAATGAGGTTTTTAATGTCTTACCATTAAATATGAACAGAGGGCCAAAAATTACCTAATATCGGAAGACAGTCTCCATTGTGAAGGAGAAAGATCACAGTGAACAATAAAAGTAATCCACAGTGAACAGAGATAAAGCAGGAAACAGAAGAGAAACCTTCAAAAAACAAACAAAACCATCTCTAATTAATATGTTTAGAGAGGAAAAAAAAGCTACATCCATAACACAACAAAATGTTACATAATAATAATTTACTAACAGCAACAACAAAAATACTAAAAGCCTCCACAGAGAAAAACACTAGTGATCTACAAAAGAAAGAAATGCATTTGATGTACAGAAGAAAATGGCATATGCCTTCAAACTTTGCAAAGAAAACCCTATTAACCAATCAATAAGGTGTGAAGGAAAAAAATTTTTGAAGATTGTCACATATATGTAAGGATTAAAATTACGTGTTCTCATGCACTCTTTCTCTTACGAAGCTACTAAGGCTATGCTATACACACACAGACATACACAAACACACACAAAGAAAACCAATTAAGCATATATAAGGTATAGGAAAAAAGAAATCTGAAACAGGAAAAAAGTCAGAAGGAAGTTCAAGGAAAATTGCTGTTTTAAAGGGTGGGGGCCTGCCTGGGTGGCTCGGTCAGTTGAGCGCCTGACTCGTGGTTTTACCTCAGGTCATAATCTCGCAGTTCTTGAGGTCAAGCCTCACATCGGGCTCTGGCGTAGCAGCATGGAGCCTACTTGGGATTCTCTCTCTCCATCTCTCTCTCTCTCTCTGCACCTTGGCTGCTCACTCTTGCTTTCTCCCTCTCTCTGAAAATAAATAAACTTAAAAAAAAAAGTCTAGCACCACGACCTGTTCATTTTGAGCACAAAGATGGAGAACTCTAGAAAGGAGGTCACCGGAGAAAAAGATGTTGGCAGACTTACTGATTTCTGAGAAATAAGGAGGCAGAGGGGGGAGGGGAGGGAAGAGGTTAATCGGCACATGACAGACCTAACGGTGGTTTGAAATTTTCAGTAAGTATATAGAAAATGGTACAAATGAACACAAGATATAATAAGTAACTGGAAGAAAAACAAAAAGTTTTACAAGCAATTAGAGTCCACAATTTTGTTCACAATGATTATTGGTTTTAACATAATTTAATAATATGGGGAAAATGAAGAGGAAATGGTAGTAGGCGAAAGAAAGCTAAATCCTTCGCTAGCACAATAGGGAGTCAATACATAATATCTAAAACTGACAAACTCAAGGAGCTCCTGGCTGACTCAGTTGGTAGACAGAGCATGCAACTCTTGATCTTGTGGTCATGAGTTCAAGCCCTACGGTGGGGTTAGTGCTTATAACTAACTAAATAACTAACTAAATAAATAAATAACTTTTTTAAAATTTTAGTAAATAAATAAAAACTGACAAACCTAAGAAATACCTAGTAATACAAACCTCAAACAGTCCTTAAGCTTGGAACTGCCAGACAGATGGTATGCATAAGAAATTAACCTTGGATTCACCTACTCTCACAGTAAATATACGGCAGTTTTTAACAGTTACTAGAACCTGGTCAGCAAGGAGATAAGGAACCAGAGACTTTTCAACAATTAAAAACACCAAGAGATTATAAAAATTCCTGGTTAAAAAAAAAAAAACGGCAAAAGCGAAGTTCTCAGAAGGCCAGAGGAAACCCTCTCCACTACCATTCGTGAGCATGATTAGGTTATCTCCTCCCTCAGGGACTTGAAGATCAAGTGTGCCCCTCCACAGAGTGCTGTGTTCTCTGCTAAGGAAGCCATACTAATAGAATCATGTTCTTGCATCCTTTCCCTACATTAAAGGAACATTTATTCTTTCCCTCTCCAATCACTTATAAAAATCACATATAGCAATATTAGTCTATTGTTTAGAAACAACCGGATACGAGGAAAAAATAGCTAAGAATGAGAAATGGTTTCTTTTGGAAAAACAGCACTTTTGGGATATAGGCTAAAAGCAAGAGGAGAAGTGGAAGATGCAGCAAAGGACTAACATTATTGCTTAAAAGGTTTCAGTACTAGGGCACTTGGGTGGTTCAGTTGGTTGAGTGTCCAACTCTGGATTTTGGCTTGGGTCATGGTCTCAGTTCGTGGGATCGAGCCCCTCAAAGGATTCTGTGCTGACAGCACAGAGCCTGCTTGGAATTGTCTCTCTCCCTGCCTCTCTCTGTACCTCCTCTGCTTGCACTCTCTCTCTCTCTCTTAAAATAAATAAATGAACTTAAAAAAAAATAAACCTTCTGTACTTACTTTTTAACTAGCAGTAGTTGTACATTGCTAAATATTTTTTTATTGAAAAGGCCAGATACTTTTTTTTTTTTAGTGTTTATTGATTTTTGAAGGAGAGACAGAGCATGAGCAGGGGAGGGGAAGAGAGACAGGGAGACACAAAGTGGGCTCCAGGCTCTGAGCTGTGAGCACAAAGCCCGACGTGGGGATCCAACTCACAAACTGTAAGATCCTAACCCAAGCTGAAGTCGGACGCTTAACCAACTGAACCACCCAGGTGCCCCCCAGATACTTTTTTTTTTAAGTTTATTTATTTATTTTGAGAGAAAGAGACCACAGGGGAGGAACAGAGAGAAACAGAGAATTCCAAGCAGGCTCCACACTGTCAGAGCAGAGACCGACATAGGGCTCAAACCCACAAACCATAAGATCATAACCTGAGCCGAAACCAAGAGCTGGACACTTAACTCTCTAAGCCACCCAGGCACCCCAAGGCCAGATATCTTTTTTTTAAAAAAATTAGAATCAGAAACAAATTTCATGCAAAAAATTTTGTTAACTCATTTTCATAGTGTAAGAGACTAATAAATATATATTTATTCATTTGCTTAGTACCCAGCAAACTATTCCTAGAAAATTTATTTTTTACACAGTCCAAATATAAAAACACAACTAAATATGGTCTGAAATGTATTTCAGTCTACTGAAATAATAAGGAACACTTTCAAAGTGTTGGAGAAAAATGATCAGGAACATAAGACTAGGAAAGTCTCTACATTTATGACTAGGATCCAAAACCTTGCTTTTTATCTCCAAGTACTGATTTCAAAAACCAAGTTTAAAAATTAAACAGTCTCAAAATAAAAATACTAAGTTCCAGCTGGCCATTTAGGATGAGCTGCTAATGAAACAAAGAAGCAACCTGAGTGCCCTCTAGTATTAGCACCCAGCTGCCAGATCACAACCATTCTGATCATATTTGCATGAACTAAAAACAAATATCCAGGGTTGCCTGGCTGGCTCAGTCAGTGGAGCATGGAACCCTTGATCTCAGGGTTGTGATTCGAGTCTCATGCTGGGTATAGAGATTATGTAAAACATTAAAAAATCTTAGGGGCACCTGGGTAGCTCAGTCAGTTGAGCATGTGACTCTTGATTTCGGCTTGTCATGATCTCACAACCGAAGTGGGTTGCTTAACTGACTGAACTACCCAGGCACCCCCTAAATAGACAAAACAATCTTAAAAGACAACAACAAAGTTGGAGGGGTCACACTCCCTCACATTATTTCAAAACTTACTAGTGCAATAATCAGCTGCAATAATCAAAACAGTGTGGTAGTGCCAAAAGGACAGACATAAAGATCAATGGAAAAGAACTGAGAATCCAGAAATGAACCCACGAGTCTATAGCAATTGATTTTCATCAAGAGTACCAACAACCTTCAGTGGGAAAAAGAATAGTCTTTTCAACAAATGGTGCTGGGATAACCAGATTTCCACACGCAAAAGAATGAACTAAACCCTTAAGACAAATCTAATAAAAAAATTAACTCAAAACAGATCAAACACCTAAATTTAAGTGTTAAAACTATAAAACTCTTAAAAAACACATATACATGAATCTTTGTGACTCATAAATTCTCAGATATGATAGCAAAAGCACAAGCAATAAATGAAAAAATAGATAAACTGAAGTTCATCAAAATTAAATACTTTTGTGGATCAAAGGAAACTATAAAGAAAGAGAAAATAACCCACAGAAACAGAGAAAATGTTTACAAATTATATATCTGATAAGGGTCTATTATCCAGAATATATAATGAACACTTACAACTCAACAACCGAAGACAAACAACCAAATTAAAAAACAGGTGGACTTTAATATACATGAAAAGTACAAGAAAAAGATGCTTAACAACTTTAGTCATTAGAAAAATGTAAAACAAAACCCACAATTAAATATCACTTTACACCCACTAAGATGGCTATAATTTAAACAAAGGAAGGGGCGCCTGGATGGCTCAGTCAGTGGAGCATGAGACTCTTTGTCTTGGGGTTATGAGTTCAAGTCCTACATTGGGTGTAGAGATTACTTAAAAAATAAAATCTTTGAAAATAAAAATATGGGATGCCTGGGTGGCTCAGTTAGTTGAGCATCTGACTCTTGATTTTGGCTCAGGTAATCATCTCAGGGTCATGGGACTGAGTACCACATCCAGCTCAGTGCTGAGCATGGAGCCTGCTTAAGATTCTCTCTCTTAGAAAAAAAAAATTCTCTCTCTCTCTCTCCCTCCCTCTCTCTCCCTCCGTCTCTCTTTCTCCCTCCCTCTGCCCCTCTCTCCTGGTTATGCAGTCTCTGCGTCTCAAAAATAAATAAACTAAAAATATTAAGTAATTAATTAATAAGGGAAAGGAACAAATTTAGGTAAGGAAATGGAATCCTCATATATTACAGGTAGGAATATAAAAGGGTGCAACCAGTATAGAAAGTTAGGTAGTTCCTGGGGCGCCTGGGTGGCTTAGTCGGTTAAGTGTCTGACTTCGGCTCAGGTCATGATCTCGCGGTCTGTGAGTTCGAGCCCCACATCGGGCTCTGCGCTGAGCGCTCAGACCCTGGAGCCTGTTTCGGATTCTGTGTCTCCCTCTCTCTCTCACCCTCCCCGACTCATGCTCTGTCTCTCTCTGTCTCAAAAATAAATAAACATTTAAAAAAAAAAAAAGAAAAGAAAAGAAAGTTAGGTAGTTCCTCAAAGTGTTAAATAGAATTACCACATGACTCAGCAATCCCACTCTAATGTATATCTTAGATTAATGAAAATACATGTGCACAGAAAAACTCCTACACAAAGGTTCATAGCAGCTTGATTCACAATAGCCAAAAAAGGAAACGACCTAAGTGCTCATTAACCAATACAGTGTGTGTGTGTGTATATACACAACGGAATATTATTTTGCCACAAAAAGAAAAATTACTAATACATGCTACAACTTGGATGAACCTTGAAAAACATCATGCTAAGTGAAATAAGACAGATACAAAAGGCCATATACTGTATGTTTCCATTTATATGAAATAAAATGTCGAAAATAAGCAAATCCATGGAAACAGAAAGCAGAATAGAAGGTCCCAGGAGGCCAGGGCATGGAGCGGAGGTGGGGAAAAGGCAGGCAGGGATAGTGAAACAGTTGCTTATTGGGTACAGTTTTCTTTTTGGGGTGATGAAAATGTTGTGGAATTAGACTGCAGTGATGATTGTACAACCCTACAAATGTACTGGCAGTCACTGAATTATACACTTTAAAACTGCTAAAATTATAAATTTTAAGTCAACTCTACCTCAATTAAAAAAAAAAAAGGTGGTTGCCCTTGGGCACAGAACTTGCTTTCTCATTATAAATCCCTTTTTCACTACTTAATTTTAACTTGTACCAAATGGTATCAGCTAGAAAAATAAACACAAACTGATTTCTCAGCTAAATTAAAAACATCAAAAGTTACTATTAAGGGAAAAATAATATAGAATGATTGCCTCTGAATTATGTCCTGCATATTCTTCTTGTCCTCTCTAATCCTATTTCTTCCCATTTATGTTATAGTATGACAGATGTAGTCCATTGATAGCAATTTAAAAATTTGGGAATGAAATCATTAGGTAAATCATATATACTTCTTCCTTGCATAGAATAAACAATAAATTTCAGGGGCACCTGGATTGCCCAATCAGTGAAGTGTGTGACTTCGGCTCAGGTCACGATCTCATAGTTCGTGAGTTCAAGCCCCGCATTAGGCTGTCTGCTGCCAGCAGAGTCACTTCGGATCCTCTGTCCCCCGCTCTCTCTCTGCCCCGCACCCATGAATGTGCATACAGTTTCTCTCTCTTTCTCTCTCTCTCAAAAATAAACTTTAATTAATTAATTTCAAGTGAAACTAGCAACAGGATTGAACAAATGTACCTAAAGTTTTCCCAGGGAATATTGTGGTCAATTCACAAATAATGACAGTGCAACTTGCTATTAATGACCTTAAATTTCCTGAGTTTTCCTCCTATTGAAGATACTAGAGTCCAAAGTTTTCACCAGTTTTTCTTTAGATATAAGTTTCACATAGTACATATGAAGAATTTAATACTTACTTATCAAGGAAATCCTTATCCACTACAGCAGTGATGTCAAGAAGAGGATTTCCCATTCCAAAGAGAATATTTTCACTAAAATAAAAAACAAAACACAAAAATGCAAGCACAAGTTAGAAATACTTCTAAAAGTAAGCTGATGTATAAAATGTACACCAATATAAAAAATAAGTATCTTCACTTTACCTCAAAAATAGACCTAAAATACTAGTTTATTAGACCTTTGATTTGCCTTTTACATTTCAGACATTTCAGAGATAGCACAAGCCATTTAGAAAGGATGATGACTTTTAAATTGGATGAAATAAAAGAAGAAACCAGATCATGTAATCTAATAGCTAACGACCTAAGGTAATTAATTTGACTTTTTTTTTTAAAGGTCTATCATAACAAAAGTTCTATACTCAACAAACATGACAGATAATTAACTTTTTCTAGTTAGTAAGATACCTACTACCAAAAGTGATTAGGGAGTTTGCAGCAAGTCCTCCAGGAGTCCAGCCAAAAGCCCTACCCTCAACAAACTGAATATGAGAAGACCTGCACAAGGAGTATCACAGTGAAATTTTTAATTACATTTAACAGACTTTGAAAAAGTCTATGTTCCACAATGTTCCCAGAATGGCTCAAAACCAAGAGAAAGCTACAACTCCACCACAAGAGATGCCTTAAATAGAAGCCCAACTGACAGCAGGAAATGGACCAGTGGATGGTTGGGTCAGCCTCCGTGGGAAGCGTTCTTCTAGGTTTTACAATGAAATTTGCCTCTGTGTAATTTCCTATTGG
The DNA here is from genome assembly GCA_030068075.1 of Paguma larvata. Lineage (NCBI taxonomy): Eukaryota > Metazoa > Chordata > Mammalia > Carnivora > Viverridae > Paguma > Paguma larvata. Next base: position 66,318,610 of record CM057837.1, read on the forward strand.
TCTCCAGTTTGCTGAAGATCTCTTCCAGTTGCCTCCAAACCAGTTTCTAACCTCACCATGGAGAGACTAACAGTAATATCCATAGGACTAGTACCCCAGAGTTTCTTTAAGAAAATCAAATATAACCTACACTTATAATCTATAATGATTTAGAAGACTAATTCCACTTACTCATATATATTGACTGACTTGTGTCTTAACTTATAAAGTTATTTCTAATTCTTGAACTATACACCTAAACTACTTCCCCAAGAATAACTCAATAAATATACTAGAAGATGCCAATTAAAATGTTAACATAAATCTTAAAAACATGATAAATTAGGATGGTGTAGAAGCTTCTGGGTTGGTGAACACAACTGTTGGGAGGGTGACACCGCCCAAAGAGTGCACGGAAGCTGGATGCCCCCACACCCATACCTTTCTCTGATATTCTGAATATTCTGATTTAGAATAAGAAATGCATATTTGGCCTTCTTCTGGGTCCCTGGCAAAAAGCTCCTAAAAACCTTGGCATTTAGGAGGAGTGGGATAAAGGTGTCTTTTGTTATATTAATGAGGTTACTTTTGGAAAACTCCTAGGTAACCTAAGGATGGGGATGGTTCCAAGGGGAACCCCAGGTGACTAGAGGATTAGAACTTTCAGTCCCACCCTCACCTCCAGGGAGGGGAAAGGGGCTGGAGACTTAGTTCAGTCGCCAATGGCCAGTGATTTAATCCACTATGCCAATGTAATGAAGCCTCCATATAAATCCAAAAGGATGAGTTTCAGAGAGCTTCCGGATTAGTGACATATCTAGAGATTTGGGGAAAGGGGCTCACCCACAGAGCATGGAAGTTCCAGTCCTTTCTCACATACCTAGGCTTATGCATCTCTTCCTTCCAGCTGTTCCTCAGTTATATCCTTTTATAATGTTAGAATAAATTTCTAAGCCTAACATGGAGCCATCTCCAGCCCAGGGTGCCTCATCAGCAACCTAAACTTTTGTGTTCCTGTAAATGGCCCGATCGACCAGAAATGTGGTATATCCAGTCAGCTACTCCCCTAACACCAGCCAACTCTATACTTATTTGCTTGTTCTTGATCTCTCTAAATAAGGTCAGATATGCAACCTTAGCCAACCATGCCATTTCCACGTTGCCCCTTCTAACACTCTACAAAATACACTCTTTCCCAAAATCCCTTGGAAGGAGTAGTCCACTGCTTCTAAGGCACTGTATGCCCCAAATCCATGCCATTTTTCCTTTGAATAAAGGACATCAAACTCATTACTAAATTATGTTTTGTCATCTGACAATTATAAACCATAATCTAGTAAGTAAAATGCTTCTCTGAGTTCTATGAGCCACTCCAGCAAATTAAATGAACCCAAGTGGGGGGGGGGGGGGGGTCGGTCATGGGAATCTCTGATCTCGAACTGGTTGGTCAGAAGTACAGGTAATAACCCAGAATCTGAAGTGTGGGAGGGGACAGTTTTGTGGGACTTGAGCCCTTAACTTGTGGCATCTAATACTATCTCCATGTAGATAGTGTCAGAAAGAGTTAATTGCTTGGTGGTGTTGGAAAGTCCACACATTGTACTTGCCCTATGCATCTCTTCCATTTGTCTGTATACTTTATAATAAACAGGTAACAATAAAAAAGTATATGTTAACAGGTAAATATTAAAAATACAATAAATAGGCAAACACTAAAAAAACCAAGAGATGGTATCTTGGGAGAGCTTCTCCCAAAAGCAGAGTCTGAAACAAAAGCTTATAAACATGGCACTTATGTGAAAAGTGATTCCAGGAAGCAGAGGTGAGAGACGAGAGCCTGAAACAGGAAAGGAGGAAAAGCCTATGGATGTGTTACTGAGCTGGCCATGACTACAGATATCACTCGGTCCCATCACTATAGGTGACTATGGCTCAAATTTTTCAGGAAAACTTGAAATGTGACTCAGAGATCCCTGCTGAAGGACAAAAGAGAGCGAATTTATATGGTGATTACTATCTCCCATTAAAAAAAGTATGCGGATGGACCCTGAGGAGAAATGCTATTAGCTTGTAATAGTTTGAAGCCCACGTAGAACCTGTTGCTGCTACAGTGTCTAGTCTAAGAGGTAGGAACAAAATTTAAAGTAGCACGTAATAAGAGTCTTCATATAGTAAGTTAAAATTATACAATTATTTCTTGGGGCACCTGGCTGGCTCAGTCAGCAAGGCATGCAACTCTTGATCTTGGGGTTGTGAGTTTGAGCCCCATGTTTCGAGCAGAGATTACTTAAGGAAAATTATACAGTCATTTCCAAAAGCAAATACTTTAAACTACTCTCATCATTGTATAACTCATAAGACTTCATTCCAATATGACAAATTGAAACTCTGCTAAAAACACTAATTCTTTAAAATGGCTGGTTTCTTAAATAGAAACGCATACAAACTACTGTCCAGGCAGTACATACTAGGACATGCATTACTCTTCTTAAATGATGAAGAAACTATGTCAATATGTAAGCATTTATTTTTATCTGTTCTACTAGATGTAAACAAAATGGTGTCTGGTATGTGGCCAAAAAACTATTACTGACCCATACTTGGACCACTATTTTGTTCCCAGTGTCACCAATGTATTTTTCCTGGATGCTAAGATGAAAGATAATGAACAATTTATTTAGTCAGTTATTTTAAAATTTCTCGTATTTCGGGCACCCAGCCAACATAAACCTACCCTATAATTATTATTTTGTTCAACAGTTAACAAATTTTATTCACTAACATAGATATTAGAGTAAAATTTCCAAAGAAAAATTTGTCTAAGCTACTGATAAATTAATGTCAATTAGCCCTCTGGCCAGAAAAATGTTTAATTATACTATGGTGCCAGAATAAATACTAATAAAGAGTGTCCTCAACTGTTATACCAAACATCCTCTCTTTAAATCCAGAAATCTCAGCTTTGGGTGTGATTTCTCTTTCTATCAACAAGCACTGTCTTACCAGTAACTGCATTTTCTCAGTTTCATCAAACAGTTCTTATACTAGGAACCTCCACAACATCCCATTGGTACCGCTTTTAACTAGACCCTCTACAGACCTTGCCTAAATTCCTGTATTAAGAATTTTTTAGCCACAGTAAGTCCTATACGATATCACCAGAATTACATTATTTAAACAAATCTCACTGTTGTACTTTCCTATTCAAAGTCAGCCTAGCTCAAATTTTATATAGGATAAAATCTAAAAGACTTAGCCTACCATATTTCATCAAATCTAAGATGCCATGAATTATATGTTCCAGTTTCTCAAGGTGACTGGCAAGATACAATCGGTTATAAAGTACATGGTAATTTCACAGATGTTAAAATGGGAAGAAACATGCATATTACAATTACCAAAATGGGGTACCTGGGTGGCTCAGTTGGCTGAGCATCTGACTTTTGGTTTTGGCTCAGGTCTTGATCCCGTTGTGGGATCAAGTCCCACACTGGCTCAGTGTGGAGCCTGTTTCGGATTCTCTCTCTCCCCATCCCCCTGCCCCTCCCCTGCTCACACATTTTCTCTGATAAAAAAAAAAATAAAGTTTTTAAAAAGTCCCGAAATACAGTGCCTCTTTAACTTTATCGCTTACCATTCTAATACATACAATCTATTTGCTGATCCTAACACTTAACTATTCCCCAAGAAAGACTGACTACAAAGTCCTTCCCCTACTTCTTTTGCCTACCAAATCCCCATTCATCTTTTTAAAATTTCTCATATGCCACCTCTTTTAGAAAATCTTCTCTGCCCAATTCCTACCAAAAGATTCTCATGTAAAGCTGCACAAGTTGTCCCCTATACAACTCCAGAGAGTGATGTTCACAGTATGGATGATAGCTTCTGGAGTTCTATGTTAAGTACTGCTGCCCTTCCTCCCAAAGTTTTATTCACTCTCTCCCCCTAGGTTCTGTAAGTTCTTTGATAAGCTTTCAAATTGATTTTAGGGGTTACTTTTTATTTTATCTTACCTGATCTCAATCAGCTAGACATAAAAGGTAAAATAAATTTTTAAATCTTAATTATATTTGTCTTCTCAATGGCTAGCATATGAGGGCTTTGAGCAATTTTGCAATTCTACATTCTGACCTTTTCTATCAACAGACTGCCGCTTTTCTCAGGCTCCCAATGATCAAGGCTGAGTCTAGAGTAAAATCAGATTTTAAAGATGAAATGACAGATCATTAATTCAAGATAGGTTGTAATAAGTTAAAAAGGAATCTTGTGTTCCCAGAGCAACCACTAAATTATAATACTACAAAATCCAATAGAGGATACAAAACAAAAAACTACAATACACTCAACTTAGAAAAAAAGGCAGGAAAGACAAAACAACATAAAGGATAAATGGAAAACAAAAGGATGGCATACTAAAACCCAACCGTATTAGTGACTATATTAAATGTCAATGGATTAAACACTCCAACTAAAACATAAAGATTATCACACTGGATTAAAAAACAAATTAAATATTATTTACTAGAGATACACTTTAAATACAAAGGTATAGAGAATTTGAAAATAAAAGACTGAATAGAAATGCTACGCAAACACTAATTATAAGAAAACTTCAGTGGCTATATTAATATCAGGCAAGGTAGATTTTATTTTTTATTAAAGTATAGTAAACATGCAATATTACATTAGTTTTGGGTGTACAACATAGTGATCTGACAACTCTGTACGTTATGCTCACAAGTGTAGCTACCATCTGTCACCATACAATGCTACTACATTATCATTAACTAAATTCCCTATGCTGTACAGACAAGGTAGACTTTAAAACAATAAGTATTACCATATAAAAAGGATTTTATATAAATAAGTCATTTCATCAAGAAAAGAAACAGCTTCAAATACTTAGGGGAAAATACTTCAGAAATATTTGAAGAAAAGAAATACTTCAGGAGTATTTGAGGAAAAGAAATACTTCAAATACTTAGGGGGAAAAAAACAGAAACAAATTAGACAAATGCACAATCTTAACACCCCTTTTTGAGTAATTGGTAAAACACACAAAAATAAGAAAGGAATCACACTATTAGATATTTATGCTAGAAAAATGAGAACTTAGTTGATGCAGAAACCTGTACACAAATGTTCATAACACCTTTATATGTAATAGTAAAAAAAAAATTAGGAACAACCAAATGTCCTTCGACAAGTGAGTAGGTAAACTGTGGTATATCCATACGATGGACTAACACTCAGTAATAAAAAGAAATGAGCTATGATACATTTTGGATGGATCTCAAAGACATGTTTAGTGCAAATAAAAGCCATATCTATGTTACATACTGTATGATTCCACTTATATAACACTCTCAATGTGACAAAATTACATTGTTAAACAACGGATTCATAGTTTACAGGGGCTAAGGTTGAGGAGAGGGGTGGAGGTGACCATAAAGGGAAAACACAAAATAGGGTTTTTTGTGATACAACAGTTTAGTTCCTTAACTGTGTTAATGGATATTACACTAATGTGGACACGATAAAATTTCACAGATCTATGCACCACCACCATCACACCAATAAAAAACAGTATGTGCAAAAACTGATAACATTCTAGTAACATCTGTACTCTGTAGGTGTACTCTGTACATATGTAGGGAAAGTTGGGTGAAGAGTGCACAAGAACTGTCTGAACTATTTTTGCAACTTCTTGGGAGTCTCAAAGTATTTCAAGAGAAACAAAAAGTATATTTAAAAAAGTTTAAAATAACAAAAAGAAAAAGTATATCAAAAGTTTAAAATAACAGAGGCACCTGGGTGGCTCAGTCAGTTAAGCATGCAACTCTTGATTTTAGCTCAGGTCACGATCTCACAGTTTGTGGATTCCAGCCCCACATCGCTCTGCACTGACAGTGCAGAGCCTGCTGGGAATATTCTCTCTCTCTCTCTCTCTCTTTCTCTCTTTCTCTCTCTCGCTCGTACTCTCTCTCTCTCAAAATAAATAAGTAAATAAATAAATATTTTTTTTAAAGTTTAAAATAAAAAAAGTTTAAAATGTCTTCATCATGATATCATGAGGAATGGCAGAATAAGAGCCTCCAAAAATTGTCTCTTCCATAAAACCAACAAGAACACTAGCAAAAAAAATGTCAAAGTCAACTTTTTCAGAATCTTAAATATTAACCAAAGGCTTACTATAATCTAGGGGTCATCTTTTTAAAAAAGGCCAAATCTCACTTAAAACAGGAAGTTCTGTGCCATTTTGACTTGCCCCATTCCCATCCCCCTCTTCCCAGCTCCATGGTAGCCTTAAAAAGCAAAAGCACACACACATACACATACACACACACACACACACGTGAAAGTAGGAGCCTAGCAGCTACTAAACGGGTCAGAACAGGACTGGAGCTCTTTAAAAGCCCTATCTTCAGAGAACTGCTATTATTTAGGCTTACTGGCAGCTCCCTGAAAAACCCTACTCCTGAGGCTGCTCGTTATTTGACCTGACTCAGAGTTGCCCAGCTCTAACAGCCTTTTCCCTGGGAGCATTTGTCAAAAACAATCAGCTGCAATTGTTTAATGTCCAGCTGTCTGAAGCAGTAGGCACAAACAAGAAGCTAACCAAAAAACTTGAAAGGAAAAGTGGAGGCACGAGATATCCACAAAAGCTTCTGAAAAGTTCTGAATATTCCTGAGGACCTAGAGGGCCATATACGTGTACCCAGAGCTGTGGCGTGCTCAGGACCTGAAGAGTTCCTAACCAATCACCTCTGAGCCATGAGCCTCTGCACAAGCAGGAAATGAAGGTTATGGCAGAGTCGTAAGCCTACCTGAAGGTTAAAAGGTATGCCTCAACAAGCACGCAGAGCCTCTCAGCAAAGATCGGGAGACAATAACGAGTATTGAAAACAAGTGGAGAAGGTGGAATCCTAGGTGCACTGTTGTTGAAATGTAAAACGAGCAGCTAACTTGAAAAAAAGTTGGATGGTTTCTTGAAAAAGTAAACATAAACTTAGCCTATGACCCAGCAATCCCCTTCTAAGTATGAAAAATGAAAACATGTGACAATACAAAAACTTATACATGAATGCTTATAGCAGCATTATTCATAATACTCAAGTGGAAATACAAATATCCATCAAAAGATGGATAAAAAAATGTAGGGTTTACATACTATAGATTGCTTACCCACATAAGAAGGAATGAAATACTGATACATGCAACGACATAAATGAACTTTGAAAACATTATGCTCAATGAAAGAAGCCAAATACAAAAGGCCAAATATTAAGATTCCACTTATGAAATGTTCAGAATATGGCAAACCACAAAGACAAAGTAGATTAGTGAGTTGCCAGGGGATAAACAGAGGAAATGGAGAGTGACTGCTAATAGGTATGAGGTTTAGTTTTGGGGTGATGAAATGTTGTGGAATTAGACAGTGGTAATGGTCATACGACCTTGTAAATATATTGAAAACCACTGAGCTGTACAGTTTAAAATGGTAGATTTTATGGGATGTGAATTATATCTCAATTAAATAACAGTTAATAAGAAGTAAACAAAAGAATTAAACTTGACCTAACTGATATTTATAGAACACTATATCCAGTAACTACAATATTCATTTATTTAATGAAAAATGTGCACGACATCTACAATGAAAACCTCAAAATACTACTGATCGAAATTAAAGACTTCGAAAACACACGTAACATTCAGCAAAATGTTGCATGGCCATCAAGCTAGGCCATGAAACTAACTTCTAAATGACCTGTGGACTCAAGAAATCACAATAAAAATTAGAAAATAATTTGAATTGAACACACATATCAAAATTTGTATGATGTAGTTAAAGAAGTACTTGGAGAAATTTCATATATGAAATACATATATTAGAAAACAAGAAAGGTTTAAAATCAATGATCTAAACTTCTGACTCAAAGCAAAACAAAACAAAACAAACAAAAACCGGGCAAAAGGGCAAATTCACTCCAAAAGAGTAGAAGGAAAAAGATGAGAGCAAAAATAAGTGAAATAGAAAGCATATCACCAAAACAGAAGTTTAAATTTAACAAAACCAAAATCTGGGTCTTTGAAAAGATTAACCCTTTGACTGATAAACCCTTACAAGATTGATCCCCACTACGGGCAATATTAGAGAAATATTATGAGCAACTGTGTCATAACTCAATAAATTAGAATAGATTTCCTTAAAAATGCAACTTTCCAAAATTGACACAGGAAAAAAATCAAAAATCTGAATAATTACATATCAGTTAAAGAAAGTGAATTTGTAATTTAAAATCTTCTACCCTTTTACCCAAAAAATATTCCAGGCCCAGATAGCTTCATTACTGAATTCAACAAAAGTTAAAGAAACAACATCTTACAAAATTACAACAATTAAGACGGGGCACTGGCATAATACATGAATAGGTTGATGAATCAGAATAGTGAGTCCTAGGAAAAATGTACACCACTTTAAGCAATTGAGGACTTTTTTGAGAAACTCTACACCATAGCAAGAATTTAGTTTAGATGGATCATAGACCTAAACGTGAAAGCTAAAACTATAAAGCTTCTTGAAAAAAACATAACAGAATAGTTTCACAATTTTGTGACAGGGATAAGGAAAGATTTCTAGGAACACAATAGGTAATAACTAGCATATCAAATCAATTAATTTGACTTCATTAAAATTTAAAACTTCTGCTCCCAAAAGATGGAAAGGCATGGCTCGAAGTGGGGAGAAAACATCTGCTACATATCAAATTGTGTTTAAGAGTATGTATGTATAAAATTTGACAAACAACTTGTATCTAGAATATAAAAACAACTACAAATCAGCAACAAAAAGACAACTGAGTCAAAATATAGGTAAAAGACTTGAAATGACAGTTCGAAAGAAAAGATAATCAAATAGTGTATAATCACAGCATCATTAGCTATCAAGGAACTGCAAACTAAAACCACAAAGAAATATAACTACACACGCACCAGAATGACTAAAATTTTAAAAATGCCAAATATTGTTAAGAATATGGAGTAACTGGAAGTCTTAAAGACCACTGGTGGGAATGTCAAATGTGTTCATTTTTCCATTTTAAAAAAGTTTGGTGGTTTCTGAAGTTAAATAGACATCTATCCTAGGACACAGTAATTCCACACCAAGGTATTTACACAAGCGCAGACAAATGCTTACACAAAAATGTTCATAGCAACTTTATTTATAGTAACCAAAAACTAGAAACAACCCAAAGTACATCAACAGGGTGGTATCTGCTACTATTCTGCATAATGGAATATTACTCAGCAATGAAAAGGAACAAACTACTGATATACACATCAAAATGGATGAATCTCAAAATTATTACTGAACAAAAGTAATCAGATAAAAGAGACACAAATAATACTTACTGTATAATTCCATTTATATGAAGTTCTACAACAGGCAAACCAGTATCTACTGACAGAAAATGGTTGCCTGGATGCAACAGGAATCAGGATTGATTGAAGAGCAGCAGGGGAGATAAGCATGTTTTACATATTGACCTGAGTTGTATTTATACAAATATATAAATATGTATATATTTACATTCAAAATTCAGTGAACTTACGAACTTTGATTTTACTGTATGTAAGTTATTTTATTGGCATTTTTTTTCACTAGCCAGTGAATCGACTAGGGAAATATTTGTGTCCCTATACAATTGGCTCTGTAAAGCCAATCCCTGCATTTGTATTTTGAACACATGTCCTTGCATACTCAAGAAAATGATCTCTGATACAGTAACTTACTTAATAAAGCTCTTCTTTTTTGACAAAAAAAAATAAAAAATAAAGTTTATACACTTCCCTACTAATGAAACTTATTTAATAAATCTCTTTTTGACAAAATAAAAAAAGAAAAAGAAAAAAGAAATGATATCTTCCCTCTGTCCAGCATCATCTGTTTTTTGCTTCCTATGGCATCATTCTTTTCAGCATACAAATATGTTGAAATTTCAGCCCTTTCCCTCCAAAAAACCCACACAACTACTATTAAGTCCCTGCTCCCATTCCAGTAAAACACTTCTACAAGATTGTCTTTGCTCTATTAAATAGTAAATTCTCTTAATCTAGATAAAATTGTTCATTTTATTTAGTCCTTAGTAATCTCTACACCCAACATGAGTCTTGAACTCACAACCGCAAGATCAAGAGTGGCATGCTCTTCCAAGTAAGCCAGGCCGGCACCCCAAAATTGTTCATTTTAAATTAGATTTTCAGAAGCACATATGTGACCAGGCTAACACAGAGTTATTTAGAGCTTAAGCATTTGTATATGTTATTGTCTTTATTTTTTTATGTTATTGTCTTTAAATCTTCACAATAATCCCATAGGATAGGTATTGCAATTACCTCTGTTTAACAGAAACAAGAGCTTCAAAAATGTTTTATAACCTGCCAAAAGTCAGATGACAAATAAATGATTCCCAACTTCAAATCACATGATTTCATGTTTAAAATACTAGCTTTAGACATCCAGAACTCTCAGTACAATAAATACGTGACCAAGGAAAAACATTCAAATATAGCCCAAAAAGGCTAATATTCCATTATTGTAAGGTCCTACTTCAAATAACATTTCAGTGACCAAAATCTACTACAACAAAACTATTACAGCGTTAAGTAGGTGACCAGATAATTTATCACCCAAACAGGACAGCTTTGAGAATAAAGGAAGAGCTATTAATAATTATGCCAGGATAACTAGTATGACCCGGGACTGTACTGGGCAAGCTGGGACATATGGTCACCCGATTTATAGCTTAGCTTTGCTTTTCGAAAATGAAAATCCATACTTCTGTTTTATTATAGCATTTTTAAAATAATTTAAAACTGAGTAGGTATGAAGGTAAAGAAACATGAATGTTAACAATGTTACAGGAAAGGGTTAACATTCAAACAGTCTAGGCAACCATTTCGGTTCCCTTTTATCTTTGACATTTCTTAATGTAGCAATACTGTGGCTGAAAAGATTTGTAGTTAGAAAACCTCGTGTGCTTTTTCGAACAAAGATGACCTATTTACAAATATAAGCGTTAACAACCGACAACACTGCACAGTTCTGTAAGAGAAGGATTTCTGTTTTAGTTTTTCAGAATATTTCATAAATGAAACAATTTCATTTTATTTTAAAAGCTCACTTGTCTCACTAAGAAGTCCCATAGCATAAAGAAGTTTATGCAAATCTGAAATTTATAATTCTTATAAAAGACACAAGTCCTGCAATGAGTTTGAAAATTCTATTTAAAGGTTCCAAAGAAACCAACTCAACAAAGTAAGGCAGTTTCAATCTTAGCCAGATTTTAGTCTCCAAATGAATGTTCGCCATCTGAGTGGCTTGGCAGATACTACTGGACGCATCTCAAAAGACTTGAGTGTTAGGAGAAAAATACCATAGGACCCAACCCACAACCCACATAAATTTTCCAGTGTAGGCCTAACCCACAAAAGTGGTTCCAGAATCATCATGTAGGGCACAGTCATGTCAAGTCCCAGAATAGACCAAATCTGGCCTGTCTAGGCAGGCTAAAGAATAGGGTTCCTCAGCTCTATAGCAAACACTCTCCCTGTCTCCCTACCTCATTTTCCTAGTCTTCCCTGGCACAAAATCAAGCTCTAAGCAATGCCCGAAACCAGACTAGACACTGATTTAGGAAAACAAGGTAATATGCATAGCAGTATTTTGAAACAGTATTGCTCAGTGAAAAGTACATAAAGTAGGAGTCAGAAAACCGAAGTGGGATCCTAAGCTCTACTACTCCCTAACTAGGACATACCCTTCCTTTTGGGCCTCAAGGTCCAGTACAGAGAAAGGAAAAGGTAAAATGCCCTCTATGATTCTCATCTAGTTCTGACACTCTACATTTTCCTATGTCTCCTGAACTTAACTCAAGCATCAACTTTCCTATTGGGCCAATTAAAAATGACAAAAGCATCAATTTATCAAATATGTTCTATTATTTCCCAAATAAAGATCAGCTGGAATCTGATAAATATAACAAAAGACGAACATTATTCTTCAAGGATAACTGGTTTTAGATGCTATATATTTAGTCTCTTCATTAGTAATGATGTAGCAGAGTAGAATACAAATAGTAGGTCAAACAAACAGTGTCTCCGCCAAATTCATTCAAAGAACTTAAGTTTTTTTAAAAACTGCTTTTAATTTAGGGTTTCTGGGTAGCTCAGTCAGTTGAGCCTCCAACTCTTGATCTCGGCTCAGGTCAAGATTTCACAGTTATGGGATCATGCCCCAAATCGGGCTCCACACTGACAGCACGCAGCCTGCTTAGGATTCTCTGTCTCCCTCTCTCTCTGTCCATCCCCCACTTGTGTTGTCTTTCTCTCTCTCAAAATAAATAAATAAACTTAAAAAATGCTTTTAATTTAAATCATTGTTGGGGCACCTGGGTGGCTCAGTTGTTTGTGTCCAACTTTATTTAGCTCAGGTTGTGATCTCGCAGTTCATGAGTTCAAGCTCCATATCAGGCTCTGTGCTGACAGTTCAGAGCCTGGAACCTGCTTCAGATTCTGTGTCTCCGTCTCTCACTGCCCCTCCCCTACTTGCACTCTGTCTCTCTCTCATAAGAAAATAAACATTAAAAACAATTTTTTTTAATTTAAGCCATTGTTTATGAATTCCTAATAGTTGAATGCTACACTATTAAGGGCATTGAACCAGGTGTCTAGAGATCTGGATTCTAGTTCAAGATCTGCAACTATTTGTGTGAGCTTAAACAAATCCCAACATCTCTTTAGTTTCTCCTAATGTAACATGAGGAAATTAAACAGGTTAGGTTGCTTTCTATTTAAAAATTTCAAAATTTAAACAATTCTTCTCGGATAACACTATTCTCTAGGGGGTTCAAGTTGCTTTAATGAGAGAACACTGCATTTATAAAATGCCCTAAAATTTAAAAGCACTTTCATACCTACCCAACAACACTGTGGTATACCTATTAGTATCGTCATCACTAAGTATTTCATTAAACAAATGTTCAAAGAAGGAAAGAAAGGGAAAAGCAGTTAACTCAAAAAAATGACTCCCAGAACCCAGGTATGCTGACCGCTGGTCCTCATTGGTTTCCAATATTATATTCTGTCATTGCAAAGAGCTACATATTACTACATTTAGCAATAATTTAAGTGTGGTATAAAAAACAACATTGGACATGAACTCAGATTTGGAAAATTTGTGATCTCAGTCACTCTCCTCACCAGTAAAAGCCGGTCAATAATACCGATCTTTTGGGCTACTGTTAGACGAGGTACAAAATGGAAAGAAGCGTGTTTGTGAAGACGAAAGCTGACAAAATTGCACTGAATGCAGTCCTCAGTGGAAAGTGGCTGGTATCTGTAGGGTTACCAACTCACGTAAAACTGCCACCACATACACAGAGTTGCTTCAACTTCGGTAATCTCCCTGCCGACTCCTAAACCTAAGTTCTAAGTTGTAAAGTTCCTTAAAGGACTAGAGCAAAACAAAAGAGTAAAATGACAATTTTTGTTCATAGAAGCAGCTTTTTCAGGAAATGTAAGCAGTATATTGTTTCTATAAAAGCATCACGCAGTGCACTAGATCACGGATGTCTGGATTCAATTCCTAACTGCCAATAAATGATTTTGTACAAGGCACTCAACTTTTCTTGGTCTGTTTCCTCAGGTGTAAATGTGGTATCTGGCTTAGATAACGCCTAAAAAAAATTTTTTTCAAGTCATCACTATAGTTCAAGGCCATATATAATGCAACTAACATCTGAAGAAACAAGCATAAATTTAACTATTAGCAGTCATCAACCCTTCCGTAAGTCAAATAAGGCTGATGCCAACCTTTAATTCAGTCTTGTGAACACAACGACCATTCAACCTCTACATTAAAACATGCATCCTGTTGTCACTTGCCAACGGAAGCTTGAGATTTGTGTTTCTCCACTGAAGAGTAGCCAGAAGACAATGGTCAATTAAAATTGAGTCCACATAAGAACTGATGCTTAACATAGAAAGTATCTGACCCACACTCCTAATTAGCAGCAGACTGCAGAATGGGAATGGAGTGAGGGGGGATTAACTTGGTTTGATAGCATTCTGTTAATACATCCTAAAACACTATTGGCATTAAAAGCTGGATTCTTATGTCCCACTATAACTACTGTGAAACCTTTCCATGTGGGTCTCCAAGTTTTAGCACCTGAATTTCCTCTTCTGCATAATGAGGTATGAGGTAAGCACTTTTTGTCTATGTTGGCATAAAATTATACAATTAAAGAAACTGTATCCGAGTTCAGCAGAGTTGCATCTTACCTTATCTTACCTGAAGTAGGTTCTCAAGTCATCTCTTAAATATTGTGTAGTTCAAAATTACCACTGAGAAACCGTTAAATCACCAGAGCTTAGGCTGCAGGAAGCTCAAAGACCAAAAATTAATTTATTTTATTCTTTTCACATTTGTGCTAGGGCCTCCCTTTCTCTGGGATAAGGAATGCCAAGGTCTACTTTAAAACAGGCAGTTCAGAACACTGGGTAAATAAGGCAATTTCTCTCTTTTTATGAGTAGTCACATTAGCATAAACATTCAGTCAATGCTACCTGCAGAAAGTGGAGTGTCCCATTAATTCGTCACCATTAACCAAAAAAATAAATAAAAAAAGAAGAAAGAAAGAAAGAAACCATCACAACTTTGGAAGAGCAATTGGGGGTTAATCTGTTCACCGCTCTCATTATATATCTAGTATCTCACAAAAGTCATTTCACTTGTGACTTTCAGAAAAAAAGTAGGTAAACAGATGGTACCCAGGGAACCAGAGTCCTAATTCCAGTCATTAGCAAACATTTTAGGGACACACAATTTCATAACTTAGGGGCAATCTGCATCAGAGAAAGGCCAAATATGCAGGTCTGTTCATGGCCACCAACGAAGTTGTCAGAACGCATGACATGCAGGCATAGCTACACATGGTGCACGTCACACCTCCTCAGGCGCTGGGTCACCCCTGGGGGGAAAGGTGGCTACATTTTTTTCAAAAGAAATCCTACACACACAAGCAAGCTTCAGACCCCGGCATCTGGACGAGGGTCACCTCAGCGGTGCGGCTAGTTACAGGGCTCCGCCATGTGCCAGAGATCCAAAAACTTCTGAGAGCAGAAATGACCAAAGGAAAAGTGCAGAGACAAGCTCCAACGTGAGGGAGACCCGTGCCACGGGGAGGCTCCAGACCACTCAAGAGAAGGAGCGACAGTTCTCGGCAGTCGGGAGGCTAATGCCCATTAGGCGAGCACTTTAGGCTGCCGCCCTGTCTCATTACCTGACGGACGTCATGGCTTCACCTTCCTGCCCCACGCACCAGGGCTCGCATCCGATGCTCTGCGTCCGCACGGGCAGTGGCGGCGGCGGCGGCGGCGGCAGCAGCAGCAGCAGGTACCACGGCAACTGCTCCTCTGCTCAGGCACTCGGCGACCGGGAGCGCGTCCTCACACACCCCGCACGCCCGAGGCCCCCGCCGAGCCGGCCCCACGCGCTGATTGGCCGCGCCGGGAGGAGGCGGGCGCACCGCCCCCGGCCGGCAGCCGGAGATGAGCTGGGGGCGCCTCTGGCCAAGGCGAGCCGCCCGCGCCTTCTCGTGCCGACTCCCTGGCCCGCTGGCTAGCCGGTGGCTAGCGGGTGCGGTGGCCATCTTGAGTCTTGGTAACAGCGGTCCCCCTATACCCGGTTAATGGGACATGCGGTTGGGTGCCCGCCTCAAAAATGGCCGCCCCAACTGGCAACCGGTTTGTCAGTCACATGGCTACAGTCTACCTCTGCAAGCTCAGGTCGCTTTAACAGGACTTGGGACGCTGTCAGGGCAATCTTCGGGAATGGGGTTTAGCAGCCTGGAAAACCCATCTTTAGAAGAAAAGCAGCAACCTCCTGGGAAACCGCGGTCCGGGGAAAATCGAATGCGTGGCAACTCGAATGTGTGGCAACAGCAGCATGATGTGTTAATTCGAACTCTCAGCCTTTAAGAATCAGTTGCTGAGTCCAGCGGTCCCCAAACGTTCTCGGACTTCAGAAACACTTAGAACGGCGTATTTAATATAGAAGTGTCCGGGGCCCACTTTAAACTTTGTGCATCAGAATCTAGAAGGGTGCGGTCCAGATACTGGTATTTTTTAGCAAGTCGCAGGTAATCCAGGTATATATATAAAGTTTTTAAGCCTCTGGGCCAAATTAACCTACTTATACTATACTGCTTTCCACACTTAACTGTCGGATTGCCACATTTTCTATAAAGTATGCAGAGCTCTGAAGCAAGCAACTAATGCGGGGTGGGGGTGGGGGAGGCGAAATTGGAAGGACCCTAACTCCGGGCCCTAACCTTAGAATTTATTGGGGCTAAAGGGTTAAGAAACTGATTCTGAACCACTAATAAAAGACAGATAAATTTCAACTGCGGTAATGATCGGAGGGAGTAAAATCAATACACGCTTTATTGCCTAAATAGCTTTTCTTTATTCCCTCTTTATTCTCTGAAAAGTAATATTTATATTAACTCACTCCAGCCTCCAGTGGCATTCACTTACTGACCATATAAGGGTGTGATCAATGCCATAGGTCGGAAATCAGTTATATTACAAACACAACCCAACATGTGATACTGAAATGTGCCTAATGTGACCAAAAGAACTCAATTTTTTATTTAATTTTAGTTTATATTTTAAAACCAAAGCAATGTAAAATATTTTCCATTAAACACAATTTTGTTTTCATTGGACTACATTTCAGTTTTTAACTGTTGAAAATTTAGCACCCAAATAGAGACACTGTAAATATAAAACACATAACCAAATTTTTCAACATAGTACAAAAAAATATAATATTTCAGTAATAATTTTTATATTGATTACATGTTACACTAATATTTTGCATTACTGGGTTAAATACATTAAGATTAATACTGTTTCTTTTTACATTTTTAATGTGGCGACTAGAAAACTTAAAATTATATGTGTCTTGCATTATATTTCTACTGGACGTTGCTGTTCTACTAAGTTAGACTTCCTTCCTTTCTTACCTTTCTTTGCCCCTCTGACAGAATAATTATGTTCACAAAATTAAATTAGTAGGCAGACCAGTTTATTCAGATCTGTGGTTCCTTGCTAACCATCTAAAACGTCAAATATTTAAAGAGACTTCAAGGTTCATTCAAAAATCCTTTTTTAAAGCATTGTTCTCTTTAATTTGGGAAATGCCTATCCAGAATGAACCCATGGACTATAAATCTGGTGCGTTTAGTCCAGGACTAAAGGCTGTTAAAATCAGAACTATGCTTGGCTGATTCAGACTTTAACCAAATGTCCACAAGCAGAACAAATCAGTTGTTCCTCTGGATTAAACAAGATCTGAATCAAAGACGCAACAGGACAGCAATTTGAAGTGGAAAATGTTGATAGCCCACATGAACTAAAGTCAAATCAGGAATAATCCTTATAAAGAATTTCAAAACCTCAATGTAATTTTTATATGGGATGTAGTACAGTGCTACTTATTATGCATAGACATCACTTTAAAATAGAGTTTGACTCAATAGGTCTTGTGGCAAACATTTTGCCAGTTCTTTATGCATCCAGATTTCATCAAGTGCTTTTGGTCTGTGGGCCAAGGTTGTAAAGGCAGCAAGACAGACAAGGTTTGGAACCCCTGCTTGACCTTGGACTATCTGTCCCTCAGTTTACCCACTACATGTTTTTCAGGGCATTGTGAAAATTAAAACTTAATTCTAGTAAAGTGTCTATTAGAGTCCTTGGCACATGGCTAAGTACTACTTTGGTATAATCACACTGGTTAAAATTACATCTCTGGGAAGCATGATATGAAAACTTAGTCCTATGAAAAATAAAATGCTCTTTTTCTCATCCCTAAAATACTCAGTGATTCCTTTTGATTTTAACAAAAAAGTTTTTTTAAATATTAATTTTTTTAAACTTCTGGACTTGAAATTTTTTTGAGAAATATACTAAATTCTGTGCCATTAAGGAAAGATAAGGGTCTACAATATCCAAATCTTTAATCAAAGTAGAGCTACATCACATCCTCTTCATCTAATAATCAAAACTTTAAATGTTTTTTTACTCATAATCAGTCTATGCAACTTTAAAAAAATTTCTTCTTTTAAAACATATTTAGGTACCAGTTCTTTTCAGCTGTTATTTCACCAAACAGGGCTCCTGTGTGATTGAGTCAATAAGATAGGGACAAAAGTAAAGACAAGTTTTTCCAGGCAAAAGCAGAAGTTTTCTTTATTCTTTCTCTCCTAGGCCTTTCACACTTTTTCTTATCTTTCCCTACCCTCTCTTCCACCCACCCTTTCTCATCTCTCCCCCATCGCTCACCCCTCTACCCTGCCAACCCATCTACCCGCCCCCCCCACCTCACAGGCAGCTATTAACTATTATTTAAATTTCTTTGATCAATTTTTTTTAAGTGGACTTCAAGCCCAGCGCGGAGCCCATGCAGGGCTTGAACTCACAACCCTGAGATCGAGACACTAGATGAGACCAAGAGTCGGATACTTAACTGACTCAGCCACCCAGGTGCCCCTGATCAGTTTTTCAAGTAACTTATTACTTCAACTGTGTTCTTTTCACTTTAGGGAAAAAGTGGCCAACTAAACTTTCTAATCTTCACTAACTTTACAATTTAAATAGTTGCATCAAGATAAGTGGGTCAGAATAGTTTGCTCTTGGAACTATAGGTAAGTAAACACTCTATTTTATTTAACCATGTAGTTAGTCAACAGATAACTAACCCCAAACGCTAAGTGTCTCCAGGTAGCATAAACAAATACAGTATGTGGACCCACCCTCTGAAATTTTTTCAACAAATGCTTCAAACCTCAAAGTAATAGCAAAGTTCTCTTCAGACACAACCAGTCTGTTGTTAAGGGTGAAATAAAACAAGCACTTTCATACACTGTTAGTGGGAGTATAAATTAATACATTTCTAGAAAGCTTTTTGGCAGTATGTGTCACCAATTCCTTTTTTAGGCAACTATCATAAATAAAATAGAACAATGTGAACAAAGATTTGTATACCCAGTTATTCATTTCAGCATTAATAATAGAAAAAAATTCATGATATTCTAAATAACCGAAAATTGGGTAGTGCTTAATTACAGAAGAATGTTATGGAGCTATTGCAAAATGTTTTCATAGACACTTTTAAAATTTATTTACTTTGAGAGAGAGAAAGAGTGCTGTGCACACCCTTAAGCGAAGGAGGGGCAGAGAGAGAGGGAGAGAATCCCAAGCAGGCTCCGTGCTGTGAGCACAGAGCCTGACGTGGGGCTTGAACTCATGAACCATGGAGATCATGACCCGAGCTTCTGAACTCAGGAGTCAGACACAATCGAATGAGCCACAGAGATGCTCCTCATAGGCTTTTTAAGGATGTATGAAAATACTCATGATATATTACATGAAAAAGCAAAATTAAGAAAGGAATGTAAAGTATGATCTTGACCATGTTAAAAAAAAAATACATCCCATTATGCAAAGAAAAAAGATTGCAAAGTAATATACCAATATGTCATTTGGGTTTCTCTAGAGAGTGGGATTATGTGTAATCTTTATTTTCATTTTCATACTGATCTGGCTTATAACCTTTCTATTATATATTGGTTTTATTAAAGTAAAATTTAAGTTAAAAATTAAAATTAAAATTAAAGTAAAAACCTGTTTTTAAATGTATTTTTTATATCATAACTCATCAAAACTACCCTTATTTTTAGAGGAACTGAGCTTATTTTGTTCTCATTTTTATTCTTTAAGACAGAAATAACAAAAATGTCTTTATGATTTTCTCGGTTAATTTTAAATCTTAACTTGACAAAAGTTGAAAGCATAAATAAAGTTGTAGAGCTCTGCATAGCCCTTATGAGGCCAGCTATCACAACACTCAATGTGGAATGGCCTCCCTGCATGTTACTTAAAAATCTCATTTAATATAAATTACAATGTTAATAAAGTAATATTTCTAAAACAATCTATATCCTACTCCAAAAAGAGAAGTTTCTTAAGACTTGTCCCCTAAAAGTAAGCAGTATGCTGTAGCATAAGTTTCAGGAACCTGGGAAAAAGGAGATAGAATTCTAATCCTGGACCTAATAAAAAAACGGTGTAACTTTTAACCATCAGTTTTCTTACCTGAAACACAAGGGAGGTTGTAACATCTCAAGTTCCTTTCAGTTCTTATTGGCCAACGAAAGAAAAAAAAGTTCACTTGTGTCTCAATACAACTTTGGTTGTTTTTTAAGGAGTTGATCAATTTAAAGCAATTTTGGTTATCTTTCATTATGGACAAGATTATCCCCAGAAACACTGCTAAATGTATTAACTCTTTTCCCCAAAAGACATTATATATAAAATGTCTACTATTTTTATTTTCTTTTAATGATTATCTGTAGATCATGTCATATTTCACTTTAACGTTACATATTCAAACAGTACAATCTTTAAATGGAACCTGATGATTTATTTCCCAGGTGAATTTGAAGAATACAATAACATTTGATTGATTGAACTTTATTTAGTAAGAATGCTTGTGAAACTCCCTCCCAGAAACACCTACGCCGTACTTCTTTATTTCCAGTGAACTACTAATCTCTGAAACTCAAAGAAGACCTCCAATCTAAAAGTAGAGGGTAACAGTGCTACCCAATTATTTATGCTGACAAGAACACATTTATAAGTTATACAACTGAATATCACTACCATTTCATTAAAGAAAGGGTTTTAACATAAAAATGTATGAAACATCACAAAATAAAGAACAGCTCTTCCCAAAGTATTGTTAGAATCTTAGATAGTTTCTCTAGAATAGATTTGTCTCAGGCACCTGGGTGGCTCAGGCGGTTAAGCGACTGACTTGGTTTCAGCTCAGGTTATGATCGCAGGGTTGCGAGACAGAGCCCCAAGTCTGTGGGGCTCTGTGCTAAGTGTGGAACCTGCTTGAGAGTCTCTCTCTCACTCTCCCTCTGCCCCTCCCCGTTTGTGCTCTCTCAAAAAAACACCGGATTTTTCTCATTTTTATATCACTACAGATCTGGCCTATTGTACTTACAAACAAGCTTTTTATTTTTAAGATTTTATTTTTGGGGTGCCTGAATGGCTCAGTCAGTTAAGCATCCAACTTCCCCCCAGGTCATGATCTCGTGGTTCATGAGTTCAAGCCCTACATTGGGCTCTGTGCTAACCGCTCAGAGTCCGGAGTCTGCTTCAAATTCTGTGTCTGCCTCGCTCTGTCCCTCCCCTGCTCACACTCTGTATGTCTCTCTCAAAAATAAATAAACATTAAAAAAAATTTTTTAAGGTTTTATTTTTAAGTAATCTGTATGCCCGACATGGGCCTCAAACTCACAACCCTGAGAGCAAGAGTCCCACGCTCCACCGACTGAGCCAGTCAAGCACCTCGGAATTATTCACTCATTAACTCAACAAGTATCTATTGAGGACCTACTCAACTGCTCAAGACAGTAGCATGGACTGCCCTTACATTTCAGTGAGGGAATACGGATGAATAATCAAACAAGTAAGAACATCAAATGATGATAAATGCTATGCAGAGCATTAAAACCAGCAGATCAGTGTAGAGAAAGGCTCCTTTCTGGATGGTCAGGGAAGCTTCCAGCAGGAGAGAACTGAATAACATGACAAAGCCAGGTGAAGGAAGGCCATTGCTGATAGCAGTAAAAATAATGCCTAGACCACTGTGAAAAAAAGCAAGGAAGAGAAGAAACGTTTGTGGTCAGAGCAACGAGCAGATCATGTTAGCTTTTATAAGCCTAAGAAGTTTTGATTTTGTTATAAGCATGACAGGAAACCACTATAATTAAGTTTTAAATAGATAAATAACATGATCTGATTTTGTTTTCAAAAATCGCCCTTGGTTATTGTGTAAAGAATGGATTACATGAAAGCAGAAAGACCAAATTAGAAGCCTATTATAGTAACACAGATGACAAATAGTGGTGGACATAAAAGAAGATGGACATTTTCAAGATACAACGACAGAACTTGCTGGTGGACTAGACATGAGAGACTAAGGAAAAGGAAGGAATCTAGAGCAACTCCTAGATTTTAGACTCCATTGGGCAAATTTGGACTAAATTGGGTAAATGGTGCTGTTTATTGAGATAAATGGAAAAAGCATAAGAGAAGTTCAGAAGACTGGAACTCTGGAAGAGGTCAAGGTTGGAGATAGAGACTTGCAAAACATATTTTTCCTTCTAGTCTTTTTTACTCCATGGTGCCTACTATTTTCTATTGGTAGACTAAAAATAAATGTCGAGAATTGTGTATGCAGTTTCATTCGAACAACAACGCATGGAACCATCCTTGGAGTCAAATGCTAGCAGCCATAGGTATATATATTTAAGAAGAATAAGAAGTAAAACTTCCTGAGGGCATAGTTTGTGGCAGACACCATGCTACATATCTTTCAAGTACTATCCCATTTTATCTCCCAAATATCAGGAGATATTTTATTAGCACCATTTTACAGATGAAGAAATTGAAGCTCAAAGAGTTAAATAACTTGCTCAAAGTCACACATTACAGAAGAGAAATCCAAACTCTAGTAGTTTGACTGCAGAACTGGGACTAATTACCACTATATACAGTGCCACTAGAGTAAACCCAAAAGTCTGAGACTTTGATAAACATCCGAATTTTAGAACACCACGCTCTGATTTCACCCGTAAGATGCAGTGATCCAGTGATAGTTTTCTGATTAGCTAGAGCACCGTATGAAATATTTTCAGAAACTGCCTCCTTTGTTCCTATATATGCTTAAATAGATTAAATCTGAGCAGCCAATGAATTGCCATTTTAATCTTTAATTTAACCAAGACTCCTAATTAAAGCCAAAAATCACTTCTTAGACCTCTTCATTTTTCAAAATTTCATTTCTGTCAAAATACAAGAGTAATTTTTGACCAATAAAAAACACTTTTTAACCACTCTGCAAGAATTTAGGGGTACACAAGGAATAGCAAGTAGCTAAATTTACTACCAAGCTAAATAAATCCCCCATCCTAGCTATTCAGCTGTATGAATCTAACTTAGGCCTTACTGAGGTCTTGCTTATCAAGATCTTTCAAGACTCGTAAGTTGAAAACACAAATGTTCACAAAAGGTTCCAATATAAAAATAAATTAACTTAGACAGCCCTTAGTTACCTCTTTTTCTAAGTCCTAGTCCCTACCATTTTCTTTATAATAGTAAAAATAAAGGTCTCAAATTGAACATGCAATTTTATCTGAAAAACATCCTAAGAAAGAATCATTTCTACTTGGTTGTTTTATAAATAATGGAATGAGTTTCTTTTTAAGATTTTTTTTTTCAATGTTTACTTATTTTTGAAAGACAGAGACAGAACATGAGCAAGGGAGGGGTAGAGAGAGGGGGAGACACAGAATCTGAAGCAGGCTCCAGGCTCTGAGCTGTCAGTACAGAGCCCAACGCAGGGTTCGAACTCACTGAGCGTGAGATCATGACCTGAGCTGAAGTAGGATGCTTAACTGACTGAGTCACCCAGGCGCCCCTCTAATGTTTTCTTTTATTCAACGTTTCTGTTTTCTTTCCTGAAGGGTGGGATGGGGGAGGGGAACAGAAGCAGATTTCTCACTCATTCTGGTTTCAACAAAAACATAACCACCTCAGACTGCCTGTATGTGAAGGGAGTTATTAAATCCAAATGTAATCCTCAGGCGTTGTAAGAAGGCAGCTAGCTCCTTTTGCATGCCAAACTGACATTTTAAGTAGTATTAGGTAGCAAACTTAAGATTTCACAGAAAGTTTTAAACCTTAAATCATTTTTTCAAAAACCTAAAATAATCAGTATTCCATGAAAAAATAAATCATATACATAAATTCTGAACTTCAAAACCAAAAATATAACAATATTTTCCAATGGGGAGGAGAAGACTATTAAAACTAGTCATCTTTCAAAGGGCAATAACAGAATTAAAAGCTTGGAAATATAATTCAGTCATGTTTTTCAAAATTATTTTACCATAATTGTGGCAGATTAAAAATGGCCTCAGTTTCTTGGAGAAAAAGTCTATGCCCCCTCCCCTTGAATTTGGGCTAGACTATGACTCTTTTGATCAATAGAGTATATGAAGTGATGCTATAACAGATTCCAGACTAGCCTTAAGAGGACTGCCAGCTCCTGACTTGGTCTCTCAGAGCCCCGAACTGCCAGGAAGAAGCCCAACGAAGAGGCCGAAGAAAACAAGGAGAAGCTCACAAACTACATAAAGAGGAAGAGAAGCAGAGTTGAGCCAAGCTTTCCAGCCATCTTCAGCGAAGCACCCAACATGTGAGTAAGGACAAACTGAACACTCCAGACCAGACCTGTGGTCAGCCAAATACCTCCAAGTGATCCTAGTCAATACCACACGGGGCAGAAGAATCAATCAGTCAAACCACGTCTGAATTCCTGACCCACAAAATCATGAACCCATAAAATGGTTGTTATTTTAAGCCACTATATTTTGGGATAGAAAATCAAACTCACTGTGAAAAATACATTTTGCATTGCAAACTAGTATATTATACTTATACTTAACTGAACAATGTTTCAAAAAGCAATACTTAACGCTTACCATATTCGATGCACTGATACTTTCTATTCTATTATCCTTTTATAAAATACCAGTTGTGCTACAACTAAATTGATTCATGATGTAGTCTGAAAAGCATTTTAATCTATACTACTCACTTCACAGGTACATACACAAAGCTAGACAAAAACTTTATTAGAACCCAGTTCTTAACAAGAAGTTTCTCACAAACTCACACAGCTCAGGGCTGAGTGAAAAGCTGAAAAGATGAAGTGTCTGAGGCTGGAGATTATATAAAAATCAGAAATAGTTAAGAGAAATTGAGCCATTTTCTTTTTTATCACTTCCTTTTTTTACCTCTCCCTTTGCATTCACAGAGCTATTTCCCTCCTCCACTTCCTTTTTCCTATGATTATCAAGCAAGCATTATGAAATTGAGGTTTTTAAACATCATTTGAATTTAATGAAATGCTGTAGTCCTATTCTTAAAAGTAGGCTAACTGAACATTTCATCATTTCTATTAAAAGGTTGCTCTTTATTATTAATATTTGTATAAGGTCCAAGGCTAATTATGACTGTAGGTCATTTTTAATGAAAAAGAATTCTCATCATTGCCATCTCAGATCTGGTAGAACATTTTCACAGGATTTTAAATTACTAATAGTATTAAAAGATCAATGGCTTTTCAGACAATTACTAGTAATTGTTTCATTTATAATATAGGAATACTTTATGAAGCAAAGGGTATGCTTAATTTTTTTAATCATACAAATCACTGTTGATTCCTGTTGCTATTGTTTATATAATATCTGAATATTATGGCTAATTATAAAAAATCTTTAAGAGAGATTCTGGTTTGAATCCTATCTCTGCCACTCACTAACTGTATAATCTTGGGCATAAATTAAACTTTCTAAATAAGTTACTTCATATTATTATAATAATAACACTTAAGATATAAGATTCAAATTATTAATATCAGGGGAAAGTCCAAAATCTCCAAAGTAAATTAAAACTTACTAGAAATTGTTCTCTTAACTGGAACAGTTTAAGTCTTTTTTTTTTTTAATTCTTTTTAATGTTTTATTTATTTTTGAGAGCAGGAGAGACAAAGCATGAGCAGGGGAGGGGCAGAGAGAGAGGGAGACACAGAATCTGAAGCAGGCTCCAGGCTCTGAGCCGTCAGCACAGAGCCTGACGCGGGGCTCAAACCCACAGACTGTGAGATCATGACCCAAGCCGAAGTCGGACGCTTAACCGACTGAGCCACTCGGGCGCCCCTGGAACAGTTTAAGTCTTAAACATAAGCAAAATGGGTCTGCTCAAGGCTTTTTAATTAGAAATCTGCTCAAAAGTCAAGTTCAATGAGTTAAGCAATTAAAGTATATTCCACAAGGGAATACAGTATCATTGATTCTTGGGGGATGAGGAGGAAGGGCTACATATGTTTTGTTAATAAGAGAACCTGAAAGACAAAAATGTAAACAAGATTACTGAACACAGGGCAACGAATTTCTTTAAAGAGTGTTCTTATCTAGGACACACACAATTCACTTTGGCAAGTTCTCAATCTGTATCTTCATAAATGTAATATAAACAGCAGGAAATGTGAGTTGTAGGTCCTGAGGGTGAACTGAGAGCTCACTAATTAGGGAGTCCTAACTTCTCTGGGTCTATTTCCTCAGTTGAAGACGGTTACATAGTGGCCTTCCTGTAAGGATCAGTAGGAAAAGGTAAGTGAAAGCACATGATATAATTCCTAAATATTATCTCAAAACAAACAAACTTCAAAGAAAACAGATACTTCGTTTCTTGTTCTGGAGGGTAAATACAGTGGGAAGTTACAAGACTTGGGATCAAATCTCAACTCACTCAATTGCTTTAAGTAACTAGCTGTGTTACCTGACTGATACCACTAATCTCTCTGGGCTCCAATTCTCTCAACTCTACAATGTAAAAATTGTACCTCAACAGGCACTGACAATCTAAAGGTTCTAAAATGTGTTCAAAGAGTCTCTAAAAATCACATGAAATTGTAAATTACAATGTCAGAGGCACATCTTGGCTGAAATATGCTATTGTTTTCACACCCCAATTCCACAATTTGCAGAAAACCTCAGCTCTGTGAGGTTCCACCCTACCAGGGAATTTGCACCCAGTCACCTCCTTCCACCCATGTTCCTACCCCCACTCCCACGAGCATTTCCCAGCAGTCTTTGGAAAAATTTCTCAAAGGGAATGGCTAGACAACTTGCTTATGAGTATACAGGCCTGTTTTATGAGTGTAAAGATGCAACACCTAGGCCAACAAATCATTTAAAGAGCTCTGGATTGGACTTGATAGCTACCGGATATTAACAAGTCTTCTCAGGAATGTAGTTTACTCAAGCTTCACATAAGTCGAAGGTCTCCTGTGTGTGTGTGTGTGTGTGTGTGTTTCCATTCCATGGAAAAATATGCTCCTCTTCCCTTATTTGTGCTGAACCTAGGGGAGAAATGGTGCACAAATAGGGGAAGAGGAGTGCTAAAGAAGGGATTGCTGCCTAACGGCTAGGGATTGCTGCCTAACGGGAGGAGGCTAAGCCAAGATACCTTAATACATCTCCCAATTCTAAAGATCTGTGAGTTTAAGTTTAGAAATTCATATATTTGTCTATACAGCACCCTTACAACATTCAAACACAGGGAAAGACACAAAGAAGTCAAACCTCCATGTAGAGAAGATCCTATACTCCCTACCTCCCAAAGACAAATCTTTTCCTTTCTTTTTTTTACTAAAATACTATTTTTAACACTAAACATTGAATACTACTTACTGAAATAAATAATGTAACTATGGGAGCACCTGGGTGGCTTAGTCGGTCTCATCAGACTCTTGATTTCGGCTCAGGTCATGATCTGACAGTTCTGGAGTTCTGCACCTGTATTGGGCTCTGCACTGGCAATGCGGAGCCTGCTTGGGATTCTCCCTCTCTCTCCCCTCTCTCTGCTCTTCCCCAGCTCACTCTCTCAAAATACAAAAATTAAAAAATTAAAAAACTTTAAATAATGTAATTGTAATTGTTTTATTGTACTATTTCAAATCTAAACCACCGAGTTCTATACATTTGGATAAGCAAGGGCTAAGTAAACCAAACAAGTAGAATTTTGTCAGTATACTTTCATGTGCATCAATATGCCGTCTGTCCAATGCTAAAATGCACTAGAGTCACTTCATCTTGAGTGTGTGAGAACAGAGACATAACCCAAGGTGTAAGCCTGTGTCACTTCTACAGCTTAATAGCTTTAATCCTCAACAAAACTAAACTAAAAATGATAACTAAGGTTTCCTCTCTGTTTAGGAAAAACAATTTCTGAAAAACTCTATTTTAGGAGGAACCTAAGACTACCCTCATGCCTATAAAACAAGAAAATGTTCAAATCTCTCATGTGGTTAACTTCAAAGACAACACATTTTAACTGTTTATTTTTAAAGGAAATAATTTTCATGTATTTCAACTTGTTTACTCAAAAACTTACATGGTTTTTCAGACTTGGCTCTAGGGCTCAAAGAGTAAAACAGTTTATTTTGCTATGTCAAGCCTAAAAGAATTTGAGAAAAGCTAAGACATCTGAATTTGATTCTTCCGCTGTATTTTGTTTCCAAGTGAACCCTCCCGGATGAGTCAACAGAGACAGATTCCTTTAAAAGACCATTCTGTAGTATTGTCCATTGGTTACATAGTATATTATGTTACACAGTACCCTATAAAGTTAAGAACAGTATGGCTAATCCTCAATGTTTTTAGAGTTCTAATTACATTGCAAATAGTCTAATTAAGGACTTGCTAACCCACAGGAAAAAGATTAATCATTCTGAAAGGTCACTGAGATCTTTGTAAACTCACTCTTTCAGAAAATGTATTCCTGCACCGAATAAGCAATTTTATATTTGAAAAAGAAAACACTGACCACAGGGCCTTAATAAAATGTGTATGAAGAAGTATATTTACTTCTGAAGGAATTTTCCCCATGGACAATGCATAAAATGATTATTATAATCAAAGCTCATTACAGTCACCAGAAAGAGCAGAAATGCAATGCAATCTACAGTATAAGTACTAGCATCTCCTACCTATACTGTCCTGCGGTATCGCATTTATTTTGTATGCAAGCACACTCCATATAACAAGAATAATGAAAGGTCCAAGAACCATGAATTCTTTTCAGGTAGGGGGTCTACCAACTCTTACAAATAAATAAGAGTTTACAGATAATACATGAATCCATTTTAC
The DNA here is from genome assembly GCA_030068075.1 of Paguma larvata. Taxonomy (NCBI): domain Eukaryota; kingdom Metazoa; phylum Chordata; class Mammalia; order Carnivora; family Viverridae; genus Paguma; species Paguma larvata. The sequence continues at coordinate 66,347,511 of CM057837.1, forward strand.
ACCACTGAGTACCACAAACATACCAAAAACATCTTTAAAGAGTTAAGAATTTATTCATTAAACAATAGTTTAGGGCCTGTTATATTGCAATAAAGTAATTAATTATGAAGCACTAAGAGTTATTCAACTAGTTTGCTGACTTCGAGCAGCAGTAGGCGAGATAAAACATGCACATTATGCACACAGCAATAATGCAAAATATAAAGTACAAACAGCCAGACGAGGTGTTTCCAAGCTGGGTAATTAGGAGAGTTTTATAGAGAAGACAGAATTTGGCTAGACCTTGAGGAATGAGATTTTGAGTAGGGGAATTATTTGTTTTCACAAATATTTTCTATACATGCTATAGAAATAGATTTTTCTATACTATGGATTTTTCTCATGCTGAAGGAATCACACCAACTCCTTGACTCTAGAAGACCCAGAGGGAGTTATTGACTAGAGTGCCCCCCTTAATTCTCTCCACCGCCCCATACATGCAAACACCACTGACTCACACACCCACCCACATTCACATGGGTGCATGTGACACACAAGATGAGGAGTAAGAATATCCAAGGCTGGCCAAAATCCCCACCTCAGATACAGTAATTGGCTCAATGGTGGGTGTGGAACCCAGGCAGTTCCAGTCAGAGTATTTTAAAAACTGATACATGGATGTGAAAAGTCTTTTCTCAGATTTTGGCTTGGGGTTAAGAAATGCCATCTTTCTTGTTACATTGAGATGGCCTATGTGAGAAATACATTCAATATACCCAAAGACAATGGAGACCAGAGATCCACTCCTAGAATGAATCACTTTGGCTGGGGTAACCAGTCATGTTAGTTAATGGAGTCTCTTAAAAACAGAAATGGTTCTACCAGGGATGCACTTAAGTCCAACTTCAGCCTCTAGAAGGCAAATAGCCAAGTAATCACTTCAATATCATTTCTAATCATCCCTAATTTTATGAGTGATCCATGATTAATGATCACATCAGCTACCTTCTTATCTATAATCCTATAGATTCTATGCTGAAAGCTAATTACATTGCTTTCTAGATGAACACAAATCATAGGAAGCCACAAGTACAAACAAGTACAAGCAAAAACATCAGACATAAAACATGTAAGTGAAGGTAACTACTTTAAATCTGTTTTGAAAAATATTCAAAAAGTATCCTTCTCAAGCAGTATGTGAAACTTCAGTTTGTAAAGACCACTTAAGTGAAATAAGCCTTTTAAATCTTGAGATTCAAAAGTTGAAGAAAAATCTTTAGTCAGTCAGTATTATACAGGAAGAAAAGCCTAATAACTCAATGAGGGTATTCCAGGTACAAAGTAAGATAAAAACAAAAATCTACACTAAAATTATAGAGATTTTGACCATGAGTTATGGTAGGGCTAAACAAAAGATGTCTTTGAAATACTTAAAATCATAGATGTGTTGACTGGGAACCTCAGGAAAAATGCAGCAACTGATGAGAACTTCATGTTCCTGTACAATAGCAAAGTTTTAAAAGCAATTTAAAATTTAAAAAAAAAAATTTTTTTTTAATGTTTATTTATTTTTGAGAGAGAGAGACAAAGAGTGAGCAGGAGAGAGGCAGAGAGAGAGAGAGAGAGGGAGACACGGAATCTGAAGCAGGCTCCAGGCTCTGAGGTGTCAGCCCAGAGCCTGATGCGGGGCTCGAACTCACAAACCATGAGATCACGACCTGAGTCAAAGTCAGATGCTCAACCGACTGAGCCACCCAGGTGCCCCAATTTAAAATTTTAATAAAGGTCCACAATCCTTTTGTTGAATTCTTTGGGCAAGATATGTTTTGGGACCAGAATTTTATGGGATTCCTAATTTTATGGCTTTTAGGAAGATAATACAATGTACGTACTATATATTTTGTAAACCACCCAGAGTTTCATCAAGCATGTCATTAACAAACTAATATTTCTACAAGGTACCGTACACATTTGTGTAAGGCAGATAAATATCACAGAGAGCCTCATATCAAGTTCTGTTGCCAAATTAACTTTTAAAAAAATTCATTTTTAAAAAAAGTTAAAATTTCCAGTCTTCAGAGATTTTGGGATTTGAGAAATATAGACAAAAAGACTACAACCTATAATAAAACCATTATACTACTTATTTCATAAAGTTTCAGATTTACTTAGTATCCCAGAGTTCCATTATGTAATGGTGATATCTAGCTACTCAGCACTAGCCCAAAATACATATTTAGTGCACACCAAGCTTCTGCAGCTTAAAATCCAGAGTCCTAATATACACGTGCAGTGTAAAAAAGTTGGAAAACACAAAAAAATAAAAATAAACAAAAATAACCCACAATGTTTCCACATAGAGATAACTATTAAAGTTTGGATGTGCCTGGGTCGCTCAGTCGGTCGAGCATCCAACTTCAGCTCAGGTCACGATCTTGCAGTTCATGAGTTCAAGCCCCATGTCGGGCTCCGTGCTGACCACTCAGAGCCTGGAGCCTGCTTCAGATTCTGTGTCTCCCATTCTCTCTCTCTGCTCCTCCCCCACTTGTGCTCTGTCTCTCAAAAGTAAATAAACATTTTTTAAAAATTTGGAGTGTTGTGTAAAATTTCAGATTCTTTCTATACCCATTAATAACTAGGATCAAAATCTCCATAATTTTAGTATGGATTTTTGTTTTTATCTTACTATGTACCTGGAATACCCTTTCAACCTGAGGATACTGGTACTGAAGTCTGGAAAATTGTCAGCTATCATTTCTCCTAATATGTCCTCTCCACCATTCACACTATTTCCTCTTTTTAGAAAACCCAGTTAGATGTTAAGTTGTTGCCTCTCACTTTATATTCATATCTCTTAATTCCTTTTTATTTCTCTATTTCACATCTGAGTGAGTTACTCAGTATATCTTCCAATTCACTAATTTTCCCTTCAAAAATGTTTGGTCTAGAGTTTGATCAACCTATTTTTTGTTTTAATTTCAATTAACTCCATTTATTCTTTTACATAGCTAATTATTTCATATTTATTTTTTATTCAAAACATGTTTTTAATATTTCTTCATCTTTTTAAGAATCTCTGAAATACTTAAAGTCATTTTGAAATTGCTGTAGTAATTCCATTAGATTTTGAGTGAATTTATCTCCTGGAGGTCATGCTTGTTTTCTTAAGTAATGTTCTTCCTCATTATGTTTGTAGGCTCAGACTTTCCCTTCCTTTTTTCCGGTGGTTTGAGGTTAGCCACCCCTCTTCTAGGTCCCACGACCTCCAAGCTCGGCATTCTCGTAGTACGTTGATAGTGGGGAAATTACAATTCCCAACTCTGAGCCATCTGGCAGCTCAGCCGTCTCTGTGCCATCACTTCAGGTCCACAGCTTTTTAAAGCAACAGCCAGGAACAAAGGCACTCAGCCTTCTTTCATCCAACCCCAGCCCAGCTCCCAGTTTCATCCACTGCATGACACCAGTTCCCCTACACAGTTACTTCCACCGGCTCCTGAACCCAGAGTCTAATTGTACATTTCCTTCCTGTTTTAGTCCCTGCATATGTTTATCTTGCTCTTGAATATACCTGTATCTTTCTGTTTTCTTTTTTAACTTTGTAATTGCTGCATTTGGACCAAGGTAGAGAGTCAACAGTAAGATAAACAGTACCATAATAACAGCTAACATTTATTATAGACTCATGGGCTGCCAATTTTATATTTATTTTCTCATATAATCCTCTTAATGTTTCGAAGTAGGCACTATTATTATACCCATTTCATAGGTGAGAAAACAGGTACAAGGCCGGTAAGCAACCGTTCCAAGATCAGCAGCTAAGAAGAACCAAGAGTCAAACCAGATGTCAGATCTCAGAGACCATGCTCTTAATCACTACTCTACTGCCTTCTATCCTGATCAAAATGCTCTTTATAATTTTGATTCTCTCTCTCTCATCCCACTTAACTGTGAACATTTTGTACACAGGCAGCATCTTAAGTGATGGAAGGGAAGTAGAGCTATTTTCCAGGTAGAAAGTAGCATATCAGCCTTATATTGTATTTAGTGTTATTCAGTCTAGGCCCATACCTAAAATTAGAAACACCGTTTTCAGTGCCTATCTTTTTTTCTAGAGCCCTACCCACTCTCCCTGAGCCCCTAGACACCCATGACCATCCACACAGGCTTGCCCCTGGCTCTCTCTCTACCTCCCTCACTCTGTCCTAGCATATATTCCCAAGAAAAGCACCTTATCAGGACATTCATGTAAAGTACCTCAGGAGACTTTCTGTTTTCCATTTTCCTTCATAGCCCGAAGCCTTAATCTTAAAGAATTACATTTGTGAATATAAGTGAATATCACACAGTATCATCCAAAAAAGAGCCATCTTCAATTTTAGGCTGCATTATTAAAAATATAAGGTCTAAAAAAGTGAAGGTTATCAGTGCCACTCTATACTGTGCTAATAATTCACTCAACAAACAGTAACTGAATCACTCCGAAGGACTAGGCTCTGTGCAACTAAGGACGTACAATCATCCTTTCTCTTTTCCAGTTTGCATATATTTTCCTCATTTAATCCTCACAACAGACCACTCCTGGAACAGGGTGCTCAGTTTGTAAAAATAATCTTCCAGAGAATTTTCTGAAAGAGAAAAAAATGTGTTTTAGAAGGGGTTACTAAAACTATTACTTGGTTACATAAAGCAGTTACATTCTTCTCTCTATATTTACTATACAATTTTTAAAACACAGGATTCTTAGTAAGGCAGGACACAGAGGGAAAGAATAAAAGGAATCCATGGAAATGAAATGGTTAGGAAGCAATAATTTGAGAAAAGCTCAATATTTGCTGATTGGAGAATTACAATTTGTTTTCTTTCTAATATTAGTAAAAGTCATGACCTAGAACAATCTTTAATTGCTAATGTTAGAGAGAATTATGATGTTGGCTCTTAGGATTCAACCCTTCCTAACAGCAACTTCAGAACTTACAAATATTTGCTATGATAAGTACAGCTATGTCTGAAGGAAATTAAGAAGAACTTGACACTGGAGGTGGAGAGACTAGTTAGGAAGCCAACAAATCTAAGCAAGATAAAGTCTACACTTGAGTTGTGGCAGCAGGAATGGAAAAGGAAAGGCCTTTATGAGACATTAATGAAGAAGAAAAGTCCAACTTTGATAACCATATGTGGATGGAAAATGAAGCAAATACCTAGGTTCCAAACTATGGAGAAAGAAGTTAGTAGTGCCATTAACAGATATAGGAACCGTGGAAGAAGGTGCACATTTAGGACAAGAGACAGATTTAGCTTGATACACGTGACTTTGAAGGGCCAGCAAGACACTGAGGAGATATTCAGCAGACAGTTAAAATTAGGGTCTGACAAGAATATAGCAACAGATTACACATATGATCCAGTACAAGTCCAGTACAAAGTCTGGATGCCCTCTACCTTCTGCTTCAGTCAGACCAAACCATATGTAGTTCCCCAAAGAGGTTCTCTCCCGTCTCGACCTCCAAACAAACCTTCCTATAAAGTCAAACACCCTACTTCATGCGGGGTTAACTCCTTGTCGTCTTTCAGAATGTTCAGGTATGATTTCCCCAACCCTTACTCCTTTCCCACCAGGAGGATGGTACCTGGGCCTTCCCTCTCTACATATTAGCACCTAATATTTACCACCATTCCTAAAATAGCAGCCACTTAAAGACTGACTGAAAAAAAAAAAAAAAAACACACTTGGCACATGTTCAATAAGCTTTCAAAAGAACAGGATCCTCTTAGAGGTGACCACTAAAGAAATGAACTTGGATGAGATTTCCAAAGGAGAGAAAAGAAAATGAGTGGTCCTAAACATAGGTATTCATCGTGGAACATATTCAACTAGGGATCAGTTCCCAAAAATGCTTCTCAACTTCTTTCAGCTCCAAATACCTCATCTGTGACACAAGTATTACCTACCTTACAGGTTGGAAGATTAAAGGAGATAGCATACATAAAGCACCTAGTATACTATCTGGCACTCAATTAATATTCCCTTCTGTTCCCCAACCCCACATGAAAACATGTTAAAGCCTGCTTATTTCTCTGCATCTTTAGTAACTGCTACAACCTGACAAGCAATCCAACGTAGAAAATAATGGATATTTGAAAAAGGGAAGTTAGACTTGTCAAATACTCTCCCTTAGAGTTCAGTCTCAACACTATTGTTAATTTTAGCTAGGTAATTCTTTATTGTTCTAGGGGGCTTCATGTACATTGTAGGATGTTTAGCAGCATCTTTGAACTCTACTTACTAGGTGCCAGTACCACTCCCTGCCAAAAATGTTTCCATACATTGCCAAAGGTCCCTGAGAGGCAAAATTTTCCCTGGTTTAGAACTACTACCCCAGAGCTAACCGAAATTCTCAAAGTTCTAACTCCTCTCCCTGACATCTACAAACATATATCATACATTCATTTGTTCCTCACTGACTGATTCTACACATTAAATTATACTTAGGCTTTATAAGCCACTCTCCTGAAAAATTAACCAAAATGGGTAGCTAGCCCCTAACTGTCAAGACAGTCATCATAGATAATGCATACAGTCCAACCAATCAGTGCATTATCACACTGCAACCCTTAAAGCCAAATTAATATAAGTAGGAACAGCTGACCCCCAAAGGTCTTCACACAAAATTAAGAGATTTGTCTAATCTTTTAACTTCATGTGTACAAGTGGCACTAAGTAGGTATTATATAAAATAGGTTTTTAGTTGCCTAAGGACTTGTACAGTTTGGGGGAGGTTTTTTGTTTGTTTGTTTGTTTGTTTGTTTTTAAGTAAGCTCTGTGCCCAACATGGGGTTTGTACTCAAGACCCTGATATCAAGAGCCACATGTTATAACGACTGAGCCAGCTAGGAGCCCCAGGACTTTCATGAGTTTTAAATAAACACAATGACATATAAGATACATTCAATATATTTAAGAATTAAGTACGATGGGGGGATGGGCTAAATGAGCAAGGGGCATTAAGGAAGACACTTGATGGGATGAGGACTGGGTGTTATATGTAGGGGATGGAGTCTACTCCTGAAATCATAATTGCACTATATGCTAACTTGCATGTAGATTTTTTTAATTAAAAAAAAAGAATCAAGTATGATACACCTATATATTGCAATAACCTGAAAAGATATGCACATTAACAACAACAACAAAAATAAGCAAAAGTAGAGAAACAAAAACTGAGTTAACAGTTCTCGAGGGTTTTTGGATAATTGCTTGAAGTTAGTAAGTACAGAATGGTAATTAAGAGCACAGGCCTGGAATCAGACTACCTGGATTGAAATCCCAACTCCATCCCTTATTAGATAGGTGACCTTGATCGACTTACTTAATTTGTCTATGCCTGTTTCCTCCTTAGTAAAATGAAAATTATAGTATCTACCTTGTAAGGTTGTTGTGGGATTGAATGAGTTAAAATAGGTAAATTGCTGAAACAGTGCCGGATACATATATACTTAAATGTTAAATATTATTCCTTATCATTGTTTTTAAGGATGCGTAAGCAGAGAGAAGTGTTTCTTGGGTGGTTATATAAAACCGGGGGCCCCTGGGTGGCTCAGTCGGTTAAGCATCCAATTTCAGCTTAGTCATGATCTAACTGTTCATAAGTTCGAACCCCACATCCAGCTCTGCGCTGACAGCTCAGAATCTGACGCCTGCTTCAGATTCTGTGACTCCCTCTCTCTCTGTCCCTGCCCTGCTCGCTCACTCTCTCTCTCAAAAATAAGTATTAAAAAAATAATTAAAAGTTGACATGGGAATCAAACAATAGATTTGCACCCAGATGCTCTGGATTCATATTTCAGTTCCTTAACTAATTATTTCATTTGGGCTTCAATCTCCCCACCTGTAAACTAGGCAATTGCCTTGAAAATGGGTTAACATAAGGGAAAATCTAAGGACCATATGTTTAGTAAGACAGTAAGGAAAAGTTGCACCTGTCTTCCAACTTGGTAGACGAAACTTTGTGAAGGAGGTATCTCTCAAAGAAATACTCTAATAATGGGCAGAGTAGGGAAAGCACATGCCCTTGAACTCAGGTAGGTCTGATTCAAAAAGCTGTTGCTTTTTTTAATCTATGGATTGAAAGCTTAACATAAAAGGAGAACATCCTAGGGCGCCTGGGTGGCTTAGTAGTTTGCACATCTGACACCTGATTTCTGCTTAGGTCATGATCTCACTGTTAGTGGGATCACTCAGGGGTCGGGCTCTGTGCTGTTAGTGCAGAGCCTGCTTGGGATTGTCTCTCATTCTCTCTCTCTCTCAAAATAAATAAATAAACATTTTTTAAAAATTAGAACATCCTGAGTTGTCAAAAGAAAAAAAAAGTTTCTTTGCATAAGGTAGGCACACTAACGCTTTTGGGGGTAGTAGGAATACATTAAAAGCACATTAAAAGCACTGGCAGAGATTTGGTTGCCATCCATCCAACACAGCATGAAAACAGTATCAGGCCCTTAAGTGACTTTCTCCTTTCATTTACAAATGATTCATTCTTTTGGAGGTGAAGGAAGATGTTGGAAAAAATGAGACTTGTCTTGTATAATCAAAGAATATCGCAACAGTTTTAAATCAATTTATGTCTATTTTTACATTAAAAATCAATGCCTTCCAACAAACATTTCAAAATCATCAAGGACTGTGCATGTTACACTTTATACTTACTAGGAAGGAATATTTTAACAAACATTTTATAAGTAAATTATAACATCATGTGAGGCTGGTGTTACGGGCAGAACTACCTCCACTGCTCCAAAAAGTAAAAAAGAAAAATCAATATTTCCTATCTATTCAGCCCAATACCGCCTTGCCAACGCTGCAGATGGTCTTCAAAGATGTGAACTTTCAGAGTACAAAAAGGTCAAGGCGCCCTTCCGCGACACTTTACGAAAAATCCCCCAAGAATTCTGTCTTTGCCCCAGGGTAGAGGAGTCGCTGGGCCTCCTCCTCGTTATCCCCCAAGGAATAGGAGGTGGCAGCGTTGGACTCTGGTCGGGTCAGGTCGTCCAAAGTCCCACCAGCCAGCCGGGGGAAGGCTCCCACGTGGTGCCCGCAGCGTGCCCTTGGCCGGATAGTTTCTCCCCAGGCCAGCGTCCTGATTGGCCAAGAGCAGCCAGAGCCGCTCCGGAGCAGGCGGCGACTCGGCCAAACTGGGCTGGCGCGGGGCAAAGGGTCGCAGCCTGGCGGGCAGCTCCATGAACTGCCAGTCGTGCACTTTGGCCCCATACCGACAGCGAGGACACCATTCGGCTCCGGGGTCGTGAAACCCCACGTGGGCCCTGGTTAGTGGCAGACGCCGTCACCCTCCACCCTTTGTCGAGGAGCGCTCACCTCAGCGCTCGCGGCGCCTCCACCTTCAGCTTTTTGGGCTTCGGCTCCTCCTCGGTCGCAGCCATCTTCGAGCTCCCACCCCTTCTGCTCCCTGGCTCCACCCCTCATCTCATCACCGCCCCTTTCTCCCCGAACCCCTCCTCTCCTGACTCTTTCCACGCCGTGTCTCTTCCTTCCACAGCCATTGGCTCAGCCCCTTTCTAATCCCTCCCCCCGGCCGTAGGGGGACCCCAGATTGAGTTAGGCCGCGTACGAGTGCCTGAGTCCACATGGTTCGAAACCCCCTTTCTTCTAGGTTCTGGGTGATCTAGAAGATTTAGATCCTAAACTTCGAGAGACGTCTTTCTTCTCATTCAACGTCTTTCCGCTTATTTAATCTTCCTAATACTGTAGACCCAATTGGTTTCTTTGAAACTTTTGTCAGGCAATATATTGGGCAACCCACCTGCGGGGTCCTCAGGCCCTTCTTAGCTGCCTCAGCCTAGGTCCGGAGTGGACCTGGCGCCGAATCACTGGCTGGCCCAGGTGTCGGGGTGAGTGTGGGGGGCGGGGAGTCTGCGGACAGAAAACAGCTCGAAAACTGGGGAGCAGGCTGAATAGCTGGGGCTCCGGGCTCCAGCCTGGGCTGCGGGAGAGTTTCTGATGCTGACCGGGCCTCCCTCTCGGCCTTCCGGGCTTTCTTGCCTGCAGGGCCGGAAGGGAGAGGTGCACCTGCAGCCCGGCCTTCTCGCGCCCCACGCCCAAGAGGTTCAGGCTCCTTGGGATCCCTCTCCGTGCTTCGGCGCGGGAAGAAGATCTTGTCACCCACGGTGAGCTGAAGTAGCAACAATTTGGACCTCAGCCCCAGCCTTCTGCTTTGGAAGGCAAACCCCCTGAGTAACGTGAACGGACGTCCTGTTAGAGGGTGGCGCCTGGATGAGCCTGGGTGGCGAATACAGTGAGGAAGGTGTTGCAGTTCTTCAGGAGAGAGGTGACAGGAATCTAAACTGAGTATGAAAAAGTGATGAGCGCTGTGGCTGGTTGGATTTGTTGGGGTTGGCTTCACCCAAACTTAAGCTTGTAGCCTATATGATTATGAAGGTGGTGCCACTTAAATTAGGAGCCCATATACGAGGAGGAGGAATTTTGTGGAACTTGGGATATACCGACTTTGAAACGAGCTTAGGTGTGGATGGTAGAAAGATTAAAAAAAAAAAAAAAAGGCTGGAAAATAAGCCGAAAAGAAACTTTCAAGATGATAACCAAACAGGTGAAGTTTCATGTAATAAGTATTTGTCTTGGTTTGGGGAAAGTTATCAATAACAGGAAATGCTGCAAGGGTCAAAGGAGGAAGTCGAAGTCAGAGACTAGGTAGCTGGGTTTGATGATTAGGAAGTCATTAGACCAGTTAAGAGAGCTGCTTTAGTACAGTTACCGAGAGGAGAGATCGCAAGTGTAGACTAATCAATCCATCGTTTGGAGCATGAAGCTAAAGATTTTTGAGGGGGTGTCAAGTCCCTATAAGGGCTGCGGTTTGTTTTATTTTTATTTTATTTAAAAATTTTTTTAAGTTTATTTATTTCGAGAGAGAGAGAGCACGAGCAGGGGAGGGGCAGAGAGGGAGAATCCTAAGCTCTGCAGGGTCAGTGCAGAGCCCTACTTCTGGGTCCAACTCACCAAACTGAGATCATGACCAGAGCCAAAATCAAGTGTTGGTTCCTTAACCTGAGCCACCCAGGTACCCCTGGGGTTTGGTTTAAAGAATACAAGACATTATGTTTTGGAGCAAAAAGCAAGTAACCAATGTTTATGATATAAATCTAAAAAAAGAGAAGGGAATAGGATCAAATTTACAAATTGAACGATAAAATGATCAGTTATGGAGACAAAGGAGCACTCTTTGAGAATATAGGAAAAGTGAGGGAATGAGGTGAATGAGTAATTACCTGAAATTTACATATCTTTGGTAGGAAAGCTCTCTTTGCAGTAAGGTTGGTTTTTCTTACCTGAATCTTAGGGTTTTTACAGTATTTCTAAACATTCAGCGTACTATACTGTTGGAGTTCCCTCTAGAGTAGATATGTTTAAGTAGCTCAGTAATATGTCAGTGCATGAGTAGCAAATGACATTTATAGAGAAGAATTCTCTCTCTCTCTACAAATGATCTCTTCTATTACACAGAGAAAACAGAAGTGATTGTCTTGCTACAACCAAATGTACAAACCTTCTTCCCTTTTGTTTGAAGAGGAAAAGTGTCCTTTCTTAGGGAAAGCAAATCCCTTGTCTCCTAGTACCATCCTCTCCTCCCTAATCAGGATCCTTTTTTTTTCCCCCAGTAATTTCCTCTCTCCTACATCATCCGCCTTTTCCCTTCTACTCATACCTGTCCTTAAGCGTTTAGAAATATTCTTCCTTAACTGTATTTTGAGATACTCCCATTTATTTTTGTGTCTTTTCATCTTCACAGCTAGAGTTTTTGAGTGTATCATCTACTCTCCTTTCTCTGTACATACCATAATATATATATATATATATACACAGTATAATACTGTATATATACAGAACTGTAATATACAGTACCAAAGGAGCTATACAGATATATGATAATTTTATAGGGGAGGGTGTGATTGAAGGAGAGTCCAAAAAGGCCCCTTAGCAAGTTAAAAAAAAAAAGAAACAGACATTTTGAGTTCTTGTAGCTCAAACTCTTTGTGCCATTTAAAACGTTTAGTGTTCCATTCTTCTGGAAGCACACTAACACACTCTAGTTACTAAAAATTGTTACCCTCCCCCTGCCTCTTTTTACTGCCCTTCAGCCACATCTTCTCAGTCTTCTTTTAGGCCCATTTCCTTGACCAAAGGTTGGAGTCCTTTCCATGGGCTCTCTTCTTACTATGCACATTCTCTGTTGTTTTTTTTCTCCTCACAGCTGTAATCCCCATTAACAAAAAGTCATGTTTACTCATAAGCATGTCTCCAACTCGGCTTCTCTCTGAAGCACCAAACCCACACATACAGTGGTCTTGTGAATGTATCCATTTAGGTCGAATAAATCCAGAATTGGGTTGGTATACAGGACCAGGGCTAAGTGCCTCATTTTTCCTCTCATCTCCTAAATCCACCTAATCTTGGCTCAAGCCTAAACATTTCTCCTGTCTTTTCATTATACACCACCCCTGCTGTCAACTCTGTTAGTCCAGGCCACCACCGTAATTCATCTCAGCCAGTGTCTCAATATCCAGTTGTCTTATTATTCAGTTCCTACAGTGCAGTTTTTCTTAAAACTGTAAATTGGATTTCATGAATTCCCTGCTTAAAACCATAAAAAAAAAACTCTACATTGCACTGAAAATTAAGCGAACCAGTCTGTGCTTATGTCCTTCCCGGTCACATCTCACCACTTCCCCTAACCTCCTAAAGTTGCTGAATTTGTGCTGGGTTTCTTTACTTATGTTCTCTGTCACCTCAAAGATTTGTGAAATTCCGAAAGAATTCTGTCATAATAGAAATTACATCTTACTGTTTTGTTGGCCTTCTTTGCCAAAGTCGAAACACTCTAAGTTCAGGGACTCTTACTGTGTTCACTCTTTTATCTCCATTGCTTACTGTATATAAAACGTACTCAGAACTATTTGTTGAATGAATAAATGGTCTAAGTATTGTCTGAGAATCAGAGGAGCTAGATTCTTTTCTGCTTTCATTCTCTTAACCTTGCATATAGGCCCTTCTATGCCCCCATTCTGTTATATATAGAAGGACTGCATTTTCTTTTTTAGACTCTATTACAAGAATAGAAATTTGGCTACACATTTTCCTCGACTTATGATGAGGGTATGGCCTGATAAACCCATTGTAAGTTGAAAATACTTTAAGTCAAAGATGCATTTAATATACTTATATCTACTGAACATCATAGCTTAGCCTAGCCTATGGTAAATGTGCTTAGAACATTTAACAGTACCCCACAGTTAGGCAAAATTATCTAACACAGAGTGTATTTTATAATAATGAAGTGATAGATATCTCGTGTAATTTATTGAGTACTGAAGTGAAGAACAGAATGGTTCTAAGTGTACTGCTTGTTCACTCTGATGATCGTGTGGGTTATTGGGAGCCGTGGCTCACTACCTCTGCCCAGCATCCCACGAGAGTGTGGTATCACTCCCCTGGAAAAAGATCAAAATTCAAAGTATGGATTCTAATGGATACATACCACGTTTGCATGATTGTAAAGTAGAAAATTCTTACGTCAAACCATCCTGAGTCAGGGATCACATGTTATATTTGCATTGTTTGTGACTCATCAGGTTGAGTGTTCATCATTTGGTGAAGAGGATTTATGAAGTATGTAAGCTGCAGTCACATCTCTGATAGAACCGTTTCTGAACAGTTTCTCGGGTGGCTTAACAATACGCTGGTAGCATTTCGTTTTCTGATTCAAAAGTCACTAACAACAAAAAGATGGTCGTGGTTTCAGTGAGTGTGTAACTTTCCTAGAAAGTTTATTGAAATGATGAAAGAAGTAACCGCAGCTACTAAAAGGCTAGGGGCACCTGAGTGGCTCAGTCCGTTAAGCGTCCCACTTCAGCTCAGCTCATGATCTCATGGTTTGTGCGTTCAAGCCCCGTGTCAGGCTCTGTGCTGACAGCTCAGAGCCTGGAGCCTGCTTCTGATTCTGTCTCCCTCTCTCTCTGCCCCTCCCCAGCTCATGCTCTGTCTGTCTCTCAAAAATAAATAAAACATTTAAAAAAATTTTTTTAAAGAGGCAAATTTATACTGCTACATGTGGCATTTATTTAGTTGTTATATGCATTAGGCTTTTGTCCATAATATGAATAGAAGAAATAAGCTCTCTTTTATAATAGAAGGGTAAGATGGATTTCAAAGCTAAGCACTGTTGAGAGCCACAAGTGTTATGCTTTCATCTCAGCATTAAGGATAATAATAAATCCAGATGGCTGGTTTAACTTACAGTATTCTTCTGAGATTTGAACTATTGCCAATGAAAACAACTTTGGTGGAAACTTTCCTGGAAAGAATTTTTCACCAGTTTAAGAGGATGAATAGGAACGTGGCCTCTAAAATAAAGGAGCTATGAAGTCACTTGCTTCGAGAACAAACAGCTCTTTTGGGTTGTACTGTGACAACAAAGTACCACAGATCCAATGTGAACTATACCTTCTATAGGATGACTGATTTAAGAATGTAACTTATGTCAGCTCTTCTAAATAAAATTTTTGCTCTAAATTATTATGATACATTTTGGCTTCCAACTAAATAAGAAGCACATCCTTCAGGTCTTTTTCTTAAATTATAAGCTCAAAGAGCACATTTTCTACTCATTTGCTGCCTAGTCCAATATGATAACCACTAATTACATGTAGTTATATGAATTTAAATTAAGTTAAAGTTAAAATTTCAGTACATCAATTGCGTTAGCCACATTTCAAGGGCTCAATGGTCACATATGACCAGTGGGCACTAGTCCATCATTGCAAGAAATCCTATTGGACAGTGCCGCCTTAGAGAATGTTCCTAATAACTAGTCTCTATGAGCCAGGTGAGAAAGGGAGCCCATGATTCACCTGGACCTACGTTTGAATCCTAGCTCTTATACTTATTGTGTGATCTGACTTTACATTTCTGAGACTTTATCATCTTATCTATAAAAAGGGGATAAACATGATATTTATAACATTAAGTTATGAAGATTCAGTGAGATAATTTTTTAACTGCCTAGCATAGGGCCTGGCCCACAGTAAGTACTGAATACATTTTAGTTATTATTTACCTTTAATAAATAAAACACTTTGAATGGAGCTGAAATTTTAGTTTCACAAAGAGTACCATATTCCAGAGTTGGCTCAGTTGAAGTGCTCAAATTGGAGTCTCATTGAGGGAATTATAGTTTTCTCCTTTAAGCTACATTTTATATCTCAGATGAAGATTATATTCTAAGAAAAGGTGTTATAATACGAATTTAGTTGCAGATCTTCTCATTGGATATTCCTGGGTTTTTTTCTTTTTTAAGTGTATCAACAGAGGTGATAGTTAAAGTCAGTAGGTTCTGTATAGCAAGTCTGTATTCCAATGACACTATTTATTTTTTTAAGTTTGTTTTGGGAGAATGAGTGTGAGCAGGTGAAGGGCAGAGAGAGAGAATCCCAATCCCAAGTCAGTGCAGACCCATTGTGGGGCTCGAACTCACAAACCATGAGATTATAACCTGAGCCAAAACCGAGAGTCAGATGTTCAACTGACTGCGCCACCCACGTGCCCCCAGTGACACTATTTAACACCCAAATAGAAATATAAAGCTGACATGAAGCAAACCTATTAAAGCATCTCACTAGATAAAGTAGAAAAATGAACAGGTTTCAGTATTAATTTAGAAAAATTTAGAAGGTCCAATGCCTAAGGTGTCAGGGTTTATTGTCGCGTTGATTGCTTGCTAAGTAGAGATGACTTTGAACAAAGAAATGTTTTTGTTTTTAATAAGCAGGAACTGTTATGTTAACAGCATTCATATTTTATTAATACAGTAATTGCTAAAACACATCTTAGTAATTAGTAATTTACTTGAAAGCTTCTGAACATGTGCCAGACGGGAAGGGGAAGTCGTCACCAAATAGTCCTTAAATGTCAGCTGCTTTCATAAAATAAATTACTTAATCTTAAAAGAACTGGTCAGGTTTATGTCCTTGTTTCCTGTGTCAACATAATTGAATGAATCCATCCTTTCTAGAAAGTTTTCCATTCCTCTTTGGAATTTATCTTCATGCAGAGAAACTATTTATTTTAATTTTATTTTTTTTATTTTTTTTTATTTTTTTATTTTTTTACAGTTGGGCTACACTTCTACAGTAGTATAATTTCAAATTAGTGGACTACCAGATTAAACATCTGATAACTGATGTTATCCATATAAAAGAAGGGAACACATTAAAGTAATTAGATATTTTTCCACCATCCCCCATTTTCAAGGAAATAAAAAGTTTTTACTGGAAGCATAATTAACACTCAGAAAATTATATGTCATAATATAAAGCCCAATGAATTATCACAAAATGAATACAACTTGTAACTATACTCCATATCAAAAAATAAAACATTGCAAGTACCTAAACTACCCCCATGCCTCTCTCAGTCACTACCCTCACTCTCTTCCATAAAAGATAGCATTTGATTTCTCAAACCATAGATTAATTTTGTCTGTTCTAGAACTTTATCTAAATACTGTATATATCCTTTTGCATCTGGCTTTGTTCAATAGTGTGTTTGTAAGATTCATCCATATTTGCTTCATGTAACGAGTTTATTTTCATTGTGTAGTATTTAATTTTAATATACTGTAGTTTATTTTTCCATTCTATTAATAAACATTTGAGTTGTTACAGATTTTCAGCTTAACAGTATATTTTTATACATGTTTTTGGTGCACATTTGTACACGTTTTAATCCACCTAGGAGTAGATTTGTGTGTCACAGTTATTAAGAATATTTTTTAAATGAAATATAATTCACATACTATAAAACCCACCATTTTAAAGTGTACAATTTAGTAGTTTTTAGTGTATTCACAAAGTTGTACAACAATTATCTCTAATCTCAGACGGTTTTTATCACCTTAAAAAGAAATGACAAACCCATAACCACTAACTCCACATTCTTCCCCTTCTACCCAGCCCCTGGCAACCACTAATCTACTTTCTGTCTCTGTAGATTTGCCTATTCTGGACATTTTATACAAATGGAATCATACAATATGTGACCTTTTGGGTATGGCTTCTAAGCATAATGTTTTCATGGTTCAGCCATGTTATAGCATGTATTCATTCCTTTCTATAACTGAATAATATTCCATTGTTTGAAAATTTGTTATTTATCCATTCATCAGTTGATAAACATTTGAGTTGTCTCCACTTTTTGAATATTATAAGTAATGCTGCTAAGAAAATTTGTATACAAATTTTTGTATGGATATTTGTTCCTAGTTTTCTTGGTTATAACCTAGGAGCAGAATTTTGGAGTCATTTGGTAACTCTGTCTTTAACTTTTTGAAGAACTCAAACTGTTTTCCACAGCAGCTATAACATTTTACAGCAGTTTATGAGGGTTCCAGTTTCTCCACATTCTTGTCAATACTTGTTATTGTCTGCATTTTGATTATATCTAGCCTAATGGATATCAAATAATACCTTGTTGTGATTTTGATTTACATTTTGAGAAGATATTGAGCACCTTTCCCTCCGCTTATTGGTCATTTGTGTATGTGTACGTCTTCTTTGGAGTGATGTCTTCAAATTTTTTACCCATTTTTTTTATTGTGTTGTCCTTTTATCATTGAATTGTAAGTGTTTATACATGTATATAAACCATATTAAATATATGGTTTGCAATTATTCTCTCATTCTGTAAGTTGTCTTTTTACTTTCTTGATAATGTCCTTCAAAGTATGAAAATTTTAAATTCTGATATAAGTCCAGGTTATCTGTTTTTTCTTTTGTTGCTTGTGCTTTTGGTGTCGTATCTAAAAAAAATTACTTAATCCAGGGTCCTGACAACTTAATGCATATATGGTTTTTTCTAAGAGTTTTAATAGTTTTGGCTCTTCTATTTAGGTCTTTGATACATTTTGACTTGATTTTTGTATATGGTATGAGATAGAAGTCCATATTCATTCTTTTGGATTCTGGAAATCCAGTTGTCCCAGTACCATTTGTTGAAATGACTGTTCTCTCTCCCATTGAATGGTCTTGGCAATCTTATCAAAGATCAGTCAACTGTATATGTAAAGGTGTGTATGCAGAATTCTCAATTCTATTCCATTGATCTATATGTCTATCCCTTTGCCAGTACCACATATTACATTTGTAGTAGGTTTTTAAAATCAGGAAGTGTGAGTCCTCCAAATTTGTTCTTCTTTTTCAAGATTGTTTTGGCTACCCTCGGTCTCTTTCATTTCCATATGAATTTTAGGATGATCCTGTCAGTTTCCACAAAAAAGGCTGCTGGCATTATAGTAGGGATTGCTTTGAATCTTAGGCCAATTTGGCAAGTATTGCTATCTTAACAATATTTAGTTTTCTAATCCATGAATATGAAATACATTCCCAAGTTTTAGATATTTTTAATTTCCAATTTCTTTCAGTGTTGTTCTGTAGTATTCAATGTATAGTCTTACACTTTTGCTGAGTTTAGTCCTAAGTATTTTGATCTTCTTGATGCTCTTGTAAATGGAATTGTTTTCTCAATTTCATTTTCAGGTTATTCATTGCTAATGTGTAGAAATATAATTGTTTTTTGGGGGCGTCTAGGTGCTCAGTTGGTTAAGTGTCCAACTTTGGCTCAGGTCATCACATCGCAGTTTGTGAGTTCCAGCCCCACTGTTCAAGCGGCTGTGCTGACAGCTTAGAGCCTGGAGCCTGCTTCAGATTCTGTGTCTCACTCTCTCTCTGCCCCTTCCCTGCATACACTCTGTCTCTCTCTCTCTCTCTAAAATAAATAAACATTTTTTTTATTTTAATAAAAAAATATTTTTTATCTTAATCTTGTATTCTGCAAGCTTGCCGAACTCATTTATTAACTATGATTTTGTTTTGTGTATGTCTATGTTCCTTAGGACTTCACATATACAAAATTGTATCATCTGCAAATAGAGGTAGTTTTATTTCTTCCTTTCCACTGGGCAAGCCTTTGGTTTCATTTTCTAATTGCCCTGGCTAGAATCTCCAGTACCATATTGAATAAAACTGGTGAAAGTGGACATCATTGTTTATTGTTGACATTAAGGAAAAAGGTTTTAATCTGTAATCATTAAATATGATGTTAACTGTGGGACTTTCATAGATGCCCTATCAATGTTAGGCAGTTTCTTTTTCTAGTTTAAGTATTTTTATTATAAACAGGTGCTAGATTTTGTCAAATTATTTTCCTGCATGGTTTGAAATGATTATATTTTTTTGGTCTTTTATTTTATGTATATTGTGTGTTACATTGATTGGTTTCATATGTTGAACCAATCTTCCACTCTTGGAATAAGTCTCATTGGTCAAGGTGTATAATCTTCTTTACATGTTGCTAGATTCAGTTTGCTAACATTTTGTTGAGGATTTTTACAGCTCTTCTTAAGTGATATTAGTCTGTATTTTCTTGTATTGCCTTTGTCTGGTTTTGTCAGAATAATACAAGGGTACTTTTTGATGTACACTAAATTTAAACTTTTTTCCCCCCAGAAAATGATTCACAGTCTATTTCTCATAAACTGTTCCGGTGACATATTTCTAGAGAAGCACTGGAAGAGTGTTGTGAGCCAGTCTGTCTGTGATTATTTCTTTGAAGCTCAAGAGAAAGCCGCCGATGTTGAAAATGTACCACCTGTCATTTCAACACCTCATCACTACCTCATCAGTATCTACCGAGATAAGCTCTTCTTTGTGTCTGTCATACAGACTGAAGTGCCACCTCTATTTGTAATTGAGTTCCTACATCGAGTTGCTGACACTTTTCAGGTTGGTTATTCATCAAATCTTTTGAATTTAAGTTACTCAAGTTAGGGGTAGGCCACATGATGATATTCTTTAATTATCCAGCTTTTGATGTGTATTCTCTCTCTCTCTCTTCTTTTCAACTAAGCATAAATTCATAAACCCCTTTTTGTAGGGTGTATAGCGGTATACACGGCTGCTCTATTCACAGTTTCAGTAGAACACAGTAATCTCATGGTCACGGAAGCCATATTTTTTGATATGTATTACAAATTATGTCATCAGGAAATAGTAATGCCCTCTACATACAGTTCTCTGAATGGTTCCAAGATTTTTATTGGTTATGCAATCTTCTAATATTTACATTTTATTATCTTGCTAAATGTACCAAATAATTGAAAGCTTACCTGTGTTTTGGGGGTAGACAAATGAAGTACTCTCTGGCTTATTATTTAATAGGAATTCAGTTCAATCTAAAAATATTAAGAAAATATTGAATAATGTAGAGAACTACAGAGGGCTTTTTTCCTTCTGATTTACATATTTTCAACATCTTAAACAATGAATTATGCTACTATAAGTTTATCCTTCTGAACAAAGAGTGTTTAGCAAACCTTTCTTCATGTCTTCCATTGTGCAATATTATGTACATTTTGTTAAGGACTACTTTGGTGAGTGTTCGGAAGCTGCAATTAAGGATAATGTGGTCATTGTATATGAGCTCTTGGAAGAAATGTTAGACAATGGATTTCCACTGGCTACTGAATCTAATATTTTGAAAGAACTGATTAAACCACCAACAATTCTACGTTCTGTCGTCAACTCTATTACAGGTAAGGTGAAATGTACTGCATTAGGAACTGAGCAAATAAAACTTTATAAACAACTTGTTTATACTCTTATTGTTTATGATCTGACAGATTATTAAGGTAGTCCAGCTTGGCCAGAGTTAAAGTTAGTGCTATTTTGAAAATGGGTGTGTATTTCTTTTCATGGGAAAAGGCTAGGTCTTAAATGAAAAAGGAAACTTTTGGTTCTTATTCTTTTTTTATAGATTTTTCTGTAAGACCACAATAACATTATTACTATTACTTAACACTAAATAATAAGACTGAATAACTTTTCCCAGTTAATCTTAAGCCAATATAAAAGGGAAGCTAATATATGAGGCTACGTAGAAGAGCATTCATTTTATTTATAGACTGGCATTGTAACATTGAAAATAGCATTTATGGGATGTGATGAATACATAATACTATACTCATAATCATTTTGTAGTATATATCAAATCAGCATTTTGTACACTTAAACTTAACACAATGTTATATGCCAATCTTATCTCAATAAAAGCTGGGGGAAAATAACATTATAAAACTGGCATTATGTTATATATAAAATATATAAAACCTCAATTACTAGACTATCAAAAATTTAAGATCCTCACCACAGAGTACATATTGTCTCCTCAAGTCTTTGTTTTACACATGCATAAGATTTATTTAAAAAAGATAGGAAATTAGTCCATTTGTGAGATCTCATGCAATGTGGGCCTTGTACTTGTGTTGTAAGTTTCTAATTTTGATTTATTTCTTGAGTGTAACTAGAAATTAGGTACATCCAGATGATAGTATTTTTTTTTCGAGAGCATTGAAGTCTTCTAGAGAAAGATTTGTGTGAAATGTTACATGCCACACCAGCTATGATGTCTACCATTATAAACCCCTCTCCAGGTTGTACTGACCTAAAAAATTGGGCAAGGAAGGCTTGTTGGAAAGCTTTATTCATCTTCTGTACAAGACTGACTGTTAGGATAAATTCAAGGAAAGATAAGATGGATAGCCTGTGTGCCTAAAACTTACACTGTGGATGAGAGATTGAAAAAAAAAATTAAAATACATATTAAGTATAAGATTGTAAAAGGCAATTCCATACTTTATATACAATGCAGTGACACTGGAAAGTACACATGATAAAATATTAAATGGAAAAAAAACACAAAGCCATAAAAATTTATCTTAATTATACATAAACATTCATACAGACAAAAAAGTTCTAAAATGTTTTCAATGACCATCTCCAACTAAGGAACTATATACTATCTTTATTTTTGCTTTACACTTTCTAATTTCCAAAACGAACATGTATTTTATAGTTACTAAAATAAAAGAATGACAATATATAGGTTATTAAGACAATGCTTTATAAAGTTCAAGAGAATGGTTCAGTGGATGGAAATAATTCCTCCTGAACTATACCGGTGGCCCTAGGGCAGAGCCCTAGAGAAGCAGCAGTATTTAGGGAGAGAGAGAGGAATAAGAGCATTCTATAGATGGAACTATGTGAGAAAACACACACAAAGTGAAAAACCTTGAATTGTATTAATTTGTTTAGCAGAAGCAGAGCTGTTTTTTAGCCGAGTAGTGAGAGATAAAATTGAGAGTTAAGTTGAGGAAGTTCTTGAATGCTAGGCTAAATATTTAGTTGTTATCACAAAGCCAGTGTGGAAACATTGAAAGTTTTGAACAGGAAGATTAAGGCAGTGTTTTTCAAAAATTCTGGGAGGCAAAAGGTTGGAGACACCAATATGAATCAAATGAGACTGTAAAATTATATGTAAAAAAAGCGAAATCAAAATAGAAAAAAAATAAGTGGAACCTACTTATGAGGGAAATGTATAAAGAAATATACCAAAATGTTAATGGTAGTTATATTTCGGTAAAGGGAAGATAGATCTTTTTAGCCACTCTCCTGAACTTCACATGTATTGTTGTTATTAGGTTGTTATTGTTGTTATTAGGTCCTACTTTTATGTTGGAAATGTAGATTAACCAAAATGTTAAATATGTCACAGCTCAAGGATACGTTTTGGACAACCAGACTTATCTTCAGACATATGTCAATTTACCAGTAAATTAGCCAGACATTAAATGTTAGCATATTACAGCCGTATGGGTGTGCTGACCTTAAAATGGGAGAAGGCCAGAGTGTGTTCTTCATCCAGTTACTCCACTGAGACCTGCTTGGCAGCATCTCATGTAGAATTTAAGCTGAGTACCAAAGGGCCTACTTATTGTACTCTCAGAGGAGACATTTTATCAGCAGAAGGTTTTAAAACAACTAGCCTCTTTTCTTCATCAGTGGCAGCAGGATGAGATTCTGTTGTTGAGCCACTGGAATTAGGTTAGGTTACTATTAACACGCAGGAAGCAAAAGATGAGTAAATGAATTTAACCTGGTTTGGCACATAGAGGACCACATGGTCTACTTCTACATGGTCTAGAAATTTGATCATGTTGGTATGAATATATCTCCAACAATTCTGGAAACCATCCACAACTGCAATGAAGAAAAACCCAAAAGTAAAGAAGCAACTAAAACATTCTTTTTTGTTTTGTTCAAGTGTTTCTTTTTTTAACAGCTTTTCTTTCTGTCAACTCAGCTGTACACCCAACTTGGGGCTTGAACTCACAACCCTAATGTCAAGAGTCACATATTCTAGCAACTGAGTCAGCCAGGTGTTCTTGTAAATAGCTTTTCTGATGACCATTTAATGCATTACCTTCGCTTTCTCCTCTTCTGGTTTCTAGGCAGCAGTAATGTTGGGGACACACTCCCCACTGGGCAGCTGTCCAACATCCCATGGCGCCGGGCAGGGGTAAAGTACACAAACAATGAAGCGTATTTTGATGTCGTTGAAGAAATAGATGCAATTATAGATAAATCAGGTAATTGTGTGCATGTGGTCTTATTTGGGAAGAAATAGTTGAGCTGACATAAGCTGAACAGAAAATTGAAACCCCTTGGCAGTATGGCTTCAGTGGAAAGGCATTCAGTTTCTAACAGCTTCAGAATCTGTTTATTTTGTCCAGAGGTTACATATAATTTTCATAACCACTAGTTGAGATCTGCCAAACCTTTATAAATCAGAGCTCATGCTGCCTTGTTAAGCCAGTTATTACCCTCTATGCCCCTGCCTCTTGCCATTTATTCATTCAAACATTTACCGTATATCTACCATATACCACACTTTTGCTACCATTTTATATGCAGTATTTCTTTTTTTATATATAAATTGTTTTAATGTTTATTCATTTTTGAGAGAGACGGAGCATGAACCAGGGAAGGGCAGAGAGAAAGGGAGACACAGAATCCGTAGCAGGCTCCGGGCTTTGAGCTGTCACCACAGAGCCCAACACAGGGCTCGAACTCACAAGCTTTAAGATCATGAGCTGGGCCAAAGTCAGACGCTTAATCGACTGAGCCACCCAGGTAACCGTATGTGCAGTACTTCTAATAATGACCCCAAACAAAACAGCAGTACTGTCTTAGAATCATAAAATTTTATTTAAAACATCTAGTCCAACCCTCACATTTTATACATAAGAAAACAGGCTCAGAAGAGCTTAGTAATCTGCTTAAGATCAAACAGCTAGCTGGTGTGTGAAAATGAGTTATTATGAATTACAACCAGTATCTTTTCATTATAAAATTCCATCATACAGAGTAATAGCTGTGTTATTACAAAATAATGCCTCCTGTTTCTTAATTAAAAGTTAACAGCTTAGTCCATTTCATGATAAACTTGCCTCATTTTTAAATTCCATTAAAAATATTTAACTTTAGGGGCACCTGGATGGCTCAGTTGGTTAAGTATCTGACTTTGGCTCAGGTCATGATCTCGTGGTTTGTTGGTTTAAGCCCCGCATTGGGCTCTGTGCTTACAGGTCAGAGCCTAGAACCTGCTTCAGATCCTGTGTCTCCTTTTTTCTCTCTGCCCCTCCCCAATTCGTACTCTGTCTCTCAAAAATGAATAAACATTTAAATTTTTTTTTTAATTTTTTAACTTCATATCCAGCAGTCTTTCAAGGTTGACTATCAAGATAGAGTCAGGTTTGATATTCCTCAGAATTACCTTACCAGAGTTAGGTGTGGGCTATGGCACTTAGTGAAGAAGCTGTCGTAACTGGTTTAATAGATCCTTTATCCACTAACTTGTTAGGAGATGTGCAAGTTTCATTATGCCTGACACTCAGGAGGTGTCTCCATTACTTCAGATACAGTGATACCTCTAGTAGAGACTCAGATTCCAGTGATGTTATCACTTTCTTTCATCAGGATCTACAGTCTTTGCAGAAATTCAGGGGGTCATTGATGCTTGCATTAAGCTATCTGGAATGCCTGACCTCTCTCTTTCGTTCATGGTAAGTTTTGTTCTTCTGTCCTGTAGTTCTTTGCGTGCCTGATACACATGAAGTACTAAATGAAATGATAAATACCGAGAGATGTTTGTGTCTTAGATTATAAGGATTATCTCAGAAATATTCGTAGTATGGCTTCCCAAGACAGTGTTTTACATGATAAGCATGGCCTTTTTGAATAGGCTGAGGTCTTTTCCTGAGTTTGCCAGAAGTGGCTTAAGTGGCTGGGTGGCTTCTACAAATCTGTAGTCTCACTTACTGAATTATTATTTGTTTTGCTGATACAAAAGGGCACTGATATTTTTCTTCATTTTAGACTCATCAGGATAACACTACTAAGAAAATCAAGACAACAAAGTTCTGATGCTGTCTTGTCCTGACCTTGACTTCCTCGAATCTCAGTTTTTTCATTTATGAAATGGAAATGATACTACTTGCATTTTCTACTTAATAGTTATTGAAATTCAAATAAAATAACATCCATTAAGATTGTATTAATGTGGTTATAGTAACAAATTCTTAACATGACTATTTTATCTTTAGGGAGTATATTAATTTCTCATATCTAAGTAGAGTTTGCCATATTCACTACACTCTACGAATACTACTGTCTTGTTTTTCTGGCAGAACCCACGGCTTCTAGATGATGTCAGCTTCCACCCCTGCATCCGGTTCAAGCGTTGGGAATCTGAAAGAGTTTTGTCATTTATTCCTCCAGATGGAAATTTCCGACTCATATCATATCGTGTCAGCTCACAAAAGTATGTTGATGCATCAGCCAGAAATCTACTATCATATATCAGTGTGATGGGTAGAATTCACTTTACCTTTTTCATTCTGACAGTTGAATACTTGAATTCATCACTGCTCCCTTTAGCCATGGCCCAACAGGAGACTCAGGAAGAACTGGTGAACATATATATCTAAAATAATCAGTGTACCTTGAATCTGAGAGTATAAAATAGTAGTAAATGAGACTAGTAAAATATACAGCTGAGAACAAGCATTTTGGACTGTGCATAACCTGGGCAAAACCTTGAACCCGTGCCATGATTTGACTGTGGTCTTTAGGCTTCATAGCTAAAGGAGACAGACATATCTCCAGCTCCCTAGGGTATCTCTCAACTAACTGGCTTCAGTTCATTCTTTTGTGTATTAAGATTCAAATGAATGAATTAGCTTTATGGATTGTACCTGGTTTGTCCCTGGAAAATATCAGAAGGTATTGGGGGTAATATCAGACAGGACTTAAAAACAGAGGAGGTGTTTCTTGGCTCTTACCACACAGGAACTGTTTTATTTAGTATAATTTTAAATTATCTTTTCTATGGGAAATTAATTCATTTCTTTAAACTAGAGCTATTTGCTCCAATTTTTTATACTATCTTGATTTGTATGTGTATTGCTCAGAGATTGTATAATTCTTAGTGCAGTGGTGCTAGAACACTGATGTACTCAAACCCTTGGTACACATGCTGAATCTCTAGTTCTGGGGGTGTATGGTCCTATAGTGGAGTCAAAGGCAGGGTAGGACACTCTGGAGTGAGGTTTTCAGGCTACCTCTAGAACTGTCTCACACCATTAATTATGAGTCTTTCTTTCTCTTTTCAGCCTAGTGGCAATACCAGTGTATGTGAAACATTGCATCAGCTTTAAGGAGAACAGTTCTTGTGGCAGATTCGATATTACAATTGGACCAAAGCAGAATATGGGGAAAACTATTGAAGGAATCACAGTAACAGTTTACATGCCAAAAGTGGTACTGAATATGAACCTGACACCAACACAAGGCAGCTATACGTTTGATCCAGTTACCAAGGTACGGCCACCTCTCATCAAGAGTCTTTCTCTTTCACATCAAGTATTTCTGCAGTCTTTATTTGGTCATGGCAGGGAGGGCAGAAGGAAGGGTTTAATGTCTTTGTTAAAACTCAAGTTCCTAACAAAACCTGGAGAGCATACCATGCTGTGTTCCTGCCCCTGGCTGTGGAGGGAACCCCGTATCTGCTGCTGAGGAGATGAACAGAAAACTGAGACTCGTTCTGTTCTCCCTCAGAGTGTGTCTTTTCTCATCCACTGATCATCTAGAGACTCACTCGCTAATGAGAAAGAAGATGTAGAAAACTTTTTAAAAAGAAAAGCATTACCTGGCTATAAGAAGATAGTATTGTAGTCTATTAGTTGTTAGGTTTTCTGTAGAAATCAATTAGTAAGACCTTTATTTTTAATTTAAAAGCACTGTTTCACACTCTTCCACAGGGGGTACTGCTAGGAAAGCGGCTTCCTTATTATACGTAAACGTGTCTCTAGCAGAGGGTTTTCAGAGGAACTATAAAAGATGATTTTCTCGGGGCACCTGGGTGGCTCAGTCGGTTAAGCTTCCGACTTCGGCTCAGGTCATGATCTCACGGCTCGTGAGTTCAGGCCCCGAGTCGGGCTCTGTGCTGACAGCTCAGAGCCTGGAGCCTGCTTCGGATTCTGGTCTCCCTCTCTCTCTGTCTCCCCTGCTTGCACTCTGTCTGTCTCTCTCAAAAATAAACATCAAAAAAATTTAAAAAACAAAAACAAAAAAAAAGATGATTTTCTCTCAGCCTCCTGCTTGGGTAAAAAATATGATTCTTTTCAATGGCAGTTATTGTACTGCCTGATAAGTGAAAAGGCATATTTTTAAATAAAATCATTGAATTTTAAAGATCATCCAATCCAGTCCTAAAGATTTGAAGAACCTCCTCGGTACTACACAGGGCTGAAAAATGAAGGGGGAGCTCCAGATCCCTGGCCCCTCACGTTGGCTTCAGCCGTTAACAGCTCACTTTCTTGATTGTGACTGAGCTTCCACACTAAAGATTTCAACAATGAAAGCTAAAGATTGAACAATGAAAGCTAAAAGTTTAAAAAATGCCAATTTAGGTCCATTTTCTCATTTTACAGAAGAGTAAACTGAGGCCCAGAGATATACAGTGACGGCAAGATAGTAGAAAGGACATTTGAAATCAGTCTTAGGTTCCGATCCCAATTTTGCCTCTAAGCTCTATGACCTTGAGCAAGTTATTTGATCCCTGAGCCTCAGTTTCCTCATTTGTAAAAAGAAGATAAAATCTGCATCACAGCTTTTTAAAAACTTTTTTTAATGTCTGTTTATTTTGGAGAGAGACAGAGCAAGTGAGGGAGAGGCAGAGAGAGGAGACACAGAATCAGAAGCAGGCTCCAGGCTCTGAGCTGTCAGCACAGAGCCTGACGCGGGGCTCAAACCCACAAACCGCGAGATCATGACCAGAGCCAAAGTCAGATGCTTCACTGCCTGAGCCACCCCAGCGCCCCAGGCCTCGTTGAGATAATGTATGCATAGTGCTAAGCACAACACTGTATCCAAAAGAAGATGCTCTACAAATGTTGGTTCCCTGCCCTCAGCATTCAGAGTCACAGAAGACCCCAGGTCTCTTGTTTCCAAGACACTGTGCTCCACTCTGTACAGGTGTCTTTGAACCTTGTCTCTGAACATTTGTCTTTAATAAATTGTTCAGGTTGTATTTGGTTGTTATGTCTTTTTAAGGTACTAACATGGGATGTGGGAAAAATTACTCCACAAAAGCTCCCAAGTCTTAAAGGACTGGTAAACTTACAGTCTGGAGCACCCAAGCCAGAAGAAAATCCAAGTCTCAACATACAATTCAAGATCCAGCAGCTTGCTATTTCTGGTAAGGATAAGTTTTGACTTGTGTTTAAGGGTTAACTGAAATTTGCTTAGAAGGGTACTAACATTTCTTCTCTAGAAAGAACTAACTCCAGCCTGCCTTTCCCACTGTGCTATGGGGCTTCCTCTCAGGTACAATGATTTTGGAGAGCACCTTAACTTGACACAGCTTTCTTCCACCAGACGCCCCTCATCCAAGCACAAAATAATGAGTCATTCATACTCACAGAAAGAATTATCTTGAAAAGACATTCCTTGCCCACATGGGAATCTAAACTAAAACCATCTCCCCACAGTGCTATAATTTATGAACAGTAGAAAGGAGATTACTTCAAATGATAAAAGGGACACTTGGTTAATGTCAGATTTACTGTGTAGTATTCATTGCTAATCAAATATTGTTGGTTGATGTGACCAGGATAGTAATTTGTTCCTTTCCTTTTCTTTTTGACACAGGCTTAAAAGTAAACCGCTTGGACATGTATGGGGAGAAATACAAGCCATTTAAAGGAGTCAAATATGTCACGAAAGCTGGAAAGTTCCAAGTGAGGACATGAGAAGAGGCCAAAATTCCTCAAGATCTGTTTGTTTTCCTAGTGTCATTATAGTTTATTACTGTTAGGTACCAAGTGGGTGGGAATACATATTCTAGTTAAAGCATCCCTGTTGAGCTATACACTGCTAACGAAGTTGCTTAGTAATCAATGTAGGGTTCTTAAGGAGCGTTAAGCTAAGGAAACTTTGAATTACTTAGCTTATTTTGTATCGTTTCAGTTAGGAAGATTCTGGAGGTGATTTCCTTCATGGGGGGGCATCAGCTGGAGGCTGCACCTTGTAAAAGTAAAGGCAAAAGTCTACAGTGATCACCTGTCCCGTAAACAAGTGAACTGGTCTCAGCCAGCAGGAGCTACCTTAATCTGTAATGTGTGCATCAAGTGCAGCCAAATGTCACACCTGAGTTTAGCCATCCCAAATCAGCAACTGTCCCAACAGAGGAAATCCTCCCACCCCCAAGAAGTTTACAGAAAACTGCCTCTTCAAGTGTTTGCCTTATTCAGCTTTTCACTTGTGCCATTAAGCAAGCACTGTAGCAGAAGCCACTTCCACATGGCCCTGGCAGGGGGCACTACTGCTCCATGCTTCATTCTCACTGTACTTGGTATTGTATTTTTTTATAAATAAGATTTTTATGTAAAGCTCAGATTTTGATTTACAGGGACCTTGATGCAGTAAGTACCATCTCAGTTTTGTGCCACTAGTTCAGCCATCTAGATAGCATAGTAAAAATTATTTGTATCAAAGGGGCAAATGCTTTATTAAGGTCATAAAAGGGAACACTACTTCTGCTTTTAGGAAGTTATTGCAAGCACAAGCGTTTGAGATTTGAAGGAAATTTAAGCAGTGAAAGAGAAACTTCAGTGATCCTTTGCCACCTTCATGTTCTGTAAAGCTTGTCAACACCACTTTAACCATAGTTAGCCTAAAGGCCTCAAGTCCTAGTTTAGCAAAAGGAAGAAAATGTGCCTACTTCACTATCAGTCTTTTAAACCTTTTATCTTTTTTATTTTTGTTAAGGTCTTGAATTTACCTGCATCCCTGGTCTTCAGGGGGAACTGTCTTTTCATATTTTGTGCTTCCCAAGGTTATAGTAGTCAGTAGGTTTCTTCCTGAAACTGTTGTCATAATTACTACTTGAATGTCTCTACTGTACTAACAAAATACTTGGATGTACATTATATTGAGGCAGAAACAAAACCTTCAGTAACACTGATGACACCATATTGATCCTCATGGTTGGCAGGTCAGTCTGTAGTTGTATCACTTCACTCAACTTCACTGGCTTTGAAGTTCTTGCCCAGTTTTGTTTGCCTTATGAGACATGAAGAATGGAGAAAGGCTGAAAGATGTAAGTTTGTGTTCTTCATGGTTCCCACATGTTCTTGCTTATGCTGTTTTCTTCTCCTTGTGACTCCATTCTTTGCATTCGTCTTAGCTTATAACTCCCTTTTCCATATCATGCTAAGAATGGCCCTTAAATTCATCCCATCATGCTATCAAGGGCTAGTGGTCGATGCTGGTTCAGAGCCCACCATACAGCAGCATTCTTACCTTTGCCTGCCTAGGGGACCCAGCCTGCCTTTCGTCTGATAGGAAATGGCACTTCTTTGCAAATTTGGAATTTCTTGGGTAACCAGTATCAGCTTGGCAGCTAAAATCAGGGTGTTGCCAAATATTTATTCCCTTTGCCTGAGGTTAATTATCCAGTTCAGTTGCTTTTTATTTTTAATGTCTTTCAATGTCCTATCTTAAAAGAACATTTGCTTTTCTTTCTGCAGAATCCCTAATCTCAACCATCCATATTGGGACTGTCCAATTTTCTTTCTGTATCTCCTCTTATATATAAACAGATTATATGCCAAGAGTCCCTTGTCTCTAGCAATTTCTGCTAAAACTTCCAAGTAGATTGTTTCCTTTTATAATTAAATTATTGTATTTATTAATTTGAATCCAGTAAATCCTTTATCTACCCTGGCTTTACTGTCAATAAAAAGATGAAACAACTTGATTTTTTTTTAGCTTGACTGTTGATTGAGCATTCTCAGATGGGCATGCCTCAATATCAGAGCAGGCTAAACATGATTAAATTTTGTTCTGTATCATCACATAAAGTCTAAGTGTTGCTGC
This sequence comes from Paguma larvata, assembly GCA_030068075.1. Lineage (NCBI taxonomy): Eukaryota > Metazoa > Chordata > Mammalia > Carnivora > Viverridae > Paguma > Paguma larvata. The sequence goes on from CM057837.1 coordinate 66,378,903, forward strand.
AAAGCACTTCCAGGTGCTCATCTCTTAACCTCAGTATGTTAACAGCCATGTATACTTTCTCTAAGCATCACCCTATGGCCAGAGACTGAGCAATAAGTGGTCACAGCTACTCTCCCTACTACCAGCACCACCTACTAATAAGTAACAAAGATCCATGAATACTTAGAAGTAGTATTTATCAAACACAGAATTCCAGCTAATCCCAGAATTGCCCTGTTTTATAAATTCTTAAAGGAGACATCCTAAGAGCAAATGAAGTCGATGCTCATTTTCTCTATAAGGAAGTTACTATCATTTGTTTACGGAGTATTCATGTGATGGGTTCATTCCTAAAGCAGTGCTACAGAACAACCCTTGGAAGATGCTGGTCTTACTTTCCTTAGAGTCCTCTGATTCGAGGAAACAACTAGAATATGATGCAGCAGGAAGGCAGCACCAGTGAACATATGGTGAGTAACAAAAATGAGACCATGTGAATACTGTTTTCAGATACTGCTAATTCTGTAGCCTTGGACAGTTCTCTTCAACTCCAGGAGTCTGGAATGTGCCTCTCCCTAGTCAGCAGTGCTTCTAAATCAGCTATCAGTGTAGTCTGCAGCACTATGCACCTTTAACAATCCCCTTTCAGATCTAGAAAACCAGGCAAAAACAGTAATGTGCCCACTCTACTCCCAAGTACCTGTTCCTACTCTTAGTCAGTGCTTCCTCAAGCAAAAGGAGTATCCCCAAAAGCTAGCTCTCTGCCTTATAGCCCTGGTGGATCTCTGGCAGCCCTGTTGTTCTGTATTGGGCTTTGAAATACAAAAAGTAGGCGTGTGATATTCCTGGACGTGTGACAGCTTCAGCTTCTTAGAGGCGATGGTCTCCACAACTAGCTAGATGAAGAGACTACTGGATGATCCACATCAATTGGCTGCTTTCTTCCTGTGGTTAACCTTTTTCACCTCCTAGTGTATAATCCCAAACCTCTCCTTTGTAAATACACTACTGCTATACAGTAGTAGTATGTTGTTCATAGTATGTTGTTCATCCAGTACATTTGGATTAAATAAAAGTCTTTAGTTGCCAGATCCCGAAGATTAGTTTCATTGGCCATTTTTCAAAACAAAAGAGAAAGGTGATCTAAACGTTCTTGCTAAAATAATATATCCATCATTTAAATCATTATTTATACAAATGCACTTTATTGTTTTAAACAGAACAAAAGAAGAGGCAGAAAATATTTGCGTATAACAAATCCTAGCTTATAAATGTAGTTTTTTAGTGGTGATGTCTCTAATCAGTCTTCTGGGATTTTTTTGTTTTTTTTTTAATTTGCTTCACTGTGTCTTGAGCGCTGATATTAGAGAAAAGCACATCAGCATAAAGTGTAAACCAGTGTCTCAAAACACTGGAAGAACTTGGAGAGCAAACATGATTTTTCTTATTTCCTCTAAGTAATCTTTCATAAAACAAAAGGTGATCTTTGGCATAGATTCATACTTTAAAGGCATTAATATTGCATTCATATCAGGTAAGCAACTACAAATATGCTGAGGGCCTTGAAAATAATATTCATCAGTTAAAAGAAAACAGAGGAAGCCTGAGTGTACAGTACCAACAAGACAAGTTTTACACATTCAATGTTGAGATTTAACATACATTGGAGGTGAGAAGAAAGGACATTCAGGCAAGGGTTCTTACTCCTTTTTACTCATCCAGTTCTGGCTTTGGGAAGAAATAAGATTTCATGTGCTGGGCAATGCTTAGACAGCAGTGATAAGTGCAAAAAAGGACAAGTTCTTCTCTCTCACTTTACTAATAGGAAACTTATGGTGATAATTAAATATTATACCCATTACTCTCGGACATTCATACTCGGGAGGAAGGAGAGGATACAGGGTCTTGGTTTAGGGAGGTAGGAATATACTGAGGACTATATCCCACTGATTCATTCCCAACAGTGCCAGAATTCCAGTCTGCAAGTACCAATCTCCCTTAGGTAGGCTAAGGACTGCCTTTCTATTAAACATTCCTGGAAGGCAAGCACCAATTCTTAGGACTGAATTTCAAAAGGATAAAAAGGATCTTTCAAAATTACAATGAGCAAACACATATCTTTAAAATCCTCTTTAGGAAGGGGGTGGGGGAAGAATACAAAAGCCAGGACAGGAGACATGATTTGGTTAAAAATTAAATGCAGCATTTCAGCTCAGAAAGAATAGTAAGAGCTACGAATGAATGATAAGGCCTCAGCACAGACCTCTGCAGGCAGTGACAAAGCATGAAGCTCCTGGGAGTGGCCCTGCTGGGAAGATGGGCAGGGCCACACCCTGGCTACTCTGCCCCTCCAGTGGCAGAAAGCACCAGGACACATAGTGTGTTTGTGGGGTGGCTACCTTCACAGGCCGAGGCAGGATATAGGACAGGAACTCTCCCTAGCACAGACACTGCTCAGGGGCAAGGTAAAGACAGAATCATGTGATTCTGTGAGTTCCTCCTGAGAAAGTGAAATTTGGTTTTGTACTGTGGGAAATTAGGATTAAATTGGGGAAGGGCAAGAAGTAAATCCAGGCCCCACCTACTGGGGGCTCCCCAGAGGCCACCTTCCCTTGTAGCAGCAAAGCTCACTTCTGAAAAAGACCCAGAGAGCACACAGCCAGGGTCAGGAGCAATGTGGAAAGCCCAAAACAAATTTTGGGAGGCACAGTGATTTCCTTCTTAACTAAGTTGTCTGGGCCCTGGGTCTTGGGAGCCTGCTGGGTAGAATGGGGTGGGGGGAAAAGGAGAATAAAGCAGAGAAGGAACTGTCCCCTAGGGAACGAGGGCAGAGCAGGGTGTCTGGCTAGTGTTCAGTCTTGGATTCTGACCTTATGTGAAGTCCATGGCTAGAAACCCAGTCTTCCTATTGGGATAGAGTGTGCACAAGTATTAACTGTGTTTGAGAATACAGGTTTTATACGGAGACACATTTCAAAGTGTCCATGACAAGAGTATAAATGGTTTCTAAAGTGAAAAGGCCCCATTCCTTTCTGTTACTTCAGGCCAGGATGTGGCTTTTTACCCCCTAAGCAATTTTCATCATCTTCTGGGACCCCAATCATTTCATTCTGTTTAGTAGGGGTTTCTGAGCCAGCCAAGTTTGACCAGGTGCCTACTGGTACCAGGGAGTCTTTCTAACCCAGCGCAGTGTAAATCCAGCATCTGTTCGAATTTTGATTGAAGCAGCTTCAGCTTCTCGAACAGTCTCCTTCACAGACTGCATGAGGTTCTGAGCATTGTGCACCAGCATCTCCGTGGCCTGCAAGAAAAGAACTCTCCGTTACTCACAGTGCCTGATGCAGTCCTACCTCCAAGAATGGCTTAAGCTAGGAGTGGACTGCAGTTTACCCCACCTGCAGCTGGTGTCCCCCTACTTGTCCTATCACTGGTGGTGTAGGGGGATCACCAAAAACAACCCAAAAAAGGCCATCACTGATTGTGTACTATACCCGCCGATGGCTTCTAGCACATACTCTGTCCTGGTCTTCAAACAAGCTCCTGCCTCACGTGCCTGCTGTTCCCTCTACCTGGAATGCTTTTCCCTCATGGCTCACCCCTCACCTCCTTCAGATCTTTGGTGAGGCATTCCCAGCTCACTTTAAGTCACAAACACCTTCCCACTGACAGCATTCCTCATCCTCCAATTCTTCATTTTTCTCCATAGAATACATCATTACTAACTGATAAACTGTATGTTTTACCTAAGTTGTTTGTTTTATCTGATATTTTACTTGTTAAAAATTTAAGTTCCAGAAGGGCGGTGATTTTTGTCGGTTTCGTTCACTGCTATGTCCCGTGTTAGGACAGTGCCTTGCACAAGAGGTAGATCATAAGTATTTAATTTTAATAATAAGTGAAACACATAACCAAATGAACAAACCAATCTCTTATAAATCCATGAAAATCTAAATAAATCTAAACACACAAACTTACAGGACTGGGATAACACTAGTACTCCACCGTAGAAACTCAGAGAACTTACAATCCATTAGCTCAGTAATTTTTTTTTATTCCTTTATTATTTGAGCCCCACATGCACACACAAAACCACGAAACTATTTTTGAGGCACAGACCCTTTGAGGATTTCATGAAGTCTGTTGATTCTTCCCCAAAAAATGCTCATGTGTATAAAATTTGTTTATGCAATTTCTAAGGGTTCATCAGCTCTGATAGGCATAAGTATGGGCTTAAGTTCCTGGTCAGCTGATCTTTTCATGCCAGTCAACAAAGAGGCTGCGGCCCAGAGAGGTTCAGAGATTTGCCAACCAAACTCACAATAATCAGGATGAAGACTTCTGATCTGACAGTCCTGTGTTTTTTCCATTCTACCACACTGTCACTTTCTACCTTTTTTAATTGGGATATTAGGTGGAACATAGTAGATATTCCCCGAATACATTTTTGTTGGTTAAATGATACAGTCCCAAACTATGACTCCTATTCTTCCTTCCCTGTTTTTTCTACTTCCTTTTCTTGGGGGGCAGATGAGATCACATGACAGGCAACAGCCTAGTGCCCAAACCCTGCCTAGAATACATGGAAGTTAGGGGAGAAGATCCAATTCCTCTGGTGCACAAGGAGGGTCAGAGTGAGAACTGCTGGACTGAAACATGGTAGTGAACGCACCACTGGCACTAGGGGAGTAAGTAGGCTCTCTGTCTCCTGGCCCAGAGATCAAATACGGAGTTCCCCGAGGAGAGGGACTGTGTTTGGCTTTTTCAACCCCCCTGCATAGTGCCTAATACAGTGAGTGCCCCATATGTGCCTATGTATGAGCCCGTCTGGGCAGTTCAACAAAAGCTGTGCTACCTACTGTAAGAAGACACTGGAAGTCTGGCCTACAGCAGGGCCTAATCGGGAGGAGGTAAGGAGAGGAAGAGTTGCTCAGATGAGGGCTTTCTGAATAGGCCACATTTCCAGGAGGCAGTGAAAGGACAAACTCCAAAAAGTGGTTACCATAGCTTAAGAGAACCCTCCCACCATCCTTCCAATTGCTGTCAAAGAAACTGAGAGAAGCACCTCCTCTGAGCTGTCATTTCAGCCTCAGCACAAGCCTAATTATCTCACGCCCCTGAAAAGCCTACGTTATTCATCCTCCCGGTACTTACCACCCAGTGAGCTAGGAAGCAGAAATTCTCTCCAGCCAAAAAGATCACAATGGGCAGGAGTAAACAGACTAGAAGCCTCAAGAGAACCAAACCTATTCCACAAAGGCAAAGAACTGAGCAGAGTCCCAGCTGCTACCAACACTTAACCCTAGGCCTCAATTTCCCATCTGTAAAGTGACCAAAGTTGCACAAGACTTACTTCCCCTTCTAAGTTTTTGATGCATCTCTCCAACCCAGATGCCCTTCGGAGAGACTCCATTCCACATACTGAATACTCAAATCATAGGTAAAATTTTCCCAAAGCTGAATTAAATTGCTGTAATTGGCACAGAAGCCGCTGGCATGACACCAGAAGCAGCAAATACATACCTGCTCAGATTCTTCATCACTGATGTTGGTCCGACCCAGCATGGTGGCCTTCACTGTAGACAGAATCTTGAGCTGGGTGCTTATGGTTGGGATTCGCTCACATACCTATAAAGAAAATTGAGTATGTTTCTAATGTTTTTCTTGCCCGCGAGCTCCCTGAGGGCAAGACTTGCCCATCTCTGTATACCTAGGGGATGGCATGCAGACAGCATTCAATAAATTAGCAGCAGGATTCCACTTGCTTTCGCCCAAGACCAGTGTAGTCCCTTTGTTCAGAAAGGAAGCATTAACATTTTTTCATTTGATTACAGAACAAATTTTCCTGACTCTGCCTTTCCCAAATATATTTCCCTTTCTGCCATTTCTTTCCACTCTGAAGCTCCTCCTCCTCCTTACTCATCCAGTTTTCTCTCCTGCTTTCTCCCTCCCATGCCCCCCAACTCTGACACACATGCACACTATTCTTGAATACCTGTAAGAGGTTGGTCCTGATCCGCTTATCTGTGCATTGCTTGGCAACCTCCTTGGCCAACCGTGTCACCTCATCTGAGGCCTTGGCAATGTCCTTGGCACACTGAATCAGTGCCCGCTTGGTACCACTGCCCCCTCTTACCAGCCGAGACATCTCGGCCATCAGCAGGGCCATGCGCTTGGCTGCTGCAATGATGTCATTGCCCTAGAGAGAAGCAAAGACATAATTTGAGCTCAGCCCCAACTCTGGCCAAGTTAGGGAAGGAAGTAGAAGCACAGAGAAGAAGGGAGGGAGCCTGCTGCTCCAGTGGCCCTCTGGAAGGGTGAGAAGAGGATAAAAGGACTGCTCCTGAGTGACATGGATGGTACAGGAGAACAGAGAAGACTGAGCCAGGGCACTACTCCCAGCACTCAGTGAGAGAGACAGAGAGGGAAAGAGATTATCCAACTGGAAAAAAAAGGAAGACCAAGGTAAAAATATTAGTCTGGAAGGGTAACATGTGCACCCCTGGCATAGCAATGAACATGGCACTTCAGCATCTCCGAGTTAATCATGGCAATAAAAATGAGGACGGGGCCAAGAAGTTGGTTAAACAGGCATTTCCTTTCTATAGGGGGAAAGCAGTAGAGCTGGCCTGAGGGGAAAAACACAGAGAAGCCTTTCCAGATGCTGAAATCCTCCTCTTCATCCTAACCCTTGTTACAAATAGCAGCCAGGGATTACTGCTGCTGAACTAGAATTTAAACCAAGTAACTGTTATCAGCATTGGTGAGAAAAGATGTATTTTCTCACCTAGACTGCTCCCGCCCTCCCTCTACTGCCTCTTATTTGTCTTGTCAGCCTAAGGGAACATGGTATTTTAATTTATCACTTTTTAAAAGGCCAAGAATCAATTCTGTCCCCTCAGCTAAGTGGCTTCAATTAAAGAAACCTTCAGCTAAGAGGATGCCGCGGAGGCACCAGAAAAATAAAAATCATGAGTCAAAACTATAAATGGAACCCCCACTCCGACTAATAACAATTTATCTTAGATTTGGCATCGGGGTTCATTAAAACCCCCATGGGTCACCATAAAGAAATGTATAAGTAATTTACTTTATGCCTTCAAAGGTTTCTCTTTTGGCTGATCAAAACCAAAAATAACAACTGCGATGTTCCAAACTACCTAAAAGGTCAGGCCCAACTCATTTTTCCCCTCATGCTTTTCAATTTCTATACAAGGCAGTGAGGCATACACAAACCATGCACTGCAGGGCACCGTGTGAGACACCCCCACAGGCATCACGAAATGGCCAATCACTATGCGGGGAGGCGTGTAACATGTCAGGCAGTAATTGAGGGCAGAGAAAATACAGGTATGGGAAGTAGTCAAGAGAATAGGGGCATGTTAGACAAGGCTGTCTGGGCCCATTTCTTCCAGTGTTGACCTGGTATCATTCCGGGATTTTATGCCCTTGATTAGAAGACAGCATAGTGCTAGGGTTAGTTATTACCCATCACTCTTTGAACCCTTTCTTCTTGCAACATGCTACCTTCAAAAGGAAAAAAAGTAATCACCCTCTTCCCCCACTCCCAAAACTAGCATTGGTTCAGTCCCAAGGCCAAAGCTCTGGCTGCCTGTCCTACAGCCTTGAGCAGCCTCTGTTCCCCACTCCCAGCCTCTCCCACTGAAATACCTGGACAAGAGGTCAGTAAAGCCCCCTTCCCTGTGGGTTCCCATCAAAGCCAGCATCTGCCAGGCAGCCAAGTGCAGGGCCGCAAGCAGTCTGCCCCAGAGACCCTGCCGAATAAAGCTGCTTCTCACCCTGATCAACTCTGCCTGAGCCATCAGTGACAGGTCAGCAGAGGAGGGGGTGGCAGGCAAAGCTCAGTGGTCAGGCCAGGTGACCTCTTAATGATCTACAATGGTTCCAGACCTGCAAGTCACTGAGACATCCACGGCTTCCCAAGGGCTTTAAGGTTCCAATTGTGGCCCCGAGGTCAGTAAGAAAAGAAATCCTTTCAAAAAGTGACCCCATCTCTACCCCGAACATAAATGCAACCCAATTAATCTGGCATTAGCAGACCTATCAAACTTGTGAAGCCAGTCCTAACAACAAGGTGCAGACAGACAATGCCCGCCCTGCTCAGACTCACAGGACTCGCACAGATCATGAGTGATGCAATGTGTCAAGGCTGCACATGGCCGGATGCATATGGAGCAGCCCCAACCGGGGGTGCTAATCAGTACCTTACTAGACCACTTGGTAGCTTCCCGATGCAATGACTGAGCCGCGGCCAGAATGGGCTGGTTGACCGGCTGACTGGATGGCATTAACAGCAGCTCAGGTTCGTAATCGTCTTCCATGTCAGGGGGGACAGGGAACCCAACAGCATCGGCCGCATCTGCCTCAGCTACAACACCTATACTCACCTCAGCGGCTGGGTTACCCCGCTTTGTCGATGGCAGGAAGGATGAGAAACAGGGACAGTGTTAGTAAGAGCAGGAGGACTGGGGAAGCTGAGCATCGGCTGGTTTAGTAACCAAAGCTTGCCTAGGATGGGAAACAGAATGGCATACTCTCCAGAAGCCAGATGAACCAAACTCCACAGAAAGGGAGTTCTCAGCCTCCAGCACCAATCCCGGATGCCCTGTTCACAGAGAGTGGAAGAAAAGAGCCTAACTCCAGTGGCGAAAGGTTTCCAGAGAAAAAGTTATACCAAGAAAGCAAGTAGAATTCCTTTTATATACACTTACCACTAAAGTCAAACTTGCCAAGAATAATTCTCATTATTCTGTCAAAACAGTTTTGAGGAGCAAACAACCAAATAATAGTAGCTGACTACCTTTAAAAGGAATCCAGAAGGAAAAAGTAAATTCAGCCATACAATTTGCTTTGAACAGAAGAAAAGTGAGCACTCCCTGCTGGCTCGTAAGGACACTGTTCTGTATCTTCCTGGACACAGGAAGTGAGTTGGGTCAGCTCTGCAGTTACCAGACACAGATCATTATTTCCTTCAGGAATTAAAAAGTCCCAGAATTTAAAATGATACATTGGAGTCAACTGATATGAAACCAGGAAAGAGGCCAAAAAAAACAAAACAAAACAAAACAAAACAACATAAGGGTGAGTGAAGAGGATTTATCAAATACCCCACAATCACCCAGCTGAAAGGAGTCTCAAGGAGATGCCTCATCCAGCTTCCCATCTTAGGGAAAAGTCACACTTCAGATCACCTCTTTCTCTCCCCTCAAGATCTTCAGAATCAACACTTCTACAATCTCATATTGCATCCCTTGCTAGTACTGACTCAGAAAGCTGTTCCTTGGGTACAACCTAAATCTCTCCTGTTGCAAACTAGGCTTCTCATCCCAAACTTAATTTACATACTTCACAGATAACACATGAATATGGGAACTGACCAAGGCTGGGTTCAGAGCAGCCCAAGTGTGGGCCCAAGAGAGAGCAGGACCCATGAGGCGGAAAAGAATGAATTTAATAACAGGGATGGGGATTCTGAAAGGCCAGGGCAAGCAGCAGTGTGATCAGATGCTGAAATAGGTTGAGCGGCAAGAAAATAAAAGGAACTGCCTTAAGGAAACCAAACCATGTATATGAAGAATGGTGAACACAGGCTCTTTTTTTTTTTTTTTAAGATTTTTTGTAAAGTAATCTCTACACCCAATGTGGGGCTTGAATTCACAACCTCAAGATGCAGAGTCACATGCTCTACCAACTGAGCCAGCCAGGTGCTCCTGAACACAGGTTCTTCATATCAAACATCAGTGCAGCACTTGAGTGGCTCAGTCGGTTAAGTGTCAGACTCTTGATCTCAGCTTAGGTCTTGCTCTCAGGGTCATGAGTTCAAACTCCACATTGGGCTCCACACTGGGCATGGGACCTACTTACAGGAAAAAAGAAAAAAAAAATCACTAACCGAGAGGAAGTAAGAGTTTACATGGAAGTTTAACTGAGGTTTCTATCACTCCCAAAATTCTTATCCTATACAGGAAACTTGTCTCCAAAAGTTGATGATGGAGTTGGAGAATTCAGGGCAAACAAGGGGTTCAGGTACATTCTAAACTCTTCCCCTAAATTCTGTCTCAAGTAGAATTCATCCCCATTCCTTAGAAGACAAGCTGGCTCACTGCTACTGGGGTTCAGAGTCTCAAAATGTACAAAGACAGACTGACAGATACACAAACACCTAACACATCTATCCCCAATATACACACGATTCAAGTAGCTCCTGACTTCGCACAGCTCAAAGTTGGCTATCTCCTAATGTTCCAAACCTCCAGGGACAGTCAGACCTAAAGACTCCTGGCCACAAATGGCAGAGTTGGGAAAATACAGAGGCTGATGCTGTCTGCCCCTTAAGTCTGCTTATAATTCATGTATGTTTTGTGTCCTGCTGCATAGTATATCTGGGTTTACTGTAATGAAGTTTAAATTTCCTTTAAAATCTTTAAGTAAAACCAACCTTCATCGTCACCTCCACCCCACTCTCCACATGCACTGGGACTCTGCAAAGGTCCCGGAGGTGTGCGTGCCCTAGTTAGAAAGATACAATTATGAATAATTCCATGGTCAGATCCAACACCAGCAAGGTCACTATTCACTCCTTCTTAGAATCTAGGCTCAGAGCTAAGAGCACAGAAAAATACAAAATTAAAAAACCAAGGTCAATTTCCCAGCCTGGAAAAACCCAAGATCAGCTGTGTGCAGAAGGTCCCTGGGGAACTACGTTTAATACAAGAGCTTGAGACAGCTGAGGGCGTGAAAAGGCAAATAAATGTTGAGAATAAAGATCTAGAAGAAAGGGTCATATCACAAACAGTTTAGAAATGAGTTAGAACTGTATTTCATTGCAAGGTTAGCCAAAACATTTAGCTCTTATCTGGAAAAGCTTCCACTCACTTTCCATCATTTAGGGGAAAATAGGCAAAAGTTATTCCCATGGCATGACTGCCGCCAGCATCCAAATTTTCACCAACCACACTCATAGTTACACTTTCAGATTTGTTGAGTTGGAATTAGCCTGGAGCTGTCTTGAAGCAAGCGGTAAGAGGATTCTAAGAAAAGGACAACGCATATGGCTTTTAACACACCAATCTACCTGCTTTTACGAAAAATAGAAGGAAAAATGCAAACATTTCACCTGGCTCCAGCAGAGCCCACGGAAGACCATTTCATGTTTGGAGTGCTGACACATTAGCAAGAAAGCATCTAAAAAACATTCAGCAATCTTAAGAAAGAAAAGCAAGACCCCAAATGTCCAGAGTCATGATGGCTAACACGTGCATGGACAGATGACAGGAACTCTCCTCTTAAACCACAGGCATCGAAGCTCTCACTTTTGTCACTGGAAGAAGCAGCCATCAAGCACCAGAAACAACTTACTAAACCACAAGTACGAAGAGGATCATGCTATTGACAACAACAGGAACCAAAGCAGAGAGAGGGTGACTTCCCAAACAGACTCTTCTTTCTGGGCTATGTGCACAGTTCTTCATCCTTTTTCCACAAGAAAAGCTTCGTTACTTACCTTGCTAGACCATTTGCGAGCTTCATCGTGGAGCTGCCTGGCAGCCATCATCATTGGCTGGTTAATCACCTCCCCGGCTTTCTGCTCAGGGAACTCTTCATCCTTCTCCTCTGGTGGTGGGGGCCTGGGCGGAGGGACCTCACCCTCAGGCAGCGGTGGTTTGGGAGGAGCAAGCTCATCTGTCAGCTAAGAAAGAATTACTGGGTTGTAATAAATAAAACCCTAGAACTACTCCCCTTTAGAATTCTTTCCTTTCCTCTAAAAAGCATCCCCAGAAAAGCCACCCACATTCATTCCATAGAAGACCACCCACACTGAGCACAAGGACCACCTGCTTCAATCTCAACAGATGCATATTTTCTTCCTTGCTTTTCCACAAAAAACCAGCAGCTACAGTTTTGGACATATCCCAGGGAGGTACGCACAGCACTACCAGACCAAGGATTGTGGTCCTAACTCTGTTGAAGGGAAGCTGCACAGGCAAGTAGCTTCTCCCCTGGGCCTCAGGTTCCTCCTCTGTCAGTAAGGGGTAGCTAGACCAAATTACTTCTAAGATCTTGATTCTGCAGGTCATGAATCTGTTGATCCCATAAAAAATTTCGCAGAATAGCCCTCTCCCTGGCCCTAACAATCCACCAACAATCCAGCTATAAAGAAGCAATGAGGCTGAGGCATTGGAGGCTAGGGAAGCACTGTGCCTTAGTTTGGGCAAAATGACCCAGCTTTGTCCTCAAACAACTTAGAAATTTACATCTTTTATCAACATTAAACATGGAAAAGTAAGTCAAGGAGAGTAAATCAAATTACTGCCTTGATAAGCTATTCCAAAATCTAGCTATTTCCAACACTGTTAGTTAGAATAGTTGCTATTTCCTATTCTAGGAATAGGTATCTATCAGATATTGCCCAGCTAAGCCTCCTTCTAAACCACTGACTTATGAAAGAATAAATTTATGGCATTTTGGGGTGCATCCAAAGAATTTAAAAGTTGGGGGGAAAATTAACTTGAAAAGAAAAAAGACTATTACTTTGTTACTAAAAAAAAAAAAAAATCAAGTAAAGGAACAAAGAATGTACACAAGCATGTAACCACTTCAGTTTTGCTATTGTCAATTGGGAACACAAAAAAATCTCACCACAAGATTATTTTCCCACTCTTCACTAACTTGCTACTATCTCATCACTCATCACATGCACACTTACCAAAGTCAGTTCCTCTGCTCAGTCAGTCCCCACCACAGCAGGCCGACCCCACGGACCACCCCCCTACCCAGCACGCCCCATGCAGAACCATGGGGTTAGGACTCCACTAATTTCGGAATGAAAGATGAAAGGCAACTGGTGCCTCTGACTAGGCTTTAAGCAAAAGTTAAACGAAGACCCCTGGTAACTGAGACTCCAGAATACAGCTTACCTCCTCCTTGTTAGAGTCCCAACACCCTCTGCTCAATTCTCCCCATCACTCTGAATTTACTTACACGGAGCTGTTCAAGGTCTGGCGGAGGAGGCGGGAAGTCAGGCTCCTGAGGCTGGAAGGCTTCTCTGACCTTGGCCACAGCTCCCAGGATCCGATATCCTGAGTCCAGGAAGCTCTTTTGCAGGCCTAAACATAAGAAGCCCTCACTTTCAGCTGGGCAGGTCAGTGCCCTGGAGCACTGTCTGTCCAGCAGAAGAACTGGTTTCTATTAACAAAAGCTTGATGTGAAGTTGCCAGGAAGCATTACAGGCAGTGATTGAAGGGGAAAGGAGGTAAGGGCAGGGCAGAAGCCGAGAGGCCTACAAACAGTCAGAAGTTTCACAAGCCAGCTATTCCCTGTGGTGCAGGGTGCCTTCTTGCCTGTACAATTAACAAGTACTCAAGACGCTCCTGGGCGTGATCACTCTGGGCTCAGGTGGTGCTCATCACCTCCCTTATGATGAACCAGTGAAGAGATAAGCCTGCCCAACTCAGTACAGGGGAGATGTCAGTTTCAGATTGGGCATACATTCCCTGGAGTCCGTCTCATCTTTCTCCCTACTCCTTTGCTCACCTTGGCATTAGCTGCATTAACCCCCTATGCTGAGCTGCTGCTGCAGCATCCAGTCACCGGGAATTCACAAATTCTCCTCAAACCACTAGAACTCCAATTAGGAACCTGAGCGTGTCCTTAGTGATGGTGGGTTGAAGACACTAGAACGATCCTGCCTGGGCTAGGGATGGATAGGGCAGCCTTTCCTACCCACCCCCTTACATTGACTGCATTCTACTCACAGATGAGGCTAGACACACTGGATGCTCAGAACAGTAAAGAATTCAGAGGTTTCTAATCAAAGGAGTGGTAACATCTTCAGTAATACTAAAAATGTGCCCAGCTAAACACTGAAAATGTGTTCGGCTAAAGAAAATCCAGATTCTTTGGTAGAAGATGAAGACATTCACCTAGGAAATCCACAGGTCAACTTAAGACCTCCTGACTTGACAGAAACAAAAAATCTTTTAAGAGAAAAAGCATTTTAAGGAAAGCAGAAAAGAAGTTATAAATTGGTTATCATGCATCTTTTGAGCAATTTCCAAAATAATGAGTAAACAGGACCAGGAGCTATCTAATCAGACAACATTAAGAAAGCACAGAAAAGTTGGTCCAGAGAAACTAACTTGCAACAAACCTGCAGTATTGTAGAAATTAGTCTGTGTAATATTTTTTTTTGGACATAAAAAGGTTAATCTAGCACTCTCCAACTAAGTGTCTGCAGTTTCTGCTCCCAGACATCGTATGTGGTGGTTGCAGGTGGGTGTATATCGTCTCACCACCCTGTTGGCTTCCTGACTTAACCTCTAAGTGAGGTGAACCGCACCATGCAGTGCTTACCAGGGTCAGAAATGTTTCCAGCCACAGCCTTTGCATCCATCACCATTGGAGAGATGGTTTTGCTCAGTTCATCAGAGGCGGCTTTCACAGCCTCACGGAACTTGGGATCCTCAGAGTTCTCCACCTCCCTCTTAGCCACCAGCAGGATACGGTTGGCCCGGCGAGCAATGCTGGTTGCCCCAGCGACCAACATCTGCGGCTGAATATTGGCCATGGCAACTTTACACTTGTCCAGGTCTTTTTTAATTGCTTCTTCAGAAGCATCCAACAGAGATTTGGTATCAATAGCTTCGTCCACCAGCCCTGTTAGGAGAAGACAAATGGAATTTAGTATCTATTTTAGAAGAAAAGAGACTAAAAAACCCTGTTGTCACTCAAGTTTCTCATGTGAAAGTCTAACACTCAGAATTCTCTCCTTCAGCTCTAAGCCCTTCCCCTAGAATCAGAAGCTTCCAGGTGAACACCTTAAGTTAAAAAAAAAGTGAAGATGGAGCCCAGGAGGGCCATATAGAGTCACAGCATTGATACCAACCGTGGTCACCGGCCTTCCTGTATCTACCACAGACAACCAGGATTGCAGTGACATCAGGAGGAAACAAGGATTGCATCTCAAGCCTTTACCGCATCTCCACATTATGTTAATAACATTTTCTCCCTTCCCGTCTCACTCCCCAGCCATCTGTTGCTTGCTGGCAGCTTGTAGCGCCCAAGACAAGCCACGCGAGGATTCTAATAACCCTAACCGCCTGTTTCTTATTTCCGTTACCTCTCTTCCGATACCTCAGGAGCTCCACTTTCATCTCTGGCTGCTATGAACCTTGTCACAGCAAGTTCTGCAGGGAAGCCGAAGAGCCTGCATTCCTTATTTCTCCCCTCCTCCTCCATCCCTCCCTCTGCTAAGAATGAAGATTCAGAGGTGCCACTTCAGTTGCACAGACACAGGTTTGTTGGTGGTTGGTTTCTCCTTTTTTTTTTAAACTACGTACTTGATAAGTTGGAGGAAACTCTGAGACAAGTTGTATTAAATGGTAGCTATTGTGGTTCCTTGAAATGTGAACCCACTGAAAATGACAGGGACACTTACTGTATCCACAAACACCGCCTCCCAGCCTCTGAAACCAAACTCTGGTTCAGACTGAGCAAAGGCACTATTCAAAGAGAAGATAGGAGCTGTAACAATAAACATCACACAGGGAGGGCAGCATTAAAATAAAAGAGACTCAAAGAGCCTCTCTTCAAACAAAGTTGCAAGGCTTGGATGAGAAGCCGCCGCTGCTCAGCAGCCTTAATCAGGGCCAAGTACACTGTCAGGCACATGACCGTCCCTTCATCCAATTACAGCCAAGTAACATAACCAGTCCTACTCAAGTTTCTCAGAACTCATTCCTCAAGACAGTAAGAACTTTGCACACTGCTCTACCTGTCATTTTTTCTACATTATCAATCCACTGGTTCTTCATGGTCTCAAAATGTTCATAAGCAGCTTGATTTCCAGGATTCCTAAGTAAGATGCGAGCAGCTGAGACGACCTGTCAATGACAAAACAACTTTTAAACCTCAAGGCGCCCTCCCACTGGAATACAAACCTTCAGTGAAGCTTTCCCCACTCTACCTACAGATGGCGCTAGAAAGCCAAAAATGGGCAAGTCTCTTTTCAGGCCGAACACAGCTCACTCAAAAGGGCCCCTCCAAAAGGTTTTACAGTCACAGCCCGATTTGGGGAAGGGTAGTAAAATCACAAAGTAAATGGCATTCACTTGGTACTTCAGAACATACACCAAACTGACCTATGTTTAAGCCCTTGGGTAGACTCTTCCACCTTAAAAAGCATCACCAAGAAAAGATACTAAAAATTACTTAAAACTGATTATGAATATTTATTTTAAAAAAGTATCTACAGTTAATGAACTACTTTGACATCCATTATTTTACTGAATCCTCACAACAACCTGATGAGACAGGTCGGGTAATTTCTCCACTTTACAGGTGCAAAAACCAAGATTCAAAATGTAAATGACTTGCCCAAGAGCTCCTAGTTAATCAGGTATAGCGGCTGGGGAAGGAACTAACATTTACGGAGTATTTGGTTAGCTACAGGCTGTACACATATCCTTTTAATCCTCAAATGATCCATTAGGAAGGAACTCTTCCCATTTTACAGATGAGAAAACTCAAGGTCACAGAGGAGGATTCGAGTCCAGATCTGTCTCCAAAATCCTTACTCTTCCCATCATTGGGATCTTTAGTTTTCTGTTTCTCTTTTTTAAGGAATCTCAGTTTTATACAGAAATGCTATGTTTTATGGAAGTTTTTAAAGAAAGTTACTCATGTTCATATTTTATGGAAGAGTTTTTTAAATTTGGACATATATGATTTTTCAAGACAATCTAACTTGTTAACATGCCATGTGGGCAAAAGATAAACAAAAAGGTGTTTTTTTTTTAAATACCTCCCTGCATGTTCCCACCAAAACCAGTATCACAGACATGTAAAGCCTAGCACAGTTCTTAATATACTACAGGTACGCAATAAATATCTGCTGAATAAATCGATTTTAAAAAGATGAGTTTCCTATAATTTGATTAGTATACTATTCAGAGCATACTGGCTATAACTTAGTTATATAATGAAGTAGAAAAAAGAAAACAAGTTACAAACACAACCGAATTTTTAAAAAATATCCTCAAAGAGATGTGGGGAAAGGCAAAAGCTCTAAAATCAAAAAACTAACCTCTCAAGATCATCCAAATATTTCCCTAATTATGAGTGTAGGAAGTGGTTGCTTTACTAGTTTTTTCTACTTTCAGAAGTAATCTATGATCATTACAGAAAACTAAAATGATATAAAAATGATTTTGACACTGTGAGTGTGTTTCTTTCATGACAATTTACAGGTAGTGTTCAAAAATGTATAGAAACTGTTCTGTAATTGACCTTTACTGAACACTACAGGGTGAGAATTGAAACAATGAAGAGCGAGCAAAATTCAACCTGGGGTGTGAGTTCTCGGGCCGTCTTCACTGATGCCTGAATGCCTTCCACCGTGGATTTATTAGCAGTTCCAACAGCAGCCGCCTTCTCCGCCGTGGCACCGAGCCTTCCCGAATGGTGCTCAAAGTTAGCCGCCCTCTCATCAAATACCTTGAGGAAAAAACAAAGACATTAGGAAACTTTATTTCAAGAAACTGGGTAAGGAAGCCTAAGAAAAATTCTCCCTTTAAGCAGAGGCAGCAACTGCTCAAGGAAAGACTTCACAGATGACATCAAACCCTAATTAATAAAACAACAATCAATCGCCAAGTCTGGGTCTTGCTCTGTCTCCTCAGAGGTTTGGCCATAAGCATCATGTGCTCATGTGAATGTGCACACCCGCACACCCTTAAATTTAAGCTCAACTAATGCTTACCAAGTGAGACAGGACACAAAGCACTGTGAAGTCTACAACAAGGACTTCACAGAAGGTGAAGACTCCAAAAATCCCTGTTCCCAAAAGTCTTATCCTGGAGTTTGAAGGAGAGAGACAAACCCACTCGAGGCTCCAGTGCAGGTGGCTGGGTGCATTAAAAGCCAAGAATATCCACAGTCCTAACCTGAACTCCAGCCTCCTCAAGGCAGAATCCCTCACATATCCATTACCATTAATGTTGTAAAAACTCTGCCCCTGACCTCCGTGGGGAAAATGATAGCTGGAGCTCACAATGGGGCCTAACACTAGGGCAGAGAAGGGTGATTTTTATTATCCCAAATGCAAAACCAAGTACTGAATTGTTCATTCAGCTCTCTAATTTGAAAAAAGTTAGCCTTTCTATTGACGTGGATATTATGCAAAGTTGCATACAATGAAGTAGACTATTTAACTTAGATAAAATGACAAAAGCTCTTCTGTTGCTTGTTTAGGTAACAATGCTTTGAGAAGAAGTAAGGCATACCAAGCAGTGCTGGGTCAGGTTTACACTCTACACAGAGCAGGTCAGAAACTGCCTGACAGAATCCGTCCTCTCCTTTGCCTCCTCCTGAGGGTCTACTTGCCCATACGTGGAGACGGGAGGCGGACCACCTGTAAAGCCCTCAAGCCCTCCTGGTTCAATAGCAGGCTCCAGTCTCTTTGTCAGCATGTTGCCTTGACCCACATGTCTCTTCCCCATACTGGCCTCTTGTGGGTTCAGCCATCTGGGTTCTTGCCATTTAATGCTCAGAATCTCTGTCTAAATCTCTGATTTCCTAGTCCCCTTTTCCTGGCCTCAGTCCTTTTTCTTATCTTGGCTGGTCTCCCATACTTTGGATCTACAGGGCTTTGGCTTACCCTAGTCAGTCATTTCAATTCCAGCCTTGTCTACTACTCCCTCTGATTTAACTGGCCACTTAGCCTGCTTTTCTTATCACTCAATCAAAACTTACTGAGCACCTACTATGTACCGGACTCTGGAGTAGGTTCTAAAGATACAAAAATGATTAAGACATAATTTCTGCATCTCAGGAGCTCACATCCTTGAGATGTAAAAAGGGCCCATAAACAGATACTCATAATAGAGTGTTGCTAGTACAATCATAAAACTAAGCACTTATATCATGAGAGCAAAAGGAAAGGCACTGAAACCTATCCAGGAAGTAAAGGATTAAAGGATAAACAGGAATTAGCCAAAAAAGAAAAAAGAAGATAATTAGGCAGAGACAGAATAAAGACATGAAAGGGAGCAAGGACAGAGTATGCAGGAAACTATAAGCAATTAAGTACTGCTGGGGCATGAACTGAGAGGCAGAGGTTTGTGGGAAACCGGTTTAGAGAAGTATTAGAAGCAGATCCCAGTGCTCTGCCGTATCCTGTGTCAAAGGGAAGACCCACTGAGGGGGCAGGAAAATACGATCAACTCTCTGTTTTTATTTTATTGGTGGCCTAGTGATAGGTTCAAATAAGACGAGTCACAGCTATGCAGTCAGTTAGGCAGCAGAGGACAAGGATCAGAGCTAGAGCTGTAGCAACATGAACGGAAAATGTAAAGGATTCAAGAAATATTTGTGAGATCAAATTAGCTTGCCTTAGTTACTGGCATGAGAAGAGTCAATGGCAACTCCCAAATTTCCACGAGAGAAAGAACAGGAAAAGGACAACACATGCTGATGTACCAAAGAAGACTCTAATTAGAGATAACCAGGAGAGACTTGATCTACTCGTCAAAACTCAGAGAAGTTTGGAATGAAAAACATAGCAAATCATCTTAGCCTAAGGGGACCATGAGCTGAACTGCGCCCAGGCCAGAGAAAAAAATGGAGGTCGTGGGCAAGAATAACACACACCTCCAGCCACCAACGCTACCTGATCTTGGGTGCCTGACCCAACAACCCGTTCTTCTTTGCTGCCAATACTTGCTTTCCTAGACGCCTCTACAGCTGGAACAGCCATATGACAGAGTTCTAGTCAATGAAACCTAAGCAAAAGTCTCCCAGAGGATCTCTGGGAAAACCTTGACTTTTATTCATTCAACACCAACAATGTGCCAGGCATTGTTTTAAGACCTGGGAATAAAGTATGACAAAACAAAGTCCTTGCCTGCATGGCCTTTCATGCTAGTGTGAGGGAGACAGACAAACCAAAGAATGAGGCAAACATGTCAAATGCTGATAAATGCTGAGAAGAAAAACAGGATATGGAGATTAGGAAACGGCTGGGGATGGGGGTGGGGATGCTATCTTGGGCAGTGACCCAAAAGTGGTATTTCAGTAGAAGCTGAAGGAAGGGATGAATAACATACGTAATTATCTATGGGAGGTACAGAGAGAACAAGTGCGACGGCCCTGAGGTTCAAACACGGAAACATAAACATGGCATGCTGGGAACACAACACAAGGAGGTCGGCGTAGACAAATGAACACACAGGCTGAGAGAGGTACGACATGATGTCGGAGAGGCAGAGAGGAACCAGACACAGCGGCGTAGAGTCACCGTAACCACACACACCAGCTCGTAAGAGCCAAATGCACCCACTTCTTCCCAACTGCTTTCAGTGAGACGCCACACCGAAACAGCCATGATGGCAATATTTACATCGTGGAAATAAACAAACATCACAAATCAGGGCTTTCTGGGTTTTAGAGTTTTTTCCCTGGAGTGCCCGTCCATCAGCACATCACTGTTATTGTAAGGACCCTGGCTTCACTCTGGGACAGGAGGGAGTCATCAGAAGGGGGTGAGTAGAAGAATGACACCAAATCATTTAAAAGGACTGCCTTGACTTCTGTGTTGAGAATAGAATGTCCTAATAAAAGGGACAGTTGTGACTGGAGTGCCCTATCCCTCATTTCTTTCCACCCTGAACACGATGCATGGAGGTTAAAATAGCCACCTCACACCATTAGGCAAAGACCGAGAAAATCACAGAAATACCAGCTGTCATGGTGTCAAGCTGCTGAACCAATGCCAGGGCTACCTATCTCCATGTTTCTTGTTACACCATAAAAAGAAAACCCGTTTGTTTTCTTCTCTGTCAGCTCTTCTACAGCTCACAACTAAAGACATGTCCTAAAGCCATTACTAACTGATACATCTGGTAACTGAAGGAAGAGGTGATAAGGCCTTCCCTCTTCTGCCCTTCCACCCTTCATCTAGTTTCCCAATCACTGCCTCTGATGCACACTGAAATCAAATTTTGCCTTTACAAATATCCAAACAGATGTAAATAGGCGTTTGTGTGTGTGTGTGTATGTGTGTGTATGTGTGTGGCTGGCCAACAGAAGAAAAGGAAGACCTCAGATACCCACTTCTTCCCTGCTGGGAGCATCAGGAGGTGCAGTGGCCGCCACCGCCAACAGCTTGATGGGAGTTGTGGTATCACTAAAACATCTGACACTTCTTGAGTCATCGCCTCCTGCATCCGGGCTTTCAGATCCTTAAAAACATTGTTCACAAATAGAAATTACCAAAAATGTCCAAAAAGTACATCTGCCAATGTCCTCACTTCAGTGACACATTCATTCATTCATTAAGTAAGTAACTTACTCACTATGGACAAAGCACTGAGCCAGCATGGAACAGAGGTAAGATATGAATCCTGCCTTCTAAGATACTCGTCTCTAAGAGCGGTAAGACAGAACCCACATTCCCCTCGAGACCGCTCCACCCAAGTAAGAAGTCTTACTTCCTTTCTTGGTGGCTTCTAAAAAATGATACTGAGATTCATGGGGTGGAACAGAAGACTCTGAAGTGAAAACAGAGTTCCTCACCACTCCCAGTGCTGGAGGAGCCCAATAATGGTCACAGAAGTTGTAACCATTGTTTGGTGAATGCAGTGCCGTATTTCTAAGCATTTTCTTACATTAAGACTAAAGAAACTAAAAATCACTAATTTTTCTGACACATGTCTTTTGTGTCAAACTTTACTTTACAGTAAAGTTTCTGCAGAAACTTGATAACCAATAGATGTACCCATTTCTTAACATGACTCTAAAGAGGATTCTTATAAGTCATGGAAAGGCTCCTTTTCATAATTATCACATTTAGTCCAATATAAGTTTACTGAATTTATAGAAAGAAGTCTCAGTCATGCCTACTGCTTCTCAAAGTGGATGACTCGTAATACCTGAGATGATTTTAGGTGTTGGATAGACCAGTGTTTTTGATAATTACGTGTTTTCTTCTAAAGAATATTAGGAAAAATATAACTAGCTCGTTAAATTCATGTTTTCAAGATTACGAAGTTTTCTTTTAAATAAGTCCATTTAAATTTAAAAAGGGAGTCCAAAAACAAATAAATAAAAAATAAATAAAAAGGGAGTCCATTTTGAGAAAAATATTGACCAAATAAAGAAGCACAGGTGACACATGGTAGACCTAATATCACAAAAGAGCTCTTTCTTGACTGAGACTTGGAAAACAACTTCAGCTGCAGTCAAACACAGGTGAGCTTTTTCCTAATAAGCCCTGGACTTCCTTACATCCTCCTCGATCACATTCTTCACTTTCCCTAGATTCGAGAAATTATATACTTTAAAAATCTCTCCCCCACCCCTAGTTTTTCAATAATAGTAAGCATAGAAATGTAATAATGTGTGCTCCAAAGTTCTACCTTTAAGGAGTCTTGGAGCTGAGATGCAAGTGCTCTCGCCTGAGGACTCTCTCCTTCCCCTCTGGCAGCAAGGTCAGCCAGCTGGGCTGTCAGCTGGTCCACACGGTCACACTTTGCAAGAAGATCTTGGCGATATGGCCCCATCATGACATTAGCCAGACGATGCCCTTCGGCCACAAGACCCCGGATGGCAGCCTGACCTGGATCAAGAGGAAAACACTGTAACCTACAGAGACCAGAGAAGGCCACTGCAGTACCATTGTGGTAAACTATTGTGTTACTGTTGCTGTTGTTTTTTGTTTTAAAGTTTATTTTTAAGAGAGAGAGAGAGGGAGAGAGAGAGAGGGAAAGAGAGAGAGGGAAAGAGAGAGAGGGAAAGAGAGAGAGGAAGAGAGAGAGGGAGGGAGAGATGTGTGTGCATTCACAGGGGAGGAGTAGAGAGACAGGGAGAGAGAGAGAATCCCAAGCAGGCTCCATGCAATCAATGTGGAGTTCAACGCAGGGCTCAATCCCACTGACCCTGGAATCACGACCAAGCTGAAACCAAGAGTCAGACACTTAAGTGACTGAGCCACCCAGGTGTCCCTGTTGTTTTTTTTTTTCAATAAAAATATTTAGTGGATTTTTCCCCAGAAAAAATAGAAAAAAAATAGGAAATACAGAAAAGTATAAATAGATAATCCACTCATAATTCTCAGAGACTGATACAGTTGAACATTTCCTACCAGTCTTTTAAAAACTTATTCTACTAATATTTATTTATTTATTTATTTTGGTTCCAGTATAGTTAACAGTGCTATATTAGCTTCAGGTGTACAATGCAGTGATTTGACAATTCTATACATTACTCGGTGGCTCCTCATTATAAGTGTACTCTTAATCCCCTTCACCTATTTCAGCCATTCCCCCACCCACCTCCCCTCTGGCAACCATCAACTTTTCTCTAAGTTCTCTATTTTTTTTGTTTTGTCTTATTTTCTTTGTCCATTTGTTTTACTTCTTAAATTCTAAATATGAATTTCTCTTTCTCTGACATTTCACTTAGCATTAGATGCTCCAGATCCAACCGTGTTATTGCAAATCTTCCAGTGTTCCTATACAAATACACAATTCTCTCTTACAAAACTGAGATCATACTTTACATTAACTTTTATTCCTTACTTCTTTTTACTTAATGGGAGCATTTTTCCAGGTCACTGAGTATTCTTAATAAATCATGATCTATAAATCTATGTAATATTTTATATTAACTCTAATAATTGATCATTTACTTATTATTAAACATTTATACTATTTATATACATTCTCATATGTGACTCTTTATAGAAACATGTCTAATTATTTCTTATAATAAATTCCTCTAAGTCAAATTGCTAAGTCAATAAGCATGAACTTTTTTATAATACTAAATTTTTGTAATACTAAATTGTCATTCAGAACGTTTATACCAGTTTATTCCTCCACCCTAAATCATACATCTGATTCCCCAACACTGGGAATCACCAATTTAAATATTTATCTTTTTATCCAACAAACATAGTAAATGAAATAAATAGATCTTTCAGCTTCTGCAGGCTTCCTATCACAATATAACCTAACCTCTTACAGATCCATCCCTAAAAACTCCCCAAAAATCAAAACTTTAGGTTACAGTTCTACAGGTGACTGTGTGATGCAGAAGCCCTCACAAATGAAAATAGCCTTGCTAGCTACGTGCTTCTCACTTATTTTCAAAAATTACATTCAACTGGGTATTTTCCAATGAGTGTAATAGAAATACAACAGAATGGAAGTATACATAGACTGGAAATAATTAGTCCAAAGTTTCAGCTACAACCTGAGGCCCTTTCTATTTGCCCACAGCAAAAATCATTTATTCACTAATTCTTTTTGATTAAGTCACAGGAACCATATTGGCTACATTTGGAAATGGGAGTCACTCTGTAGGATGATTACTCACCAATAGCTGAAGAACCCCTTCTGCACCTAATTTCAGATGAAAAGGATCTCTATCAACAACTTGCTTATTTTCACGAAGACCAGTTTATGGAGGGTTAAGTGTACTCCTGGCCTTACCAACGCCCCGGTCGTCCACTGTGGGGTTATCAATCCACCGCTGTGCTTGTTCGATCTTGCCCTCCAGGTGGACAGCTGCCTTGGCGGGCCTGCTGTTGGCCACAGCCCTATTGGTTTTGGTCTGCAAGTTCTGCAGGGCCGTGGCCACCTGTTTGGCCAATGCTCGGGCCTCTGGGGAATCTCCTTTCCCCCTGAAGAGAAAAAAAAGCCATCCTGTCATAGACACTATTTACAGTCAGAGGATTTTCATTGCTATACAAATGCTAATGAGATGCCAAATTGCTAATGATTATTATTAGCTTAGTTTGGAAGGAGAGTGGTTTATTTATTTGGCACTAAAGTAAAAAATCCATCATTTAAATTCAGATTGCATTATCCCAGTTAAAACATTAAACATGAGTTTGAGTCAATCTACCTCAATCAAATTCAACCATTTGGTTAGCTAAGCTCAATCAAACATCACCAAGTTGGGGGGCGCCTGGGTGGCTCGGTCAGTTGAGCGTCCGACTTTGGCTCAGATCATGATTTCACAGTCTGTGAGTTTAAGCCCTGCATCAGGCTCTGTGCTGACAGCTCAGAGCCTGGAGCCTGCTTCGAATTCTGTGTCTCCCCCTCTTCCTCTACCCCTCCCCTGCTGATGCTGTCTCTGTCTTTCTCTCCTCAAAAGGAAACATTAAAAAAAAAAAGATCACTAAGTTGGCTAACCCCTTGGCCGGCCATCAAGGAAAACACCAGTTCCCTCAGGAATCAGGTGGGCCCAAATAGCCATGTATGTTGCATAGCAGTAGTTGAAGTAGTTACAGAACTAGTTATGGTAGAACTAGTAGTAGTACAATTTTTTTGAGTCCCAACTCTGATAGGGGTTACAGCAAACACTCTTATGTTATTTAATCGTCACAACAACCCTAAGAGGTTGATACCAGTATTATCCGCATTATTCAAAAAGCAAAAGTGAGGTACCAAAAGGTTAGATAACTTACCCAAGATCCTATCTATCACTTACTTTGGTGGACTCGGGATTCAAACCCAGGCACTATGACTTCAGAGTCCTCTTAGCTACTTACATTGGTATCAAAATAATTCTTCAATCCTTTCCATAACTGATTGAACTGGTTATCTAACTCAAAGACAACATGGTACAGTCAGGCAAGGAACCTAATTCCAGTGTGCATAAAAGTCATCTGGGATCTTAGTTTTAAATGCACCACCGAAAGAGATTCTGATTAAGTACAACCCATTGCAAACGCGCTGGGGTCCAGACTGTACATTTTTTACAGGCTTCCCAGGTGATTCTGAGCTATGCTGTCGTTGATCCATGCTTCAAATACACTGCAGAGTCCACTAGTTGTGGGTCTGGAACTAGAAAGCCTTACTAAGCCTGGGATGTGGTAGGGCAAAGCTAGACAAAGAGCTCAAATAAACAAACAAAATCCACACAGACTGAAGCGGACAGCACACAGCTACTAAGAAACAGAGGGAGGAGGTTCCAGTTGCCGCCAGACCTGGCCATACTTCAAACCATTAAGGTCCATTAGACTTAGATGCCTCTACACATTTCTAACCTCCACTTTTTACTTTAGTTTCTTGTAACCAAAGAACTTCAACAAGAATATCAACACAGAAATAAAAACACAGTCACAATTATATACCACAAAGGGAGATTACTACCCCCAATACCCTACTCCAAAGACTTCAGATTCTAACCGTTATGAACATACAAAAATCTGACGCATTTTATATCTCAAGTCCACCTAGAGAAAACTTCAGGCTAATCTTATCTGCCTCACCTATAAAAATGAAAATATTCGCCTACCGGTCAGAACAACTAAAATTTAGATATTCTCTTAAGAACTCCTTTGTGATTTTAAATTTCGATACCTTCTCTATTATAAAGCTGGACAAAGAAGGTATTTACCACGGTTTTGATCGTGGCTACTCCCGCTGTCAGGAAGCTATGGATATGTTATACTAGTAAGAAATGATGGCATGTGACCACACAGGAAGGTTTGCTGTTCTCACCATTACCATCGATTCTCTCTTCATCATTAAGAAACATTAATGAGTGCCTGATATGTATATGGAATTGTGTTCTGGTCCTTAAAACAGTTTTGTCCTTTAAGTATTTTAAACTAATGAGAATGTAAACAGATTATATTAATGGGTTAATATTAACGAACATAACTGTACAAACAATATATTTTACAACGGTCAAATTATTTTCTCTACCTAAACAACTCAAGATTTTGGGTATAAAACAGTGATCCCCAAATGATCAACCCTGTTAATATAGTCAAACTTGAGCTGTTAAGTTGGTCTCTATCACAACCTCCTCCCTAAAGTATGTCTACCTGCTCCCAACCATCTCCTATTTCACGGTAGGCAGGAGTGTGCTTCCTTAGCCGACACTGTCCTCTTGGTCAATACAAGACTTCAAAGAACTCTAAAGTACAAGTTCCTGAGACAAGGTTAGGTACTCTCCCTTGGAAGAACAGGAAATGAAACATGCAAGTTAAAGGAAAAGACAAATCTCACAAGATACTTGACTATGGTTATCCCTGAACAAGTGGCTGGAGGCCTGAGGTAGAGAAGAAGCGACTTTTGTCCTCTTTTAATATTCTTTTAGTAGTTTGTTCGTTTAAGAGAGAAAAATATTGATCAAAAGAACAAAGCAACACCTCTTTATATAATCGAAGTAGAAGCCATGAAAGCCTTTAAGATAAGTAGCTGTGGTGAGGACATTGTATTTAAGGATCTTTTATAATTGTTACATAAGAAATAACATTGCTGGGGAAAGAAGAAAGCATCTTCTTATGTCTCCTCTCCCTCCCCCCCCAACAGAATCTTTTCTTAGATAGCCACAAATATTATTTCCCTCATATGCCTGGGAAACAGTTATGCCACAAACATGATATAAAAGGAAAAGTCCTAGCTTAGAAACAAAAAGTAGATCTCAAAAAAGGAGTTCTTAGAATCCTAAATATATTAATTTAAAACCATGTGATTGGCAATAAATTGTTAAACCTCAGTTATGTCAATAATTAAATAGAAGTAATACCTGACCTAGCCATGTCACACAGAATTAACAAGAATATAGCGAAAGGATATCACATGTGCATTTAACCTATAGCATTCAACTCTGTATGCGCTTAGGGGAAAAAAGACAGAGATCAAAGGGCAATGTCAGAAATTAAATACATACTGTCTTCGTAGATCTGCTAATTTAGAAGTCAGAGCGGATATTTCCCCAAGAGAACGCAGAATGTCATCTCTCTCTTTAGGATCATCACATAATTCTGCTATTTTCCGAGCTTCAGCCAAAGCCCCTCGAATCTGTTCCTCTCCTTCTGGGCCACCGTTTGGATCTGCGAGCCAATTCTAAACACACAGAAAGGGAAAAGCAGCACACTGTGACCTCCTCATAAACCACATGTCATTAAAATGACAAGGTCATCAGAAATACTTCAAAACTAATCACAAGACACGCCAGTGATCACTTTTACGACGTTGCTTCTTACTGTTTTACATAGGTTCTTAGCTTAGGCAAAATCAAATCAATTCTTCATCTTCTTAAAAGTGATTTTTTTCTTCCCAATTAGAATAAATATCTTCAGGGGTGCCTGGGTGGCTCAGTCTGTTAAGTGTCCAACTTTGGCTCAGGTCATGATCTCACAGTTTGTGGTTTCGAGCCCCACATCAGACCCTGTGCTGACAGCTCAGGGCCTGGAGCCTGCTTTGGATTCTGTGTCTCTCTCTCTCTCTCTGTCTCTGCCCCTCCCCCTCTCATACTCTGTCTCTCTCAAAAATAAACATTACAAAAATTTTTAATAAAAAATAAATCTAAAAAAAGAGAATCTTCGCAAACTTAGCTTACCTTTGCTTTAATCATACCTTACTAATTCTTCAATTTCTCAAACATTTGCTTCTCTGTGAAACGCTTGAAAATCATTTTACAGGAGAGTGGCATCAGAAAACGTTAACCCTTTAACATCGCTATGACCAAATATGTTGTGAATTCTGAGATGAAGAAAAGGTTTTATATACTGTGATCTATGCCAGGAACTAGAAT
Organism: Paguma larvata; assembly: GCA_030068075.1. NCBI lineage: Eukaryota > Metazoa > Chordata > Mammalia > Carnivora > Viverridae > Paguma > Paguma larvata. The sequence continues at coordinate 66,407,454 of CM057837.1, forward strand.
TTTCTTAGTGCTCAGAGTACTTTCTCTCTCTCTTTTTAATTTTTTTATTTTAGAGAGAGAGAGCGAGAGCACGCATGAGCAGGGTATTGGGGGCAGAGAGAGAGCGAAGAGAGAGAGAGAGAGAGAGAGAGAACGAATCCCAAGCAGCCTCCACACTCAGCGCGGAGCCCGATGTGGGGCTCTATCCCAAATCCTGGGATCATGTCCTAAGCCAAAATCAAGAGACAGATGCTCAACCGACTGAGCCACCCAGGCGCCCCCCAGAGTACGTTCTTTCAACTAATCAAAGTATTCAAAATTAAGATCTCTATTTCAAAATATAGTTAACATGAGTCTAAATGTGTGGTAGTAGAGGAGGTGTTAACATTGGTAATTGCGGGGAATCAGTCATTACTTAGAAACACCCATTATCTACCCACAGTAAAATAGAGATATATAGATAGATAGATAGATATACAGATAGATATATAAGAGAGAGAGAGATGCAGGATAATTATCGAACATTTCTCTTTTATTTCCCATCCCTCCTTAAAATCATCATTACTACCTGAGCAGCATCGATCTTCTTGGCAATGCTCTGCTTTGAGTTGGTCATAGCTTCCAGCTTGCGGGCTGCATTTTCCACTTTGGCTGTTAGCACATCTAGACCTTGAGACACTTGCTGGGCCTTCTGCATGGCCACCGGTGAGGCTCCTTGTCCTCTGCTCAAAACAGATGTTGTCATTATACCCTCTCAAATACTTACTGGCAAAATATCATGAGAAGCACAAATATGTCATTTTTGTTAATATGCTTGTCTTTTTCCTTTCCTCCAGGAAATCTAAGATAACAGGAGAAAACACAAGAGATGAAGCCAAACACCCAAACCATCTACTTTCTCCTTTGGCTTTTAAAAATATGCATTAGCTTCCTGGAACAGCATAACCACTTTAAAGACCAGCTTGCAAATTTTGATAATGATGATTCTCTTTTTGATGGTGATTACATAATCAAGCCTGAACTTCAGGGGGAAAATGTGCTTGTGATCTTCTTGCTAGGGAGAGTTTTGTTACCATAGTAATGTGTGCTTTAGAAAAAAAAAATCCCATTAGATTCTTATTTATGGGCAAGCATACACTGAAAATGTTTCAAGAAGCAGTAAGTACAGTATTACTGAAAGCACACTGCACTGGGACCAAGTAGATCCGTGTTCAAATCCTGGCACCTGGAACCTGTGAATCTTGTTTATAATGGGCTTCAGCTTTCTAACTTATAAAATGAGAGGTGTGTAGGTAACGATGCTTGCCCTGCTTACCCAACAGAGTGGCCTCAAGCAAAACCAAACTCGAAAAAACTATGGCAATAAAGTAATACAGATAAATGCTTACTACTGTTATTAAATTGTCATGATTATTATAATGAACCTAATAATCTTCAATGTCTACCTTCCACTCCTATACAATCTATTAACTATCAAAAACAGTTGGTACTGAGGAAAGAAAGCACTGTGACAAGAAACTGTTGTTTTCCATCAAATTCTTAAAGAACTAATTTTATTATTTTCCTCTCTTGAAAGTGATACGCTACTAAAAAAAATGATAAGCATTATTAGAAACTTGTTTTCTCTTTGTAAGAGACTTTCCCAGTCATAACAAAGTACAACTTGCCACCTTTTTATAAGCTCAGATTTTTTTTTTAATTTTTTTAATGTTTAGTTTTAAGAGAGAGAGCAAAAGAGAGCACACACAGGGGAGGTGAGAGAAAGACGGAGACTTAGAACCTGAAGCAGGCTCTATAAGCACAGAGCCTGATGCAGGGCTCGAACCCATGAACCATGAGATGATGACCTGAGCTGAAGTCAGACACTTAACCGACTGAGCCACCCAGTTGACCCTCAGATATTTTAATCCACTTGGTCTGGTAAATTCAATGATGGGGTGGCAACTTTATCAGTTGGTATAATGGCATGGCTTATTCTCTTAACCTAAGCTTCTGATTTTAGGATGAACTCCAAAACATCTTTGCTTCCCTTTATAGTAGCATGGATCTGTCATTCATTTATCTATCTTTTTAAATTCATCTTTATTGGGGCGCCTGGGTGACTCAGTTAAGTGCCCAACTTCTGATTTTGGCTCAGGTCATGTTCTTATGTTTCCTGAGATCAAGCTCCACTGATAGCACAAAGCCCACTTGGGGTTCTCTCTCTCTCTCTCTCTCTCTCTCTCTCTCTCTCTCCCTCTGCCCCTACCCCACTCACACACACTCTTTCTCTCAAAATAAATAAAATAAATTTTTAAAAAAATCAATTCATCCTTATTTTTCATCTAAACCAATATTTGAAGTAATGAACTCAAATGATATTTATTGCCAGGTATATATACCTTTTATTTGTACTTGAGGCTTCCCTTTTATGTGCAGAGGAGTGGAAGACTTTGGGGATTTAATTTGTTTTTTTCCTTCATAACTAGTAATTCATGATGAGAAACGATTTTAGTATAAAAGTCCAATTATGAAAATATAAAAATATTGATGGGCTATATAATTTTTCATTCAAAGTAAAGAGTTACTGAGTCCCCTGGGAGGAAAAATATAGCCTTACAACCTAGAAACCCTAGGTGAAAAGAAGAATATCAATGAGGAAATTGTTACAGAGTTTCAGCCACTAAAATGTTAAATAGCTAGGCATATTTAAGAAAAGCTAACAGGGGGATAGCTTTCTAAGCTTTCATCGGGAAAGGACACTGCAGGCTCCAGTGTGAAGCAGGCCCATGGCTCTCCTCCCTGTTCTAGCCTTTTCTCCTTACAGATTTATGGTCCATCCCATACAGCAGCCACCTTGTTCTCTTGCTCAAATCCATCTTTCTCTAAACACATACAACTGTGTATTCGAGAATTTCAAGTGAAAACTGTCTACCACACTGTGAAAAGGCTGCAGACAAAGAGCCAGCAGTGAGAAATTAGAAGAGCCAAGAATCTTGTCAAACTGCATTGGCATTTCTCCGAATGGGAACAGAACTTCTTTTTGTCCTTTCTGTAAAGTTCCTGTCATGCTCATGACAGGGGAGACTGCTTCACAGCGGGAGAAAAAGGCTCACTGAGCTCAATGAGATCACATGTATTTATGCAGTTCCTTCTCTCCTACAAGGTAGAGGCCCTGAACCTGACCCCCTGGAGCTCCCAGGGCTGCCGTGAATCCATGAACCTCAGGAAATTATATGTAATATTACAGGGGCAGGTTTATGTGTATCTTTTTACGTACAGATTAATGGCTTTCATGAAATTATAAAAATTATTTTGATCCAAAAAAGGTTAAGAACCACTCCTTTAAGAGCTATATTCTTGGGACACCTGGCTAACTCAGTAGGACAACGGCATGACTCTTGAACTCGGGATTATGGGTTCAAGTCTCACATTGTGTGTAGATATTACTAAAAAATAAACTTAAAAAAAAAACTGTATTCTTAAGTCTGTTCCGTTAATACATTTGAAACCAAGTGTAATGGTGTACAACATGTCAAGGGGTATTTCTGAGGCCTGTTTGTATGGAGACCCTGTATATTCCAATTATCTCAAGATGCCTCATGAGTTTCCTGAAGCCAAATTAAACTTCATCTACACTAGCATCTCATCATATTTCAATTTTTCCCCAATGCCCATATTATAAAAGTCCATAAAAATGAGGATAATCATTAACTCTGTGGATAAGTTCCAAAGATGCCTATCTTCTTCTACTGAGTTTTCTTAATAGCAAATGATATATACTTAGTTTACAGGGGGAAAAGTTCTAACAGTCAAGTCTTTAAGTAGGTAAAAGAATTATGAAACCAAATGAATAATGATGAAATAGAGACTCCAAAGCATATAAATAACAAACTTATAGAATAACCTACTTAAATGGCTTTTAAAATAACATGAAATAATTCTAGTGTTTTCACTCTTTAGGTTTCTTTTAACCTATCCTTCATAAAAGATCTGTCTACCCAAGCCAGATTTCACCACTGCCCCTTATTCTTCCTAAGCCTATGGCTAGAAACTAAGATACCGGATTTCTATTTCAATTTCAACCTCACTACGAGGCATCTGTCTACTTTAAAAATTTATCGAAGGAAAAGTTCACTTCGATCTTGAAAGAATTAATAGAACATAAAATCTGTATTGTCCATTAGTCAAAAATAACAGAGCGGAATTAGCAGAGACTTGCTCTCTGAATTACTTTGTCAGGAGTGCGATCCAATCTGTCACCTAACTTGGATAAGAGCAGAGCAACGTTACCGGGCTCGGAGTTCAGCCACTTGATCAGTCATCTGCCCCAGCATTTTACAGGTTCCCAGGATCTCTCTGCGTTCTTTGCCTGCGCAGAGTTCACCAACTTTTCCAGCTTCATCTAAGATCTGTCTGATGGCCTGCTCACCGGCATCCCCTAAAATAAAGAGATACTCAATATCCTCACTGTTGACACATTATTTAGAAAGGATGCTTTACAAGTCATTTCATTCATGAAGGAATGGGCGATTTTAAAAGACAAGTGGATAGACGGCAATACATCTGATAGCTAACAGCTAAGCAGTACCCTTACAAGCAGAGAGTAAGGTTTTAACCACAGATACTTCTAAAAAAAATACTTGGAACCATATCCATCTGGAGATGATAAGCATCTTGTGGTAAGAATACAGATGATGAAAATAAGCTCTACTAATTTAATACTACTTAGCACCTCTAACCTCCATTAGGCTTTTCACATTTATTCAAATATTAATCTAAAACTGAATATTAGATGAGAAAATCCATAAAACCCAGCTCAATAACCCATTTGGGTCCTTACAGAAGTCAACTTTTCTTTCCAATTCTTATCGGCGTCATCGTTTAATCTGCTTAATTAAGTACTTTGTTGACATAAATGGAAATCTGCCCAATGGGAACTAGAAAGAGTTTTTTTTTTTCTTAACGTTTATTCATTTTTGAGAGACAGAGAGAGACAGAGTATGATTGGGGGAGGGGCAGAGGGAGGGGGAGACACAGAATGCAAAGCAGGCTCCAGGCTGTGAGCGCTCAGCACAGAGTCCGACATGGGGCTTGAACTCATGAACCATGAGATCATAACCTGAGCTGAAGTCGGATGCTTACCCAACTGAGCACCGTGGTGCCCCTAAAGAAAAGAGTTTTTATTCAAAATAATTACCTTTCTGATTCAGGGAAGAAGTGAACCAATAATCTGGCAGAGAATGCCCAGTTCAGCTTGGTTTATTCCTCCATGATAAGAGGTAATTAGTCTATGCCCTTCATCCTTCTAAGGACCAGTAATGCTTCAATTAGTCACAACTATCAGAGAATGGAGTATGCCCCTAAATGTAGCAGTAGTTATTCTCAGAATTATGAGATTATGGGAAGACCCTCTTTATTTGTTTTGTTTGCTTGACTTTTAGCTTTTTACTGTATCTGTCAGAAAAGTAGAACCAGAAGATTACCTGGAGAGGCACTGGGATCACGGAGCCAACCCTTGGCCTGGTTGAGTTTGGAGTCTATGGAGGCCAATGCTCTCTTCATGGCTTCAGTGTCCTTTTGAAGAGAAATATCACAACTGTTTTCTTTGCAAAAACTGAGATACCATGATACAAAGTAAGACAGAGAAAAAGTTACAGCACTTAACATACAAGAGCTAAGGTAGTCCTATAACAGCCTTAAAAATACTCTCATCACACCGGAATGCTTATTTCTGTCAAAATGCAGCATCGTGCATGCAAATCTTCAGTTAATTCTATTTCGTTTTCTGGTTTCTCTATTGCTAAACTGTGAAAACTGGTAAAATCACTCAAGCCAAAAGATGCTTAATGTCTGCAGCAGGAAAAAGCCCTGTTGTCACATGCCTCATTATCAGCCTTTCCACTCATCCAGTGCAACCCTGGCAAAGCCCTCCCTGCATTGGGGAAGCCTCATTAGCATGTGGCGCCACAAATCACAGCTCTTTTACATCTTGTTTTGAAATACACAAACACTGGATGATGCTTCACTATACTTAATTAATCTGAAAAACTTGGAATTACTGGTTGGAAAATAACTAAAAATTTTAATCTAGCAATTTAGTTTTAATTCTACAAATAAACCACTGAATGAAATGCAAGAAAAAAGTGTTTTTCTGGCCTTCCCTGCCATCCTCCTCACCCTCCTCATTCTTCGTTCCTTTACCATCCTAACCTGGAAGAAGAGGCAGAATAAAATAAAGTGGGTCTCAATTTATTACTTATAATCTGGATTCATAATGGCTAGCATTAAACTACCATAAAATCTCCCAGGATATGGCATGAGAAGCTGAAACAGACTAAAATTATACCTATAGTTTGATGGAGTTTTTAAAACTTCATCACAGTTTTGCTCTAGGGAACTGGCTCTTAAAGACTTCATCTACCAAAGCATGGATTTAACCTCCGAAGTTCTGGGCAATGCCCTGAATCCCTAACTTTTTTTTACTTTCCAATCATGCAAAACTGGGGTTCTTAAAGGTGTTGTATCACCATGTTTCCACACGGGGGCACAAGGAGCATCCTCCCCCCACCCCCACCCTTCTAATTCAAACAAGACCCACCATGAGTACAGAATAGGCGCTGGGAGCGCTCACAGGCTTAAGGTCAGCAGACTGACCACAGCTTTTCCAAAGTACCTATTCACATTATAAGGACTCTCAGCTTTAGGATTTCTTCCTTCCCCATCTGAACAGATAAAGACTGCTCTCTGTTTTAACCCCGGCTATCGAAGGCTCCAAACAGTAAATTCTCAGCCACAGCAACTAAAGAGAAGTGAACTAAATTACTGAAAAATGTGAAGAAAATACTTTTTATTATCAAGTTACATGGAATTATGGGGGCTATCATCTATCAACAGAAGGCAGAGTCATGAGAGTATCTATTTCGAAATCTATTTGTAATTAGTATCAGTAGACAAATGGCATTTTTTAAGTGCTTTCATTCTCAAATGGCTTAAATATCTGCTCCTCCTCCATCTTGTTCTACATTAATTTGTACAACAAAACTTGCCTTTAAAAGTCAGCGCTAGCATGATTCCAAAGTAGCAAGGTCCAAATCAATACCTGTTTAGAGAGGCTCAGGCAACTCCCAACCTCAGAGATTTAGATAGGCTTTAGGGTCTAACATAAGTTATAGACTTAGTCCAGGTACAGAAAAAAAATTCACAATCTCTTACTGATGAAGTATGCGCATACTCTGAAGAGAAATTATATCCATGTAAAAATACTTCATAACCATTTCTCTAAGACACTATGTTTTTGTGAAATAAAATCAGAGATTTATTACATTTCAAAAATCTAAATTCACAGGGAACAATGATCAAATTTTGTGTGTGTCTACTCTAGCATTAATGGCTACTAGTGTGGGGGGTTGCCTGGCTGGCTCGGTCAGTAGAGCATGCAACTCTTGATCTCAGGGTTGTGAGTTCAAGCCCACGTTGGGTATGAAGACTACTTAAAAAAGAAAAGATTAAAAAGATGTATTTGGAAACTAACTTTAGTTGAGGAATTCTTGCAAGTTCGGTTCTGTTTTAGGTATTTTTTCCCCTCATTACTTTATTGAACCTCAAATTTAAATATAGTTTAATTTTATACGGAGGCACCTGGGTGGCTCAGTCAGTTAAGTGTCTGACTTTGGCTCAGGTCTGATCTCACCGTTGATACGTTCGAGCCCCACGTCAGAATCTGCGCTGATGGCTCAGAGCCTAGAGCCCGCTTTAGATTCTGTGTCTCCCTGACCCTCTCTCTGACCCTCCCCCACTAGCCCTGTGTGTGTGTGTTGTGTGTGTCTCTCTCAAAAAGAAATAAACATTAACTAAAAAATTAATATAATTTTATTTTACAAATTAAGAAACAAGGACTCAGTCCTACAAACCCAACTGATCTCTGGTTTGCTGACATCAAACCTATTTATATTAGATGAAATTCATGAACTTTTCCCTTTTATTAAAAAGAGTTGCCAAAGATTCTACTAACCTTCTAGTCAGCAGGTCTTTGCCTTGTTGATTAACTAGAAATCAAAATCATAATCCTCACTAATCTAAATGATTTATTTTATTCTCCATTGCCCAAAAATGATTTGAAACATAATGACAAAAAAGTGGCTTTGCTCTATTCAGTATCCTCAAAAATAATTGCTTTTTTCTCTTTAATAAAGCATCAATGGCCACCACACTTGAAGGAGAGAATCTAATTCTCAGGAAGTGAGTAATTTACTCATGGGTGGAAGATGATGTGGCATCAATAAGTGAAAATTAAGAGGTGCTAGTTTTCCCCTAGAAATAGTCTATGGCAAAGTTGAAATGAAGCTGCACTTTTAAACTGAGAATTTCAATTAGTTACCAAAGTTTTTAATAGCATGAATTTTGGATAGTTTTGATGTTTAAAACAGTAACCAAAAGGACCACCTTAAATTCTTTCTGGAACAGAGCAAGTTTTGAACAAACATTTAAACACATTTTACATTTTAATGTCTTATCTGTTAAAATAAAAGATGTCCATGGGAACAAGTATTTTGGTCTTCTAAGAATCCCACATATATTTCTTTTGAAGGGCAATATTTATTATGGAATTAAAAGAATTTTCATAGGCAACATAAGAAGTATATTAATATTGAATATGCTGTAAACCAAGTCACAGAACAATGAGGACCAGAAGTCAATTTTGAGATTTATTTATAAACGGTGAAAATAATCATAACCCTGTGGTCAACCGTACTACGTACCACAAAGCTTTCATTAAACCATGTCGAGTCTAAATACCAAGTACAATCTGGGTATGAAATAGAAGAGGGGGAAAAAACTGCACCCTCATTTTAATATTTTCTCTGTAAAATCTCAAATTTGGGAAAGAGAAAAGTCTCCACCAATCACTTCTCTCAGTTTTTTGTTATTGTTTTTTTTTTTTTTAATGTTTACTTATTTTTGAGAGAGAGAGAGTGCGAGCAGGGGAGGGGCAAAGAGAGACAGAAACACAGAATCCGAAGCAGGCTCCAGGCTCTGAGCTGTCAGCACAGAGCCCGACACGGGGCTCGATCTCATGGACTGCGAGATCATGACCTAAACTGAAGTTGGACGCTCAACTGACTGAGCCACCCAGGCACCCTATTCTCTCTCTCTCTCTTTTTTTTTTTTTAAGAGTGATTGTTTTTTAAAAAGACCAGATCTGGGCATGGAACTTTGGGGACAGCTAGCACGTCACCTCCCCTTATGGTCCCTTCTACAGTAAAACTCTTCTGAGTTCAAGTTTTAAATGAAAAAACCACAGTGGCTTGGCACTGTCACACACCAGAAAGTAGAGGGACAACCTTAAAAGAACTTCTTTCTGCACACTCTCCCAGGAACTGAAACACTCCTGAAATGTAATACAAAGTTAGATCTAAAGAACACTGAATAGAACTGAGAACCAGAGTTCCTCCTACAAATAATCAAGAGGAACTATGGTAGAAAAAGGGAGGTCCTACAATGCCAGGTTCTAGAAATTTTTTACTATGGGACTAAGGACCCCCTCTTGTTCACTGCCCAATCTACTATCCCTCTTCCCACTGATACCTCCCCTCCCCACTCTGTTCCATTCCTGACAACATTCCCACCCTCCCCCTTAAATCAGTGTTTTAAACAAAGATATTTCTGGAAAGCATACACTGGGCAGTAGAATAAAATTTTACAAACTACATTTAAGTGATGGGAGAAAGTTTACCTCTGAAATTTCAGGAAAGTTACTCTCCCAGGCTTCAGTTCCCCATCTCGAGAATACCTCCCCACCACCAAAATAAAAAAGAATACCTTCCCAGCTCTAAAACTCTATGCCACCTATGTGCACACGATCATATGTACCAACCACAAGATCACTTGGATCAGAAGAGAAATGTCAACTGCTTTAATATTTTGGGATTTTCTCCTTTTAGAGGGGAAGGGCTAAAATATCATAAATGCCTAATTAAATATTTCTCTCAATCTCCAAGAGATAAGAGGTAAGTACTGGCTGCTAACATAAAACACTCTAAGACTCCTTAAGAAGTGTCACCATGTTGTACATGTGAAACTAATACAACACTGTATTATCAACTATAACTCAGTAAAAATAAAACACCTAAAACAGAATTTTAATTAATTGATTCAATCTTAAATCATGCTTCATTTTCATAGTACACATTCTAATAATAAAAAAAAAATTCTCACAACCTTATTTTTTCAAAAATGAAATAAAACCAACCCTTAAATCTCAATGGTCTGTATTTAAGAACAAGTATTATAGGATCGCATGTACTAACCAATATTTCCTTCTTTGGTAGGGTACAGTAATCTTTGGTACAAGATATCTGAGTCAGTCACTACATTTAAACTACCAGCCTAGCCCCACAGTGGAAGGAGATCCACCACAAGAACTAATTCTGAATAACAGAATCTAATGACTCAAGGTGCAGTTGTGGGAGCGCCTACATAGGGCTCAAAACTTCTTAGCTTTTAAAAATTTTCTCACTTCCTCTTGATTCTCAGCATGCATCAAGAAACAAGTAACATAAATACAAAAAAAAGAAAAAAGGTTTAGACTGCTAAATTTACAAAGGGTAGAATTATAATTGTGTTTAATTCACATACTATACTTCACAATGTATACTAAATGAATTTTTAATGATCACTACGATTACTGATTTCAGGAGGGGAAAATTTTTACTTTCAAAATAAAATGAAGTGTTTAAAGTCAAAGTACTTTTAAATTTGTAAATCTGTAATCTGAAGGTAGGTATAAAAGGTAAAATAATCAGCCATCGCATTGCCTCTTTAAAAATTTAACTTATTTGGCAAAACGCACTTTTACCAAGAATTTTTTTCCACTTACTTTCTTCCCCCACTTTTCTAGAGGAACCATCACTTTCCAGGAGAAAACTGCACCAATGGGGAAGCATGAAACAAGTATGGTAAGACAAAGTTAATTCTTTATTGGTAGGGATGAGAGGAGGTAAAGATATCATAGGTATTAAATAGAATGAGGACTCAGTGGTCAAAGACAGACATAAGGTCTGATTAACTCACTGCTTATAGGTGAGCAATGAAAGATGCATAACGCTACCAAACTGAAAAAATAACCAAAATTACCGATTTCCATTTTCAAGGCGAAATTTTTTGTTTTCTAAGCGTTCTTGCAACTAATAGAAACAGTCACACTTAAGGGGTAGGGCAAAGTAGAGTGAATGGGGATGGGATTGGAAGTAAGACTTGTCATGTACATCTTTTTATAGCATTTTGATTTTTGAACCAGGTAAATGTATAACAAAACCAAAATGATATTTAAGAATAAACATTCCTTGTTAATTTTGATGTCATTATGTACTTGAGCTTCTTTCAGGTGAACTAATTTTATTTACTTTCTTTCATTCTGATAGTTTTGTAGTACCCTAACAGTCTGGTTCCTTCCAGATCAGCATAAGACTGAAACAGCTACAAGAACGTACACAGTGGGGACCAGATCTATTTCCCTTGTATATCTCCCCAAGTGCCTAATCCTTGGCCTGAAAAACTCCACTGACCACCTTTCTTTTTTTAAAAGAAGCATCTCTCGGGGCGCCTGGGTGGCTCAACCGGTAATCAGCTCAGGTCATGATCTCACAGTCCATGAATTCGAACACCCCCGCATCAGGCTCCGTGCTGACAGCTCAGAGCCTGGAGCCTGCTTCAGATTTTGTATCTCCCTCTCTCTTGCCGCCCCTCTCCTGCTCTCTCTCTCTCTCTCTCTCTCTCTCTCTCTCTCTCTCAAAAATAAACATTAAAAAAAATTTTTTTTTAAATAAAGAAAGAAGCACCTCTCAATGGCACTTGCACAAAATAAAGCTTAGTAACACTTATTAGCTAAATGATGGATAACTTTTCCCTTCCAAAAATAGAAAAACATTAAGGTTATAATGCCTGCTCCTGTTTTTTGCTATTTCTCATCTGCTAGAAGCAAAGGAGAGAGAATACGGAAAGAGATTAGGTTAGGGAAACATGAGGTCATGTAGAACTATGGCTGATTCACAGCTTAGCCAGACATGCAGTGAATCACGGACTGAAATTAGGAAAAACTTTAGATACACTTAACTTTTTCCCTTTTGATTTTGAAGGCTAGGATTCTTGTGAACGGCAGTTGCCCCATCTAAACTCCTTAGCCTACCTATTTTCATTATGGTTTAAAACCTCAATAACCCCTCTCCGAAAGCAAAATCCCAGAGCCTGCAAAGAAGACTGGTAGAAAATGCAAATACAGTGATGGCATCTGCTGGAAGTTTCCTTTCCTAAGAGCAGGGTCCACAGGTAACTTGGAGGTAACCCAGCTACCTGGACAAACTTGCCCCTAAAATGCAGTGGGAATGACTAGGCCAAAACAGTTTTAGGGATCCTGTTCAAAAAGATGAAAGTACCCACCAAACATAGAAAGCCTGATATCCCACAGTAAAGTATTTTCTTTTGCTTTCCCCAAAGAAATAGCTCAATATGAGCCAAAGTCAGTCTGCCGGACACAGCCCCGAGTCCCATATTAAATCACATTCTGAGGCATATTCGAGCACAGTGTTACACACCGGCACACGGAATAAGGCACGGCACACAGCACAAGAAAACCTCACAGACATGCTTTTCTCTTTTTAAGCGAAAAAGAAACTAGAGGGCAAGAGAAAGCTTACCTTCTAAATGTGAGAAAAAGAATAAAACAAACAAGAGAACAAAAAAAAGATGCATAAAGAAGTCATAACAGGGAAGTGAAAGTTGTCAAATATGCAAAAGCAAAATTAAGTAAAATATCAAAGACTTAAAATGATTTCACCATTTAGATTTAAAATACAGTCTTAGAACTTGTTCAAGAACTTCTTGCCTCTGTAAACAAGTCCATAGTTAAGATAAACTAAGTTCCTTCTGCATATTTAGATGCACTTTCTGGACAACAAGAAAGAAGGCTGGTGATTTTAAGACCCCAGCTTTGACCTCACCTTATAGGTGTCCTGGAGGATAAACAAAGCCCTACTGCGCACTCAGGGGAAGTCATATTATAAATCCCCTCTTTGCTACTGGCCTGCTAGGGGGCTCTGGAAATACCATCTGGGTCACAGGTGGGGAAGCTGGATCCTGGAGACAGTGTGTTTCCCCCACTGCTTGTATCTTGGGCTCCTCCCAGGAAAGTGTAAACTCAAGTGCCCCTATTCTCCCAGACAGTCACTAGACAGGGAGAAGCAGACCAGAGTAGCAGCAACACAAGCCCACTGCTGCTAGGCTCTAGAAGGAATCCATCAACTCTTTTGGACTCTAGGATGAAATTCTAGATAAAGGGTGAAAAGGACCCCTCAAATGAGGCTTTCACAAATGTGAAAAACAATATTTTAATTCAACTCTCTTTAAGGAAAATGGTATGATGAAGGGACACATCTAGAAATGCCAACAGTTTCCTCTGCAGATTTCTTAGGTCAAAGGTTGGTTAAAGGGAAAGTTTCCATAAAATTCAGCCACAGGCATATTCTGAATCTTACTTAGTCACCTAGCAACAACCACCCACATGAAAAGGGAGGGTTCCCACCCAGGGGAGTATACACCACATCAGAACTCCTCCGCCAGCCCAGTGAGTGTCCAGCTTAAAGAAAAAGCTACACATCCGAGCCTTTAGCCAGCCATTCACCCCACATACCCATTTATTTGTTCTAGCCTGGAACAAAGTAAATTTGCAAAAGCAGCAAGTAACCCAAGAAACCCATGAAAATAGAAATTATTTCATAAAATCTGAGTACTCTTATGCTACCCACAATTACAAGATAAAATGCGAGGGGAGAATTAAGGAGTTTGCTTATTTCCCCTCCAAAAACGCATACCTTGCTGGCCCAGGCATCTTCGTCCCAAGAAGTGAGTTGTAATACACGAATGATCTCATTAATTTCAGCACTCATCTTTTCTACAGTAAAATTGCGATTTTTCAAAGCTTCTTCTATTCCTTGGTTTTTTGAATTTTTAGTTGTTACAAATATCTTCATAGCTGTAAAAATAAACAAATGATCAGAAACTAAGCTTGGAACTTAATCTTGCTGTATCACAACATTCACACAAGATGTTCCATAGTGGAGTACATGTTTTGGGTTTCTAAGGTCTTAAAACGAAGAATATTAGTTTGGCTCAGTTGGTGGAATGTACGACTCTTGATCTCAGGGTTGTACGTTCGAGGCCTACGCTGGGTGTAGAAATACCTTAAAAAATTAAAAACAAAACAAACAAACAAAACACTAAAGGCTGCCAGTGAAGTTCCAATATCAATAACCTTAAGGTACAAGACATCACTATAACATGATCAGGGAGCTCATCTGACATGCATATATAGACGGCCTATAACCCCAAAATAGCCAACATCCTTCTAAATCAGTTATCATCCCAGCCCTAACACTGGCCCCATCTAACGCGCACCCAATAGGACAAGACCAAAACAGTCAGTACAACTATAACTGGAGTATGCTCCTGCACCCAATCCTAATGGAAGAGCCCAAAATATTGAATTTATCTTTCAGAATTTCTGTCAACATGTAGCAGGAACTTTCTAACCCCCAAAAGTAATGAAGAAGAAGAAAATAATAATAATTTGAAGCACTAGAGAAAAAGAAGATCTTCCCACAAAATAATTAAAATTGTGAAAACAAAAATTAATCAACCCTTTATTGAGTTACCCAGATCAGAAAGATACCTTGCTCCCAAACCTTTTCTATCACATGAAACAGTTGGCCTCAAAAATTTATTTCCCATGGAGATTATAAGACTCTACTTACAAAATATTTAGTTTTCTAGTTCATGTAAGGGCTTTCCGAGCTCTTACATTCACCTCTCTTTTTTTAGGTACTACCTGAAACACCAAAGCAGGAAGGCAGGAGCTGGGAGTGACACTGGGGGTGACAGTGACGTGTCCCATAAGATTTTGAAAATAGAAAAGAAAGGAAGGAAGGAAGGAAGGAAGGAAGAGAGAAAGACTATAGAGCTGCCCTCTGACAGTTAAGCTAATTAACCCATATATAACTTGACTAAGATAACCTGTGTAAACCATGAGGTGTCTGGTACATACTAGACACTCCATGAGTGTAGCTCCCTTTTGCTAGCTGAGAGAGCAGCCACCATGTTTGCATTTCTGGGCTCTACTCAGTAGAAAAGCAGTCCCATCTAGTACAGACCACCAGCTTTGCAGAGTTCAATTTATTTTAGGAAAAACCATGTTAGCATGACACTGAAAAAGGACTTTGGGTTCCCTTCTTCACCATATAGTACTCCAATATCCATTCCTAGCTCCTGATTTTTTTTTTTCATAACACAAATGAAAGTGTCAATATTCATATGCTCATGACTAAAGTTTCTAGAGACTCTACCACCTAGAAAAGGAGCCTAGTAGAACGAGGAGAACAGAGCTGGACACAGGAAGGGCAGCTTCGAACAAAGAGCAGGAGGAGGAGGGCATTACGGAAGATGAATACTGGTTCTTAGCCAATCAGCTATGGCCATCAAGTTACACCCAATCTATCAGGTCTCATTTTTACCCAGCCTGAAGGACATGCAACTGAGCAGCGAAAGAAAATGAACTTCAAGAGTTTAGAATATACTTTTTTTTTCCCCCGTAAGATTATGTACAGGCAGAAAATACCTGAAATGAGAACTGGCAGCAACTCTTTCACAGTGTTCATGGAGTTCACCAGCATCACTCGGTGCTCCTGGTGAGTCAGTTCCTGCTGCCTTTCATCAATCATCTTGGCCATCTTTGTCATTCCTGGGGCATAAGGAATAAATTGTACAGGGTGAGTAGTGAAATGGTCCAGATTCATTTTCTGAGCCTAGATCTGTTACAAATGACTACAAACGTCCAAACTGATTGCCAGCTTATTTAAACAGATACCATCACAGAACTATAGCATTTATGATAAGAATTTTTCAGGACAGGTCTAACAATGCAACTTTATTCGTTTCATTAAAAGTAATTTATTAAATGTAAATTCTAAATATGACATAATTTTCACATAGTTGACATAAATACATTCACAAATATAAAAACCTATTTGTGAAAAACAAATATGTATTTGCAAAAAATGAATAAAAATATTTTACCTGGTTACTACGCATACCAAGTTCACATAATGTATCTGGCCACTGCATCTATGGAAGAATCTCATACAAGCTGGGGTGCCTGGGTGGCTCGGTCAGTTGAGCGTCTGACTTCGGCTCAGGTCATAACCTCGCGGTTAGTGAGTCTGAGCCCTGCGTCGGGCTCTGTGCTGACAGCTCAGGGCTTGAAGCCTGCTTCTGGATTTCCCTCTCTCTGCCCCTCCCCTGCTCATGCTCTGTGCCTCTCAAAAATAAAGACATTAAAACGGGCACCTGGGTGGCTCAGTCGGTTAAGTGGCTGAGTTCAGCTCAGGTCATGATCTCAGGGTCTGTGAGTTCAAGCCCTGTGTTGGGCTCTGTGCAGACAGTACAGAACCTGGAACCTGCTTCGGATTCTTTGTCTCCCTCCCTTTCTGCCCCTCCCCACTCATGTCCTGTCTCTATCGCTCTCAAAAATAAACAAACATTAAAAAAATTTTAAAAATAAACATTAAAAAAATAAAGACATTAAAAAATAATTTAAAAAATCTCATGCAAGCTTAGTACTGAGATTCTAGTGGCTGAAAAAAATCTTAAGAATTACAATAATGTGTTTTGTTTCCATCTTTATATTTTTCTGTACTTTCCAATTTGTCCAAAATAAGCATGTACTATTTTTATAATGAGAAACAAATAGAAATATTATAAAAATAATTATAATAAGGACAGCAATCAAAAGCATCTGGAGTTTTTGGAATCGGCCTGCTAGCACTTTTTGTTTACTCTGGTTATTATTCAAAGGTGCTATGTGATTCTCTAAAGCTTTGGTTTTCAAACTGCTCTTAAGATTTCTTAAGTAGCTTCACAGGTCATCAAAGGGTACTGAAGGGGGGTGGGAAAGGAGGGGTTGTCCCTGCCTCATTCAAGCTCCATTTTTGTCTTTTATATGTTGGGATTCTGTGTAGGATTTTATTTGAAGAAGTAAACTTTTTTCCCAGTGCTATGGGGAAGTTTAAAGAATACTGCTCTAAAGGCATTTCCTGGTGATCTTCAAAGATGGCTTAGAAATTCTTAACTGCCATAAGTTTACAGAATGACTGTATCGGAACCTCATGAAAATATTGTGAATTAAAAATCATTTCAGCGTGGGGCCTGGGTGGCTCAGTCGTTTGAGCGTCCATCCAGCTTTGGCTCAGGTCGTGACCTCAGTTTGTGAGTTCAAGCCCCACATCAGGCTCTGTGCTGACAGCTCAGAGCCTGGAGCCTGCTTCAGATTCTGTCTCCCTCTCTCTCTGCCCCTCCCCTGCTCACACTCTGCTCTCTCTCTCTCTCTCTCTCTCTCTAAAAAATAAATAAACATTATAAAAAATTGTTTTTTAAATCATTTCACCTAAGACAAAAGACTCTTATGAGTTGGTATGCGATCTTTACTACTGATAAGTTAAACATCTGATATTGTCCTGTCCTTAGTCTTAGTTATACTTTAAGGACCCTCAAGTTCATGTTATATGCCTATAACAGAAAAAGCTAGCATCTGTTCATGTATTTTGAATATTCAATTCTCAGGTGACTAAATAATCATTTCAAAATGAGACTAGTCAGTAGCTCTTCTCTCCTTCTAGGTCTGATTATATTATGCAGCCTCGGGCTAGGGCATGAATCCATAATAGTAGGCGGGCTAATTAACAAGCCACGAGGTCATTAGAGCTACAGGCCAGCTGGCAGACAGGCAAGGAACGCTGTACAATGTGGAATGAAGGGGTCAGAATTCAGGGTGGCCCTAAGCATTACAGAAATAGGAAAGTATTTCCTACATTCTCCGGCAACATTTACAAAGTCTAGTTTAATTCATTAGGCAGGGCCAGGATTTGTAGAAAGCAGATTCAGCTTTCAGAGACAATGGTATCTCCTCAGTAGAAACACAGTGTCAGCTCCATCGCAGAGTACAGACACCTCAAAACCCACCCAATGCATCAGGACTAATCTTCTGCAAAAAGTAGGAGGGAGTACTCCTTTCACCTTGATCAAACATGCACAATCCATAAAAACTTTTATTATAAAAACTGGACATGACTAACCTGGTCCAAGATTCTTTGTGTAAGTGACCAAATCTTCCATAGTTTCCACCACCTCTGCCACTGTAAGATATTCCAAAATTCCTTTGCAAACTCTAATAATTTTACGAACCTGAAAATATATTTCATATTTTAGTCAAGTGAGTGAACGGGAAGTGGAAAACATGCTAACTCAAACGTGTAGCGATTCAACATCTTCCCATCCTAAACAACCATTGACCCTCCATTGTTACCTTTAAGACCATCTTTAAGACTTTTGTCTGGAAGAGGTCTGCATGGGCCTCAGATTGCCTACCTCAGCCTCATCGAAGGTGAGGAGCAGGTCTGATGTGCCTGAGAGGATGCCCCTTGACCCATCGATTAGATAATCTCGAGCAGGCACCGAGTAAGGGTCTGACTGAAGCATCTGGGCCGCCTGAACAAGCTTGGTGCAAGCATTCTCCACCCTGTGGGGGGAACATGGAGTTAATTCACTGGCAGAACAAGCAGAAGAACATCATATGCAAATGTGAAAAATGCAGGGACATATCCACATTTTCTTCCTACATGGAAAATCGCCAAGACCAATTAACAAAAGGATTTAAGATTTTAGCTTTTAAAATCTACAATTAAGGGGGGCACATCCATCCATCCATCGATTCATTCATTCACTCATTCGCTTCACTAAGCCCTTGTTCTTTGTTACTTCCTGGCAACAAAACATGATGACAAGATGTTTTAGACCTTACAGTTTAGGTTGCTATATATCTCTGCAACTGCTTTGTTTCCTTCTTCCTCGCCCCATACACACTGCCATTAAAAGACACTACACAAAGAACGGAAATCCTTGACAACAGTTTCAGATTTAATAGCTGAAAGTAAAATACCAAAGCACTGTGTTAAATGAAATTTAATAATCAGATAACACAAAGGATTAGGAGGAAATAAAAAGTATGAAGTAATGCATAAATTTCTCATTTGTCTAGCTAAATAGATTTGACAAATCCACTGGACTGTTTGAAAACAGCCCTCTAAAACTATGCTGTTAATTAAAAGGTCACTAGCATTAATAACTGAACCAGTTATTGATAGTTTAATATTAATACAGTTTAATAACACAGACAACCTGATCACACAGAATAAATGAATAAACAAAATCAGTGAAGAACAGGAACTCATTGATGTGGCTTTGGATCACTCTTAAAGCACTGGCTGTTTACTCTTCCTTTTTATTTTTGAAATTAAATTTTTAATTTAATTTGAAGTTATAGGATATGTATAATCATATATATGAACAGTGAAAAATCACCTTCTTTCCACCATTTCTTAGGCATTCAAATTCCATATACTTGCAATCAATGTTACAAGTCTCTTCTGTATTCTTCAAAATAAGACATTTTATGCATCCAGAAACAAAGACAGCCTTCTACTTTTTTATACAAATAGGATGATACTATGCATACTCTCTGCATTCTGCTTTTTCCACCTAATTTAACTGAGGGATGTTCTAATAAAAGTACATAAAGAGCCTCTTCATTCTTTAATATAGCTACACACCTAACCCATAATTTATTAGCCTGCTACAATAAATAACTTTGAAAAGTATCATTTTAAAATACATATATCTGTAAGACACAGTCCAGAAATGGAATTGCTGAGTCACAGGAACTGACACTTAACAATTTTGACAAATGTTGCCACATTGCCATCCACGGAAGTTACTTACATTCCTCCCACAATAGATCAGAGTACCTGTTTTCCTCACAGTCTCAACAACTTGGTATATAATCAAACTTAAAATAAGTTTATATTCATCAATATGATGGACCAAAATTAGATCACAATATAGTTTTTTATTAAGGTGAAACCCACATAACATATAATCAGTCACTCTAAACCGTACCACTCAACAGCATTTAGTATATTCAGTGTTGAGCAACCACCACCTCTCTCTTGGGTCAAAACTTTTATCACCTCAGAAATGCAGCCCGAACTCATTATGCAATCATTCCCCATTTCCCCTCTTCCCCCATCCCCTGGTAACCACTAATCTGCCTTCTGTCTCCATGAATTTACCTATTCTGGATATATCATATAAAAAGAATCATGCACTATGTGACCTTCTGTTCCTGTCTTCTTTCACTTAGCATAAATGTTTTCAAAGTTCATCCAGGTTATTGTATGTGTCACTACTTTGCTCTTTTTCATAGCCGAATAATATTTTATTTTATGTATACATACAATTTAAAAGTTTGCTTATCTATCCATGTAGTGATGGACATCTGGGTTGTTTCCATCTTTTGGCAATTATGAATAATGCTGCTAACTAACATTCATGTACAAACTTCTTTTTCTTTTTTCTTTTTTTTTTTCTTTTTTGAGAGAGGGAGTGCAAGCGGGGCAGAGGGAGAGAGAGAAAGAATCACCAGCAGGTTCCATGCCCAACATGGAGCCCCCACACAGGACTCAATCCCACGACCCTGGGCTGGGATCATGACCTGAGCCGAAATCAAGAGTCAGACACTCAGCCAACTAAGCACCCAGGCACCCCACTGTCATTCTATTTTAGATGTCTTTTATAAGTATCATAAAGCTACATATTTTTTATCTAGCTTAAGAACTTTTAACTTAATAATTTACCCTATTTAAATTTATTAATATTACTGACATGTTTAGAATCATTTTCATATCTTATTATTTATCTTCTATAAAGCCTGTAATTTTAGCTCATTTTTTTTCTGTTTTCCTTATCTTTTTTGGTTGGCAGGGGTAGGGGGTTGCTAGTTTTTTCTCTTTTACTTATTCTTTAAAGGTTATATTCTCTGTTCTTATTGTGGTCACCCTGAATATTTTAGCATGCATACTTGGCATATTAAAAATCTAAAATAAAAGCTGTCCTCTTAGCACAGTTGGCAGTGCATCAGTCTCATAAAAATCTAAAATGAGTCAATATCTCTACCTCCTTCCCAAAGTATGATCTTAGCATATTTAATTCCCCATCATCCCTTTCCTGACCTTTATGCTATTGTTTTCAAGTTTCATTTTTATGTTTATGTTGTTTTCATGTATAATATGTCATATCTTTCATTTTAACCTATAAATCTCATTAGACATTACACTGTTATACTATATAAGTCAAAGTTTGTTTAATTTACCAACAAATTATCCCTTATTTTAGTTAATCATTTCCTCTTATAACTCAGGCCTTACATCTAGAATCATTGGACTCTGAATTACATTCTTTAGAATTTTCTCTACTAAGAGAATGCTGGTAACAATATGTATCCATTTTTGTTTGTTGGAAAGTATCTATTTTGTCCTACTTCAAAGACTGTTTCTGTAGTACAGATTTCTAGGCTGATAGCTATTTTATCGCACACTGAAGGTATTATTTCACAATGATTAACAACAGAAGCATTAAGAGCTATAATGACAAAAGGAGAGGTAAGAGGGATGCAGGGCTACAAGCCAAAAAATTGGGGCAGCTTCTAGAAGCTGGAAAAGGCGAAGAAATGGATTATTTCCTAGAATAATCCTTCAAAAGAAACACAACTCTATTAACCCATTTTTGGCTTCTGATCTCCAGAACTGGAAGATAAAACATTTGTGTTGCGTCTGCTACAACAGTAATATGACACTGGCCTCCAACTGAAATTTACCAGGCATACAAACAGGCATGAAAACACCATCCGCAATGAAAAGAAAAAACAATCATTCAAAAACAACCCAGAAATGACACATAGGACAGAATTAATAGACAAGAACATTAACTGTATTCCATATGCTCAAAAGCTAAAGGAAAGGTTGAGTAGATTAAATGGATAAAATATATAAAAACAAGACTCAAAGAGAACAACTGGAGATGTGTCTCAGATACAAAAACAGACTTTATAAATTACTAACAGATAAGATATTGCATGAAAAAAAAGATCAGTGAAATTCAAGTCATAGCAACTAAAATTACCCAAAATGAAACAGGGAGAAAAAAAAGACTTGAAAAAATTAACAGATCATCAGTGAGATGTGGTACAACTCAAAGCAGTCTAATACATGTGCAGTTTTGAGTTCCCAAAGGAGAGAAAAGAGGGGGAAACAGAAAACAGTATCTGAAGAAAGGATAGCCAAAAAACCATTTTTTTATTTTTAAAAAATTTTCAAAGCCTCAGGTCCAAGAAGCTCAATAAACCCCAAGCACAAAATATATCGAGAATTACACCAAAGCACATCATAATGAAATTGCTCAAAACCAAGATTAAAGAGAAAATATTAGAAGTAGACAGAGAAAAATGACAATTTATATACAAAAGCACAAAGAATAACAACACACTGCAAGCCATAAGAAGGTGAAGCAAAGTACTGAAAGAAAAAAAAAATCTCTCAACCTAAAAATCTACCCCCTAAAAAATATACATTTCAAAAATTAAGATGAAATAAAGATTTTTTCAGATATATAAAAGCTGGAAGAATTCATCATCAGCAAACCTGAACTATATGTTAAAGAAAATCCTTCAGGAAGAAGGAAAATTATACCAGATGGAAATTTGGATTTACAGAAAAAAAAATGACAACAAAACTAACAAAATGTTAACTACAGAGTAAATATTAAAAATTGTCTTTTATTTAAATATGTTTAAAAGACAACTGACTAAAGCAAGAAGTTTTTTAAAAATGAAGTTGAAAAGAGTAAATTTGATTCAGCTGCCTAGCTAGACAATGAGGACTGGCTTTGCCGATGATTCCATAAATCGAGTGAGCCAAATTACATGGAAACATTTAAGACAGGTATGTAGTACACAATATAGCAGAAAATACCTGCTGTAAAACTAGTTACACTTATTTAAAAATGCTTGTGGAATTTAAGAAACAAAACGAACAAGCAAGGAGAAAAAGAGAGAGAAAGAGAAGCCAAGAAACAGACTCTTAACTGCTGAGAACAAACCAATGGTTACCAGAGGGGAGGTGGTTGGGGGATGGGTGAAATAGGTGATGGGGATTAAGGACTGTAATTGTCATAGGAGCACTGGGTAACCTATCCAAGTGTTGAATTATTACAATGCACATCCGAAACTCACATAGCACGGTATGTTTATATTGGAATTAAAATAAGTAAAAATGCTTCAATGAAAACTTTAAAATATTCAAGAGAAGTACTTCAAAAGACCTTTAGGGACAGCCAATCACTCCACTGAAGACATTTAGTTGAAAAGCACGGACATCTTGCTTCAAGATACTTTACATCCATTCCCTCGAATTCAAACACCTCTCTCTCCCCTCTTTTGCTTCACTAACCACTACTTATTCTCTTCGACCCTGCCTTTAAATGACTCTTCGTTCAGGAAACTATCCCAAACCTATTAGTATGCCTCCTCTGTGCTCCCATGAGACTTCTCACACCCTCTCAGTTTAGTTTTCTCTATTTCCCACCAGACTCTAAGTTCCACAAGGCCAAGAACCTTGTTTATCTTGTTCATTAATGTGTTCACAGAGTAGAATGCCCAACACATAACAAATATTCAGTAAATATTTGCTGAATGAATGGATAAATGAATTTTCACCAAGTATAGGCAATCAGGAATTTTCACCCAGTACAGGCCCATAGAGATCATTTACACAGAACTTGGTTTTGTTCCCAGGTGACGTGAACCCTGATGAAATTAAAGCAAACAAACAAGAAGCACAGAATGCAACTGTTGTGCTACACCTACTTGCAAGAATTCAGTTACTGTATAAGTGTTTCAAATTTGGAAAAATAAATAAATAAATAAATAAATGGAAGTTAGGAATGACCATCATGGAGAAAAGAAACAAAAAAGATGACGAAATCAAAAGGCTTTGCAGGAATCAATCTGATTCTCCACTAATGGTTCCCTTGTGTGGTAAAATGATAGGGCTAAAACAGACACTGTACCATTTTTCTACAATAAGACATTTGATCTGTACATTAAAATTTAATGGCATTCATGAAAGCCAAACAAATCCCACCATGACTAACCAGTAGTCAGAACAGACAGAGGAGTCTGTTTCGTCTTTGGAAAATGAGATTTTATTTAAACATTCAAGCTGCCTCACTTCTTAAAGTGATCTCCTACTTTTCTTTAAGTCTTTTTTATTTTTTAAATATATTTATTTATTTTTGAGAGAGAAATACAGAGAGCAAGCAAGGGAGGGGCCAAGAGAGTGAGAGACAGAATCAGGAAACAGGCTCCAGGCTCTGAGCAGTCAGCACAGAGCTCGACCTCACAAACCACGAGATCATGACCTGAGCTGAAGTCAGACGCTCACCAACTGAGCCATCCAGGCGCCCAATCTCCTTTTTAACACAAATTCAAATTTTTAAAAAACATTTTAGAGAATGACATAGGGAGAAGGTCTATTTCCTAATAATTATATATCTTGACTCTACCCTAATAATATTGATTTAGATACTTTAAATCAATCAACTGTATCACAAGCTAAACTTCTCTCTGCCTTTGAGTCTTCAACATAAATAGAAAATTCTTATGCTTTAGATCAATGGACTAATGACAGCCTCACAGAACCCAAAATATGTTCACTCATAACCTAGTAATCCATTCTTTCCAGAATTACACATGATATAACTTGATGCGATTTAAGATATATAAAGGTCCAAACTACTCAGTTCCATGTGATTTCAGTGATCACTTAATCAAGAAGCTTAAGTTTATGCTGAATAATTTATCGGGTTTTTTTTTGTTTTTTTTTTTTTGAGAGACACAGAGACAGAAAGTGAGCAAGGGGAGGGCAGAGAGAGAGGGAGATATAGAATCTGAAGCAGGCTCCAGGCTCTGAGCTGTCAGCACAGAGTCCAAAGCGGGGCTCAAACTCACAGACCGTGAGATCATGACCTGAGCTGAAGTCGGCCGCTTAACGAACCGAGCCACCCAGGCACGCTGAATTTTTAAGAAATGTAAGAGAAAAACAGATCCAGAAATTATAAAGATTGATTACCATAAGTCATTTTTAAAGGTTCTGCCAGACTGGATCTACACTTAAATTACTTGAGTTTAATTCTTCATGTATCTCTTCATCTAGCATCCTGAGGATCTACTGCGTGCTATAGGAGTCCTAGAAATAGAAAGTATTTTTAAGTCCTTGCCTTTAAGGGGTTACCACTCTGGTAGGAGACACACATGTAAAGGAACAAATATAAATTAGTATTTAGAAGTACCTCCAGCAGAGGATAAGGGGATACAGAACTAGACACAGTTCTATTTACCTGAGAAATTAGGAAATCGGTGAAAGAGAAGGTGGAGACAAAGTTGCTCCAGCCTCAGAAGCTCAGCACTACTTATAAAAATGATCCTCTTCACAGCATCTCTTTGAGTTGTTTTTCCATGGAATAATATTCCCTCTCTCTCACACTCTCTCACACACACACACACACACACACACACACACACACACACACATGCATTCTGTTTGCCAAAGACTGAAGTGCTATGAAGCAGAACACCTGAAAATTTGATTTCATGGAAGTCGGATTACCCTGCAGCACATCGAAGGAAGCAGGTGTATTCATTTTGGGTCCTCTCCTTTCAAGAGAGAGATGGTCAGGCCACGAGCATGTCCAATCACACAAAACATTTGGAAAATGGGAAGGTAACAGGCAAAAGAAAGAAAACACAATCAGCTGGTCGGTGAGGCTTTCCCCACTGTGGCCACTGCGCCCAGCACCTCCATCACCGCCGTTTCCAACAAGGCTGGCCTTGATATAAATATTTGCAGGCAAAATGGACTGTCAAGGCTCTTCCTGCTCTCATCTTAATCCCTGTTGAGACTTTCCTTTCCTTCCCAACTAGGTCTCTCAGAGGTGAAGAAAGGCCCAGACCACTTCCAAGTTTGAAAAGTCCATCATATTTAAAAATGAAGAAATGCCAAAAGTCATAAAAATGGTTGGTAGACTTAAGTGTTTCCATTTAATAATTTTAATTGCATGAAAAACATCTTCTTTTAAGACTTCTTTTTCTCTCTGACTATATATATGGTATCATTTGAAAGGAATATTAAAGTTCAGGCCTGAGAGAGAGGCCAGGGGGTGGGGTAAGGGTCAGGCCCTCAAACTCTGTGTTCCCATATTTAGAGCCTAGCCTCAGCCACAGTATTAGGAGCGAAAATGACTACTGAGACCTCAAACATTCTCCCTTCGCCAGGCATTTAAGCGTTTAAATTGTTAACCAGAGGAATAAGCTCCAGAGAAATTTCTGGCATCAGCAACTGACAGTTCAGCCTTTCTAGTATCCCTCAAATAGGAAGTACTGCCTCTATAATCCATTCATTTCATCCTTAGATCTTTTTGTGTATATACATAGGATTAAAAAGTAATAATAAAAATAATGTGAAGATCACAAAAACTGAGGGAGTTGTGTGAAAATAAACTTTTCTTTCATACACTAGCCATTTGGCACAAATTTTACTTGGAAATAGTAAAAGTAGATTCATCCTGCAGCATCCCAGAGCTAGGACTAGCCAATATGCTTTGGTCCCAGTGTTGCCATTTTGAGAAAGGTCAAGGATCCTCAGCCATTAGTCATCTAGAAACCTGAGTGAAGGCCACAAGAATAGTTACAGTTTTTAGGAGGGAGTCAGGAACACAGAGTACAATGACAAACTTTAATCTAGTTCATGTAGCAAGTACACAGCAGCTACTCACCCACGTGTACACTGTGTGGTAACAGTAAAACAGGCTGTTCCAACCCCGTGCTCCCAGATTTAAAGATCCTAAGGCCTCATCCACGAATTATTCCTAATCCTTTCCTAACTCAGTGACAGTATAGGGCACTGCATGTATACACCCAAAACTAAAATTAAAAACCACAATGAGGGGCGCCTGAGTGGCTCAGTCCGTTAAGAGTCCGACTTCAGCTAAGGTCATGATCTCCTGGTTCCTAACTTTGAGCCCCGCGTCGGGCTCTGTGCTGACAGCTCAGAGCCTGGAGCCTGCTTTCAGATTCTCTGTCTCCCTCTCTCTCTGCCCCTCCCCTGCTTATACTCCGTCTCTCTCTCTCTCTCTCTCAAAAATAAATATTAAACACACACACAATGAGTCATACCTAAAACATTCAAAGCCTTCTAAGGGTCACACCAACTTCTTTTTGCTAGAACATGTACATTGAGATACCAAAGGTAAAAGATACACATAAACACCACAGGCTTGCTAAATGCTTTTATTTCAGATGAGAATAGGAGAATATGCGTTCAGTTTTGACTTCGCCTTCAAACAAAACAGTATTCTGCCAGAGCCAACAGATAACTGAAAAGAAAGTGGCATGTGAGCAAAGGGGTTGAGAAGTGTCATCACTGCCCAAGCCACATGCTCTTCAAGTTTCTGTAGGCCGCTTATTTGAAAGGTAGAGTATGAGTCATACCCTTTGCATCCTTTAAAGCCTGAATGACTAGTCATAGTCTTTGTCCTCACTGCCTTCACCCCCTGTTCAAATCTGACATCTGATAAGGAAGAGGAGATTCTGAGCATGCAAAATCCAGGCAAGAACTCTGCTACCTGTAGGTCCATTGGTCCTATGGTCCTTCTTCTCTCTCCTGCTAGGATTACAGCAGAAACAGATGAACATACAAGCAAGCGTGTCTTACAGATACCAGATTTTTAATGTATCTTAAGGCTGTTGTGATGAATAAAACAAAACTTTATTTTAAAACATTAGAGGCCCGACAGACAGCCCTGGAGGAGCAGAGGATGGAGGGGAAGAAGCCCAGAATGATGGCAGGCACTGTGAAGCTGGAGGACAGGCAGCGGCTGGCCCAGGAGGAGGAGAATGAAGCCAAGTGCCTGGCCATCATAATGATGAAGAAGCAGAAGTACCTTTCTAGCAAGATCATGTTTGGCAAGAGGTGCAAAATCCGAGAGGTCACCAAATTGGCAGAGAAGCATAAAGCCCCCAACGAGGCCACGAAGTCCGAGAAGAAG
This sequence comes from Paguma larvata, assembly GCA_030068075.1. Classification (NCBI taxonomy): domain Eukaryota; kingdom Metazoa; phylum Chordata; class Mammalia; order Carnivora; family Viverridae; genus Paguma; species Paguma larvata. The sequence goes on from CM057837.1 coordinate 66,435,510, forward strand.
GCCCAGAAGGCCAGGCCCATGTGAGTGGCAGCAGCCTCTTAATGGCTGAGGCCCACTCCTGGCAGCTGGACTTGCCACAGGCAAGCCAGAGGACCCAGACCTGGTGGCAGACTAGAGTCTCTTCTCTTTTCATCCCCTTCCTCCCGCCGCCGGCCCTGGCTTCCTCTCCAGCTCTCTGGCTGGATCCCCAGCCTCCCTTGGATGGAGCTCCCTGATGGTGGCTGGACAGAGGAGAGACTTCTGTGACAGCCCCACTTGAAGCTCCCCGGAGTCAGTGACATGGTGGGGCAGGAGTTGACCAGCCCCTCACCAGCTACTCCCTGTTCCCTGGCTTTGCGCAGTCTACCCCTCCCCCCATGGTTGGACAGGTGATTTTCCTGCTGCTGTGATGGGGAGAGGGTAGGGAAGCATTTGTTATTAAACAGCTGAAGTTTGGGAGAAAATAAATAAATACATAAAACATAAAATCATTTCATCTTTTGTTCTTATTCACTCCTTATCAAATAATAACAAAAGTCTATTATTATTTGATGGTCCTTACACTAAAAAAGTTGACAATCACTGTTCTACCGCAGAATGTAAGGAGTTAGAGGTATAAATACCTAAACACAAAATGAAGTGGAATAGACACAATAAAAGAATATTTTTACTTCTCAAAAAAACTACCAAAAACTAAGATATGGTCTTAAAAAATCTGGAGACAAGTCAACAGTAGACTAACATCAGTCAAAAGTCATTGTAAAAAAAGAGTTATAAGTAACAAAATAATTGACAGAATTTAGGATCCAGGAGAATCATAACCTTATAACCACTTACTATTAATTCTATCGCTTTGAAATGTATAAAGCAAAAGCTGACAATTATAAGAAAAAATGACAAACCTACAATTATTATAGATTTCAAGATATCTCATCAAAGGCTAATTCAGACAAACAAAATAGTAAGGCTATAAACAGTTTGATCAATAATATTTAGGGGTGACTGGCTGGCTCAGTCAGTAGAGCATGTGACTCTTGATCTCAGGGTTATGCGTTCAAGCCCCATGTTGGATGCAGAGATTACTTAATAATAAAATCCTAAAATAGTAATAATATTTATACAGTGACCTAATTGATATAAAGAAAACCCTAACCCAACCAAAAGAGAATATACTTTTTTTTAATTTTTTTTAATGTTTATTTATTTTTGTGAGAGAGAGTGAGCAAGCGTGGGGGGGGGGGTAGAGAAAGACGGAGACACAGAATCTGAAGCAGACTCTAGGCTCTGAGCTGCCAGCACAATGTCGGACACAGGGCTTGAACTCCAGAACCGCAAGATAATGACCTGAGCCAAAGTTGGATGCTTAACTGACTGAGCCACCCAGGCGCCCTGAGAATATACCTTCTTTCCAACCACACAGCACACAAAACTCACCACATATTATATCACAAAAGAACTTCCAAGAATTGATATTATATCATTCATGTTTTGGGCACAATGCAATTAAATTAGAAATAGAACAATAAAAAGACAGTAAAAAGATTTTTGAAATTTTCAAAATGCCCTCCTGAATAAAGCATATTATGAAGGAGGAATTCACAACGAAAATTACAACTATTAAAATGTCTACAGCTGGAAAAATCACAATCCCATTTACAAATGCATCAAAAAGAATAACATACCTAGGAATAAATTTAACCCAGGAGGTGAATGACCTACGTATTGAAAACAATGCATTAATGAAATAAACTGAAGACATAAACAGAAAGGTATTCCATGCCCATGGATTAAAAGAATTAGTATTTTTTAAATGTCCATCCTACCCAAAGCAATTACAGAGTCAATGCAATCCCTCTCAAAATTCCAGTGGCATTTTTCACAGAAATAGAACAAACAATCCTAAACTTTTATGGAACCATAAAAGACCCCGAGTACACAAAGCAATCTTGATAAAGAAAAACAAAGCAGGAGGCATCACACTCCCTGGTTTCAAATTATGTTACAAAGTTACAGTAATTAAAACAGTATGGTACAGGCATAAAAATAGACACAGAGATCAATGGAACAGAAAGAGAGCCCAGAATAAACCTACACATATGTGGTCAATTAATTTATGGCAAAGAAGTGAAGAATATACAGTGGTGAAAGGACAGTCTCTTAAATAGATGGTGTTGGTAAAATTGGACAGCCCCACATGCAGAAGAATAAAACTGGACCCCAATCTTCTATCACTCATGAAAATTAACTCAAAATGGATTAAAGACTGGAATATAAAATCTGAAATCGTGAAACTCCTAGGAGATAACATAGGTGGTAAAGCTCCTTGACACTGGTCTTGGCAATGATTTTTCTATTCTGAACAACAAAAGCAAAAGCAACAAAACCAAAAATAAGGGAGACTACATCATACAAAAAAATCTCCGCAGCAAAGGAAGCCATCAACCAAATGAAAAGGCAACCTACTGAACAGGAGAAAATATCTGCAAATCATATAGCTGAAAAGGGGCTAATATCCAAAATATTAAAAATATGTAAAGATACAAGACCATGTTCACCGCAGTATTACTTATTACAATAGCCAAGATATGGAAACAACTTAAAAGTCCATTGATGGACGAATGGATAAAGAAACTGTGGTATGTGTGTATGTTTGTGTGGGTGAGTGAAATATATGTATGAAATGAAATATACATAAAGAATGAAATCTTGGTATTTGCAACAATATGGATGGACCTCGAGAGAATTATGGTAAGTGAAATAAGTCAGACAGAAAGAGACCTTATCATCTCTCTTATATGTGAAAGCAATCAATCGAATGGATAGATGATGGATGGATGACCAATCAACCAACTAACCAAGCTCACAGATACAGGTAAGAGATTGGTGGTTGCCAGAAGCAGGGGTAGGGAGTGAGAGAAATGGGTAAACTGTTTTTGTCTTTTTCTTTAGTTTAAATACATTGAATAATAACAAAAAGTACCTATAGCTGCTTCCAAACTTGTAGTAGGACTTAAAATTAAGAACCTAAACTATATTTATTTAAAAACAAGAAGACTGAACATAAAGACTGAAATACTGAAAATTAAGGTATTTAAATAATAAACTTAATATGGAATGAATAAGTCACAGGAATAAAAGTTATAGCATAAGAAATATGGCCAATGGTGTTGTATGGTGACAGATGGTATCTACACTTATGGGCACAGCACAATGCATAAGCTTGTCAAATCTCTATGTTGTACACCTGAAACTAATATAACATTGTATGTCAACTATACTTCAATTAAACAAAAAATAAATAATAAGCTTAAAGTAAATAATAACTATGAGAGAAGAATTTAGTGAAATAGATCACTGGGGGAAAATATTAAAATATAAATTTCTAAATGAGTGATAAGAAAGAAGGCAGACCTAAATAATACTGAAAAAGGTGATATAACTAGAGATGTAACACAGATGAAAAATAATAGGTTATTATGAACTACATACTAATAAACTTGTGAGCTTAGATGAATGGATAATTTCTTCAAAAAGTATCAGATTATCAAAGTTGACTCAAAAAAAAAAAAAAAAAAAAAAAGCCCAAGGTTGACTCAAAATGAATTCAAGGGGCGCCTGGGTGGCTCAGTCGGTTGAGTGTCTGACTTCAGCTCAGGTCATGATCTCGCAGTCTGTGAGTTCGAGCCCCGTGTCGGGCTCTGTGCTGACAGCTCAGAGCCTGGAGCCGGCTTCAGATTCTGTGTCTCCCTCTCTCTCTGCCCCTCCCCCACTCATGCTCTGTCTTTCTCTGTCTCAAAAATAAATAAACATTAAAAAAAATTTTTTAAAAAATGAATTCAAAACCTGAATTGGATTTAAAAAATTAAAAAAAAAAACTTAAAAAAGGGACACTGAATGAGGAATCAAGTTCATTTCTCCAAAATACACTAGACCTAGAGTTTTACATGCAAATTTGGCCAAACTTTCAAAAAAAAAATTAGTCTTTATTTTACGTAAACTGTTTCAAAGACTAGAAAAAGATCTTATTTCATGAAGCTAAAATAACCTTGACACCAGAACCAGATATGAACAGAACGAGAAAATTATATATAGATCAAGACATCCCATGAACGAAGAAACAAATATCCTTTTAAAATACCAGCAAATTGAGATCCTTTTGTAGTTCATAAGCGTGATGATTGGATATTCACGCTGTTGTGTGACATATGCCGCCCTTAAACCTTGTTACGACCCCGGCACATTAGGCACATTACCCGTCTGACGTAAATAAAAAAAAAAAAAAAGATAAAATACTAGCAAATTGAATTTAGCGCTGCATTCTTTTCTAAATCACAAACAAGCAGGGTTTGTCCTAGAAATGCAAAGATGGTTTGCCATCAGAAAATTGATATTCATGTAGTAGACCAGAGATTATCTTATCAAGTAATAGATAAAAATTGCATTATCATCTCAATAGATACAGAAGAGCTTTAAATAAAAACAAGTGTTCATGTTTTTAGTTGCTTGTTTTGTTTTGTTTTGTTTTTAAAGACGTTACTACAGGCAACAATAAATTAGGGGAAATTTTTCTCTGAGTAAAGTTTAAAAAGCAACTAACTTTATTAGAAGAAAATGAATAAGAAAAAAAGATTGAGAGGCTAAGGAAGGAAGATAAGAATCACCAAATGTCTTCCCTCCCCCCACCCCACCACCAGGTACTTTCACATTCGTTATCTCACTCATGTAAGCATCACAGCAGTTACATTATAGTTACATTATAAGTCCTTGTAATGATGAGGGAAAAAGAGTCTTAGCATACCAGAATGAGCACAGCCTGGAAGTCAGTCCAGGGTTTGAAACCTACCACTGCCATTGATGTTCTGGGTGACTTTGCAACAAGTTACTGAGCTTCTCTGAGTCTTAGCTTCCTCAACTGCAAGATGAGGTGAATTAAATAATACAACTTAGGGCCACCTACATGGCTCAGTCGGTTAAGCATCTGACTCTTGATTTTGGCTCAGGTAAGGTTCTGTACTTTCAGATTCTCTCTCTCCCTCTCTCTGCTGTTCCCCCATGCACATGCCACACACTCTCTCTCGCTCTCTCTCTCAAAAATGAACATTAAAAAATCATAATAATACAACTTAAAATATCCAGTTCATAAAAGGTATCCAAGAAATGAAGCTATTTTTACAAGATTCTTTTGCTGTACTAAGGAAAGAACAATAAAGATTGTAAACAGATGTGGGAAAAAATTTTCAATCTTGAGAACCTCTTGATTTGGGACTTGACCTATATAGGGACAGTCAAGGTAATAATTAAGGGAATACCTGTGTCTAATTATTTATAGTGCCTGTTTGGTTTAGGGCAGTAGGGCTGACATAGCCAGTGACCTCAATTCAGCTATAAAATAAAGCAGTTGGATTAAATAATCTCTAGGAAACCTTTTAACTTTAAAATGGTATGAATTTAACTTCTTTACAGCTTATGAGCTGCAAGACGTCACAAATTACATCTCTAATATTCTTTCTCTGGGAATACTTAGGAAAAGTGTGAATTGTTGTCTTCTAAGAGTGGTATAAAATTAGTACGGCCTAGGAGAGGAGGATGGTCTACACAACCTTCAAAGCAGGTCAGATTGTGGAAAGACCATGGATTCAGAAGACATCATGAAACCACCAATAGGAAAAGTATCCTGCCACATACGAGCTAAGTCAAACTTGGGTGAGTTAAAGTTTGTCAAATCTCAGTTTCTAACCTGTAAAATTACTTTATTAATATCCTGAAGTTGATGTTCTCAGAATTATATGAGAAAATGAAAATATGCAGGTACCTGGTCCAATAATAGGTTTTTCAAAAATGTGAGTTCCCTTGGTCCCTTATGTTCCTTTCAATCATATGATTTTGATTACTCTCTAGAAATCGAAGCCAAAGAATTACACGTTAAAACTTTTGTTTATTTCTTAATCATAAAGGGGATACAAAGTAAACTAAGGATCAAATCTCTGCCAAACTGTTTAGAACTCTTCTGCAAATCAATAATACTGACTCAGAGTTCATTATTGAGAAGACTCAAACTATTTTTGTTTGAGAAAGTCCCCGAAAAACAGTAGTACCCAAATATGTTTAATGTGGCAAGTTCAAAGGTGAACTATTTAAAGTCTGAGTGTTTGCTCTAGGTCAAAAATGCAGCAAGTCAGCTGGCAGATGTGAATAGCTTGTCTTGGTCATCTATGTTGAGACAAAAATCTTTTCTTAAATAGCAATGGAAATGATCACAAAAAAAAAAAAACCCTCAAATTAAAAAATAAAACATTAGAACCACACAGTGGGCCTAGATAAGCAAAGGGCATTGAGTGGTATAATCAAAGAATTAATTCTAAAAAAAGATATTCTGGGCATGTTCACTGAGAAGAGTGTTTAAAAATATAAATTTCATCACAGGTTATTTTGAGTTTTCAAGATCATAAGCAAAGAAAAAGCTAAATATACAGGCTGGTGATATAAAAATATGACACTACTACTTTAGGTCAAAGAGATCTAAATTAAGTGTAACCATGTTTCAATCCTTTTCAAACATCTTTGTAGGACATGAATACCAAGGTAAAATTGTACAAATATATACTGTAATTGTGCTCAACTAGTCAAGTTTTTACGAGTTAAAACAAGACAATTTTCTAGGAAATATGATTAATGCTAATCATGCAGATTGTCAATAGTACATAAGCCCTTTCACATAGTATTTTAGTAACATTCTTTTATTCAATAGGCCTAGACATCACAATATGTTTCAAAAATAATCCAAGCTGGTGAATGATTTCAAGCAGACTGTTCAGAGCAGTACTGAGACAGAAACTGGCAACACTTTACAGTTCTACATGAAACTATCATTTGCCTGCCAACAGACAAGCCACCGATGCCCTTTTTAAGGAGTTCATACCACGAAACCACCTCATAAGTGACACGGTTTGATATGTTCAGATACTGAACACCCTTGAACAGGGTTCAAAAACTGCCTCTCTTCATTTCTGCTCCATTGCAGAAATAAGAATGAAATTCCATGGTATGCTACAACAGCAATTTTTCCAAGGCAAATAAAATAGTTTGCCATAAGCCTTCTTTACCTAGAAGGAATCCATCTGAAGTAAATCCACACTGAGATAAAGAGAATCTGGTCGGTTCACATAGCTTACTTTCCTCCACCAGCACCTATTATTCATCCAGTATTTGGCTATGAATTCTGGAAAACCACTTTCAGCTTGTCATCTTACTGCTCAAGAAATGCAAAGCTTCTCTGCTGCTCAATTCCAAATTCCTCTGCCTGGCTTTTAAGGGCCTTTATCACCTGGCAGAACTTAGCTCAGCTCCTACCACTTCCAACATAACTGTCCCTCTCCTGACAGGTCCCATAACTTGCTCATGAAATTCATCCCACCCAGAGTATTTTCCTTTTCCGCACATCTTCCCAACTCCCATTTCCTACATGAAGCCTCTTTCTACTATTCCTACCTACCACAACAGCACTTTCTCTGAATTCCTATTATATAGTGAAAGTCGATCTGCGTTACAGCTCTTTAATTTCAAACTTTTTAAAGCATTTTTTTAAGATTTTTTTTAAGCAATCTCTACACCTAGCATCAGGTTTGAACTCACAACCCCAAGATCAAGAGTCACGTGCTCCACAAATTCAGCCAGCCAGGTGCCCCCTTCTTAAAGCATTTTTTAAAAAATTCCTTTGCAGAAGTTTTCCACCTCTGTTCCTCCACAATACACAGAATAAAACCCACCTGTATGACACACCCCCAAATATAACATTTGCAAATTTGGGTATTTTATTACTACTAAGGAATAACATAATACATCTTATAAGTGACCATTCATAATGCACCAGTAAGAACTGCTATTCTGTGTACCACTTAGTGTGCTATACATAATAGAAGGTGATCAATAAATACTTAATTAACCAATTAGTGTGTCCAGCCCATTAATCAATCAATTACACATAAATATTACTGCTGCTGCCTGTAAGGATGATGATTGACGATGATGCGAAATACTCTTCTCCTGACAGTCTCTAAAGGAACAGATGACTTCTTTAGAGGGCAAATCTAGCCAACACTATAACAGTACAGAATGACCGTTATACCCCTGAGGTTTATGAAGATTGAGATAGTTTCTATGGCAATCATCGTGAACCCCACACCTCCTGTGCAACAGTGTGGCTATTACTGCAATCTTGGGCAAAATTAGTAAACTGTAAACTCTGCTAGTGCAGTTAGAGATTAGATAACTTTTGCTCCACTCAAAAGAAAGACTTCCTGTAACAATGCAAATCTTGCTCTGTATTAAAATGTTCTCGCTTTTACAGTAAGGAATGCCCAAGCATTGGAAGTCCCTCACTGAGAATTATAACTCAAATATATAGTTTTAACTGATAGGAAATGCTTTCTCCAACATGTCAACATGATTTTAATCGTCAGTCACACAGATAAGACTATGATTTGATTCTGACACCCCACAATCCTAAAAATGTAAAAAATTCTGAAAATGTCATATCATGTCCTGAAAAAAAATCTCTAAACATATTTCAGACTGCTTAGGTATAAATCTATCTACAGACCAAGAGTCTTCTGTTTTCTCTAGTACTGACATTCTACCATTCTAGGAGTAGAACCTGATCTAAGAATAAATTTTCGAAACTTATTTTATTCTTTAGTGTTGCCTAAACAGACATTATTAGAAGTGCTCATAAAAGTAAATGACAGAGGAAGCTCTGTCATACCCTGGAAACCTCCAAACATCAACCAAACAGCCCAAAAGAATGTCCAACTCATTCAGTTCCAAGGATGTCATTAATTGCTTCCATCTGTTTGTCTCTCTGTCCCCTCCCCCTTCAAGTTAAGACATCTATAATTTTCTGCTTCATTTTGCATTCTAAACAAAAGCAAGAAAAGTATGAAGAGCTATGTTTTAAATGGTGGAATATGTGCCCCCCAAATCTGTTGGACAACCACAGCCATATTGTTGTTTGTACCCTGTACTACTTTCAAGTAACATATTAAGTTATTGAAAAGAATCTATTCAAAGTCCCCCCAACCTCCCAGCCAAGCTTACAGATAAAACTCACATGTGTCTGTACTTGGCCCTAACTCTTTGCTCTTCTAGGTCATAAGGCCTATATTCTCAGGAAATAGACCCCAACTACAAAACATATTCTTCTCTAGTCGCACCACAACCCACATCCTGGACGAGCCCCAGACAGAGCAGTTTGAAAAACCTGCCATCTCCTGCTCTACCTGGCCAAGAGTCGACCCTCTCTCCACACCCAGTGCCCCCTCTCAACATTGTTTAAAACCCCTTACAAGGCCCAGCCTGACAGAAACTCGGGGCCGACATCTCTCTTGATGTCTGGCCCCTCTCCTCCCTTGGAGAGTGGATAAACTCTGTCCTGCTTGTCGCTCTACTCTTTGTGCAATTCCCTAACAGTTTTGGTGGCCCATATGGGGACTGGCCATTGCCTACTGACTGGAATCCGTCTCAACCAGATCGCCTTCTCAACTTACCTCAGGTGAGTCAAATTTTCATTTTCAGGAGGGCTCTTTGAGATCTTGAGTACTGAGAGAAATCACCAGGTGTTAGCCAATTCCCCCACGGCAAGGTTCAAGCCCCAGTACTGGGCTCAGTCAACAATCAACAGATCCACCATTGGAGGGACACCTCCTCTGGGTCTTTCTGCAGTCTTGGGATCCTCAATCCCTTCCCTTCACACAGACTCTTGAGTTTGGGGGATGCGCCTTTCTCAGGCTCCACACTGGTCGAGGTTTCATCTTGGAATGCTGAGACAAGATGTCACCCTTCACAGTTTTTCCCTTTGTTCCTGGTCCTCAAAGTCTTTCTCTTTCTCCTAGATTTCCAGATGGGCAATACCTTGTCCAACCCTGCCAGGGACTCCCCTTGGGGATGCCTCCTTAAAAAAATCTCAAAAACCCCCAGGTCCATGGGTCCCTCAACCAGTGAAGCGTCTGACTCGATCTCGGCTCAAGTCATGATTTCAGGGTTCTGTTCGTGAGATCAAGCCCCATGTCTGGCTCTGCAGACTGCTGGGGGGTTCTCTCTCCCTCTCTCTCTACCCCTCCCCTGTTCACGTGCTCTTTCTCTCTCTCAAAATAAAGACTTTTCTTTTAATCTCAAAAACCTCCAATCGAAACAAGATATTTGGCCTAAACATCTAGTTTTCTACTGTAATGCATGTATTAATTAGATGACCAGGAGGTCTGGCCAGAGAACAGCTCTCTTAACCACAATTCTCTTCTTCAGTTGAGGCCTGTCATGGCCTGGGTAAATGAGGTAAGGTTCCTTACCTCCAAGCTTTCTTTGAACTTGCTCGTCATCCTGACCTTCGCACTGCGTATCATATGCTCCTTCTATCTCCCCAGTTCTCCCAGCTCAGACTTGACCCTACCAACCAAACTCTACCTTTCCACTCGCCCATAGTTGAATCTCCCTTGGTACCTCCAAGCACACACCCCGGTTATCCTCCTTACCCTCAAAACCCTTCTGCACCCCCTTCACCCCTTCCCAATCCTTCTCCCCTTCCCAGTCCTTCTCCCCACACTCGTTCTAACAACTCTTACCAACTTCCTGATGGTCTCACCACCCAACTCCCTTTTTGCAAAGTGGCTAGAGCAGGGAGCATTGTTCGGGTCCAGGTTCCCTTCTCCACGCCAGATCTTTCTCAACTGTTCTCCAGGTTCACTGAAGAATTTGAGTATCTCACCGTTTCCTATGATTTATCGTGGAGGGACCTATGTTATTCTCTTCACCTGTACCACCCCAGACAAAAAAAAACAGAATTTGGTCCAAGGCTACTGAATATGCTGATGATCTAAACCGCAGAGAGCCTGTACAACACGCTCCCAGAAATGCAGCAGATCCTTTAGCTGAGCCCAATTGGAATTACCAGCCCTCCTCTGGAGACAAGGCCGAACACAAACACAGGATCACCCGCTTTATAGAAGGCATGAAGCGGGGAGTTTCATAAACAGGTCAATTATGAAAGGTTAAGGAAAAGCACCCACAGATCAGATGAATTCCCTGCCTTTTTCCTCACCCGCCTCGCTGAGGCTCTTTAAAAATTCACAAACCCTTGAGCTCGTGCCACGCTCCAGGTGAGCACGGGCCCCGCATCCGGCGAGCTCGAGCCGCACATCAGCACAAGCACACTTCAGGTGAGCCCGAGCCCCGCTTCCGGTGAGCTCGAGCCCCACACCGGGAGCTCCAGCCGCACATCCGGTGAGCCTGAGCCCTGCTTCTGAGCCCGAGCCCGCAACAGGTGAGCATGAGCCCCGCTTCCGGTGAGGTCAAGCCACACATCAGGTGAGAAGGAGCCCCATGTCAGGTTAGCACGAGCCCCACATCGCGTGAGCCTGAGCCCGCTTCGGGGAGCACGAGCCCCGCTTCAGGTGAGCTCAAGTCCCACATCAGGTGAGCACGAGCCCCGCTTCAGGTGAGCTCCGCTTTTCTATCTCAGCTCTTTCTTTCTCGCTGTCTCCCTTTCACAAAGGAAAATCGATCCTGCCTATCTATGCATTTCATCTCCCAGTCAGCCTCAGACATTAGATAGAAACCTCAAAAGTTAGACAAAGGCCCTCAAACCCCTCAATCTGAACCACTGGACCTAGCCTTCAGGGTCTTTAACAGCAGACAAGAGGAATCAAAGAGCAAAGGAGACAGACCAAAAAAACGATCTCAGGCTTATTAGGTCCTGGCTACTGCCCTTACTGCAGCTATTCAGGAGAGGTCTTACCCTGCTGGCTCAATCAGAACATTCTCCAAGCATCCCCCACCCCCACCCAGGAGCTTGTTACACTTGTGATAAGCCTGGCTACTGGCCTAAACAATGTCCCAATAAAAAAACTCTCATCTAAACCCCCTCATCCCACCTGTAAACAAGTTGACCACTGGAAGAATGACTGCCCCACCCTCAAAGTAAGGGGGGGGACGTATGTCCCAAAATCTGTCTTTGGGGCCCAAACGGGGGACCAGCCATATCCCCAATGGCAGATTTCTTGGGACTTCTTCAGGACTCAACTGACACACCCTAGGATCAGCAAAGGCTCCAGTACATGTCAGCCCCACGACCAAGACCAGGGTAAGTCTCTCCACTGAAGTAAGAATATATTGTTTCTTATCAACATGGGAGCAACCTACAGCACTCTCCCGGAATTTTGGGGACCCTCTTTTCCCTTCCCCATCTCTGTAATCGGGATTGATGGCATTCTTTCTCACCCTTCAGTTACCCTGCTCTTGCCATGTGCCCTGGGAGAGCAAATATTTAGTCATATCTTTCTTGTTCTGCCACATTGTCCTGTCTCCCTCCTAGGATAAGGCATCATGACCAAACTAGGGATGCACCTTCATCTGCATCCCATATGCTTCCAATCCCAATTCTTGGGAGTCTTTACTGAACCCACACACCCTGCTCCCACTTCACTCTCTCCAGTTATGACTTCAGTTCGCTCGTCCATTTGGACACCTCCAAACAAGTTAGGGTATTCACCTCCCCCCCAATTATCATACACCTCAAGGATCCTACTCTTCCCTTCAAAACCCCAATATCCTCTCAAACCTGAGGGCTTGCAAGACTTACAATCCCTCACTTCCAAATTCCTTTCCTCAAATATATTAAAACCTACTAACTCTCCTTTTGATATGCCAATCCTTCCAGTCAAAAAGCCAGATGGTTCTTATAGATTAGTTCAAGATCTTAGAATTATTGAGGCAGTTGTTCCCATCCACCCTGTCTCCACCATTCCACCCTTCATCATGTATTTCACTGTCTCAATCTTAAAGACGCATTTTTCACTATTCCCATCTCCCTAGATTCCCAAGACCTTTTTGGGAAGAGGCTCCGTCTCCAAAACCCAACTTAACAATCTGCCACATACCTAGGATTTTTTCTTGTATCAGGACAACTCACCAGATCGCCCTGCATGGAACCAACTCTCACATCTGTTTTCTCTGTGGAACACAGGCCTTCCTCTGCTCCCCATCCCCACCTGGAAGAGGCACTGCCCTCTCACATACCTAACTCCTGACCTACACTTTCCCAACTCACCAGTCCTCATACCCCTAACACAGATTGTTAACAGGCACTCAAGTGAAAACCCAGTCCTTTTTATCTCACCCCTGCAGAGCTGAGCAATATCTATCCTCATCCTCCTCAGCATCCTGCGGAAGCTGGGTTGGGCTCATTATATCCATACAAGGGAACGCTCTCTCTCCTTAAGTTGGCAAGTAGTCAATTTGGCTTACACACCCCAAGCAATGCAGAGACATATTGATTGCCTGGCAAGAATAGTACATACTTCCAAATTGTCAGGCTTTAGACCTATTGACTGCTAATCAGTTGGGAACTTAGGCCTTACTACAGGAAGAATGTTGCTTCTACATGAATGAGTCAAACCAGATCATAGACAGCCTTGATAAATTTATCAGCTCACTAGAGACCATCAGGAACAAACCAAAAACTGGGGGGCTGACTGGCTCTCCTGGAAACTAGATATCTGGTCTTGGTTCTCATGGTTCACTCCTTTCCTAGCACCTTTGCTGGTTATTTGACTAGCCATTATTTTGAGGCCATGTATTTTAAAATATCTAATCTCCTTCATCCAGGACTGAATCTCAACCCTTGGTAGCTCTCTAAGGTTTCACCAAACTCATGCTCAAGCCCTTGCTTTCAGGGCAGTCCGCTACTAGCATCTTCCTCACTCTGGTCTCTCTTGGAGTTAGGAGGAGGCAGCTCTACACCCCTACTCAGCAGGATGTCATTATGGAAGAATGACCTCCCATTTTCCCAATCAAGAATAATTTCATGGGCACCTGGGTGGCTCAGTCAGCTAAGCATCTGACATTGGCTCAGGTCATGATCTCGTGATCTGTGGTTTCAAGCCCCTCGTTGGGCTCTGCGTTACTGGCTCAGAGCCTGGAGCCTGCTTCGGATTCTATGTCTCCCACCCTCTCTGTTCCTCCCTGCTCGCACTCTCTTTCTCTCTCAAAAATAAATAAACATTCAAATGAAGAGAAAAGGGAATGAAAGGAATCTGTTCCAAGCCCCCCAACCCTCCCAGTCAAGCAAAACTCACAGGTGTCTGCGTTTGGCCCTAACTCTTTGTTTTTCTAGGTCATGGGCCCAGAAAATAGACACATATTCTTCTCTAGCCAGACAACAACCCACATCCCAGATGAGCCCCAGACAGAGCCTCTCGAAAAGCCTGCCACCTCCTGCTCTATCTGGCCAAGTGTCAACCCCCTCCCCACACCCAGCCCCCCGCCCCCATGGGCACAGCTACAGCCCTTTCACATCCTTCAAAACCCTTAAAAGGCCCAGCCTGACAGAAACTTAGGGCCAACATCTCTTTTGATGTCTGGTCCCTCTCCTCCCTTGGAGAGTGAATAAACTCTGTCCTGCTTATCACTCTACTCTGTGCAATTATTGGCCACCCATGTCACAGGCCACCCTAACAGTTATGTACTTTTTAAACACTGTTCAGTAATTTTTTCAAGATTATAATATAGTGTTTTTCCCTGATTCCCCAGGGAGACCAGGATTTTCTCCCCATGGTGCAGTAAAGGTTAAAACCTATGAATGGTTTCATCCATTGATGATCTTTACCTAAATCAATTGCTTCCTAATTAAAATTGCATAATTATGACTTCTAATTGTCATTAATACCACATATGTTGTCTAAAATTCCCCTCCTCAACTAGGGGTATTAGGCTTCTCTGAGATAAAGTCTGTACAGGGAAGACAAGATAGTTACAATTTTTTGTGTGTGGGTGAAAACAACATTTAAGATCTATTCTCTTAGCAACTTTCAAATATACGATATTGTTAACTATAGTCATCATGCTGTACATTACATCCCCAGGACTTATTTATCTTATAACTGGATGTTTGTACCTTTCAACCACCTTTACTCATTTCCCCCATATTCCTGTGTGTGTGTGTGTGTGTGTGTGTGTGTGTACACACACACATACAAACATACCACATTTTCTTTATTCATTCATCCTCTGATGGACACTTAGGTTGTTTCCATGTCTTGGGTACTGTAAGGTTGCAGTGAACATGGGTGTACAGATATCTTTTTGAGGTAGTGATTTTCTTTCCTTTGTATAAGTACCCAGAAGTGGAATTGTTGGATCATATGGTAGTTCTACTTTTAATTTTTTTTTGAAGAACTTCTGGAAAGGCAAGATAAAACTTAATTTTTTGTTTAAATCACCAATTACCAATAAATAAATAAACAAATAAATAACCAATTATTAGAGCAAGGAGCTGGTATCCTAGTTACCACCAAGGGTAATCAATGAAGTTTTTTTTTAAAAGTTTATTTTACTTATTTTGAGTGAAAGAGCACATGTGCACACAAGGGAGGGGCAGAGAAAGAAGAAAGAATCCCAAGCAGGCTCCACACTGTCAATGAGAAGCCCAACGGAGCCCAACGCAGGGCTCAGACTCACAAAGAGTGAGATCATGATGTGAGCTGAAATCAAGAGTCAGATGCTTAACCCACTAAGCCACACAGGTGTCCCTAAAGTTTTGTTTTGTTTCAAAGTTACCTACTTTTTGGAAAATATTATCACTAAGACACACTCCTTAATTTGTCTAAGTGCCCAAGAAAGCCTGTGAGAGCACATAGCATACTTTAAGGATATATTTTTGGGAATGAACAGAAATGAGTTTCCTGAAAAAAAAAATCATTAATCAGTCAAATGATCTTCATAGACTTGAATGTCAGGGTTGAAAGGAACTTTCTGTAGGGTCACCTCGTTCAAATACCCACCTGATGTTGAAAACCCCTTGTGCATTATCTCACCATGCTCTGTACCTTCCGGGGGGTGAGGGACAAACAAGTACAAGCTGGTTCTGTGTTTTTAATGTAAGGTAGATATAAGTTTAATTATAATGTTTAACTGACAGCATAGGGCTCCTCTTAATATTACCATGCTGATGGAATGGCACATAAACAAAGTAGGCTCATATTGGTTAGAACTGGAAGAAACCTTGGAAGTTATCAAGTCCAATGAGGCAAATCAGAAAAGATCCTCCCACAAAACAGGCTCTACAAAAAACAGATGCTTCTGGTCCCTTACTTCCTGACAGATGAACATTTTGCAGAATTAACAGAAACACCGTGATGTAGAAGCACCCACTCAAGTAAGTTAGAAATAAGAAGACATCAATATGGGTGAAATTTTGCATCTGTTCAATGAAAATAGAACATAAGGAGGATAAAAATAAAGGAATTTGTTTAAAATTGTGATATATAACATACATACCGAAAATTGTATAAAACACACATATAATATAATGAATAGTTATAAAACAATCACCCATATACCTCAACAGTTACATCAAGAAATACATTATCATTTATTGTTTGCTTGCTTTTACATTATTACCCTTTTAGAAGCCCCTGTGTGCCTCGCCCTGAATATAACCCTCTTCCTTCCTCCCAGAGGTAACAATTACCCTGACTTTTGTAATCCTTATTTCCTTATGTTCATCTTTTTACTACATAAATAGGCATCCCTAAACAATAGTTTATTTCTACATGGTTTCAAACTTTAAATAAATGGGCCCTACCTACATGGATCTATCATTCATTTCTCTCTATTTTTGAGATTCATTAATTTTTTAATTAAGGTAAAATTCATAGAATATAATATCAACCATTTTGAAGTGAAAAATTCTCATTCTTTTTCATTACTGATTGGTATTCCAATTTATGACTATACCATAATTGTCTTTATCCATTCTACAATACACAGGCCAGTGGAGTCATCATGAACAACGCTGATATCAGTATTTGCATATACGGATCCTAGGGTACATGGGCATAAGTTTCTCTAAGAATTGTCTGTCTCTACTTTCCTAACACCAAACTGTTTTCCAAAGTGGCTCCACCAATTGACGTTTCCACTAGCAGTGTATGAGAGTTCCAACTGCTCAACATCTTCATCAGCAACTAATATCATCACACTTCTTAATTTAGGGTTTATAATGGAGTAATTTGCACAGCTCTGATGAGTAATGAGATAGAGCACCTGTTCATAATTTATTGGCTATTTAGATTTCCTCTCTTTGAAGTTACTATTCAAATCCTTTGCCCTTTTATTGTAACTGAATATATCAGACTTACCTTACTTTTGACAAGTAGAGATTCTACTTTTTTTTTTTTTTTGGTCTTATGCACCACCCTTTACTTTTACTTAAGACTTGACTGCCATAGGGGCGCCTGGGTGGCTCCGTCTGTTAAGCGGCTGACTTCAGCTCAGGTCGTGATCTCGCGGTCTGTGAGTTCGAGCCCCATGTCAGGCTCTTTGCTGATGGCTCATCCGAGCCTGGAGCCTGCTTCAGATTCTGTATCTCCCTCTCTCTCTGCCCTTCCCCTGCTCACGCTCTGTTTCTATGTCTCTCAAAAACAAATAAAAAACGTTACAAAAAAAAAAAAGATTTGACTGCCACAGAACAAAATCCCTGAGCAAAAATGAACTTGACAAAGTTTTAACTAATCAAAAGTTAGTGTCTCTGCTTTTACTCAGGATAGGCCAAAATACCTGCAAATTATTTCTAGGAATTTGGGTGATAAGTAAATATAGCTTAAATGTAAAATGTTACTGAAATATACTGCAATAAATTTTTTAAAGTCTGTATCTTCCGTTATTCCCTTATCTCCAAGCAAATGCGTTAAGCATATAATTCAGATTCATGCCTGCTAAGGTCAGAATGTTTCTGAATCCTTTCCATGCCAGATAATGAAACTCAGAAGTCAAGTTTTATTAAAAATTATGATGTCAAAAATGCCTAACAGGAATGAATACAATCAACAGTAGGAAACCACAGTGTTATATGATGAAAAGTCAAAATCTCAACTGTAAACACTTTTATATTAAAAAAAAAAAAAATTGCTCCTGGAATCAGTTAATTTTCTTTCCTAGCAAGAGGATTATTCTGTTTAGCAAGAGAAGATTTAATTACTCACTTAATAAATGCTGGTGGCATATCTCTCTTCAAAATCTGATCCTCAGTGGTTTGAACAGTCTCTTTTCCAACCTACAGGAGAAAAAGATTCACAATTCAATAATAAATTCTCAGACTTTTAAAACTTTTAATTAAACATATTGAAACATATACTTTAATCTATCACTGAAGCTTCTGGATTCAAAAAAACTTTCAGGATTTTTGAAATTATCAAGATAGTTCCCATATATCCTTCCACAATATACTTGGATAACAATATGGGATATAAACAATGTATTACCCCTTGTTCAGAGTAATTCATTTGAAGGCACCACTGAGCACAGTAAAAAAGAGATTAAACTTATCACTGAGATATATGTATATATGTTTAACTGACAAACTACTTTATTTTTCTTTTTTTAAGATTTTATTTTTAAGTAATCTCTGTACCCAATGTGGGGCTCAAACTCACAGCCCCAAGATCAAGAGTCACATGCTCCACCAACAGAGACAGTCGGGTACCCCTATAACTCTAATACAGTACATGAAGTACATAAATCAAGATAAATAGGCTAAAATGTCTATACAGGAAAAAAAATATATATATATTACTGGAACTGAAAAAAATATAAAGCAATTATGATGCTGAAACTAGAAACCAAAAATATGAAAATACACAACTTCACCATAATCAAATAAATTCAAAGTAGGGGTGCCTGGGTGACTTAGTTGGTTGAGCATCTGACTCTTGATGTCAGCTCACTCAAGTCATGATCCCAGGGTCCTGGGATCAAGCCCCGTCGCAGTCTGTGCATTGTGCATGTGCTCCTCTCCCTCGCTCATGCTCTCTCTCTAAAACAAATAAAATTCAAACTAAAGCAACATGATTTTTCCTCTAATTATGGAGAACTTTAAAAATATATATAATGCTGAATACTACAATGGAATAGTTTTATACCCTTCTTGTGGCAATGTAAACTGGCATACTCTATGATAATATTTACTAGTATATATTAAGAGATATAAAAAGTCGTATCTAGGGGGGGTGCCTGAGTGGCTCAGTCAGTTAAGCGTATGACTTCGGCTCAGGCCATGATCTCATGGTTCATGGGTTCAAGCTCCGCATCGGGCTCCGTGCTGACAGCTCAGAGCCTAGAGCCTGCTTCGGATTCTGTGTGTCCCTCTCTCTCTGCTCCTCCCCCACTCACGCTCTGTCTCTCTCTGTCTCTCAAAGATAAACAAGTGTTAAAAAAAAAATTTTTTTTTAAGTTATATCTAGAAATTCCACTTAAGACAATATACAGTATAAGAAATAATACCAAATGTGGTAATAACAAGATTCACAAAAATATTCACTATTGTGTTAGTTATAGAAGCTAAAACTTTTTTTAAATAACTTGTCCAACAATAAGGAACAGTTAAGTAAATTAAGATAGAGTACTATAGAGCCATTAAAACAATGGTTATAAAGACTCGCCACCACTACATGAAAATTTTTATGACATTTTATATTTCATTTAAAAGAAAGAATAAAAATAATAAATACACTATGATTACAACAAACCAAAAAAATCCATATGTATGAAGCAAAACACTGAAAGAATACACAACATGTATATCACTATATTTTCCAACTAAAATCAAATGTTAACAGTGGTTATAATGATGCTTAGGAAATTCTGTAACTGTATTTCCAATTTTCTAATCTTCTGAAATGTGAATATACAATTTTTATCATTTAAAAAGTAATTATTAAAATGTTACTCTGGGTTATTTAGATGCAATTATTTCCTACCTAATAATTATTGTAATTATGTCATTTCATATAAATCTTCCAAATAGTAATAGCTAAAAATATAAAAACATATCAAAATATCAAAAGCCATACTAACCAGACTATGTGCACATATATTTATTATACCACAAATGGTACACATACTCACTTTCTTCAAAATTATTCCTCTGTAGGGCTTGGACATCAATCTGTCTCTCACTACAGCTGTATCTCATATTCTAAAAGTACTCTAGGAAAGGTAAACTTGAATATAGTAAATGGTGAAATCCACCCATTTTATCAATATAAAGCTACGTTAAAGTGCTAAATCATAAATATACGCCATAGTTTAGTGCAGAAATCTGTAAATTATTTTAAAACCCAGAATGGAAACTATCTCAATCCTACTACCATTTAACCATTTAACTTTTGATTGAGTTTAAAGAAGAAAAGTAAAAAAAAAAATCCCTTAGTGCACAGTATATCAGCTAAAGAAAATAATACAATAAACTATTCTTAGGGAATACAAGTCATGCATAAGTTAATGAATACAAGTTTTTTCTCTCAAGTTAATAGCTCAGAGAAAAGCAAAAACACATATACCACTGTGTAATAGCCAGTGCTTTTGTAGACAATAGACTGTCTGTATTATAATAAAAGCCTTTCAAATCAGCAGCTGGTTCTCTAGAGTTTTTCAGATCAAAACATGACAGAATATTTCCAGATGTATTGTTCACTATATTTTCCAACTAAAATCAACCATTCAAAAAGCTGTGGGCCATGATTTCATGAAATAAAAAATGAAGTTCAGCAACAAAGTCACTAGTTCATACTAAGTATAAGGTCCTAAAAGGATATTCACATATAGACACATGGAGATTTATTTTACACACACGGAGACAGAGGGAGCAAGGGAAGAAGAGAAATGAGTACCTCTTACATCTCCTTTAGAAAACATTCAGTTATTCAGCATTATGAAACATTTATTGAGTAGAACTACCTAACCCAGGCACTGTTCTAGGTACTGGAGCTAGAGCGGGGAGTAAAAACAAGTCCCCTGCCCTCATGGAATTTATATTCTAGTAGGAGTCGACACTCCCGTCTACACAATACACAAAAATCACAAAAAAAATACACAAACTCACCCCAGATAATGGTAAGAATGATGCTATAAAGAGTATAGGGTAGGAGTAGAGGGTGCCTACTTTAAAGAGAGGATAAAGAAGACTTCTCTGAGGAAGTAACACTGGAGTTGAGACTCTGAAGCTGAGAAGGAAGCCTCATGCAAAAACTAGGAAAGAACACTCCAGAGGGAGAAACAATAAAAACACCCTATGGCAGGAAAGTTCAAGTATATCCAAGGAAGCTTAAGGAGGCCAGAGTGGCTGAAGTTCAGTGAGGGGAGAAGGTGTGGTGACAGGGCTGGATAAGAAGGCAAGGGCCAGATGGCAAAGAGCCTTTTAGGCCAGGTTAAGATGTGTGGAATCTTTTCTAAATACAGTAAGAAGGAGTGCTAAACAGGAGATTGAAAAGATCTGATTTTCTTCTTTAAAAGACATTTTTGTCTGTTATATGGCTAAGTGATCATGGTCAGGGGAAACAGGGTGACCAGTTAGGAGGCTACTGCAGTCACCCAGTGGAGACATGGTAGTGACTTAAAATAAGACATGAAAGTGGAAATGGAGAATTAGTTCTTTTGGAGGAAGAAGTAATAGGACTTGCTCTTGGACTACAAGAAATGGGGGATGGGGAGTAGACAGAGAGGGGAAAATCAGAAATGACTTCTGATCAATTAGGTGAAAGGTCTTTGAAGGCTGCAATGCTAGATTTATCCTCAAAAAATAAAACAATCATGGGGCATCTGGGTGGCTCGGCCAGTTAAGTGTCCAACTCTTGGTTTTGGCTCAGGTCATTATCTCACAGTTTCAGGAGTTCAAGCCCCATGCAGCATGGAGCCTGCTTGGGATCCTCTCTCTCCCTCTCTCTCTGCCCCTCCCCCTTCACACTGTCTCTGTCTCTCTCAAAAAAATTAAATTTTAAAAATAAAGATAATGTTTTTTTAAAAATTTTAAATAAAAATAAAAAATAAACCAATCATGAGTACACCCAACAAAACTATTAAAACAGTTTTGCAAATAGCCAATATTCTAACCCAGATGGAGATAATTACTAAAGAATGAATTTTACTTATTTTAGGTCTCTTTTCTAAGGGTAGGGGTAAGTGGGGAAAGAAAAGTAGATAATAAAAATATACTCAAAGGCTACTTATCCAGAAGCTATTAAAAAAAAAAAGTCATGTGGTTACAGAGCCTACGCTCTTTTTTTGGGGGGGGCGGTGGGGATGGAGGGGAAGGGAAGAGGGAGAGAGAGAATCTTAAGCAGGCTCCACACTCAATGCAGAGCCCAGTGCGGGGCTCAATCCCATAACCCTGGGATCATTACCTGAGCCGAAATAAAGAGTCAGATTCATTCTCAGATTATTTTTCATTTATAGCATTTTAGGTTCACAGCAAAACTGAGGGGAAGATAAACTTCCTGCTCCAACAGCCTCTCCCATTATCAACACCCCACACCAGAGAAGTACGTTTGTTACTACCCGTAAACCTACCATTGACTACATCATAATCACCCAAAACTCATAGCTGACATGACAGTTCACTTCTGGCAACCACTAATCTTTTCACTGCCTCCATAATTTTACCTTTTCTAGAATGTCATATAGTTAGAATCATCCTGTAGTAGCCTTTATAGATTGGCTTCCTTCAATTAATTTTCATTTAAATTGCCACATGTGGCTAGTGGCTACTATATTGCACAGCTCACCTCTGTGGGACTTTCACAGTCTTCTGAAACCAGTCTTCCTGACTCTAGACTTCCTTCTTCCGATTCACTCATCACACAACTGCTAGATTAACCTTCATTTTTGCCTTTGCTACATGGTCTCTTCACAAAAGAAAGGAACTGGGTCTGCAAAGGCAGAGTTGCTAGATGGAGAAGAAAGGGATCAGACAGTCCAAGCAGAAAGGAGAGAACAGGCAAAGGCTCTGAGGTGTTCGAGTGTATAGCTGACTAGACAAGAAAAACAGGCTGGTGTGGCCCCAGCAAAAGAAATGAGGCTAGAAAGGAAAGCTCGAGTCACCCTGGGAAGGGCTTTGTATGCCAAGCAAAGGCAGAGAAGATTATGTAACTTAACCTGCCCATTTATTCAAAGGTTGTCATCCTCTGTTCTAGATCTTTCCAATTCAGTGTTCTAATCAGAAGTTCCAAAGAAGCCAGTTTCTAAAGATATGCAGGACCAGAAAAGCATCTTCTATTTGTGAACAACTGGCAAAGTCTCTCTAGAAGAGCCAAGATAAAGCTTCACATTTTTAGGCCATCGACCAGGAAATGTACTTTCCTTCTCCTTCCCCACACTGTCAAAACAAAAACAGCTTTTTTAGCATCCACCTTTTCCAAAAAAAAAGAGTAGAACAATTAAGAAAGGGATTAATTCACAAAATGCTCCTTGTTAACTAGCAGGAATCTTCATGGCTTGCAGAAAAACATTACTCCTGGAGGCCTCAGCCTTACTATGGAGGAGCACATGACTCCTAACACAGGCTACGCTTTGCAAACAAGCAGGTCAGTAATAATCTGGACAAATGCTTCTCGAACCTGCGCAGCACCAATCATCAAAACGCCGAGTAGTTAAGCCAAATGTTTTTGCTACATACATGTTAAGAGCCACATGCACAAGAATTTAGTAACTTGGTTGCTAGTTACAGCTTAGCTAATAAACAGTCATATATGTGACCTCAAATGAATCATAATTACTCAAATATTTCTTCTAAACTATGTGAGCTCTTTAGATAGGTATTTCCTTTCTTGTCTACTGTAGGTTGGCCAAACTACCTTTTACCTCTCTGATAAAGGAAATTTACCTTTATCTTTTCTACCTGAAGTCCTCATTTACCACTTCCAATTCTTTTTAGGAACAAGGCAAGGTATGAAATGATTAATAAATGCAAAATTTAAAAGCTCTCACTTCCTGTATATTTTATCTATACGTTTTATGATTGTGAGGTTAAAGTAGATGCCTGATTTTTTAACCTTAAAATAAATCCATTCCCTCTGAAAAAAAGGCTCATAGTTAAAGGGGAAGAGGACCTGGAAGCTCAGTCAGTTTAGCATATGACTCTTGATCTTATCTGGGGTCTTGATCTCAGGGCTGAGTTCAGGCGCAGTGCTGGGCATGAAGCCTACTTTAAAAAAAAAAAATGCGGAGAAAAGAATACCAAATAGGTCTTAGTTAGAGTCTAAGTTCTGAGGTTTTCCAGGTGAGCATTTAAAAACAACCCTTTCAAAGTAATCTAACTTTTTGGTAAATACATTTTATTACTTCCAAGCTTTGTTCCACTGCTGAAATTCAGATTTGTCGGTTCTGTTCACTGCTAAAACTATTTCTCTTTTATTTTGTTCTTCAGAGAATTTCCTCCAACTCTTGAGGCCCAATTCTCTCAATTCAGTAAACAGGCAGTAAGTGCCAACTATGTGTCCGCTAGGTGGTAGGAAGAGAATGAGATAAGAAATAAAGCATCCTTAGACAGATAAACTGAACTAAGGGTAGTGAATGAGTAAGAGGCCTGGGGGCATTTTCAGGGGGCTTGGCGGGAAGCCCTGTTTCTTTTGAAGAGCTCTTACTTTGTTCGGTAGTTAATTTAAATATCTTTTGTTCAATATGTGACTTTAGTTCAAAATTCTACGTGAGAGACCTTTTGTCTTCTGCTGTTATTATTATTACTCCTTTTATCACAATCTACTCAATTTGATTCAGTAATGTAGAGAGATTTGGTTTCTTTCCAGCAAAAAGAAAAGAAAAGAAAAAAAATCTTGGCTGGTTCAAGTCATTACCCAGACTAAAAATATGTTAATGTAGATGTCTCCCTCAGCTAGACTAAGCATAAAAACACAGAAAGACAAAATACATAAGAGAGAATTTGTGTTAGAGGTTTACACAGTGTAAGTGGTAGCCACAGAACATCAGATTTAAACGGTGCAGGGAGATGGTAATTAACAGAAGCCCTAATGTATGTTTTTAATATTTTTAATGTTTTTATTCATTTGAGAGAGAGAGAGAGCTAAGACGGGAGGGGCAGAGAGAGGGGGAGAGAGAGGGAGAGAGATCCCAAGCAGGCTCCACATTGTCAGCGCAGAGCCCGATGGGGGGCTCAAGCCCACAAACCATGAGATCATTACCTGAGCTGAAATCAAGTCAGATGCTTAACTGACTGAGCCACCCAGGTATTTAGACAATGTATTTAGACAAGAAAATGCAAATGATGAAAATGTAAACCTAATGTACAGTTAAAGTTACAGTAGGCCAGCTATGGAACCAACTGATAGAAACCAACGGACTGTGACCAGACAAGGGAATGTGCATCCTTCTGCCTGTACTTGGTTTGGCTCAAATCTGTTTCTACAGTATAAGTATTAGGCTGATCAATCCATTATACTGAAGGGCCATTCTGATATGCAGCTGTGTCCAGTACTATGTCTGGGTCATAAAACAATGATAATAATGTATGTGCCCACCATCAGCAACACTTTTGCTTCTTTTCCTGCAGTAGTGATGGACTTGTGATCCACTCACCCCCTCACTGTACCTTTTGCATTATTCACAAATGATATACTAGAGTCAGGTTTTAAAAAACCATATATCCTGAAAAATGAGGACTCTCTAACCTACTCTGATTTCCAACTCACTCATTTAATCAACCACTCATTGAGTACTCCCTGTGTGGTACACACTGTGCACAACACTGTGTGTGATGGCAATATATAAATAAGTGAGATTCAGTCCTTGCCCTTCACAGAAAGACAAGACAAATGCTTAAACAAATCATTGTAACACATGCTCTAACAGAGTCACATCCAAGCTTCAGCTCTGCATCAGTGACACAGGAGAGGTTTCATAGAGGAAAAGACACTCTAGAAAGGCCAATAAGAGTTCTTCCCCAGGAATAATGGGATTTGGGAAAGAAAGAGCTTTCCAGCAGTGGGGCAGCATATGTGAAGGTGTGGCCAGTTCGGGGAACACAGATCGACAGGGAGGAGATATAGAGAAGATAGGAAGTTGGAGAAGCAGAAAGGGACTGCATTAGGGAGGGCCTTGTGTGCAGTGGACTTAGACTTTACTCTCTAACCAAAAGGAAATTAATGGTCTAAGCAAAAGACATGATTAGATTTGTATTTCATAAGAAAAATTCAGCAGCAAAAATGGACCAAAGGTAAAAAAACAAAACAAAACTAGGATGTCAAGTTCATTGTTAGTCCATTTATTCAAATATTTATATAACATACCATGTGCCGGGTATTATAGACAGTAATGAAGAAAACACATGTGGCCCCTAATCACACAGAGCTTAGATTCTTAGCAAAAGTAAACTAAAGGTAAACTAAAGCAGCAGCAGCAGTATAGATGAATATGAAGGCAGATTTAAGAGGTGCGTCTACGTGACATTCCATGTGGAGGGTAAGGGAGAAATCTGGAATGACTCCGAGGCTCCTGACTCAAATGGACTTGGTAGTACAGGTAATATAGGAAGAGAAAACCAGATCTAAGAGGGAAATTAATGACCACCTATGAGATGTTGAGATGGAGATAAGCAATTGTTCAATAAGCAACTGAAGAGATGGTTCCTCAGTTTACAGGCCTGGGCTGAAGAAACAGAGTAGAGCTGGTAGAAGAGCAAGCTGATGAAAAGAGCTGAGAAGGAATGTCTGAGAACGGGATGCGAGGAATGGCAGAACTATGCCATGAAAGCCAAAGAAATACAGAGTTTCAAGAATGTGAAAGAACAGTCAATAGTATCTACTGCCAGAGTTAATGGTTCCTAGTACATTCAGAGAGTTGCAAGCATCACCATAATCACTTTCCGAACATTGTCGTCACCCCATAAAGAAACCATGAGCAGTCAACTCTCCTTATATTTATCCCCAGCCTTCTCCGCCACATCCAGCTGTAGGCAATCAGTAATTTTCTCTCTTTACAGATTTGCCTGTATTTGATACAAATGAAATCACACAGTGTATGACCTTTAGTGACTGGCTTCTTTCCTGCTGAAGCATCTATCAGTATTTCACTGCTTTTTATACACAAATAATATTCCATTGTATGGTTATACCACATATTTTCTCCCACTCTGTGATCTGTCTTCACTTCCTTGATGGTATCCTTTGTAGCACAAAGGTTCTTAATTTTGATGTAATTCAAGTTTTCTATTTTTTCTTTTGTGGCTTGTGCTTTTAGCATAATATCTAAGAAGTCTTTGCATGACCAAGGTCATGAAGATTTATTGCTATGTTTTATTCTAAGAACTTTATAGTTTTAGCTCTTACGTTTTAGGTCCACAATCCATTTGAAGTTAATTTTTGTGTATGCTGTGAGGAAAGGGTTGTTATTTTCTTTAAAGAATACCAAACACGTTGGTAGGCTATAGGAAAGGAGGCAGGCAGGAAACAAAATATTGATCACAAAGCAAGGTCTCTAAAGAGGCAGGCACAGAATCTGGAGAACAGGTAGAGACACTAACATTTACCAGGAAGAAATCATCTCTTCCTCACAGACAAGAGGGATAGTAAGTGAAGATAGGGTTATTAACTGTAACTGTGGGGTCTATGAGCTATTTCTTCTTAGGAATTTACAAAATATAGTAGTTTATTTAAGCATCTAAACTAACCTTTAACCAGGAAATCTGTTTAATTTTATTTAATCCACCACTTTCCAATTTCCTAATACCTACTAACTTATGATGGTATTGGGATCTGTAGGATATACTTAGGAAAACTGTCATCTTGGCCACGAGTTACAAATTAGTGGCCTGTGTGCAGAATTTGGACCAATGGTAATTTATGTTTCATCCACATTGTTTTTAAATCAAGAAATTTCATAAAGATAAAAATTTATGCCAACTTTTTTTTAATGTTTATTTTTAACTTTTGAGAGACAGAGCATGAGTGGGGGAGGAGCAGAAAGTGAGGGAGACAGAATCCCAAGCAGGCTCCAGGCTCTGAGCTGTCAGCACAGAGCCCGATGCAGGGCTCGAACCCACAGACTGTGAGATCACGACCTGAGCCAAAGTCGGACGCCCAACCGACTGAGCCACCCAGGCGCCCCTGACAACTCTTGAAATACCAGAATATTGGCCACATCAGACCTGCATTTCAGCAAAGAAACAATTTGCTAGAAGGCAAATGTCCTATATAGGGAATATACTCTCTGTACTATTCCCTATAATCTTAACATCCAGACTATTTCACTCATTTATGTCAGTTCCTGGTATCTGTGGGTATCTGGGTTTATCATTCCTACATTAGGCAACCCTCTCAGCATCTACACAGAGTGAAATTCCTGAAGCTACTCTTAGAAAGTCCTTATCCAAGTCCCCTCTAAATATTTTCTGTTTTCAAAGTGCTCTTCTTGTGAGAGCTGTGAGAAAGACTGAGAGAAGCATTTATGTCAGGAATGACAAAATGGCAGTGTATGGGCCAGGTGTAATCTACAGACCTATTTTGTTTGATGGGCACAGTATTTTTTAAAATGGAAATTTTCACATTAAAAAGGAATATGGATTTCCAGATTTTACTGGATATCAGGAAGATCTGGTAACACAAGGTTCTGTTTCCATATGGCAACAATAAGCTGGAGATAGTAACAGTTTTCTTCAACCTGGTCCTGCATTTTTCAGTTTACTACAGTCCCTACCACTTCCCAATGTCTTCTAACTGGTCTGATTCACACATTTATTTACCTATTTGGCCATGCAGGCATCTGAATTTGTGCCATCTGATTTAACAAAATCATTCAGTTCTTAAATGCTTTTTTTTTTAATATTTATTTTTGAGAGAGAGCATCAGTGAGGGAGGGACGGGGGGGGGGGGGGGGGCGGACAGAAGATCTGAAGCAGGCTCTGCGCTGACAGGAGAGAGCCCAGTGTGGTGCTCAAACTCACAAACTGAGATCATGACCAGAGCCAAAGTCGGATGCTCAACCTACTGAGCCACCCAGGCGCACCGGACAAAATCATTCGGTTCTTAATTAGCAGAGTCACATGGCAAGATTCCCAACATCATGAGTGTCATGGGAAATTCTACTTATGCCCCAGCTATTACACTAAGGAAATATCCCACTCTCCCCCAAACACATATCCACCTCAAAAAAAAAAAAAGACTGGAAGGAAACACAACATGGAAATTAGAATTTCAGGTGATTTCTCTTTTCTTCTTAATCTTTTCCTGTATTTTCCAGATTAAAAAAAAAAAAAAACACTATGCTTTACCTCTATAATCAGAAAAATATAAACTAAATTTCTAAAATGTGTCAACAAGGGCACCTGGGGGGTTCGGTTAGTTGAGGGTCAACCTTCAGCTCAGGTCATCATCTCACAGTTCATGATTTCAAGCACCCGTTAGGCTCACTGCTGTCAGTGCAGAGCCCACTTCAGATCGTGTCCCCCTCCCTTTCTTCCCCTCCCCCACTTGTATTCTCTCTCAAAAATAAATAAAACATTTAAAAATAAAATAAAAGGTGTCAACAATATTCTTGGTAAGAGAGCACCTGGGTGGCTCAGTCAGTTAAGCATCCGAATCAAGATTTCAGCTCAGGTCATAACCTCACCATTTGTGAGTTGGAGCCCTGCATCGGGCTCCATGCTGACAGTGTGGAGCCTGCTTGGAATTCTCTCTCTCTCCCTCTTTCTCTGTCCTTCCCCTGTGCTCTCTCTCTCTCTCAAAATAAATAAATAAACTTTTAAAAAATATTCTTGGTAAGTAATAATCCATAAAGTAATGAGAAACCACCAGTGCCTAAAAGGTTCAAATTTTGACCAATTGCCGAAAATTGAATTTTAAATGCACATCAATGATAGCAAAATCACATGGGATACAGTAGATGAACCATGTCAGTGGCAAGTCCTAATGTCAAGCAAGCTTATTTGAGGCAACATACTTTCCTTAGAACTATGGAGTGTTAAGCTCTGCTGGTGGGAATGCAAACTGGTGCAGCCACTCTGGAAAACAGTATGGAGGTTCCTCAAAAAATTAAAAATAGAACTACCCTACGACCCAGCAATTGCACTAGTAGGTATTTATCCAAGGGATACAGGTCTACTCTTACAAAGGGACACATGCACCCCAATGTTTACAGCAGCACTATCAACAATAGCCAAAGTATGGAAAGAGCCCAAATGTCCATCGATGGATGAATGGATAAAGAAGGTGTGGTGTATATATACAATGGACTATTACTTGGCAATCGAAAAGAACAAAATCTGCCATTTGCAACTGCATGGATGGAACTAGAGGATATCATGCTAAGCAAAATTAGTCAGAGAAAGACAAATATCATATGACTTCACTCATATGAGGACTTTAAGATACAAAGCAGATGAACATAAGGGAAGGGAAGCAAAAATAATAAAAACAGGGAGGAGGACAAAAACATAAGAGACTCTTAAATATGGAGAACAGAGGGTTACTGGAGGGGTTGTGGGTGGAGGGATGGGCTAAATGGGTAAGGGGCTTAAGGAATCTACTCCTGAAATCATTGTTGCACTATATGCTAACTTGGATGTAAATTTTTTGAAAATTAAAAAAAAAAAAAAAAGAACTAGTGTCAAGCTGCCTTGGCAGCAGCTTTTTATTCTAACCCAACATAAGATTGACTGTATCAGTTAAGCCTAGACAAATGTTAGCAGAGCAGCCTGCTCACCAGATTCATATTTATGAAGATGCTATGGGCAGGCTTCCAATTGGCAAATACTAGATTCTCTCCCTCAACTCAGGATTCTTCTGTACACTTCATAACTACTTACACTTGTACTCTGGATGGTCACTAATTTAACAACAAAGCAGGCCATCAGCACAGGGAACTTCTCCCCACCACCCACTTTCTCCCAGACCTCTCAAATAAACACAAAATATGCTCCTTCCATTTCAGAGAATTTCAGGGTAAAAAAGAATTTGGCAATCAAATCCAAATGCATCACTTTAGAAAGGAGGCTCAGAGAGGTAATTTCTCTAAGGAAGTTGCAGAACTTGAATATAAATCCAGGCTTCTTGGCTCCATTTCCTGTGTTTTCAGGTACACTTCCTAACTTGCAAGCAAGACATTAAGTGGCAAATATTCCTACACTCGTTTACAGCATATCAAATCCTACTTAAAGAGATGTTTTGTTTTGAAACATGCATAAGCAAATACATCACATAAAGTTCCCCCAATTCTCACCCTTTAGTCCTGCCTTCAGTAAGAGGAAAGCAAGCAATAATTATGGGAAAATAAAAGGATTGTTTTTCATTCAATCTGCTTTAGTTTTTCTAGTTTTTTTAGTTATTAAGAAGATTACTTAAACAGGAACTCCGTACTAGTCCCACTAGTCTTATAATTAAATAACTATTCCAAATTCATAAATACTGGTCGGGAGGAAAAGATCATTGCATGATCTGCATATAATCTTTAGCAGATGCTTCAAGTAAAGAACAAATTCCACCAGGGTCAGGTCTAACACACAATGACTGATAATGCACTCAGAAAATAGTGCCAACTAAAATAAGAAAATAATAAAGATAATAAAAAAAAAAGTTAACAATTAATTCTACCATTTTCTTATCTGCCCACGTATACCCTTTACTACATTCTAATTCCTTCTATTTCGGCACAATTAACTCAGGAAGACTGACGTGAGGAACAAAAGCAAAAGAAAAAAATTAAATTTCCTTACAACTTAGACCCCAGTGACAAGTCCTTGAAACAGGCAGAGTGACCTTCCTCTAGGAATTCAACTGCCTCAATGTTAATACTTTGCTGAGGGCGAAAGGCAATCTTAGCTTAACATCCCGACCTCCAGGATCGTGTAAGTCTCCATTAACATATAAAAATTCCTTTGGAAACTTCCTTTACCTCTTCCCCCAAAGATATAGGTTAAGCAATCATCCTCCAAGCATATGGCCCACTGATATGCATCCGAAGTCTCATGACTAAGGTTTTACTAGACAGTAGTAAATGACATTATCCTAACAACAGCTAGCCCCTCAAGGTACTGGAAACTTTGCTTTCAAATTCCTTAGAAATTTATACTATCCCTAACCCCTCCCAACTTGGAAGTATGTAAACAATTGTTCTTCACAACCCCAGTGCAGCCCTTTTTACCCACGGGTCCAGTCCTCATGCTTTAATAAAACCACCTTTTTGCACCAAAGATGTCTCCAGAATTCTTTCTTGACAGCTAGCTCCAAGCCCCAACATTTCCACATCAAAGACCTTCATTCTTATATTTTCATTCATTTTTCAATACACCTATAATCTAATCTTTTGACTATTAAAGTGACTAGCTGGGCTCCTTTAAAAAACAAAAATCATGGATGAAATGATTTAAGAAAAAAAAAAGCTAACTATTGCCAAGGAAAATTAGGTCGACTCTACCACCTATCCTATGTGTCTTCATACATGATTATAATGAATAAGAATGTGCTTTGTACATCATCAAAGTGTCATCAAATGTAGGCTGTTTCTGTGCTATAAATGTTTAGTCCCTTAAAGTATTCTAAAGGCCCCACCAGCATCAAAACAGTCTCCATCTTCTTACTGTTCTCTAACAAATCTGCTTTTCTCAAAAAACTATAATTCCACAGAATTTAAAATACACTTTTTCTGTTTTTCTGCTTTAATAGCCAGAATTGCAAATGAATTTTTTTTCTGACAGTTTAACTTCACAAATGTGCATTAATTTCAATAACAGTGCAGCTTTTGCAGATAAGTCTGGGTATATAACCACCATTTGTAACTTTATCCGTATGGAAAAATAACTTCAAACAAATTTGTAAATGAATTTTCAAAATGCAACTCATTTTTACATGGGGTAAACTGGGGACCTCATGGAAGGTAACAGGGTAGTGAAAAAGAACTGGGGCTTTGGAATGAATCTCCCCTCCCACTCTGCTATTATTAAATACTGTGTCCTTGGGTGAGTAACTTAATCTCTTTGAGTCTCAGTCTCCTAACCAGTAAAATGGGAAAAGTAAAATCTCTCTCAAGACTAAAGAATGTAATACATATGTAAATCACCTAATACATATGTATCTTCCGGGGCCTGGAAAATAACAGGTGCTAGATAAACATTAGTCCCTTTTCCTTTCCCTCTGCCATTGCGGTATTCATCTGTGACTTCTGTCTTCTCCTTTTAAGAAAGTTTTTTTTTAAATTGAGCACATGCTGTAAGCCAGGAGTTCTTTATTACTTCATTAAATCTTTATAACAATATACCTATGAGGTATGTACCATTACAACCTCATTTTACAGATGATAAACAGAGGCACAGATAGGTTCCTTGATTTGCCTAAAATTACTCAGATACGGGTGTTGACTTCAGCACACCCATGCTCTAATTCTAAACCACTCAGGGGTGCCTGGCTGGCTCGGTCGGTAGAGAATGCGACTCTTGATCTAGGGCTTCTAAGTTTGAGCCTCCACATTGGGTGAAAAGATTGCTTAAAAACAAAATCTTAAAAAATATAAATAAGCCACTCTACTGTGGTATGTATGTGTGTGTGTGTGTGTGTGCGTGCATGTGTGTGTATTTTTAATAAGGGAGAGGGATTCAATGGTGTGTAATGTTTCCTGTTACATTGCATGATTCTATAATTCTATCGAGCTATCAGATGGCAAGGATAAGAAAGACTCCGAGCTCATAACAGATATATATAAACCATCACGCTGCAGTCTAATCAACTCATATCCAATTGTTCTGATTTTCCTTCCCAGAAGCTGGACGGCTTCCACAGCCAGGACAGGTCAGGCTCACTAGGGATGCAGCTGCTTCAGCTCCATAACTGTTATTTGCTTAGGAACAATCAGTTGAGTCAACCTGGCCTCAATTAGCTTTTAAAATTGAACCAGGACTGAACAATAATATAGCCTTTTACTTTCTTTTTTTTAATTACAGGTGTGGTCAAAATTTGAAATAATAACCCAATGACAAATGTCTTTAAGTGTCTTTACTAATGTTGGGAGCCATCCTACTTGCTAACTTGAAATCATTTAGAGTCACTTTTACAGTTTAGTAATTAAATGTGGCTCCAGGCTGTAACAGACACTCCGACCCACTAACTTAGGGCCAGAAGCAAAATTACTCTCTTTCTCAGCTCAAGCTACAAACACATTTCTTATAAACAGCCAGAATGGATATCCAATGTTTGGGAATATTAATATGATAAATGATTAAGGCTGCTGATTTAAAATGCCCATATAAAAAGACTTTTTTAATGGTATCTATACTAAATAAGACCCCCAAGTTTTACCTGTAGGGTTTTGTTTTTAACGTTTTTACCTTTTCTTCCCCAAAACTACAAACATATTTACTGTGACTACATATGGCTAAGCAAGACTCAATTCTGAACTTGCTGAAAAGTGAAATAAGAGAACAGCTAGCTGCAGCACATCCAGACCAAACTGTACAGATAGAAAAAAAGCTGTCGACCATCCCCAGCAATACTATTTGTGTTTGTGCCCTTTTACTGATTATAATTCATCACCGCTCTTCATCTAATATTAAAAGATTAGACGCAACCTTGGTTTAATCAGAAGACTTTCACATGGACATTAAGTTTATTTCCTTTTGTTTCGCTTGCTTACTAATACAAAATATCAGTATCACAAGCCTAGGTGTTGAAGAGTTGCCACAGATAACTAAACCCATTAGTTAAGTTCTGGCTCTACCATCTTACTAATTTATTCCCAGTTGGGCAAAAGAAAGAGAATTAGAACTGAGAGAAATACATTATCATGAAAGTCTATTCATCTATCTAGTTTTTTTATTCTTGATGTTGTTTTAAGCAAAGTATTAAAAGTCAGTGCTGGCAAAGCACCTATATACTAAACTACAATCTTTTTATCTTCAGTCATCACTAAATATCAAGTTCACTCCTAATGACTCATTACGGAACAACACAAGTCTATATTTGGTTCATAAATGGAAACCTTCCTGAATTGAATTTACACGGAAGATATAACAGCACAGAATCCCTGGAGATAGAGAATGTATAAGGTTATTGCTGTTGAATTTGAATTTAAAGTGTGAATTCCTACCTTAGCAGGCAAGTTTCTATAAGCCTAGTAATCAATAAATATACTCAAGTCTTAAATAATAATCACATAATTAGGTGATTCTCCTTGGAAGAACTCCAGGTTCTCCCTAGGGTATACAAACTCCATCGACTGCTGGGTAGATTCTTCTATATAGCTAACACCATCAAAAATATTATTTGGTGGTGCTGTATTTTCTCTTTCTTTTCTTTTTCTTTCTTTCTTTTTTTGTTTTTTTTTGTGTGTGTGTGTGTGTGAGAGAGAGAGAGAGAGAGAGAGCATGAGCACAAGCAGGGGAAGGGCAGAGGGAAAGGGGTGAGAGAGAATCTTAAGGAGGCTGGGGTGGAGCCTAACTCAGCCTCAATCTCACAGTGGGAAACTCATGACCTGCACCAAATCAAGAGCTGGACACTTAACGGACTGAGCCACCCAGGCACCCCCTTTTTTTTAATAGACATAAACTAGAGATGTTGAAGGCATCTCTTGTATCCTGATGTTTTTAGTTAATTTATTCTTTAAATTATGTCGTAGGAATTCTATGTGTAAGGCAATGTGCAAGGGACACAAAGATGCAGTTAGGCGGTTTACGGCCTGGAATAGATCAGAACTACATATGCTACCTGCTGTGTAGGCCAACAGGGAGGTAGAACTTGGAACTACTAGGGGTAGGTGGACAGAGAGTGCAACCAGCTGTTGAGATTAGGGCAGTCTTCAGTATTTGAGCTGAGCCTTAAAGCATAGATATAATTTCTGGAGGCAAGAAGGTATCTTAGAGGGAAGGAAATGCAGTATATGCAAAGAAACAGAACTGAGAAGGACTGGAGTGTATTCATGAAATGCCAAGAGGTCTCATGGGGCTAGTGCAGGCTTTGAGGGAGGGGCACTATTCTGGGATAGGACCAGTAGTGGATTCTGATTCTGGCTTTTCCACTGTCAAAGGTACCTGCCTCAGAGACCCTATTGATCATGTCTGATTATACATTTTCTCATTTTTATTTATTTACTTTTTAAGTTTATTTATTTTGAGAGATACCGAGCACAAGCAGGGAAGGGGCAGAGAGAGGGAGAGATCCCAAACAGACTCTTTGCTGATAGCACAGGGCTTGAGCCTGCAAACTGTGAGATCATGACCTGAGCAGAATCAAGAGTCAGACCCTCAACCAACTGAGCCCACCCAGGTGGCCCCCACTCTCTCATTTTTAAAATGAGAGAGTTGGGGGCCACCTAGCAGGCTCAGTCAGTAAAGCATGTGACTCTTGATCTTGGAGTTGTGAGTTTGAGCCCTATATTGGGTATATGGCTTACTTTAAAAAAAAAAAAAATGAGAGTTGGATCACAACATGTCTGAGGTCTATTCCCAACTTTATAAATCTAAGACTCTGGGTCAGGAGTTGGCAAACTTCTTCTGTAAAGGGCCAGACAGTAAATATTTTAGGCTTTATGGACCATATGGCTTCTGTCACAACTTCTCCACACTGTTGTAAGGTGAAAGCAGTCATAGAAAATATGTTAATGAGTGGGCAGGGCTGTTTCAATAAAACTGTATTTATGGATATTGAAACTTCAATATTATATAACTTCATGCATCATGAAATCTTCATTTGATTTTTTTCTTCAAACATTTAAAAATATAAACACTATTTTAGCTCCTGGGAAGTACAAATTTTGGCCCACAGGCTATAGTTTGCTGCCCTCTCCACAGAGAAATAAAAACAAAGGGGGGTGAATTATGATAGTCCTCAAGAGCTAAAATAAGGAGTTTAGACTAATTTAGAAGATAACAGGGGGAAGTACAGACTTTTGAGCAAAGAGAAGTGTTAAGATCAGAACTGTACTTAGATTTACTAATAAGTAAATTTGCAGTAACGGATGGGAGTGAGAGACCAGCAGGTAACTATCATGGAGCAACATTATTTCAATTTTCTTTTATTTTTTTTAATGTTTATTCACTTTTGAGAGACAGAGTGTGAGCGGGGGAGGGGCAGAGAGGGGGGGAGAGAGAGAGAGAGACACAGAATCCAAACCAGTCTCCAGGCTCCGAGCTGTCAGCACAGAACCCAGTGCGGGTCTCGAACTCACAAACGGTGAGCTCATGACCTGAGCCTAAGTTGGGCACTTAACTGACTGAGCCACCCAGGTACCCCAAGGAGGGACATTATTAAAGTCTAATCTAGACTGGTTGCTTTGAGGAAGGAGAAGAAGAAAAAAGATATGGAAGGAACACTACTTGAAAAAAAGAAGCCAGAAAGGTTTATCTGGCAAACATAATAAAAGGGGTCAACTTCTGGACAAGAAGGGGGCAGAAAGGGATTTTGCATTCCCTTTCCTCAGTGCCATCGGTATATGACTACGGGAGACTAACTGAGGAATTTGCCTGTTTATGGAAACTCTAGAACAAACAGCCCAATTTGGAGCTTCCAGTTCAAAGATAAGAGTTTCCTGATATATTTAGGTAAAATGTAGCATTAATGTTTTGGTGTTAGAGACGCAATAGATACGGCAGTTTTAGAGATGATGTTTATTTATTTATGGCTCCTTTTCCTCCAGGGACTTTTCAGCAGCCTTCTCAGATTAGGAAAGAGTATTCATCTGGTGTACATAGATCTATCATTGCACTTAGAATTTTAAAATCACTCTGCTGACTGTGACTTGGAATTTGTATCTATTTCTTCTTCCTCTGACAGAGAGAAAACTGCAGTGCTGCAAAGACAACTGTTTCAGCAGTACGGTATCTACCAAGTGCACGTAATCCCACTCTATGAGAGTACTGCGAGCCTTCCAGAGCTCAAGTCTGTAAGGTGGGTGAGGTCGGAGGTCAGTGGAGTACAAACACGCGTACACTTAAGCAGCTCTAATTCATGACAGGATCTGATAAGAAACATAGGCAAGCCTTATAGAAAGATTAATTTCAAATAAGCAGCCTGGAAAAAGGCTTCATGGAGAAAGTGAGATCAACATTTTAACAAAGAGGAAGGGTGATTCCAAGCATTGAGAATAGCACAAACAATAACAAGAGGTGGGAAAATAATTGGATTTATCTTGTTTACTTGGTACATGTTCATTGTTAGGGGGAAAACATGAATTATGGTAAGAAAAAAAAGTTTAACCTGAAATCCCACCACTCAATCCCACCACATTTTAGTATACGCTCTTTCAAATACACGACAATATAAAACCGGATCATTCTAAACATATCTCCCTACTGTTTTTTGCATAACGTCTTACTGGAGTGACTAAAAACCACTGGCATGCCTGAGTTCAAGGCCAAGTATAGCACTTTCCTTAGAGCGCCCACTTCAACTTGCTCTTTAGTGTTTTCTTTCAAGATCTCTAAAGGTAGATCCATGCTACTGGCCACTGTATTTAATTTTTCTTCCTTCCACATGAAATCAAAAAGGTATGGTATGACTTGTTTAACATACAATTTCAATATAGTCATTGTTGACATCTTTTAGGTTTGATTCTAGGTTTTTTGTCCTGCATTTCAAAGTGAGCTCATTTGCATAATTAAAATACTGATGCTCTTGCCCTGCCACTTATTAGCTCTGGGCTCTATTAGCCTTAGTTTCCTCATCTGTAAAATGGAAATAACCGCATAGTGTCGCCCTAAGGATAAATAATTAGTAATTTTTAAAACCATTTTGTTTTACGATGCAGCTCCGAAACTGAGAATACTGTGAATCCAAATGTAAGTGAAGTAATAAAGAGGCTCTCTAGAATTTGCCCCCTCTTTCTCTGTCTGCACTCCCCCAGTGCTTGAAGGCAGCCTTCACCGTCTCTTGGAGGGACGGCTCTCCAACAATGCGTCTCACTCTCCAATCTATGTTCCTCACCACTACCAGGGTTATCCTATCCAAACCCACAGCTGTCCATGTTATACCTCAGTTTAAAATCCTTCCACTGCCTCACATCCAGTGCTTAGAATGGTCTCCTTCTAGAAATTATCCTAAAATGACTTGTCATTCATTGCCACAGTCTGAAATAGCAAAAGATCACAAAAAACCTAAAGGCCCCTCCATAAGGGCCTAGTTACATAAACTATGTTACAGTCATCGATGGATTACTATGTAACTGTCAAAAGGCTCAATATGGGGGCGCCTGGGTGGCTCAGTTGGTTAAGCGGTAGACTTTAGCTCAGGTCATGATCTCACAGTTCATGAGTTCAAGCCCCGCGTCGAGCTCAGGGCTGACAGCTCAGAGCCTGGAGCCTGCTTCACATGCTGTGTCTCCCTCTCTCTGCCCCTCCCTCACTCACGCTGTGTCTCACTCCCTCCCTCTCAAAAAAAAATATATATATTTTAAAAAATTAAAAAATTTTAAAAAAGGCTCGATATGTATTAAGAAATGTTCTCAAGGTATTTTTAAGGGGAAAAAAAATCAAGGAACAGAACAGTAATGATAGGTCACCATTTATATAAAAGGGGAAGACATATTGCCTGAATATGCATAAA
Organism: Paguma larvata; assembly: GCA_030068075.1. NCBI lineage: Eukaryota > Metazoa > Chordata > Mammalia > Carnivora > Viverridae > Paguma > Paguma larvata. The sequence continues at coordinate 66,474,836 of CM057837.1, forward strand.
CTATCTCTAGAAGCATACCCAAGATATTGGGTTTCCTGTGTCCATTGGTTTCCTATGAGGAGGAACCCTATTGGTTCCATATTAAAACCATGCCTGGAGTTCAAGGGTGGGAGAGAGACTGTTTACTAAAACCCTTGCCAAACTTTTAAATGTTCAAACCAGGTGAATTTTTTTACTTATTCAAAAATTAAAGTTGGGGTTTTTGATTGGTTAATATGGCATATAAATCACTTCCCAAACTAGCACAATATACCTTGGTAGTCTCATTACTAAAGCTTCCCCACTCCCTAACTGCACACTATTGTATCTGCATTAGCCAGAAGGCTTTCTCATTTTTCTCTGGCTGACAAACTTCCTCGTGCTTCAAATACTGACTCTCTGGGATAGAATGAACTTCCTCTCCTATCTTCTTGCCATATTCTGCAAAAGGGCCTTTAGCCTGATTTGATTACGTTCGCTCCCTGGTAAACATGGCTGGGTTCACAGTCCTACCTGAGTCCATCAGAAGCTTCTACCCCTCAGGGACAAAGTCCAGACCTCAGAAGGCAATAAAAAGAGTGATGACATAGCAGCACTATTCTCATGAGCCAAAGGAAGGAACCTAAGTGGCCATCGATGGATGAATAGATAAACAAAATGCAGTACATACATGCAATGGAATATCATTCAGCCTTAAGATGGAAGGAAATTCTGACATAAGCTACATGGATGAACCCTGAAGATATGATGCTAAGTAAAATAAACTAGTCACCAAAGGACAAATATTATATGATTCTACTTATATGAGTTGCCTAGAGAAGTCAAACTCAAAGAGACAGAAAATAGAATTATAGTTGTCAGGAACTCAGTAGAACAAGAAATGGGAAGTTAGTGTGTAATGAGTACAGAGTTTTAGCTGGGGGCAATGAAAAGGTTCTAGAGGTAGAAGGTGATCATTGTAACGCAACAATGTGAATGTACTTAATGTCACAGAATTGTACACTTAAAAACAGTTAAAATGACACCTTTTTATTATTTTTTTATTTTTTATTTTTTGAAGAGAAAGAGAGTGTAAGTGGGGTAAGAGGGACAAAGGGAAAGAGAATCCCAAGCAGGCTCCATACTCAGCACAGAGCCCTATGCAGGGCTCAATCCCACAACCCTGGGATCATGACCTGAACCAAAATCAAGAGTCAGATGCTCGATTGAGCCACCCAAGGGCCCCTAAAATGGTAACTTTTATGTTACATGTATCTTCCTGCAATAATAAAAAAATTTTTTAAAGACAAAAGAAAGAAAGAAAGAAAAGAATCAGAGATGTCCACAGTCTTAGGAGAGTGATATTAACCTAGAATTCCTTCAGATTTCAAAAGTATCTTTCTATTCTCATCTTGGTATTAAGCTCTTATAGTTTCTACACTCCAAGATGTTTTTTATCAAACCAAAAAAAAAAAGAGAGAGAGAGAGAATATAATCTTTTTTAAAAAGTCTGATGAAAGAATAAGAGACTATCAAAACTGACAAACAGATTTTGAAAAAGATAAAAACAGAATTCTAGAAGTAAAAAATACTGTCATTTAAATTGAAAACTCAGTAGATGGGTTAAATGACATATTAGATACAGCTGCATGGGAATTAGCAAACTGGAAGAACTGAAGAAATTGCCAAATGTAAAACATAAACTATTAAGAAATATGAAGGATAGAGTGGGAAAGTACATTTTTCTAACTAGAGTTCCTAAGGCAGAGAATAAAATGAGAGAAGAAGTAAAAATTCAAAACGATAATGGCTAAGAATTCTCTAGGATTGGTAAAAGAAATCAATCCTCATAAATCAGGGAGCCCAAAAAATTTTTCAAGAAAGACAAACAAGGTCTTAAAAACCCCTAGGAGAAAAGTCATAACCTATAACAAAACAACAATTGCCTGATGGGAATACAGAAACACTGGAATAATATTTTCAAAGTGCTGGAAAAAAATTACTATCAATCCCTAATTAGTATATCGAATGAAATTATCTTTCAAAAAAGAAGACAAAAGAAAGACATTTTCAGACAAATAAAAACTTAGAATGTGTACTGTTCAAAGACCCCATTAAAGATACTAGCATAGCGGCAGCTGGGTGGCTCAGTTGGTTGAGCATCTAACTTCGGTTCAGGTAATGATCTCACAGTTCGAGCGTTCAAGCCCTACGTCAGGCTCTGTGCTGACAGCTCAGAGCCCAGAGCCTGCTTTGGATTCTGTGTCTCCCTCTCTCTCTCTCTGCCCCTTGCCTACTTATGTGTTTTCTCTCTCTCTCTCTTTCTCTCTCTCTCTCTCTCTCTCTCTCTCTCTCTCAAAAATAAATAAATAAATAAAAATAGACATTAAAAAAGGAAGATACTAGTGTAGGGTGGACTTTAGAAAGTAGAGAAATATACCGAGAAGGAAAGTCTGTTCATCATTTCTCTTACATCTCAAAAAGATATAGTAAATGTGGGTAAATGGGGGGAAAAAGCAATAGAAGCAATAGTATAAGACAACAATAGTATCTAACTTATGGGATGAAAAAACAAGACAGAAACAAAATTTTAGACAATAAAGTAAGTAAAGGGATAATGGAACCAGAAGTATTTTACAATCTTTACATTACTCAGGAAGACAGTAAAGATGATAACTAATTTAAGACTTTGACGTTAAATACACATGTTAAAAACTTACCAGAAAACCACCATAAGACTAGAAAAAATAGGTATACCTTCTAAACTCGTAGTGTGACCATCATGTTCTTTGACTCTCTTATCCCATGTTGATAAGACATCTGAGATTCTAGCCCTCCTTTCAGATAAGAGATACTCAGTCCATCCAGTACCTACCACAGTATGTAGTCATTACATATTTGTTACATTAATTTGGCTGTTCCAAAATAAAATGAATCCTATTTTACAAACGCATTATACTTCTCAATTCTACCTGGAAGACTGATCCCATCTTGTTATTTTAGTGAGTGGCCTGACTATCGCTTCAATTTTTTTCTTTTTTAGAAAATGGGACAATGTATGCTTGGGATAAAATCCCAAATCCTAAGCCCCATTTCTTGATTCTAAATTGGGGGAAAAAAAAATATATATATATAGCATATAAACAGATATATAGAGATACAGATGTAAATATAGATATAGATATACTTTTCCCTTTGCTATTGCTCCAAAAGGAGTTATCAATCAAAAATTTTACATGTTTGATTCAATCATGAGGAAATGGCAATCAAAAGCTCAGGCACCTAAACTGTGAGTGATATTTTCCCCACAGTTGGTAAAACTGTATATTCCACAACATATGGAATTCTACTGAAAGCTTTCACTGGCACTGTGCCTTGTTAAGCAAAAGTTAGAAGTTATGCTTAGACATTAAAAAAAAGAATCAACACTGCCTTTTCATTAGACTAACATTTAAAATATGACTTAAAAATCATGGATAATATCTTAATATAGCTAACACTCATTGAGCTCTTAACTATATGACAGGCATAGTTCTAAACACTTTTATGAATTCATTAATCCTCACAGTAACACATGCTGAGTCAGGTAGTATTATGATTAGCTTTGTTTTATGGAGGAGGACCATGAGAAATAAATATTAAATAATTTCCCCAATTTACATACCTCAGAGGTATCAATCAATAGTGGATTTGAACCAAGGAGTTGAGCTCTGGAGTCTTTACTCTTAACCATTATACTCTACTGCCTTCCAAGATTCTTGTCATGTTTGTATGCTAATTTACCTTGTAAATTTTTTAATTTTTAAAAATTTTTTAATATTTATTTTTGAGAGAGGGTGAAAGTGGAGGGGGGAAGTAGAGAGAGAGAGGAGGACAGAGGATTCCCAAGAAGGCTCTGCACTGACAGCAATGAGCCTGATGCGCAGCTCGAACTCACAAACTATGAGATCACGACCTGAGCCGAAGTCAGATGCTCAACCAACTGAGCCACCCAGGAGCCCCTGATTTACCTTGTATTTTTATCTAAAGTCTGACTTTGGTATTTGCTAACTCATACTAGATGTATTTTGCCAAAGCTGTCTATTCTGTTTATTTGCAAAGCATTAAAACTAATAGAGAATTCCAAATTCATGTTATATTTTTATTTACACTTACAAATTCTGTATATTCCCATCTGCACCCTAGGACTTTATGCCTGGAATTTATTCATTCAGGAAACAGGAACTGGATGGTCCTACTACATGCAATGCCCTGTGCTAAGCAACAATTTACAGCTACTTTCCTAATTGGCAGCTAAATTTCACCAAGATTCACCCACAGCATGATATATATTTTTCCAAAAAAGCATAAAATAGTTTTCGTAGGGAAGCAGCAAATGGTCCTCCCCTTTGTTCATTCCATAAGTATTCTTCAAGACTCTACTACGCGCCAAGCACCATGATGGGTGCTGAAAATTCAGGGGCAAACACAGGAGAACCAGTATTTGCCCCTTAAGGCTCTAGTGGGGAGAAAGCTGTTAAGCAGGTAATAATCACACAGATAATTACTTACAATTGTGATAAGCAAAATAAGGAAAAGAGTACAGAAATCATATGGTAGACCTAACTTAGTTTTGAAGACAAAGCCAGGGAGAGTGTCCCTAAAACACTGGTATTTAATATGGAAGTTGAGGATTAGTAGAAATTGCCCAAATAAAGAAGCACTGAAAAGCAGTTCAAGCAGAGGAACAGCATTGTGCTTCGGAGGAAATGAAAACCCAGTGTGTCTGGAGTACCACAAGAAGACAGCAGCTGAGGTCACTACTCAAAGGTCTTTTCCTCACTATGGGGCCCACCACCTGCTCACTCTGCGGCTGGTCCCCTCATATTTTCTCCCTGGCTCCAAGAAATAAAGCATTTACAGTACTAATCCACAACCCCTTAAAATGGGTAACTTAAACTCTGCAAACAATTTCACTGGTGGAGAGGACATGGAAAAGATCATCTTTTCTAAGATTATAAATTTCATCTGTATGTTAACAACTTGAAGCCAGAGACCATATCTTGCATATCCTACTATCATTCAGAACACCCAGCAAGGTGCATAGCAAGGGTCTGATAAATAATTTTGCTATTTGGGGAGAAGAGCTGTAGGATAAAATATTTAAGTGCTAGTAAGACTTTATTTTTTCTGTGTAAGAATTATGTCCCCATTCATATATCCTTATCCACTTTAAATGTATAAATAAAAACACGGTGTCCACCTTACAGATAAAGGATGAGCCAATTCTTCAGAGATGGGTTGGACAAAGAAAGAAGGCTTAAAATATAGGGAGCCAGATAACAGAGGTCCCTCATCTCTCAACTCTAAGAACAAATGTGCTATTTCTCTTTCTTCACAGAAAGCTTACTTGTGGGAATAAGTTAAACTTATTTCAAAAGAAGGAATGACTTTTACTTGGATTGTGGCCAGCTGCAATGAAATTCAGCCACTTTCCTCTTAAAAGTCATTCAACTGGAAATCTTATCAGTGGGAAATTCTCTAAGGGCCAAAGATTCTATTTTCTGCAACTTGACAATATTTGTAAAACATTTTTAGTTCTAAGATTCACTACCTCTCATCCTCTGTACACACAAAAATCCCACACTCCTACCAATCCAATAAACTGATTTCTGGTAGAAGCAACAAAATTTTTTGAAATCTAAAAGTCCAAATACGTAACAACACAAGATAATATCATTTATGAATCTTTGTTTCTCTCTGTAATTACATAGCCATTTGTATATAGCAACATCTGAAGGCAAGAAAAGAGAATCACCATCCCTTCCAAGCGCGGCAAAAGATAGTGAGCTATCCTCCTTAGAATGACTAGCTGGGACTATCAAAGCACAACAGCTATCAAAGCACAACACACTTATGGAAGGAGTACATGAGCAAGGGACTAGGATAAGAACAGCACCGGAAATATGGAGAATACAGCCCCATCGTTGCACTCCAGAAACCAACATTCTAAAAGGGAAATCCTCTAAGGGGAAGGGGGGAGGAACCACAAATCAATCATCAGACTGATGACCCAGTAAACAAGGACACAAAATCTACCAAGTGACTGGAAAGAAGGTAACAAATCCCCAACTTCCTATGTCTAATTATACAAGTCCCCTTTTATCCATTACCCTATCAAACCCTACTTATCCCTTTGTCTGCACATATTGTTCATACCTAAATAGATTTAATCAGACTACAGCCCCCTTATCTTTAATAAGTATGTCAAGATTAGTTCTTTCAGGATCTAGCCCATTATTTTAAAGTCATCTCATTCCACGCTTACTGAAACAAGCAGTTAGCTAAATACATCATGGCTCTTGAACAGCACATAACAAAGTCTTGGGACATTGTATCGGACTGGGTCTCCTCATTTTTCTTTGCAAATTCTTTTTTTCCCCCTTGCAGATTTTTTTAAAATTTTTAAACATTTATTTATTTTTGAGAGATAGACAAATCATGAGCAGGAGATGGGCAGAGAGAGAGAAAGACACAGACTCTAAAGCAGGCTCCTGGCTCTGAGCTGTCAGCACAGAGCCCGATGCAGGGCTCGAACCCATGAACTGTGAGATCATGACCTGAGCCGAAGTCAGATGCTTAACCAACTATGCCACTCAGGCTCCCCTTTCTTTGCAAATTCTTAAATAGGAACGTGCATTAAAGGGGTTGGGTTTGTTTTTTTCTTTTAATGGTGAAAAACAATAAGAACTGGTACGTTTAGTTTAGTTTAGTTTGTATTTATATCCAGGGAAACACAAATTGGTCTGAAGTAGAGAGAAAAGACAGAGGAACTCATGACTCATAGTATGATACTATGCTGTAACCAGCAGGGCTCCAAATACTATAGCAACCTGGTTTAAATTGTTAAATTTTAAAAAGATATTTGCAATTTAAAAAGAATGCAAGATCCCAATGCCGTTTTCAATTAGGAACATATTCTCACATTATGAATTTAATAAGTGGCCTGCGTAGTTGAAATGACTCTGAAACAGAGAACCACAACCCAAAATAGCCTGAACACTTTTGTTATCTCAACCAATGGGCAGCTAGCCATTCATTCCTTCCTCTTATACATACTCTACTTGTTTCAGATAAAGCCTACTATAAATTCACTGAGACTGTTCAAATTTGGCTACATCAGATGTTTATAAGCTGGGGATGAAAAATATACATTGCACAAAATTTTTACTACAACATTTTTCACATAAAAAATAAATGTTATGTATATGTTCATTTAGTTAAAAAAAAATTATATTGCACACCTATGGTCACGGCCTGACACTGGAAATAAAGTAATGTACACAACAAGACATGGCCCCTGCCATTGGGGAACCTACAATCTAGTAGAGAAAACAAACGTTGACCTAGTATAATGAAGGTCACAGGAAAGTATATACACGCCATGATGAACTGCAGTAAAAGACCAGGAATAAAAATGACCCTCTCAGTTGTGACACATACGAAGCATAAGCATTTTATATGTATATAAATGGCCAATAATTAAGTAAGTATAAAATGATGAAACTATTTTTTTAACAAATATACAAGAAATATTAAAATCCAAATAAGTCCCCCCATCTATTAAAAGTAGTTTGCCTTAATGCTGCCCTTATTCCTGGACTGTAACAGAAGGAGCCAACTTAAGACACTGTGGTTGATATCATAGGACTTTTACTCTAACTTTTATTCTGTCCACTTAGAGTTATACCAGTTCTCTTTATAAAAGAGCTTTAGGAAAAACCAACTTTCAGGGCCCCTGGGTGGCTCAATCGGTTAAGCACCTGACTCTTGATTTCGGCTCAGGTCATGATCTCATGGTTTGTGAGATGGAGCCCCAAAGGGGCTCTGTGCTGACAAAGTGGAGCTTGCTTGGGATTCGGGATTCTCTCTCTCTCCGTCTACCCTTCCCCTGCTCATGTTCTCTCTTTCCCTCAAAATAAACAAATAAACTTAAAAAAAAAAAAGCCCAACTTTCTACTGTGTACATAAACAAATATTTAAATAGGTGCTCTATTAAAATTAAAAATATAGTTTGTAGAAACATTATAATCTTCAAAACTCTCCTGTTCTCTCAATCACATATTATTGGAACAAAGTTCACAATCTGTCCCATTCATTTATCTCTTTTGATCCACAGGGGTTTTTTTTGGTTTTTGGTTGTTTGTGTGTGTGTGTGTTTGTGTGTGTGTGTGTGTGTGTGTGTATGTTTTTGTTTTGTTTTTTCAGAGAAAGAGAGACAGCATGAGGAAAAGTGAGAATCTTAAGCTGGCTCTATGCCCAGTACAGACTCACAAACTGTGAGATCATGACCTGAGCCCAAATCAAGAGTCAGTCGCTTAACAGACTGAGCCACCCAGGCACCCCTTCATTTTTCAAATGAAAATTCATGATTCCCCAAAGAATCCACAAACCTACTTCAAATACAGAAATCCTACAAAACTACTTTCAATACTATTAGCTGTAATAGGCTTTCAATCTGAGCAGGCATATATACTATAAAAAGCCTTTATCTGTTTTGCAGGCATAAATACTTCTGTGCTGATCTCTATCTACCTTTTTTTTTTTTAAGAAATGCTGCAAAATCAAATGTTACTGTGAAACAGAACATCGTTCTTTTCACATAGACCTGTCATGCAGGCCATGCCAAAGGCAGGCTTCAGATAATTTTGCCAGGCCCAGGACACATGGAAACTCTATGACTAACAGCATTCTTATTGCTTCAGATTCTAGGTGGAAAACTTCCACTGATATTTAACAACTTCCCTATAAGTAGACACAGAATAGTGGAGTAGAGAAAGCAAAAGATACAGAGGAAGAAAAACAAAGTTTGGGTTCAAGCTCTACCACTAACTAGCTGTGCCACTGTGGGCAGGTTACTTAATTTCTCTGATCTATATAATATCCTCATCTGTAAAACTGGAACCATCACAATACCTACCTTAATGGATTACTATGATATTGCATATGAAAGTATTTCATTGGGGCACCTGGGTGGCTTAGTCGGTGAAGCATCCAACTTCAGCTCTGGTCACGATCTCACGGTTCATGAGTTCGAGTCCCACATCAGGCTCTCTGCCATCAGCACAGAGCCCCCTTCGGAGTCTCTGTCTCCCTCTCTCTATGCCACTCCCCCACTCACTCTCTCTCAAAAATAAACATAAAAAAAAAGTATTTTCTTACCTATAAAGGATTATACAAATGTTATTATTCACTTTACTTTTCCTTAATATAGGAATTATATGCTCATTTTAAAAATTGAAAAAATATAGAAAAAAAAGAGGAAGAAAATCACCCACAGCCCTATCACCACTGTTGTTGCTTTTTTAAGATTTTATTTTTTTTAAGTAATCTCTAATGTGGGGCTCAAACTCACAACCCCGAGATTAAGAGTTGCATGCTCAAAATAAAAAAAAAAAAAAGAGTTGCATGCTCTTCCAACTGAGCCAGCCAGGCACCCCTGTTACTTATTTTAACTGAAATAAATCTAACATCAACCAAAAAAAATTAGAGCAAAAATAATTCCGGATGTTAATGATAATTTACAAATGACAAAATTAATTGCTGAGCTCTTTTTAAGAGTGAACAACCTTTCCCATCTATCAGTTTAAAGTAAAGACAATGCTGCTATTTGTACCAGAGCTGGTCTCAACAGGGTATAATATATGGGGGAGGCTCGTAAAAGTCAAGGCCACAAAAACTCCCAAAATAAATATTTCATGAGCCCAAGGAGAAGTTACAACACATGCCCTCAGATGCAATGGAGAAGGCTAAGTGTGTGAAGTCCCATTAATAAAACTACCATGACCATATGGTCACAAAGACTGACAGATTTCTATGGGCCACTTCAATGGAGAAAAAGAAAAATTTATATGCCATGCTTCAAAGACAGGCATTCTAAGACTTCTGACTTTTTCACACTGCTTACTGAATCCCACCTTTGTAAATTCTTACCCCTCCTCTATTTTTCATTTCCCACCCTTCTTTGTCTTTGTACCCCTTCCTGGTTTTGTTTTATTATTACATTAGAATCACTCTGTGTTTAAAATGGCCTTATTCCATAAACGGAATATTATTCAGCAACAAAAAGGAATGAAGTTCTGATATGTTCTGTGCTACGCCACAGATGAACCTTGAAAACATTACGCAGAGTGGAAGAAGTCAGACACAAAAGACCACATGTTTTATGATTCCTTTACCACAAAATGTCCAGAATAGGCAAATCCACAGAGACGGAAAGTAGGCTGGTGGTTGTCTAGGCCTGAGAAGGTGGGGGATGGGAGAGAATGAGTGACTGCTAATGGGTACCAGATTTCTTTCTGAGGAGTCAGAAACTTTCTAAAATTAGATTATAGTGATGGTTGCACAACTCTGTCAATATATTTTAAAAACACCCAGTTGTACACTTTAAATGGGGGAACTGTATGGTATGTGAATTACATCTCAACAAAACTGGTTTTGAAAAACGGTCCTCTTCAGGATCCTGAGGTGCAAAAAGGACATGCAAATAAATACTCCCATCCTGCCCCTCCCTAAGTGTGGAATAAAAATGATAACTCAGTTGCAATAAGATATGTATAAAAAGTGACCGGACTACTTCTGTTTAACAAATATACTCAAAATTACAACTCCAAACGAGTCTTGCCCCTCCAAAAGTAGTCACCTTAATGATGCCCTAAGTCAAAACTTGGTCCTCAGATTCTCAATGATTCTGTGCCTTTGTTTCGGTTATTCTTTCCACTTAGAATGCTTTTCTTACCACCTGTTTAAATGTTCAAATTTTACCTGTCTCAAATGCTACATCCTTCCTGAAGTCTTCCTGATTCTCCCATCAAAAGTAACCTCACCATCCTCTGAACTTCAACAGTACTTCACTTCCTTAGAGTCACTTGAGACTTTCAATCTAGTATTATACTTATTCTGCCCAGAATCATACTTACTGCTTTGACATTGTCTCGATAAACACCTATTTGATAAGTGAACGACTATGCTTAACAATTAAGAATTTCATCTTCATCTGGTAAACTTTAATTTTGGAAATGTCCAAAAGTCACTTAGACTCCAGAACGATACATAAAATAGTAGGAATGCCCAGTGCAGATAAAAGCGACACATATATGTAAATCACCTGAAAGAAATTCTCAAACAGAAGCACTGGAATAAAGATATAACTTCCTAAGGTAATTGGAAGAAACCTGAATTATATAAATTCCAGAATATTTGTTCAAAAATCAGTTTCATTAATTTATAATAACACAACGTTTTTTCCTAGCAAAATCTGAGAGCTCTATTATCATGTTCCACTAACTCTTCCTCTACTATATTTCTAGTTAACTCCTTCTCCATTTTCTCTGCCACACCCAAAGTCTAGGTCCTCATTTTTTTCATGACCAGCCAACTTAAAAGTTCTCCTAGGGGTGCCTGGGTGGCTCAGTCGGTTGGGTGGTCATGATCTCGCAGTCTGTGAGTTCGAGCCCCGCGTCGGGCTCTGTGCTGAAAGCTCAGAGCCTGGAGCCTGCTTCGGATTCTGTGTCTCCTTTCTCTCTGCCCTTCTCCTGCTCCTGCTCTGTCTCTATGTCTCAAAAATAAATAAACGTTAAAAAAAAAATTTTTTTTTTAAGTTCTCCTAATTTATCTCCCCTCCAATAGTTCCTTCTTTCCTTCAGCAATGCTTATTGGGCCGTCCTGTGTCAAGGGTAGGAACTGAGGAGCACATAAAGAAATATCAAATGAGGCCTGTTCTCCAGACACAACCTAGTTGGGAATGTGACACATGTACACAATTCATCACAATACTCAGAAGCATATAAGGGCCACAATTGGCATTGAGAATTCCAAGCAATGAGTAGGTCCCCTGGCCTCCAGAGAACACAATTTATACAACCTCCCTCAAAACCTCTTCTCATCCACTCCTCCCTCCCACTGTCTTTGTTCTGGATAAGGCCTTCTGTTAAACTGCCCATATGTCATACACTGACTTCGTCTCTAATTTCTCTCCAACTTACTTCCTGAGCTAGTCCAGACAATATACTTGTTGTAACCTGGAAATGACTTACCAGCACCTTTGTTCATTTTAACTATCAGCACAATCCTCCCAACTTTCTCTTTGCTAATTCAGATCTACCACCAATCTCAAGTCCCTTTCTTTAAAGTGTGTTGGGATGTAACTACATGTATTTTTTTTTCCAGCTCATGACCGGCCTTATTTCTTTTGTATTTGTCTCGCGATACCTTTGCAGTGTTTCCTAACTAAGGGTGTATCACAACCATCTATGAAGCTTCTGAAAAATACAAAGGCCTTGAGACTACCCCACAAAAGTCTTCTCAGTTAAGTCTGAGATGGGAGCTGGACAACTTTACTCCTAAAAACCCCTCTGGTGATTCTGATGCACACCCCAACCTGAGAACCACTGATTTATTACAATGCTCCCCAGGCAGCAGACATCCACTTCTTATTAATTCATGCAATGAAGCTCATAAATAACTTTTCTCTAAATAGCCTAACCAGATATCAACCCCTAGACTAAACCAGGTCCGTTCCAAGTGCAACATGTGGTTTTAAGATTTCATTTCCTGAAGTATTCCATGGAGGGACACTGTTACCCTGTCTCTTTACATTGTTTCCTATTTGTTGAAAAATGGAGGCCTGGAATGCAGCCATGTTAGACAACACTACATAAGAATGTACTCTGGAGTCTTAGATTAAAATTGGTTATAAAAAGAACAAGAACAATGTAGAACTAGATATTCTGAATGAATACAGTATTCTTACTGAATAGATTCTTACTAAATCTATACAAAAGGAAGTTGAGGAATTTAGTTGGTGGAGTCCCCCCTCTTCCTAATTATCAGTCTCTTGAACTGCCCGAGAAGGGCCCCTAAAGACTGAGATAGACTTTCAGCAGCTAAAGTGCCACTAGTGCATTACAGTGCTCTAATCAGAAAAGTAAACCAAGCCCCACCCAGACCCACAGTTGCCTCCTAACCTGCCAACCACCCTGACATACACTATTTACACAGCTCGGTGGGGGAACAGTATGAACTTTTTCCAAAGTTGTCCCTTACAGGCAGCAGGGGTCTGAGTGAGTCACCCACCCAGGGTGGGAAAGAAAGTGTGCTATTAGTCAGGGAAGTGTTAGGAGACTGGTCACAGCACCTCTTTTCCCATTTCAGAAGTGAGCTCCTCCTCCCCTAAGAACCACCTCTGTTATTAGTCACAGCTGTGTGCTACGGAGGTCTGCAGGGCCACTCAGCCACCAAGCAAAGTTGTGGGTTGGGGAGGAGACGCCCGGTCCTTCTCTCTGGCAGGGGCCTCTCTCCGGCAGGGGCCTCTCTCCGGCAGGGGCCGCAGATCCCAGATTCCACAGGCCTCTCCCAGCACTCCATCTTGCTTCCTGCCCGGAGGAGGGGCCGAGGAGGAGGGCCACCGAGTCTGGAAAGGCCCCAAGGGGAGGAAGCCGTTTGACAGCAGGTAAAGCCAGGTGGAAATCTCTACGGGAGGGAATAAAATGAAAGGCGGCAGGGTGAAGCAAAAGTGGAAAGGAGACTCGTGGTCATGAACTATTGCATAAAGAAATATAAAGAAATTGCCCGGTGTTTTGAGAGTGCCAGAGGTGTGAGCAGAAGTAGAAACGCCTAGGAAGGAAGGAGGAGACCGAGAGACGAGTGGCCAGTAAGACAAGTAGACAAAAGAGCCCGACTCTGGGAGCACGGGGGAAGGGTGCTGGGTGAGGCAGGTCTCCGGGTGCGGGGCAGAAGTATTAGAAAGGTGAACAACGCCTCTCAAATAAGAATCCCTGGAAGGAAAGGCAGGGAATCCGTAGGGGAGGGCGCCAGCACACAGGCCAGACTGGGGAGGCCTAAGAAGGAACTGAGAGCATGGCTGTCAACGCGAGGGGCGACAGCCTGCTGAGTGAAATGGGCCATCAGACACCCTAACAACGATCCTTTACTGAGCACCTACTATGGATCACAAGCTGCGCTAGGCACTTTACAAATACCACCTCGCTGAATCTTCACAACAAACCCGCAAGGCATGCATTATTATGATTGCCCCCATTTTATGGATGAAGAAACTGAGGCCCATAGAAGCTTAGGGGCTCGCTCAAGGTCACACAGTGGGAGAACTGGGATTCGAACCTATGGCCCATTTGGCTCCTGAACCCACGCGCAAAGCCACAGTCAGCGAGCTGGCGAAGGGGAGCCATTGGGATGTCTCCTAACCCTGCTCCCCACCCCAGGCCTAGCGCGCTCACCCGGACAAGGTTGCTGACTGCCGCCTGCACAGCGGCCACCGGCGCGGTGAGGTCAGGGATGGCTTTGCCGTCCACCTCGCCTTCCTCGTGCATGATCACCAGGTGCGAGATCTGCTGCGCCACGGGCTCCAAGATGCTCTCGATCGTGCGCGTATGAAACACCGGCATCGCGGCGGTGAGCAAGGGGCGGCGAACCGCAGGCTACAGAGAATTGGGAACGGAGGGGCCGGGAACCGGCAAAGAGACCGACTGCGAACAGCAACTACGGAGTCGGGGCTTCCCTCGGCGTAACCAGCCCCGCGGGCGCCCCGCCCTCTCGTGTCGCCGCGCCCAATGGCAGCACCGCTCAGACCGGGTCCGCCACTCCTATTGGTCCCGCTTCAAGATGCTCCGCCCTCGCTACCGCGCCGCCAACAACCCGCCCCGCCCCCATTCCCAAGGGAGGGGCCTGGGATTGGGGCTGCGCCGCAGGGATTGCAACCGGATTCCGGAGCCCTAACGCGGGGCGCTCCTTATAAGGGCATGGTGGGAGCGGAGCGTGCGGCTGGAATCAGTGGCCCCGCCCCCAGGAGCCACCTCCCGCCAGGGCTCTGCAGAGCTCCGCCCCTCTGCAGAATCACCTCAGCGGGGCGGGGTCTCCTCACCTCCAGCCGCTCTGGAATCTCAAGAGATCTGGGAGCCGTAGGTCTCCCCGCCCCCTCCTCAACTTTTCCTTTCGCACAATTCTTTCAAAATACTCTTTCCATTTTCCTCTCAGTAATACTTGGGAATGTTTTTGGTAAAACATTCATATAACAGGAATGCACATGTAACATGAGTGTCCCATTCATTCACACAGACACTCCACCCACTCTCTTCCTCAGAGATTTTCACTGTTAACGGTTAAATGTGTAGCCCTTTTTGACTTTTGGGTGTTCATTTTCTTGTACATATATATTTTCTAAGTAAGTGGGTTTAAACCTTTTCCTGGAATCTGATATTTTTCCCCTCAATTAAAATCCCCAGGTTATCTTTCACCATTGATAAATATAGGTCTACTTCATTTTTTAATGGCCGCATGGTATTCCATTGCATGAAATCAAACAATTTATATAACCAATTTCCTACTAATACACATTTAGGTTGAATTCTGTTTTTCAGTATTAAAAAACAGTTCTGCATGAACATCATTGTGTTATGCCCGTGTATATTTATCTGGCACAGAAACCTAGAAAGGAAGTAAAAATGAAAAAGTGTGTACATTTTACATTTTGATACAATCAAATTACCTTTTTCTCTCACAGTGCACTTTGTCTAAGACATCTTGTGAATGTATCTCGAATTCTTTTTCACCCAAACTTTCCCATTCCAAGGAACACTCTCACTAATACCACCAAGCTGATGTTCCTCAAGTCAAATGAAAATATTCCTCAAGGTCCCACATTTTCCAAGAGGCTAAACTATGTGTGTTGTCCTGTGCAGTTTTTGAAGCTACTTTTGTCCGGTAATATATATCCTCTTTTTCTATTGTGCATGTTGCCAAATCCTGCATTTTTCCTTCCCATAATATCTTCACTGTTTTGTTACTACTTCCATATCCTTATAGGTAACAGAATTCTGTATCTCTCTATTTTAAGCTAACATTATTTATACTTTAGAAGTTCTAGGCACTGTATAAACCCTTATTCAAATTGAGGTATATGCACTTTATACTACTTTATTCTCCCCCACTTTACAGATGAGGAAACTGAAGCTATGTTGTTCATCTAAAGTTTCACATAGGACCAACTACCCAATTTGTGGGGCCCAGTGCAAACTGAAAATGTGGATCCCCTTCCTCAAAAATCAGGAAAACCTGCTGTTAAAGACACTAAAATATGAAGTTCGTTCCCTTTTTTGGCAGCCTCTCTCTCAACCTGTGATGGTAATTTTTATTTACTATTTAATGTCACATTACCTGATCAGAGAGATACCTTTGAGGTGAATACAGACCCCCACAGGAACTTGGTGGCGTAGGCAACCCACTGGCTGCCTGGAGTCCCTCCTCTCAGCTGCTAGACTGGTATACTAATCCCAGCTAAAGGCAAGGAAACCAAGCCAGGCATCTCCCCTTCCAACAGGCCTGCCTCCACATAGGCAGATGGGTGACCTCAAAGACATCTTTCCCTCAATGCTGAGGGTCACTAAGGAACTGAATCAAGGGAGGTGAGAGACAGGACCACGCAAAAGCTGAAGTTCCAAACCCCGATGTGTGCTCCATTGTCCCATTGGACTTCTAAAATACAAACTCAAAGATAAAATTGGGTTGTTTTTTTTTTTGAGAGAGAGAGAGAGAGAGAGAACGAGTGGAGGAGGGTCAGAGAGAGAAGATGAAAGAAGATCAGAAGCAGGCTCTGTGCTGACAACCAATATGGGAGCCGTGAGATCATGACCTAAGCCGAAGTCAGACCCTTAACTGACTGAGCCACCCAAATGCCCCTCAAAAATAAAACTGTTAAAAATTAAGACCCTAACTACCGAGCATTAGACCTCAAATGTGAAGCTCTCTGAGTGCAAGGCCCTGTGCAACCACCCTGGCCTGTGAACCTGGTCCTTAGTTACACAGCTAGTAACCCAGGTCTGACCATACAAACTCTTAATTACTAAACACCTCGCAGGAACTCCCTTGCCTAATGGATCCTCTCTTCAAAACTAATAAAATTATTGTCTAGTTGACCACAGCTACCAAAGCTGTTTTCTCTGCTTATTATTTCACATAGTAATAGTAATATATGGGCCATGGAATTACATATGATCTTTTTTCTGTAATCCTTACTCTGCCTCCACTGTAATAATTATATACTTAAGTGTAGTTTAACACATTCTTCTGGCCTATGTATTTCCTGCAAATCGGCAGTAAGATTCAGAGACCTAATTATGCAATAGACTTCTAACTGTAATATATCATCCCTGCCTCCAATTTTATACTCCAGGCGACTCTAGACTAACCATATTAATTTCCCTAAATACCACATGGCACATCCAAGCCGCATGCTACCTTCCATCCACATCTGTGTCCACATCTGTCCACCTCCTGCCCCACATTCATGCACACCATCCAAAATCTTCCATGGCAACTTTTAACCTTTGTTAGTGTCAATGCCCTACACAGTCTGTGTTCAGACAAACCTCCTTACCTTCTGCTTCCCCATCAGACCCACAGAAAGGTGTGTTAAATAGTGCAAAGAGCACAAAGTTGGAGTCATCTAGAGTTCAAGCCATAATCCCAACTTCACAATTCGATTGGAATGGAACTCCAACAAGTGGCTTTTCTTCTCTCTCCCTGAATTTCTTTCTTTGTAAAAGTAGAATAATACCACCGTTATAGAACTGATGTAAGGATCGTGAGATGAATTTGTGTAAGGCACCTAGGAGACCCTCAGGAAAAGGGAGCTGTTACAACAGACATATTCACTCTCTCCAAAAATTACTGGTGGAGTTTCTCTTTTCAGCTTTTGCCTACATTTCTTTCCAACTAAAACATCTCTCTGATTGTCTAAGTCTTACCTACCGTGGTAGGCAAAATTCTAACACGTCCGCCTAGATTTCCTATCCCTGGTATAAGCCTCAGATCTGCAAGTGTAATGGATTTTATCTCCACGGTGATGTTATATAGCACAGTTGACCTTAAAATAGGGACATTATCCAGGCAAATCTGAACTAATCACATTAGTCCCTTTTTTTTTAAGTTTATTTCTTTATTTTGAAAGAGAGAGAGAGAACACGAGAAGGGGAGGGGCAGAGAGAGAGGGAGAGAGAGAGAGAATCGCAAGTAGGTTCTACTCTGTCAGTGCAGAGAGTCTGATGCGGAACTTAATCCCACGAACCATGAGATCATGACCTGAAACAAAATCAAAAGTTGGACACATAACCGACTGAGCCACCCAGGTGCCCCTTATTAGTCCCTTTAAATAAGCAAAGAGTTTTCTTCAGCTAGTCACGAGGAAGTTAAAAATTAGAACCACAGGGGCGCCTGGGTGGCTCAGTCGGTTGAGCATCCGACTTCGGCTCAGGTCATGATCTTGCGGTCTGTGAGTTCGAGCCCCGCGTCGGGCTCTGTGCTGACAGCTCAGAGCCTGGAGCCTGCTTCGGATTCTGTGTCTCCCTCTCTCTCTGCCCCTCCCCCACTCATGCTCTGTCTCTCTCTGTCTCAAAAATAAATAAACATTAAAAAAAATTAAAAAAAAAAAATTAGAACCACAGGAAGGATTTAACAAGCTGTGGCTAGATTAAAGATACAGGAGGCCACATGTCAAGGAATGCAGGCAGCCTCTAGGAACTGCAAATGGATCCTGGCTGACGATGAGGAAACGTAGACCTCATTCCCATAGCTACAAGGAGCTAAATTCTGACAAGTAGAATGATCTTGGGGGAGGGCCTGGGTGGCTCAGTTGGTTGAGCATCCCAGTGTTGACTACAGCTCAGGTCATGATCCCAGGCTCGTGGGATTGAGCCCCCGCTCTCTACCCAGTGTGGATCCTGCTTGAGAGTAAGGTTCTCTCTCTCTCTTTCTCTGTCTCTCTGTCTCTCTCTCTGCCCCTCCCCTGCTCATATGCTCACACTCTTTCTCTCTCTGGGGAAAGAGAAGGAGAAGGAGAAGAATGGTCTTGGAAACAGATTTTCCCACAGAGCCCCCAGATGAGAACTCTGCCAATGGACACCTTGATTTCAGAATGTGATAATGAGCACTGAGCCCAGCCACACCATGAAGGACAAACATCTGACCTTTACAACTGTGAGATGACACATGAGTGTTGTGAGGTAACTTGTTACGTAACAATAGAATACTAATGCACCTATCTTTAAGGTCTGCTTCTTCTAGTCCTTTGTATATGACTTCCCATCACAAAACCCTGGCATGAACTATTTATGCAAATCTTTTTTCCTTCGTAACACTTAACACAATTGCCCTTTTATCACATGACCACTTTGCGTTTCTCTCCTAATACAGAGACTGCTAAATGTCCCTGATATTTGTTCTGCTCTTTCTCCACGGTAATAGAATCCCAGATTTATAGCTGGGCACTTAGCCACATTGTTCCAATTTGACACATGGCAAGTTACAAAGCTTCATTTTTCTCATCTCTCAAATCGGGGTAATTATCTTTGGGATCTTTTTTAATGGAAAGGGCTTAGCACATATCACAAGAAATACATTAACAGAGGTCAATTCACAGTCTGCATTAGACTGAGAAACTAAGTCACAAAGAATGTGAAGACCATGGTGTCATGTACCAAGCAAGAAGAGATCATGATAAGGGCCCAAGGGTAAGAAAGAGTTTAAGGGACAGTGGAGTTAATCTAGCGGCAAAGGAAGAATGTTTGGTTAGCCAGGCACCTGGAGGTGGCAGCATGTTCCGGGATAGTGATTAAATTACAGTAGTCTACCCTTATGCACAGGAGAGGTACGTTCTAAGACTCTCAGTGGATACCTGAAACTGCAAATAGTATCAAACTCTATATACACTGTTTTTTCCTATGATAAAGTTTGATTTATCATTTAGGCACAGTAAGAGATTAACAATAATAACTGATAATAAAATAGAACAATTACAACAATATAGTATAATAAAAATTTGTGACCGTGGTCTTTCTCTCAAAATATCTTGCTGTGCGATATTCACCTTTCTTCTCGTGATGCTATAAGATGATAGAATGCCAACGTGATTAGATGAATGAAGTGAATGACATAGGCTCTGTGATGAAAGTGTAGGCTGCTATTGACCTTCTGACATTCGGGGCCATGGTGGACTGTGGACAACTGAAACCCCCAAAAGTGAAACCCAGGATGAGGGAGACTAGAGTCATCAGACTAAAATGAATGTTCACATGGCTCAAAGATAAGAATGAAAAGGTAAATTTACACAAGATTATAACCTAGAGAAGTTAAGGACTATGTGACATTTGCTCTTGGTTGCAGCTGGCTCAACATCACTCTGCCATATAATTAGTCGAAGGCCACTAATGATAGGGTGCCTTGTAAGATATGTAAAAATTTAGCATTTCTCAGTTAAAAATAATTGAGGAAGAGTTTTATTTTTAATGCTTATTTATTTATCTTCAAAGGGGGGCAGAGGAGGAGCAGAGAAAAGGAGACAGTGAATCCCAAGCAGACTTCACCCTGTCAGTGCAGAGCCAGACACGGGGTTTGAACTCACGAATTGTGAGATCATGTCCTGAACCAAAATCAAGAATCAGACGCTTAACCAACTGAGCCACCCTGGGGAACCAGAGGAAGAGTTTTTGATGATGGCAATTATTTCGCACAGTGCCCCACGGTGTGGGAAGCTTTAGATTCTTCTAAGTTCATAGCAATTCTCCAGGTTACATGGAAAACAAGAAGTACAGTTCTCTTTTATTACACAGACTGGGAAATTGAGACATAGTAGCAACTGTCAGTTTGAATACATGGGGAAATTTTAATCAAGGAGAGAGCTGATATAAAATCTAAGTCTTCTGTATTTAGTTGCAATTAGTTTAGTTTCTGGGCTCTCCTCCTGATTAATTTTTGGACTGTCCTATGTCAGTTATGTGCCTGAGGATTGGCTTATACCTTCTCAATACTCTCCAGTATACTTCACGCCCACTTGGGTAAATCTACAATTTACATACACACACTGCATTCCCCCAACTCACACAGATGTACCTTTCTGTTTATACCATCTCACCAACCTCTTCCCCCACACTGTCCCCACATCAGAACCACACAGTGGCTCAATCAGTAGTTCTTCCTTTTCTTCCCCAAATGCTGCATGTACACCACACTCTACCCCCCACCCCCACCCAAAACCACAACCACTTCCCCCATCACTTTGAAAACAACAGGGCTCTTTTCTTTTTTGTTACCCTTAACTTTATTGAGGTATAATTAGCAAAACATACATATATATATATGTATATATATATATATACACACATACACACAGACATATATGGTATACAATGTAGTGTTTTGATATACATTTGTACTGTGAAATGATTACTACAATCAAGTTATTTCACACATTCACAGTTACCATTTTTTATTGTGAGAATACTTAAGATCTACCCTTTAGAAATATACAATACATTATTATTAACTATAGTCATCATGCTGTACATTAGGTTTCTAGAACTTATTCATCTTATAACTGAAAGTTTGTACCCTTTAACAAACATCTCCCCATTTCTCCCACTGCCCCCCCACACCCCATCCCTTGGTAACTGTCCTTCTTTCTTTGCTTTTTCTTTTTTTTAATTTTTTAAAAATTTGAGTACAGATATCTCTTCAAGATGTAGATTTCATGTCTTTTAGATATACACCCAGAGTGGGATTGCATTATCCAAAGAAGACATCCAAGCGGCTAACAGGGATATGGAAAGGTACTCAACATCACTAATCATCAGGGAAATGCAAATCAAAACCACATTGAGATATCACTTCACATCTGTTAGGACGGTTATTATCAGAATGTCAAAAAATAGTAAGTGTTGACAAGGATGTGGAGAAAAGCGAATCTTTATTCCCTATTGGGAATATAAATTGGTGCAGGCACTATGGAAAACAGCAGGGAGGCTCCTCAAAAAGTAAAAAAATAGAACTATCTTATGATCCTGGTCGTTTCATTTCTTGACCAATTTTTTAAAAATTCAATGTGGATTTAAATCATTTTCAGCTTCGCATTTTTCCAGTGTTCTCACTTTTTTAATTGCACTTCAACCTTCTACATTGTGTGAGAAAGCTACAAAGAAAGCTATTAAAATTACGTAAAATTTCAGCTCCCAGAGATAACTACTAATAACATTTTAATATATTCCCTTTAAGCCTTTTTTCTGCTCATATATATTTTTATGTGTGTGTTCATTTTTTCTAACACAAATTTTTTACTGAGATAATTTATACACCATAAAATTCACCCTTTTAAAATATAGTGTTCAATTTTTATTCCTGCTATTTTCACCTTAACATTATTATATCAAGAACATATGCCCATGACATTGAATATTCTCCACAACTTTATTTTTTATAGTTTATTGCTATTTTAAACTATGCAAGAATTATAATTTATTTAAACATCTTCTTATTGGACACTTAAGTTGTCTCCAACTTTCCGTTATTGTAAATAATGCTTTGAAAAATAGTCTTGAGTTTTTATTTGTATAGGTATAGAAATATTGTTTTAACAAATTTTTACTTATGAAAGGGGCAAACACCACTGTTTGCTTACCCAATAGACATTCTCTCCTTCATTGTTAGTTTGTAGAATCTCATAGTTTGGAGAGGTATATTAGTTATCTATTGCTGTCTATAAATTACTCCAAAACAGGGGCACCTTGGTGGCTCGGTCGGTAAAGTGCCCGACTACAGCTCAGGTCATGATCTCATGGCTAGTCAGTTTGAGCCCCACATCGGGCTCTGTGCTGACAGCTCAGAGCCTGGAGCCTGTTTCAGATTCTGTGTCTCCCTCTCTGGCCCTCTCCCAATCATGCTCCGTCTCTCTCTCTCCTTCAAAAAGAAATAAACATTATAAATTACTGCCAAAACAATAATCCTTTATTCTCTCTCATGTTTTCTATGGCTCAGGAATTTAGAAGTGGCTTGGCTGGAAGATTCTAGCTTAGAGTCTCTCATAATGTTGCAGTCAGCTGGGGTCATCTCCAAAGTTCCTTCAGTCACATGTTTGATGCCTGGACTGGGAAGACTAGAGAGCTGGGGTCTTACATGGTAGAGCCTTTCAAAAAATCCCTTTCTATTTCGAGGTACCTGCGTGGCTCAGTTGATTAAGCATAGGACTCTTTATTTTGGCTCAGGTCATGATCTCAGCATGAGATCAAGCCCCACATTGGGCTCTGTGCTGTGTAGATACTGCTTAAGATTCTCTCTCTCCACCTCCCTAGACCCCTCCCCAACTCGTGCTCTCTCTTTCTTTCTCTCTCTCAGAAAAAAAAGAGAGAGAGAGAGAATTTCTTTCTATGTCTATGTGGTCCCCCCACCATTATCTCTCAAACATGCTAACTTCAGGGTAGCCAGGCTTCTTATATAGGACTCAGTACTTCAAAAAGCGCATATCTCAAGAGATCAGAGCTAAGCAGAAGCTGTATCACCTTTTCTAACCTAGCTGTACAAATCACAAGTATCATTTCCCACCTGAATCATACATAGGCCTATCCGGGTTTCAGAAAGGGAACATGGGCCTCATTCGTTCCGTGATAGAAAAGTATCAGTCACATTTAAGGAGACATTTGGAAAACCTAACCTGCCAGAAGAGGCAAACATGCTCAGAGAAGTTGGAGCCCTACCCAAACCTAAGGGGTGAACTATGCATTGTCTGAACCAAGTATGAAAATCCCACTCTTTGTTGTTAGTATAAAAGACACTGTTAGCTTTCCACCCAAAATTTCTTTCTCCTTCCCCCTATCAGAACCCAGCTAACCATACTAAATTACACAGGCTCTCTTGCAGCTGGGATAGCCAAGTAATAAATTCTGCCTTAATGAAACTAAGCTAAGAGATCTAGTAAAGCTTTCATCTTCCTGATGTAAGTCCTTACCCCTTTCTGATACACAAGAATACAGCTCCCAGGGATAGTTCTCAATAAGCATGGGCCAATCAACACTGTCTATCCCCGTGCTCATAGTGTTTGGTTCAGGAATGAGCATTTGATCCAATTTGGCCCAACATGAGAAAGAGTGACTCTCAGGTCTTATGTATAGGAGCTACCAAAGACATGCTTTCTTTTTCCCTCAAGGAATGATATGAAAATAGGAAGCATCTGCAGTCCTTTTGCTTTCATTAGGAAAAAGTTTGGAGCTCTGAGGAACACCATAGGAGTGTGAATTGGAAGGCAACATAAAAAAGTGAGAGAGAGACAGAAAGAGAAATATGTCTTCAGTAAAATTTTTATTTTGTACTCAATCCTCACCTAAAGCCAGACTGGCCTCAGGATTTTTCATTTGCTGAATGTATTGATCAGGGTTCTCTTGAGAAAAAGAGCCAGTAGGAAACGAAGAGATTTATTATGAGGAATTGGCTAGTGCCATTATAGAGGAGGACAAGTCCTAAGATCTGCAGGATGGTTGGCAACATGGAGGCCCAGGAGAGCAATGTTTTAATTCTAGTCTATGTCCAAAGACCTGGGAACCAGGAGGAGAACCAGGTCCGAAGACCTGAGAACCATAATGTGTAATACCTGTCAAAGGGTGACAGGCTCAAGGCCCAGAAAAAAACCCCATGTTTCACTTTTAGTCCAAAGGCAGGAAACAAGCTAATATCCCAGTTGGAATGTAGTGAGGAAAGAAAGAATTGTCTCTTACGTGGGGGAGGGTCACCCTTTTTGTTTCATTCAGCCCTTCAATTGATTGGATGAGGCCCGCTCACTTTAGAGAGGGCAATCAGCTTTAATGAGTCTACCAATTTAAATGGTAGTTTCATCCAAGAACACTCTCACAGAAACACTTAGAATAACATTCGACCAAATATCCAGGCAACCCATGGCCCAGGCTAGTTGACACAAAATCAACCAACACACTGAGCAAATTAATCCGTCTTGTGCTTCAAGACAGTTTGATTTGGGTTTTCTTTCACTTGCAACCAAAGAAGACTACATTGATATAGGGAATCTACTCTGTGCCAGACTATGCCAGGTGCACCAAAACGGTGAGCAAGACAGACCTCCCAGTCTGGCAACATATGTAGGAAGACAATTGCTTTCTTTTAATTTCCTTGAGTAATCTTTATGCCAAAAGTGGGGCTCGAACTCACACAACCCTGAGACCAAGAGTCGTACATTCCACCTACTGACCCAGCCAGGTGCCCCCAAACCATTGTTTTGTTTTTGGTTTTGGTTTTGTTTTGTAGAAACGGTATTAAGACACAACATTCAGATGACTGCAAGTTGGTTGACATCTTGACTGCAACCTCATAAAAGAAGAGACCCTGAACGAGAACTACACCGATAAGCTGCTTCTAAGTCCTTGACCCACAGATTTTTATGTGAGACAATAACCATTTTTGTTGTTTCACAGCTTAGATTTCAGGAAATTTTCCACACAGGATATTATCCATTTATTCCTGTGTGGAAAATCCACAAATCTGACTTTTATCATCATCACAGGTCAACTTTACCTGTTCTTGAAACTTATGTAATTGAATTCATACAGGACGTACTCTTTTGTTCCTGGCTTCTTCCACTCACTGCTATAGCTGTGAGATTCATCATAGGCTTACATCTAGAAATAGCCTGTTCTTTGTAATTGTCGTATAGTATTTTATTTCATAGATATACCAACATGTATCTTTTCTGCTGCTGTTGGAAATTTAATTTTGTCCCACATTTTGACTACATAGGTAAAATTTTTATGTACATTCATATGTGTCTTTTGGTTGGACATACATACACTCATTTTTCTTGAAAGCGATTTAATAAACTGTTTTAATGTTTATTTTTGAGAGAGAAAGAAAGCGCCAGCACATGCCAGTGAGGCAGGGGCAGAGAGAGGGGGGTAACAGAGGATCTGAAGCAAGCTCTGTGCTAACAGCAGAGAGCCCCATGTGGGGCTCAAACTCAGGAACCATGAGATCATGACCTGAGCCAAAGTCGGATGCTTAACTGATTCAGCCACCCAAGTGCCCCATGGAAGCCATTTTTAAAATGTAATATTTCTGGGCGCCTGGGTGGCTCATTCGGTTAAGCGCCCAAGAGCCCCGCATCATCGGGCTCTGGGCTGACAGCTCAGAGCCTGGGGCCTGCTTCAGATTCTGGGTCTCCCTCTCTCTCTGCCCCTCCCCCACTCACACTGTCTCTCTCTCTCTCTCTCTCTCTCAAAAATAAACATTAAAAAAATTTTTAAGTAATATTTCTTGCTTCTAACTCTCCTATACTACTGCTTACTCTGATATTTTACTTCTTCTCTTCTCCTGATGTTCTTTTTTTTTTTTAATTTTTTTAACGTTTATTTATTTTTGAGAGACACAGAGACAGAGCATGAGCAGGGGAAAGGGCAGAGAGAGAGGCAGACACAGAATCTGAGGCAGGCTCCAGGCTCTGAGCCATCAGCACAAAGCCCAATGTGGGGCTCGGACTCACAGACCGTAAGATCATGACCTGAGTCGAAGTCAGCAGCTTAACCAACTGAGCCACCCAGGCGCCCCTTAACCTTATCTTTTAAACATTTCCAAACAACCTTCTTTTAAAAAATTTTTTAAGTTTATTTATTTATTTTGAGAGAGAAGGAAAAAGCACATGTGTGCACACAAGCATGGGAGGGACAGAGAGAATTCCAAGCAGATTCCATGGCTATCAGCACGGAGCCCAATGTAGGGCTTGAACCCATGAAACTTGAGATTATGACCTGACCTGAAACCAAGAGTCAGTTGCTCAACCAACTGAGCCACCCAGGTGCCCCTCCAAACCACATTTAATTTGTAAATTTTAACTACTTACAATGGAAAAGGAATAATCAGAGGACATTGTTTTCTTAGCTGTGTGAGATGGGTTCTTCCTATCTCCCTCATTCCCATGGATTTTTGTAATCCATCAAAAAAGAACTTTCAGTCCTCCTAGATTCTTATGTACAGAGAACTTATTTCAGCAATATTTTTGCAGATCTAAGAATTATGCCAGTGAGTAAAAGTACTACATAACAAAATTGACGAATGGCTAATTTTGCATATACTAGCAATTCTCAACCTTTTTGGTCTCAGGATCTCCATATACTTTTTTCTTTTTTAGGACCTCTGTATACTCCTAAAAATTATTGAGGACTCCAAAGGTCTTTTGTTTATGTGATTATACTTATCAATATTTACTGCTTTAAAGAAATTGATAAAACTTTTACACATTTATTAATTCATTTTTTAAAATAATGATAAACCCATCATACATTAACATAAAAAACATATTTTAATTTTTTTTAGAGACAGAAAGAGAGATAAAGCTGAAAGCAGGGTAGAAGGATAGAGGGAGAGAAAGAACCCCAGGCATGCTTCGCGCTCAGCACAGAGCCCAATGCAGGGCTCAATTCCATGACCCCAGGATCACGACCTGAGCCGAAATCAAGAGTTGGTCACTCAACCAACTGAGCCACCCGGGCGCCCCCAAATAACATATTTTTATTAAAAATAATGTGGCCCTCCTGGAAGTGTCTCAGACACTCAAAGCAGTCCCTGGAACTGCACTTTGAGAACCACTGGTCTGTGCTGATGCTCCTTTGCCCCATCATATCATTTTGTAGAAGTCATCTTTTATTTTGACTTCTCAGCATCACATCTATCTTTATTCGGTGACAAAACCCTTCTTTCCTAAAGAGAACTTATTCAAGATGGTTAAGACGAAGTCGACCATGCCCATTTCTCACTCAGTGATAAGCATGTGACCCATGATGGGCTAGAGTTTCTTGGGAACTCTCATGCTGAGCTATTAGAAAATTATTTCTCTCTTTCTATCTCTATCTCTCTGTCTCTGTCACTGTCTTCCCTCTCAACCTCCAGGTTGCAAATCATGTTTTAGGAAAGCCTAAAAACACCTTTCTTCCCCATTATGTAGAGAGAGCCTTCTAAGAAGTGGGAAGCCCCAATTCTCGATGACATTATTTGAATTACTGGAGCAAGCCAGTACTGAAAAATCTCTCCTCCCTCTTCTCAGTTATGCTAGCCAGTTTGCAAAAGTTAGGTCTTTGTCACTGGCAAGTGAAGGAACACTGCTTAATACACATTAATAACATTTACACATCAATTATAGCCTTCAACATTTAAATGTAATGTATTTCAGGCATTTAGGGGGTATGGAGTCTTCCAGACATTTAGTTCTAAAATGTGGGTGCACCTCAGAATCAACTAAGGGAGCTTTTTCAAAATACAAACTTCTAGATTCTGCCCAAAATACTCTGACTCAGTTGGTCTGTGATAAAGTCAAAGAATATGCATTATTAGTAAGGTCCCTTGGTGATTCTGACAGAATCAGTATAAGATCTGGCATTTGATAAACACTAATCTAGAAAGCTATCCATTCCATCTGTAAAAACAATACTTGCTACAGTATGGATTTCTATGCTTCTATAAAGAAAACTTCCTTGGCTAGTACAGGAATGCTATGATCTCCAGAAATTCACTTAAGAGAAATCCTGAAATTTATAAATTTAGTAAAACGTTCACACAAGGCATGGCACCCATGCACTTCCCATCCCCTTTCAGCTAAGATCATTTAGGGGTTCTTTGCTATCTTCTTCGAATTTCTATCTTGTCCTCATCTTTGCCAACTAAACCGTTAACTCTATGTGTTAATATACATATATAATATACAACACTGTACAGTATCTGGCAACTCAGCATCTTGCCAATCAATAACAGACATCATAGGGCGCCTGGGTGGCTCAGTTGGTTGGGTGGCCGACTTCGGCTCAGGTCATGATCTCAAGGTCTGTGAGTTCGAGCCCCGCATCGGGCTCTGTGCTGATGGCTCAGAGCCTGGAGCCTGCTTCGAATTCCCCTGCTCGTACTCTGTCTCTATGTCTCTCAAAAATAAATAAACATTTTGAAAAAAAATAAATAACAGACATCATTCAAATGTGCAAAAAACTACTAATAAGGACAATTTGAACACCATTAGGCAGGGCACCAAAGCAAAATCTAGGAAACTCAGGCAGAAATTTCTTTTTTTTTTTATAATAGTTTATTTTCAAATTGGTTTACATATAACACCCAGTGTTCATCCCAACACGTGCCCTCTTTAATGCCCGTCACCCCCTCTCCCCCCTCCCTCACTCCCCTCACCCTCAGTTTGTTCTTAGTCTTTGAGAGTCTCTCATGTTTTATCTCCCTCCCACTCTGTGTCTTTTTTTCCTTTCCCCCTCTTCCCCTCTGCCTGGTTTTTGCTTAGTCTCACAAAGTCCACCTATGCGTGGAAACATATGATATCTGTCTTTTTCTGACTGACTTATTTCACTTAACATAATACCCTCCAGTTCCATCCATGTTGCTACACATGGCCAGATTTCATTTTTTACTCATTGCCACGTAGTAGTCCATTGTATATATGTACCACTCAGGCAGAAATTTCTAATTAATTGATCATTATCAACCCTTAGCTGATCTAAAGTGATGGGGAAGATTTTGAGAGACATGTTTGGAAATGGTATTTGCAAATAAGGATTTTGTATATTATAATTACAAAAGTTTTGTTTTGTGTTCCCTCAATAAAATGTATTGCTTTTTTCATACAGAGATGTATTATCTTATTAAATTTATTTCTAAATTGTTGATAATTGGAATAGCTTTTGAAATGACCCTTTCCAGGAAATTATTTATAATTTAAAGAAAGGCTATTTTTAAATTTACCATAAGATAAATTCTCTTATTAGTTGTAAATAAGATTTATTTTGATAGAGTCTCTTGGGTTTTCTTGTTATGTAATCAGATCATCTGAAAAATCAAATTCATGTTGCCACTTTATTTGATTTATTCCTATATATCTTATTTTCTTATCTTATTGCATTAGCTACAACCTTCAATATATCAATATAGTGATGCTGATACTCATCTCTTTTTTAATGATAATTACCTTAGTATATCACCACTTAATATGATTTTACTCTTTGATATATAGTAAAGATTCTTAGTCAGAATATAAATTAGTCAACTAAATGATTTCAAAGAGGCATGTATCCATTAAAAATGCTTTTAGCTACAAATAATAGAATCATACGACTGGCATAAACAAATAGGAAGTTAACTTCCAATTTTGACCAAGACAGAGTAACAGGGACCAGATTTACCATCTTGCCTAAAAACTAAGAAAACAGACAAAATGCTTGAAACAATCGTTTTCAAACATTCACCAATAGACAGTGCATGGTAGTAATACCTGAAGGAAGAGAAATAAGCGGTGCAAGCTTTAAATTGCCCTGGCTCACTGCCAGGGAGGAGGAACCCAGAATCCATAGTGCCCCAGAGTTGAAAAAGTTTCTCTAGGAGTACAGGCAAGTCAATGTGAATCAAAACTTGCTTCATTCTCTGCCCTCTGTAGTCTGAATTACTTTACTTTTTCATCCATAGTCTGGAAAATAACTGTCCAAACTTTCTTTGTTCTCTCTCCGTTTTGTCTCACCTGCATTCTCCCTAATAAATAGGCTGCACATTTAATAGCATCTTGATTTGCTTTTCAGTGAACCTGAACTAACAGATCAGTATCAATACAGTCTGGTTTATCCAGTTTTAAAAAACTATCATGTGAAGGGCAAAAATACCCCAGAGCTATCATTGTGTACAGTCACTCCTCCAACATGAGGTGAAGTTCATGTCTGTAGTCTCTCCTGTAATCCTCAGGTTCCCTCCTAAAATATCAACAGAAAAAATTTTTACAGTACTCTTCAAGAATGAGTAATAATTATAGGCATAAGGCAGCCTAGATTCGTGGAAGAAAGAACAGTTCCCCTTCAAGGTCACTAAAGATACACCCAATTTACATGATCCAACACATAATTTCTTGATTGAAAATCACCACATTTTAATTGGTTTATTCCATTTTTCTCCTAAGAACTAATGTTGGATACTTTGTATTTATTTGCATAATTTTAAAACAAAGTCGTGGCTTCCCAGAACAGAGGGGAGTCAACTTTCAATGTGTATCCAAATCTTCACTTGTTAGCAAGAAGTAACTGCTTATAATTTTTAAGTAACAGTGTTTATTTGGCTTAAAAAAAATCTCAAGATCCAGTTTCTACCAAGGCAATCCATTGCATATATTTTGTCTCATTTATTCCCAAGAAGAATAATGTCTTTTATTTATCTCCATTTTACAGAAGAGGAAACTGCATTTCAGAGAAATTAGGAAATTTACCCACAATTGCTTCACTAACTCTTATAGACAGAAATTAAACCAAGTTCCTTCTGGTTCACAATCTAGTGTCTTTTGTTGCTTTTTGAGATGCCAGTGAAAATTTAGTTTGCCAAAATCTTTGCTAACAATAATATATGATGGATCTTTAAGCAAACCTGCTTGTCCTTCGTGTTACTTAAGAATATGAATGGTCTGTGTACTGCTTGGTCAAAAAGTTGAATATACGTAAATGTCTGCTATATGTTGCTCAAGTTTCTGACACATAGGAAAAAAAGGACTTTTCTCTTCCTCTTCCCCTTCATTGGGGCTGAGCTTTCCACTGGTACCTAATAGAGAGTGGAAGTTGACATGTCCAGGGTTAGGCAAATAAGTAAACAGATTTCTCACTATCAGAGAAAAGAGTTACAGCTATGGAAATTAGGAAGTCCAGAATATATCCGGAGTGCTGCAAAGGAATTGGAGATATCTGTGTTATGGCCTGAGTAGATAGACAAACAAATATAATTGGGGGAGGGTATTCTAGCTCTGTTTACTAAGAGGGTCTAGAAGCAATGTCATTCTAATAACAATGAACATTTTTAGATCTTTTTTTCTAAATAACATTATCCACTAAAAGGAACTAGGTCTCCTTGCCAAAATGGTGCACTCTAGGACTAGAGCAGGGAAAATATTAGATGTATGTATTTGGAACATTTTATGACACCAGAAGGTAAAAAAAAAAAATGCTTGAAAAATTACAGGGACATGTCTATAATACACAGTAACCAGCTTGAAGCGGCTCTTACTGGTAAGTCTGGGACAAATTGAGTATCAAAATAAATAATGATAATAACAGATTGCAAACCTATGAGTACTAGAGAAATCCTGAGTCCCTACTGACATTAATTAATTAATGGGAGAGAAAGGAAAGCTCTATCTTACCTGATAAATCTAGAAGGAATGACGAGATTAGAAAATCCCCATTTCATAGTCATCAGAATAATAATTTGTTCAGGCTAGAATCATTAATTGATGGTAAAACTGGTGAAAATTTGCTAAGAAACAAGATAGTCAAATGATCTCAAAGATTCTTGCTACAAAATAAGCATTTATTATGTTACAATAGGGAAGTTGGCATACTCCATCTTAACTAAGTAATAAAAGTTGACATCGTCATTAATGGAACAAACTGACATCACATACCTCCTCATATGATTCCTGGAGGCTAGCACAGCATACTTCTGTAAGATTTCTGCCAAAATGTATAAATTATAAAGAAACATCAGACAACTCCCAGTAACTGAGAAGCATTCCAATTGGTTTGGGCTCTCCAAAACGATCAGGATCATGGAAGGTCATTAAATATTGAGAAACTGTTCCAGATAGAAGGAGACTAAAGAGACACAACAACTAAATGCAACATGTGATTGTAAACTGAATCCTGGACCTATAAAGGACATTATTGAGACCCTGGGTAAGATTTGAATAGGGTATGTTTATAGGATGATATTATTAGATCAATGTTAATTTCCTGATTTCTATTGTTGTACTGAATTCTTGCACTGACGAAATACAAACTGAAATATTAAAGGAGCCTGCTTGGGATTCTCTCTCCCTCTCTCTCTGTCCTTTCCTGCTCACTCTCTCTCAAAATAAACAAATCGACTTTAAAAAATTAAAAATGAAAAACAAGAGGGGCACCTGGGTGACTCAGTCAGTTTAGCATCCAACTCTTGATTTCGGCTCAGGTCATGACCTCACAGTTCGTGAGTTCAGGCCCCACATTAGGCTCCATGGTGACAGTGAGGAGTCTCCTTGGGATTCTCTCTCTCTCTCTCTGCCCCTCCTCCACTCACACTCATACTTTCTAAGAAAGAGAGAGAGGGAGGGAAGGAGGGAGGGAGGAAGAGAGGAAGCAAGGAAGGGAGGGAGGAAGGAAGGAAGGAAGGAAGGAAGGAAGGCAGGGAAAGAAGACAGACAGACAATGGCATTTTCTTCCCCCAAATAGCTCTAAGAAGAACAAAGCCCAACAACACCTGTGGGATTAAAAGATTGGAAGAATATAAAACAAAAATATTTCATTTCAATTATTTATGCTGCATAATAAAACCACTCCAAAATGCAGTGGCTTTATTGTATTATCTGTCCTGATTCTGTGGGCTGATTGGCCTCAGCTGGGAGTTCTGCTCCATGTGATGGCAGATGCTGCTGTAGTCATTTGGGTGTCCCCTAGGCTGAACATCCGAGATGGCACACTCACATGTCTGGAACTTTGCTGGGGTTGGTTAGAAGAGGGGGAGACCTGAAATAGGCCACTGGATGGCTGGGGCCTCTTTGTCCATGCAGTTGCAGGGTCTCTTCCTTTCTACCTGGCCTCTGTAAGTCACTTCTCCATATGATCTCTGTGGGGTAACTTGATCAGAGGCTGGTGGGTGGTGAAAGAATTTCCCCAACGCAGAACAAAGGAGAGAGAAGTTTATTGACTATACTGCAAGGGAGCAGCGGGCAGGAGAGCAAAGGAGAGACTGTCTGCCAGGAGGCAGTCAAGTGGGGAGTGGGGGAGCCGTATTTAAGGGGGAAGGTGAGGAGGTATGAGAATTTTCCTTTTTTCGGTACCTGTATCCAGGTATAAGTAACTCATTGGTCAGCTAGGGTTATGGATATTTTGAGGTAGGTGGCCTAATGGGCCTGTTTGTATTCAGTTATGAGATCTCTGTGGGCCCCTCTACCCTATTCAGGTTTCCATTGTTCAAGCTGGTTGACTAACTTGAACAGCAGATTAGCCAGACTTCGTACATGGCAGTTCAGGACTCTTTTCAGAAGTGCAAAAGCAAAAATTGTCAAGTATTCTTTTTTTTTAAAATGTTTATTTATTTTTGAGAGACATAGAGACAGAACGTGAGCAGGGGAAGGGCAGAGAGAGAGGGAGACACAGAAACTGAAGCAGGCTCCAGGCTTTGATAAGCCATCAGCACAGAGCCCGACATGGGGCTTGAACTCACAGACAGTGAGATCATGACCTGAGCTGAAGTCAGCCGCTTAGCCAACTGAGCCAACAAGGCACCCCAATTGTCAAGTATTCTTAAGGCTTAAGTCTAGAACTAGTCTAATGTCGCTTTCAGTGTATTCTACTAGTTAAAACAAAACAAAAAAAAGTAGAGAAATGTTCAAACATACAAAAATTATATGAGTGTTCATGCACCCATCCTCTAGCTTCAAAATTTTATATGATATTTTATTTTATTTTATTATTTTAGGGAGGCTCCATGCCCAACATGGAGCCTAGTGCAAGGCCTGAACTTATGACTCTGAGATCAAGACCCGTGGTGAGATCAAGAGTTGGATGCTTAGCTAATTGAGCCACCCAGGCGCCCCTTGTATGACATTTTTAATCTAACTTAAATTAATAGTAATTAAAAAAAGAGTCAAAGGGTCAATCCAGATTCTGTGTGAGAGGGGAACATACAAAAGCATGAATAACAGGGACTATTTCAGGGGCCATCTTTGGAACTTAGCTACCACACCATCACAGCAAATTTACCTGTCTCCTTGCCAGAAATTTGTTATATTTTAAAATCATGTTAAAGACTAGTCTTTAAAAGCCATATATGAACCAAAGCAAACTAGATTAAAGCTGAGACATGCTATAGATTTTTGTATAAGTTTTCTTTTCTTCCTTCTCTCTGACCACTTATGTAATTTTGTGGTTGTTTCTTGTGGTTTTAAACCATCTGCTTTCTCTTCTCACTAAAACCTTGCCATATCTGAGCAGTACACTAACTACCTTGATTTATGAAGGTATTCTTGATTATATTTTTATTAATTCTTTAGATTTCAAGGACAGGTTGAAATAACCAAATGGATTTTTTTTAATTTTTATAATTATTTTTTCTATTAAATTTAATTTTATAAAGTTATGTAGTACTAAAAACCACTTTTTAAATATATATAATTTATTGCCTAGTTAGCTAACATACAGTGTATATAGTGTGCTCTTCTTGGCTTCAGTAGATTCTCATGATTCATGACCTCCATATGACACCCAGCGCTCATCCCAACGAGTGCCCTCCTCAGTGCCCATCACTCATTTTCCAACCAAATGGATTTTGATCATGTTCTGTCACCATCATAACCTGAAGTTTTAGCAGCTTTATTAAGATTTAATTTAAATGCTATAAAATTCATAAATTTAAAGCTTACAATTCACTGGTTTTTAATATGTTTACACAGTTGTGAAACCATCCCCAGAATCTGTTTTAGAATATTGTCATCATCCCAAAAAAAGAAACCTGCTACCTTTTTTCATTCACTCCCTTTTACACTATCCCCAACCCCCAGCCTGGGTATCACTAATCTATTCTGTTTCTATTGATTTACCTATTCTAGACCATTCATGTTTGTGGAATTATACAGTATGTAGTCCTTTGTGATTGACTTTCTTTCTTTCTTCCTTCCTTTCTTTCTTTCTTTCTTTCTTTCTTTCTTTCTTTCTTTCAGAGAGAGAGAGAGCACAAGTGAGTGAGAGGCAGAGAGAGAGGAAGAGAGAGAGAAACTCACGAAGTCTCCATACTGTCAGCATGGACCCTAAGCCGGGCTTAAGCTCACCCAATGCAGGGATTGAACTCACGAACTGTAAAATCATGACCCAAACTAAAGTTAGATGGTTAACTGAATGAGCCACACAGGTGCTCCTGTGATTGGCTTCTTTCAATTAGAATATTTTCCAGGTTCATCAATGTATACAATAGCATGTAACAGTCCTTCTTTTTATTGCTAACAATATTCCATTGTGTGGATAATCCATGTTTTATCAATTATCAGTTTATGGGCATTTGGATTGTTTCCAGTTTTTGGCTATTATGAACAATGCTGCTATGAACATTCAGACATATATGTTTGTTTTTTAAGTTTATTTATTTATTTTGAGAGAGTGAGAGAGAGAATGAGTGGGGGAGGGGCAGAGAGAGACATAGAGAGAGAATCCCAAGCAGGCTCTGCACTCTCAGCACGTGGAGCCCCGTGTGGGGCCCAATCTCACAAACTGTGAGCTTATGACCTGGGCTGAAATCAAAAGTCAGACACTTAACAGACTGAGCCACCCAGGCACCCCTCAAACACATGTTTTATGTGGACATGAGTATTCATTTCTCTTGGGTTGATATCTGGTACAAGAATATTTAAATATATTTTATAATATATTAATCCTATATATTTATTAAGCTTATATAA
Organism: Paguma larvata; assembly: GCA_030068075.1. Classification (NCBI taxonomy): domain Eukaryota; kingdom Metazoa; phylum Chordata; class Mammalia; order Carnivora; family Viverridae; genus Paguma; species Paguma larvata. Next base: position 66,511,107 of record CM057837.1, read on the forward strand.
TTAATTAAATGTAATTACATTTATACATTTAATTAATTTTATGTGTTCTATAATATATATGATTCATTGATATTTTTATGAGAAAGCTAAAGGTTATTTTCTGGTTATTAAACTTTATCTTTCTAATCTTTATCTTCAATAAAACAACAAATAATAGTTAATTTGGGAGAAGATGATTAGAGAATTTGGTGAGACCTTTATGTAAAGGGTAAAGGAATTTGCAATCCCTGTCAAAATAACACCAGCATTCTTCACAGAACTAGAACAAACAATCCTAAAATTTGTATGGAACGCGAAAAGACCCCAAGTAGCCAAAACAATTTGAAAAAGAAAACCAAAGCTGGAGGCATCACAGTCCTGGACTTCAAGATGTATTACAAAGCTGTAATCATCAAGACAGCATGGTACTAGCACAAAAACAGACACTCAGATAAATGGAACAGAATACAGAACCTAGAAATGGACCTACTAACGTATGGCCAACTAATCTTTGACAAAGCAGGAAAGAATATCCAATGGAGTAAAGACAGTCTCTTCAGCAAATGGTGCTGGGAAAACAGGACAGCAGCACGCAGAAGAATGAACCTGGACCACTTTTTTACACCACACACAAAAATAAACTCAAAATGGATGAAAGACCTACATGTAAAATGGGAAGCCATCAAAATCCTCAAGGAGAAAGCAGGCAAAACCCTCTTTGACCTTGGCCGCAGCAACTTCTGACTCAACACGCCTCTAGAGGAAAGGGAAATGAAAGCAAAAATGAGCTATTGGGACCTCATCGAAATAAAAAGCTTATGCAGAGCAAAAAAAACAAACAGCAAAACTAAAAGGCAACCGATGGAATGGGAGAAGATATTTGCAAATGACATACCAGAAAAAGGGTTAGTATCCAAAATCTATAAAGAACTTATCAAATTCAACACTCAGAAAACAAATAATCCATGGCAAAAGACATGAATAGACACTTCTCCAAAGAAGACATCCAGATGGCCAACCAACACATGAAAAAAATGCTCAACATCACTCATCATCAGGGAAATACAAATCGAAACCACAATGAGATACCACCTCACACCTGTCAGAATGGCAAATATTGACAACTCAGGCGACAACAGATGTTGGCAAGGATGCGGAGAAAGAGGATCTCTTTTGCACTGCTGGTGGGAATTCAAACGGGTGGAGACGCTCTGGAAAACAGTATGGAGGTTCCTCAAAAAGTTAAAAATAGAACTACCCTATGACTCAGCAATTGCACTACTAGGTATTTATCCAAGGGATATAGGTGTGCTGTTTCAAAGGGGGCACATGTATGCTAATGTTTATAGCAGTGCTATCGACAATAGCTAAAGTATGGAAAGAGCCCAAATGTCTATCAACGGTTGAATGGATAAAGAAGATGTGGTATAGAAATACAATGGAGTATTACTCAGCAATCAAAAAGAATGAAATCTTACCTTTGGAACTACGTGGATAGACCTAGAGGGTATTATGCTAAGTGAAATTAGCTAGTCAAAGAAAGACAAATATCATATAACTTCACCCATATGAAGACTTTAAGATACAAAGCAGATGAACATAAGGGAAAGGAAGCAAAAATAATATAAAAACAGGGAGGGGGACAAAACATAAAAGACTCTTAAATATAGAGAACAAACTAAGCATTGCCAGAGGGGTCGTGGGAGGAAGGATGGGCTAAATGGGTAAGGGGCATTAAGGAATCTACTCCTGAAATCATTGTTGCACTATATGCTACCTAACTTGGATGTAAATTAAAAATAATAATAATAAATAAATAAATAAGTAGTAATTAAATTTAATTTAAAAATAAAATAAAAAATAATTTTAGAAATAAAAAGGGGTAAAGGAATTTGATTTTTTCGTTCATTTTTGAGAGAGAGAGAAAGAGCACTCGTGTGCGCCAGCAGGAGAGAGAGCCAAAGGGAGAGAGAGAGAAAAAATCTTCAACAGTCTCCACCCTCAGCATGTAGCACATGATCCCATGACCCTGGGATCATGACTTGAGCCCAAATCAAGAGTCAGATGCTCAACCAACTGAGCCACCTAGGTGCCCCAATAATTTAGGAACTGAAACATTGAAACGGAACTGCATTGTTTAAAATCCTGATTCTACCATTCACAAGATGTATGACCTTAGACAAGTTACTTAACTTCTCTGAGCTTCAGTTTTCTTATCTGCAAAGTGGAGGAAAATATAATAATAACTATCTTATCAGATGATTGCTATGATTAAATCAGATACCTCTAAACTTAATGCTAGGCACTTTGTAAATATGTATTGTTAGTAATTATTAATAATAATTTATATGCAGCTGCATTATTACATTTACAAAATTTATTTATTTATTTTGAGACAGAGAGGGAGAGAGAGTGCACCGCATGCTTGTGTGTGTTTGTGTGTTTGTGTGTGCACACAGGTATGTGTGCAGGTGATGGAGGGGCAGAGAGAGGGAGAGGGAATCCCAAGCAGGCCCTGTGCTGTGGAGCCAGACACAGGGCTCCAGCCCACCAACCAACAAGTCATGACCTGAGCTGAAACCAAAAGTGGGACACTTAACAAACTGAGCCACCCACACAACCCTACATTGTTACATTTTTTAAATGGTGTCTTTTTTTTTTTTAATGTTTATTTATTTTTGAGAGACACAGAGACAGAGTATGAGCAGGGGAAGAGCAGAGAGAGAGAGGGAGACACAGAATCTGAAGCAGGCTCCAGGCTCTGAGCCATCAGCACAGAGCCCGACGCGGGGCTTGAACTCACAGACCGTGAGATCATGACCTGAGTGAAGTTGGCCGCTCAACCAACTGAGCCACCCAGGCGCCCCCTACATTGTTACATTTTTATAATGAAAATGAATTGCTTTTGAACTTTTTTATTTATTTATATTTAACTTTTTAAAATTTTTATTCATTTTTGAGAGAGAGAGAGAGAGAGAGAGAGAGAGAGTGAACAGGGGAGGGGCAGAGAGAGAGGGAGACACAGAATCCAAAGCAGGTTCTAGGCTCTGAGCTGTCAGCACAGAGCCCAATGCAGGGCTCAAACTCATGAACTCATGAGCTGAAGTCAGACGCATAACCTACTGAGCCACCCAGGCACCCTGTTTTTGAAATTTTAAAAACAATTTTTAAATGTGTGAAGTCAACCTTAATGTTCAGTGTTTAGTAATATAAATGCATTCTTAAATTATCAAATCATGCTTTGAGCTGGAAAATAGAAATTTTGCCCTGCTTTCTTGGTGTTTCAGAGGAAACAGCGACTGCTGGCTTAAGGTCTGAAATTGTGCTTTAGTTATTCTTTTCCATTTTATAAATCAAAGAGAGACAATTTCCTGGGCACAAACATTCATGAAGTTGTGGTACCATTTTTACCAAAATTGATCCTAAAACAATTACTAATAATACCAAATTTCCTAATCTACAAGGAGTTCCTTTTAATATTCCATTGGTCATTTGGATCAGCAAAGTAATTCCAACTAAATTTCATGTTGACCCCTAAGGCTTTTTGTTTTAGAGGAAAAGAACTCTTGCTAATAATCTAGCATCTTCTCCAAGATCCTGTCTCATCTCCCTTTGGCTGATTGGAGCATTCCATTTTAATTCATTGCCTGTGGAATTAGTAATTATATGATTTCTCTTGTGACTCCAATCTTAAATAATGATATTCCTTTAATAAGTCTTGTTCTATTTATGGGGCTTAAAGAGAAATTTCATTTTTAAGAGAAAACAGCAGCAATAGTAGAAATAACTGTTAAAATGTATTCTAGAAGCCATTTTCTGACCTGTTTCCTGTTGCTTTATTCATGTTTCTGATCAGAAGAACTGGAATGCAGAATGAAGAGCTTGTGAGGTTCTCACCCTGGCTCCTCCCACCCATGCTTGGATTCAAACAAGTGGCCACTTACCGGCATCTCCAAGTGGAGTGCAGAGCCATTTTCCAGACCTCAGGAGTCTATAGCCTTTCACCAACCAAGCTGTAAGTAATGTAACAAGTACTTTTCTCAAGGCTGTCTTTCTGTGTGTGAGTGTGTGTGTGTGTGTGTGTGTGTGTGTGTGTGTCCGCTTTATTGAGATATAGTTTATATACTACACAATTTACCCATTTAAAGTGTAAAACTCATTGGTTTGTTTTGGGTTTTTTTGAGAGAGAGAGTGTGTGTGTGCGCACAAGCTGGGGAGGGGCTTGTGAGAGGGAGAGGAAGGGAGAGAATCTTAAGCAGGCTCTACACCCAGAGCAGAGCCCAAAGTGGGGCTTGATCTCACAACCCTGAGATCGTGACCTGAGCCAAAATCAAGAGTTGGATGCTTAACCAGCTGAACCACCCAGGCACCCCTCATTGATTTTTAATATAATCACAGAGTTGTGCAATTATCATCAAAATGAATTTTAGAACATTTTCATCACCCCAAATAGAAATCCAATACCCGGTAACAACACTCCCCTTTCCACATAATGACAACAAAGATTACCAAAAGAAGTATTTAAATTTATCCTACTAAAGCAAAAAGGACAGATTAGAAGGAATGCTCAAACTGTGCATAGTGTTCTAATTTTTAAATTCTATAATTGTGTTTTGTCCTATCTCAAATTGTGCAAAGAATATTTTTAAGGATTCTTATTTTTTAATACGGGAAATTTATACTTTATAACACAAAGGTTTGAAATCGAGAAGATATAGAATTTTCCAGCATCTAAAATTGTTAAAATTGAGGCACCTGATTAGACATCCACTTCGGCTCAGGTCATGATCTTGTGGTTCGTGAGTTTGAGCCGCGTGTCACGCTTTGCGCTGACAGCTCAGAGCCTGGAGCCTGCTTAGGATTCCATGTCTCCCTCTCTCTCTGCCCCTCCCCCTCCCCTGCTCATGCTCTGTCTCTATGTCTCTCTCAAAAATAAATAAAAATTAAAGTTGTTAAAATAAATAAAAGAATCACAGAAACCAACCAACCAAACATTCCCCTATTCATCCCAGCCCTAGGCAACTACTAATCTATTTTCTGTCTCCATGAATTTGCCTATTCTGGAAATTTCATATAAATGGCATCATATAATATGTGGCCTTTTGTGTCAGACTTTTTCATTTATCATAATGTTTTCAAAGATCGTGTTGCAGTGTGTATCAGTACTTCCTTTCTTTTTATGGCTGAATAATAGTCCATCATATGGAGGTGCCACGTTTTCTTTACCCATTCATTAACTAACGGATTTTTGGGTTGTTTCTACTTCTTGGCTATTACAAATAATGTCACTATGCACATGCACATGCAAGTTTTAGTGTAAACTTATGTTTTCATTTATCTTGGGTGTATGCCTAAGAGTAGAATTACTGGTCCATGTGTTTAACCTTCTGAGAAAATGCCAGATTGTTTTACATCAAGGCTGTCTTAAGATCTATCTGGTCTTGGGTTCATTGTTCTTCTGTTTGAGTATGGCCTTGGAAATAGGCCCTTGCTGTTCAGGTAAGAGACTTCTGTCAAAGATTCTCACTATATTATGATCTGAACTTAGCAGTCTAAAAAAGTATGTGCTTTTCAACATTTTTGAAAATATGGAGATTAGCATTCTTTTATCTAGGAAAAAAAAAAAAAGAGACCTGTTTCTCAGGTTTCCAGAACCATATAGACTCTTGTGGAGCATTTGCTTCTTCTCACCCTAAAAGGCTGAGTAGACTTTAGGGGCAGGTCGAGCAAAGCATAGTGGTATAAATAAAGGGGCATTACAAAAGAAAATAGGTCTTCATTATTGCAAGGAAATTCTTCATTTCGCTTACAACATCCCTTGTTACAGAAGTCAGATATTCATATGGGCTAACAAGGTTTTATTGTAGTCACTCACACCTTAGCACAAATTACTTAAATAATCACACTTTCCTCTTACCCCCTGGTGGAGTACAGATTAAGGTGTTCTGGTAGTAGAGGAGGTACTTTAAAAAGGAGAGAGAAAACAAGCAATTTTAGAGCCTAAAAAGGGGAATTGGGACACACTACATACATTACATTTAATAGGTTATTTACTGCTCATAAAAATACCATGAAATAAACACTATAATTTTTCTTTAATTTTTTTTAATGTTTAGTTATTTTTGAGAGAGAGAGAGCATAAGTGGGGGAAGGACAGAGAGAAAAGGAGACATAGAATTCCAAGCAGGCTCCAGGCTCCGAGCTGTCAGCACAGAGATCGACACCAGGCTCAAACTCACGAACCCTGAGATCATGACCTGAGCCGAAGTCAGATGTTTAACTGACTGAGCCACCCAGGTGCCCCCATTTTTACTTTAAGGAAAGGAAAAAGGCTAAAAAAACAAGTTAAGAAACTTCCTAAAAATCTCACAGATTATATGTGGAGAGCCAGAACTTTAACTCATCTATACAATTCCAAAAAACCAGAGCGTCCGCTCTCTGTCCTGAGGAGAGAACAAACACTTGCAGGACTCCGGGGGATATGGAGAGTAGAGGTGTGCTGAAACCAAACTTTCCTTTCTCTACAAATTTTTTTTCATGTTCCTGGTTGCCACAACTACCTGCTGGAGGCACCCCTGACCCCCAGTGGTTCAGCTGTGCAAAAATGCTAATGAATCCCTAAATGCTTCCTGGCTTAGTGGACCCACTGTATCTGACTAAGTTAGGATGGTAGCAACTGCTGCTGCCTGAGCCACACACTCCAGCAAAACTTCCTTATTTGGAAAAGTCCTTTCCATCCTATCTGGGCAGAAAGAATACAATCTCACATTTAAGAAAAACGAAATGCTTTGACCTACATCAGAAGAGGCACTTAAAAACACCAAAACACAGAGAAATGACAAAAAGATCAACTATATTTCTAAATACTTTGCTCAAGTATAAAGTGGGGAGATGGGGGGGATGCTTCGTCCCATAGTTAAAAGAACATTCACGAAACCCTTTTTCTTTAACCCCAGAAGCTGTTCTAGTTAGCTCAATAAGCTTTATATCTCAGTTATATGAAATTTAGCACACTTTTTACTGGAATGAAGAAAAAAATATATTTTAAAACCATGCCGTTGAAGCCAGGAGGGACCTGAGTGCCAGGAGACTTTAGTTTCTCAGCTTGGGTTTAGCATTGCTTCCCCTCACCTGTGCAGAGGCTGTATTTGACAAGGCAGGACCATCTGGATATTTTCAGGATGGGCCAATGAGGTCGTACTGAGTGTTAGCTCTTGTTGTTCCTGGAGCAGCTTGGTAGAAAGATGAAAAGAAGAGACTAAAGCCCCAATTCTGCCCCTGGGTGAACTTGGGCAAATTATTTAACCTCTCTGGATGGACCTCGATTTGCTCTTCTTTGAAGAGGAGTTGGACTAAATAACTTCGGATAGCCTTTCCAGAATTGACTTTCTATTTTGTGATTTCCATGATTGTGGAAAGGGTTTCTCTAGGCTAAAGTGTGTAATAGAAACTATGGGTTTCCAATGACCTCTAGACACACCCCTTGTTTCCTAACTTCCCTCCTGGTACCTTCATCCCCTCGGCCCTTCTGGAGCCCAGGGCCTTGGTGTTGTTTCCAGGCTTCCTGGAGGGACCTCCCAGAAGACCCATTAGCACAAGAAGCTGAATATCATTCCCAGTGCTTATCAAATTTTATCTGTCCTTTGTTCCATTTCCTCAGAGTCTACTTTTAACCACCTGGTCCTGAGAGATGATGTATTAAATCAGATAAAATAACTGTCACTGAGATTTCCTAACATGTAACCCTCCTCACAAAATACCATAAAAATAATCCAAATATACATCCCTCTTCCAAAGTTCCTAATATCTTTCTTTAAGTTTATTTATTTATTTTGAGAAAGAAAGGGAGAGAGAGTGGGTGCATGCACATGCAAGCACACAAGCAGGGGAGAGGCAGAGAGAGAGAGAGAGAGAAAGAAAGAGAATCCCAAGCAGGCTCTGCACTGTTATTGCAGAGCCCAAAGTGGGCCTAATCCCATGACCGTGAGACCATGACCTGAGCCAAAATCAAGAGTCAGACGCTCACCTAACTGAGCCACGCAGGTGCCCCAAAGCTCCTAATACCTGCATTATTTATTTATGTGAAAGGAGACTATTAATGGAGGGGTCTTCCTATGCCCCTCAAATTACATTAAGATTGGATTGCCTTCCCTGATCAGTGGCACCCGGGGAAGTTGTCCTATCTTGGCATAAAGATTGTAAACTCAAGATGGAGATTTTGTTTTCCTCTGCGCTAATCTGCAGCTAATGCCAGTGAACATTATCCTTGTTTAATTACATTCACTAACCAACTGACACAACTTCCCCTGGGAAAAAGCTTATCCGACTCTGACTCATGCTTTACAGCATGTTGGATTTGAGGAAATGGATAATATACGCCCCGCTGGCTTTGGAATTTTAAACAGAAACCCACATGCCGCCAAGTCTCCAGCTTACTCCCAAATATGGGAGAATGTGTGCCCCAGCCACAGTTGCAGGAGGCATGCTCAGTGTGACAAAAGGCAAAACCCACAGTGTGTGCTGAATGCCAGGCCAGGCGTGGAGAGCAGAGCAAGCATTCACTTAAAGGAAAAGGAACAGCCCAGAAAAGGAGGGAGGATGCCTCCCCTAAGAACCGAGTCCCTTTCCTAGAGTTATTCTGATGATATCATAGCAGTGAATGTCTTATGAAAAGTAAAATAGGGGTGCCTAGGTGGCTCAGTCAGTTATGCGTCCAGCTCTTGATTTCAGCTCAGGTTATGATCTCATAGTTTGTGAGACTGAGCCCCGTGCTGACCTTTCGGAGCAAGCTTGTAATTGTCTCTCTCCTCTCTCTCTGCCCTCCCTGCCCCCCTAATCGTGCACTCACCTGCACTCTTGCTCTCCCGCGTGCGCGCTTTCTCTCTCTCTCAAAATAAATAAATAAACACTTTAAAAAAAGTAAAATGACTTGCCGGCACCAGGGACTAAAGAGGTGTGATTTCAAAGGGCTAAACTTTAGAGGTTTTTAAAGCAGTACTCACAGACACAGCATGTCGGAACAAGAAATGAAATGATAGGAACCTTGTGCTGAGCTGGTCGGGTCACTCTGTACCCAGATCACGGCAAGAAACTCTCTGGTAGCCAGTGTGCCCCAGGATTCTCTAGTATCAGAGATGTTTCCAGAGTAGAGCTAATTGGGGCAATTGCTCTTGTGTCTGAGCTTAGGGTGCAGGGAGCAGTAACCCAGGGCAGAAAGAGACAGATTCTCAGCTGGAAGCCAGAAAAGAAAGGTTCATAGTCCAATTCAACTCTTACCCCCCACTCCATGGCTGAGCCACTCCCTCCTTTTGCCCTCACCTCCTAAGTCTCCACGTGCTTTCTTACAAAAGCTCTTCCTTTTCAGGACCTTCTTCTTCTTCTTCTTCTTCTTCTTCTTCTTCTTCTTCAAATCTTTATATATTTTTTTATTTTTAGAATGCGTTTGATGAAAAATATTTAAAAATACGGAAATATAACAATAACGGCTCCCATTCATGGAGTGTTTTCTTTGTATAAGACAGTATATGGAAACACTTAATGTGCATCGTTTTATTCAGGTAGGTTATTTTCATCCCCATTTACAGATAGTAAGATTAAAGTTCATACAGGGGAAGTAACTTGCCCAAAGTCACATAGCCAGTCCACAGCCAAGCTGAGATTTGAACCCAAGTGCTTGCTCTACTAAGGCCATGTGCTTCAGTACTGCGCCGGCTTCCTTAAAAGTATAAGGAAGAGGGAAATATCAACCCTTGTCCCGCACTCAAAGATAACCACTGTGTGATCTTTCCAGACCTCTCTTTACATAAATGTGTGTGGTGTTTATTTTAATCTGATTTTAGTAGAATAAAATCTAGGTTGATTGGGCTTCCAGGAAGAGGGAGAATGAGTCACCCACTGTAATTTATCCAGATCTCTCTTCCCCTTAAAAAGCTCTAGCTCAAAGAACCTGCACTTAGATGAGTCCTGAGCCCTCTGCTGGTCTCCAAGAGGCATGGGTGTCTTTCTGGGAGCATCATGCCAAGCACACAGCAGGCACTCAATTGTTTCTCTCCAGTGGTATTATCAGGGACAGGATTTTCTGTTACCCTTGGCCTCTACTCCAGTGTAGGTATTTAAGAGCTGTGAGTTTCAGGGCACCTGGTGGCTCAGTTGGTTAAGCATCCAGCTCTTGATTTCACCTCAGGTCATGATCTTGTAGTTTGTGAGATCGAGCCCCACTTTGGGCTCCGCGATGACAGTGCAGACCCTGCTTGGGATTTTCTCTCTTCCTCTCTCTCTGCTCCTCCCCATCTCTCAAAATAAATAAACTTAAAAAAAAAATAGCTGTGAATTCCTTCCCTCTCCAGATGGTGCTGGTGTTGGTGTTGGAGCCAAATAAAGAACCAACTGCCCAGGTGAGCCCGGAAATACAGACATGTTTTCTCTCTGGAGAGCAAAATCAACACCACTACTACTGTCCTGGGACTGCTCTTTAAAACCCTTGGTAAATTTGTAATCCTAGTCTTTCTCATGGCTGCTGATGAAGAGAAGAGCTTTGGGGGTAGAGACAGTCACAGGCTAGGTGAAATGTGTGTGTTGGGGTAGTGAGGGGAACAGAGTGGGAACTGTATTCAACGGCACTTCTGGAGTTCACAGGAGCTCCTGTCATCAGATCTAGCCTGAATTCAGAGGGCTGTGGGGACAGCCAATGAAGGGACTGACTTCAAGCGGCAGTGAAGTACCCTGCTTGGTCATGAGACCTCAGCTGTGCAAGCAGAACAAACTGAGGCAGGCATGACAGAAGCTAATCAGGGACTCAGGAAACCTGTCTTTCCTTCTTACTTCTCACTAACCAGCTCCTCCCTTGCCATACATACAACCACACATATTCTCTTCAAAAATACCCTGGGCCATAAAGTGGTAAATTTTATGTTATACATATTTTACTATGATTAAAAAGAAGATACCAACCTAGGTTAAATATTCTATTCTCTGTCCTTATTCCTGTGTCTCTGTATTCCTCAGCACTGTAATCCAAGCACTGTAATCCACATTACTGCATTTGAATCACCTCAATTTGTGATATTATTTGTGAGTTTCCTAAACCAGGGATTACTAATTTTTCTTTTTCTTTTTGCTAACTTTTTTTTGTGGAAGTATAACATATATACAGAAAAGTGCACAAATCGTAAATATACAGCTCTATAAATTTTCAAATGGCAAACACTTTTATATAGCCAAAACCTAAATGAAGAAACAGAATGTCACTAGCACACCAGAAGCCCTCTCTTGACCCCTTCCAGTCACTAGTTTCTCAAGAGTTATTTCTCCTCATAAATTAAAAGCATAGATTAATTTTTCCTGTTTTTGAACTTGACATAAATTGAATTATAAGTATGTATTCTTTTTTTGTCTGGCTTCTTCCACTTAACATTATATTTGTGATATTCACCCTTACTATTGTATAGAGTTATAGACTACTTATTCCCATTGTTATCTAATACTCCATTAAATGAATTCACCATGATTTATTTATCTATTCTATTGTTGGTGGACATTTGAATCATTTCTGGCTTTTAGCTATTACAAATAGTGTCACTATGAGCATTCCTGTATATATATTTTAGTGAACATATGTTTTTCTAGAAATGCAATTGCTTATCCTAAGGTACACATATGTTCAACTTTGATAGATATTGTCAGACATTTTTCCAAGGTGATTGTAACTAATTTACACTCCTTCTAGCAATGTATGAGAGTTCCAGTTGCTCCATATCCTCACCAACCCTTGGCATTGTCTGTCTTTTTTATTTTAGCCATTCTGGTATGATGCGTACAGATATCCTATTGTGGTCTTAATTTGCATTTTCCTGTTGATTAGTGAATGGAGTATTTTTCATATATTTATTAGCCATTTGGATATTCTAGGAATTTTTTAAGGTTTTGTTTTCCTGGTTATTTAAGTAATACATGCTAATTGAAGAAGGTATGGCAAATATAGAAAGGAATCGTGGTGGCTTTGTACATGTCAATTTAGCTAAGTTGGAACTACGTTTTTCAGAATTTTTTTCCTTGTCTGACTCTAGGCTAGAGTTGGCCACAAGATACTTTTGCATAAAGGGCCCCTCAGTGACTCAGTCCCTTAAGCAACTGACTATTGGTTTGGACTCAGGTCATGATCTCACGGTTTCCTGAGTTGGAGCCCCACATCAGGCTCCAACTGATGCAGAGCCTGCTTGGGATTCTCTGTCTGCCTCTTTCTCTGCCCCTCCCCCATTTGAACTGTCTCTCTCTCTCTCTCTCTCTCTCTCTCTCTTTCCTTCTCTCTCTCAAAATAAATAAACAAACTGAAAAAAAAAAGAAAATTTGCATAGGACTTGCAGAAGTGAAGCAGCCATGTTTATGCTCAGAAGGTCTCCATAGAGACAGGCGCCATTACAACTCACACATCTTGTCTCAGATCTGCTGGCTTGCCTGCCGGCATGGGAAGGCAGCTGGACTCAGAGTTCCCACCACATCTTGTCCTTCAACTTGTCCAATTCCTGGGCCAAAGGTGTGTTTAGCTCCATGCCAAAGGACCCAGCTCCTCCTGCAGGGCCCTGACATCCCTGGAGTTGGAGGCTGTGGAGGCAGTACTAGACTGATGCAGCTTCCACTTCACCCTTGCAGGTGCCACATTTTTCTTGCAACTTCCAGTTTGCCCTCACTCTCCCATACTTCATGTCTCTTCATTCTTCCTGACTACTACCCTCCTGGAGCCTGGACTTCAGGCTCAGCACCAGAAACATAAGTGGCAACCACACACAAGCTATGTAACCAGCTCCCACAATTGCATAACTTCAAATTGCTTCTTTTTTTTTAAATGTTTATTTATTTTTGAGACAGAGAGAGACAGAGCATGAGTGGGGGAGGAGCAGAGAGAGAGAGGGAGACACAGAATCCGAAGCAGGCTCCAGGCCCTGAGCTGTCAGCACAGAGCCCGACGTGGGGCTTGAACTCACAGACCACGAGATCATGACCTGAGCTGAAGTCGGATGCTCAACCGACTGAGCCCCCCAGGCGCCCCACTTCAAATCCCTTCTAATAAACCACTAACTCTATGTCATTCTTAGTAGTTCTGCATCTCTAATTAAACTCTGATACAGGCAATAAGGAGAAACCGACTTCACCTGTAATCCCATACCCCGAGTGAATCACTGTCAACATCTCAGTGTATATATTCCCTGCCCGGTGTCTTTTCATTGAAGAGAATGCACTCTGGATGGGTTAACGACCGCTCAGGGCTCTACTGGCAGGTGGCAGAGCCCCGCCGTCAGAAATCTGGTTTCATCCCTGCCAATGTGGTGTTACTTCCACTGTGTCTCAGAATCCCTGAGTAACATTTTACTCCTCCAGCCTTCCAGGTGCCCTCTAGCTCTGAGCGTGAGCTCTGGGCCTGTGAGAATACCTTTTGAACACGTTTTCCTGGGCTTTGTGGCCATCTGCTTTTACAGCTTCCCCATTCTGTTCTGACCAAATTACAGGAGTTCCACCTTTCTGTTCCTCTTCAGAAAAAGAAAAGTCTTTTAAAATGAGAGTCATGCTGTGTCATCTACATCCGGAGAACTAAGAAGTGATGGCCACCAGGGGGCCAAAGAGAGTCCTAAGGCCTTCCCTGCCCTGCCAAACGCTGCTCCCCTGAGGTCATTTAGAGATGGAGTCCTTTGATTTAAGCATTACTGTCTTGGGAGTTCTTTTTTAAAATATAAGTACTCTTGAGAGAGGCAACACACAATATAATTCAGAATGAATTGATGAATTCTTTCAGAATGAATGATTTCCCAGATGTAGCAGTAAGTGACAAAAGCTTTGGTAAGACAGCAGACTGGACAGGAGACAGCAGGAGGTGAAGTTGAAGACAAACTGCCTACCATACAATTTAGCCAAAAGCCTCCTGGACTCTGAGTTTTACAAAACCAAGAGTCAACAACACTTTTCTGCTCAGACCTGAGACTTGGTCTTGGGCTCCGCTCCTCACCTAGAGGGTGGACCTACTACGATAGGGTCGTTTCCCTGAGAAAAACAGAACCAGAGAGAAGCATCCAGAGATGGAGAGCAAGTTAGAAACTAATGACGATTGGGGCGCCTGGCTGGCTCAGTCGGGAGAGCATGTGACTCTCAATCTCACCGTCAGGAGTTCAAGCCCCAAGTCCAAGTAGGGCATGGAGCCTACTTAAAATACATTAAAAAAACAAAATACATAAAAAATTTTAAAAATTCTGCTCTAGAAACTAGTGATGATGAGAAGAAGCTGGTGACACATACTCTCCCGCATGTCAGTTATGCCTGGCTGGCTTCTTGAAGAAGAACAAAAAGTGGATATAGTAGTTAAGGTTTCTTGCTTTGTTTGCTTTCCCCTCCTAACAGCTATAGATACTGTTGGCCTCGTTCCTGATTTGTTCCTGTCACTGTTCCCCAAGTAGAGGGGATAGTTACCCTACAGGTTGGCTGCTGAGCTGGGAGCCGCAGGCTGGCAGGGAGGCCATGACCCAAAGCACAGGAGTGCCAGGGGTAACATTATCCTGCCAGAGCTAAACAAGGAACTCAGTGTTTAGAATAACTTCAAGAAAGTTGTGGGCGTTTCCTCTGTCAGAGAAACAAGAAACCACAGTGAGATAATGGATACTATATTCAGGTCACAGATTATCAGCTGCCATTGCTACTTCCTGTTCAGAATTCGATGAAACTTCTTTCTAGTCACTGGAGCGTCATGGATTCTGCAAGCATGACAGCATTTAGTGATGTGGGGCTTGGAAGTGCTGCTAACCAGAGGCGGAACTGGCTTTTTTGCGGGGGCGAGGTTTCAGGGGCCTGTTCCTGATAGGCGGTGAGTAAAAGACCATCAGTGAGAATAATTTTTGCCAGATTCTTGATGTTTTTTGGGCTTTTAGACTAAGAGATTTTTGTGCGTTATCTTATTTGACTCTTAAAACAAGTGCTGTGCAAAAGACAAGGGTTAGTAGGGATGAGAAACTGGAACCCTTGTACACTGTGGGTGGGAATGCAAAAGTGTCCATCAACTGATGAATGGATAAAGTAGACATGGGGTGTGTGTGTGTGTGTGTGTGTGTGTGCGTGTGTGTATAGATAGATAGATAGATAGATAGATAGATAGATAGATAGATAGGGATATTAGAATATTACTCAGCCATAAAAAAGAAAATTCTTGCCATTTGCAATGATGTGAATGAAGCTAGAGAGAATTATTCTAAGCAAAATAAATCAGCCAGAGAAAGACAAATTCCATGATTTCACTCATTTTAGAATTTAAGAACAAAACAAACAAACAAAGGGGGAAAACAGAGAGAGAGAGAGAGAGAGAGAGAGAGAGAGAAACCAAGTAATAGACTCTTAACTGTAGAGAACAAACTGATGGTTACCAGAGGAGAAGACATGGGAAGACGGGTCAAATAGGTGATAGAGATTAAGGAGCACTTGTGACCACACCAGGTGTTTGTTGTATGGAAGTGTTGGATCACTCTATTGTACACCTGAAACTAATACTACACTGTATGTTAACTAACTGGAATTTTTTATTTACTTTTTTTTTTTAAGTTTATGTCTTGAGAGACAGAGAGACAGAGTGTGAGTGGGGGAGGGGCAGAGAGAGAGGGAGACACAAAAACCAAAGCAGGCTAGAGGCTCTGAGCTGTCGGCACAGACCCCGATGCAGAGCTCAGACTCACGAACTTGAGATCATGACCTGAGCTGAAGTTGGACACTTAACTGACTGAGCCACCCAGGCGCCCCTGGAATTTATATTAAAACTTTTTTAAAAATTGAAAATAGAACTATTGTGTCATCCAGCAATCCCACTTCTGGGTATTGATCCAAAAGAATTAAAATCAGGATCACAAATCAATATTAGCACTTCTATGTCTACTGCAACACGTTTCACAATAGTCAAGCTGTAAAAACAACCTATCTGTCCATCGAAAGAAGAATGGATGAAGAAAATGTATATATACATACAATGAAATACTATTTGGCTTTTAAAAAGAAGGAAACCTTAAAAATACGTGACAGCATGATTGAGCCTTGAGGACATTATGCTAAGTGAAAGAAGCCAGTCACATGACAAATACTATATGATTGTACTTTTATGAGGTATCAAAAATAGTTAAACTCATCAAAACAGGAAACAGAATAGTGGTTGCCAGGGGAAGGCTGGGGAGTTGCTAATCAATAGGTTCAAAGTTTCAGTCATGCCAAAGGAATAAGTTCTAGAGATCTGCTGTACAATATTTTGCCTATAACTCACAATATTGCGTAGTACACAAAAATCTGTTAAGAATAGGGGCGCCTTGGGGCGCCTGGGTGGCTCAGTCGGTTAAGCGTCTGACTTCAACTCAGGTCATGATCTCATAGTTCATGGGTCTGAGCCCTGCATAGGGCTTTGTGCTGACAACTCAGAGTCTGGAGCCTGTTTTGGATTCTGTGTCTCCCTCTCTCTCTGCCCCTCCCATGCTCATGCTCTGTCCACCCAATTTATTTTTATCTATCCTCTCATTGATGAATATTTAGGTTGTTTTCAGTTTTTGGACCTTTTGAATAACACTGCCATGAACACTTTTCTTAGGTTGTAGTAAGTTCAACTTTATTAAATACTGCCAATATTTAATACAATATTAAATACTGCCAAACAGTTTAGTTGTTCCACATTTTTGCCAATACATGGAATTGTTGGTCTTTTCATTTTAGCCGTTAAAATGAGTGTGAGAATCAGCTCTTTCCCATTCCAAAGCCTATGCAGCATCATAAAGCTCCTGTTATGTCCATAACTCTCGGTCTTAGGTGGAAACAAGTGACTTAAGTACCACTTACATGCTGGTGGCAAGAATGGAAAGTGGCTTTGCACGACAGCTACGTGCCAGAAGATCTGCCTCCTCCATCATTTCTGAGGTGTGCCATCAAAGTCAAGATCAAGTGTGCACATGCCATTTTCTAGGAAAAGCTCTCTTAGAGAAAGCTCTCCTGTGGCTTCTGTTACAAGAGTGTGCCAAGTGTGTGGCCAGTGTGGTCAGAGCCTACTGTGAGGCTGGGCCATTGCTGCTAACAGCTTGGAGAGGTTCAAGCCAGAACATCCTAAGGCTCTCAAGGATGTCCTGGCCCAGGAGGCACTGTAGCCTGAAGCATACAAACCCTAGAACTATTTTGTAGCTTGACCTCCTCCCCTAATGTGGCCTTCGAGCAAGTTATTTAACCTTCTGTTACTCAATCTTGTAAACTATTAAATGAGGCAGCAATGCCTGCACGCTATCTTACACAAGATTCTTCAAAGGAAAGGCTTCTTTCTGTTCTTAGAGTGTCTGCTTTTCCAATCCTTTCTTCCCTCACGTCACCTATGCTTCTACCACACTGACCTATTTAAAGTTCACGGGCAGGATAGCTTCTTTAACTCCTCCACATTTTTATACAAGGTGCTTCTCTGGAATACCCTTTCTCACCTAGTCCAACTAGCAAACTTCTCTTCACTCTCTGACACGCTCAGCATAAGGAACCTCTCCTCTGTGAGGTTTTCCCTTATCATTCCTTGACTCTCCTGACCAGATGGATGGCCTCATAACACTCACATCACATTGTTTTCTTGTGAGTCTTCCCCATCAGACTGAGTTCCTGAAGAAGAAAACTATGTGTCAAGCAGCTGTGTGATAGCAGTTGCTCAATAAACATTTACTGAATTAATGAATAAATTCTTGAAAGAAAAGGAAATATGGTAATAGTAAAACAAAGGAAAGCAAGACTTCATTATTGTCTCCATTAGTTAAAGAAATACATGCATATTATGAAATATTCAAGCAATAGAAGTAGAGGTTTCCCCCAGTCTACACCATACCCAGGGACAGCCCTATCAGCAATTTGCTTTTTCTTTTTTTTCTTTTTTTTTAATGTTTATTCATTTTTGAGAGAGAGACAGAGCAGAGCATTAGCAGGGGAAGGGCAGAGAGGGACACACAGAATCTGAAGCAGGTTCCAGGCTCTGAGCTGTCAGCACAGAGCCTGATGCGGGGCTTGAACCCACAAACCGTGCGATCATGACCTGAGCCGAAGTTGGACACTTAACCAACTGAGCCACTCAGGTGCCCCAATTTGCTTTTTCTATATGTATATAATTTCTTTTTCCAAAAATGGGGGCATGTTGTTCAGAACCTGTTTTTATTTATGATATCATAAACATCCTTTAGAAATGTCTCTCTTTTCCCTTTATTATTCAGATATAAGTTGGAAGAACAAGCCTCAGACTCAGTAAATAGGTCAGGGATAGAAACTTAAGGACAGAATTTTCTTCTCTATCCACCCTTCTGGGAAACCTAAATAGTCCTTTATTCATTCATTCCTTTGCTCTTTTAATTACAGAAGTAACACACGTGCACTGTAACAAATTCATACAATACAGAAATGTGTACATAAATAGGTAGATGCCTTCCATACATGTACAATTTTTTAGGAAGAAAAAGAAGACTGTACTATATGTATTGCTTTTTTCACTTAGTAGCTCATGGGCAACTTGCTGTATCAATAAATATATATCAATCTCATTCTTTTTTTAACGTTCATTTATTTTTGAGAGACAGAACATGAGTGGGGGAGGGGCAGAGAGAGAGAGAAAGACACAGAATCTAAGGCAGGCTCAAGGCTCTGAGCTATCAGAACAGAACCCAGTGCGGGGCTTGAACTCACAGACTGTGAGATCATGACCTGAGCCAAAGTCGGCCGCTTAACCGACTGAGCCACCCAGGTGCCCCAACCTCATTCTTTCTGATGCTTGCATATTATTCTGTTGAATGATGTACCATGATTTAGATGTTTTCTAACCCTTTATTGATACAATATATCCATTCAAAAAATACTTATTGAGCACCAATAGGAAAAAATAAATATCAGTGTGGAGCTCACAATGACAGGTTTATCCCGGATGCTGTGGGAGCCTAGAGGAGATGCATAGACTGGGAGGCCTGTATTTGACAGCACCTGTAGCATCAAGGATTTACTAGAAAGTATGACTCTAAAAGCTCAGCTTTCCCAGCACTCTCCCTCCCACCCAGGCGTTGCATCTCATTGGCTAGAACAAGGCAGGATCCAGGACCCCCAGAGGGAGCTTCCAGAACATGAGCTGAATGCAGCAAGCATAATTTGCGTAGATGAACAAATCGATTTTGCAGAAACAGGAAATTTCTCTCATACTTCAAGTCCTAAAATAGAAGAAATATGTTGGGATGCACAGGGATTTAGGGAATTTGGTTAATGTTGTGAAGTAAATTTGACGTGCATTTTGAATCTGATAATCTCAACGTGAGCTGTTCCTCAATTCTCAAAAAGGCTTTTATTGAAAATCGAGCGAGGAAAGCAATCAGGGAATGTTCACACAGTGAAAGAATGGAGGGAAGAGAACACTTCTAAGAATTGCTGGTATCAAAGGTGCAGGAAATGGAACCCTTCATGTTCGTTTGGGGAGACTATAAATCAGGCAGCCTAGAGGGCCAAGTGTGTCCTGGCCCAGCCTTCCTCTTTAGCCTCAACTCCAGATTTCCTCCCTAACGCTGGCCCTGGTATTCCTCCAGCTCAGCATACTGTCCACCTGAGGGCCTCTACACAGGCCTTCCTTGTCTGGAATGACCCTTCCTCCCCAGTCATCCTCCCAGCCCTCAGTCTCTCTAGTCTTCCTATTCATCCGTTAATTCTCAGCTTCAGGGAGGCTGTCTCTAAACCCTTAGTATAAATTAGGTTCCTCCGTCTACGTTCTCTGACAACCCTATTCTTTTTCTTCAAAGAAGTTACCACAACTGCGGTAATATATTTATTCGTGTAATTATTTGTTTAGTGATAATGTTTGTTCAGTGACACAGGATGAGCCTGTGTCGGTTTGTTCATAACTGAATTCCTAAGGTCTCATAAATGTCTGACACAAAATTGCACTCAGTCTATATTTGTTGAGGAAATAAATGCTTTTAGAGTCTTTATCAAAACTGTAAATGTGATACTGTGTGACTCAGCCATCCTACTGAAAGAATCTATTCTACGGAAATAGCCAAACTGCACTAGGTCATAGGTGCAAAGTGTGTCTGTGGACGGGTTTGTATTGCAGAGGCTTAGAAAATGCCTCACAAAGTGCCTCACGTGGTACATCATTCAATGGAATATTATGTAACCATTCAAAGGAATGATAAATATGTATCTATTACAGATCCGAAAAATGTAAAGGGAGAGACGGCTAAGTGAAGCGCGAAGGATTTTTAGGGCAATGGAATTACTCTGTATGATATGAAAATGATGGACACGTGTCATTATATATTTGTTGAAACCCATAGAATGTACAACACCACAAATGAACCCTAACATAAGCTATGGGCTTTGTGTGATAGCGGTGTATCAATGTAGATTCATTGAACGTAACAAATATACCACTCTGGTGGGGAATGTTGATAGAGGAGGAGGCTGTATATGAATGGGTATAGGAAGTGTATGGGAAGTTTTGCTGTGAGCTTAAAAATATCCTTTTAAAAAGCCTATTTTAGGGGCGCCTGGGTCGCTCAGTTGGTTAAGTGCCGGACTTCGGCTCAGGTCATGATCTCACAGTTCGTGGGTTCAAGCCCCGCGTCGGGCTCTGTGCTGACAGCTCAGGCCTGGAGGCTGCTTCAGATTCTGTGTCTCCCTCTCTCTCTGCCCCTTGCCTGCTTGCCCTCTCTCTGTCTCTCTCAAAAATAAATAAACATTAAAAAAAAGATTTAAAAAAAGCCTATTTTAAAAAATGTCCTCGAGCCATATATGGAGATTTCTAACTTTTTATTTACACATTTATGTTTTCCAAATTTGTTACTCTGCACGTTTATATTAACTATCTTTATCGTTAAGAAATACTAAAGATAAAAAAAGAAAGGAAGAATAAATATTGTCAGTCTCTATATACAGTCTGTACTATAGCATTGCATACATGCACAGTAACCACCAGACATGCAAACGTGCTCAGAGCTCTCTAACCACCAATAATAGTATCCGAGCTTTTCCCTGAACACCCACAGGTCCACACATGTTCATTCAGTGTGGATCTTGCAGAGGGAGAGGGAAGCTGCTCATCTCCAGATTTATTCAAATAAATCTCCTGACCCTGGGAGAGGATGAACCTGGGACTCAGTGGAGGTTGGAATCTGTGCAAGACATCCAGGGAAGGTGTCCTGTGAGCCTGGCACCCTGTTCTTGAGGGAGGCCCAAATGAGGTTTTCTTCTCACAATTGTAACATTTACATATTTTTATTGTAAAATTTAGACAATACAAAAACGTACAAAGAAATGAACCAATAACCTACAGCTCACATCTTAGTAATAATATGGCATAGAGATAAAAACATTCTGGTGCACATTTTTCTAAACTTTATAATCGCACGTCTATGAACACATATGTATGTGAATGTATATGATACATATTTGATTGATATATTTACCTATTTTTGTTTCTTTTTATATGCCTTTAGACTGGGACCAACTTTCACTTTTTTAAAGATACATTTTATTTTGGAATAATTTTATTTTTTTAAGTTTATTTACTTATTTCGAGAGAGGGGAGGGGCATAGAGAGACAGAGGAGAGAGAGAGAGAATCCCAAACAGGCTCTACACTGTCAGCACAAAGCCTGATGCAGGGCTCGGACTCACGAACAGTGAGATCATGACCTGAGCCAAAGTCAAGAGTCAGACGCTTAACTGACTGAGCCACCCAGGTGCCCTTGGAATAACTTTAGATTTACAGAAAAGTTGCAAAAGAACTCAGAGAATTCCTGTATAACCTTTGCGTGGCTTGCCCTAATATTAACACCTTACATACACCTAAAGGTGGTCCATGGTCAAAACTAAGAAATTAGGGGGGCCTGGGTGGCTCAGTCAGTTAGGCGGCCGACTTCGGCTCAGGTCATGATCTTGCGGTCTATGAGTTCGAGCCCCACGTCGGGCTCCGTGCTGACAGCTCAGGGCTTGGAGTCTGCTTCAGATTCGGTGTCTCCCTCTCTTTCTGCCCTTCTCCTGCTCACGCTCTGTCTCTATGTCTCAAAAATAAATAAACGTTAAGAAAAAAAAATTAAAAAAAAAACTAAGAAATTAATACCAGAGCAGTACTATTAATCTAAATTTAGACATTGTTGAGATTTTACCAGTTTTTCCACTTATGTCCTTTTTGTGTTCCAGGATACCACAATGCATTGAGACAAATAAGTTTTCATAAATTCTATTTGCTTCTTAAGTTGCTCCTCTTATTTTCTTACTGCATGTAGCACTAACATGGGGTCAAGGTGCCTTCCTTCATCTTTTTTGTCTCCTTGCTGTCAGGTCAAGCATTTACTTTTCTTATGTGCTTCTCCACAGACAGCCTTTGGGGGACCTCCATAGATATGAGGTCTCTCTAAAGACTCCTTTGGTCAGACAAACTCTGCTCACTGACCTTTCTCTGAGTAGAATAAATCCAGCCAGGAGGTTTGCCTGTTAAGGGGCATCTCACCCAGGACTGGCCTGGATCCACTGTGTTCTAGCTTCTCTCAGTGTGCGTCTTCCCTATGCCTTCCATTGTAATTCCAAGCCCATGACTTCCCTGAGTATGTCACCTGGAAGCCTAAGCCTTTACCTGCTTTCTCAGTCTTACAATCCTCCTGTCGCTTTAAAATGCCTCCAAGATGCCTGAAACATTTTGTGGTGATCTTCATGGGTCTTCCTTTGAAATGTCTATCCAAATTTTATATAGCCACGAACTATTCTAATCATTAAGCTCCAGATCCCCTTATTGTTGACCAACTTTGCGGGGGGTAGCTTTTTTTTTTTTTTTTTTTTTTTGTCTCTGATGCAGAAGTTGGACAAATCTCTTCAGTTCATGGTACATTATTTCATCATCAGTAGGTAGGTGCCTTCTTTTATTTTTTTTTCCCCCTTCATCTCCCTACGCATTCATCCTTCTTCCCACCTCATAAGGGGCACTCTCTATAATGCATTTAATATACATCCTTGGGTATACAGGCACTCTTAAAAGATACATAGTGTTCTTTCATGGATAGATGCGATGTTAGCCTACATCAATGGTATTATACCATAAATTCTAGTGTACTTCTTCCTTAAATGACATATAATTTAATATTGTTGTGTGGCTCTAAGTACATCCGGCTCATTGCTTCTGCACAGTATTGCGAAGCATGCATCCGCACATTTCGCTTCATCGTTTCTCCAGTGATGAACATCTAAGTTACCTCTGCACACAATCTTCTGACAAATATGCTTGTTTATCTTCCATTAGGGACCTGTCTGAGAGTTTTTCCCAGGGCAGTATACCCAGGAGTGGGGCTGCTGGCTCTTTGTGTAGAGCATATTTAAATTCGTGAAATAGAGTCAGATGGCTTCTAGAATGGTTCTATAAGTTTATACTTCTACCCATGGCTCCCTCTTTCCCACATCCTTGCCAACGCTTGTTAGGTAATATACGACTTGTCTAACTTTTGCCAATCTAATTAACACAAAGTGATATCAAGTTTTAATTTGCCTCGGTTAGAATGCTTCTAAGGTTGAGCATCTCTTCACATACTGGCAAGCTGTTCTGATTTCCCTTCTGTGATTTCCTGATCTATCTATCGTTCACTTTTCCATTGGGCTTCTGGCCTTTTTCTTGTCGATCTGCAGGAGTCTCCTGTATACTCCAGATAGTAATCCTGAACCTGAGCCAACTTGATTCCTAAACTCAGACTGCTCCAGAAATGGGCTTTTTCAATTATTGCAACTATACTTTTCCTCTTTGCTGTCCGTCGATAAACACCAACCACCCTATAATGGAAGAACCGTAGTCTCTGTCCTATGAAATCCACAACTATGATACAGTTCTGTGCAGTGACCAGCCGGTGCCGACCTCAGCAGGTGAGTAGAGGGGGGCATGATTTTAGCGGCCTCTGAACCTGCCTCATGATCCTGAGTAATATACAAAATGAGAGGGGCATCTTGGTGACTCAGTTGGTTGATCATCTGACTTCGCCTCAGGTTACGATCTCATGGTTCATGAGACATCTCTGTTGGAGCCCCGCATCAGGCCCTCTGCTATCAGTGTAGAGCCTGCTTCGGATCCTCTGTCCCCCTCTCTCTGCACCTCCCTCACTTGTGCTCTTTCTCTCTCAAAAATAAATAGACATTAAAAAAACTTAAAAAATATATACAAAATGAGAAGAAAGACTGAATTGGGGGAGGCTGCTACCACTAGCAAACTAATGGCTCCAAACTTCACTCATAAGTGTTCTTAGTCCATATGAAACTAACCTGTTTTTTCTTTTTAATTTCCGTCCACAATATTGGATGAGAAACATGGTGAAGGGGGGAAAACAAGCTGTGGTAGCGTAAACTGCTTTATTCATGATGACTAAAACCTCTGTCTGTCTGAAGTGAGCTTTCACTAAACCTAAAAGGCTCTATTTTCTCAATAACCTGATACCAGCTTCTGTCACGAGCCACAGCAGCTGCACTAAGCTGTGGGCTCCCATGTGTTATTTTTAACCCAAATACTCACTGGGACCCACCTGGTCACCAGTACGTGCACAGAAGTGTTTGGGAGCCTTAATGTTTCCATCTACCTCACAAGCATGAATGCCCCATGGGCAAGAAGAAGCATTTTTATCAACTGCTGGGTAAGGCTCCTGCACACCCTCGGAAGAAAGTTCTTTAGCAAAAGCTGTATCAGAGAACTCAGCTGTAGTCAAGAGGCCTCAGCAAGGCTTCCTGTTCTCTCTGTCTGAATCAGAGAGTTCATGACCCAACCAGCTGCACAGAGGAGGTCTGCCCTTCTCAGAGAGGCCAGGCCCTTTATGGTCCATATGCAGGCAGGAATCAGAAGAGGAAAAAAAATGGAGTCATTAATTCCCATGCAGCAACAGACCATTTGTCTCCCTGGGCCAAGCCATCTTGCCCTCTGACCTAGACTTGCCTCTCTTCCTCAGCACCACTATCAGAACAATTTCTAAAACCCAGAGCGCGGCATAAACAACCTTGAGGTAGTCAGAGTTTATCTTCTCTGAGCCTTCTTTGACCAGCAAGGTCCACACACTGCCCATCAGGCCATCCCACCCAGCCTTTCTTCCCAGCCAGAGATCTGCGCGCCTCCCCATCCTTGGTCACTTTCACCCCCAGCCCAGCAGAGGCCGCTAGAGTAATGCAGATGGAGCCAGAGTTGGCAGGAGTGGTGAAAGAAGGGCTACCAACAGGGCCCAGGGGCTGGCACAATAGCTTGTACTTCAGAAGCTCTCAGTCCAAGCACCTAGCTGGGAAAGGCACTCTGAGCCTCCTGCTCAGAGCTCCCCTCATCCCTCTCAGAAGTGAACCAGGGCCGGAGTACTTCCATTTTATTTAAGAAATATGTTTACTATTTCCATTTCTATAGCTCCTGATATATTTTTTAATGCCCCCCCAAATTACTAAAATTGTGATTTATTTCAGAAGTTTACACTTAGAAAATTAAACCTTGTGATACCCTCCCCTGCCCGTATGCACTGCAACATAATGGTACAATTCACAAACTGTACGAAAATGCTTTACGGCACACCCCCACAGTTGGCATGGTCTGGTAAAGGGACAAGTTTGGGATGCATGTTTCCTGCATCCAGTGTGTGAGACAGAGTGCAGCTCTGTGATGCATACATAACCCCTACATTTAAGGTCCATACTTTGAGGCCCATCATAAATGTGAGGCCAAATGGCCCTCCTGGTCCACTGCCTACTCTCTATCCCTGCCCTCCACGGATCAGGCCACGGTGAAATATTACACTAAGTACGGAATGGAGAAACAGAGGGGGCTGTCAGAAATTACTGGTCCCCCTCTTCCAGCTCCCAATCCGTCACCCTTAGGTGGAGAAATGCACCCAGCGGGTTTGAGAAACATAGCCAGATGGCAACAGTGAGGCTTCTCTGCTCCCAGCTGTTCTCTGTATAAGTCTGTATCCCCCAAAACCTCCACTCTGGGCCACTACTCCCACCCTGTAGGCCCCAGAGCCTTTTCCTGTGGTTGTATTGTTTTTCTCAGAGCAGGAAGTCTTCCTGGAAATTCTCCAGGAATCCAACATCCTCCTCCTTACCCAGGGGACACTAGCCCCAGGCGTGCAGCCCACCCCGCCCACCCCGCCCACCCCACCTCTGCTCTGGGCTGGGACAAGAGGCCCTAACAACAGGAAATTATCTTCCCAGGGACCTAGCATCTTGCCTTCCGAGTGCTCTGGACACCTTCTCCTCAGCAACACTCAGAACAACAACTTCTTGCCATCGAAGAGAAAACAACCCATATTTCCACAATGCTGCTTGTCTTCCTGTCTCTTGTCTCACTTGGTACCTGGAGGCTGAGCTCCATGAACCCCCCTATCTCCCCAAGATCTGTGGTTTCTGCTCTGGCTCTCAACACTTTCAACCTCTTCCTCCTTGTTCAATTGTCAGAATCCCCATCTTCTCTAGTTGTCATGGGAGATGATAAGGCTAATGTGAATGACCCGCAAGGCCCCCAGTGTGCTCCCTCTCCTGGGAAGGTTGTATTATAGACTAATAGCTCAGGGTATCCTAAAGAGCCTATGCAACACTAGTCCTTTTGGATGCTCCTGGGAAATGGGGTTTGTGGCCAAATATGTTTAGGGGACATCCTATACAGATCCACAATCCTTTATCCACAGTGTTAAAGTAAGAAAAAGTCCTGATTCTTTTCAGATTCTTTATTTAACCTACTTAGTGTGACTATCTGCAGAAGTATGTGATTACAGGGCCTGTTCCACTCTGCTGGGGATGCTATGGAATAAATAGCACATTCGTTATATTATCTTATTAAAATATGCACAACTCTGAATTCTGAATACATCTGTCCCCAAGGGTTTTGGGGCCTGGATTGTGAACTGTATAAATCCCCTTATTTATCCTATCTATAGCACTTCAATTCTCGGAGAAGCCTTGTAGACAAGAAACTAACCTTACAGAGCATTCCCAAAACTTATTTGGCTACAAAACTCTTTGTTCCGCTTAATATCTATTAATACCTCAAAGAATTTCCATGTGGACCCTAGGAAACACAGGATATTTATAAGAATTTGACTCTCTAGCAGTGAACTCTCAGACATAGGAAAAGGCGGATCTTCCTGAAAGCTCTTAGAGCGTAGGTCCTAGTTTTCCTTGTTCTCAGGGCTAACACAATGGGCAAGACAAAAAACTAGAATAGGGAAGACTGAGGCAAGATTCTGATGACTCGTGTGGGCCTGGAACAGGGACAGGGCCTGCTAGAAAACCCAATTAGACAGATACATATGTTAAGAGTCAGGGGCGCCTGGGTGGCTCAGTCGGTTGAGCGTCTGACTTCGGCTCAGGTCATGATCTCACGGTCTGTGAGTTCCAGCCCCGCGTCGGGCTCTGTGCTGACAGCTCAGAGCCTGGAGCCTGCTTCACATTCTGTGTCTCCCTCTCTCTCTGCCCCTCCCCCACTCATGCTCTGTTTCTCTCTGTCTCAAAAATAGATAAACATTTAAAAAATTAAAAAAAAAAAGAGTCAAACCAGAGGACCAGACAAGACCCATGAGGGAAACAGGTAAAAGTTCAGCTAAAGATCAGAAATCAAGACATACGCAAAATTTAAAGCCCTCAGGAGTCCAAGTGCGCGCGCGCACACACACACACACACACACAAATCCTGGAAACTAAGGCAACATTTTGCCTCATCCTATGAGCTTTTATATGCCTCCTATAAAGACTCACACCCATTCTAGAGTTTATAGGTAGAAAGATAAGTGAAACTCCCAGCTGCTGTGTTAAATCGGTGAATAGGCAGTTAACCCAACTAATGTCCTCTCTTGACCCAGGTGGATAGGATACTACGGGATTTGTAAGAAAAGCAAATTCAGGCCATAAGGACTTCCAATATACTTCTTGTATCTCTGGTCTCTGGCTACTGGATGTTATCATTCGTTGAAATTACACACTGGTAAAAAATGTTGGGCTCAGGTACTATGTATTTATGGGGCCAGAGCTAGGACTCTGGCCTGTCAGAATATGCTAGTGAGGACTGACCATCTTGGCTAGTACCTCTTAGCAGTTCTGGGTCTGTTAGGTGTCAGGAAACTCTTCAGAGCTAGCTCTGAGTAACTCTAGGATAACTCATTAACGGCTTTCTCTGAGCTCTTAAGGTTGGTGCTTTGGAGCAAGCAGGAGCACACTGGGAAAAGGATGTGCCAAATCCATCGCAGACTTTGTTGTGGCTGACCCCTGCCTCTTGCTGCTGTGAGTACAGTATGTTCAAGGCCTTTTTAAAAATGTCTCTTCCAAAAGTCTCACACACACCTTCTGGCTACCTCCCTGTGCCTGCCTTCTATGGCTTATTCTCGATCTCAGGATTTCTTGATCCTGGCACTGTTGACATTTGGGGCCAGATAATTCTTTGCTAGGTGTACCTGTCCTAACCACTGAAAGATGTTAGTTACCCACTAGATGCCAGTAGTATCCCCCACTTGTGACAACCAAAACTATTTCCGGACACTGTCAAATGTCTTCAGAGGGGCAAAATCACCTCTCCCTGTTGAGAACCACTTCTCTATATGAATGAGGAGGTAACACAGCAGACTGAGTGTCTGGGTGAGACAGTTCTACCTTGGTCTAGCTGGGTGCCTAGAATCTGTGCTATTTCTTATAGGACCCTGTAATATTTCTGGCTGAATTTAATCTCTCTGATCCTCAATTCCCTCATAAAATACAGAAAAATGATAATAAATATTTCATAGGCTTGCAGGGGGAGGTTAAATGAGATATTTATGTAAAAAAGATTACAGTGCTTGGCACAAAAGAGCCTTCCAATACCTATGGGTTATTAGTTACCCCTGGCCCTCAGGGCTCCACACCTGTTTCTAAGCGACCGCTAACTGACCTTAAACTGCTTTGTAAAACATCTTGATGTCTGACCTTCCCTCTCAAACTTCATTTGTTCAACATCACCTCTAAACTCAACACTCCAGACCTACTGACTCCTTGCAATTTCAGGGTAACAGCCAAGATTTTTATGCCCCATGTGGTCTTTGTGCATGTATTTTGTTCCTTTCTCTCTTCCTTTCCCCTGGCTAACTTGCTACATACAGTTCAAGTCTCCATGTGGGCAGCCCCAAGTCCAGGAAGGCTTCACCTCCCAAGTCGGGACAGAAGAGCCTCCTTTGCACTCTGGTTTCTCTACTTACCCATCATCATGCTTCTGACACTTTTATGGTCATTGACTGGTTGTCTGAATTGCTCCCCTGACTGGGGTCTCTGTGAGGCAAGGGATAGTATGTTGCTCTATGCAGAGTCTCCAGAATCTAGCTCAGTGCCTGATGTCCAACCGAGACTTCGTGATGATTGCACAATCAATCTTTATGAACTGCTTCAGCACTAATATGGGGAAAAAAACTCTTTTTTTCTCCTCCTTTCCAGATAACCAGGTACTATCTTTCCATTTGAATAGGTAATATTTGAAAATGGAACAAAATTCGAATTATCAAAAGGTATATGGAGAATGGGGTGCCTGGCTGGCTCAGCCCGTAGGTAATACAACTCCTAATCTCTGGGTTATGAGTTCAAGTCCCACATTGGGTGTAGAGCTTACTTGAAAAATAAATAAATAAAGGTATTATATATTTAAAAAAAAGATATACGGAGAAGAGTATATCTCCCTTTCCCATCCTCCAGCTACCTAGCCTTCCTTCCTAGAGGCCACTATAGTACCATGCAGCCTTCCATTGATGTCCAACTATGCACTTTAAATGGAGCCTTTGTAATCTAGTACTGAGCTTTCCTAAGTGCTATCCCACTGTCAGGATTCCAGTCCAGGCAGCCAGCATGAATCTTCCCCATTTGACAAATCCTACTTTCCGTATTTGAGAAAATAGATGCAATGGGACAGGAAACAAACTTTTGACCCTCTTCAAAGGCACCAAGACAGGAGATGGCAGATGGCAGAGATGACAGCAAGGGAGAAATCTGGTAGATCCCAAAATCTCCTAAACTATCTACACATGCACACACATACATACGCATACCCAGAATAAAAGCAGAAGCTGTGGGGACCCAACATCCCCTGGGGCACTGTCACCTGCAAAGCCCCACCCCCTCCTTTACTACCTTGAGAAATCTGAGGGAAAGGGAGGGTCAGACCAGCTTTAGGCTTCCTCCTCCCTCCCCAATAAGAGGAAGCAAACTTCAATGCTTAGTCATTTCCCATCGGGTAGGGCTTTACCTGGAGGTCTGAGTCACCACACAGGTGCCAGCAAGGAAGAGGTGCTGTCCGGCATGACGCATCTGCCTGCCCAGGAAGGACATTAGCTACTGGGGGTCCTGGGGACCAGTCTGACCCTAGATGCTAAGAACCCATATTGTTCTTCGAAGGACTTTGGAGTTCCAGGCCAAGGGCAAGAACTTAGGGTAGAGAATTAAGTCTCCTTTGCTTATCTAACACCTTTTCCTTTCTCCCTCTCATCCCCCTCCACCCATGGGGAACCAGCCATCCTGGCCTGCTGCTCCTAGTACCCTAGTAGACAAAGCCACAACCTCCCTTAGAGGACAGTATAAAGGTCCCACAGTCCCAGGTTTTATGGGCCTTCAACAAATGTTATTTCCTTTCTCTCTTTGAGTTGAGGAGAAAGTCCAGGACATGAGGGGCACCGATGAGCATACTGCTCCCAAGTAGCTTCAGTGCCTGACCAAACATTTCAACCATGCCAGGGGGCTCTGGGAGCTGGCCAGAGGTGACCAACCAAACTCTGGGAGAGCCTGGACTCTATACTGGGTATCTTCACCTTGGCATGACTTTCACTGTGCCTTCGCAACTGTTTCCACTCCTATTAAGCTGTGTTAACTGTATTAGGCTACATAATGACTTCCCAAAGATGTCCACATCCTAATCCCTGGGACTTATAATGCCACCTTACATGGCAAAGGAAAGTTTGCAGATGTGATTGAGTTAAGGATCTTGAGATGGGGAGATTATCCTAACTTATTCAGGTGGGCCCAATGTCATCACAAAAGTCCTTACAAAAGGGAAATAAGGAACCAGAGTGAAAAGAGGAGATGTCTTGATGGAAAGAGAGGTCAGAGTGATATGGGACCATGAGCCAAGGAATGTGGGCAGCCTTTAGAAGCTGGAAAAGGCAAGGAAACAGATTCTGCTCAGAACCTCCAGTCTTGCTGGCTCACTTTGGACTTTTGACCTCTAGAGCAAAAAAATACATCTATGTTTTTTTAAGCCATTAAGTTGGTGGTCCTTTGTTACAGCAATAGTAGGAAACTAATACAGATTTTGATACTAGTAGTAGGTTGCTGATGCAACAAATACCTTAAAAACCAAATGACTTTGGAATTGAACAGTAGGCAGTGGATGGAAGAATTTTAAGAGTGATAGAAAAAATCTAGGTTCCCTTGAACAGGCTTGTTAGTAGAACTATAGAGAGCAAAAACTCTGCTAGTGAAAAACGATAATTAAGTGAGGAGAATAGACAGAAATAATAGAGAAAACCTATATTGTCTTAGAGAATATTTAAATCATCATAAACAGAATATTAGTAAAAATATGAACATTAAAGGTGACGCTGGTAGGGCTTAGAAGTGAGTAATATTTTGTTGAAAACTGAAGAAGAAGGGAAGGGGTCTTTGTTATATAGTGATGGGAAACTTATCTGAATTGTATCCTTCAGTTATATAGAAAGCAAAACTTGTGAGAAGTGAACTTGGATGTTTAGCTTAGGAGATTTCCAAGCAAAGTATTGAAGGTTTAACCTGGCTTATTTTTGTCTTTATAGTAACATGTGAGAGGAAGGAGATAAATTGAGAGAAGAACTATAAACAAAAAGGGGAGGTGCCTGGGGGACTCAGTCATTTGAGTGCCCAACTCTCGATTTCAGCTCAGGTCATGAATCCCAGGGTTGTGGGATCAAGCCTCACGTCAGGCTCCATACTGAACATAGAGCCTGCTTGGGATTCTCTCACTCTCTTTCTCTCTCTCTCTCTCTCTTTCTCTCTCCGCCCCTCTACGCCCCCCCTCAAATAAATAAAAATGAAAGAAAAGGAAAGGAAGCAAGACTAGGGATTTGGGAAATTCTCAGTCTACCCAGATTGGAAAGGATGCTAAAATTAGGAGATTCGCTGTCAGAAAAGAATACTCTAGAGGAAAGCCAAAGGTGCGACTGGACAACCTTTGGTTAATGCCTTGGAAAGATCAAAAGGTCGGAGTATTC
Organism: Paguma larvata; assembly: GCA_030068075.1. NCBI lineage: Eukaryota > Metazoa > Chordata > Mammalia > Carnivora > Viverridae > Paguma > Paguma larvata. Next base: position 66,543,322 of record CM057837.1, read on the forward strand.
ATTTTCTCAGAGGACACTTAGAAAATATTAGGCATGTAGCTCATGTATCCCTACAACCGTCTCAGCAGAATCCAGAAATAGGGGCGCCTGGGTGGCTCGGTCAGTTATGCATCCAACTTTGACTCAGGTCATGATCTTGCAGTCCGTGAGTTTGAGCCCCGTGTCAGGCTCTGTGCTGACAGTTCAGAGCCTGAAGCCTGCTTTGGATTCTGTTTCTCCCTCTCTTTCCTCCTCCTCCTCCACCTGTGCTCTGTCTCTCTCTCTCTAAAAATAATAAATAAATATTAAAATATTAAAAAAAAAAAAGAATCCAGAAATAGAGGTTGAGTCATCCGGGAAAAATCTATGGAGGAGTCTTTTGTCTAATGGAGTGAATGCCTGTGACATATATGGGAGACCCACAAGGTTCTTGTGAATTTTATACTGGCAGAAACACTGTCAATTTGGATTGAAAGAGACAGAGGAAAAACAAAATGAAAGAAGGCTGCCAGACTCCCAACATTCTAAAGGGAAGAAACAAGATGATAAAATAAAATTATTCAAGAAAAGGGAAGAACAACTGAGAGAGGAGGAGCAAACACAGATGTCAGAGTCTCGAGCCACAGAGGATTATTCTCAGGCCTTGAAACCTAAAGGGGTTTGCCCAGCTATATTTTGAAATTTCTTAGGACCAGTGACTTCTTTTTCCTTCCATGTTCTCCCTTTTTTTGAGTGAGAATATCTATAACTATTATTCAACGCCCATCCTGCGAAGCAGATAACTTGTTTCTTGATTTTCACAGGTTCACAGATGGAGGGAAAATGGTCCTCAGGATGAATTGTATCCAATGTCTCGCCCATGTCTTATTTGCAATATTTAGATAATGAGATTTGAGGATTTTGAGCTGATGAGATTTAGATGATATTTTAGACTTTGAGTCGATGCTCTAATGGGTTGAGATTTTGAGGGATGTTGGAAAAGGGTGAGTATATTTTGTATATGAGATAAATGTGAATCTTTGGGGTCCAGAGAGCAGACTGTGGGGCTGAATAATAACCCTCAAGAGCATCCACCTCTGAGGAGCCTGGGTGGCTCAGTTGGTTAACCGTTTGACTCTTGATTTCAGCTCAGGTCATGATCTCATGGTTCGTGAGATCGAGCCCCACACCTGGCTCTGTGCTGACCTTGGATACTGTTTTGGACTTTCTCTCTCCGTCTTTCTCTGTACCCCCCTCTCAAAATAAATAAATAAACATTTAAAAAAGAAGAATATCCACACCATAATCCCTGGAATCTGTGAATATGTTAATTACGCAGCAAAAGGAACTTCACAGATGTGATTGAGTTAAGGATTTTGAGATGGAGAGATTATTCTAGATCTATAAGAGACCTGATCTAAGGGAATCCTTATAAGAGGGAAGCAAGCAGGAGGGTCAGAATTAATGAAGGAGATGTGACGACAGAAGCCAAGATTGGAATGATGTGGCGTCATGAGCCAGGGAGTGAGCAGCCTCTAGAAGCTAGAAAAGGCAAAGAAGTGGATTCTACTTCCCAGAGCCTCCAGAAGGAACACAGTCTTGCTGACCCATTTTGGACTTCTGACCTCAAGAGCTGTAAAACAATACATTTGTGTTATTTTACGTTTGTTAATATTTGTTTGTTTTCAGAGAGAGAGAGCGCGAGCGAGCACAAGTGTGTGCACACAAGCAGGAGAAGGGCGGAGAGATAGGGAGAGAGAGAATATTAAGCAGGCTCCTTGCTATCAGTGCAGAGCACCACACAAAATGAGATCATGACCTGAGCTGAAATCAAGAGTTAGACACTTAGCCAAGTGAATTACCCAGGAGCCCCTGTGGTATTTTAAATCACTAACTTGTGGTGATTTGTTGCAGCAACGATAGGAAACTCATAAACTAACCCTCTTCATTCACCAAGCTCCACACCACTCAAGCCAACCTACTCACTCTTCCACCTGAGGCTGCTTCCACCTTTCTATCTCCTCTAGATTTCCAACTTGACATTTATAACTAATTCCCCCCACAGGCTTCCACCAACTGTTTCCTTGGCATTCCATCATTTCCTCCTGTTTCCTGACCCTTCCCAGATCTGCATTAGCCTTTGATTTAATCCTAACTATACATTAAAATCACTTGGGTGTGACTGTGTGGTGTGAGGGTGGGAGTGGGGGAAGGGGAAGACATAAAAAATATTGAAGCCCCAGCCCAGACCTATTAAAGCACACTCTTGGGTATGTCATTATTAAAGCTCCCCAAGTGATTCTACTGTGCACACCATCATTGAGAACACCTGCCAACCTGTTGCTCCAGGGTTATCAAAGTTTCACATCCATAAGAGCTACCTAGAGAACTCTGAATGTAAATGCTGGGGCCTCAAGCCCAGAGAGTCTCATTCAATACATTAGATACTTAGAGCCTACTCTTCTAACAAGCTCCCCAGAGGGTCAGATGCAGGTGGCATTGGGAACTTGGAGAGACATTTCTACAGCCTTCTGTCTGCTCCCTCCCCAAGAGACTCAGCTAATTGATAAGATGAATTCCTTAGATCAATGATTCTCAATCTTTGATGAATATCAGAATCACCTAGGGACCTTGCTAAAAATAGTTTCTCAGATACCAATCCAGTGTTGTTTAACTAGATTATGGTTAACAAGCTCCCCAGGAGGTTTTGTTTCATACTGAAGTCTGAGAATCAATGCCTTATATCAGTGATTCTCAAACTTGAGTACATAAGAGAATCACCTGCAGGGCTTTTATAAACACAGATTGTCTCCAACTCTAGAGTTTCTGAATCTGTTGGTCTGGGGTAGGGCCTGATAATTTGCATTTCTAACAAGTGCCAGGTGATACTAAAGTTGCTGATTTGAGAACAATACTTGGAGGGCCACCACTTTATTTATTTGTTTGTTTGTTTATTGTAACCTCTATGCCCAAGGTGGAGGCTTGAACTTGAACTCATGACCCAGAGATCAAGAGTCTCGTGCTCCATTGACTAAGCCAACTAGGAGCCCTAGAGAACCATCACTTTAGATTGACATTCTAAGCAAAGTGTTTATCTCACCATGTGTCTCTATATCCATCCTTTCTCCTGATTCTCTCAGCCATGAAAGAGTCTAGCCAAGGAGAAAGAAAGGGCTAAGGCAAGTAGCCAAGAGACTCTTGACTTGACGGGGCTACAAGAGGGACCGTTAGAGAAGGACTTCTGGTAAACTCACCACAGGGCATCCTGGCATAAATCTAATAGCTCTCCATGGCCAGGGGTGGTGGCCAAATGCCAGTGGAGAATAAAAATGGTATGATCAATAGCTGTTAACTCCACATATACGTCCAGCCACACTGGGGCTCAAGGGTTTAGAGTTTCTCTGGCAGAGCCTCACAGCCTGTGATAGTAAAGGGTATGCATGTGTAGTGAGTAATAAGAGAAAATCTGAGGTCACCTTTGTCACCAAAGTAATTAAGGGGAAACCTAAGCTCAGACTATAGAGGCCTGCTCATCAGTGGTATTGACCTCAGCTTATATACATGCTCTGGAGAGGAGAGCTAAAGAGACCAAAAGAGCAAAGATGGGAAGAGCTAGGTGAGAAAGGAAAGTCATTCCCTGTCATTTTTATTAAGAGAGAGTGAAAAATTAAGGGCAACTGGCAGGCCATAACTGTCAGGGGGATTTAAGGATTGGGCTGAGAACCCAACCAGCCAAAGTTCTTACAAAATCCACTTTATTTTCACACTCTGCATGCAGAATTTGGTTATGTGCTAAGTTCACATGACCTGCTCAAACACCAGGAGTCACGTCTCAGTTTTAGGAAGCCAGAAGGCAAATAGCTAGATCCAGTCTGCTGATCTCTTTATACATAGTACATGCCCTTCACTAACTCACTGGCAGTAAATCACAAGACTGGTAGGTTTGGGAGAAGTTTCTAGAATCAGAACCACAGTCACAAGGCTGAACAGATTTGGGGTATTTAGGGAATAAGCATCAACCCCCGCAGGTTTGGATAACATCACCACCAGTGACTTCAGTCATCGGGAAGTTCTCCAATGAGGTGGACAGAGTTACAGAGGCCATCAGCAGGTCTAGCTTGCCCTGTAGATACTGATCCCCCAAATTCCACCAGAAATGACTCTAGTTTGTTCAAGTGCCTAAGTAGATATAGCTTTAGGGAAATCACTAGGGAACATCGGCTGTCAAAGTATACAGTATCTTACTATCTGAAGGCAGGAGGCTAAGCCAAATGATACCTTCTTCTTTCACCCCCAAGTCAGGCACCAAGTCAATCCTATCTTCACAAAAATCTCCCATATCTGCACCCTGCACCTTCTCCTCACACCCCACTGAACTGCTGCCCTGGTTCAGACCCTCTTCGGTCCCCACCTAGCTCAGTTTAGTGGTCTCTGAACTGGTTTTCCCTGCTCACAGTATCATCTAGGCCAAAGAATCTTCTTTTATTTATTTATTAAAAAAATTTTTTTAAACATTTATTTATTTTTGAGAGACATAGAGACAGAATATAAGCAGGGGAAGGGCAGAGAGAGAGGGAGACACAGAATCTGAAGAGCAGAATCTGACGGCTCAGAGCCCAACACGGGGCTCGAACTCACAGACCGTGAGATCATGACCTGAGCTGAAGTCGGCTGCTTAACCAACTGAGCCACCCAGGTGCCCCCCAAGAATCTTCTTTTAATCCATCTTTCACACTGGTGCCACATGCCCCAAACTTTTTAATGATTCTCCACCATAATAAAGTCCAAATTCCTTTCTGTGGCAGGCAAGGTCCCCTAGGCTCTTGGGTCCCAGCTCTCACCAATCCCTCCAGGCAAATCATCTCTACAGAACTGGCTTTATACCCCATCCGCTTGAGCCCCCTGCATTTCCTTGAGGCAGTAAAGTGCCCCTTACTTTCTCCTTCCTCTTTACCTTTGCACATGCTGTTTCCTCTGCTCAGATCGTCATTTCTCCCTTCCATGTTTGCCCTCCAAGACTCCACTTTTAGCCATCCGTGCCCATCTTGCACAGCTGACTTGGAGCTATGCTCTCACTGTACTCCATTCATCTGCCTGTCTGTTTCCCCACTTGACTTATATCCCACTGAGACTGGGGCTTTTACCTCCACATCCAGTACACAGTACAGTGCCAGGCCTACAACTAGCTCTCAATAAATGTTTGTTAAATAAATAAGTGAAAGATAAATCAATGAATCAATGAATATCTTGAGTCCTTGTCCAGGCCCTAAACTTTATCAACTTGCCTTGAGTGCCCTTCTTTAGAAGTCCTTTTAAAAAATGCAAACATCCTTTGGGCTGGTAGCATATTAAAGTTAATGAGTTATTTTAGACTTTAACTAGGTGATCAGGCAGAACAAAGGCACACACACACACACACACACAAGCCCAAGGAAAGGAGGTATAAAGGCAAGAGTAGAAAGAGCACCAGAGACAAAGACAAACTTCACACACATTTTCTTATTTCCTTTTAAATGCAAATAATACTTCCTCATATGTACATACAGTTTACAAAGAACTTTCACATACTTTATCTATGATGCCTGAAACCAGAAAGGTAGGTTGGATGAGTGTTATTAACTACATTGTACATACAAGGCTTGGAGAGATTTGTAACAACCCAGGAAAAGGCTTATGACAAAGCAGTCAAAGGAAAAGAACAAGATACAAAATTATGTATAGAATGTGAACACAACTATGTAAAAAAGAAGCAAATATTTTAAAAAGGAAAGAAATAGGGGCGCCTGGGTGGCTCAGTCGGTTGAGCGTCCGACTTCGGCTCAGGTCATGATCTTGCGGTCTGTGAGCTTCGGGCTCTGTGCTGACAGCTCAGAGCCTGGAGCCTGCTTCGGATTCTGTGTCTCTCTCTCTCTCTGCCCCTCCCCCACTCATGCTCTGTCTCTCTCTGTCTCAAAAATAAATAAACATTAAAAAAAATTTTTTTATAAAGGAAAGAAATCCATCAGAATGCATTCATTCAATAAATATTTATTAAATATCTGCTATATTCTAGACATTGTGCTAAGTACTGAGGATATAGTAGTGATCAAAAACACATTGCCTCTCATGGAGGTTACAATTTGGTGGGAAAAAGCAAACATTAATCAAATAATAAATGATGCAGCAAAGATAAAATTGCAGCAGTTACAAGTGCGTCAAAGAGGTGGTACTTGTTGCCATGAGACTCTAGACAAAATAGAGGGATCTTATATAGATATAGGAAGCCCAGGAAAGAGTTCCTTAAAGAAACGATCTCTGAAGCACAAGGAAGAACTTAACTAGTCAAAGAAAGTCCCAGGCAGAAGAAACATCATGAACAAGGGCCCTGTGGTAAGAGAGACTGATGAGTAAGAGAATGGCTGAGTAGGGCAAGACTGGGAGAGGGCTGTGCCAGATGTAGCTAGAGAGGAAGTAGGGGCCAGACACTGCCCAAACCAGCCAGCCAGGAACAATGGGAGTCATTAGGCACACTTGCATTTTCAAAAGATTTCTCCAGATTGAATTGGTGGGGGTGTGGGAGAGAATGGAGAGAGAAATAGAGTCAATGGGGGAGGCCAGTTGGGAAGCTATTGTGGTACTCCTTGCAGGAGCTGATGGTGACTTAGGTTCAACGAATGGAGAGAAATGGGTGACTTCAAGGGCTATGAAGCAAATTTCCAGGATGGGATGAGGGGAGCAAGAGGAGAAAAGCATTGAAATGGCTCCTAGGTTTCTAGATGTGAATGGAGGTGGTGCCATCACTTGAGACAGAGAGTGATGGAGGAAGTTCATCAGGTTGAGGCCTGAAGACAGGACCAATTTGGGGTAGGTAGTTTGAGGTGCCCTTTGTGTGACAACCAAAAGGAGATGTCAAAGAAACAACGGAAAATAAGGGTAGGTGTGGCTGGGAATAAGCATTTGTAAGTCAACTGTTTGTCGGTGGTAATTTAAGCCTGTGTGCGAATGAAACTGTGTGAGAGAAAGTTGGGAACAGGAGAAGGCCTGAGATGAGAACTTAGGGAACACAATATTCAGGGCCAAATAGAGTAGGTTGATTGCAAAGGAAACCCAAGAAACCAGAGATGTTAACAGAACTATGGAATCCTGTGGAGCATTTTACTTTTATAGTTACTTTCATAATTGGGTAGAAAATTTTAGTTAAGGGGAAAAAAGCTTTTTATGGCTCCTCGACCTTAACTTTCTAGATTTTGAAAAACAGTACCTGAGGGCAAGAGGTGATATTCAAAATATTTAACTAGTAGGACTTCAGAGCACCAACACGTGGATGGTAGCTGAAAGAGGGAGGGGTCACAGAGGCCCCTGCCTGACTTTAACCCTATGGTTGCTGGATCATGACGTGGAAAGAGGCTGGGTGGCAGGAGGCCACATGGAATGGATCTTGGAACAGTAGCTATTTCTGATTATCATCCCTGCTTAAGGGTCCTAACCAACTGGATCCCACCAGCTCCTTCCCCCGCCTACTCTCTGCCTACTTGTCGCCAACCCTCAAACTCTTTTCTCTACTGCAGTGGTTTCTTTATCATTTCTTCCCTTTTTTAAAAGTAATCTCTACACCAAATGTGGGTCTCGAACTCATGATCCCAGATCAAGAGTCATATGTTCCACCAACTAAACCAGCCAGGTACCCCTATTCAACATTTCTTGAGAACGCCTTGCCTTTTCAAGTCTTCGTGATTTGCCTATGCATAGAATACATTTCTTCTCCTTGTTTGGCAAACTTCCTTGCATTTTTATAGGCCCAGGTAAAATATTGCCTCCTCTATAAAGTCTTCCTTGACTTTCCAAGGCAGAATTGTTTCCTCATCATTATTCCATATATTTTATATGTAATTTCATTATAGCATTTATCACATTGAACTGCAGTCTTGGTTCTGTCTTTTTCACAAAGCTGTGAGCTCCTTGAGGACTAGGACTGTGTCCCCAGCATCTAAAACAATGTCTTGTGTCCAGGTACTTAATTTTTTTTTAAGGTTGTTGAATGACATTCAATGGGACTGCAAGGTCAGGGGGGGCCTAGACTACCTTTTCTCCCAATGTTCTATTTAAAACTCAGCAATAGGGGCGCCTGGGTGGCTCAGTTGGTTAAGTGGCCGACTTCGGCTCAGGTCATGATCTCAGGATCTGTGAGTTCGAGCCCTGCGTCGGGCTCTGTGCAGACGGCTCAGAGCCTGAAGCCTGCTTCAGATTCTGTATCTCCCTCTCTCTGTGCCCTTCCCCTGCTCATACTCTGTCTCTATGTCTCTCAAAGATAAATAAACGTTAAAAAAAAAAATTTAAACTCAGCAATAGGGCACCTGGGTGGCTCAGTGTGTTAAGCAACCGACTTTGGCTCAGGTCATGATCTCGCAGTTCATGGGTTTGAGCCCCACATCTGTGCTATCAGCACAGAGCCTGGATCCTGCTTCAGATTCTGTGTGTGTCTCTCTCTCTAACCTTTCCCTGCTCATGCTGTCTCTCTCTCTTTCTCTCTCTCTCAAAAAAAAATAAACATTAAAAAAGTTAACACTCAAGGGCACCTGAGAGGCTCAGTCGGTTAAGCGTCCAACTTCGGTTCAGGTCGTGATCTTGCAGTTTGTGAGTTCGAGCCCTGTGTTGGGCTCTGTGCTGACAGCTCAGAGCCTGGAGCTTCCTTCAGAGTCTATGTCTCCCTCTCTCTCTGCCCCTCCCCTGTTCACATTCTGTCTCTCTGTCTCTCAATAATAAATAAAAACGTTAAAAAAAAAAAAGTAACAGCAACAGTCCTGATACATGCTACAACACTGCTACAACACTGATGAAAGTGGAAAACATTATGGCAAGCAAAAGAAATCAGTCACAAAATAGGGTGCCTGGCTGCCTCAGTCAGTAGAGTATGTGATTCTTGATCTCAGCGTTGTGAGTTCAAGCCCCACTTTGGGTGTAGAGATTACTTAAAAACAAAAGTCTTTTTTAAAAAGTCTTTACAAAAGACCACATATTATATGATTCTATATATATGAAATGTTCAGCATAGGCAAACCCATAGAGACAGAAAGTAGATTAGGGGTTGAAGAGATGGAGAGAAAAAGGGAGTGACTGCTAACTAGCATGGGGTTTCTTTTCGAGGTGATAAAAATGTCCTAGAATTGATTATGGTGATGGTTGCACAACTCTGTAAGTACAAAAATCATTAAGTTGTATATTTTAAGGGGGTGGATTATATGATACGTGAATTATATCTCAATAGTACTGTTATGGGGTGCCTGGATGGCTCAGCCAGTTGAGCGTCCAAATTTGGCTCAGGTCACGATCTCTCAGCTAGTGAGTTTGAGCCCTGAATCTGGCTCTGTGCTGACCGTTCAGAACCTGGAGCCTGCTTCAGATGCTGTGTCTCCCTCTCTCTCCCCTTCTCCACTTGTGCTCTGTCTCTGAAAAATGAATAAACGTTAAAAAAAATTTTTTTAAGTAGTACTGTTATTTTTTTTTTATTATTATTTTGTTTTTGTTTTTTGTTTTGTTTGTTTTGGTTGTTTTTTATTTGTTTTTTGTGGTTTTTTAGGTTTTGGTTGTTTTTTTTGTTTTGTTTTGTTTTTTTGTTTTATGAGAGAGAGAGAGAGAGACAGCCACTGGGTGCACGTGCATGAGCTTCACAAGCGAGGGTTGGAGCAGAGGGATAGGGAGAAAGAGAGAAAGAGAATTTTAAGCAAGCTCCACACCCAGTGTGGGGAGGTGGAGGGGGGTGGGGAGCCCCACAGGGGACTCAGCCTGATCTAACAACTGTGAGGTCAAGACCATGAGATCATGACCTGAGCCTAAATTAAGAGTCCCACACTTAACAGGTGCCCCTATAGTACTGTTATTTAAAATTTTTTTTTAATGTTTATTCATTTTTGAGAGAGAGAGAGCAGAGTGTTAGCAGGGAAAGGGCAGAGAGAGAGGGAGACACAGAATCTGAAGCAGGCTCCAGGCTCTGAGCTGTCAGCACAGAGCCCGATGCGGGGCTCGAACCCACGAACTGCGAGATCATGACCTGAGCCGAAGTCGGACGCTTAACCGACTGAGCGACCCAGGCGCCCCTAGTACTGTTATTTTAAAAACACCTCAGCAACTTCCCCCACTGTGTCTGATTCAAAGAGAAGGGTCAAATGTTTGATTCTGGGAAGGAAGATGGACACACTGGGGGTGAGTGTGGAGGGGTAGATGAGGGGTGTGGTTGTTGTAGGGGGTTAGCTTGGCAAAGGCAGAGCATAAGTGGAAATCAAGTTGAGTCTTCCTAATAGAATGGGCCACAGAATATTTCAGAAGGAGGGCTTCTGGTGAAAACGGAAACCACTTCAATGAAATCAGGTTTCAGAAAAAAAAAAAAAAGGATGAGGTTAGCTTGAGACGAGTGAAATTTTACTTTGAAACTAGTGGCTGAGTATGGTCTCCTCACTTGGCCTGGGAATCTTTTAAGAGGAAAGAGTTATAATATAGGCAGGGGTGGAAATTCACACTTAGCCTGGAAAACCAGCATCTCTGAAGTAGGGAGCTTGAAAGGGAGCTGCTCTCCTTTCAAGGTTGGTTCCTGCTGCGAGGTCAATATGTCATAGTGCTGGGCCTGTGTATTCTGAACCCAGCTGAACGCTGTCTCTGCCACTTACCAGCTGTGATGCCCGGGGCAAGTCACTCAATCTCCCTCTGTGCTTCCATTTTCTCTGCTGTAAAATAGGGCCAATGATAGCACCTTCCTCATAGGACTGTTGTGAGGATTAAACCAGACACAGTGTCCAATATAGGGGTGCCTGGGTGGCTCAGCCAGTAGAGCATGTGACTCTTGATCTCGGGTCATGAGTTCAAGCCCCATGCTGGGCATAGAACTTACTTAAAAAACAAAACAAAAAAAACAAAAACAAAATGCAGTGTCCAATACACAGTGAGGACTAGAAGGAAGCAGTCCCTAAGGTGAGTGACAGGTTACTATCTGGAGCCCTGAAACTGGTTGCTGGAGAAGTGGCTATTCCCTGATAGTCTTGAGTGAGATTAGGGAAGAGACAGCAGCTGGCAGGGGAAGGGGGAGTCAGGTCAGGGTGGTGGCTGGGAAATGGTCTGAAAAGAACAGTGTCATTGCTCAACCCCACCAGTGGGGCTCACACTTCCTGTTTTCAGTGCCTGTGAGCCCAGATGCTGGAGCCGCTCATGTTGGAACAAGATCTTTCCTGGCCCCTCAGGGGAATGCAGAGGCTGAGAAGCAACTCAGCCTGGGCTGGGCCCCTTCATTTCACATCATGCCTTTTCTTTCCTGGCAAGCTTCAGCTCCCACGAAACCCACAAATGCAATCCTGGGGTGGAAGAGAGGGGGCTCCCGCTCAATTCTATAGTTTTATAGTAATAGCCATCATTTTTGTGCCTTTATTAGGTGCCAGGATTATAGTAAGAGATTTGTGAACTCATGAATCCTTATAACATTCCTGGGAGGTAGATATTAGGATCTCTTTTCTTCAGATGGGGAAGCTGAGGCACAAAGAGGTTAAGAGTCTTTCCTGCGTCACACAGCTAGCGTCAGAGCCAGAGTTCTAGTCCAGACCACCTGACTCTGGAACCCAGCTCTGAACCACTGTATCATAATAAATAAGAAAACATGCCAGATTATAGGAATTAAAAACAGAATACTCTGGGTCCCTGACCTCCAGAGGCCCATAGTCTAAGGAGCCTCTGAACAGGATGCCCAGGAGATCTTGCACCCCCAAACTCCACTCAGAAAACTGACTTCATGCAGAAAATGCATGCTGACCAAATCTCGAATTTACTGGGCCCTTCACATAATCTGGCCAGTTGTCCCCAAAGGATCTCAATCAGGAGTACTTATCAGAAATACCTGGGAAACTTTTCTAAAATCACAAGCCCTGGCACCAGCCCTGACCTGAATCACAGTCTCTGTGGGGGGTGGGACATGGTCATGCATATATTTCTAAAAAGGTTCTCATGTGACTTGGTTAAGAAACACTGCTAAAAACCATTAACAGACCTTGGAAATTCCAACGTTTTTGCATCCAACTATATCTCCCCACTTGCCTTCTACACCCCAATTCTTCAGAAACTGATGTTTGGTTCAAAATATGCGGTCACCTCCATTAGGATACCACCTAGTTTTAGGTTCTGAGTCCCCTGACATTAGGGAAAGCAGTGACTGGTCATGAGCTCCATTAACGCACTGAGTAAACTCAGCACCAGCCCCTTACACAGATGATAGGAAATTGTTTTCTACTTCCTGAATGACACAGACCCAAGCCAGGCTGGGTTTTGAATCACCAGTTTTCACTCATGCAGGTGTTCTCCTTGGTTGAGGTCACCCTTAGGATTGTTATGGGCAGACTAAAGAAAATATGGTGGAACTTATCCTAGAGGATCACTGTGTACAGCTGTACAAGATGTGCACTGTACAAAGATATCAGGCTAAGGAGGGAATGGAGGCCTGACATCCAATCTGCACACTAGGCTGTACCTTACATGCTATGCAGAACCTACTCTACAACTCTTCCAGCCTCTACTTCCCAACACACCATTCAGCCCAGAGATTCAGCCCCCAAGGGACTCTGGGGTACATGCTGTCATCATCATTTTCCACTTTTTATGCTCCCCAACTTCCTCCCATACAAGTACCAAGAAAGAACCAAAGTCTTCCAAAAAATCACATTTTTATTGATCTTTATTCAAAATTACAAAAATAGATATAAATAAAAAATAGCAGAATATAATTATTAAATATTCATTCAGTGTATAGGAGTGGTCCTCATCTCACCCAGTGAGGCTTGGATAAACTCAGCTGAAAGGTCAGAAGGAATAACTGGCCAAGAAATAACATCTATGTAAAAGTGAAACTGAAATTTAGTGCAGGTCACAGACCATGCCCCAGAATGATACATTCATAGGCATCATGTGAGAGGCCCAAAAGGACCATGACTTCCCCACGACCTCTCTTGACACACCATTCTATGCGGCATCATAGTCCATTCAGTTTAGGGGAATATCTAGACTTGCAGTCAGACACAGGAACACCAGTTGTTACTCATTCACACTGACACTCACAGCCTGTGCACAGATGTGCAAACATACATACACATATATAATATTTCCTGATACATTCATGGAATGTCAGAGCCCTTCCCTCAAGTCATTAGTGTCTCCACTCCCCAAACCACTGTTCCACAGTGGCTGAGCTTGCTCAAAAGACCTCCGTTCTGTTCTACTTCCTAATTGAGAAATTGTTCCTTTCCCCAATAGTGGGCCCCATGAATGGCCACTGTTGGGGGAGCTGGCTCTCTTTCTACCCATGCACAGGAAATGGCATTTTTAGCTCCAGGAGGCTTTAGTTCAGTAAAATACAAACTACTGGTCCTTACCATCCCGGGTCAGAACCATCCCTCCATCCTGGCCACAGGGGATCTGGGCACTCAGCACCCAGGCCTGTAACTAAGGATAAAGCTATTATTGCTCATCCTGGTGGGCAGCACATGCGAAACCATCTCTGCAGAACCTATCTTCCTCAGTTTCTTCCTTATACATAACTGATGCAGATGGTTCTACTGCAAAAATGACAGTGTGGGAGTGGGTGGTACCCTTCTCTTCCCTTGGCTCCCTGGGGAGCCTCAGAGGGCTAGGCCATTCTGCTCCCCAGTGTGCCTTTGGATCCAAGGCAGGAACTTTGCGACCCTTGTGTAGACGCCCGGCTTGTCCTTCATGGCACATCCGCTGCCCCAGCTCACGATCCCAGTCAAAGTCAGGCGGCCGCGGATAGAGCAGACCAGGGGGCCCCCAGAGTCTCCCTGTTAAGCCAAAGACACAAAAGGTAAGACCAGGGAGAAGCCCATCTGGTACAATCACCCAATCATATGGCAGAGAAAGAGAAGGGAGAGTTTCTTAGAGTCAAAATCCTTAGTGACTTCCCATTTTCTACCACATAAATTTTAAAATCCTCTACTTCGTTTTCAAAGCCCTGCTATCTGCCACAATTCCATCTACATTCTCAGATCCTTTTCCTCCCCATCCTGGACTATGCCATGCTCATTCCCATTTTTGTATCTTTCAGCTGGAACCTTTTCCATTCTTCCCTAGACCTCCTCAAATCCCTATAGAGTCACATTCTCTTTACAGTCTTCCCTCCAGTTGGCACTCACCTTCCGCTCCCAAACATCTGATCATTTGCAATTCATACCACACCCTGAGCCCTGAGTTGTATTGTTTTCTATTGTTTTCCTCTTTCTTGTGGTCTTATTCCTTTCCCTCTCCCAGTCTGAAGTGCCTAGCACAGACCCAGGCTCATGACAAATGTTTGGGAAACACAAAAGGGTTAGTTGACACTGTCTAAGACCTGAGCTCCTAATTCTGGCTTCTTGGAGCCAGGTTGGATACAGGCTCCCCAAAGCTGGCAGGTACAGGCCCAGGAGCCCTGTGGAGATTTGGGGGTGTCAGGGAGAGAGGCTAGAACTCTTACCTGGCAGGAATCTGTTTTCCATTGTGGGTCAGCAGCACACAGCATTTCGTTGGTGACTTCAGAGCCATAGTAGTGGGGCTGCTGACACTCAGCATAGGAAATTAGCTTCACAGAAGTCATTTTCAGCTGCTCCGGATAGAGATAGTCAGCTAGAGAGAGGAAACAAGGAGAAGTTTACATTAAGCTGTGGATGTCCCGCCTTCCCACTGGGACTCTCTGCCAGGGTGAGGACCAAAAAGTGTCCCTACCAGGGAAAGCTTTTATTCTTTTCCACGCAAATCTGAGCCTTTACTCCATGCATAGCCTCTCACTCCCCGTCTATTTACCTTTATGGCCCATCACTCCCTAAATACTGCTCCCTACTCCATGCCTGGACCCATCTGCTACCTCCGCAATGCTCCCATCTCTATCTCTACGGTCCTCCCTTGATCAAGTTGCGTTCACTTCCAGGTTACAACACTCCCCCAGAACCCTCTCGGTCAGCCCCAAATGTTACTTACTGGTATTCTCTTTTCCAAAGCCAGTGATCTCACAGCTGGTGCCAAAAGGAGCATCGCCATACGATGGGGGCAAGCAGATGGTTTGTACGGACCTGGATGGCTCTGCACACTGGCCTGTGTCGGATCTGATCTTCAGCAAGGCTGGGGGAGAAGGGAAGCAGGAGAGGTCAAGGGGAAAGATCTCCACCTGGTCAGGCGGTCACCATGTCTCCTGTCCAAATGCCAAAGGACTGGCTGTCTATCCCTAAATTGGTTAGGGTCAGAGGTCATCTTGGAAAGTCTGCTTGTAGCTTATTACCTGAAACAAGCCTCTCCTATCCCATGTCTCAAGGGCTTTATTACTGCTGACAAGGGCTTGCCCAGCCAGAGCTCCTGTATATAGGCGTATGGTTATTTTCTGTGAACAGCCCTGGCTGATGTAGATGGGATGAATTCAGCCCAATGCTCTGAGTTGCAGATCCTGGGACAGGCAGAGGTTGTAACCAACAAAAGGAGGCACCTCCCAACCCAAGCCATATGCCCACAGGGTCACTGCCATCCAGAGGAGGCTAAATGTTTGGAAATTTAAAGACTCTGCAGAGGAGCACAGGCCCCTGACATATGTCCTTTTGTTACATAAAGCAGGCTTTTCAACCTCAACCTCCCACTTGGGTCTCTTTCTGGACCCCTCTTCCTCCAACAATCATCATTATGGCAGATAAGGGTTTTCTACTCACCAATATCATTGTGGTGAGCAAGACCGTCAGCACTATAGTCCTCATGCAAGATGAGCTTTTCCACTTCAAACTTGACCTGCTCAGGTGTGTCGAAGTTCAGCTTTGACCGACCCAGGTAGACAATGTAGTCCTCCTTCTTTTGGCTATTACTGTGGGAGGGGAGACTCGTAAGATAGTCTGATCCATGAGATCTTCTCACTTCCCCTCCACAGTGACCTCAGAGCATGACTCGTCCCCGAGGCCATGGGCCACATGTTGAGGGGCTAAGGGGGTAGAATTTAAACAGAATCCTTTTCTGGGAAGGAGAATGGGATGTGTTCGGGGTAAGGCAAGAGGGTCAGGGAAAAGAGACAGAGGGACGTACAGGAAGCAGTGTGTGGCGCTGGCCACCCAGCAAGGACTGATGAGGCTGCCGCCGCACAAGTAGGTGACAGAGCCTCCACGGTGCTTCCTATAGATGGCTGCAAACCAAGGCTGGTTCTCGACGGTGGTGAATTCTCCCCCAATAATCTTAAAGCGAGGCCTCAGAGCCTTCTGGCCACACTGAAACTCTGCTGCTTTTGGAGGAGATGGGGGACTTTTTCCTGGAGGAGAAAGAGAGGGATATCTTGAGGAGGCAAGTAGGATAGTGTCCCTCTCTTGTCCTCTGACCTCCCAGGCTTTCAAAGCCGGGCAGACCTCCCTCCTCAAGTCTCCTGGTGGAATAAAGGGACGTATGAGGCAGTCCCCTTCCACCCTACTGTCATAAATAGGTCAGTGACACTCACCAAAAGAGCAGCTGTGCACCATGCACTGCTGGACAAGCTGGTTTAGGCCAACCTGCACATAGCACCACGGCGTTCTCTGATTGTCCGGGTTCCTGGTAACACAGAGGGGAAGGAGGGGGTGTCATTCCAACCCAGGACACATTTCCTTCCCCTCCAGGGAAAATGCAGCCAGAGGCCTTGCTTTTCTCATGCTATGGCCAGTACCCTCGAAACACAGGATGGTCCCAAGGGTTCCTGTCCAGCTATGAGAGGGGCGTTGCTCCCCCACCTCACCTGCAGTAATTGTGTTTCCCCAGGCCCAGCTGAAGGGCATCAGGTCGGTGGGCATGGTACTGTTTCAGAAGAACGGCGGCAGAGTTCCAGGCCAGGCAGGTCCGGCCCCTGATGTCGATGTTGGCTTTCCCTCGGTAAGAGTGGCCATTCCCCTCATAGCAGGTTTTTGATGTATCTAAGGAAGAATGTGAGGATGAAAGGTATTAGAAAGAGGAGGAAGTTCCGACAGGCATTTTAGAGATCCTGTCAGGCCTCGCATGATTTCAGGCCTGGCAGGAAACACTAGTAAGGATCTCCTTCCATCCCCACCCCACATTTGTGCAGCCACAGATTCATGAGACAGTATGTGTCTACGTTTGACTGTACATTACACAGGGATGAAGATGCCCTCCACTCCACCTCCAGCTCCTAACTCCTGCTTGCTCTTGCATCTCACCCATCTCTCCCTGTCCCCAAATCTCTGGTGTCCCCTACTCCCCGGTTAGAGTCAGGATCCCCATACCTATCTCACAGTGTTCTCCTTGGAATTTCTTTGGACAGCTGCATCGCTGAATGTTGGAGAAGTACTTGTAGGACACACATTTTCCTCCATTTAGACAGCCGCAGTTTGCTGGAGAGCACAAACGTGGAGGGGTAAGCGAGGAGTGTGGGAGGAGGTAAGGGGGGGAGCCAGCCCTGCAACAGGGTCAGGGAGGGGCTGCCCCATGAGGCTTTTCCAAGATGTCTGTACAGCCAGATATTGTGCAAGGGGTGGATACTCACATGCATCAGACACTGGATGAAGTTCATGGCTACCCTGGAAGAGATGAGGGGGAAGGGAAAGTTCATCAAAGGTCCCATGCTTCTGGGACCCAAGGGTGAGGATTAACTGTCCTCATGTCAAATCTCACCCTTTCCACCAGCTCCCTCTCTCCTCAACGTTGTTCATATCTAACTAGCCCTCAAATGGAAAATCATAGGTTTCAAGCAGGGAGAAATGGATTGACTCAAGCAAGCTTCACTGAGGCTTCTTCTTCCCTTGGCTGAAGGTGTGAACTCCCTTGGTTCTCAGGGTCTCCACCACCACACCTGTCCTATTTTCCTGAGAGGCTGGCCCCGCCGTTGGTGGAATCCAGAGGACCCCAGCTCCCTAGGCGCCGCTCTCCTTCCTTCCCCGACGCTGTTCGGGAGTCCTGCAAACCCCCTCCTGCCGCCCTAAGTCAAAGCCGGGAAGCCACTTACTTCAGAGTCGCGCACCACCAGGGCGCAGAGGAGCAGGCACGTCACCAGGACTCTCATGGTGGCCAGGCTGGGGCTCTAGACAGCACTCTACAAAGGGAGGAGTCAAGTCAACTTGACGAAGGAGCGGAGGAGAGAGAAGGTGTGCCGGGGTGGGTTACCGCAGTTCAGGCAGAAATCCCTAGGTCTCCCGCGAGGCGCGCGCTCGGTTACCAGGCTTCCCAGGCCCGGCCGCCTCTCCTCGCTGGAGGCTCAGGGGTTCCGGCACCCGCAGAGGATGCAGAGGCACCGGGAGCCGTGACTCGGGCTCGGCCACTGCGGAGCCGGGGCCGCTAGCGCAGCCAGGTTAGGGGGAAGGGAAACCCGCAGGAGCAGCCCAGCGCAATCAGGGTGGCCTGCACTCACCCGCGGCTGCGGCAGGAGGGGCTCGGCGCCGGGACGGCGGGGACAGGTCGACACTGAAATCCGAGGGGCTCTGGGGCTCCAGCAGCCGCGCTGTGCTGCTAGCCCGCCGCCGGGCTCTTTATCAGGACCCGCCCCAGCCCTGGCCCCGCCCCAGCCTGGGATCTCCCCAACCCCTCCCTTCTCTCCGCTTCCCCCGGGCCAGCTGCGCGGGGTGTGTTTCCTCAACCTTGTCTGAGAGTGAGGGGCCGCGCGGTCCCCAGCGGAGGAGACGAGCAGGTCTGAACACAGAGATACAGAGGATCTAAATTCTTCGCCCTCTCCTCCCATTCACCTGTCCCGGGCCCCATCTCAGGGCATGGGGCCTCCGAATTGCGTTTGGCAGCCTCTGGGTTCAGCTCTGATGTCTTTTCCCAGATCCCCTAAATCAGCTCTTCTCCAGCCTTTACACCTTCAGACACCCAAATGCCTGGGAGAATGATTCGGACTACTGGGTGTGGGAGCATAGTCCGCAGCTCAGAGAGCTAAGTCTGTTTCTCAACGTGAAAATGCACGTGACACACGCTTGAGAACGCCTGCTAACAGGGGCTGTTAAATAGCAGCTTCCCGAAATTCATCAACACAAACCAGTCGGTAAGACAAAGTTGAGTTTATTGCTTACCATCCTAAGGGTGGGAGCAGCGTGTAGGCAAGATCGGATTTTATTGAGAATTTGCAGTTTGGTTTAATTTAAGAGTGGTCTTTCAAAGTGAGGGCTTGATAAGGATTGCATAAAGTATCACGATATATTATTATAGGATTGTGAGAACAAAGTCTAAGGGCACAAACTGTTGATGCTTTCTATTGAAGTACTGATGGATCTTTCAAAAAGTTCCTGTAACAAACAATCCCTTTATTTGCCCCCACCAGAGCATAGTCAGTTAATAAAGACAACAGAATAGTAAAGCCTTATTGATGTAGACAGTAAGCTGTGGAGGGGCAGGAAGTTCTGTTTTCCCATCTGAGGAGAGAAATTGGGGAACTGGAGGACAAGAATGAGATTTATTTTTCACTCTATGCCCTTTTGCACTGTTTAAACTTTTGAAAACATACCTTTGTATCACTCATTCCAAAAATATAATTACAGATATTTTAAAGTTTTTTTAATTTATTTTGAGAGAGACAGAGAGCATGAGCGGGGTCAGAGAGTGACGACAGAATTCCAAGCAGGTTCCTCGCTGACAGCACAGAGCCCAACATGGGGCTTGAACTCATAAAACCGTGAGATCATGACCTGAGCCAAAACCAAAAGCTGGACACTTAACTGACTGAGCCACCCAGGTGCCCCATAATTACAAATTAAAAAAAATTACTTATGTATTGGGGTGCCTCAGTGGCTCAGTTGGTTAAACATCCCACTTCAGCTCAGGTCACGATCACACTGTTGGTGGGTCCCAGCCCCACATAGGGCTTTGCAACCAGTGTGGAGCCTGCTTGAGATTCTTTCTTCCCCCTCTTTCTCTGCTCACCCCACACCTTCTCTCAAAATAAATAAATAAACTTTAGAAAATGCATATGCTCAGTTGGCTCAGATCATGAGCTCACGGTTGGTGAGCTCTGTATCTGGCTCTACCGTGACATTGTGGACCCTGCTTGGGATTCTGTCTCCCTGTCTTTCTGCCCCTCACCTGCTTGCTCTCACACTTTCTTTCTCATAAAAGAAATAAACTTTTTAAAAAATACATATCTATTTAGTATTCTAGACTTCATCACAAAGCCTTGTTTCTAATAAATTAAAATAATTGCTTATCAAACAAGCTTGGCCTCTGGAAAGACAGTCCATGTGTAAAGGACTCCACCCGCTTTACCTGCCCGAAGACAAGTACACATAGTTGTATAGCTGTGCACATTCACGTATCTCTCAGGCATAGTTGAAGGAGCACAGCAGGGACTCTGAGGTTCAGTCAACCCCTTCCCTCTCCCCTGGTGTTGGGAACCAACACCTTCATGAAGGAGGGGGTCACTTCCTTCTAGCCAGAAGGACTGTCCCCCTTAATGGGAGGAAAGGGGTCTGAGTCCCTGTAACTGACTAGGGTCCTAAAGCCAGGCCCAAGGCTTGGTCCCTCTTTCCGCCTAGGCTTATAACATTTTGCTGTCTTGTAAACCCGGACCTTGGGTCTGGACCCACTTGAGAGGATCAGGAGGAAGGCAGGAAGAATGGCAATAGGAAGAAGGAAAGCTTCTTTGTCTGCTCCAGCCAGAGGTCTCAAGATGCCAGCCTCTGGATGGGGAAAGTGCAAGTTAACCATTCAGCTTTCGTGAGGAAGGTGACCCATCATCCTCTGGAGAGAGTTTTTCTGTGCCCAGCTGAGCTGCCAGCTCTCAGGGAATGGACTGAATCAGAGGTACTAGAGGCCTCAAAGCTGGCCTGGCTACTTCCTCTAGAAGACTGAAGAATGTTTTGTTTGGATTTAGAATCCATTAACTGCAAATAAACGTGATCAAAATGTAAACAGAGATGTTGCAGCCTGAGGACTTACCCCGAAACTACTAGGTTAGGTATCAGGAAATTCCCAGCACACTGTCATGATTCACAGAGTGCCCCCAGCAGCTCTCATGACTCCAGATTACTTGGCTGGAGGCTGTCATGCTGATTCTTGAGAGCAGGATGACCTCATTTCCTCCTGGACAAAGAGGCTTGGAGACCGTTATGCAGTGTGACGCTCTTCTTCTCATTTCTTCCCCCTGCAGTCCCTTCACCTGGTTGAACAATCCTGGAGCCTCCAACTCTTTGCTCTCTTTCTACTCTATGATTTTTGGTGCTCCCTGAAATCTCTGTGTCTGTCTCTTGGTGCACAGCCTGTGCTAGTCTTTTCAATTCTTTGAGGGCAGAGACCACATCTTAAACATCTTGGTCTCTCCCTCAGCACTGAGGACATGCCCTGTTCATGTAGGTGTTTTATGAGGAATGGATCAGTAAACAAGTGGGAATAGAAAGCTTTAAGGTACCCTGAAAGTT
Source organism: Paguma larvata (assembly GCA_030068075.1). Taxonomy (NCBI): domain Eukaryota; kingdom Metazoa; phylum Chordata; class Mammalia; order Carnivora; family Viverridae; genus Paguma; species Paguma larvata. The sequence continues at coordinate 66,564,624 of CM057837.1, forward strand.
TCCCTACTCTCTTTCTTGCAGTAAAAAATAGTACTGGTATGATTTCTGTCTCATGCTAAAAACCACTTTGTACAAACTATTCCTCTTTTGTTTTAAACAATTTGTTTTTGAGAGAGAGAGAGTGCGCACATTCGTGCGTGCGAGGAGAAGGAGAGAGGGAGAGGAAGAGAGACTCTTAAGCAGGCTCCACCCCTAGTGCAGAGCCCTGATGCATGGGGCTTGATCTCACAACCATGAGATCACGGTCTGAGCCAAAATTAAGAGTCGGACACTTAACCAACTGACCGCCTAGGTGCCCCCAAACTATTCCTCTTTAAACTCCTAACAGCCTATGGCATAACTGGAAATCATTATGTCCCTTTTGCAGATGAGGAAAATGAGGTGGAGAAAAGATTCATACTTGGTGAGTGGCAAAGCCGGCACTAGGACCCAGGTTTTCTGATCCTTGTTCCTATGCTCTATACTTCACTGCCTCCACGGAGAGGGGTATAAGACAGGGATACAAGACAGAATGCCGTGAAGGTGAGCGCTAGATGATGTACGATGTTCCAGCTCAGGGGAGCCCTCTTACTAGTTTTAGAGACCACCTTCCAGAATACTCTTGGGCTATGGGCCCCTAGTTCCTGGAAAGTCCTCGCTGTAGTATGGGTTAGTTGCTTGCCTGAATTCTAAGAACTAACTTAGTGGTCTAGGATTTCTGAAGTTTCTATCAAGAGTAAGAGAATAAGGAACATGATGTGTATGATTCCATCTGTTCCAGACTCCCAGAGTCACGCCACTTGCCCCCGCCTCTGTGTTTCAGGGGACCTAACTTCCAAGTCAGATGTGGCAACAGAGACTAATGGAGAGGCCTCCTTTCCCAAAGCTTCTCATAAAAGAGCAGGCAGATGCCAGGTGGGCAAGAAGAACCAGGATGTCCAAACTTGGCCCTGAGACTGTGTCCAGGAAACTGGGCCCCTGAAAAGGCTATTTTCTGACCAGCAGGAACCAAAGAGAAGTTCACATCAAGTCACAGGATGTATTCCTGGGTTGCTATACCAAAAGTGTTCAACATGGGGGTGACTGGGTGGCTCAGTCAGTTGAGCATCCGATTCTTGGTTTTGGCTCAGGTCATGGTCCTGGGGTCATGGGATTGAGCCTCATGTTGGGCTCTGTGCTGGATATGAAGCCTGCTTAGGGTTCTCCCTCTCTCTCCCTCTGCTTTTCTCTCTCAAATAAATAAACTGAAAATAATAATAATAACAAAAGAATGTTCAGCATGGTACTACATAGAGAGTAGTGTCTAGTCTCAGGTCTGCTGCATCCAGGCTGAATAACCTCAGACAAGAGACTCAACTCCCTTCATCTCAGTTTCCTAGCTGCAAAATAAAGCAACGCCCGCTCTGCCTGTTCCTCACTTTGCAGATTGAATGAGATCATACTTGTGTGTGTGAAAGCATTTGTTCATTCCTTTATTTATGGACCCAGTGCCAGGGACAGTTTTGGATACTAGAGATAGAAGGATGAACTACTTTGTAAACTACAATTCCTACCCTGAGTGCTTGCCTTGCCTTCCTGACTATGGCTGTACTGGTTCAGAAGAGCAGCAATTCTCTAGAGTCCATCCCAGGATTCCAGTTAAGTGGAGATGTCGTGTCCTTAACCGACAGTTCCCAGCAAGTGGCTAACTGTATGTGCTATTCACCCCCATAGCCCTGACTCCCATTCCCTCCCCCTCTTCTCTGCTGTCTGTGGCCTGAAGTGCTTCTCTTTTCCCCCTACACCCAGGCTGACGGATTCCTCTGCAGTTCTGGGAAGGAGGCACTGAATGTCAGTCACAGAGCTTCCCTCAGTCTGAGGACTCCTACGTGTGTTTAGCACTAAGGGAAAAGATGTTGTTGTCACAGTATGCACTGAAACATGATAGGGGAGCTTCTGGAACTGCTAGGCCCCCAGCAGTCTGTGGAAAGAGTGGGGCAGAGGAAGCCACATATTTGCTTCCTTACTCATGGAAAGCAAAGAGCCCAGAGGCTGCATCCTGAGGTTATACTCTGTCGTCAGTAATGCCCTGAACGGAGAGACCAGATTTGTCCCTCCAGCTTCAGCCTCTGACCCCTACTCTTTCTCACACTTTGCTGCCTCACAATCTTCGTCCCAATTCCTAGCCCCACCCAAGCCAGTTAGCTCAGATCTGCGTGCATATTTTGAGCCTTGGCCAATTTTTTCTTTGTCTTAAACCCAGTTACTTCCTAAATTAGGAACTTGTGACCTTAAAGGAGTGTTGGTCATGGCTTTCCAGATCTAGAATCTGAGTCTCCTCCTAGAACCAAAGCTAGGTCCTGGTCCTAGAAGTTCTGCTTCGGTTACCATGCTGGATGGCAATGGTTCCTTAAGTGGAAGCTAAAGAGGATACCTAGGAAGAAAGGACTAGAAAAGGAAATTGGAAACTGGTGGGTACTACCAAGAAGTCAATGGTGTTTAAGGAAATACATCCAGCCAGGAGCTAGTATATTAAAAAACATTGCTCAGAAGAAAACCAACATAGCATCCATAGTCCATGTGATATATAATTTCATGTGCTCATGGCTCTCCTGAGCTGATTTCTATATGCTTCTCTGTCTTTAAAGCAAGTGCAAGCACTTCCCTTTCCATTACACAGAGAGGAAAATAGAGGGCTAATGAGGGGAAGTGAATCATCTGAGTTCATTCACTGAAAATGATGAGATTCAGAATTCACCGATTTTGAGGAAACTCATGACACATTTCCACCCTCTCCCCTCCTATTCTGAATCCTCATCGCCTCCCTTCCTGACCACCCTCAATCCCCACCCTTTGTCTCTTTGTCTTCCTACCCGCTGGTTGAAGGTGCTTCTATTCTCCAAAGAGTGATTGATACTAGGGCGATGAGGCAGCCAAGTCCTGGGGAGAGGTCAGTTTCCTTTCAGAGGGTGCGCAGGATGAAATGTATGGAAGTCTGTGCGAGGAGGGAGCAGGGACACAGTGGAAGCCCCTGAGATAGGTGTGTTTGCAGAGCGAGTGGAAGAACGGCATGCAGGTAGTCTAACCAGGAGGCTCCTCTTTACTCTGAGAGAGTGGATGGTGGGAAGTGTGACAGCAGTTAAAGAAGACAGCAGTTAAAGACAGCAGTTAGAATTAATGCAGTGGATGGTGGGAAGTGTGACAGCTGGAGGTGCCTGGCTGGCTAAGTTGGAAGAGCATTTGCCCCCTTGATCTTGAGGTCATGAGTTCAAGCCCTACACTGGGGGTAGAGATTACTAAATAAATAAATAAATAAATAAATAAATAAATAAAGACACTTAAAAAAAAGAATCTTTAAAAAAAAGAAGAGGAAGGCTGTTACCCCTAAGGGGATATTATAATCTATCCTTTGTTAAAGATAGATGATAGGAATCAATTTTTACTTGTTTAACATTCTTTTTCAATCTTGGCAACAACTTTTAAGGAAGATACTATTATTTTTACCATTATGAAGGAGAAAACTGAAGCTCATGGAGTTTAAGCAGTTTATCCAAGGTCACACTATAGGTTAATGGTAGACTTGGGATTTATACCCACACCTGGTTGATTCTAGGAAGTGGAGAACTATCTCCGAAGCAGTAATGCATTCTGTCAAGAAAGTTGGGGCTTGGCAGATGCTTGTCCTTATATCTGGGAATCTTCCCACTTATAACCTCAGGTGCCATCCTGGGGTAGCCTCAGATGTCCAAGTCATGTCTGCATTGGTTCCTGACTACCTAGCTTCAGCCAGACTTTAATAAAAATGTTTTTCCTCTTATTTAATATAGCCAGCCACAGCTGGGTCTAGTCAGAGAAGGGATCACTGGGTCTTCTGGCTATGTTTATATATCTAAGTGGATCTCTGGAACCATCTATGGCCAGTCTTCACTTTTAGCAACCATTATTCAACCATATTAAGTGATGGGGATACCCAAGAGTTCTTCTGTAGGGAAATAACAGTAGCTTTTATTTACTGAGCGTGCATTTTGTTTAGCAAGCATTGGATAACAGCTCCATGTTATCTATCTCCATACTCCACACTCCATGTGGACTATCTCACTAAATCCTCATTAAGGGAGATGCAATATCATCCCTACTTTATGGATAAGAAGACCAAAATTCTGAGAAGTTAAAGTTACAAAGCCAAGCCAATACCTGGCAAGTCAAACCTAGGTTTCTCACTCCAAAGCCTGTGTTGATTATCACTATGATAGTATTGTCACTTCACCCCTTCCTGAGGGAAAAAATATACCCTGTTGAATAGGTGCCCAGGAAACTGTAATAATAAACATTCACGTCTAGGTGGTTCAGTCGATTGAGTGTCTGACTCTTGATTTCAGCTCAGGTTATGATCCCAGGATCATAGGATCAAGCCCCACGTCGGGCTCCTTGCTGAGCATGGAGCCTGCTTGGGATTCTCTTTCTCCCCATCTCCTCCACTTGTGCTCTCTCTCTCTTTCTCTCTCCCTCTCTCTCAAATAAAAAACTGAAAAAATATTCACTAATGTTATGTTTTCCAACCTTGTCTGATGATTAGAATCACCTGGCTTAAAGGTTTAAACTATACAGAATGTCAGGTTACTTCCAGGGAAATTCTGAATCATTAGGTCCAGGATGGGGTCTAGGAATCTGAATCTTAATATGCATCTTAGAAGATTCTTACCACCAAACACTTTGGGGAAAATGTCAGTCAATGCATATTTGGGACTGTTGGTTTACTTTTTTACCTGGGAATGCCGAGTTAAATCAGAAGCTTTCTCTCTCCTGGGGCTTCTACTCCAACCCTACCTACCCTTCAAAATAAGGGCCAATATAGAGGTGGGAGAGATCCAGGCCTTGGAAGGCCAACTTTTGTGTAGAATTTCTCAGACAGGGATGAATCAAGAAGGGAATGTACACCTGAGAGTCTTGTGCAAGCCCGACTACCCTGAGGCGACTTTTCTAAAGAATCTGTTCTCAAAAAAGCTAATTGCTTCGGCACTTTTGTACTTGTTCTTTTTTTAGATCCTAGTGATAATTTCATTTTAAAAATGTCAGACATTTGGCTAATGGAGGGACTTTTCCGTACAGAGATTGAAAGAATTTGGGGAATTAGAGTAACCCTCAAAGTCATGGCAGTGGATGAGAAATTGATTCCCTAAGGCTCAGGAAAACTGGGAGAAACTGGGTAGAGGTGAGAAGGAAGCAGAATTGAGAAGATCTGTACTTACTTTCTATCTGTGATAGTTCCTCACAGTTTTTGTGGTAGCACCCTTCTGAGCTTTTTAATTTTTTCCCCCTAGGATCTTCTGGGTAAAACTGGGTTTCCAGAGCATTGTCCCTCTGCAGGGAGGGTAGGAACCAACTCTCAGCACAATGGGTCCAGCAGCTTGTGGGATGACCCAAAAGTTTGCATTTTTAGTCAACAAGGAAACAGTGACATTCTCCCTGAGCAGACCCTCTGCTCCGTGGCATATTGCCCTAGGATTTAGTCAGTCTGTATCATGGCAGTCAGCTTATCCTACTTGTAAAGCAAATTCTACCCCAAGTTCAAAGATAAAACAATTAAGCTCAGCTCAAGTTGTTAATTTCATACAATCAACCAAAAATTACTTTCAAATACCTAATGTGTTCCTAGTCCGGGGCTAGACCCTAGGGGCACACAGAAGAACATACATGCTCTGTGATCTGAAGAAGTTTAAAGTCTGGTAAGGAAGACAAAACACATACATATTAAACTATTAAAATGTTATTAAACAAGAGAGTTACTATAAAAAAAAAAAAGAAAGAGGGGCGCCTGGGTGGCTCAGTCGGTTGAGTGGCGACTTTGGCTCAAGTCATGAGCTCCCTGTCTGTGAGTTCGAGCCCCGCATCAGGCTGTGTGCTGACAGCTCAGAGCCTGGAGCCAGCTTCTGACTCTGTGTCTCCCTCTCCCTCTGCCCCTCCCCTGCTTGTTCTCTGTCTGTCTCTCTCTCTCAAAAATAATAAATGTTAAAAAAAAAATAAAGAAAAGAACAAGCATTGGCAAGATGTGGCAAAATGGAAACCGTTTTCCACTGCTAGTGAGATTGTAAAATGGTGCAACCACCATGGAAAACGGTATGACAGTTCCTCAAAAAATTAAACATAGAACTACCATATGATCCAGCAATCTCAATTCTGGGTATATATACAAAAGAATTGAAAGCAGGGTCTCAAAGAGATATTTGCACATTCATGTCATAGCAGTACTATTCACAATAGCCAAGGGGTAGAAGCAACCCAAGTGTTCACTGACATGAATGGATAAACAAAACGTGGTATATACACATAATGGAATATTAGTAAATCTTAAAAAAGAAGGAAATATTATCACATGCTACAACATGGATGAATCTTTGCAACATTATGCTAAATGAAATAAGCCAGTCCAAAAAAATATGCAAAATAACTGCATGATTCTACATATATCTTTCAAATTCATAGAAGTGGAGAATGGCGGGCACCTGGGTGGCTCAGTCGGTTGAGCGTCCGACTTCGGCTCAGGTCATGATCTCGCGGTCTGTGAGTTCGAGCCCTGCGTCAGGCTCTGTGCTGACAGCTCAGAGCCTGGAGCCTGTTTCGGATTCTGTGTCTCCCTCTCTTTCTGCCCCTCCCCCACTCATGCTCTGTGTCTCTCTGTCTCAAAAATAAATAAACATTAAAAAAAAATTTTTTTAATAAAAAAAAAGAAGTGGAGAATGGGAGTTACCAGGGGATAGGAGGAAGGGGAAATGGGGGAGTCATTGTTTAATAGGTATAGGGCTTCAGTTCTGCAAGATAAAGTTCTGGAGATCTGTTGCACAACAAAGGGAATATACTTAACATTACTGAAATGTACATTTAAAAATTGTTAAATGGTAAATTTTCTATGTGTTTTTACCATAATTAAAAAAAATTTGTCAGAGCGCCTGAGTGGATCCATCAGTTAAGCATCTGACTCTTGGTTTCAGCTCAGGTCATGGTCTTGCAGTTTGTAAGTTCGAGCCCTGCATCGGGCTCCAGGCTGACAGTGGGGACCCTGCTTGGAGTCCCTCTCTCTCTACCTTTCCTCTGCTCATGCTCTCTCTCTCTCTCTCTCTCTCTCAAAACGAATAAACTTAAAAAAAATTAAAGTCAAAATACTTAAAAAAACAACAACAGACCAGTTAACATTAAACAGTCTGACCACGGACCAAAACTGCAGTAAAAGTGGATAACAGGCACACTGAAGTTAGAGATTTCCTAGGTCTGAACAGATCTTAAAGGATGGGTCATGATGGATTGGTAGAGCACAGGAAAAAGAAGTTCCAAACAAAGGTCCTAGAAAAAGACAGAAGCTGGAATAAACATTATATATTTTATAGAGAGTAAATTTTGTACGTCCTTAACTGTGGGGTGTGTGTGTGTGTGTGTGTGTGTGTGTGTGTGTGTGGTTGTGTATATACATGTGTACATGTGTATACAAGAGTGAGAAATCTGGTGCAATTGGGAAGAGCTTACACTGAAGAGTAGTGAGAACGAAGTAGAGCTAAGTAGGATGAGTTCTGATTGTAAAAGGTCTTAAAAGCCATGTGATACCATAGACTCCAGAAAGGCACTGTAAGTTCTTAAACAAGGATGTGTGTAAGGTTTTTAGTAAAGCTGAAAATTTCTACTAATCTCAATTGAAATAAGAGAAGCAAAAGTGTGACCTGGATTGTGTCTGGGCCTGGGATGGAGGGAATGGGGGAAGAGAAGACCTTCCCCCAGAGCTGGGTGCAGTAGCAGAAGAGAGAAATGAAATGAGGGCACCAGAGGGGAAGTGACAATTCAAGGGAACAGAGGAGAGCTCCTACAGTGGCCTCCATTCTTATTCTTCAGGAGCTTTTGTTTTTCCAAACTGGCAAGGTCTTATGTTTTACTTTAGAAGGAGCCTTAAAAAGGGGGCGCCTGGGTGGTTCAGTCGGTTAAGTGTCCGACTCCTGATTTCTACTCAGGCCGTGATCTCACGGTTTGTGAGTTTGAGCCCCACGTGGGGCTCTGCACTGACAGCACGGGGACTGCTTAAGATTCTCCTCTCTGCTCCACCTCTGCTCTCACTCTCTCTGTCTCTCTCAAAAATAAACTTAAAAAAAAAAAAGAGCCTTAGAAATTTCTTTTCAAGGGCTATACCATGAAATACATATTTGAAGGTCAATACGATAGTCTCACGGGTTGGAGTGGGAAGAATGAGGGTAGAGAGCCCCGCTGCCCAATTCCAGTGGCACCTGTCAAGGCCATATTTTAGAGCATAAGCTGAGAGATTTTTCTTGAGGAAGAGGGTGACTGCACATGATGTGGGCTGTGGTTTCAGAGTCAGAGAATGGGGTTCCATTCCCAGCTTCATTGCTGACTCCGTCTATGCACCGGGATGAATCACTTCCCTCCATAGGTCTCTCTTTTTTCTCTTTTGTGAAATGCAGGATGTTTTTTTCCACCTGCTTTCACAGAAGACAGAAAATACCAAAAGAATAGAAATTTACACCAGGCATCTAATTTAAGCAAACAGGTAAGGCCTGGGCTGAAGCAAAGCCCAGAATGTATGACAACGTGGGGGCCAGTTTTGACACGCTTTCTTCTTGACATCAGAAGTCCATGGAGAGGACGTAAGTATTAAACATATAAACAAATGTTGCCCCAGAGGGTCTAGATTCTGGGAATATGAACTGGGAATCCCAACCAAAATTCCAGGTCTTCAAGTTCCCCTCAAGGAGTCATGAGGCTCATGCAGGAGGTGAATCACCACACCCAGGATCTGTCTTGGAGACCTAAACCACCAAATATGAGTCTCAGCAAAGGAAGGGGCTTGATGCAAATAGCTCAGGGGGTGTAACTAGAACATAAGCTGTTCCCTTGTGTCCTAATGAGACCAAGAAACAATTTTGCCTACGAATCTGGATGCTGTTCTAGTTCTGAGGTCAGTGGCAGGTCAAAGCCATAAACTGGTCCCCGTGGAGTCCCATGGTCTCTGGTCTGGAAGACAACATGAGTAAAAGAGCTCAGAAGATTGTGGGCCTGAAGATACTGAATTTGTATTCTTCCCAAAGTCCGTGTTATTTCTCAGTCCAACTCTCCGTAAGCAAAAGGCAGAGAGATGGGCAACAGCTTGTCAGAGCTTAGAAGAAAGAGCAGAAAGTACAGGGAGAAAGAAGTGTGTTGACTGCTTACCAGCAATGATGGTTTCTCTGCCACAGGGAAATGCCAATCCTCACAGTCAGGAGAGGTGCATGGGGAGCCCAGAGGCAGGAGCGGACCCTGGGATTCTGGAATGCTTGGAACAGTGTTCCAAAGGGATTTCACATACCCCTTCATATCCATTCATTCAGCTGTTATCAAAAAAGTGGAAAATAACAAGTGTCGGCAAAGATGTGGAGACATTAAAACCCTTGTGCATTGCTGATAGGAATATGAAATGGTGCAGCCACTATGAAAAGTAGTTTGGCAGGTCCTCAAAAAGTTAAATATAGAATTACCATATGATTGAGCAATTCTCCTCCTCGGTATATACCCAAAAGAATTGAAAGCAGGGACTCAAACAGAGACTCGTACACGATGTTCCCAGCAGCATTGTTCACAATGGTAAAGTCAAAAGGTGAGGCAACCCAACCGTCCAGGGACAGATAAATGGGAAAACAAAATGTGGCACATACATACAAGGGAATATTATTCCGCCTTAAAAAGGAGTAAGATTCTGATACATGCTACAGCATGAAGGAACCCTTAAAATGTTATGTTTAGTGAAATAAGTTGGACACAGGCCACATATAGTATGATTCCGCCTCTGTGAGGTACTTACAATAGGCAAATTCATACAGACAGAAAGTTAAGAATAGAGGTTACCAGGGTTGAGGACAGAGGGGATGGAGAGTTATTGGTTAATGGGTACAGAGTTTCTGTTTATAAAGTCGAAAAAGTTCTGAAAATGAATAGTGATAATGATTGTACGGCAAAGTCAATGTACTTGATGCCACTGAGCTACGGTACACATAAAATGGTTAAAAAGGTAAATATTATGCATATTTTCCCATAATAAGAATCAATAAAGTTCGTTAACAATATATTTTTAAATGGTTAAAATGGTTACTAAAAAAGAGGGGGGATCCCATAACACAGGGATCTACCAAGACACTGAGAGTAAGACTCAGAGAAATGGGACATGAGAAGGTGGCAGCAAAGAAATTCAGAGTCATGAGCTGAGATGGAGATGGGGACTGGGAGGGAGACAAAGAGCCCTGCCCACGAAGGAGAAGGGTAAAGTGTGAGAGTCGGAGATGGAAGACAGAGAAGTTGACCAAAACAGAGCCCTATTAGGGAGTAGGGCTGAGTGTGGAGAAAGAAATGGGGTTTGGCAGGTCTAATTTTCAAAATGAGTCTTAAGTCTGGGTCTTTTCTTTGGCAAGCACATGGATTTCCATGTTTAACCGCTGCAGGGCTTGCGGTAGATGCTTCTGGGACCTTCATCCACTCTGCGGTGGTCAGCTGGCTGTTGCCCTCTGAGGCTTCCTGTCTCCTTTTAGAGCTGACAGACACCACAGTGAGTCAGTCCTACCAAGACTTGACTCATTTTTGACCCAATTTTGGTAATCAAACACAATACCCTAGAATTTGGCACCATGGCTCAAAGGTATGGTGGGTATACAGTTGCAAGATCCAGGCTCCAAGCTGCTTCCTGTTGCCATCCCATTTCTTTGTAAAGGTTGAAGTAAGCTACATTTAAAATCAAAAAGACTTGAGTCTGAATTCTGTCTTGCCTCTTACTAGCTATGTGACCTTGGACAAATTACCTAACCTCTGAAAGCCATGGTTTTTTCACTTGTCAGATGGAACTACTGAGCTCTGTAGCCTTGGTGGGGATTAGATGAGATAATGTATGAAGAGCTTCTCAGCACTTTGCTTGTCACAAAGAAATTGCTCAGGAAGTTAAGGTACTACTATTAGTACCCTGAGGTCTTTGATTATCTAGGATTGCTTTGCCCCAAAGACAATGGAACCTTATTCTAAAACTTTAGTAATCCAGACTCCTGTAACCCTGGATTTAGGGCAGAAAGACCTGAATCTGATCTGGGATCCCCAATTTACAAACTGCGTGATCTTGGGCATTTTGCACCTGGTTTCCTGGTTTCCTCATTTATAAAATGGGGATGATTACATAGAGTTGTAAATTTCAAATTAAATTCTATCTGTAAAGGCTTTATAAATAACAACAACAACCAAAAAAGCGTGGATTGTATAATATACTCAGAATCAGAAGCAAGCCTATTTCAGGGCCAAGGTTAAGGTCAAGATAGGAATCAAGGGTAGGATTTGCATGAGGGCTATAAAAAAACAATTATGATAGGAGCACCTGTGTGGCTCAGTTGGTTAAGCATCTGACTCTTGATTTTAGCTCAGGTCATGAGCTCATAAGGCTCAGGTCATGATCTTAAAGTTGGTGAGATCAAGCCCTGAGGTAAGCACTGCACTGGCAACGCGGAGCCTGCTTGAGGTCCTCTCTCTCCCTCTCCCTCTCCCCTCCTCCTCAAAATAGATAAATAAACTTAAAAAAACTGTGACCAAGATCGGTGTTGGCCTTAGGGGTCAAAATAAACCTTTGGGCTAAAATAGGGAGGGAGTCATGAGCAGAGTCACAGTAGGGAGTTGGGTGGAGTTTTTAGTTTGGGCCAGGAATCCAGGCCGGATGGCACTCCGTCTGAGCCCTGAGGGATACAGCAGTTCTGTGCGGTGACTCAGAGGCGGCTCCACTACCTGGGATAAGGCTCTAATCCAGAGAATTTGGTTTGGGGGAAAGTAGAATGCAGGACTTAGTAAATCCTGAGAGACTTATAGAAGAGTAGGCCTTTAGGCAGAGAGTCCAACTGTAGTAGTTCAGTGACCTCATCTCCTTCACCCTTCTCCCCCTAATAAGCTACATCATATTAAGTACCAGCCCATCTCCAAGGGAGTCCTGCACAGTGCTGGTCTTCATGGCTCTGATCATCCCTCCTCCAACACCCATCTTCCATCATCCACCACTAACCCATCATCATCCATTCAACAAAGACTTATTGGATACTTACTATGTGTCCAGCACTTTGCCAGATCCTAAGGATGCAATAATGATGGAGGCAAGCATGCTGTCTGTCCTCACAGAGCTTCAGACTAGAGGGAAAGGCAGATAACGTGGTTGAAATGTCGGTCTTCTGTATTTGTGTGGGCTAGTGAGTGGAGGCAGGTTCTAAAATCAGTTCAAAGGCCAAGATTGCAAAATTATTCTTTTTTTAAGTTAATTTTTTTGAGAGAGAGAAAGAGAGCAAGAGAGTGAGAAAGCCCAAGCAGGGGAGGGGCAGAGAAAGAGAGGGAGAGAGAGAATCCCAAGCAGGCTCTGCAGTGTTAATGCAAAGCCCGACACGGGGCTCAAACTTACAAACCGTGAGATCATGACGTGACTCGAAATCAAGAGTTGGACGCTTAACTGACTGAGCCACCTAGACGCCCCAAAGATTGCAAAATTACTTCTGAAAATACGTTAAGTCACCAGGACTTCAGCATTTAGAAGCACAAAAGCCAAGAAATAACAGCTATTTCTCTTGGCATTTCAGGTGTCACCCTGAGACAGTAAATGCACAGATCTGACTTTAAGGGTGGAACATGACTTTAAATAAAGGAATTTCTTTGTTTCTTTCTCTTTCAGCCGGGTGTATCGTTGGGTTTGTTTAAGTTAACTGCATTAATGATGGGACTCCAGTGTATATACGAATTATACCAATATGTACGTAATGATTATAAATATGTTAAGGAGGAATACAGAGCACTGTGGGAACGTGTAGTAGAGGGACATAACCCTCGTAAGGGACTGAGGAGTGAATGACATGGAAGGTTCCACTGAGGATGTGACATTTAATCGGAGTCCTAGAGCATGAATAGGAGTTAGCCTGTCATAAAGGGGAAAAAAAAGAACTTTTCAGGCAGAGGTATTGACATGAGGCAGAAAGGAGCTTGGTGCATCTTAGAAACTGAAAGCCAATTAGGTTGATGTTGAAGAGATAACAAAGGGCCTCCCCAAGCCAGTCCATGAAGTGAAGACCTACGCTACACACTCTGAAGCAGGGAGGGAAGATGGTCTGAAATTCAGAGAATTAAATAATTCAGAGTACAGGGCTAGAGAAACAGAAGTAATCAGTCAACATCTTTTGGAATCACTGGGCTCGCTGCCCTGTGAGCTGCAAAGAAGAATAAGAAACAAGTTATTGGAAACGAAGGCAGTGGGACTCACTGCTATAGCTAGATGTACACCAAGGGTCGCGAACACCAACACCCCAGAGGTTAAGTAGGTGATGTAAAGAGTAAAGCAGGCTGAGTGTAGGACAATGTGGGGAAGGGAATGTAACGACTATGGCAGACAGGAGAGCTCTTATCTTGTTTAAAGGGGCACCTGCCATTGAGCTTCTGCCAATTGTTGCCAAGTGAGCACTGAGGAGCAGTTTTGCTCCATCTTCCATATGGTGGCAGATGCTGTCAGTTCCAGCTTCTTCTGGCCACTCTTCTCTACAACCGGTGGATGTGGATGTTCCTTAGGCACCACCATTGCCCCTTCTCCCCCACACTGTAGCAGCTCCCAGCCAGTGGCTGCTGGTTTTGATGATAACTATGCTAATGCCTTTGCCTTGCAGGTGAGAAGACTTTGAGACACGTGTTCTACACTGGTTCCCTGAGTGCCCCAGGATGAGTAAGCTCCAGACGCCCATATGGTAACTTCCTCGGTAACCTTGCCCCTTTACCATCCCTTCCCTGTCTGACTCCCTGACTCCCTAACTAGAGTTTCTTAGGATCACCTTCCAAATAAACTACTTGCGACTGAAGACTTGTTCTGAGAGAAACCTACCTAGGACACAAAATGTTAAGAAATGTCTGAAATCTGGATTTTTTTTTTAATGTTGAGACTTCCGAATTGAAAGTGTGCAAGTCGACAAAAACAGGTTTGAGGGCTGGATTTGTCCAACAGACCATCGGTTTAGGATTCCCGACATTAACCAAGACTTTAGCTCTCTTACAGCAATCACCCAGGAAAGGAATACACATGTCAGAAAAAAGTGCCTAAGGAAGAGTCGGATGAGAAAGTTCTAAGAGTGAGACTAGTGCTGTGTGAAAATGACTGCTTAAAACATGGGGAATCAGAGAGGCCTCAGTGATCATGAATGCTGCTGCGAGGTCGGCAGCTCCTGCCCATGGCTCCCTGCTGCAAGCCTCCTCGAAGCTACCTACCGCTTCCACCAGGCTGAGTTACACGAACGCCCTACGCGAAATCTCAGAGCAGAGGCAGGCCCAGCAGCTGCCTATATCAAACTGGTTCTGCAGCAAGAGTGGCAAGCCAGGGCCTGCCAGCTGCAGGGTCCTCAGAGTCAGACTCCCTTGGTTCCGGGTCAGCAACCCTTCTGGGGACTGCAAGACAGCTGCCGTGCCACATGATTGGAACCCAATTCGCCTGGCCTCTTAATGTGAGGAGGGGCCCCCAGAGTATGTGTGTGAGCCGTGAGCCCTCCTCCACTCCTGGCATCTCTAGCCAAGCCAACTTTCTAGTAGTCATCCAATTCAGCCACCTAACGTGCTGACAGGAGGCACTGTCATCCTTTGCTGCATAGAGGAAGACATACCAGGCCCTGGAGGGTAGAGAGCTGCACCTGGCTGGGATGCCCAGACAGGCCCACGGGTGACAGGCAACACCTTATGCCCCAAGCCGTCTCCAGTGGTGTTTGCAGAGCCTGTGCTATTTTAGGTCCCTTTGTCATCACTGCAGGCAAACTGGACTGGAGGAGTCTGATTAGAAGGGAAAGAACCGGTTTAACAGAGCTGAGCTGGTGGAGGTTGCTTCCCTGAGTTGGCACCATAGCACCAGGCAGAAAAGCCTGTGTCCTGGGCTTCTGAGGCCCAGGACTGGGTGAGGATTCCAGGACTGGCTTCAGAGCTACCTGTCTGAAAAAAGAGGCAAAGAGGAGGATGGCGAGTTTCAAGGGCCAGCAGGTATCATTCCCGTCTTAGGAATAACCAGGACAATAACAATACCTGCTTATAAATGTACCTTAAAGTATACACATTACCTTCATAGATGTGATCTTATTTGGTCCTTACTGCAGTTCTGTGGGCAAGCAGCTATTACCCCTCCCACCTTAAATAGAAAGAATCTGAGACCCACAAAAGTCAAAGTAAGTGACCTGCCCAAGATAACAGTATTAAGTGTCCATGGTGGGGCCTGAATCAATCGGAGAAAGGGGTTTGGGAACCTAGATTTGCACATCTAGAGGTCTTTGTAGGAAGAGAAGATCTCAGGGAGAGAGGGAGAGCCTTGGCCTTCTGCTGGTGGCCCCAGGAACCATGGCACTTCATGGATCAGTGGCCGAGGGGCGGACCCACCCACGGAGCCTGTTGGTGGTCTGCACTACAGGGCAATCACAGCAGGCCTCAGGGCAGCTTCCTCTCCTCTCTTAGCTGGTGGGTGCGAAGGGTTTTTCTGTTCCCCTCATGCCGCCCCCTGAGTCAGCTCTCTGGCATTGCCCTGGCATGTCCTGGGCCCCACGCCCAGGCAGTGAGGAGGTGCTGGCACACTGCCTGGGGAATGCTGCTGTCTTAACTCAAGCCAAGTCCTAGTTAAGACCCCTTCCCAGAGGCAGCCCAACAATGGCCGCATTGGGAGCTTTGACTTGTAGGCACGGGTGAGTCTTCCTCACCCCTTGGACTTCCTGGCATGTGTGGCATTGGCACACGCCTTTACCTAAGGGCCACGGTCTCGGAGGGCATACAGGGACCAAATACATTTTATAGACTGGCTGAGCCAGGCTGCTACCCCACAGCCCTGCTTGGGTTTCTGGTCACATCCAAATAGCTAGGGAGGGAGTTGCTTTTGGACAGAAAAGGGGAAAAGAGAGCCAAGACTCCAGCCTGAAGCTGCCTCAGCTGTTTCTGGGGCTCTGACTCAGAAGCTGCTTCTCAGGAATGTTGAGCACATGGGCCTCTGAGCCCCTTGTCCAGGCACAGTGGAATGAACAGCTGGGGTGTGGGGGATGTTTTACCCTCCCCTCTGTTTTCTGAGGATATCTCTTCCAAAAAAATCCCACTGGGATAGATTGAAGGCTCATCCGGGAAGGTCCTGGTCACCTTGTCCAGGAAGGAAGCCTCTTCAGACCACATCAACCCCACAGATAGCCCCCAGGAACGAGTGTCTGCAGCTGCCAATTTGCACTTGTCAAAATGCTGCATTGCATGGATGTCTGTCTTTACCTCTCTCTCTAGTTATATTCTTTCTCTAACTGTTGTAACTTCCTTGAAGTCTATGCTTCAAGGAATATGCTTCTGGGTAAAAAGGGGTACCCCAAACATAACATTCATTTGATAAATGCATTGACTGACAAACTATCTGAGAAAAAGGAGCAAAAAAAAAAAAAAAAGAAAGAAAGAAAGAGGCAGAGAAATCAGTGAGAAAATCAGCAGTCTGGGTAACACCCCAAAATCTGGGGAATCTCCTTTCCTTCCCAAGCAAAGCTCCCAGGCCACTTAGAGAAAGGTGAGCAGAAAAGCTGTGTAGAGGTGGCTTGGCACTTCCTTGCCCCCAGCACCCACCCCAACCCCAGACACCCTCAGATCTCCCAGGAACTACTGGGAACACTTCCACCTTGGGAGAGGTGGGGACTCCACAGTGATTCTCCAAATGTGGACAAAGGTTCTTTTCTCTGTCTCCCACCTTTATTTATTTCATTTCTCTAAAGCAGGTAGATTCCCCATGGGATAATCTACACTGAAATGAGATCCAAGGAGAGCTAACTAACCCTGGAACAGAAATCATGTTAGCAGTTTATCACACAATACAGTATTTTTAGGCTTGTCTGCGGACCTCCTTAGACAATAAGAGCTGGGAGGGTAGGAACAGAGTCTGTCCTGTTCACCAAGCTAGTCCCAGAGTCTAGCATGCTATGTGGTACACAGCAGGCGCTCAGTAGAGTGCTCCATGCATGTTTCTTGATTTGGCTAATTGAGGGGCATCTGGAATCTACCAGCATACTCCTGCTACCTAGCTGCCATCAGCAACTTTTATTCTGGAGCTAACTCATTCCAAGTCCGGGAATCTGATGATCTATTGGAAGAAACTGAAGCCAGGTACACTGATAGGCTGTCTCTGGGGTTTTGGACTCTAGGACAGACTTGGTGTTGGAAATGACTCCTGGGGTGGGGTCTGCTGAGTAATCCACAGCCCTGATGTCTCTCTAAACCCGGGCCAACTGCGGCCCCTAGTGGACAAGCCGAATCACTACCCTTTCGGGGTGGAGGTCCAGCTCCCTCACCTTTTTGCAACCAGGAGTTTCAGGTTCTCCATCCATGGACCCAGGGTCAAGAGTATGGCACCACCAGTAAGATAATGAACCTTATCATAACAACAGACCAGAGACATCAAACACACCAATTCATTAAAAAGCTCCCATTATGTACAGTACATAGTACTCTGATAAAAGCATGAGGAGGGGGAAGGAGACACAGGAATAAGCAAGGACTCTACCTTTAAAAAACCTATGCTCTGAGAAGGCAAAACTAAAACTTAAAGTAAGCAAACAGCGAGTCTGTAATCAGGTGCCAAACATTTCAAGAGCTGAATTCAGAGGATTAGCTTAACCTCTCTGTGCTCAGTTTTCTCATCTGTAAAATGGGGATATAAAATTTACCTTGCAGGGTTGTATGAAGATTATAATAAGATGATGAGGAGAAAATATGACATTATTGTTCTTGCTTTTATTCACGTAATCTACATCCATCATAAAAAAGTTAGCACATTTAAGGAAGAGGGAAAAGTTCTCACAAATACCATGATCAGAGTACTATTAATCCAATGATATACATTCTTAACATGTTAAGCATGTCTACAGAAGCAGGGGCATTCTGCGAGTGGTATGAAATTACAGTATTGGCTAGAATTGGCTAGGAAGTTATCCATGAGCATTCATACATAATTCTGAAGGAAACAGCATGTCAGCCAAGATGTGACTTGCTGAAAGTGATATTATTTCCTGCAGATCTCTGCACATATGTTCATCTTAGCGGAGGGGCCTCACCTCGTTACCCTACATTAAACAGCACCTCCATTCCCTTCCCCTACTTTGATTTCCTTCGTAGCATTTATCGCCATCTGACATATTAAATATTTATTTGTTTATGGTTTGTCCATCTCACAAGAAGGTAGGCTTTCTGAGGGCAAGGATAGCATCTATTGTGTTCACTGCTCTACCCCCACCACTGTGAAAAGAAAGGAAGAGAAAAGAAAGAGAGAGAGAGAGAGAGAGAAAGTGAACTATAAAATGCAGTTGGCAAAGGTAGGAGAACTACTGAAGTAACTCTGGAGCGTGAGGTAGGCCAAGTCTAGGGTGGTGGGAACGAAATGCGGAAGAAGGAATAGATACAAAGACATTTAAAGGGCAAAATATACTGCTGGTTGCTGATGACACACAGATGAAAATAATAATAACTACCATTTATTTAGCATCAGGAATTGAATCATTAACCTACAAATATTATCATTAAATTGTTGTAACAACCCAATAGTGAAAATTATGACATCTTTATTTTACCAAAGAGGAGAATGAAGCTCAGGGACTTGGAGTAACTTGCCTAAGATCACACAACTAGTAAAGGGCAGAATTCACACCCCCATCTTCCCTCTAAGTGAGATAAGGGATGAGTCAAAGTTGACTCCGAGATTCTGAACATAGGTCATTGGCAGGGTAGTCATGTCACTGTCAGAGCTGAAGCAACTGGAGAGAAAAACTGGTCAAGGCAAGAGCAGTAATTATAATAGTTAATATTTATTGAACCCTTAATATGCAAGGCACTGTTTTACTTTTCTCATGTACGAATAACGTATTCCTCATAAAACCCTGTGAGGTGAGTTCTATTATCATCCCTATTTCGCATATGAGAAAACTGAGGCATGAGAAGTCATAAAATGTGCAGACTCCCATGGTTAATAAGAGGCAGACTCAGGATTTGGCTTTATTGTTCTTAACCACTATGTTATACTCCCTCTTGATCTGATTAATTTGGATTTGGATCATGTTGAATTTGGGGGGACAGCAGGACATTCAAGTGGGACTCTCTGGTAAGTAAGAATCTCTGGCCAAGATCTGGGATGTAAGACCCTCTGGACCCCCTGAGGGGGGCCCATCCCCGCCTGGCTGTTTATGTAAATAGTATGATGTAAATAGTATCTGGCTGGTCCCCAGATGTATGTTCTTTTCCTCCACTCCACCCTCCCCTCCAGCTCACCTGACCGCCCAGTTTCCCAAACACCTACCAAGCACTCAGTATCTCAGGGTCTGATTCACACTCTCTTCTCTAGTAGCAATGACCCCTCACTTACAACTCCATCTGCCAGTTTTATCTCCTCCAGTTTTTCTAATCGTTCCAACTGATCTGATTGCTCCCCCATTAAAATCCCATAGTATTTTGCTTTTTACCCCCCATGCATTTATTGAGTACCTGCTATGCTCTGGCACTTTAGAGGATACAGGATAAACATAAACAGACACAGACCCTACCCTCATGACGTCTGTAGTCACACAAACCCATGTAAGATTATACTTGGGACAAGGGCTTGGAAGAAGTGGTGAGTGGAACTTTGGGGCTGTCATTCAGGGATCTGATCTGGTCAAAAGGCCAGGGAAAGTTACTCTCAGAAAGTGACACCTGAATAGAGAACTGGAGGTGAGGGGAGGGGAGGCAAATGGGATGCAGGTAGCCATTTGTACTATGGTGCTCATCTTTTGTTGTATCATTGTTTTATTATCGTGCTCACCTTCTTGCCTTCAGTGAGTAAAGCTCCTTTGAGGCAAGGCCTATTTCCGGCCCGTCTTTTTGTCCCCTATAAGAGTTGGGACTGAAGCCGACCTAGGGCTGTGAGACTATTGTCTAGATGGACCGAGGGGACATTGGCTGTCCCAGAACCCCTCAGCAGAACTGAGGACATTGGCTGTCTGCAGAACCCCTCAGCACAACATCCCCAGAGCCGCAGGGGCACTGAGAGGTCACCCTGAGCCCCCCTCCACCACCCACTATTGTGGTAAATAAGGAACAGCATCATCTCCAGCTTCAGGCCCACTCTTTATGAAGGCATCTTCTGGCACTGAGCTGGGGTTTCAAGTCTCATGCCTTCGTGAGTGAGGAGGCAGCCTGCCCCTGCGGACTACCTGTGACCCACAGTTTGGAAGGAGCACCAGGGTGGTTTTACCAGGACAGTGGGATTTACTGGGGCCTCCAGGTCCTATTAGCCTACTGCTTCCCACTTGCCCACTCTGTTCCTGCCACGCAGTCCTTCTTTCCACTTGTCTGATATGCTGTGACCAATTTTATCTCAGCCCTTTGCTGCAGTTCCTTCCACCAGATATGCTCTTGCCCCACATCTTCAAATGACTGCCTCTTTATCCTTTAAGTCTCCCTTAAAAGTCCCTTTCCAAGGACAGCCATGTCTGAGTACCTCAGTTAAACGAATTCTCCATTCCTCCCTCACTCTATCCCATTGCTTTATTTTATTTTCTCTGCAGAACTTACTCCAGTCTAAAGAGACCACTTTCTAGGCTAATTGCCTGCCAGCAGTACAGACCCTATTCCAATGTAAGTTCCATGAGGGTGAGAATTTTGTCAGATAGGTTCCCAAGTGACTGGAACAGAATGGTGATCAACGAGATTAAAGAAATGAATGAATGAATGAATGAGTGAATGAATGAAAGAGTGTGCCATCTGAGTAAGTGTCTGGATTCAGGACTAGGATTAGATTAGGATAAATCCACCTCGGATTTAAGATTCCAATGGGGATCCCATTGCAAGTATGATCATTTACTACTCCTCCAGCTCAATATCCATTTTTTTTCATTCAGTCACATCATCTCCTACAACAAAGTTTGCTCCTAGGCAAGCTACTTTCCTTTTCTTTCTTTCTCTCTCTCTTTCTCCCTTCCTTCCTTCCTCTCTTTCTTCCTTCCTCTCTTTCTTTCCTTCTTCCTTCCTCTCTTTCTTTCTTCTTCCTTCCTCTCTTTCTTTCTTCTTCCTTCCTCTCTTTCTTTCTTTCTTTCTTTCTTTTTCTTTCTTTCTTTCTTTCTTGTAATCTCTACACCCAACATGGGGCTTGAACTCATGACCCCAAGATCAAGAGTCAGAGACTCTACCAACTGTGCCCCTACTTTGCTTTTCTAAACTTCAGTTTCCTTTTCTATAAAATGGGGTTGATGGCTCCTACACACCCAGTGTGGTGGTGAGAGTTACAAGGAATAGCGTACGTTAGAGTACTCAGTGCCTGTGCCTTTCTGGTAGCTAGCTCTCCCTAAAGGTTAAATACAATTGTGGTTTTGTTATCTTCACCACACCTCTCTTTCTGATTCATACGCCTCTGGCTCTCCATCCCCTCCCTCTAGCACCCTGTGTGCCTCAGGTCTGCCCACCAGGGGGCCCCACATGCCACTCTTCCTGCCCTGACCATCCATCCCCAATGGTGCAGGCAGCTGGCCCCTTACCTGGGTATTTCCCTTCTGTCTCTGATGACAGTTTTGTCATTTCTCCTCTGGTGCTCCCTCTTCATCCTAAATGTCTCAGTTTCCTGCCCCCAATACTCCATTCACTCTACAAATAATTATTGAGTGCCTACTATATGCCAGGCTTTGTGCTACGTGTTAAGATACGAGGAGAAAGATCAGGTACCCTCTATTTTCAAGGAGTGCAGTCTCTAGGGGGATGGTGGAGGGGTGGAGGGGCAGAGAGAGCCCTGACCTAGACTGGGGGTGGGAAGGCAGAAATCAGACTGCCCTTTGGAATCAACCCTCTAGCTGGGAAATGGAAGGGAGTTTTTCCCTCAGCCCCTCACTCCAAATACCACAGCTCCTCACATTATATGCTCCTACAACTCACCTGAAATTCTGAACTCAGCTCATCCCAAGCACCTCAGGCCCTGTTCCAAACACTTTAGTTCCTGACACCGAAGTTTTCAGCCTTCACCCCAAATGTCCTCAGCCTCTCACCCCAAGATCTCATCCCGTAGGCCTAATCCTTCAGAGCTCAGCCCCTCACCTTACATTCCTCAGCTCCTCTGTTAAGAAATACTGTGCACATTGGTTAAATTTGTGCTTCCTAACCCTTTTTTCAGCTCTTAGACACAGCAGGGGTGAGAAAACACTCCCACTAAGGACAATTGCTGTCAAGAGGAGTTATTGAGGCTGGCGCATATCAACTATTCTGTGCATGGTTGTGATTTGATGGATCTTCCAGAGGAGAGAGGGGCGTCCCTCACCAGGACCCCTAGTTTAGGAGCTATTTATTTAAATGTTTTCATTTGTCTTTCTCATTTTTTTTATGCCCATTATCATATCTTGTCACTAGTTTCAAATACTTCGCCACTAATAACTTTCTCAGAGTTCTTGGAGACAGGCCATGACCTCATCACCTCTAGTTCTCCAAAACTAGCCATAGAATCTTAGAGTTGGGGGGAGGCTTCAGAAGCCACTGGTCCAGTGAGTTTCAAACTTCCTTCAGGGACGTCTTTTAGCCAGGGACTCTTCTTCAACAAAATCTAATGTCGAACCTCAATTTATATGTTGAGTAGCCACTGCGGCATGACCATGCAGCCTGTACGTTTCTGTGGAATATGGATTAAACAAACCAAATTTATTTTACAACATCCCCCAACAAGTAGGTAACTCTTCTTTGTTTCCAAAAGTGTCATCCCCCTTGCATGTAAACACCTCACTTTCAACTGCCCCATTTTCCTCAGGTCTGAAGAATAAGTACCTTTATACTCTAAAACTGCATTCCAAAATCAGTGAGGGAGGCTTCTTCATTCAGGGAACAAGTCCCATGGTGCAGTTTTTGGAGTCTTCGAAGAGACAGATCAGAGGAATGACAGAGGGTTCCACCCAGTGGAGCCCTTCTGGTGGTTATCGGGGCATCCATTTCCTATGTAATCCCTTGTTCCCCGTGCTGTGGCACAGCCTGAGTGCTGGTGCTGCCCAGGGGACTGGCTGCAACCAGAACAGCACAGCTCGAGGACCCCATGAGGTTGCCATAGATACTGATGCGCAGGGAGCTGGTGAACTCGTTATTATTTATATGTATCTTCCTTCTAATTTCTGTGGGGTAGCTGGAGGTTGTGTAGGTACTACAGCAACGGGAATCAGGAGGGCGTGTATTTGTGTGTGCACACAAAGGTGTCTATAGGCTCGGAATTGCCATTGTGGCCATGTCAGAGTCTGACTTGTTGACAGAAGTAGTGAGAGAGGGAGGAGTGAGACAGACAGAGAAAGGAAAAAGGAGAGAATGATTTGAGGTTTTTTTAATTGTAAAGCCTAATTTTCCACTTCATTTGGATGTTTCTCACAATGAGAGGCAGTGCCAAGCACATAGTAGGCAGTCGATAAACATTTGTTGAAAGGCAGCTAGTTCCCCTTACACAAGTACTGTGAGTCATCCCCAAGGCTTCCCCCCCACTATTTTTTTCATCACTCTTCCTTTTACCCAGAGGCTCAATGCAAAGTGCTTTATATGGTTACCCTCAAATATCCAGGGTAGAACCCTCACGCTCAGTGGGGAAGATCGCCCCTTTCACAGTGGGTACCTGGGAGTTGTAGTCCTGTTTTAACATTTTTTCCTGGGATACTCTAGGGGACCTTCCAGCAGCCCTAGTCTGTGCTTATTCAGATCTTCCTCC
Source organism: Paguma larvata (assembly GCA_030068075.1). Taxonomy (NCBI): domain Eukaryota; kingdom Metazoa; phylum Chordata; class Mammalia; order Carnivora; family Viverridae; genus Paguma; species Paguma larvata. The sequence goes on from CM057837.1 coordinate 66,588,319, forward strand.
GTCTTCTCGTTCCACCTTACATTAATGAATATAAAGCTTCAACATGAGGAGGTCAGGAACCAAGTTGTCCTGAGGGCTTGGGAAGGGCATATCGATGATTAATATGCAGCCCCTATTTCTGGAGTGCAGACTAGCCGTCACTTCTGCATTTAAGGAGGATGACAGAAACTCGGAACTGACTGTCATCCCCATATATAATCTCACTGCATTGCCTTGCCCAAGTCCCACGCTGGGACTTGGAACCTGGCTCTCACCCCAGTATTTTGAGATAGGAAGTGGCCTTACTCCCCAGCGCCTTACTTCCTGTTGCCCTGGGGAGGGGTGGGGCATGGTGTACTGTCACCTCAGCCCTTTTCTCTGGCCCTCTCTGCTCTCCTCCCAGACAATCTGTTAATGCTTTTCCTCTCCTACTCCTTTAATCGCCCCCACTGGGCAGTCTGGTTCTCCTTGACTCCCAGGGCTGTTGCTTAAGGAAAGGAGGAGAGCCCTCCCTGGGAGCTTTGCTCCACCCACCCCCTCAGGGAGGCAGCCAGGAAGGCTGGGAAGCCTCTCAGCCTCTCAGCTGCTTTCTCCGTGAGCCAGCCTGCTGACAATGGAGGCCTGACTCCCAGTGGGCGTCCTGCTGTAATCAAGACTGAGCTGCAGCAGTTGGCCCAACTCCATCCTGCCCAGTTGGGGCTGGCCTGGGACTTGGGGTACACTTGCCCAGGGAGGGCAGGTCGGGGACCTGCCCAGCTTGTTTTTCTTGCACTGAGACAGTTATGTGCCTCAGTCCTACCATCCCTCTGACAGTGGGGACAGAGGAAGGCATGGTAACTCCCTCGCCTACCACAGCCCCAAGTAGTCCCTTCATTCCACAAATATTTCCTGAGGGTCTGGGGCTAAGTATACAATGGCGAACAGAGGAGGCAAGGGCCCTCCCTGCCCTATCGGAGGCTACAATTTAGTGGGAAGGCAAATATTAAACAAATAATAATAGCTACCTCTGTTCTAATTAGGTGCCAGGAGCTCTTCAAAGTGCTTTATGTGATTTAGCCCATTTAATACTCACAACGCTGTGAGGTAGATACTATTATTCTTCTCGGTTTTCAGATAGGTACAGAAGCACAGAATGATTACGTGACTTGCCCAACATCACACAGCTGGTCAATGAATTGCCCATAAATCCACACAGGCAGTCTGACATCAGAATCCACTCTTTAGACAACCACATGCTAGCTCTCCTGCCTCTCATAGCAGTAAATATATCATTACAAAATGTGATGGGTGCCATAAAATAAAAATACAGGGTGCCTTGCAAGAAAATGGGGATATTTTTCCTTCCTTGCACTTGGTCTTCCAGCCCACAACTGCACAAAACGTTTCTAATCATTCCCACTTCATCCCTTTCCTTACTGGCTTGAGAGAGAACATTGTCTTATTTCCAAGGTTGGAGTGCAGGAAGACAGAGGTCCACCTGTATCCTTGTCTCTGGCCTGGTCTCCCTGAACAAACCGTGCCTGAAGGGTTTTATCTAATAATGGCCCTGATGCTTACACAAGTCTAGACTATCAGCTTCCAGAGGGAAGGCTGCTGAAAGCACTGGCTCTGCACAGGCTGAGGGCGCCTCCTGCGTGTGTAGTCTGACGCGGACTTTTTGACCTTGGCCTTTTCTCCACGTCGTATGAGCCGGGTTGGGGGCTAAGGACTGCTAGAAAACTCGGTGGTCCAGACCGGTATATATTCCCAAAACACACAAATAGCACGCACATTCCGAGCCCATGCAGGGTCCGCCCAGGGACAAACCCACAGGTCGTGAGGCTTTCAGTTCCCTCGGGGTGGCTCGGGGCCGGGACCCCCGCTCCCAGCGCCGCTCCGCTGCGCTCGCCGCGGGGCCCGGGCGGCTCCCGGGGCGGGGCGGAGCCGGCGGCAGGAGGCCCCTCCCCGGGGGCGGTCCGGGGACCGGGCGGGGGGCCGGCGGGGCTGGGGGCGGGGCAGGCGGGCGGGCGCGGGGGTGTCGCTCCCTCCCTCGCTCTCCCCGGTAAAGTCTCGCGGTGCTGCCGGGCTCAGCCCCGTCTCCTCCTCTTGCTCCCTCGGCCGGGCGGCGGTGACTGTGCACCGACGTCGGCGCGGGCTGCACCGCCGCGTCCGCCCGCCCGCCAGCATGGCCACCACAGCCACCTGCACCCGCTTCACCGACGACTACCAGCTCTTCGAGGAGCTCGGCAAGTACGGCCCGCACGCCACCCGCCGCGGTCCCCCACCCTGTCCCCGCCGCCCGGGCGCTATGCGGCTCCTCGCCCCGCCCCCCGGCCCTGCACCGGCCGCTGCAGCGCCCCCTCGGCCCGCCCCACCCCCAGCCTTTCCCGCCTGCCGCCTCCAGGGCCCCCTTGCCCCCAGCTCCCTGCCCCGCAGCCCCCTCCGCGCCCTGCAGCAGCTGCCCGGGCTGCTGCACACCGCGCTGCCGCGGGGACTGCAGCCCCCGGACCGCTCCTCGGAGCCCTCCAGCCCCGCCCCTCCCTCACCCTTCAAGCGCCCCCCATTCTGACCCTGCCTGCTCGCCGCGCCCCCTCCTCACCCTACTCAGGAGCTCACTCAGCACCCTGTCTCAGGTCCCACGCGCCTGGCACTCAGGACCCTCCCTGGCCCTGCAGCTCCAACCCCGCTGCGGTGCCCGAGTGTGGGGGGGGATGTTTGGTGCCCGGCCCCGCCCCCCGCTAGTGATGCTTCCAGGATCCCAGCCCCGCTTCAGGGCAGTGCTGCAGCACCCCCTTGTCCCCTCCCCCTATCCCTGCAGTGGTCCCGGGAGCCGCGTGCCGCAGCCGCAGCATCCCCCTCCCCTCTGCACTGAGCTGGCCGCTGCAGCAGCCCCGGCCCCCCCCCACCCCCACCCGCGGCTCTGAGCCCGGCCACTGCAGCCCCCGCCGTGCCCGCCCCCCTAGACGTTTCCAGAGCTAGAGAGTGCGAGCTCCCATTTGGGGGGAAAGTAGTGGAAAATATCACAGGGTTGGGGAGCTATCGATGTCTGAGATCCTCTCTTTCCCTGCTGTCAGTTGAGCCGGGGTGCAGTGGGATGAAGCCAGTTGTGGCGGATCTGAGCCTCACTTTCCTCACCTTCCCCCATGATTGAGGGAGATTTCCCTCTCGGGATTATACCTTCTGTCTAATCTTTCCTTCCCCCACCCTCAACTGTTCCCACTGAGAGAAGGGCAAGGGTCTCAGTCCCTTCTCCCGGTTCTCTTGGTCAGGACCGCAGAGCTGTCTGTGAGATGCAGCAGGTGTGTGTTTTAAGCATTGCCCACCGCTCCTGATGTACAGTCTGAGGTTGGGGTGTTGCTTTGTCCAGTGACTAGATGTGGGAGTGGGATGGGGTCGTCCTCCATCACATCTGTTCAGTGTCACGCATCCTTCTGCCCCACGTTGGATGGTAATGGTCACTATGCTGGTGTGTGTGATTTTGACTAAAGGGCTGGTGATGGGAGCATCGCTGTTCTCAGACCTGAAGTGTGTCTGTGTCACTCTGCTCTGCTCCGTGTCCCAGTTCTTTCCCCCTTCTCCCTCCAGGGGTGCTTTCTCTGTGGTCCGCAGGTGTGTGAAGAAAACCTCCACGCAAGAGTATGCAGCAAAAATCATCAATACTAAGAAGTTATCTGCCCGGGGTGAGTGTTTCCCCATCTTGGCCTCTCATTAGACTGTCTTGAAGGGCTGTAGCTTCTGAAGATGTTCCAGGAATTAGGGGTTGTGCATTTTAGCCCCAGCAGAAGAATTGAAATTTCAGGGTTGGTTGACTTGGAAGCCAGACAAGAAGTTGCATGGGGAACCAGAGTGCTCAGGTAGAAAAGAATGAAAAAGATGTAAGACATGAAGGTAGCTATGGGAAGAAATGGTCTCTGAAGGCTCAAGGGAGTTTGGTTTCTAAGGGAGGGGGACATGTGGTGAGTGGGGGTAGCATGGAGTGGGGAGCTCTTAATATGGAGTCTCTGTGTCAGGGGGCAGTGGTAGCCATTCCAGGCCTATCCTAGTCCTTGTGCCCCAGTGGTGACTTAGGATGGAAATGCAGTAAGTGAACAGCTCTGACAAATCCAGCCTCCCCCTGCCCACCAGGCGGCAGAACAGACTCCCAAGGGAAGGGAATCTGTAAACACCAGGGGAGGCTGCTACTGGCGAGGGCTTCTCGGGAACAAATCCTGCCAGATGAACTTGATTGCTTTTTTGATCAAATTACAAAGTTGGTGGTGCAGCAGCAGATGCCGCCTGTCCTGGGTAGAGGGTGATGCCTTATGGTCTGGAAATCTCAATGGCCTGGCCCTGGTGGGAGCAGCATTGCATCCAGGTCTGAGGATTGTGAAGGCCCAGACCTTGGAGCCTGCTGTGTGAGATCTTCCCAAGTACCTTAGGCCAGGAGGATGACGCCCTGTCTTTCACACCTCGAACCTACACTCCCTGAACCTTGTATTGGGTGCTTGCCAAACTCACCTCATCTGATAGGTATAGACCCAGCAATGTGTGAAGTGCTATGTGAACAGGTCTGGTGAGTACAAAAGTAATGTGGATGGATCATCATCGAAGGGGACAAAGGTTATTAGACTCAGAGAAAGGAATTAGTATGGGGCAATAGGATGCCACAGATATATTAGGAGCCAGGACAGACGCCTTGGGGAAGGTGAGGACTGTGGTTACTAGTGACCTAGGCGTCTCTGGGGTAAGAGATACAGTAAATATCCCTCAGCATCAGAGAAGCTGTTAAATTCCACAGAGATGACAGTGGGCTTCTGTTGTGTGTACAGTTGTTCCAGGACCTGTTTAGCAAGGCTATGTCTGCCTCCTGGCTTGGAGGGCTTCTCTTCATCCCCACAAACAGGGCTTGTCTTGCTGTTTCCTTTCCAGCCTCCATCTCTTGCTGTTCCTCTACATTGGCTATGAAGTTGACTTATTTGTTTGTTTTCTTTCTCTCCGGGTACCTTGAATCAGAGGCGATGGTTGCCATAGAGATATGTGGGCAGTCAGATGCCCTTCTCCCCTGGGGTAAGGGGATGACACAGTGGGCTGGGCTCTTTGGCAGATATCCTCTGGCCAAGGGTGCAGGGTGCGGGCAGAGACGACAGCTCGAGAGTGGATACCTCCCTGTGCCCATATGGCATAGCCCTGGTACATCAAAAATGGGGCTGGTGTCTGGTGTCTCCAGTTAACGTTGCCATGCTTAGCGTTCCTCATCTCAACAGTGTCCTCTGACCCCGGGGGTGAGGGAGGGAGGAACTCTGGGAACCAAACTCTGGGATGCGAAGATAGTAGCTATTGTGGTGACTTCGTGGAGCTGCGTGCCTTCAGTTGTCATGTCCTTCTCCTTTCCTACCCACCTGAACTTCCCTGACCTGTGTCTTCATGTTCCATTCCCTTCCTCACCTCCTTTCAACCTTGTCTTGTCTTTTCTGACTGACATCTTTCTTTCCCTGCCCAAACTGGATGAGGTTTGGTTTCCCTTTGATTTTTTTTTTCTCCTCAAGAAAAGGATTCTTGTGTAAGATCATATGCTTCAGACATCAACTCCCCCTCTCTCGAGGTGGTTATGCCAAGACTGGGGCTCTGTCGTGTGGCTTGCGTGCCAGGTTAACTTAGGGACAGAGGCCTAGTCCTGGCTGATAGGCACAGGTGCCAACAAGATGGGTCAGGAATCTGTTGGTGCCAGTACCATTTGGAGGTGGGAGAGTGGGAGGGTGTTGTCTTGGAGATGGAGGGACCAAGCTGGGGGCTGTGTTGTAGGTGTGGGCACGGGGGATGTGAGCTCGTGGAGAGTTGGGCCAGGGTGCCCACTAGGCTGGTGCCCATGGGGTTAGGGAGTGAAGGCCGTGGCTTCCCTGCAGCCTCTCAGTTTACGCTGTATATTTTATAAAGGTGCAGCAGCTGGGGCTGGGTTTCACTCGTCACTGTCTGTCTGTCTAGGGCTCCTCAGGTGTTGGATTTCTGTGTCTGGGAATGTGGTGGGTCCACCGGAGTCGTCCATGAGGGTCTGAAGGGGCTTGCTCTGTTTGCTGAGTCTCTGCCTGTTTCTTTCTTGTTTGCGATTTTCTGTGCCGTAAGTGGAAAGGAAAGAAAAGGGTATCAAACTGCTTCTCCTTGGCGTCCGTGGTGAAGTGCTCAGGAGGCTCGGGGAGAGGTCACCTGGTCTTATGGGGGATCTGATCTGGATGGGAATCCTTCTTTTGCTCTGTCATTTCTTGTCATTGTGGCTTCAGAGGCCCACACTCGTAGCTGTGTTACAAGGTAGGGAGCGCGTATGCCTGTGCATTGAGCACCGTCTTTGTCTGCTGGTCTGTCTACGTAAAGTCACTGGAAGTCACATAACGTCACTCCCTTTGCTTGGAACAGTGATAGGTGTGGAGTTGGGCCTCTGAAGGGAGGCTGTGGTTCCAAGCTTAGCTCTCCACTAGGCTGAAGGAGGCATTTAAAATAGGCTTGGATGCAGGAGCTAGTGGGCCAGGTGATGGCAATGATAAGTCGTTATTTTAAGATTTAAGAGCACCCCCCAAGGAGCTTGAGCCCTTATGTCTTTTTTTATTTTTAAATCTTCATATTCCCTTCTTATCTTTATTCATATGCATATAGATTTTCACCTCGTGGAGCATAACATTTTATATCCTGCTCTCTTGCTTACATCCAAAGCGTTTCCCCATATTGCTGTAGTTGAAGGGCAAACGGTCCTTTCTTCTTCTGTAGTTTAGGATTTATCCTTGGAACAGTTAGCATTATAAGAAATCTCTGTATTTGGACCACTTATCTGGATTCCAGTTGCTTTTACTACAGTGGATACTTGGCCTTACTAAGAGATGCTACCAGAAACAATATTTTGAAATCTGTTACAGCACTTGCTGTGTTTATTTATTTAGTCTGTATATCCCCTGTCCCCCGGGGAAGAAATTTCTATTGAGGGCTAAATGAAAGCAAAAGCTTTCCTCTTCCTGAGGACCTGGGAGGTGAGGGTAGGAACCATATCTATTTCTTCACTTCGAGGTGAGCAGGGCCAAGCGAAGTGCCTAACACATACCTAGCCTATACATGTCGAATGAACGGATTCAGAGGACTATGTAACCAGTCATGGTTGCTTCTTGGCTTTGGCTGTCAGGAAACTCAGAGCCAAGTTGTAGGAACCCTCGTACCCTGTTGCTGGCTTGGGTTCCCCCTTTCTGGTCCATGGAGCCAGGCTGTAAGCCTGACAGGGCTGTTGGAGAGGACACATGAAGTTAAAGACCTGTGCTTGGGGCGTATATGGCAGGTGGGAGATGTAGGAAGATAGTGTAGTGTATGATTCTTTCTTCCCTTCAGTAAGGCCTTATAGGGCAATGTTGGAACTTCCTCTCAGCAGTAATTTTCAATTTTAGTGTGTGTAAGGATCACCTAAGTACTGTTTTAAAAATATAGATTCCTAGGCTCCATTCACAGGAGGTCTGGGGTTGGGTTCCAGAATCTACATTTTACACAGATGCCCTAGTGAATTTCATGCAGGTGGTCCCTCAGCCACGCTTTAAGAAATGCCATCTAAGATCAGCAACAGCACCAGCAGTCACTCCTGCCACGTTCTCCAAGATTTACCAGACAAACCTTCTCCAGGTGGCCCAGCCATCTCCAGGTGGCATCTCTGCCCATATGTGGCCATCTGTGCACATGGGCTTTTCTGTGATTAGGGACCTCCTTCTGAGCCCCTAGATCGGGGTGTCAGTCTGTATCCAAGCCTGTGGTAAGCTGAGTGGCTGAGGTTGTGGCATGTTGGCCACCAGAAGGGCAAAGGCTGTCCCTTTCTGGGTCCAGCTGGCCCTGGGGACTGAAATAGGATCCCCCTGGGTGGTGCCAGCTGTAAGTCTCCACCCCCTTAGTGTTGGCCTGAGTAGCCCCCATGACATTTGTGTCCCTTGTGGTATCTCCAAGTGAGACTTTCCTGTTAAGGGTCTGGGTGAAGTGAGGGGAGGCAGGAAGGGGAGGGTGAAGCAGCAGTGCGGGAGGGGGAGAAGGAAGAGAGATCTATGCAGCACTGGAATGCTGGGACTCTGCGACTTGAGGAAGCATTTAAGGAGGTTGTATGCAGAACTGTGCTTTCCTCCTGAGGATAACAGGCCAGTCGGTTTCTGCCAACAGAGAGATGGGCATCCTGTACATAAGTGACTGAGCTCCACTGACTCGTCCCCCTAAGTGGATGAGAAAACAGCCTGGAGGTCCCTTCCCTGTGCCAAGGCTTATGCTGGGCCGGTTTTGTCATAGTCACGCTGTGAGCTATGTGGCTAGTTTGTACAACACTGGCCTGTCATCCTGCCATCCTGTCTACCTTTCCAGAGTGACTTTGGGTGCTGGTCTCATGGGGTGGGGACAGAGGTTGGAAGGTGGCCCCATCCTTGATCTCTTCCTGCTGCTTGCCCTGGTCTCTTGTCAGAAGCTGTGTTCCAAGCTTCGAGGCTATGCTGAAACCCTAGAGGTGAGTGGCTGACCCCATTCTCTGGTGAGGCTAGAGGCAGGGAAGGGGAGGTGTGGGTGTGACGGGCTCCCGTCCCCATCTCCGTGCTCGCTCTCTGGACAGCCTTGGCAGGCCGACAAGGGCCTGATCCCATGGGTGCCAAAAGGGTGATGACAGGAAGAGATGGGCACTTTGCACCTCTTGAGTGCCTCTCGGCGGAGGCCCATTGTCGTCTGCCCAGGGCCAGAAAGATCTGCCCCAGGGCCAGTGGGGAAACCAAGGCACAAAGTGTTGGTTTGTTTCTTTTGAACTGTAGGTATGCCAATGATTTTGCTAGTGTTCAGACCCCAGCATCCTCAAACAGTGTGGTCTTCACTTGGCTCCTCCCTTTAAACCACAGATTCTGGGCATTTTGTTCATGTGATGAATGTTGATATATCATCCCCACACCTCCATCTAGGCTCAGAGCTCTAAGCCCAGTGGAGCAAATCCCTCCGTTCTGCTAGCAGAAGCCTTGCTCTCATCTGTAGCCCCCGCTCTGGGTACAGACCCTTTGTGGTGGGGATATTTCCAGCCACTCCCCACCAACACTGTCTCTACTTCCTGGGTCCTATCAGCAGCAGCAACAGCTTCCCATCTGCTCCCCTCTTTTCTCCTCTCTCTCTTTCCCCTCCCCCCCGCTTGCTGCTGCCCTGGGAGGAGCTATTTTTAGGGGCTGCTTCCTGGGATGTTTTACTTGGGGCTGGTTACCATGAAGGAAATGTCACCAAAACAGTGGGCAAAGGCTGCAGGCACCCAGAGCCGTGCCGGGGGCATGGAGAACTCAGCGGCTGACCCTGTTCTGGCCCTGAGAGCGTCCAGAGTGTCCAGAGAGAGAGCCCTGCCTCCTTGGACCTTGCTAGTGACCTCATGGGGATTTTCTCCACCCAGGCTAGTTTGGGAGACTTTCACTAATGGAGCACTTCTTGGTGCCTCTCTCCTTTCCCTCCTTATTAAAGCTTCTCTTATCTTAAGACAAAAAGGCCAAAGTGAGCCTTGGCTCTTTCTGTCTACCTGGTTAAAGCTTCTCGAGTTAGGACTGAAGAGAAAGAAAGAATGCCAGATTAAGGGACAGAACCTTGGGGGTTCACACGAGCACATTTCAGGCCCCATCCTGCTGTACTCATGGCCCTCAGCCGGTCCCGGGCATGTGAGTGTGAAGGAATTGGAAGGCATGACCCCTACTCTTACATGGTGGATGGACTTTGCTCTTAATTGGAGACTCTTTGCACCTTTAGAGTGAGATTCAAAGAGGAAGGGATGTGGCATCACAGTGTCAGGATGAGGTCAATGGGATTGTGGCTTGGGATTCCCACTGGTCAGTGCCCAAGGCCAGGGACTGTTTATAAGCAGCTGGAAATGTGGATAATGACACCAGATCCCTATGGTGCCCTTCTTCTCCTCCGATTGATGCCCTGGAGGCCAGATGGAGGCCGCTGCTGCTTAGGAAGGAGGAGGAGGGCACTCAGGAGGGCAGCAAGAGGAGACACTCCACTTGAAGCATCTGAAATTGGGCTCTAGGAAGCTGTAGGAATATTCTCATCATTCATGTTGGGATCATAGGCACAGACCCTTGAAATACCCTTTGAAAAGTCAAGGATGTCATTGGGATTGGAACTTGGGGAGGGCCCTCATGGCCAGAGTAGGGCTCTATGTCCTTTCTGTGACAGAGGGTTGTGTATTTAGGTGGCAATAGGATCTTTTTTGAAACTAGTGCTGGCAAGTTGCTCAGTCAGTAAAGGAGCCGACTTGGGCTCGGGTCATGATGTCACGGTTCGTGAGTTTGAGCCCCCGCATCAGGCCCAGTGCTGACAGCTCAGAGCCTGGAGCCTGCTTCAGATTCTGTGTCTCCCTCTCTCTCTCTGCCCCTCCTCAGCTCACACTCTGTCTCTGCCTCTCTCAAAAATAAATAAACGTTAAAAAAAAAAAAAAGAAAGAAAAAAAGAAACTAGTGCTGGCATTTGTGGTTTTAGAGAAAAGTCACTAAATCAGTCATATCCCTACAGGGCCATGGAGGATCAATGGCCAGCCTGCCCTGGCCCCTGATCCTGTGGTGGAAGGAAAGTGCATTTGGAGTAGCTTCTCATTTGGGTTTAGGGGAGAGGTGGTTCTAGAACTCTGCCTCCCCTTTGCCATACGCTGTCTCCTCACTGCTTCCTCTTTTTTGTCTCGCTTGGCACTGACCCTCTGGTCACTCCTTGCTGCTCTTCCTGTGACGGGTACTTGGCCTGGACCAGGTATGGACGTACTTGGGCAAAAGGCAGGAGAGGCAGAGCCTCCAGGGATGCCTGTTTCTTGGGCCTGGCTCTGTCCTGGAGTTGGGGGGGTAGTGTGCTGTGGGGGAAGGCCTGAGCAGATCCCTGATAGCAGCCACTTCTGCTTTCTGCTCCTGTTGCTACCTCTGCTACTGAGGGGGAGAACCTTGCAGAGAGATGTGGTTGGAGCTGGGCTGAAGGTCGGCAGGGGCGGGTCTCTCCATGGCAGCAGCACACAGGCAGGCAGGAAGTGGCCCTGTGCAAAAGCGGGAAGTGGCTGTTGTCAAACAGGAAGGGGGGGCTGGGCCACGTGAGGGGGCGGGGAATAGCCCGGTTGAAAGATGGGTGGGAAAAGGATCAGCCTTGGAAGGCCTAAGAACAAGGAGCTCTAAGCTCCGAGCTCCGTGGTCAGTGGGGGGGGGGGGGGGGGGGGGGGGGGCGCGGTGTCTCCAGGGAGAAGGCCACCTTTGGGACAGGAGCACCAGCTGGTGTGTTATCTCTGTAGGATGCCCAGCCAGGCTCTTGACCTGCCTCCGTGGACTAAGTCAATTCAGTGGCCTCACCCCTTTTTGGGTTGTGATGCTGTGCTTTAGCCAGGACAGCCCTTGCAATTGGGAAAGATGCTCTACAAACCATATTTGTTCCTGAAATACCACCGCCGCTGCTGGAGTGGAGCCCTCTGCTTTTTCCCAGACGTAGACCAGTCCTGGAGGGGATTACAGGATAGGAGGTGTGTGGAGGAAAGAGACAGGAGACAACGGCAGACAGGCCAGGGTACCGGCTGGCTGTGCAGGGAGAGTACGATTGGCAAAAACCACATGCTTCATTGAGCAGAGCTTCTGGATGTCAGGACGCCACAGCCAACAAAGGTGAGGCTGAGGAAGAGGAGGGATCCCGCGGGCAGTGGCGCTTCCTAGACTGTCCTCTCTCTGAGAAGCCCCCGTTGCTGACCTTTCACCTGCAGGCTGTAGACACAGGCAGGCCCCACCAAAACAGGAGGGAATACCTCTATGCCCAGGGGGGCTGCCTTCTGGAGTCAGAGGGCTCTGCTGGTGTGCGGTGGACTCCCTGGCTGCCCAGGTTGAGGGAGAATGAGTCCGGCTCTTTCAGTGTCTCTGGCGATAGCCACGGCCAAGGTTCTCCCTGTGTGCCAGGCACCATACTTAGCGGTATATATTTAATCTACGGATATCACTGCCTCTTTTATTTTTTTAGTTTATTTATTTCCTTTTTTTTTTTTTTTTTTTGAAGAGAGAGAGAGAGTGAGCTGGGTGGGAAGGGACAGAGAGAGAATCGTAGCAGGCCAGCATGGAGCCTGATGCAGGGCTGGAATTCACGAACCGCGAGATCATGACCTGAGCCAACATCTAGAGTCGGATGCTTAACTATCTGAGCCACCCAGGCGCCCTTCACTGCCTCTGTTTTAGAAGTGAGGAATCTCTTTCCCAAGGTATCTACCTGGCTCCTTCTCTCACCTCCATTAGGTCCTAATCAAATGTCATTTCCTTGCTGAGGCTTTCTGTGATTATCCTATTTAGATATGTACTGTTCCCCTTCCCTGCTTTATTATTCTACATTGCACTTGCCAAGACATTTAATGTGCCATCTCGTTCTTATTGTCTATCCCTCCTCCAACCCCGACCCATTAGAATATCACCTCTGTGAAGGCAGGGATTTTTTCTTGTTTTGTCCACTACTGTATCTACAGCATTTAGAACAGTGCCTGTCACACAGCAGGCCTCAGTAAATATTTTTTACTGAGGCTCAGATGAATTTAATAACTTACCTGATCTAGCGGGGTTTGGACTCAACCCGGGGCTGTCTGGCTCCAAAACTGTTGTGTTCATGGAAGGACTGTGTGGCTAAGGATCAGATCAAAGATGAAGGAGCAGCCTGGAGTTCAGAGAAGACATGGGAACTCAGCTCCTTGGAGACAGGGCTGAATTAAGTGGCTAACAAGGACCCTCTGGACGCTGGGCAGCTCCTTCGAGGAGCTGGAAGGATGACTCTGTGTCTCTCCTCTCCCCCTTCTGAGTCACTGGTAAAGCCAGAGCACCCTTATTTTTAGTGCTGTTGCTCTTGTGGGACTGGAACCATTAGCCAGTAAGAGACTTAAGGGAGGAGATAAACATTAATCTTCCAGGCCTTCCCCTCAGCAGCCGCCTCCGCATTACAAGATGCTGTTCTCCTGCACCTGCCTGGGCAGCCATGCTCAAGGCTTGTGGGTTGGAGGGTGGTGAGGTCAGTGGTCAGAGAGAGGGAAACTTTGGGGCTGGCTAGCTTGGTACTCCCATCCCAGTTCCAGGGGTGAGAGGAAAGTGGGGTAGCCCTGACATCCTCCTGGCCAGATCTGGAAAAAGCAAGCCCCCCTGCCAACTGGGCTGGGCTGGGCTGGGCAGGCACTACTTCCTTAACTAACTCTAGGGTCTGAAAGTCCCTGGGACTGATGGATCCTGGGTGATGTGGGAGCGTGGAGTTACCTGTGGTTTTCTGGCTGCATCCTGGTTAGTGGTAATGCCAAACCTGAGGATGGGAAGGAGGGCCTGACCCAGATCTTTGGGCAGCTGGGGTGGATTAGCCTGGGCAGCAGGAACTAATCTCTGCCTGTTCCCACCTCCCTCTTCCACAAAGCAGAGCTATTGCTAGAGGAAAAGTTTAGGACAAAACTAGGGGTGATTAGTGAAACAACAATTAGGAATTCCTTTTAGTCTATAATCCCTGCATTATCGCAGACTACATTATCTTGGCAGGCCTGGGTCTGAATCCTAGTTCTGTCCCTTTCCAGCTGTGTGATCTCGGGCAAGTTATTTAACTTCTCTGGGCTCCAGTTTCATTATCTGTGAAATGGTGACCATCATAGCACCTACGTGGTAGGATGGTTGTGGGAGTCATGGGAAGCTCTACAGAGGCTCTTCGCTATTGAGGTAGAGGTGGGGTGGGGAGGAGCCCCTACCAAGGGAGGCAGGAATTGCTTGGCAGATGGGGATGTGAAGGCACCTGCCTGGGCCTGGAGAAGTTGGGGTGAACTGGACTATGTCCCCACAAAGCATGGAGTCTTTACTAGTTGCTCTCACTTTTCTTTATCCTGTCGTCGTAGCATCATGCTGGAGAAAGGGCTCTAGGCTCCGACCACCTGCATCCATTGCCTGCGACCTTGAGCAGGTTCCCTCAACCTTAAGCCTCAGTTTCCTCATTTCCTCGCTTGCAATGTAATGGAGTTAATCAGATCCTTTACTTCACAGGGTTTTGAGGAGGATGAAATAAGATAATCTATGCCTCTGGCTGGCAAATAGTAAATCCTTAGTAAATAATGGTTGCTACTATTATTGATGTTACTGAGAAACCCTTCTGAAGCCTCTGTTATGGAAGGAACTTTAGGAAGCATCCCTCAGAAAGATCCCACCCTTTAAAGAACTTGTGACCAAAAGATGCCAGACATAATGTATGATGTGAAAATTATAAGAAGTGCAGTGGAAGATGCGGGGATGGTCAGGGGGAGGAGAAGTCCCACCTACTGAGAGGAACAGGGGAGACTGTGCGGGAGGAGAGTGTCTGGCAGGATTCCAGCAGGTGGAGTGGAGAGGGCTTCTAGGCCGCCTTGCTTTGAGTAGTAGCATCCTCTCTTTCTACTTCCTGGAGCTCTGCCTTCTTATGGAAGGAATTGACAAATGCAGCTTGCTTGCATCTGAGGTTTCCTGGATTCTGGTCATTTCACCAAAGCAGAGTAACCCCAGTGCCTGAGTACCAAGAGGTGAGAGCTCACAGCAGTGTGTGGCCAAGAAGATCCTGGGGAGAAGCAAGATTATTGGTATATGGGCCTCAAAATAGCACCAGCCTCATGGAGTTGTTAAGAGAATAAATTAAAAGCTGTTTCTGCCTGGTGTAGAAGTTAAATCTCAAGAAATGTTAGCTATGATTATTTTATCAAATCATTATCATCTTCATCATCATCCTGGTCGTCAGCCTTATTGTGTTTCAGGGATGCTATGAAGACTAAATTAGAGAATATATGTAAAACTCCAAGCACAGTGCCTGGTCATATAGTAGGTGTTCAATAAAACTTAGCTATTATTAGTATTTCTATCCAGAAAGAAATTCTGGACACCCTGGCCCAGTGAAATCCCTGCTATAGTGAAAAGAATACCGGGGTTTTAGTTGAAGACCTAGATTCAGATCCCAACTCTGCCTCTCACTAACTTGAGGTGCTTTCCTAGGGCATTACTTCATTTGGAAAAAATGGTCATAATACCGATCTCTGGGATTGCTGTGACTTGCTGCATTAATTCAGCAAATTGTAAAAAGTGCATAGTTGGTGCCTAATAATTGAAGGAGTATGAATAGCAAGGTGGCTACAAAGAGAATGGATAGTTGATGCTTTTTGTTTTCTTTCTTCTGCTTTTAGATCACCAAAAACTAGAACGTGAAGCCCGGATATGCCGACTTTTGAAACATCCCAACATTGGTAAGTGCTCTGGGTATTTCTTGGGCACGTTGTAGAAGGCAGAGAGAACAGAAGTCCACTGCTTTTGTGTATGAAACTACTTCTGTCCCTGGGCCTTTGCCTGGTGTAATTTTTTTGTCCAAATAGAATAGCAGAGCTGTGTCTTGCTGAGAATTCTGGGGGCATTCTGGTTGAGAGACCTAAGGGTCTCCGTTCCTGCAGTGTCGTTTCAGGGTTAGGGTGTGAAGATTGGAACAGGTTTTGGACTCCCTTTCTTCTTCTTCTCCTTCCGTCTTCGGGCTGACATCCAGGGTCCTCAGCGTGTGAGGCGCTGGGCTAGCAGCCTGCCAGCACCCCTCACCAGGGGCCTTCCACAGCCATCATAAAAGGGTCCGGATTTTGTTTCTGGACTTGAAAGAGTTTTGTTCCTGTTAACGGTGTCGTGCACACTCTGGGGGTTTCCATGGTGCTCCCATTTGTATTCCCCAGAGCAGGAAAGCAAGCTGCCCAACCGCCTGGCTTCTCTGGAGAAGGGATGGCAGGAGCCACTCTCATGGGGAAGGAGAAAAAATTAAGAGGATTTCTCCCTGCTCCCACCCCGGCTTGGGGGACAAGAACACATTGTTGGTTGTTCTAAAGCCTGAGGAGGTTTGCCTGCCACAACCCACTCTGTCTCAGTTTTACATTGTTCAGCTGAAATAGCCTTTGCCAAAAGCGTTGGCCCTGATTTGGTGCTTCTTGCAGAGGGGACAGAAACTGGGCTGGCTGCGGCGTCTGAGCAGAAACCCCAGTCTTGACTTGAGGCAGAGCAGGGAGCATCTCCTAGGTTTTTCCCTGAAAGCCCTGAGTCATCACAAAGAACAACACGTGTTCCCTGCTCCTCAGGCATGGCCTAAATATCGGGGCTCCCACAGTGCCCCGGAGGCCGCCCCCTCTGCTCTGTTGGCGGCCAGGGCTGTGAGGTGCCATGCCGAAGCTGGATGCTTTCTCCGTAGCTACCCAGCCTCTGGTTTCCCAGACCTCAGGTTGGAATGCTTAACGTGAGCTCTTCCGTGGGAGAGCCGAGGTCGTTCTCCAGCCCAAGGGGAGAGGAGCAGCTCTGAGGTAACCAGAGCTCCAACCATGCAGGGCTTTACAGATCGCAATCGGCAGCTTGGATTACACCTGAAGCAGATTGGCAGAGCTGGTGCTCGGCTCTACTGGTGCAGTGTGCTCCTCCGAGCCAACACCTCTCAGCTGACGGGTCCTGGGCTTGGAGCTGCCGGAGCTCCTCAGCTGAGCGCTCAAGTTAGACCCTCACCTGAAAACAGCATGGTTGGGACCAATGTGTCACCCTGGGTAGGAGAGAAGAGTCAATGAGAGGAACAACTAGAACGGCAGTGGCAAATTCAGGCGTGTTTTGTTTGGCCAGCTCAGTGGTCTAAAAATATTTTATTATTACCAGTCTTTAAAAACGAGATTTCACATTTTGGAAAAAAAAAATATTTTGTTTCCCAGTCTTTTCAAATCAGACATTGTGGCTCTCCTAAGCCTCATCTGCCCAGGCTGGGCAGCGGCTGCTCCCTGGGCCTGCTGGTCACCATCGTTTGCCACTCCCTGGTACCTCATGTTTGCACTGCCTAGCTGGTCGCCATAGGCTATTGAGCTTGTGACCTCTAACCTAGAAGTTCCAGGACAGGAGGAAAAAGCATGTGGATAGCTAAAGTCATCCACAAGCACAGAAGCATTTTGATGTTCCAGTCCCAGGTCTCAGGGTCTGAGGACAGCAACTTCCTTTCCTTATGCTACTTGTGACCAGCTTGTAGAGCAATGACGAATTGTTCTCACGTAGGGAGGAGAATATAAGGTGGAATAAATGAGGCAGGAGGCAGAACCACCTCCGGTTGACCTGGTTGACCCTGGAAGGGTTGAGGTAAGATGAAGACAACTGAGAAATGACCAGGAAGGACGAAGATGGGATTCTAGCTGAAAACAGTCATACCCTTCTTTTTATGCATTTCTAGAAACGAAGTGTACACTCTTGACCTTTTAGACCTTACTTTGGTTTGGTAGCTCTTTTCTTTTTATCTACCTGCCCCCAGCTGGGGGCTGTCTGCCCCAGCCATCTGCTCTGTTAGGGGGCCAGCGAGACCCAAGCCGGGAAAAGCACACTCACTTCATCAGCATCTGATTGCCTAGAATTGTGCCTCGTGTCATGACTGTTCCCAGATCCTGAGGGATGTTGGTCTGAGGTCTTATGCTGGGGTCAGGAGCGGAGAGAGGGAAGGGTGAGTCAGGACTGTGTCTGGGAGAGCTGGCTGGCCAGGCTCTCTGGCTTCCGGTGGGAACCAGGGCTCCGAGAGATGTGGTGGAGCTGTGGGTCCAGGAGGCAGGGGTTGCCATGGATCCTGATCTGGCTCGTGGCGGGAGAGGAGGCAGTTTTGTGCCCTAATTCACTTTTGTTCTCCTCTCTTCGCTGCCTCCTCCTTCAGAGCTTTGGCCCTTTTGGCTCCAGCTTCTTTAACTCCATCCCGCAGGGATGCAAGTGGACCAGCCCAAGAGTGGTGCAGAGTTGAGGATGCTGAGGACAGAGAGCACATGGTCACCCTCAGGTTGCTGTCAGACTCAGAGGCACTTGAATTCAGAAGAATATTTGGTGCAAGGAGCCAGGCATCCCCAGTTTTCTTCCCTAGTACATATTCTATCCCAGAGGTTAAAAGCCTGCTGGAAGAGTGAAGCCTGCTACAAACTGTGCAGTCTGGGAGACAGTGTTGTGTCAGTGTAGCTCCTTGATTGTAACAAATGTGCCGTTCTGGTGGGAGATGTTGACAGTAGGGGAGGCCATGCGTGTGTAGGGCAGATGGTATGTACAGATGCTCTCTGTACTTCCTACCCAGTTTTGTTGTGAACCCTAAACTGCTCAAAAAAATAAAGTTTATTGATAAAAAAAAAAAAAGCCTGTTGGTTACGAGGCATAAACTGCAGAACCTAAAACATCTTTGGGAGAGTGGCCAGAGGTGTGGAGTTGAGAGGAGGTGCCGGCCCAGTACTGTCTAGTCTGAATGGAGTGTGTGCTACCTGTGATCTGCTTGCTCCCTGCTCTAAATTCCTCTAATGAATAGACTCTGTCTTCCTTCGTGCTGGGCTGCCCTGGGAGGTTCAATCACAGTCTGGCATTATGGTTTAGAGCAGCACTACTCAATCTTTCATGTGCGCATGAATCGTCCAGGGATCGTGTGAAATTCAGATTCTGATTCACGAGGTCCGGGGTAGACCTGAGCTTCCTCGGGCGTGTGGTCTCCAGGGGATGCCCACACCGCTGGTCTGTGGACCATATGTGGAGAAGCAAGGTTTGTGGCTTTGGTATCATGTCTTCCAGGTTTGAATCTGGGATTTGCTGGTCTGTAGCTGTGACCTGCAGCAAATTATTTAGCCTGCCTGCACCTCCATTTTGTCATCTGTGCCTCTATATGGAGTTGTGAGAGGGCTCAGCGAGCAAAGGAGACCTAGGAAATAAATGGAGGTGATGAAAATGGGGACTCCAGCCCCCAGAAGTGATCTCTCTAAATCCTCAGCCCCAGCTCAGTTTGCAGGTTATTTAAGCCAGGCTGCCATTTACTTGGGACCCAGGGCCATTCAGCCAACTGTAAGTGTAGCAAAAACAGGTGCAAAGAAAAAGAAGAAAATGTTGCATCAGGACCAAGCAGCTACTAAATCTCTGCTCCAGGGCGGGTCCTGCCCACCTCCTCCTGGGGGCGGTGGGGGCGGCGGGCAGCCCGAGTCCCCCTTCAGCCCCCAGGAAGCAGGACCTCCTTCCCCCTGTGCTATTGCTGCAGACACTTTTAACAGTGATGCTTTTTCTGAGCCAAGATTTGCTAGTTAAAATGTGGCATGGTGGTGGGTGGTTTTTAAGGAATTGGAAATACCCACAGCACTTGGGTTATGGCTTTGTGAGTGCTTAGAGGTACGAAACATCACGTAAAGGTATTTAGGTGTTCGGGCTGTTTTCCCTTTGCACAGTTTTTAAAGAGCAATAATTAGGTTTATTGCTGAAATGCAGTAAATGCTTTATAGTCCTTTTCCAGGTCTTCCTGTCTGTGGACTTAGTCTGGCCCTCCTTGGCCTTCCACCATCTAATTATTGTGGAATGGGCTGGGTGATTATTTTATTCTATAGCAGCCTTTACTTCTACTTCATAGCCCTCCACACAGTAGTGCTTAGTTACTTACGTATTGTAAGTGCTGGTTTAATACTCGTCTTCCCCACTGGCCTGGAGGCTTTGCAGCTGCGGGGCTGCGTTTCTCTTCCTCATAGCCATATCTGTGGCCTGTTCAGCCGCCGCTGCTTCAGGAGAGCAGGTCAGAATGGCCAGAGCGAGTGGGGACAGGTTGGCGCTCCTTCGCCTCAGAGGACAGAAAAAGTGACTCCCTCGCAGGGAATTCTACAATGTCAAGCATCTTGATGTCAGTTTTTTTGGCTTCAAGTCTCAGTTCTGCCACTTAGTATGAGCTTGGATGAGTTCCTTTTGGAGCCTCAGTCTTCTCTCCTGTCAGATGGGGGTAATAGAAGTACCTTCCTCAGAGTTCAATAAGATAACATATGTGGAGCGCTTGGCACAATGTCTCACACATAGAGACAGCTCAACTAAATATTAGCTGTTATAACTTGGGTCGTTATTATCAAGATTCTGCTAGGGAGGCACTTAGAGTGGTGCAGTCACGTTTTCCCCTTGTTCTCAGTTCTCTTAATTTTCTTTACAAGATTAAAAAAAAAGTATCTCGTTCAGGTATGGGGACTTGTGCACCTGTCCCTCCTTGTCTCAGTGGTACCTTGCTCTGGGGCACACATCAAAGTCATTCTCTGGGCTGGATTAATTTTCCATTACCGCTCTTCTCTTCTGATTCCCCTCCCCTGTTTCCTCCCACCTGGGCTCTGTGTGTGGCCTTCCTGCAGAAGGGCAAGCAGCAGCACCTCCCTATCTCAGCATAGGCATGGGTGCCTGTACTTTCTGCCCTGTTCTCAGCCTTGCTGTGCTCGACTGCGAGGCAGGCACGGGGGCCAGGGGCTGGGAGAGGCAGGGCTGGGTGCTAGGATTCCCCTGGGAGTGGTTGTTAGCATCGTACCTGCTGTACTGTTAGCTTACCGTCCTGCTGCTGTTAGTTACCTCCCTAATGAAGCTGGTCTTTAGCTTCTGGGACAGCCGATTTCCAGGGGATTATTTGTATTACACACTTTAATGCTTTTTAATAGCAAATTTTTAATTAAACGAAAGTCCTTTTGGAAGCGAGGGAGCAGCAGCTGCAGCAGGACTTTGTGTGCAGCCCCGACTTAGACCAGAGAAGCACAAGTGAGGAGGGGGCTGGCTGGCTTCCGGGAGGCTCACTCGAGCGCTCCCCGGTTGAATAAGGTGGGAGGGAAGAACGGGTCTGGCTGTAGCTCCTTCCTCCTGTCATCTGGGGGCCTAGAGAAGTATGAGCTTGTTTGCCCGAGTACAGGAGAGAACAGTTGGAGGAGGAGGGATCCTGGTAGTACCACCTGCCTTTGGTACCATTGGTAAATCACAAAGATACTGAGTTTGGGGTGGAACTTTGAGTAACCAGATCAGATCAAACAAAGTAGGTGATATAACGGTCGTTGGGCCCTGGATCTGGCCCTGGCAGGTCCACATCCTCCTTTGTCAACTGAGAAGAACGATGGAGCCGTAGTGACAGCTAAGTGCCTGTATTTTATGTTCTGGCTGATCTCATTGTGGTGGGAGAGGACATAGGGAAGCACCTAGGCCCTGAGAAACAGTCTGACACTGGAAATGGAATCCGTTGTTCGGGATGGTTGGCAGCCTGGGTCCACCAAGGAAGAGACGCGGTGGCTTCCGTGTATCCAAGAACTTCACTGACTGGTTTGGTGTCAAGGCCATTCCTAAAGTGCTCTGTGAGTTGCTCCTGAAACTGCCGAGGATTGGTGCGAAGGTCAGACAGAGGTTCCCCCTCAGGAGAGTTCAGGTGAGGGAATGGACAGGAGCAGCTGGGACATTCAGCCGAAGGATCTCCTTGTGTTTGCGTTAGAATGGTGCTCAGGGGTTGGCATTTAAGCCAGAGGTGGCTTTGTGGGCAGAAGCTTGAACAGGAGACCTCAGAAGACATTAGATTGGTTTTTTGCCCAGGAGGTCTGGAGGCGGGGAGTGGGAAGGGATTCTGCTTGCCAGCCTTTTCCTGCAGCGGGTGAGTTGCCCTAGTCTGCTCGGTGCAGTGGCCTCCTGGACCCGTCTGTGCTGCTGTCATAGGTGCATTCACGAGTAGTCTGTCTCACAGGCTCCATTGCTGTTTCCTGGCTGTGTGGGCTACGCCACATCTCTTATAGGAAGCAGTGGTGTAGACCAGTCTTTGAAGTCAGAAAGAGCTGGATTTACATCTTCACCTATTACATCTTTGGCCTTTGGTAAGATACAATGTCTCTGAGACTCCAGCGTCCTCATCTGCAGAATGAAAGGAGTAATACTCCTCTCAGGGTGGTTGTCCAGAAGAATAAACTCCTCAGAGGCAGCCACTATGTCCTTCCTAAATGCCACCGTCCGGCACAGAATCTGACACAGAGTAGGCACTCAGTAAATGCTTGTAGAAATAAGTAATGTATGCAAAGAGCCGAACCCAAGGCCTGGCATGTAATAAGCACTTTAATAAACAATTACTTTTGTCATCGCCTGAGTTTGCATGTTGCCTCCCGTGCTCACCATCCATTAGCCTCCCTCCACATGCCTTCCTGCTGGGCTCTACCTTTCCAGCTTTCCCCCCTGCCTTTAATTCCCCTTTTCCCATCTACTCCTGTGAAAGAGCTCTCGGGCTCTCCCATCTTGTCATTCTTTGTTCCTCTGCGGTCAGCATCCCCAGGTGGTCCTTGCTCTTGCTCTGCCTTCCACTGTCACGCATCATATCCCAGGACCTGCCTCCTCTGGGACTAGCACCTCTGGGAAGGTTCCTGCTTTTCTATCTTATTTCTTAGACACAAAGCTTCTATCTCTTGCCTGCATTTCAGGCAGTATGAGATGGCAGCCAGAGCACCGGACCTGAGGTCTGGTTGCTTCTCTGCTCTGTGGCTGTGTCACCTGGTCTTGGGGGGTGATGGGCCTGTTGCCACTTCTTATTGCCACTCCTTCAGAAGACTGTCCAGTGAGGCTGACAGGCTGGGGCAAGGGTGGGGTTGCTGAGGAGAGGAGTAGGTTTCCAAGGTTTCTCTCTGTTAATCTCTGTCCCCATCTCCTCTCTTGCAGTGCGCCTCCATGACAGTATTTCTGAAGAAGGGTTTCACTACCTCGTGTTTGACCTGTAAGTGCCACTTTCTGAGGGTGTGGGGGCCTTTCCCTCCAGCTGGCTCAAGATGAAGGCTTGGAAAAAGACCTAAACTGGGTCTTCGGCCTCTGCTGAGGGTCCCTCTCCTTTACCCGAGTGAAAGGATTTGATTTTGAACTTCCTCTGGTAATGGGAAGGTCGCTGAGGGGACCTTGTTGCTCACTCAGTATGTCCCCAGGGCTCCGAACCCCCAGATGGCATTGCTCTTGCATTTCTGTTCAGCAGCACACCTTGTGCAAATGCTTTTTTCTTGTTTCTTGGTGTGTTGTCCTTAGTGAAGAAATAGAATACAGCTCTTCGTATGACCTTAAAAGTTCTGGGAAATTGAAGGTGGCTTTTATTAGTCATAAACTGGACTCCAATTGGTCTCTCCTCCACTTTGGTTGTGGTTTAATATCTTAAAAGTGGCTCTTTACCTCCTGAAAATGCCTCTTTGGTATTTTCAGGATTGGGTCTCTGTGTCCTTGGTCTCATTATTCTTAACTTTAGGAGTAGGTCTGTCCTTCTTGGGCAGCTATGTATCTTAGTATTCATATTGGTCTCAAATAAAGCTATGACTTTCTGAGCAGATTGATTATATTCTCTTAGGTCTCTGTATGTTCATCTTTGCCTGAGTGTTAGCTAATCTGTAGGTTATAGAAACAGACATGTGCAGGAGGAAAGGAGGGCCCATGTTACCCTAAGGCGAAACCCCATGTCATCGAAGGGTCAAGCATGTTTGGGCTCTTAGATGAAATGCTTGTAGAGTTGGGATTTCTTTAAAAGCTGTTCTGCGGTGTGACCTATTACCTGTTGGATGCTGGCATTGGCCAATTGACCTGCTTCCTTTGACCCTCTCTGTCTGTTGGTTGCAGTGTTACCGGTGGGGAGCTGTTTGAAGACATCGTGGCCAGAGAGTACTACAGTGAAGCAGATGCCAGGTGAGATGAGGGCCCTAGAGTTCAGTGTGGGTCTTGGCCACGTTAGGTGGGCAGGCATTTTGCCTATTCGAATAGTCTTTGGGGAAGATCAGAAGAGCTCTTTTCTGGACAGAGATTCTGTAAGCTGGACATGGGCCGCATTTGATAGGTGATGTTAGAAGTTAAAAGTTCAACACTCCAGATCCATGTATTTGTGAAGTATTTGCAAGTCTCCTTTATCCTTTTACTCTGGAAATACCTTTTCTTTGCACTACCATGTACTTGCAAGCCTGCCTAAGGGCCCTCCCTACCTTGCTTCTTTCCTTTGACAAATTTTACTGTGTGCAAGGCATCCTGGGAATGATCCAGAGATGGAGGAAGCATGGTTTGTGTTCTGAAGGAGTGTAAACATCTGGGCTAATAATCCAATCAGAAACCTTCTCAGCAAAGATTCCAGCCTGGATCACTTCGTCTCTTGACCACCATGACCAGCCCTGATGTGGGGCTCCTCAGGCTGGAGGACTGTTCCTTGGTCACATCCCTCAGCCTTCAGCACCCCCCACGGGGAGCCCACATAGCTCTTGGGTGCTTGTGTAGCCTGTCTTTCCTGCCTCGGCTCCTCCCCCAGCCCTGAGTTTTCTCCGAGGGTGATGTCTATACAACCTGGTTTTGATCATCCTGCCTACAGCTTATCTGGCATTTGTGGCAGCTCTGGCTGCCTCTGGAGAGTGGGGGAGTGCAGCTTCCTCACAAATTTCTCAACCCTGAGAGGCCAGTGTTTGCTGATCAACTTCAGATGCTTCGGCCTCAGGAAAAAATCTCAAGTGGGGAGATGAATTCCAGTGCCAGCAGGGGAGGACCAGACTCTGGGGCAGGAGGAGGCGGTGATAGCTCTGGGAGCCTGGTGGGGAGGAGGGAGAGCTAGCTAGGGGGAGGGGAGGGGTTGTGTGTGACGGTACCAGTGGGCTTGGCCTGGCTCTGCTGGGACACTTCGCACTTTTGCCATTTTTGGCCAGAAGGCTCTCCCTGCTTGCCTGGCTGTGTTCTAATTATACATTTCTGTGGAGACTCGCCTCTTCAGCTCAGTCTTGAAGTCTCTTTGGCCTACTCATGGGCTGTATCCTGAAGGGAGGCCTGAGCCTCAGCCTCTAGGAGCCTGGTAAGACCCCTTGGCTCTTGTGGAAGCCCCAGATTCAGATTTTAGAGGAAGGAATAAGAAGTCCAGGACACCAGTCCAGCACCTCCGACATTCTGCAAGCCTGCTCTCTACCAATACCTGGTAGTACCTGCGGCTGGGGTCTCATTCTCTAGGCCAATGATCTTTAACCTCAACACTAATGACGTTTGGGACTAGATAATTTTTTGTTGTGAGGGCCTCTCCTGTGCATTGTAGAGTTTTAGAAGTATCCCTGGGCTCTACCCGCTAGATGCCGGTAGCATCTACCCTCTTAACTGTGAAAAACAGCAATGTCTCCAGACATTACCAGATGTCCCCTGCGGGCAAAATCATCCCCCACTTTTCACCATTGCTCTCAATCACCAATGCTCCCTGCCAGGAGTTTGACTACAAGTGTGGCAGGATATTTTGGGAGGTGGGGAGCCTGATTCAAGAAATAGCACTTGAGGTGCCTGGCTGGCTCCGTTGGTAAAGCAGGCAACTCTTGACCTCAGGGTCATGAGTTCAAGCCCCACGTTGAGTACAAGCCCCATGTTGGGCATGCAGCTTATTTTTAAAAAAAGAAAGAAAGAAAAGAAATAGTAGCCAAAGGTGACTCTGAGTTAGTTTGTCTTTTTCTATGCAGAATCATCACCAGAAATGCCCCTCAGTTACTCTGTTGGGAACCTTCTTAAGCACATCATTTCTTAAAGGTGTCTGTGTCCTGATTTTTATCTCCCCTACTGGGTGATAAACTCAGTGCAGCCATTGGCTCTTATTCATCTTTATAGTCTGTGTGGTACCAAGCACGGTGACTATAGGTTGTCAATAAATGTTTAAATGAGTGAGCGTACCCCCAGCAAAACAACTTAGGTATAGTCTTACTTGCTTTCCTAAGATGCCACCACAAGCCTCTTCTCCAAGAACAGAGTTTCGGTAGGGGAAAAAAAAAGAAGGAAGGGACCAGATGGACTCTCTTTCTCAGGAGTGTCCCCAGTCTCCTGGAAATGGACTGGTTATATTGGGCCTTTACAGTCCAAGGAGGCATGCTGGACTCTGTTCTGGTCTGTCCTCTGCCATTATCTAGTGGGAATCCCTGGACAAACCTCCTAATAAGCCTGGACCCCAGTTTCTTCTGTAAAACAGGTTGACTAGATGATGTCCAGAGTCCAAGGTTTTAGGCCTTGTCCAGTGACTCCCTGTGAGTCTGTAACCCGGACTCTACATTCTCTAATCTGTAGTGTGTGGTCGTGGATGAGTAGTTTAACCCTGCACTGACATTTCTTTTCCTTGTGCTTTTGCAGCCACTGTATACATCAGATCCTGGAGAGTGTTAACCACATCCACCAGCATGACATCGTCCACCGGGACCTGAAGGTACTACCCAGGCTGTCCCTTTGCACCCTGCTTGTGAAGCATAGGCGCCACCCGGTGCCAGATGGTGGTACTGCAAGGACCCAAACAAGGCTTCCCCGGGGCCAGAGGGTGGGTGCCTCCTAAGGTTTTTTCTTCCTTATACAGCCTGAAAACCTGCTGCTGGCGAGTAAATGCAAGGGTGCCGCCGTCAAGCTGGCTGATTTTGGCCTAGCCATTGAAGTACAGGGAGAACAGCAGGCTTGGTTTGGTAAGAGTGACCCTGTCTTCCTGGAATGTGGCCCCCGCCCTTCCTCCTCTCCTGATCTGTTTTCCTCTTTCAGAACTAGAAGCCAGACCCTTAATGGTCCTGGTCTCCTCAGGCACTAGAAAAGGGGGAGGGTACAGAGCGTCCCCCTGGCCCTAGGTGACTCAGTACAGTGAGTCTAGCTGTTGTCAGCACTACATTCTTGCTGCCTCTGGGAGGAATGGGAGTTCCTGGTAGGCACACAGACTTGCCCTCTGATTTTTATTCTGGGCGCTATCAGAAACCCAGCCTGCCATCTCTTGCTGCTCACGTGCTGAGAGCTTAGGTAGCAAAAGCAGCAGGAATGAGAAGGGACTCGGGAGAAATTGTTGATGTGGTTTTAATGAGAGAAAAAGTGGGTTCAGTGTCCCTCTGCCCTCTCTTCTGCTACAGGTTTTGCCGGCACCCCAGGTTACTTGTCCCCTGAGGTCTTGAGGAAAGATCCTTATGGAAAACCTGTGGATATCTGGGCCTGCGGTAAGCCCATTCCACACTCTCAGCTTTTTGGTGTTAAGGGCCCTCAACTTCCAGCGATGGTGAGAAAGAGGCATCGCTATTCCTCATGGGCCCCCTCAAGCGTATGGTGTGTGTAAAATCATGGTGTTTGCTCTAGTGCCCCTGGGATGGCTGTTCTCGTCACACGCTCCTCCCCAAGTACTTCCTGGATTATACTGCATCCTTCCTGAAGAGGGATTTACCCACGCCTTAGAGAATGGCTTATGCCTGAAGAAATCCCTGATGTGGGCTGGTGATGCGGGAAGTGAAGGATAGCAGGAGGGGGCTAGTGGCACAGCATTATCGGTTGCCATCCACTTCCACGCCTGGTATAACCCTTGACTTTCTGGGTGTCTGAGCCCTGTGTAGCTTTTCTTGGTTCCTCAGTGAAGTAGGTGACTGACCCCAGCAACCTGTGTTCTGTCTCATAGGGGTCATCCTGTATATCCTCCTGGTGGGATACCCTCCCTTCTGGGATGAGGATCAGCACAAGTTGTATCAGCAGATCAAGGCTGGGGCCTATGATGTAAGAACTGGTTTGTTCATGGCCTTCGGGCTCTGTCCACAGGAGGGGACATGTTTAGTGTGTCATGGGATCCAGGGAGTGTCTGGGGACTTTGAGGATCCAAGGATGGGCATACAGGTCTCAATTCCTGCCACACCCTATCCCTGGAACAACTTTTTTGCCCAGCCTTTCTTGGTAGTCATAAAATCGAGGAGCGCATGGAAGCTCTTTGATCTGATTTACAGAGAATGGCCTGAGAGATCTGGCGTGGTACGTGACGGGGACGAGAAGTGTCCTGGCTCCCTCCATTGCAGTGCAGCCTTGCACATACTGTCGAGCCACTGTTTCTTTCTAGTAAGGAGAGGGGGTTGAACCAGAAGGTGCTGGAGTCCCCTTCTCACTCTGATCTGATATCCTAGCATTCTAACCGTGATTCTGTCTTCCTCTCCTAGTGTTTAAGTTTCGACACAGGTGCTGGGATGCCCCAGGGCTTCTCCATCTCTCTGCCAGGCAGGTTTAGATAGTGCAGAATATCCCACTTACAGGAGTTGGAACAAAGACAGAGCCTCCCTTTCAGAGTGTGGGGCTCACAGATTTCATATGCCTCCTTTCCCTCTTCCTGCTTAGTTCCCATCACCAGAGTGGGACACGGTGACTCCTGAAGCCAAGAACTTGATCAACCAGATGCTGACCATAAACCCTGCAAAGCGCATCACGGCTGACCAGGCTCTCAAGCATCCGTGGGTCTGCGTAAGTGTCTTCCCCTGGGGTAGAGGGTCTCAGTGATGTCAGCCCTCAATTTGCCCTCAGTGCTCTCCTCATCCTCCTTTTTATGAACAGAGAATAATTCTGGGCCCTGAGCAAGGACCCAGCAGAGAGGGAGGGGGGCCAGGGGGGCCCAGGAGGGATTCAAGGAGGCAGTGGCCTAATTGGCTTCAGCCTGTCTCTCCCCCAGTTACTTGTCAGGTGTGATTTAGTTCTGATCTTGAATGTAGGCTTAGGTTGACCCTTGCAGACTCGAGATAGTTGATGATAGAAAGCAGCTGGCAGAACCCAAAGGTAATTACCAAGCTTAGGGTGCATATTCTCCCCTTTGTTTTCAAACAAAGAAGAGGGTCTGCTACAGTTAGGCCTCCTGACAACCATGGCGTATTTATTATGTATTTGTCTTTTCCCATGTTTACCGATAGCCTCTTCAGTGCCAGTCACTGTGTGGGTACTGAAGATAAAAAGATGAGTGAGGCATGGTCCCTTACCCCAGAGATCTTAAAAAGTATCTGGGGAGGGGCGCCTGGGTGGCTCAGTTGGTTAAGCGTCCAACTTCGGCTCAGGTCATGATCTCATGGTTCATGAGTTTGAGCCCTGTGTCAGGCTCTGTGCTGTAAGCACAGAGCCTGGAGCCTGCTTCGGATTCTGTCTCATTCTCTCTGTCCCTCCCCCGCTTGTGCTCTGTCTCTCTCTGTCTCTCAAAAATAAATACATGTAAAAAAAAAGCCAATCATTCTACAGTGTGACAAGTATGTAAAAAAATCTAATGAGTAGGTAGGAACTCTTGCTATCTGGTGAGCAGTGAGATTACTGAAGGCTGCATGGAGGAGGTGACTTCTGTCCTGGTTCTTGACAGCTGGCTGGCAGTTCCTCAGGATGATAACCTGAAGACAGAGGTTAGCATGGGCCAGAGTGAAAGGCCGTGGGAAATCTTGGCAAGTTTAAGGAATGTTAAGTAGTTTGGTTGTAGATGAAGATATGCCTACAAAAATGCAAGAGAATGAAGCCAAAAAGATTCCAAGACATGCAAGTCTCTGCCTAATGAGTTTGTATTTTATTCTGAGAGCATAGGGAACCATTTAAGGGATTTAAAGAGGGAAGGAAGGGGCGCCTGGCTGGCTCAGTCAGCGGAGCATGTGACTCTTGATCTTAGGGTTGTAAGTTCGAGATCCACACTGGGTGCGGAGATTGCTTAGAAAAAAATAAAATCTTAAGAAAATAAATTCAACAAAAAATAAAGAGGGAATGAAATACAGTGAATAAAGGTCACTTTGGAAGCTGTGTAGAAAATGGAATTGAAGAAGAAAGAAGGAGGCTGGGGCAGAGAGCTCAGGAAGCTGTTGTAATTATCTAAGCAAGACAAACGAGGTCTTAGCTAGGAGACTGAGTGGTGTGGCAAGGAGTGGACAAATTTGGGAGGTATTTGGTAGACAGAATCAAAAGGATTTAGTGACCAGTTGGATTTAGGGAGGAAGGAGAGAGAGGCATCTATGAGGACTGCCAGATTTTGAGTTGGTGATAAGCAGAGGGTTGTACCATTCACTGATTCAGAGAAAAGCCAGAGGAAGAGCCAGTTTGTGAGAAAAAATGACAACTTCAGTTTTATACATATCGAGGGTTGGTATCTGGGGACCTCTAGCTGGAGACATCCAGGTAGTTAGAAATGTGGTTCCAGAGATTAGAAAAGAAGTTAAAAATTGGAAATGCAGGTTGCAGTCATTTCTGTGTGGGTGGTGTTGAAAGAAATGAGATTGTTTTTATGCCGATCGAATTCCCATTATGGGCTTGTATTTGCTTCAGTAAGAAAAGAGATGGCCACTGAACATTTAAAGACACAGAGTTAGAGGAGCCAGCAACGAGGACTGGAAATGAGAACTTCTGTGACCAAAGGAGGTTCAGGAGCAGGAGATGCTAAGAAACAGGAGGTCTCAATAAGGGAGGGTCTGTAATCAGATGCCACAGAGAGTCCATGATAAAGATGGAAATGAATCCATATACTCTGACCAATCAGAGCCATTGTTTCATTATTTCAGTGACAGAGGCAGTGAGTGAGAGACTGACCCTTTCTTCAGTGAGGGAAGAGAGAATGAGAGTGAGGAGAGAAAGAAATGGTACTGTATAGAGAAGATGATGAGTCAGGGGAGTTTTAAATTTTTGTATAAGGAGAGGCTTGAGTATAATGTATAGAAAAGAATATAGTCTAGAATAAGGGATTGGAAATATTGGCTTATTGAGGAAGCAAAGATTGGGCTAGTAAAAAGAGGTTGAAAGTAGATGAAAATCATTTCGTGGATGAGGGTCTGAAGTTGAAGGAGTTCTTACGTGATGATCCCTCATTTCTCTTTGTGGAGAAATTTACACTTTGGAGGAGGAAGTGAAATTACAAGACTCAAGGTAGAGGAGGTTGGCAGGCTTGCTTTGGGAACCAGGAAAAGGAGTGGGCCAGGGATGAGGGGCAGGATTGTGGGGCAGCCCCATGGGGTTAGGGGCACTAGGTTGCATGTTGTGGGATTTATGTTTCTAGGAGGCTAGCCAAGACAGCAACAGCAAAGTGGGGGGAAAGGGGGGGTGAGCCACTTAAAACAGGTACTTAAGAACTGGGGATTATACTATGTCCTGGGAGTCATTCTCGTAAGCCCCACCCTCCACCATCCTATAAAACTCAGTAGCCCCTGAGAGCATCGCTCTATTACAATAGTACATAATAATTGATGCTCATATTGATGACCCTGAGTTATCAAGGAAATCATTTAAATCATTATAACTGTAAATCATTTCCAGTGGACTCTTTAAAAAGGAAGGAAGTTAGCAGTGATACACTAAAGAGAAATTACTATCCAAAGTGATGAAAAGAATTGATACTTTAAAGTGAAGACCTTTAGCTTCTCAGATCAACTTCTTTCAGGTCCTTGCAGGGGTGTGATGAGAGGGGTTCTTTGAAGGGATGAACATCCTCTGTAGAGAGCAGGCACCCTGCCTGTTCTCTCACTGCTCAGGAGTGCAGTAGGTGCTCAGCCAGCAGTTGCTGAAGGAGTTACCGCATGAGGGTCACAACACACAGGATGCTCTCTTCCATTCCATAGCCTCCATTTCCTAAGGAAAGGTAGAGTGCTGTCTCATGCACCCTCCTCATCTGGCATCAATTATCAGTGATGTTTTCATGGTCAGATTATTGTCCTTACATAACCTTGAGTTTGGGGTAATGCTTTTGTTGTAAAAGCATTTTCACATCTATGACCTCATTTTATCTTCGGATCAACTCAGGGGTGGCTGAGCACAGAGCCAACAGTGCTGGGACTAGGGTGAGGGGCAGAGGACCTGGCCGGAGGGCTCACAGGCCTGTCTGTTTGGCTTCCAGCAACGATCCACGGTGGCGTCCATGATGCATCGTCAAGAGACTGTGGAGTGCTTGCGCAAGTTCAATGCACGGAGAAAACTGAAGGTGAGTCTAGCCTTTCCTGGCCGCCAGCATCCTGGCATCATGGCTTTTGACAGGACATCTCCTGCCCCATCACAAAAAGAAGCTCCCCTTCTGGCTGGAGCTGAGCTGTGAAGGTTATACATGTTGGGGAGCCCCAAATACCTGAGGTCTTGAGGCTCTGGCCAGCAGCTGCCCTCTGCCTGAGACCAGGCTATGCTTTTCTAGAGTCCAGCTGAATTCACAGGCCCCTCTTCTTTCCCCAGGGTGCCATCCTCACGACCATGCTTGTCTCCAGAAACTTTTCAGGTATGTTTTCCCAGCTGTGCACTTTAATTCCACTGAGGTGAGTGGGTCAGAACAAGGTGTTGCCATCCCAGTGGTGGGTGTCTCAGGCAACACCTTTACCAAGATGAAGAAGACCCTGTTTTGAGGGGCTGCTGCTGGTGGGTCCTATTACATGAGATTCTGGGGGACTTTTCTTGGGTTCACATTTATGACTTCTATTCCCTAAGCCCTCCCAAAGAGTAACCTGCCCAGCCTCCCATTTGTCTTGTCCCTGGGGATTGTTATTTAATTCTCTAAAGACTCTCAGCACTTTAAGATTTTAGCTAGTCACTAGGGTATTGGACAATGTGCTGGGAAAAAGAAAGAGATAAGATGTAGCGAATCTTCTCAATCACCACCATTAATTTGCCTACTGGGACGATCTCTACTTCATTGTGTCTAAGTAGGGATGACTAATAGAAATTTTTCCAGATGCTTAAACGCTTTGTAGAGACTGTGCTTAAGATTTGCTCTGTGATACTGGTTGTGTAAAAGTAAAGAAATAGAGACCAACAGGATGGAGGGACAGCAACTTGCTTAAATTTTCCTGAGAAATTGAGATAGTTGGGACCAGTAATTTGTAAATCACACTCGACATAATTTTTTAAGATGCAAGACACTCCACCCTACCCCACTCCAACCCCATCATTGTTTGCCCTCAGTGGGGAAGCACAGTGGCTTTCTGTGAGGAAAAGGTTAATGTCAGAGCTTAACTGAAGAAGGAAGGTCTCTTCCCAGCCTGCCTCTTCCCCTCCGGCCTCCACAGCCCCATGACCCCCAGTCCCACTGTTTTGGCTCAAGACCCCTTCTCTCCTTCTCATAGCAGTCCTTCCCTTGCTTTCCTTCTGCGCTGACATGGAGACAGGGTTGTGTGGCAGCACTCATGTAGGCAGCCACTCTGGGCCAAGGTTTCCCCCTTGATCAGGAGGGGCTTGTCAGTGCTGATTCAGGGCAACCTAAGGGCCCCGGGTCTGAGGATGCTGCAGTTGAGAAGTCCTGGGGCTTCATGGGCTCTAACCCAAGTGAGAGCCACAGGGCCCTGGAGGGTCAGGACTGGAAAGTGAACCAGGGAAGTGTCCCACCTCAGGTCCATCCCCTGTGTTGCTGGTTTGGAACTCATTCTTATGTAGATAGCCATGAGGGGAAGACTGGTTCTGGATTCAGCTCTCACAAATGGGAAGAGGAGGGCATGGCTTGACTGCCTCCAACAGAGATGGACCTGTAGTCCCACATCAGGCTTCTTGTCTTCAAATTACTTGAAGCTTCTACTTTCTCAGTGTGAGAGCTTTCTGGTGGATGGTCAGGGGCATTTCTGTGCTGACCTAGAATGGTGATCTGGTGTCTCCAAGTAGAAGAAATGTGAAAACAGGCTACTGCTTCTCTTCTAGACCATGTGCCCTGTCCCAAGGCCTCCACATCAACCTTCCTCCCCTGTCCCCTTTCAGGAAATTGGTATCCTGGTTTCAGGAAATTGGTCTCTCTGTTAGGACAAAGTACTTTCACTCATCCCTAAAGAGCCTCCTGTCCTTGCTGCCCAGACCTTGTCAGCCTTTGAGCTCACTTTGCCTGGGTCAGAGGAGACCCAAAAAAGTGCTGTAAGCCCTCTAGTATGACTCTGGTATACATGGAGAGCCTGTCTCTAGAAGCTTCTGCAGAAAGTGGTGTCACCAGGTGTAATCAAGAAGGAAGGGCACCCGTGTGTTTTTTTAGGCATGAACTAGGCTGTTTTCTGAGTTTACCCCAAATAGGGGGTGCAGCTTAGCTCTGGACTCTAGTAGGTTAGCTGATGGTGGAATCAGGGCTTCTAGAATATATTGCTTCAGCAGCCTTTGTTTTCTTTCTTGAGGCTCATTTCTTGGGCATCTTCACCCTCAGAATACTGAAATACAGGCTGAGGAAAGCTGGCTACCTGCCTTGAAGAGGGCAAGCAACCCGTGTCTCTAAGGATCTAGAGGGATATCTAGAGAGGGATAGGGAGGTGGGGCCCATCAGTGAACTGAGCTGCACAAGGGTCATGCACCTTCCCCGGGCCCTGAGTGCCAGTGTCCCTCCTGTTTGAAATATGGCCAGAGGAAAAGGGCTCTCTGATAATATCCTCATTTAAGTCCCCTGAGGAGGGAAGTTCTGAAGGTGAGGCTCAGTTTCCTCACAGCCTCAAGGGAGGGCCCAGCTGCCTCAGAAAGGACACCACCTCTCACCAGTTCAGGCTTTAGACCATCACCTGAGGTGCTCATGGGACAGGTGCTGGAGCTGTGTAATCCCACACCTTGACCGAACCCAGTCCTCTCAGGTCCCCAGACTGCTGCAGGGCTGGCTGCACCTGCTCATCAGCCTGTCCCTGGTGCCTTCGCTCCCCCAGCTCGGCTGGCTTGGCCACGCCGCCTGGGCCTTGCTGTGCGTGGGCGGCCAGCGGTTCCCGCGCCTCGTGCTGGGGCATGCTCGCTGCTGACTGGCCCCTGTGGCTTTGCGGCAGCTCTGTGCACTGAGAGATTGTATCCCCTCAGTTGGCAGGCAGAGCTCCGCCCCCGCCTCGCCTGCCGCGAGCGCCGCCGGCCTGGCCGGGCAAGGTACGTGGCATGAGTCCCCCGACCGCCTGCCTCGGCTCCCTGCCACCCCACCAGGAGGGCCAGCATGCCAGGCCCACTCACCAGGGAGGCGAGTCCCATGCTTGCGGGCTGAGATGGGCATGCCAGACGGACCACCTAACTTGGCATCTGCGAGCGCATTGGTGTCACAGAGCCCCCTAACCAGCCGTGCATGCTGGGCGCTTGCCAACTCTCAGGAGGCAATAGCCTGGGGACGTGGAGCTGGGCAGCAGGAGGCTTTCCTCCTGAAGGCCGAGAGCCTGGCTTGCCTGAGGGCGGAGGCCAGTGGCAGCCCCCAGAGACATTCTTGGGCATGGCTGGAGCTGCCCAGTACTAGGACTAGGCTTCGTCAACACCGTTGGGAGACCCCACAGAAGAATGCCTCTCAAAATTGTGAAGTCTGGCATCTGCAGGCCTCCAGGTCTGAAAGGCTGTAGTAGAACGCAGAAGCTGTAGAGAGAGCCACCTCTGGGTTTGGATCCTAGCCCTGCCACACCGTAAACAAGTCACGTCTGCCCTCCCAGCCTTAGTTTCCTCATTTCTCTGGTGGGGATAATAAATCACATGGCGATGATTCAGATCATGTATGTCGAAGGCTTTCAACTCTGCCTGTATAGGACGGATTGTAAAACACCCTGATGCCAACACTCCCTCCCACCCCCAGACAAATAAAATCAGAATCCCTAGGGCATGGGATAGGCATAATGATTTTTTTTGTTAAGCTCCCCAGGTGATTCTAATGGGCAGCCAGAGTTGAAAACTCTGATGTACATAAAGCACTTAACACGATAGGTGGTCGCGCATAGTAGTAAATACATTAAAAAAATAAATTTCAAATCGCCCCCACATGGAAATAGGACCATAGACCACTTCTGGGACGTCAGAATTCTTACGATGGAGGGATCCCTATTCTTACCGGAGAGAGATGGGACCCAACTAGGGTAGGAATGGCCACCTGAAGGGAAGAATGGCAGCAGTAACAGTGACCATGGTTTACACTTAGTGAGTACTTGCTACGTGTCAAGCACTCTGCTTAGGGCTTTTCATGCATGGTCCCATTAGATCCCCGCCACTGTCCTAGGACCTAGGCCCTATTTTATCCCACTTT
The DNA here is from genome assembly GCA_030068075.1 of Paguma larvata. NCBI lineage: Eukaryota > Metazoa > Chordata > Mammalia > Carnivora > Viverridae > Paguma > Paguma larvata. Next base: position 66,623,716 of record CM057837.1, read on the forward strand.
ATAGATAAAGAAACCAAGGTTCAGGGAGGTTAAGTAACTCTCTCAAGGTCATATAGGTAGCAACTGATAGAGCCAGTGTCATGGCGGATCAGACAGCTGATTCCATCCCCCTGTGCCCCCCAGACTCTGCCATCCACTGTCTACTACCTTCCTGTGGCCTTGGTGACGAGCAGGCATCACCAGCCTTCCTACACGAAGCTCATCGGCCTTGAGCCTCATCCTGTGCCTGGCTAGAATCTGTTTAATACCTCATTATTCTGCCCACTCCTTCCTGCTCAGTGGGTCCAGAGAGTAGACTGATGAAAGTGGCAGATAGGACCCAGTAAGCCTGGAAAGGACCTGCCCAGTCAAGGCTTCAACCCCCTGGCAAAACCCTCCTGTAGGTGGTCCTGGTCTCTGTGTCTGTGTCTGTCTGTCCTCACGTCTGGTCTCCTTTGTGAACTGTGACACTCTTGTTTCTTAAGAGCTCTCAGGAGATGTCTTGCATCCTTCCAGCTTGGCCGTTCTGAGGAATTCCACGGCATCTAGGGACGGAGCCCTCACCTTTCACCCTGGCACTCTGCTTCCAGACCTGGGTGGGAGCTGTTGAAGGCAGAGTTCCTAGTGCCCCAGGCAGCTCCGTACTGAATGTGGTTTCTCCTCCCAAGTGCAGTGTGTCCCTGTTTCTGTTGAGCCCACTTCCGTGGCAGAAGAGATACCGGGGTACCACCCTGAGGGTCTGACGCAGCTCGAGATGCCCTTCTTGCTTTGAGGCTACCAGGAGGGCCCTTTTCCAGGGGCTCCAGGAGACTCCTGGCCCCCTTGTCAGACACAGCGGACTCCTGCGGATCCGGCTGCCAGACTTCAGGTTAGGGAGAGGGTACAATGCAGGAGACTTGATTTTCCTTTTTGTTTTCACAGCTGCCAAAAGTCTACTGAACAAGAAGTCAGACGGTGGTGTCAAGGTAGGTGTCTCCACCCCTCTGGCCCAAGACTGGTCTCTCTCCCAACGTCTCCATGGGGGGTTCTTGGCATTTGTTCCTCCTTTCCCAGAAACCCTCCTATCCTTGCTTTTCTGCTTTAAAACCAGAAACCTTTGTGCTCAGAACAGCAGGTTCCATTGGCCTGAGAGGGCAGAAGGAAGATGTGTTTCTTTTGACCCTATCTTGATCATAAAGACTCAGGGGGAGTCATCTAAATTATAGTTTACTAGAGCTGAATCCTGAACCTGACTGCAGACACATGTCTCATCTCCATGGCTTGACTCTCAAGGGTTTAGTTTTAGGTCATTTGGGTCAATCTTCTCTTTTTCTTTTCCTTTTTCTACCACAGACTCTTTTTATCAAATGAAAGCAAAGTTTGCCTGGTTGACTCAGGGTACCAGGGCTTGGAACTGGAAGTCACTCTCTTTTTAATTTTTTGTCTTTATCTCCAAAGCACTTCCAGAACCCAGCTCAAATACCACTAAGTGAAAATATCTTAAACTATCTTGAGGCATAGCCTCCTCAGAAACTGGTGAAAGACATGGTGTATCACAGCTCGTTCCCATTTAGTAAGGGAGCTTTTCCTGCAGGATTGTGGCAAAAGAACAGGGGCCCACAGGGACCAGCAGAAAGTCCTAGTGGGAGTGGCTGCTTGGGGAAGGTGGAGGAGAGGTAGCTAGAGGTCTTCTCAGGGCCCAGAGTGTTCTGTAAATGTTTGGGGGCAGAACCGGTCCTGGGGCTGGGGCGCTAGATAGGAGTTCATACTATCTTGAAGCCTACCAATTTACACCATAGGGTATTTCAAACTATGAAATTATCCAAACCTTTAAATTCCACCAAAAGTTTAAATTGGGCCTTTCCCCAGGATCTTATGTCCCCGGCTGAAATCTACATGTGTGCCCGGTCCCGCCCCTCCCCCTTTCTGTTTCTCTCATTCTCTGCATGCCTGCTTCTGTGTACTTCTGCCCCAAGGAGGGGAGCTTGGGCTCCACACACACCTGCTGACATAGAGCTGGGGGTGACCAGCAGCCCCCCAGTTATAGGGACATGAACTGGATGGGCGGAGCCAAGTTAGGAAAAGGTGGCAGATTTAGTTGGAGAGAAGGTTTGCATATTTCTTTCTGGGAAAGAAGCTAGAATCAATTGTTCTTTACAAAGTATTTAGTAAGTACTTCTCAGAGGCCCAGTGCTGTACTCAGTTCTAGGGGCACACAAGAAATAGAAGGGGTGATGTAGTTTTCATCTAGCTTTGAGAAGTTGCAAAGTTAATTGAATAGGAAAATGGACAAACCTAGAATCAGTAGGCACTGAATAGTATTGATGCTGGACCCTGCATTGCATGGTTCAGTCCAAGAAGCTTCTGGGCAAAAGCTTATTGGAGAGAGCTTAAAGGATGTAGGAAGATTGGATCCCAGTCACTGGTTACCTCTAGAGAATGGGATTGGTGGTAAGGACAGGGTGGAAAGACACACCTTCTGTTTTTTACTTTACACACGTGTATTTTTCCTAAAAATGAGAAGGCACTCCTTCTATAACTTAAAAACAACAAAGTGTGTATGGGTTCTGTCATGGATATTGATGTTCTCTGTCCAACTGGAACATAGGGTTTGTGGTAGAAGGATATTGAAAATACAGCTGGACTGGTCTGGTTGGGCAGAGGGATTAGAGGTTTGTGTGTCAGACCACAGGAAACATAGGCCACTGAGCAGGGAAACTATGACAAGAGCTATGCTTTCAAAAGATTTGGTTAAAGGTATAAGGATGAATAGAAAAGGGGAGGAAGTAGACACAGAGGTATCAATTAGAATGATCTGGACATAGAGTGAAGAAAAGCTGATTAGAAATACAGCTAATATTGAAAATAATTAACCACCAGAAGAGCACAGGCACCAACCAATCAGAATAGGCACTGCCTCGGGGCACCTGGGTGGCTCAGTCAGTTAAGCATCCAACTTCGGCTCAGGTCATGATCTCATGGTTCGTGAGTTCGAGCTCTGAGTCAGGCTCTGTGCTGACAGCTCAGCCTGGAGCCCGCTTCGGATTCTGTGTCTCCCTCTCTCTCTGCCCCTGCCCTGCTTGTACTCTGTCTCTCCCTCAAAAATAAAGAAATGTTAAGAATAGGCACTGTCTGTAGATAATTGGTCCAACTATATCCAGGAATGGGAGGCTGTGATTAGAGGTTGGCTGCCCCAACTTCAAAGGGAGTTGACACTGGATATGTTAAAAAGGACCCATCAAAGATAATGTTAAAGTTCCTTGAAGGTTGGAAGAATTGGTGGTACCTCTGCTAGAAATGGGAGTAATTGTGAAGGAATGCCAATTTTGACAGCGAGAGTTTTATTTTGACCACACCGAGATTGAGAGACAGGTAGAAATCTGGGTGGAGGGGAACTTTTAAGGTGCTGGGAAGTACCTGGGGTAGCCCAGGGAAGAGGTCAGCCCTGGACATGCAGATGGGGTCCATATGAGTGAATCACAGGAGTTCACTCACTCAGCCAAATTCCATGCTTCAGGAACTGAGAAGATAGCACCATAATCTACCCTTTAAGGTGTTCAGAGTTGGAGAGAGACAGAGAAACTAGCAGTTCCCCTGTAGTCTGGTAAGGTCTATGAGGGAGGTGTATGTAGGGCAGGCACTGGGGGACCAGAGACCAGTATCTGAGCCCAAACAGGAAATCTTCCTGAAGGAGATGGCCCATGACCTGAGTTTAAAGGACTCCTTTGATCTTGCTAGGTCGAAGTGGGCAGGAGATGGGGCGCCTGGGTGGCTCAGTCAGTTGAACGTCCGACTTCGACTCAGTTCATGATCTCCCGGTTCGTGGGTTCGAGCCCCGTGTCGGGCTCTGTGCTGACAGCTCAGTGCCTGGAGCCTGCTTCAGATTCTGTGTCTCCCTCTCTTTGCCCCTATCCCGCTTATGGTCTGTCTCTCTCTGCCTCTCAAAAATAAATAAAAATGTTTTTAAAAATAAAAAATAAATAAATAAAAAGTTAAAAAAAAAAAAAAAAAGTGGGCAGAAGAGGGGGGAGAATATTCCAGGCAGAGGAAATAGCACAGGATATATAGGTTCGAAACAGTATGGTGGTCCTGGGAACTTGAGTAGCTCTGAAAGGCTGAAGGAAAAAGTGATTGCACAAAGTAGGGCCTGAAATAAAAAGCCAAGGTGGTAGTGAAAAGATGGATAAAGGAGACATTGAAGGGCAGGTTTCTAACAGAACTTTCTAGATGGCTGCCCCCAAGGATGAATGTCAGGCATAGCCATGTAATATTAGCGTAAGGAACTAATTAAAAAGATACAGATTCCAGGATCCACCCTGGAATTCAGATTCAGGAAGCTTTGGGTGGGAAGGCAGAATCTGAATTTTAATAATACTCCCCTTCTCTCATGTGAATCTAAAGCACGTGAAGGTTTAAAAGTTCAGTAAACGCATATTTTCAGGGCTATCTGTCATTGAGAGGCTGGAAGAAGAGGAATCTTAAAAGGAAACAAAACACAGAAGAGGTGGGGGAAGAACAGATGTGTACAACAATGTCTGACCTTACAGAGCACTGAGAAGGAGGAGGGCTAGGCAAGAAAAGTCATTAAATAAATTGCTTTAAATGAGAATGTCTGTGGGAAACCTAGTGCCTGACCCTGCTGTGTGCTCAGTACATGGGTTTTGTGCTTGAGAGAAGACTTTGAATATAGTGGTGGGATCAGAGGCCAAGATGCAAATGTTTAAGAAGGGAATGGCTATCCAAAATTAAATGGCCAGCAACAAGTTGAGGAAAATATTCACAGCAGGTATGATGGGAAGGGTTAATATTATTTTTATACAAGAAAGCGTTCCCTAATAAATAAGAAGCCCCCCTAAAAATCCAGTAGACAAATGGTCAGAGAAGATGCATTGACAACCCCAAAAAGAGGAGGTAGAACTGGTTAACAAATGTGGATGTTTGGCCTTGCTAGTAACAAAGAAATGCAGGTTGACATGAGATGCCAATTTTTGACTCTTAAGTTTGTGATAGTAGCATAAATAGCAATGGCCCTTTCTGAAACTGGCTGCATGTCAAAATCCACAAAAATGTTCCTACTGTTTTTGCCCTTTAATTTTACTTCTGGGAATTTGTCCTAAAGAAATAATTCAAGGAGTGCCTGGCTGGCTCAGTCAGTAGAGCGTGTGACTCTTGATCCCAGGGCCGTGAGTTTGAGCCCCATTCTGGGTGAAGAGAGAACTAAAAAAGATAAATAAACTTTAGAAAAAAAAAGAAATAATTCAAAATATAGAAAAACTGAAAGCAGAAGGATGTTCAACATGACATTTGTAATTAAAAAAATTGGAGACAGTTTCAAAGTCAATAAGATAATGACTGAATAATTATAAGAAATCCATTTAAGCCTTTACAAAGTTATTAGTTTTCATGACTATATAATGTTTTATAGTAGGTGAAAAAAGTGGGCTATAAAGCAGTATATACACTATCATCTAAATTTTATTTTAAAAAACAATATGTTTGTTGATATATTATGTGGATAGAAAAAGAACTGGAAGAAACCCCATGAAGTAGTAATACTAACTTCACGGGATGATGGGAATTTGGGAAACTTTTATTTTATATATTTTTCTGCGTTTTCTACCTTTTTTACCTAGGCCGTGCATTACTTTGATAGAGTAAAAATCAAAATACTATTTGTTTCAAAAGTAAGACATCAACTTATATGTAACTTATAATGATGTTTTTTAATTATATAAGAAAAAAGACTAGCAAGACTGATAGGATTACAGGTGGTTTTTTTCCTTCTTTGTTTTCCGGGTTGCTTGTAATGTGGCTATAGACCTTTTAGAATCAGAAACATGTATATAACAATGAATGGCATGGTTGGATGGAAGTACTGGGAAAGGCAGAGGGGAAGGCAAAAGCAAGATGTGAGGGGTTCGACTTTTGTGGACTCTCTTGAAGGTCAAGGTCACAACATGTATATATAAGGGAGGCCTATGAAGTTGCTCAGAAGATGCTGACCTATGAGCATCCTGGGTCTCTTATAGACCCCAACTTCCTTTCCCAGCTTCCCCTTCCCAGTTCCTCGTGCTTAAGGTCTGTAGAGAGGTTTGTTTCTCACTGTCCAGAAGTTTTCACAAGATGCTGGATTATTAGCATCGACTCTACTTTGTGCTCTTGAATTTAGGGACCCCAGGTTCTGGTTAGACTTATTTAAGAGTGGACTAGGGACTCAGGGTCTGTAGGAGAATGACAGCCACTGGTGAGGACAAGACTCGAGGGGCCACAAACTCTCTGATCCTGAGAGGCCTCTAGTTGAGGACTAGCCCCAAGGCCAGAATGGCCATCCAGTCTTTAAAAAAAAAGAAAGGAACAAAAGAAAAAAGGGATAGAGCCATTTGCTCAAGTACTGTTCGAATATTTGTTTAAGTATGGAAAGTAAGTTTGAATCCTTTTCTGATTTCAAATTTTAAATTAATATTTAATTTTTAAATAAAAGTGAGATTAATTCTTTAAAAATGATCTGATATTGAAACAGTGTTGCAGTGTGCTGGTTGAGTGGAGCTTAGCTATACATGGTTGAGGGCAAAGTGAGAGGGATGGAGAGACGAACTGAAAGAAGTCTACTAACCCAGTAGAAACTAACCCTTGGGTAAAAAAGGATTATCTCAGGTTTTCATGCAGGACAGTTTAGGAAAAAGAGGCAGCTGGGATTGGAATTAGGGTCATGAGTTCAAGCCTCACATTGGGCACAGAGATGATTTAAAAAAAAAAAAGCAACAGCAGCCCAATTATTTTTAGGCTTTCTTTTTCTTTAGATATAATTTTCAATTCTTTTAAATACTTGTAGTCCCTTTTTTTTTTTCAATTTAATAACAGCCCTGAAAATGTCTTCTAAAGTAGAATGTCGGCCTCTTGAGGGAAGGAACATTTATCTGACATGTTCACTGTCCCTAGAATAGAAGTCAGACAATGGATAGACATGTTCCAAGGGTACTTCTGTCTCCCAGCAAGCTAATGAGAAACTTCTAAAGTGCCTTTCACCTTTTAGATGCAGCCTTCTGAGATGTATTTCCAGTGTTCCATGTGGTCTTTATGTTTATGCTCGTTTCACATCTGCACATAAAGTTCATGAGCATCTGGCTGAGGCTAAGGAATCACTGCCTTCAACATTCCCCCTGGTTCACATCTTGATGTCTTTGTGATCACCGCACTTTCAGTCACCAGCACTCCTATTTTCTCATTTCCCACTAATTCTAAAATGCAGCGAGATACTGAAGTCCTATAAATGAGCATGGCCACACTGACAAAGAAAGGGATGCCACCAATTCACTGTTTACTAGATGCTTTTCAAAAGCTCAACATCTTTATCCAAAAAGCAGTATAGGGATGCAGTAAAAAAAAAAAAAATCTAGGTTCAGAAGTATGTTTCTAAAGCTGAGGTGGCCTTGAGTGGCTTTTGCTGTTTACCTGGTAGCTGCCCACCCAGATTTCGGGCAGACCTCATAATGAGAGAAAATAAATAACCTTATAAGTGAGCCAGCCTTATAAGCCCAAACCTATCAATTTGCAGCAAAATGTTACCTTCATAAACTTGTGAGTTAATCTCTTCACAAAGCTTTGAGCAATGCTAAGACATCTTAGAATATACTAAATCTGTGTTTGTGAACCTGACAGCAAAGGAGGTCTTCTCCCAGGGTCTGGAGGGATGTGTGTGCCTGGTGGCGTAGGTGCTGTTTTAATCCTTCTGGTGCTGGGCTCCAGGTCTCCTTCTTCCGCTCTTTCCTCCTGAGGCAGAGCCCGTGCTGCTGCACTAACCTGCGGCATCTCTGTGCTTTTCTTCTTACCTCCTCTTTCCCCTTCTCTTTCCCTTTTGCTGTGGTGTGTCCAGAAAAGGAAGTCGAGTTCCAGCGTGCACCTAATGGTGAGCCTTGCCTGCCCACCCATCTGCCTCCTCCATGCTGCCTGCGCGCCCGCCTGCCAGCCACGCAAACCCATTCTGCCATGTGCGTGTGCTTCACTCATCTTCACTGCATGTCTGTGCTGTGTGGGCAAGCGTGGCCTGTCCTGCCAGGCAGAGGCCGTTGCCCAAGGTCTCCCAGTGGCCTAAAAAATGGGCATCGGAACGTGTGGTATGGCACCCCCTGCTGTAGAGCTTGGACTGCCTCCAGCAGCCCAGGGCAGGAAGTGAAGCTAGGAGGGACTTGGGGCCAGGTGGCAGTCACAGGGAGAGACCCTCACTCACTGTTGCTCAGGAGGAGAGGCCGCACTTACCAGGAGTCTCCTGCTACAGACCGGCAGGTGGTGGGCATCTGTGTGGTAGGCAGAGGACCTGGTTGTAGGCTCACAGCCCTGAGCCTCATTCTCTGGGCCTTTTCCCCTATACAAGTGCCCATTCACAGGCTGTGCCCAACATTTCATCCTTCCCCACTGACCCCTCAGGGGGAACAGCTGAAAGAATCCAGAGAACACACCTTCTCTCTCATGGGACACAGGCCACCAAGGGGAGCACAGCAGCCTGAATTGTTATGAAATCATTCATTAAAGCCAGAGGTGGGGCCACCTGGGTGACATCTCAGCTCTCTGCAGATACGGCAGGCTTAAGGGCACCCTGGAGTCCTCGCCCCCTGCCAAGGTCTCTGTCTCAGCTGGGCTTTGCAGGGAGGGCAGCCTTATCCAATGAGTCCCAAACAGATCAGACTTAGTAGCTGAGCTAGGGGGTTGCGGAATGGAAGAGCGCAGAGTTTATGTGAGTTTAGACCCACATCCTAACTATTCCTGGGACCCCTCTTTTCCAGCCTGCAGAGTTCAGTGGAGTCTGGTAGCACTTGGTACCTGACTTAAGGTTCCATGCCTAGTGCTGGGCTTGGGGACATGTCAGCCATTGACAGCAAGCTAGGGTTGGATGCCTTCAGGTCTGGTCTGAGGGGTCATAAAAGAAACCTTTAGTCAAGAAGAAGTAAGCCAGTCTGGACAGCTTTCTGTGTGTGTCCTAGGGTAGAAGAAGCACATCCTAACTGTCAGTGTGTCCTCATTCGTGCCCTGCACAGAGATGGTAGCTACATGTTTGTCTCTCTGTCTTTTGAAGAACTTGCAGGTATCAGGGTGCTCCTTGGTGGCAACTGGCTCCATTGGGAGTCCCAGTGAGACTAAGTACATTGGTGAGGGCATCATAGGAAGCAGAAGGGATCGTAAGAGGCAGAGAGCCTCTTATAGATATGGCTCCCCCGCCCCGGAGATCAGCCTTCTTCCTTCCTCGCCATCCTCCCCCACCTCCCTTGCTGTGCCATTCAATGTAACATTTCGAAAGGCAAGGAAATACCGCAGTGGTCTGCTGCTGTTAGGAATGTTGGCCCGCTAGGCAGCCTACTCTCCCAAAGGCTGGGTTTTGGGACTGTAGCCACAGCCACCCACCCTGGATTCACCTGCCCCGCCTTGGAGCTCTGCTGTCACTCCCAGTTGAGCAAATCTAAGATTTATCAGGCAGAAAATATATCTGTGCCAACAGCACAGCCTTGTCTCTGCTCCCTGGGGACAGTGGGTGCATTCCGTATCCAAAGTCACATCCCCCGCTTTCCTCTCCGGACACCATCTTGTAGGCAAGGTTTTCTTTCTCTTCATGTTCCTCCTCTTTTCAGATCAGGCTTCAAGCTGGTGTTTTAAGGGAAAGGAAATGCAGATGGCAGGTCGAAAGGGCAGCAGGAGACTGTCCACAGATTGGGGACCCAGAGTTTCTGAATTTTGTTCTGTACTCTTATAAACCACCCTTCTTTTTCCCTGTAGAATAAGATCCTGAATTTCTTTGGGTGAGGTATGATTGTGCCGTGACATGGCGTCTGACATAAGCAGAGATTTCTGGAGAGATGCTTTAAAACAAGTCTCTGGGCTGGTCCCACCTTAAGGATGCCTCCAGAGCTAGGTCTCTGGGTCCCTCCCAATACTCCCTTCCTCCGATTGATCATCTCTCCCACCATTGCTCCCATCCACATAGTATTATGGAGGCCACCTCAGGCCTAGCTCCTCCAGGCCAGGCCGGGGGGCAAGGGAGGTCTGGGAGTCGAACCTGAGCAGCTTTGGTGACTCTAGAGGAACTAAATCATCTGTTTTCTTGTCTCAGCCACAGAGCAACAACAAAAACAGTCTCGTAAGCCCAGCCCAAGAGCCCGCGCCCTTGCAGACGGCCATGGTACCTCCTGACTACGGCTTCTCCGCCCCTGCCCCTGGCTGCCTCCCGCTCCTTCTCCCTTCCTCTTCTTGCCCTCTCTCCCAGGCCTCCTTGGCCCTTTCCTTCTCGTCCCTCTAGAGCAGGCTGCTTTGTGTACCTCCCTGTGAGCCCTTTCCCTTCATTGTCCCGTGTGGCCATGCTCCTTCCTGCACCGCACAACTGCTGCTCCTGCTCCTTTTGCTGTTGTCGGGGGGGAAGAGTGGTCAGGGCTCTCAGCTAAACCTCTCAGCCCTAGGCTGGGCCCCCATGGGTCTGCTGTGGGAGCCGGGAAGGTGAGTGGCTTATAAAAGAAGAGGCTAGGAGCTTTCTTGGGACCTGCACATCGGTCCTTGGAGGCCTCCTTGTAAAATCTGCCTCAGCTTCTCCTTCGCAAAGGTTTGAACACGAAGGAGGGCTGGGGTCCCCCACCTCTGGACGGTGCTGAGGTCTCTGAGTTCCTGGAGCCCCATGCTGGGGGCACTGTGTTGCTCCCAGAGAGCTCCTTCTGCTAGTGGTGGCTAACTAGAGAGTTAGCAGCAAGGGTGACTGGGAGAGAAGGAAGGGTAATTGTGCCTGCAGATCTGAACCCTCGTGCTGCCTCATGGCACAACAGGGACAGGAACTCTGGGGAAAGGTGGTAAAGCAGGCAGCTCTCTGGGCTCAGCTTGCTGAGGGGGCATCCAGGGTCTTTCTGGGAGATCACAGTCCACTCCCCCTGCGTCCCTGCCTCCTACACACTCCTTGATGAATGCTGAGGGCCTGGCCCCTCAGCCCCACAGCTCCTCCAATGTACCTGTCCTGTGGGGAAAGAACGCTCAGATCTAGCAGGAATCAAGGAATCAGGGACAGAGGCCCTTGTCCTCTCAGCTTCCCTGGTACCTGCTTTTGTTAAATGCGAGGCCTCTCCTTCTTACTCAGCCAGTGCGGTCCCCTAAATCTGGGGCTTCCCAGCTGGCTGGCACCCAGTTGAGCCAGGATATTTTGTCTTGTGGGAATGGCTGGTGGGCAGGCCTCAGTGGTCATCATAGGGTCTATGATGGGGTAAGGATAGGGTCCCTCAGGGAAGAGCCGTAGGTCTGTCCTGAGGTCAGGAGGGTAATTTTCATCTTTTCTCACAGGAGCCACAAACCACCGTGGTGCACAATGCTACAGATGGGATCAAGGTGAGTGGCTCCTGAGCTGGTCTCCTGCTTTACGGATCAGCAAGAAACAGTTGGACTGGATCACAGGGTCTATGGGGCCTGCAGATGGCAGCCAACAGGCTGTACCTCGAGGCCACAGTTTGTGTGGAGTCCAGGCTGGGGATACTATGCACCTGTTTGTTTCCTGGACAGCACTGTACTTCAGGCTCTATAGTCAGGCGGGGCGGAGTTTGAATCTGGGGCCACTGAATAAGTCACTCTGGCACTCTGCACCTCAATTTGCTTCTGTGTAAATTGAGGATAATAATAATCAAATCTTTCTCCATGACTTGTGAGGCTTAAATGGCAGCAATTACCTAGAAAAACAGACGCGAGTATAATCAGACCCTAGAACATCCTCCATTGCCTCCCCCCACTATGCCCTCAGTAACTTTGTCTTATTTTCACTACCCATGACAAGATAAAAATCTCTCTCTCCGGGTGTGGAGGAGGCAGATAATAAACCAAAAACCAAATAAGTAAGATAAAATCCAGTAGTGGTTAAGTGCTATGAAGAAAATGACACAAAGTAAAGAAAGGGGGTGAATAGAGCCTTTAATAAAGTGGTCAAGGAAGGACCTCCCTCACGAGGTGATTTTTGACCTAAAAACTAAACAATGGGAAGGAGACAGCCAAGCAGACTCTGGGGCAGAATGCCCTAAACAAGAGAGCTGCAAGTGTAGGGGCTTAGCATGTATACAGAACAGAGGAAACGAAGCAGAGCCTAGAGCTTGGAGCCAGGGGAGAGTGTTGTTGGGGTGGGGAGGGTGCAGGGAAGGGGGGAGGGAGCAGGAGGTTGGGGAAAGGGACAGGGTGATGATGTTGGAGAAGTAGGCAGGCCTGCTATGTAGGACTTCCTAGTAGTTTGCATTTTATTCCAGCGGCAAGGAGAAGCTATTGAAGGTTCTTAGGAGGGTCATATAGTCTAATTTACACTTTGAAAAGCCCCTCTGGCTGTGTTATGGGCAAGAACTCTAGGGAGGTAGGCAAGTAGGGATGCAAGGCGACCAGGAAGCTATTGTAGTTCAGGTCCCAGATGTTGGTGACTTGGAATCAGATAGCAGCTGTGCATTTGAAGAGAAGAGGTAGGGTGCCAGGCTGTCTGGTTCAGTCAGTGGAGCACATGACTCTCGATCTTGGGGTCATGAGTTCGAGTCCCGTGGTGGGTGTAGAGATTACTTAAACATAAAATCTTTAAAAAAAATGAAGAGTTAAGAGACAGGAGTTACTTTGGAGGTAGAACTAACAGTTTTGAATTTAGATTGGATACTTAAGATATAAGAGAAAGAGGGGCGCCTGGGTGGCTCAGTCGGTTAAGCTTCCGACTTGATTTCGGCTCAGGTCACAATCTCAGGGTTTGTGAGTTCGAGCCCCGCATCGGGCTCAGTGCTGACAGCTTAGAGCCTGCTTGGGATTCTCTCTGCTCTCTCACTGCCCCTCCCCACTTGTGCTCTCTCTCTCTTACAATAAATAAATAAACATAAAAAAAAAATAGAACGCAAAGATTCAACCTAGAATCAAAATTAGAAGGTGACTTGTAGGTTTTTAACAACAGGATAGACAGTGTCATTTACTGAGTTGGGGAAGACTTGGAGGGGGTTTGGGAACCCAGGGTGTTGTAAAAGTTAGATGGCAAGGGTGAAAATAGAACTTCCTGTGATTCTTCCTTGCACCTCCTGCAGGAGCACATACTCTGCTTTTGTTCTGCTCAGTTTCTCTGGTTTCCAGGGGCCTGAGTGTATAGAAACATGTTCTTTTTGGCCTGCAGGGCTCCACAGAGAGCTGCAACACCACCACAGAAGATGAAGACCTCAAAGGTAGGTGCTGGCAGGGTGGGGAAGGGACCCTAGTGGTGTCCCTGGTACCTTGGCTCCAGTGGGGCACCTGTCTTGCCTGTCCCCAGAACTAAGAATGGTGACTCCTTAGACTCTAGGAGAGAGCTTGGCATAAAAGCTACTTTCTGTGGGCTGTGAGGTCCCTGTCTGGCCTGGCTGGGCTAGGTAAGAGGTTTCTCTTTTTTGACCTCAGGTCTGGAATAACTATACTAGCACTTTTCCTGAGCCCTTCTAGGGCCAGGTCTCAGAAAACTGTTCCTATTGCTGATAATGATGTGACATCCCTGTACAGTGACATCCTGAGTCCCTGCAGAAGTAGCCCTTAAATATAGTGAGTCATTAGTAGGGTGACCAGTGGTCCCAATTTCCCTAGGACTGAGGCAATTCCCAGAATGTGGAACTTTCAGTTTTAAAAGCAGAACAGTCCTGGGCACTTTGGGATCAGTCACTCTCGACACAAAGTCTTGGCATGAATGATGGAGCCAGAACCACATTTGGCCATGTCCAGGTGGTCCTGTGAGGACCACCAGGCTAAGCTTGGGCCTGGCCAGAGGGCCAGGGGGTGTGGGAGGGCGTGGCAGCCCAGACCCTTGGGAATCTCTGTCCTCCTCTTTAGTTTGGCCTCCTGGAATTGCTCCCTTTGCAACAGTAAGTGACCTGAGGCCAGGCTGTCAGAAAAGATGGAGAAATGTTGCAGGAGGGAGCTAAGAGAACACACACACAGGAGCAGTAAGGGGGCAATAAAACTTTGGGGACCAAAAAAAAAAACAAAAACATAAATGTATAAGGCAATAAACAACAGTACCTCTAAGGGCTGCTGGGATTAAGGCCAGAGCAATTCTGTTCTGGTGATGCTGGTGGAGTAAATGGCTCCTTCACTGCTGGGCTCTTGACCTTGTAGCCTAGCACCCTAGAACATCTTCCCTGGGAGCAGGGGTCCTCGTACAGGCTGTTTGAAAGCTCCTCTGTAAGCCACAAGCCCAAGTCTGTGCACCTTTCCGGGGCTCTCAGCTGGGAGGCCTCTCTGGCAGAGGCGGCAGCGTGGGATGTGGTCCAGTGTCCACAGCAGCCTGAGGCGTTGCCTTGCCCCAGCTCTGCAGTGCCACGGGCTTGGGTCCTGTCTGGCTTGCTCGCTCACCTGCCTTGTTCTGTTTGTTTTGGCTGCTCTGCCTTGCCCTGCCCTGCCCTGGCTGGCTAGCTGCCCCGCTCCGCACTGGGAATGGCAGCTCGGTGCCTGAAGGACGGAGCTCCCGGGACAGAACAGCCCCCTCTGCAGGCATGCAGCCCCAGCCTTCTCTCTGCTCCTCAGCCAGTAAGTGTGAGGGAGGCACAATCTGGCTTCTGTCTCCCTGGCTCGTCCTGAAGCCCCTCAGGGATCCCCCCAGAGCTGTCAGCCCAGCCCAGCTATCTGTCTTAGTAAGCTTGGGGAGCTCGGCCTCTGCTGGGTGGGGGAGCTGATTGGAGGTGCTGTTAATACCAGGCAGGGGTCCCTGGGACCAGGGCCCAAAGACGTAAAGAAGAGTGGGTGGAAGAAGATGGCATGGTGGGAAGGAATAGAAACCCACTGGGATATTCAGTGGGCCTTGCCTCAGCAACGAGCCAGGAAGAAAGGCTGAGTCAGAAATCAGGTCAACGGTGGTGGGAGTGGGGATGCTGGTGAAACTGCCATAGCCAAGAACTGTGTTGGGATTTGGTGTTCCTTGAGGCTCAGCACATCATATTAAGAGCATGAGGCTTGGGATGAGACAGACCTGAGTTTAAATCCCAGCTTCAAAATGTGTGACATAGCTTAAACCTTCCAGAGCCTCAGCTTCTTTATCTGTATAGTGGGAATAAAATAGCACCCTACCTCATAGCGCTGTTATGAAAATACATGAGATATAGAACGTCTTGATATGATGCCTTGCCGAGTTAATCGTAGCTCATATTTTTACTTTAAGTTGTGTCTGTGTAGAGGATGCCTTTGTCTGCTTCTTTTCCTTATATTATCTATCCTTTTAAAGTTTCTAAACACAATCCTCTTCACCCTTAGGGCCCCAGTCAGGTCCTGCAAATGGGTTTGGTGGGGTTGGAGAGGGGGTATGTATGAGAGAGACAGAGAGAGAGAGACAGAGAGAGAGACAGAGAGAGAGAGGGAGAGAGAGAGTGAGTATACACATATCTGCTTGCCTCTAGAAAGTGGATACAGCTCATTTGTTCCCCTAACATGCTGCTTACTCACCTGGAGCTGCCTCTGAGACAGTGCTGGTGGCTATGGGGCCACCACCTGGCTGTATCTTTGGCTGCACTGCCCTCTCCTGGCTGTGCCCCTTGGCTGTGCTGTTCTAATGCTCCCATTTGTCTTGCAGCCTCTTGCTCCTGTGAGGAAAGGCTTGTGGCCTGGGCCAGCCCGGGGCTCCGGTCAGTGTTGGCCTGAGCTCAGCTTGAGCCCTCTCTTACCCTGGTGGTGCCCTCTGCTGATAGTGGCGCTCCCTGTCAGTGAGCTGCCTGTGAGTGCAGGATGCCACCAAAAGTCCTTTGGCTTTGGATAGGGTGGGGGTAAGGGGCACCAGTTCTGCCTGCTGTCATTCTGAACCTTGCCTCGGTTTTCTTGAGGGACACATCCTGGCATGAGAGCTAGTACGAGATTTAGAGCTTTTCAAGGCTCGTCCAGGTTTAGCCATCTCTCTAGTGAAAGGCTCTCTTTAAAAAGATTGTGTATAGTTCCAAGATCCTTTATCCCAGAAAAGCCCTGTGGAGGAGATGAGCAGGGTAAAGAGAATTAAGCATCTGTCCCAGGGCTCTGTTCATCTTTTTGGAGCCCTCATACTTGGCTAGGTTCTGCTCTCAGGCTGGCTGTTGCCCAGGGCTAGGTTCCGGACCACTGAGTGAGGGCTGGGGTGGTGTGGTGGTGGTGGTAATTGAGACCTGACTGAGCCCCTTCAGGTGACAGAAATAAGCGGGTGGTGGAAACAGCCATTTCGGGAGATGCTTCTTAGAGAGGTTGAATGTGCTGGGGATAGGGTACAGACTCTGAGCAGAGTATTCATGATGGCCAGGCTCCTTAACTGTAAAAGATGAGAGTGTTTTCTGCATCCTGGTTGTTGATGGAGAGGGAGACAAAGCCAGGGAGCCATAACCAGTGGGTGGGCCTCAAGAGGAGGGGACCATTAGCTCTACAGACAACAGAGAAGGAATGAAGAGAAAAGTGGGATCACTCTTCTTGCAGAGGGTCTTAATGCTAAAGACAGAGAAGAGAGATGTTTTTGTCACAGAGATCACAGGGGATTCTCTGAAGGATTGGGGAGGGTTCTCTGTCACTTGGGAGCTCCTCAGTCCCCTGCAGGTAAATTGCTGGATTTTTTTCCCCCACAGTGCGAAAACAGGAGATCATTAAGATCACAGAACAACTGATTGAGGCCATCAACAATGGGGACTTTGAAGCCTACACGTGAGTAGAGACCCATTTCCTTGAGACCCAAGTCAACTCTCAAGGCCTTCCCTCTTCCCCAAAATCAGCTTGGACACCGGGAAAAGAGAAGGCTGGGCCTTGGGCACAATGCCTGAATTAAATACCAGCCCCTTGGGCTGGAATCCCTCCCAGGCAGATACCCTATGATAATACCCCACCCCCACCCCACCCTCATTCCCCACCCCCACCATGATGTCCTGGTGGTGGGCCAAGAGGCCAAGACCCTAAGATTTTACCCACCTTGTCAGGCCTAGCATGCAGCTAACTTGCTGCAGGACAGACATCACTGACAAGGAAGAAAGACAAGTAATCCCATAGGAGACTGACAGGCTACTTTTTTTTCTGCAGGAAGATTTGCGATCCAGGCCTCACTTCCTTTGAGCCTGAGGCCCTTGGTAACCTAGTGGAGGGGATGGATTTCCATAAGTTTTACTTTGAGAATCGTGAGTGGGTTCGTGCTGCTGATATACTCCTGCCTGCCCCTTTACCCCCTTTGCCTCTGTCCCTGCTCACCTTCTCCTCTCCCCAGTTGCCCGCTTCTCCCTTATTTGACCTGCTTGGCTGCACCCTGTTCTGTGTGTTTGCCTCCTTGTGCCCTGAGGATGGTCTTAAATGGACACCTTTGAAGGACTTGCTCCAGAGCCCCACGTGCCCCTTCATTCTGCAGCTGCTTTGTGGCACAATCAGGGTCACAATTTCTTTAAGCCTCACCTCTTTCCACGATGACTGGAAACCACTGAGATTAGGTTGAGATGATGTCGGCAAGTAGTAATGAAGCTCTGTATCTGTAGGTTTCACAGTAGAGGAAATTAAAAGCAGGATAAGAATGTACAAGCAAGTAGCAGGGCGCTGTGGGTGATTTCTGAGATCAGAGGTCATGGCTAGGGTTCTCCTGAGTGTGGAGGGAAGCAGTCCTGGCTGTGGGGCTGTACACTCTGGACTCTGGACAGTTCATGGAAGTCCCAGGGGATAAGAAGATGAATCACCACCTCCCCCTGTCTTTCTCTCCACGTTCTAGCACCCTCCTCCTCCCTATTTTTTTTTTCTTTCCCATTTTATCCTGGGCCTTCCCCCATCCTGCCCTGAGTTTTTTTTGTCACTGTTTTTTTCCCTACTAACTACCATCTTCTCCATGTCTTGGCTGCAAATGTAAGCCCTTGGCTATCTAAGTAATTCTATTAGCCAGAAGCAGTTCCAGAGTTTATAGAAGCCCTAGAGAGGGTCTCAGACCCTGTCTAACAGTTGAAATGGATTAAAATGTGAATCTCATTAAAAGCAATGCAGTTCACAGTGTTCGCCGATAATGGCAATCCAACTTCTTTTGGCCTTCCTGCAGCAGAATCTGGGAATCCTAGGAATATCCTGAGCTTGGTGCTTTGGTGATTCTATTTTAACTTTGGACATTTTTTTTCTAAATCACAAATCAATTTCGAAATCTTAAGCTCTTAATTTTGCTCTGCAGCCAGTTAGGGTCGAGCCAACCCTTATGAAACCTAAACATCAGCCTGGAAGAATGGGAAGATCATAGGCTTTAGTTAAGAGTCAGATGGTCCTGAGTTCAAATGTTGTGTGATTTGGGAAAATTACTTAACCTCCTTGAGCCTGTTTCATTATCTCGTAATAAAGAAAATAATATTGACCAAGAAATAATAGCTTATGTATGTAAAATCCCCAGTGCAATGTCTGATTAAAGTAGTAGTTGCTATTATCATTGTTCTCCACCTCTTTCTTCCATTTGGATAACTGAGATTAATGTCATGGGGTTTCCTGGCCTCTGGTGTATGGGGGACTTAGGGACTCCCAGAATGGTTGCTGGAGAAGAGGGTGAGCTGGAAGTGCAGGCTGGGAGGAAAATGTCCGTGCCCAGGCCTGATGCCCTCCTACCTACTGCACTCTGCCTTGCCCCCTGCAGTTCTATCCAAGAACAGCAAGCCCATCCACACCACCATCCTGAACCCGCACGTCCACGTGATTGGGGAGGACGCAGCTTGCATCGCCTACATCCGCCTCACCCAGTACATCGATGGGCAGGGTCGGCCTCGCACCAGCCAGTCGGAGGAGACCCGGGTCTGGCACCGCCGGGATGGCAAGTGGCTCAATGTCCACTATCACTGCTCAGGAGCCCCTGCTGCACCGCTGCAGTGAGCTCAGCCACAGGTGCACCTGGTTGGGGGGTGAGGAGGGGAACAGATGGGATCAGAGGAGGAAGAGGAGGCTGAGAAGTGGCACTAGGGGAAGAGATATGGACCATCCCAGAGGAGTGGCAAAGGCTGTCAGACAGACTTATGTCTGACCCCAGGACTCTTAAGTTGGGTGACTTTGGACAGGTTACCTCCCTACCCTAAGCCTCAGTTTCCTTAGCTGTCAAAAAAGAGAGAAAGAGTGGTACCTACTTCATTGAGTTGTGAGTTTTAAATAAGATACTCAGAAGTAAAGCATTTCCTCAGCAAATGTGAAGCGATGTTATATTTAAACGCTAGCTTCTCCCCCATCCTCCAGCTTCTCGGGCAGACTTGGCCACGTGTCTAGTGTGTTTAAGTCCCTGGAACTCATCTGTGTGCTTATTGTCCTTTGTTCTGTTACCACATCTGTCCTCTTTGACAGGGGCATTAGGAGATCCCAGCCGGAGGTCAAACCTTCGCAGCCAGTGGCTCTGGAGGGCCTGAGTGACAGCGGCAGTCCTGTTCGTTTGAGGTTTAAAACAATTAAATTACAAAGCGGCAGCAGCCAATGCACGCCCCTGCATGCAGCCCTCCCGCCCGCCCTTCGTGTCTGTCTCTGCTGTACCGAGGTGTTTTTTACATTTAAGAAAAAAAAGAAAAAAAGATTGTTAAAAAAAAAAATGGAATCCATACCATGATGCGTTTTAAAACCACCGATAGCCCTTGGGCTGGCAAGAAGGCAGGAGTTTGTGTGACACCCGTCCTGGCATGAGCAGCCGGCTCACCCACCAGCCCTGAAGAGGTGAGCTCGGCCTCTGGCCTCCGTGGACTCAGGGGACCAGGCAAGAACTCTGACAGAGCTTTGGGGGCTATGATGTGATTGCAGCCCCTGAGGTGGCCTGCCTACCCCAGGTCTAGGAATGGACTTCTTCTGAACTTGCATAGCGCCTAGAATGAGGCTGGTGAGAACATCGTGGCCATCAGACCTACCTACTTGGGAGAGAACACAGAGCTCCCAGCCTGCTGTGGAGGCAGCTGAGAAGCAGTGGCCTCGGGACTGAGGGCCTGGACATTGCCGTACTGTTCCATTTAGTGTAGAAGGGAAGAGAATTGGTGCTGCAGAAGTGTGTCCGCTACAAAGCTGATGAGAAACCTCGTGTTAGTCTGACATGTACTCACTTACTCATCCATTTCTATAGGATGCACAATGCACGTGGGCCCTGATACTGAGGCCCAATACCTGCAGCTGGGAAGGGGGAGGGGTTGCTGCTTTGCTTTGTGTTTGTTTTCTTATAACTTAGCAAGGAGAGAGCCAGGCCCTGGTCAGGGCTCCCCTTGCTGCCTTTGGCAGTTCTGTTTCTGTGCTGATTTGGACCATCTTTGTCTTGACCTTTCATAGTGGTGGTCCCTGTGCTGACCCTCATCTGGGCCTGGGCCCTCTGCCAAGTGCCCCTGTGGGATGGGAGGAGTGAGGCAGCGGGATTGAGTTGATGGTTGTTCCTATGCATTCAGGCTGCCCTCAGGACTGCCTCCCCTCTTACTCTTCCCTTGCTGCACGTCCATCTCTTTACCTGTCTTTGAGATTGACCTGACTGCTCTGGCAAGAAGAGGTGTTCTCTTTAAAGAGGCCTCTCTACTGACCAACTGAAGTATATGACTTATTGCTGGACAATCTGCATGGGCATCACCCCCCCCCTCACCTGCATGTACCCAAAAGAGGTGTCCAGAGCCAAGGCTCCTACATTCATTGTCCCTCTCTGTGCTCAAGGAGTTCCATTCCAGGAAGAAAAGATCTATACCCTAAGCAGGTAGCAGAGAAGATAATGGAGGAGCAATTGGTCATGGCCTTGGTTTCCCCCAGAACAACTATGCAGACTTACCTGCACAAATATCTGCACCATTGGGGGAAAGGTGGGTAAACCCCAGCTTCCTGAACTATCTTCAGAAGGCAGAGAAGCTGGGAGAAGAGGCAAAGCTACAGGTTTACCTTGGATCCAGCTGAGAAGAGAACAGACTCACAGGTGCTGGTGCTTGGGTTTAGCCAGGCTCCTCTGAGCACCTCATGCATGCCTCAGCCCCTGGGCCCCAGCCCTTTCCTGCCCTGCAGCCTGCAGTACCAGCACGCAGACGCCTTCACCACAGGGTTTGGTTTTGCTGGCTTGAAGACAAATGGTCTTAGAGTTCATTAAGACCCATAGCTTCATATGGCTGCTCCAGCCCCACTTCTTAGCATTCTTACTCCTCTTTTGGGGCTAATGTCAGCATCTATAGACAATAGACTATTAAAAAAAAAATCACCTTTTAAACAGGAAATGGAAGGCATTTGATGCAGAATTTTTGCATGATGACATAGAAATAATTTAAAAATAGTTAGTGTTTGTTCTGAATGTTGGTAGACCCTTCATAGCTTTGTTACAATGAAACCTTGAACTGAAGATATTTAATAAAATAACCTTTAAACAGTCCATTGTGTTACTGCTGTTGGAAGCTTATGGCCAAAGGCTGATTTGAGCAGCCTGGGTTACAAGGCTTCAGAGGGGGAGATGTAGCTTCTTCCATTCCCTTGGGGCCGCTTTAAAATAAAACTTCCTGGAGGGGAGGGAAAAAAAATAATAAAAAATAAATGAAACTTCCTCATAAACTCATCAACCTCCAACTGGCCCACCGGGCTGCCTAGGCGAGCTTGGGGTCGGGAGAAAAGCTGTGGACCCTTAGCGGGCGGGCTAAGGGTCTCGCCCCGCCCCCGGACCCCGCCCGCGTCACGGGCTGCTCCGCCCCCCTCTCCCCTCAGTGGCCCAACTCGGCTCCCCCTCCGCAGGGCTGAGTGGACGAGCCCGAACCCTGGGCCCGCCCCAGCCCCTGGAGCCGCGGCGCCCGACGCTCGCCAGACTGTGCCACCGGGGTGGGGAGGAGGGGGTGCGCCTCTGCGGGCGGGGCGCGCAGCCCGGCGCCTCGGAGGCCGAGGCTCGACCGAGCGCTACGGAGGACTATTCGGCTTCCCGGCACCTCGGCAGTGCAGCTGCCAGGCCCGGACTCTGCGGGGATCTGAGCGGCCCCACGAGCGGCAGCGAGCCGCCTCCCCCCGCCCCGGGTGGGAGCGGTGGTTGGGCCCGGCTGCGGCAGAGCGTTCTCTCGGAGATGGCGGAGCCGCCGCGACGCGGCCCGAGGCCCCGAGAGCTGAGAAGCTGGGCAGCCCCGGGACGCGGCGGAGCCCGGGGACAGCGGGGACGCCGCCTAGTCCGCCGGGTGAGCTGCCCTTGAGGGTAACCACCCCCACTCAGAGGGTGGCCCCCACCCACGGTCGCCCGCAGTCCCTCCCCTCACAGACTTCCCCTCAGTGTTGCCACCATAACCACCGCGGGGTTGTCCCGGGCGGCCCTCAGTGCGGCCCAGCGCTCCCCTCTCTTGCGTCCCCTCCACTAGCCTCCCTCGTAGTTGCCTCATTTCCCTCAGTACGGGACTCCTCCTCCCCCTCGGTGCTCTCCCAGCCCAGTGCCTGCCTCGATGTCATCCCACTCTCTCGGCGCATCCCTTGCCCAGTCCCCGTCTGGCGCTCCCTCCGTATCCACCTGTGACCCCATGTTCCCCTAAGCAGGGGCCCTCCACCCGTGACCCCTGGTATGGCAGCCCCGCATTCCCGCGTCGCCCACTCCTCGGTATCCCCTCCTCCGCGGCATCTGCACCACTTGTCTCCCCGCCTTCCCCGGTTCCTCTCACTAGTGCTGTTGCCCAGCCCAGGCTTGGGTGACCCCTTTGGTTTCTACCTCAGAAACCTCCCGCTGCTGCTCACACGTACAGCAACCCCTTCCCCACCTTCCTGTTTCGGTGTCTGTCATCCCATCCTACACTCGACCCCAGTAGCTCCCTCAACACCCCTTCCCTAAATATTGCTGCTTCTTCTAGGTGTGAAGCCAACATGCAGTGATTAAGAGCACAGGCTGCAGAGCTTGGCAGGCCTGACTTCGAATCCCAGTGTTCCTCCACTGACTGACTGAGCTGTGTGATCCTGGGCAAGTTACTAAGCTTCTCTCGACCTCAAATTACTCACATGTAAAATGGGGATAATAGTGTCTGCCTCTTACCTACCTTCCAAGGCTGATGTGAGCTTTAAATATATGGAAAGCTCTTGGAAGAATGTCTGACAAAGAGTAAGCTCTCACTAACTCTTTACTATTATTCTTAACGGTAAAGGGGGAGACGCCCTGAGTGTCCACTTGGCCTCAGTGATGATGACTTCTCACTACTGTGTTTTCCCTAAAGAGTTTCCTTTAATTCTTAAGATTCACCCCTTCCCATCCACCATTTCAGTCCTCTCCCAGCTTTCTTTTCATGTCAGTTAATTTTATCCAGGCCAAAGCTGAACTGTTCTTAAATACTCCCTCTCAATTCTGAGGAACACTGTCTCTGGCTAATCTCACCCCCTGAGATGTGTATGTCTGGAAGTGAATAGCAGAGGGGGATTGCTAGTCACTGGCCTTACTTGGAATGGTCAAGCTGGAGAGAGCAACAATAAAGTTTCTAGAAGCAGTCTGTGTATTTAAGAAAACAGTCTCCAAAATTAGGTCTCCCTGAAACTGTTTTGTGATCACACTGTCCTTACCCGTGTCTTATTGGTTGGGTACGACTTAAGCTCCTGTTGCTCTCGTCCAGCCCCACTAAGTTTGCTCTGTTTTTATAACAGGATTCAACCCCTCATGTCTCCACAGGCTAGCCCAGGACCCTTCTGGGTTGTTCGGTGATGAGGCTATAGTATCACGTAGGCTAAGTTAGGAAAGAGAACTGAAGTAATAGGAAGGGAGACTCTGGACTCACCGCTCTGGCTTCTCTCAGGCCCCAGCGATGTGGCCTGCCCTGGAGCTACATTTTTATCATCTTTCTGACACTGGTGCAGATGAGATGGACAGGGGATGAGTAATTTTTCACAAGTAATGGAAAAGAGAGTTTCTGGCTTTGGAAGTGAATTGAGTGATTAGGTAACACCATTTCTTTTACCTTTTGAATTACCGCCACTATAGTGTTCTCCTGACTACAAGTCCGTTAGTGCTTTTAGCTTGTGATGTTGGGTTTGATTGATGAAGAAGATTAACAGACTCATGTGTTTCCTCTTATCTGATATTTCGTTGGAGCACGGGACTTGTGGGGTTTCCGTCCCTTCCTCACAGGATGACCAGAGCTCCTGCTGGCTGGCCAAATGCTCAGTTGTGGGCCGGGAATTTCTTCCAGAGCAGGTTCATTTTCAGCCTCCTGGGCTGTTTGGTCTACTTTTGATGGGATATTTGTTCCCTTCTAGCCCTTGAATACACTGCTCTAGCTCTGAGTTTAGCTCAGGAAGGAGAATTTCTATTCTAAGAAAGGGAACAAGCTGTGAAGTGAAGGTATGAGACTCAGATTGTGTTGTTCTTCTACAGGAGCTTTTTTGTTTTTGGAGGACAAATCATCCTGTGAGCAGGAGGTAAGAGAAATGGGTGAAGAGGGGAATGGGTTAATGACACACTTTCTGGTGGAGAAGTAACCCATTGATTTTTCTGTGTTACAGATTTTACTATATTACAGTGAGGGCAGGGATTATGAACTTTGTTGACCTCTAATGTGAGGAGCTCAGCAGGACCAAGAGTGGAGCCTGGCTAGATTTGCATCCTGAAGCCATGGGCCAGGGGGCCATGGTGACTTGAGACCAGTGGACTGTCCAGTTGCCCCTTGTTGCCCCCTCTACCTCCCCTACCTTAAAGTAAGGGGACTTGGCTCCAGCTTTTCAAGGAACTGACCCTGAGCAAATCGTTTTCCCTTATTTTCCTATCCTACCCTCCTAAGAGAGCCCCAGCCTATAGAACTCCTACCTCCCATCCCCTGAGGTAGACCCCATCCCTGCCTCCCCTACCCCGCCATGCTCAAGCTGTGGAAGGTGGTACGCCCAGCTCGGCAGCTGGAACTGCACCGCCTCATACTGCTGCTGATTGCTTTCAGTCTGGGCTCCATGGGCTTCCTGGCTTACTACGTATCCACCAGCCCCAAGGCCAAGGAACCCTTGCCCTTGCCCTTGGGAGACTGCAGCAGTGGTGGGGCAGCTGGCCCTGTACGTCCTCCAGTCCCACCACGGCCCCCCAGGCCACCAGAGACAGCTCGAACTGAACCTGTGGTCCTTGTGTTTGTGGAGAGTGCATACTCACAGCTGGGGCAGGAGATTGTGGCCATCTTGGAGTCTAGTCGTTTTCGTTACAGCACTGAACTAGCACCTGGCCGAGGGGACATGCCCACACTGACTGATCATACCCGTGGTCGCTATGTCTTGGTCATTTATGAAAACCTGCTCAAGTATGTCAACCTGGATGCCTGGAGTCGGGAACTCTTAGACCGGTACTGTGTGGAGTACGGTGTGGGCATCATTGGCTTTTTCCGAGCCCATGAACATAGCCTACTGAGTGCCCAGCTCAAGGGCTTTCCCCTTTTCCTACACTCAAACTTGGGGCTCCGGGACTACCAAGTGAATCCTTCTGCCCCCTTACTGCATCTCACACGCCCCAGCCGCCTGGAACCTGGGCCACTGCCTGGTGATGACTGGACCATCTTCCAGTCCAACCATAGCACTTATGAACCAGTGCTTCTTGCCACCCTTCGGCCAGCTGAGTCCCCTGTGCCAGGACCACTGCCTCGCCGGACCCGGCTTCCCACTGTCATACAGGACCTGGGGCTTCATGATGGCATCCAGCGGGTGCTCTTTGGTCATGGCCTTTCCTTCTGGCTCCACAAACTTGTTTTTGTTGATGCTGTCGCGTACCTCACTGGCAAGCGCCTCTGCCTAGACCTTGACCGCTACATCTTGGTAGACATTGATGACATCTTTGTGGGCAAGGAAGGTACCCGCATGAAGGTGGCTGATGTTGAGGTCAGTCTTTTTCCTGACTCTTTCCTCAGAAGCTGTTTCAAATTCTGTCCTTTCAGACTCTCTTGATTCTGAGCTTGTCATAGGTATACTCCCTGCCCTTTTCAGGCAGGAAGAACATTACTTTTCAGTTTTCTCCTGCTCAGTCTGCTGTCATGATTTCTTGTGTTCCCGCTACTCTTCCCAGGCTCTGTTGACCACCCAGAACAAACTCAGGACCTTAGTCCCCAACTTCACTTTCAACTTGGGCTTCTCGGGCAAGTTCTATCATACCGGTGAGTGCATTCCCCTGCTCCTTCAGCATATCAGTCTTAGTTTGAACTGTCCCTTCGCTGTTCCGTCTTCTTGGGCAGACAAGTTGGAGAAAAGGGGCATGGTTTGGGGTCAAAATAAGGTGAGGAACTAGGGGTGGTTATGAATTTAGGTTAGCATGGGTGGCTGAAGGGCAAGTCAGCAGTGGGGCAAATAGTCTTAGGTGGGCAGAGGTCAGCAATCTTGACCCAAGAATGGAAGGTGGTCAGTGTTGTTACAGAACAGAGGAGGGCACAGGGCCTGACTGGCTGTGGTCAGTGGTCAGTGTGTGGTCATAGGGACAGAGGAGGAAGATGCAGGGGACGACATGCTGCTGAAGCACCGCAAAGAGTTCTGGTGGTTCCCCCACATGTGGAGCCACATGCAGCCACACCTGTTCCACAATCGCTCCGTGCTGGCTGACCAGATGAGGCTCAACAAACAGTTTGCTCTGGTGAGACCCTTGGATCTGTTCCCCATACTTTTTCCCAGAGATAATGCTTCCTTTTCAACCTTCCCCTAATGGGGTGCCCTTTCCCTACCCTGTCCATTTTTCTTTCTGTGGAGATATCCCCACCCTCTTTACCCTCTACTCCCTGAACCTCGCCAGGTCCTGGTGAGAGTCTATGCCATTCCCAGGAGCATGGGATTCCCACGGATCTGGGGTATGCTGTGGCCCCCCACCACTCGGGTGTATACCCCATCCACACGCAGCTCTATGAGGCCTGGAAATCTGTGTGGGGCATCCAGGTGACCAGCACTGAGGAGTATCCCCATCTCCGCCCTGCCCGCTACCGCCGTGGCTTCATTCACAATGGCATTATGGTGAGGGACCCCTAATACAAACCTGAATCAAACTCCTACATTTAGCCACCATCCTGCACTGACCTGTGTTCTGTTAACTGCCAGTCCAAGTTCACATAATAGGGGGCAGAAGGGTAAAAAGTCATAATGTACATAGTAAGAGTTTTACTGGTATAACTCAGTCCTGTACAAACCCAGGGAATCCTAATGCCTTAGGACTTTTGTCCCTTATTTACTTTTCATTCTGTCTTTCAAAACTCATCTCTTAGTTTTTTTCTTCTTCTAGGTACTGCCACGGCAGACATGTGGACTCTTCACTCACACAATCTTCTATAATGAATATCCTGGAGGCTCTCGTGAACTAGACCGGAGCATCCGAGGTGGAGAGCTCTTTCTGACAGTGCTGCTTAATCCGGTAAGGTGCTGAGAGGAAGGGCTAGAAGATTGGAGAGCCACAGTGTATGTAGGCTGGGACCTTTGCTCACCGAGCCTGATTCTGAAGTGGGGTAGGCTCTCCAATTCTGATACGCAGGCACCCCCTTGCAGATCAGCATTTTTATGACCCATCTGTCCAATTATGGAAATGATCGGCTGGGCCTGTATACCTTTGAGAGCCTGGTGCGTTTCCTCCAATGCTGGACACGGCTGCGCCTACAGACCCTTCCTCCTGTCCCTCTTGCACGAAAGTACTTTGAACTATTCCCTCAAGAGCGAAGCCCCCTTTGGCAGGTATGGGTGGAGCTCAGGCTGACCAGAAACATGATGGGGGTGGAGAGGGTTGAAAAAAAGAGGAGACATCTGATTCTTGGCCTCACCTTCAGAACCCCTGTGATGACAAGAGACACAAAGATATCTGGTCCAAGGAGAAAACCTGTGATCGGCTACCCAAGTTCTTGATTGTGGGACCTCAGAAGACAGGTGAATCATCCCTAGCCAACTTCTCTTGCTCTGCCTTAAGCCCAAAGGATTCTTTGGCCCAGGAATTCCCTTCTCATACCCACTCCTCTTTAATCAGTCTCTTGAGACAGTGATTCTTAATCCTGGTGATACATCAGAATCATCTGTGGATTTTTTATTAAAGAACCACAGGTGATTCTGATGCAGTCAAGGCTGAGAACTATTTTAACCCTTTCCTGGGCCTTGCTGTCTTTCCTTCTCTTGTTCTAGTTTGTCCAAAGTATTACTACTCAGAGTGGTTATTTTTTCACCTCCTTAAAGTTCATATTGTCGGATCTGGCTTCTTTCCCACAATAGCCTGGACCCTCTCTCCCATTTAGGGACCACAGCTATTCACTTCTTCCTGAGCCTGCACCCAGCTGTGACTAGCAGCTTCCCTAGCCCCAGCACCTTTGAGGAGATTCAGTTCTTCAACGGCCCTAATTACCACAAGGGCATTGATTGGTGAGACTGGGACCCTTTGTAATGCTTCTCAGAGGAACATTCCCTTCCCCTCAGATCCTCATTCCAGCTTCATTTAGCACAGGTATCTGGCCCCTACATCCTGCAAATTCTCTGCCTCTTCTCTGTGCTACTTCCTAGGTACATGGACTTCTTCCCTGTCCCTTCCAATGCCAGCACTGACTTTCTCTTTGAAAAAAGTGCCACCTACTTTGACTCAGAGGTTGTACCACGTCGGGGGGCTGCCCTTCTGCCACGAGCCAAGATCATCACTGTGCTCACCAACCCTGCTGACAGGGCCTACTCCTGGTATCAGGTGAGCCTGAAGCTAGGGCTACATTAGGGCTTAAGTGAGGGAGGTGGTGACTGCTAGAGAGACAGAAAGGAAGACGGTAGGGAAACTAAATTAGTTGCTTTGGTGAGGGGTTCCTATGCTGTGTATTCACCAGACCAAGAGTAGGGCAGAATAAATCACCCATCCTTTCCCTTCCTGTTCTTTGTCCTTCAGCACCAGCGAGCACATGGAGACCCAGCTGCTCTGAATTATACCTTCTACCAGGTGATTTCAGCCTCCTCTCAGGCCCCTCTGGCACTTCGTTCCCTGCAGAACCGCTGTCTTGTCCCTGGCTATTATTCCACCCATCTGCAGCGCTGGCTGACCTACTACCCCTCTGGACAGGTACATTCCCAATAGCCCTTGTTGAGGTCCCCCTTCCCCTCCTCTTCCCTTCAGCCCAGAGGGTTCTAAGGAATACAGAGGGAACCACATCTCTTTCCCTTTAAGTTGCTGATTGTGGATGGGCAAGAGCTGCGTACCAACCCCGCTGCCTCAATGGAGAGCATCCAGAAGTTCCTGGGTATCACACCCTTTCTGAACTACACACGGACCCTCAGGTGGGAGAGCATGACCCAGGGGAGGAGGAATATGGGGGAAATGGGGAAGCAGGTCGACCATGTCTCTTTGGAAGAGACATGTGTCCCTGTGAGCTGGGAGAGGTAATATACATTTATGGGGCTTGAATTTCCTTTCTTCCTACCAATTAAGGCCTCTTGCTGTTGAGCAGGTTTGATGAAGATAAGGGATTCTGGTGCCAGGGACTTGAAGGTGGGAAGACTCGCTGTCTAGGCAAGAGCAAAGGCCGGAGGTATCCAGATATGGACACGGAGGTGAGTAAAGCCTCAGATAAGGTATCCCTCTCTACCTCTGAGATTTCATCCTGCGTCCCACTCCTTACTGTTTCTGCCTCCATTTTTCTCCTCTCAGTCTCGCCTTTTTCTTACGGATTTTTTCCGGAACCACAATTTGGATCTGTCGAAGCTGCTAAGCCGGCTTGGACAGCCAGTGCCCTCATGGCTTCGGGAAGAACTGCAACATTCCAGTCTGGGCTGACGTCCAGGCCTCCTGTACCAGCAAAAGCCCCCCATTCCCCTAAAGGGCAAGCCCAGAGCAGGGCCCACAAGGGGTATTAGAGTGGCCCAGCCCCTGCCCCTTCTACCTCAGTGGCCCCCAGGCCTGGGATGGCTGAGAAGGAAAGGGCAGTCCTTTCCCATTATCTCTGGGTCTTATAAAGGGGCTTCCTTTGATACCCCACTTCATGGTACTAGGCACCTTCGACCCATGGTCTTCGAAGGTGGGCAGGAATGAAAAGGTCCAGGCGGGGTGTAGAGGAACTTATTAATCCAATGATTTCCCTCTTCATTCTCAGCAGTATATCTATCTATACTTGGCTATGGGAGGGACCCCCTACTGTGGGATCAGTGGGATCTACCTGTGGCCCGGCCTCCCTAATGTCATTCACATTGAATGGGGATGAGGCCGGACAGTGGCTCATAGAGCTGAGTATGAGCCCTAGCTGTGGGCTAGTAATGTCCTTAATAAACATCCTTATTTTTCTGTTTTGTCTGCCTCACTGGAGTGGGAGAAACTTAGAAGAAAGAAAGAATCAGTCTTTTCCCCCACCCTGGTTCAGAGTTCATCTGCACATGGAGGGGAAAAAAGGCAAAGGCCCAGGCAGACTAGAGTAAAAAAGGAGTTTATATATTTATAAATGCCAAATAAATACCAGAGGCCACCCACTGCCCCCTCCCAGATAGGGCTGTCTCCCCCAACCCTAGGCTTCTAGGGTCTGAGACATCTTGGCCCCAAGCTACAGCCCAAGAGCAGCTGCCAGTCTGGGCTACCAGAGAACTGAGTGGAGATGATCTGTCCAGCCAAGATTCACTCCCTCTGTGTGAGGGGCCCCCATAGCCACAGGCCTGTGTCCCCGTATAGGACCCTAGAGGGGCCAGACTCATGGGGAGAAGGTGGTCATCTCGAGTGAGACCCGCTGCCACAGCTCCTTGGTCTGTTTGCTGCGCTTGAGGTTCTGCAGGATGTCGTTGAACTGCATCATGCCCATGGGTGTCAGGCAGAAGGCGCTGCGGGCACTGCGGATCGCATTCACAAAGTCGTCGTAGTCGGCAGGGGTCAGGTGAATCAGGCGGTGGTGAATGTACTGGAAGAGGATGAGCCACTAAGCACAGAACCAGGCCCGTCCTCCCTCGCATGCGGGGTAATCGGTTCCATGCCTGCCCAGGTGGTGTTCCACCCTACTCCATCCTTTTGGGGTTGGCACCTGCATGTATGCCTGCTGGCAGCGCTGCACCAGTTGGTGGAAGGCCGGGGCACGCAGGTGGTTGTGGGCATGAGCAGGGCTCAGCCGCTGCAGCGTCTCCATGACGATCTCCTGCAGCACAAACGGGCTCAGCACCCCCTTGGCTGCCCCCACACAGAACTGGTGCACGTAGTTCACTCCTGGGGGGCAGGGGGAGGGGCATGAGACGGGGGTGGCCACCTCTGCCCTAGGGACCCAACTTTTATCTCTCAGCTCTGGCCTGGCAGAGAGCCTCCCTCCACCCCAGGAGCTGAGGTAACCCTCCAACCCCCGCGCACGCACACATACCCGACCAAGGCCTCAACTCTGATCAAGAGCTAGGAAGGAGGTCTGGGATAGGAAGGTGGGGGAAGCGGGTGGGGGCGGACAATGGTCCTGGGGAGGGGAGGTGTTACCCAGCTTTGCTGCCAGCCCCAGCAACCATTTGACATCATCAGTGTAGGGGGGGGAGCGGGAGAAGTTGTTGGGGTGATCGTTGTGTGCCCGACGACCCAGCATCTCCAGTGCCAGCATTCCTGGGAGAAAAGGGTGGGTACGTGGTGAAGGTACATCCTTTTCACTCTCTACCCCAATCTGGTACATCAGACCCCACAAGAAACAAATTAAGAGCTATGGGGAGGGAGGTGTCACTAAAGAGCCTGTTGGACAACTGCAGGTGGGAGCACAAAAAGGGACCTCCTCTCACCAACACGGTAGGCAGCGTGCAGGTGGTGTAGGCTGTGCGGGTTGACAGGCTGACTGTGGGTCTCCTCCTCAGGTGGTGGAAATCCCCCGCTCACCAGAGGGCTGGGCTGTGTAGTCAGGGCAGGCAACGAGGCACCCTGGATAGCTGGAAACGTGGATGCTGGATGGACACTGCTCACTGAGGGTGGGATGAAAGCCATATGAGGAATTCACAGCCCAAAGAGGGATGGAGAGGGTTCCTCCCCCCATCTCCCCTGCCCAGTGTACCTCCCCTCCATTCACCTGTGCCCTGTCCCCACAACTCACAGGCCACACTGGTGGGCAGTGGGAGCCCTGGCTCTGTGTGGTAGGGATGTACTGTGATGGGTGCCATGGAAGGGACGGGGAAAGACACAGCAGTGGCAGCAAGTGAGGGGGGAGTCACTGAGTAAGGGTACTGAGCCCCCAAGAAGGCAGGATGCACACCCTAGAGACAGGGAGAAGAGTATGAAATAATATTAAGATGTAGCTCTCCCCCTTCATCCCACAAGTGGGTATCCCTACATTTCTCATCCTGATTGGCCTGAGTCCACCCCAGACCTCCACCACCTCACCAGGACAATCTATTATTCTCCCAGAGTAACCCACACTCCAACCCCACATGAACTCCTAATGTTCTCCCATATGCCCAACCCCCCAGCAGAACACTGGTCTCACCTGTGGGTATGCAGAGCTGGGCACAGGGAAGACGGCAGGCCGGGGCATATGAGGCATTGGGTGGGCAGGGTGAGCTGGGTGGGTGAGATATTGAGGGCTGCAGGGCAGGTGGGGCTGTAGAGCAGTGTAGGGGTGCAGGCCAGGGGAATGACCATGCCCCAGTCCTGGACCTGGATATAAACTGGACCCCACTGAGATGACTGGCACCACTGTGGCTGCTGCTGTCACTGCTGCCGCTGCCACTGTAACCGGCTCAGTCCCTGGGCCCCCCCTGCCCTCAGTCAGCCCCCGCCCAGCCTCCCCAGCTGCCCTGATCCCACTGGCACTACAGCTTGTAGCCCCTTCACGGGCTGTGGATGAGCCACCTGCTGTTTGCTCATATAGCCAGAACCACTGGTGAGCAACCTCAAACAACACTTCAGGGTATACACCCCCACCCTTAGCTGCTTCTTCCACTGCCATGCAGGCCTTCTCCAACATCAGGTTATCCTGGAAGAAAGGGGCACAGAGGTTACAGGGGAAGGCCTTTACTCAGGCATGGTTGTAAATGACATTCCAACGTTTCCCTCGGAGTTGGCTGATTCCCAGGGAGGCATCAGAGGTCAGGGCCAATGCTCAGTCAGTGTCAGAGCAATGAATGCCTCACACAGACACTGAACAAACACTCGGTGACCAGAAGATCCAGGTTATAGTCCCAATTCAAGCTAACTCAGCCACTCCCTCCCATCCAATTCCCACTATCTCCCCAAGGCCTCCAAGTATTCCAGCCTGGTTATCACCTTGGTCCCTAACATTTAGGTCTCCATTTCTTTATCTATAAAGTCAGAATAATCCTACTCAGAATTGTAGGGCAAAAGAAGTAATGGACGTGATGGTGCATTAATTTGTTAAGTGTCACCATAACAGCACAAACTAGAAAATTTGTAAACTTCAAGATATAGAAATCAAGAGCTGGGCTGTTAGTTTTCCCCAAGTCCCCAGATTGCCTGTAGAAGTACCTGCTCCTTGCACTGCACCAGGGCCCGCTGGATCTCATTGGGGTTCAATGCATGGGCATGAGGCAGGCAGCTTAGGGCTAACTCCGCTGCTGCCCTCACCATATTGGAGTCTCGTGCTCGTGATGCCCTGTCAGCTAGGGATGCGACCTCAGGGGGCGTCAGGTGTCCATCCCAGCATTCCACCAGTATAGTCAGGGCTGCGCTGCCAATCTCCATTGCCTGACCTTTGAGGAAAGGGGAAAAAAAAAAAAACATCAGAGGGGGGTTAGTATGGTGTCTTCTATCAGATCAGTAACTCCACAAGGATAAGACTCATTTCTACCAATTAATCCCCATCCCATTCCCAAATCAAGATAGTGGGTTTACCTGTAATCCAGGAAACGTGGGAAGAATAAGTACGTGAGAGCCAGTTGGGAGAAACAAAGTTGTGCAGGCCAAGGGCATAAAGCCCAATCTCGAAGGCGCAAAGGTGCAGGTTGCGGTGAGGACCCTGATGGCCCCCTGAGGAAGATGGATGTGTGAAAATGGAAGTGCTGCTGTTGCCCCCTGCCTTGATCAGCACCGTCTTCGCCAGTTCGAAGTAGAAGTGTGCAGCTGCCTCTGATGGCTGATTGGGTACATGGGGGGCATGACTCTCGGGACGGCGGCCCTTGTACCTGAGGGGGCAATGGGGTAGGGACGGGGATTGGGGTTTCTCTGAACTGGGTGTCCAGGTAGGTTAGGAAATAGCAGGGTAAGTGGTGTCACTGGGGGAACAATAGTTGGATTACACTAGGGATGTGGACCTGAGGGTAGGCCAGATGAGAGGAGTATTTCTTCCACTGACCTGCCAACTTCAACGGTCTTTGCCCGGGCTCCTCCACTGGCACTGGCCCGGCGACTTCCACTGGAGGATGAGGAGCCCAGAGAGTCCGAGGAAGAGCTACTAATGCTGTCACTGTCCTGTCCTCGACCCCAAGATGTGGGGGCCCAGCCCCCTCGAAGTGGCCTCCGGCTTAAGGTGGGGGAGCTATCCGATGTTGTTTCAGGGGCACTGCTGTCAATGCTGGCCATGCCTAACCCAAGACAAATCAGTCTCAGAAGCTAGAAGTTACAGAATTCAAACTTCAGGAAATCTCTCCCTCCATGTCATCCCACAGGCTGTCATACCTGTGTGTTTCTTCTTAGGCCGCCCTGGAGAACCCCAGCCCCGTCCATTGTAGCCTCCACGACTGCCAAGTGCCAGGCGGCTGGGAACCTTCCCTTCCGCCCTTGGGGTCAAAGCTGCCTCAGATGGGAGGCCCTCGCAGGGTGAATGTGGGGAACTTTCTAGGTGGGGAAAAATAGGACATTGGGATGAGCCAAGGAAAGGGGACCCCAACATGAATCCATACCATTCATCCCCCCCTGCCCAGTGCCCCCACCTCACCAGGCACATTCTTCTCTGTGAAGCCCTCATTGGGGCCTGGCCCAGCCCCTGCCACACTCCCTGGCTGAGGGGGCCCCGCAGAGCCCGAGGTCAGTGGTTGCAGGGCCCCTGGGGCAGATGGGCCCCCATGCTTTGAAGGAGACCTCTGGCTGGCTGTGGCTGGGCGGCTGGATGAGTAGAATGAACTCAGTGTCTGGGGCTTATGCGTCTGGCTCTCTCGGTCCAAGAGTTTGTCTAAGATCTGGAGAACAGAGAAGCGATGACAGGATGCCCTTTATCTCCTGACTTCTATTTCTATTACCTTACTTTCTCTTTGAAACACCTTATACTACCTCTTCAGGAAGGCTTCCCCAGTTACAACCATAGAACTTCCTGGATGATAGGGACTGGCTTACATATTTTGATATCCTCTCTAACATACAGGACTGATTATATTCATATTCAATAAATATTGAAATAAATGAGTAACTGCTTTTCTTTCATTCCCTGCCCAAGCACTCCTACAGGAACCATTGGTCTTATTCTTTATGAAGTATCACCAAGATTCTCCACTTATCCCCTATGGGCAGTATAGCCCTTTCCTCATTGTACTACAATCCCCTGAAAAAGGATAAAATTTACTCTCTGCCTGTCAAAATCCTAGTACCTTAGTCCCTACCTTTTTGAGCTTGGCTTGATCATCCTTGTAAGTGATCATTAGTGCCAATGCCAGGTCACCCTTCTCCCGACGTGTGCCTTCACACAGGAGGGGATGCTCTGCCTCGCTCACTGTTGTCTTCATACCTGTGAGAAGAAGGGTCTCATAGGGACTGAGAATGGCCATAACTCCCAAGACAGCGAAAGTGAACAGGCCAGGGCTGCCCAGCTACCAGCTTATGTGAGATAAGGAGTTCTCCTGGCCCAACCCACATTCCCCGTGGAAGGTCCCCATTGCCTATTACATCCAGCCTTAGCTCTGATACACTTTTTAAGACCTTCATAACCTGGCCCACTCTACCTTCACGGCATACACATCACTTCAAGGAAGTTTGGCTACTCACTCTCAAGCAAGACTTGATTGCCCCTGTGTCTTTATTCATGGTGTTTTGCCCCGCTACCAAAAACTTAACTGATCTTTTAACCTACATTCCATATTCTACACCCTTCCTGAATCCTTTACTTACATTTTTGTTCTGCTGCCATTATAACACCCAACAGCCATAGCACACCTTATGTCCCTAAATTTTTGACTATACTACTTGGTTCATACATGTCATTCTGGCTGTCCCACCCACTACCATACCACCCCTTCAAAACGGACCATGTCTCATGCCCTTCAAGGCCTGGGCCAGGTAGCTCACAGATATGCTCAAGATACTCCAGACTCACCTAAGGCAGCAACTGCTGCTTCAAATCCCAGCTCCTCATCCCCAGGCATCTCATTGTTCCAGTTACGACTTGGAGGCCGGGAACCCGTGGGAGAAACCACTGGATGAAAGGTGGAGTAAGTCGGGCAGAAAGAAATGTCATGGGAAAAAATGAAATGTAGGGAACCCAAGACCCTCATCATTCCAGACCACTCATGAAGTTGCCCGATGGGTGCTAAAGGCAATTCAGAGTCTTGGGTCTCTTGGTTTCTCCTTAGAGAAAACTACCCCTACCCAAGATCCCCACTTGCTGTAGAGTCATGCACCATACCTGGAGCACAGAGAACATCAAAGATGAAACTGGCCAACATGAGAGGCAAAACGGGCCGGTAGTCACAGAGTGTCCCCTCCCGAAGCTCCTCTGCCCGGCACCGCATGGTACTCATCTCACTCGGACCCAGAGGAATCTTCTTGAGCAGGGCAGCCACCTCAGACTCCTGGTATGCCAGCTTCACCTAAGGGCACAGGAAGGAGCTCAGACCTCTAATACTTCAGTGGAGATTAAGCTGTAAGTCTCTGAGGAGACTGCAGCACAAGGCTGATGGAATCTCCGACCTCCAAGGCTTTGGTAGAAGCTGGGGGCCGCTGTAGCTCCAAGGCAAACATGCCGACTCGGAAGGCCAGGTTGTGGTGCTCTGGGCGTTCACTTAGCACTGTCAACAGGAAGGCTGCCTTGGTCAGGGTGTTGGTAGCCACCCAGGTCTGACGGCTCGTAGATACCTTGTTCTTCTTGCCCTAAAGAGGAGAAGTACAAAGAAGCAGGCATATGAGTCTAACTCATCTTGGTGGAGTGAGAAGGAGGCTCTCACTTGGGGTGAGGCATAGAAGAGGATTAGAGATAAGTGGGGAGGGAGGGAGGTGGGGGTCTCTCACCTTGGCAGGGGGCGGCTCTACCTTGAGGTCGGGTGGGTTGGCTAGCAGGTCCTGGGCAAGCTCCACAGTGAGGCGGGAGGCCTCACTGCTGTAGCCGTGCGCATGCAGGGCCTCAGCACAGGCAAACAATACCTGGAAAGGACATGGGCACCACACAGGTTGAAGCCCCAACTTCCAAGGGCAGGACACCATATTCACTCATGCAGCGAACATCCCATGAATACCTGCTATATGCCAGGCCCTATACTGGTCCTGGGTATACCACAGGAACCCACAGTCTGATTAGAGAAACAGACACACGAACACAAACCAGCGTGAAGCCAGCTACCACGGGGAAGGGCCAAGAGGGGAATAGGTGAGTAAGATACTTCACTGGGAGCTGGGGCAAAGGAGCAATCTCAGGGAAAACTTCCTAGAGGAAATGATCTCTAAGGTATCTGAGACCTGCAGAAGGAACAGGAGCGCTAACCAGGTAAGGTGAGGGAAGAAGATTCTAGGCAGACAGGTCAATCTGTGCAAATAGAAGGATGCGAGAGAGAGCATGGCAAGCTAGAGGAATGGTTCAACTGACTGTAGTAGAAAGGGTAGAATACCTAAATGAGGCTGGAAAAGCATACAAAGATCAGACCAAGTGAGGACTCACAGGTCACGCCAAGGGCAGTGAGAAACCACTGAAGACTTTTAAGCAGCAGAGGGACACAATCAGACATTTCAGGAATATCAATATGCCAGCAGTGAAGAGAATGGACTGCAGGCAGGGAGACCAGACAGAAGCCCACTGAAGGCTTCTAACTGCCACACTACAGTTCTGACATTCCCAACTAGAGCCAGATGGCCCCCCTCCCAGCTGTGGCTAAAGAGCACCCTCAGTGTCCCCTCACCTCCATGCGGCTCTCCTGTTCCAGTGGCTTCAGCCCGGCAAACAGGTCGTGCTCCTCCCCAGCCCCGCCCTCGGCCTTCTCTTCTTCACCCCCAGCCCCATCCTGGGCGTTCAGATAATATGCCTGGTAGTCGTCATCCTCCTCTCCGACTGCAGTGGCTGCCTCTTTGGTTTTGGGGAGCCCATTGCCACTCTCATCTGTAGAAGGGAGGTCATCCCGGGTACAGACCTCCCCAGGCAGTAGGCCACGGGGGCCAGCAGAAGCTGTGGGAGGCTCAGGCCCTTCTGAGAAGTACACACCACCATCTTCTTCATAAGTATCTGGGGGTTCAGGAAGGAAGGTGGAAGGACCACGGGAGCCACCAGGAGGAGGGCAGGGTGGCGGGCTCTCAGGGAATCCACCAAAGGTGCTGGCCTCTGCACCCAGGGCCAGGCTGCTGTCATCCAGACTCATCTCAGCCAGATCCGGCTCCAGGGAGCTGTCTTCACTGCTCAGCCGTCGCTTGCTCCCACCGCCTGCTGAGCCCTTACCCCCACTGCCAGCCCCACCCAATGCCTTCGCTTTGCCCCCACCTGGACCCATTTTATGCAGAGACTTATCTCCTCCCTCAGCAGAAAGGCGGCGAGGACCCCGCTGCGATGAGGCGACCCCCTCACCCAATCCCTTGCGCTTGGCCCCAGGCTCCTTGGGCCGCACAGCTGGCTCAGAAGGAAGAGATCGGGGCCGCTCCCGGGATTCCTCCAGGCCCCCAGATCGGGAGGCACCTGGCCGAGGGGGCAGGGCTCGGGCCCAGCACAGTGCCAACTTCCGGTCGGTGCCACTGTAGGTGACACCAGGGAGTGGGTAGGCCTCTTCCCAGTTGAAGTAGCAGGCCTCCACCGCTGGCCGGAAGCCAGGAAAGAGCCGCTCCAGGGTCTTTTTGTGTTGTCCCCGCTTCACATTCTCAATCACCTTCAGTTGCCACTGGCGTAGCTGTGCACACAATTCCCGGCGGCTGTGGGAACAAAGTTGGGGAGGTTGCTGGGGGGCTACCCTGAGAAGGGATGGAAGGAGATAGAGTAGGCATAAACCCCAAAAGGAGGGTACAGGGAGGGACCTAGGGAAGAACTTCTTGAGCCAGCCCATACACTCACTCCAATACTGAGGTATTTGGGAAAGTGGGACCTATTTAGGGGAGAGAAGGAAAAGAGCTTCTCGGAAGGACTCCTAAATCACTGGTAACCTAATGCTCCACACCTCCCGTTTCCCTAGGACTAGAGGAACAGTATGTTTCTATGTGCACATGACATGAGGGCTTGGACTGTCCTGGGCTGGCCCAGTATTGTGCTGTGGTGAGCCTAGGGGGAGACTCACCGCTGGGGGCTGAGTGCAGGGTCCAAAACAGCTAGCCTCCACAGTGTGACCATCTCATCGCACATGCTGGCACACGCATGGGCCGCCACCTCTGACTGCCCATTGCTACGGCCCGTGTGCCCACTGGCGCTGCTGTGTGAGGCTGAGGTGCGCACGCTGTACCACCAACCTGTTATCTGGAAACAAAGAGGGCTCTGAGATGCCCCTAATAGCTTGGAGAAATAAAGAGCAGCCCTCCCCAGTGTTCCTCTCAGAAAGAGGTAAATAAGGTTAAGAGAAGGAGAAAATGAACCACAGTGGGGCTACCCACCTCTGCGAGGTTACCTGTTCATAGGTGAGGCACTGGTCAGTGAGGATTTCCAACAAAGGGGCAGCATTGCTGTCCCTCCGTTTGAACATTTCCCGCACGATGCTAAGTAGGTTCCAGACCCCCTCTGGCTCACGGCCCCTGAGAGGGCGCAGCAGACATGCCCATTCAGCAGCAGCTGGAGGCTCCGTGGAAGACAGATACATGGAGTTCACATCACTGTGAAGGTAATGGAGTGAAAATGATGACCCTAAGGTGGGGCTGCATAAAACAGGTGAAAGTGCACCAGGGCTTGGACACAAAAGGGACCCTGACCCAAAATACAGAGTGTAGGAGACAAAAGATGTCCGAGACAAAAATTCTTGAGGCACAGGCATTAACAGAACAAGGGATCTATTAACAGCCTGAGGGATGTTCCCTTCCACAGACACAGGTACAAAGAGATCCAATTTACCTGAAGACCACAGGTGAAGGTCCACAGAACTTGTGTAGCGTCTTCTTGATGTTGTCAGTGAGTGTTGACTCATCCAAATACCATGTACTCTGGTCAGAAGCAGAGGGCCCTGCTGTGGGGTCTGGGAGTGATAGGCAGTCAGTTACCTAGAGATAGGGGCCTGGATTCACCTGACAACAGCAAGCTTTTAGCAAGTGGTGCTCTGCACCACCAGCTTTCTTCCTTCCGATTGCCTTTCCTTCCCTCCACTCACCTGGGGCTCCACACACTGTATTGATGGCTGTTGACTGGGAAGAGAGGAGTTCATCCAGAAGACGCTGAGCTGTGGGGAGGATCTGAGGGGGAAAGGGACAAAGGCATAGGTGACCCAAGGAGGCCTTGGCCTAACATGAAGACTAATATGCAATCCTGGAGCTTAGAGGTAGAGAAGGGTATCCCAACCTCACTCACCTGCTGAGGGAGCTCACTGATGAGGTATTGAGCAAACTTCTGCAGCTGGTCCCTCTGCAGCCGAGACAGGGACTCTGAGACGGGAG
Organism: Paguma larvata; assembly: GCA_030068075.1. Classification (NCBI taxonomy): domain Eukaryota; kingdom Metazoa; phylum Chordata; class Mammalia; order Carnivora; family Viverridae; genus Paguma; species Paguma larvata. Next base: position 66,664,112 of record CM057837.1, read on the forward strand.
CACGCAGGCAGACTGCAGAAGCCTGAAGGAGACACAGAGAGAAACAGAACAGCTGAGAAAAGGTTTGCTGACACGTGAGCTGGGGAAAGACAGGCAGATTAAGGGAGGCAAGGTGGCTCACACTGTGGCCAGGCATGCAGCAGAGAAGGGGGGGATGGAGTGTAGGATAGGGGCCAGGATAAATTGGGAGGGCCTCACGTTGTGGATGCGGAAGAGACACAGTGCCACGACGTGAGTGCACCATTTGGCCCCAGCCCCACAGGTGCAGCTGCAGGAAGTGACCCGGCAGCGGTCAAACATCACAGCCACGTTGTAGGCCCCTTTGGGGGGGACCATCTGAGGTGGCACCACTGTAGCACTCAGGTGGAACCCTGGGGAGAAACATGGGTACGGTCAGGGAGAGCCATCAAGACATAATCCTCTGCCTTCATCCCTGGCCCTGCGGTTATTCCGACAACCTGATCTAGCTTATTGCAGTAGGTCCTTAATTCATAACGCAGGGGATGGGCGGAGCAGGGGTGCCACAGGGTATGACGGGACCCTTACCTATCTGCAGTGGGTCTTTCACAGCCCTCATGCGGAACAGCTGGTCCCCTCGCTGGAACTCATCTGCACTGCCATTGGCCAGGCACGAATACAGCCTGGGAGTGAAGAAAAGTACACAGCCACAACTCAGCAAATAACCTGTCAAAGACCAGAATGCCCTGGACACACTCTTCCCAGTGTCACTCCCTCTTATCCCAGGCATTCCTCCCCTTGTCTTCTTCTTACCACAACCCCAAACACAAAATCTCCTTTGCGAGGCAACCCAGCACACAGTGTGAAATATCAGGACCCACTCCCCACCATCAGCCCTTTAGCCTCACCGGATATCCTCTTCATTCTCAGGGAAGCTCCAAAAAGCAATTCGGAGCTGTAGCTGCTCAGGCACTGGGGGATAAACTTTCTCCACCACTTCAAATGGGATATGAAATGCCACCTGCTTTGCTGATAGTTCCACCAATGGGATCACAAGTCCATCTTCAGAAACAAAGGTTTGGGTGAGGGTAAAGAGAAGGGGAGATGAAAAGGGTCATGATTACCTGGCATCGATGCCAGTGCCTAACAACTTGGCCCCACCTTCACTCTGAAAGAAAAGGCAGATCTGGATGAAAAACCAAGGGACCCTCCTGTTAGGATACATTAACCCTTAAGACTCCATCTGGGGGAAGGAAGCTAACCAACTGCAGCCCACAGCCTGCGACCTAAGGTCTAGAACAGAAGATATCAGGGATATCCCACAAACTCCTGGCCAAACAAGTGTGTTCCAGGATCCTAGCAAGTAACCCCTCTCACATGGCTTGGCATCTAATTTCCCTTATATCTAGCACTTTAGATTCATATTACATTGTTAATGTCTCTCCTCTGACATTCTCTTCTCCAACAGCTTTTTTACTATCCCTTTTTCTCTAGATGATTCTAGGCCTCTAACTAAGGAGAGAAGACAGACCAGAGCCCAAAGGAGTTAAGAGAGGGACCTCCACTAGCAAGAGAGGATGCATGTCCCTTGGCACACCTGAACCTTGGCTTCCTACAATGGAAGCCTGGGAAGGGGGATGGGGAGGAAGATGGGTTATCCCAGGGGAACAGCTGCTGCTCCTGAAATCACCTGGAGTAGGATTGAGTTACCACTCAAGGTTTCCCATACTGTTTTAATCAACAAATGGTGAGGGGCGCCTAGGTGGCTCGGTCGGTTAAGTATCCAGCTCAGTTTTGGCTCAGGTCAAGGTTTTCATGGTTCAGGAGTTTGAGCCCCACATGGGGTTCTGAACTGACAGTGCAGAGCCTGCTTGGGATTCTCTCTCTCCCTCTCTCTCTGCCCCTCCCCTGCTTGCTCTCTCTCTCTCTCAAAAATAAATAAAATTTTTTTTAAAGGTGAAACACAACAGACTACATACATATTTCACCAAATTGCTAGTCAAATTAGAAGACAGATCAGGAAATCATGGAGCTAAAAGAAACCTCTCTTTTAAAAAAAGTTGGGGCGCCTGGGTGACGCAGTCGGTTAAGCGGTTAAGCGTCCGACTTTGGCTCAGGTCGTAATCTCGAGGTCCGTGGGTTCAAGCCCTGCGTCAGGCTCCGTACTGACAGCTCGGAGCCTGGAGCCTGGAGCCTGCTTCGGATTCTGTGTCTCCCTCTCTCTCTGCCCCTCCTCCTCTTACAGTCTGTCTCTCTCAAAAATAAACATTAATAAATTTTAAAAATTAAAAAAAAAATTAATCTTATTTTACAAGTGAGAGACTGAGAGTAGCCCGGGATAGCAGCAGGTTTGGAGAATGATATGCTTTTCTAGATTTTAACCTACTCAGGAAGATATCAATGTGTTGAAAATTTTCACCGACGTGACTTCAGTTACTTCCCTCAAAGAGAAGGAGCTCTAAGCCCCAAAACTACCCACACATGCAAATGTGAAAAAGCAAAGAGACCACAGAAGACCCACAGTGAAACTGCCTATGATCTTTGTGCATGTGTGGGTGTGTGTGCACAGAACATACGCTACCTCTCCAACTGAAGTTGAACATTACCACTCCTAACAAGTGACATATGTACATTTCTCTTTGTCCCAAAGGCGTGCTAGAAATCTCTGCAAGGAAGTTGGGAAAACAGGACTCTTGGAATGGCCGGAGTACAATCACAATCCCAACTGCTGAAAAAAGTTGGCTTGCACTGAGGCCCAGAACAAAAAGTGTGCCATGAGGAAGGCAGGGCAAGGATGTGGTAAGTCTTGAGCCTGTGGAGCTTCACTTATCATCACTCTCCCCTCAATCCCCTTTAAAAAAAGCAAAATTCTTCACAGCACTAATCAGTTAATTCATTGAAAGACCCTAGGATGAAAGAAACTCAGCTCAAAGTGGGAAGAGCATTTCATAAGGAGACTCTAGAGACAATTACCTACACTCTTCCCCAGGCCCCAGATAATAGAAATCTAAGGCTCTAATCCAGTGGTCCCAGCTTCTGACAGATCTTCAATATGGCCAAGAAACAAGCCTCTGATTTGAACCTATGTTGACTATGGAATCTCCAGTTTACCTCCACTTTCCTGAGTGAATTAATCCCTCCTCGGTTTAGCTAACAAAAAGCTCCCAAGGCACTTTGCAATGGGGGTGACACGACTCAAGTGGTCCCTTCTCCACAATCCACTCCCTGCCCACCTTCTCTTCTATTTTCTGGCTTGCCGCGGGGTGCACTCGGTAAGTATTCTCAAGTCAGAGGAGTTTTTTCTCCTATCCCATCACTAAGGCAAATAAATCACAAAAGATTTACTTTCTGTCGCTAATTGTATCCAACCCAGAATTTCCCAGCCATCACTCCAACACACACGCGCTGGTGTGGAGAAGCCAACCCTAGGAAGACTGGAAAAGCGAGTCCAGAAGTCTATTCCAAGCAGCTTGGGACAGCTCGCGGTCCGGGACAGCTCCCGAGCAGGGACAGCTCCCCAGCAAGGCCTGAGCAGAGCCAGCCCGCTCCCTTCCCCCCAGCTCACCCTTACCTCGCATTCTGGTACCGCCACTGCCACCTCCGCCACCGCCGCCAGTGGGGGAATTGGGCCCCGCTGACTGTTTGCGCCATCCCCGCCAGTTCTGGCAGAGACTCTCGGCCTCGGAGATGAAGGAACAGAGCGAATCCTCCTCAAAGCGGTCCGAATCTTCGAATGAAAAGCGCTCTCCGTCCTCCCACTCCGCGAACATCAGCTCCATGGGGCCTGCACCCCCCGGGGCCGGGTCCCCCCCCGCGGATCCGGGGCCTGAGCCGCCGGCCGGGGGCTGAGGGGAGGCCCGGGGCCTGAGGGGCGAGCCGGGGCTGGGGGTGGCCGGGGCGCTCAGGGCGGCCGTGCCGGACGAGGATCTCAAGCCTGGGAGGGATATGGGACTGGGCCTCGCCCAACTGCGAGGTGCGAACGGGGATCGTGGCCAGTATCCGAGACTCTGGGCCCGGACGAAGCGCTCGGCAGCCGGGGCCTCTCCGCGGCTGCGGCGCCGCCTCCCCCATCAGCTGATCTGAACTTCCGGCCGCGCCGGCCACCACCACTTCCGCCCTCACGCGCTTGGGAACTAGACCTGGTACGGGCAGATGTAGAGGACCCGTTTGTTTAATTGCTATATTTCCTGCCTTTTTTTCCCTCGAATCACCCTCAGATACTGTAAGAGGGAACCAACTACCAGCGATATATGAAATGACTACAAATCCCAGCAATAACTCGGCGTCCATAATGTCCGCAAGGAATAAACAGCCGCCATGAATGCCGGGAATCGTAGGCTGTCAAGCGATAACACAGAACAACTGGGTGGAGTTATTGTCTCAACTCCGGATTGGCCCTGGGGCCGCATCACCCTCTGGGAGTTGTAGTCCAAAAGCCTCCATTCCATTAGACTTTTTCTAGGGTCTCATCAGGAAAGCACCCTGAAAAAAATACATTTGATTTCGGGAAATGGTTGTACTGTTTTGTCAGTGGGTCCTTTGCATTCAGGAGTTCTTGGCCTTTTCTTGGGCTACGGACCCTTTAGCAGCCTGGAGAAGTCCCTGGACCTCCTTCTCAGATTGTTTATAAATGCACAAAATATAAAACTTAAAAAGGAAATGAATTATGTTGAAATTATCAAAATATTAACAAAATTTAACAAATTTGCAACATAGTAACACTTCTTTATTTACACATTAAGTAAAATCCAGCAGCAAGTGTAACAAGTACCATAATTTTGAAGCTAGTGATGGGTATAAATATTGGGGTACCTGCAACCTACTACATGAAAATATTACAATCTCATACAGGTATTGCTGATACTGTGGTTTGTCTCCCATGGTCCTAACTGAAATGCTAAATTTCAGTTGTGGTTAAAGATAAAAATTTTTTCCCATCCATGTCCACCGACTGGGAAATCTATTAACCCTAGGTTAAGAACTCCTAAGTCCAGTCCAAAGAGCCTAGGTATTAAGCTTCTTCCTATAACTAAAAGTCTCAGCTTTCAGAACGAGGCGACTGCAGTCCTCTACCCATGCGCTCTGAGGCCTATTGGAAGAGGTTGCTGTGTGGGTCAAGGAGGCAAGACCACTTCTTTATCTTAATAAAAATCTTAATATCTTATCCCACTGGAGCTTTAGAAACCCCACTGATCTTTGTCTATCTAATGCTGCAAGGTATATAGAAAAGGTTAAGTCAATTAAGCCTGAAAGGGCAGAGTATACATAAAATGCCATATAATTGTTTCTAATATCAAGGGGTCACAAAAGTTAATGCCTTCAGCAACCAGGTGGATAACTTAATGAGAGAAGTGAAAAGGTGATGCACAAAGAAGATAATGGCCAAATAAGTTTCAGTTTCACCATTAGGAAGAGGCCAATGGCGAGGTCCCTAGAGAATGGAGACAAAAGATAATCAGCTCTACTTGATTATTGCCGTGCAAGGATAAGAAATTGGTGTTTACAGGTCCTTCTATTTTTTTTTTTTAATGGAAAGCTAATAAGTGGATTTTTTTAATGACAATTTTCCTATTTTTGAAGGTGGCCATCCGATTTAAAAACTAATTTCTAATTGTGTTGGCTAAATAAAATACATCCGCAGTAACCTTGATCATCAGTTTGTGAACTTCTGATTATTCTGGGAGCATTTTGCAGGGACTCTGCACAAAACAGGTAGTCACTAAATACAGATACCGAAAACTCAGCATATAGGCACACTTGAACATCCTTATTGCATCCAAAGGCAAGGGCACTAAATGGTATAAGGACTTCAAATGCAAAACAAGATGAAGGTTTTTATCCTTCACCTGGGGCAAATCAAGAAGCAAAGAACTTCCAGAGTCTAGGGAAGGATACAGAGTTCAAGTATAGAGGGAGAACCTAATCTACAACAAAGGCCAAGTTATCTTGAGAGGATTTTATTTCAAAATAAAGCACAACTTCCACCAAGACAATGATTCCAAAGGGTGAAAAGGTGCCTTGCCTCCTTTCACCCTCCAAATAGAGCATGGCAGTGCAAATGTCTCCAAAACACCTCTGCATAGGTCTCAGTAGCTAACAGTCCAGTCATTGAAAATGCTTCTCCATTTTCAACTGACATGAGATTTGTTAGGAAACCTCTGTAACAATTTATTCATTTTCTTGGGGGGTAAACCCCCAGATTCTCCCAACGTGTCCTGGATTGATCTCATCTTTCGCGCTGCCTGAAAAGACAGAACAAAAACAAAAATGACAGCTCTAAAGTTTGTCCTGACCTAGGCCAACAGTTCTCACAATACCACAAAGCACATTAATACATTAACCAGCCTGGAAATACCTGTGTCATCGTCCCAGTCCCCTTTCAACAAAAGGGACTTGAGACCTGCAGATGACTGTATGACCTGAAGCTACCATGCTAGCTAGCTAAATTCTAGGCTAAAATCCAAACAACCTGCCTTTCACTATCTTTAGTTCTATTTCAGGTAATGTTTATTTGAGCAGCACGTTAAATTTTACGGAGTGGTTTTTCCCATGTAATTTCCCTTTATGTAATACAAAATTCTGTAAGGTGGGCATTAATATTAACCTTATTTTATATCGGTATAGCTAAAGCTTAGAGCAGTGAAACAAATCACTCAATATCATATTGCCTTCAAAACCACTGTTTCCACTTTGGCGTTAGTGGAATCCCTCCAACTTTCCTCGCTTTGTACAATTGCTTGTATCCCCTCCCCACCCTCATTCTCCTCCCAAGATGACACCCTAAGAGCCTTCTGTCACCTCAGCCCTCGAAGCACAATCGAAGAATTCCTGGATCTCTTTTCTGCACGCTTCGTCGCGGAATTCATTCTGCTTCCAACATGCCATCATCACCGACATTTCTGTGATACAAGTCGCCTCTGGAGGAGCAGAACGCGAAGACCCTCAGTCACCCTTAGCTTATCTTGTAGCCCTACCACCCAACCGCCTGGTACATCCCTCGGACTTCTGCTCTGGGAGCCTCTTCGGCTCCGACTGCTCACCGCCCCTCTCCCGGCGTCGTTCCCCGACACGGTTGGCTAGGATGAGCGGCTTGTTGGGCTTCAGAATAGGCTTCCGCGGATTTCCCAGCCGCGCTAGCCGACCCCGCAGGCTGGGCGTCGCCATTATGCACCGAGCTCCCGACAGGCATTGCGTCGCCGTGCGTGACCCTGCGTAACCCCTACGCAGGCTCATGAGTTCGAGCTCAACGAGGCTCGGCGCGCCCCTGCGGAAAGCTAGGCAGCCTGCCTGCTTCCTTTTCTTCGCTTGATAATCTTGCTGCTGGGTTCGGGCACCGGTCGGTCAAGACCTGTGTGCAGGTTAGGAGGAGAGTCTGTGGGGCTCGTACGCTGACCTAGGCCGCTCTTTTGTGGGCTCCGGGCCCTGAAGTCTCCGGGCGGTCTTAACCCGTGAACATCCAAGAAAGGGCCAGATAAGTGGACACTCATTTATCGGGGTAGCTGGCCGAACTGGAGGGTGATTGACATAAGCAAGGGCAGAGGATGGGACCGAATCAAAATATGAGACCTTAAGATGTGAGATTGGGACAGATTTTTATTATGTTTTTAACAAGTCTTCAAGAACTGTTGGATTTTACTACCTTTAAAGCACCCCGAAGCCATAAAGAAAAATTATGCTCATTTAGCAGTGACTACTATTTATATATCATTTCTTCTCCTTTGTAATGATCTCACTGGATAGGGTGAAGTTTAAGCACTTTGGCATTCATTGTCTAATTTAAGACTCTCTCCAATCCTGTGAAGATACTTGGTGGTATCATTCCTATTATTAGACTTGGCCCTTCAGTTGTGATGGCTAGGTTCATCAGACTTGGCTCTAAGTGACTTTTAGGTGTTTACAAAAGGCAGTTCAGGGGCACCTGGGTAGCTCAGTCAGTTAACCCTCTGATTTCAGCTCAGGACATGATCTCACAGCTGCTGGGTCCCAGCCCTATGTGGGCCTGGAGGATTCTGTCTCCCTTTTGCTCTCAAAAATAAATAAAACATACAAAAAAAAAAAAACAAAAAAGAACTCCGTTCTAAAATGTGCCAAGGATTCTCAAGGCATTTAGAATTGAACTTCAAGAAATGTATCTGGTAATGGAAGCATAATTTGAGCAAGTTTTTAGTTCATAAGAGGACTACTTCGGAGAAGCAATATGTATTTGGTTGTGTAAAATTTAGTGTGCTTTATAAAATCATTTATCACAGATGTTTAATCTTCCCATTGGTCTCTGCATGACTGGTTCTTCTTCTGTTCTCCGTTCCTGTCAGAGAGACTTTCCCTGACTTCCCATATCTCTGCACTATCAAGCTGTTTTATTTTCTTCATAGCACATATCACAGTCCGATTTATCTCGTTCATTTATTGTGTGTTTATGGCCCCTTACTTACCACCGATACCATTTAAAATGTAAGCACCACAAGAGATAGGACCTGGTCTTAACTGAATTCCCAGTACCTAGAATAGTGATAATACTTGTTAAGTAAACAAGTGTTTCACATATTTTTCAAGTCTCCAAGTGTATCATACTCAGCCCAGAAATGCAATCAAGCAGCAGACACTGTTTAAAAAGAAACCATTTATTATACAAAATGAAACCTGAGATTATAGGATATTGCAACACATGGGGTAATAAAGGCATCAGCCCCATGCTCCACCCCCAGTCCAAGAAACTGATTCCTAATCAGGCACTTCTACCACCAATAACCCTAAGCTTGCTGCCGTTTAGAGCAAACTGAGCCCCAAACCAGAGAAAATTCACATTGTTTGCTTTCTCTTCATATAGGTTCTGCTTTCTCTTGTGGAAATGTAGCACCTGGCTTACCTTGCTCTTTTATGAGTATTTTTATGGTAATAGGATTAAAAGAGAAAGTCTAGGAAGCCCTGTCCGCAAAGCAGGCCTGAGTCTCCAGCCACTATCATTCTCAAACAACCGGCCCACTTTATACATAAAAGTGCTAAAGCAATGCCAATCTGAACTGGTGTAATTAGGAGAGGTAAGGATGATTCTACACTTTGCATAACCACCACTTACCCTTTTTATTGCACATAATGAAACTTGAGTCCTAACCTTAGTTTGCATTTAAGTAATGTGTATTTTGCACTATAAATCAGCACCTGCATTTAAATAGATTGCAAGTTTAGAGGCGCCTGGGTGGCTCAGTTGGTTGAGCATCTGACTTCAGCTTAGGTCATGATCTCAGCTCATGAGTTCGAGCCCCACATCAGGCTCTGTGCTGACAACTCAGAGCCTGGAGCCTGCTTCAAATTCTATGTCTCCCTCTCTCTCTCTGCCCTTCCCCCACTCACGCTCTATCTGTCTCTCAAAAATGAATAAACATTAAAAATAATAATAATAATGATAATAATAATAAACATAAAAAAAAAAAAGAAGGGGCGCCTGGGTGGCTCAGTCAGTTAAGCAGCCAACCTCAGGTCATGATCTTGCAGTTGAGTTCGAGCCCCGCATCCGGCTCTGTGCTGACGGCTCAGAGCCTGGAGCCTGCTTCGGATTCTGTGTCTCCCTCTCTCTGCCCCTCCCCTGCTTGCTCTCTGTCTCTCTCTCTCAAAAATAATGAACATTAAAAAATAATAATAAAAAAAACTACACCAAAATAAAAATAATTAAAAAAAAATAGATTGGAAGTTTAGAAATCAAGAGTCCTGAATTTGACTCTTTTTATGGGTCCACACTAACCCAATTTTAATAGTATGTTTGAAGGTCTATCTTCCCTTCTTGTGCTTTCCTGCAGAAGCCCAAACAGGTTAAGCAAACTTCCCATGCTGTTGTGAAGGGTATTTCTTTACTAAAAGATGAAATGAAAAAAGAACCACTCTGACAGTGAAATCCAGTCTAAATTAGGGCTCTCCTTGGCCGCATCCTTAGATGTCATAATATTAAGTGTGGGACCCTAGTTGTTGAACCACCTTACATACACACACACACACACACACACACACACACACAACTGGTTGTATGTATGTGTATATATAAGTACATACACACATTAATTAACAGATACACTGATAAGCTATAGAACTTCTCTAGTAATAATTCATTAATATTACATTACAACCAGAGTAGCTTTAAGGTCCAAGGTATTCTTTCTTGTTCCACTGGCCCTGAAAAAGCTAATGGTCTCCCTGCCACTAAGCTTTATTTTGAAACCAAAGCAATAAAAGGTTTGGCTATATCCCCAAATCTGCCTAACAGCTTTGTATTTAGCCAGCCAGTTGTGGTGGCTATCCATCTCTCAGCCCCTTGAGCTGGTGTGCTCCATCAAAATATAGTCTCGGTAAGTACTATAAAGTTGAACAGAAGGATATCAGTAATAGAAGGAGTGAAGTTGGAATATTCATCCCACATAAAGTGAAAAATCCTACATAATATGAAGTAATTACTGCAACTGTATTGTTGGGCTGTTTTTTCCAACATAATTTTCATGACTCTTTGGAGGAAATGGGACTTTTGTAGCATTTAAAAATAATAAAATATAGGGAAGAGTTCATTAGGCAGACAGAAAAGACCAAAGACCTATAAAAATCTCCAGTTTGGTTCGCCTTCATCTATTTTAACATTTCAAAATCATTTAAATATTATATTTTTTTTCTGCCATCATTTCCAGCCTTAATCTCTATCTCTAACCTAAAATAGAGCAGGACAATTTATTAAATTGACATGACATATATTAGCCATCGGATCTTTCTGTTCATGAGATAAGAAAGAATTCCAATTATTCCCTAAAAAAAGAAGCAAACCGGCAGTAAGAAAAGCTGTCAAAAATCTATAGCAAGTTAATGCAGAGGAGAATGAATGTGGGATGGTGGCATCTTCATCAGATATTGTGGAAAGCCAGGAAAGAAAAAACCATTAAAAAAATTTCTTTTAAGTTTACTTTTGAGAGAGAGAGAGAGAGACAGAGCATGAGAAGGTAGGGGCAGAGAAAGAGGAAGACACAGAATCCGAAGCAGGCTCCAGGCTCCAAGCTGTCAGCACAAAGCGCAACATGAGGCTCAAACTCACAAGCTGCGAGATCATGACTTGAGCCAAAGTTGGACACCCAACCGAGTCACCCAGGCGCCCCAAGAGAAAAACATTTAAAATAAAAGTCTGACATCAAGGGCAAATAAATGATATAAAAAATACAATCCAAAGAACTATAATACAACCCACCAGGTCGTTTTATACAATTTATAAAGCAGGAGAGAAGAGACTCGGAAAGGTACTGAATAGGGGGTGCCTGGGTGGCTCACTTTGGCTCTGGTTGTGATCTCGCAGTTCATGGCTTCGAACATGTTCAATGCAGAACATGGCTGCGTTGGGCTCTGCATTGGTGATACAGAGCTTGCTTAGGATTTTCTCTCTTTCCCCCTCCGTGACTTGCATTTTCTCTCTCAAAATAAATTTAAAATAAAAAATGTTAAAAAAAAAAAAAAAAAAAAAAGGAAAGGTAATGAATAATGAAGAGTTAAAGGAACAGCACAGAAGTTTTAAGACCCTACTAAACCGGGCCCAGCTTACCTCATTCTTAGCCAAGTACCAAGGTGTTGTTCCAGTCACAGTTAAGAGGATGAAAGGGCTAGAGAAAGATGCAATTCTTTAAAAATTCTGTTGGATCAGCACTTTGAAACAAGTAGGTGTTTTAGGCTTCTGTTTTCCATTAATCCAAGTATTAGAGGCCTTCATCTCTCCTTGAGGAGAGGCTCTATTACCACAAACTGAGACACAGGATACACATCATTAGATAAAAATATCTGTGGATATAACTGGAATTCCTTGAACTCATAATAAGACAGTGTTCATTTAGGGTTGTGCAACAGATGCCCCTCATGTCCCATGGTAGAATAAGGACTTCCATCTCCTTAACTCTACCAATATAAAGGCTCTTGCAAGGGTAATTAGAGATTTTGGTTCCTTTTCATGAAGATCTCATGTAGGTAATCCCAAAATTTCCTCTGCTTTGTCTCATTGTTGTGGATCATCGCAGTGAGAGCTTCCCCCTGGTCCAGACCTTGCCAGTAATCTTGCAGCCACATCTCCTTCCAGCTGAAACATCAAAATGGGAGTTGGATTATGGAACCTCTGCACAGCTATGAGTCCTGCCTTCTCTGAATGGGGCCAAAGAAATCTTAAGCAGATACAGCAGTCTCTGGCTAAGACACGGCTCTGCTTTGAAGGGAAGAGAATGTGAATTAAATCTTGTAGTCTAGCAGTACTACAGGTGACTGTAAGCTGCAAACACAAATCTATCACACAGCCCACCCGCAATGAATTAAACTTCCTGACTTGCCCACTCCTGGTTCCCAAATGTGGAGGGAGTTTAGAGGAAGGCAGGGCAGGGAGGCAGACTATGGAACCAGTAGTCTATTTAGATGGTTACCTTATAAGTTGCAACTTTATTTCAATAATCAAAATGAAGGTGTAGTGCTGTCTAAAGTCTAGATAAAAAACCTTTTTTAATGTTTTACACTTTTTTCTAGTAAATCATAATATGTTCAGCATAAATTAGATACAAATTACATTTGATGGAGGACTCCATTCCCAGAATGAAACTGTGCCAGCACTATGTATAAACAGCCCTCTGCTGCCATCCACTGTGCAAGTCTGTCTCTGCAGGCCATCTAGCAGTCTTGCTTTCTTAAGCTTAATAATCTTTTATCACCTCTCCCTGAACAGGTGTGGTTTGCTGCAAGTGACTTCAGCATTTTCCCACCCCACCTCCCGTCCTGACCTTGTTTCCCAATGCACCACCTTCTGCCACCTAGTGCAGTAGCTTCCTCACTTCTCCAACCCACGCTGCCCACCAGTGTTCATTACTATCTATTGAAAACATTCCTTCTGTTCTGTTTAGGGTGAAAACATAATTTATCGCCCAAATTAGGGTACTTTTAAGAGGGAAAGGAGGTACTATATGGGGCGCCTGGGTGACTCAGTCACTTAAGGGTCCGACTTAAGCTCAGATCATGATATCACGGCTCGTGAGTTCGACCCTGTGTCGGGCTCTGTGCTGACAGCTCAGAGTCTGGAACCTGGTTTGGATTCTGTGTCTCCCTCTTTCTCTGGCCCTGCCTCACTCACATTCTGTCTCTCTCTCCCTCAAGAATAAATAAACACTAAAAAAAAAAAATTAAAGAGTGAAAGGAAGTACTATTAATAATTGTGCCACTCACGGTAACAGATATAAACCTTGCTGCAGACAAACCTCTCTCAAAATACCCAACTTTGTATTGCTTATCCACAACCCCACCATTTCGAAGGTGCTAAATAAACAGCTGAGTTGATTTTCTGGACAGTCCAACTCCTGAGTCTGGTATTCAGGCTATGTACAGCCTGGACCCAGTTTATCTGCCCAACTTTGTCTCTCCCTCATCACTTCCCTAAACAGGCAGGCTCCCTCTGCTCTGGTTGAAGGCTTTTTTGAATCACTACTGGCAAACATTGCTCACATAGGCTGATTTTCATAGGCGGTTGCCTTGAATTCCACTTTGCATCTTTTCCTGAGCTTTTTCAGTTTGTCCCTATCTCCTAATTAGACACTTGACACCTTAAAGGCAGAGTAAGCCCATGTCATACTTTTCTTATACAACGATCTCCTCAGTACCTGCTAGTTCGCTGCCCACAGTAAGCAAGTAAGTAAACCGCTTGATTTGATGGCCACAGGGACCCCAGCTATCCTTACCTGTCATTCTCAGGAATCTCTTCCACACTGCCAAAGCCAGGTGTAGGCACTGGGCAGTCCATGTGTGAGGGCTGGGCAATGTGAGGTTCAGGTACAGGGATGTCCCCAGGAGAGGCTGCGTGGGCTTTCTCGGCCTCCAGCCGAGCCAGTTCATGGTCACAGACAAAACACTCAAAGCCATTGAGGTAGTTAGGCAGCAAAGGATCATTCACTCCCCACTCCCGATGCTTCAGACTATCCAGAAGGAACTGGTTGGTGATGCCCCCAGGTTGTTTGTATGCCAGGTATTTCATATATTCCTCATCATTCTTGTCCAGAAAGTCAATAAATTCTGCCAGCTTCTGAGGTGACTCAAAGTCATCAATGAGGATGATGGAGTGATTGTTGGGCATCCAGTCCCTCACAGACGGAGAGCCGCGATACACAGGCACAGCACCGAGATGCATGGGGCGCCACAGTTTCTCTGTCATGTAGTCGTCACAGATGGCATTTTCAAGGGCCAAGTGGAACTTATAGCGAGACAAGAAGGCCAAGAGCTCTGGATCTTCGGTGGTGGCTGTGGCTGTGTCCTGTAACCGCGGAGTCGGCAGCTCCCGATTTTGCAGGCATTTCCCGTAGGAGTCCACCTGTTCGGAATAGAGTACCGCCGTAAAGCGGATGCGGCGAGCCGGCCTAGACACCAAGGGTCCTGGCCTCCGCCCCGCGCGCCCCGCTCAACCCCCAGCCCCGCCCGGCCCCACCCACCGGGATGTAACGCATCAGCTCGCGCACGTAGCGGTCCCGGTCCGCAGGCACGTCGCAGTGGGACTGCAGATAGAGCAGCGGCGCGTAGCCGCGCTGGCGCCACTCTGCGCGCTCCTGTAGGGGAGGCGCTGCGCGGCGCAGATAAGCGGTCCCAGGCAGCCACTGCAGCGGCAACGGGTAGTCCGAATGGCGGCTGAAGGTGGCTGTAAGATTGAAGAGACGGATGCCCGGCCCGTGGCTCAGCAGGAAGTTGTTGAGAGGCGACTCCTCGTGAAGGAGTGCCCAGTTCTGATGCGCCAGGCGCGGCAGTGGCGCCTCAGAGGCACGAAAGTCAGTGCCGTAAAAGAGCAGCGCGCGCGTCCGCGAATGCTCCCGCACCCGTCGGTCCCGGGACGCCACGCACGCGCCGCGGGCGCACTCGATGCGCTCCGAGTCGCCCGGGAAGTGGGGAAATAGCCCCGGGCTCCACCACAGCAGCACCGGCAAATCCACGGCCTCCTCCCTCCCTGGCCGCGAGGTCCCGGGACTGCGCGCCACCCCCACCGCTCCCAGAGCCGAGGGCGGCCTGAAAACAGCACCATCCCACGGCTCCGACCAGCCCGCCTCCCCGCCGGTCTCCCCCTCGGCCATAGGCCCAGAGCCGCTGACCGCACAAACGCTAAGTACTCCCAGGGCGGCAAGCACAGCCCCGCTGCTGCCAGCCGCCATGTCCACTGTCAGCTGTCCCCCTCCCCTCCCGGCAGCATCAGGCTTCCGCCCTGCAGGGAGTAGCGAGCGACCAGACGAAGTCCTACGCCCACGGTGCGCGTGTGGCGCATGCGTAGTTCTGCTCAGCCTACCACTGCGGGGGAAGTGCTAGGCCTAGCAGCAACGAATGGGACGGAAAATGGTAAGTTACAAGTAAAAATGAGGCTGATTGTTACATCTTAATTTATTTTATTTCTTTACAAATTAAAGATGCATTGAAAAATAAACCAATGAAGAGAAATGAGAGGTCCAGGGCAGGGCATCCCAGGCTGGGAGCAGGCAAGCCTGGCCACCATCAAGCCTAGCCCTTGTCCTGCCCCAGCCAGTTCAGTTTGGAAGATAACGGTCGGCCACTCTGTCAATACCAGAGCTTGAGTGGTGTCCTGGCAGGAGAGAACAGAGCTCCAGCCACCTCTGTCTCTCCCCCCAACAACTCCCAGCTTGGAGAAGCAAGTGTTTCCAGTGGGAGCTCAGAGTGGGATGGGGCTGGCTCTGTGAGGTATTGCAAATTGATGACCAGGCTTCCTACAGAACCATCCAGGGTTGGAGCCTCTCCAACTGGGAAAGAGGCTGTTACCTCTCCCAGGTCTTAATATTCTTTGCAACTCATTTCCCAGGCTCATTCATCTCTGACAATGTGCCTCTATCCACTTTGTGATCACCAATCATTGCAGGAGAGAGAGAAGAGCTAATCAACCACTCTCTGTAACCTTTGACTTGGCTGCTGACTTCCAGGCCCAAGAAGGACAGACCAACCACTTTTCTCTCCACTATCTATGATAACCCAGCTCTTGTGCACCTGTATGTTTCATCCCTAATATAGGAAGTTTTTGATGACACTGAGCTGAATTAGCCCTTACCCACCCTCGCATAGTAACCCTGGGATTCCCATTCTTTCCTGCCTGCCCCTCTCTTCTTGGAGGCTGGTCTAAGGGGACACATAATATTGCCAGAGTCTGGGTGCTTCCAAATCCCCCAATACCGAATCATATACAGTGAACTGAGAAACTACATTCATTACGACAGGATTAGCAGGAAAAGGAGGGTAAAGTGAGGGGATAGGGGCACCTTCCATCAGCAGGACATGACAGAGTGGTAGGATACTTGATCCCAGAAAGGTGTCTCCTTATACTTCCCCCTCCCCCCAAAGAGATTGAGGTCAGCTTACATGACTTATAAGATAATGGAACTGTTCCAATTTCTCTGCCATCCTGGAGTACTTTCTGGAAGCTGGCCTGGGACCCTATGCCATTTACCCACTTGCTCTAGCTCAGTAGCTGCCGAATTTCCTTGTGCATATGACAGAGAAAGTCCACATAGGATGCTCCCCCACTCAAACTCTTGTCTTCCACCAGGAAGTGCTTGAACAGCATCTCCAGCTTGTCCTCCTGTTTCACCACGATAAGCTATGGCCAGAAGACAGGGTCATGAGGCAGAGTCAAAAGGAATTAAACGTGCTCTAAAATCCCATTATCCAATCACTGACTCCCACCCCCCATTCCAGGGGAGGGCTTAACAGGGTAAGAAATCCAGGGTTTAGATCAGTGTTACCTTCATGTACCGTGACCTCTGTGCCCTTAAGCTATCAATGAGGCCTCGCACCTTCTTGGACAGTGGATTATCCAGAACTGGCAGAACACTCTGCAACACAAAATTCATTTATCCTTATGGTAAGATTCTCTGAGTCGAGGCAAAATGGGGCAGCAAAGATTTATGCATTATCTGAAACAAGCCTCAGACTAATGATAGCACCCTCCCACCCCTCCAAGGATTCCCTGCTATTAAAGGGGACTAGCAAACAAACTTTACTGATTCCCACTCATATCACAAAATGTGTTTTCACACTCATATTCCCCTTGACTTCCTGCCCTCACCAAGCCACTGGTGATCTGACTGAAGGAGGAGACATTGAAGAGGCTCTGGACAACACCCTGTTGGACACTTGCTCCAACCCACAGGAAGAGGTTGAGCCCATTCTCCAGCAAATATATATCCCCACTGCTCAGACGCTCTTCAGATGCTCGAACCGCTGGTGGTTGAGTGGCATTCTCAATGGGAGACTTTGTCTAGACAAAAGGAAGGGGGCAGAAGGTTATTTACCAAGGACCATAAGACAAGTTTGCCCCCCACCACACACACATGAAATTTCAGAAAGCTAAATCAGTAACTCTCTGGGTGTGAAAATCACATCAGATAATGTAGGTTAGAAACAAATTCACTAGTGTCAACCACAGATAATATTAACCCTTCCCTTCCTCCTTCTATGATGCCCCTTTCTCAGTGCAATGTCTCACACCCCAGCCATTAGCCACACCAGTGGTAGGAGCCGAGGATAAAAGAAGACATTGGTCTCAGCCACATCCATGGAGGTAACCAGCTGTCGGACATAGGCACGGTCATCAGTAGTGACTTCAGCTCCAGGCTGCAGGACATCACTCTTCAACACACAGTTCAGGTAAACTGGGAGTAGCTTCATGCACTCAGGAAGGATCAACTGCAGGAGTTATCAAAGGAAAGTTAATGATCATGTGAAATCACTCCCAAATGCAAAAATTGGTCCCAACAATTCCTCCAACATGTTTGTCCCACCTGTCCTGCAGAGGAGGGGCTGGCACAGTTCTTTCTGTAACAGGCCAGGATCTGGGCACACTGAGTGATGAGAGTGTCACGAACAGTCTTCACAGGGCTATTTAGGACCCCCCGGTATGCTGGATGGGAAAGGGAGACAGCACAGTCACTGGCTAGCCACCCCATCACATGTGCTTTCCCACCATCACACCTACCCAGGAATGCTGAATCACCGACAACCACCTTTCTCTTAGCCCCAGTCCCCCCTCACCCTGCCTCTATCCTCACCAAACTTGGCCATGTAGTTGATGAGTGTGTCAGTCTCACAGTTTCGATACAGATCAGCCAGCTGGGTGCAGCAGTTCAGGGCCAGGTTGTGGATGCGGAGCCGTCGCTGCCCTGCACAGCTGGTGTAGAGCAGGGCACACTAGGGGAAGGGAGGAAAGAAGAACTCATACCCCTCCCTCACCAAAGCCCCCTGAAAAACTGCTCTTTTACTATATTAATAAGCTACAGGAAAGACATGAGCCATCCCTTCCCCAGCCTCTTCTAATCCTCTCCACCCACTTCTTATTCTCTTCCCTGCAGCCTATTTATATCCAGTACAATGATACTTGACAGTTCCTCCCTGATCCCTGCCTCCTGCCTGCTACCTGTAGGAGGGCTCCATTCTCTTCATTGAGCCGATCATCATGCTTGAACTCCACAGTCACTGTCTTGTCCCCATCCAGCCCAGCCAGCTCCACATCTGTTGTGTTGCTCATGTAGAAAGCCCCAAAGAAGTCTACAGCACGGATACCTGAAGCCACATGGATAGGGTGACGGCTACAGATATGACAGGTACCACTTGCCTCCCTCCCAGATTTAGCCCCCAACCTGCTCTTCTCCAACCAGGACTGACCAGTGCTTGTCCGAACACGCATCACAGCATCAAAGCCAACAACCTTCTGTACGTCCCGACGCAGGTCACTCAGGAACCGTTCCTGGTCATTCTCCACCTGCAGCCCCCCAGGCCCAGAGTCACATCACTGACTACGTAACATCCTACAGATTATCTCCCTGCATCCCCTCCACTCTACAAGCTGCTGAATCATAATAACAGTGATGATGATAATGATGATAACGATAATGATAGCTTTTAAGCATTTGCTACATGCCAAGTACCACATTAAGTATTTTACATATAACTACTCATTCCTGAAAATAAATCTTAAGTATTAAAATCCCATTTTACAGGGGCACCTGGGTGGCTCAGTTGGGAGTTCAACTCTTGATTTTGGCTTGGGTGTGACCTCACTGTCGTGGGACTGAGCCCCATGTCAAGCTCCACACGACTGGACGTGGAACCTGCTTGGGATTCTCTCTCTCCTTCACCATTTGCTTCTCTCTCTCTCAGAAAAAGGGGGGGGGGGTGGAAATCCCATTTTACAGATTAAGAAACAAAGAAACAATAAGTAATTTCTCCTAGGTTACATAATGAGTATTCTGGAGGGCCAGAATAACAACCCAAGACTGATTCCAAGCCCCAAGCTCCTAACCACTACGCTGTGACTCTCTTCTTTACATTATGGGGTCTTCTTCTCCAACAGTATTCCTATTAATGAGTCAGCAGCTAAAGAGCTGCTCCACACGTGGGCGTACATTCTCTGTACTGCTTCCACCTGCCACCCAAAGTCCCATGCCCTACCTGAAAGCAAGCATATTTGTAGACAGAGCCACCAGTGAGCTGGGGCACAACAGAGAGCGTGGCCACATCCACATACTGGTTAGGGAAGAGGAACAGGTCTACACAGCAGCCTTGGGCCACACACTCTTTGGCCAGGGTCTGATAGGCACCTGTCTGTGGCTGGAACAGAGTCTGGGGAGGAACAGGAGAAAACATTGGAATATCTCAGCTCTACCCTATTTGAAACTGTGTATTTAATGTGGGATATTCAAATATATGTAAGACTTCAGATCTACCTCATAAGCATTCGCAATAGTAGTAGAACATTCTCTTAAAAAGAAGAATCTATCAAGGGACATCTGGGTGGCTCAGTCAGTTGAGCGTCCGACTTTGGTCAGATCAGGTCATGATATCATGGTTTGTGAGTTTGCGCCACACATCGGACTCTGTGCTGACAGCTCAGAGCCTGGAGCCTGCTTCAAATTCTGTGTCTCCCCATCTCTTTGCCCCTCCCCGACTCGCACTCTGTGTCTCTCTTTCTCTCAAAAATAAACATTAAAAAAAAAGACGAATCTATCGAGCGCTTTGGGATGAGATGGGGTAGAGACATGTGGGAGCACTGGAGAAGGTTGGCAGTCATGGACCTAAGATGAGAAAGGGGAGACTGTCTCATCCCAGTACCCCTCAAGAAAGTTAAGAGTATTGCATCGTGGGGGCCCCTGGTGGCTCAGCTGGTTGAGCGTCCGACTTCAGCTCAGGTCATGATCTCATGGTTTGTGAGTGTGAGCCCCGCATAGGGCTTTCTGCTGCCATCGCAGAGCCCGCTTCGGATCCTCTGTCTCCCTCTCTCGCTGCCCCTCCCCATCTAATGCTCACACACACTCTCTCTCTCAAAAATAAATAAACATTAAAAAAAAAAAGAGTATTGCATTATGAAGAGTCACCACCTTCCTCTGTAATGGAAAGTTCTCCCCCCATCTCCCAATCCCACACCTTCTCCTTGTCTGTGTTGATCAACTTCCTGTCGTCTCTGTTCTTCAGTTTCCCTGGGGCCTCTGCAATGGGCAGGGAGGTGTGGAACAGAAACAGCTTCCCTGCACACTCAGCAGCCTAGGAAAGAGAGGACTACTTGTTCATTCTTTCCTTCATTCAGCTATTAATCATTCATTCATCCCTTCCCTTGTCATTTATTTGGTGCCAATTATGTCAGATACGCTGACTCACTGGGCAGTCATCAATCACTGAAGAAAGTTATATCCCAGGGAGTACGATGGTCAGAGGAAAGTGAGGCAGAGAAGTTGCCAGGGTTCTAGCCTTACCTTTAGAGCCTCCATCCCAGCCTGGATAACTGGGGCAAATACTGTCTCTGTCTCTCTTGTATCTGCAAACATTTCAGGAATCTGGTCCAATAAGCTGAAAAGATAGGTGATGGGAGGCAATCAAAATTGCTATCCAGATTCAGTTCCTTAGTCCTCAATTCACTGAAGAATCATGTGGTCCCCCAGACTGAAAACTCCTGAGGCACAGTTCCTGTTCATCTGCTGACCCCTCTGCTCGACTGTCTGACTTTCTCTTTTTGTATCTACCCCACTCCCACTTTACCCCCACAATCTGGCTCTTACCTGGTGATGACTGCCCGAGACTCACTGACATTGACCAGGAAGCCATCCAGCAGTGGCACAAACATGTCAGCTACATCAGATACAACCATCATCTGTGGCTGGGCCAATGAGCTCTTCACATTATAGAAGTGGAGCACCTTATTATAGGTGACAAAGCCAACACGGATTGCTGACTCTTCTGCTCCGCCCTCCCTGTGGAAAGTAACATTGTTACCCATACTTGCCACCTTCTCGACCTACTGAGTCAACCCAGAACCCACTCCCACCCCAGTGATCATCCAAAAGAAGCACCTTGGCTCCGTAAGTCTCACCTAGGTAGAAAGTCTAACAGTGACTTGAGCTCCTCACAGAGGAGCCTAACAAGACCACTTCTGATGGCATTGTAGGAGACGTCAATCATGAAGATAAAGGCAGGAGGGCTGGGAAACTTATTGTTCTGCAAAGAAAGGAAATGTTGGGGAGAGAGGGGCACTGGTAAGCAGGCAAGTTGACTAGAGAGAAGTCAACATCAGAGAGGACGATGAAAGGGTGAGGAAAACAAACACAGCAATTCTTGGCTGTCTCACTGTCTTCCACCCACTTTCCCTTACCTTGCAGTAATCTACAGTGGCCAAGAATTCATAAGAACCCAAGGATAGCTCAGGACGGTCATAAGCATCCACCCGTTTGCCGGTATGATCCAGATGTTGAAAATACTGGGGTGGAACTGTGGGGAATATGACAGAATATTACTCAAATCTCCACTCTCGATCTTAGTAGTCTGGCACTGGCTGAGCTCACTCTACCACCGCACATCCCCATACGTGCCCTACTTCCATAGTTCCTGAATAATGGAACCTTACCCATCTAACTAGAAAGAGAATAATGAAGATGCAATTCAGAACATCCCCCCCCAATCCCAGCCTCTGTGAACATACCATCATTGATACAACTGCAAAAGCAGCACTGGAAGCGCCTCCCTCCCTCAATGAATTGCATGAAGGGGCACATATATGCTTTGCAGCGATTGCAGCGCAAAGGGCCAGATTCCCCATGGTCCACGACATACGGTGAAGCCTAAGGAGCAAAGGGGAGGGGCTCAGACAGAGGAAAGGTACAGTGGGTTGAGACATGTGACAGTAGATGAAGAACAACCTGGAGGGGAGAAGGGCATGGCTGAGATACCTTGCCTGAGGAGGGAATACAGTGAAGGGGAATGAAGACAAACAATGAGGGTACTGGGCACAGGAATGTCCCTAAGAGTCCAGGTGCTATAGTTCCCTCTTCCCATTCCTCATCTCCAGAATTCCCCTTCTTGAAAGACAACTGTGAAAGTGACCCTAACAAATCAGGGGCTGCTATAAATATATAAGGAGAAAGCCAAAGATTACCTATTCTCGTTTCTGGCCCTATCTTCAGTTCTCGTCACTCTCGCCCTAGGGATCTTGATTCTGCTTCCTTCCCCAACCAAGTATTTATGACACTGATCTTCCCCATCCCTGGATATCTGTGACACATCTACCAGTGTCCCAAGTAGATGCCATCCTACAGATAAGAGACCAGCAGCTAAGTATCTCAGCATCCCCACTGAGATCCAGAGAGAAAGAGAAAAACACAGAGCAAGGCAGAGAACCAAGATGTAAAGTGAGCCAGTTATAGAGAAATCCACTCTAAATTCAGTATGCCAGACATAAACAGGCTTTCCTGCCGAAGCCTGGCAGAGCAGCTGACAAGTTCTCTCTCTCTCTTCTTGCTGATTTCAGGTATTGAGGTGATAAATCAGGGCCCAAGCCAGGTAAGAAAAGGACTATTGGACCCTAATCTACCTTCTTTTCTGCTGTCCTGACATTCCCTAACTTACCAGGGATGCTAGGACAGTAGAGAAAAAAAAATAGAATGATATACCTGCAATCATCTGGAGATGACCATGAGGCTTCTGTATTCAGCTGTCTCCTCCCCTACAAGTTGGCACTGCCTCTTTTCATAGTTTGTTTCCCATATGGACCATACCCCCATCCAACAATTTCTTGGGCTTCTCATCCCAACCACACCCGTCAGGCATGGGCCCTTGGGTAGAAAGCTATTGAAGATACTCTCCCCTCTTGCCCAACCAAGACTTCTTCCATTATGACTGCCGGAATCACTTTCCAGAAGAAGCCTTATTTCCCCTCTTTTCCTCCCTCTTCTCTTCCTCCCTTTCATTATACTCCAGTCCCTTCCCTGACTTACCTCCTCTGGTGGCAGCCTTGCTAGTGGCTTGATGACAGCTGCTAGGGGCACCTGGGCCTGCTTAGCCATGTCAGACGTGCAAGGTATATTATAGGATGTGCATCGGATGTATCGGGGACTTGCATTCCCTGAAGGAGGAGGTAGAAAACCTGAGTCGGATTACGAAATCCTTCTAGACACCAGCTCTCCATTGCTGATCCACCTTATCACCCGACACATGCTAGAGCTGATGGTGGCTTTCCCCCTAGAGGGTCTAGTCTCTGATTAAAGACTAACAAAAGCCCTGTCCATAGCTGATAATCTTGGAGAAAAGGCCCTCACAGGAAGGAATTAATACCCTTCTTACCTTGGTCTTTCACCAGGAAGTTGGTGGTGACTAAGGGTGGCACCTGGCCCCGTACTCCAGTTACAAATGGCTCTGAACCCCGGTTGTTCCTGTCATCCTCAATAACCTGAATCTGTAGGGAAAAAATGAAATGAATGAGGTGACACAAGAGAGGGAAGTACCAAGTCTTAGAGAGCCAGGAGAAAGAAAGGCTAGAGCTACTGCACAGAAACTAGTAATTTGCTAAGAACACCTCATGCACCAGGCCTGCTCTCCTTCTGGAGATCTCATAAAATGCTACAATGCCAATCTTCTGGTCTGTAATCAGTAGCAAAATGCTGGACAGGCAACACTGAGAATGGGCTTCTTTATGAATTGCCCTGACCCCCAATCAGTGATGACCACCCCATTATTCCCCCCCACTCCAGGAAAGCTCCAGCTCTCATGACAAACCTTCAAACATGATCAGATTTCACTTCCCTCCCCCATAACCTCCTCCCTGCCCCCCACACCCGCTCCTCTCATCAAGACACATTCTGAGTCAGAGCAGGAAAACAGACAACGATAACCACGTAAAAATGAAATCTACCTGGAATGACTCTACACTCAATGAAAGTAGAAGGGACAGGGTGAGAAGAGGATTAAACAGAAATGATCAGGTAAGGTGAGGAAGCAGATGCTGCCTTATTTTCAGGTAAGCATCCATGTGTAAATATGGAAGAAGAGGATTAAGGACCCAGTCCTTACAAGCCCAATCCTCAGTCCCCCACATTTTGACAGATCCAGCAAAGGAAAGAAAAAAAAAAAAAAAGGTTTTGCAAAGCTGGTAATCAGATCTTTGTGTAGGCTTGATGACCTTTGGTCAGTTACTTCAAGATGGTTTGGTAAAACCAGAAAAAGTAAAGGGAGAATAAGGCTCCATATTACATAGGAAAAAGAGTTGAAACTTAGAAATATAACAGAGTCAAACAGACTTTCCAGATGAGAAAGTGGCCCACACTTTCCCAAACCAGCAGTCTCTTCCCCTGTGAGAAATGCCAGTATCCCAAACTTGTACATTAGTAGTCACCTACCCAAAGCTTCTCCACAAACTGTAGACATATCAGTCCCAAAGGAGAAGGACCTACCACTCAACTTTGTCCTGTTCCTTCAAATGTCACATGCAGGCTCCTGGAGGACCCAGCAGAACTAAAATCAAAGCTTAACATGCCACCTTACAGCCTGATCTTCTACCACCCCATACTCAAGGCACTGCCAACAGCTTGTTATTTCATTACATGGTGACTGGAGACATGCACATCCTTCTGGTTTGTAAAAGCGAGGGTCTTGAAGGACTAAGGGAAGAGGGTGGAGAGGGATGGACATGGTGGATGAGGTGAAGAGATGAGGTCACAGGCATGCATGGGTGGCATTAACACAGGGATGACACACACACACACACCGCCCCCTGCACTTACTGGACTAGGAATGGCATCAGGGTCTATTCTGTGCCTGGTTTTCTGCTGAGGAGGCAGCTCATTGAGTTGCTTTTAGTGTTTTAATAATAAAGGCAGCAGGGGAATACAGGGAGGGAGACAAAAGAACAAGAAGCAGATGTTACTCCTCTCGACCCTGATGAATTAGACATGAATAGCTGGAGCCCAGCTCATACTGCTGAAATCAGGCCCCCTCTAGGTCAGAAATTCCAGGGCTCTCTGGCCCAACACAGAGGCTTTAATGGCTCAGACTATGATGTAGAAAGATAAAGGGGCGAATAGGAAGCAAGCAGGGGTTTTACAGAATGGGGCTGAATGGGGGAAATCTTAAGAAGGAAAAGAGGGATGTTCCCTCCAAAAGGCTAAACCTCCCATCTAAGGACTGTGCTTATGCTTTAAGAAGCCTTTCCTCATATCCAACCAGACTCTCCTTCTCCCTGAAGGAGGGGAAAAGGACGAGCTGCTTAATGCTCTAGCATCCCTCTTAGCCAAAAGAGTACTTCACCATGGTAATTCCCCAAAGGAAGAGGGAAGAGAACAGAATGGAATATGACAATGGCTAAGCATGGTGAGGTAACTGACATAGCAAATGTTGCAGACAGAGAACTATAAAGTAGCCCCCACTTGGGAGTACAGTCCCAGCCTCTATTCCAAGTAGGATAAGGAAAGCCTGAGGATTCTGATGTTGGCTCTAAGAGTGAGATTCACCCCCTCCCTGGGAGAAGCAGCTTCCCCACATTGCCCTTATAAACTGTAGATCACTTTTCCCCATCCACACAGCAGGATTCTAGGCAACAAAAGTACTGGAGGTTTCCTCCTAAAACAGTATCCAATTAGGGGCACAGAGAAACCAATGAGGCTTTCTTTCTCTTAACACCTACCATCAGAGAATTCCTAATAGCTCTACCCATTAAGAAGACTGCTATCCTCCTCGATCTAAAAGGACAAGACCTGGACCCAGCTACTACTCCACAGAAGGGCAGAGGTGACCATGCTATGTCCAACAGTGACAGAAGGCAGTACTCAACCCAGAGTTCTACTGACAATACTGATCACTCTTGGCTTCGCTTCCTTCCCTGCCCAGTTATGGAGTAAAAGTGCCCCAAAGACTTCTGGGGCCTCAAGTTCCAGTTCAAAGAGTCGTAAGTTATATCTAGGTTCTATACCTAACAGAAGATGAATGAAGAGGGAAAATAATCAGAAAACGCTAGGCAAACATCTCCTCTAGGTTGACTCACTTATCTGGCAGCCACAAACTCCTTCTCTAGGACCACATAAGTATCTACTTACAGGGCTTGGGATGGCATCAGGATCCAGGCGCTTAGGAGGCAGTGGTTGAGGAGGCCCAGGCTGACTGCCAAAAGTGGATGCTCCTGGGTAGGGACTTCCATAATTGGGCTGAGGGCCCCGGGCTGGTCCAAAGGAACCTGAAAGATAAGGGCACAGGTTGATAAATTCAAAATCCCCGATCTCTTCTTAAGGCCTCAGGGAAATGACTAGACTCCTATATGTGTAGAATTATGAGGTAATGACCATTCAGAGAAAGACCACACTATCTGAACTAAAAGAAAAGAAAAATGTCTTATAAATCCTACATCCTAGTAATAATACCCTGAAGCTACCCATCTAGTTCACCACTTAGCAACCAATACTAAAAACAAACAAATAAAAACACCTGAATGGTTGAAGCCTTTGGCTCCTAGACAGACCTTGGGAAAAACTTACCATTTTGTTGCAGCTGATAGCCTGGCTGCTGGGAGGAGTGCATAGGCGGTGGTGGTCCTGGGGGCCCAGTCATCTGGGAGCCAGGAGGCAGAGCTTGAGGAGGAGGTGAGGACACATGGTTGGGCTGGCTCACAGAGGGCCCCCCAAAACCCTGTCCAGGCAGGAGTGGACCAGTCATCGAAGGCATCCGAGGACCCCCTGAAGCTGGGGATGTGAAGCTGGAGGCCTGTGGTGGGGCAGACCGCTGGGGAGGCTGGGCCCCAAGATGACCCTGGCCCTGGCTAAGGGGAGGAGCCTGGCCCTGAGGATAGGAGCCATACAGACCAGAGTTGGGGAAACTTCCTGAGGCTGAGGCCAGTGATGTTGGTGGGCCTGAGAAGTAGAAGAGATACAATCAGAACCCTAGTCATTTTGCCTTCTTGTTTAGTAAATCACTCCTTTTCCACATGAGAGGGGCAGGAAGGACCATTCCTATCTGTTGGCGCTCAGAAGCACTAGAAATAAAAGAGATTCGGGTATACCCCAGAATCTGATGCTTTTAAAAAGAAGGGGAAAGTAGGGGCACCTGGGTGGCTGTCAGTTAAGCCTCTGACTTCGGCTCAGGTCATGATCTCATGGTCTGTGCTGACAGCTCGGAGCCTGAAGCCTGCTTTGGATTCTGTATCTCCCTCTCTGTCTGCCTCTCCCCCACTCGCACTCATGTCTCTCTCTCAAAAATAAATAAACATTTTAAAAAATCGTTAAAAAGAAGGGGAAAGTAACATTCCTAGGGTCATCGGTACTCACCATAGCCCAGCCCCACAGGGGGAAGGGCCGGAGCCACAGCACCACTGATGTGCATTCCCGCCAACTGAGCAGTCACCTGTGCACTTGTCGGGGGAGGGCCATAGGGCTGAAGCACAGCTGGCTGGCTGACCACAGGGGCCAATGGGACTGACCCAAATGGCTGAGACCCAGGGAACCTATAAAGACAAAGAAGGCAGAGGTAACAAGTGGGCTGGGAGACCCTTCAAAGTTGGCAGGAACTCCACATCATACAGGAAACTATACTGTTCTACAGCATCTTACTGTTATCCTGGGCTCTTTTATGGCTTCATGCTTTTGTATATTTGTAGATATATTACATTCCTGATGATCCACACTATGATTATTCATGGCAAATCTTGTTTTCCATTAGGTTCATTCCACAAACATATGCCAAGCACCCTTAGATCAGATATTATTTATTCTACCAGTTAGATTATCACCTCCTCTGACTCAATCCTTTGTTGAAAACCACCTCAGTTTTGTAAGTGGAAGCCCTGAAGTTGAAAGGGAAAGTGTGCAGAAGCATTAACACAACACGCACTTATTAAATGTAGGATCAAACAAATGCAGTTTGATTGTTTAACCAAAGTACTTATTACTTTATCCTGACTATAAAAGCATTAAGAGCAAAGTAGATCATCTGAGTTTGACATTCTGTACTAATCAGAAAGATGATGCCAGCTCTACCAGAAAGGGACTAGAGAAACAGGACACAAACCAGACAGCCTTCTAGACAGGTGAATCTAGCAAAGCCTCATTACATGGATAGCCACACTGGACATTCCCATGGTATCAGATGGCACATTAAAATATAAATATGAAATCTTTTCAGTAGCATTGCACATCAACTCCTAACTGCAGTGGTGTTTTATGGTGATATTACTGCAGAAATCTACAACATAGATTATACACAACAAGCTCAATTTGGGATTTCAAGAACGAATCAAACTCTTCACAAAAATAGTCGGTTATACTTAAATTCTGACTTATTCTTCCTGCTTATTTTGTCTCTACTAAATAACTTGTACTTTATTATATTTGGTTAGTTCCTATTAGTCTTGTAGTTTAACACTTTTCTTTCACTCATTCAACCACTGTTTTCTGAGTGTTATGCTAGTGAACCTTACCTCCCTATACTCCTTGTTGGGCTGTGCATTTTTTGTCTTCCATAGCACCAAACATACTGTTGGCTCCATAGCCTAAGCCCATAAATCTTTGTCAGAATAATTATATTTCATGGTTACTACTCTATTAATACGGATAATACTATCAACTACCCAATTTAACTCCATCACATGCCCAAGTAATAATAAAATACCACCTTATCTCTAAGTAGCTTTACAATTTATAAAGCATCTCTGAGTGCTTTATTTAATTTAATCTTCACGGCAAAATGAGGACACAGCAGATAGAAAAGTAAGACATGAAGAATATAAGTGGCAAACCAAGCTAGAACTAGAGCCCAGACCGGATATTAGCTCAATGTACTTTACCGTTTAATTATGAAGTGTAACATAAGTAGAAAAAAAAAATAAAACAAATATGTACTGTTGAATAATTATAATACAAATACCAATGTAACTAAAAACCAAGGCAAAAAATAGAATACATAGCACCCAAAAGCCCAGTGTGCCTCTTCTCCATCATAGCCCTCTTTCTTCTCCCAGAGGTAACTACTTTCCTAACTTCCTAATAATCATTCCCTTGTCTTTAAAACAACATAGTTCAGTTCTGTCACTTTTAAAAATATATTTTATTTGTTTTGAGAGAGAGGAGAGAGGACGAGCAGGGGAGGAGGAGAGAGAAAGGGAGAGAGAGAATCCCAAGTAGGCTCCACACTGTCAGCACAGAGCCTGATGTGGGGCTCAATCTCACAAACAGTGAGATCATGACCTGAGCCGAAATCAAGAGTCAGACACTCAACTGACTGAGCCACCAGGGTGCCAGTTCTGTCACTGTTTTACACTTTTGTAAACAGAATCACTTCCTACATACTTCTTGGGTTTTGCTTCTTTTGTTCAACCACGATTATGAAATGCATCTATTCTATTGCATGTAGCATTTCTTTTCATCGTTAAATGTTAGTCCACTAAATAAATATGCCATGATTTACTTAAGTATTTTAATGTAGATAGATACTTAGGTTTTTCTAATTTTTTAATATTACAAACAATGTTGCTATAACATTCATATACTTGTTTATATATACATGAATTTTTCTAAGGCATGTATCTATGAATGAATTGCTGGATCATAAGGTATGTGTGTGTATATATATGTATACGTGTGTGTATATGTATATATATGTATATATGTGTGTATATACATATATATATATGTGTGTATATACATATATATATATATTTTAATGCTCGTTTGAGAGCGAGCGAGAGAGCATGAGGTGGGGAGGTGCAGAAAGAGGGGGACAGAGGATCCGAAGCGGGCTCCATGCTGACAGTAGAAAGTCCAATGCAGGGCTCGAACTCACGAACTGTGAAATCATGACCTGTGCTCAAGTCAGACACTCAACCAACTGAGCCACCCAGGTGCCCCTGTTATCTTTAATTGTAACAAATCAAAAATTAAGTCCAAGCTATTTTCCCAAAGTAGTTGTTCTAATTTGCATCTGATCACTGGTGGATAGGAGTTCCCGTTACTCTGATACTCCAGCAATATTTGGGACTATCAGATTTTTAAATTTTGCCACTTTGATGCATACATAGTAGAATCTTGTTATGGTGTTTGATTTGAACTCTTCTCATCATTTATGAGGTTGAATAGTTTTTTAATGTTTCCCCTCTTTCTTCAAAATACCTTATACTGTACTCACGCTACATGTGACGATGTGAGATGATGAAGTCCCTACATGATGAGATGAACTGAAGTGAAGGATGTAGGCATTGTGACCAAGTGTTCAGCTACTACTGACTCTCTGACAGTATATCAGAAAGAGGATCATCTGCTTCTGGATTGCAGAAAGGGAGACTACTGTAACAGTTGCTTAGGGTTGAGAGAGTGGGGGATTGAAGAAATAGCTAAATAACAGTAGCTACTGAGCTAAAGGATTTGGTGTTTCTTCTTGAGGTGATGAAAATATTCTAAATTGTGATGGTTCCACATTATCTGTGAATATACTAAAAACCATCCAACCGTACACTTTATTTTTTTAATGTTTATTTATTTTTGAGAGAGAGAGCACAAGCGTGGAGGGGCAGAGAGAGAGGGAGACAGAGATTCCCAAGCAGGCTCCATGCTGTGAGCATAGCCTGATGTGGGGGCTCAAACTCATGAACTGTGAGGTCATGACCTGAGCTGAAATCAAGAGTCAGACTAATTAACCAACTGAGCCACCCAGGCGCCTCTGAATTGTACACTTTAAATAGATGAACTACATGATACGTGAATTACATCTCAATTAAGCTGTTTTTAAAAATTCAATCAAGTAAAATTACCCTAAAACCTCAGACCTCCCTCAAGCTTTTGCTCCTTCTTTAGCCAAGCATTACAAAATAATTGGTCTATATTCTATCTCTATGACTTTAGTTCCTATTCCCTTTCTCTTTAAAGATTCTTCTTTCTGGATTCATTTTCCTTTTTTTCCTTAGTCTATCCCTTGATAGTTTTCTCAACCAAGGTTGATACGTGGTAAACTCTCAGTCTGTATTTGTACTCTCTCTTAGCTAGATACATAATTCTACATTGACAATTACATTCCCTTAGTGCTTTCAAGGCACTAATCTACTATCTGCTCTTTTTTAATAGTCTCTATTTAATCTAATCAATTTTTTCTCCCTCTCTGAGAACACTTTACAGCCTGGGTTGAGGGACTGTGTTTGTTTCACATTCACTTCTAGAAGATACTCCAATGATACTGCCACCCCCAAGATGACATTTTTTTAAAAAGTTTTGAGGGGTGCCTGGGTGGCTCAGTCGGTTAAGCATCCGACTTCGGCTCAGGTCATGATCTCACAGACTGTGAGTTCGAGGCCCGCGCCGGGCTCCGTGCTGACAGCTCAGAGCCTGGAGCTTGCTTCAGATTCTGTATCTCCCTTTCTCTCTGACCCTCCCCCACTCATGCTTTGTCTCTCCTGCTCTCAAAAATAAATAAAAACATAAAAAAAAATTTAAAAAAACCAAAGTTTTGAAATAGGGGCATTTGGGTGGCTCAGTCGGTTGAGCGTCCAACTTCGCCTCAGGTCATGACCTCATAGTTTGTGAGTTCGAGCCCTGCATCAGACTCCGTGTGACAGCTTGGAGCCTGGAGTCTGCTTCGGTTTCTGTGTCTCCCTCTCTCTCTACCCCTCCCCCTCTCTCTTTCAAAAATAAATAAATGTTAAAAAAAGAATAAAAATAAAAAAGCTTTGAAATAGTATTTCCATACCATTAAATTCATTCCTTTTAAGTGTACAATTCAACAATTTTTAGTAAATTAAAATTTTTTTTGCATTTATTTATTTTTCTTGAAAGACAGAGTGAGACACAGTGCGAGTGGAGGAGGAACGGTGAAAGAAGGAGACACAGAATGTGAAGCAGGCTCCAGGCTCCGAGCTGTCAGCACAGAGCCCTATGGGGGACTCCAACTCATGGACCCTGAGATGATGACCTGAGCTGAAGTCAGGCGCACAACCAACTGAGCCACCCAGGTGCCCCACCAGAACCCAACTTTGAACATTTTCATTACCCAAGAAGATCCCTTGTGTCCATTTGCAGTCCCAAGACATCTCCCCTCCACTTACCCACAGTTAGCCCATGAGAAATAAGACTCCTTACTATCCCCCTGTGCCAGTGTGCAGACTGTTTTTCCTAGAGTACCTGTTCACTGAAGGTACAGCTCAGGTCCATACTTTATAAACAAGGTCTTGGGGCGCCTGGGTAGCTCAGTCAGTTAAGCATCCAACTTTGGTGCAGGTCATGTCATGATCTCGCAGTTCCTGAGTTCGAGCCCCGCGACACACTCTGTACTGATGGCTCAGAGCCAGGAGCCTGCTTCAATTCTGTGTCTGCCTCTCTCTGCCCCTCCTCAACTCACATTCTCTCTCTCTCTTAAATATAAACATTAAAAAAAATTTTTTAAACAAGGTGTCAAGTCCAAAACTCAGTTCAGAAAGGCCCAAGGGGGGGGGGGCCTGGATGACTCAGTCGGTTGAGTGTCCGACTTTGGCTCAGATCATGATCTCATGGTCAGTGAGTTTGAGCCCCGCCCCGCGTTGGGCTCTGAGCTGACAGCTCAGAGCCTGGAGCCTGCTTTGGATTCTGTGTCTCCCTCTCTCTCCGCCCCTTCCCTGCTCACAGTCTCTCTCTCTCTCTCTCAAAAAATAAATAAATATTACCAAAAAAAAAATTTTTTTTAAAGGAAAAAAGAAGAAAAACCCTAGAACTCAGGCCCCATCCCCCATATCTCCTTAAATTGAAGTCCCCAAGTTCTCAGAACAATCACTCCCACCCTCTCCACAGGCAGCCATAGTATCAACTTACTACAGTGATTTGCGATTCCCACTTGGTCTCTGGCACTTGAGGATTTCACGTTCTTTGTTTTAAGCTTGATTATATACTTGAAAAACAGTTTTTGCTTCTATTTCCTCTCTCCTTTCTAGATGTTTGTAGCAGAACTCTTTTTAGGTTACATTAATCTACTACCCAGTTGAAACTCTGACTCACTCCAACTAGACAACTGTCTTCATGTATCACTGAAACTACATTTGTCAATGATGCTGAACCTTGCCACACACAACGCTCAACTTTCAGTCTGCATCTTATCTTTCAGCAGTACATAACACAGCTGATTACACTCTTGCCTTCCTAAAATATTCTCTTCACCTAGTTTCCGGATGCCACAATCTCCTGGCTAATCTCCTATTTCACTACTGCTCTTTCACATTGTCTTTTGAGGGATTCTCCTCGGACTTCCTTTTAAAACCCTGGCAAGCTCCAAGGCTCATTTCTCAATTCTATTCTTTCTTTCTGAGTGATTTCATCTAGTCCCATGGCATTAAATAACACCTCTATGCTGAAGACTCCCAAATTTTTATCTGTAGTACTGACATCATTCCACACCCACAGATT
Source organism: Paguma larvata (assembly GCA_030068075.1). Lineage (NCBI taxonomy): Eukaryota > Metazoa > Chordata > Mammalia > Carnivora > Viverridae > Paguma > Paguma larvata. Next base: position 66,697,741 of record CM057837.1, read on the forward strand.
TGTATATATAACTGCATATTCAACATCTCTACTTGGTAGCTAGCAGCTTTCTTAAACCTATAATGTACAAAATAAAACTCTTCATTTCACCCCAAAATCTGCTCCTCCTCAAATATACCTCTCCTCTGTAAACAGTGCTACTATTTACCCAGTTGCTTAAGGCAGCAGGTTAAGAGACAGCCAGAATTATTCTTTCTCTCTTAACTCACATCCAATCCTATTGATTCTACCTGTGAAATGTATCCTAAATCTCTTTCTCACCACCTCTACCACTACCTAAACTAAGCTAAAATCATCTCTCACCTGACTACAACAACCTCCTAATAGGGATCCCCTACTTCTTTTCTTGAATCCATCAAAGTCACCTCGTTTTTTTTGTAATTTTAATAATTTAATTTATTTTTTAATTTACATCCACATTGATTAGCATATAGTGCAACAATGATTTCAGGAGTAGATTCCTTAATGCCCCTTACCCATTTAGCCCATCCTCCCTCCCTCAACCCCTCCAGCAACCTCTCAAAATCACCTCTTTTTTAAAATAAATAATATTGGGGCACCTGAATGGCTCAGTCGGTTAAGTGTCCAACTTCAGCTCAGGTCATGATCTCACGGTCTGTGAGTTCCAGCCCCGCGTCGGGCTCTGTGCTGACAGCTCAGAGCCTGGAGCCTGCTTCAGATTCTGTGTCTCCCTCTCTCTCTCTGCCCCTCCCCCGCTCATGCTTGGTCTCTCCTGCTCTCAAAAATAAATAAAACATTAAAAAATTTTTTAAAATAAATATGTTTTAGGGGTGCCTGGGTGGCTCAGTCCGTTGAGTATCCAACTCTTGATTTCAGCTCAGGTCATGATCCCAGGGGCATGGGATCGAGCCCCATGCTGGGCTCTGTGCTGAGCATGGAGCCTGCTTAAGATTCTATCTCTTCCTCTGTCCCTCTCCCCAACTCGCGCTCTCTAAAAAAAACATATATATGTATATATGTATATATATATACACACACACACACACACACACACACACACACACACATATATATGTTTTTAAATTATTAGAGAATGAGGAGGGTATATGCAAAATTTTAAAAAAGATACTGTTTTTAGTAATCACATTTGTGATAGAGAAAGAAAGGGAACCTATCAACTTAAAGACATCAAATTGTTTATTGTTTTTTTAAATAGGCAAAACTAACCTGTGGTATCTAGGGATGTCCATTTGGGTGTAAACTATTTTTAAAAACACAAGAAAGTGGTTACTATAAGAGTTAGGATAATCATTACTCATGAGGATAAGAAGAGAGTTATGATTGAATTAAGGCACGTGGAAGGGGCTTTGGGGTGTGTGGCAGAGTTCTATTTCTTCATCTGGGTTATAGTTACAAGGGTGTTCACTTTATAATAATTTCCTAAGCCATACACTTGTTTTGTATGGGTTTTTCTGTGTTTTATATAACAATGAAAAGATCTATTGCATAAACAAACAAACAAATAAATGTAAATGTTACTCCCCAGCTTAAAACTTTCCAATGGCAACTACAGTCAAATTTACATTTCTTACTATAGCTTACAAAGCACTACGTGGTATGGCTTTTGACTATATTTCTACCTTATCTCTCCACACTCCATTCTGCTCTAGTCACAGCGGCCTTGTCCACTTGTTGGAGGTTCTCCATCAGGGCCTTTACACTTGTTGTTTCCTCTATTCAAGACACTCTTCTCCCAGATCTTTGGATAGATAGCTCCCTTAGTCATTTCACAGAAGTTTCGAATATCACTTCAGAGAGGCTTTCCTTGACCAATGTATTTAAAACAGCTCCCTACCTCCTCACCAGACATTCTGTACATCCTTACTGTTTTATTTCTTAATTTATATTTGTCTACTTGTTATCCTCTATGTACTGCACTAGACTGTACACTCCATCAGGGCAGAGGTTTGGTCTGTTTTGTTTGCTGCTTTATCTCCAACCTCTAGAACAACATCCAATACACAATAATACAAAATAAATATTTTTGAGTGGATGAATGAATGAATGAATTTCTTACACTGCTTCTCAGTGTTTTCTAAAACAAGATTAGGGAAGCACTTCTCAGAGTCTTTCTCCAGACTAACATCCAATGCTAAAAATGTATATTCTGGACACCCAATAAAAATGTCAGAAATTGACTCTTCCATTACCACACACCCTCCTCACAGTTATACTTTATTCTTTGTTCACCAAGAAACGAACAACAGTCCAACAGAGATGACCTGCCTTCCCTTAATGGACTTTCACACAAAGACGGGTGTTTACTGGGTCATGCACCACCAAAGTTTTTATCGTTTATGTGGTTTTTTCTTTGAGTATCTTTCTTTTCATAGCTGGTCACACCCAAACTTACCCAGTAAGTCCTACTAAGTGCCTGATCTAGAGGAAAGGGAGAAGTTAGAAGAGACATAAATAATTCTGAGATCCCTTCTTCCTGTTTCTCCCTGAGGGTAGGCTCAGTATGATTGCAACAATTATTGAAGTTATATGTCTAGTCAAGAAAAAACTCAAGTTCATAGAAAGAATATACAAAAGAACTCAGGTACTGTGATGGGTTAATGATCTGTGGAGTAGACAACAGCAGCACCCATATTCTGGAAAAATGAAAACAAAATACAAAAAAGTAGAGGGAAGAAAAAAAACGATCTAAGAGGAAAGCAAGAAAAAAGAAAGAAACAGGCCCTCATCCATTCCTAATCCTTCTAGTTTCATCAGACCGATTTTAGGTTGACCCAAGTACATACCTCTGCATCTGAACAGTGGAGCTCGGCCCATTCTGTACATCTCCTTGGCCAAACTGGCCATATGCAGCCTGGCCACAAGGGGCCTGTGCTGTTGAGGCTGGAGGTGCCTCTGAAGAAGGTGGGGCTCTTGACACACCTGAGGGTAAAGGGCAGAAACTAAACAATTGGGAAACAACTTTCCAACCTGAGCAAGGAATATAAAGCAAGGATTAATAAGCTCAGACCTTCAGTGGCCCAATACCATAGCTTTGCAATCAAAAAGATACCATGAACATGCAACTCTAGCTACAGCAGCTTCTGAACATGGATGGCCAGTCAGAGAGTCTCCACTCTCCTAGACAGATATACTATAGGGGAAGCTATAACCAGAGCCACAAGAACGTACAGGCTTCCTGTGATCACCATGCACCCTCACACAACCTAGGATAGTCTAATGCTCTTACCCTAGACAAAAAGTCAACTCGTTAAAAAAATAAAAGAAAAATTTAAAAAAATATTTTATTTTTAAGCAATCTCTACATCCAACATGGGGCTCAAAGTCACAACCCCAAGATCAAGAGTTGCATGCTCCACTGACTGAGCCAGCCAGGTACCCCAAAAAGTCAACTCTTTTAAGGAAAAGATACTATTCCAGAACTCCAGAACTTTGAGCATATGAGAAAAGTGGCACAGAAGGTGATCAAGTAATACACTGAACTAATTTGTAAAGACAGGCTCCTGTTGAGAAGACTATTCTGCCAACCTCTTTTTCAAATATTCTACTTATCTTAACCATCCACTTCTAAGTGTTGATGCTCCCAATATCACATGGCTCCGGAAAGTGGTCTCATAGGTTGGAGACTTTGCCCAGCGGTTCAGTCAGGGCAGTTGACTTGCCATCTTGTTAGCGCTGCCACCTCTGTCTTCACAAAAGCTGTACCCCAGCCCTCTGCTCATCAGAGCTGCCATCAAAGCTATTTCTACTACTTCCGACCATCCTTTCTGAATACTATCCCCAACCATCCTTCCCACATGAAATGCAGGTAATCAGTTACTTGGCACATCACTTAGGAAATGTTGCTGGCCCCTGTTCAAACAATTGTTCTTCTTTTGCTCTGTTACTCAACAGATATTAGACAATTTAGAACCTGCCTACAGGTTAATTAATCTGAACCTGTTCACTAGCCGTCACAGAACCAGATAGGTTTTCCTTTCAATAACAAAACTTCCTGTTGAGGCAATGCCAAACACCATCCTGATAAGCCAGGATGACAGATCAGAGGTGGACTCTGTCCAGCCAAAGTCTCAACCCAGAATAAAGCTCTTCAAAAGACCTGAGACCTAATCTCATCCCTTGACAAATTTTTTCTCAAAATTATAATTAAAATGGTAATACTTCATTCATTTCCAAATCTTACCTATGCCTTCTTGGTGTCTTCTTTCTCCCATATCCTTGTATGGAATTGACTATCTTAAAAAGTTATGCATAAAGCATTTGGCATACTCTTAACTCTTCAGTTAGCCTAACCAAAAATCTGCTGTTAACTATTTTCCAAAAAGCCTTAGGGACAGTCTGTAGAGTACCAGCTGTTCTTCTTGAAAAAGCAATGTAAAAGGCAAACACTGATCCTAAGGCAGCACAAGGTTAATCTGCTCTTATTGCCCTGATATTACAGAGCATCTAAGAAGCAGAGGAGATTCAAGCAAAGGCAAAGAATGGTATCAGCAGAAAGATATGAGAAGCACCAAAATTTAGACATACAAACACCATACTTTTTCTCCATGAATTAATTCCCTAAGTCCCAGGGTCATTTATAGATAGAACCATTAAACCAATGAGAGGCATTATCAATATACATGAAGAACAAGTGGTTTCAGGGAGATTTTAGGTCAACAGGGAATATTTGCTCCTGGTCACAGGCTCTGGAAGAGCTGTGACCACAACCTTTCCACGCAGCTATGAACAAAGCAGCCAGCTGAGGTTGGATATACAGGATGACACTCACATGAAGTGAACTGCCACTGAACCTGGAAGATGTGCTTCCAGTAGATCTCTTAAGGCAGAATTTATGTAAAAACAGGGAAGGGTAGACTGCCCACAGAGTTCTCAGTGACTGAGAGCCAGAGTCATGTTCCTCAATCCCAGTCACCCCAACTCTCTAGGCAGCTTCGGTAGGGCAATACCACCCAATCTGAACACTACTGATTCCCCTCCTTAGCTCAAAGGAAACTTGGAAACATACCTGGGGGAGGTGTTTGCTGATAGCCTGGTACTGGGCCATTGTAGGCTCCATAGGAAGTTGGGGGTGCTGTGGACCCTGGTTGCCCACCATAGCTGGATTGATGATACCCTGGGTAGACAGGCTGAGGCTGCCCAAATGGCGGCACAGGTGGGGCTGACTGGTTGACGTTCATTATGAGTGCATCCCCAACTTGGTCTCACCTAATAGATGAGAGAGAAGAGAGATATTAGTCAAAATCAACTTCCTAAAGAGAGAGCCAACTATTCAGTATAGGAAGTATAGATAAAAAGGAGGACTGACCTTATCAGGTAGTTATCAGCCTAATTGTTCCCATACTACCACAGGATCTTGGTAATTTTCTGCCCCAGCCAGTAGCCAGATTACCTCCTCAAAGTAAGGATTTGTTACTGTGAACCCCATGCCTTGTCACTGCCAAGAGGGTATAAATTTCAACTTCGGATAGGCCCAGTGGAAGGGAGCAATAGCTTCCATTCCCCAGTGGTATGATTTCTAGTGTCTAGTCACACAAGGAGGCCTGCCACTGATGAACTACTCTGATATTATAAGTAAATGAAACAATGTTCCCACTTTCCATTCATTCACCCTAGCATCCATTCATTCAGCAAACACTGAACACCCTCTAATGTGCTCGTCATTTTGATCACTCAGGCTACACATACAAAACAGATCAGTTAAATTCCTTCCTCCTCGAAAGACAAATTCTAGAGTAATTGATTGGAGAAATTAAATTTCTTGGCTGAACTGCAATAATTCAAATGCTACTCCATCCTCAGTCTTCCCGCCAAAAGAATGTATGGATTTGAAAATTGAAGCATTAAAATCATTAAATGCTAAGGACACCCAAAAACTCTAGCAAGGTACCAGACTCCAGTAAGAGCAGGCCAGGCACAAAAACTTCTCACAATAACCTAGGAAAACAGTTCGAGGATCAATGACAAAGATTTCACATAAAAAGATCATTCACCTATCCTTCAAGTAAAGGGACTTCAAGCAGATTTGGAGTATTCCAAATCCCATGTACTTCTCCCAACTATCCTGTTTCTGCTCTCCTTATATGTTTGTCATGAATCTAGGCCACCACTAAAATTATGACAAACTCACCCAGCAACAAAGGAATGAATATGAGAGCCTTTCCCGGGTCCTTCCAAGAACAAGACTATCTGATCACATCTGAACAGCCTTATCATTCCAACTACCCTCTAGACAGATGGGGCACAGGAAGCAGGAGAGTTCACAGTTGCTGCAGTGGAACAATGGGCCTCTCCTATTTGCTAGAGAGGGTCATCTTGATAATAGAAAAGCTGAGCTGCTCCTGGACTAGAATTCTTTAATCTGAAAACCATCTCAGGAGCTGTTCTTCCAAATCCTAAACCTTGCACGGGTCACAACACTAAGCTTGACAGATACTCCTGCCCCTGTATCTTCCTAAATAAGTGTGGGGGCGGAGGTCAGAGGAAAGGAGCTTCTTCGCCAGGAAATAATCTCACACCCAAGAGTTTGGAGAAAGACTCAAGTCTGGACTTCATTCTGGGTAGACAGCCGAGGGTGACAACCCAGTGGGCGGGGCAAGCTTCCTAGAACTCTGAAGGTAGTCGAGCTGTGGAGGCTGGGAGCGCCGGGGATCAAGACCAAGAAGCCAAGCCGGCTTCTCGGGCCACGACGAGAGGGCTGGTCCATTAAGCATGGAGATCGAGCGTCTTGCGCCCTTCAACAGGCTTGGGGCAGGAAGCGAGAGCCGGAATCTGGGCCGGGAGGAGAGAAGGGAGGGTCTAGAACTGATCCAGGATTGTGGATGCGTGAGGTGAGGGTCTCTCCCCGCGCCCCGCCCCCAGGCTCCTCCCTTCCTTCTCAGACCGGACCCCGATCAGGCCAGTGATACCCCGGCCTCTCCCCTGCTCTTCTACCCACCAACCTCCCGATGCCACTCCTCACCCGGCTCCAGATCCAGGTTCGACTTCGTTCCTAACGTCAAGGATCCCAGGCCCAACTTCCGGTTCCGAGGGGGCCTGAACGTCGCCCCCGGAAGCTCCTCCCCCACGCACCCGGGCCGGACACTCCTTCTGCCACGTCTGCAGTAGATGCGCGCGCAAGAACCCGGATGCCGCGCATGCGCCTCCGCCTCCACCATGTCCGTACACTAAGAAGCTCCGCAGATTCTTATGCCTTTCTGCCTTTTTTTTTTACCACTCCCCCCCCCCCCCCCGCGATGTTCTGATCACTTTATGGTCCCACTAGCTGATACGCGATTGAGAATGACTAAGACGCATTAGTGACTTCTGATCTAGATCCTGTGGCCTCTTCCTGCTGACCCCTGGTCCCACTGATTTCCTTCTACGAAGTTGCTCTTGTCTAAGCCTTTTGCTGGTCATAAGATGTGCGCAACTGTTATTGTAAATGGTACTAACTTGGCTTTCAGGCTTCATGTGTTCGAGTTCTGGCATAGCAGCTGACCAGCTTTAGGCAACTATCTCTGCCTTAGTTCCGTTCATTTTTTTAAATGGAGAGACTACTGAAAGCCCTTTATTAATAGCTTGTTGAATGAATGTAATTAGACAAGTCACACAGGTTGCTTGGCACCATAGCAATCACTCAGTAAATGTCAGCTGTTATTAGTTAACTTTTTAAAAATGTTTATTTATTTTGAGAGAGCATGAGTGGGGCACCAGAGAATCTGAAGCAGGCTCTGTGCTGACAGCAGAAAGCTCCATGCAGGGCTCAAACTTACAAGGGTGAGCCCATGACCTGGAGCTGAAATCAAGACTTCTACGCCCAACTGACTGAGTTACCCAGGTGCCCCAGTTAACCTTTTTTTTTAGGTTTATTTATTTATTTTGAGAGAGAGAGAGAGTCCTCAAGCAGTCTCCGCACTGTCAGTACAGAAGCGGGGCTCAAACTCAGGAAGGCGAGATCATGACCTGAGCCTAAATCAAGAGCCACCCAGGCACCCATACTTGTAGGGTTTTTAAAATATACTTGGCCTCACTTTCAATAATAGTTATTCATTTAATTATCTATTTATTTAGCACTGCTGTGTGCTAAACTGTGTTCTTGGTTCTGGGACTACATAGTGAACAAAAGTTCTTGCTCTCTTATTGTTGACAGTAAATAACAGTTATTCTGAAGCAGAGAGTGGTTCATTCATTGAAAAAAAATTGCACTTCTAGTCTGTGCTGGAAGCTATATTGGGCATTGAGCGTGCTTTAATAAACAGAAAGATTGTACCTGTTCTAAGGAGTTGAGGTCAATCAACAGTATCAGTATCACCTGGGAACCTGTTAGAAACACAAATATCAGACTCACCTTAGACATACTCAGTCAAATTTGGAGGTGAGACCCAGCAAGGCATGGCTTAATAGGCCCTCCAGATGATTCCATAGCACACTGAAAATAGAGACCTACTAGTCTAGATTAGTTATTTGCCAAATTCCATTAACATGTGTTGAGCTCCTGTCCTAGGCTGTACTCTCTACTAAGCGTATTTGTAAAATTTATCTTCTCACATCAATTCTCATACAACATAGGAAAACATATATCTTCTGTCTTGCTGAAGGCTGCACTCATAGGGGCACCAGGGTGTCTCAGTCCGTTAAGCGTCTGACTCTTGATTTTGACTCACGTCATTAATCTCATGGTTCGTGAGTTTGAGCCCCACATGGGGCTCTGTGCTGACAGTGCAGAGCCTACTTGGGATTCTCTTCCTCTCTGATCCTCCCCTGTTTATTTTCTCTCTCTCTCTCTCTCTCAAAATAAACTTAAAAAAAAAAAGTTACACTCCTAGTACATGGTAAAACCTAAATCCATAGTTTACTGAGGATAGAGGCTGATGTGTTGCATTATACTGGTTTCTGTATAAAAACAGAGTGGTTTCCCCACGCTTGTTTCTCAATTGGCTGCACATTAGAATCATCTGTGGTGCTTTTTAAAATGTCAATACTGGATGTCAAAACAATAAAACCAGAGTCCCTAGGGCTGAGGCCTGGGAATTACTATATATAGACAATAAACAAACAAACAAACAAATGTAGCTCATTTCATTACATAACCATCTAATCCTATTCACTGACTTATTTTAGGGAACCAGTAGCTTTAACATTTTTTCCAGGTGAGGGGCACCTGGCTAGCTCAGTTGGTAGAGCATGCAACTCTTGATCTTGGGATTGTAAATTCAAGCCCCACATTGGGTGTAGAGATTACTTAAACATAAAATATTAAAAATTCTTTTTTCCAAATGATTCTAATGTGCACTCAAGGTTAACTGAAAGCCACTGGTATAGCACAACGGCTGACATGTTGCTAGCACTCAATAAGTATTTGAATAGTGAGTGAAAGGATATTTAGATACTCTTTTTACTGTCAAGTATCTGCCCTAGGTCAAACAGCTAGTAAATGGTGAAACAAGATTCCAAGTCCATTTTAGACACTAAATCCCAGTGTTTTCTATGACTACATCATACACCATACATCACACAGACAAACAGCATTTAGCATACGAGTAGAACAGCTATTCCAGGAAACTTTGCAGCCTTTGATAACTGTATTTACGGCACCATAATATTATGATTTATAACAAAAAGATCTCTCAGAGTACATTCATATGATGGAAAGCTAAAAATAAGTAGAGATTTTATTATTAACATAGGCTGGCATGTTTATGCATACCTATCGTATCTATCTTTCTATGACCACCTGTGCGCTGTGAGAAGTTATTTAATTTAGCCAACATTTATTGAGCACCCTTCCCATCAGTCATTGCTCTCTGGACTGTTGATGGGCTGTTGCACATAGCCCTTTCAAATTTCTCACAGTCTACGAGGAAAACAGGCATCTAAACAAACTATAATTTGGCTGACAAATGCAATAAAAATATGAACAAGATACATATGTTGCCAAAGGAAGGAAGGATTAATTCTATATGAAGGAAGTTGGGAGATGGGCAGGGAAGGCTTTGCGGAAGAGGCAGCAATTCAACTGGGACGACTGATTAGAATTCCTCTACACTGCCCAGCACTGCGCATTAAGAATCATCTGTTGTGCTTTTTAAAATGACAATACTAGGGGCACCTGGGTGGCTCAGTCGGTTGACCATCCGACCTCAGTTCAGGTAATGATCTCAACAGTTTGTGAGTTGGGATCCCGCACTGGGCTCTCTGCTCTCAGTGCAGAGCCCGCTTTGGATCCTCTGTCCCTAACACTCTCTGCCCCTCCCCCATTTGTGCACGTGCGCGCTCTCCCTCTCTCTCTCAAAAACAAATAAATATTAAAAGTAAAATAAAAATTAAAATGGCAATACTAGATGCAACAACATGAATGGATCTAGAGGGTAAAATGCTAAGTGAGATAACTCAATCAGAGAAAGACAAATACCATGTGATCTCACTAACATGTGGAATTAAAGAAGCAAAACAGGGGCTTCTGGGTGGCTCAGTCGGTTCAGTATCCGACTCTTGATTTCAGCTCAGGTCACGCTCTCACAGTTTGTGATATTGGGCCACACATTGGTCTCTGCACTGATAGCACAGAGCCTGCTTGGGATTCTCTTTCTCCCTCTCTCTGCTCCTCCCCTGCTCTCTCTTTCTCTCTCTTTCAAAACAAATAAATAACAATTTTTTAAAAAAGAAACAAAACAAATGAACGGAAAAAAAAAAAAGAGTCAAACAAAAAAACAGACGCTTAAATATAGAGAGCGAACTGATAGTTACTAGAAGGGAGGTGGGTGGAGGAAAAGGTGAAATAGATGAAATGATGAGCACTGAGTAATGTATAGAATTGTTGAATCACTATATTGTACACCTGAAATTATTATAACACTATATGTTAACCATACTAGAATTAAAATAAACCAAAAAAGTAAATTAAAAATTTTTTGAAAGAAATAAAAATATATAGAATTTATACAAAGAAACTTAAAACCACTTCTTTTTTTTTTAATTTTATAATAGTTTATTTTCAAATTGGTTTACATATAACACCCAGTGTTCATCCCAACATGTGCCCCTAAAACCACTTCTGAGGAATATAAATCAAAACAAATGTAAAGGCACCCCATTCATTCATTCAATAAAAACTAAGCACTTACTATATGCCCGGCATTGTTCCAGGTTTTGGAGATACAAAACTGATCAAAACAGAGAAATCCTTTCCAGTTAGGAACTAATATTCCAGTGGGTAGCAAAACCTAACATCAAAAATATGTCAATTCTCCTTATACTAATCTATAAAGTTCACAATACCAATAAAAATGCCAATAAGATTTTTTCAGGCCCAATATATATTTAATATTATTGCAAAAATGGAACATGTATCCTTGCAAAGATTTTGTAAAATGTGTTCCCAAAGGCACCTGAGTGGCTCAGTTGGTTGGGCAGCCGACTTCGGCTTAGGTCATGATATTGTGCTTTGTGGGTTCCATCCTTATGTCCAGTTCTGTGCTGATGGCTAGGAGCCTGGAGCCTGCTTCGGATTCTGTATCTCCTTCTCTCTCTGCCCTCCCCTGCTCACACTCTGTCTCTTTCAAAAATAAATAAACATCAAGAAAAATTTGTTTAATCGTGTTCCCAAAGTATACCTGTCTAACGTTGCTATGAAAGAATAGAGAGCCTGCCCATGATGCCAACCTGAGTGAGATATTGGAGTTATGACTCAATATTACACTACTGATCATTTCTCCCCAAGAGGGAGTATAAAAAGAACCAGATATCCTGGAAGCATGAGCCTGGAGTAGGAAGGTTGGCAAAGCCTCTATGTCTGCCTCCCAGACATTAGTCAGAGTCTAGATCTGCTTGGCTACACCAAAGGAAAAAATGAAGAAAGAAAGACAGGGAAGGAAAGAGGGAAGAAAAGAATGAAAAGCATAGACATAGGGTATTCAGGACCCATTAGAAGACCATCTTAGTGTTTTATAATACTGGTTTGCATAAAATAAAAGTATGGCTTAAGCATTGTATTTTGTTCTGTAAAACTCTTGCTGTCTAAACATTCTTGCCTGATTGTTTATTTAAAAAGTATATTTAGGCTTACACTAGAAAAGGGAGTTATTTCTAATTTTGGGAAATCCCTAAAATCCAGGGGCTAAATGAACAGGGAATCACAAAATGGACAATTACAACAGATGCTGAAAGTGGGGAAAAAATAAAATGACCATACTAGGTACCAGACCAAAAAAATCTCAATTCCTAAAGCTGAGGCCTGGGAATTATTACATATATATATGTGTGTGTGTGTATATATATACATATATATATGTGTATATATATATATATATATATATATATATACATTAATAGATTATTTCATTATATGATCACCTAATCCTATATGCTACCTGTTATTTTAGGAAACAAGTAGTTTTAAAAACTACATTGCACTCAGCATTGCAGTGGGATATGGATCTCCATTTTGATTAACAAGTATATTCATACAGCAAGGGGGCACTCTTTTAGGGAGCTTGTGGAATTGTGGGACAAGCCCAGCCATTTCTCACCATGGAACTGAAGCCTATGCTGCTGCTGCCACTTGGAAATAAGCTTTGGAGGAAAGCAGTTGGGATTAGTCCGTGATCCTATTAGGGAAGGCACAGTCCCTGAAAATGTATATGTTAGTTAGAGCTAGTACTCTGAATCCTGAGTAAAAGGCTCATGCAGGAGAACTGGGGAAAGGGGAGGGCAGAAGTTTTGACTATAATTAGCTTTGGGAGTAATACAGCTGGGGGAGGAAAGGGAGTACAGCCGGCAACTATTTTGAGCACAGGTCCGATTGACAGGACACGTGTGCTGGACTGTACTGATCCCAGGGCCAAGTTGCCTGCCTGTGGTGTGTGGTGTGGGGGGGAAGGCCTGGGCAGCAGGAGCAGGACAGCCATACAGACAGGCCAGACGGGGTACCAGCGCCTCGACTTCTCTCCCTGGGACACTGTCCAAACTCCGAAGGCCATAGGCCAAGCTGAGCGATGGGTGCTGAGGAGGAGGTGCTGGTCACATTGTCAGGAGGAGCCCCCTGGGGCTTCCGACTTCAGGGGGGGGCCGAGCAGAGGAAACCTTTACAGGTGTCCAAGGTAAGGGAGAGCCCCTATTATTGAGTTTGCAGGGAAAGGGGAACCCAGGGGAATCTGGGAAGAGTCATGCGGTGGTCTTTAGGGGAGAAGTGGGAGGCTGTCAAGAAGAGGAGTGGGGGTGGGCAGGTGGGCAGGGAAGCATGCTTGTCTGGTGGGAGGAGTAGTGTCTGAGCATAAGCTTCTTGTGGGGGGCTATTAGAAAAGAATTACTGGTTTCTGGGAGCAGAAAAAAAGAAAGTTCCTGAGGCACCATAGTAACAGAGGCCGTTCTGGCCATCCAGTCTTTGCTCTCCTGAGTCTGTGCCTCTACTCCAAATTCCAGGAATATAGGGAAGGTTCTAATTTTTCTTTAAATTGATATGTGATGAACTGAGGCTGTCTTACCCAGCCCAGCCCAACCCAGCTCACCCCAGCCCTGCCCTACCCTGCCCTGCCCTACCCTGCCCTACCCTGCCCTGCCCCCTCTTTCCCTTCAGACCCTTCCTCTCATTATGCAAGACATTTTAGGTGCTAGGAGGGTTATGGCATGATCTGGCCTGTCAGATGAAGCTGTTATCTGTTTGGTTTCACCTCACAGGCTTAGTTTTCTCAACTATAAAATGTGGGTAATAACAGTATCTACTTTGTTCTAAGGATTAAATGCAATAACACACGTGGAGTGCTTGGCACCATACCTAACATTTAGTAAGCACTCAATAAATGATAGCCATTATTGCTATTAGTATTACTTCCACACATGTACATGTGTGTGTGTGCATGGCACACATGTACACAGCCACAATCTCCCAGAATCTGCTAGACTCCCTCCAGTCTGGAACACTGTTCTAAAATCATGATCATGTAGGTAATGGCCACTGAGACTCCAAGGCCTAGAAGAGAACTACTGGCTAGTAAAGATATTGCCCTTGGAGGGAAATCTTCAGGGGATACAACTGCCATTCCCAGTACCTCCCCTCTGTAGTTTGCCCCAAGCCTCTTTGGTGGAGTAATATGATATATTAGATAGGTGCCCTCAACTGTAGCTCCCTGCCCCTCCCCACCATTTCTTATCCTGCAAAATATATCCCCTCCACACATAGGTCCTTCCTGTCCTGATGCCTTTCATTGTCTTCCCACTTGGAGCCCTCCCTCACCTGCAATCTCTCCTCCCAATCACTTCTCAGATCCGAAGACGGAGCCAGGCTGGCAGAGCGGGACTCCGAGAGAGGGACCAGCTTTTGGCCATCAATGGGGTCTCCTGTACCAGCCTCTCTCATGCCAGTGCCATGAGCCTCATTGATGCCTCAGGGAATCAGCTTGTCCTCACTGTGCGGCGGTATGGACCCCTCTCACCTCAGCCCACCCTCATCCCCCTAGTCCAGGGTTCCCAAAGCCTATCTCAGCTCTTTGTCTCAGTGCCCTGACTTCAGCTACTACTAAGTACCCACTTCTTCTAAGTCTGGGCTGCAGTATAGATGTTTGTATATGCCTCCCAGAGGGCTTCAGTGTATCTGCAATTAAGGGATTAATTGCAGTGGGCCTACTTCAACCCCTTGCCTGTCTCCTTGTCATCACACCTCCCTCTAAGCACCTGTCCACTTGCAGCCCTTCAGGCACATTTGCCTCCCAGTTTGACTTCGGATCCCCACTTTTCCCAGACCATTCATTCAACCTATATGCAAGTCACCTCTCTCCTCTCCTTCCTTCTCCCATCCCCTCTAAGTCTCTCTAGCTGTCAGTTATTCAGCCCCCTCCTTAAGTGCTGTCTTCTTTCCCATCCAGGGTAGAGGATGAGGGGCCTGTGCGGTCTCCATCCCCTGGTGAGCTTCAAGTGTTGTCACCCTTATCTCCACTGAGTCCTGAGCCCCCTGGTGCTCCAGTTCCTCAGCCTCTCCAACCTGGGAGCCTCCTCTCACCCCCTGACAGTGAGGCTTACTACGGAGAGACAGACAGTGATGCTGATGGACCTGCCACCCAGGAGAAACCCCGCCGACCCCGCCGCAGAGGCCCCACAAGGCCCTCCCCTCCAGGAGCCCTACCTGATGAGGTCTACCTATCAGACAGCCCTGCAGAGCCAGCGCCTGCCGTAGCCAGCCCTCCCAGTCATGGTGATAGCCGTGTGAGCTCCCCATCTTGGGAGGATGGGACAACTCTTCAACCACCCCCAGCTGAGGCCCTGCTGTTGCCCCATGGCCCCCTCAGGCCTGGCCCTCATCTCATCCCTATGGTGGGGCCTGTTCCCCACCCAGTGGCAGAAGACCTCACTACCACCTACACCCAGAAGGCCAAGCAAGCCAGTGAGTGCCTGAACTCTTTTTTCCCTAGCCAAAATCCTTCAATCCGAGCCCTAAATCTCCCCCTCCATAATCATACTTTATGCTTCTTTTGGATATAGTCTTGGGGACAAGTGGAGAAGAGAGAGGAGTACGAGGGAAAAATAATTATTCTCACGGTCCCCATTATTTTTACTGTTCAAACCAGTGTGGCAAAAGGTGCAGGTGGTTCAACCCAACCCAGGAACAAAGTAGGGAAGCTGGAAAGGGACATGAAATTAACAAAGGGTTTGCTTGTTGTTGTTGCTGTGATTTTGCTAAGTGTCAGACAGGGTGAGGGCAGACTGAAGACGTTTCCTGTCCTGGAAACAGGGCAGGAGCTCTTCAGTGTTAAATGTAGGCATAGCATCAGAGCCACCTTTGACATTTGTAAATTCAATTAGAATTCCTGGGGACTGGGAGATTATGGGATAGTCATGAGATCCCTAGGAAGGGGCAGAGGGAGGGATCTTCAAGTCCTTATCTCAGGCAAGAATGTGGGCCTGGGCAGAAAAAGCCAGTTCCATTTATCTCAAGCTCTTTGCTATTTTTGATGTGAGCTACAGAACAAGGTCTAAGGGTGAGCTTTCTCCCTGTTCTGTGCCTCTACCCCAGAGACCTTTCTTGTCACTTTGAAAATCTATGATTACCCCTCTAGTTCTCATCTCTCATTCCTTCCCTCTACCATTCTGATTCCTGGTCCATAGAATTTTGTGTGTCTAAGTCTGGAACAGAGGTTAAGGACATCGATAAAATCGAGACTGACATCCCCAAGAATGTCTAATATCCCACAAAGAAATTCCAGATGCATGCCCAGGATCCCATGCTTATCCCCAATTCTCAGTTTAGCACCCCTCCCTTCCTATCATGGTGGGTTAGACTGCAGTTAGTGCCTCAGGATATTTTTAGCCAAGCAGACCTCATTGTCCAGTGGAATGGGGTTGGGGGAAGGGTAGGCAGGTGTCCATGTCCATCACACCGGGGCTTGTGGGACAGCAGAGAGAAGGGAGGGGGCCGGGCTCCAAAAATAGCACAGTGAGCTCATTCAGCTGCCAGCTCTGGGGACAAGACAAAGGGGCTTTAAAAGGCGTGGGGGGTGGCTCGAGCTGGTCCTGCTCCAGCTAACACTGCATTTCTCGGCATGGAGAACTTTGAGCCCATCAGCCAAGAGCCCTTCAGCCAAGCCAGCTACAACAAAGCCCCAGACCCAACTCCTGAGCTCCAGGACCCATTCTATGCAGGTACTACCCTCCCATAGCCAAGAGAGTTCTGGGATCTAGAATGGAGGGGAATACATCAGCAGCTTAGGAAGGGATGTCTTTGGGAAAGATCTTATTCTTATTCCTTCCTCCTTTTTGACTTCTTTCTTCTTTTCTCAGGAGAGTTGCACTGCCCCTTTCTCAGAATGGGCTGATGCTATGGCCACATGTCAAAGGGGTTTGTGACCACATGAGCTTTAGAAAACTCATGGGGAGGGAATGTGTGTGAGAGAAAGAAGTGTGAGTAATCTATAAACACATGAAGACATGTATATGGGAGTCCATGGGAGAATGTATGTGTGAAAAAGAAAGTGTCTGTATACGTGTGTAGCTGGTGTCAAGAAGGCTTTAATAGTAATGGTTACTCACAGTGGGCCTTAGGGCTGCCATTAAATGCTAAATTTACCTGCACTATCTCACTTAATCCTCATAGCAATCCTATGAGATAGTTATTATCATGCTCATTTACAGATGAGGAAACTGAACTTCAATGAAGTAACTCTCCCAAGAGCCAAAAGCCTGAACTGAACTCTGACTCCAGTGCCTCTCTCTCATGTACAGTGCTATTCTGTGGCATAAACGTTGGGATGGGTGGAATGAAAGCCCTAATTAGAAAGGAGCTTGGTATCTTGAGTGGAAAGTGGATGGAATTTCAAGAATTTTTCAGGAGGAACTGGGGATCATGGATCAGATCCCCAGGGTCGTGGCAGCTGGGCATCCTCTCCCATTTCCTGGCCCCACCTCCTGGGCCCCACATGGCATGGGAAGCCCTGCCCAGGTTCCCCTTAGTACATAGTCCTGTGTATCTGCCTCTTAGTGGCTGCCTGAGCTCTCTACCTAGAAGGCTGACCCCCAAAGAAGCCCACCCCACTCCCACCACAGCTGGGGCGGGGGGAGGAGGATATATTTAACTGCTGACCTTGAGGTATCCTAAAGATTTGGAGGGTTGCCGTGGTGAGCAGCACTCTGGATTTTCCCGCATCTCGGATCTGAGGCTATCCCCGGCTGTGAGTAGCAGGGGTGTGAGGCACAGAGGAGTGCCCTGGTGTTTGGAAGGCCAATATCAGCTCTAAAATTTTGTCCAAACTATTAGTAACAGGGTCTCTGCAGGGGGAGCTCTGGGAAGAAGGAATATGCATGTGTGTGAATGTATTTGAGTGACTGTGCTTCTCTGTGGGTCCGTGCGTATTTACATATGTATAAGCTGGGGTGTACATGAATGAGAGAGAAGGGTACATAGGAGAATATATGCCCATAGCTGGCCTTTACTAAACCCACATTCTTGTTGAAATGTGTGGTGGTTATTTCTATGCATACGTATGATGTGGACTACATAATGGAGGTGGAATTGTGAATGAAGATCCTTGTTCCTAAGGGTCTTTCGTGTCCCTACCATAGGGGTAGGGGTAAGAAGAAGAGATAAGTCCCTAAGTTTCTGAGAAGCCCCCTAACACGGTCTCTGTAGTGGAAGGAAAAGTGTCGCTTCTCATTTTGTCTCTCCCTGGGACCCGCCTCATCTCCCTGGCTGCCATAGGAAGAGACTGTCCCCCACCTCCTATCCCCCAGCATTGCCAGCCAGGAACGGTGGGAGGCAGGGGAAGAATGTGTGTAGGGTGGGTCAGAGCACATCTCCAGGAAGATAGAGGCAGAGTAGAGGGGAGAGAAGATAGAAGGAGAGCTATGGTAAGGGTGGTGTGAGGGCAGCCAACCAGACTCTGCCTTCCCTTCAACTGTCCTTGGTTTCACCTTTTGCTCACCACTCTGCCCCCAAGTCAGAGGACTTTGCCATAGGCAAGAGACATTGTGGATCAGGCCAGTGAAAAGACAGTAGGTAGGAAGGCTGAGGAAACTGACTGGGGTGTGGGGAGGAGGACTCGAAGACGTACACTGACCATTTTCTCTCCTGGCCTCCTCAGAACTGCAACGGGCAGAGAGCCTCCAAGAGAAGAGTGTGAAGGAGGCTAAGACCAAATGCCGGACGATCGCATCCCTTCTAACTGCAGCTCCCAACCCCCACTCCAAGGGGGTGCTTATGTTTAAGAAACGACGTCAGAGAGCCAAGAAGTACACCCTAGTGAGTTTTGGGGCTGCAGCTGGGACAGGTGCTGAGGAAGAAGACGGGGTCCCTCCAACGAGCGAGTCGGAGCTGGACGAAGAGGCCTTTTCCGACGCCCGCAGCCTCACCAACCAGTGCGACTGGGACAGCCCCTATCTGGACATGGAGCTGGCCAGGCCAAGCTCAGCTGCAGGAGAGGGCCAAGGCCGGGGGCTGGGAGGGCAGCTGAGTGAGGCCTCCGGCAGAGGGGCCCAGCTCTTTGAACAGCAGCGCCAGCGCACAGCCTCCAGCACCCAGGAGCTGGCACGGGATGGTCCAGCAGCCATGCTCAATGGGCAGGGCCTGCAATCACCACCTCGGGCCCAGAGTGCTCCTCCGGAGGCGGCTATACTCGCATCCAGCCCTTCCCCAGCCCCTGTAGCCAGCCCCAGCCCCTTCCTCCCAGGCGGTGGAGCTCCGACCCCAGCTCCTAACATCTTTAACCGGTCAGCCAGACCCTTTACTCCAGGCTTACAAGGGCAGCGGCCAGGTACCACCTCGGTTATTTTTCGGCCCCTAGCCCCCAAGAGGGCGAATGAAAGCCTGGGAGGTCTCAGCACCGTCGCACCGCCCTTCGTGTCCTCTCAGGGGCCCACCCCTCTGCCCAGCCACGTGACAGCCTCCGGTTCTCCCAGCACTCCACGTTCCTCAGGCCCCGTGACAGCTACAAGTTCCCTATACATCCCAGCCCCCAATCGTCCCGTAACGCCAGGGGGAGCCTCAGAGCCCCCCGCTTCCTCTAGTGCCGCTGCCATGACCTCCACCGCTTCTATCTTCCTCTCCGGACCTCTGCGACCGGCTGCGCGCCCAGAGGCTCCCGCCTCAGGCCCCGGGGCGCCTGAGCCCCCCAGCGCTCGGGAGCAGCGCATCTCCGTGCCAGCTGCCCGCACTGGCATCCTCCAGGAGGCCCGGCGACGGGGGACCCGGAAGCAGATGTTCCGGTCGGGAAACGAGGAGACGAAGAACTCGCCCAATCCCGAGCTGTTATCTTTGGTGCAGAACCTGGATGAAAAACCCCGAGCCGGGGGAGCGGAATCCGGTCCAGAAGAAGATGCTCTGAGCCTGGGAGCTGAAGCCTGCAACTTCATGCAGCCACCAGGGGGCAGGAGTTACAAGGCTCCGTCTCACGTGACACCTAAAACCCCGCCTCCGATGGCTCCCAAGACTCCGCCCCCAATGACTCCTAAGACTCCACCCCCAGTGGCTCCTAAGCCCCCATCTCGTGGGTTCCTTGATGGGCTAGTGAATGGGTCAGCCTCTTCAGCTGGAATCCCTGAGCCAGCAAGGCTTCAGGGCAGGGGTGGGGAGCTGTTTGCCAAGCGGCAGAGCCGAGCAGACAGGTATGTGGTGGAAGCTACACCTAGTCCTGGCTTTGGCCCTGGTCCTAGGCCCAGAAGCCCTTCCCCTACACCCTCATTGCCCTCTTCCTGGAAATATTCACCCAACATCCGTGCGCCACCTCCTATTGCTTACAACCCACTGCTCTCACCCTTTTTCCCCCAGGGTGCTCGAACTCTCCCCAATAAGGCCCAATCCCAGGGTCCTCGGGCAACCCCTAAGCAGGGTATCAAGGCTCTGGATTTCATGCGGCACCAGCCCTACCAACTTAAAACTGCCATGTTCTGTTTTGACGAGGTTCCCCAGACTCCTGGCCCCATCTCCTCAGGGCCCCCCAAAACTGCCCGAGTCCAGGAGATCCGCCGATTTTCCACTCCAGCACCCCAGCCCACCGCAGAATCCCTGGCCCCCACTATTCTTGCCCCTCGAGCAGCCACTACATTGGATGAGCCCATCTGGAGGTCAGAGCTGGCCTCAGCCCCTATCCTTAGCCCAGGCCCTCCTCCAGAGTCTCCCAGGGGTCTTGGGACTTCCCCTAGCTCCTGTGGCTTCCAGGTAGCCAGGCCTCGGTTCTCAGCCACGAGAACTGGATTGCAGGCTCATGTGTGGAGGCCAGGGGCAGGCCACCACTGAGCAGGGTACAGCTCCCAGGACCAAGGAGAGGTGGAACATCCAGTTCCTAAAGTTGCTTCTCCAACCTATCCCATGCCCTCTCTCAGGCATCTGGAGGCTAAATTCCCTCCTGCCAGAGATCGTTTTGGAGTTGGTGTCCCATCCTCCTGGCCCCCAACCTCCCTGCTGCTTTCCAACCTACTTTGCTTTGTTATCTCTGCTTTGTTATCTGTGCTTCTCTTTGTCTCTGTAGCTCCTTTTGTGGGTCTCTGTCATTATCTCAGTCTCTCGACCTACACTCCTCTATTGGTCTCTCTCTACATTTGTGCTTTTTTCGTTTTAACATTCAATGCGAAGCACACAGAGAAGTTAGCAATGAGACCTCGGGCAAGCTTACCATCAGGCAGGATTCAAAGGGACTGAATTGATACCCGCACTAAATCGCTTTCTACTTCTCACTCTCATTTCCCAAGCTTGGCTGGCATCTATCTAGGCATGGATGTGTATGTTCGTGTACGTGCAAGTGTGTGTGTGACCACAGATGTGTTCTTATGTCTGAGGCAAGAGTAAGAGGAGAGGTCTAAATAAAGACCAAATCCGGGTCTTCCCCTTGTATTGATGAAAGAAGGGTCAGATAGCCCCTCATGGATAGTGGGGAGAAAGATGGACTGGACTCAAAGATCAGTGTCTGTAGCAGGGGTACAGCATCTTGTGAAACTCACAGATTATGAGAAGACTTGAAGGGCCAAAGCAGTTTGTAAAGGGCTGAGTTATACCAGCTAGACCAGGAATAGAATTAAGAATTCTGTTCATTACGGGGTGCCTGGCTGGCTCGGTTGAAGGAGCAAGCAACTATTGATCTCAAGGTCATGAGTTCAAGCCCCACATGAGGTGTAGAGATTACTTCAATAAATAAACTTGAAAAAAAAAGTGAATTCTGAAGTCAGGATTTCAGAGCAACTTAAGAGGCCCATGCTAAGCTCTAAGCATCCAGGAAGTGAAAAAGAAAGACAGAGAATTTCCTCGGAGAATGAAAAAATCATTGGCTTCATTGCCTCATGCACCTAAGACAGAAAGGAGAGAGAAAAAAGCCATGGTGTGAGAAGTGAGGCAGAAACCAGGAGCAGAGTGGAATGCATAAAATTAATTGAGCCACAGGGAGGAGCAGGGGGAGGAGGAGAGAGACAGTAGAGTTGGGTTTCAAGAAACTCACTGTGTACAAGAGGGGAATTGGAGAAAATTTTGAGAAAGAAGTTGTCAGTGAAGACGGATGATGGTAGGGGGATGTGAGAGTGTATACTGGGTGTTGGAGGAATACGTGGTGTCTGTGCTACTTCCTTTGAGTCTGGCCTTCTGCCTTCTGCCTTCCACAGCTTGTCATGATGACCTGGGAAAGGGCAAGGAAATACCCAGAGCCAAAACCTCTTTTCAGTCCTGCTCTATCCCCCAAACCCCAAGGTTTTGTTCCTTTCCACCTTCTGGCCCTGATCTGTGATCCTAGATGGGTATGGACTCCCCTTTCACCATGACCACCACCAGTCAGTCACGTTTGCTGCTTGATCTGGATTGATCATTTCCTTTGCATATTGGGTGTGAGTCACAGTACTTTGGTTTGTGCACAAGAATAAACTTAAGCTCCAAATCTTCTGTTGCTGTCATCTCTTCTAGTTTTGTTCCCAAATCCTAATTCTCTTCCATCTTCTCTAACCTGTTTCCCTGATCTCCTGATTCCTGATCTCTTTCTCCATTCCTGCCCTATTTTTCATCCTTTGCCCTTCACCCCCTGGTCTTTTGCTCCTCTTTAAGCAGTTATGTCCCACTCCGATTTAGCCACCTCCACCATTCCCCTTGGTTCTCTCTGTCTGCATTCTCTACCCAGATTCTCCCCTTTTCCATCTCCTGTCTCCGTACTCCCCAGTTAAGGCCTCAATTTCAGAACCAAGAGGAGTCGAAAGTCCCTCTGAGCTTTTGCCATCATTTCCTAGCTCTCTGGAGGAAGCAGTGATGTTTCCATGGGAAAGCAATGCCTGGAGGTGAAGATGGAATGGGAGAATGAAGAAGAGAGGGTGGATCAGTATGGACTGAGTCTTCGTATAGAAGAGAAGGCACTAGAGGTAGGCTAGGATTTAGGACTTCCGAGAAGGAAAGCGCCATTACTCCAGCAGGGGGCATATTTGTGCAAATAACCGGTCCCAGGACGCTGATGCTCCCAAGTAGTCTCAGGATTCCAAAGGGAGGGCCTAGTGAGCTAGGCTGAATTTTGTCTTCACATCCACTTGGTAGCTTTAGGTACTCAATCATAGCAGAAAAAAATTTGGTTGGTTGGTTTGTTTGTTTTTGAGAGTAAGACGGTGGTGATGACAAAATCACAGTTTGCCATTTATGTTTTTTCTTCTAATCGCTTCTTTGGGGTTGGGAAGGCATTGAGAAGGAGGACAAAAGATGAAGGATCTGGAGGCTAAACTGGTCTGGGCAGAGGCCAACTAGATGGGAGTAGGGTGACCTTTCAGCCCCTGGCCTGAGCCTGAAAAGTTCAGGACAGGAAAAGACAAGATCAGGAAGAGTGGAGAGCTCACAGAGTGACAGAAAGGGCATTCCAGAAGCTGCAAAGTCACTTCCTAAAGCAGCCACAATAGGATGGTGGTGGCTGCAACAGAGGTGCAGCAGCAGCTGGTTCCAGAATCTGAGCAGGAGGTGGAGGAGGATCAAGGATGTTCCTACAGCTACTGAGGAAGCGGCTGGGCAAATGACGGGATTCTTTTAAGGAAGGTCTCAAACCTGTACCCTTGCCCAAGGGCTCCTCTGGAACAGTATGAATGGGACAATCTAGATCCTATGGAATGTGTGCTCCCTTCGAGGAAAATCCCATATGGAAACCCCGGAGAGTAAGGGTCTGGCAGGTTAGAAGCCTACGTGTATACCTCGGACATCAACATCTATCCTGCAAAAAAGTCTGAACTGAGCACCCCAACAGCAAATGGGGATGAAAAGGGAGAAACTCGTCAAGTCTTCCCCACATCATCTCTGACAGCATAGGAAGCACTGAATTTGGTTAATTTGGTCCCTTGTCCTGCCAGGATCTGGCTTTCCCAGAGGAAAGACCCATCCATCAGGAAACGTTTAAAGAGAAGTTCCATTGTGAACAGATTTCCTTTCCCCAACCATAGCCCCTTAAGCCCTCCCACTCCCAACATGCACCTGTATGTCCCTCCAGCTCCAGCCTGGATTGGTTCTGGGTGGCTCTCCAGACATGTTCTCCAGGTTCTTGCTCTCCCATTTAGAATTCCTATCTGCCATTTTCTGCTTGCTTCCTCTTTCCCTCACAGTTTTCAGTTTCTCCCTGAATGCTTCTTTGGATCTCAGACTCTAGATGCCAAGGAAGGGGAGTCTCTGGGCAGACTGATCCCTGGCTCAGACAGCTTAGTGGGAGAATCCCAAAGGCTTTTCCTCCCCTTCCTGAGCCTCTGGGCAAGGAGGGCGGGATCTTGGTTCCAGGGTCTCAGTACCCCCAGTGCCATTTGAGCTGCTTGTACTCATCATCTCTATTAATAACTACCCTCCCTCCCCCACTGCCAGTGCTGCCCCCACGCCTGCCCAGCTCGGGTTCTCCGGTCACAGCAGCTCAGTCCTCCAAAGCTGCTGGACCCCCGGGAGAGCTGACCACCACCTCTACAGCCGGTAAGTTTCCAGCTCCATGGCCAGAGGGGCTGGAGCCCACTCTGTTGACTGCTGTGTCTGCGTCTGCAAGAGTGACTCTTGATCCTGAGAGACTTGTCTCCCTCCCTCATCTATGCTCCGCTCCCAGCTGTTCAGTTCAGGGGAGACACAGAGTTGGAAGGAGAGGGGCTTACGAGGGTGGGGGAAATGGAGATGTTGGAGGAGGCACTGGAGTAATAAGAAGGGGATCTGAGAGGCTGAATGGGAAAAAAGAACCTAGTTAGGGGTGAGAAAAGTATAGTGAATGCCCATTTAGCAGTTCCCGGGGTCTTGTCTCAGCATACCCCATTAAGTTAGTAGAACTGCAGATGTGTTGTGAAATTAGACTCAGCAGAAAGACAGTGTTTTGCTGAGTGCCAACTTCTGTTAAGGAAGGGCTGGAGTCTGCATCTTTTCCCAGCTTGTCCCCCTTCACTGCCTGATATGTTCCTATCCCCCCTCAACTCCCCACTGCTATGATATTGCCGAATTGACGTGCATTGAGGTTCAAATGCCCCCGGCCCTCCTCTCCACTCCAGCTCTGGAGTCTGGGGCAGGAGCGACTGAAAGGGAGCAAGGAACACTGCTATGACCTCCCAGGCCAGACTCCAGCTGGCCCAATAGAGGAGCAACAACCTCTCCTTCCTACGGAGAATGTTTTTGGCCAAATCTCCTTGACCCTGGCAGAACATTTTTCTGTGCCACCTCCCCCACCCCCACCAGCTTGAGAAAGACTGAGGAGAGACCCAGAGTTGGGAATGACAGCCCCAATCTGAGATTCCCCAAGAAAATAAAATTTGAAGTCATGCCAAGCCAATGAAACCTGGGTGCAGTGCCCAGCCTGTGTGTTATATGTTTGTTTTACTCACTGCCCCCAACACATACTATGTTTCTAATCCCTGTACCAACTCTATTTAAACAGTAGAAAAGAGATTTATAGAAGGTAGGGGCAGAGAGTGCATCTGTACTTTCTGCCTCACATTCGAGAAAGGAGAAGCCCTAGAATAATGGGTTTTCACCTCTTTTGGGGAGAAAAATATATGTTTATTATACGTACATACCTGTAACCTGAAGCCCTTAACCCCGGGTTAAGAAGTACTACCTTACTGTAGATACTTCTCAGTCCCTGTCCATCCTCCAACTCCCCTTTCCCACCCTATTCAGGCTGAATCTGCCTCCACAATGCCGCTCTCAGGAACCCCAGCCCCCAACAAGAAGAGGAAATCCAGCAAGCTGATCATGGAACTCACTGGAGGTATGGCATGTTTGCACCTACCTAGTGTAGGGACTTCTTGTTAAGAGCATCTCAGCCCCAAGAGTCCCAGAAAAATCATAAGGTTATATATGTCTTAGGGTGAAGAGATATAAAGAGACAAGATAAATTCTGGGGGGTGGGGGCAAGGAGAAAGATGGAGAAAGGATTCAACACTGATCACTCACCCTTCCACCCTTTTCACCTTGTAATCTGAGACAATAATATCCTTGCCATATCACCCAATGCAGGTCCAGGACAACAGGACTCACAGGTCAGTGAGTATGTTTGAGGAAAAAAATATGTATGATGGAGACTGGCACAGCGTAAAGTCTCAGTAAATGGTTAATTTCCTTACTCCCCCACCCCCCCAACCTCCAGTGCTAGGGAGCCTTGGAAGCATGTAAAATGGAAAAATACTTAGGATTTTTTTTTTCCTGGGGGGTGGTAGGAGTATATGCATATGAAGAACTCTCCCGGTGCCCAAAGGCTGTCTGCAGCCAGGGTTCACTGAGGGAAAGAGAAATGAAGGGAGTTAAGACAGAAATCTGTATTTAGATGCGTCAACTCCACACAGTGTTGGCCTTTGGGCTTGCCCCCAGGCTACAGTTTCCCCAATCGTCTTCATCTATGATGCTCCTTTTGTCCTTTTGGTCTGCACCCCATGTGTCTACCCCTTCTGCCTTATTCACTCTCTCTATTCTGGTATGCCCACTGATTAGACTTTGGACCCCAGTTCCCATGCATTGTCTCTAACTTCAAACTGAGGAAATAAAAATTTCTCACAAACTGGATAGAACTTCATCAGACAGTATCTGCTTGCCTCTGGGATCTCCGCATGAGACACATACACTTAGTTGTGGATGACATCTGTATTCTGAGCCTAGAAAACCTTACTTTTCTCTTCTCCTTGTCTCTTCCTCCCCACCTCCCTGGAAGGTCGGCAGGAGAGCTCAGGCCTGAACCTGGGCAAGAAGATCAGCGTCCCGAGGGATGTGATGTTGGAAGAGCTGTCGCTGCTCACTAATAGGGGCTCCAAGATGTTCAAACTGCGGCAGATGCGGGTAGAGAAATTTATTTATGAGAACCACCCTGATGTCTTCTCTGACAGCTCAATGGTGAGTTCAGAACTTTAAACTTTCACAGCCTAATGACTCTTCTGACAGCTTCTTGGTAGGCCCTGAATCTCCAAAATACCACCAACCTCACTTCTCTGCGAATTTATAAGCTTATTAAGTCCCCAGATATATTAAACCTCCAGGATGAGTTACAGCCCACCTCTGAAACTCGGTCTCTATCTTAGAGCCAGTGAAGGGGGGGGTGAAGAGTACACACCCAGGGAGAAAATTCCTTCCCAGTATGGCTAAGTGTTAAAGATAGGGCTGCCAGATAAGACATCAAACACTCAGTCCTGTATTTTAAAGTTGAGATATGAATACTTTTTTTGGTAAATTAAAGTATGTCCCATGAAGTATTTGGGACATGAAAATTTAATTTAGTTCAATTCAATTTAAAAACTACAAGATATCAGTTAAATTTTAATTTCAGATACATGACAAATACTCTCTTATATGTAAATATGTCCCATGCAATATTTGAGGGTATTTATAGTAAAAAAAGTATTTGTTGTGTCTCTGAGATTCAAATTTAACTGATGTCCTATAATTTTATTTGATAAATATGGTAACCCTACAAAGAGTTAAGTGAATTTTTATAACCATCTCCTTCTTGAGCCATTCTTTTATCTAGAGGGTCTACTTCGGATGTAGGAACTGAAACTATCTTCTAAGATCCCATGTCCCCTAGTGAGAATACTTCTCCAGAGAGAAGTAGGGATTGGAAGGATACCAGGCACAAGATGTTATAGCCGAGAGGGAGGCGATCTTCTCCATTACCTTTCTTCCCCTTCTACCTTCACTGGGCAGCCAGGGGAAAGTGGAAATAGATGCCTGCATGGCGCCAGAGGCAGAACTGTCTGTCACTGGCCCTTATGTAGGAGCAGAGCAAAAATGCTGAGCCGGTCATATCTAACTTTAGGAAGCCAAAAGCCCTCCTCCCTGGCTGGGTCTGGTTACACTGGTTGGAGCATAGGGGTGTGCATGGTGGGGTGGCTAGGAGAGCCTCCTGAAGGAGTTGGTGGGGTTATTTTTAGGCTTTGGGGCTGAATCCAGGGTTGCCCTTTTGGTCACCCTTCCCCCTACCTGCTACAGTTTCACGGTCAGGAAGTCCTGGTTCAACAGGCACCAAGAGCAGAAAGGGAGAGGAAGAGAGAGACAAAGAAGAGAGTTCTGTCTGTTAGACAAGATAAAGAAGAGGAGGAGGCAGACATCTCTCTGGCTTTTCAAATTAAGCCTGGGTTCTCTGTCCCAACCCCATCCTTTCAAATTGTAGCCGAGTGGAAGTCTTGGTCCTCTTTGCCTTGGTAAGGATGGGAAAGGAAAGTGTGGAGAATGAGTTTTCCCCAACTTAAGGTTTAAAAGGAGGAACTGAGCTGGGGGAGGAGGGCGGTCCTATCCATTAGGAGAGTGCAATTGCTCTCTGTCAGGCTATCCACTAAGGAGGTCTTGCAGGGTTCAGGGTCCTCTGATTGGCCATTGTCTCTGATCATCTCCTCCTTGCTGTGCACACCACACCGTTGGTCTTTGTATATTTCCCACACCCATTGCCTAACCTTCCCCTTACTTTATTCTTTCTTTCCAGGATCACTTCCAGAAGTTCCTTCCCACAGTTGGGGGACAGCTGGGCACAGCTGGTCAGGGATTCTCATACAGCAAAGGCAGCAGTGGAGGCCAGGCAGGGGGAAGTGGCTCTGCCAGACAGTATGGCTCTGACCAGCAGCACCATCAAGGCTCTGGGTCTGGATCTGGGGGTACAGGTGGTCCAGGGGGCCAGGATGGCAAAGGAGGAACTGCTGGAGCAGCAGGGGTTGGCGAGACAGGAACAGGCAAGTATCCTTATCCAAGAGTAATGTGTCTGGTCCCTGAAGCAGAGATATCCTCAGGAATGAGGCCTAGACTGGGTTTAGGGAGCAAAGGAGGCCTACTGAGGTACCTAGATGGACCCTCTTGCCCCAGAAGAATGCCATAATGTGTCTATTTCACAAAACTAGTACAATTTTGGACCAACCAGGATTGGCCCCAGTAACTTCCCTAGTACAGGGGTGTAAGACTAACTTCCACTGGCTACTAACTGCTATTATTGACTTAATTTTCTCTCCCATGGTTGCCAGGAGACCAGACAGGTGGAGAAGGAAAACATATCACTGTGTTCAAGACCTATATTTCCCCATGGGAGCGAGCCATGGGGGTTGACTCTCAGCAAAAAGTGGAACTTGGCATCGACCTGCTGGCCTATGGGGCCAAAGCTGAGCTTCCAAAATATAAGTCCTTCAACAGGTAGGGGGTGTGAGGAAGGAACCAGATGCATTCCAGCGTGTGGCGCCATGTGCTTAGTTGGGATGGAGACTTTAGTTCAAATGTTTCAGAAGGAGGCTGAGGAGGGAGGGAAGGAATATGGGGACCCTAATTGAAAGCCTTTGCTTTTTTCACTCTAACTCAAAGAAATAGTGCAATATGATAAAGGAAACATTTGCTGGGAGGCAAGATTTGAAGTTTAGTTCACTTCACCACTTAGCAGTGTGGGCATGGGATAGTTACCCTACTTCTGAGCCTTGGTTGCCTTGCAGTAAAATGGGAATAATATATTACATGTTTAAAGGACTCTCAAAGTTCCCTTCATTCAAGGTTAGGATTCCATTACTGTCCCTGTAGTAGGATTCTATTTCCTTATTCTCTAGTAAGGCTTAAGTATTTATTCTTTTGGAATTGGGCTTGTCTAGACTGTGAGCAGGAGATCTATGTGAAAGCAGAGTGGGAAGCACCAGAGAAGTGCTTTTGGATTTGGTCCTACGAAGCCTGAATTCTCCAGGCAATGTTAATTCCTCTCACCAAGCCATGTGCTATCCACTGGAGGTGGAGTAGGAGTTGTGTGTGTGTGTGTGTGTATGCGTGTGTGTGTGTAGGGTCGTCTACACTGTATTTTAAGATAGTCGCAGACCCTTGGGTTTATAGTGTCTGAGTCACAACTATCCATGAAACTCTTTATCTAGTACCCCACTAGCTTCCTTTTCTCATCATTAGCTCTGGGGAAAAAAGCAAACCAGGAATGGGGAATGGAGCACTAAGGGAGAAGGAGTGCAGGAACAATCTAAACTAAAATTCACAGACTTCCCCATCCTCAAAACAGGGCAATATCTCACTGATAAAGCTGTTCCTTTTGTTCTGGTTTTTAATTAAATAATGTATCCTCTTTTCAGGACAGCAATGCCTTATGGTGGATATGAGAAGGCCTCCAAACGCATGACCTTCCAGATGCCCAAGTTTGACCTGGGGCCCCTACTGAGTGAACCCCTGGTTCTCTACAACCAGAATCTCTCCAACAGGCCTTCTTTCAATCGAACCCCTATTCCCTGGCTGAGCTCTGGGGAGCCAGTAGACTACAATGTGGATATTGGCATCCCCTTGGATGGAGAAACAGAGGAGCTGTGAGGTGTTTCCTCCTCTACTTTGCATTAAATTTCTCTTCTCAGGTTCCAGTTTGGAGAGGGAATGCTAAGCAGGATGCCCCCCTCTGTGAATCCAGTATCCTTGTGGGAATGGGGGGGGGGGAACAGGAGGGAGAGATCTGCCTTTCCAATCTTCACTCCAAGACCCCACTCCAAGTACCCTTCCTCACCAACTTGCTCTGTATGGAACCTGCTCTTTTATGGAATTTGCTCTGCCACTGGTAACAGTCAATAAACTTTCAAAGAAATGAACTCATTCTTCCTCTGATATTTCAGGGCAGATGAAAATTAAGGCTAACAATGCACAGAGACTGATTAAAGTCAAGTACTAAACAT
Source organism: Paguma larvata (assembly GCA_030068075.1). Lineage (NCBI taxonomy): Eukaryota > Metazoa > Chordata > Mammalia > Carnivora > Viverridae > Paguma > Paguma larvata. The sequence continues at coordinate 66,728,242 of CM057837.1, forward strand.
TCATTATTCAGGCTTCAAGACCAGACCTGAGCTCTGGTTGCTTACACACCACACCCACAAGACCATATTCATAGGTGTATACAAAGACATACTTATTCAATAGTATATGAGACAATCATGCACAAATACACGTGCTGGCCCATATGTGGGCAAAGCTAAGAAACTATTGTGTGCAGTGGTTAGGAAGTAGGTGTTGGTGACCTTCATGTTAGCTCTCTTTGTGTAGCTGATTAGAGATTGGGATGATCAGGATTACCCAGTTACCATAGAAGTAGAACATGCCATAAAGTTTCCACATGACCAGAATGGGCCGAGGAATATATGGATCAAAGTTATAGATTCCTGAAGGGCCGGCATACAATAGAGAGCCAAGTTAGAATCCAGAAGAAAGTGGGAGAAACCAGATGCAGTTATAGTATGCCTGGCTCTGTGTGAGCACAATCAGAAAAGATCTAAGGGTCATGAGGGCACTTCAGTGGTATTCAGAAAGCACTGTAATTAGGGGAAAAAATCGTGACAGCCCAATATGAATGAGCAACAATATTAATTTTTTTTAATTTTTATTTTTTTTGAATATAACTTATTGTCAAATTGGCTTACAACACCCAGTGCTCATTCCAACAAATGCCTTCCTCAATACCCATCACCCATTTTTCCCTCTCCTCCCCCACCCCAAAATTTTTAAATGTTTATTTTTGAGAGACAGAGACAGAGTGTGGGGGCAGGGCAGAGAGGGAGAGGGAGACCTAGAATCCCAAGCAGGCTCCAGGCTCTGAGCTGTCTGTCAGCACAGAGCCTGACGTGGAGCTTGAACTCATGAGCCGCAAGATCATGACCTGAGCTGAAGTCAGACGCTTAACTGACTGAGCCACCCAGGCGCCCCAGATTTTCATGTTTAAAAATCTGTGAGACCTCCCCCAAAGTTAAGGACTATATTCCTTAAACAAATGTTTATTGAGTGCCTACTGTATACCAGGTATTATGTGAGGCATCAGCTGTACAAAGACACATAACTTTGATGTGACATAGAGATTTCAGTCAACCATAAAATAATTATTAAGTGCCTACCCTTTAAGTTGGGGTAAAAAGAAGCCCAAGATCTGCTAGGTAATAGCTCTGGAAATCTAGAAACTTAATTTTTCCAAGCTCAGAGGCACCTGGGTCTCAGTTGGTTAAGCGTTCGACTCTTGATTTTGGATCAGGTCATTGTCTCATGGTTCGTGAGATTGAGCCCTGCATCAGGCTGCACGCAGACGCTCCCTCTCTCTCTCTGCCCCACCTTCGCTTGTGCTCTCTCTTTCTCAAATAAATAAATAACTTAAACATTTTTTTTTCTAAGCTCAGAATGTCTGAAATCTTAAATATAAGAAAAAATCGTGATGCAAGCTTATTAATTTATGGGGAGCTCAGGTTGGTTGTGAAACTACCTTCTCAGTAGAGAAGTCTACTTATTAAGTCAAATTATTATCGGAAGTTGCAACAGTGGTTTAATGTATTAAAGTGCACACTTACACAGGATTCAGCCAAGGAACCCTCAAGCTTTGCTATGTCTTTGCCTGGACACTGTTCTGTTAAGAAAATCTTTTCTTTAAAAATGTTTCATACATTTGAATACCACAGTTCACAGAGGGCACATACTGGCAGTAGAGCTAGCTGTCTATACTGCTCATAGACATTTTCCATTTGCCATCTCTGTGTTTTAAAACTTGAGCTCTGGGTACCTACCCTTTAGATGGGTAGCACCCTTAAGATGGGCGCTTATACTCTCCGATGAGTCCTAGTTCCCACTATTACCTACTATTTTACGCCAAGTCATCTTTTACTGTTACTTGTCTAACTTCTGCAGTCATCTGAGTCAGCCACTTTAAGAATTTCTTCTACATAATACACAGTGCCCATAATACCATCCCCGTAAAAAGTTATCCAGATATGGTATTCCCTAGTCCACAGTCTAGAGCTTTCCTTTCCAGTACTAGTCACTAGTCACATGTAATTATTAAGCTCTTGAAATGTGCCTAGTTCAAAATGAGATGCTCTGTAAATATAAACACTAAATTTTGAAAATATGAAAAAAGTAAAATACCTCATTAATTTAAACATATTTTTAAAATAACTTAAAATATTAACTCCATGTTGAAATATTTTGAATATGTTGGGTTAAATAACTAAAATTAATTTCATATTTCTTACTTTTTAAAAATGTGTCCACTAGAAATTTTAAGTTGCATAATGTAACTCCCAATATATTTCTACTAGACAGCATTGGTCTAGACTATGAGAACTATTCAGGGGCTTTGATTGAAAAAAATGCATTTCCCACTATTCTTTCTATTCTCTTATTTGTTCCTTCCTGTTTTACTCTTCCTTGTTCACCAACGTTTTTTGTTGTTGTTTTTAAGTCAAGTGCAGTAGTGAGGAGGAAAAGAGAACAAGGAGTTCGATCTGTCACTGTGAACAATCAATGGAGATAACTACTTTCCCACCAACCTCACCAACGTTCTTTAGATCCATGTCCTGTTCCAGATGCCTCTCAGTCTGCATTTACAGTTGTCTGAGAGCAGAGAGAAAGCCCTAAAAGTAAGTTTTGAGTCAGGATTTAAGGATGTGTCCACAGAACTGCAAGCAACAAGTGCAAAGTCCAAGTCATGCATCAATGCGGTCCCTTTCCGCATCCAGGGCCAAACACCTGTGCTTATGTTCAATTAAAAAAAAACAAAAACAAAAAAAAAAACCTACAAAAAAAAAAAAAGAGACTCATTTCTTATTTTGGTCTGGCTAACTGATAGGGGTGGGGAACTCGTGAATAAACAAATATTTCTGTGAAACCAAATACCATTTGCAAACCAGTGTGAGAAGGACGGATGAAAATTTCCTGAAGGAAGGTTATGAGGAGATGGTAAGGTCAATTTCTGACTTGCACGCTCCATCTCTAACTCCTCATGCATAATGAAAATGCCAGGAAAACGGAACTTCAACTAAAGGCGTCACTGCTCTAAGTTTGAGGCACTTGGAGCAAATCCCTAAAGCTATTCCAGTGTAGGGTTCGCCTTTCTAACTTCCCCCAGGTCAGCCCATTCCTCCCTGCAATAGTTTTCCACCTCTCTCGCTCCAGATTCTTCCTTGCCCTCACCAAGACCTTTCCAGGCCGCCCCTAAATCGCTTGGCGGCCGCCATTTTACACACTACTATCGCGAGATATACTTAGCCTTCTCGAGCCCGACTCGTTTACTTTCTTGCTAGAGGCTCTTCTCGGCAGTTCTCGCCGTTAGCTGAGGAAAGTGTCGCGAGAGCTGGTTGCCTTGGCTCCCTGTAGCTATAGCAGCCGCGGCGGTTAAGGATGCGGCGGCAGGAGCTGTGAGTGCGACACCCTCAGGGGGGCGGGGTCGGAGGTAACTGGGTGCAGGGGGTATCCCTGGTGTCGGGGGTAGGTCGGGAATGATGGGCCCAAGTGTGACGTGTTGGAGAGGACCCAGGTCCAGTGGGTACAGGGACTTGGCGCAGGTCTGCACTAGGGCACTCGCAGGGCTAGAGCTGCCGTGAGGTCCAGTGGGAGGGACGGCGGTATAGTAGGGTTCAAGGGGCAGGGGCCGGAGTGTGGAAAGGTGTGTGCTGGCAGGAAGAGGGTTACGCGGACTCAGAACTGGCTAAAGGGACCGGACTACATCGAGGAGTAAGTGGGAAGAAATGGGGTACCGCGAGGAGGAGGGTGTATTGAATGGGAGCACAGAGGTTGGGCCCGGTTTGCTTTGCACTGGTGGGGACCGGGGACGGTGTCGGACCCTTCGCGGCTCGCGGGGTCCGCCGAACGCTGATCTAGGACTGCGCGCCACAACCTGGGTCCGAAATGGCGTGGCGGGAATGGTGGCGTCCCGGACCTCCGCCACCACTTGCCCCTTCCAAAGAAATCCCCCCACGGACTGTAAGATGTGGAAGTAGGGTCCTGGTGAACTAGTATTAGTTGGAAGGTTCTTTCTGCGGAGAGACCGTTGAGTGGGATAATGAATGATTGCTGCTGTAAAATAAAGTGTGGAGTGGGGGCGGGAGAGAAATTCTTTAGGAAAAAATACTAAGATGTGCTTCCTCTGGAGCGTATTGAGTTGGAAGAAGGGGTGTGTGTGCTGAGATCACGTTTCTTCCCAGATTCATTCAAGTATAGAATTTCTTTACGGTGTACTTATGAAATTATGTATGCAGTGTAAAACCAGTTTAGCTGATACAGTGAAAGAATGTGCAGCACGACACTTAAGCCTTCCACGAATGTAATTTAAAAAGTAAGGAAAGTGTTTCTGTTGCTGCAGCAGCAGGCTGAACACTAGGGATAGTTTTAGTTAACTTGAATATAAAACCTAGTGTTCCCAAAGTGCGCATATTCAGGTTATTTGCTTTTTAAGAAATGGATGAAGTTTTATTTTAGGAGACAGAAGAATTTTTGAATATCTGCTAATCTGGGAATAAAATGAAGCTCCCAGGAGCTAAAATCAAGGAGAGGGCAAAATATTTAGTTTCTGAGTTTCAGAACTGTTTTGTGGAGATGAGTTTGGACCACTTTGCTCCTGAACTCTTATTTCTCCTGAAAACAATGGCTTCAATTCAGGCATAAAAATAATTACAAACTATCTGATAATTTTTCTTACTGTCTTTTGTAGGTATAAATTTGCAGGGGATAACCTCTTTTGATTATGTAACTGGATTTTTCCATGTTGAGGTTCACAAATTCATTAATTAGAATAATGGCTTTTAAATCCTTCTGGCACTACCCTTGATGTGGTTAGTCATTGAACCTATTTATTTGATATATGTTAGACTAAAACTTTTAATTTGTAATATTAGTAGCTAAACTTTAAAGTAAAAGTGCTTTTCTGAGGCAAGATACAGCTTTATGTGGTTGGATCCGAATGATTTTTGCATGAATCCATTAAGGAGCTTTACTGAGTTCCTATTATGTATAGAGTACTGTGTAAGGCATTGAGGGGAGGATTGAGATTAATTCATTTATTATCCATTCAACAAAAATTTACTGAGACGTGGGGCATCTGGGTGGCTCAGTCGGTTAAGCGGCCGACTTCAGCTCAGGTCATGATCGTACAGTCTGTGAGTTTGAGCCCTGCATCGGGTTCTGTGCTGATGGCTCAGAGCCTGGAGCCTGCTTCGGATTCTGTGTCTGCCTCTCTCTCTGCCCTTCGCGTGCTCACACTCTGTCTCTCAAAAATAAATAAACGTTAAAAAAATTAAAAAAAATTTACTGAGACCTATTTTGTATCATTAAGGTACAAATACAAGTAAGCTTTGCTCTCTGCCTTGCAATGCTCAGAACCTAGGGAGAGTGAGAGAGAAACAAATAATAACAATGTAATAAATTAGCACAATATAGGGGCGGGTAGGTGGTTCAGTCGGTTGAGCGTCTGACTTTTGATTTCTGCCCAGGTCATGATCCCAGGGTCATGGGAAGGAGCCCGATGACAGGCTCTGAGCTTGGAGCCTGCTTGGGATTCATTCATTCTGTGTGTGTCTCTCTCTCTCTCTCTCTCTCTCTCTCTCTCTCTCTCTCTCTCTCTCCCCCTCCCTCTCCCTCCCCCTCCCTCTCTCTGCCCTTCTCCCCAGCCCCTCCCACTTACATGTGTTCACTCTCTCTCTCTCGCTCTCAAAAAAAAGAAAAAAGAAAAGAAAAGAAAATACAGTATATGCACATAAGCTCATGAAACAAGATTCTGGCCCTCAGGAGTTTACCTAGTTGATAAGATTAAAAAGGAAGAAATAATTTTAAAAATTACAAAATACTAAACAAATTCTAAACTATGCTGCATTAATACAACACATATACTTCTCAGAAGAGATAAAAGTTATAATGAAAGCGTGAGAAAATTCACAAGTCAGTTCATAATTTAAGCCTTTTTTGTTACTCTTAAATATCACTGTATGTTCATAAGTCAGTAATAAGCATAATAACTAACATTTGTTAAGTGATTATTAATGTGCCAGACACATTATCTCATTTTGTCTTCATAACATTTTGCTCTTCAGCTGGTACTAGTGCTTCAATTTTAAAGACAAGAAAATTTAAGCTAAAAAAATTAAGGAAGTTGCTAAAGATCACAGAGCTAGTAAATGGCAGATTAGGGATTGGAGTTGGAAATATACGTGATTGGAAAAACTTAAGCAAGATTCCTTTCTTTTGCAGGGAGGGTACCTCAAGATTGGGGTGGGACAGAGATTGAAGGTATAATTGGCCAGAAGATCAGAATCCAACCTCTGTGTCTTTGTTCTCCCTCAAATGTTTATACTACATACGGGAACTAGTTTGAATATTAACATGATGCTAAATACATGTTTGCGTTGTTGTACAGAGAATTGAGTAAATTGCCATATTCATGTTGTATATAATTGGATAGGGAGTTAGGCTTGGGAAAATAGTCGTAACAGCAATTGTTAACATTTGCAATCTTCTAGAAAGTGATCATTTTAATAATGGAAATGATTATATTCATATGCAGTACAGAGCAAATGTTATTACAACAGACTTTAAGGATTTAAACATTTTTTATACTGCTGGTTTTTTGTATTGAGAAAAATATATGCATGTCACATATATTTATATATTTGCATTCAGACTTTTTTAAAAGTTTATTTTGAGAGAGTGCACATGTGAAGAGGGTGGGGTGAGGGGCAGAGAGAGAGAAAGAATTCCAAGCAGGCTCAACATTGTCAGTGTAGAGCCTGATGCAGGGCTTGATCTCACAAACTGTGAGATCATGACCTGAGCTGAAATCTGAATTCAAGAGTCAAATGCTCAACTCACTGAGCCACCCCAAGGCTAGAGGAACTTTTTTTTTTAAATTCGTTTTTACATTTATTTATTTTTGAGAGAGAGAGAGCACAAGTGGGGGAGAGCAGAGAGAGAATGAGACACAGAATTCAAAGCAGGCTCCAGGCTCTGAGCTGTCAGCACAGAGCCCAACGTGGGGCTTGAACTACAAACCGTGATACCATGACCTGAGCCAAAGTTGGATGCCCAAATGACTGAGCCACCCAGGTGCTCCAAGGCTAGAAGCGCTTTTAAAATTTTTTTTTTTATGTTTTTATTTATTTTTGAGAGCAGGAGAGACAAAGCATGAGTGGGGGAGGGTCAGAGAGAGAGAGGGAGACACAGAATCTGAAGTAGGCTCCAGGCTCTGAGCTGTCAGCACAGGGCCCGACATGGGGCTCAAACTCACAGACTGTGAGATCATGACCCGAGCAGAAGTCGGACACTTAACCAACTGAGCCACCCAGGCGCCCCTAGAAGAGCTTTTAAATGACTTGCCAAAGTCACACGGCTGCAGTGTCCCACGTGTCCTGATTTCTAATTGTTTCTTCTACTGTACCACATTGCCAAATTATATTTAATAGTTGCTATGCATTGAGTTATAGATGCTCTCAGCTAATTTCAGAAAACCAGTGTTGTCAGGAGGCTACTGATAGATGAGAGTACAAACTGATGACTTGTCTCCCTTCTACTGTACTTGTACTTCCTATGTATACTTAGGATAAATGCATAGTTTATTCAGAGGCTTCTTACATTTGGTTTATTATATTACTGTTTCATTTTTCTGTGTCTAGCTATATTATTGACTCTTTTTAATAAATGTTTGTGTGCCTTAAAAAAAGTGGAGGGGGCACCTGGTGGCTTATTTGGTTAAACGTCCAAGTTTGGCTCACATCATGATCTCAGGGCTCGTGAGGTTGAGCCCCATGTTAGGCTCTCTGTTGTCAATGAGCCCGCTTTGGATCCTCTGTATCCCTTTCTCTGCCCCTCCCCAACTAGTGCATGCACGTTCTCTCTCTCTCAAAAATAAACATTAAAAAGAAAGTGGAGGGATACGACTACGCTGTAATACCTAATATTCTTTTTTTTTTTTAACGTTTATTTATTTTTGAGAGACATAGAGACAGAGAGTGAGCAGGGGAAGGGCAGAGAGAGAGGGAGACACAGAATCTGAAGCAGGCTCCAGGCTCTGAGCCGTCAGCACAGAGCCCGACGCGAGGCTTCAACTCACAGACCGTGAGATCATGACCTGAGCCGAAGTCGGCCGCTTAACCGACTGAGCCACCCAGGCGCCCCTGGAATACCTAATATTCTTAAGAAATACATACAGATCTAAAGGTGAGTCAGGTGAGGTTTTTCATTAAGTTGACTTTCTGCAGCAGTCCCTGATCTATAGGCTCCACTAGCATGTGGGTGTGAATGAGATTCTGTTTTTTAACACCTTTTAACTAAATGGGCTCGGTGCCCATGTTTTTTATGTGAGTTATTTTTAGACATTTAGACATTTTTCGAAGAAAGGTTTAGAGTAAGAGTGAGATGAGAGGAAGCGGCTCCAGGGCAGAGTGTGGAACTTCTGCCTCTGAGGGTAGAAAACTGAAACAGTAATGGCTGATGTGTAACAAGGATAATGGTCGGAAAGTGTTCTTTAACTGTGGATCTTCACAGGAGAACCTGAAGATCTTTTCTCCTACTTTTATACACATACCCTCTGGAAAGGTTCTATCCATTTATACTCCTCCAGGACTGTGTGGGAAAAATTATTAATTTCCCAGCACTTACATCAGCGATAGTAAATTGATATTGAACAAACTAAAAACAGTTTACATGATAAGGTGAACTTATCATAGGTGAAAGTGATATCTCACTTTAGATTTCCATTTCTTTGCTTGTGAAGTTGAACATTTTTCCATGTTGATTTTTCTTTCTCGACTTCAATGTTTCTGTCTTCTTTAAAAGACTTAAAAATTTTTTTTAAAGATTTTATTTTTTAAGTAATCAGTACACCCAGCATGGGCCTCGAACTGACAACCCCAAGATCAAGCATAGCATGCTTTTATGACTGAGCCAGCCAGATACTTCAAGATTTTATTTATTTATTCATTAAAAATTTTTAAAAAATGTTTATTTATTTTTGAGAGAGGAAGACACAGTGTGAGCAGGGGAGGGTCAGAAAAAGACGGAGACATGGAATCTAAAGCTGGCTTCATGCTGTGAGCTGTCAGCACAGGGCCCGACTTGGGACTCCAACTCGCAACCTGTGAGATCATGACCTGAGCTGAAGTCAGATGCTTAACTGATTGAAGCGCCCAGGCGCCCCTATTTATTTTTAAATTTAAAATACTTTTTTTAAAGTTTATTTATTATGAGAGAGAGCAAGTGGGAGTAGGGGAGGAGCAGAGAGAGAGGGTGAGAGAGAATGCCAAGCAGGATCTTTGCTGTCAGTACAGAGCCTGACAGGAGGCTCAGTTTCCTGAACTCTGAGATCATGACCTGAGCCAAAACCAAGAGTCAGACACTTAATTGACTGAGCCACCTAGGTGCCCCTGCAGCTCTTTTTTTTTTTTTTTTTTTCTTTAAACTTAGCTATGTGTCTATAAGATCTCATTCTGTCAATACACACTTTTTAACAGCTGATTGTATTTCATTTTGAGTTCCTGTAATTTTTTTAACCATTTTTTTTATTGATGGACATTTAAATTGTCCAAGATTTTTACATTTACCAATCAAAATGAACATCCCTTATTCTTTCTCTTGTATTAATGTTCTAGAATACCTGTAAAGTAGTGGCTAGAATTATTGCTTGAGAGATATGTATACTTTCAAAGATATTGCCACTCTGCCCTTCATATAGTCTGTGTACTATTATGCATTCTACTAGCACTTTATGTGCCTGTATCCTTACATACTTGCCAACACTTGGTATTATCAATCTTGTACATTTTTACTAATATGGGCAGAAAATTTGCGGTTTTCAGATTACTTGTAAGTTTGAGCATCTTTTACTTTCTTTATTGACTCTTTCTCTGAAACTGTTTATTCTATCCTTTGACTTTTTGCATTTTGTTATTTCGTTATTATTTGTTTTTTAAAGTTTATTTATTTTGAGAGAGAGAGAGAGAGTGGGGTAGGGCCATAGAGAGAAGGAGAGAGAGAATCCCAAGCAGGCTTCATGCTGTCAGTGCAGAGCCTGATTCAGGGCATGATTCCATGGAGAGTGACATCAGGAATATAGCTAAAATCGAGAGTCAGAGGCTTAACCCATTGGAACCACCCAGGCACCCCTGACTTTTTTTTTTAAAACTTTTTCTTTTACCTTGTAATTAACAAGAACTCTATACGCATGTGGATGCAAACCTGTATTTATATGTACATGTATTTATATATAGAGAGAACATATATTTTCTCTAATGTGTTGCATTTTTTATGGTATCTATTAATATAATAAGATTTTTTTAAATGTTTATTTATTTATTCTGAATATTTAGTCTTGAGAGAGAGAGAGAAGGACACACACAGAGTGTGAGCAGGAGAGAGGGAGACAGAGAGGGAGACACAGAATCTGAAACAGGCTCCAGGCTCCAAGCTGTCAGCACAGAGCCCGACTTGGGGCTCAAACTGTCAAACTGCAAGATCAGTTAGAGGCTGAAGTTAGAGGCTTAACTGATTGGACCACCCAAGCACCTGTATTTATTTATTTTTGAGAGGGAGAGAGCATGTGTGTGTACAAGCGGGGGTAGGGGCAGAGATGGAGGGAGAAAGAGGATCCCAAGCAGGCTTCATGCTGTCAGTGCAGAACCTGACACAGGGCTTTATCTCATGAACTGAGATCATGACTCAAGCCGAGATCAAGAGTTGGATGCTTAACTGACCTAGCCACCCAAGCTCCCTGATACACTAGAATTTTTATGCTCACAGGGTGCCTAGGTGGCTACCTATCTTTTTCTCTTTTTTAAAATATTTTTTTTTAATTTTAAAAATATTTCTTTATTTAAATTCAAGTTAGTTAACATACAGTGTAGTATTGGTTTCAGGAGTAAAATATAATGATTCATCACTTACCCAGTACTCATCCCAACAAGTGCCCTCCTTAATGCCCGTCAATCATTTATCTCATCCTCTCACCCACCTCCCTTCCTACAACCCTCAGTTTGTTCTCTGTCCTTAAAAGTCTCTTATGGTTTACCTCCTTCCCTGTTTTTATCTTATTTTTCCTTCCCTTCCCCTGTGTTTATCTTTTGTGTTTCTTAAATTGTACATAAGAGTGAAATCATATGATATTTGTCTTTCTCTGACTGACTTATTTCCCTTAGCATAATACACTCGGTTCCATCCATGTTGTTGCAAATGGCAAGATTTCATTCTTTTTGATTGCCAAGTCAAGTAGTATTCCATTGTGTATATATATATATCACATCTTTTTTTTTTAATGTTTATTTATTTTGAGAGAGAGAGAGTGCAAGCAGGGAAGGGGCGGAGAGAGAGAGAGAGAGAGGGAGAGAGAGAAAGAATTCCAAGTAGCCTCTGTGCTGCCAGTGCAGAGGCTGATGGGGGGCTTGAAATCATGACCTGGGCCAAAATCGAGAATCAGACACTCAGTCAGATGACTGAGCCATCCAGGTGCCTCTGACTGAGCCACCCGGGCACCCCATACCACATATCTTCTGTATCCATTCATTAGTCGATGGACCTTTGTGCTCTTTCCATAATTTAGCTATTGTTGATAGGACTCCTATAAACATTGGGGTATATGTGCCCCTTTGAATCAGCATTTTTGTATCCTTTGGATAAATACCTAGTAGTGTGATTGCTGGGTTGTAGGGTAATTCTATTTTTAATATTTTGAGCAACCACCATACTGTTTTTCAGAGTGGCTGCACCAGTTTGCATTCCCACCAACAGTGCAAAAGGTTTCCTCCGCTTTCTCCACATCGTCACCAATATCTGTTGTTTCCTGAGTTGTTAATTTTAGCCATTCTGACAGATATGAGGTGGTATCTCATCATAGTTTTGATTTGTATTTTTCTGATAATCAGTGATGTTGAGCATCTTTTCATGTGTCTGTCAGCCATTTAAATGTCTTCTTTGGGGGCGCCTGGGTGGCTCAGTCGGTTGAGCAGCCGACTTCGGCTCAGGTCATGATCTCACGGTCTGTGAGTTCGAGCCCCACGTCGGGCTCTGTGCCGATGGCTCATCAGAGCCTGGAGCCTGCTTCAGTTTCTGTATCTCCCTCTCTCTCTGCCCTTCCCCTGCTCACACTGTGTCTCTATGTCTCTCAAAAATAAATAAACGTTGAAAAAAATTATTAAAAAAAAAAATAAAAAAAAATAAATGTCTTCTTTGGAAAAGTGTCTATTTATGTCTTCTGTCCATTTCTTCACTGGATTGTTTGTGTTTTGGATGTTGAATTTGAGAAGTTCTTTATAGATTTTGGATATTAACCCTTTATCCAATATATCATTTGCAAATATCTTCTCTCATTCCATAGGTTGCCTTTAGTTTTGTTGATTGTTTCCTTTGTTGTGCAGAAGCTCTTTATCTTCATGAGGTCCCAATAATTCATTTTTGTTTTTATTTACCTTGCCTCTGGAGACATGACTAGAAAGAAGTTGCTGCAGCCAAGGTCAAAAAGTCGCTGCCTGTTTTCTCCTGTAGGATTTTGATGGTTCCCTTTCTCACATTTGGGTCTTTCATCCCTTTTGAATTTATTTTTGTGTATGGTGTAAGGAAGCAGTCCTAGGTTCATTCTTCCACATGTTGCTGTCCAGTTTTCCCAGCACCATTTATTTGCTGATGAGATTGTCTTTTTTCCATTGGATATACTTTCCTGCTTTGTCAAAGATTAGTTGGCCATACATTTGTGGGTCCATTTCTGGGTTCTCTAATCTGTTCCATTGTTTTAGTGCCCAGTGCCGTACTGTCTTGGTGATTGCAGCTTTGTAATACAGCCTGAAGTCCCAAATTGCAATGCTTCCAGCTTTGGTTTTGTTTTTGAACATTACTTTGGCTATCCAGGGTCTTTTTCTGGTTCCATACAAATTTTAAGATTGTTTGTTCTATCTTTGTGAAGGATGCTGGTGTTATTTTGATAGGGATTGCATCGAATGTATAGATTGCTTTTGGTTAGTATCAACATTTTAACAGTATTTGTTTTTCCACTCCAAGAGAATAGAATGTTTTTCCATTTCTTTGTGTCTTCTTCAATTTCTTTCATAAGCTTTCTATAAGTTTCTATAGTTTTCAGTGTACAGATCTTTTACCTCTTTGGTTAGGTTTATTCCTAGATATCTATTGGTTTTTGGTTCAAATGTAAATGGGATAAATTCCTTGATTTCTCTTTCTGCTGCTTAATTATTGGTGTTTAGAAATGCAACTGATTTCTGTACATTCATTTAATCTTGTGACTTTGCTGAATTCTCATATCAGCTCTAGCAGTTTTTCGGTGGAGTCTTTCAGGTTATTGATGTAGAGTATCATTTCATCTTTGAAGAGTGAAAGTTTGTCTTCTCCTGTGCCAATTTGGATGCTTTTTATTTTGTTTTGTTGTCTGATTGCTGGGGGTAGGACTTCCAGTACTATGTTGAACAACACTTGTGAGAGTGGACATCCCTGTCATGTTCCTGACCTTAAGGTGGAAGCTCTCAGTTTTTCCCCACTGAGGATGGGTCTTTCATGAACTGTGAGATCATAACCTGAGCTGAAGTTGAATGCTTAACCAACTGAACCACCTAGGCACCCCTATAATTGTTAGATCTTCTCGATGGATAGATCCCTTAATTATGATTTAATGTCCTTCTTCATCTCATTACAGTCTTTGTTTTAAAATCTAGTTTGTGGGGCACCTGAGTGGCTCAGTCGGTTAGGTGTCCAACTTTGGCTCAGGTCATGATCTCATGGTCTGTGAGTTCAAGCCCCGCGTCGGGCTCTGTGCCGACTGCTCAGAGCCTGGAGCCTGCTTCGGATTCTGTGTCTCCCTCTTTTTCTCTGCCCCTCCACTGCTCATGCTTTGTCTCTCTTCTCAAAAATAAAAATAAATAAAACATAAAAATAAAAATTTAAAATCTAGTTTGTCTGATGCAAGTATGGCTACTTTGGCTTTCTTTTGACCTCCATTAGCATAGTGTGACAGATGGTTTTCCATCCTCTCACTTTGAATCTGTAGGTGTCTTTAGGTCTAAAATTAGTCTCTTGTAGGCAACATATAGATGGATCTTATTTTTCCATCCATTCTGACACCCTATGTCTTTTTTTTTTTTTTTTAATAGAGAGAAAGGGCACAAGTGAGCAAGGGGCAGAGAGAGAAAGAGAGAATCCCAGGAGGGGTAGAGAGAGAGAGAGAGAGAGAGAGAGAAAAGGGGGGCTCACCCAAAGTGGGGCTCCTGTTCACCTGAAGCAGGGCTTTTGTTCACCAGAAGCAGGGCGCGAGCTCAACCAAAGCAGGGCTTGTGCTCACCTGAAGCGCAGCTCAAACTCACCCAATGTGGGACTCGAACTCAAACTGTGAGATCATGACCTAAGCCATAGTCAGATGCTTAATGCCTGAGCCACCTAGGTGCCCTACCCTATGTCTTTTGTTTAGAGCATTTAGTCCATTTACTTTCACAGAGATTATTGAAAGATATGAATTCAGTGCCATTGTGTTATCTGTAAAGTTGGTGTTTCCAGTGATGTTCTCTGGTCCTTTGTAATTTTTGTTGCTTTGGTCTTCTTTTTTTTCCTCTCCACTCACAGTCCCCCTTAAAGTTTCTTTCAGGGCAGGTTTAGTGGTCATGAACTCCTTTAGTTTGTCTGAGAAACTCTTTATCTCTCCTTTTATTCTGAATGACAGCCTTGCTGGATAAAGAATTAAAAATATGGAACGCTTCACAAGTTGTATGTCATCCTTGTGCAGGGACCATGCTAATCTTCTCCATAATGTTCCAGTTTTAGTATATGTGCTGCCAAAGCAAGCACTAAGATTTTATTTTTAAGTAATCTCTAAACCCGCGTGGGGCTTGAACCCATAACCCTGAGATCAAGAGTCACGCGCTCCACCAACTGAGCCAGCCAATACCTCCTAGGCACCTCCAGGTGCCTCAATACCACCTAGTTTTAATTATTGCTGATTTGAGGGTTGGTTCCCCTCTTGGTCTTAGAATATATGTAAGAAGAGACTTTTCTGTCAGAATTAGCCTTCCAGGTGTCATTACAAAGTTCTTTAGGGATTGTAATTGCGATTGATAGAAACAGATTATTTACTTTATGGAAGAATTTATATCTTTGCAGTGTTGGGACTTCCTATGTAGAAACAGGATATTTTCTTTATTCAAGTTAAAAAAATCCTTCAGAAAAGTTTATAGTTCTCCATATTGATATTGTACATATCTAATTTCTAGGTAGTTTACAGTTATTTAAAGTTGTTATGACAGCTGGGATCTTTTACCTCATGACATTAAAAAAATTGGTTATTGCTGACATATAGATAAGCTATTGGTTCTTCTATGTTGATCTTGAATTGGATTACCTTACTAAATCCTTTTATTAAATATAATGATTTTTCATTTGATCCTTTTGGCTTTTCAACATAGTCAAATTTTCCAGCTGCTCATGTCTTTGCTAGTTTTCATTTTGGCATATGTGATTTTTTCTTATTTTGACAAGTTTTGAAGGTCTTTATCAGTAAAATATTAATCCTTTATCATATAACTTGCAGTGTTTTTAAAAACATTCATTATATGTGTTTTAAATGTTTATTTAAAAAATTTTTAACATTCATTTTTGAGAGATAGAAGGTAAGTGGGGAAGGGGCTCTGAGAGAGGGAGACACAGAATCCAAAGCAAGCTCCAGGCTTTGAGCTGTTAGCACAGAGCCCAATGTGGGGCTCAAACTCATGGACTGCAAGATCATGACCTGAGCTAAAGTTGGACACCCAACCGCCTGAGCCACCCAGGTGCCCCTGTTTGTTTATTTTTTGAGGGAGAGACAGAGCATGCATGGAGGAGGGGCAGAGAGAGAGGGGCAGAGAGAAAGGGAGACACAGAATTAATTTTTTTTTTAATGTTTTTATTTATTTTTGAGACAGAGAGAGACAGAGCACGAGTGGGGGAGGGGCAGAGAGAGAGAGGGAGACACAGAATCTGAAGGAGGCTCCAGGCTCTGAGCTGTCAGCACAGAGCCCGACGCGGGGCTCGAACTCACAGACTGCGAGATCATGACCTGAGCCGAAGTCGGACGCTCAACCGACTGAGCCACCCAGGCGCCCCGGGAGACACAGAATTAGAAGCAGGCCCCAGGTTCTGGGCTGTCAGCACAGAGCCTGATGCAGGGCTTGAAATCATGAACCATGAGATCATGACCTGAGCTGAAATCAGACACTTAACTGACTGAGCCACCCAGGTGCCCCAAATGTTTATTTATTTTTGAGAGACAGAGAGAGAGAGAGAGGGAGGGGCAGAGAGAGATGGAGATAGAGGATTCGAAGTGGGCTGTGCTCTGAGAGCGGAGAGTCCGATGCTAGGCTTGAACTCACGAGCTTTGAGATCATGTCCTGAGCCGAAGTCAGACACTTAACTGACTGAAAGACCCAGGTGCCCCTTGCTATTTGCTTTTATGGGAAACCTCTTGAGCATCAGTAGGTAAAACACTAGAATGGCTATTGCAGTGCTTTGATGTTTTTTTTACCCTAGAGAAATTCTAAGAGGGTTAGAATTCTTTAAACCAAGTCTGGTGAATAAAATTATGAATTCATGGGGCACCTGGGTAGCTCGGTTGGTTGAGCACTCGACTCTTGATTTCTATTCAGGCGTTAATCCCAGGGTCATGAGATTGAGCCCCACATTGAACTCCATGCTGGGCATGGAGCCTGCTTGGGAGTCTTTCTCTCCCCCTCTCTCCCTCTCCCTCTCTCCCTCCCGCACTCTGCCCCTCTCCCCTGCACATTCTCTATCATTCAAGTAATAATAAAAAAAAAAACCCAACACATTAAAAAAAAGAATCTGTCTTAACAAGATGCCCAGGTGATTCATATACACCTTAAAGTCTGAGAAGCAGTGATCTAATTGTAATATCTAAAGGATAGTGCTAACTTGAAGCTCAAAAAAGGCAGTTTAGTAGTTGTGACAAAGCAACAGGAATTGAGATGACAGGAACTAAAGAAAATTAATCACATTGTGGTTCCAAATGATTCATTTATTCACTTTAGGACCCTCTCAACAATCTGGGGCATACAAGAAACATCTAGGAGAGAGGACTGGCAAGATCCTGGTTGGGTATCTGGTCACTAGCCAAAAGGTTTGGTGTCCAGAGCAACAGCTTTAGTTTCAGCAGGAATTAGCTTTGCTGTTCAATATGGAGGTCACTAGCCACATGTGGCTGTTAAAAATTAAATATGGGGAGGGGCCCCTGGGTGGCTCAGTTGGTTAAGTGTCCAACTTCAGTTCAGGTCATGATCTCACTGCTCATGAGTTTGAGCCGCAGGTCCAGCTCTATGCTGGCAGTGCAGAGCCTGGAGCCTGCTTCTGATTCTGTGTCTCCCTCTCTCTGCCCTTCCCCTGCTTGTGCTCTGTCTCTCTCTCTCTCCCTCTCTTTAAAAAAAAAAAAAAAAAAATTAAAAAAACGTTAAAAAAAGTAAATAAGGGTAAAAATTCATTTCCTCCGTTGTACTAGCCATATAGTCACACGTGGCTATTATATTGGACAGTGCAGATATGGAACATTTCCATCGGTGCATAAAATGCCATTGGATAGCACTGAAAAGGATTCCAAGATAGGACGTCTGCCCTAAAACTTATGTCAAAATGGCTAAGTATAGGTAGGGAATCCATGAACTGCTGGTCACACACGAAACTCCCCACCCCATTCCAGAACCTTTCCATTGTTGATAGCTGCTGATAAATTCACTGTCCTGTTGAGGTTTGGATGTGGCTGTAAGTGAAAGACATCAACTAAAAGGTAAGAGAAAGCAGAGGCTGACAAGGATAACATTCTGGGAGCTGCGAGTGTTAAGGGATTTTCTAGACATAGAAGAGATTGTTGAGCATTGATGAGTAGGAATGGTATGGGTATGGAGTTGGGAAAATAATATGAATTGCTAAAAGGAAAAACTGCAGAAAAACAGTATTGCTCCCAGAAGAAATAATATTGAAGATAAACTCTAACGTTCAGGTTAATGTTGAGCCAGTCACCATCCTGATCACATCTTCACTAAAATTTTAGGTTTGTCTATTGATATTAAAAATATGGACACATTTTTTATGTTTAATGAGAATTAGTGGGAAAGTAGAATTCACTTTGAGGTTCATTTTTAAAAGAGTGTTTATTTTGAGAGAGACAGAGTAAGCGGGGAAGGGGCAGAGAGCGATGGAGAGAGAATCCCAAGGAGGCTCCACACTGTCAGCACAGAGCACCATGTGGGGCTCGATCTCACAAACTGTGGGATTGGGTTCTGAGTGGAAATCAAGAGTCAGATGTTTAACTGACTGAGGCACCCAGCACCTCTAAGGTTCACTTTTTAGCCTTTCTCTTCTAGGGAGTACATCTATAGAAAAGGCTATCCAAATTCTTTATTTTTGTTTTTGGGATAGTGCCATATACTAAATTTGTGAATTCTCTCTCTCTTTCTCCAGTTTATATCAGACACATACATTGATATTTATATGATTGTAGTATATACAAAAATGTTTTTTATCTTCTGTTACTGTTTTAGAGTTTTTCTTATTTCTTTCAGTTTGGGTATATAAATGTTCTCTATAGACAAGTGGCTTTTGAGAAAAAAGGTATTATATTCATTACTTAGCTTTTTGCAAATAGGAAATATGCCCTGTTGGTGTGCAACGAATGAACTTTTTTGAAATCCATGTTTCAGTATTTAAGCACTTTTCTCTTAGCAAGGTACCTTCCTGTGCCATGTTGGAAGCAAGAACCATTTTCTACAAAGCATATTTTTCAAATAGCATTTGAGTTGTTTTTTTTTTTTTAATGTTTATTTTTTAGAGGGAGAGAGATGGAGTATGAGCACTGGCGGGTCAGAGAGAGAGGGGGAGACACAGAATCTGAAGCTGGCTCCAGGCTCCGAGCTGTCAGCACAGAGCCCGATGCGGGGCTTGAACTCACAAGCCGTGAGATCATGATCTGAGCCGAAGTCAGAGCTTAACCGACTGAGCCACCCAGGTGCCCCGCGTGTTTAGTTTTTAAAGAACCTGTCAAACTATTTTCCAGATTGACACTAAAGTAAATTTTACATTCCCATCAGTGATGTATCAGTAATCCATTTCCTTTTCTTTTTTTTTTTTTTTAATATTTTATTTATTTATTTATGAGACAGAAAGAGGCAGAATACGAATTGGGGAGGGGCAGAGAAAGAGAGGGAGATACAGAATCCAAAGCAGATTTGGACTTCATGTGCTTATTTGCTATTTGTGTATCCTTTTTGTTGAAATTATCTTGTGCCCATCTTCTAACTGGCTTGTTTGATATTTTACTGTTGAGTTCTGAAAGATCTTTATATAACTTAGATACTAGTCCTTTATTGAATATGTGGTTTGCAACTGTTTTCTTCTAGTTCGTAGTTTGTTTTTTCATTCTTTCACCTAGGCTTTTATAGAACAAAAGGTTTTAATTTTGGTGAGATCTAATTTATCAGTTTTTTCCTTGTGACTCATGCTTTTGGTGTCAAGCCTAGGAACTTTTTGCTTAACTCTAGATAGCAAAGATTTTTTAAATATTTTTTTCCTAAAAGTTTTATAGTTTTGTATTTTATATGCGAGTCAATGATCATTTTGACTTAATTAAAATTTTTTTTTAACATTTATTCATTTTTTTGAGAGACAGAGACCATACGAACAGGGGAAGGGCAGAGAAAGATGGAAACAGAAATCTGAAGCAGGCTTCAGGCTCTGAGCTCTCAGTACAGAATCCAGTGCGGCTTGAGTGAGATCATGACCTGAGCCAAAATCGGATGCCCAACTGACTGAGCCACCCAGGCACCCCTGGCTTAATTTTTATAGAAGGTTAAAAAAAAAAGTAAGAAAAGAAAGGGGCACCTGGCTGGCACAGTTGGTACATTCTTGATGTGACTCTTGATCTCAGTCATGGGTTCAAGCCCCACATTGGGCATGGAGCCTACTTAAAAAAACAATAAAAAAATGATTTTTAAATATAATGTGTGAAGTTTAGGTTGAGTCCATTTCTTTGCCTGTAGATACCCAGTTGCTCCAGCACTGTTGTAAAGGGTTTCCTTTCTCCATAAAACTGCTTTTTGCACTTTTGTCAAAAATCAGTTAAGAATATTTATGTGGGTCTGATTTTGGATTTTCTTTATGTTCCATTAATGTTTGTGTCTATTCTTCTGCCAGTATCACACTGCTTTTATTATTGTAGCTATGTAGTAAGCTTTAATATTGGGTAGAATAATTCCTCCTACTTATTCTTTGTTAAGATTATTTTAGCAGTTCTAGAGTCTGCACCTTTTCATGTAAAGTTTAGAATAAGCTTCTCTATGTATACAAAAAGCTTTGCTGGGAGTTTGATAGGAACTACATTACACTTATAGATTAATTGGGGGAGAATTGAAATTTTTATGATATTGAGATTTCTAATCCATAAACAATCCTCTGTATTTTAGGTCTTCTTTGATAGTTTTCATTAGCATTTTATAATTTCCAGCATATAGACCCTATACGTGTTTTGATAAGTGTACACTTAAGTATTTAGTTTTCTTTGGCATGATTATAAATGGTACTGTGTTTTTAATTTTGGTTTCTGGGTATTTAATGTTAATATATAAAAACATGATTGATTTTTGTGTGTTGATCTTATATCCTGCAACCTTGTTATTACCTTTAGGAAGTTTTTTGTAGATTTCTTGGGATTTTCCATGTATAATGACAGTCATGTCATTTGCTAATAGAGATTGTTTTATTTCTCCCTTTCCAATCTGAATGCATTTTATTTCTCTCGCCTTACCATAGTGCCTAGAATTTCCAATACAGCGTTGAATAAGAGTAAGGAAAACAAACATCCTTGCTTATTAGCTCCCAACTTTAAGGGGAAAGTATTTAGTATTTCACGTTTAAGTGTGATGTTAGCTGTAAGGTGGGGTGTTTTTTTTTTTTTAATTTAAATTTTATTTTAGAGAGAGAGAGAGAAAACACAAGCAGGGACAGGGGCAGAGGGAGAGAGAGGGATAATCCCAAACAGGCTCTCCATGCTTAGTGCGGAGCCCAACTACAGGGCTCAATTCCATGACCCTAGAATCATGACCTGAGCTGAAATCAGTAGTTGGACACTTAACCAGCTGAGCCACCCAAGTCCTCCACTTAGCTGTAAGGTTTTTTGTGTAGATTTTGTATCAAGTTGTAACTACATATTTAAAAAATTTCAGCTCAAATAGTATTTATTTTGCATTGCTTTTCCATGTTCTCCAAAGCTGGTATTTACCTTCCACGTTTCAATTGCATTCAGCTTATACTACTGTAATTGATCTCTTAGTCATTTATATTGTGGTTGATTTGTGTTCATTTATCCCTCTCTGTCCTCAGACACATGCACTCTCTAGGCTATGAGGGCATAGGCTATTTTATTCATCTTTATATCACGAGCTTAGTACAGTGTGCCTGGCATCATTGAAATGTTTTTAGTGGATAAAGGAATAAATGAATGAACAATTGAACGAGAGAAGAATAAATTATTTCTCATGGGGCTTAAGATCATTTTAATTGATAGGAGTATGAGCTTTGGAGCCAGAAAGATTTCAAATCTTAGCCCTTCTATTTAATACTAGTCTAGGAAGTTGGGGCAAATTGCTAAATTCTGAATTTCAGTTTCCTTATCTGTGAAATAAGGATAACAGTAACCTACCTGAACAAACTGAGATAATAGATATCCATTCTTAGCACAGTAGCTATCATGTTGTAGGCACTCAGATTTTCATTTCTTTCTTCCTTGAGCTGTTTTACGTATTTAATGATACTGATTATAGAATTACTTTGTGAGCTATATAAAGTTATTTCAGATATTGTTCATGTTTGTATTAAAGACAAACTAATTTTGATTATGTTGCTTTAAAGGGAAAAAATAGGGACATGAGAAAATAGAGAAAGTTTGAATAACTTTGGTTGAGCAATACCATGTGCCAACCACTATGCTTAACACTTTACATGCCATAACCCATTTAATCCCTGATAACGACCCCATAAAGCACATTTCTTCCTATGAAGAATTCTATCTTAGTTTTTTAATCATAGTTTTCTTCTCCCTATCCTTTGTAAATAAGCCCCGGGAATGGAGATAATATAATTTAATGCAGATTTCAAACTTCATATAGAATATGACAAATAGTAACTATTTTATTTCTAAGCTACCATCCTTAGTGTTTGGGGACTGTGTTCTTTAGGCCATGTGTTCTTTTTTTCAACAAACTTAGTTATACTTACTTTCTACTTTCATCTCTAGCAATATATTAGCTGCCCCAAATATATTAGGTTTTTCGGTTGTATGAAAACAATCAGAGTAATTAATTTGTCTCTTGCCTATGACACATTAGTTTTTTTCAACAAATATCACTAATAAAGCTTGAACTGATTTTTCAAAGAGAAGAAAAGCAGCAGACTGTTTGAATTTGTATTTAGATTGTTTCTCACTCAGTACTTTGTATTGTTCAGGGTAAGATCTGTTTTTGTTTTTGTTTTTTTAGTGTTTATTTATTTTGAGAGAGAGCAAGTGCAAGTAGGGGAGGGGCAGAGTGATCGGGAGAGAATCCCAAGCAGAATCCCAATCCCTATAAAGGCTTGATCCCAAGACCCCGGAATCATGACCTGAGCTGAAATCAAGAGTTGAATGCATAATCTACTTGAACCACCCAGGTGCCCCTACCACCTTAGCCATTTTTAATTATGCAGTTAGGTATTTTTAAATACATTCACATTTTTGTGCAACCAATTTCTGGAGCTTTTTTCCCTTGCAAAATTGAAACTCTGTACCTATTAAACAACTCTCTATCCCCTTACTTCTCCCTCCCCTTAGTCCCTGGCTACCACCATTCTACTTTTTGTCTCTGAATTTTACTATTCTAGCTACCTGCTATAAATGGAATTATAAAATATTTGTCCTTTTGTACATGCCTTAGTTCACTTAAGCATAATGTCCTCAAGGTTGATCTATGTGTCAGAATTTCCTTCCTTTTTAAGGCTAAATAATATTACACTGTATATGCATATACAACATTTTGCTTATCCATTCTCTTGGATTGTTTACATCTTTTGGCTATTATGAATAATGCTGCTATGAACATGGATGTACAGTGATCTCTTTGAGACTCCATTTTTAATTCTTCTGGATATATATCTAGAAGTGGGATTGCTGGATCATATGATAATTCTGTTTTTAATTTTTTGAAGAATTGCCATACCATGTTTCATAGTGGAACCCCACCAGTAGTGCACAAGTTCCAATTTCAACACAGCATCATCATTAGTTTTTTTTCCTATTGTTTTGATAGTTGCCATCCTAATGGGTGTGAGATAGTATCTTATTGTGGTTTTGATTTGCATTTCTTTAATGACACCTGACACTGAGCATCTTTTCATTGGCTTATTGACCTTTTGTATATCTTCTTGGAGAAATTCCGTTCCTGTCCTTTATTTACTTTTAAATCAGTTTTTGTAAAGTTGTAACAGTTCTTCATATATTTTGGATATGAATGCCTTATCAGATGAATTATTTGCAAATACTTTTTCCCATTTGTGGTTTGCCTTTTCACTTTGTTCATTGTGTCCTTTGATGAATAGAAGTTCTCTTTATTTTTAAAATGTTAAGAGAATTTATTTTTATTTCTTTAATTATTATTTAAATTTTTTGTTAACGTTTACTTATTTTTGAGAGACAGGGAGAGACAGACCGTGAGTAGAGGAGGGGCAGAGAGAGAGGGAGACACAGAATCCAAAGCAGCTCCAGGCTCTGAGCCGTTAGCACAGAAGCCCAACTTGGGGCTCGAATTCACGAACTGTGAGATCATGACTTAGGCTGAAGTTGGACGCTTAACCGACTGAGCCACCCAGGCACCCCTATTTTAAAAGTTTTATTTATTTATTTATTTTGAGAGAATGGTTGGGCGGTTCAGAGAGAGAGGGAGAAAGAATCCCAAGCAGGCTCCAGAGCCTGAGGTAGGGTTTGAACTGTGAGATTATGACCTGAGCTGAAATCAAGAGTCACCCAGCTGCCCCTATTTAAGATATTTTAAAAGAATAATACAATAAGTATCCTTATATTCACCATCCAGCAAATTAAACATTGCTAAATTATTTTTAAGGTCTCTGGCTTTCCCCTTCTTGATTGCAAGTCCCTTGCCATCTCTCAAAGGGTAGCCACTAATTAATTTAATATTTCTCTGACTAGTTTAAACTCCTTGGTCAGCCCGTTAGTATTAGAAGCATATCATAGAAGTAAAAATACTGCAGAAGTCCTGTGGAAGGGTAAGGTGGGAAGGGATATTTCTTAGATTTTTTTTTTTTAAGATGAAAGTCCAGTTCAGCACCCTATCAGAGATGGTTGTACATAAAGGTGCACAGGAATGTTTCGTTGAATGACTGCTTGGTACCCAGGCACTTCTTATTGAAGACATTTAGTACCAATATATTATTTTGAAATGATGTCTACATATCTTTGGGTTAGGATTATTATGTACTTTGCCAATAAATAGATAGCTGTGGCAGAGTGAATGTTTTCTTGAAATTAGTGAAACTAAGTAGCAGACTCTCAGCGTTTAGCTTTAACTGCATATAGTGCATTTAACTGCTTTGGTTAATTGAGACTTGTACACAGGACACACAATAAGAGGTGTAGAAGCATTACAATTCCTGGTTCTGGAAAATGAGTTGTAAATTCTGAAAAGAAAAAAAAAAGAGAGAGATGATTCTGATAAGGTCTGATTCTGGGCAAGGACCTGTTGAAACAAACAGCTCAATGTTCACAGGGGAACAGTGAAGGACCTGACCTCCATTGTAGCTGAAAATGAAATACTTCTCTGGTGAGGCAGTAATAGGAATAGCAGGTAGTAGCTGCTGCTGCTGCTGCTGCCACTGCTGCCTGAACTTTGTGGCTGTGGGAAGTGGCCGGAGCAGGAAATGATTCCATGGCACCAGGCGTGTGTAAGGAAGGACTTGTTCTGGCTCTGGGCAAGTGGTTGCTCAGGTTGTGGGTGTCACTTTAAACATACAAAGACCTGTTTGCTGGAGGAGGAGCAGCTTCCTGAGATCAGGTGCGCATCAAGGGATGAGCTCATCCTTCTAACCAGACCTGCTCTAGACGCTGAGTGAATGTTTCCCTAATTGCAAGTCCTGCAGCTGCGAGAAGCAGGAAATGGTTGAAGCTTCCTTCAGGCACTTTGTGAGTAGCAAAAAAAATAGAAGTGATTTTGGGACTCTTTTGAAACATGTGGCCGTAATATCAGGTTGAAGGTGACACACATGGACACTCAGTGTTTCTCTAAGTTGAGAATTGAAATAAGATGTATGGTGGGTTGCAGAAAGCTTTGGTAGTTCTAACTTTGATGATTCTTTTTGACATGACAGTAATTTGTTTTTTTATACTGTCTTGTTTGATTTTGTTGCTCTGGGATTTAAGACTTCGGGGGCTCCTTTTTTAATTTCCAGGGATCTTTACAGATTTTTTTAAAGCGTTGGTTGATGGGACTTACCCTACTTTTGAAGTCCATTGTGCTGGCTTTCAGAGCCCTATGCATGATTCTATTCTATTTTGTTTGTTTTAATTTACATGAACTATTCACTTTAAGTAAGGCTCTTTAAAATGAAGTTGGTTTTAAAAAGAAATATCCATCATTTATTATTTTTTATTAAAATTTTTATTTTGAGATAATTCTAGATCATGTAGAGTTGAGAGATCTGATATACTGTTTACCCAATTCAGGGAATGGTAACATCTCGCAAAATTATAGTGCAATAATCACAACCAGGATATTGACATTGAAACAATCAGCACAGTATCCCGCATGTTGCCCTTTTATAGCTGCATCCACTTCCTTTGCACCACCCCTTCTTTAACCCCTGTCAAACATGGGTCAAAAAATCAATTTTTGAGCAAGAAATTTTATGTGAATCTTAACTAGTTTTATATTAGAAATCCATATAGCCTTAGTGAAAAGAGCCCTGGACTATGATAGGAGGTTTTGGTTCATTGTAGTAGCTCTTTGACCTTGGGTAAATAATTTCTCTGTGCTTCAGTTTCCTTATGCATAAAACAGGTTAATAGTATACTAATTTCTGTCTGATCTATTTATAGGATTTTGAGATATTAAAAAGTTCTTTCAAAAAATAAGTTCTATATAGTTTATTATAGGTAGCAAAGATTATAGTTTTCAAACTAGAAAATGTAAAGCAAGTTGAAAACTAGAAACTGAAGCCCAGGATGTTGAGAGTGAACATTTTATTTATTTTTTTAATTAAAAAATTTTTTTTTATTTTGAGAGAGAGAGAGAGCAAGAGCGAGCGAGCAGGGGAGGAGCAGCAAGAGAGGGGGAGAGAGAGAAAATCCCAAACAGGCTAGCACGGAGCCCCATATGGGGCTCAAACTCACAAACTGTGAGATTATGACCTGAGCTGAAATCAAGAGTATGCCACTTAACAGACTGTGTCACCCAGGTGCCCCAAGAGTGAATATTTTAAAATGAATTTAAATCTTAAGGCTCAATTGAATTTCAGAGTGCTGAAATTAACTGACTGATAGAAATCATAAAAACCAAAGAGAACTGGTTAATGAAAGTAGTTGAAAAACTGTAAAATGGATGTGAAATCCTGGAAAAATTCAATTATAAATGATTAAACAGATGATATGGGGTATTAAACAAAAAGTTATTAAAACTTTTTTTCTCAATGTTTATTTATTTTTGAGAGACAGAGACAGAATGAGAGTGGGGAGGGTCAGAGAGAGAGGGAGACACAGAATCCAAGGTAGGCTCTAGGCTCTGGGCTGTCAGCACAGAGACTGATGTGGGGCTCAAACTCATGAACTGTGAGATCATGATCTGAGCTGAAGTCGGACGCTTAACTGACTAAGCCACCTAGGCACCCCAAAAATAAAATAAATTAAAAAATGTATTTTTCGTGATATATTCGATACTGATACGTGGCAAAATATGGTTTGGTTGATTAATCGAATGTGTAGAAGATTGAATAACTGTACTCACTTAGATACTTGGCTTCACCAGGAAAGTCTCTGGTGGATTATCTTTGGGCCTTGGATAGAGTAAAAATTAATACAAACAAACATGTTAATCAGATATGTAAATGTTGCAAAGCTACGATTAATATGACAGATGATGAATAAAGCCTTAAAAATTATAGGATGAAATCATGGGCCCAAACTGAAGTTAAATTTAACAGAGATAATCCCTATGTTTAAATTCAGAACCTCAAATGCACAAGAATAGGATAAGGAAGAGCAGATTGTAGCAGTTAATATGAAAGATATCTGGGAATTTTGGTTAATCACTAACATAGCAGGAGCTGGCTATGCAGTGTTGCTGCTAAAAACACCTTCAGCTGTATTACCAGAAGTTTATCCAGGTCACAAAAGTATTGGTTCCAATATATTTTCGTGCTATTTGTATATTTATTTAAGTGGACACTGACAAAGTTGAGAGTATTCCAAGGAAGGCAGACAGAACCATAAATGGTATAAGGAAACTGTTGAGACGGGAATGGAAGTGTTGATAAGTTTTAAAACTGCAAAAAATAATAAAACACCCATAATCCCATCACCTAGAATTAACCACTCTTAATGTTTATTATTATTATTATTATTATTATTTTTTTTTTTTTTTTGAGAGAGAGACAGAGTGTGAGCAGGGGAGAGAGAGAGAGGCAGACACAGAATCTGAAGCAGGCTCCAGGCTCCGAGCCATCAGCACAGAGCCATCAGCACAGAGCCCGATGCGGGGCTCAAACTCACAGACTGTGAGATCATGACCTGAGCTGAAGTCAGCCGCTCAACTGACTGAGCCACCCCGGGCGCCCCAGAATTAACCACTCTTAACCATCTCTCTTAGAAGTAAAATATTTCAGATAAAGCCAAAGCCCCTTTCCTTCTCCATCCCACAAGGAACTCTTATTTTTATCTGAGTAATACATGTGCGTAGTTTCAAATATTCAGATAGTATTATATGCTTAGAAGGAAATAGAGCAGTTACCAACCCCTAGAGGCAACCACACTCATCTGTCTTAAATATATCTATATATTTTTAAGCAGGCTCCACACCCAGCATGAAGCCCAATGCGGTGCTTGAACTCATGATTCTGAGATCATGATCTGAGCTGAAGCTGGATGCTTAACTGATTGAGCTACCCAGGTGCTCCCCAAAATGTTGTGTTTTTATATGCTCTAATTCTTATCAAGGAATTGGGATCTGACCACTGAAGTGCTCCATCATTCTTTTTAAAGAAAACCATTTTTTGGAGGTGCGTATATGACTCAGTTGGTTAAGGATTCAGCTTTGGCTCAGGTCATGATCTCAT
Organism: Paguma larvata; assembly: GCA_030068075.1. Lineage (NCBI taxonomy): Eukaryota > Metazoa > Chordata > Mammalia > Carnivora > Viverridae > Paguma > Paguma larvata. Next base: position 66,756,545 of record CM057837.1, read on the forward strand.
AGTTTGTAGGTTCAAACCTCATGTCGGGCTCTGTGCTAACAGTGCAGAGCCTGCTTGGGATTCTCTCTCTGCCCCTCTCCCCCTCATGCTTTCTCTCTCAAAAATAAAAAACTTAAAAAGAAAAAGCACCTTTTTTTTTTTTTTTGGTTAAATATACAAGCTTACCATTTTAACCATGTTTTAAAATGTTTTTTTTTTTTTAATTTTTTTATTTTTGAGAGAGAGACAGGATGTGAGCAGAGGAGGGGCAGAGAGAGTGGGAGACACAGAATCCGAAGCAGGCTCCAGGCTCTGAGACTCGGGGCTGGAACTCACAAGCCATGGGATCATGACCTGAGCCGAAGTTAGATGGGCCACCTATGCACCCCTCTTTTAATCATTTTTAAGTGTATAGTTCTGTGGCATTAAGTACATTTACATTGCTGTGCAACCTGATGCCATTCTAATTTCATTCCTTTGTATGTTACCTTTTTTTTCTTTCTCTTGAGAAACTTAACAGAAATTTCTCTTTATTCCTGTTGTTTTACAATTCATTGCCTTAGTGTGAATTTTTAAATTCATTGTGCTAGAGGCTTTAACCTATGATCTTAAAATCTGGCCATTTTTTGTACTTTTTCTTGGATACTTTTCTCTTTTTCTGGAAAGCCTGAATTGATTCTCTGATTTTTATTCTATTATCTTTTCTATTTCTCTGTATTTGTATTTTACTTTTTGGGAGATATCCTTAAATTTGTGTTTCAAATCTTTCATTGAATTTTGTATTTCTTGTTTTAGAAAAGCAAAATCTTAACTCTCTGAGAAATACATTTTAGATTTTTAAATTTTCTTGTATTCCCTGGGTTATCTGTTTCCTTTAAGTGTCCTTCCTGCCGCCCTGCCCCAGCTTGAGGTACCATCAGCTGTATGTATTTATAGGCATTCTTCGAAGCTAGTCAGTTTTCCCAGAAAGAAGTCCTCCAGTTTCCTGCCTGAGGACTTTGGAGTCCGACTACCAGTGGTTTGGTGCTGAGAGGCAAAAGGGGGCTGGGGATCTCTCCATTTAGTATATAGACTTTCACTTAATCTCCTCAGGCTTTTGAAAGATTTAGCTTTTTATTAAATTAAAAAATTCTCTAGTTTTAATAAGGTATCTTACCCAGGTTAGCTGTGCCTAATGTCCCACAATCATACCCTCTCTGGTTTATACTTCAGAAAGTAAGCCTAAAATCTTCAGATGTAGGGGAGGAGCATTTGCCTGGCTGTATTGGGTTGAAAGAGAATTTGAAGCATCTGACTGCTTCTTAAACACATTTTTAAATTGCTTTTCCATTTTTAAGTTCCACCCCACATTCCCTTCTGCAAAGATCCAATTCCCGAGCATTTCCTGGGTTCTGTAGTAGGAGTGTGTATACTTCTGTTTGCCAACATTTACCCTCTGGTTCTTTCTCTGTTATGTTAGTCAATTACCACACATTTATCTGCTTTCCAGCTTCTAATATTTTGTTTAAATTCTACTCCTTCAGTCATTTACTTTCCCAGTTTCTTTTTCCTTGTGGATTTTTACCTTTTGTGTTTGTTTAGTCTTATTTTTAGAGGAGACTTAATTTAGGAGGGAGTAGAAGTATATAGGTTTGTTTAATTCACGTATTTCCATTTCTTATAATTTTGTATATGTATAAAATGTATCCACAACTAATATATAGTAGTGCTCTATGTGTTTAAAACATTTTACATATAGGGGCACCTGGCTGGCTCAGTCAGTAGAGCATGCAGCATGTGACTCTTGATCTTGGTCAAGTCTCATGTTGGGTGTAGAGATTATTTAATTTTAAGTAATAAATATAATAAAAAATAAAAATAAAATCTTAAGTAAATAAATAATTAAAGGGACACCGGGTGGCTCAATCGGTTAAGTGTCAACTCTTGATTTCAGCTCAGGTCATGATCTCATGGTTCGTGGGTTCGAGCCATAAATCAGGCTCTGCCCTGGCGGCACGTAGCCTGCTTGGGATTCTCTCTCCCTGCCTTTCCCCTATTTGTTCTCTCTCAAAAATAAATAAACAAACTTTAAAAATAAAAAAAAAAAACGAATGGATGAATGAATAAATAAATAAATAAAAATTTTACCTATATGGGGGTACCTGGCTGTCTCAGTTGGTATAGCATGTGACTCTTAATCTCAGGGTTGTGAATTCAAGCCGCATGTTGGTTGTAGACCTTATTTAAAAATAGTAAAATCTCACTGGGTGTTATATGTAGATGATGAATCACTGAGTTCTAGTCTGAAGCCAAGACTACACTGTATCTTAACTACTGGAAAATTAAAAAGTTAATGGAGCGCCTGGGTGGCTCAGTCGGTTAAGTATCCGACTTTGGCTCAGGTCATGATCTCGCAGTTCACGAGTTCGAGCCCTGCATCAGGCTCTGTGCTGATAGCTCAGAGCCTGGAGCCTGCTTTGGATTCTGTGTCTCCCTCTCTCTCTGCTCCTCTCCCACTTGTGCTCTGTTTCTCTCTCTCTCTCTCAAAAATAAATAAACATTAAAAATTTTTAAAAAAATTAAACAGTAAAATCTGTCTCAAAAATAAAGTTAAAACAATTTTTAAAAATTTTTAATGTTTATTTATTTTTGAGAGAGAGAGAGAGAGGGAGATACAGAATTCGAAGTAGGCTCCAGGCTCTGAGCTGTCAGGACAGAGCCTGATGTGGGGATTGAACTCATGAACCATGAGATCATGACATGAGCCGAAGTCAGATGCTTAACTGACTGAGCCACGCAGGCTCCCCGAAACTTAAAAAGATTTAAAAGGTCATAGAGATTATATGCCATTATACCATGATCTTAATCTAGTTAATATGATCTTTGGGCAGAAATATTCTAGGGTATTTACTTCTTATTTTTTACTTATTTGTATTTTCTGCTTTTTTTACAATAAAAATATTTTTTTGTTAGAAGAAAAATTTGAGTCACTTCTAACATTTTAGAATAAGAATTAGGGGGGCATCTGGGTGGCTCAGTTAAGCATCTGACTCTTGGTTTTGGCTCAGGTCATGATCTCATGGCTTGTGGGTTTGAGCCCCATGTTGGGCTCTGTGCTGACAGTGCGGAACCTGCTTGGGATTCTCTCTCATTCTCTCTTTCTTTCCTTCACCTGCTTGGACATTCTCTCTCTCTCTCTCTCCCAAAATAAATAATAAATTAACTCAAAAGACACAAAAATTAAAAAAATAAAATAAGAATTCGGGGCGCTGGGTGACTCAGTTGGAGGAGTGTGTGTTCTGCGTCTCGGGGTTGTGGATTTAAGCCCCACGTTGGGTGTAAAATAAATAAAACTTTAAAAACTAAAATAAAATAAAACATGAATTATATTAGTAAACATTCTAGGGTAGTCAAAAGAATATAAATAAAAATAGGATATGGGGTTAAGGATAGGATATTCTTGGTTAAGAGTCTGACTCTTGATTGCACCTCTGGTCATGATCTCACAGATTAAGGGGTTTAAGCTCTTGATGGGCTTTGTGCTAACAGTGCAGAGCCAGAGTGTGCTTGGATTCTCTCTCTCCCCCTCTCTCTCTGCCCCTCCCCTACTCTCTAAGATTCTTTCTACTCTAAGCTTCTGTAATTATACACTAATGAGTTTTAAATTGTTAGTATTTGAATAATCTCTTGGTCACTGATCAGGAAGAAGTGTATAAATATATATGCGCATTTGCACATAGGAGGTTTCATTTAGAAGACCTAGATTAAGCAGTTAAGAGGAGAGTATAAATTTATACTTAAAATCACTGAAAAAAAAATCAGTGTTCATATCCTATGATTTTATTTTATTTTTAAAGTTTATTTATTTTGAGAGAGAGAGAGAGTGGGTGTGTATGTGCATGTGCAAGTAGCGGGGAGATTCATAGGGCAAGGTCTGGGAGGTTCCCCAGAGTGAAGCTTCTGTGTACTTAGGGTGTGTCACCCTCCCAGCACATCAATGTGTATTACCAACCAGAGAAGCTCACCAACTCTGTTCAGAGTTTTTATTGGGGTTTCATTATGTAGACAGGAGTAATTGAATCATTGGCCATATGATTGAACTTTGCCCTCAGTCTCCTTCTAGTCTCCAGAGGTCAGGCTGATTATCATGTGGCTCAGTGCCCCAATCCTCTAATCATATGTTTGGTCTTTGTAGCATGGGCAGCCCTCATCTTGAAACTAAGGACTCAGTGTGAGTCACCTGGTTAGCATAAATCCAGTGTGGCTGGAAGAACCCACCTTGAATAACACAGACACTCATATCACTTAGGAAATTCCAAAGGTTGGCTTATTTATTTATTTATTTATTCTTATTTTTAATTTTTAAAATGTTTATTTTTGAGAGAGAGAGAGAGAGAAGGTGGGAGGAGCAGAGAGAGAGGGAGACAGAACATCCAAAGCAGGCTCTGCACTGAGAGCAGAGAGCCTGGTGCAGGGCTTGAACTCATAAGCCATAAGATCATGACCTGAGCCGAAGTCAGACACTTAACCGACTGAGTCACTCGGGTGCCCCTATTTATTTATTTATTTATTTATTTATTTATTTATTATTATTATTTTTTTTTGCAAAAGCATAGATTTATTGGCTAGCTCGAGCTAGGGTCCAAACCCAGAGCACCAGTGCAGTGGCCTCCTTTAGGGTAAGGACCTATTTATTTTTATATATTAAAAAAATTTTTTAGGGGTGCCTGGGTGGCTCAGTCGGTTAAGCCTCCGACTTTGGCTCAGGTCATGATCTCATGGTCCATGGGTTCGAGCCCCATGTTGGGCTCTCTGCTGACAGCTCAGAACCTGGAGCCTGCTTCAGATTCTGTGTCTCCTTCTCTCTCTCTGCCCCTCCCCTGCTCATGCTCTGTCTCTCAAAAGTAAATAAAAGTTAAAAAAATTTTTTTTAGGTTTTAATTTTATTTTACTTGAGAGAGACAGAGACAGTGTGAGAGGGAAAGGGGCAGAGTGAGGTAGAGAGTCCCAAGCAGGTTCTGCGCTGCCAGTACAGAAGCCAGGTGGAAGGCTCTTTGGCTCAAACTCACCAAATCACCAGATCATGACCTGAGCGGAAACCAAGAGTCAGATGCTTAACCCACAGAGCCACTCAGGTGCCCCCAAAGGTTTCGAGGCTCACCTCTCAGGAACGAGGCACAAAGACCAGTCAAATTCTTTATTATACAATAGTGTTAAAACCCCATTCGGCTATTAATAACTTCCTCTGGGAAGCCTTTACAGACTTTCCAAGGGACTTCGTTCACATCTCTGTTATAGTTTTTCTTTTTCCCTTATTAGGCAGTGAACACTAAATCCCTTGATTTTAGTCATCTTTGCCTCTCTAATATTAGCACTATATTATAGTGCTGGCTTATAGTAGTAAGTAGGCTGAGTGAATAATTAATTGAAATATTTAAGATGTAGCTCATGAGGAGATGAGAAGTTCAGTATAGAATTCTTATTAGAGTTTTCAATTTTTTAAAATGTTTTATTTATTTTTGAGAGAGAGAGAGGGAGTGTGAACAGGGGAGGGGCAGAGAGAGGAGACACTGAATCTAAAGCAGGCTCTAGGCTCTGAACTGTTAGCACAGAGCTCGATGTGGGGCTCAAACTCACAAACTGTGAGATCATGACCTGAGCCGAAGTCGGATACTTAACTGACTGAGCCACCCAGGCACCCCCTTATTAGAGTTTTTAATGATCAAATGAAATCAATAGCCTCACTTCATTCCTTCTTATTCCATTCATCATCATTTGCTCTTCTTTAAATATTTATATACCTTTTTTTTATGCGGATATCAAATTTACAAAGGAAATAAAGAGGAGATTTTGCTTTTTAAAATAATTCATTAGGGAGCCTGGGTGGCTCAGTTGGTGAAGCGTCAGACTTTGGCTGTGAATTGAAGCCCTGCATTGGACTGTCTGCTGTCAGCACAGAGCCCACTTCAGATCCTCTGTCCCCTCTCTCTCTGCCCCTCCCCCTTCTCTCAGGCTCGTGTTTTCTCTCTCTCTCTCTCTCTCTCAAAAATAAACATTTAAAATAATTCATCAGTGGTCTTTAAAGAGCACCCTTTTTTAATGCATTTAAACTATACCAAATTTTCATTTACACAACTCGTGGGAACTACATTATCATATAAGTATAATCATGCTGAACATCAGAGAATCTTTGTTTCCTTCTTCTTATCTTAAGGGTGAATAAATTCTAATGTCCTCTAATTTGTCCTGTCTGTGCATAGATACAGAGTACTTAGTAAAAATGTAGTAATATTCCCTAAACCAGACTCTGTATTATGATTAAAACATATTCTTTTTTAAAAAATTTTAAAATGTGTTTTTTGGGATAGTTTCTTACTAATCTTGATTCAGGGTGCTTTTAGTGCTGCTTCTGTTTGAAGGAGCATCCTTCTGTAAGCCTTTCATTTCCTCTCGTAGGCTGGCAGAGGACAGGGGAGCAGCCAACACACAAACTACTGTTGGTGCATGGCTAAAGATGGTGGTGATTTTGTAGCACCATGTGCACCTCACATCCATGAAGCAGGAGTTGGGGCTCTGCAGCAGGCACTTTTTGTGCTTTTCTCTTCTGGGACTGGTGGAGGAGGTACTTCGTGAGGGGCATGTTCTCATGGGAAGGTCATTACCTACAGAAAGCCAAAAAATATGTTCTTAGTATCTTTATAATCTTTATCTGGGTAAGTTCCTATGAGACAGTATTTCACTGGGATATATCCTTTTTAGAGTAGTATATACACTAGAAATTATTTGCATGAGATTTATTTTTCCTCTGTTATGTAATTTTTCATTTGCATGAGATTTTAATTTTTTTTAATGTTTATTTATTTTTGAGAGAGAGAGAGAGAGAGAGACAGAGCATGAGCAGGGGAGGGGCACAGACAGAGAGGGAGACACAGAATCCGAAGCAGGTTCCAGGCTCTGAGCTGTCAGCACAGAGCCCGACGCGGGGCTCGAACTTGGGAACGGTGAGATCATGACCTGAGCCGAAGTCGGACACTCAACCGACTGAGCCACCCAGGCGCCCCTTGCATGAGATTTTAAAAAATTCACTACTGATTTTTAATAAGTTCCTATTCTTTTTTCATAAACTTTAAAACACGTTCTATTTTTAGAACAGTTTTTGATTTGCAGAAAAATCAAAATGATAGCAGAGAGTTCCATGTACTTTATCCAGTTTTAATTATTATTAACAGTTTAGAGTAGATTTATTGCAGTTAATGAATCAATATTGATACATTATTATTAACCATTTAAAATTTCCTCACCTTTTTCTAACGTTGTTCCTTTGTCCCAGGGTCCTATCCAGGATACCACATTACATTTATTAGTCAAGTCTCCTTAGGCTCTTCTTTCTTGGCTGTCACAACTTCTCACACTTTCCTTATTTTTGATGACCATAACAGTTTGTTTGTTTTTTTTTACGTTTATTTTGAGAGAGTGCATACACCTGGGGGAGGGACAGAAAGAGAAGGGGAGAGAGAATCCCAAGCAGGCTCTGCACTGTCAGTGTAGACCCCAATATGGGGCTCATCCCTTGAATGGTGAGATCATGACCTGAGCCAAAATCAAGAGGCGGAAACTTAACTGACTGAGCCACTCAGATGCCCCTTGACCTTGGCAGTTTTGAGGAATACTAGGGTGCTTCTCTGTTGGAATTTGTCTGATGTTGTTTTTTAGATTTCTTTTTTTATAAATAATAGTTTATTTTCAAATTTGTTTACATATAACACCCAGTGTTATCCCAACATATGCCCTCTTTAATGCCTGTCACCCCCTCTCCCCCCTCCCTCACCACCCTCACCATCAGTTTGTTCTTAGTCTTTGAGAGTCTCTTATGTTTTATCTCCTTCCCTCTCTGTGTCTTTTTTTCCTTTCCCCTCTTCCCCTCTTCCCCTCCCCCTGGTTTTTGCTTAGTCTCACAAAGTCCACCTATTTGTGGAAACATATGGTATCTGTCTTTTTCTGACTGACTTATTTCACTTAACATAATACCCTCCAGTTCCATCCATGTTGCTACACATGGCCAGATTTCATTCTTTCTCATTGCCACGTAGTAGTCCATTGTATATATGTACCACATCTTTATCATTTGTCAGTTGATGGGCACTTGGTCTCTTTCCATGATTTGGCTCTTGTCGAAAGTGCTGCTATGAACATTGGGGTACAAGCGCCCCTATGCATCAGCATTCCTGTGTCTCTTGGGTAGATTCCTAGCAGTGCTATTGCTGGGTCATAGGCTAGCTCTATTTTCATTTTTTTGAGGAACCTCCACACCGTTTTCCAGAGCGGCTGCACCAGTTTGCATTCCCACCAACAGTGTAGGAGGGTGCCTGCTTCTCCACATCCCCGCCAGCATCTATAGTTTCCTGATTTATTCATTTTAGCCACTCGAACCGGTGTAAGGTGGTATCTCAGTGTGGTTTTGATTTGTATTTCCCTGATGATGTGTGACTTTGAGCATCGTTTCATGTGTCTGTTGGCCATTTGAATGTCCTCTTCGGAGAAGTGTCTATTCATATCTTCTGCCCATTTCTTCACTGGATTAATTGTTTTTTGCGTGTGGAGTTTGGTAAGTTCTTTATAGATTTTAGATATTAGTCCTTTATCTGATATGTCATTTGCGATGATCTTTTCCCATTCCGTTGGTTGCCTATTCGTTTTGTTGGTTGTTTCTTTTGCCGTGCAGAAGCTTTTTATCTTGACAAGGTCCCAGTAGTTCATCTTTGCTTTTAATTCCCTTGCCTTTGGAGACGTGTCAAGTAAGAAATTGGTGCGTCTTAGGTCAAAGTGATGTTGTTCTTATAATTAGATTGAGGTTATGGGTTTTTTGATGTGTTAACCTTAAAAATGAAAGAGTTTATTTTACCAGCAAAAATGAGTTTATTTCAGAATAACAGAGAATTGCAATTCAGGCCTTGCAAGTTACGGTAAAGCCATAGGCAAATCCTACAAACAAAGGAGAGGAACATTATTTTATGGAGAAAGAGGAAGTGGGGAGGGGTTGTTTTGAATGAAAGTCCATTGGAAAAAAGCTAGAGTTTAGAATGATTTTCCATTGGCTGAATTGCAGAGTTAGTAGATTTTTTATAGGAAACACAATGTACATCTTTCTCCATTGGGATCTGTAATTAATGATTTTTTTCCTAGTGATGATTCTTCTGTTGGGTCTGTAATTGACAAATCTTACTGTAATTGACATTGAGTGGTACAGCTCTCCCTTCAAGCCTACGCTTCTAGCATCTGAAGTCCACTTATTGAGGTGTCCCTTTATTAATTGTCACAGGTGGAGGCTCACAGAGATACAGTGATATTCTCCTCACATCATATCAAGGGTATATATTATCAACAAGATTTATCATTGTTGATAATGACCTTAAGATTTTTTTTAATGTTTATTTATTTTTGAGAGCAAGAGAGAGAGAGAGAGACAGAGCATGAGCTGGGGAGGGGCAGAGAGGGAGGGAGACACAGAATCTGAAGCAAACAAACTCCAGGCTCTGAGCTGTTAGCACAGAGCCCAATGTGGGGCTTGAACCCACGAGCTGTGGGATCATGACCTGAGCTGAAGTTGGACACTCAACTGACTGAGCCACCCACATACCCCTCATTCTGTACTTTTTGGAGGGAGGTCTCTATGCACTTAAGGAATGGGATTTATGGTCCCCATGCTTACAGTTGGAGTATCTGTATAAATTATTTGGAATTCTTCTGCAAGGAAGATTTGTTCTTCTCCATTTATTTATTTAGTCATTTCCTTATATCAGTACGGACTCATTGATATTTATTTTGTACTTTAGGTTATAATCAGATTTGGCTTTTGGGAGCTCATTTGGTTTGTCTCCTATGTCCTTTTGGCGTACCTCTGTCAATTTAGGATTCTTGTTTTGTTTTTTAGCATTTCTTTACTTTCTGACATTATAAGATGCTGAGACACATCTTGTATATTTTCTGCTTCAGTCCTGGAATTAGCCATTTCTTTAAGGAACCTTGGTTTGTTTTATTAGGGAGTGGTATTAGAAATTAAGATCTTGACTCTAGGTGTGGTTGTTACAACTGGGGTATCATTGATTCTAAGCATTCTCAGCTGGCAGAGTAAGTAAATTTATGTGTATATGGATATATATAAATATTTCTAGATATAACCATCTGTATTTTTATTAAGTTAAACACAAATTAATATTCTAACTCTAATCTATTACCAAATGGAACATTTTAGCCTTTTCCTCCTGCTTATCTGTAATTTCCCATTCCAGAAGTGAGAAACCTGTTGTCATTCATTTACCTAATTGTTCAGGTCCAGAAAATATGTATAATGGTTTCAGAATTGTTAACCTGTACACTGGAAGGAAACAACTTTATTAGCAAGAGTACAGTGCTAATGTGCAGTTCCATGTGCTTTTAGTCTTACAGACTCCAGTAATTTTAAAGGTTTGTACGTCAGTACCTTTATCTAGTATCTTCTTTGGTGAGGTTTTTTCATAGGTTTATGTATATATTTTTAATGTTTTTTTTATTTATTTTATTTTTTTTTGAGACAGAGAGAGACAGAGCATGAGTGGGGGAGGAGCAGAGAGAGAGGGAGACACAGAATCCGAAGCAGGCTCCAGGCTCCGAGCCAAAAGCACAGAGCCCTGACGCGGGCTCGAACTCACAGACTGCGAGATCATGACCTGAGCCGAAGTCGGACGCTCAACCGACTGAGCCACCCAGGCGCCCCTTTTTTTTTATGTTTTTTTTATTTTATTTTTTTTATTATTTTTTTAATTTTTTTTATATGTATATATTTTTAAAATTTATTTATTTTGAGAGAAAGAGCATGTGCAAATGAGTGGGGGAGGGGCAGAAAGAGGGAGAGAGGATCCTAAGCAGGCTCCGAGCTGCCAGCACAGAACCCAATATAGGACTTGAACCCATCAACCATGAGATCATGACCCAAGTTGAAACCAAGAGCCAGATGCCTAACCAACTGAACCACCCAGATACCTTGATTTGTATATTTTTATTATGGAAAATTTCGAGGCGCCAGGGTGGCTCAGTTGGTTAAACGGCTGACTTTTGGTCTTGGCCAGGTCATGATCTCATGGTTTGTGGGATCAAGCGCCATGTGGGGCTCTCCACTGACAGCACAGAGCCTGCTTGGGATTCTCTCTCTCCTTCTTCTCTGCCCCTCCATGCTTGTTCATGCACCTGCTCTCTCTCAAATAAATAAACATTTATTATGGAAAATTTCGAACATATACAAAAATCAGGAGAGTACAGTGAGTCCACATGTACCCATCACCACCTTCATGAAAATTATTGAATTTCTGAAATGAAATGAAAATGATTGACTTCATGGTCAATCATATTTTATCTATACTTCCTCTTTACTAGTCAACATGTGATTATTTTGAAGGAAATCCTATGTATATTATTTCCTCTGTAAATATTCCCAAATAAGACTTATCATAATTTAACCAGTCCCTATTGACAGATACTTAGTCTTTATTTATTTATTTATTACAAACATTAGAACTATAAATATCCATTTATATTTATCTTTATAAACTGCAGGGTAAATTTCTAGAAGTTGAATTGCTGAAACAAATATATAAGCATTTAAAATTGAGAAATACTGCCACATTTTTTTATCCCTGTCAAGAGTAAATGAAAATTTATCCTTCTCTGCATCCTAACCTACACTGATTTTTTTTTTTTAGGCTTTCTAGTTATTGAGCTTTAGCTCTCATTTGTTTATTTATTTATTTTTATGTTTTTATTTATTTTTGAGAGCAGGAGAGACAAAGCATGAGTGGGGGAGGGTCAGAAAGAGAGAGGGAGACACAGAATCTGTAGCAGGTTCCAGGCTCTGAGCTGTCAGCAGAGAGCCCAACACGGGGCTTGAACTCACAGACTGAGATCATGACCTGAGCTGAAGTCAGACACTTAACCTACTGAGCCACCCAGGCGCCCCTATTTTTTAAAAATAATTTATTTTCAAATTGGTTTCCATATAACACCCAGTGCTCATCCCAACAAGTGCCCTCCTCTGTGCCCGTTACCCACTCTCACCCCTCCCACACCCCACTCACCCTCAATTTGTTCTTAGTCTTTGAGAGTCTCTTATGTTTTGTCTCCCTCCCTCTCTGTGTCTTTTTTCTTTCCCCTCTTCCCCTCCCCCATGGTTTTCTGCTATGTCTCTTGAAATCCACCTGGAAACATACGGTATCTGTCTTTCTCTAACGGACTTATTTCACTTAGCATAATACCCTCCAGTTCCATCCATGTTGCTACACATGGCCAGATTTCATTCTTTCTCATTGCCACATAGTATTCCATTGTATGTATATATATATACCACATCTTCTTTATCCATTCGTCAGTTGATGGACACTTAGTCTCTTTCCATGATTCTGCTATTGTTGAAAGTGCTGCTATGAACATTGGGGTACACGTGCCCCTATGCGTCAGCACTCCTGTGTCTCTTGGGTAGATTCCTAGCAGTGCTATTGCTGGGTCATAGGCTAGCTCTATTTTCATTTTTTGGAGGAACCTCCACACCGTTTTCCAGAGTGGCTGCACTAGTTTGCATTCCCACCAACAGTGTAGGAGGGTGCCTGCTTCTCACATCCCTGCCAGCATCTGTAGTTTCCTGATTTATTCATTTTAGCCACTCTAACTGGTGTAAGGTGGTATCTCAGTGTGGTTTTGATTTGTATTTCCCTGATGATGTGTGACTTTGAGCATCGTTTCATGTGTCTGTTTGGCCATCTGGATGTCATCTTTGGAGAAGTGTCTATTCATATCTTCTGCGCATTTCTTCACTGGATTATGTGTTTTTCGGGTGTGGAGTTTGGTAAGTTCTTTATAGATTTTAGATACTAGTCCTTTATCCGATATGTCATTTGCAATTATCCTTTCCCATTCCGTCAGTTGTGTATTAGTTTTGTTGGTTGTTTCCTTTGCCATGCAGAAGCTTTTTATCTTGATGAGATCCCAATAGTTCATTTTTGCTTTAAATTCCCTCACCCTTGGAGATGTGTCGTGTAGGAAATTGCTGCGGCTCATAACCTATACTGATTTTATCCAACTTTTAAACAATTGGCATTCTGAGATCTGAAAAGTGATATATATCTTTCTTTTGCTCTTTAAAAAATGTTTATTTATTTATTTTAAAAGCGAGAGTGAGAGACAGTATGAGCAGAGGAGGGGCAGAAAAAGAGGGAGGGAGAGAATCCCAAGCAGGCTCCATGTTGTTAGCACAAAGCCTGTCACGGGGCTCAATCCCATGAACTGTGAAATCATGATCTAAGCTGAAATCAATGAGCCACCCAGGTGCCCCTCTTTGTTTTGTATTTTTAAAGTTGGATACGACATTTTTCCTGTCTTTATTGGTTATCATTTTTTTCCTTCTGTGAACTGGACATTTAAATTCTTTGCTTCCTTAAGAAAAGGAAATAGGGGCACCTGGGTGGCTCAGTCGGTTGGGCAGCCAACTTCAGCTCAGGTCATGATCTTACAGTCTGAGTTCAAGCCCCGCGTCAGGCTCTGTGCTGATGGCTCAGAGCCTGGAGCCTGCTTCTGATTCTGTGTCTGCCTCTCTCTCTGCCCTTCCCCTGCTCATGCTCTGTCTCTCTGTCTCTCAAAAATAAATAAACGTTAAAAAAAATTTTAAAGAAAAGGAAATAAATTGGGAAGCCTGGCTGGCTCTCAGTTGGTGGAGCATCCGGCTCTTGGTCTTGGGTTCATAAGTTGGAACCCCATGTTGGGCGTGGAGGCTAGTTTAAAAAAAAAAAAGAAAGGAAATAAATTGTCACAAAGGTGTTATTTCCTTTCCCAAACCATCATGTGCTGTCATGTCTCCCTTTTTCCCTGTTTCCAGTTTAGATTACCAACTCAGGAGTAGTACTTATGTCTCTTTAATGAAGGTAAATACCTGCCCTTTTTTTTCCTTCTGCCCTTTTTCCGCCCACCAGAGGTTCATTACCTCTCTGTTTTCTGTACATCCTAGAAACAGTCAAATTGTTTATCAAACAGATGGTTTTAGGTTAGCTTCTGAGAGAGTACTCTAGGGAAATATGCTCAAGAAGCATCAGGAAGGATTTCTCCAGACATACGGGGGAATGTTTGTAATTGTTTAGCAATAAGTATGCCCAGCAAGTATCACTTCAGCCTGTCTTGTTCATCTGTTCTGTCTTTCCACATGAACAGAAGATATGCACTCTGTCTTTTGCTGCTTTGCCATTTTGATGGCATTTTCAGCCTTATTTTTGTCAAAGTGAATTATCTGTCTCCATCCATTTTGGGCATATGTGTAATCAATAGTATTACGGTTGGTTTCTTAATGTAGCGAAAATGGTGATTGCAGTCTGTTCTAAATTAAATGACAATGGCAGAGTGTAAGAATTTACTGACAGCCTGATTTTCTTTACTTATATATTCTTTAAAAACCGCTGTTTAAAACCTCATACACATAGAAGTTGTTTGCCAAGCATTTGAAGTCATCTTGTTTTACCAGGTGGCAGCTGCTGCTGTTTATTGGGACCTAACTTAAACCACAGACATGAAATAAAGAGTGTCCTTAAAAATGTTTATTTATTTTAAGAGAAATTGTGATTTCTTAAAAAACAGCTTTACTGAGATTAATTCACATACAAGTCACCCATTTAAAGTGTACAATTCAGTGTTTTTTTTATTAATTATTATTTATTATTTTTTATTTTGAGGGGGCATGTGGGGCATAGAGAGAGGAGAGGCACAGGATCCCAAGCAGGCTCTGTGCTGACAGCCTGAGACAGGTCTCAGTCCCACCAACCGTGAGATCATGACTTGAACTGAAACCAAGAGTCGGACGCTTAACTGATGGAGCCACCGGGTGTCTCCAATGGTTTTTAACATATTTGCAGTGTGGAACAACCGTCACTATGATCAATTTTAGAACATTTATCACCCCCAAAAGAAATGCTATACTTATTATAGTCACTTTCCATTTCCTTCACACCTCCTTTCAGCCCTATGCAGCTTCTTTCTGTCTCTATAATTTATCTATTCTGGACATTTCATATAATTAGAATCATGCAATAAGTGGTCTTTTGTGATTGGTTTCTTTGACTTAGTATGCTTTCAAGGTTCATACATATCGTAGCATATATTAGTACTTCATTCTTATAATGGTTGGTTGAATATTATTACATTGTATGAATATACCTCAATTTATCCATTCATTAGTTGGTGTACATTTGGATTGTTTCCACTTTTTGGCTGTTATGAATAATGCTACTATGAACATATATGTACAGGTTTTTTATTTTTCGAGAGAGAGAGAGAAGGAGAGCATGTGCATATGTGTATGTGAGTGCATGCATGCGTGAGCAGGGAAGGGGCAGAGGAGAGGGAGAAAGAGAATCTAAAGCAGACACCATACCCAATGCAGAGCCTGACTTGGGGCTCAGTCTCACCGCTGTGAGATCATAATCTGAGCCAAAATCAAGAGTTGACACTTAACTGACTGAGCTATCCAGGTGCCCCTTCTAAAAGTTTTATAGTTTTAGCTCATTCATTTAAATATTTGACCACATTTTTGAATTTTGAATTTTCATTTTTTTTGAAATGTTTTTTTTATTCATTTTGAGAGAGAGAGAGCGTATGAGGGGCAGAGAGAGAGAATCCCAAGCAGGCTCTCTACTGTCAGTGCAGAACCTGATGTGGGGCTCAAACTCATCAACCATGAGACCATGACCTGAACTGAAATCAAGAGTTGGATGCTCCACCAACTGAGCCACCCAGGTGCCCCTGCTTTTTTAATATTTTAAAGAGAGTGAGAGAACACGCATGTAAGTGGGGAAGAGGCAGAGAGAGAATGGGAGAAAGAGAATCCCAAGCAGGCTTCACACTGTTAGCACAGAGCCTGGTGCTGGGTTTGATCCCACCACCTTGGGATCATGACCTGACCTAAAATCAGGAGTCTTGGATGTTCAACCGACTGAGCCACCCAGGTGCTCTGACCCCATTCTGAGTTAATTTTACATGTGGTGGTGATAGGGGTCCCAAGTTCCTTCTCTTGCATATGGATATCCAGTTGCCTCAGTGCCTTTTTTTTAAAGTAGGCTTCACACCCATTTCAGAGCCCAATATGGGGCTTGAACTCATGACCCTGACTGCGATCAAGACCTGAACTGACACTGAGTCAGATGCTTAACCGACTAAGTCACTTAGGTGCCCCTCAGGGCCATCAAATATTTTTTTATTGGGGTGCCTGGGTGACTCAGTTCAGCACCCGACTTTGGCTCAGATCATGATCTTATGGTGTGTGGGTTGGAGCGTCGCATTGGGCTCTGTGCTTACAGCTCAGCCTGGAGCCTGCTTCAGATTCTGTTTCCCTCTCTCTGCTCCTCCCTTGCTTGTGTTCTCTCTTTCTCAAAAATAAATAAATAAATATTTAAAATTAAAAAAAATTAAAAAAATTTTATATATAGAGAAAGTGAGCAGTGGAGATGGGCAGAGGGAGAGAAAGAAAGAATCTTAAGTAGGTTCCATGCTCAACATGGAGCTGATGTGGGGCTCGATCCCACGACCCTGGGATCATGACTTGAGCTAAAATTGGGAGTCGGACGCTCAACTGACTCAGCTACTCATGCATCCCTCAGTGCAATTTTTTAATGAACTGGCTATTCTTTTCTCATTGAATTGTCCTGGCAATTCAATTCACAATTCACAATTGTGTGATAGTTAAGGACATATCCCATATCCCATATGTCCCTGTTGAACATAGGGAAAAATTTACCATGTTCATCCTAACACATTCTTTGTAACTCTATCCTAAATCAGTTTAAGTTTGCTCAAGTGTGCTGGAAATCTCAGAGGCTTTCACTACTGTTAGGGAAGACAAAAAACCATTCAGGAAACAATATTGCAGAAAATACAAATTATGCTACTCAGAGCTTACCACAACTGTAGACTCCATCTGTTCTATTTTTTTTTCGGTTCCTTTAAAACATTTTTTTTAATGTTTATTTTTGAGAGAGAGACAGAATATGAGTTGGGGAGGGGCAGAGAGAGAGGGAGACACAGAATCTGAAGCAGGTTCCAGGCTCTAGCTGCCAGCACAGAGCCCAATATGGGGCTCAAACTGGTGAACTGTGAGATCATGACCTGGGCCCAAGTTGGAGGCTCAACCAACAGAGCCACCCAGATGCCCCTCTTTTCCTTTTATTTGAATATTGTTGCTACACAATGTTACACTAGCTTCAGGTGTATAACTTAGTGATTTGACAAGTTTTCGCCACAAGTGTAGCTACTATCTGTCCCATTACATCTCTATGACAATGTCATGGACTCTATTCCTTATGGTGTGCCCTTTTTTGCCGTGACTTATTCATTCCATTACTGGAAGTCTCCCTCTTCCCTTCACCCATTTTGCTTCCCCTTCCAGCAACCGTTAGTTTGTTCTCTATATTTAATTTTTTTTAATGTTTATTCATTTTTGAAAGACAAAGAGACGCAGAGCACAAGCAGGAGTGGAGCAGAGAGAAAGGGGGACACAGACTCCAAAGCAGGCTCCAGGCTCTGAGCTGTCAACACAGAGCCTGATGTGGGGCTTGAACTCACAAACTGTGACATCATGACCTGAGCCAAACTCAGATGCTTAACTGACTGAGCCACCCAGGTGCCCCTGTTCTCTGTATTTATAGGTCTGGTTCTGCTTTTTGTTTATTCATTTTTTTAAAGATTCCATTTATAAGTGGAATCATATGGTATTTGTCTTTCGTGGTATATTTCATTTAGCATAATTCTCTTTAGATCCATCCATTTTGTCTCATCCTTTTTTATGGTTGTGTAATATCCCAGTGTGTATGCGTGTGCGCACCTATGTGCACATTTTCCTTATCCATTCATCTGTTGATGGACACACGTTGCTTCTATATCTTGGCTATTGTAAATAATGCCACAATAAACATAGGGCTGCATGTATCTTTTCAAATTAGTCTTTTTGTTTTCTTTGGGTAAATGCCCAATAGTGGAATTATTGGAAAATAATGGTTCAATTTCTTTCTTAAAGCCTATTAAGGAGATGCCTTCTATTTCAGCACACCGTCATTTCAGAGACAAAGGGAGGTGTTATCAGAACTCGGAGCAAATTACTCTTCAGTTTATTCCCCATTTTATTTTATTTTTTTAATGTTTATTTATTTTGAGAGAGAGTGTGAGCAAAGGAGGGACAGAGAGAGGGGAGAGACACAGAATCTGAAGCAGGCTCCAGGTTCTGGGCTGTCAGCACACAGCCTAATGCGGGGCTTAAACCCACAAACCACGAGATCATGACCTGAGCCGAAATTGGACGCTTAACTGACTGAGCCACCCAGGCGCCCTAGTTCCCCATTTTAGTTTGTGGCATTCTGGACTTTTGGCACTGTCCCCACTTGTCCCTTGCTCCTCTTGTGTGTCTGCCCCATATCTTCACAGATTAGGAGTAGGAACACTAGAAGAAAGAGCTCAAGAAGTGGTTGTGTTGTCTAAGGGTTTGAAAAAGTTTAGAATAAGAATAAAGCAGGTGAACATGACAAAAACAAAACAAAACAAAACAAAACAAAACAGGATTAGGGCTCAGACATGGTTTGAGAAAATTGGAGGGAGAGTCTTAGTATAGAAGGATCATAACTAGACCTCAGTGGCTTCCTCTATTTGCAGAAAGTAGTAGGTTCAAAATCTGTATGATATGATAAGATCACCTAGGCAGGGTGTGACTGAACTTCTCTGTTCTAGCACAGGAATAGGCTGCCAACATAACTTTTACTGGCTTTCAGTATTTAGTCAACTTTCTTCCCCCATCATCATTTTCTTCTTTTTCGATTATACCTTAAACTTGCAGGTTTAAGGTTTAAAAGAGAGTGACAAATTCATATTTTTTACTGTTTGCTGTGAGACTAGAATTAGGCGATGCCTGTAGTGCACTTGAAAGATATTTCACATTATTCCTGCTCTCGAGGAGCTTCGAGTCTATTTTAAGAAAATTTAAGCCCTTGTTCTAGAGATATGTTGGCTAATATTCATAATGACAATGCTATTTGAAGCAATTTTTAGGAGGATGCAAGATGTAATTTAATATATGAGTTTAAATAATGATGATACTATAACAACAGAGACCCAAATAATGGGTCCCTGACTGTCTTTCCTCTCTTTTTAGAGTCATTTTTTGTTAGAAATACAAAGAAGTTTTCTTGGATGGTTTTACTGCTTAGGACTGTGCTTAACAGCACAGTGTCACTTAAATGTGTCCTTAGGATCAGTTTTTTCCCCTTTTCTCACTTTCTTATCTGCAGTATACCTCTTCCCAATAATGTATACCTGAGGGAAATAACCAGAATTGAAGGTATACACACTATTTACCAATGTGAATAAATCTCAGAATAAAAGCTATAGGGACGCCTAAGTGGCTCAGTCAGTGAAGTGTCCAACTCTTGAATTTGTTTCAGGTCATGATTTCACCATTCATGAGTTTGAGCCTTTTGTTGGGCACTGAGCTGACAGTGCCAAGCCTGCTTGGAATTCTCTCTCTCTCTCTCTCCCCCAAAATAAATAAACTTAAAAGCACTAGATACAAATTAAATGTATAGATTTTCTTGTTTTCCATTGGTTTTCCAGTATATTCTTCCATACAATATAGAGTCAAAAAGCTCAAATATTTTTTCTTGTGTTCGTTGTTTACTAAGATCAAGTTCATTTCTTAGTTTAATTTTCAGTAACTCCAGTTTAACAGTTTTGTATTAAGCCCTTTTTTTTTCTTTTCCTGTGAGCATATAGCCTAGGGATCAAATGCTCCTGTTTTTATGGGCTTCCACTTGATATAAAGCAGTCTCTACCCAGCTGCTTCCCACGTCAGTCCTCCATAGTTTATTTAAAAGTCCACAAACTTCCTCACTACCCTCTGGAGTGCTAGCATCAAGAGGCTTTTATTTTCCAATTTGGCTTCTCTGGAGCCACTCAGCTCTTGCCTTTACTGCCAACATCATTTATCATTAGCATCTCAGAAGTAAAAACCAACAAAAATGGTTTTGCTTTGGAGTTACTTCAGGAGGAGTCACCTTGGTTTTTCTTAGAGCAATTGTTTCTTTTATGACTTGAAGAGAAGCAAAATGTTCTTTCATTAAATTGGACATTCTGCTGTACCCTATCCTGCCTGCTAGTGGACACCAGTTATGAAAAGTTGTGGGGTCAGACCAAGTAGGGACTTTTTAGCCTATGTTTTTCCATTAACCCCTGCCCACATTTCTCTTGATTGCTTTATTCAAGTCTTAGAGGTGGTTCCTCCCTGCTCATATTTATATTTTTTCTTCTGAGGTCTTTGTTCATTACGGTTAAAGGTAGGCTATTATGTGTAACACTCCTTACCTAGTACTTAAACAATGACAAGTTATGTTGAAGCAAAATTTTACAAAGTACTATTGTAACAAGTCATCCAACTTTAGGATCCCTGGACTTTTAAACATGACATCTGAAACCATATATATCACTCTCCCTCTTGACCTAGCAATCATGCTCACAAAAACTCTCCTATAGGCAGTCTGGCACTTATGTAGCAGAAATCTGTAGTTACTCCATTATTTTAGGCAGAGAGGCCCAGTGGTTGACACAAGATTTTCTCTGTTGTGAGACAGAACCTCTTGTGCAGTCTTGAAAAGGAAATAAGAAATGTCAAAAAATGCTTATACAAGGTGGAATGTAATTATGTAGGAGAGTTTTATGTGAATTATTTTCCGAGGGGTTTCAAAAGAGATTACAATCTGTTAGGGTGAGATTTTCCTGTGGATCACCTCCCTTGCATGGCTAATATATATTAAGTCATTTACCTAGTTACATTGTAACCAGGGTTGAAGATTTGTTAACTCTGCCCCAGTACTCCAGTTTATTTGATTAGTCCCACAACAAATGTATAACCATCACTGAATGACTTGATTAGAGAGCTTGACATTGATATTTGTTCATTCTTTCTTTGCAGAAAGCCTATGTTTCACACTTTGAAATGACATCTCCACTCCCACCTACCACTCGGAGACCTGTTAGAATACTAATGGTTAACAAAAGAACAGCAGTAGTATCTTTTTTTTTTTTTTTTTAATTTGTGTACTCTTCCTGCTGTGAAAGGAGTACTTTAGTATATCGTTAAAATGTTAGAGCTTAATTAGTTTTGGGCAGTGCCTCAATATATTTAATTTTACTAATAAATCTTAATTAAATCTTTTAGAAGTCAACTCATATATTTTCTTGCAAATTATAGAAATACAGCAGACCTTCATATTTGGCAGGGATTCTGCTGATGAATTTTCTTTTTTTAAATCAGTATGCTTATAAAACAACTCCTTTCAATAAAGCTGTTTTATAACTGGGAGTAATACATAGAAGGGTGTGTGTTGGTCCTTTGGGGCCTTTGTGCCCTGACTGCCAATGTAAGCTCTGGGCTGACTGATCACATGCTTGGGGGGCAGGACTGCCTGCTGTTTGTTCTTGGTGACATAACTTGGCCTCTTCCCTGAGGGACGGGTGGAGATCTTTCACTGTCTTTTTTGCCTTTGGTTTTGGGAACCTTTGAGATCTTAAGGATTTTAAAATTGATTCTTGAATTCAACTGGTCAGTTCACACAATAACTTTCTTTAAGAGTGTGTCTTGTTTAAGGAGGAGTTTTGCAGGTCTTGGAGTTCTGAATTAAGAATTCAAACAATAACATTGTTTTGGATATTCTCTAAAGTACTACGAATGTGTCTTCTTCTAGTGCTCCTTTTGACTGTACTGCAAAGGAATGTTTTTTAGGGCTGGCCCTCTGTTTGGAAGCAGCTGCTATCCTGCAAACCTTATTGTTACACTGCTGACCTTTGTCATCAGGAATGCCCCTAGAGAAAACAGCCTCCTAATTGTTTTTCTTAAGCCTCTATGAAGTTTGCCATATATCCTTTCAAGTTACTTTTGGTTACTTTCTTAAGTTTACCTTGTTTACATTTAATTGGAGGCTCCATCTTTTTAGCTTTATCATGAATTGTCAGCTCTGAGCTCCTGGTAGGTGGTAAAAAGAATTGTTCTTCCCCTGTTATCCTGTTCTGCAGGAAGCCTTTGTGGTTTAGATTTCACAGTTTCCCATTGTTGCTAGCTGTAGTTGTCTCCTCCCTCCCACCCCCTTCCCTCCCTGCACTTCTAGCTCTTCTCTTGGTCCTCCTCATTCCTCCATCCTTTGCCCCACAGATGCCCTTGGAATTGCTGGAGGTTGAGCGTGCTGTCTGGTAAGTACTGTGCTTGTGGCAAAACCGAGTGGATGGAGGGATAAAGTCTTTGTGTCTGGTCAGTCTTTGTGAAATGTTGCTTTGAATAGCTAAGGTTTAAACTTCGAAATTGAGGGTGTTGGACTCTCTTTTCTTTCACAAGGGCTTCTGTTTGTTTGCTCTTCTCTCCTCTCCGTTTCAATTATTAAGGCTTTGGAAATTTGATGTTTATTACTGGTTTAAAAAACATTCTCATAGATTTTCTTGAGCTCATTGAGATTAAAGCAAGTGTTACAGGTTTAGTATTTTAAATTTCCTTCAAATAGAAGGTTATTTGTGATTTTTAAATATTTTTAATATTAACATTGATAAAAGTAATAACGAAGAAAAGATCTATTTTGTGGATAAGCTGGAAAGTAGTGTTTGCTTCTAGAAGCAGAGCAATTCTTTTTCCTTTCAGCAGAATTTTTTTGGCAAAATTCACTAAGATTATAGTAATATGTTGTTAATTCTGGGAAATGGTTTGCTGAGTACTTCAGGATAACAGATGCTTCTGGGAATTATTTTTTTGGAAAGTTAGATTTGTTCATTAGCTCTTGCTCCCTTGAGGTATGAGATCTATAATCCTTTTGAAAGTAAAATATTTAATATTTGGTGTTCAGATTGAGTCAAATATCACTTTCATAATGGGCTTTTTATTTCTTTGGGTTGTATTGATCCTCAGCTAAGAAGTTGTACTGTGCACACCTTCAATTCTCCAAAAGTATTACTTAATTAGTAATTAAGGGAGGGAAAACTTGTTCATGGGATGTTACTGCTTTTCACTTGAGTCATTTATAAGTTAGTTGTACTTATACAGTAATGATTTCCTGAGTTTTTACCATGTTGGCAGGTGCTAGTTCCAGTGCTAAGTACTTTGCATTTACTTCTAATTACCAGTACAGTTCTGCCAGGCAGGTAGTAATATCCTTCTGGACAGCAGTCATGCATGGGTAGAAGGAACATGGGTTTTTCTTTTCTACAAAATGAGAATAATCCCTATTTGGCAGATTAGTTGTGGGAATTAAAGGGCATATCATATGTCTGGTGCCTAGCTCAGAGTTGGTGTTCATTAAGTGGTGACTTCTATTCTAATTTTACAGCTAAATAACTTGCTGCATGTCTCTCAGCTGTAAGTGTTAGACCTGCGATTTTAACTGGCTCAAAACCTGGAGTCTGGTAGCATGATTTTGAAGGCTTTTAGAGTAGATTTCAGTGGATCCCTGCCCATTCCTCCACCTCCTGCCCCTATAGAGGAGGGTTCTTTTTTTTTTTAAGTTTATTTATTTATTTTTAAGAGAGAGTAACAGAGAATCCCAAGTGGGCTCTGCACTATCAGCGCAGAGCCTGATGTGGGGCTCTAACTCATGAACTATGAGATCATGACCTGAGCCAAAATCCCAGTCGGATGCTTAACCAACTGAGCCACCCAGGCACCCTGAGGAGGGGTTCTTTATAGATGCCCTTCTTTTCTTGCTATCCTTTGTCACCTTCCCAGTCATGTGCTTGGTCTCTGACACTGGAGTTGCTTGTGCCATTCAGTACCAGTGTTCTCCCAGCAGAAATGAGTCAAGCCAGTGCAGTCAGTGGCTTCCTTTCCTACTTCCCTCTTGTTGATAGAGCCATCATGCTTTTACTATTGTTTGTGCTGAAAGAATTGGGATAGTGGTGTGTTTATAATGATTCATAAATTGAGCATCGTTGCAATCAAGCATTTAAATTAAGAAGCTTTAGAAGTTTAAAAAATTAGAGAAAAAAATCTCTAGTTCTAAGTTGTCAAATCAGAGGATAATATAGGGCAACTTCATGCAACTCATAGTTATCATTTTGCCATGTTGGGGCCTAATATTATTGCTAGGAATTCTCTTTCCTTTAACCTCTGCTGTTAACTAGTTTGGTGCTATTAGCAGCGTGTTTGAGAAAGAATATTGTGTTAGTCCTTCTGGCCATAATGTGGAGTATCTTTCTTCCATAGACGTTTTGGAAACAGAAGGTGTGATTTAGGTACGATATGATGTAGGCAGGGAAGATATGATATTCAGGGAAGACACAGAGACATAACTTGGTATACTTACAACTGAGTTAATCTCTAAGCTGAAAAATGTGTTTTACAAAGCTTAGTTCTTCATTTATTCTTTAATTTAACAAGTATTGAGCATCTGTTGGGCGTAACTCAGTATAACTTCCTATATTGTATTCTAATAAAGTACAGATATATTGGTTAAGTACTGATGAATCAAGTTCCTGGGAGGGAGGGAATATGTCGCAATTGGTCAGGAGCCACATTTAGACAATCCTTTGGAAAATGAGTTAATATAAATGACTACTCCTTCCTAATAGGTGTGACTATCATTAATCTCTATTACTATAAATTGCCAGCAGAATGGCTTCTTCAAACAAGTTTGCTGAGTGGAAAGGATTACTTGTGTTAGGTAGGACTGGGAAGATGGGAGTGGGAAAGGAAGTAATATTCCTTATTGAGCAAACCTGGGTGTATTCACAGCAAATCTTTTTGTGTGTGTTCTAAGGGGATTAGTGATAAATGAGGTTGGAAACGTGCATGGGTTAAGATTATAGAAGGCCATTTAAGGCCAAGGAGTTTTGACTGTATTTTGTCATTGAAGTTTTCTTTTTTAAATTAAAAAAAAATTTTTTTTTGGCAATTTTTTAATTTTGAGAGAGAGAGAGAAAGAGCATGAGCAGGAGAAGGGCAGAGAGAGAGGGAGACACAGAATCTGAAGCAGGCTCCAGGCTCTGAGCTGTCAGCACAGAGCCTGACGCGGGGCCCGAATCCATGAGCAAGATCATGACCTGAACCGAAGTCGGACGCTCAACCGACTGAGCCAGCCAGGCGCCCCTGTCACTGAAGTTTTCTAAGCTGAATACTGATTGATTAGAGTTTGCTTTTGGCAATATTTTGTAGACAGGATTAGAAAGGGAAAAATGGTTTGGAAATTATTATAGTAGTCTAGGTGAGTTGTATTGAGACTGCATTATTTTTAGAATACATTTGCCTCATTTTGATATGACTTTGGGTTTATGCTAACAATTATAGTTTAATGTCATAAAATTTTTATATTGAGTTAATGTGTGTGTATTGGTACATGTAAGAGAGAGAGAAAGGGAGAGAGAGGGAAGGAGAGAGGTATAGGGGATAGCCAGTCATCATGATCACTTTTTTTTTTAAAAGTAAACTCTGTGCTCAGTGTGGGACTCAAACTCATGACCCTGAGATCAAGAGTTTGCATGCTCTAGAGGTGCCCAGGTGGCTCAGCTGGTTAAGTGGCCAACTTACACTCGGGTCATGATCTCATGGTTTACGAGTTCGAGCCCTTCATCGGGCTCTGTGCGACAGCTCAGAGCCTGGAGCCTGCTTCAGATTCTGTCTCCCTCTCTCTCTGCCCCTCCCCTGCTCATACTCTGTCTCTCTCTCTCTCTCTTTCTCAAAAATAAATAAAACATTAAGAATTTTTTTTTTAAAGAGTTGGCATGTTCTACCAACTAAAGCAGCCGCGTTCCTCCTTCCACCCTCCGAGTCATCATAATCAGAGCTCTTAATTTGTACCTGGCCCTAAATATTTTGCATATATAATTTTGTTGAATATTCTCAACAGATCATATATATTATAGGTAGTAAATGACCTGAAAGTGATAGACCAGGATTGGAGTGTCATCATCATCAAAGCATTTATGTCTCACTTACTAACACCAGGTACTAGACTAATTAAACAGGTATACATTATTTCATTTAAATTTTTTTTTTAATGTTTATTTATTTTTGAGAGACATAGAGGCACAGTGTGAACAGGGGAAGGGCAGAGAGAGAGGGAGACACAGAATCGGAAACAGGCTCCAGGCTCTGAGCCGTCAGCACAGAGCCCGACGCGGGGCTCGAACTCACAGACCGAGAGATCATGACCCGAGCTGAAGTCGGCTGCCCAACCAACTGAGCCACCCAGGCGCCCCTACATTATTGCATTTAATCCCCACAACAGTACCATGATTTAGGTGTTACTTATTAATCCCATTTTACTGATGAGGTGCCTGAGACTTCAATAACTGATTCAAAAACTTGGTTAAGATGGTACAATTGTGAGTTGTTAGGCAGTCGAGTCCAGATCTGTTCTACTTTGCTAATTCTGAACCCTAAGTTGTATAATTCACATTGTGTTCTCTGGGAATGGTACCCCTTGGATCTCCATTGTGAGCACGGTGTTTCCTGAGGTTATGTAATGTAGTTGGCCTTGCAGAGCCTGTACTTTTAACCACTATGTTCTTTCTACAATCATGCCACTTCCCCTAGAAGTCAGTAAATTATCTTTACAACTGTGGATCCTTATAAGGATGGGCTAAGTAGCCTGCAACTGTCATTGCTGAGTTTGTCAGTTACAACAAAGTGAACCATGTCTTCTTGTCTTTGTATTTTCTTTCTAATTGGCTTTGGAAAATTTGTTTACATGACAGTTTTCTAAGTTCTTATAAAAGGAAAAATAAAACTTTCTATTTTTTATCAACATACAATTCTTGTTGTTGTACATGATGTAATAATTTGAAGCTGCCAAAGTCCAACCCTCAGGAAATTGTTTGAGTTGAGTAACTGTATTCACTGGGGAGTTTGAGATAACCAGCCCATAAATCAACAAATAGCCTTTTTTTATGGTTATAGATGCTTATTTTTTTATTTTCAAGCTTGAATCAGAAACAAATATTGATTCAATTGATAGAGTTAGAAAAAAATTTACAGTATTGCAAGCTAGATATAGGCATTTGGGGGGCTCTTTTATTTAAGGAAAGTCAGAATGTATCAGGGTGTTGGAACTGGTTGTTCTAGGTACTTATCCCTTCAAACAAGAAGTTTTCTCTTTCAGTTAAACTTTCAACAATTCAGTGCCTGTATATTCAACCTCTGTGTAGAATAAAAAGATGCCCTTAAGGAATATATGCTATAGTCCATGTACACAAATAACTGTAACATGAGAGAATGTTCCACATCTGCTGAGAGCACAGAAGAGGATGAAATAAGTGAAAATGGAAGGGTGGAAGAGGGAAAGAATCTGGGAACGCTTTTTATTTATTTTTGTTTTTTAAGAAATTAAAACTTTTTCATGTTTATTTTTGAGAAAGAGAGAGAGTGTGTGTGAGCTAGCAAGGGAGGGGCAGAGAAAGACTGAGACACAGAATCTGAAGCAGGCTTCAGGCTCGGAGCTTTCTGCACAGTGCTCGAGGTGGGGCTTGAACTCACAATCTGTGAGATCATGACCTGAGCCAAAGTCTGACGCTTAATCGACTGAACCACCCAGGCTCCCCAAGAAATTTTTTTTAAGTTTATTTTTAGAGAGAGCGAGAGAGAGTAGGGGAGGGGCAGAGACAGAGAGAGAGAGAGAGAGAGAGAGAGAGAGAGAGAGAGAGAGTCCCAAGCAGGCTCTGCGCTGACAGTACAGAGTCCGACTGGGAAGGGTAGGAGGGCTCAGTCTCTGGAGTGGTGAGATCATGACCTGAGTCCAAATCAAGAGTCAGTTGCCTAAGGTCATCTAACTGACTGAGCCACTCAGTCTCCCCTGGGAATGCTTTGGATGCAGCTTTTGATTGTAGGATACTTATGATTTTTAACAAGAAGAAATGGAAAGGAAAGGCATTCCTGGTGGGGGTAATATTAGAGCCAACTTGCTGAGGAAGTAGAGTACAGAGCATATTCATTGTACAGGAAAGAGTCCAGCTTACCTAGAGTGGAGGATGAATGAGAGGCACCTAATAGGTGCTCCGCGAAATTTCTGATCAATGAATAAGAGAATAGAAGTTGTGGCTGAAAATAGTGGTAAGACCTAATAATTTTCAAACTTTATGCAGACATATTGTATTCATTTTATAAATTAATAGTTAATTTTACTGGCAGAATATGTGTATATAAAAATATGCAGTATAAAAATCACAATCATGAACATGAGTCAATAAGAAAAAAAAGCTGTCAAAATAGGTCTGGTTTGACTGCTTTTTTTTTTTTTTTTTAAAGTTTACTACTTGTTCATGTTTTTGCCCTATTAGTAGCAGAACAGGAAGATAAAAAATTATGGGACAGAAACTTATAAAAATTCATCCATTAATTTTCCCTTTCATGAATTAGAAAAATACCATTTTTTCCTAGCCAAAAGAATGTCCCTCTTGGGAGCCACCGAAGATTTTTGAAGAAGAGAGTAGTGTGTCATTTTAGGAGTCCTGTTTAGTTACATGTAGAATTGGAGGCTTGGCAACGAGTCAGTAAGGTGGTGCATTGGTCCAGAGGTGGGTGAGGATCTGAACCTTAGCAGCAGCTACAATGAGAATAGAATAAAAGGAAATAAACATCCAAATCTAGCCCCCTGTGTCTAAAAAGAAATAGTTATCAGTTATTAAACAGCTTTCATATTGTTAGTATATTAGGTGTCTTCAATGATTTGTTACCTCTGGTCCATGGTCCTTTCATTGTATTTTTAGGGAAAATAAGTTTAAATCCCAATTTTAGTTTTACTTAAGTAAGAAAATTATGAATTATAGATAATATATCCATAAATTATGGATAATTTAAAAAATAGAGAAAAGGGTATAAAAAAGCCATAATTCCATCACCCTAGTAAGACCCTTGTTGTTTGTTTTGTTTTGTTTTGTTTTGTTTTACATTATTCTTTTCTTGTGGATTTAAAAACTTCTAATAGTTCTTTCTAGGTAAATCAAGTTCTGAGAAACAGGTTCCTGAACTGATAGAAGAACCCATCAACTGCTATACTATGATATTAAACATAATAAACCCAGAGATTTCACAAGAAGGCTTCATTGGACTCCAGTTTACCAGGATCACAAACTATGTCAATGTCTCCTCTTTTCCTGGAAATCTTAGCCCACCTACCTTTATACATATAGATATTAATCTTCCAAATGCCTCTATTCTCTGTTGGGCTCAAGATTCCATCTCCTTCAATGAATACAGTTTAAAGTTTTTTTTATTTTGAACTAATTTTGGACTTAGAGAAAAGTTGCAAAAATAGTTCAGAGAATTTTCGTATATCCCTCAACCAACTTCCTCTAATGTTATAATCTTATACAACCATAGTACAATGATCATAACCAGGAAATTAGTATTGGTGCAGTACTACTAATAAGTAAAGACCTTTTTCAAATTTCACAAGTTTGTCCGCCAGTGTTCTTTTTTGTTCCAGGATCCTATCTAGGTTCTCACATTGCATTTTAGGTGTTTTTCTTCCTTAGTCTCCAGCATTCTGTAAAAATTTCTCAGTCTTTCTTTGTCTTTTATAATTTTGACATTTTTGGAGAATATTGATCAGTTATTTTGTCAAATGTTCCTTGATTTGGGTTTTTCTGATGTTTTCTCGTGACTGAATTGAGATCAAATGATTTAGGCGAGAATACTCCAAATAAAGTTGTGTCCATCTCAGTGTATTATTACAATAGGATTCATGATGTTAGTATGTGTTATTGCAGGTGAGGTTGACCCTGGTTGTGGATTAAGGTGGTTTCTGCCAGATTGTTCCACAGTAAAGTTAATAGTATCTTTAACCTTGCAGTTAATAAGTATTTTGGTGGAGATACTTTGGTGGTATCATTTATATAAATGTCATGTTCTCCACACATGAAATTAGTAATGTTTACTTAGAGACCTCATTGAACTTTATTTATTATGAAATAAATTTCCTTTAAAGATCTATCCCCTTCTAAGTTTCCTACGCCTTTTACCTGGTCTCATCAAAGGGTCCCCAGGATCTGTAGCAACAAATAATTTCTACACTTCATTGGTCTCAGCCACATTCATGTCCCGTTCATAATGAAGTCTCCAATGCTAATATCCTGTAAATCTTTGAACCTCATTTACCCCACTATCTCTTAGGGTGACAGGCTCTCATCAAGTGCTCCTCTAGGCCTCATCTCTCTACGCCTAAACCAGTTTCATTTCAGCAAACATTTGAATGACTGTTTTGGGTTTTTTAGAAACAGAGGCTAAGAGAAGCTGACTTTATTGGTGAGAAATACAGTAAGAGATGATTAGAGTAGCTTCTGTGATAGTCTGGTTTATTACTGCTGAGAAGAATGGCAGCACATTTTGAGGTACTGGATATACTTGTGAAGCAATCATTCTTTGTATTTCATTAACACAGAGAAATAAAAATTTTTTACCTAAATTTAATTAGCTTCTAGAACATTACTTCTAAGGCTGGCAGTCTTGAGCTATGATCTTTTAAGTTTTTTCTTTTTCTTTTTTTTTTTTTTTAGAGAGCTGGGGAGGAGCAGAGAGGGAGAGAGAGAATCCCAAGCAGTCTCTGCACTGTCAGTGCAGAACCCAACACTGGGCTTGATCCCACGAACTGCAAGATCATGACCTGAGCTGAAATCAAGAGTCTGACCCTCAACCAACTGAGCCACTCAGGTGCCCTGAGCTATGATCTTTTAAAATTAGCCCTGTTGCAGTACCTGGTGGCTCAGTCAGTTAATATCCGATTTCAGCTCAGGTTATGATCTCATGGTTCATGAGTTCAAGCCTGGCATCAGGCTCTGTGCTGACAGCTCAGACACTCGTGCTCTGTGCCTCTCAAAAATAAATAAACATTTAAAAAAATAAAAAATAAAATAAGCCCTGTCATTTAATAAGATATTTTTTTAATGTTTGTTTATTTTTGAGAGAGAGAGAGTGTGTGTGAGTGAGGGGGGAAGGGGTAGAGAGAGAGAGGGAGAAATAGAATCTGAAGCAGGCTCCAAGTTCTGAGCAGTCAGCACCTGACAAACTCACAAACTGATGCGAGGCTCAAACTCACGAACTGAGAGATTATGACCTGAGCCGAAGTTGGAGTCTTAACCAGCTGAGCCATCCAGGTGCCCCAAGCCTGTCAGTTTTATTTCATCAGCTGTGAATCCTAGGTGGAATTATTACAATGGGCTCAAGAATGCAAAACCCAAATGTACATCAACAATATAATTTACCTATTTAGGTAATAATAAAGTAATAAACTTACTACAATGAGTAACATACTAGATGTTGCTTTGATTAGTAAAATACAAATTTATTGGTATTACTGAATTTATTATTTTTTAAATATTTTGAGAGAGAGAGCGTGTGCTTGTGCGCATGAACTTGGGAGGGACGGAGAGAGAGAGAGACAGAGAGAGACAGAGAGAGAATCCCAAGCAGTCTCCACACCAGTGAGGAGACCACCGTGGAGCTTGATCTCATGACCGGGAGATCGTGAACTGAGCCGATATCAAGAGTTGGATGCTTACCTGACAGAGCCACCCCAGTGTCCCAGTATTACTGAATTTAAAGTAGCTTTTGAGTTATGTATTTCTCAAGTAACATATACCATAGAGGCCTATTTTCTGTAATAGGATTCAGATTCTATGGGCCCTGAAGCTCATATAATTCAGGAGGTCCTGCCTTTTTTCTTTAAAATTTTTGAGTTTTAATGTTTTAATAAATATTAAAGGAAAATACTTTTGTTTTATTAACAAATCAACAATTAACAAAATATTTTAATTTTGATAAGGTCTACTTTATTTTTTCTTTTTTAAAATTAATTAATTAATTTTTAAATTTACATCCAAGTTAGCATATAGTGCACCAATGATTGCAGGAGTAGATTCCTTAATGCTGCTTACTCTTTTATCCCATCCCCCCTCCCAACAACTCCTCCAGCAACCCTTTTGTTTGTTCTCTATACTTAAGAGTCTCTTATATTTTGTCCCCCTCCCTGATTTTATATTATTTTTGCTTCCCTTCCCTTATGTTCATCTGTTTTTTATCTTAAATTCCTCATATGAGTGAAGTCATGTATTTGTCTTTCTCTGACTAATTTCGCTTAGCATAATACCCTCCAGTTCCATCCATGTAGTTGCAAATGGCAAGATTTCATTCTTTTTGTTTACCAAGTAATACTCCATTGTATATACATATATACCACATCTTCTTTATCCATTTATCTATCAGTGGACACTTGGGCTCTTTCCATACTTTGGCTATTGTTGATAGTGCTGCTATAAACATTGGGGCGCATGTGCCCCTTCGAAACAGCACACCTGTATCCTTGGATAAATATCTAGTAGTACAATTGCGGGTCATAGGGTAGTTCTATCTCTGACTTTTTGAGGAACCTCCATACTGTTTTCCAGAGTGGCTGCACCAGTTTGTATTCCCATCAGCAGTGCAAAAGAGAGCCTCTTCCTCTGCATCCTCGCCAACATCTGTTGTTGCCTGAGTTGTTAGTGTTTGCCATTCTGACAGGTGTGAGGTGGTATCTCATTGTGGTTTCGATTTGTATTTCCCTGATGATGAGTGATGTTGAGCATTTTTTTCATGTGTCTGTTGGCCATCTGGATGTCTTCTTTGGAGAAGTGTCTATTCATGTCTTTTGCCCATTTCTTCACTGGATTATTTGTTTTTTTGGGTGTTGAGTTTGATCAATTCTTTATAGATTTTGGATTCTAACCCTTAATTTGATAGGTCATTTGCAAATACCTTCTCCCATTTCCTCGGTTGCCTTTTAGTTTTGCTAATTGTTTACCTTTGCTGTGTGAAGCTTTTTATTTTGATGAGGTCCTAATAGTTCATTTTTGTTTTTGTTTCCCTTGCCTCTGGAGATGTTCTGAGTAAGAAGTTGCATGCAGCTGAGGTCAAAGAGTTTTTTCACCTGCTTTCTCCTTTAGGATTTTGATGGCTTCCTGTCTTACATTTAGGTCTTTTGTCCATTTTGAGTTTATTTTTGTGTATGGTGTAACTAAGTGGGTCTAGGTTCATTTTTCTGCATGTCGCTGTCCAGTTTTCCCAGCACCATTTGCTGAAGATACTGTCTTTACTCCATTGGGTATTCTTTCCTGCTTTGCCAAAGATTAGTTGGCCATATGTTTGTGGGTCCATTTCTGGGTTTTCTATGCTGTTTCATTGATCTGAGTGTTTTTGTGCCAGTACCATACTGTCTTGATGATTACAGCTGAGATTGTGATGCCTCCAGCTTTGGTTTTCTTTTTCAAGATTGCTTTGGCTATTTAGGGTCTTTTCTGTTTCCATACAAATTTTAGAATTGTTTGTTCTAGCTCTGTGAAGAATGCTGGTGTTATTTTGATAGAGATTGCTAATTTTTTTTAATGTTTATTTATATTTGAGAGAGAGACAGAGCACGAGCGGGGAAGGGGCAAAGAGAGAGGGAGACACAGAACCCGAAGCAGGCTCCAGGCTCTGAGTTGTCAGCACAGCTGACACTGGGCTCAAACTCATGAACTGTGAGATCATGACCCAAGCCAAAGCTGGAGGCTCAACTAACTGAGCCACCAGGCGCCCTTCAGGGGGTCCTGTTTAAGGAAAACATTTTTTTAAAGCTTTGTTTATTTTTTTAGTAATCTCTGCATCCATCATGGGGCTTGAACCCATGACCCCAAGACCAGATCTTGATTTCAGCTCAGGTCAAATTCCCAGGGTTGTGGGATCATGTGGAGCTCGGTGCTGAGTGTGGAGCCTGCTTGGGATTCTCTTTCTCTTTCTTTCTCTTCCTCCCTCTTACCCTCTCCTCATTTGCTCTTCCTTTCTCTCTCTCTCAACATAAATGGAAAGAGTGCCTGGATGGCTCAGTCAGTTAAGCAGTTGACTCTTGATTTTGGCTCCAGTCATGATCTCACCTGATTGAGCCCCAAGTCAGGCTCTGCAATGACAGCAGGGAGCCTACTTTGTATTCACTCTCTCTCCCCATCTCTCTGCCCTTCCTCCATTTGTGTGCACAGATACTGTCTCTCAAAATAAATAAATAAACTTTAAAAAAAATTAAAATATTAAAAAAAAATTTTTTTAAGTGAAAAGTAGGGGCGCCTGGGTGGCTCAGTCAGTTGAATGTCTGACTTTGGCTCAGGTCATGATCTCGCGGTCTGTGAGTTTGAGCCCCGAGTCGGGCTCTGTGCTGACATCCAGAGCCTGGAGCCTGCTTCACATTCTGTGTCTCCCTCTCTCTCTGCCCCTCCCCCACTCATGCTCTGTCTCTCTCTGTCTCAAAAATAAATAAACATTAAAAAAAACAAATAAATAAACATTAAAAAATGTCTTGATAAAATGAAAGAATTATATGGGAAGTTTATATATATATGTAGTTCATACTGTTTCTATATGTATAGGTAGAGTCACAATTTATAAGCAGAGAGATGGATTATATGACAAATAAAAGAAACTTTGGTAAAATTTTGTGGTTATGTATCCCACAATAACAGATATATGGATATAACACAATTGGCTTCTGACCTCCATCTATTCTCCATTCTCAAATGGGGTGGGATAAAGCTCATCCCTTAGAGATGGAGGTAACATGGGATACTAGAAACATTGGTATAATAGAAACATTAATTGCTCTTAAAATCATAGAAAACTTATTTAGGAATTAAGAAATGGGGGATGATCTCTTCAGGCTTGAGGTGCCCAAGGAAGATTTTCCTCGATTTTTACAAAGAGGCAGGTCTACATAAAGAGGGGAAGAAGGATATTTAATATCCCAAGTAGGTAAAACAGAATTAAGGTCACAGGAATGGAAGAACACTTTGTTTGGGAAGAAGGTTCATATAGGGAAATAGAAGGAGATAATTATAAAAAGTAAATTAAAGTCAGATTGTGTTATTAAGAATCAAGCTAAGAAATTTGCACATTATTTTGTAAGAGGAATATTTTGGGGAAACTTTTTTAATTTACACTTTAGAAAATGCTTTTTAAAAGCAATTTAAAAATCTTTGGTAATTTACATAAAACTACCAAAATTTACATAAAAATACTAAAATCTTTTTGGTATAGAGTTCTGAGTTTTGCTAAACGTATAGAGGTACAACCACAATCAAGATGCAGAACAGTTTCATCACTCTGGTACTGCCTGTTTGTAATCAACCTCTACCCTTGCCCCCAACTCCTAGCAACCACTGATCTATTTTGACTTTTAATGTTGACATTTCTAGAATGTCATGTAAGTGAAATCATATAGTATATAGCCTTTGAGTCTAACTTCTTTCACGTAGCATAGTACATTTGAGATTCATCAATGTTTTTGTGTATGACAGTGTTCTTTATGTTTTACTTTTGAGTCCATTGTATGGATGTACCATTTACCAGTTGAAGAACTTTTGGGTTTCCAGTTTTGGGTGATTTTGTATAAAGCCACTGTAAATACTTGTGTACAGGTTTTTATGTGAGCATAAGCTTTCATATATTTTGGGTAAAATACCTAGGAATGGGATTGCTAGGTCATATGGTAAAAGTATATTTAGCTTTACTTGTAATTGCCAACTGTGTCATTTTTCATTTTCATCAGCAATTTTGCAGAGTTCCAGTTGCTCTGATTCTTCCTTATTAGTACTTTTTTTTTTTAAGTTTATTTATGTATTTTGAGAGAGACAGAGACAGCACAAGTGCTAGGGGGGCAGAGATGGAGAGTGAAAATCTCAAGAGGGCTCCATGCTGCT
Source organism: Paguma larvata (assembly GCA_030068075.1). Classification (NCBI taxonomy): domain Eukaryota; kingdom Metazoa; phylum Chordata; class Mammalia; order Carnivora; family Viverridae; genus Paguma; species Paguma larvata. The sequence continues at coordinate 66,792,263 of CM057837.1, forward strand.
AGTGTAGAACCCGACACAAAGCTCAAACTCAGGAAACTGTGAGATCATGACCTGAGCCAAAACCAAGAGTTGAGCACTTAACCTACTGAGTCACCCAGGTGCCCCTTCATTAGCAGTTTGTTAATATCCAGTTTTAAATATTCTTTATCATGATTTAAACATTTATGGTTTTGTTTTTAGCTATTTTAATAGACATGTAATGTGGTTTTAATTTCCATTTCCTAGTGACTAATAGTTAATGTCTTTTTCTGTGTTTGCTATCTGTATACCTCCTTTAGTGAAGGATCTGTTCAAATCTTTTGCCCATTTTAGAAAATTCGGTAATTTTTTTTATCAGTAAGTTTAGAGGATTCTGTATATATTTTAGATACAAATCACTTATTCATTATGTGATTTGAAAATATTTTCTTCCTATCTTCAGCTTGTCTTTTTATTTTTAACAGTGTCTTTTAAAGAAGAAAAGTTCTTAACTATGGTAAAGTTCAATTCTATAATTTTTTTTCTAATGGATTGTGCTTTTATTGTTGTAGCTAAGGAATCTTAGCTCAACCAAAGGTCACAACGTTTTCTGTCTTCTAGAATTTTATAGTTTTATGTTTTCCATTTAGAACTATGTTCCAATTTGAGTTATTTTTGTATAAGATATAAAGTATGGATTAAAGTTCACTTTTTTGCATGTTGTTCAGTTATTCCAACATCATTTGTTGAAAAGACTGTCCTTTCTTCATTGAGTTGCCTTTCCACTTTTATTAAAAATTAGTTGACCATGTATATGTAGGCTTGTTTTTGGTCTCTGTTCTATTTCATTGATTTTATGTGTCTATTCTTTCACCAGTATTATATAGTGTTGATTATTGAGCTCTGCAACTTTGTTCTTCTATTTCAAAATTAATTTCGCTGTTTTAATTCCTTTGCCTTTTCATATAACTTTTACAATCAGCTAGTCAATTTCTACAAAAAGAAATCCTGCTGGGATTTTTATTTGAAATTACATTGAATCTATGGATCAATTTGGAGTGAATTGACATCTTAAAAGAATTTTTTTTTAACTTTTTAAATTTTATTTTTGAGAGACATAGAGACAGAGCGTGAGCAAGGGAAGGGCGGAGAGAGAGGGAAATACAGAATCTGAAGCAGGCTCCAGGCTCTGAGCCGTCAGCACAGAGCCCGATGCGAGGCTTGAGCTCACAGACCGTGAGATCATGACCTGAGCTGAAGCTGGCCGCTCAACTGACTCAGCTATCCAGGCGCCCCTGAATTGACATCTTAACAAAATTGTTCATTTTATGAACATGGCATGCCTTTCTACATATTTAGATTATTTTTGATTTTTTTCAGCAGTGTTTCATAGTTTTCACTACATAGGTCCTACATATATTTTGTTATATTTATACCTAATTAGTTTATATTTTGTGGTGTTATTATAAATGGCACTTTAAAAGAATTTCAATTTCCAGTTGTTTATTGCTAGTATATAGAAGTACAGTTAATCAGCTTTTTTTTTTGTACTGACTTCGTGTTCTGTGACTTTACTGACTTCACATATTCTCAGAGCTTTTTTTTTTTTTTTTTTTTTAAGATTCCTTGGGACTTTTAAATGTAAACCATCATGTTGTTTGTGAGTACAGACAGTTTTATTTCTTCCATTGCAATCTCTCTATTTTTTATTTCTTTTTCTTGCTTTGTTGTCTAGACTATGACCTCCAGTATGATGTTGAATAGGAGTGATAAGAGTAGACGTCTTTGCCTTGCTTGAGACTTGAAAAAGGTGAGAGTGATCCTACCTCACTCTTCTGCTAAGGAATAATTCAAGCTTTCTACCTTTTTGTGTAAAATGCCCAAAAATAAGTGAGGCATATTAAATATTAATTTTTAAAAAAAGTAATTATGTAAGTGAATTGGAATGGCAAGAGACAGGGGGCCAGCAAAAGTTAATCTATTATAATAATCTAAATGGGAAGGAATTGTGGTATAAACTAGTGGATGACAGTGGAAGTGAAAAGGAAGGATCAATATAAGAGATTTTCCAGGTAGAATTGGTAAGACTTTGTGACGTGGATAGGGAAGTGGGGGATGGATAGGAAGGAGCCAAATACTACAGAGGTTTTCAGCCTGGGTAATTGGAAATGCCATTAGTTTAAAAAAAAAAAAAACAAGATAATCAGAAGAGGCACCATATTTGGGGGCAAAGGAGGTGGTTTCTGATTTGGACATATTGAACTTATGAAAGTGCAACAATGTGCAAGTATTTGGTGATTTGGTTTTAAAGTTTATGTGATTTATGATTTGTCAGACCAGAAGTGATGGTTGAAGTTCTGACAGAAAGGAATGAGAATACCATGGGTGGAATTGTAGAGATGAGCAAGAACTTCTGATTTAAACTTTAGGGAATATGTTGTTTTAAGAATGGAACAAAGGAGAGGAAAAGTGAACTGTCAGTAGGAGGAACCAGTGTTCTGGTTTGTCCTTCTATTTTATTCATTCTCTCATTTTCTTGTTAATTCACCCAATATACCCAGGATTATGTAGCCTAAAGGCAGTCAGTGCTGGGTGCTACAGAAAAATTAAGAAGAATGAGGCCCATGGAAAAAGCCAGTAGGTTTTGCAATTAGGAGATTTCTTTAGATAGCGATATTCCGTGAAGGAGAATTGTGGTGGAGTGAAAGATCAGCACCATGTCCTGAAGAGGTTGATGGTGAGCACGAAGAGGTAGCAGTTGTAAATTATTAATTGTGGAGACATTTAGTAGTGAAATGTCCAAAAAAGTTTAGGACAGTAGGCATAGGAGTTAATAATTTCAAAGTGCTCTTTCTTATTGCTGTTTTTGTTTTTAAAGAATGTAAGTTATCCATATGAGGTTATCTTTAAAGGGAAAAGAACTTATGAGGAGGTAATAGTAATAACAATCATTTATACAGTAATTACTGTATGCCAGACATAGAATCAGCAGTTTGCATGAATTAACTAATTTTTTAAAAATGTTTAATAAGAGACTCTCAAAGACTAAGAACAAACTGAGGGTGAGGGGAGTGAGGGAGGGGGGAGAGTGGGTGACGGGCATTAAAGAGGGCACTTGTTGGGATGAACACTGGGTGTTATGTGGAAACCAATTTGAAAATAAATTATTTAAATAAAAAACATGTTTATTTTTTTGATGGAGGAGGAGTGGAGGGGGGGACAGAGGATCTGAAGCAGACTCAGCACTGACAGCAGCAAGCCTGGTGTGGGGCTCAAACCCATGAACCGTGAGATCATGACCTGAACCAACGTCGGACACTTAACCAGCTGAGCCAGGCAGGCACCCCTGAATTCATTATAATTAGCTTTAATTCTTATAATAGCTAGCAAGATACTATATAGTTGGGAATTATTGACATATGGAACATACCGAGGAATTCAGGTAATTTCTTGTTGATTTATTTGTGCAAGTATAGTTTTCTTAAGTAAATTACAAGTACACTGCTGTATAGAGTAATAGGAACTAGAAATGAGAGCAACTTCCCCAGTTAACTCTTTGGATATCTCATTGTAGTGCAGTTTGACTCTCTTAATATTTGTGTTACTTTTAGCATTAATCACTTTTAATGGGGCTACTCCTATTTCATTAGAAAATCAGATACTCTTCATGGTTTTTCCATTTGAATCATTGATCAATTGGACATGGTCATTCTTTGTAGACCTTCTGAACTGTTACCCTGTTCCTTGTAATGGGCTCAACTGTTTGCCTTTTTACAAATAGAAAGTTAAACTTTATATTTTAAAAATAATTGTAAAATTCAAATGTTTCTCCAAGCACATAAATTGTGCTAACATATCATTTGTCCTATGCGAGGGTTATTGTTCTTTTTATATAATCAGAAGACTTATTCCTGGTGGCTTACAACCTTCTAGTATCATTAGGTCCTCAAACCAAATTTACATTTATACTTTAGGCATCGCGGCTCACTCATTTTAGTGGAACTCATTGTTCATGCTTTGTTTTGAAAACTTGCTAGTACTTTGGCATGCCTCTTACATTAAATCTCAACCACTACGTAAAATAGATATTCTGCCATCTTTTTAACGGACCCAGAAAACAAAGTTTAGGACACTAAAATAGTTAGGATTACCCAAATTAGTAAAAATATGGAAGTTGAACCCGTGTCCTCCAACTCCAAAGTCTAGTTCTGCTTCCGTTTGTAGATCATAATTATATTGCTTGCTCTTACAACAGCTAGGCATTGTACTGTATTTTGAGCTCTCTTTTTCATAGACATAGTATTGAAGCTTTATTCCATTTTATTTTATCCTCATATCTAATACGTTTATTTTATCATCATATCAGACTTTTTTGTATTTATCTTTCTCTTCTCCTTTTCCTCTTTTTAAATTTTAGTTTGGGATTGCTAATATCATCTGGGATGGTTATTATCTAATAGCTTATTGATTTAGTCATTTTTTCATTGAATCATGAATACTGCATACATTACAAGGTAATTTCTACATAATTAAAAAAATTTTTTTGCAGATATCAATTCTCTTTCAACTTAAAAAAATGATTTAAAACTTAAAGAGAAATTACAAGAAATGGTACAAAGAATCCCCATTTCCCTTTCAACCAAATTTACCGGTTGTCAACATTATTGCCATATTTATTTTACCATTTTTCCTTTCTCTTTGTATTTACATACACACAGACAACCACACCCATATATATACACACGTATATTTTTTCCTTTTGAATCATTTCAGAGTACGTTACAGTTATTATGATCTTTTACCTCTAAATACCTAGATATTTATTACCTAAGATGTTCATTTATTTATTTCTTTCTTTATTTTTAAGTGTTTATTTTAGTTGTGGAGAGACAGTAAGTAGGGAGAGGCAGAGAGAGAGGGGAACAGGATCTGAAGTGGGCTCCATGCTGACGCCAGAGAGCCTGTTGTGGGGCTCGAATTCACGAACTACAAGATCATAACCTGAGCTGAAGTTGGGTGCTTGACCGAGCTACCCAGGAGCCCCAATGTTTTGTTCTTTTTAAAAATAGGTTGTTTATGGGGCGCCTGGGTGGCTCGGTTGGTTAAGTGTCCAACTTCAGCTCAGGTCATGATCTCATAGTTCGTGAGTTCGAGCCCTGCGTCGGGCTCTGTGCTGACAACTCAGAGCCTGGAGCCTGCTTCGGATTCTGTGTCTCCCTCTCTCTCTGCCCTCCCCCTGCTTCACTCTGTCTCTCTCTCTCAGAAATAAATAAACATTAAAAAAAATGTTGAAAAAAATAGGTTGTTTGGGGTGCCTGGGTGTCACAATCATTAAGCATCCAACCCTTGCTTTTGGTTGGCTCAGGTCATTATCTCGTGGTTCGTGAGAAATAGCCCAGGGTGGGGCGCTGCCCTGACAAGGCGGAGCCTGCTTGAGATTCTCTCTTCCTCTCTCTCTTCCTCTTCGTCTTTCTCTTCTGTACCCCCCCACTCATGTGTGTGAACTCTCTCTCTCAAAATAAATAAATAAACATTAAAAAAATAGGTTGTTAGATCGATGTGGATGTAACTCTTAGTTGACTTTCTTCTATATCTTTAGTAGATGGTATAGTAGAAGGATTGTGTGGTTTGGTGCTGGACCTACAACTTAAGTGAAATATTTTGTCATCGGTATTTCTTTGGATCATTTGGTACTGCCTTCTTTGGCCTTGTTCTTTCTGACTCTCACCTCTAGTTTCTGACACGCCTAGCACAAGTGTGAGAGCTTATTGCCTTACCCTACATAATGCTGCCATTCAGAGCCTGAGAATCTTTTTTTCTGCGACTGCTTTTTTTTTCCTTTGCTGCCTGAACTCATGGGTGTGTATCATAGGCAGGCTGAGTTTCAATAAGCTTCTGATGTGGATACTGGAAACCCCACCTGTCTGCCAAGTCCTTTTGGCTGTGAGCAAAGTGGAGGCTTGGTATGTCATTCCTTTGCAGCAGTCGAGCTGAAGGAATGCTGCATGACTTGTTGAAAGTTGCTTAGTAGCTTCGAGTGGGGTGTGTATGAGGGTGTGTATAGAGAGTTGAGGGTCTTTTAGTCTGTGTGGGAGATATGGAATCCTTATTCGTGCCATGCTAATCATCAGGGAGTATTTATTAAGTTTCTCCTTATGACCAGCACTGTGATAGGAGCTTGTGGAATAGTATAATAAAATAATATAATTAAGTCACAGTTTAATAGTCGAACAATTCTAGTTCTGCCACCTATCAGTTTGGTTTGGGCAAGTTAATGTTTTTAAGTCAGTCTGTCTCTACTCTTCTGTAAAGTGGGAACTATGAACACCTACATAATAGGTGAAGAATAAATAAAGAATGTAAGTATAGTGTTTAGCAGTTTTCTGACACTAGTTAGTATTTCATTTCATACAGTCATTCAGGATATGTGACTGATACCATATAAAACAAATAGAGAGTAATAAAAACAAATAGAGGATAATATGACACTACAGTGTATAGTCAAATACTTTAGTTGTGACATGTAGATTATAAATAGTCTGGGAACTTAGAGAAGGGAAAGAACAGTCTTGTGCAACCATTTAATGTTCCTGTGCCTCAATTTTTCCACTGGACATACTGTGGTAATGCTAGATGATTTCTTAGAGAATGATTAAGATGTTTTAGATTTTTGCTTTTTTAGGTGGTCCATATGATAATAGGAAGTAAGGAAGGAGAAGCTTGGGGAACTGTTGGAAACCAAATTTAACACTTAGCATTCTTAGTTTTTCACTTATGTGGGCATGGCAACCTTGTAGGAAAGCTTAAAGCTGGAGATTAGAAAATTTCCTTCTAGTAAACGTGTTTGCTTCGGTATTTCTCCCCTGTTGCCTCACTGGCATTTTAATTAGTCGAAAAGTAATGTTGGTCAGTGGATTGCCTCTGATTGTGAGTGCCTCAGATATAATCTGAGGATTAAGTTATTTGTAACCCAAATTATCTCTCTGATCCTCTGGCAAAAGTAAAACATATAAACAAACAGGGCAGGAGAAGATTTAGTTCTCTTGGACTTGATATTAAGGGCATATGGTTTACTTGCTATGAGTATTTCTCTGAAGTAGAACATTTCCTCAGAACAGAACCTAGAGTGGTAACTTGGCCTTCCCATCTTTAAATAGGTTTTCATAGCCATGAACATGTAAAACACCTCTAAAAATTTCTTTACTCACAACATCTAATAGAAACTGTTCCAATTCTTAATTTGGTGTATGTTTACTTGGTAATATTTTTGTTAGTTTGATTAGGAAACTGTATTTGGCTTTTGTTTTGTCCTGATCAACTGTTTTCTAGAAAATTTCAGAGAAATTTCCTATGAAAGTAAAGCTACTCACACCTTTTTTTCGTCTTTGGTTTGATCATTTCTCCTTTTTATTGTTGTTAAAGTTTTTTTGTGTTTTTTGTTTGTTTTTGTCATTGTTTGCCGAGGTTTCAAGTTTATAGTGAGAGGTGAGGCAACGTTGATCTTGGCAGAACAGCACAAAGCCAGGAGAGTCATTAAGTGACGCAAGCTTTTGTTTTTTTTTTTTTTTCCTTTTTGTTAAAGCTCTGGAACAGCTGGCTATTCTAGTCACAGAGGAAAAGAAGAGAAGAGTGTCTCCGAAGTTCTGGGTGGAACGACAGAAGCTGTTTGGGGCATATTAAAAAAAGAACACCAGCAATAAGAATAAAAACCCCATATAATTCAAACAAAATTTCTTACCTTTGTGGAATCTATGTCAGTTGCTTAGAACTTGAGTTTTTACTTCAGACGATGATGGGACAAGGCAATAGAAGGCGAGGAGGGTTGCATTGGATTCTTGCTTATCTGTCTGCTTCTCCTTCCAGTTGGAAAAAATCTTCAGTCCACAAGAAGCATCATCAACAAGCCTAAGAATACATCCTACCCTGATCCTGGATTCTGCTGGAGTTGAGGACTGCAGTCACTTCACCATGATTTAATGGAGGCAATTCAAGAAAAATAGAAGGACGCAATACCTAAGGATTTCTCTGTTTGTGTTTGTACTGGGCCATGTTAAATTTTGGGCGTTGTTTGGAGCAAATGGGGAACAGCTCTGTTATGTGGATCTAAGAGGATACCTGAATTCCTTGAGCTACATAGAGGATATTTGGAAAGTTGTAAACTCAAAATATTTCAACACAGATTCATTGAATTCAGGATTCCCTTTCACAGATCTGGACTTCAGCAGACAGAAACTCTTTCCCAAAAAGATACAAAATCTTCTCTAAGTTTTCAAGCTAAATGTGAACAATAATGTCTTGGAAAAGAAATTATTTTTCAGGGGGCCGTGGTAGTGTCCAAGGGATGTTTGCACCTCGAAGCTCAACCTCCATAGCCCCCAGCAAAGGACTCAGCAATGAGCCAGGACAAAACAGCTGCTTCCTTAATAGTGCCCTGCAGGTAAGGGTAATTTCTTTCTTTTTGGTGAACTTAGATTTTTAGTTGCAAATGCTGTGTTTCCAACAGCTCTTCCAAATATAATCCTTGATGGTCTCTGTTTGAGATCAGGAGCCTGAAATCATTTCTAAGTTTATCTGTGTGATCTTAGGCAAGTCACTTATCTCTCAATCTCAATTACCTCATTTATATGAAAAAGGGATTAATAATGGTAATAGAAATAATAACTGTAACTACTACTACTTACCTGCCTGAAGGGGAAAGAAAGTACATGAACTAAATGATCTTAGTACTTGATTATTGACTTTTTTCTTGCTTTTTTTCCTTTTGAGACAAAGATGTCTTATCACCCTACTTGCTTTTCTCTAGAAAAGAAAGCAAAGTTCTTTCCACAAGTCAAAGACCTTTCAGGGACATTACTTTTGTCTTATATAGGCTCTTAGCATACACTGAATGGAGTCCAGTCTTTGTCCATTTCTTCATCCTCTTCCTCTGAGCTCTTCTGTAGTAGCTCATGATTGGTGTCTGGTCAGATATGCTTAAACAGAGCTAGTGGAAAGTAAATTCCCCTAAGGTGTGATTATCTACTCCAGATTTTCCCTTTTGATGTTGCTTACCATACTAGCGATCTCAGAATCCTAAAGCCTCATGTCTGCCTGCTCTGCCTTGTCAGGCCGATAGAATGTTAAGTTCATTCCTTTTGGACTAACTTTCAAGTAATTACTTTATCTTTTCTGCTTCTTAGAGTAAAAGTAATTCAAATTTGTTATCCAAGATAATTATACTTGAGTAAAATATTAGCTTTATGCTTCAGATATAATGAGAAAATATCTTGTTTCGATAGAAGAAAAAACAAGACAGCGTATTTGGTATAAAAAGTACTTACTGGCCTGGAATGCCTGGGTGGCTCAGTCAGTTCAGCATCTGACTTTGGCTCAGGTCATGATCTCACAGTTCATGAGTTCAAGCCTCATTGGGCCTGCTTGCTGCTAAGCCTGCTTAGGATCCTCTATCCCCCACTCCCTTACTCCTCACTCCCTCTCCTCCACTCACGCTCTCTCAAAAATAAATACTTAAAAAAATAAAAATAAAAAGTACTAGACTTATGAATTAGGAAACTTGGATTCTAGTTTTAGTTTGTTTATAGACTAGCCTTGTAACCTTGTTCAGGTAATAGTACTTCAGTTTACTCATTTATAATACAAGAATTTTGCTAAGCTTATTTATGTAATAAAGTTTCATATTCTCTCTCTGTTTTCAAATTTTTATTTGAAAACATTAAAAAATTCTATGCTGTCAAGCCTAGAGAAAGAGTTTAACTGTATGCCCTAATTACTACTATAAATTTCATGCAGTTGGGTGGGGTTGGTTAGGTTTTTTTTTCCCCCCAGATGATACATATGGTTTTTTTGAGTGACATTGCATAAACTAATAATACTTTTTAAATTTAATAGCAGGCAAAAAAAAAGCATTAATATAGGGGTGTGTGTGTGTGTGTGTGTGTGTGTGTTTACCTCCTTCCTGGCCATAGTCCTGTTTTTTATAATTCTGTTTCTCTCTGTATGTTTTATCTGTATTGAAACAACAATATTTTATGGCTTTCTGTTCTAATTCTGCCTAATGCTTTCCTAATTCTGCTTGGGATTCTGTCTCTCCTCTCTGTTCCTCACCTGCTTGTGTTCTTGCTCTCTCTCTCTCTCTCCTTCTCTCAAAATAAATAAATAAACTGAAAAAAAAAATGTTTCCCAAGCAAGAGGAACATCCTAAGGCATTAGGCTATATATTACATCATTTACTTTTTAATTAAAGTCCATAGTTGTTTCAGATTTCCTTAGTTTTTGCCTAGCATCTTCTTCTGTTCCAGGATCCCACCCAGGATACCACAGTTATGTTTGCTTGTCATGTCTCCTTAGGCTTTTTCTTTGCTCTGTTTCTTGAAATTTCCTTGTTTTTGATGATCTTCGAGGAGTAGTACTAGTCAAGTATTTTGTAAGGTGTCCCACTATTGGAATTTGTTTGATATTTTTCTCATGATGAGACTGGGGTTATGGGTTTTTGAGAAGAAGACCATAAAAATAAAGTGCCATCTCATCACATCATATTTAGGTCACGTACAATGAACTTGATTTATCACTGTTGATATCACCATTTTTTTAATCTGTTGACATGAGGAGGACACATTTCTCAGAAAGGTCTAAAATTGAGAAATCTAAAAACAAATGAATAAACAGATAAACAAAAAGCAGAATCGGGACCTTAAATACGGAGAACAAACTGGTGGTTGTCAGGAGGGAGGGTGATGAAGGGGATGGACAAATGGGTGAAGGGGAGTGGGAGATACAGGCTTCCAGTTATGGAATGAATAAGTCCTGGGGAAGTATACATGGCTGATGGCTGTAGATCATGTGACTCTTGATCTTGGGGTTGCGAATTTGAGCCCCACCTTGGGTGTGGAGATTACTTTTAAAATATCTTTAAAAAAAAAAAAAAAGGTCTTAGGAATAAAAGGCACAGCATAGGGAATATAGTCAATGGTATTGTGATAGTGTCATATATGACAGATGGCAGCTACACTTGGTGAGCACAGTGTAATGTACAGACTCGTGCAATTACTATATTGTACCCCTGAAACTAATGTACATGTATTATACTTCAAAGAACAAGTTTGTTCCAAAAAAAAAAAAAAAGCATTTCTTGTGTGGACAATTAAAGTAAACCCTTATTCTGGAGGTTTTAACCCATAAACTTCCCCTTCAAGATCACATCTGTTGTATGTTATACCTTATTTTGTCTGTGCGACCTTCATTTTCAAGTTAATATATTTTTCAGAATATAGTCTTCTGTCCCTTGTCTTAGCTAACTCACCCTTTTTGACATTTGTTTTAATGTACTAGAATGAGTTTTCTCTTGGGACTAAAGATATATTCTGAAGTCATTACCTATGTTTTCTTGAATTCTTGATTTTAAGATCAAATGGAGGCTTTTTATAGAGTACTAAAGTATTTCCCCTTTTTTATTGCCAGGTTTTATGGCACTTGGACATCTTCCGACGTAGCTTTAGGCAGCTTACGACTCACAAGTGCATGGGCGATTCCTGCATCTTTTGTGCTCTCAAGGTAAATTCTTCAAATCTGTTTCTTCTCATGATCAATTTTGAGGTAGTTTGGTTAATCAGGGTGATGCTGAAGAATTTCTTACTGAATTATTTGTCTGTGGTTTAGTGCAAAAGATGACTGTAATCAGTTTTTCTTGCTTCAGAGAATGTTACTTGGCTTAGGAAGTCTGTTTTTCTGAACTTTTTTGCCCATACAGCTCTATTTAATGTGATAATGTGATAGGATACTATTCAGATGTGCTTAGACTTTGAGTATTTACCTGAAGAGCTGATTCTAAATTTTTATTTTGAAAGAATAAACAACCAAGTGTTTTTAGTGGAATTAACTATAGTCTGTTAAAGCTAAATTTAGGAACAAACTCTTCCTATTGAGAAAAGCCAGTACTAAAAGTTTCCCATTCCCTATGTTTCCCATTACCACTTTTAATAGATTCCTTATACCTGTTCTCGACCCCATCATCTGACTCCCAAGTTTTTCGTTTCTGAGTAAAGTGAAACCTGAGGATTTATTTAGAGACAAAGAAAATAGCATAAAGTGAGAGATTTCTGACTCAGAGATTTTAGGTATGCTGCTATAGAGGAAGAACTAGGTTATATAAAAGGTCCATTCTCCATACTTTATCTGATTTTCCAACATTAAGCTTCTCTATGTTTTCTTGGTTCGTATGTACAATGGATTATTTATGGCTAGGTGTGTCTGCGTGAGTTCTGATAAGCATCCAAAGTCATTTTTCAGTCTCAAGAAGTCTGAGTTCTTGGTTTGTCACAGGGGTGCTCGGATATGGTCATTATGTTTAACTTGGTTGCTTTTACATCTTGGAGTAAGAACTGTAACCAAAAAATCCAGGAGACTTTCCCAGTTATATCGGTTATTTGCAACAACTGATTTAAGATGGTTTTTTTTGAACAGCATCACTTTGGAATTTTAAGTCCATGATGGGCAGATATTTTTAGAAAGAGATGACTGAGTCTTCTGAACGTTTTACCACTTGGGTCACAAACATCTTTTTTCTCTCCCCCTTGTAAACATTGGAATTTTTAGCAAAATATATATTATTGACTAATTGGGAAGTTTAAATATGAATTTTAATAAAACCAAATCTTTTACAAGTTATAACATTTCTGACTATGCCCATTCAGACAGAAGTCCATCCACAAGGGAATTTGGCTTGATTTTCTGAAGGGTACACTGACATTAAGTATCTAATATATTTTTAAAATTTTTTCAATGTTTTTATTTATTTTTGAGAGACATAGAGACAGTGTGAGCAGGGAAGGGCAGAGAGAGAGGGAGACACAGAATCCGAAGCAGGTTCCAGGCTCTGAGCCATCAGCACAAAGCCCAGTGCGGGGCTCGAACTCACAGACTGTGAGATCATGACCCAAGCTGAAGTCGGCCGCTTAACCGACTGACACCCAGGTGCCCCTAAGTATCTAATATTTTTTTTTAATGTTTATTTTTTAGAGAGAGAGACAGAGTGTGAGTGGGGGAAGGGCAGAGAGGGAGACACAAAATCCGAAGCAGTCTCCAGGCTCCAGCTGTCAGCACAGAGCCCAACGTGGGGCTCCAACTCACTAACCACAAGATCGTGACCTGAGCCAAAGTGGGATACTTAACCGACTGAGCCACCCAGGCACCCCTCTAATTCTCTAATTTTATTTTTTTAATTTTTATTTTATTTATTTATTTTTTTTTTGAGAGAGAGAGTGCGAGCAGGGTGGAGGAAGGGCAGAGGGAGAAAGAGAATCTTAAGTAGGCTCCTCACCCAGTGCAGAGCCCAACGTGGGGCTTGATCTCATGACCATGAGATCATGACCAAAGCCAACATCAAGAGTCAGATACCTAACTGACTAAACCACCCAGGCACCCCAGTCTCTAATTTTAGATAAACAAGAAATATATAGCCCTTTGGCCAGCAAATCCAAGAGAAGTCTGGTTCATGGCATTTAAAAACCAAAAAGCCAAAGTAAGATACTTGCTAGGGAAATTTGAATCCTGGAGAAATCGCTGGTGGAAGAATCTCCTGAAACTGGAAACTCTCATCTGTACCAAGAAGGGATGATAGACCCCCTCACATGCCTTTGATTAGAACAGTACCATCCTCTTCATTAACCCAGAGGGGACTCTCATGAACTGATTGTCACAGTCTTGTTGTGTATTGGTTTCCAGAAGCACAAATTGTTATTATAATATAAATTAGAATCATTATATAAGCCAAAAAGATGAAGAAAACCAACCATGAGACTTTATGGGGCACCTTCTGAGATACTCAAGTACAAAAAGGAAGATATTTTTTAACTTACGAGGGCTGAGGATGTACCTTGGGACTCTTTCAGAGAAGCAGTTTCTTATGGCAGACAGGTAAATAGGCTTAGAGAATTAAAGGCTCTATTTTGGATCTTCATAACTCCCAGGAGTTCTAGTACTTTCCTTGTCACATCATTGTCTCATCTATCAATTAGGTTTATTTTCCTTCACTGCTTCTTTTGTTTTATTGGGAGTATATTAAAAATTTGATGTTTTTCCCTAAAGTGCTTTTCAGTCCCTCAGTGCTGTGTGTTAAATAATTAAGCTCTAGTTTGCATTCTTTTAATTATTGTACACTTCATTTGAAACTTATTATAAATAGACTTACAGTGCAGATGGATTAATTTGACAATATAGATGAGCTGAACTTCATTCTAATAACTGAGAAATTTAAATTGTTAGAATAACCATATTTCTTCATGCAGACTGAAAGGCTTTATTTTCTAAGAGAAGAGAAAGGATGCTGAGTAGAAGAGTAAATCTGGGATGGATCATCAGCACCTGGAATGTCTCTGTTTTGTTCCCTACTTTAAAAATATTTGTATAGAATATGAAATAATATGATTCATCATTGAACTAGTTCTAGTCAATTTAATAAGACAAAAGGAAAGATAAAGATTAGGAAGGAAGAAACAAAGTTGTCATTATTTGCAGATGATATGATTGATTATTAAAAATAAATCCTAAAGCATCTACTGATATATCAATAGAATCAGTAAGAATTTAGCAGGTTTTGCCTGTAAGATCAAGGTATAACATTCAATTGCATTTATTTCTTTTTTTTTTAAATGCTTTTTTTTAAATGTTTTTATTTATTTATTTATTTTTAATTTTTTTAATGTTTTATTTTTGAGACAGAGAGAGACAGAGCATGAGTGGGGGAGGGGCAGAGAGAGAGGGAGACACAGAATGTGAAGCAGGCTCCAAGCTCTGAGCCATCAGCACAGAGCCTGATGCGGGGCTTGAACTCACAGACTGCGAGATCATGACCCGAGCTGAAGTCGGCCGCTCAACTGACTGAGCCACCCAGGCACCCCTGCATTTCTATATACGAGCAACTAATAGAAAATGCAATTTAAAAGAAAGTTTTTAAATAGTGATAAAGTATATAAAGTAGATATGAATAAATCTAACAAAAAATATATGACACTTATATAAAATCTTCACAAAGATCCAGTGTAATGAATAATCACAAAATAAACATCCTTTAACAGCTCTTTAGGTGAAAATAGAATACTGCCAGTACCATAGACATTTGAATCCTCCCTCTTTCTCAATCAGGTCTCCTTCTTTCTCCCAGGGATAGCCACTTTTCTAATGTTTGTGGTAATCACCTTCTTGTTTTACTCTATAGTTTAACTACCTATGTATCCATTCTTAAACAAGTGAATTTAAAAATTACCTGTTTTTGAAATTTATTGTAAATGGGATCATTCTGTATGAATCTGTGTGGGCGTGGGTGTGTTCACATGTACGTCTTTTTATTGCAGCAGTATGTATAAGATCATCATATTGTTATGTGCAGGTTGACTTTGTTCGTCTTCATTATCTTATGGTATTTCATTGTGTAAATAAACCAGTTTATTCTATAACTGGTAGTCATTTGGATTATTTACAGTTTTTAACTTCTGATGAACAATATTGCCAAGAACATTCTTATTTGTATATGCATATATATTTCTTTTGCATATTTGCCCAGAAATGGAATTACTAGAATCATAGGATATGTATATCTTCAATTTTTTTTCATAATATCAACTATTTTCCAGTATTTCCGTATGTTTTCCAATGTGGTAATACTAATGTATATTCTGACTAGCAAGTTTATCCTGGAAGTTGAGAAAATTTAATTCTGAAATTCTTACGACAATCAGGGAAGAGTAGGTAGGATATTCTTTTTTTTTTTTTTTTTTTTTTTTTAGAGAGAGAGTGCAAGTGGGAGAGAGAGGCAGAGAGAGAGAGAGAGAAAGAGAGAGAATCATAAGCATGCTCCATGTTCAGTGCCAGAGCCCCACATGGGACTTGATCTCATGATCCTGAGATCATGACCTGAGCCAAAACCAAGAGTCAGACGCTGAACCGACTGAGCCAGCCAGGCACTCCAAGACAGAACATTCTTGAAGAATAATAACAAAATGAATAACTTGCCTTGTGTATCAGAGTAGATTAAGTCGTGTTTTGGTAACAAACTAAAATCTCATTGATAAATATACAAAAGATTTATTTTCCATTTCTATTTTCTGTCAACTGCAGGTTAGTAGGTAACCGTACTGATTATAGTCAATCAGGAATGCAGGTGTCAAAGCTACAATCGAGTTGGCTAGTGGCCAAACCAGAGGGGAAAAAGAGCTCTGGAGGTTTTTGCACAGGGAGTTGAATGCTCAGCATGTCACTTCTGCTCAGAGATCACAACTCGAACTAATCATATGGCTCCAGTGAATCTCAAAGTGGCCAAGAAATATGATCCTATCAAAATCCTGTGGGGAGGGAAGCACCAGAAATATTTGGCAAAAGTACTAATGACTACTATACTTTATCAGATCTCAGGGCTTATAAAACTATAGTAATTAAGACAATGTGGTATCAACACAGTATGACTAATAAATCAATGGAACAAAATCAAGAGTTCAGAAATAGATATATGGAAACTAGCTACTTGCCCTGTGAATCAAAGTGGACTTTTCAACAAATGGTGATTAGATAATTGGTTATCCATATAGAAAAAGAAAGAAAAAGTAAATTAGATCCTTATGTCATATTATTACCAAAAGAATGAATTTCAGCTGAGCTAGGAACTAAAATGTGAAAGAAAACTTTTTTTTAAAGTTTATTTATTTATTTTTAGAGAGAGAAAGAGAATGGGAGGGGGAGAGAGAGAAGGGGAGAGAGAGAGAAAGAGAGAGAGAGAGAATCCCAAGCAGGCTCCATACTGTCAGCACAGAGCCCAGTGTGGGGCTTGAACTCACTAACCGTGACCGTAACCTGAACCAAAATCAAGAGTTGGACACTTAGCCGATTAAGCCACCCAGGCACCCAGAAAGAAAACCTTAAGTTTTAGAAGAAAATATGAAAGAATATCATGATCTCAGGGATAGACAGGATTTATTAATTAAGACAAAAAATACTAAAAGCATTGATAACATTTTACTACAGAGAATTCAAGAACTTATGTTCATCAGAAGACTCTAGTCTCTAGGGTAGAGACACAAGGCTACACACTGGGAGGAAATATTGGCAATAAATTATATAACCAACAAAAGACTGGTATCTGGTATGCAGCATAGAACTCCAGAGAATTTCTGTAAAGAATAAGTAAAAGATAATGGAGTCAGTGGGAAAATGGGAAAAAGACATAAATAGACATTTCTCAGCACAAGACACCCAAAAGATCTTTAAACATATGAAAGATTCTTACCCTCCTAAGTAATCTAAAAAATGTTAACGAGGGACTCCTGAGTGGCTCAATCAGTTAAGCATTGACTCTTGATTTTCGGCTCAGGTCGTCGTTTCCTGGCTTGTGGGTTTGAGCCCCGTGTTGGTCTCCGTGCTGACAGTGCAAGCCTGTTTGGGATTCTCTCTTTCTCTCCCTCTCCTTCTGTCCCTCCCCCACTTGTACGCACGCGTGTGCATGCGTTTTTTTTTTTCTCTCTCTCTTTCTCTCAGAATAAATAGATGACTTCTAAAATAAAGAAAAAAAAAAAGGAATGTAAAGTAAATCAATACCCTTAGATTAATAGAAGATTTGGGGCACCTGGGTGGCTCAGTTGGTTAAGTGTTCGACTTTGACTCAGGTCATAATTTCAGCAGTTTGTGAGTTGTGCATCAGGCTTTGTGCTGACAGCCTGGAGTCTCCCTCTCTCTCTATCCCTCCCCAACTCATGCACTGTCTCCATCTCTCTCTCAAAAATAAACTTAAAAATTTTTTTTTAAATTGGATAAAATCATTACCTGAAGGGTGGAATAATAAGAACTTACATACACTTGCTGGGTGGAATATAGATTGATACCACTACTTAGGGAAATATTTTGTCATTACATTGTCAGGTAAAATTGAAGTAGCATATACCTACTATTCAGCAATTCCACTCCTAGATACATATTGTAGAAAACTTCCTTGTATATACATACCAGAAGATATATTCGAGAATGTTCAAAGTAGTATTTTTGTGATTATAGAAAAATGGAGGGGCGCCTGGGTGGCTAAGTCGGTTAAGCACCGACTTTGGCTCAGGTCATGATCTCACGGTTTGTGAGTTCGAACCCTGCGTCGGGCCCTGTGCTGACAGCTCAGAGCGCGAAGCCTGCTTCAGATTCTATATCTCTCTCTTTCTCTGCCCCTCCCCTGCTCACACTCTGTCTCTCTGTCAAAAGTAAATAAACATTAAAAAAAATTAAAAAAAAAGAAAAATGGAAACAACCCATTCCAACTATAATAGAATAGATTTAAAAATTATGGTTTATTCCTAAAGTAAAACACTGTAGTGAAAACGAATAACCTGTAGCTGCATATATCAGCTTGGATTAATCACAAAACATTACAGTGAAGCAAGGCGCAGAAGATTATATGAACTATGATTCCATGTATATACAAAGTAAAAATGGGCAAACCTAAACAACATGTTGTTCAGGGATATATATATGTGAGAAAGAGGGAATGATTTTCATAAAATTCAGGACAGTGGTTATCCCTGGAAGGTGGAGGAGAGGAGATTGTAATCAACCGGGGAGTTTCACACTCGTTAATTTTTTCATTTCTTAAATTAGTTGTTGGACACATGGGCATTTCTTTATTATTCTTTGGCTAAATATATGCATCATGCTTGTTTTTTTATTTAAATGGTGATTTTTATTATAAGTATAGGAAAGTACTACAGCATTTTAGAAAAGCACACTGAAGTGTGAAGAGGAAAATTGGAAATTGCCTGAATTGCATCGCAGAGATTGTCATTTTTCTTTATGCCTCCTCTTTGGTCAATGATATTTCTAGTAATAAGTCTTTCTGTTCACTTACAGTGAAACAGAATTTTTTTTCCCCAGATCCCTAAGTTGCCTCTCCTAGTATCATCCTATTTCATTTGTTTTAACCTAAGAATATGCCGGAGTGCTATTTTGGAGTTACTCCCTTCTTATAACCTTGAAGTGGCTCCCAATTATTTCTTAAATCACTTTAAAATATATGATTATAGGCATTTAAAACTAGTTTCATACTTACTTTTTCTTTTTCTTTCCTTCCTGAGGCACTCTCCATTTCAGCTATGATAGCCGATGGTGCACTTTCGATGACTACATTGCATATGTTATTCACTTTGCTTGGATCCCTTAACACCCAAAACAGTAACATAACAATAAACAAAATAACACATCCCTTTTAAAATAAAACCACATCTAGTCCTTTCAGAATTCCATTTCAGAAACATATTTTCTTAATGAAGTTTTTAAAATATTACTTCTATCTAGAACCATGATTGTTTTTACTTAACAGTGTTTAGCATGGCTGAATGAGTTTTTTGGGAAGGTGGTTCAGCTTTTCTTCCTTGTTGGTATTCCTTACAGTGCTTGCACCATTATATAAATACTTAACTTTTCTGGGTTCATATATTCTTTTAGTAGTCCTTGGATTTTAGTTATAGAGTTTTGGCTACTTGCCTTTTTCTTAACTTTTTTCTTTTTGTCTTTTATGCTCTCACTCTTGTTCTACTTGAGATTTTTATCGTAACTTTTAGGTTTACACTTCTTTTAGTAGGTCTACTTAATCTAGACCCCTTTTTGCCTCATTTAGTTAGGGAAGGGTGAGGTGTGTGTGTGTGGTGGGGGTTGGGAGGAGTTGATGATGGGAAGATCTGCTGAAGAGTCAAAGCCTGGGATTCTGTCAAGCAGAATAGTTACCTGGTATCCTACAATTAAGTTGCACGTTAACTTTGTGGTGTCCCAGTCTCTGTCTCCTGTTTAAAAATTAGAGGAATGTTTGATGAAGCAAGAAGAATTCCTTTTTGCTGGTATTTGGTGACCTGTTTGCATTCTTTAATGTTAAGTTTGAAATGTAAAATTCTTATTTCATAGATATTTTTCAAAACAGGAAACTCCCAAAATTCCTGCATTTGAAGTTCGCTATCAGCACTTGCTCATTCTATAAAGTCAAAATTTTTTCATGTTGGAACATAATTGTTTAGCTCTAGAACTCAATCTTAAGAACAAAAAAGAGACACAGACATGTTCCTAGATGAATCAAAAGCTAGCCAACTTTCCCTTAATCTAATGTTTTTGATGAAGGATTTACCCATCTGAGTCTGGCTGGAAGATATGTATCCCTGGTTTTTTTTTTTTTTCCACTTTTTACTTTACCTTGCACCAATCTTTAAAATGCTTTTACTATTGCGTCTTATGTGAACACCTTTTGTTTAATGTTTTTGCTTTTTCTTCTGCTCTCTGAATGTTTGTCAATGTTTTTGTGCCTTGTGACCTTCACCAGGTACCAAAATATATGTTGTATCCAGAGTTGATAATTGGTTTTTGGAGGTTTATACATAATATTTAGGATAATCCATTTCCCTTGGGCCTATACTGGGTTATTTTTCTGTAGTACTTGATACTAAATTCCTGACGTAATTTCAGCCTCAAAATTTTGAATGCAAATTATTAATGATAGCTTTCGTTAATGTGTCAGTGTATCTTTCTTCTTACTTTGAACCACAATGCGTTTCGACTCTGACTTAGCAAAAAGAAGAGATTTATGTGCTAATTCCTCTGTCCCTTCTGAATCCCCAAATTTATTCCTATCTAGTGTTACTAAAAGGTATTTCCTGACCTGAACTGTTCTCATGCCTATAGCCCAGAACTCTTATTTATTATTCATATTGAATCTGCCCTTATGTCCCCAGCCCTCAGGGTATGACTTTGGTGTTGGCTTATTTATTTATCTCTGTCCAGGGGAGGAAATCCGTCCTCTGTACTTAGTATGCCACAAAGATTTTGTTCTCCTTCCAGGGATTGTACTAGAGGCTTTGCAGTGTGCCAAGATGTAGGACAGAGTGTTTTTTGTTATAGGCAGAGAAGAATGCTTCATTGATTGATTAAATTCAACAAATCTCCTCAATTAGTGATTTTTCTTTTAAGAATGCTAGTAGAAGGCATCAAAGCCAGGGAATGGTGGTGAAGGCGGGGGGTAGGTGGGAAGGAAATAGGTTTTTGTGTATAAGGTGTCCTGTAATGTAAGTCTGTATCTGTAGAGCAGTAAGACTGTTTGAAAAGGGCAGGAAAATCTGTGTTCTGCTGATAGCCCATCAGTTAATTGGGGGGAAATTTGAGAGTTCAGGGAATAAATACGTCAATATATTTTGTGTGTACCATGTAGCTGTTCCTCTACTGGGAAGCATAAGCACAGGTAGTAAAGTGGTGTAAGAAATCACTCATTGTGCATTATCATTCCAGGTCCTTTTTTTGGTAGATTATTAGAATTGAAGGCTCTTCATTGTTCTGTAGTCATGGCCAATATCAGAGTAGAGTAAATCCATTTTGCTGGACTATTTAAACCAGAACATTAGATTTCTAATATGTTACCTGGAAATTTTAGCTAGTAATCAATAGCCCTCACATGAGGAAGGTGTATCCCTGTCTATTGCAGTTATCATTTACTTGAGTTGGACTTCTTTGTTTTGCTTATCTCTGGGATATGAATGTATTTGTGTGGTCTTTTAGTTAATCGTTTTTAGTCTTAAAGTCCTATTAGGCTGTACCTAAATATTCTCAACTAGTTTAACCATTGATATAACTTGGATAGTATAAAGTTGAGTCTTTCATCCTTTTTAAAATTTGGAGTTTAGAATTTTACATGATATTCAAATAGTGGATTATGACTGCAAGGAAAAACATAGTAGATCATCATGATTCTTTCCTTTCCAGAATTTATGGCAGAGCCTGAAACTTATACAATCTCAAAATCTTTGTGCATGTCCAGAAGGGTCCCCCTTTTCATTTCCCCTGTGGGGTAAGTGGTTATGGTATTGATTGTCAAAATTTGATTTAAATACTGTTGGTAATCTCTAAGGTCCTGCATTTTTTATCTTGACAAAAATTAGCGAATCAACTATTGTGTTTTGTAAAATTTCAGCATTAGTTTATGATTTCCCATTAAAAGCAATACCATCCTCTGGTGAATTTGGACTGTCTCTGCTCTTTGGCTCTCTGTCCAGTGTCTTGAAGTCTTGGTGTTTCTTTCTGTGTCTGCCTTTGTGTGTATGTGGGTGTCTATCTCTTTTGCATAGGTAGCACAAATGAGTGTGATGGGTAGTTTATGATGATCTTTAACTTCACCACTGCAAGTCCAAAGTATTGGGTTATGAAGTGAGTGTAAAGAAAGCCCAAAACTCATGGGGAAATATGGTATTGAAAGTTGAATTTACTTAAAGGAGTTGATATAGGATATGCAGATACTTTTCTAATCAGGAAGTCCAGAAGGTAGGTATTTTTAGACATAAAGAATCCCAAGGGAGAAACTAGCCAGCTGTTCTCTGCCTTCCCCAGTGTCGGAGCAAGAATTTCTATTAAACTGACTCAATGATAATATTAAGGAATTATTATTACCTTTTTTTAGTGTGGTAATTATAGTATGATTAAGTTTTAAACCAAAAGTTCTTATGTTTTAGAGGCATACCCGAAATATTTACAGGTGAATAATGTCTAGCATTTGATTCAGAATGATCTGGGAATGGGATAAGTGGGTGGGTTGTATATATGAAATGAGATTGGCCACAGGCTGATGATTGTTGAAGATACAAAATAGGCACATAGGAATTTGTTTTGCTATTTTGTCTACCCTTGTATGTTTGAGATTTTCTGCAATAAAACATTAAAAATCCAATGTTAGCAGTTTGGGTGCCAAAATGGTAAACATTTACATGTTCTTTCCCCCTCTTGAAAGAGAATGTTTGAGATTCTTTTGAACATAAAGCTAGTGAAAGTTCTCTTTTCCAGTAATACTCTAGGTAGCTCCTTTATCTTTTTTTCAGAGGGTTGTTTTTACAAACAGGCTTGATTGACCACATTCAGGCTTACAATTTATTTAAGTCTATGATTTCTAGGAGGCATGGAGAAAAGTAGTGATTATGAGAGCCACAATGAGAGATTTGGGAAGCCCAGGTCAAGAAGAGAAACCCTAAGAACTGAGTTAGTAGCAGTACATAAAGTGTATCGTGCCTTTGCAGAACTTGTTGTTGGACACCCTTCAGGAATGATTTGGACTGCTAACTTTCCAAAGACCTAGGGCCCAGAACGCATCACATTTAGCTGTTGCCCATCTTCTCTACTCATGACTTCTTTTAGAAGGCTAAGGCTAGGCTAAGAAATCCTGAGAGAGAAATCTACAGCTGTTCTTGCCTGAAGACAAAAGTCTGTGTTTTAGGGGGGAAAGAACTTAAACAACAGCTGCATCTGTAGGTGCCAAAGCACAAAGACTTTCTGTCTTTATGGCACTTTTATCTTATTTACATGGATTTTACTAATCCAAATAATTATGTGCTCCTGTGGGTAGAATTGTTTGCTGCATGATCCAAGAGAAATGGGTGGGGAACCACCTGCTTTTAGTCATTAAAGTCTTGTTGCTTTTGCACTGCCTCCAGAAAAATAGTTAACAGACAAAAAGTAATTTGCCTTTTCCTGAGAATGAAAAGGAAGACCTCTTTGTTTCACTTTGTGAAGAAGAGCAGAGAGAAACCTCAAAGGTGGGTTTTCTCTGTTTATTGAAATGAAACCATCAGGACCCCATAGGGAAAAATGATTCCTGGGTTTTGGTTCTTCCTGCCCTTTCTCATTCCCTGCCATGGAACTCAGCAATTGGAAGAATACTAGTTTTTGTTTCTTATTGGTCCTACCACCTGTTCTTACTGCTGAACTAAATGTTCTTGGCTTTCTTTGGTGTGAACAGGATCTCCCTCTGGGAAAGGTGGCAGGAGGGTGAGAAAGGGAACAGGAGGAGGCCCGTTCCAGCCCTGTGCTCATGTGAGAGGGACACACAGGGGTTAGTGTGCTGCCCTAACAGAGGGGCTTTGTGCTACAGCTTCTTCCAGAGCTACAGCTCCACAGATGCATGCTGGGAGAACTCAGGCTGCTTTATTCCTGATACACTTGCTTTTTCCAAACAATAGCAGAGCAAGACCGATAACAATAATTACAATAAAATAAAGAAGATGCAAGCATTCTGAGTACATTCAGATACTTGTGTATGGAGAAAGTTGCCTGTAATTAAGAGATGAGAAAAGAGTAGTTTGGAGATGTCGATGCCGCTGAACACTAGAGGCAGATCTGTTGTTGCATATCCAGTGTGGATATAAGCAGAGCTCTGACTTTATGTCTTTTCCTTTCTGTGTTGAAACTCTTCTTATCTAGTCATGGGAATTCTGCCTCTCTTGAATAAGAGCAACAGAAAGAGAAGAGTTTTGTCCTTCTTATCCAGATTTCAGAGACTAGGGAGGTAGCTCAAGGTAGATGGCATTTCTGACCTGAGGTCAGTGGCAGACAGGCTCCTTAGTAACCTAAAATATAATAATTAATGGTGATGATGATGGCAGCTAATACTTAGATAGCACTTATGCAGCCAGGCATTAGTCTAAGATATAGATAGATATATAGACAGAAACATAATTTATTTAATTTGTAAATAACCCTAAGAGGTAAATACTGTTACTAATCCTCTTTTATTGATTGATTGATTGATTGATTTAAAGTTTTCAGAGTCTCTTTGTTTATTTTGAGAGAGACATAGTGAGCGGGGAGGAGGTAGACGAGAGAGGGGGAGAGAGAGAGAATTCCAAGCAGGCTCTGCACTGTCAGTGCACAGCCCAATACAGGGCTGGAACTAACAGCGCCATGATCGTGACCTGAGCCAAAAACGAGAGTCAGAACCTTAACCAACTGAGCCACCCAAGCACCCCCACCCACTTATCTTTAAGAACTTTTTTTGTTGTTGTTTACTTATTCTTTGAGAGAGAGAGAGAGAGAGAGAGAGAGCAGGGGAGGGGCACAGAGAGGGAGACAGAATCTTAAGCAGGCCCCAGGCTCTGAGCTGTCAGCACAGAGCCCAACACAGGGCTCGAACTCATGAACCGCGAGATAATGACCTGAGCTGAAGTGGGATGCTAAACCAACTGAGCCACGCAGGCGCCCCCACCCACTAATCCTCTTTTAGAGGTGCCTGGGTGGCTCAGTCTGTTAAGTGTCTGGCTCTTGATCTTGGCTTAGGTAATGATCTCATGGTTCATGGGATTGAGCCCTGTGTATGGCTCTGTGCTGATAGTACAGAGGCTGCTTGGGATTCTTTCTCTCCTTCTCTGCCCCTCCCCCTCTTGCTCTCTATCTCTCAAAATAAATAAATTATGAATGAATGAATGAATGAATGAATGAATGAATAAGGACACTGGGATGCCTGGCTGGATGTCAGTAGAGCATGTGGCTCTTAATCTAAGAGTCATGAGTTCAAGCTCTATGTTGGGCATAGAGATTCCTTAAAAATAAAATCTTAAAAAAATTTAAAAAAAGGAAACTGAAGCTAGAGAAGTTAAGTAACTTTTCTAAGGTCATAGAGATGGTAAATTTTGGACTGAGGTTTGGGACCCAGATAGTCCTGTTCCAAAGTCATGATCTTAAGTATTACTCTATGCCATCTCTCAGTGGAGCCCTGTTCTTTCTCAAGCAGGGTCATCTGAACCACAGGATACAGAAATTGCCTTGAGTGACTATTCTTTTAATTCTCTCTGGATGATAACATAACTACTGTTAGACATAAGAGAGAAGTTAGTTCATTAGTAATTGTTGATGCCTTAGAGTATTTGGGCTTAATTCTTGAGGGAACTCAGTTGAGAAAGACTAAAGGGGCTGTAGTTTGCAAATATCACATTTGTAAAGAGTATCCTGGAACTAATTTCCCATTGGTTTGTTTTAGAAGCAGTTTTGGACTCTGGACAAAGGACCAAACCCGATCCATTCCTTCCTCTATAGTAGAGCCTTTGTCAGCACTAATATCTTAGTAATACCTTAGCATTAACAGTTGAGAAGAGCAGCAGGTTAGGATATGATAGTGGTCACTGCTTCTTTTCCCACTGTTTCCTTTGTTTCTTTCTTCCTCTGTTTCAAAATCACTTGATGTAGATATATCAGTTGTCCTCTGAGAATGTTTAACTATGGACCTAGATCTTTCCTTTTGGTGTAGTTTAAGGGTTACTAATAGACATTCTTCTATTTTTAATAATAAATTATGAAAGGTCCTGTCTTGCCTTTACCTGATTTTAAAATAGATTGGTGAAAAATGTCTAGGTTAATCCAAAGTAACTTGGCAGTTATAATAGATTTTCCCTGAGCTCCTAGCTTATTAAATAATACTAAATATGTATTACTAATACTGTCATCTCCACATCATATGGAATCATTTGGAGGGAAATAATAGCAGGTTACATAGCAAATTGTTCTTGAGCTGCTGTTTGGATAGATGCTCAATGTGTATGAGGAGGAACAATGCTAGTAAGAAAGTAGAATAAGGAGAGGCGCCTGGGTGGCTCAGTTGGTTGAACGTACGACTTCAGCTCAGGTCATGATCTCGTGGTTTGTGAGTTTGAACCCTATGTCAGGAGCCTGCTTTGGATTCTGTGTCTCCCTCTCTCTTTGACCCTCCCCTGCTCGGGCTCTGTCTCTCTCCCTCTTTCAAAAATAAATAAACATTAAAAAAAAAAAAAGTAGAATGAGGAAAAAACACCAACTTGTAATTAGCAGAATGAAGATCAATCCCATTTTTCTTTAACCAGTTATATTACCTTAAGAAAAATTTTCAACTTTTCTAGGCGGTTATCTGCTTTAAAAAAAGAAGGGACTTCATAATATTTTTCCTTAGTAAAATCTACCCATATCACATCATCTAGTCATCCATTCATTCATCCATTCAAAACTAGTTATTGGTTGCCCTCTACATGCCAGTACCCTTCTAGGTGCTGAGAATGAGTAGTATAGCAGAGAATTAAAGGACAAAAACTTTTTGTCCTCAGTGTAGTCAGACAATAAATAAGTAAAATACATGGTATTATAGATGATAATAAGTGCTACAGAAAATAATAAAACAGGTGAGGGTAGACAGGTTGGAGAAGAGGAGGTGGAGCTTGCAATTTTAAATAGACTGATCAGGAAATACTATATTGAGGGGGTAATATATGAATAAAAATCTGAAGAGAGTGAATGACTGAGCTGCTGGTGGTTCAAGTAAGATGAGGACCAAGATTTGACCATTCTAGATTGGTAGGGCTTCCTATTCTTAGATCACATAGGTAGGTTTATAAAATGGTCTAATTTCTGTTCTCATTAGTAAGTCTGAAAAATAACCATGGCTTTTTTTTTTTATGTGAAGAAATATACTGGTAAGAATTTCAAGTGAGTGACATTCTTTGGTGTGTTGACATGTAACTCATCATTGAATTTATTGTTTATCTGGGTGGTTTAGTGATGATCTGTGCCATGTGATGTCAAGGGAACATATTCTAGTGTATGTTGGGAAGTTCCAATACCACTTGGGAAGTATTCATCAAGCCAGATGCCACATGTTGCTGCTTTTTGTTTCTATTCTCTTAACATCACATTCATCATTGTTTCATATCAGGTAAAGATGCAGAAGATGGATAATTTGATCACATTAAAATTTAAAAACTCCTTTACATAAAAGACACTAGAAGACTGGAAGAAGATATTTGCCACAAATCATATTCTCAAAAGACCCAGAAAAACTAAATGTAGTTTGAAAGACTCAAGTTAACTAGTCCAACTGTATTTATTAATTGAGAACAAGGATAAGGGGAAATTTATTTATATTCATCTGTTGCTGGGAGTATAAGTTGACATAGCCTCTTTATTATAGCAAAAATTGGAGACTGCCAAAATTTCAATACAGAAATGGAAAAACAGATGTGGTATAGACCTGATAAAACACAATATAGCAGCGAAGAGAGATGAACTGTGTGTGTGTGTGTGTGTGTGTGTGTGTAAATTATGGATAGATCTCAAAAATAATGCTGAATTTAAAAAAGTAAGTCAGTGTAATAATTTGTATATAAACCAAAAATGCACATAAAAGTGTACCTTGTATTATATAAGGATATATATATATACACACACATACATGCATAAACACACTTACACATATGTATACAGAAGTATTAAAAACAGAAGACTGTGCAACAAACTCATGATACTGAGTGGCTAGTAGAGGGTGGGTGGTCTTAAACGGGACTTGAGCTTTTTTTTTTTTTTTTGAGAGAGAGAGAGAGAAGACGGCTCAAGTAAGGGAGGGGCAGAGAGAGAGAGAAAATCATAAGAAGGGCAGAAGTAGAGAGAGAGAGAGAGAGAGAGAGAGAGAGAGAGAGAGAAGCAGAGCTCACCTGAAGCAGAGCTCATGACCTGAGCCAAAGTCAAATGCTTATTGACTGAGCCACCCAGGAGCCCGGGACTTTAGCTTTATGTGTAGATTGGGAATAAGCATGATGGAATGTTTATTTCTGTGTATTAGACAAGTAGGTATTTGTTATATTATTCATTGTCCTCTGAATAATTTTATTTTTTGTTTTAATTTTTAATTTTGAGTAATTAAATTTTTTTAATGTTTGTTTATTTTTGAGAGAGAGAGACAGAGTGCTAGTGGGGAGGGACAGAGAGAGAGAAGGAGAGAGAGACACAGAATCTGAAGCAGGCTCCAGGCTCTGAGCTGTCAGCATAGAGCCTGATGAGGGACTTGAACTCACAAATTGTGAAATCATGACCTGAGCTGAAGTCGGATGCTTAATTGAGCCACGCAGGCACCCTTTGAGTAATTTTAAATTAAGAGAAGGGGGCTAAGTTTAATAGGATGAGCCCCCAGGGAATAATTTACCAAACCATTTATATATAATTTGCCCTTATTTGCTGTGAATCATCTACCTCTATCTGTATCAGAGGGAATGAGGTACCCTATTACATTAACTCATGACAGTGGTCTCTCCATGACAGTCAGATGAAGAGCAAGGATGCTTACTAGCACAGATTATACCCTTAATTCCGATTCTTGATTTTTTACTTTTTTATTACTAACTGCAAGCATATCAACTCATGGGAAATACATTTGGTTCCATTGTTATAAGCATGGAGATGCTAGCTGACAGACTGGGTTGTATAGAAGCTTAATAACATCATTGTGGTTTTTCCCTTGTCTAACCTCTTCCCTACAGGGAATCTTTAACCAGTTTCAGTGTAGTAGTGAAAAAGTGCTTCCATCTGACACTCTCCGCAGTGCTCTGGCAAAGACTTTCCAGGATGAACAGCGTTTCCAGCTGGGAATTATGGATGATGCTGCAGAGTGCTTTGTAAGTATTGGTCTCTGGCCCTCTTTGATATGGGGTGAGACTGTTGATGGTCCCCATCAGGGACTGGGTACTTTACTGTAGTATTTTACTCTGTCCCTGGTCTCTCAGTTAGAACTAGGAATTTCCCTAGTTTCTCAGAGCTCTAGGGTGACTCTGCTAATACAGTAGGAATTGTGTAATGGGTTTATTCTTTCTCCTCTGGGCTTAATGGTAGTTTTGTGCTTGCCATGGCATAAAACATTGGTCTCACCTTCAAAAGAGACAGGGCTCATTAAAATAAAAATTGCTGTGTCACACTCCATTGAATTTCTGATTCAGTAGGTCTGGATTAGGGCCCAGGAATATCTAGCTCTAACAAGTTTCCAGGTGATGCTAATACTGATGCTGTTCACACTTTGTGAACTCCTGCATTACTAAAGATAATTAAACAGAATAACTGAGTCCCCAGCACAGGTGTCATGTGGTATTTAGATAGCTACATTGTTCACAGTGACTTTTAGTAGAAGACTCTTCTGAACTCTGGGTTCTCTCAGTCAGCCTTCAAAAGATTCTCTCTGTCTTTAGAGTCTCTCTGTCATTAAAAAAAATCTGAGAGTGATATATATTCCATTACAGGGTAAAATGTCACCAAAGTCAGAGGAACTCCTGAGAAACTGGATTACTTATATATTGCTGGTGAAAATGTAAAATGATATAGCCACTCCGGAAAACAGTTTCTTAAAAAACTGAACTTGGAAATTATCATAAGTTTTAGTAATTGCATTCCTGGACATGTATTCCAGAAAAATGAAAACTTATGTTTATAAAAAAAACCTGTACATGAATGTTCATAGAATCTTTATTTGTATTAGCCCCAAACTGGAAACAACCCAAATGTCTTTAATGGTAAATAGTGAAATATGCTTTGGTACTTCCATACTATGGAATACTTTGCAGTAATAAAAAGGACTTACTGATTTACACATCACTTGAATGGATCTAAAGGAAATTATGCTAAGAGAAAAAACACAATATCAAAAGGTTAAATACCATATGTTCCCATTTATATAACATTCTTAAAATGGGAAAGATAAAACGGATTAGTGGTTGCTAGTTTTTAGGGTGGAAATTGGGTGGATAAGGCTATAAAGTAACAATATGAGGGAACCTTGTGATGGAACAATTTTCTTTCTTGATTGTGGTGGTTCTTATATGACTATATATGTGATAAAATTGCATAGAGTTACACACATAGATAAGTATATGTAAAACTGGTGAAATCTAAATAAACTCTGTAGACCGTATTGATATCCATTTTTTGGTTTAGATATTGTACTGTAGTTATGCAAGATGTTACCATTGGAGGAAACTGGTTGAAGGGTACATGGACCTCCTATGTGAATTTATAATTATTTCAAATTAAACATTTTTTTAATCTTTTTATTTTATTTATTTTTTAATTTTATAATAGTTTATTTTCAAATTGGTTTACATATAACACCCAGTGTTCATCCCAACATGTGCCCTTTTTAATGCCCATCACCCCCTCTCCCCCCTCCCTCATCCCCCTCACCCTCAGTTTGTTCTTAGTCTTTGAGAGTCTCTTATGTTTTATCTCCCTCCCTCTCTGTGTCTTTTTTTCCTTTCCCCTCTTCCCCTCCCCCTGGTTTTTGCTTAGTCTCACAAAGTCCACATATTCGTGGAAACATATGGTATCTGTCTTTTTCTGACTGACTTATTTCACTTAACATAATACCCTCCAGTTCCATCCATGTTGCTACACATGGCCAGATTTCATTTTTTCTCATTGCCACGTAGTAGCAGCACTTTTGACAATAGCCAAATCATGGAAAGAGACCAAGTGCCCAAAAACATTTTTTTTAATCAGAGGTATTCCTACGTTCTGAGAGGATTATGTTTCTCTGAGTAAACTGCCTACCAATTTGCGCATTTTTCTATTAAGTGTCATTGATATACTGCTTTTATTCTTTCCCTATTAGGAAAACCTTCTGATGAGAATTCACTTCCACATTGCTGATGAAACCAAAGAAGATATATGTACTGCCCAGCACTGCATCTCCCACCAGAAATTTGCAATGACATTGTTTGAACAGGTGAACCTTATTTCTATCTTCATTACTTCTTTATTTCTTCAAGAACAGTTGTATCCTGGGATGTGGGTTATCAAATGAGGGCCAGAACAATTAATGACTGTGGCGGCTTGGTTTTGCTTTTTTACCCTGGGCCCAGTGTGTGTGTACCAGCTGTGGTGCCACTTCTGATCCGCTGCCTTTCATCCAGATGGTGCATTACATCTCCACCACTTCCCTTTGGTGAGTCTTAAAGGTTCTCAGTTTGTACTCTTAGGTACTCCTTCAGGTGATAAGTTTCAACTGACGGCAACCAAATAGCTTATATCCTTATCGTTAAGACTATATTGTCTTGTAGGAACTCAGAACAATAATTTTAAAATAATCTTTGTTCTTCTTCCCTCCTCTCCCGACCTCCTCACCCCGCTTTTCTTAGGTTCAGTTCTGGTCAGCAAGGTGGGAGGAGAAATGGGGATTCTATGAGCTTTGGATCTGGGGACAGGCAAAGGTGTTCATTGTGTTCAGGACACTGAAGGCTGGTCAGGACAAGGGGCTTTGGTATAGTGGGCAGAGGAAGAAAATCAAGCATGTGGGTTAGGAGTTTGCATGAATAATGTATTTGATTTAGTTATAACTCTGTGTAACTCTTATCATCATACCCTTCCATCCCCCTGCCTTGAAGCAATCAGGCTATTTGTATGCTGGAAAGACGTGAAAAACCCTCACCAAGCATGTTTGGTGAGCTGCTGCAAAATGCCAGCACCATGGGGGATCTGCGGAACTGTCCGGTGAGTTAAGTCGGGGGTGGGGTTCAGAGTGGGGAGGGGAGTCCTCGGATTAGGGAATTGAGGCAGAGCCAGTGGGAAACATCTCAAACCAGCTTTATATATGCATTTCAGAGCAACTGTGGAGAAAGGATTCGGATTCGCCGTGTGTTGATGAATGCTCCACAGATTATCACAATTGGGCTGGTATGGGACTCGGACCACTCAGACTTAGCAGAGGATGTCATTCACAGCCTGGGTACCTGCCTTAAGCTGGGTGATGTGAGTATTAATTACCTTTATCTCTGACTTAGTTCTTGTGTCAGTATTGCTTAAGGACAGTGAACACTAAACACAAAGGTATATCTTAGATGACAAATATTACAGAGTTTTGGACAAATATGCTTGTGTATATATATGCATATACCTGCTCACATACTTCCTTTGTGTAGGTGGCAGAGACTTTTTAGAAAAAATGGGATAAAATTGACCCTGAAAGACAGGGTGGACAGAGCTTAGCTACTGATAAAAATCAAGAAGTTTATAAAGTTACTGTGCGCTGTACTCATTGTTTGTTTATACCAACTAGAGTTGGGAGGTAAGTCCACCACAGGTGGTAATAAGGTCAAAGAAGTGACCAGTCTTGCCTAGAGCCGCTATGGTGGAGGAGTAAAGGATGGTGACCTGACTTTTAGAATACAAAATTCATCATGAGGAACCAATGTCTCTGTTGCAAAGGTAATGGAGTAGCTTGGAAGAGAATTCAGTAGGTTAGTGGTTTTCTGTGCATCTATTCAGGAAAATAGGGAAAACAACTTTAGACCTGGTATCTTTTACCTTATCAGCTCCATGCCCTGGTATAGGCAGGGTTTTCCTTCAGTTCAAGAGAAGAGCCAGAAACTCTGTGGTTTCCTTTCACTGGTTTCTTTCTCTTATAGTCCGTGACTAAGGAGATTCCTTGTCATTTTTTAATATCACTAAGTTACAACTGAGAATAAATGCACTGTCTAGAATCTTATTTTAGGTCTCCTTCCTAAGGAATCGCTGACATTAGTAGGTTATACACAATTAAATCTCCTTTTTCTAAATTCCTGTAGTCTACATATTCTGTACTGTTCTAGTTTTGTTTTATTTTTATGATGATTTTCTCATTCAAAGAAGTTTCTCAAGGCAAGCATTCTTTTCTTCAAATTTTTCGTATGTCTCTTAGAACATACAGCAGTGAAATGCTGGTAATCAGCATGGTGGTGTTGTACTTCCTCAAGGCCTTTTTACCCCTTAGTTAGGGTCTCAGCAGGAAATTTATATTTGTGGTACCAGCTGATAAGTAATGTACAGTGTTTTATTTTGTGTTTTTTTCAACCTTCTTGGCTCCTCTTATGATAGGCACCAGCAATAAAATATTATGGAAAGGTATGAAGAAACATCACCACCTTACCAGTTTACTGGCCACTATCTGTCTTGCTTTTCCCTACATTTTGTCTTTTTAGGTTCATTTCTGATGATTAATATGGACTAGGAAAAATCTTAGAATGAAGCATGGAGAATCAAGTCAGTACCTAATAAGAAATGATGGAATCTGCTGAGAGATTGATGTGAGAGGGCCGAGTATTTGACTGTTTTTTCTGTTCTCCCCTTTCCCCACAGCTGTTTTTCAGAGTGACAGATGACCGGGCCAAGCAGTCTGAACTGTACTTAGTAGGAATGATCTGTTACTATGGCAAACATTATTCTACCTTCTTTTTCCAAACAAAGATTCGCAAATGGATGTATTTTGATGATGCTCATGTCAAGGAGGTAGGAATATTCAAGCCCTTCTTGACGTGTTTGTTAACAGCAAGTGTTAGTTAACTAAGGGTAATTACTTGTCCTCAGTGTTTATTTTCATAATTTCGATGTCTCTTTACTTACCTATTTATTGAATTCATGAGAGTATCAGTCTTGTCTTCTCCAGTAGATGGTAAGTTCCTCAAAGAGAGTATCGATATATTTTCTGTGAATCCTCTCACCATGCAGTCAGCACAGTTATGTTTATACTTGACAATTTATTTTTAATATATTAAGTGGTTGATTTGAGTGAGAACAGTTTAATGCTTCAAATTAAGTTAGGTTAGCATG
This sequence comes from Paguma larvata, assembly GCA_030068075.1. NCBI lineage: Eukaryota > Metazoa > Chordata > Mammalia > Carnivora > Viverridae > Paguma > Paguma larvata. The sequence continues at coordinate 66,826,391 of CM057837.1, forward strand.
AAGTTCAGAATTTCAAACTTGGAATTACCTTGTAATACTTTGTGTTAGGGCTGCTATAAATCATTCTCTGATTGTTACCTCCCTGAAGTATCTTACCATAGATTAACGTGTTTTTGGGATTGTGTAGAAAAAAATAGGGCTATGAGGATATTTAAAGCTGGAAACTTGGTACTATCTAAGTCACAGAATCTGTGACTGAAGTAGTTTAAGGGAATGAATTAGGAAGCTTCTTGATGAAGGTTGGTGGCTAGGAGACTCCTAACTATAATTTACACCAATCTGTGGACCTTTAGCAGTGTCTTCCACAAATGGTAAAGTCTGTCAAATTTCCTAATTCTTCCTCCCCTTTTGCTATTGTGATTTTGGCTGATTAATATGAATTCCTTGAGCTTTAGCTCTTTTATTTGAAAAATAATACATGCCTTATAAGAAATTAAATAACATATTAAATAAGATTTGTATGTAAACATATTTGTTGGGACACCTTGGTGGCTCTGTTGGTTAAGCATCCAACTCTTGATTTCAGCTCAGGTCATGATCTTATGGGTTTGTGGGATCAAGCTCCATGTAAGGCTCTGCACTGAGCATGAAGCCTGCTTGGGATTCTCTTTCTCCCTCTCTCTCTGGCCTTCCCCACTTGTGCTCTCTCTCTTAAAATAAATAAATAAACATTAAAAAATATATTTGTTTTAGTTAAAATAATTAAGTTAATAATTTACTGAACATCTATTATAAAATAAGCACTATGCTAGTTGTTCAACTCTTAAGAGCACACCATCTCAGAATGTGACTGGTTCAAGTTTGAGAGAGGGTGAGTTTAGAGATTTGATTGGATTGTTGTTTTCATGGCTCTTCTGTCACTCTTTTCCACTGCTTTGGCAGTGTTGAATCCAGTTCAAAGCTAAGGCTGAGGCTTATCTGTCTCTTCTAAGAAGTTTGACATTTATATTCTGCCATGTGTGAACTCTGAAGTGGAATGTCATTCATTCTAAGGCAGTCTGTGAGAGAGTTTTTGTCTGCTCTTTAGCTTCATAAAAGTGATTTTAATATTTAGGAGAAAATTATATAATATATAGAATTGCAAATTTCAAGCAAGAGCTTTAATATGTGAAAAGAAATTGATCACCAAGGAAGCTGAAGTCCCCTCACATAGCATATTCACTTTGGAGAACTTTTATTTATATTTCACAACTGAATTGGTGTTTCAGTTATTCACAACTGAATAAAAGTAATTTTATTCATCATTTCTATCTCTTAAATGGTTTTATTTCTTTCCAAAAAGATTTAACAAAAACAGGTTTAACAAAAAACTCATGAAATTTAGGTCTAAGGTCTCTTTTGTGGTCTTTTTACCCAATTCTTATCTTTTTATTTCTTTTATTTTCTTTAGAAAAACAGAATAGGAAGTTATGATTTGAATTGTGGATATGAAGTATAACTGTCATGTTTTTTTGATTGTTCCTGGTTCAGATTGGGCCCAAATGGAAGGATGTGGTAACCAAATGCATCAAGGGGCATTATCAGCCTTTGCTACTGCTTTATGCAGACCCACAGGGGACCCCAGTGTCCACCCAGGACCTGCCTCCCCAAGTTGAGTTCCAGTCATACAGCAAGACATGCTACGATAGTGAAGATTCAGGTGAGCAGACTAGCTCTTTACCTCTTCCTTCTCCCTTCCAATGTGATCACTGGACCATTAGAACTCATACTTAATCATGAGCCTAGCACATAACCTAGCTTGTAGAAAGGGGATCCATTACAGATAGAAAGAAGTTCCAACTCGTGCTGAAGCCCAACATGTGCCAGGCTTTGTTTCTTTCAGCCTTCAAGAATGTGTTGCCTAAGTCACCTGGCCCTGATTCGAAAGTGAGAAGGAAATTATGTTGATTTAGACTGAAATAATAAGTTTGTGAAGGAAACTCAGTGTTTAACCTTCCAATATTGGTAAAAATGACTGATTCTTACTAGTAACTTAACAGTGACTTCACTGAGTTGTTAAGACCAAGAAAAAATTATATAAGTTACTACAAAGCTAATCATTTTGTTTAGGTTAAGAGACTTTTGTTTTAAGATGCCAAGTGTGGTATCAGTATTCCTCAGCCTATGAAACAGTTTGCTTCTAATTCAGTTGTTTGGAACTTGAATTATTTTCCTGTAGCAACGATTTGCAACTTGATGGTTAAAGTCTCAGGCAAACCCATAGAGGCTTATAATATATTAGAAATATAACCCTAATGGTTTTGGCTTGATTTCTGAAAAGGAGAAAAAAGAAATATTCTTTTCCCCTTCTAGATCTAGGATTGTCCTTAAGTATAATTTTGAAAGAGAACACATTTGTCTTTGAAATTCTTTTTCCTCCTTTTTGTACCTCCTTCCTGTTTGGTATCTGGTGTTCTTCCCAGCCTTGTACCCAACTGAGGCCTTCTCTACTTTTTCTTCCTTCAGTCAAACACTCATTTCCACTGTTGTGCTCATCTCAGTGAGTTGTTCAGAGGAAAGTAGTCTGATTGAACTAATTTCTCTAAAGTATAAGTAACAGCCACATAATTTTTCAGATATATTACAATTGCTTACAATGTCAATTAAAATTTAAGTGACATTTTTGGAAGTATAGGAAAAAAATTATGGGATGGGAAACAACTGGTTAATGCCAGGTCGGCCTGGTACTCTCCATCTAAATAGATCCTACTTTTCACAACTTTTCCCTTTCTTCCACTTTTCCCCATAGGTTTTCTAAAAGCCCCACAGTTTTTCACAGTGGCAGGCAAAGTGAGGGCTTCAGCAAGGTAGGGGCAGGAGTGGGAGGAATTGTTTGTGTGTCTGGGCAATCTGGAAGTTGGGTGTTGGGAAGAATGGCTCTGGTATATCCTTCTCACCCTTCCACCTAGGAAGTTCTTGCCTTATGGACCTTTGTTGCCATCCAGCTCTTTGCCTTCTCTCTGTCACTATCCTTCTCTCTTTCCTTACTTTTGCATATGTGTCTCCTCCTTCCCTCAGGGAGGGAGCCCTCCATCTCAAGTGATACTCGAACAGATTCCTCAACGGAGAGCTATCCCTACAAACGCTCCCACCATGAGTCTGTGGTCAGTCACTTCTCTTCTGATTCTCAGGGGACAGTCATCTATAATGTGGAGAATGATTCCACGTCTCAGAGCAGTCGGGACACAGGTAGGGAGTTACACAGTGGACCCTGCTTGCCTGATTCAGTTCCTGTGTAGAGATTCTCCCAAGAAAAAGAAACTGGGGCAAGTCAGAAATGTTTGTCATGCAAAGGGAGAAAGGCATAGAACTTGGGTAATTGGGCGGGATGAAAAGAAGCAACACAACTCTGAATGAACGATGATGTGCCATTGCACATTTCCCTATCAACAGCAGTGTATCAATAAGGATGATTGTAATGTGGTTATTGATGTGATTGTTTATCCAAAAATCTGCCTTTTTTCTTGCTGTATTCTTGATCCCTGTGGTCTCATAGTGTCCCAATAAACCCTTTTGGTTTTTTGCCCCATCGTGTTCTCATGCCAGGCTTTATCTCAAGTGAAGGGCTTTGAGAGAAGGGGCATATTTATGGACACGGATGTGTGCTCATCACCTTGCTGGGCTTCCTGAAGGATAGAAAAGCAAAAGAAAGAAAGCTAGCCTGTTTGTTATTGTAAGTTCCATGCAGAGAACATTCTTGAATTGTTCTGTTATTCTATAGAAGAATGTACCTGTTGTCAGTGGAAGAAATTGATACAGGGCATAAAAAGAACAGTGAGTGAATGATTGCTGAGATGAAAAGTTTATCACCTAATACATAGAACAGTGCCCATACTCTAGAAACTTGGGGATTTGTGAGCTCATGGCTTCAGTTGGTGGTTCTTTTTAAGTTTTTATTTAAACTCCAGTTGTTAACATACAGTGTATTATTAGTTTCAGGTGTACAATAGAGTGGTTCAGCACTTGTCGTACAACACCTGGTGCTCATCACAAGTGCACTCCTTAATCCCCATTAACCTGTTTAACCCATCCTCCATCCACCTTCCCTCTGGTAACCATCAATTTGTTCTCTGTAGTTAAGAGCCTGTTTCTTGGTTTGCCTCACTCTCTTTTTCCCCCCTTTGTTCATTTGTTTTGTTTCTTAAATTCCACATATAAGTGAAATCATATGGTATTTGTCTTTCTCTGACTGACTTATTTCATTTAGCATAATACTCTCTAACTCTATCCATGTCATTGCAAATGGCCAGATTTCAAATTTTTATGGCCTAGTAATATTCCATTGTGTATATACTGTGTCTTCTTATCCATTCATCAGCTGATGGACACTTGGGCTGTTTCCATAATTTGGCTATTGTAGATAATGCTGCTCTAAACAGTGGAATACATGTGTCCCTTTGAATTAGTGCTTTTGTATCCTTTGGATAAATACCTTTTTTTTTTTTTTTAAAAAAAAAGAGAACTTTAAACATCTTCAAAAGCATTCAGAATAGTATACTGCCCTTGCATGGACTCATCGACTAGTATCAGTAATTATAACTCATGCCTGGGGTGGCTGGGTGGCTCAGTCGGTTGAGCATCTGACTCTTGATTTGGCTCAGGTAATGATCCCAGGGTTGTGGAATCAAACCCTGTGTTGGGCTCAGTGCTGAGCTTAAGATTCTCTCTTCCTCTGCCCCTCTCCTTTGCTCACATGCACTACCTCTTCCTAAAATAAAATTAAAAAGAATTAAAAATTATAACTCATGGCCAGTCTAGTTTTATCTGTATTTCTATTCACTCCCCCTAATCCTGGACTATTTTGAAACAAACTCCAGACATTATTTCACCTTTTTTTAAGTGTCTCTAAATATTTAGTATCTCTGAAACGTGAGAAATCATTCTTCAACATATCATTATCACACTTAAAAATATTAACAATAATTCCTAAAAACTAAAAACTACTAAATAACTAATGAGTGTTCAAATATCCAAGTATAAATGTCATCATTTTTTAATGGTTTGTGTGCTTGATTCAGGATCCAAATGAGGTCTACACATTGAGATGGATTGATAAGTCTTTTATGTTTCTTTTAAAGTATAGGTTTCTCCTCTATTTTTTCCTTGCAGTTTTTTGTTGAACAACTAGGTAGTTTGTCCTATAGATTCCCCACATTCCAAAGTTTGCTGCTTGTATTCCTGTGGTAAATATCAGCATATTTCTCTGTTCTCTGTATTTCTTATAAATTTGCAGTTGGATCTAGAGGTTTGGTCAGATTCATGTTGGATTTCTTTTGATGATTATTTGTAGATGACTACTGCAAAGTAGGATTTTTTTAAAGACCATATTTCTGAAACTGTGAGTGAGGGATAAGCCAAATAACATGATAAACAAGGCATATTTTCTAGCAGAGTCAGGTTTATGTTAAAGGTTTGTGAATGGCTGGGTTGGGGGAGCATACTCTCATTGGTTTAACATTTGCATATTTAGTTGCTCTAAGTGATTTTCTCCTTTCTTAAATCTTTCTTTTGGGCCCATGGTAGCAAAGGATCAGATACAAAGCAATAAAAGATTACATTGGTAATTGATTGAAAATAGATGTTAGTACACTGCTGATACCTGAATATGTACAAGAATTTTCATATACTAATGTATGAAAACAAATTAGTTCATTGTGCATTTGAGAACCTAGAGGATTTTCTCTAAACTGGCCTTCCAATTTAATTCAATTGCTTAATTCACCTTTGGCTTCCAGCAATTTAGGTGATTATATCCTTTAGAATCTGACCTTCGCTGTTATCAAATCATACTCCTACATTTATATCCTATGGGCACGAAGCGGGGCAAGTTATGTAAAAGAGCCCATATCTTCTGGGCTTCCTAGCGATCAATACTGAGGAATTTTGAAATGTAATCTCTGGATGAAACTAAGTTTGGTAAAGCAGTCATTGTGGATGGGAATGAGAATTATTCAGAGTTCAAATGTCCTAATTTTAAATGATTCACTTATAAGGAAGGTTTAGAACTGAGTTGGGGGAGGGGAGAGGGGAGTCACCCATAATCAGAGCTTTTGTAGGCAAAGACTGGGGCAACCGGGATAAGACCAGGTATAATAAAAATTAGACTTTACTTGATGTGTTGCTAAATAAAAGGAAAGCTCTATCTTCAATTTTGAGAGTGAAAATATATTGATACACAATATTTTTATACAATCTTTAAAACTGTCATGTTTTAAAAATTACCAAGTAATGTGTCCTTCTGGGTCACTGGGAGAGATTACAGGCAGGATCAAGACTGGTAATTGTTCAGGAAACATTATAACTTTGGAAGCTCCTGTTAAATACTTGAGCTTCTCTACATTTATCTGTTGAGAGATTCCTGCTATACTTAAATCAGATAGCCTTGGCCTCTACAGCTTTTGATTCACGGGTGTACAAAATTTGTGGCACTGCTATGACTCCCAAAGGGAAACTAGGTTCTCAAGAGGATGGAGGTCAGTTTCAGATACCAGCTTACCCCCATTTCCTTGTTCTTTCAGGACACCTGACTGATAGCGAATGTAATCAGAAACTCACATCCAAGAAAGGGTCACTGATAGAACGCAAGAGGAGCTCTGGCCGGATTAGGAGGAAAGGCGATGAGCCACAGGCCTCAGGGTACCACAGTGAAGGCAAGCCACTCTGCACTGTTTGTCTTTTTGCATTCATTCTGGCGGATTTTTGTCATACTCCAGACTGGCTTTTCCGTTCTGCTCAAAGGGCTTTCCTTGCTTTTACACTTTGGAGTCTAGGTATCTGTGATCATTTTAAATATTAATACTTGTTTCATTCTTTGCGTTTTTAGGAGAAACATTGAAAGAGAAGCAGGCTCCTAGGAATGCCTCTAAACCATCTAGCAGCACCAATAGACTAAGGGATTTTAAAGAGACAGTCAGCAATATGATTCACAACAGACCATCACTGGCTTCTCAGACCAACCTAGGATCTCCCTGTGTGGGGAAAGGAGGAGACCAGACTGACAAAAAGCCTCCTAGGAATCTACCTTTACACTCTCGTGACTGGGAAGTAGAGAGTACCAGCAGTGAGTCAAAATCCAGTTCTTCGAGCAAGTATCGTCCAACATGGAGACCCAAACGGGAGTCTTTGAACATTGACAGTATCTTTAGTAAGGACAAAAGGAAGCACTGTGGCTATACCCAGCTTAGCCCCTTTTCTGAGGATTCAGGTGAGGAGATAATTAGGGAAGAATTGGGCTTTTTAATAAAGTTGATTTATGTATTTAAAAAACTTGGATTTTCTGGTAGACTTAGCAAGGTGCATTTTTATATGCTAATGTTGAGCTTTTTGGAGACAGGAGTTCAGTGAATGAGTAGCTGGAGGGAGGGTTGTTTATGTCTTAATTTGAGGCAGATGCTAAATCTACCTCCTTTTCCGTACTTGTCCTTTGATCGGGATAGCTAAAGAATTTATACCAGATGAACTAAGCAAGCCACCCACTTACGACATTAAAACTGGTGGACCAAGCCCCCAATATAAGCCCTGGGGCTCAGCACGGCCAAGCTCTCACCTTTTAGAACAGCACCCTCGTCTAATACAACGAATGGAATCTGGCTATGAGAGCAGCGAGAGGAACAGCAGCAGCCCCATCAGCCTGGATGCAGCCCTGCCTGAGAGCTCCAGTGTCGGCAGGTATTGTTTGGCCTTTGAATTGCCTCATTGTCCCTTGCAACAATGGGAGCCACCAAGAGGTTTTTCAAGGCAGACAGTGGAGAACAGGACTTTATTTATTACCATCTTGTGGGCAAAGTATTGTGCTTTATTAACTTTTTTTTTTTATTGAAATGGGGGGATGGACTAAATGGGTGATGGACATTAAGGAGGGCACTTGTTGGTACTGGGTGTTACGTGTAAGTGATGAATCACTAAATTCTACTCCTGAAATCAACATTACACTATATGTTAACTAACTTGAATTTAGATAAAATTTTTAAAAATGGTCACATGAAAAACCTAAAAAAATAAAATTGAAATAAAGTTGATGTACCATGTTATATTAGTTTCAGGTGTACAACATAGTGATTGGACAGTTCTGTATATTACACTATCTATGCTCACTACAATAAATGTAGTTACCTTCTGTCATCATAGAATATTATTACAAGATTATTCACTATATTCTCTATGCTTTACTTTTTATCTCTGTTTCTTATTATATAACTGGAAATTTGTACTTCTTAACCCCCCTCAGTTATTTCACCCTTCCCCCAACCCCATTTCCTCTGGCAACCACCAGTTTCTTCTTTGTACTTGTGATTTTTGTTTCTGTTTTTTGTTTATTTATTCATTTGTTTTGTTTTTGGATTCCACATATAAGTAAAATTACATTGTATTTGTCTTTAACTTACTTCACTTAGCATAATAAGTACCCTCTGGGTCCATCCATGTTTTCACAAATGGCAAAATTTCATTCTTTTTTATGAATGAGTAGTATTATATTATATATATATAGATGTGTATTTATATCATCTTCTTTATCCATTCATCTCTGGATGGACCCTTAGGTTGCTTCTCTATCTTGGCTGTTATAAATAATGCTGCAATAAACATAGGAGTGCTCCGTCAACTTTCTATGGCAACAGCACCCTCTGCTGGGAGAAGGAACAAAGGCATCTGAGAAAGAGAACTTTATTATATGTAAAATTGTTTAGTAAATAACTTACCATGGAAGAATTAGTGAATCAAATCTCCATCATCAGAGAGTAAATACAATTGTTATCTATTCTTGCTTTTCATTTAGGATAGGTTATTTTTTTAAAAAGATCACAGGGATTCGGTATTTTATGAAGTCAATGATATTCATAATTCCATAAGATAACATTGACAGTTTAATAGTGCTCATTGTACCCTGTTCATAGGACCCAGCTTACTTTATAAATTTTATTTTATTTTATTTTATGTTTTGAGAGGGAGTGTGAGCAGGGGAGAGAAGCTAAGGGAGGGAGAGGGAGAGAGAGAGAGAGAAAGAAAGAAAGAGAAAGAAAGGAAGAAAGAAAAGGAAGCAAGAAAAGAAAGCAAGAAAGGAAAGAAAGAGAGAGAATCTTAAGCAAGTTCCACGCTCAGCATGAAGCCTGATAAGGGGCTCCATCCCATGACCCTGGGATCATGACCTGAGCCGAAATCAAGAGTTGGAAGCTCAACCGAAAGAGACACCCAGGTGCCCCGTAAATTTTAGATCTTCATACATTGTTTCTACTACGTTGCCATAGCGGCAAGTTTCCTAACTCTTTTCAAAGTTGCTGCTTTGAAAAGAGTGATTTTGTCTTCTACAAAGGTGATAATCACATTCTCATATTTTCCCATTGCTCTTCCTTGGACACAGGACCCTATTGAGTTTTACACATGAGAAGATGGCTACAAAGGTGTAAGAAAGAGGAAGGCAGTCCATATGAGAGCTTATATTTATCAATTCATTGAATAAGTTTTTTGCCAGACTCTGTGCTAGATGCACAAAACATGAATGAGGTGAGATAAGATAGGGGAACTACTTTCAAAGTAGTTTAGCAGATACTTTAATTTTATATTAGTTTGATGTTTTATTGTGTTTTGAGGGAATTTAGTCCTAGGAATGTTGCAAGTTAACACCCTTCTGATGTTTTCACTAGATTCTGGTTTGTCTTTTGAAGGGATCCAAGTACTAAGAGATCAGCTGGGTTGGCACCTTCCTGGCGTCACATCCCAAAGTCTCACAGCAGTAGCATGCTGGAGGCGGACTCCACAGCATCCAGGAGTAGCTGGGCAAAGAATCAGCACCTCTCAGGTAAGCAGAACCACACTGGATTCGGAGGACTGGATTTGACTGCCAGTTCTGTCTGGGAAATAGCTCTACCTGAGCACATTTGAAATTGGAGGATGGTTGTACTTTACGTTTTCTATCAGTATGTAAATATGGAGGCATTTGAACTGTCCCATCTTTGGATTTATCTATTTTTTGTTCTTCATCATAGCTTGCCTGATTGTTCTTTCCATCTTGGCAAGAGCCCTTGTTGGAGCAAGAAGGAACAGAAATACGGTGAACTGTGTCTGTAGCACCTGCATTCCTCACAGGAATAAGTTTGCCAGTTTTTGCCCTTGGCGTAGAGGAAGCCTCATGGGAATGGATTTCTTAGTGTTTAGTTCTATGAATTGAGATGACAAAAGGAGACGCGAAGGCTATAGGCAAAACTGGGGAATTAGTAAATCAAACCTATCCTTATCCCTGCCTCTGTATCCTGTCCAGTATCCCTATTTTCCCTTCTTGAGTGTGTCTTATGTCCTCATACTCCTTCTTAAAACAAACTCTCAAGGAATGATCTGACTCTTTCATACTAAACGTAAATGACTGAAAATAGTTTAAAGTATGCTTTTTCTACAAGAAACTAGCATTTTAAGATTAAAGTCAAAGCCTTAAGATAAAAGAATACTGGGATTTTAGGTGTGAGACACTGAGGGTAGAGATTCGAGGTAGTTAGAGGTTTTAGTTCTTTTTTACATTCCTCTCACAACACACATATATACTTACAGTACATATTCCACTTAAGCGGAGACCCAGTCCAAATGGTTCAAAATAAATCCTTTACTTACTTAAAGCTGAAATTTGAGGTGATATATAGGCAATCTCCCCAGATAGAGAATTTTTGCAATGGCTAAGGGAAGGTGGTGTCTAATGTCATTTAGTCTTCTGGGGAGTTCTGGGAGCTACTTGTCTAACTTATAGATCAACCTTCTCTGAAGCACATCTCTGAAGGATGTGCTTCATCCTCCCTCCCCCTCCTTTTCTTGGTTTGTTAGATCAAATGGGAGTAGAGTATGTGTGCAGAAACCTTAACCATGGTCTGACTTAATAAGCTTCTGGATGTAGCTCTGTGGTCAGCTTACTAGGGAGAAGTGGACAAAATACTGTGTACCAGCCTATAGAGGTAAGACCAGTAATACTAGTATGTCTGCCAATTCTCTTGGTAGACACTGAAAGTTCTTAGAGGTGGCTGGAAGGGAGGTATGCAATAACAAGACATGAATTCTTTAACTGTGAGTGCCAGTAGGTTGCTAACATCTGGAAGAGCAGAACAATGCCAATAGAAGCAGGTATCTCTGAAGTCCTGGGCTGGAGTAGGTTATAATTTGAAACCCATGGAAGAAATTCATGCTTCTTAATGAAATTATACATTTCTTGGTTTACTTAACTACATTTTAATTTATTTCATGTTGACTAGTATTGCTTTGAGAAACTTGTGGTCATGCATGAGACTATTCCCCCTTCTCTTTTCTTCAGATAGCCAATACCTTTTCAGGTCACTAAAGACTGAGTCTCATGACATCTCTAATAGCCCTACTTCTGGTCTACTTGGATAGAATCCACCAATATTATTCCTCAACTAGTAAAAGATACTTAGCAAGGAGTTACAACAAATTCTTCACACACCATACTGTCCTCTTTGTATAGTAGACCCTTAGTATACAAAGGCTTAGAATCATGGTATATGTTTTTCTACATTTTTTTAATGCCTACATAAGTATATGGATAAGTTTATTACCACCATTAAAAAAATAAAATGAAGTCATATATATTATTCTGTCACTTGAGTTTTTACTTAATATATCATGGACATCCTTTTGGATCTATTTGATTCCATCTATGAAGATTTATAAAATTGAATTTTTACTGGATATCTTATAAACTCTTTAAAGATATGGTAGAAATTAAGGGTGAGAAATTGACTTGCTTGAAGCTTCCCAATGAATCAGTCACAGCAAATGGTTGAGAATACTCTCTTATGGTTATGAGCATGGATTATGAACTTAGCCTATCTAACTTTAGTTGAGCTCTATCATTTATCATCTTTGTCACGGCAAGTTACTTATTTTCTTTGCTTCTCCATTTCTTCTTTCCTAAAATGTAGGCAATAATAGTATCAACTTCATAGGTTGTCATGAAAATTAAATAATGAATGTAAAACTGCTTAATACTGTGCCCATCATATAGTAAATGCTCAACAAATGTTAGTCGTCATCTCGTTATTATTGTTATAAAGCCACTCAATAAATATTTATCATTATCATCATTGTCATTATAATTCATAGCCCAGGTCTCACCCTGAATCTGATATGGAGAGCACTATCCAAAACATGAATTCCAAATTGAATAAAGACTTCTAAAGGAAAGGCAATGCAATGGTCATAAATGCAGCAGGTGCTTTGTATTATTTATGGAAATGTGGCAATTTCTCTTCTCCCTTGCTTGTATTCCAGGTGGGGAGATCTCTTCCAAAAGCGAACTGGATGAGTTGCAGGAGGAAGTGGCCAGGAGGGCCCAGGAACAGGAACTTCGAAGGAAACGGGAAAAGGAATTAGAGGCAGCTAAAGGGTTTAACCCTCATCCCAGTCGCTTCATGGACTTGGATGAACTGCAGAATCAGGGTAATTGTTGTGAACATTAGGTTGTGGGTGATGGGGACAGAGAGAGAGGAAAGAAAAAAATATTCAGGCTTGTAAATTCCTGTCTTCTGTTTAGCTAAGTTGTATTTTGTCATAATTCACTCATTTTAGTGAGAACTAGCTGAAGTAGAAGGTGACCGCCTGTTGATTGGAAGATAGGCGCTGATTTTGGGCTCATCTATTAAAAGTCTGTAGATTAGAGATGGTATATTGTTCATGAAAAATATTTCCCATGAACATCTGTAGAAGGTGTAAATAAAACTAATCACCATTCAGAAATAGCAAAACAGGGCAGTGAGTAAGCCACACTGATAAGGGAAATTCTACTTGCTCAGCGGAAATATACCCTTGAAATTTCCCACCTGGAGCTTCAAGGAAGTAGGTCTACCAGACAGGTTCTAAGAACACAGAGCTTGGTTGCCTTTTGATCCTCTGATGATTCATCTCCCAATCTCATACGATTTTCATGGACTTTATGAGGCTTCCCCAACTGCCCCACAGTAGTTACTTTTTTTCTTTTAATGGCTTTAGGATGTCATTTTGTACCAGAAGAGACTAGCCTTCAGTATAGGAGTTTAAAAAGACTAACGTATATACCTTAAATAGGCTCCTAAAACTTATATCTTTATATAAAATGAATTTATTATTCTTCTTATTCAGAATCCCCATATGTACCATTATGCTAAAGCAGTGCAAAGAATAGGAGTCTGTGCTATTTTGGGTGGTTGCTTTCCTGTTGACTACTTCCCACTTTTTGTTAACACTTAGAGAAGTTTACTGAGTTAATTTGGGGGTCTAATTGGGGGCCAGTCTTCTCTCTTTGTCTTTTGTCTCTTCTAATTGGGGGCCAGTCTTCTCCTTTAATCCTACTGTCTTTTGATTTGAGGTAATTGTTGCCTTATATTTCCCAAGGCATTGTATCTGTTTCCAAATTAGTTTTAAATTCCTAATTCCTTAGCTCCTTATGTTTGGATAGTTTCTCTCCCTTTTTGTCCTCAAGCTATATCACATTGGGGTCTCGGGGTTATTATGCTTCTACATTCATCTCCTTCCCTTTTTTCCTTTCTTTGTTAGTTGGGCAGTACATGAAAGTTCAGAGGGAATCCTTCTGGCCACATTTCCTTGTTAATTCTTCATACACTTTGATTCAGAATATCCTGGAAGAGCAATTAAAGGAGTGCTAAAACTCTAGAAGACTAGAATTAAAATCTAGTACAGTGATTGATCAACCGCAGTCTGCCTATATATCTATAGAGAAACTTTTTTGTTTTGATGGCTCTCATTATCATCTCTGATTATAAAGATTGTATAGATTCAGTTGTTGTCAAATATTATGAGAAGACTTTAGGCCTGGAGGGCAGGGCATCATATCTCTTCATGTGGGGTAGAACCTGAATGCCAAGTTCTTCAGAACCAACTTACTACTTCACTGCCTTCCCATTGCTTTCCAAAAGGCACAATGAATTAGGGAATGAATGTTAAGGTTATGCAAGAACCTCTCTTATCATGTCCAACTGGAGGTAAGTGGAGAATGGGGGAGATTATAGGAGAAATGATCGACATTTTTTTTTTCTTGTGAACTTGTGAAAACTCACCAGAATTCACCATTGTGGGTGAATTTATAATACAGCTTACTACCAGTTTACCAGTGAGTAAAAGCCAAGGGGGTACATAAACTTGAGCGTTCTTTTACAAAACTTGCCGTTACAGTACTTGCGTTTTCATCTGGTACTGGACTTGAACTCTTTTGCACCTGCTTTTAGTACACATTTGCTTTCCAGGGGTGGAAGGAATATTTCATGCTCACGGTATAGGAAAATGACTTTTGCAGTAGGTTTGGTGAGCAAGAGCATGATGATAAAAGAAAATACTTAGGAGTGCTGATGAAAGGAATGTGCTTGCAAACCAACAACAAAGGCTGTTCAACTGCCCTGGTGGATATGTTGAGGTTAGAAACTGTAAAGCACCTGCACCCGAGAAGTGTACTAATTTTCCAGTTGAGGGTGGTACAGAGAGGACTGTGAATTGATGTAGGAAAGAAGTTTTACAGATGGCTTTCCACAGAGTAGTGAAGCCACTTTTGCCTTAACACAGCAGTAGGGGTCTCTGTGGAGATCTGGGGCATTCTGACACTGGTTGGCAAGATGTATCTTGTTGCACTGTGGAAACAGGTCAGTTCCAGGCATAAGAATCCACCCTTCTACTGTAGACGATATCGTGTTCTTTTTTTGAGGGACCCCTTAAGAGCTCTTGGAGTTGGAATATGTGGTGGACAATGACATACTCCTCTTTCATGGCTTTGGCAATGTCTTAGTTAAGGCAAAAATGGATGTCCTACATGTTTCAGAGAATTCTTCATAGCAATGGTAAGTTAGAATAAGGGTAGATCAAAGGCTCAGCAGCCAGGAACTATGTGCACGGAAGGGAAACAATACTACATAGAAAAAGGTGGAACGAATTGTAATGAAAATGAAAAGTGCTGGCCCTTTCAGGGAGGAGTGACGGCTTTGAGAGGTCCTTGCGAGAGGCAGATTCAGTGTTTGAAGAGTCGCTGCATCTGGAACAGAAGGGAGACTGTGCTGCAGCTTTGGCTCTCTGTAACGAAGCTATCTGTAAGTAACTCTAACTGCTACAGCTATGGCAATTTTGACTAACTTCGAGATAGGTATTATTAGTGTCATCGTTCAGTTGGGATGAAAACAGCTTTTATGTCTCCTCACTGTCGGTCTCCCAAACTGAGGCCCTTTAGCTATTGTTGTCCTTTAGATTTTTAAGTGTGCCATGTGCTGTCATGTGGCCTATGGACATTTACTGGAATGACCTCATCAGGAGTCTGCAGATAAACTTTTCCAGCCATGCCTACCTTCTTATCCCAAGTTAGACCTCAGATTTGAGGTTAGTCTGCTCTCTCTCTAGTCACTGACTAGTTAGGTGGAGCTAATGGCAAGAAGAAATTAATATATTGGCTGTAACTTCTCAGGCCTGTGACTTTGCACTGCGTATTTGATTCATGTACCTCCCCTGCTTTCCTGGTATGCTGCACCGTAAGGTTACAAGTGAAGGACTAAGGCTTAGCATTTATACCTGGTTCTTAAACGTGACCTACAAGAAGCTGTGTTCTGTAAAGACAGATGCAGATTTGGATCTTATTTCTGCTGTTGGCTGTCAGGAAGGGGAAGTTGGGAGCAAAGTGTGGAGACCAGAGTCGGACAGGTTAGTTGCAAAGGACGAGAGTGGCAGCCTCTAAGATGGAAGCACCAGTTTATCTTCTTAACTCATTTTAGTTTAGCTTTTTGTTTTTGTTTTTGTTTTTTTAAATTTGAATTAATCCGTTTGGCCTCCATGGCTTCCATGAATGTTCCTTATAGCCAGAGCCAGCTCTGTACCCTGGACAATATGTGCATGGTCCACGCCTTGCATTCCTGCTGCACATTTTGAGTTTTACTGCATATCTTTGCTCATTTTTGGTTCAATTTTATTTTTATTTTTGTTTGTATTTTGTGTTCTGTTTCTGCTATATTTTCTTTTGCATTTTAGCTAAACTAAGACTTGCCCTGCATGGTGCCAGCTCTAGCACACACAGCAGAGCCCTAGTCGATAAGAAGTTGCAAATCAGTATTCGAAAAGCACGGAGCCTGCAGGATCGCATGCAGCAGCAGCAATCATCGCCGCAGCCGTCGCAGCCCTCAGCCTGCCCCCCTTCACAGGGGGTGGCCCTCCCTCAGCCAACAAGGTAGTGCCTGGGATCCACTGTAGTTCATGGACACCAGGGGAGGACATGACCATGGGTGCTCCACAGTCAGAACTCTTCTAGTCTTGGTGGCTACAGGGGAGAGAGAAGAGTCCTCTGAAAATATTTTCTTAGGTCAGACACACAGTAGAAAGCTCATCCCACTGCTGGTCTTTCTCAGCTTAATAGCTCCTAGAAAGATACAAAAAGTATAGCATAATAAATAGACCATTTGTCCATATTTCCTGTGGGTAACTTTGTCCTCAGACTGGTGTAATAACATGATTATTTAATATGTACATACTATGTTCACAGACATGGCAATCTGAGCTGTTTCATGTTGCAATAGAAACTGTGTGATTTGTTTTGGGATTTCAGTGCTTTCTGTCCCTCATGGAAGCAGAGAAAGCAGTTTTCTTTGCTCTGATTGAACCATAGAAAAGAGACACAAAGATTCCCTTTGTTTTGCTTTCCTATGGGCAGCACTAGGAAAAAAGTCCCCAGGGACCTAAGTAAAGTGTGTAGCTTTCACACTGTAGCTTTTGAATTTGGCTCTTACTTACAATACATAGGTTTAAGTTAAAATTAATTTTGGCTTTAAAATAAACCTGAGTAGTTTTCAGAACATAAATATTATAAAATCAGCTACTAACGTTTTCTGAACATTTGCCTATGCCCAGGCACTAAGCTAAACACTTTAATTATCATTATAACCTTAGGAGATAGGGACTATTAGACTATTATTTAGCAATATTTTATAAATAAGGAAACTCAAGTTCAGGGAGGATAAAATACATAAGGTACCCAGGGTTACCCAGCTAGTAAGTGATAGACAGGTAGACTTCAAATCCAGGCCTGTGTCACTCCATTAGGTCCCCTATCTAAGTGGAATGGCATATTCTCCATAATGTGAGGGCGACTGGGTGGCTATACCCACAGAAGCTGAGAGTGTATTCTTTCAAATTTAATGCTAATAGCCGAGATCTTCCTTCTTCTTTTCTCCTACTGTATACTCTAGTAGTTGAATGCTGATCTGCTAATCTGATCAGAGATATGTTTTGAAAAAAGCAATTTATGCAGCTAAACTCTTTCTAGAAAACTTATGCCACTCGATGTAAGTAATTGAGGTTTATTTAAGTGCTTATAACACTGAGTTTTTTAGGTCAGAAATAAAAAAATATTAGTAGGAAACTGAGTAAATGCAATTAATCCCTATCTCACTCCCAAATCTTAGGAGATTCACAGTATATTACTTTGAGAAACTATCTCAGTGAAAAACCAACCAAATCCAGAATATGAAAATACACTTGAAGTGGTTGAATTTGTGTAATCTCATGAACCGAAATCACCCTGTACTCTGTAAATGTGGCTTTTGGTTCTTTTGGCTGGTCTGCCTCTCAGGACCCCAGGTGTGAGTGACCTCTGGGCTTTGCTCACCTTCATGTCATCTGCGTGTGGGACTAGCAGTTTTGTTTTTTAATTTGCAAGAAGAATATGATTGGAATGGGACTTTGCAGGTAGTGAGGGATATTGACAAGGACCTCACTTAATATTACTGTGTATGGCTTTGGTGAGGGTATTTAATAAAGAAGATTAATATTACCTGTTGCTTGGGTGTGAATTGGCCATGTGCCTGCCTTCTCTTCTGAATCTCTGAACTGTTGACTGTACTTGTGCTTGTCTTTCTATTTATTTTTACCATTCCCTCTGTGAATGGCTAGAAATGGAAGTCCGATGAACAGGTCTTTTTGTAATTGGTCTTGTCATTTAAGGCAGCTTATGACTGGCTCTCTCCATTTATTTCAGTGAACAGCCTATCCCGCTCCAAGTATTGTTAAGCCGGGAGGCTCAACTGGAACCCTGCACAAATACAGAGTTTGGGGCCAGTTCTTTCATCCACTCATCTGCTTCCTGCCATGAGTCACACTCATCACTCCTCCCAGAGTCATCTGCCCTGTCTGCCCCACAGCACAATTCCCCCAGTAGGTCTGCCTCGAACCTTCTGACTTCAGTTGAGGACAGCATTGACCCTTCTATGCTCCACAGGCAGGCCTTACCTAAAACACCAGGGAGGACTGAGAAGAATCCTCATTATGGTTGGGAACCATTGGATGTACCAGAGGGTAAGCTGCAAGGCTACAAGGGTGACAACAGCAGCTGTACCAGGTTCCCCCCACAAGAAGGAAGAGGCATTGATCAAGAACAGCCATTCCAAGAAAAGAGGGATCCCGCTGTCTCATCCCAGGTGATGCCTTGGTCACACTCAACTGGAACAGACACCTCTGAGAGAGGAGATGCACACAGACTAGGCTGTAGTCCTTCAAGTTCATCATCTCAGTCCAGCCTTCCCCTTTATAGGGCCTGCCACACTGTAATGCCTGCTGCTTCCTCACCTATGCTTCACTCTCCTGATACTGTGCAGAAAACTAACGAATGCCTCCAAGCCAAAAGCCTCAAAACTTTGTTGACTTCAAAAGTGGATGGAGGCAGCGAGGATCCCTATAGGCCAGAGTTTCCGAGCACAAAGGGGCTTGTCCGTTCTCTAGCAGAGCAATTCCAGATGATGCAAGGCGCCTCCACAAGGGATGGCACAGGTTCCCAGGATAGAAGTTTCCCAAACAGTCGAAGGAAGAACTCTTCCCCTTCTGACTCTAAGCCTCCTTTCCCACAGGGCCGAGGGAAAGGCCATTGGTCTTGGGCAAAACAAAAACCCTCTTTGGATGGGAGAGACAGACTACCTTCCTGGGAAGAACCTGCTGATTATCCTTCTCTTGCCATGAACTCTGGGCTGCTTAATAGTGAAACTTCTAGGGGAAGACAGCCCAGGTTAGCAGAGCCAAGCATGTATCAAGGAAAGCCATCTCAAGTTAGAGACACTAGGCCTAAGGAACTGGACAGCAGTGTCGACTTGGGGACTTCCTTGCCTTTGGACTCCTGGGTGAATGTCACAAGGCTCTGTGATTCTCAGCTTAAACATGGGGTCCCTGGGCCAGGAATGAAGTCCTCCCCCAACGATTCCCATACCTGTGTAGCCTATCCAGAAAGAAACCACATCCTTTTGCATCCACATTGGAACCAAGACACAGAGCAGGAGACCTCAGAATTGGAGTCTCTCTACCAAGCCAGTCTTCAGGCTTCTCAAGCTGGCTTTTCTGGATGGGGGCAGCAAGATGTGGCCTGGCATTCATTTAACCAGACAGGTAAGAATGTAACTATGGGCAGGGGGAGTGGGAGATACATAAAAGCTGAAAGCAAGACAACAAGATTAGAAGAGGGCTGGTGTTCTGTCCAAATAACATCCCCAGCTTAAGAGGTGGTAGCAGATCTTCTGCCTTTATTTAAAAAGACTTTAGGACAAGAGCTCAAGTCTTTGAGAGAGACTCAGCATGAACTAGGAGAGACTGAGAAAAAAATCATCCTTCTATGGCTCAGGAGCTGAACTAATAATCCAAGATCTAGCTTCCAGATTCAACTTGCAAAGAGGATGTCTGCATTGAGCCAGGTCGCCAAAGTGGGATTTCCAGATCTTACTGAACCAGAAATATCAAGATCTTCCCTGATCCCTTCAGAAACTACCAGCTTTAGAATATACAAGGTTGTATGCTTGTAGGGTACCCATCCATTGCCTATCCATTAGATTATATTGTGTGAAGAATGAAGTCTATACTTAAATGTACTTAACAGACTTAGTTCTGGAAATTGTAGACCTGAAGAATATTTATAACTTAGATTGATATACTTAAGAACTCCAAAGCCTGAACTATCCTGGTTCCATCATTAAGTGTCAGTATAAATTTGGACAAGTCACTTAATATTTTACCTGTAAAATTAAAGAATTGATTCAAGGGGCGCCTGGGTGGCTCAGTCAGTTAAGAGAATTGGTCCAATGATTTTTTTAAAGATGCCCTCCAACTCTTTTTTTTTTTTTTAATATTTATTTTTGAGAGGGAGAGAGAGAGAGGGAGACAGAGCATGAGGGGAGGAGGGGCAGAGAGAGAGGGAGACACAGAATCCAAAGCAGGCTCCAGGCTCTGAGATGTCAGCACAGAGCCTGATGGGAGTCTCGAACTCACGAACCTCGAGATCATGACCTGAAGTCCAACACTCAACTGACTGAGCCACCCAGACGCCCCAAGATGGCCTCTAACTCTTGAAATGATAGTGTGATTCTGTGAAATTGAACTCAGAGAACTTCATCTTTAGCTCAGTTTCCGTAACAGTGCAGATTCCTTGCATGCTGCCAGTCAATGTTCAAATACAGCCATATAGGTATTTATTGAGTACCTAGAAGCTATTCCCAGAAGCTCTTGGAGAGGGAGGGTATCACATATATATAAGATTTGATATTAAGATTTTTTTTAGGATATGCATCACAGTGTAGACTTTGTGATAATATTTATTAAAATTCTCCTTAGGTACACAGGATAGGGCAGAATGGGAACATTCTAAAGAATGAGGAAAAGCTCGTGTTTTCCTCACTTAACCTTCTGTGTAAGGGAGAAGAAAATACAAGTGTCAAGTGTTTTAATAATAAACATATATAAAAGAATATATTGCAATTAAAATTAAACTGTCAATATATATTACAAAAAAAAAAAAACAAAATTCTTATATTACCCAAAGAATGAACATTTTTCATTGTGGATAGCTTTGAAAACATATAAACTAACAAAAATTGTTGATAATCTCACTCTTAATTTCATGAATTTACTTCTGGCTTTGTTTTTTATGCATATATACTATATATTTGTTTTGTTTTGTTTTTATAAAACAAATTGTTACACTATATCTATATAGTTTATTCCCATGATAGTCTTGCATATATATATATATCCATGAGTAATTTTCTTTTGAAACAATTACTTTTAAGGACTGTAATACACTGCATATGAATGTATTATAATATATTCAACCATTTTATGATACTTTGTATACTTTACTTAGATTACTTCTAGTTTTTAGATAAATTGATAATGAATATCTTTATATTTGAGTACATTTCTGATGAGCTCTTCCAAATAAATTTTTAGAAGGATAATAACTAGTTGAAGGCTAAATACTTTTAAAAATCTCTTGATGTGGACTGGTAAATTAGCCTTCAAGAAGATTATACTTCTGTAAACAATTTCAAAGAGTACCTACCAAACATTACTTTTTTGCTTAATAGTGAACAAAAACAAATTTAAAAAATCCATCTGTTGAGTCAGTCTTCAAAATCCCTGTCAAACCAGACTAGCCTTTATTAACGTAAAGAAGGGATCAGGTGGAATAAAGCAGGAAGTAGGTAATGGAGGAAAGTGCCAATTAGGATTCGTATATGATAGACTATATCTTTAGGGAAGTACTTCTTTATCGTACTGTAAAGTATTTGTTTTTTAGATTAAAAAAAATGTTTATTTGGGGGTGGAGGGGCATAGAAAGAGGAGAGAGAAAATCCCAAGCAGGCTCTGCGCTGCCAGCACAGAGCCCCACATGGGGCTCGATCTCACAAATGGTGAGATCATGATCTAAGCCAAACCGAGAGTCGGATGTTCAACTGACTGAGTGACCCAAGCACCTCTATTGTAAAGCATTTTTTAAGCATCACATTACTACCTCTCCCCACCAGCCCCGCTTTATTGATATAATTGGCAAATAAGATGTAAGCTTAAGGTGTACAATATGATGGTTTGACACATATATAATGTGAAATGATAACCACAGTAAGGGTAGTTAACACAACCATCACCACACATAATTGCAATTTTTTTGTAAGAACTTTTAAGATCTACTCTCAGCACCTTTCAGGTAAATAATACAATATTGTTAACTATAGTCATGATCCTATACATTAGATCTCCAGAATTTATTCATCTTCTAATTAGAAGATTATATCCTTTGACTAACATCTCCCCATTTCTTCCACATTCCATGTCAACTACCATTCTTTTTGTCTTTTTGTTTTTTAAGTAGGCTTCAAGCCCAGCATGGAGCCCCACGTGGGGCTTTAACTCACAACCTGAGATCAAGACCCAAGCTGAGATCAAGAGTGGGTGAACCACCTAGGTGCCCCTCAGTTACCATTCTATATTTCAATGAATTTAGTGTTTTTTAGATTCCACAAATAAGTGAGGTCATATAGTATTCGTTTTTCTCTATCTGACCTATGAGTTAAAAAAAAAAGCTTCAATGATATATTATTTATATACCATACAATTCACCTACTTACTATGTATAATTCAGTGTTTTTCAGTATGTTCACAGAGTTGTCCATCTATCACCACGATCAGTTTTTTTATTTTATTTATTTTGAGAGAGAGAGTGTTAACAGGGGAGGGGCAGAGAGGAAAGGGAGACAGAGAATCCCAAGCAAGCTCCACACTGTCAATGCAGAGCCTGACACGGGGCTCAGTTTCACAAACGTTGAGATCATGACCTGAGCCAAAATCAAGAGCCAGATGCTTAACCAACTGAGCCATGCAGGTGCCCCACCACAATCAGTTTTAAAGTGTTTTAATCACCCCCAAAAGAAGCCCTATACCCCTTAGTTGTCACTCCCCATTTCGTCCTACTTTTCTCTCCTCTAGCCTCAGGCAACCTCTAATCTATTTTCTGGCTATAGATTTGCCTATTTTGGACATGTGATATAATGGAATCATATAATATGTGGTGTTTTGTGACCAGATTAATTTTGACATGATTAGAGTTTCTAAAGGGTTGTATATAAACATTGCCCTTGACCTCTATTCTAAATTTCATAGAATTTTGAAGTTAGGCAGACATCATCTTAAAAATACAAAATAACTTTTTGTTAGGGAAAATTTCAAATATATTCAAAAGTAAAGAATAAGAGTAAATGTTACAATAGCTCTCCAATAAGCTATTAGTTAGACTAGCTTCCACAGTGATTATTTTGGCCAGTTATCAACATATGGCCAATTCTGGTTTACCTATAGCCTCTGCCTACTGGATTATTTTACTATCTATTTATTTATTTGTACACTTTATTTTATTTTTATTTCCTTAAGAAATCTCTACACCCAGTGTGGGGCTTGAATTCATGACCCTGAGATTAAGAGTTGCATGGTCTACTAAGTCAGCCAGGTGCCCCTCTGCTGGATTATTTTAAAGCAAATTCTGGACATTATATCATTTCATCCATACATAATTTGGATTGTATCTCTACACAATCTTTTTAAAATGCAAAACTATAATATTATATCTAAAAAAATTAACAGTAATTTCTTAATGTAATACAGTAACTAGCCAATATTCACATTTTCTCAATTGTGCCATATGTCTTTTCACAGTTGGTTTATCTCAAATTAGTATTCAAACAAGATCTACACATTGCATTTGGTTGATATGTCTCAAAGCTTTTTTTAGCCTATAAAATTTTTGTCTGGTAATTTATTTATGGAAGATTTGGTCATTTGTCAAATCCACATTCTAGATTTCACTGGTTATATTCTGGTAGTTTTTTTCTTTTTTAAAACATGTCCTTCTAGCCCATGTTTTTCTGTAATCTGGTAATTAGGGCTATAGTCCTGATTAAAATCAGGTTCAATTTTTTTTTAAGATTGTATTTTTTTAACTAATTTTTACACCCATCGTGGGGTGTGAACTCATGACCCCGAGATCAAGAGTCACGTGCTCTACTGGCTGAGCCAGCCAGGCACCCCCAATATTTTTTAATAAGATTTCAGAGATGGTACTTTGTATTTCTTATATCAGAAAGTACATGATGTCTGGTAGTCTTTCTTTTTTGTTACTATTGAGCAGTGAGTGGACATCATCTTAACTCTACCTCTGTCAAACCCATAAATCCCCTCAACTCCTTATAGGTGGCCACTTTTACCTCTGCTGAAATATCTTTAAAAGAATTAGTCTATTCCCAGGGGCACATGGGTATCTTAGTCAGTTAAGCATCCAACTCTTGGTTTCAGCTGAGGTCATGATCTCAGTTTCGTGAGTTCAAGCCCCACATCATGCTCTGTGCTGGCAGTGCGGGGCCTGCTTGAGATTCTCTTTCTCCCTCTCTCTCTGCCCCTCCCCCACTTATGCTGTCTCGGTCTCTCTCAAAATAAATGACTAAACTTTAAAAAATGGAAAACAAAAGAATTAGTTTATTCCCTTCAGAAGGTTCCAGTGACCACCACCTTGTCTAGGATTCACACTTGACTTTACTAGAGGAGCACCAAATTCTAACCATTACAGCTGTAATTCTAAAATCTGGCTGCCCATCGTAGTCAGCCGAGGAGTGGTTTTTTAAAAAACACAGACTGAAATAATTTTATATAAATGGGATGACAGCACACATGCTGTTTTTATTATAGACATTTTCCTGTTTATCTCTCCTGCCCTTACATGGGTCCCTACCTTTAATCCTCCACCTTCCCAGATAGTAATCTAATGTGCATATTTCTATATTTTTTCTGTTGATGTAATCCTATGTAGACCTAAATATATGGTGGGTTTTTTGGTGTTTTTTTTTTTTTTTTTTTTTGCCTTAGTATTACAGATTTTTTTTCCTTTTTTTTTTTTCTTTTTTAAGTTTATTTATTTGAGAGAGTGCGCATGTGAGCAGTGGAGGGACAGAGAGAGAGGGATAGAGAATCTCAAGGAAGCTCTGCACAGTGCAGAGGCCCAACATGGGGTTCAATCTCATGAGCAGGAGATCATGACCTGACCCAAAATCAAGAGTCAGATGCTTAAACAATTGAGCCACCCAGGCTTCAGGAAAATCCCTCCAAGTTATCTAATTTAATTCAATTCATTTTTTTTAGTGGCTGGGCAATATTTAAAATTTTTTTTTAATGTTTATTTATTTTTGAGAGAGAGAGAGAGAAACTACAAGCGAGGGAGGGGCAGAGAGAGAAGAAGACACATAATCTGAAGCAGGCTCTAAGCTGTCAGCACAGAGCCTGGCGTGCGCAGGGCCCAAACTCAAGAACTGGGAAATCATGACCTGAGCTGAAGTCAGAAGCTTAACCAACTGAGCCACCCAGGTGCCCCTGGGCAATATTTGATGCTGAAGATACCATAGTATACTTAGCCATTCTGCTATAGATGGGCATTACTTTATTTTCTAGTTTTTTGGACACTAAATAATGCCTCAGTAAACTGGTATTTTTGCTTCTTATTCCCAGGAGTAGGATTGTTGGATAAAAGGGTAAATATATTTTCAATTTTAATGGATATTTCTAAACAGCTTGTTAGGAAGACTATAACATTTCAAAATTTCTTCAACAACGTTTGAAGATATTCTGTGCTTTTCAGGGAAGCCTTTTGTTTTATTTACTTTTAAAGATTTTGCTTTTAAGTAATCTATACACTCAACTCACAACTTTGAGATCCAGAGTCATATGGATCCACTGACTAAGCCAGCCAGGTGCCCCTAAGGGAACCTTTTAAAAATAAATTATTCCCAGGCTCCATACCACAAAGATTCTGATTCAGCAGGGCTGTGGAGAGATACAGAAATCTGTATTTTTAAAAGCTCCTAGATGAATCTCAGATGGAAATGGAACCTCTACATTTAAGTTCCAGGAAGTACTAAAAATAATATTTTAGCTTGGCCTTTTAGATTAGTATCAGGAATATCCTCCTTTAGCCAGATACATATATTAGAATCAAAATAGCAAATCAAGACATGAATTGGTGATAGACATATACATCAAATGTAGGTCAAGGGCATGTGCATTTTCAGAATGGAAGACTTAATTAAGTTGTATTGGGGCAAGCCCCTGGGGAGTCACATATCCAGTTAGGAGCAGCTCTTAATAACCTAGCAAGATTTTGAGGAAGAGATAAGCATTTGGTAATTGTTTAGAATTTAAGCATTTAGTGATTGAGAGAAGCCAATGGGGAAATAAAAGAGCATTACACGTACAAAATGTTGTTGAAGAGCTCCTACTCGTAGTGATAGGAAATGAAAATCAAGAGACTTGAATTTTAGTTCTGGTTAATCTACTTACTACCTTTCAGACCCTGGAATTCATTTTCCTGTTATATAATATGAGGAGGTTTGATAGATGATTACTATGTTCATTTCAATTCCTAACTGGATGGAATATAATGTTCCTTTGTCATCACAGATGCTCTAGAGAACAACTATGTCGGACATTTTCCTCTGTATATATTTTAAGTCTTGGGCACAAGTCTGAGAGAAGCAAAGCTGATTGTGTTTACATAAATGAAATGAGGCAAGATGGGGACATTCAGTTGTCTGTCCACAGAGCCCCTTCTGTACAAGGCTCTTTAAAGCTTGTGTTCTAAGACTACTGTGGCCTATAGGAAACTATCCATATTCTGAAACGCCTGTTTCTACATTCCAGGAGCATATCCTCCCTTGGATTCAGGGATGCATATTTGTTATTTCACGAAAAAAAAAACTAAGTTTCTTGCTCTCATGATGAAGTTAGTCTTCAGGAGAAGAGATGGCTTCAACCTGTATTTATGTTTTCCTCCTCAGGCTCTGCAGATGGTGTGGGGAGGAGGTTACACTCAGCCCCTGGCCTTGGTCTCTCAAGGACCCCAACAGCAGAAATGGAGCACAGTCTCCATGAAGCCAGCACAGTGCCTGCTTCTCAGGTAGCAGCCTCAGGTCCTAAAGTGCTGGCATGGGGTGGTGCATTGGGACAGGAAGTGTGGAGAGATATAACTGGTAGGGTTGGTGGTAAAGCAGGAGTAAGTATGGTAATGTGGGGCTGTTAGCAGAGAACAAGGTTTATGACTGGGCTTCTTTTGAATGAGAGAAGATTGCCACATGGCCACTACGTTTCAAATACATTTAATTCAGGTCTGTAGTAGTGAGCCTTACCATATTTTCTCCCATACCCCTGGGGACAGGGTCTGTGGAAAAACCATAGGTCTCGTGTTTTGTGTCTGCCTCTATGTGTCTGTGTGTTTGAAGGCTGCACCTTGCCGAGGCCCCAGCAGGGAGTATGGGGAGGATGATCAGTATGGTGCAGAGAACTTTCACCGCATCTCACGCAGTCTCAGTGGCACAGTTGTCTCAGAGAGGGACGAGGCTCCAGTCTCTTCCCACAGTTTTGTAAGTAGAATCAGGGTCTCTATTCTGAGCACTGTCTTTCTTTTGCTAGGTAAAAATATACTATACGTGAAGGGGTGGGGAAATTAAAAGTTGTAACTTGGGGGAAAGCCATGTACACTCAGCAAAAATGATGACACAAAGTCATTACTTTATTGACATACATTTTGTTGGAGCCCAGAGGAATGTCCCTTCCCTATAGCAGTTCTGGAAAGCATATTAAAGGGTTCCCTAGGGTAAGAATAGTCCTGGTAGCCTTGAGAGAAATCTGAGAAGCAATGGCTGCTGATTGGGTCAAGACCCATTGTACTAATCAAAGGAAGAAGGGAAGAGATGGGATGAGGTATTCTTTTTGCCTTTTCCTCCCCACTCCAGTATATGATTGAATGGGGTCTGGTGTGCTTTCGTGCTAAAATAAAGCATGTGCATTAGCAAGAAAAGGAAAGTGATTTAAAATCTTCCTCCTTGAGGCTTTTCATACAGAATTAATGCAGTGATCTGTAGGTGAAAGGCACAGAGACACCCAAGTCAACAGAGATCAGCAAACTCAGATAGTTTCAATGGTTGGGTTTATAAATTATGCTTTTGAGAATTTCACATACTTGCCCAAGCAAGTTGGGTTTTCATTATAATGGAGGTTAGAATGCAAAGTTCTAGTGCATTAAAGCTTGTTTGCCAGGTCAGTTTGAGAAAACTAAAAAGAAAAAAATTTTTTTAAATACATGATATAAAAATAAAAAGGTATAAAAGGGTATATAGAGAAAACCAAGTCTCTGTTCCACTAGTCCTTCAGATCCACTTTCCCTCCCAAGCAGCTGTCATTTTTTCCAGTTTATTGTTCATAAGTTCCTAAACAACTCTGAACATTTTGCCATTCTTTTTGGGAAAGGTGGTCTTTTCTGCATCGCATTTGTTCTCATGTACTGTTAGTGAATTTAATAGCAAATTGTTATTTTTCTAGGGAGCTGACTTTCTTTCTCCTGATTCCTATGCCATTCATTAATTCACTGACTCATTCTTTTAAACAAATGCTTATTGAGCATATGTTCCAGGTATTGTGCCAGGTGCTGGGGATACAGTGGTGCGTGAGATGTAGTTCCTGCTGTCACGGACTTTACAGTCTACCTGGGGAGACAGATAAATAAAGAATTATAATATGATAGGATTTAATGCTATGGAAGCATAATAGAAGGGACATCTAAACCAGACTTGAGGGATCAAGGAAGGCTTCCAGAAGGAAGTAAAACAAACATAGCCAGTAAAGGGACTTCAAGCAGATATTCATTGAATTAAAAGTTTATTTGGTATGGCAGGATTAGGGTCTGGCGAGGACTCTGTTGGACAGAGTTAACAAATGAGACTGGAAAAGAATATATGCAAGAGTCATATCATGAACCACAGTATGGAGTTTGGGAGGATAGAGAGAAGTGGACACGTTGGAGAGCCGAAGAGGAAGTAAAAATCATTGGGACTTGCTGCCTGATTCATATGGGGAGAGGAGAATCAAGGATGTTATCCAGGAATTATGGGTTGATAATGATGTACTTGAGGGAAGAGATATATATAATTTTGGATATACTATATTTGAGTGGAGATATCTGGAGATAGGCCTTGGGATGTGACACATGAAAGCTTGAAACTAAGATTTAAGAATCATAACCTTTGGAAAGAGGGAAAGAATATTATGAGAACAAGAGAAGGAAAGACTATTATAAGAAGGACATATCCCTGATGAATATCATATTTAAATAGTTTATCTGAAGAACCCTAAAAGGAATGAGGAACAAAGAGATAATAGGGAAACCAGGAAAGTGCGGCATCACTTCTTCTGTGCAGAAGAAAGGAATAGTTGGCTGTGTCACATGCTGAGAGGATTGGCACTTGGTCCTTAGGCTGTGTGGTAAAGGCCTACCATGTTCCATGCTGTGGTAGGTGCTATGAGCATACACTGATTTTGCCTTCGAATAGCTTACAACCTAGTTAGGAAATAAGACATACTGGTATATAGATTGTTTTATTTAATATATTATTTATTAGGTGCCTGTGATGTTCCAGGTGCTATTCAGTGTGCTAGGAATACTGGAGTAAAAAGAAATGTATTCTACCAAGAGAGAAAGACAATAAACAAGTAAACCCCAGATAATGTATGTTCAAGAAAAATAAAACAAAGCAGGGGGATAAGGAATACAGAGGTAATAATGGTTATTCTCAGGGCTATTTTTGGTATAGTAGTGAGGGAAATCAGCTCTAAAGAAATAACATTTGATCAGAGACTTCAGTGATATGCTCGTGTGAGCCATGGGAAGACTATTCCAGGTAACAGAAACAGTAAGGGAAAAGGCTCTGAGTTGGGATGAGGTTGGTGTGTTTGAGGAACATTAAGAGAGTTACAGTGAAAAAGGCACAAGAATGGCAGAGATAAAGTGAGAAAGATCATCATTGCCGCACATAGGAACTTAATAGTGAGGAAGTAGAAGGCTGGAAATAGGAAGATCAGATTGGAGGCTGTTGCAGTGATCCGGCTGAGTTTAACTATAAAACCTATAGGTAGAAATGAGTGTTCTTGACAAAGGCAACTAATAGAATAGTGGATGAGAAGTGCAAAGTTAAGGGCAATGTCAACATTTGAATCTAGGTGACTTACGAAAATGTGGTACCAAGAGGTGGAGTTTGGAAGGATGTGGGTTTGATTTTGGACATATTAGTGTTTCAGATGTTAAAGGGGATATTTCTGAGACTTTGCCACAAAAGTGAATGACTAGTAGAGCATAGTCATTGACACAAGCATCAGTAGTTACAAACTTGACTGGCAAAACAGACTGTAATATAGCAGTGACAGGAGAGAAGGCAGAGTAGCAGAGTTCTTGATTGTACATTTAAGGAGATTCATTTTTAGTTCCCAATATTTAGAGAATGTATAGAATTTTCTTTTTCAATCTCTCGGCTTTCTGATTTTTTTTCTCTTTTCTATTTCTTCTCTATTTTACATTTCTATCTCAGTCTGATTCTACTGGTAGCATTAAAGAATGGGAAGGCGAGGGCTATGAGAAAGACAGGTTAAAGGAAGAGGATCTGTAGTTCCATGTCTCCAGTTCATAGTGGTCTGGATGTTCCTAGAGGAGCTGACTGGGAAGAGTGAGTCAATTGGGTCCCTCTCCAGAACTAGGCATATTGGTACTCGAATCCCCTCCACCTCCCCGCTACTTGCCTCACTGTGTTTACCCAACCATATCCTGCTGTGTGTTAATCCTCATCTTTATGTTTTTTTGTCTTGTCTCACTATAAGGATTCATCAAATGCGAGGAAAAAGCCTTTGGAAACCGGGCACCGTTGTTCCAGCTCCTCTTCCCTCCCTGTCATCCATGACCCTCCTGTGTTTCTCCTTGGTCCCCAACTCTACCCACCCCAACCACAGTTCCTGTCCCCAGATGTCTTGATGCCCAGCATGACAGGGGAGCCCCATAGACCCCCAGGTAACTTTCCCCAAATCTAATATTATGTGCCAGAATGTGGTACTTTCCAAGGATGACCTAGAAAGATCAAATCAGTATACCTTTTGGAGGGTGGGAGAGTCCCAAGGTGGGTGGTAAAGGGATATGAATTACCACTTTAAAATCAATCATTGGTCTAGGTGAATTGTGATTGAATCATTACTTGGGCAACATGGTTCTTTGATTTTGGGGGCTCTGGTCTAGATTCTTAGAAACGGAACTGGATCTATCATGATAAGCTTATAAGCGACCAAGGGGAGTTAATACCCAGTTTTTAGGATCCTCCCAAAACAAAAAGTGTCATCTATCAGCTAGTTTCTCTCCTACTATCCTCTGAGTCTCAGCTGAGGTATAGTCTAGGAGGACAAAGAATGAATGGGAAACCTGGAAAGCCTCTGTGTATGGAATACCCGTGACATATATACAGACCCAGACAATTCTAGGGAAGGTGGGTAGCATCCTTTTGGCTTTCTTTGACCCTCTATACCAAGATCGCTACTTTTCTTCCTCATGAAGAGGCTGAATCTATAGATTAAGGCAGTGATTCTCACTGGGAAATGGGAGGTACTACTGGCATCTAGTAAGTGGAACCCAGGATGCTGGTAAACATCATACAAAGCACAGGGCAGTTTACCTATACCCCCCGCCCCACACCACTACCCAAACAGATAGTATCAGCTCAAAATATCAGTAGCATTGAGATTGAGAAACTCTGACTTACAGATATAAATGCCTTGGGGCAGGGAGTGGTTGTGGTTCTAGAACAGTAGTATTGCTGATATGTGTCCAAATTTTAGGGAGGTTTGAATAAGCAGGCCTTCTGGGTAGATGAACTTCCTATCACTCAGTGGAGCAGTCAGGTAGCCAGCCCCCTTTGAGAGTTGTTACGGGCATCTAATCCATCAGGCAGCATTTTAGGGCAGCCTTTTCTGCACTAAATGCCATAGTGAATACAGGGGAGAAAGAAGGCAGCTCTCTGTTCTTAAAGAGCTCAGAGCTGAAATAATCAGAATGTACATGCATACAGGAATATATTGCAGATGTTGATGGGGTATAAAATAAAGAATGGAAAGTATTTTTTAGAAGTGATTTTTAAAAATTACATATTTGGGTTTTTTTAAGTAAAGGGGAATTAATGTGTAGAAAAGGCATTCCACACTGTATATGTGGTAGGAGTAGTGTGAATGAAAACAGAGATCTCAGAGACTGAGCAAGAATGTAAGCAGAAACAGATTAACTGGAGTGAAGGTACCAAATTAAGAAAAGCAGAGTGATGTTTTGGAGTGGTGTCTCTAGAGTTGATGCACTGAGTATACATTTGCAATATCAGGGAGCCATTCATAGGGAGGGAATGGAGGAAGAATTATAGTGGAGTGAGGTGGAAGTATGGCACCATTTGCCCAGGTAGGAGGTAAGAGACTTGATTTTGATGTATGTTAAGAATTCTTAACAATGAAATTAAAAGCAAAGCTAGGCTTCTAACCCTGTGGTGTATGCTCTTGGAGGTATGGGGAGTTGGGAGGTACAGCCAGGAATGATCCTCTGGGAAGGAGAATGGTTTACTGAAGATGCTTAATATTTGGGTTTCTTTTTCTCTTCCCAGGAACTTCGAGGAGTGTCCAGCAGTTTCTGGCTATGTGTGACAGGGGTGAAACTTGCCAGGGGGTCAAGTACACAGGAAGGACTCTGAGCTACCAGAGTCTCCCTCATCGTTCCAGAATAGATGCCTCTTGGGGACCATGGTCAGAGACCAACCAGCATATTGGGGCCAGATTCCTGAGTACTCCAGGGTGCAAGCCTCAACTGACACACACTGCCACACTACCAGAAAGGCACCAGGGTGTTCAGGTTCCTCATGCTCAGTCCTGGGGGGATCTTTTCCATTCATCCTCTCACCCTCCCATTGTTTACCCTGTGTCTCCACCATCAAGTAGTCTTCATGAACCCCTGAGGTCAGCTTGGAATTTGGGTCCTATTCCTGGGTCTCGAGCCCCTGGTCCTCGAAGAGTAGATATGCCCCCCGATGATGACTGGAGGCAAAGCAGTTACGCCCTGCAATCTGGGCACAGGAGGACAGGGGGAGAGGAGTTTCTGTTTGTTCTAGCAGATGCTCCTGGAAGAGAGCAGATAAGGGCGAGGGCCCTGCAGCACAATAGGTGGTAAGGGTCACCCCTTTGCTTTCCTGGAGCCACAGCCTTTTCTGTTAAACTGCACTGTGGAGGAGCTGACACCCTGCATCCCTGCTAGGGTTGTGCTAGTCTCATCTCAACCTAGAGTTGGCAGTCTCCTAGGGGTACCAGGAACCCCTAACAAGACCTGGCTCTTTGAGAGGGAATATTTGAAATTCCAGTTTTCATTCACCTAGCAAAAGGAAGTAACTGCTGTTTGGGCTCTATTTGAGCCGCTTTACAGATGAATCCGTATTACCCCAGACACTAGCCATTTCTTAGGATCTTAGGGTCACCATTTTATCCCTGGATCCTTTATGCCCCCACCTGCACCTGAGCCTTCATCCTCTGTTCCCTACTATACTGCCAACTTCTATTCTTTGTTTTACTTACCTATCCCTATTACCTGACCTTCTGTCTCCCCATACCTCATCCTCAGAGGGACATGTAGCCATGTGGTCATGGTCCTGACCACATCATTCAGGGCAGCCTACCTGCCCAGGTATTATGAACGGTCAGCCTTCCCTGTGCCCCCACATCTTAGGCCTAGAATGCAGCGCTGCCAACGTAACATTTGCCCTTCTGAACAGATGGAGTCAGGCACACTAACACACCTTCCTGTCCTCAGCAGCAGAGCCATTACTGCCACTTGCACAGTCACCATTGTAAACCCTCAGAGTCAGCTAAACTATTTTAGGGCCAAACATACTGTTTTTGTAAAGTATTTTTCATTAATAAATCTTTAAGATAGTTGTATTTAATTCCTTGTGATTTAATTGTCTATTTAATGCCTTTTGTATGCTCTTGCTCTTTTATAAAGGGGATGGAGGGGAAGGCCTGAATAAGCAAGAATCTCAATTCCCAGGGGACTGGGGGTCCCAAAGAGAGAACCATGGCACAAACGTGTGTGTGTGTGTGTGTGTGTGTGTATCTTTTGACTGAGTGAAGGTGAGGAGCCAAATAGTTAGACATATACTAAAGGTAGGAATCAATGGGCCCCTAAAGTGGAATGACTTCCCTTGTTATTACTGCGGCTAGTAGATTTCCTATTCCTTTCCTGCTAAAAGGCACACACATTACATGCTTTCTCCTTCCCTCCTTAGGCAGATTTTCTGGGGATTCAGACCCCTCTTAGAAACTCACTCCTGATCTATGTATTCTTGGTGCCCTCTTTCTAGTAGTTTGTAAGAGAGTTCCTTGCTCTCTTCCCATGGCTGCTGCTCCCCTTGCCTTCCCTGTGGAACTTCTGCACTTTCTCTGGTGGTCCTCAAATCATTGAAGTAGGTAGGGCTATTGATGGTGAAGAGGAACAATTATTGCACAGAAAGATCCATTTTCACCTCTGCCTCACTCCCAAATTCCTCCTCTAAAAGATATTTTGTGGGCTCCCTTTGCAAAGAATACCCTTTGGACACTTCTCTTTTACCCCAGTTCTCAGGATCATTGAGATTGATGGAAAGAAGAGGTAGAAGGGGTCCTTTGAGACCTGTGGAGCACTGCTTACCTAGTTAACACCATCCATATGAACAGATTCTGAGAATTTAGTATTCAGCAGAAGAATGGACAGGAGTTTCTCACTCTACTTTTCCCTATGCCATCAAGATATATAGATCTTAGTGGCTATGCTGGTCTCTGCCCCATGATTCAGTACATCTCGTACTGTCATACACATACCTTCTAATAATTATTTATTGAACAATCAGTTCTTGTCCCACTACCCCCTTCCCCATGAAGGTCCATCCCTCTAAAGTTTCTGTAAATCACTGGGGCTCAGATTCTGTATGTGAACAGAAGTACCATGTGAGATTTTTTAAAATGAGGAACTAACTTCAAATTTTCAATTCTCTATGTACCCCTCTGCCTTCCAAATTTCTATTTTCTGAATGGATCTAGACGGAGGCTGTGCCCTTTTCAGGTGTATACCTTAAACATCCCTTGGTGTCATCCCTTTCCCCTTACCTATTTCAATTCCTAACCCTTAGGGCCTATTCTGCTCTACCTATATTCACCCTGTGCCTCCAGACTCTTGACAGTTCCAGGCTCTAAACAAACATAAGGGCCAGATAGATTCTCACACTCCATTTTGAACGGTCATTTCCCTCCAGAACCTACAGTGCCTCCTCTTTTCCTGTTTCTTACCAACCAGAGTACTCAGATTTGGTAGTCAAATTGTTATACATTTGTTTCTCTATTAGTAGGAGATTCTGAGGTTTGGTTAAGTCTCCCCATCTTACTGGGAGCTCCATGAGAGCCAAGTGTCATGTTTCCTAGCGCTCATTCACCGCAGCTACTAGCAACAGACAGCCCCCCTCTTCACGCTCTATTGTTTCTGCCTGCCCAGAATTTTAACCTGATCCCTTGGCCTCGTCCTGTTTCTCTCCCAGTTTCAGTAATTTTGCCCAGGTCCCTAGAGTCTGCCCCGCCCCCGCCCCCGCAAGCGCGGTGCATGCCGGTCTTAGCCCCTCTGTAGGGAAAGAGGGTCCGCCATGTTCCCCGGCGGCGCCGCCGCTTGGCTCTGGTAGCCGCCGCCCCCGCCCCCAACCCCGCCCGGCCCAGCGCCTAGCCGAGCCCCGGGCCCAGCATGGCCGCCCCGGAGCCGGCCCGGGCTGCACCGCCCCCACCCCCGCCCCCGCCGCCCCCTCCCGGGGCTGACCGCGTCGTCAAAGGTGAGAGGTGGACGAAGCCCTGGGGGCCTGGCCTGAGGAACTGTGTGTGAGTGCGGGCGGGAGACCGTCCCCTCCGGAGCGGGCCCGGAAGGGCGGGCGAGTGACTGGCTGCCTCCCTTGGGGAGTGGCCCCTGGGCGGGCCCCTGCTGGGCTGGGCTGTGTCGGTAGCTGCGGCTCCGCGGTCTCCCGCATGCCTTCAGGCCCGAGGCGGGGGTTTCGCTCTCGAGGTCTCCCAGTCGTGGGGGTGAGTCTCCTAGCCGCATTGAGTCCCTATCTTTTCCTCCTGGGCCTGTCAGAGCGGCCGAGAGGCCGCGATTAGCTTCCTGCTCCGCGACAGCTGCACGCCTGGCTTCCCTGGGCGGACCGAGGGGCTCAGAGACCTTCAGCCACGCGGGGCCGGGCGATGAGCAGTCAGAAATCACCTCGGCTTTGGCCCACGCCTGCTCCCCAGTGACAGCCGTCCGCCCGATTCGCGCCCAGTTAGCGCGAGCCGCAGGGGTTCGCGCTTGGCCCTCAGGTGTCACTCCACGCGGAAACTGGGGGACCCATGTGGAATTGGACATGGGTGAAGAGACGAGGCAGGATTTGGGGGTCCCGGCTTTAAGTGCAGAAAGGGTGGAGAAAAGACAGCATAAAGAAAAAAAATTAAAAAACCTGGTCTATAGGAAAAAGCATTTACTTAGAAAACCGTCAACACTGGTCAAAGGCCAAAAAGGGTTACCCCTCACCTTGTGAACACACACCCATAGGAAAAATTAAATATTTCTCAACTGGGCAGAATATATGTATGTTTACGACAACAGGTCAGCAGGAAAATTTTAAATAGAGAAATTGAGGGCAAATTGACTCTTGCTTAAGATTTCCGTGTTCTCTAGGAGAGCCCATCAACTTCAAACACTGCTGTGGAGGTGAAAAACAGAATTTGAAATAATTTTTCTTTGCCATGAAGCTTGGTCAATAAATTGACATTTTAGAATTAAGTTTTCTTTATCGTATTACATTTATTTTGGAAAACTAGATACTTATTTGTTTATTTTCATTTAGCTTCTCAAATATTCTGGCACAATATTTAAACCGTTAGTCCAGTTTTTGCAATTTGACCAGATATGTTTCCATTAAAATATTTAAAAACAAGAAAACCTTTTTCCTTTGTGTTTTTTTAATTTTAATTTTTTAATTTGAGTCTCCTTTAATAATAACACTGATTTGTATCCAGACTTATGTAGACAATATTTTAAAATTAGTGGTATATCCAGTTGGGCCAGTCATTTGAATGAGCTGAAGAAGAGTTTATGGAATCCTTATCCTGAGAAATCTGTATAGAAAAAGAAGAGAAAAAGGATTGGTAGTTCAGGCGTTTATCTTAAGTTTTGTGGGGGGTGGAAACAGAGACATGGGCTGTCTCTTCTTTTTCTGATTATATATCTATGTTGTGTGTTCATTTCCCTGGGCACTTCTCACCCTACTATTAGATACGACATCCAGTCACGTTCTTGAACAATGAGTTTTTGCTATTCTTATGCTTGTGAATCTTCTTGTTTTTTGTCATATATGTGGTCACGTTTTCCATATACTGCTTTAATACAGTGAAAGTAAGATTGCAAACATAAGGTATATTCCTTAGGAGTGAGTTGTGAATCCTTAACAGTCATATTTGTAGGTTATTGGTGTGGAGTAAAAGTCATTTGATTTAGGTAAATAGGAAAAGAGATTGTTGGCGTGGAAAATTGTAAATTTATAAAATTATAATGAATAGAGCTCATGGGTATAAGATCTCATGTGCTTAGTAGTATATTCACAAACACAACTTTGATTTCTTTATGGAATTCATTAGCAATTGGAATGCCTGATAAGGATCACATGTTCAGAGATGGTGGAAACAGACTAGTTTGCACTGCTTATGGAATCTCAGCTCTGGCTTCCTCAGAAATTACTGGGAAATTCACTTTTCATACAGAAATCCATTTTTAGATCTCATCTTCGGGCTTCTTTCTTGCCTGCCTTCTTTCAGTAATCATACCATAATGTTTTATTTGATGATTGAGAACACCCTTGCCAGAAAATATATGACCACGGTGCTAGTTCAGGTTGTTAAAATCCAGATTTCTTATAAATCTAGTATGTGCTAGTTTTGCATCTATACCATTTCATAGTAGAATATTATGGAGACCATCATCGGCTTTGAATACGGGTAGTCTTTTACTCTCTGAAACTTTTCCTTTTTGTCTCTAAATTTTATGCTGTTGCACTTCTAGTTAGGAGGCTGGTTTTGAAGGGGATATTAGATCTTTCTGTGTTTAAGATCATGTGCCTGAAGTTCACTTCATGTGAAGTTTGAGATCAGGGAATACTGTAGGTGATTCATTCATATATTCGTGTAATTAGCTTTTTACAGAAATTATTATATTGCTGATTTTGGATGATTAGGTTTCCTGGTTAGTTCAAGCAAATTCATTTCTGAGCCTACTCTAGCTGCTGCTGGCTCAGGTCAAATTCTTCTGTTTGAAAGTTGCTGTAGCCCAGTGGTTTAGCTGAGATAATATGCCCTCTTAACTTCAAGCACTTATCTGTTCTTTAGCAAAAGTAAGAAGTTGGAAATAAAATAGAAACAAACTAGGAAAAATGGCTAATTGTATCTGCATAAGTGCCTTACTGCCACATCAGCAATATTGGTATGGTAATTGAAGCATAAAACCCTGAATTTATGTATATTGCTCTCCCCCCCCACCAATTTACTGGCCTGAATTGTTTAGATGCTACCTTTTATTTCCAGATATTTTTAAATACTTGTTTTAGGTGCTTTTGCTGTATAAATGAGGTCCCAGATTTGTAAAACTTGATTGTCTCTTGAGATTATTGAATCTTTTGGTCTTGATATAAAAAATTCACCTTTCTCACTAGAGTGCATTATCTATATTATGTATATGTTCATTTGGTATGCACAATGTGACTCACTTTCTTTTGCATTCAATATTTTTTCTTTATTTCGTAGGTTATATTAAACTTATGTCTTAAATGATGAGACTTTCAGATTGAACCAAAATGCTGAAGTATGTGTGTGTGTTTTTTAAGCTGAAATATTTCTGATGGGCAGACTTACCATTCATTTGGGTTCTGTTGCCAGCTGTCTTGCTTATAAATCTTAGGCCACTTGGCTCAAGAATTGTCTAGTACCTTAGCTTTATTAGGATTGCTTATTTTCATTACAGATTTTTAGATGACCCACATATGTCTTTGGGTCACATGGCTGCTTCAGTGTTTCTAGCTAGTTCTATTTCATCATATTTTAAAGCAACTTGAATTTTAATTTTTCTTTACAAAATTTATTTTGTGGACTTACCTATCCAAAAAGATAACTTTTTTTTTTTTTTAAGTTTATTTATTTTGTGTGAGAGAGAGAACCAGCAGGGGAGCGGCAGAAAGGGAAGGGGACAGAGGCTCCGAAGCAGGCTCTGTGCTGACAGCAGAGAGCCTGATGCGGGGCTTGAACTCACAAACCGTGAGATGATGACCTGAGCTGAAGTCGGGTGTTTGACTGACTGAGCCACCTAGGCGCCCCTAAAAAGATAACTGTTGAAAATGATTTTTCTTTTTCCTTGCACCCCCGTTAAACTGTTAAGCATACTAAAATAAATCTTTAGTACCATGTGTCCTAGGGAAAGCGAGGAAACAGAGAAAATTATATATGCCTGTGTATGAGAGAGAGAAAGAGATAGTAAGAGAGAGTAAGAGAGAGAAGGAGAGAGAACATTGTGGTAATGGTCATCTTAGAAGGAAAATGCCAAAGAGGAAATACAGCTGTTCAGTAGTAAGGCAAAAGCTTCAGGTTCCAGAGCTGCTGAATGAATTAGCAAGAATTGTAAGGAAAAGTTTGGTGAAAAGAATCTTGATTTATTAAATGAGGTTTATCTCAATACCAATCATATCACTTCATTTTATTTTATCATACAAGTGTTTATTTACACACAGATAAAATTAGCTGAAGATAATTGGGCATCCTTGTATGTTATGTAAAATTTATTTTGGAACATCAGAATAATCAAATAGCAAATATTTATTAAATGCTTGGAACTGTAGGGAGACAACAGAAGTATAAAAAATGAACAGCCTTGGTCCTTGAAGAAATAAGTATTCATGAAAAGTTATTTATATATGTCATAAGGATAGGTCATTAATTGCTAGATAAGTGACAGAGCCAGTGACTCGTTTGGGTTCACGGAGATAGTGACGACTCTGGATTGGAATGGTCTAACAAGGATTTATATAGGAAGAAAGAGGCCTTGAAGGAAGGGTAGGATATAAATAGGCAGAGAAATGGGACCATTTATTTGTGCAACATTTATTGAGTACCAAAGCATAATTATTAGGCATTGAGGATACAGACTTGGATTAGATACAGTTAAGTATGATAGATTCTCTTGGAGTGCTGGCAGTCTCTTGGAGTGCTGGCAGGGAGATACCATTGCAAATAAATAATGTAGCAAATTTTGTACAAAGTGCTATTGGTGCTGTAAAGAAGGAGTTGACTCTCTTATTTGGAGAAAAAACATCGAGAGGATTATGTTTTGAGGTGGGCCTTGAAGGATGAGAATTTTTCCTGAAAGAAAGTAGGATTGGAGCAGGGAAAACAGCAGCAGAAAGTCATGGAGTTTGGGGTGGGAGGGAAAGCTCGAATATGTGTGACAGTAGTATGTAAAGTGCTTGGCTAGGAGTGGCAGGAGATGAAGTTGGAAACAGTCTTTTGTACACCAAGTTGAGGAGCTGAAACTTAAGCTAATAAGCAGTATAGCCTGTGGATGATTATTAAGAACACAGGCTCTGGAGTCCAGTTGCCTGGGTTTGAATTCTAGCTCTACCTTAATAACCTTTCCACTGTGGACAGGATACTTAATATCACCAAACTTCAATGTTCTCATCTGTAAAATAGAGTTAATAAAGTATTATTATGGGGTTTTTGAAGGATTAATGGAGATGGTCCAAATAAAGTACGTACCTCAGTGCATGACCTGGCAACATGATAAATATTCAACCTATGATAGCCATTATTATTACTGAAGGTTTTAAAATATAAGAGTGATCGAGTATCTTGGTTTTTGAAAGGTAACATAGTATTGTGCAGAACAAAATAATAGGAGGGGAGAGGCTTAAAATAGAGTATCAGAAGATTGGGGCACCTGAGTGGCTCAGTTGGTTAAGCATCTGACTTTGGCTCAGGTCATAGTCTCACAATTTGTGAGTTCGAGCCCTGCATCAGGCTCTGTGCTGACAACTCGGAGCCTGGAGCTTGCTTCGGATTCTGTGTCTCCCTCTCTCTCTCTGCCCCTTCCCTGCTCATGTTCTGTCTCTGTCTCTCAAAAAATGAATAAACGTTTAAAAAAAATTTTTTAGAGTATCAGAAGATTAATTATTGAATTTTAGATAGAGAATTCCAAGTTTGTAGAGTGGACAAAATTGAAAAGATTGTA
Organism: Paguma larvata; assembly: GCA_030068075.1. Taxonomy (NCBI): domain Eukaryota; kingdom Metazoa; phylum Chordata; class Mammalia; order Carnivora; family Viverridae; genus Paguma; species Paguma larvata. The sequence continues at coordinate 66,867,372 of CM057837.1, forward strand.
GAGGGCGCTTGAGTGGCTCAGTTGGTTAAGCATCCAACTTCAGCTCAGGTCATAATCTCATGGTTTGTGAGTTTGAACCCCATATCAGGCTTGCTGCTGTCAGCACAGAGGCCGCTTCGGATCCTCTGTTCCCCTCTCTCTGCCCCTCCCCTGCTTTTTCTTTCTCTCAAAAACAAATAAACATTAAAAAAAAAAAAAAAACCTTAAAAGATTGTAGTAACTCTAGGGGAATAAAAACCCCTTATTTAGCGTCTCAGGAGTAAAGTAGTCCAAGTATAAAATGACCAAAGCATGAGTTAAAGCTTGAGAGACCAGATACAATGCAAATTCTGAATGATATTCAGAAGATAGATCATATTGGATCAGTGATAGTTTTTGGGAACAGGTAGAAGAGCAAAATTTTTTAAGGAAACAATGATCAGACTAATTTTCCTTTAGTGATTGATTACATTGAACCTGTATAGTTGGAGGCAAGGTTTGGAGTGACATGTAAAAGACTGGGAATGGTCAGATAGAGAAGGATCTTGGAAATAAGTTTCAGGCGTTTTATTCATCTTTATTTTCACCTCCCCCCTCCCCCATATTCTTTAGTTCTTAAGTAACTACACAAAACTTTTGAGTAGGTTAGCAGTGTTTTCTACATTCAAGGGTGAGGGAAAGTAGAGCTGTTAGATTTTTTTAGTACACAAAGTGGTAAGAACTTGAACTATCATTGCAACAATGGAGATGTCATAAATGAAGAGAATTTGAAGAATCAATAGGACTTGGAGTCCTGAAAGAGAACAATGACACCAAAATTTTAAGTCCCAGTGACAGAGAATGGTGATAACCGTGTCAAAAATAAGACAGGAAGGAGAACCAATTTTGAGGGAAAGTACTATATTCGAATAACCACCACAGACTAAAAGGAATCCAAGGGGTACCTTGAAATTGTGAAGACCGTGCTGTAGGATTTACTGGATCTTTTCTTAGAGGATGTGGCCAGTGCATGCTTCTATCCCTAGCAGCTGGGTGGGTTATGCCCCTTTTCATGATGGGAAGACTTTTGATGACCTTCTGTCAGAAGAGCATTGTCATTTTGTTGGTATAGAACAGATTGTACTGGAGTAGTCTGACCTCAATTTCAGCCATGATTCTGCCCCTTCCTAGTTGAAACACCTTGAGAGAGCTATTTAACTTCTCTGAACCTGTTGGGGATAAAACCTGCCCTACTAAACTCCCAGGATGCCTCTGAAAATCATGTAGGATTATGTATGGGAAAGTACTTTGTAAACAAAGCAGTATAAATATACTGTCATTGCTATATAGTGTCAAGATATACAAGTATTTTAGAAACTATATCATTTCTTTAATAGACATTCATTGGTAACAATGTTCTGGAGATATTTGACAGTTTACCAGGAATCTGGAGTTTAGGGGAAGGGTCTAGACTGAGCAATATATTATTTGAGGGTCCTCAAAGTGTAGATTTTAGTTGAAACTGTAGTTATGAATGAGGTCACTAATTCAGAGCAGTATAGGAGAGTCAAGGACAGAATCATAGACACACACCGACATTTAAGGATCAGGAAAAAGACTAGAAGTCCATGAAATAGACCAATTGTGACCAGACAAGTAGAAGAAAAACCAGGTGAGTGATTTCAAGAACCCAAGAGAGGAGAGAGTTATAAGGTGAAGGAATAGAGCAGAAACTAAATAAACACGTATTGAGGAAAATAGACAAAAAGTGAGAAAAGGAAGATACTCATTGTAGATTTGAGTACTCTTTCAAAAAGCTTAGTTCTCAAAATAAAGGATATATGGCAGAAACAGAGATGAGGAGTAAAAGAGAATTTACTGGTTTGAATTTTTTTGTTTTAACTTTTATTTGTTGCTGAGAGATAGAACACAAGCAGGGGAGGGCCAGAGAGGGAGGGAGACACAGAATCCGAAGCAGGCTCCAGGCTGAGCTGTCAGCACAGAGCCTGACTCAGAGCTCGAACTCACGAACCATGAGATCATGACCTGAGCCGAAGTTGGATGCTTAACTGACTGAGCCACCCAGGCGCCCCTTGAGTTTTTAAGATGATAAAGGTTTAAGTATGTTTAATTGCTCAAAGGAAAGACCCAATGGAGAGGCAGAGGCAGAGGAAACAGTAGGATCATGGGAAGGGTGGAGAGGACGACTGCAGTTAAGAGGTTGGGGGAGTGAGATTCAGGATACAATTAGTATTTAGTAAAGGATAGGAGGAGTACCTCTTCCTCAGAGGGGGAGAAATTCAAAGATGCATACTGGTGTAGATGTGTGTGGAGGGAGAGGAGCAGGAAAGTGAAGTTCAGTCTGAAGGCCTCCGATGTCTCTGAATTTGGACACAAAGTTGATTTACTGAGTAAGAGATAAAGTGAGTGAAAGGTTCAAGAAAGAGGAGACCATTTGAAGTTTCTACTGAGAAGCATGGGAGACAGAATGTTCAATCGAATAACTGAGATTGTCTGAGAAGTGCCAATGACCAACTACGTTGGGGACCATGAATTTGTAGTTGCACGGGGCCATTTTAATGATTTTATACTTAGCACTAAAGTTTAGAAGCTAATTCATCCAAGAGTTGCAGTTTTCCCTTAGAGAAGACAAAAGGGCAAAACAGTTTAGGATGTTGTTTAAAAAGTGGGTGAATGATGGAATACTTTGTAAGAAGCAAAGGTATCCAGAAGGGAGTTGATAAGGAGGGGTTGTCCAGGTTTTTAATACAATTGAAGAACAGATGGAGTAATGAGAGTGGAACTGGAAGGATAGGAGGTTTTAATCATTGAGTGAGAGACCGGATTTCTGGATTTCAGAGGCGGAGCAGTAATTATGGCCAAGGCTAAGGAGTTGAAGTGGAGTGGAACTCAAACCTCTCAGTTCTTAAGTTTTAAATAGATCATTCTACATGGACATCGATGATGGGATTTAGCATGGAGAAGGCTTGCAAGCCAGCAGCCGGAGTTGCATGTGAGATGTAACTATAAATTTAGTAGATGGCAGGGACAAGGATAAACTATCTAGAAGACATGAACCTCAAAGGAGAATGTATTTTTTTTTCTTCAGTGGAGTGATGAAATTGGAAGTGGTAATGCAAAGCAACACTTAAGACTGAAGCCTTCTCTGCCGAGAGTAGTGGAGTGTGGAAAAATGTACAGCATCCATTTTGAAAAAAGCATTTGAAAAGTGTTGTCCTTCAGGATAGCTAAGATTTAATTAAGCTAAAGAGATGAAGACAGCATTACTGTGAAGATCTAAAGAGTGTGTGTGTGTGCGTGCGTGTGTGTGTGTGTGTGTGTGTAGGGGGAAGAGGGATGAGTTAAAAAAATAATGGGGCACTTGGGTGGCTCAGTCAGTTAAGTGACAAGCTTCAGCTCAGGTCATGGTCTCATGGTTCGTAGGTTCGAGCCCCGCATCAGGGTCTCTGCTGTCGGTACAGAGCCTGCTTTGAATCCTGTCTCCCTCTCTTTCTGCCCCTCCCCTGTTCTCTCTCTCTGTCTCTCTCTCAGAGGTAAACATTTAAAAAAAAATAATGGGAATTCTGGAGGCTAAATGAGAAAAAGGATTGAGAAGGAGAACAGCCAAAGATGGCATGGTGTAAGAGAAATACCGAGAAAAATTCAGAAGCGTAGATGACAGGAGGGACTTTATTTGGATAGTTGCCAATAATGGCAATGATCAGAAGCACAGGCCTCCTAAAGATTCTTTATAGTAAAGTTGTTCACTTGGCTGCATGCACCTCAGTTGGTGTTGGCGGCCTTGCGGGGCTAATAATTTGTAGCCTTTGCTTAGAGTTGGGGAATAGGATTTAGTTAATTTCTAGGATTCCTTACCCAGTAGTAGAAAAAGTATATCTGTGCTCTTCCCCTATCCCTGATCAATACGTATTCCTGGTTTATTTTTCCAGCTTCCTAAATTAATCTTGCTTTAGACGTTTTTTTTAGTCCCCATACATTAAATCTGAATGAAAATAACTTGTGAATGTTATTGATTATTATATAGATGTGTGTGCTTCATGCCAAATTTTGAGTTAAAGGAAATTTTTCAATAGAATAATTTGGTCAAAATGAATAATTACCAAATCAAGTTTTCTAGTATTGGAAACTTGATAATATGAGATTATTTTGTAGCTCTTTAGTTTATTCCAGCTAATCCTCCTTTTTAACCATCTCAGTTATTAACCATTTACATTACATTTACATACATTTATATTCTGCTTTTTCCCTATCATAAATATAGAAGAGTAGGAAAAATAGTCTGAAAATAAGGAAGAAAAATATATTAGAAGATAGTCCTAGAAAAGCGGGAATAAGTGGCTAAAGATGAAGTAGAAATAAAAAGAAAAACTTTGTTTTTGTTTATTTATTTTGAGAGAAGTGCACATGCACAAGTGGGGGAGGGGCAGAGAGCAAGGGAGTGGGCTTTGCGCTCAATCTCCCAAACACATCTCCCAAACAGAATGGTGAGATCATGACCTGAGTTGAGATCAAGAGTTGGATACTTAACTGAGCCATCCAGGTGCCCCAAAAGAAAAAATTTTAAAAGCCTGAAAATAGATGGGAATGCCTTAAAATGACTTAGGAATTGCCAAACAAAGTAGTTGAGAGTATACATATTTTTTTTTTATTAGAGAGAGAAAGAGAGAGAGTGCGCAGGTGCAGAGGGGCAGAGAGACAGTGACAGAATCTTAAAGCAGGCTCCATGCTCAGCGCAGAGCCTGATGTGGGACTTTATCCCATGACCCTGGGATCTTGACCTGCACTGAAATCAAGAGTCAGATGCTCAACTGACTGAGCCACCCAGGAGCCTCAAGAATATTAATTTTTGATGAAAAAAAATTTTTTTAAACTCTGACCAACAAGGTCAATAATTAACCTGCTATTAGGCCAAATTCTATTTAGTTGGGTTTTTTTGCCTGGTCAGATCACCTGCTATAGCTCCTTTCTCCTTCTACAAAGAGCACATGCCTTTTTCCTCTTGTGCCTTTCTACATGCCTTTTCTTATTTACTGATATATTAAAATATTTTTTTTGAAACTTCATTTTCTACTTTCAGCATCATGTTGTTAGAACAACACTGATCTAAAGTTTTCATCTGGTTTTATCTATGGTGGCATTTCTTTACCTTTCAAGCTGTATGTATTCCTTAGAATGTATCCCAGCTAGTCTTGACATTTAAAATTTTTTTTAATGTTCATTATTTTTGAGGGAGAGGGAGAGGAAGAGAGAGAGTGAGAGAGCACGAGCAGGGGAGGGGCAGAGAGAGAGGGAGACACAGAATCTGAAGCAGGCTCCAGGCTCTGAGCTATCAGCACAGATCCCGATGCAGGACCTGAACCCAGGAACTGAGAGATCATGATCTAAGCCAAAGTCAGACGCTTAACCGACTGAGCCACCCAGGCACCCCTAGTCTTGACAAGTAAAAGTATGCCTTGAGTTGAAAAAGAAGTGGAAAAACATAGGTCTATAGATGACTTACCCGTGAGCAGTTTTTTAGATGAATAAAGACATTTTGACTCTTGGGGGCAATACTTAAGTGTGAATTGCAGTGGAGCATGCACAATGTGCATGAAAATATGTAGTAACACTGGTGACTGGTTGAACTGGGGGGAAGGGGACTGGTCTCCCAGTTGGACTTTTAGGAAGTTCTGTATTTTGAATAGAATTCAGCCAGTAGTGGAGTTTTGTTGTTGATAATTAGAAAGTATACATAATCTCGAATGCAACACCTTAAACAGTATGTTTTCCTGAATAGAGTAATAAAAAACTTTTCTTGGCCTGGTGAGAAAAATATGATCCCATCTTGATCTCAGAAATTTGTACTTGAGATATTTAAACTTTTCATTTTTGTATTGTTCTAGAGTACCTTGTGATTTATTTAACAATCAATTATTAAAATCTTCAGTTCTTAAACAATTAGGGGCAAGTTCGGTCTGTATAATATATGGCTAGGGAAAAATATACTTTAACAGAGATTCTTATTTTATTAGACTCTGGACACACTATATTTGGGAGGAACAAAATGTATTTTAATGCTTTGTTCTAAATGTGGCAAAAAGTAATGGGAATAAATGTGTTCTAATGAAGAGCAAATAAAGAAGTTCAAATTTTGCTTTACCAAGTATCAAAGAAAGCAAGAGGGAAAGTGATTTCAAAGTCTTTTAGAATTGGTTAACATCCCTCTGCCTTAGTCTTATCTCACTTCTAAAGTATTGATTTCTGTTTTTTTTCCTAGTAAGATAGAACATGGTTGTTAATTATTCTTTCTCAGGTAATTGATATAATTCTAGCTCAGGCTAGATAGTTTTTTTAAGTTGAAATGTAAAGAAGCAGTTGGTCCTCTACATTTCCAGGCTTCTGTATAATAATTGATAATTACAGTGATGACTCTAAGACATCAAGAAAATACTATATGGTGTATGCCCAAATATAAAGTGAGTTTTTTCTAAAATTTTTTTTTCAGAAAAGAGGGAAGTGCTTTACATTTGAGTCTGTATATAGACTCTTAGTATAAATTTCTCTCTTGCTTTGTTTTGAAAAACAAAGTACTATTTGGTAAAGAGTCTAAAACTACTTCAGGCTGATTTCGAAAGTGTAATGAGGCCACTTACTGGAGTCAACGAAAAGGAATCAAATAAATTTAACAGATAGGTAGTAATTTTTCCTAGGTATAGGACCTCAAAATTGTGCTAGATACTGTTGAATATATAGATCTTTTAGTTTCCTGTTCCGTTTAACAAATAACAATTTTAGAGTGCAGTTGGTAATTAATGTATATGGGAACTGTGGCTTAGGATGAATTTTCAGTGATAACATTTTATATATATTCAGAAAGTCCTGTATCAAACAACTTAAATGGAAGCGAAGATGATTAGCCTTTGAGAAGAGTGCCTCCAAGGCCTCCAGTGATAAGGAATACATTACATACATTTGATGTCAAAGACGTGTGTAAAGATTTTGAATGAAGGTGAATTGTAAAACATAGGAGGTAGGAGAAAAAGCAGTGTTTCAAAATTACCATTTATTAATGCTGTTTTAAGTCTATATATGCAGCATGCCTGGATGGCTCAGTCGGTTAAGTGTCCAAGTCTTGATATGGGCTCAGGTTATGATCTCACAGTTCGTGAGATTGAGCCTGGCATCAGGCTCAGTGCTGTCAGCTCAAAGCCTGCTTGGGATTTTCCCTCTCCCTCTTCCTTTGCCCTTCTCCCCCCTCAAAAATAAATAAACGCTTAAAAAAAAATCTAGGGGCATCTGGGTGGCTCAGTTGGTTAAGCGGCCAACTTCGGCTCAGGTCACGATCTCACGGTCTGTGAGTTTGAGCCCCGCATCGGGCTCTGTGCTGACGGCTCAGAGCCTGGAGCCTGCTTCGGATTCTGTGTCTCCCTCTCTCTCTGCCTTTCCCTTGCTCACGCTCTCTGTCTCTAGGTCTCTCAAAAATAAATAAACATTAAAAAAAATTTAAAAAAAATCTATATTTGCATCTAGATGAATTTAAATTTTATAAATATTTGTTTTATCTATATGTCTCTAAACGTTTCTTAAAAAATTTTTTTTAATGTTTATTTATTTTTAAGAGACAGACACAGAGTGCGAGAGTGGGAGGGACAGAGAGAGAGGGAGACACAGAATCCCAAGCAGGCTCCAGGCTCTGAGCTGTCAGCACAGAGCCCGACATGGGGCTCACAAACTGAGATCATGACCTGATCTGAAGTCAGATGCCCAACCAACTGAGCCATCTGGGTACCCCTAAAATTTCCTTTTTTTTTTTTTTAAAGGAACTAGCTCTTTTTTTTTTTTATGTCTATGAGAGAGAGAGAGCGAGAGAGAATGAATGAGGGAAGGGTAGAGGGGGGGAGAGAGAGAGAGAGAGAGAGAGAGAGAATTCCAAGTATGTTCCTCGCTGTCAGTGCAGAGCCTGTCGCAGGGTTTGATCTCATGACTGTGAAATCAAGACCTGAGGTGAAATCAAGAGTTGGATGTTTGACTGAGCCACCCAGGTGACCCTAGGTCTCTCTCTCTCTCTCTTTTTTTAATGTTTATTTATTTTTGAGAGAGAGAGGAGGAGAGAGAGAATCCCAAGTAGGCTCCATGCAGTTAGTACAGAGCCTGATGTGGGTGAACCATGAGATCATGACCTGAGCCAGAATCAAGAGTCGAACGCTCAACCAACTGAGCTCTCTCTCAGGTGCCCCTGGAGAGTTTCTTTTCAAGTTGAGCAGAAAACATTGTTTTAACTTCCTTATTATAAACATGGTGCATCACCTTACTTTTGGGATTTCTTTCTATTCAGGCTTATGTGGTATTAAGTTATATTTATTGTGCTTCCTTAAGGTGAAGAGTGTATAATATGTTTTGAGAATTCTGCCAAAAACTGTTATGGTTTAAAGAAAATTTTAGTTATCCTGAAAGAACTTTTAATTTTGAGGCAGTTCATTTCTTTTAATAATTCTCAACAAAGAACATGCTATAGATTAATAATAAGTATAATTTGATTATTCTTTTTTAAAAAACCTTTTAAAAGATTAACACCTCTATCCAATAAATAAAGAAATAAAAACTCCAGCTTTTCAAGTTTTACTATTTATCTAGATCCATTAATTAGTTTTTATGCTAATATATTTATAGTGATTTACTTTTTATTAATTAAAAAAATTGCAGCTGTACCTTTTCCCCCAACACATCGCTTGACATCTGAAGAAGTATTTGATATGGATGGGATACCCAGGGTTGATGTTCTGAAGAACCACTTAGTAAAAGAAGGTCGGGTAGATGAAGAAATTGCACTTAGAATTATCAATGAGGGTGCTGCCATCCTTCGGAGAGAGAAAACCATGATAGAAGTAGAGGCTCCAATTACAGGTATACTTACTTATGTTTTGGATATTGTTTTTTTAATTATACCGTTATTTAGTTGCTTGGATATAGGGCTGCTTACTCTTCAGCATATGGTATGCTAAATTAATATTACACGGTCGTTATCTTATTTTTTGTAATTTTTAAAAAATTTTTGCCTGTTTTCAGTGAATAAGCATGATCCTAAGTAACCTGAGTGCAGAAGTTGGTCTAATATGCTTTTGTGAAGGTTTCATCAGTTGTGTTGGCCATAATCCAATTTGATTCAACAAATTCTTATTTACTTTGCTTTCAATTATTAGGGGCAAATACCTTAGTGTCAACATAGCAGTCAATAGAAAGTGTTCTGTTAGAATGGAGATTTTACTGCCACCATTATAATTTTGTAATCTTAAAACATACACTTGGCTTCCTGAAGAGGAACTTTATAAATTTAGGTGGAAATTTTGCCACTAACTACAAATTTCATTATTTTTGTTAGATCTTGTTCTAAATCTTGAGCACGTGAACACTTGGGTACACATCATCCCTATTAGGACTCTTCATAGACTCTGATTTCCTTCTGAGACATTTCTTGATAGAATTTACATTATCTCTTATGTGAAAGAAATTAGAATTTAAGTAAAATTTGTTATTTCAGAGTTTTTTTTCATATCTAATAATCTTCTTGTTTCAGTGTGTGGTGACATCCATGGCCAATTTTTTGATCTGATGAAACTTTTTGAAGTAGGAGGATCACCTGCTAATACACGATACCTTTTTCTTGGTGATTATGTGGACAGAGGTTATTTTAGTATAGAGGTAATAATCATAATACTGTCATTTGATTTGCTTTTAAGTGTTACCATAGATGATTTCCATTAATTCCTAGTAAAATACCTATAAATACTTTAAATTCCTTAAAATACCTATATTAGGTTCTTTTTAATACCTCTGCATATTCTGAAGTTTTTAGGTAAAACTATTTATTCTCTTCTGCTTTTCAAACTACTGTGTTTTCTTTGTATTACTATGTTTATAAAATTATAATTGCCATTTTTCCCAGTGGGAATTATGTGCAAACTGAGGGTTCTTTATTGTTCTGTTATCTAGTGGCCCTAAGAAGCTAGTGCTGTTTACCCCTTTTGCCCCTAAAGGCATTACCCCATGTGAAAAAAGATTAATCGAATTTTCTCTGATTAAATAAAACATGCTATAATGCTTTTATTGCTTAAACTGTAATGCTTCTATCCCATCTTCTATAGCTATTAAGGCCCAAGTCTTTTGTGTATTCTGAAAGTATTTCTTTTAAAAACTTAAGAGGCATTAAAATGACCTATTGATCATTACTTAACAGTACATGGTTCTTTTTGCTCCTTTTATTTTTCTAATTATGTGAATAAAATAAGGTAAATATAGAACAATTTGCATTTTCAATATATGCATCTCTCTTCTATTTTAAAATGAAAATGTGGCCTTATTATAATGTTGTTCTGTAACTTGCTTTTTTCATATATCTCTATACTGTGATGTCTTTCCAGGTCAGTATATATAAATTTATAATATTTTTAATAGCTGCATTATATTCTATTGAATAAACAAACCACAATTAATTTCATCGATTCCTTGTTGTTAGACACTTAGAGTGTTCTTAGTTTTTTGCCATTACAAATGATGCTTCAGTGAACCAGGTTATTTATATATCTTTGCATACAAATTATTTCTGTGGGGCAGATTCTTGGAGGTAAAATCGTTGGATAAAAGCTCTGCTAATAGATACGTATGTTGAGCATTTACTGTGTTCCAAGTATATTGTAAGCACTTAACACACACTGATTAATTGAATCCTCACAACAACAATACGAAATAAGTACTGTTACTTTATCCATTTTATAGATGAGGAACCTGAGGCTGTGCCCAAGGATACATTGTTAGTAAGCAGTGCAGCCTGTCTTCCAAGCCTGTACCCTTAACCATCTCTCCCAGTAGATAATTGAAGCTTTACCTGGTACATTTCCATGCTAGTTCCTGTTGTTTACATGCCCTTCTCCAGTATTTTTAACCTCCTTTCTGAGGTGCGCTAGGATTCATAGTGAGGAAGGAGTTCAGGGCCCTGTCCACCCAAATTTCCTAAGGAATTTTGTTACCCCTGAGTTTTTCTTCTTTTACTCATGGTTTCTTCATCAGTCACCTTAAACTTCCCCCACAGTTTTAAGGAAATCAGAAAATGGCCCTTCTTAACAAAAAGATTGGGGGCTTTGACAAAAACAACAAAATAAACAATTTTAGAAAGCTTATTGGGAACTAAGCATATTGGTGTATATGTCCTTGTAGTAGAGCGTTTTGTAGCTGACTCTTTTAATATATTTTATTGTTAAAAAAGGAAAATAATAAAGAATCAAACTAAGCAAAAAAGACAAGTAGAGTTTAGTAAGTATTTCCCTGGCTTAATTTCTTTTTTCCTTGTGAATAAAATGAAGGCGTGAATAGTTACAGATTTTAATATACCTTAACTTGTTAAAAATAAAGTTTTTCTTCTTGTGTATAATTATATTTCTATATGAAATGTCTCCTCCCCCCCCTTTTTGTTAACCAAATAAGGAAAATACGAGTTTCTTACGTTAAATCTATTTAGAGGAGTACCTGGCTGGCTAAGTCTGTAGAGCATGCGACTCTTGGTCTCAGGATTGTGAATTCAAGCCCCATGTTGGGTGTAGATATTACTTAAAAATAAAACCTAAACCAATCAATCAATCAATCTAGAGAAAAGCATGTGCTATATATCGTTTATTTTAATATTCTTATTTAAAAAATCATACTTTCTTTGAATCAATTTGGATAATAAGCACCTACGTTATGTAAGGCAACAAGTATAACCAACAAAATAAACATAAAAAATGGGTATGCCTTCATAAGGCAGCATGGCATAATGCTTAAGATCAGAGGATCAGATTCCTATCTCTTCAAAGTTTTTGTGATTTCAGACAAGTTACTTGAGCTCTTTGCTTCAGTCTCCTCATTTATAAAATAGAGATATTACATACTTCATAGGGTTGTTTGAGGAACAGATGAGGGGTATTAAATATATAGTGCTTGATACATTGTAAGTACTCAATAAATGGTAGATGCTGTTATTTTTGACATTGTTATTATTTTATTTATTGATATACCTGAGAAGGAGACCAATCTGCTGATTGTTTTTACAGCAAATAGTCTGTAAATCTAAAGTAATTAAATAGATTGTTTGGCTCATTCATTCAACAGATATTTATTATTCTTTTGTTGTTTGGTAGGTACTTTTCTAGGAGTGAAGGATGAGAGTGAATAAGATGACAAAGTCCCTGATTTCATGGAGCTTATCTTTTAGTAAAGGACAAAGATAAAAAGATAATAAAGAATAATAGAAATTGTAAGGACAATAGAGTTAGAGGAAAAGGAGGAAAGATCAAACAACTTAAAAATATAAGTTAAGTTTACTCAAAACATTTTCTTTTGCAGTGTGTCTTATATTTATGGGTCCTGAAGATTCTTTACCCAAGTACATTATTTCTTCTGAGAGGCAATCATGAATGCAGACACCTTACTGAATATTTTACCTTTAAGCAGGAATGTGAGTACTGCCATGAGAAATATTTTCACTTCCTCAGTAATCTTTTGGAGTGATGTGGGTAGTAAGAGTTTGGAAACTTTACAGTGCAACATTAAGAATAGATTTTGTTTCCAAACACATAAAACTCTAAGGACAATTGTCAAGAGCTCACTAGTGGTTAACGGTGTTTCGTTCAGATGTTTTCATTTCCTTATTTCCTATTAAGTTGCTTTAATAGATATATTTAGAAACAGTTTTGAGTTTTGTGTATAGTTTTAATGTGTAAGTGATTTTTTTAACAGGAAGATTAAAAACCAGTCTTGCATTAGAGATTTTTGTCCCCCAATATTGAAGCTCTCTCATGAAGCTTCTTAAATTATTCACACGTCATCATTGCAGATTGTTTCAAACACGCTGTTAATGAATTGAAATTGTTAACCTACAATGTTTACCCCATTTCTCTCAAATTATTGTGGCAATGGCAATCTATGATAGCCAGAAGCAACGATATGATATAGGGCAGTATTTGACCTTTTTCATATTTCTTAACTATATGCTTATTAATATTCATGACTATATTAAGTCTTAGAATTAAGTTCTAAGAGTAGAAATAATTTCAGAATTATGATGACTCATGGTCCAGTAAAGATCATATTACTAGAGACTTTCAGTAAAAGAAGAAAAATATAGTGGTAAGTAATGGCGGGCGGGGGAGCAAAGTTATATAACGTCAGTGATCAGGTAGGTAACCTAAATGAATAGGTTATGAATATAACATAATAAAAATAAAATAAGGCAAATAAATAATGAAATAATAAAAAAAATAAATGAATAAAAAATGAGACCTGGAAAGTACATTGACCCAAAGGCAATCAATTTAAAATTTTTATTAAACCACAATGCTGAAAAACAGATCTATTAGCAGACTACCGGTTTAGAACCTCTGGTTGCTGGATATAGATTTTCTCATATTTGAATGTTACAGTGTTAAAAATGGAACAAGGAGTTAAGCTCTTTTTTTCCCTTTAGATAATCAACAAACCACTCCGCAAAATTCCAGCAAAAATGTAAAATATCCAGGAATTTAAAGATATAAAGGAGCAAAGGGATCTTGTAAAAGTAAATAACAGTTGGCGGAGTTTTTTCTCTGGTGTTATTTTGGCTTCATGCTTCACTGCCCATTTTAAGCATTCATTGTAGACTAGAGGAACCCCTCTGTTCCTCTAATATATGGATAAGATATCTTTTTTTTTTTTTTTAATTGGGTGGACCTTGAGTTTTGTTGTGATGATGTAGTCATCTTCCCTGTAACAACAAAGTAGTCACTGACTCTTATGATAAAATAAAGTATTGAAACTGTTTTAGCTTTAAGTATAATTCTAATTTAGCCTTACCTGACCTATAAAATAGGTAAAGTGTTGAGCTGTTTTTAGAAATTTGACTTATTTATTTTAAGTAATATTTTACGATGATCTACTGCATACCCAGAGTAAATTTAGAGACTGCAAATATTTTGTCTCCATAAGACCAATACCACTGCTTATTTTATTGATTCTTGTACAGCAAGGTGCTTTCCTTCTTAGAAAAAATTGTATACAGTAAAACTAGTAGTAAAACTACTCTTTGTAGTGTTTAGAGTTTTGACAAGTGCCTAGAATTGCCTACCACCATAGTCACGATAAAGAAAAGTTCATCGTCCCATAAATTCCTTTTTGCTGCCTTCTTATAGTTACCCCTTTGCCCACTCTCAACACCTGATCACCACTTGGCTGTTTCCTGTGTTTATAATTTTCTTGCCGTGGTTTCAACAGTCAGTTATAGGTAGGCAGGTAGGTCCTATCTTCAAAATGATAAACTAGTATTGTAAATTTCAATTATTTTTTCTTCTTCTAGGTAAAATTAAATATTCAGAAAGAGTCTACGAAGCTTGTATGGAAGCTTTTGATAGCCTGCCTCTTGCTGCACTTTTAAATCAACAGTTTCTTTGTGTTCATGGTGGACTTTCACCAGAAATACACACACTGGATGATATTAGGAGAGTGAGTATATATTGTAGTTCCAAGGTTGATTCCTATTGATAGTACTTTGTTGGGTAGAGAGTAGAAGCTTTAAATTTCTCTTCACTGCCTAGGTTAGGTAATGGTAAAAATTACTATACTGATGTTTTAAGGAAATATCCTCTAACCATTCAGAACGATATAGTATGGACATTATTCAAAGTTGGTACCACTTTCCTGTGTCCATTCTATTCTCACTTTGACAAGTTATTTCTTTTCTTTGTTTCTTTCTTTTCTTTCTTTCACAGTTAGATAGATTCAAAGAGCCACCTGCATTTGGACCAATGTGTGACTTGCTATGGTCCGATCCTTCTGAAGATTTTGGAAATGAAAAATCACAGGAACATTTTAGTCACAATACAGTTCGAGGATGTTCTTATTTTTATAAGTAAGGAAAAATATCCAAGATTAAACACATTTTAGTTGTTAAAATAGCTTATATTTCATATAGAAAACCATAATTTTACTTAATTTACTTTTTTCCCCCACAGCTATCCAGCAGTGTGTGAATTTTTGCAAAACAATAATTTGTTATCGATTATTAGAGCTCATGAAGCTCAAGATGCAGGGTAAGAATTCTGTTTCCCTGACCCAAATTAACACCTTATGTACAAATCAAACTTAGTAACTCATAATTGATGCTTTACGATGCATATTAAGCTATTTGTTTTACAGCTATAGAATGTACAGAAAAAGTCAAACTACAGGGTTCCCTTCATTAATAACAATTTTTTCGGCACCTAATTACTTAGATGTCTACAATAATAAAGGTAAGATGTTGTTGATAAAAAAATTGTTAAACAAATTAGCTTTTTTATTGACTTATTTTTTGAAAATAATGGGAAAAGAGGCATTGTTTAAGACTGTAACTATCCAAATCTAATTTTAAAAAGTTTAAGATATAAGGGAGGGGAGAGAATAAGAAATAAAAATCCAAAATGTGAAACGTATCATATGTAACCATTCCATAACTTGTCAGTCATAAAATCTATCTTATAAAAGAATGCTCTGAATTAAGCCAAGAAATCAAACATTTTCTCAAACTCCCCTTTCTTAAATCTTTCCCCTTATAATCAAGAGAATGTTTTCTTGTTTGCATAAAGCTCCTGCTGCTGCTTTGATCATTTAATGTATTTGCACTGTATGGTTAATTTAGTTTATCATGTTTCTTGTTTTATGTTCACCGATCAAGGTTTTGTTTCCCTTTCTTATTCCCTATTTTTACCTCTACAGTCTTATCATTGCCCCATGAAGATTTGTAGTTGAACCTTCTTTGATTAATTCATTCTGTCCTCCATTTCAGGGATATATTTATTCTTCCTTTCTTTTCACTACTTTTTTTTCCTTTTTTCTTATATCTTTTTTTTTTTTTACCTTCTGTTCCATTAGTTTGCATTCCCTCTCCATCTGTCCAGATTTGATCTGTCTATAATAATTGGGTTTCATTTAACTTTGAACATAGCTTATTGACCGATAATACCAAAGGATCTTAATCTAGTTAAGTGTGTGCCAAGGACATTGAAGATGAGCTTGGGTATGTTTATGTTGTTCACATTTTCAGAAGAGGAAATTAAGAAGCCAGCTTCTATTCTGTCTTGACATGTCTGGAATTCAGTTGACTATGCCATAGTTTCCAGGGTCACTGGAACAGATGTGCCAGGAGGAAAGAACAGAAGGTTAAAGACTTCTGAAAGTATTAGAGAGATAATGAGGTCATTGCTAAATATGGGTCATGGAGTTCAAAAAAGGAACAGAATAAGAGTTGGTTTTTTTTTTTTTTTTTTTTTTTTTTGGAGATGATGGTTAAAAGATTAAAACATTTGCCTGAGATCAAATGGTAGCATGCTGTGTAATAACTTTGATACAGCATATGCTACAAAAACTTAATACTATTTTAATTACCAAAACAACCATACTATGGACTGAGTTGCTAATCTTCAAAAGCAAGTATCTGTGTAACCTCTAAGGATTATGCCAGTGCTAAAATTTCCTTTTAAATTATATAGTTTGGTTTACAAACTTCAGAACTTCTGAAGAAGTAATCTAATGATGTGTGGCTTCACTTTTGAGGAAAATTGTATCTAAGTTTTGACTCCATTCTGTAGAATAGAATAGAGTGCTACATTTAACTTTGTACCAGTGCTCTACTACCTCATCTGTGACTTCCCCTTTTCAGCATTATAAGACCTAGTGTTCATTGCTCAGTTGATTATTGTCTTACTGGTTGTCCTCTGTCAGTTTGACTTAGGGGGTAAAGAGATTACTTTTCTGAGTATTCAGAAAAGAAACTCAAACCATTGAATCTGTCTTGTCAAAATCATATGTCTCTTAGTAGTGATTAGTCTGTACACAGTGTTAATGATTTGAGTGCTTACATGGTATGGGTATGTTTGTAATGTTTCATTCCATCAATAAGACAATTTTCTAGGTTCTTTCTCTCTTTTTGTTTTAAAGCTGAAAGCTTGGTATCAGCCCCTAATTTATGAGGCTATATTTAAAATACTTTTATTTCATAAGGGAAACAAACATATTAGTTGTGACTTTGTATTAGCCAGAATTCCCCATCTTGGAATTTAACATTTGCATTTTCATGCTTTTCATTAAAATGGAAACAAAGTAACCACATAATTATAATATCTACAAAGCATTTTATACTTTTATGTACTTTCATGTGAAATATATTCTCTGATCGTAAAACAAACTGAGATAGGTAGGGTAGACATAATAGTCTTACTTTATAAATGAGAAATAGGTTAGTTAAATAATTTACCAATCATTACGAAGACAGTATGTGTGTAGCTTAGATTAGAATCTAGCCCATCTAACCCACTGTTCCATAAAATAATATAACCAGTGGTTGAAATCTGTGTAGTTAATTTGAGATATTATTTCTTTTAACATATTGAAACATTAGAAAGATACCTGAAATTGTGATGAGTATGTTACCTTGGGCTATTTGGTTATAATATTTTTAGTGGCATTTTTTTCTAAATCAAGTAAAATATTTCTTTGTAGTAGTTTCACTTGGATTTCCCATATTACATGAAATAAATACATTTATGTAATCATAAAAACCTGCTTTTTTTCTGGGTTTTGTTTTGTTTTTTTTGCCTTATTACCATTTAGCTATCCTTTTCAGGTTGCCTGCAAATAAAAAGTTCTTCTTAAATTCCTTCAACTTGTATGAACTTTTAAACCTAGAAAATTGCTCATTGCCATTCTGTCTTTCCTCTAAAAGTTGAGTTTTCACAATTTTGGATTTAGTAAAAGTGCATGTTCATCTTTAAATTATAAAGTGAAACAAACATTCTAGAATTAATCTGGAAATTTCATTAATAATAAGTGTAGATCTGACTATGGTTTATATAAAAGTATGTTAAAAACAAAAAGTGTGTTATTACTGAAAACTAGTCCTGTCTCCTTCTACTAGTCCGTATTCAACTCACCCCTTGATTCCCTACCCCCTTAAAATAATATTTTACTGGATTTTACGTGTTATAGACTTTTGGAGCTAAAGACAAATTGTTACATTCACATTCAAACTTATCTTGCAGCTGCTGTATTAAAGTATGAAAATAATGTCATGAATATTCGACAATTTAACTGTTCTCCGCATCCTTACTGGTTGCCCAATTTTATGGATGTCTTCACATGGTCTTTACCATTTGTTGGAGAAAAAGGTATGATTCTTATTATTTTTTAAAATGTTTTATTACTGTTACATTTACTCCAGTTTACTATTGCAGGCACATACTTACTAAAGGAAACTGAAGTCTAGTTTCACTGTGGGTTCAGCTCTACTTGTGTCAGTGGGTGTGGATATGAGAGCCTCAAAGATATTTTGGTTAGCTGTTTATAGCCCCCATGTGAGGGTGTCTGGGGGACTAGGAGAAGACTTATAAATAGCCTGATGTTGTCTTCAGCTGTTGGGTTTTACTTTCTGCTTTTCTTTAGCTTAAATCTTTTATGAGGAATGGAGGATAACTTTGCTTTGGAATGGACACTTCCGCATATTTTAACACCAGTTTTGGTGGATGTCAGTATTTTATGGGAGAATTGCCTAGGTTTGGGCAATGTTAGTCATATTTTAGCACTTCTATACTCTGAGAAAAATGATAAAGAGAAATTCAAGTTTAAACCCAATATTTATTTTCCTATATAAAAATATGTATACTAATTTAGTGGTGATGCTGCCTGATAATTTCCAGTAACAATATATTAGTTTATGCTTAATAGGCTTTTTAAGAGAACATAAAAGCTATTTAAGAAATTTTTTGTTTTTTTTTCCTAGTTGTATAGAGTTCTTAGGATTTCCTTACTTTATCATATTCTTCTCTTCCATTTAGTGTTAATTTTTCCACAAGGCAATGCCTCAGTTACCATATGTGAAAAATAAAAGTATAAGAGTACAGATATGATTGTAAAACATTTTGTTCTGTATCCCTCTCTATTTTTTCTCACCTCTTCCATGTTACAAAATGTTCCTTTCTGTTTGAGATATGATATTTCTGCCAGCATAATTTTGGGTTCTAAAATATAGAGTTAATACTTAAACTGTGTACGTTAAACAGGCGTTTTGAAGATTGCCTTCAGTCTTCATCAGTTACTCAGTAGGTCAACATTAAGTTAATATGGAGATAGAATTACCCACTTTAGCATTTGAGAAGGGGGCCAGTAAAGGGCTTAGGTGCAAGGGATGCATTACACTTATAACCTTCTATCTTTGGTGTATGAGAAATAGTTCAATCATAGCATCATCAGGCTAAAGGGAATTTAAGCATTCATATTGCTCGTTCTCCTGCCTTTAGGCTAGACTTCAAGTCAACTATTTTAATGTAATATGAGTGGGGTTGGGGGGTTGGAAAGGGGAGGGTAAGGTAGGAGGAAAATGGACATTTTATGGATTCTAATTTGATTCTCTAATACCTCCGCAATAAAGAAATACAGTAATTCATTATATCTAGCCTAAATATGTATGTTATGAGGAAAGAAATAGGGATAATAGCTTTTCTCAGCTAATATATCTATCAAAAACCAGGGCATAATAGAATTTTAAAACTAATAGTGAACTTAATAATCATGTAGTTTAACTCCTTTTGAGAGATGAGAAAATTTAATCTAGTTTCTGGGGATCTCTCATAAGTAAAGGTGGAGAAGCAGGTTTCTGTCAGTGTTCCTACATTTGAAGTCTGCTACCAAGTAATCTTTTGTTCCTTTTTTGCCACTTTAACTCATCTTATAAAGATGAGGAAGTATTCAAACCTTTTGACCATTTTTGTTTTTTTCCTGTGGATCTTCTCCAAATTATTCATATCTTTCTAAAAATGTGAAGCTCAGATTTGAACATTATACGCAAATAGAATCCTAACTAATGTTGAGCACAGAAGATTTTTTCAAACTCTTTGCATATTTTTCCATTTTAATACATGTTAGCTGTTTAGATAGCCTAACTACATGATTCTAATGAAAAATTTCTTTTGTTGTGAATAACAGCAAATGACGTCTCATTTGTTCCACTTTGAAAAAACCAATTTGACTCTGATCTAGTCTCTGAAGAGCAACTAACCTAAGCTAGAGGCTTCCTTAGAGGCTGACTGAATCCAAACGTTAGATGAAATCTGTGTTTTTAACCTTTTGTGGGCTTTTTATTTCTTAAAAAAAAAACTCTATGTTGGAAATTTGCCAACATATACAAAGGTAGAATGAATAATATGATGATGTGCTATGTACCAGTTGCTCAGCTTCAATAATTTGGTCCAGTTACCAAATTATGGCCAATGTTTTGTCATTTATATACCCATCCACTACTCCTTCACCTAACACTTTAATTATTTTGGATCATATATCAGCCATTTTTTTGTAGCTATAAATATCTAAAAGATAAGGATTCTTTTTTATTATTAAAGTAACTACACAAACACTTTTATTAATTTCTCAACACAAAGCCTTTTGGGAATCTGATGAAAGTTGTGGGCTTTGCCTCAGAAAAATATATGTACATTTGTACATAAACATAACATTTTCAGGATGCTTGTAGATCTGAAGTAAATTGATAATTCCCCTCAGGTTTACTGGCCCCCGTTTAAGAACCTCTGTTCTGGAAGGTCCAATAAAGTACGATCTTCCATAGAAGGTCATACATGTAATATTTATTCATTTACTAGATTTTTTTTGAAAGTCTGTTTTATTTTAGTTACTGAGTATACAAAAATACAAGTAAGACATAGGCCCTTGCAGAATAATAGAGGATTTAACATACATGAATAACGATAACAAAATGTAAGTGTTCCTAGAGAAATCTAGTTTTAAAGGAATTAAGAGGAGGAGGTAAATTATATTTGTTAGAGGGATTAAAGTAGCATTTGAACCAGGGCTTGAAGAATGGTAGAATTGGAATTGTAGATATGGGCAGGAGAATTCTAGGTAAGATAATTTACTAAGCCTGAGTCAGAAAGCAAGAGAGCATTAGGCCACTGACAAATTGTTGAGGGGTTCAGACCGATTTGCAGTTAAGATGTATGAAGGTCAGTAGTAGTAGAAAAAGAATGAAAAGTTAAGTCAGGGCTAGATAATGAGGATTTTGATCACCACACAGAGAATTTGGAACTTTGATAAATGGTGGGAAGCAGCTGAAATAGAGTATTGACCATGATAGTCATTTAGAAAAATTAGTGAAATGACCTGAAGACTAGAAGTTGGGAGACATGTTTTATGAAGCTCCATCAAGAGTCAAGTGGCATATAATAAAGCCCTGGTAGCATTAATAATAGAGAGCAGGGGAGAACTCCCAAGAACTATAGAGAGAAAATGAGTTAAGACTTAATAAGATTGCATGTTGCAGGTAAGGGAATGGTTGAAGATGACTTGGATCTTTGAGTCTGGTAATGATATTACCATTAACACTCTGATGAAAACCTGTTATTTTCACAACCCCTCACTCTGGTTATAGTTACTCTTGATCTTCATTGGGATTGCTAGGCCTTTGACCATGTCATTTTCTTATTAGTCAGATCACTCCTTGCCTTTCTTCTTTCTTAATGCACCTTCATAGTCCTTTCTCTCTCTTTTTGCAGCTTCATTTATCTTACAAATCTTAGCCCCAATAAATACAACCATCCATTTTCTCCATTCTTATAGCCAGGGTATAGAACACTGCTGGAAATATTTATGCAGCCTTACGAAGTGGTACCACTCTTTGATTGCTGGCATTGGTGGGGTTCTCGATAGTACCTAAACATTTTTTGTCACTAATCTGCTTCCTTTCCCTTTTCCCTTAGAAAATATTATCAATTTAATTTTTTTTCCCTTAAACACTTTTTTGGTAGCCACTTCCCTCACTCTCAGAGAAAACATATATCACTAGTGGGAACTTTCTCTACTTATCCCTTCTTAGAAACTGCACTCATCTTGAAGTCTTGTTTTGCTGAAGAGGTGACCCTTCCATCTAGGGTTAGCCCTTCTAACTTGACTCTAGGATTCCATTATGCTTCTGTTTTTTTTCAGGAAACTTGCTTCATCTGTTAGATCTTCTGTATTTTCAGACTCTATTAAGTTCTTTTATAAATTGTTCAAATCTATCTGATCTTTATTTTATTTTTTTAAATTTTTTTTAAATTTATTTTTGAGACATAGAGACAGAGTGTGAGCAGGAGAAGGGCAGAGAGAGGGAGACACAGAATCCGAAGCAGGCTCCAGGCTCTGAGCTCTCAGCACAGAGCCCGACGCGGGGCTTGAACTCACAGACAGTGAGATCATGGCCTGAGCCGAAGTCGGCCGCTTAACCGACTGAGCCACCCAGGCGCCCTGATCTTTATTTTAAAGATTAAATAACAGTCCCCTATCTGATATCTTTCTTTGGCCACTGCTATGCTATTACCTTTCTTTCACAGTTAAGCTTCTAGACGAAAAGTACTATATACTTAAAAACTACTATTTATTAGGCATATATGACTTCTGGTAGCTTTCAAGATAAACATTAATCTGTCACACAAGGTCTTTGCACCTTCCCTACTTTCTCAGCCGCAATTCTTTCCTTCTCATCTTATTCTCTATGTTCTAGCCATAATACAGTATCGTCAATTACCTGCATATGTTATGGTCATTACATGCCTTCATATTTTGTCTTTCTTTTTTCATAACAGTTTTAATGAGATATAATTCACATCATATACAATTAACCTGTTTAAATCCTACAGTATATGAAGTTGTGTCTCATTATGGTTTTGACTTGCATTTCCCTATTGAATAATGGTGTCGAGTATATTTTCATGTGCTTATTGGCCATTTGCTTATCTTCTTTGAAGAAATGTTTATTAAAAAATTTTTTTAATGTTTAATTATTTTTGAGACACACACACACACAGACTGCAGCAGTAGAGGGGCAGAGAGAGAGGGAGACACAGAATCCGAAACAGGCTCCAGGCTCTAAGCTATTTAGCACAGAGCCTGACTCAGGGCTTGAATTCATGGACCGTGAGATCATGACCTGAGCCAAAGTCAGATGCTTAACTGACTGAGCCACCCAAGTGCCCCGAGAAATGTTTATTTAAATCCTGTGTTCATTAGAAATTTTTTTTAATTTTAGGGAGAGCATGCAGAGGTGGGGGAGAGTGGCAGAGGGAGAAAGAGAGAGATCTATGTTTTTTATTTTTGAGAGACAGAGAGTGTGTGCGAGTGGGGGAGGGACAGAGAGAGAGAGGGAACAGAGGATCCGAAGTAGGCTCTTCACTGACATCAGAAAGCCTGATGTGGGGCTTGAACTCATGAATCGTGAGATCATGACCTGAGCTGAAACCAAGAATTGGACACTTAATCAACTGAGCCACCCAGGCACCCTGAAAATATTTTTTTAATTGAACTGTAATTGATACAATATTATACTAGTTTCAGGTGTACAGCATAGTGGTTTGACAATTATATATATTACGAAATGCTTGCCTTAAGCATAGTTAACCATCTGTCACTATACAAAGTTATTACAATATTATTAATTGTATTCCCTATGCTGTACTTTTCATTCCTGCAACTTTTCTTTTATAACTGGCAGTTTGTACCTCTTAATCCCTTTTGCCTGTTTTGCCCATCCCCTTGCCCTCTCTCTGACAGCTACCAGTTTGTTCTCTGTACTTATGAGTCTATTTCTGTTTTTGTTTTTTTAGATTCTACATATAAGTGAAATAACATGGTATTTGTCTTTTTCTGTCTGACTTATTTCAGTTAGCATAATACCCCCTAGGTCTATCCATGTTGTTGCACATGGCAAGATTTCATTCTTTTTTATGTCTGAGTAATATTTCATTCTGTATATATGCCACATCTTCTTTATCCATTCATCTATCAATGGATACTTAGGTTGCTTCCATATCTTGGCTATTTTGAATAATGCTGCAATAAACATAGGAGTACATATATCTTTTGGATTTAGTGTTTTTGTTTTCTTCAGGTAGGTCCTTCAAAGTAGAATTACTGGATCAGTATTTCTATTGTTAATTTTTTGAGGAAACTCCATACTGTTTTCTGTAGTGGCTGTTCCAGTTTGCATTCCTATCAACAGTGCATGAGAGTTCCATTTCTCCACATTTTTGCCAGTACTTCTTTCTTAGCTTTTTGATACAAGCCATTCTGACTAATGTAAGGTAATATCTCATTGTGGTTTTGGTTTGCATTTCCCTGATGATGAGTGATGTTGAACATTTCTCAAGTGTCTATTGGCCCACATGTATGTCTTCTTTGGAAACATGTTTATTAAAGTCCTCTGCCCATTTTTGAATGGAATTGTTTGGTTTTTTTGGAGTCGAGTTGTACGAGTTTTGTATATATTTTTGGATATTAACCCCTTGTTGGATATGTCATTTGTAAATATCTTCTCCCATTCAGTAGAGTGCCTTTTCATTTTGTTGACAGTTTTCTTCACTGTGCAAAAAGCTTTTTAGTTTGATACATCCTAATTGTTTATTTTTGCTTTTGTTTCCCTTGCCTGAGGAAAGATCCAAAAAGATATTTCTAAGGGCAATGTCTAAAAGTTTGCTGTCTATTTTCTTTGAGTTTTATGGTTTCAGGTTTTACTTTTAGGTCTTAATCCATTTTGAATTTATTTTTGTGTATGGTGTAAGAAAGAGGTCCAGTTTTATTTTTTTTAAGTTTTCTAAACCTTATTTATTGAGGAGACAGTCTTGTCTATTATGTATTCTTGTCTCCCTTGTTATAGATCTGTTGGCAATATAAGTATGAGTTTCTTTCTAGGCTTTCTATTCTCTTTCATTGGTGTGTGTCTTTTTTCGTGCCAGTACCATACTATTTTGATTACTATAGCCTTGTAGTATATTGGCCATTTGCTTATCTTCTTTGAAGAAACATTTATTTAAATATTGTGTTCATTTTTAGATGGGTTTTCTTTTTATTACTGAGTTGTAAGAGTTTCTTATATATTCTAGATGCAGGTTCCCTGTGAGATACATAATTTGTAAATACTTTCTCTGTACTGTGGGTTATCTTTCCACTTTCTTGACCATGTCCTTTGAAGCACAAGAGTTTTAAATTTTGGTGAAGTCCTATTTATTTTCTCTTTTGTTGCTTTTGTTTTTGGTGTTGTGTTTAAGAAACTATTGCCTGATCTAAACTAATAAAGATTTACCTCTATGATATCTTCTGAAAGTGTTACAGTTTTTAGCTCTTGTATTTAAATCTTAGATGCATTTTGAGTTGTTTTGTATATGATGTGTAATGGGGGGGGTCCAATTTCATTCTTTAGCATGGGGATATTCAGTTTTCCCAGCATGAAAAGACTGTTCTTTTCCCCACTGAATTGTTTTGGCACCCTTGTTGGAAATCAGTTGACCTTAAATGTGAGGTTTTATTTGCAACAATGTAGATGGAACTAGAGGGTATTATGCCAAGCAAAATTAGTCAGAGAGAGAAAGATAAATATCATATGACTTCACTCA
The DNA here is from genome assembly GCA_030068075.1 of Paguma larvata. Taxonomy (NCBI): domain Eukaryota; kingdom Metazoa; phylum Chordata; class Mammalia; order Carnivora; family Viverridae; genus Paguma; species Paguma larvata. Next base: position 66,892,796 of record CM057837.1, read on the forward strand.
TATGGGGTATTTAAGATACAAAACAGATAAACATAAGGGAAGGGAAGCAAAAATAATATAAAAACAGGAAGGGGGACAAACCATAAGAGACTCTTTTTTTTAAAAAAAAATTTTTTTTTAATGTTTGTTTATTTTTGAGAGACATAGAGACAGAGTATGAGCAAGGGAAGGGCAGAGAGAGAGGGAGACACAGAATCCGAAGCAGGCTCCAGGCTCTGAGCCATCAGCACAGAGCCCGACGCGGGGCTGAACTCACAGACTGTGAGATCGTGACCTGAGCCAAAGTCGGCCGCCCAACCAACTGAGCCACCCAGGCGCCCCATAAGAGACTCTTAAATACAGAGAAAAAACTGAGGATTGCTAGAAGGGTTTGGGGTGGGAGGTTGTGCTAAATAGGTGAGCGGCATTAAGGGGGACACTTGTTGGGATGAGCACTGGCTGTTACATGTAAGTGATGAATCACTAAATTCTACGCCCGAAATCATTATTCCATTATATGTTAGCTAACTTGGATGTAAATTAAAAAAATAAATTAATTAACTTTTAAAAAGTGAGGTTTTATTTCTGGACTCTTTGTTCTATTCCATTCATCTGTACGACTACTTCATACCTTTTTCTAACTTATGATTAGAATGCCTTACGTGCCCTCTCCACGTGACTAACTTAGTCCACCGGACTAACTCCTACCGCATAATTCGCCTTCCTTTTCCCTGCAGGTCTTTTGTATACCTCTGCATACTTACAGCATAGGGCTCATCACTCTTCTGTGTGTGTGTGTGTGTGTGTGTGTGTATCTATATCTGTATCTGTATAGATAGATATCCTTTAGTAGTTAGTAAGTTTCTGGTGGGTAGAGACTAGAACTTTTATATTTGAGTCCCAGAGCTTTAGCACAGTCCCTGGCACGTGGTGTGCTATTAATATATTTATAGGAGGAATAATAGGAGCAGTATTGAATTTTGTTTTGGATGTGTTCATTTCTAAGTGCCATCAGGACATTCAGAGGCTAATATTCAATAGGCATTTTTATTTATTAATTGAAATTTGCTTATACCTTTCTTTTTTAAATTACTCATTTGTCAAATATTTATTAGATGCTCGTCTTGTACCAGGCATTATACTAGACTCTGAGGTTCACTGGTAAACAAAACATCACCCTGCAGTCGTGAAGCTTTCATTCTAGTAGGAGAAGCAGACAATATAAAATAGTTTAAGATAGTTGGCAATAAAATCAGCAAGGAAATCCAGAGACTTGAAGGAGAGGTCAAGACTGGTGGTACAGACTTTGGAATAATCTTCAGAAAGGTGATACTTGAAACTCTGTAGTTATAGATAGAATTGCCAAGAGATTGAACAATAAAATCACCAAGAGATTGTGCAGAGTCTTGAGAATATCCAGATTGAGGGGAGAAATAGTCTGAAATGTAGGAAAACCAAAAGAGTAGAATCCTGGGAACTAAGGGAAAAGAGAAGGGAAAAACATGTAGAATGGTAAAGGAGGAATAAGCCTAAAAAAAGAATCATGGGTTCAGGTTGTTAGTCATTTGTAATCCTAAGAATTAAGTTTTGGGGCTCCTGAATGGTTTAGTTAGTTGAGCATCTGACTCTTGATTTTGGTTCAACTCATGATGTCACGGTTCGTGGGATTCAGCCCCATGTCAGGCAGGCTCTGTGCTGATGGCATGGAGCCTGTTTGGGATTCTCTCCCTCTCTCTCTGCCCTTCCCCCCGCTCACGCTCTTTCTCTGTCTAAATAAATAAGTTAACATAAAAAAAAGAATTAAGTTTCAAAGGATTTGTTAGAATCTGTTTTCTAAAAAATTGACTGCCGGGACTTTTTTGAAATAGTGAAACTGTGCTATGAGTTTTTTCTTAATGCTGTATCCGCAAAGGAAGAATTTAAACGTATACCTTTAGATGTTATTTATCTCTGTGAGGCTTCATTTTTTTTCCTGAGACACCTGAAAACTTGTTCTGTACAGAATCACACTCACACTTGTTAGTGTTTACTAACCATAAACCACTTAGTTATCCATTGAATTTCTTTCATTTTGAAAACCTTGGTATTTTTTTTTAGTTTCTTTATTCTTGCTTTCAGAATGTACGTCTTCTTCGGTTAAAAATCATTTGACTATTATCTGAATAATTACTGTGTGTACATATAGACAGTTGCATTTGGTTAGCTAACATATAATTTTTTTTTCATTTTTGAATAGTGACAGAAATGTTGGTAAATGTTCTGAGTATTTGCTCTGATGATGAACTGATGACTGAAGGTGAAGATCAATTTGATGGTATGATTATTCATTTTACTATTTTTTATTGTGAAATGGTATTTTTGAACTGCCCAGCTTCAATACATACTCTTTTGGAAAATGTAGTCATGTCAAGACAATTTTTCAGATATTAAGATGTTAAATTAATTTTAGTAATTTTACTTTTTTTCTGTTGGTATGGGGAAGAAGGTGAATTTTGGGAAGGGGGAAATTTGGAAGAACAGAAGGAAAGGAAAATTGAAAGGTACTAAAGAATGTGGTTCTTCATGAATATGGACACCACTTTAAGGGATGATATAAAAATGCTTTTTATGTCATTGGTATGATAGTCTTAGCACATTAGAAACCTACCTGAACCCCCAATGTTGTTGTCATTTTTCCCCCAAAAAAACTAAAGTAGGCTATTCCCAGCTTATGAGTGGTTGTGTTCTAAGAGACCCACTTGTTAGTTTAGTTTGATTTTTCAGAAAGCCTCTTTTCCAAAGAAACAAGGTTAGACATGGCTGTTTGTTCTTATGCAAGCCAACCACGCTCTATATTGATGTGCATTTATAGTGTAAATTAATACTATAAAAACAAAATTGCTTTTATTTTATGCCTTGAAATTTTTACTTAAAACTTTTAACATATAAATATTTTTTAAAATTTAAGTCACTGAGAAACAAAAACATAAACCACTTAAGGCTGAAACTCTCTGTTTCCTTCCATATGCCCCTCATATCTTTATTGTAGCATTCTTTTCATAATTGCAATCAGTATGTAATTGTTTCCATGTATTAAACATGGTCTATGTATTGTTATAACTTAATAGCTACATATTTCTAAGTTATTAGGATACCATAATTTTCAGTTAATCTCATATTGTTTGGCATTCATCCTTATTATGAATAGCATGCAATAAATATGCTTATACAATAGTTTGGGGTTTTTTTTCCCCTTGGAGTAAATTCCTTGAAGAGAATTACAGAGTTAAATATGTGTTTTAGCTTCATTATTTTTGCTGTGAACTGCCAGATTACTTTGCAGAAGAATTGGAGCAATATGAAGTGTTTCTAGCAATGATTTCCTCCACAGGCCCACCTTATTGGTTTTGGTCATTTTTACTTATTTTGCTTGGTGGCTACATAGTGGTGAATTATAGTTGGTTTAATTTACATTTCTTTGATTTTCTAATGATTGTTAATTTAAAAAAATTACTGTCTACTTTTTCAACTGTATAAACTATATATTTTAACTGACCGCTTGTTAAAGTACAATCTGAGTAAAAACTATTTAGAAATTTCTCTGCTTATGAACAGCTGTAATTCTTAAACACTGTTGTAAGCTCACTTGTTAAAAGTACAAAGTAACTGTGTACAAGTGTCTGCTATTGCTCTCTGTTGGTGGCAGAGATGTGCTTTTACTCTGGTTTGTAGTTTCATTAATTGAAATAAATTATTTATATCCATTCTTTTTTAGTTTGGATAATAAACTTTAATGAATAATATTTTTTCTTATTTTAATTCTTCTTTTGATGTTTGTGTAGAAGTTTTTAGCTCTAACATACTTCCTTGTATCTGTCTTTTCCATTGTTTTTAAATAGTTTTTTTTCTTCCTTTTTTTTTTTAATGTTTATTTTTTTTTGTGAGAGAACATGTGAATGGGAAAGAGGCAGAGAAGGGGAACAGAGGATCTGAAGTGGGCTCTGCACTGACAGTAGAGAGCCTAATGTGGTCCTCGAACTCACAAACCCTGAGATCATGATCTGAGCTGAAGTCGGATGCTTAACCGACTGAGCTACCCAGGTGCCCCCAAGTAGTTTTAATTAAATACTTTTTCTCCATGTTCCTCACCTTAACCCTTTTCTCTTGTTGGACTAGGTCTGGGTTTAAATTCTAGTTTTTCATAATGGCTATATGACCTCAGGCAAATTACTTAGCCTTTCTAAGCCTCAGTTTTTTTATCTTCAAAATGAAAATACTAGTGCCTATTAAATAATCTTACAGGTATTGGTATAATGACTGCAATAATTTTTGGTTTGTAGCTCACTGATTTTTTCAGGTAAAGTTTTCTGTTATTTGTCAAATTCTGTGAAATACCTGGTAGCAGTTTTAATTGGTATATCATTAAATCTGTATCTTCCTACAGGAGGTTTGATTTTAATATTTAGTTTTCTAAACTAAGATCAAGATCTCTTGCTTTATATAATAGTTCATGTAATTATTCCATTTAATATATTTAATGTACAATTATTCCATTTAAAATTATGTAATTTTTCTTTGAAAAAATCTTATCAAGTTAAATGAATAGTTTAGCATTCTAAATTTAATGTATAGCATTTTATATTCTCATACTATTACAACTGGTATCTTTTAACGTATTTTCTGTGTATAAGGTGTACGTTATGTATTTATGGGTTTATCTTACGTTTGAGAACTTAGATCAGCAATATTATTTCTTGTGGTAATTTTTATTTTGTTTTCCTTAACTTTTAAAAATCTGTCATTTGCATAAGGCTGATATTTTTATTTATGTTCTACATTTTCCCTTTATTTTTGTTTTTTAACAAATTTGTATCAGTATTATTAATAGTGGTTTTTAAAAATATTTTAAATAGGAATAGTGATAGATAATGCTTTAGTCCTCTTCCTATTAAAAAAAAAAGGAAAAAAATCCTTGTTAAGTCTAATACAGTACTTGGTTTAGATACTTATGATTTATATGAAGATAGATACTGAATCATTTTTGGGATTCAGCCAGGAATACATATAAAATTTTATTATATTCCTTCTAATGAGATTTTATGTATCTAATCAACATTTTTCCTATCAGTGATAAATTATGCTTTTTTATCTGCTTGTTATATCATTCTTACGCTTTAGGGATGAGTTAAGTTGGATCATTAAAGAGATGGCGTAGTTAGTGAAAAGGATCAATGATTTAGGTATCTTGGCGCTACCATTATGCTAGCCGTGTAATCTTGGAGAAGTCACCTCAGTTCCCAAGATCTTCTCATCCATGGATTAAAGAATTCATGGATTCTTCACATTTATCTAGAAATAGGTCTCCCTTCACTGCCAGCATAGCAGGTGTAATTACTCCTCATTTCTTCACCCTTCCATATTAAGCATTAGAGGTAGAGACGCCAAGAAAAATTCAAGAATATGAAGATAGGAGTTTGTATGGAGGAATAAGAAGGGTTTGGGGGAGACCTTTGAGGAATGGAGGAAAGGGGAGGACATTAGGATAGATACTAGGGTGGGATAGGGAAAAGAACTATTGGAACTGGGTTTATTTCCTTTCCTTAGTCATATTCCTTATTTCTTCCCCTTAACTCCGTACATTGTTCTCTTTTCCTTTCACCATAATAGCATGTCTTTTGTCCTCTCCTTCCCCTTTTCCTGTTCAGCAGTGGAACCATCCTATGAGCTGGGCATGGGAAGAAATCTGACTTAGAAAACATTGTGGTGGTGGGGATTGCTGTAGAGGCAGAATAAGGGCTTAGCTTTTCTGTGGAGAAAGGGAGAGAGCAGCAGTGGAGATTTCCCAGTGGCAGGAAGGAAAGAATAGTTTTTCATATGTAAGCCCGAGATTGGGTAAAGGAATAAGCCTCTTAAATGATGATCTTTGGTATTCTGTGTTGTTTAATGTATATGTGAATTTATTTTTAAAGGCAAAAATTTGCTTAAACACGTTGCATGTATAAATGCACATAGCATTCCTTTTAGAGGTATTATTTAATCATTAAAGAGAATTTCCGAACACTGATTTCTGATTTTTAGAATGCATACTATTTCTTTCAGATATTTATCTTTTGTCTTGAGTTTGGTAAAGGAAATACATAATCCACATGTGTTATAGTTTTACTAAACTAAAACTTTGCATTTCCTGTAATGGAATCATGTATTTCTGCATTAGAATGGAAGATATGGAAATGAAACATCTCTACTGCCTACTCTTAGAGAGATTACTTGCTTTGAAACACTCTGTTGCTATTTCTGCAAAAAGATGTCCTGCAAGCTCCCAGATTGGATTGGGAACAGAAAGCACATACTATTGATGCTGAGTATGTGCAAAAGTTCTACAATTCAGATTCAAGAAATTGTGTGCTCTTGTTATTATGGAGTGTGGGAGGCTTAGCCTTTTCATTATTGGGAGTGGGTAAGATTTTCCACTGAGGTAGTTTATGAAGTTACCCACGTTTCTCTGTATATACTATAGATTTTGCAGATGTTGGTGTCCTTGAAGAACCACATGAGTTTGTATATCGTTTGTGTCATTACCCTTCACTTAACATATTCCCATGGGTGACACATTTCCTTAGGGGTATCAATATAAATGTGCGATTGTTGTTTGCACAGTCTCTTATCAGTCTTATGTGTTTTCACGTGTTTTTTTTTTCCTGTCCCTAATTTGTCTACTTTCATCAAATATTATAGTCATTCTGTCCATAATTTCTTCTGAACACATATCTTTTAAGAAATCTTTCCTTTCGAGTTCTAGCCAGTGGCATTCCTCTTTTATTCACCAGATCCTACAGTACTACGTTTTTCAAATTTTGAATATGAGGGCCTTCATTTTTCTCCCTTTCTTTCTACATTCATTCTTCAGTACCACTGCCAAGTTAAATCTCTATCTTTTTATTTGTCTCAACCACCTTTTCTCCATCATTCACTTCCTTTTTTCTGGACTCTCCATCTGAAGAACGGCTCATATATGGCAATAAAAAAGGTACAGACCAGACAGAGTAACATTGTTTTGAAATATGACTTCATAAGTTATCCTCCTATCCATGTAAGTTAGCACATTCATTGAATACTATTGATGCAGAGTCCTCTTGGGCCTTGTGCAAATTTAGTTTAAGTTTTATCTGAGTTAGAATTTGATGTTTTTAGAAGTCATATTCCAAGATAATCTGTCTTTCTGTGCATGGAAATATTTTTCCCTCTTTTTCATTCCTCTTGTTTTAAAATTTCATTCTTTTGCTTATTTGTAATGTTTTTGTACTTTTCCCTGCATGATTAGGGGTGTTTGATTGTCTGTCTTATTCCCCAGAGTAATTGTACTGTGGACATTTACTTTAATATTATGCATGATGTGTTTGTAGACTGATTTTATATCCTGACTTGTATAGTGTTTTTATATTCCAGTGATTTTTTAAAATTTGAAATCAGTATAGTTTACATATCATTCAGTTTTATAGATATATAAATTAAGGCTGAAAATACGAACGTACCTCATTGCAGCCATCCTCTCCCATCCCATACTCCTCTCCCAGTTTAAAATTCTGTCCATTTTAAAACAAAATGTTTATATTAATTCATTCAAAGAGATCAGACTTACCTTATGTCCTTGGACAAGACATTTAATAAACTTAGTTTCTTTGTCTATAAAATGAGGTTAAACTTTGCAGTATATCCCTAATGTCTTTCAAATGCTAATGTTCTATGATTCTGAGACTTTTAGTAGTATTTTGGCATCTTAAAAATACTGTGTAATACCTGGTACCTACACAGTTTTATACTTGTAAAAGCTGTAGCTTCAGTGCTCATAATATTACCGTTTAGAGCATCGTAAACATGGTCATGAAGCCTGTTTTCTCTAAAATATGTCTTTTGTTTTCGTCTTTGAAATTAGATTTCTTTTCTGTTTCCTTGCGGTGGGGTCTAGTCATCATCTTAGTTTTGAATTGTACGGTATTTGTGGGCCGCTTGAATGTTATTAAATGAGATGCTCTAGCCCAAAAGACTTATGGTTGTCCAGACCTCTGTGTACCTATGGCCCCTTTTAGTCTAGTCTCTTTAGCCTTTCCTTAACTTTCTCCTCTACCATGGTGCTTCCATATGTGTGTTTTCATCATGTGGAAGCACAGCTCTAAGGAACCACACTCTTGGGTCCAGAGTGATTCTAGTTGCTATATATGAGATAACAGGATTGAGATTGTTGTTCTTTCTGGAGGCCAAGGGAAGGAAGATATAACTTTGAGTTTTTCTTAAGCCAAAGATAAGTTATTTTGGTATATTCTCTTCTGTACCAGTGATAGTCAGTTCAGCCAACCCATTATAGAGGAAACATTAGTGATCCTTCAGCCATGTTTTTTAGGGACTCTTTTCTTGTTCACTTTCCTTGTGTCATACTCACCTAGGAATGTAAGAGCTTGTATATATTTGCATGACCTTGAGGACATCTAGTCTATGAGGTTAAGCTGTGCATTGTTGTTGAAATATTGGTATGGTCCTTAGTTAAGCATCATCTGCACTAGTAGTTGCATACCACCGGTAGTTGTTGTGTACCATTGTTTTTAAACCCACTTAGAGCAAGGAACGTACTTTATCATAGTAAGATGAGATATTTCCAGCTTGCATGTCAGAGGCTTTTATAATAGTCAAATAGAAGACTATACAGAGTTATTATCAACTCTTGTCTGTTAGTCTGCATGCCATAGGCTCTCATGAGAATTAAACAAAGACTATAGGATTGTTAGCATTATTTTGGTCCTTTGGTTTGTGATACAGGTTGGGTTGTAATTTCTTTCCCATTGCTGTTTTACTGATTAGCAGTAGTGCGAGAGTCATAATGTTTGTAGATTACTTTTCATTTGTATCTGTATCAGATCCCAGTCTTAGACCAGTGCTGAACTAAACATTGAAGGAGTAAGAAGCTTTTTGGCATGAGTTCATCAAATCTCCTTCATGTGAGCTGGTGGCAGAGGGTTTGGTGTTGGTTAAGATGAGCGTGGTATAGGGTAATAGAATGGTGTAAGCGTGAATGCCCTAAACTTGAGTCTTTTTTTCTATTTATTCCATTGAAAGTAGGTTCAGCTGCAGCCCGGAAAGAAATCATAAGAAACAAAATTCGAGCTATTGGCAAGATGGCAAGGGTCTTCTCTGTTCTCAGGTAATGATACGTTTTCTTGATTATCTGTTTTACAGAAATTCCTTTTATTGTACTTTGCTATTAGCAGTGTCCTGTTTGACACCAAAAAGCAATATAGTAACCTTCTTCCTATAAAGAAGTTAGCTGTACATTTACATAGTGAAGAAGGGAACACAAGTCCTTTTGAAACTAGGATTTTTGACCCTTGTGATTATTATTGCTCACTTTCGGTATGTGTTGCTCTTCTCTAATGAAAGTACTAGTTCTACACTTTAAAAAGCAGGATAAGAAGGAGGGAGTAGTTTTTATTTACAAAAATTTTTTTTTCAATATTTGTTTATTTTTGAGAGAGAGAGAGAGACACAGTATGATCAAGGGAGGGGCAGAGAGGAAGACACAGAATTCAAAGCAGGCTCCAGGCTCTGAGCTGTCAGCACAGAGCCCGACACGGGGCTCGAACCCACGAGCAGCGAGATCATGACTCAAGCTGAATTCGGATGCTTAACTGACCGACCACCCAGGTGCCCCAGGAGGGGGTACTGTTTTAGAGTATTCCTGATGAACTTGCTCATCCATATAGGAAGTCCCTTTTGCTGGAGCCACAAAATGTCTTCCTAGGGTTAATTCGGGAAGACCAGGTTTGAGGGTACATATAAATGGATCAGTGCTTAAAAATTTGTTTGCAAGACTGGTTATATCTGACATTTGAACTTTACAGCATATGAAATACCATATTTTCTCAATTGCATGATTCTCCTTGATGATGAATCTCATTATATATTTAATAAAGCTTTTCAGGAAAAACAACATATCTGTCAGTTGTAAGGCATACATTTAAAATATAGAAAAATGTCTTATCTTGGAATTGAGGAAAATATGGTAATAACAATGAATGTCATAAATTACATACTTCACCTACCTCTGGGCCCCATCTTATCTTTGAAACTAAGTACTTGTTGGAAGTCTCTGATGTTTGTTATCTCTTTTTTTTTTTTTTTTTGTTATCTCTTTGCTATAGGGAGGAGAGTGAAAGCGTGCTGACACTCAAGGGCCTGACTCCCACAGGGATGTTGCCTAGTGGAGTGTTGGCTGGAGGACGACAGACCCTGCAAAGTGGTAATGATGTTATGCAACTTGCTGTGCCTCAGATGGACTGGGGCACACCTCACTCTTTTGCTAACAATACACATAATGCATGCAGGGAATTCCTTCTGCTTTTTAGTTCCTGTCTCAGCAGCTGACACAGGCAAAATACTATATGATAGGTAGTGTTTGGTTAATAACCTGACCAGGGCAGAAAATTGATAGAGTGGGTATTCCTTTCAATTGAAAATAATGGTCAGTCTCTCAGCTTTTAATGAAATGATATGGGAGCAGCTCATATCATAATGGTTGAAATATTTATTTATTTTTGCTTGTCTAATGCACCCTTTTCTTTTAAGAGCCCCAGTGTCTGAATGTGAATCAAGGATATCCATATTACTAAAATGGAAATGTAATTCCAAGTTTCTTATTTTTTATTTTTTTAATTTGTGTAATTGTATTAGACTATGCTTATATTTTCAGATACTTAATTTTAGAATTAACAATCTGCTTGGGCCCTAGAACATTACTTATGCACTTCACTTGCCAAAAGATTTGTGCAAGGTTTTGTACCCTGGTAAATAATGCCAAAGTTTGTTTTCTGTGGTGTTTGTCAAATGTTCTATGTATAATTGACTGTCTGTAACATGCTGTTTTCTTCCTCTGCAGATGTAGCTGCTTTCCTAAATCTGTCTGTCTTTCTTTAGGTTAGCTGTATGTCTGTAAAAGTATGTTAAATTAAATTACTCTATCAGACTCTTGTCTGTCTTTTGATGTAGAAGCAACTGTGTAGCACCTTGTTTTGAGGTTTGCTGCATTTGTTGCTGTACTTTGTGCATTCTGAACATGAATGTAACATTAGATATTAAGTCATTGTTATAAGGGGTTGAATTTAAATCCTGTAAGTCAAAATTGAAAGGGTGTTATTAAGTGTGCCTTTATTTTGCATGAAAATAAAAAGAATTATACGTAAAGCATTCCTGTAATCTGGCTCATTGAATATTTTATATTTTAAAAAAAACTTACTTTTTTTGGCGTAAATATTTGTGTAAATACTGGGTTAACTTTTTGAAAGCCCGTTACAGATTAAATAGGAAACAGTGATGTGAATGTTTTAAAGTATACACAATAACTCAAAGTCTAGATTTCTTTCCCTTGTGGTTGGAAAGCAAAAATGTAATATGGAAAGTCTTAATTTATGTTTTATTGTAGCTACTTTTGACAGCCCTCCAAGGGACATTGCTTTATTCAAACAGGCAGCAACAGACCTGATGTCTTCCTTAGTCATGGATAACTTTCTTTCTGGTGTCGTAATTAGTGAGTTTTTTTTAACAAACCAAAAAAAAGGAAATAATTTAAATTTTTGAATAAATTTAAATTAGATTGACTTTTCACAGTTTCATTTCACTCAGTCTCATAAGTGCCAAATAAATAAAAGAAATTTTCCTGTAGAGAAATAATTTCTACTTGTAGCCTGTACATGTTCTATTTTATATGTTATTGTGTTGTCTGCTACCACCACTGGTATATGTGAGAAGTACAGCTAGGTTTTAAAATTATAGTTTCAAATTTACATTCTGAATGAGGGTTTCCTTTTTTATTAAAAGAAAAACTGCTTTGATTTTCTTCATATTCCTTGCCCTCCATTTTTCTTAGCAAAAATGTTTGTTTCACTGAAACAAACTTAAGATCTTAAACATTAAAAAAAACTAGGAAAATTGTTAATAGACGAGGATAAACTTTAATGGCTTGAAAAATGTTGTACCCTTTCACCTTTTTGTTCATAAAAGAGAAAGGGAACCTGAAAGGCTTTATACTTTAATAAATCTACACTACAGTCATCTCTCCATTATCCTTGGATATATTACTACTTTTGCATCATATTTGTAGCAAACCTTTCTTTCCAATTTCACAATTAGTACCTGCTTTTTTGGCAGCTCAGCATTTCTATTCATTTTTAATATGCATGCAGCCTGAAGCTCAGTCTTCCAACTTCGAACTCACCCCCAGTTACAGGGAAGGTTTGAAAGACCGCTTTACCGAAGGGACTGTATTCCCAGCAGAGAGTGAGTTACAAGACAATGCTGAGTTTAAGTAAGGGGTCTAATTTGGGAAAATAGATAGCTTCCTAGCTACCAGCAATGTCTGTCTTTGGTAGTATGGGGTGATTTCCCTACCATAATAAGATTAACCCATTTTGAAGTACATAATAAACTCATACGGAAGCTGCATCTGTGTGATTTAAAAGTTTTTTCTAATATTTTAGTAGACATATTTCCTGATTTGAATAACTGAGAGTTAAGTATTGCAAAAATAAAGTTTTAAATTCTAATACCTCAGTCCTGTTGTCAGAGAATAAGTCCTATTTCCTTTTCAGTAAGTTTATGATATTTGCGTGTTTTTACAAACTACACAACTCTTTTGGATTAGGAATTGGTATATTTTATATCTATTTTCTTCATGGAAATTTGATTGGGAACTAGCCCTATAATGCTGTCTTCACCAGAACCTATAAGGGAAATTGTGTGACCATGTCTGTTTCAGTAGTGCCAAATTCCTCTTAATTCTTTATCCTGCGGAGTATTGAGGAACACAGTTTGTGACAGCACTATACTCAAACTTACCAAGGTCATGTCAAGAGGCCTTATAAAACTGAAAACAAATAGAGGAAGAATTGTGCCTTTCAGATAGAATTTTGCAAGTATCAGATCTCTTTCTTTCCAGTTTAATGATTAAGCTTCAAATGACTTTTTTTCAGTTCTAAACATTCAAGCAGTTTTGAGTGTGATATATATTTTGAATCCTGAAAAGGATTAGGAGCATTTAGAAGCTTCTGGAAAGAGCAGAGAGTATAATTTGACCTAGAATATGCTTTTGTATATAAAATTAAAGCCTATAGAGTGATTTCAGAAGTATGTTGTTACATTTCATAATTCGAAAAATTCATTAATTGACTTTTAAACTACCAATACACTCAAATAGATACTAATTCTTAGAGTGATAACAGGTTTTATTTTTAATTTATTACCATATGTAACACATATTTTAATAGGTATTTTATTTTTTTCCCATTCAATGTCCAAATTATAAAGAAAATAGTCCATATTTTGAAGAATAGAAGCTGCAGGGCTGATCAAATAGAGGTGGGTCATTTATCTCAGTTTTCTGTCTGGGAAAATTCCAAGAGTATACTCCCAGGTGTACAGAGCTAGATTTTTAAAGTGGTGATTTGTACAGTTGGTATACAGTAAGTTTATCTGCTTGGATTTGTAATATAGTTTCACAGTTCAGGAAAATTAAATTTTTTTAAAATTCAGTGTGCTACCTTCTTCTTTTGGGTTCCCCCAACTCACTTTATTATCTCATTAAGATAAACAAACTTTTCTAATTTAGTCTAATTCCTTACATTCATCAGTTTTCTTTTACAATAATAATTGCTTTGGACAAAATTTATTATTTCTAAATCAAATTGGCCTTGTTGTAGAAGAAGCAAAATAGAAAGGATGGAGTATTATTGTTATAAATATTCTGAGTGTGTTCACTTTGGGTGAAGTGGAGAATTTGCAATATTGTCAGTCAGTATTGTCCTCTGCCGTCTTTCATCCTGCTCCTTAATGTGAATATTTTATACACTTTGAACCCAGAGATGAGCCAAAAGGATGTTTGACTACAAAATGTGTGACTAAATAATGTTGGAATTCTCTTAATGGACCAGAGACCAGCTATACTAAGAATGCATTTCTCATTTATATGACCTGTGCGCATGTCCATATCATACAGGACTTACTGCTTGAAAGATCTCAGTTCTGTCTTGATTCATCTCTAGTTGGTAGATGGGCTTGAAAAGATGTTTGTTGGCCTTTCTATCTTCATTTGCAAGTGCATGCTGTTAGTACCTGAGGCAAATTTGAGTTCACGACAAACTGAACATAAACATTTTTTTATAAAGGCTGTAGACGTTAGTATCTGTGGATATTTGGGACACCAGTGTTACAATAGAAAGGAAGTTCCTAGTAGATAAGAGGGGTCCTTTCAGGTTACCCACAAACAACAGAGCTACAGAACTATTCTGTCTAGAGCAATTCACCAAGTTTACTTCCCTTTAGTTTCATTGTAGTCATACTGACTTTTGCAGCTTTTTCTATGCCTTATGAATTGGAAGCAACAGGAAAAGCATTACTGACCCCTTCTAGGTTATCTTATGAAACAATGGATAATGAGTATTATTTCAGTTAGACATGAAAAAAAGGAATCTTCTCTTTGCTCTTCTGCTACAATTCTACCATCATAATTTCACCTTAGAAAATTTCCTTGTGATTGTGATGGACGTGATATAATAAACATGTTGAAAAATTCTAAGGCCATCAAAAAACTGAATTCACGATAGGTAATTAATACTGGAGTGCATCTGCATGGGTGCTGAGGTGTCTGTGTTTACATTAGGTCTATGTGTTCTGTGCTCTGAGTGATGTCATAGTGCTGTGTGTAAACTGTGCTGTATCAGGAATTGGGGGATTGGATGGGGCTCTCTAATGTGAATACTATTTATGTTAAATTGTAAATGATGATGTAGTATGGGATACTGTGATATTTTAAGTGATCATTGCCTTTTCTGCTGTACAATATGACCCTTCTCATCTCTCTCATTCATTTTGCATGCCTCTGCTCACTTCTGTACAGCCACAGTTGAGGCTATTGAGGCTGAAAAAGGTACGATCAGAGTCCTTGCACTGGGCAGAGATCTGTGGTGTGTGGGTGGGCATCAGAGAATGTCCTGTGGGTGTGTTTTACTCCTAGTTTGCACAGCCCAAGGTGAATCAGACTCACTGACTCATCAAGTTTGATAGTCGCATTCTTCTTTTTTTCTTTTCTTTTTTCTTTTCTTTTCTTTTCTTTTTTTTTTTTTTTTTAAATCACAGGGACCAATTTCCACAGTGACATTCTGTTCTTTTCCCTTTTCTAGTATAGTGAGCAACCAGCATTGACTGTTCCTGAATTCTTTAGAGTGCAGCATGTTATGCTATAATTATGTAGCATTTGAAGTTGCAAGAAAGCTCTATTCCACATTTTGCATGATTCCGTGCTATTCAGATCATTTTTTTCCTAAGTGAAACCCCGCTCTAGGTATAGGTCTGAGTTGGTTTTTACTCATTTTCAGTAATTTACCTGAGAGCGCAGGAGCTGTCACTATGAGTTTTATTTTATTTATTTATTTATTTTTGCTGTTTGGCCTAGTGTTTGCTGATAATATTATACTCATGTACATCATATGTTGGCTTGATATTACACATTACTCAATGCTTTGCTTCCCCAACCATTTATTTGGTTCACTTGCACAGATTTTGAGTCCCAGGGATTGAACATGTTAAAGGAACCAGATTATAACCAGTGGAATGGAAATCTTTTGTATGCACATTTTAACAGTGGAAGATGCATCATTCCAGATGAAGTGAATGAGAAATTACAACAATTGGAGGAGGATTGCCAATTATTTTGATTTGGGTTTCCAAAGAATATGCAGTGAATGGCTATTCAATTAAGGAAAACATTTCCTAAAATATGAAACTATGAATACTTTTTGCTATCAGCCAAACACAGACCTAACTCCTGGAGGCATTTCCCACCTTTTTCCTTTCATTCTGGTGGTGATGGGGTGATGATACCTTGACCTCCAAGATAGTTCCGATTTGCTAAATTTTAACTTAACTTTACCTCTTTCTCCTCCCAAGCCCTTGGTACAGATTTGTATGTCAAGGATAACCTTGTTTAGCCTCTTCACTTGCCCCTACTCTTGTTACTGCCTTACTGTGGTAGTCACTGTTGATTTTAGGGTTTGAGGTAGGAGATAATTGGTATAGTAGAAGTCAGACTGAGACCCTGAGACCATTGCCTGTTTGTTAATTTTGGGGTCAGAGAAGGGTTAATTTTGTGCGTTCTTTTTTAAAGGCTATGCTAACAGTATGAAGCGATCATGTTTATATTTAGGTGTAAACATTTCACATTTTAAGGGGAAGTCTGGAATGGGGATAAGATTCAGTTAAAGTAAGATTTAAATGTTGCTACATACAGCTAATTTCTTTCTTCTTAATCATTAATTATGTTTTTGAAATCTCAGAAATGTTTTTCAATTACTGACTTATCAAATTTGCATTTTGTTAAGCAATACGAGGATTCTCTCCACCACATAGAATCTGCAGTTTTGAAGAGGCAAAGGGTTTGGATAGGATCAATGAGAGAATGCCACCCCGGAAAGATGCTGTACAGCAAGATGGTTTCAATTCTCTGAACACCGCACATGCCACTGAGAACCACGGGACTGGCAACCATAGTGCCCAGTGACCCACGGCTTCCCAGGGACTCTCACATCTCGGGCCCCAAATGGACAGATCACCCCCAGGATCTGGAGGGGTCGGCCAAGCTGACTGTAAATGTCACAGTCCCTCTGGAGAAACCATTGTGCTTTTGAGACCCCAGCCCCCTTCCTGGATGGAGGCTTGAGGGCCCTGGGACATGCTGTGCTATCTGATAAGATTGGGTCATCGCTGCCAAGGTGGAGAGTGAGCAAGGGGCTTGGGGCAATTTCCAGTGGAGGGCAACTACGCCTCCATTTATGCTTGTGGTTCACACATTTAAGTTTACAAATGAGATTTCTTTTTCTCCTCAGTAGAATTAGATTTTGTTTTTTAACCATGACTTCAAATGCAATCCTAAGAGCTAATGTGGACTTTTTTTTTTCTCATGAAATGTCTTTAAAGGATGAATTAGCATGGTCTTAAAATACATTTCTGAGGTTACTAAGCTGTATTTTGAATTATGGGCAAAATGCTGAGAAACCCAGTTGGCATTTCTACAAAATGCTGACCTCAGGTCTATAGTTCTTAAATGTGGCTAATTCTGTAATATAGTCTTGGTATTTTTCAATTATGAATGCACAACCTATTTCTAGACAGACTCTCTTACTTGAACACAAATCCAAAAACTAATTTAGAACCTTTTTTGCCCAGATCTTTTGAAATTTACACCCCAGAGATTTAAGAAGAAAACCTCTAAATTTCAAAATTATGAAGAATTACAGAATTACTCATTTAAGGTACTTTAAAAGAAGTTTGTACATTGTCAACGTAAATTTTACTTCAAATCATGTCTGTAAAACTTGACGTATTTTGTGTATGCATGTTTTCATTTTGCAAATATTTAATATATAGACCTATGATGTACAGGTACGACATGTATAGGTTACCTAGATGTTATGAGAAATTTTAGTTTATTGTGAGTACTCAAGTTGCTTAAATAGCCACCAGGGTGATTTGCTGCTGGCTTTCTATCATTTTTATGTTTTGATGCAAAGGAAATTTTAAAAATGTTCTGGAAGTGTTTTTGATTAAGCAATGCAGCATAGAAGCAATGGTTCTGTTCAATCGTTCAGATGTTAGTGGAAACATAAAAGTCAAGATTGCATGTTGAACATTTTCTTTTGATAGTTACAGAACTGCTTGGTTAAACTAAATGGAACCATGTGCTAATTTTTCACAATTATTGACCTGTATTGATTGCCACTGTAGTTTGGTATTTCCCTTTACTTTGGTGGCCTGCTTCCCTCATGCCCTGGAATACAACTCAGAGCTCCAGGCAGCGGAACCATCTATTGTTTTGTTTGCCAGAAAGTGCACCCTGTATGGTCTCCTGTCTAAGTTGGAAATATTATGCATGTGCAGGACTATTCGAGTATTTTATAAACAGTAGCACACAATAAATTCCATGCATGGGCCGCTGCTCCTATCTCTGTGTTGGGTTTTATTTGTAAGATGTAGTCTGATTTGACCTCATGCAAATCAGAAAATCCTGTTAACAGAACTGGTATATAGCTTTCAGAGAAGATTATCTCGTGGATAGTCCATGGTAATTTGATGGATTAAATTCTTCATAAATTTTGCTTTTTCTTTTTTTAACTTTGGTTACATTTGTCTTACATGAGCATTAGTAACTGAGCACTAGAAGACTTGGGGTGCCTATTATAGGCTTCCTAAATCTAATATTTAAAATTACTATTTCACTTAACTTTTAATTGAAAGAAAATGTTATTATCGAGAATTTTGTTACCGTTGTATTGGGAATTAATTGGATGTTTTAACAGTAAGAAAAAGGATATTCATGATACCGCATTTTCTTGCCATCATATTCCTTTCTTCTTTGCCATAATCAAAATAGAATGGAATTTTGCACATTGAGAGAAATTAGGATATTGCTCAACATTTTATAATGTAATCATATGGTAACTTTATTACAGTTGTCAACAATAAATGTAATGATACACATTACAAAGCATTAATTTAAATTGAAATGTATATACTTGCCTACTTTCAGGTAACAGAACTCTAATTAATGATTATTATAGCTTTTAGTTGCTGTATTATCAGCTTACACACGTACCAGCCCGTGAGATACCCTTAAAGTTACTACGTACTGCATACCTTAAAGGTTTTTCTTGATGTTATTGTTTTATGAAAACTATGCATCTTTAAATTAAGAGCTTAACTAGAATATCAGGTACCAGGAACCCCGCCCTTAGATCCATCACTGGGGGGAATCATGGGTAAACATAAAACATCATTAGCAAACTAGAAGAATTATGGGTTGATAGTAAAATTTAAAAGAGGAAGAAAGTAAAAGAAAGGAACAGAACTCAGAAA
Source organism: Paguma larvata (assembly GCA_030068075.1). Classification (NCBI taxonomy): domain Eukaryota; kingdom Metazoa; phylum Chordata; class Mammalia; order Carnivora; family Viverridae; genus Paguma; species Paguma larvata. The sequence continues at coordinate 66,911,699 of CM057837.1, forward strand.
AAGTGTTACATGTTAAGAGTGGTAGAAAAATCACCCAGCGCCTCATTGACCACTTCCTACCTGTTGAAAAGGAACCTCTTTCTAGTCTTTCTTCATAACTATGAACCATAGAAGTATTTTTTAAGGTTTCACAGTGAACCATAAAAGCATTTTTAAGGCATTTTTAAAAATGTCACTCATGGGGCGCCTGTGTAACTCAGTTAAGTGTCCGACTTTGGCTCAGATCATGATCTCATGGTTTGGGAATTTGAGCCCCACATTGGGCTCTGCACTGACAGTGCAGAGCCTGCTCCTGATTCTCCCTCTTTATTTGCCTTTCCTCCACTCTCTATCATAAAATTTAAAAAAATAAAAAATAAATGTGATTCATGATGAAAGCAAACTGAAAAATCAGATCTTTCTAAATTGTAAATTTAGTGTTTATTTATTCTTTAGAGACATAGAGACAGAGTTTGAGCAGGGGAAGGGCAGAGAGAGAGGGAGACACAGAATCCGAAGCAGTCTCCAGGCTCCGAGCTGTCAGCACAGAGCCCGACGCGGGGCTCGAACTCATAGACGTGAGATCACGACCCAAGCCAAAGTCGGCCGCTTAACCGACTGAGCCACCCAGGCGCCCCTAAATTGTAAATTTAGACCTAGTAGCTGCGATGGTAAAATAGAAATTAACATTCGGTATCAAATTTTTTCTTTATTTTATATCCCTTTATATTTTTGTATATATCTTTATATAAGATGACACTCCTGAGTTAGAACTAAGATCATTTATCAGGGTTCCTGGCTGGCTCAGTCAGTTAAGCGTCCGACTTCGGCTTAGGTCATGATATCATGGTTCATGACTTCCAGCCCCGCATCGGGCTCTGTGCTGACAGCTCAGAGCCCAGAACTTACCTCAAATTCTGTGTCTCCCTCTCTCTGCTCGTGCTCTGTCTCTGTCTCTCTCTCAAAAATAAACAAACATTAAAAAAATTTTTTTTAATGAAGAAAAGACCATCTCTCATTTCCTGTGCCTTGTACAGTTCAGCTAACATTAACAGAACTCATAACCTCTAAATGTTCTGCCAGTTAAATTTGAAATAGGCCTGAAATATTTGCTTAAAATGAATTACTCCAATTTTATTCAGGATTTTTGCCTGTTGCAATTGATTTGTCCACAGCTGTTCTGAATAATGTTATGTAATTGCATCCTTAATACTTTTCTTCCACCTTACCTGCTTTTAGTTTGCTTTCTACAGTTTGGAGTTCCTTTAGAATCCATTTTCAGGGTGCCTGGGTGGCTCAGTCATTTGAGCGTCCAGCTCGGCCCTGGTCATGATCTCATGGTTCATGGGTTCCAGCTCCACATCAGGCACATCTGTGCTGACAGCTCGGAGCCTGGAGCCTGCTTTGGATTCTGTGTCTTCCTCTCTCTCTGCCCTTCCCCCACTTGCACTGTCTCTCTCAAAAATAGACATTTAATTTTTTAAATTATTATTATTTACTATTTTTGAGAGAGAGTCAGAGCATGAACAGGGGAGGGGCAGAGAGAGAGGGAGACAGAATCCAAAGCAGGCTCCAGGCTCTGAGCTGTCAGCACAGAGTGTGACGTGGGGCTCGAACTCACGAGCTGCGAGATCATGACCTGAGCTGACGTCGGAAGCTCAACCGACTGAGCCACCCAGGCACCCCAAAAATAAACATTAAAAAAAATTTTTTTTAAAGGAATCCATTCTTTGCATCTGTTCATATATAGATTTTTGATTTACCACATTCCAGGACTTCACTGCAAGTTGTTCTGTTTCCCAGTTTGATGATAGTCACAGAGGCAGGTAAGTGACATAGCCGGGGCCAGATATAAGCAGAAAGTCAGGTCTTGCAGTCCTGTTGGACCACTGCCCTAATAACTTTGATAGACTCTGGAGTTTGATAAGTGAAAAGGAGCTAGGAATGTATAATTAAATTCCCTGGATCAGTATCACTTTAGGAAGGAACGAGAAGATGTTTCTATTCCTAGAAATAGAATGCATTTTTAGTAATATTTTGCTTTTGCTTATTTTATTCCTCTTTTTATTAACTCCTGAAATAAGTGGAGTGTGTTTGATGTGACATTCACTCAGAAAGTACCTTGCTTTTGTTTCAGAGAAAATGAATTTTACAAATTAATTTTGTTTCCCCTACAATGGATTTCCTTCTAAACCATTAATGGCCATTTCTAGTCTTTCTTGGGTATTATATTTGTACCTAAGGTACAAATTAAGTATATTAATCATTGTTTTTGTGTTTGAGCAGTGTTCGTTAGGCTAAAAGGGACTTTGGGCCTGGGTTAACTCTTCTGGGTCTGGATTAACATTCAGAACTCCAGGAGTTCATATTGCTCTGAGCTCGTGCCTCCCTTTCCAAGCAAATAATGACTTCTGAACTAATCCTCAGTGTTTTTTGTTCGTTTTTGTTTGTTTTTCTGACACTGTGGACTAAGAGCAGAAATGCTGCCTTACTAAGAGAGGTTGAAGAAGCAGTAGGTTTCTTCTTTCCTCAGCCTGGCTGGCCTTTGGTGAGTTTGGGAGTGTTGACAGAATACTGTGCCTTCTTGGCAGAGAAGGAAGGTCAGAAAGAGAGAAGTCCATGGGCAGGGGGCCAGGTCCCTCCTTGCCTCGTTAGGGAGAATTCAGCGTTGTCTGTCTGATTGGCAGGGCGCATCTAATCACAGAGACCCAGCATTTCAGCAGTTTGCAAAGGAAACTGATACGAAGGGACAGCTGCAAGTCAGCCACAACCTAGATCCGAGGAGATCAAGCATTCACTTCACTTGGAAGAAAGAGAAGGAAGGAAGCCGAGGGCTTAGCAGGGTAAGTTCCTTTCCCTTCAAACCATCTGCTTGTTTAGTTTATAGTTGAGTAAAACATTTATCACCCCAGGGAGTGTTAATCACTGATTAAGCAGCTGAATGTGCTTAATAATAGTAGTGTTCCTAACGGATTCCTCCTTTTCGCTTTCTCTTTCCTAACTCCTTTTGAGGATCCCCAATGACGAGCATCATTCTCCCCTTTCTCAAAGATGTTTTGGGGGCGCCTGGGTGGCTCAGTTGGTTGAGCAGCCGACTTCGGCTCAGGTCATGATCTCGCGGTCTATGAGTTCGAGCCCCGCGTCGGGCTCTGTGCTGACAGCTCAGAGCCTGAAGCCTGTTTCAGATTCTGTGTCTCCCTCTCTCTCTGCCCTTCCCCTGCTCATGCTCTGTCTCTCTGTGTCTCAAAAATAAATAAACATTAAAAAAAAAATTAAAAAAAAAAAAAGATGTTTTGTGTTTGCTGGTGAATTAGAGAAAATTACATGGGCCTTCCTGGTCTGGAGATAGTGAGAAGATGACTGTTGTAGGTGAAACTTAAGGCTTTTGGTGGTGAAAGAGAAAGATGGGAGACGTGGTCTGGGAATAAGCTAATATTTAGGGAATTTGGAGATGAAGGATAAGAGTTTTTCTAGACAGCCCAGTTCATGTCTCCTCTTTGTTTCTTGGTGTCGGTGTTTTCTTTCTTAACTGTTGGGAATAAATTAGAACCCAACTCACTGGGGGCAGTTAGAAAAAAAAGTGATTCCTTGCTAGGTGACATAGACTCTGATCTCTGGAAAATTCTGAAAGCTCATATGTAATTCTTTCCAACTTGTCCCTTGTCCTGTCTGTTTTTTGCCTTTGTTTTTCTCGGTCCCATCCCTCCCCTCAAACTTGGAGGATCCTGGGGCTCCTTGCAGAGGAGTTAGAACCAAGGAAGCTGGGTCTGGGCCTGGGGTACAGAAAATCAGACATGAGCCTCACGTAGATGCAAATGCAAGGACCTGGCCTCTCATTCCCACCTTCTTGCCTTCCTGCCAGAAATTTAGTTCATTTGTATCATGAACCCACTCTAGACATAGAGGAAAGTCTCAGGGATTTCATTGCCCCTCTTCTCCCCAAACCGTGATCCCTTCACTTTCCAGGGAGTTAAACCAACTCCTAGAGAGACAAGAGTTAGTCTTCCTTTGGAGAAGGATTTCTTCGGAAAGGCAGATAAGTGAGGCAATACATTTCTTGTCTTAATTGGCTTCCATTGCAGAAGGCTTTTAGTTGAGCATCAGGAATGTGTATTTATTATTAATCCTGGGATTTAAGACTTGACTTACGTCTGATCAAAGATAATTTTTCTCCATACCTGTAAAGAAAAGATGAATCCATTCTTTCAAGGTTCAAGGTGTTCTTTTGCCTGAGTAGGCTGGGTAGGTAGAGCAGATGAACACTTCTAGAGTTGCAATGATTCTGGAAATGTGATGAGAATGTGTGGTGATTAAAATGGAGGGAAGAGTCAGGCCACTTGTTGGAAATGGGGTACTCAGGTGTGAAGGCATCCGTTAGTAAAGGGACATGACCCTTAAATCTTAAAATAATCTACCACCTTCAGATCTAATTTCTTCTGTATTAGTGAGAATGTAGAAGATACAATATGCAGATAAGCTTAGCTATCTCTGTTCTTTGGACTCTTGAAAACATCCATTTATCTGTGGGATGAGGGGAGAGATTACAGGGGTGGAATGAAAGGAGGAGAAAGAAAGTACAAAGGAAAATACAAATTAGTTCCCTCGTTAACTGAGGACAGCAGTTTGCAAAGAACCATGTCATAAGATAATAGATTTTCTTTGTTTTTAAGTTTTAATTTTAATTCCAATTAGTTACATACAGTGTTATATTAGTTTCAGGTGTACAGATAATAGATTTTTAGCTGGATGATTCTGGGAGGTTTTTGTTTGTTCTGCCACCTACACTTCAGCTGATTGATGATTCTAGAGTTTTTTCTCCTAACAAATCTGGTCCAGAAGGATTGCATGTCAGACTATTTTTGTAACAAAACATGATCCCTGATTTGAACTTTAATAGTTACCTTATTCACAGTAAAACCAATCACTGTCAGCCTTTTTATCCTCTGCCATTTCCCTGTCCCTGCAGTTAATTGGAAAGTGAATAATTTTTTTTATCTTCTCAATCTCTACAGGTACATTTATTTTTTATTTTTTAACTGAGGTAAAATTCACAACATAAATCAATCCATTTAAAGTGAGCAATTAAATGGTATGTCCTACATTCATAGGGTTGTGCAACCACCACCTCTATCTAGTTCCAAAACATTTTCATCATCCCAAAAGAAAACGTCATAACCAGGGGCGCCTGGGTGACTCAGTCGGGTAAGTGACTCTTGATTTCCACTCAGGTCATGATCTCCCAGTTCCGTGGGTTCAAGCCCCGACTTGGGCTCTACACTGACAGTACGGAGCCTGCTTGGAATTCTCTCTCTCCCTGTCTCTGCCCCTCCCCTACTCGAGTGCATGCTCTCTCGCGCTCTCTTTCTCTCTCTTTCAAAATAAATAAACTTAAAGAAAAAAAAAGAAGAAAGTCCATAACCATATAGCAGTTACTCCCCATTCCTCTTTCACCCAGTCCCTGGCAACCAGGAGTTGCTTTCTGTCTCTGGATTTACCTTTCTTCCATATTTCATATAAATGAAATCGTACAATGTGACCTTTTGTTTCTGGCTTCTTTCAGTTAGCATAATGTTTTTGAGGTTCATCCACATTGTAGCATATTATCAGTACTTCATTTCTTTTTATGGGGTCATATCTAAGAACTTGCCAAATCCATATTATGACACTTTACCCTTTGTGTTCTTCTAAGATTTTATAGTTTTAGTTCTTAACGTTTATGTCTTTATAGTCAAATTCAAACCATTCTATTTCATTAATCCCTAGAGTGTTCCCATCTACATTCTATGCTCATGCTCTTCTCTGTGCTAAGAATTCATTTTTTTATCTCATGTTTTCAAAGTATTACCATCATTTCATGGTCTATTCTGACTGATACCTGCTTTGTAAAGTCTTCCTACAGCTAACCAACTAAAGAGACTCTTCTGATTTCCCATTGGTGCTTTAGTTTCACTTTTCTTACAGGCTTTATATACTGCCTTGTGTTATAATTTACATTCGATCCTTCTACAGGACATTTAGATGTTAAGTATATTTTTCATATTTGTTTCCATTATTATATTTTATGAGTGATTATATATGTTTAGCAATAAATTTTTAATGAGTGAATGCATGTTTTTATTTTCCCCAATATAGTTCCTTTTGTTTACTCAACATTTGTAGAAGGAATGGGAGAAGAGAGCCAAGGAAGGAGAATATCACAGAGTTCCTGCTAGGTAGTGGGTGGGTACAGGATCATTCTACTTCAGAACTCACCTCTTTAGGAAATTTTCCTCATAATTTGCATAATTTGTTTTAACTATATAATACTTAGCATTGTGGTGCTGATTTTGTGTTGCATTTAATTTCTACTTTTGGGTCTGTTGCTTACAACTGTGATGATAGGTTTTCTAAAATGAATGTTTTATTTCCCCAACTAACTGAGATTAAGTAATTCTCCAATTAACTGGTAGTTTTGGACAACCAAAACTTCTGTTTGCTTTTTCCTCTCTTTTGATTTTTGAAATGCATTAATGATATATAAATATATCTAACTATTGAGGAGTCAAACATTACAGATAAGTCTAAAGTTCCTTTTGATTAACCCAGTTCCTGTCTCAGTGCTTCTTTCCCTCCTCAGAGTTAATCACTGGTATTGGTTTTATATGAGCCCTGCCAGACCTTTTTCTGTGCATTTCTTTACATATGTATATTTAAATTTTATATAGAACTTCATATGTAATACATATATGTATAACTACGTTCATATGTAATTATTTCCCTGCTGTTTTTTATAGCTGCCTATAGTGATTAATAATGAGTAGACACCAAATAAATCTTACTGATACCTAGGTCTGAGAGACTAGAATGAGAAGCGAAAGGTCAAACATATGAAAGCACGTCATGTGACCAACTTGCATAATTTCATTCCATATCTGTTCTGCGTCTAGTCCCCAGGTATCAGTGGACAGCCATGGCTCCAAGATCCCGGCAGCGAAGGCACAAGAAACCCCCCTCATCGGTGGCTCCCATGGTTGTGACCCCACCCACAGTTGTGACCCCTGTGCCTCTGACCCTCTCAAAACCTGACCCTAGCATTGATGCGCTTGGCTTCTTCTCCTTGGAAAATAATGTTCCTGGCCTGTCCCAGCTAATCCTTCAAAAACTAAACATGAAAAGCTATGAAGAATACAAGTGAGTGACTAGCTCTGTGGAAGAATATCATCTCTGGTAGAAGTGATTTCAGAAGACACAGAGGGAGTGTAGCTTGGGGAATAGAGGGCATTTACAAGGAGGGAGTTTCTCATCCTGACTCTTGCAAGTTTTATTACTACAGAAGAAATATAATTTGCTTATGTGAGAAATAATGGGAATAGATGGAAATACACAGGAGGCAAGGGATAGGTCATGAAAGATTTTGGAGATATTCTTTTTCCTATTGTTACTTATTCTCTGTGCCATTTCTGCAGATTGGTGCTAGATGGGGGTGCTTCTGTATCAGGCTTTGGATTTCGATGCCCTCAAGAAATGTTCCAGAAGATGGAGGACACGTTCCGATTCTGTGCTAACTGTAGAGCTCTCCCTAGTGGCCTTTCAGACTCCAAGGTCCTACGGCAGTGCAAGAGGTGACTAGCTGGGGGCTCAATGGGGAGTCATCCAGAAATGATCCTATTCTAAGACTTCCTTGCAGGAGGAAAGGTCTAAGAGTTTTCAGAATAACTTACGGCCCACTCCTCATTTTGTGTGATCCAGGCCACAGAAAGATTAGAAAAGGATCGGGCTCCTTATTTCGGGTATTAGGGGGAGGTCAGACAGATCATGGTACAATAGTCCCCCTTACCCGCTTTCCGTGGTTTCACTTGTCCATGGTCAGCCACGGTCTGGAAGCAGATGATTCTTCTCTGACTATTGTCAAAAAGTCAATAGTAGTGTAATGCTGTGTTGCAATGCCTATGTCATTCACTTCACTTCACTTCATCTCATCATGTAGGCATTTTATCATCTCACATTATCACAAGAAGAGGGTGAGTACAGTACAGTAAGATATTTTGAGAGACAGAGACCACATTCATATAACATTACAGTATAATTGTCTTATTGTTATTAATCTCTTACTGTGCCTAATTTTTAACTTCAACTTCAACTGAGGTATAGAAGGAAACGTAGTATATATAGGGTTTGGACCATCTGTGAGTTCATTATCCGTTGGGGATCTTGGAACATATTCCCTGTGGATAAGCAGTGGTGGGGGGAGGGCCGACTGTACAATCTTTTCTACCTCCTTCCTCTTGAGTATTCAAGGGGTAAGATCATTATCTGGTCTGGGGCAGTGAGCCATATCTGTGATAAGAGGGTAGCTGCAAACTCCTGGTATTTATTTTCTGTGAGGGATATAAAAAGTGAGTTGTTCCAGATACAGGCTGAGGTGTCACTCTAACCCAAGAGCATAATTACATTCCTAGTCTCTCATGCCTCCCATCCCAAATATCAGCCCTAAATTTAGTGCCTCAGCTGTCATTCCTCTCCCTACCTTCCTTACCCAGTGATCTTTCTTCTTAGGTGCAGGAGTATCAATTCCCTTCCCCTGACCTACCCCAGTCACCTTTGAGGTATAGGAACATCTGTTTCTGGGGCTCATTTTTTTCAGGTGCAGAAATGTCTATTACTGTGGTCCAGAGTGCCAGAGGTCAGACTGGCCAGCACACAAGAAGGTTTGTCAAGAGCTGCGTCTCGTAGCTGTGGACCGTCTCATGGAATGGCTTCTGGTCACAGGTGAAGTGGTGGTGGTAGAGAACTCTGCCGTTGTGGTCATAATTGGTTGTACTTGGAGAGAGAGATGAAAGCATGTTGTTATAAGGAAAAAATGAGAAACTGAGCGGGGCACTCCTGGTTACAAGTTGGGAGAGTACACTTGGAAGAAATATTAAAGCCAGGAAAGGATTAGGTCACTTATATTTCTTCTTTCTTGCAGGTGTTTTCGTCCTACCTTCAGGGCCTTGGCCATGCCTGGCTGAAGCTGTGCAGGGCTGGGATACCTGGTTTTCTATGCGGCATTTACAGCTAGATGCTACCCTGGATGCTATGCTAGGTAGTCATGCTATGACCACCCTCTGGGCCAGCGTAGGACGGCCAAGGCCAGACCCAGATGTCTTGCAGGGCTCTTTGAAGCGGCTGCTGACAGATACCCTCTCACGGCCCTTGACAGTGGGCCTTGGGCTTCGGGCCTTGGGGACAGATGTTGGGAAGATCGGGGGAAGCACAGTGCATGTGGTTGGTGCTTCCCATGTGGAGACATTCCTCACTCGCCCTGAGGACTATGATGAGCTTGGCTACATGTTTCCTGGACACCTTGGCCTCCGTGTAATCATGGTGGGTATAGACGTATCTGCTGGCTTTACACAGAGCACCTCAACTCCCATCCTGGAACCTGGCACAGTTCAGCTTAGTGGCCATAGGGGCCTCTATCATGACTTCTGGGAAGAAGAGGTAGAGACTGGGCAGACAGCCCGTCCAGATCTGGTGGTGGCATTCCATCCAGGTAAGAATCATTCAGGGGAATTCTAGGTGGGTTTTCTGGGAATTTCCCTTCCTGACTTTTATATCTTCTATATTTGGAACCCCATTCATTTGGTCCGGTTAAACACAATATGATGACAACCTTGGTTGATTATTAGCCATTTGTGCTATACCCGGGTTCAGAATTTTCCACTGAAGAACCTGGGGTGGATGATGATGGTAAATGAGCCTTGGAGGTGAGCAAGGTGAGGAGAAGGGTAAACACAATAAAAAAAAGTTTCTTGCTCAGGGTCTACCTCAGCCTTTCCCCTCTCTATACCCATTTCTATTTTTGTTTGTTTTTTTTTTTTTCCATAGGTTTCCATGCTTCCCCAGACTTGATGGAGGCTTGGCTGCCTACCCTCTTGCTACTTCGTGATTATAAGATCCCTACATTGATCACTGTTTACAGGTTTCAACTTCTTCCTATTTTTGATATCTCCCTGACTCACTCAACCCTGTCTTTAAAATTTTTTTTTACTGTTTATTATTTATTTTGAGAGAGAGAGAGAGAGAGAGAGAGAGACAGAGCACAAGGTGGAGTAGGGGCAGAGAAAGAGGGAGACACAGAATCTGAAGTAGGCTCCAGGTTCTGAGTTGTCAGCACAGGGCCCGACGCGGGGCTCGAACTCACAAGCCAGGAGAGCATGACCTAAGCCAAAGTCAGAGACTTAACCCACTGAGCCACCCAAGTGCCTCGCAATACCTTTCTTTATATAGATGAGCTCATTTCTCTTCCCTTTGCTCATCATCTGTCTTCTGGTGAGGATTTTCTTCCTTTCCACACTTGGCTTTCTAATCCTCTTGGAACCAAGTCCTATGCTAGTGAATCAGATAATTAGTGAGACATTTGGGAGGAAGGGATATCCCCTTGCCTAAACCAGCCTTAGGTAATTTTGGGGATTGATGAGTGCAGAAGTATCAAGTTCTGAGAAATTTCTTTCCTATGTCTCTCATAATTAGCACAGCATTTTATTATTATTATTATTTTTTATCTGTCTCCCATAGCCATCAGGAATTGGCAGCCTCATTACAGATTCTGGCGAACTTGGATACAAACATCACGGCCTATGGAGCTAACCCTTTTGCGTCCCTCAAACCTGAACAGGTCTATTCCAACCCCAACAAGAAGCCAGTATACTGCAGTGCCTACTATATCATGTTTCTCGGAAGTTCCTGTCAGCTGGATAGGAGGCAACTGGAAGAAAAAGTAGATGGTGGGGTTTAAATAACTGAACCAGATCCTGACTGGATTCCTAGAAAATGGGGAGGTTGTAATGAAACTACTCCGCTGATGTCAGGTTGTTGCCGACTTTGAAATCCACTGTCTTCTAAAACTCATTACCTTGGCCAGGTAAAGATTCTAAGCTGAATGGGAGTTCCTATATGATATGACTCATTTCTAAGACATTAGCCACAAGTAACTTCTAGAGAGAGGGTTAGATTTAATATGTGGCAAGATGCCCTGCTATGTCTTTCCAGCCTAGAATTTCCTTTGTGAGAAAGTTGTACCTTGAATCAGATGGTGCAAAGGAGAATGGCACCTTATTCTTTTGGAAAAGACTTTCTTGTTATTCAGCCATCTGGGCTGAAAAATTAAGAGGTGTTGATGACCTGAAGTGGTACATGAATGGGCAGGTCAGAGAGGCAGTTGGGAACATGGGAGAGGTTGTGAGGATTGGTATATTGTTTGATAGACCTGGAGTTTTCTAGATAAATATCTTATTTTCTTCTTTCCTATAGGGGTGTTATGACCCTAGAGCAGCTTTTTGCTTGGTGTTATATTTAAATATCCCAGGGTACATCAGGCTTTAGTTGAATAGACTGGAATTATTTGTTATTACCTAGTCTGTACCATAATAAACTCTGTTTGGGGCTTCTTAAGTCACTTGTTGTATCCTTTTTCCTATTCACTGGCAAGTATTACTTGTCTACTCAGAACATCTCAAGACTGGAGGTTTCTCTTTTGCCAAAAGAGTTATTAACACCAGCTCTCTGGGCCTGCTACTGTGCCACATACTATCTCATGCCTTCCTTCTTGTATCACAGTCTCAAGATGAGGATATTCCTTAAAATAGTCATTTCTATGACCTTGCCATGACCTCAGCCTCCCGCCTCCAACCCTAACACATGCATATCCATTCTTACTGCTCACTCTGAGAGGGGTAATATTAGAATTCACATATTCATTCAAAGTATGGAATTAGTACCTACTGTGTGAAAGCTACTGTATTACAGCTCTGGAGAGATACAAAGGTGAATGGGAGATGGACCTTATTTTTAACCTAGGAAGGGAAGTAATACATATACTTAGATAATCTCTATTATAAGATGTAATATGGAATAAGAACCATGAGAGAGGCTTGTTTTCCTAAGATAATAGAGTGAAAAGAGAGATCACTAAGTGAATAGTGAAGATTTTGTGAAGTAGAATTTTATTAAACAAATGGAGGACAGGTCATTTCAAATGGAAGGAACAACAGGAATAAAAGTTCAGAAGCAGAAAAGAATAGGAGGTATTTTAGGGTGCTTTGGGGAGATGAGTATACATTCAGTCTGGAAGGTATATTGAGACCAGACTATAGAAGGAGCATAGCTTACTGGTCAGCTTTAGATTTACATAGATATGAGTATGAATACTGGAGCAACTACCAAATATGTTTGTGTATGTGGGAAAACTAAATTTGTCTAAGTTTCCTTAATTTCCTCATCTATGAAGTGGGGATGATGCCTAGTATTAAGTTACATTAAGAGTTAAATGAGGGGCGCCTGGGTGGCTCAGTCGGTTGAGCGTCCGACTTCGGCTCAGGTCATGATCTCACCTTTCCCAAGTTCGAGCCCCGTGTCCGGCTCTGTGCTGACAGCTCAGAGCCTGGAGCCTGCTTCAGATTCTGTGTCTCCCTCTCTGTCTGTGCCCCTCGCCCCGTTCATGCTCTGTCTCTCTCTCTCTCTCTCTGTCAAAAATAAATAAACATTAAAAAGATAATAATAATAATAATAAACAAAAACATTAAAAATTAAAAAAAAGAGTTAAATGAAAATGTTTACAAAATTGGAAGACTCACACATTCCAATTGGAAAATTTACTACAAAGCAATAGTAATCAAGACAATGTGGTACTGGCCTAGGATAGATACATAGATAAATGAAATAGAATTGAGAAGCAAGAAATTCTTAACATTTATGATCAATTGATTTTTGACAAGAGTTACAAAACAATCCAATAGGAAAAGAATAGATTTTTAACAGACAGTGTTGGAACAACTGGATTCCACATGTGGAAGAATGAAATTAGACGCCCCCTCCACCCACACACAACAGGAAAAAATTAAATTTTATCAAAGACCTAGATCACTAAAACTATACAACTCTTAAAAGAAAACATAGAGGTAAATCTTCATGAAGTTGGATTGGGCAATAGCTTCTTAAATATGACAGCAAATGTATAACCAACCAAAATAAAAATAGATAAATTAGACTTTATTAAAATTAAAAACTACTGAAAAAGACACCATCAAGAAAATGTAAAGAATGGGAGAAAATATTCACAAATCAATAATCTGATATCCAGAACATATACAAAGAAATGTTACAACTCAAAAGAACAAATAACTCAATTTAAAAATGGGCAGGGACATCTAGGTGGCTTAGTTGGTTAAGTGTCTGACTTTGTCTCAGGCCATAATCTCATGGTTCAGGAGTTTGAGACCTACTTCGGGCTCTCTGTGGTCAGTGTGGAGCCTGCTTTGGATCCTCAGTCTCCCTCTCTTTCTGCCCCTCCCCTGCCTCTCTTTTTTTCTCTCTCTTTCTAAAAAATAAAGTTAAAAAAATGGGCAAATGATCTGAATAGATATTTCTCCAAAGAAGATGTACAAATGATCAGTAAACACATGAAAATATGCTTAACATCTTTTGTTACGAGGAAATACAAGTTAAAACCATAATGAAATGGCACTTCATCCATTAGAATGACAATAATCAAAAAGATAGAAAATAACAAGTGTCGTGATGTAGAGAAATTGTAACCCTTATACACTTGTCATGGGGATATAAAATGGTGCAGCCATTTTGGAAAAGAGGCTGGCAGTTCCTCAAGAAGTTAAATAATGAGTTACCATTTGATCCTGCAATTCTGCTCCTTGATATGTACCCACGAGAAATGAAAGCATGTGTACAAATTGTCATAGCAGCATTAATAGCCAAAAGATAAAAAGCCAAATGTCCATCACCTTATGAATGGGTAAATGTGTGTCCATGTAATGAAATATTTGGCCTTAGAAAGGAATGAAGTACTGATTCATGCTACAACGTGGATGAAGCTTGAGAACATGTCCGTTGATGTTCATGTTAAGTGAAAGAATCCAGTAACAAAGACCACATAGTATATATGGAGATGACAAACAAACATACAAAATTTCAGATTCTTTTAAGTGATACAAAGAAAATATAATAATGAGTGTATAACTGATAGTGGTGTTGGTGGCAATGGTGACTACTAATGCTACAATGTTTAGGGAATACCCACCTCTCAAGAGATGGATGACATTTGAGATGATGCAGTGGAGAACATTCCTAGTAGAAGCAATAAGTATGAAGATCCTAAGAATCTCTGATGTGTTTGGGCACAAGCTTGCCCAAACAAGCTGTTTGTCTGGACATAAGGCCCATTTGACCAGCTTTTAATGATTGAGAAAGAAGGTGAAGACGGATGAGATCAGAGAGGTAGGCAGGGGCCAGACTATATAGGGCCTTTTGGACCATGGCCAAGAGCTTGGATTTTATTCTGGTTCCATTGGAAAACTATTGGAGGAGTTGAATTAAGAAAATGACATGACTCTATTCTTTAGAAAAAAAAAAACACTTTAATTCAAGAGTTTCTTAATCTCAGCGCTCTTGACCTTTGGGGCAGTATAATTCTTTGTTGAAGGGGGCTGCCTAGTGCATTGTTGAATGTTTAGTAGTATCCCTGATCTCTACCCATTAGATATTGGTAACACCTTGCCTCCCCCAGTTGTGACAATCAAAAATATCTCCAGACATTGCCAGATGTCTCCTGGGGGGCAAAAATTGCTGCTTTAACTGTACAAAAAATATTTAAATATTAGACTCTGACATAGTGGAATGTTCACGTTTGGGGAAGCATAATGTCTCCTATTTCACATGAACTCTGGTCCATATAATGGCCTTCAGACTTGTTTTTTTTCCCCCAAGTTTTTTGGCTTTTTTAAAATTTTATTTTTAGGTAATCTCTACACCCAACAGATTTTGAATTTAAACCCCAAGAGTCACTTGCTCTTCCAACTGAGCCCACTAGGGGCCCTTGATTTGTTAAGTTTATGTGGTTGAATACAAGTAAGTTACATGCTCATGTGCTATGACTCCACTGTTAAATATACCACAGTGGACATCTGTAAGAGGTCTATTTGGGCACAAAAAGGGAGTAATTATTTACCTAAGGGAAAGTAAGGAAAAGGACAAGAAGGTCAGGAAAAGTTTCTTGAAGCAGGAAGGAGGCATGCGATCTTTGAATTGAGTCTTAATAGATGAATAATTGTTAAAAAGCAGGCAGTACTTTCTAGGCAGAGGAAGCATGAGGAAGGGCTCTTCGATCCTTGAGGTACTGTGTGTCAGGAAAGAAGGGCTAGTTGAAAGGATAAAGTGGGAAATGTGGTAGTGTCTGAACAGGCTATTGGATTTTGGAGCTTATAGCTCAGGAAAATGGGCTGGAAATAGACGATTTGAAAAATATCCTCTTAAGGTGATAGTTAAGGCAGAGGAAGAGGTGGGGACAAAATCAGCAAGGAAAGAGTGTGGGACAAAGAAGAGTAGGGACAGTCTGGGGCACCTGGATGGCTCAGTCAGTTTAAGGGTCAGACTCTTCCTCTGGGCTCAGGTCAGTGATCTCACAGTTCATGGGTTGGAGCCTGTATCAGGCCCTGCACTGCTAACGTGGAGCCCATTTGGGATTCTCTTTCGCTCATTCCGTGTTTGCGGGCTTTCTCTCTCCCAAAATAAATAAACATTAAGGAAAAAAGTAAGGACAGTATCCTTAGGGAATAAGGTCTGGATGGACAGAGAGGTCCATTATTTGTCAAGAAGTCAGACTGGTAGGAACCGGGGAATGAATGAATCTGAATACCCAGAGTGGTGTGCAGTTTTGTTTAAATTTTATCCAGTTGCTTGAACTTCCTCGAAGACCTCACTTCACTTAACATTTTGGGGCTAAGTATATTTTGCTGTTCCCACTTAAAATTTAATTCACCCTATCTCACCCTTATGAGGAAGCTTTTGAGTAGAAAAGCCTGAAGAGTAAGTACACCTGAAGTTGGTGTGCTCAACTTAAGTGTGCGTTAGAACCACCTGGAGGGCTCGTTAAACAAATTGCTGGGCTCCACTCCTAGAGTCTGGGTCGCAGGGAGGGCGGTATACCAGAGGCGGAGAGGCTGCACCTGGCCTCCCAGTCGCGGCCGTGGTCAGCCGCGGGTCACTGAAAGCGCTCCGGGTTTCCTCAAAACCGCTGTGAGCCCCAACGGGACTGGGGATGGTCTTTGGGACCGAGAAACGTGATAAAACCGGCTGGTCCACCTGAAGGGAGTGTCTCTTCCCACAGGTGGAGCTGTGAGGCGCGGACTCAGCGAAAGCGCGAGCCGGGCGGAGCCGAGTACCGCCCCCTCCTGCTCCAGGGGTGTTCCCAGCCGCCGCAGCTCTCGTAACGGGCTCGGGCGGCGGCCGCGGCGCCCCGCCTTCCCGGCCCCGCCCCCGGCTCCATCTTGCTGGCGACCAGGGTTGGGCTGTGACGCTGCTACCCCCGGTCAGGTGAGTGACGGCGCCCCCTACCCTTCCTGCCCCTGTCCCCGCGTCTCCTCGCTCAGGCCCGCCCTGAGGCTAGCGGTGCGGGAGGTGGCGGCGTCCCGCGTGTGTCCCCGCAGTAGGGCTCGGTGGAGGTGCCCGGTGGGCCTCCGGGATGGCTGGCGTCTCGGCGTCTGTGTCTCGGGACCTGGGCTTACCGGCGGGGGCGTCGGGCGAAGGCGCATTGGGGTGGGATAGGCCAGGCGGCCGGCCAGCCGGGCGGGAAGGCGAGAAGACCTTTCGCCTTCCTTTTGGGCCACTCGGCTGTCACGAGATTAGAGGGAGCAGTGACACCCTGCGCTCAGGCAGATGACCACAGGTGGAGGGAAGTGAGAGGATGACCCTGCTGAAGCGACCTCAAGGGGGGCTGAGTAGGGAAACCAGCGAGAAACACCGAAAGCTGGCTGGTGACTAGACTTTCCGGTGACACAGCGAATTTAGGGAAGCTTGGGAAATTTGTACCCAGCTTAGTGAACCGTAGGACAGAATGCCTACGCCTAAAATTGTACATAGGCTAAGGTTTATAATTCTTGGAAACTATTCTAGGAAATAGCTGTCCAGGTTTGATTCCTGTTCCCTGAACAGCAGCAAACGTGATTAACAGCCCGTCCTGAGCGAACACTTGCAATACAGAGGGAGAGGGCTGATGTCCACCATAAAGTGACAAATGAAAAGTCGTCCAACTGCCTTTAAACTCGCTAGTATCTTCTATCAGAGAGCTGATCTGATAAAGTAATCTGTCCTGATTAGAGCTTAATGAGTTACCTTTCAGGCAGGTAAGGAGTTCCAAGCACTAGATAGGAAAGAGAATTTTAGCCACTCCAAACTTAAGCGGCTTTTTATTCCTCGCTGGTGATGGCTGCCTACCCTGTCCAGGAAGTCATGGCTGGCCATGACTCTAGTTCTTTATCCAGTGGCCCTTGCTGACTGATTTAAATAGTTCTTGCCGACCAAGAGGCAAGTTTTGGAAAATTGTAGTATCTCCTGTTGGCCATCTTCATTTGCCCTTCCTGCTCTGTACTTGTTTCAAAACTCAGCAACAGCTGCCTCTTGTGTTCCTGGGCTTGAAGCCATCTTGAGACTCCTATAGTGAGACCCACCCCTTTTAGTAGCTGACTCACTGGGTGGAGATTGTTTGGAGAACCAAGAATGATTTCTAGTCTTTTAAAAGTAGTTGCTGATGGAGAATGATTAAAAGGAAGTAAAAGCTCTTGTTTACCATTATAGTCTTATTATTCTTTGGGCAAAATGAGTAATTTGTTGAGTCACCGTAGGGTTTAAGTTTTTACAAAAGCTTTTTAAATCTAGCTTTTGAGTAGATGATACATGCATGACTCCAGAAGGGCTAAAGATACATTGAAAATTAAGCCTCCATGGGGAGGCTGGGTGGCTCAGTCAGTTAAGCGTCCGACTCTTTTTTAAAAAATTTTTTTACTTGTATTTATTTTGAGAGAGAGAGTGCGAGTAGGGGAGGGGTCGAGAAAGAGAGACACAGAATCCAAAGCAGGCTCCAGGCTCTGAGCTGTCAGCACAGACCCTGATGTGGGGCTCAAGCTTATGAACTGTGAGATCATGACCAGAGCTGAAGTCAGATGCCCAACCAACTGGGCCACCCAGGCACCCTTGTCTAACTTTGCATTTTGGTTTACTTAATGATCTCAAGGTTCCTGAGTTTGAGCTCCATGTCGGGTTCTCTTGGGATTTTGTCTCTCTCTGTCCCTTCTCCTGCTTGCGAGCACGCTCTCAAAATAAATATTAAAAAAGAAAAAGACTGTAGAGATAAGACTTTGTCACTGGAACAGTTCTTGAGATTTAGAAAAATTTAAGTTATTTATGTAGTCTTTGTTACTGTAACTACTTTTACTGACCTAAAATTACTATTAACTTTCTCATAAACTATGATCAGATTTTTCCCCCTTTCTTTTGACACCTCTTTTGCCCTTGGTCCATCTGACTATTTCTAAGATGCTGTTATCTCTCTCTACTCCTTATACCAACCATACTTCTGTTCCTATTTTTACAACTGGGACTTAGGATTCCAAATGATTATTTTAGAACTAACTGGATCAGTTTTCTTATTTTTATTATTAACTTGCAACTTTGACTCAATATATGCCCATTCATTCTCAATTTCCTGTTTTTAGTTTCTTGTGCTTATGTTATAAAGAATACTGTAGTAACTTAAATTTATTACCTCATTTTCCTGTACTGTGTACTCACTTTATTATTTTTTAAATGTTTATTTATTTTGGAGAGAGCACACAAGCAGAGGAGGGGCAGAAGGGAGGAGTACAGAGGATCTAAAGTGGGCTCTGAGCCACTCAACCAGTTGAGCCACCCAGGTGCCCCAATGTACTGTGTACCCAAAAGGCAGGATACTTTTCTCCCTCATCTTTCTGTCAGCACCTAGGACAGTACTTATTACATAATGGGCTTTCATTATGTTGAATTGGATTTTTTGGGGTTTTGATGTAAATGAAATACATAATCATTTACAGCCATAATGGGGAGAAGAGCCAGAACACTTTGAAAAATGTGAAAATTAGATGATAATCCAGAATTACCAAAATATTCTGGTACCAAAATATGATTTCAGAGACCATCAGCATCATCTGGAGGCCTAGTTACAAATGCAGAATCTAATGCCCCATCTCAGAACTGCTAAAACAGTCTCCATTTTAACAAGATCCTCAGGTCATTTACGTACATATGGTACATATGTACATACATATTGTCAGCACCTGAGCACCTGGGTGGCTCAGTCGGTTAAGCGTCCAACTTCGGCTCAGGCCATGATTTCATGGTTTGAGGGTTCGAGCCCCACCTGGGACTCTGTGCTGACAGCTTGGGGCCTAAAACCTGCTTCCAATTCTATGCCTGTCCTGCTCACGCTCTCTTTCTCTCAAAAATAAATAAACGTTAATATTAAAAGTACTATTTTATCTTGTACATTGTACATTCTTCAAAGAAGGGAGAGAGACGGGGCGCCTAGGTGGGTCAGTCGGTTGAGCTTCTGACTTCGGCTGAGGTCATGATCTCATGGCTTGTGAGTTCGGCTCCACATCAGCCTCAGTGCTGGCAGCTCAGAGCCTGGAGCCTGCTTCAGATTCTGTGTCTCCCTCTCTCTGCCCCTCCCCCACTTGCACTCTGTCTCAAAAATAAATACACATTAAAAAAAAGGGAGAGAGAAGATTTGAGCTGGATAAGTCAGGAAAGGTGAGTGAGCCTAGGCATGAGGGCCAAGTCATTTAATAATAGTGGCTTAAGGAACAGCACAATGGGAATGGTTTAAGTGGTAGAGATTTCTCATTGGAGGTTAGGTATTGTTAAAAGCTAAAATGAATAGATAAATTAGAGCCAGTACTAAGGAGACCTGAATTTCAGGCCTAAAAATTTTCATTTGATACTCCAGCAGTAGTCTTTGAGGAGGTTTGACCTAAAGACTCACATGCTGAAAGACGAGCGTTTTAGGAAAATTCTTCTAGTGATGGTGCCCAGGAAGATTATAAGTGTGAGAGTATATGCAAGACATAAATAGAAAAGTAATTTTACTAAAATAGGTATTAGGTGATGAAAACCTAGTCTAAAGGATATGGCCATGAGAATAGAAATGACAGGAAGAATAGGAGAGGCATTGCAAAGGAGAAAAAGGAACCTATTGGGTTACTTACTGTACTTAGGTAATTTAAGTAGTGGTACTAGTGACAGATATGGGATTTTTTTTTCCAAGTTTCTATTTAAATTCCAGCTATTCAACATACAGTGCAATATTAGTTTCAGGTGTAGAATTTAGAAATTCATCACGACAGCTGGTGTTCATTACAAGTGCCCTCCTCAATACCCATCACCTTTTTAACCCATCCATCCACCCAACTTCCCTCTAGTAGCCATCAGATTGTTCTCTACAGTTAAGGTATATTCTTGGTTAGGTACGGGATATTAAGATCTGGTCGGGAATGATGAATATTTAATTCCATACCAATACTGAAGGCCTCTTAACTGGACTCTATCTTAACCTACTTTTTGTGTTTTGATGACTGTCTATCTTAAAATTATATACTATCTTTTGCCTTGCGTGTGACATTGTTGTTCAGCTTCCCTACCAATGTATCCATCACCTTTAAAAAATTTTTTTAATGTTTGTTTATTTTTGAGAGAGAGAGAGAGAGACGGAGTATGAGCTGGGGAGGAGCAGGGAGAGAGGGAGACACAGAATCCAAAGCAGGCTCCAGGCTCCGAGCTGTCAGCACAGAGCCCAATGCGGGGCTCAAATTCACAAACCGTGAGATCATGACCTGGGCTGAAGTTTGACCCTTAACTGACTGAGCCACCCAGGTGCCCCTATCCATCACCTTTTAAAACTTAGTTTAAAGCTTTGATAATTCTGTTAGTCTCTAATCTTAGTACGTGTTTTATGGTAGATGCTACATAAATGATAATTTGTCTTTATATAAATAGATACATTTGTCAGGTATATTATTTGATTACCAATAAATTTTTAGATATATATTTTTAAATATTTATTCTGAGAGAGAGAGGGAGAGCACAAGGTGTGGGGGCAGAGAGAGAGAGAGGGAGATAGACCATCCCAAGCAGGCTTCGAGCTGTCACCACAGAGCCCAGTGTGGGACTTGAACTCAAGGACCCTGAGATATGACCTGAGCCGAAACCAAGAGTCAGCTGCTTAACTGACTGAGCCATCCAGCCACCCCTAGATGTTTTTTTAAGAAGGAAATCTTGCCATTTGTGACAACATGGATGAATTAATTTTTTTTTTAAGTTTATTTATTTAGAGAGAGAAATAAAGCTCATGGGTGCACGAGTGGAGAAGTGGCAGAGACAGAGGGGGAGAGAATCTCAAGCACCTTCCTCAACTGTCTGCTCCGAGCCTGACGTGGGCTCTATCCCACAAACTATGGGATCATGACCTGAGATGAAAGCAAGAGTCAGATGCTTATGGTTAAGCCACCCAGGTGCCCCACTGTTTTAGATATGAAATGGTATTGTTTTGAATATTTGTTCTCCCCTCTATTTGCATTTCTTTTACGTTAGTAGGGTTTTCTTTAATTGCAAAGGGCATTTACGCTGTACATATATACGTACATATTTCTGGTTTTTGGGTTCACATTGGCTGCATTTGTTTTACATGAATGGTCTTTAAAAACTTTTTTAATGTTTATTTATTTGAGAGAAAGAGAGAGCGTGCGCGCATGCTAGCTGAGGAGGTACAGAGAGAGAGGGAGACACAGAATCTGAAGCAGGCTCCAGGCTCTGAGCTGTCAGCCCAGATCCCGACGTGGGGCTTGAACTCGGGAACAGTGAGATATGACCTGAGCCGAAGTCAGAGGCTTAACTGACTGAGCCACCCAGGCGCCCCTATATGAATGGTCTTCTAAAAAAAAAACAAAAAAAAACTTTATTATGGAAAAATTTTAAATGCACAACTGGACAGAAGAGTATATTGAATACCCACATACTTGTATAATCAACTCATGATGTTCTAGTTTCATATATACTCCTGTACAACCCTTTCATATTTTTTCGAAGTGATTCCCAAACATATTTTATCTATAAATATTCAGTGTGTATCTCTAAGAGCAGATGTTTTACAAAAATCATTATACCATTATCAGACCTAAAGAAGTAGTAATTTCTTAACATCATCAGATGTTCAGGTTATTGTTTGCATTTCCAAATATAAATGCGCTCCTTTTGAAGAAAATAACTCAAACTCTGGTGTAGACTGCAGTTCCCAAAAGATATTTCCTGAGTCATGTTTGCTGATCAGAATACTATCAAATCTTGATTACCATATATTATCAGAGAATAGATAATCAATGTATGATTGCCTCTTTAATTCCAGATTGGCTGCATTCTGCCACCACACCTTACTTTCTTTTGCCACCAGTTAGAGAATGTATACTAATTTTAAAATTAGTCTAAGTCTTGGGGCACCTGGGTGGCTCAGTTGGTTAAGCATCCGACTTTGGCTCAGGTCACGGTCTCACAGTTAGTTTGAGCCCCACATTGGGCTGTCTATATGCTCAGAGCCTGCTTTGGATCCTCTGTCTCTCTGTCCCTCTCCCGCTCTTCTCTCTCTCTCAAAAATAAACATTTAAAAGATAAATAGATAAAGTTAGTCTAATAAAATTGGATAAATGTAATTGTGTTAGCAAATGTTGAGAAAATGTGTAGAGAGATAACTACACAAGGCTATTTGTAGCATTGTTTGTAAAAGACTAGAAACTACTCAGATGTCTCCTATTAAGTAAACTATGGAAAGTCCTGAAAGTGGAATACTACGTAGTTTTTAAAAGGAATGAAGACTATATCTGTATTCGGCTGTGAGTGGTCTCTGTAATAAAAGAAAAAAACCAAGTGAAGAAACAGTGTATGTGTTTGCTAAATTTTATCTAAGAAAGGAGTGGGGATATAAATATATACATATCAGCTTGTATATTTTAAAAAACAGATGTATAAGCCATAGGAATAGTGGTTACATATAAAAAGAGGGAATGAACAGGGATAGAAGCTAATATCTTTCTGAATATATCTTGTTTTATTGATTTGACTTAGGACCAAGAAAATGTTTTATGTAATTATAAAATGAAACTTAAAAAAAAATAGGCTTCATACTCACTGTGGGGCTTGAACTCAGTCCTGAGATCAAGAGTGGCATGCTTTACTGAGCCAGCCAGGTCCCCTAAAGTAATCTTTAAAAATCAAAAGCACAGTGAAAGAGATGGACCAAATATATATCACACTGGTAGCCTACCTATGTAGGAATTATTTTATATGTCTTTAAAACGCAGTAATTTGTGCATTCATAGTGGGATATATCCCAGTGTAATGCTCTGAATGTGTTTTCCTTGAAGGTGACAGTATTTGAAGGTGAGGCCTTTGGGAAGTGCTAATTTAATGAAGGCAGAGCCCTTATGAATGGGATTAGTGCCTTACAAATGAGTCTCCAGAAGGATCTCTTCCCCTTGTGCCATGTCAGGACATAAAGAGAAAGCACCAGCTATCAACCAGGAAGAGAGCCCTCACCAGAGACTTTGATCATGTTGGCAGTTTGATCTTTGCCTTCCAGCCCCTAGAACGTAAGCAATAAATTTCAGGTATTTTGTTATAGCAGCCCATATGGACTAAGACACCCAGAGACACCCCTCCCCCCCAAATTGCAAAAAAAAATTTAAGTTTATTTTGAGAGAGAGAGCAAGTGGGGAAAGGGCAGTTAAGAAGCAGAAACAGAATCTCAAGCAGGTTCCACGCCATCAGCATGGAGCCCGATGCAGGGCTCAAACTCCACCCACTGTGAGATCATGAAGTGACCCAAGATCAGGAGTCAGAGACTTAACTGACGTACCATCCAGGTGCCCCACAAAACAGAATTTTTAATTGCTTTTAGTAATCATGTTGTTGTAGCAATATGGGTATTCATATTAATTTCCTCTGGCTGCTAGAAGCCAAAAGTCCAAAATCAGTGTCTCTGGGATGAAGTCAAGGTGTTAGCAAGGTTGCACTCTCCAGGAGGCTCTAGGGAAGAAATCTGTTCCTTGTATCTTCCAGTTTCTGGTGGATGCCAGCATTTTCCAATACCTGCCTCCGTAGTTATATTCCCTTCTCTTCTGCTAAATTCCCTCTATCTCCTTTTTACAAGGATACATACGATTGCATTTAGGGCCCACCTGCATACTCTAGATAGTCTCCCCCAAGGTCTATAACTTAATCACATCATTTTTGCTAGGTAAGGTGATACTCAAAATTCCAGGGATATCTATTGGAAAGCAATTTCAGTGTAAGGGAAAATATATATAAATAGAAAATAAAATCACTTAAAAACACTCTATAATTCTAAAATTGAATTGGAAATATCAATATGACTGTTTTCTTTTTTTAAAAAAAGTATTACCCTGTCCCATACTGAAAAGGCCTAGAGAAACCATGATCACTAGCAGCAGTAAGCACTGCTAGTACTCCAGTTGTAATTTCTAAACATCAGTCATTTACCAGCAAAACTGATCAGGGCTCGAAGAGTAGACTGATTCTAGGTCTGAGGCAAGAAAAATACAGAATGAGACTGGAATATCATATGATATAAAATGGCAAGAAAGTCACCCCAAATGTCTGGGAGATTGTGTCAAAACAGTGTGTCAGGCAATATAAAAGTCTTCCCTTATATACTTCCCTTATACTGGGTGCCTCAGTCAGTTAAGCATCTGACTGTTGATCTCAGCTCAGGTTTTGATATCAGGGTCGTGAGTTCAAGTCCCGCATTGGGATCTGTGCTGGGTGTGGCGCCTATTTAAAAAAAAAAAAAAAAAAACTCTTCTTGGCCAAAGATGGGAGAAATTGAGCATTAATAAGAATAATAACTGCAGTGGATTGAAATGTATCAAATATGTTTATGTTCTTGAATTCATATTGATACTTCAACATTTGTCATCTTGTTATGCTATGGAACCAATTCATTTTGAAAACTGGTAAGTGAAGAGAAAAAGCAGTCTATATATTTCAGGAAAACCATAGAGTTGATAAAGGGAAATTTCTTAAGGATTCCAGATAATTAATGAAGAAAAAATGATAGAATTAGATCTACACATTGATTATCAGCCACAAAAAAGAAAGACATCTGATCATTAGGTGTTGTCTGGCAGAAACAAACAAAACAATATTTTTGAGTATTTGTGCCAAAAAAGAAATCTTAATCTGATCAAGCTTCTAGATCTGACTATAAATTTATAGGAAATAACTTTTAAAGATTATTATGGAGATTCAGTTGGCAAATCCAGATAGAGGGATATTTCAGGACAAATTCTCTGGTTCCTTCAACAAATAAACTGCACTGAAAAAAATGAGAGAGGAGGCGTATAGGCTAAAGACATTTAAGACACAGGCCAGCTGAGTATTTGTATACTGATTTGAACAGCCAAACTGTAAAAAAATATTTTGAGACATTTGGGCAAATTTGAACACTGGATACTTAATGATATTAGGAAATTATTAAAATTTTAAGATACAATATTGGTAAATGACTATAATTTAAAAGAGGCCTCTCTTTACAGATAGTATATTGACCTACTTATGAGTAAAGGGATATGCTTGAGGATTTGCTTTAAAATGATCTAGGAAGGGTAGTGGTTGGGTTACAAATGAACTGGATTACCTATGACTTGACAGTTGTTGAAACAACATGAAGTTATGTGAACATTCATTATATTAGGTTGAACCACAAGAAATTTATATGTTAAAACAGTTGAATTTCAGTAATACCATGTAGTTCAATCTAACACTATTCCAAAATCTTTCAAGTTTTCTATAATAAATAAGTACAAAATAAAAAAATAAATATTTAAAAGATAATTGGAAATTTGAACACTGACACATTGAAGATATTATGGTTATATTTTAAAAATAGTCCTGGTAAAAAAATATGTTTTTAGAGATATATACGGAAGTATCTATAGGCTAAAATGGTAGAATATCTGGGACTTGCTTCGACAGCGTGGTGGGGAATGAATGAGTGTATTGAAAAAACAAAATTGGCCGTGAAGTCATAATTACTAGAGCTGAGCGTTGAGTCTTTGGGATTTCTTAAACTTTTTACTTTTAAGTTTGAAACTTATTAAGAAGTTTATAAAAAGGTATGTGTGACTATAAAAATGTTAACTCTTAACCATTGTTTCCCATAATGTTATATCACTAAATAAGGGGATTTCTGTGGCATTTGGAAAGCATTTATTTTAATCTTTACATTTTAGTGTTACCTTCTCTTTGTGGCAAGAAACTGTTGCAAGTTTTCCACATATGGAAGTGATATAAAATAGATTTAAGTAGAAAATTAATTGGCTTAAAGACATTCCATAAATATTCCATAAATAATAGTACTGGTAGTATTAAGATATGACAAAAATTGTATCTACTATGCTATACTGACTCCATTGGTATAAATGGAGAAATGAAGAAGTATTTTATCAACTTTGCTTATACCTCTAATATTCACATGTTGAATGCCTGTCGGACTCTCTTGAAAGATCATAGATTTTGTATAAAACCCTTGATGATATGTATTTTCTAAGGACTTAACCCTTATAAAAAATTACAGAGGACCTTTTTTATTGTTACAGAATGTCATACCCAGGCTATCCCCCAACAGGCTACCCACCTTTCCCTGGATATCCTGTAAGTATCGCCACTTATGATAATAAAATAGCTCATGTGCTTGGAACAGGTGTTGTGTAGGACTAGCCCATGACAGATCTTACGCATATGCTAGAACAAGGGTCATAAACTCAGTTGCCCAGAGTTACTGAGTAGAATAAGTTTGTGAAGGCAGGAGTTGGGAGAACACGAGAGGGTACCTGCCTCATTCATGGAAAACCAGCAGCTACTCAGCCTCAGCCCGATGTGGCCATGCTGCGAAGCAGACTCAATGTTGCTGGATATTCCATTTCTTCAAGTAAAGTCAGATTTACGGATTTGATGTGAAATTGCCCCAATTTTTAAAATTGGGTAATTAATTTTTTTATGTTAAATGTTGTACGAGTCAATAAAACATGTATGTAAGCTAAATCCATCCATGAGTCACTGGTTTTTAACCTTTGTATTAGAAGGTTTAATAAGAAGGACTTGACTCAGAGATAACAAATTGCAGTGGATTAGAGGTCCCCACATTTGTAGTTCTGATACTTTTAGTGTTTGGAGACATTTTATAAATGTGCTGCTAAGTTCTGCCTTGTTGATATCTATACTATGAGGACTAAACTCCTAGCTGAGGCATTTAAGTAAGAATTATTCATTTTAATTTTATAAGTGTGTAAGGCTTCTTTCTAACAAAGGGAGGATAGAAAGAGGTCTATGCAGATTAATGATAATGTGTGATCCTTATGTAAAATGAATATATAGCTCTCCTGAATTTATCATAGGAGAGAAGAGAATTATGAATATGGTCCTAGGCCCCTGTATACTAAACTGGACTCTGGCTACCATTTCATTCATTATAGACTAATTTCTGAAACAGACAACCCAACATCCAAGCGACTTAATACAATAAAAACTCATTCCTTGCTTACTTTAGTCTCCTAGAAGTCAGTGGCGGGTGGGTGGTGGGGTGGGGTATCAAGGAGGCTTTGTTCCATGTAGTCTTTCAGGTTACCAGGCTCCTTCCACATACTGGCTTTATCATCCTTTAGTGCCTTGGATTCCTCTACTGGATTCTCTGCTTCCAGCTGGCAGATGAAGGAAAAGAGGAGGAGAGAGTGTAGAGGATTGGACAGGAGGTTTTTAGGGGCCAGACTGGAAGTGGTGTACATCACTTCTGTCTTTCTTCATTCACCAGTACTGTCATATGGTCCTACTTAACTGTAAAGGGGTTTGGGAAAGGTAGTCTAGCTTTGTGGCCAGGCAAGAAAGTTTAGTGAACATGTAACAATTTCTGCCGCTCTTAGACATCGTCTAGTCTGAACTGGGCTCCAAATGTCACACCCCATGGTGACCCAGGTCACTTTTTTGTTCCTATTATGTAACAGGTCCAGGTGTGTTACAAGAAAGCCATGAATTCTTCTCTTTAGGGTACAGAGCTATGTCTTTCTAATATTTCCAGGTGCTAGGAAGATAAAGAAACTAATGAGCTTTGATAGTTTTTCTTGAAGCCTTGAGGTTTCTAAAGAGTCTGGTTCTTACTCCCAAATAGAGAAACAGATCCCTCTTGCCTGATACAGGTAGAATTAAATGTAACTGAGTTCTGAAAAGCAATTAAGTGTCTTGACAAACTAGTGTACAGGTAAACTAGTACAAGATACCACAACTCTTAGTGGGACTTTCACTATGTAAAAGAAAATTTAGACCTTAACAGTTATCTCAGTGTATTTGTTTATTTGTTGTTTTGGTGGGTGTGTTTCTCTATGATCACATTCATATGGAAAATTTTCTGGTTTTTCAGCCTGCAGGTCAGGAGTCAACTTTTCCCCCTCCGGGTCAGTATCCTTATCCTGCTGGCTTTCCTCCAGTGGGAGGAGGTGCTTACCCACCAGCCCCAAGTAGTGGCTACCCTGGAGCTGGAGGCTACCCTGCCGCTGCAGGCTATCCAGCCCATGGAGGCTATCCTGGGGCCCCACCACCAGGGGGAGCTCCATCCTATTCTGGAGGTGAGTAACGGATTGTGGCATTAGTGATGATTTGGGGTTGCTTGTATCATTTGTCCTTCTCTCTCTCTCTCTGTCTATCTCTCTCTCTCTTTGTCCTTTTCATTCTTGCTTGTTTTGTATGAGGTCAGAGATGCTTTTAGCCTACTCTCTACCGAAGACCATAAACCTAGCTGGCGATATATAGAAGGGTTAAAGGTTCTTGGGGGTATGAAAGCTGGGAATATTCTCAAAAATTCTGTTGTGAAAAGAATTAGAATAAATGTCATAGTAATAAAGGGCCAGTATATAACAGTTTACTTGACTATTTCTAATCTTAGGAATTGATTATGATATTTCACTTAGCGTAATTGTGACCTTTAGGACAGCTTTGTCCAAAGGCCAAAAAGCTTAGCACTTTTTTTATTATAAGTTAGTCAGATGAATGAAGTAAAAATTTTTTAATTATTTTGTAACAGAGCAAGAGTTGGTAAATTGAATTTAGACCAAAAGAGACTGCTGTTATATCATTAATTGTATATTTTTTCCACTTTTCTTAATAGATATTTTCCAGAAGTTTACTCTTCAGTCATGAGAACTGTCACCATATTTATTCTTTTTTTCTAATTCCTCCAGGCCAAGGGTTCGGAGCGCCCCCAGGTGGAGCAGGCTTTTCCGGCTATCCACAGCCACCGTCACAGTCTTATGGTGGTGGCCCAGCACAGGTCCCACTACCTGGTAGGTACCAGAGAAAAACAGTAGTGTGCTACTTAAAATTTTTCGGTAGCCACTGAGAGAACTTAGTTAGGTTTGGGATAGCCTTCAGTACTTTTATATATAATTTTTTAAAAAATTTTAGATAGCGTGCATGGGTGGGGGAATGGAGCAGAGAGAGAAAGAGAGAAAGAAATGATTTAAAATACATGGTTTCATGAAATGCATTAATTTTTGATTAATTAGTTTAATCAGTAAGATGGAAATCAGGACCCACTTTTTCAATTACAAAAATTCTGTTTCAAAGCCAAAAAAACAAAACCTTCAGGAGCTTCCCTGCGCACTCCTGTACCACTGCTGAAACCTCAGAACTATGTCCTGGCATCCTTTCCAGAAGGAATCAGAATTTTAGTTTGGTTCGAGTGTTTTTTAAAAAAAAAAAAAAAAAAAAAAAAAAAAGGAGTTATTTCTTAGGAAACTGTGTAGGACGTGGAATATTTAAAAGGTTCTTGTGACCAAAGTTGGTTATAGAGTAGATAATTAAATAGTAATACAAAATTAAATAATTTAGTAATTAAAAATTAAATAATTTAGTAATTAAAAAATTATTCTGAATAACATGGTGTGAACGTTCTCATATGTTTCCATATTGATAATAATCAATGCTGTTTTGAAGTTAAATCCTGTAAGATCTGTTTACTGTATTTTTTTTTTTTTTAAACATGTAGGTGGCTTTCCTGGAGGACAGATGCCTTCTCAGTATCCTGGAGGACAGGGTCCTTACCCAAGTCAGGTATTTCTGCTCCTGTTTTTAAGTTTATTCCAGTTTAATTGGATAATGCCAAAGAAGGGCACCACTCTTGTGCTGACATTAGAGGTTTCCATGAAGCAGAGGATGTGGTCTTTTATAGTCACTTAAGATTCTGCTCTTTGCTTCTAGTGGACTTGATGATGTCTTTGGTCTCTCTGGTTTAAGTGGTGTCCTGATGACTTTAATAGGACAAGCATAGGTCCCTTCTCAAGGTGATGATACTTATAACTTTTCAGAGATTCACTTGGGTTCTTGGCATTGGTTTTAATTCTTCTTCCCTCACTGACAGTTACAACTATGAACATGGGTGACTGAGTAGTTGCTATTTTTGGCAGTGTTTGATAAAGCGTGGTTTTGTTTTCTACCTTTATAACTTTCCACTCTTTTTTCAGATCAGTACAGAATCCTTTCCTTCCTATCCTGTTTTCTCTCCTGTTTCTTTGGATTATAACACTGAAGTGAGTAAGGTTTTCTAATGTTTACTAATTACTATTTGTGCCTAC
Organism: Paguma larvata; assembly: GCA_030068075.1. Classification (NCBI taxonomy): domain Eukaryota; kingdom Metazoa; phylum Chordata; class Mammalia; order Carnivora; family Viverridae; genus Paguma; species Paguma larvata. The sequence continues at coordinate 66,942,208 of CM057837.1, forward strand.
GTGTCCCCTGTATGTGCCTTCTTTACTTTCTGACTTCTCGTGTATTGGTCTCTTACACTTTCTTTGAGGATTCAACTATATCTGTCTTATCATTATGTCCCTGTAGTGCTTGGCAGGGCTTTAGTCATAGTAGTCAATTAATATTTATTGACTTGATTGCTCAATAGCCCTAGGTCTCCCATGTATCAAGTCTTTGTCTCATCTCTGTATAGCCCCTTATTTTAATATTAAGTTTATTTTTAAATTTATATCTTATGCAAGTTACAAGGAACACAAGCACTATACTTTTATGCTTACCTTTATCTTGATTTTCTTATTTATTTCCATGCTCTTTAATCATAAAGATCTAGCATTATCAAGCTTTTTTTTAAAGCTGAGATAAGAGAAGGATTAAAGTATTGAAAGAAAAACACTTTAGCTATTTTCTGGCTTACTTTCTTGATTTGAGGAATTTGAGTTCCAGAGAGATTAAGAAATTTGTCCAGGACCATACACCTAGTAAAAGACTAAGCTGAGACTAGTTCTAGCTCTTCTGACTCTCAGACCAGTGGTCTCCTTGTTACATCATGCTGCTTTGCTGGTACTATAAATGGTATTCCCCCAAAGCACATAGGGAATTGCTTTCAATCCCTTTTTTTTTTTATTGTTGAAGTTGATCGTTAATCATATTATATATCTGTAGCTATTTTAATTATGTATGAGAATTTTGGTTATTTTAGCTTAAGCATGCACATAGTTTGAGAGACATGGATTTTATGACTAAGTATGAAAGAAGTTTTCAAATGTAAAACACTAAAAATGAAACACATCTATATACAACTCATGTGTAACAATTACTATCTTAAGACAGAACAAAAACCAGTAAGTGGAAGTTAACAGAGTGGTAAATTTTGGAAAATCTTTTAGATGGGAATGGAATAGGCTCCCTTGAGAGGAGTGAGCTCCCTATCACTGAAAGTCATCTGTTAGATGGTGTGTGTGTGTGAGTGTCTGTGTGTGTAGGAAGATGAAAATTTTTGTCTTAGTTGGGCATTTGGGCCAGTTCCTCCTGATTGACTCAATTTTGTTTTTCAGTGGGAAGGTTTGCTATCAAAAGGGTATCAAAGGGTAGAACTTTTGATTGCAGTGTGGGCTTTGTTGTGCTGAGAAATCTTCCCTGGTTTGAGTTTTGACCTCTAGAACATGGATCTTGATTTCTTTTAATTCAATATAGTATCTGGAGGATGATGCCAGTATTTTTGATGAATATTCACTTCAAACTTAGACTCTCAATAAAGAATAAAACAAATCTAGGGTGCCTGGGTGGCTCAGTCAGTTAGGCGTCTGACTTCAGCCTAGGTCATGATCTCACCGTCCCAAGTTTGAGCCCTGCATCGGGCTCTGTGCTGACAGCTCAGATCCTGGAGCCTATTTCAGATTCTGTGTCTCCTTGTCTCACTCTGCCCCTTCCCACTTACACTCTGTCTGTCTCTCTCAAAAATAAATATTAAGAAATAAAGAAAGAATAAACAAATCTATTTTTTCCTAAAGATGAAAAATGGAGATTTTGTTTTTTAAGAAAGAAGAAGATGACAGAAAATGAGGATCATCAAATCATAGATGTTGAGGATTAGTTTCTCTTAACTGTCTAGTCTAGTGTATTATAAACAAAGGCTTTTGCCCTACTTAGGATTTTAATAAAGGTGGTTATATCAAAGGAAACCTTAGTTTCTCGATACCATAAGGCTCATCTAAAGGCTTACGTTGAAAAAAGATTTATATTTGTATATTTGCTACAAGTAGAATTATTTCAGTTTTTTCTTAAAACCATTGTACAAATATTTGTCATTTGTTAGTTCTCTGCTTATATTCTTGCTTAGAAACTTGATAGTGCAGGATGGTTGTTAGATAGAAGAAAACATCGGTGTGAGAGTATCGGTATACAGTGGGAGAAGTTACCCTAAAAATGTTTAGGCCTAAAGATGGTCTGGTCCTCTTCTCCCCGCTTACTTTGCCCTGCAGTTGCTGGCATATTGCTTTATTCGTTGGGTATAAATAATTTTAAATGCAGTTTCCAGTTTCAGTTGCCTAAAAAACAATCAAATCATTTTATCTTTTCGAATGGTGTTGAATGCATCTTTAAATGATATTTTAGAGATAATGGGTTAAATAAAATATATTGTTAAAATTCAGTTTAAAAAGTGTAGTGGGATATCATCTCACTTCATCCCATCTCTGTTAAGCCCTGATTTGAATAGTTTAAGAAAACTATTGAAGGAGTGCCTGGTGGTTCAATCAGTTAAGGGTCTGACTGTGGATTGTGGCTCGAGTCATGATTTCATGATTTGTGATATTGAGTCCCGCATCAGGCTCTGTGTTGACAGCACAGAACCTGCTTGGGATTCTCTCTTGCCCTCTCTCAAAATAAATAAATAAACATTAAAAGAAAAAAGAAAACTATTGTTTTCTAGCTGCGTATTTTAAATTTTTTTTAATTTTGAAATAGTTTCAGACTTAGAAAAAAGTTTTAAAAACTATAGAATTCCTGAATACCCTTTACCCAGATCCTTCAGTGTTACCTTCTTATATAAACACAACAGAATGGTCAAAATCAGGAAATAACATTGATGTAATACTATTACCCAAACTGTAGATCTTAATCAGATTTTACCAGTTGTCCCAATAATGTGTTTTTCTGGTTCAGGATCAAATCCAGGATGAAACATTGCATTTATTGTCATGTCTTTTAAGTTTACTTGTTTTTTTTAATATTAATTTTAATTTAATTTCATTTGTTTTAGTAATCTGTATGCACAGTGTGGGGCTCGAACACTGAGATCAAGAATCACGTGCTCTACTGACTGAGCCAGCCAGGCACCCTTCTTAAGTTTCCTTTAATTTGACACAGTTCTTCAGTCTTTTTCGTTTATGACCTTGACACTTTGGAAGAGTACTACCAGTTATTTTGTAGAAAATTCCTTAGTTTGGGTTTGTCTGATATTTCTTCATGATTAAATTCAGGTTTGGCCATTTTGACAGGAGTGCCACAGAAATGATCTTGGATCTCCAGTGCATTATTATATCAGGAGGCACTTATTGTTGATTTATTCTGTTACTGGCAGTGACTAATTTTGATCACTTGTGTTTGCCAGGTACAAATTACATAAATATCTTGGTTCTCATTGTACTTTTACTCACTAATTTTAGCATCCATTGATGATTCTGGAAACCATTATTACTGTGGTATTTATTATAGTGATTTTTAAATTTCCCCATAGGTTTGTATTTTTATTTTTTATTTAAAAAATCTTTTTAAGTTTATTTATTTAGAGAGACCATGAGCAGGGGCGGGGCAGGGAGAGAGAGAGAGAGAGAATCCCGAGCAGTCTCCATACCATCTGTGCAGAGTTCGACACAGGGCTCAAACCCATGAAACTGTGAGCTCATAACCTAAGCCAAAATCAAGAGTCGGACACTCAACTGACTAAGCCACCCAGGTGCCCCAATTTGTATATTTAAAATATAGTCCCTGTTTTGCTTTCTGGTTTATTTCCTAAATAATCAATGAAGAATGTTCTACCTCCCAGAATCTCTAGTCAGTGCTTGCTTTCATTTTGTGCTTTGCTTATTACAAAAAGTTTTATTTCATGTTTTTTAATGTTTATTTTTAAGAGAGAAAGAGCATGGGCAGGAGAGGGGCAGAGAGGTGGGGTGGACAGAGGATCCAAAGCAGCCTCTGTGCTGACAGTAGAGAGCCCAACGTGAGACTTGAACTCCTAAACCATGAGATCATGACCTAAGCTGAAGTTGTACTCTTAACTGACTGAGCCACCCAGGTGCCTCTATTTCATGTTTGATAATGAGGGCCTATAGAGGAAATGGAAAGATACTGCCAAAATTTTATTGCTTATTTGAAACCTCATTGGGCAATTCAAGGTCTACCTAACTAAAGCCCTTATTATATTATTGTATCTATCAGTCTTATCTATCTATCTATCTGTATTTATTTTGATTAAGAGTGGTGAGAGTGGAATTTTTCCCTTGTTACCAGTCTCAGAAACCATCCAGTCTTTCTCCATGAAGTGTGAGGTTAGCTGTAGTTATTGTGCAGGTGCTCTTTTTAAAAATTTTTTAGTGCTTATTACTCGTTTTTGAGAGAGGGAGAGAACGCAAACAGGGTAGGGAGGGAGACACAGAATCTGAAGCAGGCTTCAGGCTCCTAGTTATCAGCACAGAACCCGATGTGGGGCTCCAACTCAACGAACTGTGAGATCATGACCTGGGCCGAAGTTGGATGCTTAACTGACTGAGCCACCCAGACGCCCTTATATCATTGTCTTTAAATCAGACACTGCTGCTCATCTCACACTATCCAGGGATCAGTCTCTTTTTTTCCTTCTATTCTACCAAGATGGAAATTGAGGCATAGGAAGATTGTGACTGATTTCACAAGCTTGACTTCTTGTCTCCTAAAAGTTTGGAGTTTAGCTGTCTTTTGGCAGGAGGGGGATCGGTCTTTCTTGCCTGTTCCAGAATGAACCCTGAAAATAAAATGCTCATATCCTTTGTCCTAAAACTTAAACATGGCCTCCTTGCCTAAGAGTGGTAACTGGGGAAGTCTTAAGTTGTCTTCTTGTCAGCAGAGAGTCCTGACTTTTTAAAAAGATTTATATTTCTTTCACTAAAGAAGTTGAACATTTTTACATTCCTCCCCCCACCCCGCAGTTTTATTGAAGTATAAGTGACATATACCATTGTATTAGTTTTAGGTGTACAACATGGTAATTTGATATATTTTTACATTATGGAAGGATTACCACAGTAACTGACTTGGAATTTATGCTTCTCTTTTCAGCCTGCCGCAATGACTCAGGGATGTCAAGGAACAGTCCGACCAGCTGCCAACTTTGATGCCATGAGAGATGCAGAAGTTCTTCGGAAAGCGATGAAGGGTTTTGGTAAGGAAAACAGGTTTTTATCTTATTTATAATTTCGAGTGATTGAATCTAAAGTAAAAATAAACTTTATATTATTAATCAAGTTTATATGTCCACCTGTGCACATACCTTAATTTAATCTGGCACCAGTCACCTGTAAAGCGACCAGGAGATGCCTCAAGGAGTACCCAGCACAGGCTTCGTTCTTACTGAACATGTATGGTTCTTCCAGGGACAGACGAGCAGGCAATTGTGAACGTTGTGGCCAACCGTTCCAACGATCAGAGGCAAAAAATTAAAGCAGCTTTTAAGACCATGTACGGCAAGGTATTTATATTTTTTTTCTTTTCTGGCAGTGGCCCGTAGACTCTGCCTTTATGTGAGGTTGGATACTATCTTTTTATTAGTGCTGGTGGTACAAAGTAGAGAAAGTTAGACTCCAGAGACCCCAGGAGTGGTGTGTTCACTATGTATTTCTCTTAAAAGCCTTTCTAATGATGGGGTAGTCCTTCATCTCGTAATCATATCTCCTACTGGGTCTGATATGTGATAGATGCTCAGTAGGAAACAGATTATGGCTCAGTAGGAAACAGATTATGGTAACTGATAATAGATAAATTTATATATAAAATAGATAAATAGTATAATAGTTTGGTTCTCAGTCTTCTCTTTACAGTGAGACTCAAGGCCTTAGTGTATAGCCCCTGTTTATTCTTGGTGTTTGGCATCATCTTCCACTCCTCTCTCTCCCTCTGAGTATATCCTGCATTATGCCTGCGTGGAACTTCTTGCCATTCCCTGCACGCTTCATGATCTTTTATCCCTCTCGGCTTGGTATACATTGTTCTCTTGGCCTAGAACACCTTTTCCTCTTTTTCTCCATGGCAAACAACTTCTTCAGGATTTGGGTTAAGTCAGCTTCTCGTGAAATTTCTCTCATTGCTCTGGGCAGAATTTAGCTGCTTCTCTCACTGTGGTCCAATAGCATTTTATAAAACCCCTGCTATAGCTGATCTCGCCGCACACTCCCCCAAACAGGGAGCTCCCCGCAGGCCAACCATGTCCTACTCATTTGTGCATTTTTAGCCCCAAGTACAGGAATGATAATAAATAGCTACTTAATAAATATTTGCTGAATGGATGATCAGTAACAAAATACATCTAAGAAGCAGTAACACTTTTTAGCCATAGAATCTTGCTGGAAAGGGGAAAACTAGGTAGCATTAGTTTGCCATTTAGATAGGAATCCTAAAACTTCCTAACGTTCTCTGGATCTAGTTTACTTTTCTCAGGTTCGTTGGTTGGTCCCACTTGACCTGTTTTACTCTGCCTTACCCTCCTTCCTTGGCCCAGGTCTGCTTCTTCAGTCTTAAAGCTAATTAAGCAACACAAACTCTAGGTTTCTTTTAGGGTTCAGCATCAGACTCGCTTCTCTACAGAAGTATTTTCCATATTATGAATTTCTTTAGTTCGTATATAGTCTGTGCTATGCTGTCCTGAATTTTCTTATATATCAGTTTAGAATTAAAACTAAATTCACAGCATATGTTTTTTTATTCTCAGTCATCCTTTCTCTTGGGTTCCTGTTAATTAATAAAAATACCATTCCTAGGTGGCTCAGTCGGGTGAGCATCCGACTTTGGCTCAGGTTCGTGGGTTCAAGCCCGGTGTCAGGCTTTGCTGTTGGCTCAGAGCCTAGAGCCTGTTTCTGATTCTGTGTCTCCTTCCCTCTCTGCCCCTCCCCTCCCTCAAAAATAAATAACCATTAAAAAAATCCTTCTTCTAGTGTGCTGTGGAGTTGTCTTTGATTCCACATTCTTCTTTATCAGTCATTGGAAACCTATTCAGTGACTACTCTATGCCAGGCACCGCTTTGTCCTAGCATCTGGTTATTGACTCTGTCTTGTTGATCTGATAGTAAAAGGGCTTTTTAAAAATGTATCTTCTATATCAAACTCACTACTCAAGTTCACTACCTACATGTTCTAATAGCCTAAATGTTCTTATCTGTAGCCTCTTTGTCATTGTAGTCCATGCTGCCTGTGGTTGCCATTTCAATGTCATTTTCTTGCATGAAATTTTCCAGTGGCTTCTCCCAGCATGCAGAATCAAATCCACATTCTTTAGCTTAGGTTCAAGGTAATAACCCCAGCATATTGTTATAACTCTCACTAATCTCTAAGGGTAGTCCCCTCTAACAAAATTGGTTGTCTTATTGGTTCGTTTAAAAGGCTTTGCTTGTTCTTGCGTCATACTGGTGACTCCTAACCTTAGCTGAGCATCATAATTTCCTTTCAGACTTAAAGACAAATGCAGAACCTCTGAGTATTTGTCCTCGACATCAATGTGTTCTCCCCTCCCGTCCCCTCTCCAAAAAATTCCACAGATGATTTTAATGCATAGTCAAGCCTGGGAACCATGTTGATGTTTCTCATTTGTGTTCCTCCTTCTTGCCTACAACGTCTTTCTCCTTCCTCTTTGCTTACTAATTTTACATACTCTTCAAGATCTGGACTAGAAGCTTTCTCTCTAGCCCACTTTAACCTATCTTGTTTCAGCTTTTTCTGCTGTTTATTTATGTGCTACTTAAGTACAAGCTGCCTTATGTTATCTCTTTTTAGGGGTTTACCTTATCTTTCCACAGAAGAACACAATGATGATTCCTACTTCCACACAGAATAAGAACAGTTTCTTATACTAAGTAAATATCTGCTTATCATTTTGTTAATTTGAATGATTTTTTATTTTGTATATCTGTACCTGGTATAGTGGTGGAACTATAGTAGGAATTTGTTATAGTTTATTAGTAGAGCGAATAAAGTACATCTGCCTTAAAATACAAACATTAAGGGGTGCCCGGGTGGCTCAGTTGGTTAAGCAGCTGACTTCGGCTCAGGTCACGATCTCACGGTCTGTGAGTTCGAGCCTCGCATCGGGCTCTGTGCTGGCGGCTCAGAGCCTGGAGCCTGCTTCAGATTCTGTATCTCCCTCTCTCTCTGCCCTTCCCCTGCTCATGCTCTGTCTCTACCTCTATGTCTCTCAAAAATAAATAAATATTAATAAATAAATAAATAATAAAATACAAACATTAAAAAAATATAAACATTAAATAAATGCATATATTTACTTGTTTCTTAGTATAATTCAAATTTGAAATTTAGGTTTTAATAAAGCAATTCAATTCCACTTTTGCATATATTTCTTAAATTTAAGCAGCACAGTTTTGAGAGCACACATACTTAGTTTGTATTTGTAATTAAACAGGATTTAATCAAAGACCTTAAATCAGAGTTAAGTGGAAATATGGAAGAACTGATCCTTGCCCTGTTCATGCCACCTACATATTATGATGCCTGGAGTCTGCGGAATGCAATGAAGGTACTTTGTCATTTACTTTGTATATTTTATACTATTTTAAAAGTGAAACCCCACCAATCATGGCAGTTTACAGTGACAGCTAAATCAGAACATTTTATCATATCGTATCTGAATAAACAGAGCTTTTTAAGTCTGGAGACCAAAGAAGTAGTTGATAAACTAGTAAGATTTAATTATTTTCTGCAATTTTGTTTTTCTTTTGTATAATTCTCACTTTCTTCATTTAACATAGGGGGCAGGAACTCAGGAACGTGTATTAATTGAAATTTTGTGCACAAGAACAAATCAGGAAATCCGAGAAATTGTCAGATGTTATCAATCAGAATTTGGACGAGACCTCGAAAAGGACATTAGATCGGATACATCAGGACATTTTGAACGTTTACTTGTATCCATGTGCCAGGTGGGTATAGTATGAATATATATTGACAGAGGGAACATTCTTCACTTCTTATTGTCAGCGAGCATTCTTTATTCTTTTTACTATTTAGCCCACTTGGAATCTTGCCATCTTTAAGAGGGGTAGCATAGAATCCAGTGTTCAGATTTCTTTGTAGTCACTATTGAGATTTATTTCTGCAGATCTAGCTTTGTAAGGGGTTAGAAATTAACCTCCTTAAAGTTACATGGAATCAGAAATCAGCTTGGTTCTTTGTCTTAGGTTGGGGATGAATTTCATACTTTTTTTTTTAAGTTTATTTTTGAGGAAAGGAGAAAGAGAGGCAGAAAGAGGGACAGAGGATCCGAAGCAGGCTCTGCACTGAGAGCAGAGAGCCCATGCGGGGTTTGAACTCATGAACCGTGACATCATGACCTGAGCCAAAGTCGGATGCTTAAGACGGAGCCACTCAGGTGCCCCTGAATCTCATAAGTGCAGCATTGTACTGCCAGTTAAATTGGACCATCAGCTGAAGCTGTGCAGGACTGCCACGGAAGTGCTGTAGGAGGTGACAACTGTGTAAGGAGAGCCAGAAATGCAGAAACATTTCTCAGAGTCCACAGTAATGTTGTGATCAGCACCTTCCTTATTCCGATTCCCCAGATGTGCTGGAGAAGTGATTGGAAAAAAATTCTCCAGATAGGGTATTTGGAATGATATCATATACACACTTAGAATGAGATGATGAGGGTCTATTTGAAAAGACCAGCACACTGATTCAGTGTCCGGGGTTATTGGCTACCCTGCTAGTATACAAGGTTGGATAGTCTTTGAGGGATAGGAAAACAGAGGTCAGGCTCTTCAGAGCAAAGGGAGATGGCTGCAGAAGACATAGTGTGCCAGAGCGAGTGAATGTGGAACTGGGAAAAGAAACCAAATGGGTGGGAAGAAATTGAATTTACCTACAATGGAATAACAGACTAGGGGAGTAGATTAGCATTTAAAAACAACAAGAAGAAAAACAACAGCAAGAAGACAAAACAGGAACAGGGATTTAATGCTAAAAAATGATTATTAAGACTTTACATGAGGGGCACCTGGCTGGCTCTGCTGGTAGAGCAATGGACTCTTGATCTCAGGGTTGTGAGTTTAAGCTCCACATTGGGCATGGAACCTACTTGAAAAAAAAGACTACATGAGGTGCCAAGTATCTTGATGCAGAGTTCAAGGCCCAGCTGTTTTACAAAGTAGAGAGACCTCTTAAAGGGAGTAAGCAGAAGAATGTCTTCTCAGGAAAATGAGATTGGTTTTTTGTTTTTTTTTAATTTTTTAATAACGTTTATTTATTTTTGAGAGACATAGAGACAGAGTATGAGCAGGGGAAGGACAGAGAGAGAGGGAGACACAGAATCTGAAGAAGCAGGCTCCAGGCTCTGAGCTGTCAGCACAGAGCCCGACGCGGGGCTCGAACTCACAGACCGGGAGATCATGACCTGAGCCGAAGTCGGCCACTTAACCAACTGAGCCACGCAGGCTCCCCTGAGATTGGTTTTTGTGTGTTTGAATCCGAAGGCAATAATCTGGGAAGTTTTTCCTGAGCATCTTTTCTTGTGTGCTCTCTTTAGTCTCTCATGTAGATATGCTTCTGCTTATTTCTTGTGTCCATTGCTCTTCAGAGTAGTTTCTCACCTGTAAGGAACACCTCTCCGTTTTGTTCCTCAGACTGACATCAAGCCTCTAGAGGGCAGCCTTTCCTTCATTTGGGTTTGTGTTTCTGTTTTTGAGAGAAACCAAATGCCCATCTAGGCTTTTACTCTTGTTCAGGCCCACAGCGCGCACACGTCGCTCGCTCTCTCTCCCCCTCCCTCGCTCGCTCTCTCTCCCCCTCCCTCGCTCGCTCTCTCTCCCCCTCCCTCGCTCGCTCTCTCTCCCCCTCGCTCGCTCGCTCTCTCCCCCTCGCTCGCTCGCTCTCCCCCTCCCTCGCTCGCGCTCTCTCCCCTCCGCTGCTCGCGCGCTAACCCCCTCCCACGCTCGCGCGGCTCTCCCCTCCCTCGCTCGCGCGCTCTCCCCCTCTCGCTCGCGCGCTCCTCCCCCTACTAGCTCGCGCGCTCTCCCCCTCCCTGCTCGCGGCGCTCCTCCCCTCCCTCGGCTTCGCGCGCTCTCCCCCTCCCTCGCTCAGCGCGTCTCCCCTCCTCGGCAGCGCGCTCTCCCCTCCCTCGCTCGCGCGGCTCTCCCCCCTCGCTCGCGCGCTCTCCCCTCTTTAGCGCGCGCGCTCTCCCCCTCCCTCGCTCGCGCGCTCTCCCCCTCCCTCGCTCGCGCGCTCTCCCCCTCCCTCGCTCTGCGCGCTCTCCCCCTCCCTCGCTCGCGCGCTCTCCCCCTCCTCCCCCGCGCTCACTCCCCCCCTCCCTCCCCCTCGCTCTCTCCCCCCCCCCTCCCTCCCCTCGCTCTCTCCCCCTCCCCCCCTCCCTCCCCCCCCCTCGCTCTCGCCCCCCCCTCCCTCGCTCTCGCGCTCGCCCCCCCTCCCTCGCTCTCGCGCTCGCCCCCCCTCCCTCGCTCTCGCGCTCGCCCCCCCTCCCTCGCTCTCGCGCTCGCCCCCCCCTCCCTCGCTCTCGCGCTCGCCCCCCCTCCCTCGCTCTCGCGCTCGCCCCCCCTCCCTCGCTCTCGCGCTCGCCCCCCCTCCCTCGCTCTCGCGCTCGCCCCCCCTCCCTCGCTCTCGCGCTCGCCCCCCCCTCCCTCGCGCTCGCGCTCGCCCCCCCCCCCCTCGCGCTCGCGCTCGCCCCCCCCCTCCCTCGCGCTCGCGCTCGCCCCCCCCCTCCCTCGCGCTCGCGCTCGCCCCCCCCTCCCTCGCGCTCGCGCTCGCCCCCCCTCCCTCGCGCTCGCGCTCGCCCCCCCCCTCCCTCGCGCTCGCGCTCGCCCCCCCCCTCCCTCGCGCTCAGCGCTCGCCCCCCCTCCCTCGCGCTCGCGCTCGCCCCCCCTCCCTCGCGCTCGCGCTCGCCCCCCCCTCCCTCGCGCTCGCGCTCGCCCCCCCTCCCTCGCGCTCGCGCTCGCCCCCCCCTCCCTCGCGCTCGCGCTCGCCCCCCCCTCCCTCGCGCTCGCGCTCGCCCCCCCTCCCCTCGCGCTCGCGCTCGCCCCCCCTCCCTCGCGCTCTCGCTCGCCCCCCTCCCTCGCGCTCGCGCTCGCCCCCCCCTCCCTCGCGCTCGCGCTCGCCCCCCCTCCCTCGCGCTCGCGCTCGCCCCCCCTCCCTCGCGCTCGCGCTCGCCCCCCCTCCCTCGCGCTCGCGCTCGCCCCCCCCCCCTCGCGCTCGCGCTCGCCCCCCCTCCCTCGCGCTCGCGCTCGCCCCCCCTCCCTCGCGCTCGCGCTCGCCCCCCCTCCCTCGCGCTCGCGCTCGCCCCCCCTCCCTCGCGCTCGCGCTCGCCCCCCCTCCCTCGCGCTCGCGCTCGCCCCTCCCCTCGCGCTCGCGCTCCCCCCTCCCTCGTTCTCTCTCCCCCCCTCTCTCTCCCCCCTCTCTCCCCCTCCCTCCCTCTCTCCCTCTCCCTCCCTCCCTCTCCCTCTCTCTCTCTCTCTCCCCCCCCTCCTTCCCTCTCTCTCTTTCTCTCTCCCTCCCCCCTCCCTCCCCCTCCCTCTCTCTCTCCCCCTCCCTCCCTCTCTCTCTCCCCCTCCCTCCCTCTCTCTCTCCCCCTCCCTCCCTCTCTCTCTCCCCCTCCCTCCTTCCCTCCCTTGGTAGGTTATATATCCTAGTAGAGCTGTTTTTCTTTTTGGCTTTTTTTTTTGGTGTGGAGGGGTGATTTTAATAGAACCTGTATCACATCTTCCAATTCTTGCCTTCCTCTTTTGCAGGGAAACCGGGATGAGAACCAGAATGTTAACCACCAGTTGGCTCAGGAAGATGCTCAACGTCTCTATCAAGCTGGTGAGGGGAGACTAGGGACAGATGAATCTTGCTTTAACATGATTCTTGCCACAAGAAGCTTTCCTCAGCTGAAAGCTACCATGGAGGCTTATTCCAGGGTATGAGCTTTTCTTTTGAAGATTTGGCTTCTGTTTTAAGTTGTGAAAATATTTTAACCCGTGTGTTTTTTGTTTGCAGTTGGCTAATCGAGATTTGCTAAGTAGTGTTGCCCGTGAATTTTCTGGAAATGTTGAAAGTGGTTTGAAGACCATCTGTAAGATACTTTTATATTTTGCTTTGTTTTATTTGTAAACGAATGGGGGCTTTGACTGGTCGTTCCCATTAAGTGACGATACTTAATACAGCCTCCTGGGAATCTGCTTAGGCAGAGGCTGAGCTAATCCTGTTTAACATAGGATTACCTTATGAATGGTGGTGGTGTGATCAAATAGGGTTGTTTTGGAATTAGCTAGTCTTTATTCTGCATGCCCTTCATGACGATTAAGCAAGAATATACAGTAGATGTAGCAGTTCCACTAAAGTGAATGGGAAAGCCCTAAGGAACTATAAGTGACACCGCACAAAGTATCATTTTGAGCTCCCAAAAACATCTTTCCAAATACTCAATCCAAAGAGACCCTTTTCCCTTTTGAAATCAAAAACCCAGTTTCTGGTGTTCTTTGAGATGTCCAATGAAGTGGAAATTTAATTCTCGTGGAGAATATATGACTAAAGAGAGTATTAGTAACACATGTGGTATTAGCAATTGAGTGTCTTAGAAATATTACTATAGTAATTGTAGCTAAAGTACAATTATTATATCTCTACCATTTGCAGGAAAAGACTTTGCTAAATTAATTTTCCTAAAAGAAAATGTGTCAGATTTATTATCATTCTAAAATCTTGGCTTAAATCTGTTTTCTTTTTCATACTGGAATGTATCTCCTATCCTTCTCTCAGCCAAATGATATATTTGACTTGGAGAATTCAGGTTTCAGTCATTAGTCCTTTTTAAGTAAGATATTGGACACAGCTGCTATAGATGTTCCCACGGAAAAAAATGTAAAGAGTGTAAGCTACTGCATCTATGGAAAAAAGATGGGATTTATTGGCTAGAGGGAATCCTCTAGAATTGAGGGTAGCCTATCTGATGCAGCTAGAAAGATAGATGGATTCTGAGAAGAATCAACAGAGAAAACATCACCTCCTCTTTCTCAGATAATTTTATAGAAAATTATCAAAGGCAGGCTAGAAGTGATAAATCAAGCTGGAGCATGGATACCTTTGTCAAGGCATCATGTCTGAAGTATCTCTAACTTGCAGTGCAGTGTGCCCTGAACCGCCCTGCCTTCTTTGCTGAGAGGCTCTACTATTCTATGAAAGGTGCCGGCACAGATGACTCCACCCTGGTCAGAATTGTAGTCACTCGAAGTGAGGTGAGGCTTTCTTTTTTTGTCTGATCTTACTTGATTTTGAATGTTAATTTCCTGAAAGTTCCTCAGCAGGTTGTCAGTCCCTCAGGAATGATGCTAAGAAAGAGTTCCTTTGTCACGACTGGTACAGGCTGTATAAAGCACAGTGTCCATTCTCCTCATGCCATGAGAGAGGCTTGAGTTAGTGAAACGGACAACTGTGTCTCAGTGTAGCCAATGCCAAGAATTTTTCCTACTTGAGAAGGTCTGCGGAGAATACTAGTTTATATCAGGTTGGAAAATGTTTACTTTATTGTTTTCATTTTGCTAATGTAACAAAGTATGAAAGATTAATCCTATTGGATAATAAAATTCTTGACACATAGCTTTTAATTATAAAACAACTTTTAAAGGTTTACCTTTATCTCTTTACCTAAATGTACCTCAAATGTTTTCCTTTCTTTGACTTTGTATATTTATTAGAGTTCTTTCTTAATTGAAAGAAAACCTATGCCACTAAATTATACTAGAGAAGGTAAATCATTTTTAAAGACAACTACCATATGGTGTTTTTAAAAAATTTGTGTATTTGTACTTAGACCTAAATTTTCTAAGCATGATCTTTTCTTTAAATTGTAATAAAATATATACAACATAAAACTACTATTTTAATTTTTTTAAAGTATGCATTCCAGTGGCATTACATACCTTGACATCGTTGTGTAACCATTACCACCACAACTTTTCCACCTTGCAAAAGTGAAAATCCATACTCCTATTAAACGATAATTCACCAGTCTCCTTTCTCCCCAGCCCCTGGCAACCACCAGTCACCATTCTATTTTCTCTTCCTTTGAATTTGACTACCCTAGGTGCCTTGTATATTCTTTTCACTATTAAAGAATAATTCTAATAAATACCAGTTTTAACAGCTTTTTTCTAACATCAAAAATATCATCTCTTGCATGCAGATTGATCTTGTACAAATAAAACAGATGTTCACACAGATGTATCAGAAGACCCTGAACACAATGATTGTAAGTGACACAAGTGGAGATTACCGAAAGCTTCTGCTGGCCATCGTGGGCCAGTAGGAGAGATTTTTGAAATAAACAAAGCTCTTCTCAGCATATCCATCAAAGCAGTGGCTGACCTGCATGCAGCAATATTGACCATCACCAGACCCAAAGAGCTTTTTACTAAGGATTGCATCCGGGTATTGTGCTTGGTTTGCACATGTGGTTATTGCCTTAATTTCAATGTTCTATTTTTCTCTATAGACAATCAATGTGAAGCCATATCACACCGATATAGTAATAATGCAATGTTTGTAAGGCATAATTCTCACTGTTCTTATTCTAATCAGAATCCCAAATTAAATAAAAATCACAGCAATCTCTAATTCTGTGTAATAAGGCTGAATAAAAAAAAGTTGCTGAAACTCTGCCTTCCAAAGCCCTATAGGTACATTGGACAGTCACAGTTGGTGTTATGTCAAAACTCTATTTTTAAAAAATTCAGTTCTTTTGGCCTAGAAGAGTAATTTGCATCTTATTTTACATAAATTGCTATTCTATGTTTATAAACATTAAGCTTTCCACATAGAGAATAGATGAGTATTGTCTGCAACAACTTTTTAAAAAGAGATTATATGTTTATATGCATAAAATACATAGCCTACTTTTTTTGTCTACTAAAACTTAAAGATCTTTATTGGCCCTTGGGTTTTAAAAAACTTTATGAAAAACTTTAAAAATTAGTTGTAATTTAATCATGATTCAAGAAAGTGAAGCTTCACATGTAGGAGGTGCTCAATTAATGAGTGAATGAAGCTTAAAGCATCACTGGGAAAATTGAATGCTAGCTCTTTGGAGAAGTGTTCAGGAACTCAGTTAGTGGTATAGCAGGATGATTGCAACACCCATTGGTTTATCCCCAGTACTGAGCAACTACTTACTGAGTATATTGAGCCTTATGATAATCAGGAGAAATATAAAGGAAGGAGATTTGTAATATACTGCGGGTTCTAAATAAAAATTAAGATACAAAAAAAAAGTAAATGTTAGATTATAAATTCTGCTGAGGATGAGAACCCTATTTGTTCTTTGTGTGAATTTCCCTGGCACAAAGCAGAAATTTAATACAGATTTGATGAATGATTGTACTAAGAACTGAGGAGAAGAATACTAAATATCAATTATAATTCAGTGAACAGTTTTGTGTAAATACCAAACTACCATAAGATACAACCTTATTCTTGGATAGACCTATATACAAATTGTAGCGTTAGGCAAGATACTGGGTAGAAGGATAATAGGTTAAGATGACTGTTAATTACTTTTTTAAAAAGTATCATTGAGGGTTGCCTGGGTGGCTCAGTCAGTTAAACGTCCAACTCTTGATTTCCACTCAGGCCATGATCTCGTTTTGTGGGATTGAGCCCCACATGGGGCTCAGCACTGATAGTGAAGAACCTGCTTGGAATTCTCTCTCCACACCTCTCTCTTACTTGCACCCGCTTTCTCCCTGTCTCTCAAAAAATATAAATATGTATTTAAAAAGTATCATTGAAAAAGTTCAGTTTTGATGTAGATTCCAAAAAAGTAACAGAGATGGGATTTGGTAAAGATGAGAAATTGGGGTAAGGTATTAAAGAAAAGATATGAGCAGTAATAAATTTTTAAACTGGGGTATATGAATTAGATCTCAATTTTCATTCACATTTTTAAAGTGTACGACTCGTGGTTTTTAGCATATTCACAAATTTGTGCAGTCATCACCGTAATCAATTTTGAACATTCTCATCACCCAGAAAGAAACTTTATACCTGTCAGGAGTCACTCCTCATTCCCCCTCCTCCTGTCCAACCCCTGGCAATCACTAATCTACTTTGTGTTTCTATGGACTTGCCTATTTTGAACTTTTCACGTGAATGGAATCATTAAATATGTGGCCCTTTGTGTCTGGCTTCTTTCAATTAGCATACTGTTTTTAAAGTTCATCTGTTGTAGTGTGAATCCTCATTCTGTTTTAAAGCTAAATAATCCACTTAAAGGACATAACCTTTTTTTTTTTTGTCCATTCATCAATAGGTGGACATTTGGGTTGTTCTCACCTTTTGACGGTTAGGAATAATGTTAACATTTATGTACAGGTTTTTATGTGGACACACGTTTCTGGTTCTCTCGGCTATGGAACTAGGAGTGGAATTGCTGAATCATATACTATCTTTGTATTTAGCTTTCTGAGGATCGTTTGTTTTCCAAAAGAGCTGCACCATCTTACAATCCTACCAGCAGTGACCCCAGTTTCCAAATTTTTTTCCCCTAAATTTCTCTTCTTCCTTACCAACACTGTATTAAATCTCCCTCTTTGATTATAGCCATCCTAGGAAATGTGAGGTGACCTCTCATTGTGGCTTTGATGTGCATTTCCCTTTGTTGTGCTCATCGGCCATTTGCATATCTTCTTTGGAAAATGTTTTCTAATACTTTGTCCATTTTGAAATTGGGTTATATGTCTCTTTGTTGTTGTAAGGGTTATTTATATATTCTGTGTAGTAGACCCTTATCAGATATGAGTTTATTTTGGATGCTTTTATGAAATGGTCAGTTTAGGTTCAGCCACAAGAGAGGCTCAAGAAAATAATTTATTCAAACATCCTAGAGACAAGAGGCACTGCACACACAGGGCCACATGAGAAAGAGACCAGGGTGGTCAGGAGGCTCAAGGGGGTTGCTTAGGCCATAACCTTTATTGGAGTTTCTGAGGGAAAAGCAAAGCAGGACAGGATAAATAGTTCTTCAGTATTGGCTAGTTTGAATAATTTTGGTAATCTTTGAGCTATTCAGATGGTCTCTAGTATCCTCTTACCTGGCCCTAGGATAATTACAGTAGAGAGAATATTGCCTCTTGGGATAGAAGACCAGTTGTAGGAGGTAGGGCTCTGGATTGATGAGTCTGCATATCAAAGGCATGCTTGTAGCTGTGGCCTTTGCTATCTGTATGAATGGGTTAACCAGAGAGAAGACAGTCACTCCCCAGTTAGGAAAGTTGAAGATAAAAATCATAATACCCAAAAAATTATATACCCACACGATAGAGATTGGTTACAAAGATTTTTTTCTGTAGACTGCCTTTTTACTTTTTCTACTTTTTTTTAAGTAATCTCTACACCCAACATGGGGTTCAAATTCATGACCCCAACGTTAAGAGTTGCATGCTCTACAGACTGAACCAGCCAGGTGCCCCCTTTTTACTTTCTGCTGGTGTTCTTTGAGCACAAAACTTTAAAATTCTGATTCCAGATTTTCTGTTCTTTGGTTGCTTGTACTTTCGGTGTCATGTCTACAAAACATCTAATGTAAGATTCACATGATTTACCCCTGTGTTCTCGCTTCTAATATTTTAATGTTTTTAGCTCTTACATTTAGGTCTTAGTTCATTTTTATATATGATGTGAAGATGTCCAACTTTTTCCTTTTACATTTTGATACATGGATGTCCAACTATCATTTGTTGAAAAGACTGTTCTTTCCCCCATTGAATTATCATGGCACTCTCATTTTATTTCTGAACTCTGAATTGTATTCCATTTATTTATATGTTTATCCTTATGCCTTGATTAAGCTATACTTAATACTTGATAACTAGTTTTGTAGTAAGTTAGAAATTGGGAAGTGTGAGTCTTTCAACTATGTTCTTTTTCAACATTATGTTTGCTATTCTGGCTCTCTTGCATTTCCATACGAATTTTATTTTTTATTTTTTATTTTTGTTAACGTTTATTTATTTTTGAGAGCGAGTGCAAGCAGGGGAGGGGGCAGAGAAAGAGGGAGACACAGAATCTGAAGCAGGCTCCAGGCTTTGAGCTGTCAGCACAGAGCCCAACGTGAGGCTTGAACCCATGAATTGTGAGATCATGACCCAGGCCAAAGTCAAATGCTTAACCAGCTGAGCCACCCAGGCGCCCCTCCATACGAATTTTAGAATCAGCTTCTCCATTTCTGCAAAATATCCGTCTGGGATGTTGACAGTGATTACTTTGACTTTCTAAATCAATTTGAGGATGAGCAATACATTTGATTGTATTAATGAATGTCAGAAATAAATTGACTGGAAATAACAGATTAGCTAATTAGAAACAAGTCTTTTGGAGTAATGAGAAAGGAGTTTGTTGGAATAGTGAGTCATTTAGTGGAGGGTTTTGAAACCCAAACTAAAGAGTTTGAATTTTATTAGATGACAGAGCTTTTTTTGCCTCCAAATTGGTTTGTATATATAGATGACTTAATTCTGATTGTGTTTTCTGTAGCACTAAAAAGGGCCTTTTCCATGTTTTCTTGCAAAGTTGATGTTTTAAACCAGTCAAAAAACATTTAAATGCCTTTTCTTGTAAGGATTATAGGAAATTCAGAGTGGTCATTGCTAAGCACTCCAGGAGAATAAAAGAACTATAACACAAGGTTTTGCCCTTAGGCATTCTACAGTCTAGTGACAAAGGTTAATTATGTTTAATAATTAACACCTGTTAATTACCCTTTGTAAGTGACACCTGTTATTTCCCCTTTCTTGCCTTGGCATCATGAGTGATCTAGAACAATTCCCTAGCAAAGACATGGCCCTAACCCTTGCTTATTATGTAAAAAAAATACTTCATGTGCAAGGTAGGATGGCTGTCTCGGGGCAAATTTACGCAGAGCCCTCACCTGGCAAAAAAATCCGGAGAGAAATGATTTACTCAGTAGCTCCATAATAACACTGCAACCTTTAAAAGATCTTTTTTTTTTTAATTTTAAAAATTTTTATGTTTATAGCAGAAATAAAATTTATTTTTAAAATTTGGCTCTGGTAATTTTGTATCCTAAGAAGTTTCCAATGAGAGTAGCGTGTGTGTGTGTGTGTGTGTGTATAGTTTAATAAGTTTTGAAATAATTTTAAATGTACAGAAAGGTTGTCAAAACAGTGCAAAGAATTTCCATGTCTCTCTCACCGAGATTCTCATATAGTTCACATTGCTTCATTGACCACTTTGTTTATATGTATATGTGCATGTAGATATGCATATATTCCCTATTAGTCTTTTTCTGGACATTTTGAGGGTAGACAAAGCAAACTACAGACTTGATGTCCCATCACTTCTAAATACTCTGTTGTGTATTTTCCTTGAAATGGGAACAGTCACCTATATAAAGCAAACAAACTTCCATATCAGGGAATCAGTTTTGGTACACTACCATCCAATCCTTTGAGCCCATTCAGATTTTGCCCACTGTCAGAACAATGTCTCTTTTCTTGTCCAAAACTCTATACAGGAATACATATTGTATTTATAGCATATGTCTTCATACTTCTTTAATTTGGAACAATTCCCAGTCTTTCATGTCTTTGACAGTTCTAAAGGGTACAGCACTTACTTTCAAGAGGGTGGCCCAAACCCTGAGTCCCTGTGATGGCAGGAATAGCACAAAATGATGTTTTGCTTTTCCCAGTGAGTCTCATCAGGAGGCATGCAATGTAGATTCCTCCCAACCCCAGTGATGTTAACCACATGATATTGTTGGTTTCATTTCACAATTTCCACTTTGTAATTGATTAGCATTCCAAAATAATGCCGATATCCTCTTCTTGTCAAACCTTCTCTCACCAACTTTAGCATCCACCACTATAGTGGGTGCCAAATGGTAATTTCCTTATTTCCATCATTTCCCCTTCCTTATTGGGTTGGCATTCTGTTAAAAGTAGCTTTCTTTTCCTTTCTCTCCATTTATATCAATGTGAACTTGTGTATTCCTATTTTACTCAGTGGATTGTAATCCATTATTATCATTGTTTACTTTGATGCCCAAATTAATTTGACCAGTGGAGTCCCTTCAAAATGGCTCTTAACATTGCAACATTTCAAAGTATGTATGTTGTTAAGATCCATCCATGTGTAGTTGCAGTTAATTCATCTAGACTGCTTTGTAATATGCTCTTTCGTGACTATATAATCAGTTTGTTCATTCACTCTTTCATTGATGGGCACTTGGGTTGTTTCCACGTTTTTGCCATTTTACTATTCCAAAACTCTAGTGTTGAGTTTCAAATGTATTAAAATTTTGTATTAGCATCATATACTTCGTCTGTGTATTGTAGAAATACTGAGCATCAGAAGTGGGACTGTTTTTGCACTCTCACCAAGTGTTTGAGAGGCTCACTTTTAAAATAATTATACGCATTTTTCATGGAGAAAGATTTAAACGGCCTGTTTTAAAACCGTTCAATAAAGGCTTTTATTTTAAGTAAATTTCCTCTTGGTTTTCCAACTATTTATATAGGGATATTGAACGAAAAAGTTCGAGAAAACAAAATCCAAGGTTAGAAAACGTTGTATTTAAACTAAAGCAAAGTTGCACCCACGAACATAGCAACAGAAACTGCCGCTCACGCGCACAGTTCCTGGAGCGCAGGCGCAGAAACTCCTCTTGCAAACAGAGCTCTTTCCTTACCAGAAACCATATCGCGAGTCTTGGGATAAACTTGTGGAGAATGCCGGAACTAAGTTCTCGCGAGAGGTAATTAGTTGCTATAGTTGCGGGTAACGGAATTGGCGGTTACCTCAGGTAAGACCTCTGTTATTCCTCCGAAAACCCTCTGCACCCACATTTCCCCTCCGTGGCCCTGCGGCCACACCCTGTTACCTTAATCTCTTCAGCTACAGCCAGAATGAAACGCAGGGACCGCATCCCAACACAGTGCACTCGGGTACAGACCTAAATACCACCGACCCTGCTAGTCGCCGACGCTCCCGCTAACCCCAGACCTCCCACCTGAAGCCAGGTTTAAACCCCCTTCTGGCTTTGCGCCGAGGTCCCCCGCAGTAAGCGGGCGCTACGCCTCCGACCCCAGATCACACCCCCGATTACACACGCATGGTTTCCTTCATCAAACCTTTTCTCATTTGGCTGTTACCTTGCATTTTCTTAGGAGCGATATGACAAGAAGTGTATGCCTCCTGGAGGCAAAAGGAGCCCGCCTCCCCGCCCCCCACTGACTGCCCTGACGATAACTTGTAACTAGCCAGATCTCTTGCATTCATTATTCAGTAAATACGCGGTTAAGACAAGGCATAGTGCCGGGCACTCAGGGACTGTAAATATGAGTGAAAGATTCCTTGTATGTAAGGGAGTAATTGAACACTCAGGAAAAGTAGTCCGTGTGAATAATACCACTTGTGCGGTGCTTCATAGGTTAAGAAGTTTTAGTGGATGTTCACAACGAATGTGAAATATC
This sequence comes from Paguma larvata, assembly GCA_030068075.1. Classification (NCBI taxonomy): domain Eukaryota; kingdom Metazoa; phylum Chordata; class Mammalia; order Carnivora; family Viverridae; genus Paguma; species Paguma larvata. The sequence continues at coordinate 66,964,456 of CM057837.1, forward strand.
AGGAGTTAAATTACCTATTTTACAGAAGTTGAAACTGAAGCTCAGAGAAATTAGGCTTCTGTCCAAGATCAGGCTAGTGAAGGCCTAATTCCTAATTCTTACTGAGAAGGAAAGAAGAAAAGTGATGTAAAAGGTCATTTTCAAATGCGAACTTGGTAAGAAAGTTGTCAGGGTCACTTAGGCCGTGATTGAGCCTTAAGACATGGTGTTAAACAAGTTATTGGAGATGTTTAGATGACTGAAGGTTGTGGGAGTAGCTAAGAAGAGGCAGAATAATTATAAAGCCTGGGGACACTAGGTAGCTCCTTTGTTGTACCACCACTCCTAGACAGAGCATAGTATATCCTCAGTAAACATTTGAATTGCCTTAAGTTCCACTTTGAACTGAGTAGGAAAAATCTTAAACACATACAATTTATTTTGAAAATTGTGTCCTTAATGTTGTAAAATAATTAAAATATATCTTTGACTAAATAAGACATATTTCAGGACTTTTGCTAACGGACTAGCCATTATTCCATGTGGCTGTTTCTTTCCTGTTCTCAAAGCATATTTTTGTAAAAGTGAGAGATTAAGGAACCATTGAGGGGAACTTTGCACATCAAAAAACAAAACAAAACAAAAAAAACAAAGTCTACCAAAGAAAGCTATGGAGGATGTGAGGTGTGGGGGGGGGGGGGGAGTAAGGGAGATGGCACTCCTACTGGCTATGTCTTGTGATGATTTGTGTTTATGGGTTAGTTACATGTCTACGGATCATTTTAGCACTAACTGGTGCAATCCTCCTTGTGAACAGCCCTGTAAAACACCGCCTGTCTGGCTTGCAGAGGTTGAAAAGGGCACAAAACAATGCTGGGCTGTGGCATTTTCCTAGGTTACCCCCTAGTATTGGTTGTGATATAATGTGGGTACTTCTACAGCTATGGTACTTGAGGGGAAAGGTTGCTTCATTATGTTTCCAGAGACCAAAGAAGACCAGAGGGACTTTGCCCAAGTATGGAGCAGGTGTCATCAACAGGCAGACCTGTCCAGATCACCGTGACAGAGGGATATGACTTGGTAATGTTATTTTTGGAAATCTGAGAAGGCCTTGGGTTATTCATTCTTCTCGAAAGTACATTTGTCTTTGAGTTCAGGTTTCTCTGTCAGACATCTCCCTGCAGGTCGGGGGGAAGATGTGTTGGGAACACCAGCGGGAGACATGGTATTGCACCCTCCTGTCACACCTGAGCTGCTGGTCTTAACATTGCACTGGTGCTTCTTTCTCAGTTTTCCTTTTTGTTCGACTATATAATCATATCACTCTGCGTGTGACATACCTGGCAATTTGCATACTAAATTTAACCGGCGACACAAGAAGTGATTTTTATTTTTGTAGACAGCAGGTCTTTTCTTCTGTAAAAGATCTGAATTCTTCCAGAGTTTCTCTTGTGATTAATTTCATTTGGTGAATTTAAATAATAAAAGTACAATATGAGGTAACTATACAAATTACAAAAGTAATGAAATGGCAGATATTCATTCACTATTATGAAGTCAAAAGCTCACTGCAAACAGGATGTAATGAGTGATGTTCTACTTTGTTTTAAAAGATACAGTGTATAAAAGATGAATGTATAAATGTGTGTCCATATTTGTATATATATTTACATGCATGCACATATATTCACTGGAAAGCACTAGAAAATATATTCTAAAATGTTAATAGTGCTTACATATTAGAGTGAAATTACAGGTAGTTTGTTTTCCTATGTGCTTTTCTCACTTTTTCAGATGTTTCACAATATACTTTTAAAATCATGTAAACACAAGAAAAGTTATTTTTAAAAACTCGAATATAATGGCATTTAAACAGAATGTTGCAGTTAGCTACAATGAGATTTTTTTTAATGAATTTCTACCTACCTCCCCTTTTTTGGATATGTGATATAGCTTGTTAGGAAAACTTGGAAAATGCTATTTAGGTCAAGTCAAAAAGAGTTGCCAGATGTATAGGAAAATTCTCTCTTTGAGTATAATTGTAAAGTGGTATCCTTCTGTCAACAGAAAGGTTTTAGAGGAGATAGTCCAGTTACTTTTATTCGTGCAGAATTCAATCAAGTGGTTCTGGGAGACTCTGCAAAAGTTACAGTTTCTCCAGAAGGAACTGCAAAATACAACTTCACTAGCAGCTTTGAGTTCAATCCTGAAGGAGGAATTACTTTGGATGACCTCGCCCACAAACCTGTGTTCTGTAAGTCTTTGTGCTACTAAACATGTTAATTATGTGAGTATGTTATAAGGAGATTCTGAGGTATTTAGTAGCTGTTTTTGGGGAAAATGAACATGCCTTACCTTCTTAACCTAGGTATAATGTGGCGTATTTTGAGTCCTAGCTGCTTTTGGCAGCATTCTCCATGGCCTGCTAATTCTAATCAGTTTAGTATCAAAGACCTTTTGACATTAGATTGAACTTTGCAGCCCTTATCGCCTAAGCTGGGTTGAGAGCTTTTCCTAAATATTCCTATATTTAGGGTTGCCAGATTTAGAAGAAAAAAAAACCCGAAAAACAAAATTTGGGACATACTTATATTAAAAAATTATCCATTCGTTATCTGAAATTCAAATTTAATTGGGCATCTTGTGGGGCGCCTGGGTGGCTCAATCGGTTCAGCACAGGCCATGGTCTCATGGTTTGTGATATCGAGCCCCATGTTGGGCTTCCTGCTGACAGCAAGGAGCCTAATTGGGGTTCTCTCTCTCTCTCTCTCTCTCTTTCTGCCCCTCCCCCACTTTTGCATGAGCTCGCTCGTTCTCTCTCAAAATAAATAAATAAACTTAAAAAAAATAACTGGGCATCTTGTATTTTACCTGGTAATCTTATCTGTACTTCTGTATACAGTACTTCTGTATTATTTTTTTGAAATTTAGGTTTGTATCTGATTTATTTCAGAATTTCTAGCTCCTAGAAATATCTAGAACATAAAAGGGTTCAAAGAGTGTTTGTTGAATGAGTTAATGCATAGGTGATTTCTTTTTTTTTTAACATTTTTTTATTTATTATTGAGAGACAGAGAGAGACAGAACATGAGCAGGGTAGGGGATAGAGAGAGGAGGAGACACAGAATCTGAAGGAGGCTCCAGGCTCTGAGCCGTCAGCACAGAGCCTGATGTGGGGCTCGAACTCACAAACCGCGAGATCGTGACCTGAGCCGAAGTCGGACACTCAACCGACTGAGCCACCCAGGGGCCCCTAATGAATATATGATTTCTATATCCACACTTTTACAGTCTCTGAGTATACAGTATTGTCTTTGACTACTTTGTTCTTATACCTGTATACTAGTTTTAGGGCTTTTTTATTTTTTTTTTTTTTACCTATACTCTTAATTTTTGTTATTTTTTTAGTGGCAACATCTCCTATGGTTCCTGCCCAAACCACAGATTCCAAGATCTCAGACCTAAAGAAGTACTCATAAAGAAGGGAATCATAAAGTATCTAGAGCATTGCTTTCTAAAACCCCCCCCTTTTTTTTCCCCATAAGAGTCACCTGAGGCTGTGGGAGAAAATAGTCTTCAGAGTCCCACCCTAGGCCACTAAATAATTTCATGATTGCCAGGAGAGAAGACTAGGAAGCTGCATGTAGGAACAAAAGTCTCAGGTGACTCCTGGGAAGCACTGCTCCAGATAAGTGATTCCTAGCTCTTACCTAGCTGGAAATCAGTCACCCATGGAGGCATCCATCCGAACCACATTCTCTGACCACTTCCTTCTACTTCTTCCTCCTTCGCTCTGTGTGCTTCTCTGTTGCTCACAACCTCACATAAGAGAAGTGTCAAGTGTCCTAATTGCCTTCCTCCCTGGCGTGTTAAATGGGAAAAGCAGAACTGGAACATTGTTGTTCCAGAAGCAAAGCAGGAACTAAGCCTGGAACTCTTTTTTTTTTTTTTTTTTTCCCAAACTTCCAAAGATTCAAGTTTTATTAATCTTAGGCGAGATCTATACTTTTAATATGATACCCACACAATTTTGAATTGGCATTATGCTTTTAAAATTATAAGTGTGCTTGATACAATTTTTTTTGTTTGTTTTGTTTTTTTTTTTTTTTTGAGATGATCACTTGTTTTATTTTATTTTTTTTTTTTTGTTATAATAGTTTATTTTCAAATTGGTTTACATATAACACCCAGTGTTCATCCCAACATGTGCCCTTTTTAATGCCCATCACCCCCTCTCCCCCCTCCCTCATCCCCCTTACCCTCAGTTTTTTCTTAGTCTTTGAGAGTCTCTTATGTTTTATCTCCCTCCCTCTCTGTGTCTTTTTTTTCTTTCCCCTCTTCCCCTCCCCCTGGTTTTTGCTTAGTTTCACAAAGTCCACCTATTCGTGGAAACATATGGTATCTGCCTGGAACTCTTAACAACTGCTATTGGTGTGCGGTGGTGTTGGGGGAGAAGGCAGTACTCCAAAATCTTGTAGCTTGTGTTTTAATGCTCTTAGACAAAGTCCTTGGGCTGCTGTAGATGGGAGTTGAGAATGAGACTATCCCCTTTCCCATGAGCCAAGACTCTCAAAAAGAAAAAAAGTTCATTCCCCATCATATGTGTCTAGCCATTGGATAGAAGAAAAAAGTCTTTCCTAATAAGTAGTAATCACAGGGTTAACGTATGTTTTCTTAAACACACAAGGAACATTTATACAATAAAAACTGGCCAAATACTGGCAATAAAGCAAGTCCTACCATATTTCAAAGAATCAATGGCATACAGACGAAGTTTTCTGAGTAAATACAACAGTCAGCAAAATTAGAAATCTATAACAAAAACAGAAAGATTGAAATCTGGCCAATGGTAGCAATGTGGATGGAACTGGAGGGTATTATGTTAAGTGAAATAAGTCAGGCAGAGAAAGACAGATACCGTATGTTTTCACACATAGGTGGATTTTGAGAAACTTAACAGAAGACTGTGGGGGAGGGGATGGGGAAAAAAAATCACAGAGAGAGGGAGGCAAACCACAAGAGACTCTTAAATACTGAGAACAAACTGAGGGTTGATGGGGGGTGGGGGAAAGGAGGAAAGTAGGTGATGGGCATTCAGGAGGGGACTTGTTAGGATGAGCACTGGGTGTTGTTGTATGGAAACCAATTTGACAAATTACATTAAAAACAAACAAACAAACAGTACCATTTGAAACAAAAAATTTATATAGCAATCCTAAATATGTATGCACCAACCAACAGAGCTGCAAAAATAATGTGGAGGAAAAACTGATAAAAGTGAATGGGGGAGTAGACAAATCCACAATTATAGTTGGGGACATAAATTCCTGTCTCTCAATTTATAGAATAACTAGATAGAAAATCAACAGGCATGGGGCACCTGGGTGAACCAGTCGGTTAAGCGTCTGACTGTGGCTCAGGTCATGATCTCACAGTTTGTGGGTTTGACCCCATGTTTGCCTGTGTGCTGACAGCTCAGAGCCTGGAGCCTGTTCAGATTCTGTCTCTCTCTCTCTCTGCCCCCTCCTCCACTCACTCTCTCTCTCTCCAAAAATAAATATTTTTAAAAAAGAATAAGAAAATCAACAGATAATGGAAATATTCAACAACACCATTTGCCTACAAGATCTAATCAATATTTACTAAACGCCCAACAAGAATTATACATTATTTTCAAAGCTCATAGACCACATACCAAAATCATATTCTGGGTCATAAACTTAACCTCAACAAATTTAAATGAATTAAAATTAAAATAATGTGTTCTCTGACAATAACACTATCAAGCTAGAAATCAATAATAGAAAACAGGAAACACTCCAAACACATGACAACGAAAAGACACAAGTTTTTTTCTTTAACGTTTTGTTTACTTTTGAGAGAGAGAACATAAGCAAGGGTGGAGCAGAGAGAGAGACACACAGAATCTGAAGCAGGCTCCAGGATCTCAGCTGTCAGCACAGAGCCCAGTGTGGGGCTGAAACCCACGAACTGTGAGATCATGACCTGAGTTGAAGTTGGGTACTTAACCGACTGAGCCACTGAGGCGCCCTAAGACATATTTCTAAATAATCCATGGGTCAAAGAGGAAGTTTCAAGATATGTAAAAAACAAACAACAACAAAAAACCATTGAACTGAATGGAAATAAAAATACAAGGTAACAAAGTTTGTGGGACATAGCTAAAGCGCTACTGAGAAAATTTATCACACTATGCATACATTAAAAAAGAGGAAAAGTCACAAATCAGTAATCTAAATGCCACCTTAAGGATTTAGGAAAAGAAGAGCAAAAATAACCCAAATCTGAAAAATATTATTTTCAGAAGGAAGAAAATAATAAATATAAAATGAAATATGGAAACAAAAGGGAAAAAGTCAATGAAACAAGTAACATAGCTGACTATTTGAAAACAGCAAAACCGACAAACCTCTAGTAAGACTGACCAGAAGCAGACAGTGGGGGGAGAGAAGAAGAAGAACCACATATTATCAATGTTAGGAATGAAATGGGATAACATCACAATGATACAGATATTAAAAGTATAATAAAAAGATCTTATAAACAATTCTACATACATAAAATTGACAACAAAAATTGACCATTTTTTTTGAAAAACACATCACAATTCATCTTATAACTAAAGTTGCACCGTGACTATCAAGGAAATTTAATTTATAATTTGAAATCTCCAGGACCAGATAGTTTCATTGAAGAATTCTACCAAAAGTTAAAATCATAACTAACACTAATCCTAAACACTCTTCCAGAAAATAGGAGGAAACACTTCAATTCATCTTATGGTGCTAGTGTTACACTGCTACCTAAACCAGGCAATGACAGTTCAAAAATAGAAACCTTAAGGCCAATATTTGTCATGAATATAGACACAAAAGTCCTAACAAAATACTAGCAAATAGAATTCAGTAATATATAAGAAGAATTATACACCATTATGAAATGGGATTGATTGATTCCAGTATTTGAAAATTAATCAATGTATTCTACTATGTTCATAGTCAAAAGAAGAGAAAGCATGACAACAAAACAAAAGTATTTGACAAAATTTAACACCAATTCATGATAGAAACTCTCATAAAAATACAAATAGAGGGAACTTCATCAACCTGATAAAGGCTAACATTATACTTAATGGTGAAAGATGGAATGCTGTACCCCTAAGGCTGAGAACAAATCAAGGAGGTCTTCTCTCACCACTCTTATAAACATGGAGCTGGAAGTTCTAAAAAGTGCAATAAAGTAAGAAAAGGAAGTAAAAGGCATATAGATCTGAAAGGAAGAAATAAATTTGCCCCTATTTGTAGATGACATGATTGTCTGTGTAGAAAATGTCAAGGAATATGCAAAACTTATAGAAAGAAAAAGTGAGATCCTAGGATGAAAGGTAAATGTACAAAATCAATTATACTTCTATATACTAGTGATAAATACATGGACACTGATACTAAAAATACATCATTTACAGGTGCTTTTTAATATGAAATAGTGTATGTTTAACAGAACTTATATATCACTTATGTGCTGAAAACTATACACTGTTGAATGAAAGTTTTAAAAAACTTTATATGTGGAGAGACATCCTGTATCCATGGCTGGAAGACTCAACATAGTTAAGATATCAATTCTCCCCAGAAGGATACAAAGGTTGAATGTAATTCTTATCAATATCCCAGAAAGATTTTTTGTAGACATGGACAAGACCATTCTATTTTTTTTAAGATTATTTATTTATTTATCTTGGAGCAAAGAGAGAGAAAGAGAGTGAGAGAGAAGCCCAAGCAGACTCCTTACTGACAGTGCGGGGCTTGAACTCACAAACTGTGAGATCATGACCTGAGCCAAAGCCAAGAATTAGACACTTAACCAACTGAGCCACCCAGGTGGTCCAAGACTATTCTAAAATGTATAGAGAAATGCAAAGGAACTAAAAAAGCTAAAACAATTTTGGAAAAAATGGGAAGAATCAATATACTTAATTTCAAAATTTATTATAGTTACATTAATCAAAATTGTCTGGTGTTGGTGGAAGGATAGACACATAGATCAATGGAATGGAATAGAGAACCCAGAAATAGACCCATCCAAATATGCCTAATGATTTTTTTTAAGATTTTATTTTTAAGTAATCTCTACATCCAATGTGGGGCTCATACTCACAACCCTGAGATCAAGAGTTTCACACTCCACAGACTGAACCAGTCAGGTGCCGCTGCCTAATGATTTTTCATAAAAGTACAAAATAAATTCATTGGAGAAGAGGTAACCTTTTCAACAAATGATGTTAGAGCAATTGAATATCTCCAGGCCAAAAAAAAAAAAGAACCTTATACATATTTTGTACAAAAATTTAGTCATATCTTCTAAATAATAGTCTCATATCTTATACAAAAATTAATTCAAAATGGATCACAGATTTAAATGTAAAATGTAAAACTACAAAACATTAAGGAAAAAATGACAAAATCTTCAGGATCTAAAGTTAGGCAAAGAGCTCGGAACACCAAAAGCATGAGACATAAAAGAAAAAAAAAGTGACAAATTGGACTTCATCAAAATTAAAAACTCTTGCTCTGTGAAAAACCCTGATAAGAAGATGAAAAGACAAGCTATAGAGTGAGAGAAAATATTTGCAAATCACAATCTGACAAAGTAATAGTATCTAAAATATATAAAAAACTTTCAAGACTCAACAGTATGAAATACTTCAGGGACACCTGGGTGGCTCAGTTGATTAGGCGTCCAACTTTGGCTCAGGTCATGATCTCAGTGTTTGTGGGTTTGAGCCCCGCATTGGGGCTCTGTGCTGACAGCGCAGAGCCTGGAACCTGTTTCAGATTCTGTCTGTCTGTCTGTCTGTCTCTCTCTCTCTCTCTCTCTCTCTGCCCTCCCTCCCTTGCTCGAGCTCGCTCTCTCTCTCTCAACAATAAATAAACATTAAAAAAATACTTCAAACTATCTAGTTAGAAAATAGGCAAAAGACATAAAGAAACATTTAGCAAAGAAAATACACAGATGGCACATAAAGATATGAAAGTGTTCAACATCATTAGCCTTTAGAGAAATCCAAATCAAAACAACAATGAGATATCACTACAAACCTATCATTACCCATATATCAGAATGGCTAAATTAAAAATAGTGAAAATACCAAATTCAAACAAGGTTGCAAAGAACCTGGATCATTGATATGTTCCTTCTGGAAATGTCAAATGTCAGAACTTCTGGTGGGAATGTCAGATGTCAGTCTAGAAACCAGTGTGGAAATCTCCTTAAAAATAAAACATGCAAAGCACCGTGTGATCCAGCAATTGCACTCCTGGGCCTTTATCCCCCCAAAATGAAGACTTCTATTCATTCAAAAACCAGTATATAGTTTATACAGCTTTATAGTCAAAAACTGAAAACAATCCGGATGTCCTTGCATGGGTTAAATAAATGTACGGCCATACCATGAAATACTACGAACAAACTACTGGTACACAAAACAATCTCAGTGGGTCTCCAGAGAACTATGCTGAGTGATGAGGCCAATATTAAAAGGTACATGCTGTATAATTACATTTATAGACACTTTTGAACTGACAAAGCATAAAAATGGAGAACAGATTAGTGGTTGTCTGGTGTCAAGAAGCGGGATAGCAGAGGTGGCTCTAAAATGGTAACATGGGTTAGAAAAATAACCATGATCCTTCTGGTGATGAAATTATCTGTATCTTGACAGTATCAATGTCAATATCCTGTTTGTGATATTTTACTGTAATTACGCAAGATGTTACCATTGGGAAAAATGGGTACAAGATATCTTTATTATTTCGCACAATTATATGTGAATCTGAAATTATCTCAAAATAAAAAGTTTAATTTGATACATTCTATTCTTAAAGGGAAAAAAGCATCTTTGGTAGTTAGAAGAGTCATGAAACTCAACACCACTGGAGTTAGAATGATAAAGCATTATTGTCTGCTCAAGAGTGAAAGAAAGGACTCAAATTAATGAGTCAACCAGAAGCCACCTCTCCTCTGCACAGAGCCCACAAATTAGACTGAAACTGTGAAGGTAGCTGTGAAAACAGAAAAAAATTCTTTCTGGAGACCATGAGTACCCTCTGCAGTATAGTGTCTATCATCTTCCCCTTGGATTCTTCTTGAGATTACTTCATGCAGAGAACCTCTTCTATCCAATTCATCTAGAGTTAAGCTGTATAAAAGAAAGTTTCCTCTTGCTAGTGGGAGTTTGTTAACAGTGTATAAGTCTTCTAAGAAGATGAAAGAAGGCTTTGACCATTTCATTTTTGAGACTCTGAATGTATTAAAAAAGTGGACACATGCCCAAAAGGTTAAAAAATTGTTTAATTATGGTATATGTTAAGGTCTATCTTTAATAAAATGGTTCTCTTAATGAACATAAAAAAGATTAAAGTAAATGAGTTAAATACTTAAGAAGCTACTTAAATAACAGAGAACACCAAAGAATATAAAAAGACAGAGTTAAGAACAAAAATTAATAAATTGAAAAATAAGCATTAGAAAAGAACTATAAAACAAATTTGTCTGCTTGTTTAAAAGACTAACAAACTAGACAAACTTCTGGCATGATAGTGCCAAAACAAAACAAAACCAAGAATACAGTGTTAGGAAGAAAATAGGGCTTTACTACAGATTGAGTATATTCTTGAAAATTATACAATGAATACTTTTGAAGATTCTGGGAAGAAAGGAGAGTAAGAGGCACCAGGAATCTGTCTCCCCACCAGGACAACAGTTGTACTGCCACATCTATCTGATATAACTGCTTTGGAACTCCGGAGTCTGTGGAAAGCTTACAACTTCCAGGGGTAGATTGGACGGCAAATTGAGATTGTTTGGTTAATTGCAGATCTTCCCACGGTAGCAGCTACTCATCCCCCACCCCTAGGCTTGTGTCACAGAGCCACATATGTGTTCCTCTAGTAGCTTGCACACAGCTTACTGGAGCCAGAGTGAGATAAAAAGACCATATCCTTCAAATATTGTGGATCTGTGCTCTGATTGCTGATTGTTGCTTCATATCACAGAAATGCAGATAAAGGGGCTCCTCTCTCCATTCCATTGTTGTAAGGCCTTTCCTCTCTCGTTGAAGAGAGTGTTTAAAACCAGGGTTTTAAAGGGCAGTATCCTTTCCCCCTCTTTCTTAAGATGCTTAAAAACAACTGTAAATAAGGGGGAAAGTTTAATGTGACCATGCATGTCCAGGGAAAGACTCAGAAAATACCTGGAAAGACCTTATTTTTACACCTCAGGCTGACCCTCAGCACAGAGACAGCCTACAACAATGACAAAAATAAAAACAATAACAAAAACAGTATACCCTGGGAAGGGGGAGAATCTAATTTCCGGAGTTATCCCATTGTTAGATTCAAATATCAGTGTTCAACAACAACAACAAAATAAGGTGTATAAAAGAACACTAAAGTATAGCCCATTTAAATGAAAAAAAAAATCACAAGAAACATACACTTAAGCATACACTTATCATGATGAGCACTGAGTATTGTATAGAATTCTTGTACCACTATATTGGTGTTTTGTTTTGTTATGTTAAATATTTGTTTATTTGGGGATGGGGCGAGTGAGACAGGGAGGGAGTGAGAGAATCCCAGGCATGTTCCATGTTCACAGCAGGGCTCAATCTCATGATCCTGAGATCATGACCTGAGCCGAAATCAGGAGTCAGACACTTAATTGACTGAGCCACGTAGGTGCCCTGTACCACTATATTGTACATCTGACACTAACATAACTTTGTACATTAATTTTACTGGAGTTAAAAATAAGTAAATAAAATTTAAAAAAAACAAGGAACATCTCAAATCAACAATTTAACTATAGAACTTAAGAAACCAGAAAAAGAAGAACAAAACTCCGAAACTCACAGAAGAAAGGAAATAATAAAAATGAGAGCAGAAGTAAGCAAAATACAGAATAAAAAAACAATGAAAATCAGTGAAACCAAGTCATTTTTTTGAAAAAAAAAATCAACGAAATTCATAAAACTTTAGTAGATGGACTAAGAAAAAAGAGAGAAGATTCATATAACTAAAGTTAGAAATTAAAATGGGACTATTACTACCAATTATACAGAAATTAAAAGTATAAGAGGATACAATGAAAAGTTGTTCATCAACAAATTAGATAATCTAGATGAAATGGAAAAATCCCCAGGGATGCAAAACTACCACACTAAATCACAAAGAAAGAAAATCTCAATAGAACTATAACTAATGAGGAGATTAAATCAGTGATTAAAAAAAAAATCTTTCAACAAAGAAAAGTTCTGGGCCTGATGGGTTCACTGGTGATTTCTACCAAATACTTGAAGAACTAATACCAATACTACTGAAACTTTCCAAAAAAATTGAAGAGGAGGAAATATGTCCTAACTCATTCAATGAGGCCAGCATTATCCTGACACTAAAGCCAGACAAGGTTGCTATAAGAAAACTATAAACCAATGTCTCTTATGAATATTGATGCACAAATGCTCAACAAAATACTAGCAAACCAAATTGTACAGCATATTAAAGGGATTATACACCATGACCAAGTGGTATTTTTTCTTGGAATGCAAGGATGGCTCAACATACAACTCTGTCAATGTAATAAATCAAATCAACAGAATGAAGAAAAAAACCTACATGATCATCTCACTTGATACAGAAAAAGCATTTGACAAAATTTAAGACCTTTCATGAAATAAAGACTTAGCAAAGTAGGAATAGAGGGAAACTACCTTAAAATGATAAAAGCCATATATAAAAATTTCTCAATGAACATTATACTCAATGGTGAAAAACTGAAAGCATTTCCTCTAAGATCAGGTACAAAATAAAGATTCCTGCTTTCACCACTTCTTTTCAAAATAATACTAAAAGTTCTAGCCAGAGCAATTAGGCAAGAAAAAGAAATAAATGACATCCTGACTGGAAAGGAAGAAGTAAAATGATCTCTGTTGCATATTATATGATCATATATGTAGAAAACAAAGATTATACACACACAACTGTTAGAAAAATGATTTTGGTAAAGCAGCAGGATACAAATTCAGCATACAAATATCAGTTGCATTTCTATATACTAACAATGAGCAACATGAAAAGTAAGTTATAAATCAATTCCATCAAAAGGAATAAAATACCTAAGAATTAAATTAAACCAAGATGAAAAACTTGTATAATGAAAACTATGAAACATTGCTGAAAGAAATTAAGATGAAACAAATTAATTGAAACACATCCCGTATTCATAGATTGGAAAAGTTAATATTGGTAAAATGTCAATACTACCCAAAGTGATCTACAGATTCAATTCAATTGCTATCAAAATACCAATTTTTTTTGCAGAAATAGAAAAACCTGTCCTAGAATTCATATGCAATCCAAGACACCCCAAATAGCCAAACAGTCTTGAAAGAGAGCAAAGTTGGAAGTCTCATACTGTTTTCAGAACTTACTACAAAACTAGAGTAATCAAAAAAGTATGATATTGGCAGAAAGAGAGACATATTGAACAATGGAATAGAATGAGAGCCCAGAAATAAACCCTCACACATATGGTCAAATGATTTTTGACGAGGGTGCCAAGACCATTTAATAAGGAAAAGGCAGTCTTTTCAACAACAGGTACTAGGAAAACTAAGTATCTGCACACAGAAGAATGAAGCTGAACCTAACACCATATGTAAAAATTAATTCGGGATGGATAAAGAACCTAAATGCAAGACCTGAAACAATAAAACGCTTAGAAGAATATAAAAGACAAAGCTTCATGATGTTAGATTTGGTAATGATTTCTTGGGTAGGATACTAAAGGTACAGGTAATGGAAGGAAGAAAGGAAAGAAGGGAGGGAGGGAGGGAGGAAGGAAGGAAGAGAGGGAGAGAGAGGAAGAGAAAGGAAGGAAAGGGAAGAGAAGGAGGGAAGGAAGGAAGGAAGGAAGGAAGGAAGGAAGGGAGGGAGGGAGGGAGGAAGGAAGGGAGGAAGGAAGGAAAGAAGGAGGGAGGGAGGGAGGGAGGGAGGGAGGGAGGGAGGGAAGGAATGAAGGGAAGGAAGGAAAAGAAGGAAGAAGAAAGAAAAAATGAGAAAGAGAAATTTGACTTTATGAAAATTTAAGTATCTTGTGCCTTAAAAGACCCTATCCACAGAGTAAAAAGGCAGCCTACAGAATGAGAGAAAAATATTTGCAAATCATGTATCTGATAAGAAATTAATATTCAGAATATAACAAAAACCAACCTGATTCAAAAATGGACAAAGGGCTTGAATAGACTTTTCTCCAAAGATCTACAAATGGGTAATGACCACATGAAAAAATGTGCAACATCACTAATCATTATAGAAATGTAAACCAAAACTACAATGAGGTATCACCTCTTACATATCAGGATGGTTTCTTTAACAAAAACAGAAAGTAAGTGTTGACAAGGATGTGGAAAAATTGGAATCTGTATTTGGTGGGAATGTAAAATAGAACAGTCACTGTGGAAACTGGTAGTTCCTCAAAAAATTAAAAGTAAAATTATCATATGATCCAGCAATTTTACCTCGTGGGAATATATCCAAAGGAATTGAATGCAAGGTCTCAAATAAATATTTGTACACTGATGTTCATAGCAGCATTATTCACAAAAGGTAAAATGTGGAAAGAATCTACATGTCTATTGACAGATTGGATAAGCAAAACTTGACATATATACAATTGAATATTATTCAGCCTTAAAAAGGAAAGAAAGTCTGACATATGCTACAATGTGGATGAAATTTGAGGACATTTTGCTAACTGAAAGAAGCCAGTCGCAAGAAGACCAATGTTGTATGACGTACCTAGAGTAATCAAATACATAAGGATATAAAGGACCCTCTGTCCAGGATGGGGGGGAGGGGGAGAATGGGAGTAATTGTTTAATAGGTATAGAATTCCAATTTTAGAAGATGAAAAGAGTCATGGAGATGGATAGTGGTGATTGTTTCACAAAAGTGTAAATGTGTTTGGGGCACCTGGGGGACTCAGTCAGTTGAGCGTCCAGCTCTTGATTTCCGCTCAGGTTGTGATCTTGTGGTTCGAGGGATTGATCACCACATCAGACTCTGTGCTGATAGCATGGAGCCTGCTTAGGATTCTCTCTCTCTCTGCCAGTTCTCTGCACACATGCGTACACTCTCTCTCAGGAAAAATAAACATTGAAAAAAAAGATAACAGGGGCACCTGGGTGGGTCAGCCAGTTGAGCGCTCGACTTTAGCTCAAGTCATTATCTCACGGTTCCTGAGTTCGAGCCCCACATTGGACTGTCTGCTATCAGGATGGAGCCCGCTTGAAATCCTCTGTCCCCCAAACTCTCTGCCCGTCCCCCACTCATGCTCTCCCTCCCCCCTCTCAAAAATAAATAAACATTAAAAATGTATTAAAATTATAAATAATAATAATAAAGTGTGAATCTGTGTAATGCCATTGACTGTACACCTATGGGTAGGATGGTAAATTTTATATAATGTGTATGTTACCACAATAAAAAACAGACATTAAAGAAAGAATATTTTGCCATTACTTTTGAAAACAAAGATCACAGAGTTTGATAACACACTACCCAGACATGTATGTTATCAAATTGTATTATCTTTGCCAAAAATTGCCAAGAATACTGAAGATGAACTTAAGTCTACAGGCAACAAGAACTGAGAAACGAATTTAACACCATGAAAAGGGGGAGACAAATCCAGAAAATGAGACATCCTATAAAACAATTGGCCTGATGTCTTCAACAAATCAGTGTCATAGAAAAAAAAGTGTGTGGGAGAAAAAATGTTCTAAATGAAAAGAAATATAAGAAACATGAGAACTAAACACAACGTGTGGTCTTTGGATCCTAGTTTGAACAAACCAGCTACAAAATAAATTTTGGAATAGTTGAGAAATATTATATGTCGACTAAGCATTAGATGAATTAAGAAATTAACATTTAATTTATTATACACTTATTAGATTGATAAAGTTATTGTGATTATCTAGGAAAATGCCACATTTTGAATATTTATACTTTAGTATTTAGGAGTAAAATATCATGATGTCTTTAAAGTATTTCAGCAAACAAGAATAGATGAAATAAATATGACAACATTTAGCTATTAAATCTAGGTAATGACTAAATAGTGTTCATTCAATATACTAATGTCTTTACTTTTTTATGTATTTCAAATTTTTCATTACAAATATTAAGCACATACACAGAGTAATGCTGCAGTGAAAAACCTGGTACATTATCTTGTGTGCTCTGTAGATCACTCTAAGGCTTGCTAAGCCTTATGCTAGACAAAATGGAAAGATCTAGAACAATATTGTTCAAACTGCAGACTGCGACTTTCTAGTCATTCCTATCCAATTGATCCATTCAAATCAATTGAAGAGGATTGTGACCAGTATTTTTTTAAGTTTACTTTTTTTGAGAGAGAGAGAGAGAGTGAGCGTGTGAGCAGGGGAGGTGCAGAAAGAGAGGAGAGAGAGAGTGAATCCTAAGCAAGCTCCACACTGTCAGCACAGAGCCTGATGTGGGACTCAAACACACGAACTGTGAGATCATGACCTGAGCCGAAGCCAAGAGTCGCACCCTTAACCGACATAGCCACCCAGGTGCCCCATGACCAGTAATTTCTTATGCATGAAATAGAATAGAAAATATCTAAGGGTTTTCAGTTAGTAAGGATGAATATTACATGGAACTTTGTTTTAATCATATGTATCGGTTACTTTTATATATATGTGTGTACACGATTATGATGTCAAGTCCCATTTTTTACTATAACTTGTATGCAAAAAGTTTAATAGGTCGCTTGGGTGGTTCAGTATTTTCCACCAGAAGTCACCAATAATGGTGCCTTCTCAAGTTTCAAGTTAATTTCTCTGAAATTTCTTTGACAATGCTTTGTTAGCTGCACCGTGGTTATCTGATGGATGACCCAGACATGTTCTCATTTTCTTTTGATTTTTCTAGTAACTGTGACTGAAGTTTTGCCAAAGGAGAAGAAACAGAAAGATGAGAAGACCTTAATTCTTGGTCAAGCTGTGGTGGACCTTCTTCCTTTAGTGGAAGGTCAGATGTGTGATTTGCTCAATAGCAGATATAGCAAAGCTCATAAAATTTAGCTCCACTGAAGTCCCTCAGTGAATTTGAGGGACTTGATAAAAAGATGGGCATATTTATCTCTGCCTAACGTTTCCTTTTATGGCTTGATTTTGCCTTCTTTTTGCAGGAGAGCGTTCATTTGAAACAATAATCCCCTTGCACCCTGTGCCAGGCTCGCCTTTAGAATCTCTTCGGTCAGGTGCTAAGGTAATCAGAGTTTTAAGTTTCAACTCTCAGCTATCCATTCAGTCTGCCAGGTCTATATGCTATAAAGGTTCAACTCATTTGAGTCCAGTTCATCAGGTGTCTTCTTTTCACAGGCACACACAGTGCTAAGTTCTGGGAAACAAAGATAAATAAGGCAGAGTCCTATTTTAGGAGTCCATAATCTACACATCACAGTTTATAATCAGTGTGATTAAATGGTGGAACAGGGCATGTGGGCACAGAGTAGTTAGTTATTGGTTACTTTGCCCAGGGGTACATGTAGGGAAGGCTTAACCCTGGAAATGCCTCTGGAGCTATGTCTTGATGGACTACATTGAATAATATATGAATGCACTTAAAACACTTTCTGGTATAGTGAGCCTGAATTAGTAGGCTGTGCCACCGGTGTCTTCTGGGCTTTGTTTTCCATTCTTCCTGGGGATTAATAGTTTCTTGGAGCATTACTTTTGCCACTCTGGTACAGGTGCACTTGCTTTCAGCAGATAACACAACTGCCTTCTGTTTTGCACAAGTAAAGGAGAGAAGAGGGCCCAAATGACCCTACTATTCCAAATGCAGTTCTCTAATTAACCATCGCTGTAGGTCCTCTCTTCATCTTGTTGATTCTGACCTTGGAGCTGCCACAGTCCTCTCCTGCATCTCTTGTGGTCCTTTCTTTCCCTCTTTTGTTTTAGACTATGGTCGGTTTCTTCTTGTTTTTTGTTTGTTTTTAAGACCTGATTTAATTTGCTTTCTGTCTTTCTAGGATTACTTAAACTACGTAGTCTAGTGATGGCATTTCTTATTTTCCAATTATATTATGGCATTATCCTTTTATTGCCTATAAAGATATAATTTTGAAGTTTCTGTCATTCCTGTGATTTGTGCTAGAAAGAGATATATACTGAGCTCAGACTTCCTTTCTTGGTCCAGTGCCCCTGCCTATGTACTGTTGATTTTCCTTACGTATCTTTAGAAGAAAAGTTAGTCAAATGTATTATTAATCCTCAGGATATTTGCTCATAGTTTTCCTGTGTTCACTTGTTTTACACACTCAGTGAAAAAAATATATGACACTTAATTTCCATTTGCTTGAGAATTCTCACTTATTTTATTTATTAAATTTTACTTATTTCAGTAATCTCTATATCCAACACAGGGCTCAAACTCATGACCCTGAGATTGAGAGTTGCACACTCTTTTGACTGAGCCAGCCAGGCATCCCCGGAATTCTCATTAATTTTATATTTAAGCATTACACTGATTATTCTCAAGATTCAAAGAGTAAATGATATAAACCTGTCCTTAAAAAAGAAGTTCCAATTCATCTTCAAGTATTCCCTGTCTTGAATGATACAAATTAGAAACCTTAGGGATATTTTACTTATCCTTCCAGAGACATATTGATTGATCGGAGGTATCACATTCTTCAATGCCTGTCTTTCTTAAAATCTTCTTCCCTTTGGGGCACCTAGGTGGCTCAGTTGGTTAAGTGATTAACCTAAATCTTGATTTAGGTTTAGGTCACGATCTTGCCATTTGTGAGATTGAGCCCCTTGCTGGGTTCTGCACTGACAGTGTGGAGCCTGCTTGGGATTCTCTCTCGCCCTCTCCCTCTCCCTCTCCCTCTCCCTCTCCTTCTCCCTCTCCTCCTTTCTCTTATGCACATGTGCACGTGTTCACTCTGTCTCAAAAAAGTAAATAAATAAACTTAAAAACGGTTTTATTCTCTTTGATGCTCTCATTTCTGGCACACAGACTGTATCTTCTCAGGTTCCTGCCTCAGATCTCTTTCCTCTGCCTGTTCCTTAAGTAGGAAGGTACTATCCTTGGCCACCTTTTTGTCTTAATCTATGTTCATATTCTTGGGTTGCAGGGGGAGGTTATTCATGATTTTAACAGTTACCAGCATGAGTGCTCCCTTGGGCCCAAAATACCAGCCATCCCCAAATCTTCCTTTTGGCAAATCCAGCCTTGTATATCTTCTAAGTGCCTCTGTACTCTCCTTAGCTCCATTCCCACAAACATAATCACAGACTATAACCTAGCCAAAAAAAGCAGCTCAATCTCACTCATGTGAAACTACTATTAACATTTCAGTATAGAACCTTCCAATTCCTCTTCTATATGTGTTTGTATACTTGTGTGACCTGAGTATGGTAGAGGGGAAAGGCCTCTAGTTTAGAAATAAGATTCTCATCTTAGCTGTAGTTCTAACTCGTGGACCTAGAGAAAGTTATTTGAAGCCTCTCTGTATGGAAATAATGATCTTCTTATCTTGAACAGTGATATGAGATTCAAATGAGATAACAAAAAAACAGAGGGGTGGGGAGGCCTCTGGCATTTGCAAAATGCTGCATAATTGTATTCTTTTTCCAGCAGTGCAGTCTTGAGGTTAAAGTATTTGTGGCAGAGCCCTTATTGAGTACAGCGCAGATTTTAGGAGGCAATCTACTGAAGGTCACATTGGAAGCTGCCTACTCTGTGCCTGAATCTTTCCTTCCAGTAGGGCCTCAGCAGAACTACATGGTTGGTCTGCAAGTTCCATCAGTTGGAGAGGTAAAGCCCTACGGTCAAATATTTATAGAGATTTAAACACTCATATGGTCATCTCTTACTTACCTGCTAAGATTTCATTCAAAGCAAGCTCTTTAATTGAGGAAATTTATTTTAGGCTTAAAAAAAATAAAGTTTACTAATATTTTATATATAGATATTTATAGTTTACATGTTATATATAACAAACATTACATATAATTTATATCAATAATTACATATTTATGGTGGAAACATGTAAAACATTTTAAAATTGATAATTTTTAATGTATTTCTACACATTACTTTTATGCATATATTTTTGGATTTTATACAATCTACTTAATTTTATAAACTTTCTCTTAATTTCAGGTTATTTTCTTAGTCCAAATTTCTATAGAATAACTGTATATGGATTTTTTGAGGTCCTTGATAGATATTTCCAGGTTGCTTTATGTTGCAATATGTTTTACTACAATTTACATTTCAGCATAGAGACCTCCAATTCCTCTTCACTATTCACATTTCCACCAGCAGAGTAAAGGGTTCCAATTTTTCCACATCCTCGTCAACATTTAGTATTTTCTGTTTTTTTTTGTTTTTTCGATAACACCCATCCTTATAGATATGAAGTGGCATCTCCTTGTGTTTTAGATTTATATTTCCCTAGTGACTGATGTTGTATATCTTCTTTGGGAAAATGTTTATTCAAGTGTTTTGCCCATTTTTGAATCTGGTTGTTTTTTGTTGTTGAGTTTTAAAAGTACTTTATATATTCTGTTAATCCTTTATCAGGTATGTGATTTTCAAATAAATATTTTCTCCCATTTTTTACTTTGTTGTTACTATACATTGCTGCACAAATTCTTAATTTTGATGAAGCCCAATTTATCTATTTTTTTTCTTTTGTTGTCTGTGCTTTTGGTGCCATAACCAAGAAATCATTGCTTAACCAGATGTCATGAGGTTTTCTCCCTGTGTTTTCTTCTAAGAGTTTTATAGTTTTAGCTCTTAGATTTAGGCCTTTGATCCATTTTTAGTTAATTTTTGAATGTGGTTTAAGATAAGGGTATAACTTGATTTTGTTTTACATGTGGATAATTAGTTTTCTCAGCACCATTTATGGAAAAGACTCTCCTTTCTCCATTGAATGGTCTTGGTATGCTTAATTTTGAAAATTTTTGCCAGCATTCTCATTTCTTTGGAGGAGCAAATTTCCAGAGGTCCTTACTCTGCAATTCCAGAAATGCCTTTCCTTCACGAAAGTTTCTTAACCAAAGAACTAGAATTGTTGAATTATAGAGTATGACAGTTTTAAATTTACTGGAGACTGCAAAATTGCTTTTCATAGTTATACCAATTTATACTTCCATCAACTATGTATAAGAATACCATACCCTTCACAATATTGCCAGTGCTTGATATTTTCAGACTAATTTTGCCAATCTGTGGTTTAAAATGTTATTTCATAGTTTTAATGTGCATTTCAATTATTATCAAGGATATCTAGCATGTTTTATTTAAATGTTGGATTATCTAATTTCCCTTTCTACAATTGCCTATTTATGTCTTTATTAATTTTCTTTTGCAAGTATATATTAGATAAATTATAGATAGGAAAGTGCCTATATTGTTAAACCTTTGTCAGATTTAAGTTTGTTTTTAAAAAGGTAATTTTTAAAAAGGTAAATCATGACCTTCATATAAATATAAAATGACAAAAAGGGTTTAAACCAATTCAAAGAATTGGAGGAAATAACCCATATATAAGCAATCAGGAATGTTGAAATGAATTTGCTAATAATTCTAAACTCATCATCAGCACAGGTCAATAATCGATTATGTATCTGCTGGACAAAATATGTTTGCATATCTATGGACAAGAATAATTTGCATTATTAACAATTTTTTTTTATAAATTAAGGAATTTTAGGGGCGCCTGGGTGGCTCAGTCGGTTGAGTGTCCGACTTCGGCTCAGGTCATGATCTCGCAGTCTGTGAGTTCGAGCCCCGCGTCGGGCTCTGTGCTGACAGCTCAGAGCCTGGAGCCTGCTTCGGATTCTGTGTCTCCCTCTCTCTCTGCCCCTCCCCCACTCATGCTCTGTCTCTCTCTGTCTCAAAAATAAACATTAAAAAAATATTAAAAAAAAAATTAAGGAATTTTAAAATAGCACAAAGACAATGAAGGGTACAGGCTTCTCTGTAGAATCAGATAATCACAAAAGGAAGGGTCTGTTAGATAACACCCATCATTACATTGAAAAGATACTCCAATAAGCTTTTTTGTTCATTTCAAAGTTTTTTACAAAACTTCCTGATGTACAATCATTTATTCTGTAGAAAGACTATCCCATTTTGTTCAAGAATGGAACACTGAAGATTGGAGGAGAAAGAGAACCTGTTCCCCGGCCCAAAAAATGGCCGATTGCCAACATTCTGGCCCCAGGAGCTAATAACATTCCTGATGCTTTCATTATTGGTGGGCCCTATGAGGAAGAAGAAGGAGAACTCAACCGCCCTGAGGTGAGAGAATTATGCACTTTTTCTGAGACAAACTAAGTGCACAGACAAATAGTAAGACATTTTTTGAATCACTCTAATTTACATACATCTGTTATTAATTAGAATTGTCAATTCTAATTAGACAATTAGACAATTAGAATTGTCTAATTCTGATGAAAATGTCTCCTGAGTTCTTATCAACAAAGTTCACTTAGCAAAATACACTCTAGCTCCATCCATGTCATTGCAAATGGCAAATTTCATTTGTTTTGCTGAGTAATAATCCATTGTATATATATTTTTTAGTTTAGATTATTAGTCCTCAAGCCTGGTTGCTCATTTGAATCATCTGGAAAGCTTTTAAAACAATAGCAATGGGGTGCCTGGGTGTCTCAGTCTGTTAAACGTCCCACTTTGGCTCAGGCCATGACCTCGTGGTTTGTGAGTTGTAGCTCCACATGGGGCTTCTGTGTTCAGAACCTGGAGCCTGCTTCAGATTCCAAGCCTCCCTCTCTGTCTGCCCCTCCCCTGCTTGCACTCTGTCTCTCAAAAATAAATAAACGTTGAAAAAAAAACGTAAAAAACAATAGCAATGGTCAAGCCCTAACTGAGAACAATTACATAAGAATTTACTTTCAAAATGTTACCACTGGGATGCCTGGATGGCTCAGTTGGTTAAGCGTCCAACTTTGGCTCCGGTCATGATCTCATGGCTGGTGGATTTGAGCCCTGCCTTAGGCTCTGGGATGACAGCTTAGAGCCCGGAACCTGCTTCAGATTTTGTGCCTCTGCCTCTCTCTGTCACTCCCCCACTCGTGCTCTGTCTCTCTCTCAAAAATAAATAAACATTAAAAAAATATTACCACTGCCCAGGTGTTGATTTTTTTTAAAAACGCTCAGATAATTTTAATATGCATTCAAGGTTGAGAATCAGTAGTTCAGGTTATATGAGTGAATATTTGGTACTTACTACTGAATTAATGTGAAGATAATATAAATTATCTTATGTACTTTAGTAATAATAAAGTACCCCAAAATTGAAGATGTCGTAGTAGTTACAATAGTAGTTGTAGTTATAGTAGTAACAGTAATAGTAATAAAAGTGTTATCAAATCCATTAAAAGAATGACCCACAGATTGAGCCAGATGAAGCCATGGCACACTGAGAGAACAAAAGTCTCTTATTATTTTACAGGACAAGGAATTTAGGAACCAAGCAGAGTGCATAAAGAAAAGGATTACTTGGGACTTGGAAAGTCGCTGCTACCTTGATCCTCCTGCAGTGGTCAGGTAAGAAGAGGATTATGTCTAAGCAACAACTGTAGGTGGGAAGAAATGTTACTTTTGTTAATTTTGTTTATATTTGAATTAAGGTGATCTGAGAATCCCTTCCACCAAATCTGCTAATAACTCATGGTGGGTTCTTATTTCCTTTTCATATAAAACAAGTCCAGAACTGGTGTGGCAGCTCCACAGTGTTAAATCAGGTATCCAGGCTCCATCTTTATTTTTGCTCTACCTTCTTTAACACGTGCTTTCCATCCACAAGGTTGTTTCATGGTCCAGGATGGCTATTGGAGCTCTGTACTGCATATTCACATTCTTCACAGAAAGTTGGAAGGGGCAAGCGTTTATGGATAAAAAAGGATACATACTGGGTATCTTAGACGCTCTTTTGGAGCCTTCCTAGGATCTTACAACCTCAGTTTACATCTCAGTGGCCATCTCTAGATGCAAAAGAGGCTAGGAATTATGTTTTTGTTAGACACGTTGTCATTCAGACTAAATCAGGAGTTAGAGGGACGCTTGTGTGGCTCATTTGGTTGAACATCTGACTTTGGCTCAGGTGATGATCTTTTGGTTCATGGGTTCGAGCCCCACATCGAACTCTGTGCTGACAGCTCAAAGCCTGGAGCCTCCTTCAGAATCTGTATCTCACTCTCTCTCTGCCCCTCCCCTGCTCGTGCTTTCTCTCTCTTTCTCTCTCTCTGTCTCAAAAGTAAATAAACAAGAAAAAATCTAAATCAGGAGTTAGATACTAAAGAACAGGACATGTGATATGTTGGTAACTACCAGTCTCTGTCATAGTTACCTGGTGGTTAGGGAGAAAAGAGAAATAAGGGACTATCAAAATATGTATAATTAGAATGAGCAACTCTGGTATTCTTTTTCAATTCATAGGCTGTTTTTAAGAAGAGTGTTAGAATTACGGAAAAATTGAGCAGACATTTCTGAGAATTCCTATATACCTCTGGTTCCCCATTTGACTGTGGTGTATAATGTAAATATACATTGTTGGGGGCGCCTGGTTGGCTCAGTTGGTTAAGTGTCTGACTTCAGCTCAGGTCATGATATCATGGTTCATGCTTCTAGCCCCACATCAGGCTCTCTGATGTCAGTGCAGAGCCGGCTTTGGATCCTCTGTCTCCTCTCTGCCCCTACCTTGCTCTCTCTTGCTTTCTCTCTCAAAAATAAATAAACATTGGGGTACACGTGCTCCTATGCATCAGCATTCCTATGTCTCTTGGGTAGATTCCTAGCAGGGCTATTGCTGGGTCATAGGGTAGCTCTATTTTCATTTTTTTGAGGAACCTCCACACCGTTTTCCAGAGTGGCTGCACCAGTTTGCATTCCCACCAACAATAGCAGCACTTTCGACAATAGCCAAATCATGGAAAGAGACCAAGTGCCCATCAACTGACAAATGGATAAAGAAGTTATGGTACTTATATACAATGGACTACTATGTGGCAATGAGAAAAAATGAAATCTGGCCATGTGTAGCAACATGGATGGAACTGGAGGGTATTATGTTAAGTGAAATAAGTCAGTTAGAAAAAGACAGATACCATATGTTTCCACGAATAGGTGGACTTTGTGAAACTAAGCAAAAACCAGGGGGAGGGGAAGAGGGGAAAGGAAAAAAAGACACAGAGAGGGAGGGAGATAAAACATAAGAGACTCTCAAAGACTAAGAAAAAACTGAGGGTAAGGGGGATGAGGGAGGGGGGAGAGGGGGTGATGGGCATTAAAAAGGGCACATGTTGGGATGAACACTGGGTGTTATATGTAAACCAATTTGAAAATAAACTATTATAATATAAAAAAAAATAATAATAAAGCCAAAGAAGCAAAAAAATAAATAAATAAATAAACATTAAAAATATAAAAAATATAAATGTACATTGTTGGGTTTAACTACTTGATATTCTGTTAAGGATCCATTGTTGCTATTATTACTTTAAGTCATTATATATTTGATCAATTAAAAATAATAAAAACTTGAAAATTTATTTTACCTTAATTTTGTTCTCTGATTCTCTCCTTTTCTTAATGTAGATCCAAGTTTCTGACCCATATAATTTTCTTTTTCTCTGAAAACTTTTAGCATTTCTTGCAAGGTAGGTCTAGTGGCTACAAATTCTCTCCATTTTTGTTGAGAAAGTCTTTATTTCTCCTTCATTTTTTTAAAGATTTTTTTTAAGTTTATTTATTTTGAGAGAGTGAGAGAGAGGGCACAAGCGGGGGAGGGGCAGAGAAAGATGGAGAGAGAATCCCAAGAAGGCTCTGCACCATCAACACAGAGTACAACATGGACTTGATCTCATAAACAGTGAGATCATGAGCTTAGCAGAAATCAAGAGTCAGACGCTTAACCAACTGAGCCACTCAGGCACCCTCTCCTTCACTTTTGAAGGATAATTCCCTGGATACAGAAATCTAAGTTGGTGGTGTGTTTTTAAACTTTGAATATTTCACTCCATCCCTTATTGCTTGGATGGTTTCTGAAGAGAAATCCAATGTAATTTTTATTCTTGTTCCTCTATAGGTAAGGTGTTTGTTGTTTTTCCCCACTCTGTCTTCTTTAAAGATTCTCTTTTCTGTGATTTTCTGTAGTTTAAATATGATATACCTGGGTAGAGATTTTTTTTTTTTTTTTTTTTTTTGGTATATACGATGCTTACTCTTCTCTGAGCTTCTAGTATCTGTGGTTTGGTATCTGTCATTAATTTAGTAAGATTCTCAGTCATTATTACTTCATATATTTCTTTCGTTCCTTTTTTTTTTTTTTTTCTGGTATTCCTGTTACATCTTTTTAATTGTTCCCCAGTTCTGGATATTCTATTATGATTTTTTTTTCATATTTTTATCCTTTCCATTTTAGTTTGGGCAGTTTTTATTGACATATCTTCAATTCCCTGATCCTTTCCTCAGCCATGTTCAGTCTACTAAGTTCTTCAAATGAATTCTTCATTTTTGTTACAGTGTTTTTGGTTTCTAGAACTTCTTATTCTTTCTTAGGGTTTCCATCTCTATGCTTACATTTCCATCTCCGTCTTACATTATTTGCAGTTTGTCTACTTTTTCCATTAGTGCTTTTAACATAGTAATCATAGTTATTTTAAATTCCCTATATGATCAGGGGACCTGGGTGGCTCAGGCAGCTGAGCATTGGACTTCAGCTCAGGTCATGATCTCATGGTCCATGAATTTGAGTCCCGCATCTGGTTCACCATTTCAGATCCTCTGTCCCCCTCTCTTTTTGCCCCTCCCCTGCTCACTTGCACTCTTTTTCAAAAATAAATTTAAAAAAAAATCAAAAAATTTCTTACACGATCATTCCAAATTTTGTGTCATATTTGAGTCTAGTTCTTATGTTGTGTCTCTTCCATATTTTTTCTTGCCTTTTAGTATCCCTTGTAATTTTTTATTGAAAGCTGGGCATTATGTATTGGGTAATAAGAAAAGAGGTAATTAGGGTTTTTAGTGTGAAGTTTTCTGTTAATCTGGCTAGGAACTGGGCTATGTTTAATGTTTGCTGTAACTGTAGGTGCTAGAGCTTCAGTTTCCTTTTTTGCTCTCCCCCTGTTATCTTTGGGTTTGACTAAAATAGGGTCTGTGTTTTGTAGCCTCTCAAATACGCTGTTCTTACCAGAACCCTGTTGGTGTGGTGACAAGGTGTTTGGAAGGGCAAGTATTTTAAAATACTGTGATTAAACTCAGTATTTTAATGGGGTTGACTCCCTGGGCTGTGACATTCAGAAGTAGCATTTTTTACTTCTTATGAGAAGTGGGAAGGCTAGACAGAGCTAGAGTTGTCTAATTGCCCTTCCCTTGCATCAGATAAGACTCTGGTAAAATAGTTTCCCTTAAAGAAGGGAAATACTTTTCCCTTCTTCCTGCCTAAGAGGATTTTTTTTCATATCTTCACCATGAATATCTGATGTGACTCCTTGTTTTAAAGCCAAAAAAGTGGGAGCTTCTGCCTAATCCAGCCTCCAGCAATTTATCAAAATTACCATTAAAGTGTTTCCACAAGTTACTGGCTCCATTGCTTTTTCCCACCTGTAAGCTGACATCAGCTTCTCTGTACTTGCCTGTCTCTCCAAATTTCAGGGTGGTGATTTGCCCCATGAACTTAATTCTTAGATGGATCTAAGAAAGGTCATTGGTTTTTCTGTTTGACCTGCTTGTTATTGTTGTTATGAGAACAGGAGCAACAACTTCTAAGCTCCTTACATGTCAGAGTTGACACTGTAAGTCCTACTCTATTTTCACAGTATAAATAAACATATTTGATATGATTTGCATATTTGTCTGATTATTTCTTTAATTTTTTTTTTTAATGTTTATTTATTTTTGAGAGACAGAGAGACAGAGTATGAACAGGGGAAGGGCAGAGAGAGAGGGAGACACAGCATCCGAAGCAGGCTCCAGGCTCTGAGCCATCAGCACAGAGCCTGATGCGGGGCTTGAACCCACAGACTGTGAGATCATGACCTGAGCCGAAGTCGGCCGCTTAACCAACTGAGCCACCCAGGCGCCCCTGATTATTTCTTTAGAATAAATTATCTGAAGTGAAATTTCTGGGTTAAAGATTATGACTGGTTTAAGGCTTTTGATTTATATTGCTAAATTGCTTTCAACAATGTATAGTTTGCTTCTGTTAGCAGTAAGGTAGAATTATTTTTGGAATTTTATAAATTTGGGAAGCTTTAAAAAACCCACCTACCTAATAAAACTGTTTACATATGTGCGCATATTCCATTACTTTTTAAAAGAGTTTCCCTTTGAATTATACTAACTTCACTTTTTCATATAATTCTAATGGGGTGATTTTTAATTTGCAGTTTTCAGAAGCGAATTGCTGATTGCCGATTTTGGCCTGTAGAGATCACAAGAGTTCCTCTGACTACTGTACCCAAAGGGAAAGCTGCAAAAGTTGATAAGGTAAATTTGTTCACTTAATGATAGTTACATAAGAAATGCCTGATCAGACCCAACTTATTATTCTGCTTCTTTATTTAAATAACTTTTTTAATGGTTATTTATTTTTGAGAGAGAGAGAGAGACTGAGTGCAAGCAGGGGAGGGGCAGAGAGAGAGGGAGACACAGAATCTGAAGCAGGCGCCAGGCTCTGAGCTGTCAGCACAGAGCCTGATATGGGGCTTGAATCCATGAACCACAGGATCATGACCTGAGCTGAAGTCGGATGCTAAACCAACTGAGCTACCCAGGTGCCCCAAATCTAAATTCTACTTATTATCGTAGTACGTGAAATCAGAGAGATTACTTTTAATCTTGTGGGAATTCAGTGTGTTTTCTTTCACTAAATCAATTTTTTCCCTATGAGAGTTTTCTGTGGCAAACCATACAGCCATTAAAATTATGTTAAGTTATATTTATTAACATGTTATTTATCTTTGTAGTGGGGGTTTAGATAAAATTAGAGATGGCAAATACACAATGGCAGATTATCATTCTTCCTCCTTCATCCATGGCAGATATTACTGATTAATCAAAATATTGTTGGGGCGCTTGGGTGGCTCAGTCGGTTAAGCGTCCAACTTCGGCTCAGGTCATGATCTCACGGTTCATGAGTTCGAGCCCCATGTCGGGCTCCGTGCTGACAGCTCGGAGCCTGGAGCCTATTTCGGATTCTGTGTCTCCCTCTCTCTCTGCTCCTCTCCCACTCATGCTATGTCTCTCTCTGTCTCTTAAAAATAAATAAATGAAAAAAAAAACCACATTGTTTCTTTCTGAACCCAGATAAGGATATAGAATCTTTCGCAACACAGTACTCTGAAAAAAATCCACCAATTGATTAGAATTTAGGCATAAGTTAGTCTATTTGTCATCACTATCTGGATGATTTGTAAGATCTCTTTCATTCATAAAAATCTGTGAAATAAAGCTAAAAACTACATCTTCTCATTTCTTTTACATTTTTGTTGTTGTTATAATTTTACAAAGCTTAATTTTTTCTTAAGAAGCAATATGGTTAAATTGATTTTTTTAGTTGAATATATATATATAAAATTTGAGTATACATTTATCCACTACTGCCTTTACTATTCATTAATGCTGTTTATATGCATTATTTCAGTGATGTGGTGTTATTTAACTCATTTGGAATATAAATAAATGTAGATCTAAAAAATCTATGTAACTGGCCCAAAGTCAAATAGTTAAGTAGCATATCTAGGTCCTAAAGCCAGGTCTTTGAAAAAGACAGAGCTTCATACCTTATGCTACATTGCTCTATAGCACTAACAGCTCTCTGGTTTTATTCCTTTAGACTGATGATGAAAGTCAGCTTTCATTTCATGGTGTGGCTTATGTAAATATGGTCCCATTGCTGTATCCAGGTGTGAAAAGGATTCGGGGAGCCTTTCACGTTTACCCTTACCTAGACAGTACAGTCTATGAAAAGGTAAGAAAAAATTGTGTAGTTGGTATTATTCTAATTTATCCTTTATATATGTGTTTACTTACATCTTTAGCATACACATCTTTGCAATTGAAGTTTGGAACTGTTGGTATACTGGGATGGTAAATATAGAACCTTGCATTCTGTCACTGAACCTTAAAAACGTTAGGATAATGAGGGGCTCCTGGGTGGCTCAGTTGGTTGGACATCCAACTTCAGCTTAGGTCATGGTCTCACAGTTTGTGAGTTTGAGCCCTGCATCGGGCTCTTGACTGTCAGCACAGAGCCTGCTTTGGATCCTCTGTCCTCCCTCTCTTTCTCTGCCCGTCCCCAACTCGTTCTCTCTCTCTCTCTCCCTTTTTCTCTCTCAAAAATAAAACATTTTAAAAAATTAGGAAAATGAAAAGCCAAAAACTGGAAACAACCTAAAAATCTATCAACAAGTGAACAGAAAAACAAATTTTGTTGGTATATCTATATAATGAAATACTACTCAGTGATAAAAACGAATGAACTTTTGATACATGCAACATGGATAAATCTCAAATGTATTATGTTCAATGAAAGAAGCCAGATAAAAGAAAGTACATAATGTATTATTCCATTTAAATAAAATTCTAGGAAAATAATATGTGGTGACCTAAAGCTGACTGGTGGTTGCTTAGGAACAGGAATAGCGAGAGGGATGGATTACAAAAGAATGTGAGGAAAGTGTTAGGGATGATGGAAATGTTGGTTATCTGGATTGTGGTGATGGTTTCACATGTGTATACATATGTCATATCAAAATTAATCAAATTGTATACTTTATGTAGTTTATCTTATTTCGATTTTACTCAATACAGTCAGATACACAATCTTGAAGATAAGGAAAGAAGTCTATTGTGTTAAGTATACAAAACTTAAATCCATGAGCTAATTAATGAGCTACAATATGGTTTTTTCCATTTTCAGGTGTTAAAATGTTAAAAATCATCTATCTTTTTATCTATCTAAATGCCTATATATAAATATAGAATCTATATGTGTGTGTATTTTCCCCAAACAAAAAACCAGTTTTACCATGTTTTTTTCTTAGGAGAAAGTGAGTCTTTGTAAAACACAACAAAAATAATAACAAAAACATATTACTATTTCATCATTATTAGCACACCTATTTTTCAATAATAGAGTCATGAAACAACTATCATCTATTTGCAAACCAATTGAGTAGTAAACTCTTTCTATATATTATTTATTTTTGAGAGAGAGAGAGAGGGAGGAAGAGAGAGAGAGAGAGCAAGAGAGAGAGAGAGATATCATGAGTCGGGGAGGGGCAGAGAGAGAGAGAGGGAGACACAGAATCCAAAGCAGGCTCTAGGCTGCTTTGAATCAGAAATCACACTTATAGAGGTGTATCTTAAGGAAATAATTTAATCGGATCAAAGACTCCATATTCACCGGTCGTTTCTAGTCTCTAGAACTTTCTCATGTTCTGTAATACAATTTTTGCCTTCCTTTCTGAAAGTGTGTGAAGCATTACAAAGAAAAAGATATGCATGGACTATGAGTACAAATAAAAATCTTCGTGTAGTGTTTCCAACTATTGTAATTACTATAAAGACTATTTAAAAATGTTTTCTAGAGTACAAAGAGGGAAACATCATAAGATTTCAGTTTGTCATCTGTCTACAAATACTGTAAATCTTAACTGTTAGTGACAGAAATGTCTATCTGTTTTATTTACCCTATTTATTTTTCTTTGAAAACATGGCATATGCAAAAGTATCTGGGTTGGATTTGGCAGAGTGGAAAAACAAATGAAACTAGAAAAAGAGCTTGCAGTGATGAATGTTGCAGTGTGTAAATTAAATTCCTAATGACATAAAAAAAAACCCAGCTCTATATTCAGAAAAACCTTTTGGGATCTATAATAGCAAAAATTATAAATAAATTTAAATGTCTAATAATAGAGAAAGGTTTAGAAAGTGATTATAAATAAAAATGATACAATATGCATCTATTTAAAAAAGATAATTGTTAATGCTTTGTAAATAGTTAAATAGAAAAAAGAATGCTAAAATGCTACGTATAGCGTAGATCAAAATAAGTTCCAAATAAGTGTATTAAAAGTGTTAAATGTGAAAAATATAAAAGTAGAAGTGGCTGTTAATTAAAAAATATGAATGCAGGAAAGACTAGGCTTGAAAGCAATGAAAGATATAAAAGGTTTAGATTAACAAAAAATGAATAACTTCAATAAATATAAGAAACCATCATAAACAAAATTACAATGTAACTGAAAAATGGGAGAATATTCGAATATATATATAGGAAAGATGGCTACTATTCCTAAAATATAAAGCACTTTATCAAATTGATAACAAAAACACACAATTTTGTTTTAAAGGGCAAAGTACATGAAACAGCACTTCACAAAAAAAGAAAAACCTTCACAAAAAAAGAAATGCGAATGGCCAATAAATAGAAGAAGAAGAAACATTTGGCATTATTAAGAATCAAATGACTGCAAATTAAAATAACAATAAAATATCATTTTTTCTGTAAAATTAGACAATTCTTTAAAATATGATAATCCCCATTGCTGGCAAAGATGTGATAAAACAACTCTTACTGCTGGAAGTAAAAATTTTAGTGTGTCTTAAGAGCCCTGGGCATTGTATGGAAAGCAATTTGACAATAAATCGGTAAATAAAATAAAATAAAATAAAATAAAATAAAATTGAATTTTCTTACCCCCTCCCCAAAAAGAAGCTTAGAATACTTATATTTTTTCCTGTAGTATTTCTACTTCTAGAAATCTATTTTAAAGGAATAAATAGAGTTGTATCCAAATTTTACTACATTAAGATATATCTGAGGGAAATAGTATATTATAATTGAAAGGTTATAGGCCTTGACATCAGTCAGCCACTAGTTTGAATTCTGGAATTAACCAACTGGGTAATTTCAGGCAAGTGACTAAATTTCTCTCAACTTTAGTTTATTTATTTATTTATTATAAATAAATTTATTTGTTATAAATGAAGACAATGTTTGTTTGCTAGAATTGTTTTACATACCAAATGAGATAAAATATGTAAGGTACTAGGGGTGTAGTACTAGGGGTGTAGTAGGGGTAATTGGAGACTATTGTATATACATTAAAAATTATCCTTATGAAAAATTTTAAAACAAGAAAGGATGTAGGTAGTAATTTCTTAAATGAAAACTCAGGATATAAAACTACATTCATGTGATCACAACTTTAAAAAAGTATATACTCGTAATTAAAAACATATATATATATATATATATAATATTGGAGAGGAAACCTTTCTGGCTATGTCTGAGTGAAAAGATTGTCAAATATTCTCCCCACCTCCAAAAGCAACTATAAAGCTGGACAAATTGCCAAAAAGCCATTCAGCACTCTGAAAATTGACCGAAGGCATCAACAAACTGAGAAGTATTAATGCATGAAACACTATGGAGTTTGAGGCTTTCTTACTTAGGGCTGCTCCTAAAACTTCCCTAAGTTCTTCCCTACTCCACTCCTTTAGCTTAATCAGTGCAGTGATTCCTCTAGGGCAGGATAGGCTGTGAAGACCAGAAACTTTGCTGCCATAGAAGACTCACACAATTTGGAGCAGTGGCTGAAGAACCTATGCCCAGCAATGTTGTTGGTTGAAATGTAGATTTGTGGGGCAACCAACATAATTCAAATGAGAGTCCCAGGAGAGAAGAGAGTAAGGGAGAGAAAAGATACACGAGAAAATAATGTCTAGAAATGTCTCATGTTTGATGAAAACATTAAGCTACATATCCAAGAAGTTCAGAGAATCCCAGGTAGGATAAGCATACAGGAATCTACAACATAGACATTAGAGTTTACTGTTGAAAGATAAAGAGAAAATCATGAATTCAACAGGAGAAAAACAACTCATTGCTTATAGGGGAGCACCAATGTAGTTAACAGCTGATTTTTCTTCTAAAACAATGGATCCAGAAGGTAACAGAATAACATATTCAAAGTGCTCAATGAAAAAGCTAGCAATCAAAAAGGAAGGCGAAATACATTCCAAGATAAACAAATATTGAAATAATTTGTTGCTAACTTGTCTTAGCAAAAACTAACAGAATTGAGAGACTGATAATCTGACATTTAGAAATTTCAATATTTTGATCTCAATACTTGCTAGAAAAACTATATAGAAAATCTATATTAAACATTAACATACAACCCACAAAATCATTTTTTTAATGTTTATTTATTTTTGAGACAGAGAGAGACAGCACGAGTGGGGCAGGGGCAGAGGGGGAGACACAGAATCCGAAGCAGGCTTCAGGCTCTGAGCTGTCAGCACAGAGCCCGATGCGGGGCTCGAACTCACAGACCGCGAGATCATGACCTGAGCCGAAGTAGGACGCTCAACCGACTGAGCCACCCAGGCGCCCCGACAAAATCATTTTTAAAATGTTTATTTATATATTTATTTATTTTTGAGAGGGACAGAGCTTGCACAAGTGGGGGAAGGACAGAGAGGGAAACAGAGGATCTGAAGTGGGCTCTGGGCCTACAGCAGCAAGCCCAATGTGGGGCTTGAATCATGAACCGTGAGATCAGGACCTGAGCCCAACACTCAGCAGACCTGAGTCCAACACTCAACAGACTGAGCCACCCAGGCACTCTCCTCCACGAAATCATTTTTAGGAACCTACCCAAGGGAACTGAAAACCTGCATTTACACAAAGACATGTATTTGAATATTTATAGTATACCAGTGAAACTATCACCACAATCAAGATAAGGCAAATATTCATTACCTCCACCCCATAAGTTTTCTTATATCTGCTCTTACTCTCATACCTCTGTCCAGTCTTCCCCTCTTTGTTTTTTGGTCTGGTTTCTTTCACTCAGCAAAAATTGTATTTAGATTTCAACTATGTTGTTTAATTTTTAAAATGTTATGATTCTTCTTCAGTCATTTATCTAAAGTTTGAATTTTCCCATACAAAGTTTTTAGTTTGAACTTTAAACTTGCCCTATTTTCCCAATTATATTTGATAGGCCAGTAGTAATTAGATGATATTTCTTATGCAGAAATAAATCTACCTGTCACAGATCAGGAATCCTAAATTCTCTCTTGTCCAGCAAGAGAGTGGACACAGAAATGAAAATGACAGAGGCTAATGTCTGGGAGGAGACAAGAGCCCAGGATTTCATTTCCATATTTATTGAGCTCTCAAGATTTTACATACATGGTGAATGTGCAGAAGGAAACACTTAGATAGTAATCATTAACTTGTGTGTGTAAGAAGCAAAGGGTCTGGGGAGCAAGTGGCATTTGAAGTTGTGGTCAAAGCACAGTAATATATTGGTGCCAGATGGAAAGTAGTTTCCTATAGTGATACAGTGAGTTAGCCGTCTTCTTTCAAGTTTAAGATTGATAGAACATGCAGCTATAGGGATAACAAGTTACTAGTTAGCTAGTCTAGCTAGCTAACCTTGGGGGCTTTCACCTTGTAGCGGCTTTCTGCCTTTTTAATCCACTTATGTAAGTGTGAGGAATTCTTAAACCTATTTCCCACATCTATCATTTAAAGTTCATCTGATATTATGTATCAAAAATTAAAAGTTTTCTAGGAACAAGAGTTATGAAACACCAAAATCAAGCAAGGTGGAACAATCTCATTGTAGTAATTTAAATAATAGGTAGATAGCTAATTTTCTATGATGGCTTTACCTGTTCAACAAGTATGGCAATTCAATGAAGTTTTTCTTTTCCCTATTTCCCTCTGATTCTACAAGGTTGAAATTATCCAGAAAAGTAAATGTTGTTAAAGAATAATGTGAGTTTCTTTCAAAGGTGTCTCATTTGCCTGTGATTCATTGCAATTTTTTTGTTTGTTTGTTTCTTTTCAGACCAAATGTTTATTTAGCTTTTTCCGGGATACTGGCCATCATTTGATTCAGAATAATAAAATAGGAGGAATTTATTCTCCATTGTCTAAACCAGTTGTTTCAAAGAACCTGAAAGAAGATAAAGCAGTCAAAGAAAAGGATATAGAAGGAAAGCCTAGGCCTGGGGATATGGTAGGTTGTTGAGAAGGTGATTATTTTGCTAGTTTTGTTACATTTTACGTGTGTACTGATTATTTGGTGAATTGCATCAATTTAGTTTGCCTTTTGTTGCAATATAATGATCATTGTTTCTGCCACTGGGAAGACCACGTAAGAATTCAGTTTTTGAGGTGTGTTCATTTTCTTTCAGCAAGCACCTAGTATAAAATCTCAGAGCTCGGATACTCCTTTGGAAGCTGAACCCCCTCTAAGCCACAATCCAGAAGGACAGGTAACTATGCATAAAAAGTTGGAAAATTAAGTTTAAATTCATCAGTCTTTTACTAAGCAAGATAGTATGATATTGTGAAAAATCCTCATTATCTCAATTACCTTATCCCATATTTGCCGTGACTAGCTTATGACTTTGGGTAAATTTCTTTGTCTTGTCTTGACTCTCTAAAATGAGCATGTAGTACCAAATTAAATTTAAGGTCCTTTCTAACATTAAAAAATTATGTGTTTTAGTAATTCTACTATATTATATACTAGGAAACATGAAGAGATGCATCATCTGTAGCATTTACTCATCTGCCCTCAAGACACTCAGCAGTCTGGTGGGTGAAACAGATTGGTACATAACTAACCATAACACAGAATGTTGATGAATGTTGTAATAGAGGCACAAATAAAAGTACTGTTTGAGCTCAGATAAGACAGATGAATCACTCCTAGGATAAAGAAGTCTTAGAAGGCTTCATGGAGGAGGTGGCATTTGAGCTAAGTAGTGAAAGATGGGTAGGCATTTCAGGGTCAGGGAACAGCCTGAGTCAGGGCACAAAGAAGGTAGCAGAATTTAGAGTGCATCAATTAATTTAGTGTATGGAATACAGAGATGAAAAGAAAGGAGAATTTCTAGATGGAGGTCAGAAAGGAGAGAGAGAGGCTGTGTTGAGTTGTAGAAAGACTGAAAGATTTGCTAAGAAGTTTGGACTTCATTATGTAGGTGATAAGGGACTCTTGAGCTTCCCCTTGCAGACTCATATTAAAGGTTTTTAAATCATGTAGAAATAAGACCTCCTATGTATTTCAGGGTAGAACTCTTGCAAGGAAGGAAACAGGGGGAATGAAGTTGGGGCAAGGGCTTCAAATATTGGTTTATAGGTTTTTCTAATTGTACAGATGAGTGTTGATGACTGTGTGATTTAGGGAAGAGGTTATAGTAAAGAAAGTCAGAAAATTGAAGAGGTAAGATCTGGAATTGGGGAGCTTTGAGGGTGCCGAGGAAGAAAAGCTAAAGATAACTCAGGTTTCAAGCCTCACTTTAGAGAAGGATGACAAAACCATTAAGAGAAAAGTCAAAGAGAGATCTCTATAAGGGAAATGATAAGTTCAATTTTGGACATATTGTATTTAGGATGCTGGCAAAAATCTGGATAGAAATGTCCATCAGGCTGCAGTTGATAGATGGTGATGTGGATTCTGCGAATGGGAATGTCAGAATATTTCTGCTTGGAAATATTTGGACTTACAAGATTTGGTGGCAGAAAGACTTGCATTCACTTAAAACGGTTACAAGAAAAGTATTGAACAAGTTAAACAGTGCTTCAGCTGAGGTAGAAGTTTCCAATAATAAAATTGAAAACCCTTTTATGCAAGGGATAACCACTGTTACTATTTTTCTTTCCAGTTATTTTTCTGTATTAAAAATATTTTTTCAAGATCACACTATATACATATAGTTGTATATGCAATTTTCCTTCTTACATTGTGAATGTTATATTACTAAAATTTGTTCATAAGTATCCGTTCTTAATGGAAAGAATAAATGAGAGAAAAATATCTTTACAGCAATATGTAGAAGCAGGGACATACATTGTGTTGGAGATTCAGCTGGACAAAGCCTTGGTTCCAAAGCGAATGCCAGAGGAGCTAGCCAGAAGGTGTGTAGCAATGGTTCTTATACTTTTTTTGCAAAAACATTTTAGATATACATAAAAGGATTCAGATTGTCCCTATAAATATAATTTCCTGAGACTAAGCAGCAGTTTTCTGTGTTTTTTTTTTAAAGCCCAGATTAAGTTTCTCTTGTCATAGTTCTCTTCTTATTACAAAAGCAGTATATGCTCAGTATAAAAAAGATCGAGGGGAACCTGGGTAGGTCCGTCGGTTAAGCACCCGACTCTTGATTTTGGTTTAGGTCATGATCTCATGATTTGTGAGTTCAAGTCCCAAACTGGACTCTGTGCTGTCAGTGCGGAGCCTGCTTGGGATTCTCTCTTCCCCTCTTTCTCTGTCCCTCCACAATTCTCTCTCAAAAATAAATGCATAAACTAAAAAAAAAAATCGAGATTTTGAGAAAATTGAGATCAGCAAACATATAAAAATACTCAGATTTCTACTCACCCAGTGATAACCCTTTAAAAAGTTTTTAAAAAATGTTTATTTATTTATTGTGAGAGAGAGAGAGAGAGAGAGAGAGCAAATTCAGGAGGTGCAGAGAGAAAGAGAGAGAGAGAGAGAGAGAGAGAATCCCAAGGAGGCTCTGTGCTGTCAGCCCATAGCCTGACGTGGGGCTCGATTTCATGAACCATGAGATAATGACCTGAGCCAAAATCAAGGGTCAGATGCTTAACCAGCTGAGCCACCCAGGCGCCCCAGTGATAACTATTTTTAAAAATTGGTATTTATTTTTAAATAAATAAGTTTAAATTTATTAAAATTATTTATTTTAATAAAATAATAAAAATAAATTTAAATTTATTAAAATCATTTATTTTAATAAAATAATAATAAAATTATTTTCTTTAAATTTTTCATTATGTTTATTTATGTTGGAGAGAGAGAGAGACAGCATGAGCAGGGGAGGGGCAGAAAGAGGGAGACACAGAATCTGAAGCAGGCTCCAGGCCCTGAGCTGTCAGCAAAGAGCCCGATGTGGGGCTTGAACTCAGGAACATAAGATCATGACCTGAGCTGAAGTCAGACACTTAACCAACTGAGCTACCCCAGGCGCCCCCTCCTTCTGGAGTTATTTTTAAGTTCCTATATTACACACACACACACACACACACACACGTGTCACATATAAATAAACACAATTTTTAAAAAACTTTTTTTATATTGTACCATAGTGTTTTGATTGTGTTTCTAGGAAATTGTCCATTCTGTCTAGGTTACCAGTTTGTTGACGTACAACTGTTCATGGTATTCTCTTATAATTCTTTTTTCCTCTATAAAATGGGGAGTAATGTCCCCACATTTATTTTTAATTTTAGTAATTTGAGACTTCATTCTTTTTTCTTAGTGGTTACCTTGGAAATTATAATGGCCATCTTTTTATTTTTTAAGTTTATTTATTCGAGAGAAAGAGAGAGCACACGTACAAGCAGGGTAGGGACTGAGAGAGAGGGAGAGAAAGAATCTCAAGCAGGCTTTGCACTGTCAGTGCAGGCCCTATGCAGAACTTGAACTCACGAACTGTGAGATCATGACTTGAGCCAAAACCCAGAGTTGGATGCTTAGCTGACTAAGCCACCTACGTGCCCCTATAATGACCGCCTTAAACCTTTACAACCTAATTGGAATAATACCAGCTAAGACTCAATACTATTCATCCTGCTCCTCTATATCTCCATCTTTCCCTTTTTATATTATTATTGTCACAGATCATATTTTTATACATTGTGTACCTATTAGC
Source organism: Paguma larvata (assembly GCA_030068075.1). NCBI lineage: Eukaryota > Metazoa > Chordata > Mammalia > Carnivora > Viverridae > Paguma > Paguma larvata. The sequence goes on from CM057837.1 coordinate 67,004,307, forward strand.
AATGATTTCTAATTACTATTTTATGCATTTGCCTTCTACAAACCAGTAAAGAAGAGTTTATTTTTTAATTATTTTTTAATGTTTACCTATTTTTGACAGAGAGATAGAGAAACAGGGTGAGCAGGGGAGGGACACAGAGAGAGGGGGACACAGAATCTGAAGCAGGCTCCAGGCTCCAAGCTGTCAGCACAGAGCCCGATGTGGGGTTCGAAACCATGAACCACGAGACCTGAGCCACCCAGTCACCCCAAACAAGTAAAGAGGAGTTTAAAACCAGAAGTACAATAATACTGACTTTCATATTTACCTTTACCAGTGTTCCATATTTCTTCAGTTACCTTCCAGTTACTGACTAGTGTTCTTTCATTTCAGCCTGAAGGGCTCTCTGTAGCATTTCTTTTTTTTTCCAAAGTGTATTTATTTTTTGAGAGAGAGAAAGTGGGGGTGTGCAGATAGAGAGGGGGACAGAGGATCTGAAGCGGGCCCCATACTGACAGAACTGAGCCCAATGCGGGGCTCAAACTCACGAACTGTGAGATCATGACCTGAGCCAAAGTCAAATGCTCAACCAACTGAGTCACCAAGGCACCCCTCCTTTTAGCATTTCTTATAGATTAGGTCTTACTAATAGACTCTTAGTTTTTTTAATATAATTTATTGTCAAATTGGCTTACATACAACACCCAGTGCTCATCCCAAGAAGTGCTCTCCTCAACGCCCATCACCCATTTTCCCCTCTCCCCCACCCTCCCATCCACCCTCAGTTTGTCCTCTGTATTTAAGATAAACTCTTAGTTTTTGTTTATTTTGTTAATTTCTTCATTATTGAAGGATAATTTTCTGTATATAGAATTTTTGCTTGGCATGTTTTTTTCTTTCAAAACTTTAAATATGTTACTCTAGTACCTCTGGCCTCCACGGTTTATGTTATTCTTATTGACATTATTGAAATTATCTGTTTATCTTATGGACAAGTCACTCCTCTCATTGCTTTTGAGTTTTTCTCTTGTCTCTAGCTTCTGACAATTTGACTACAATGTATCTTAATGTAGATCTCTTTAAGTTTATTCTGCTTGGAAGTTGTTATGCTTCTTGGATATATAGATTCATGTCTTCTCCAAGTTTGGGGTGTTTTGGGCCACTATTTCTTTAAAATTCTTTCTGCCCCTTTCTCTCTCTCTTCTCCTGGGATTCTCATAAGGTATATGTTGGTCACACACATCACGTATGTTGATGGTGTCTCACAGATTTTAGGCTCTGTTTACTTTTTTCATTTGTTTTTCTTTCTGTTCCTCAAACTGTGTAATTCCAATGATCCTATCTTCAAGTTTGCTCATTCTTTCATCTGCCTGACCGAATCTGTTGAACTTTCTAGTAAATTTCTCCTTTCTGTTATTGTACTTTTCAACTACAGAGTTTCTATTTGGTTCTTTTAAAAATGTCCTTCTCTTTACTTATATTCTATTCTCTTTTTGTTTATACATCATTTTCCTGATTTCTCTTAATATTTTGTTTGTGCTTTCCTTTAACTCTTTGAGCATGAATAAGTTGCTTTATTTCACATCTTTTTGTAGGAAGTCTAATGTCTGGGCTTCTTCAGGGACAGTTTCATTTATAGAAACTCTTTGAAAGAGCCACACTTTTTTGTTTCCTTCCACATTTTGTAATTTTTTTTTTTGTTGAAAACTGGACATTTGGATATTATAACATGCGAACTTTGGAAATCAGATGTTCCCTTTCCCCAGGGTTTGCTGTTCTTAATTGTTGAAGTTGTAGATTGTATTCAGCTAATGTGGGTTGGTTTTTTTTTTTTTCTTCAGCCAATGTTTTGACTGATTTCCTTGAGCGCCAGGATCTTAAGATAATCAAACAAATAAAAATAAGACAATAAATGTTTCTTTTGCCTTTGCAAATGATTCTGTGCTGGAGCATTCTTTTAACACTTAACAAGGCTGTTTATAATTCTGCCTCAGCCTTATAGATGGGACTATAGATCAGTCAATGGTGGAAGCTTGGGGTCTTCTCTGGTCTTTTCTGAGCATGTGTCCTGTCTTGTGCTTGTGTGCAGCTTTCATGTTTAACATAATGCTGTCAAGGTTCGTCCATACTGTACCATGTATCAGTACTTCATTTCTTTGTTATAGAATCATATTTCACTGTATGGATGTACCACATTTTCCCCATTCTTTAGTTGATGGACATTTGGACAATTCTTAATATAGCATTCTATAATGATTGTGTTACTCATGTAACTCCTCTGCTCAGAAACTATCAGTGACTTCCTGGCACACCCTGAGTAAAAGCCAAAGTCCTTACAATGGCCTACAACTGCCTATGTATTCTGTATGTACTTTGCTCTCACCTTTTCAGTCCAGCTATACTTGCCTTCCTGCTATTCTTCACACATGCCAAGCACCTTGTTGCAGCAAAGTCTTTACACTTTCTGTCCTCTTTGCCTGTACTTTTCTTATCCCAGATATCTACACAACTTGCTTCCTCACTTCCCTGAGGTCTTTCCTCAAATGTTACCATCTCAGTAAAGTGTCTTGATGAAATGTGCTTCACTACTTCACCACCCTAGCTCCCAACATAGTCTGTTTGCCTTCCTGCATTATTTTTCTTCATGGCACATATCATTAACATATTTATCTTAATTATTGTCTTTCCTTCTCCCACTAGAATGCAAGCTCATGAAGGCAAGAATTTTTGTTTACTTTGTTTCATGTTCTATCCCAGCACCTGGAAAAGTGCCTGATGAATAATGGGCAATCAGTATATATTTTGGTTGAGTGAATAGATAACATTTTCTCTGGACAGGAAATTGGATGGCTGGAAAGCAAGTTTGTCAAGAAGGCTAATAACAAGGAGGCAGTTTAGTATATTTTTCACACCTCTTAAGTTCTAAATCATATAGATATATTGCCTATTAAAATAAATAAAATTAAAAGAGAAATTAAGAGCAGAGGTATACAATTACATATGACCTATTAAAGAAAAATTGAATTTGTGAATTTGATATAAACTTTAAGGAAGTACTATATACTTCAGCAGGAATCCAAAACTACAAGGAGGAAGAGCTAGAACTTAATTTCCTCTAGTTTTTTTAAGGTCTCCTGAAAATGGAAGGTAGAAGTTTTCGTATAAGTAGGTTGACAGTGACAAAATATATTTTCTTACTCATCACAAAGTCTGGTATCATTATTGTAATTGAATGTAGTCATAAATTAGGATTAAGAGTATACTTTTTATCCTAGATGGACAGGAAAGAAAAGCTTTCACTTGCCTGTACCATTTATATTTCTTGAGTGGAATATCAGTTTTAAAAAATGTGTAAGAAGAAAGCCAAGGCTCAAGTTAGCCAAAGGTATAACTTAGTTAGTTTCTGAGTAGCTGCTTCCTGGCTTCATCCCTATCTAGTCCACAGCTATGTACTGTTCTATGGTTCACATCTAGGCTTTTACATGAGAGAAATGCACAGTGCTCAAGTGTGATGTGGGAACAGACCTTAGATCTCCCCCATACAGGCCCTTTGGAGGTATGAATAAGAGAACATAAATCTACAGATAATTAAGTTTGTTTTTTGCTTTTTTTTCTGGTAGGGTCAAGGATATGATTCCTCCAAGGCCACCTCTGACCCGCAGGACAGGAGGAGCTCAAAAGGCAAGTGCCAAAGCTAAGGTGAAACTATAAGTAATAATATGTTGAGTGCACCCGTTTGAAAAAATAAAGCATGGACTCTTCAGTATGTTTTCCAGAAGGGGTGAGAAATTGTAGCTTCGTGTATTTCCCTTCCTGGTTTTGTTTGCAACCAGTGGCAGACAGTGAATAGTATATAGTGTTTAGTCTTTGGCTGGTCTCTGAGCCGAAAAGGGCAATTTATACCTAAAGTAGTATTGAATGTAAAACCCAATCCAGTTTCAATCCACTTCCATTACACATCTTGATCTCGCTGAGGCCTCTTTCCAGATGTTTTGTATTTTCCTAGGCGGTGAGTGACTACCACATGCAGATCAAAAATATTTCTAGAGCCATTCTGGATGAGTATCACAGGATGTTTGGAAAACAGGTGACCAAACTAGGGAATGCTGTAGATAGTGAAACTCTAGAGGAACAGAAGTGCCAGCTCAACTATGAACTTAACTGCTCTGGAAAATACTTTGCTTTCAAAGAGCAACTCAAGGTAAATATTCATTTAATTATTCCACGGATTTTTATGAAGCATCTTCTCTACATTCTTAATTATTAGTTTGTCTCCGGTCATGTCCAGCTATGCTTCCACCATTCTTGCTAGCCATGTTCCCTAGGATAGAGTGTCGCAAGCTCCACTTGCGCAAAGCCTTGGAATGATTCAGCATCCATTCCAGATGTGAGCTGTTAAGAAACTAACTCTTTACTTGAGGGTAGGCCAGATTTTGAGACAGGTTTCATCTGCTGTAGCAGGCAGAAACTCTGTACTGATTCTGTTACTGATTCCATGACTACTCTGTCTCCTGTTACCAACCTTTCCGTAGTCCACAGAATCACTAAGATTTGAGAAATATTTACTTAGTAATAATTTCCCAAATAATTATGGCTAACATTTATTGAGTGGCTACTGTACACCAGACAAATTTTTAAATGTTTCAAATTTTACTAATTTAATCCACACAGCAACCCTAAGAGGTAGATATTCCTCATTTTACAGATGGAGAAATGCAATAATAATTGGTTAGGTAATTTCCCTAAGATCACAGAGCTAGTAAAGGTTAAGGATGGGACTTAAATTCAGGCAATCTTGCTCCAGAACTCGTATTCTTAACTGCTACACTGGATTGCCTCTCTGTGCACATTTACTATGTGTCCTGTCCTGTACTAAACAGATAAAAAGAAAGCACATGGAAGTAATAAAGTGAAAAACAACTGATGCTCAAGGAGGCGAAACACTCTTCTCAGTAGATGGCGTGATCACAACTGAGTTTAATTCCTGGCTCTACCGTTACTAGCTGGATGGTCAAATGACTTTATCTCTTTGAGCTTTCATTTCTTTGCCTAACAATAAGGGATAATACTAATATTATCACATGGGTTCCTTATGAGAATTAAATAATATAATGCATGGAAACTGCTTAGTACAAAACCTTATAATAACATCAGTTTAGGGGGAATAAAATCTGTCATGACTATAGCAATATGTTACTTGTATAGCACTTTAAGCTTCACCACCTACCTGTTATCTTTCTTTGGCTTCTCAATCATCTTCTGAAGTAAGATAATAATACCAGAAGCACACATCCATATAACAAATGAGGAAAATGAAGTACTAACTGTAATTTTTGAGGTCGTACAGTGGCAGGATTAGAACTAGAATTCCATTCTCTAGACTATCAAATCAGGCCTTTTTTCCCTTTTGTCATGCAGCCATGATGAAAGATGTAATACATAAACCTAATACTGAGGTCTTCTTTAGCTAATGACTCTCTTCACATGGTATGAGTTCTGCATTGACTATATTAGTGATGATGTTAAGAAAAGTCGTGCAGAGTATGTTGATTGGGAGAAAATCAGAGAGCTGACACCCTATCAGTTACCATGGGAGAAACCAATCACCTTCTGAAGTTCTGATGAGCCTTAGGCCAGTTCTTGGGAGGCCTGTGTGGTCAGCATGGCACTGGACTCTGTTATCAAATGGGTGATCTATGCCTCTTACAGCATGCTGTAGTAAAGATTGTGAGAGAGAAGTATTTGAAGACAACATCATTTGAGAGCCAGGAGGAGCTACAGACATTCATTAGTGAGCTCTATGTGTTCTTGGTGGATCAGATGCACGTGGCCTTAAACCAGGTAGGTGCTCAGAAACTGAGAACCCTTCCTTAATTCAGCAAACATAAATGTGATTGATTTAAAAAATAAATAAAATCAGCTAATGCAAATCGTAAAACAAAAATCATCGTTTTATTTATTCTGTGAATGTAATTCTCAGTTTGCTCTATGATAATGGCAATCAAAACCAAGAAGCATTGTGAGATTTCACATATTGGACCTAAATGACAATGATGCTTCAAACATGCCTTTTTATTGGACTGGTAGCCTGTTATTCCCCCATTTGTCTGTTGTTTTTTTCTTTTATCTATTTATTTTGAGGGGGGAGGGGCATAGGAGGAAGGGGGAGAGAGAGAGAGAGACAGAGAGAGAGAGAGAGAGAGAGAGAGAGTCCCAAGTGGGCTCCATGCTCAGCGTGGAGTCTGACACAAGGCTTGATCCCATAACCGTGCGATCATGACCTGAACCGAAATCAAGAGTTGACCATTTAACTGACTGAGCCACCCAGGCGCCCTGCCCCCCCTGCATTTATCCATTTATATCTGTATTTGCACAGCTAGCATCTTGCCTTCATTTGCTCATTTTTAAATGTATACAGTTGCGGTTTATTTGAAAACTTTGACAAAAACCAAAGTTTTTTTGTCCTATTGGTAGTCGCTAAGCACCTATGCCTCCTCAAACTCTCTATTTGTTCTTTCCTTCACTGTTATTTTCTTCTCTGTCACCATCACTTTTTCTTTCAACTTGTCCAGCTTTCTGGAAGAGGAAAGTCCAGTATCCTAGCATTAAGAGAACAATCCTGGCTTGGACACAGATGACTTGAATGAATTGCTTTGAAAATTAAGCAGTAATTACTGTTGCCTTATCCCCTCCCCCCCCCCAAGGAATCCCTATCTAATAGATGAGAGAGACCTAAATACAAATAAGTGTAGCAGGGTGAGATAAATGCTGTGACGGGGTATGTCCATGGTAGAGCAGGTTAGGGGATGCCTAAATAAAAAGTAATCAACTTCGCCCTGAGACCTGTCAGGAAAGGATTCGCAGAACTGTGGCTTGAGCTTGAAGGCTAAAAAGTTCTCAAGATGGAGGATTTAGAGTATTTGAGTCATAGGTAACATCACAAAAGCTTGGCAGCTTCGAAGCATATGGGATATGTAGAAACTGCATATAGTTTGGGAGCGAATTCTAAACTGGTTAAGGGACACAGAAGCAGGAGGTGAAGCCAGGGATCAGTAAGGTCCTGGCAGGGGAGTTGGGAATGTGGATGAAGACTTGGTACGAAGAGGACTTTGTGGATGAAGAAGCTTCTCCTTTTCTATTATTAGCATTTTGGAAGCAATAAATTTAATTATTTTACACTGGGGAATAGTATAATCAAGTCTACATTTTATGAAAAACACTCTGATAGGAGTTTGTCGGATGGGTTAGATGCAGTGAAACTGGTGCTGGTAACTGGTTATTACACAGTAAGGAGGAAAAGGGGTCAAAGATTCTTAAGTTGAAGGCTCAAAGCCTGGGTACTGGTATTACCAGTAAGCAGGACAAGAAATACAACATAAGCAGATTTAGTGGGAGGCAGGAAATGTTGAAATTACTTTGAACATTAGCTCTTGTGGGATTTTTCTCAGGAGTGATATCTGAACTGGAGATGAAATTTTGGGAGCCATGAGTATATGTAGGCACACCTTGGAGATACTGAAGGTTCGATTGCAGACCACCACAATAAAGTAAATATCAAAGCAAGTCAAATTAATTTTGTGGTTTCTTAGTGCACATAGAAGTTATATTTACACTATACTATAGTCTATTAAATGTACAATAAAAGCATTATGTCTAGAAAAACAATGTACATACCTTAATTTAAAAATACTTTATTGTTGGCCACCTGGGTGGCTCAGTTGGTTTAGCATCCGACTCTTGATTTCTGCTCAGGTCATGATCGCAGGGTCATGGGATTGAGCCCTGTGTCAGACTCCACACTGAGTGTGGAGCCTGCTTAAGATTCTCCCTCTCTCTCTCTCTCTCTCCTTCTGCCTCTCTCCGTGGCTCACACACACTCTCTCTCTAAAACAAAAACAAAAACAAAACCTAAAAACTTTATTGCTAAAAAGTGCCAACCATCATTTGAGCTTTCACTGAGTCCTAGTCACTGATTACAGATCATCATAACAAATATAATTAATAATGAAAAAGCTTAAAATATTGTGAGAATTACCAAAATGTGACACAGAGACACAAAGTAAGCAAATGATATTGGAAAATGGTACCAATAGACCTGCTTGATACAGAGTTGCCATGAACCTTCAATTCGTTTAAAAAAAAAGCAGCAATATCTTTGAAGCTCAATAAAACAAGATATACTTATAGATGCTAGTTAAACTATGGTTATAGATGAAGCTACTGAGAAAAACACTAGTAGAAAGAGAAGCAAGCTGGTGGTAGAACACTATAGAAACACCAACATCTAAGGGATGGATGAATACAAGAATTAATGAAGGAGATAAGTGAATTGTTAAAAGAGCAGGAGAGCCAGAAGACAGTGGTGTCACAGAAGCTAAGGGAAGAGAATTTTAAGAAGAAAATGTAGTCAACTTTGTCAAATAATCCTAGGAGTTATGAAAAACAAAAGCTGGGGAATGGGGAAGGGAAACTGGAACGAGGTGGTCAAAAGGTACAGACTTCAAGTTACAAGATAAACAAGCACCAGGGATATAATGTACAGCATGACGCCTATAGCTAACTATTATATGATATATTTGTAGGTTGTTAGGAGAGTAAATCCTAAGAATTCTTAGGATTCTGTCAGAATCTGCTTAAGATTCTCTCTCTCCCTCTCTTTCTTCCCTTCTCCTGCTTGTGCACTCTCTCTCTGAAAATAAATAAATAAACTTAAAAAAGATGTTGAAAGATGAAAGGAAGAAGTAGGAAAGAAAGCTAGAAATTATAGAGGTTTCAGACTGGGAGAAATTAAAAATAGAAGGAAAGAGAGAATAATTGATGGCAAACCCAGGATGTATACAAATGGGAAAGAATCAAGAATTTAGATGGAAAGATTAAACTTGCAACAGAGAAGGATGTGATGCTTCTTCAGACTGAAAGTAAAGAGATACAGTGAATAGAGAAATAAACTGTTTCAGTATGGTGTTCAAAAGTTGAGGTATCTCTGGCCTAATGATTTCCATTTCCTCTGCGAAGTAATGTCTTTACTAGACAGTGAAAGGAATAAGGGTTGAATGAAAGACTTGAAGAAAGAGAAGAAAATTTAGATACTGCATCATAGCATTATGACGTATGTTGTTAAACAAGGACAAATACATAAATTGCTGAGTACGAAGGGTCTTTAGCTAAGACTGAATGCCGAAGAATCTGTGACAGCTCAGATATTTCTGTGCATATCCAGTTTTCCTTAGGACAAATTAGCACCTCCTGTAGGATTGTTTTAATTTTGGAGTTTTCGGGCCAAATGCAGGCAAAAGTCAAGGATGCCTGGGACCTGAGTTTGCTGGTGAGAGCAGTGTGAGTGGATGACCATGAGGTCCAGGATTACTCACTTGGGAAAAAATAGGCATATTGGAAATGAAGGAAATAGAGTCAGAGAGTAGTTTTAAGGGGATTAAGTGACAAAAAGACCGAAGGCTTGTAATGTAGGTTCTTGGAGTGGGATATTAGAAGTAGAGTATTTCTGGTTTGGGCACTGTAGTATGTTGCTGGAGGGATTTGGAGGTCAAGATCATCAAAATTAAAAGAACAAATACCAGAGGCATTAATCTGTAACGAGGAGCTCTCTTTGGCCCATCTCAAATTTATTTACTCTCTATGTCCCTTAGCAACTCTACTTGTTAATGTTGCTGATAATTTTTTTACTTCTAACTAAAGAATTTGAGGAGGTCTTCCTTGGCAATAGCTTCTGATCCAGGAGATTACTTATTATACTAGAACTGCTTTCCTGGATGGTATATAGGGCATAATATTTTTCTGGGTTTTTCCCTACCTTTCTGGCTATTTCTAAAACGTTTCCTTTTTGGGATATATTTATATATCCCGCTGACAGTACAGAGGTAACTTCCAAAGCTTTATCCTTAGTCTCCTATTTTTTCGATGTTTGAAGATTCTAGCTAATGCTTACCAACCTTTCTCATGTCATAGCACCTAAAAATGATGATATTTGTCCCATATACAAGAGAAAATGAAGGAAGCTGTTTGAGGTCAAAGGAGGCTTACTTAGGGATTTTGACTGCCCTACGTGTTGAGGAGGACAGTTCTGTCCTAATTATTTTTTACTCACTTCCACGAGCTTAGATTGTTGGTATTCAGATACCTGACCTTCTCTTTTGTCCTTGATATTTCTCTCTTGGTTCACTCTCACTGTATTGGCAAGACTGTAAGAAACTCCAATATCATTTCCAATATCATGTGAGGTCTCACATCTAGTTTATTCTTATAAGACTCTTTACTTGTAACTGCTTTGTTTTGTCTAACTAACGTCTTGATGTTGACAAGACCATGCCAGATGATGTCCAAAGTGCTGTTTCAACCATTTATACAAGCAATGAACAGCTTCGACTCTTTGCATTTGAAGCAGAAGTCAATGAGGATTTTGAGATGGCAGCAGTGTATTATGAAGAGGTAATTAAAGGTCTTTCCAGTGGTGGTTGTTACTATTATTTGTATAATAGGAGTATAACAAATAGTAGTTTTTAATTATTTAAAATCCATCAGGACTGATGAAAGGATAGACACATAAAGCAATACAATAGAGTCTATAAATATGTCCACAAAAATAAGGCCATTATATTTTTGACAGAGGTGTAAAAGAAATTCAATGGAGAAAGGACAAGCTTTTCAAAGAAACGGTTTTAGAACCATTGGTCATCTACATGCAAAAAATGAACTTTGACTTAAACCTCAAACATTGTAAAAAATCGACCTAAAATGGACCACAGATCTGAATGTAAACCATAAAACTATAAATATTTTAGAAGAAAACAAAGGAGAAAGTCTTCATGATCTGGAGTTAGGTAAAGAGTTCTTGGGCATGACACCAAAGCATGATCCATAAAAGAAAAATATGATAAATGGAACTTCATCAAAATAAAAAATGTGTGCTCTGTGAAAGACACTATTAAGAGATAGAAAAGGAGAAAATATCTGGAAGACATATATCTGACAAAGGATTTATTTGTATCCAGAATATTAAGAACTCTCAAAATTCACCAATAGAAAAACAACTAAATAAAAAATGGACAAGAGATTTGAACAGATACTTCACTAAATATGATAAATAAGAACATGAAAATATGTTCAACATAATTAGTTATTGTGGAATGTAAATTAAAACCACAAGATGCCACTACAACTTATTAGAATAACTAAAATGAAAAATGCTGACAATACAAGGTGCTAATGAGGATACAAAGCAACTGGAACCATCATACTTTGCTGGAGGAAATGCACAATGATAAAGTCACTCTGGAAAATAGTTTGGCAGTGTCTTATACATTGACCTTGTGGCCCACTGCTGGGTATTTACCTTAAGGAAGTAAAATCTTATGTGCGTGAATGCTTATAGCAATTTTATTCATAATTGCTCACACAGAAGCAACCCAAATGTTCTTTAAAGGGTGAATTAATAAACTATGGCTTATCTGTATAATGAAATACTATTCAGCAACAAAAGAAATGAATTACTAATACAACAACTTTCATGAATCTCAAAGGCATTATACTGAGTGAAAGAAGTCACTGTCAAAAGGTTACATACTGTATGGTGTCATTTACATGATAATCTTTTTTAATTGAAGTATAGTTGAATACAGTATTGTATTAGTTTTAGGTGTACAACATAGCAATTTGACGATTATATATATTACAAAATGCTTACCACGATAAGCATAGTTACCACTGGCCACCACACGAGTTATTACAATTTTTTTTAATTTTTTTTAATGTTTATTTATTTTTGAGACAGAGAGAGACAGAGCATGAGCGGGGGAGGGGCAGAGAGAGAGGGAGACACAGAATGTGAAGCAGGCTCCAGGCTCTGAGCCATCAGCACAGAGCCCGACGCGGGGCTCAAACTCACAGACTGCGAGATCATGACCTGAGCCGAAGTTGGACGCTCAACCGACTGAGCCACCCAGGCGCCCCATAATATTATTGACTATATTCCCTATGCTGTACTTCTCATCCCCATGACTTATTTATTTTATCACTGGCAGTTTGTATGTCTTAATCCCCTTCACCTATTTCACCCATCCTCCTACTCCTCCCTCTGACAACTACCAATTTTCTATATTTATGAGTCTGTTTCTGTTTTTTTGTTACTGTTCGTTTTGCTTTGTTTTTAGATTCTACATATAAATGAAATTATATGGTATTGGTCTTTTTCTGTCTGATTTATTTGACTTGGCGTAGTGCTTTCAAGGTCCACGCATGTTGTTGCAAATGGCAAGATTTTCATTCTTTTTTGTGGCTGAATAATATTCCATTATATATAATATATAATACACACACACACACACACACACACACACACACACACACACACCACATTTTCTTCGAGTAAATACCCAGAAGTGAAATTACTGGGCTGTATGATATTTTTATTTTTACTTTTTTGAGGAAACTTCATACTGTTTTCCACAGTGGCTGCACCAATTTACATTCCTATCGATGATGCAAAAGGGTTCCTTTGTCTCTACATCCTCGCCAATACTTGTTATTTTTTGGGGTTTTTTTTTATACTAGCTATGCTATTTTCATTTCCCCAAAGATGAGTGATGTTGACCATCTTTTCAAGAATCTGCTGGACATCTGTACATCTTCTTTCAAAAAAATGTCTTTTCAGGTCCTCTGTCCATTTTTAATCATATTATTTTGTTTTTTGGTGTTCAGTTGTGTGGGGGTGGGGGAATGGGCAAAACAGGTCAAGGGGATTAAGAGGTACAAACTGCCGGTTATAAAATAGCGTGTCTTTAAAGGCCATCATGCCATAGCTTGTATTAGTATTTTATTCCTTTTTATGGCTCAATAACATTCCATTGTATAGATACAGCACATTTTGTTTATTTGTCCATTAGGTGATGGGTATTTGATTTCCACTTTTTGATTATTATGAATAATGCTACTATAAACATTCATTTATAGTGTTTAAATTTTATATGGACATATGTTTTTAGTTCTCTTGGGTGTATACCCAGCAGTGGAATTACTGGGTCTAATGGTAACTCTATGCTTAACTTTTTGAGGAAATGCCAGACTGTTTTGTGCTACTTTTTATATTCCCACTAGCAATAGATGAGGGTTCCATTTTTTTCATGTTCTCACTAATTCTTAATATTATACATCTTTTAAACAATTACAGCCATTCTAATGGGTGTAAAGTGGTATCTCATTGTGTTTTTACTTTGCATTTCTCTAATATCTAGTTATTTGCATTTCTCTAATATCTAGTTATTTTGAACATCTTTTCACATTTATAATTTTTAGTAGGAAAATATGTTCCAGGTTTTTTTGAATTAATGTTCTAAATTAATTGACAGAGGAACATTTAGACTATAACAACTTCAAAACCTCAATCTATATAAATTATATGTTATGTCCTTTTGTGACTAGCTTATTTCACTTTGCATATGTCCTCAAGGTTCATCCATGTCATAGCATCTGTCAGCATTTTCTTCCCTTTTAAGGCTGACTAGTATTCCATTGTATGTACATACCATATTTTGCTTATCCATTCATCTGTCAGTGGGCACTTGGGTTGCTTATACTTTTTAGCTATTATGAATATTGCTGCTTTGAACATGGATATACAAATATCTCTGAAAATATCTCTTTGAAATTCCGCTTTCAATTCTTGTGGGTATATACACAGAAGTGGGATTGCTGTATCACATGGTAATTCTATTTTTAATTTTTTGAGGAACCACCATCTGTTTTACAAAGAGGCTGCACCATTTTACATTCCCACTGTAAACAAGAGTTCTAATTTCTCTGTATCCTCAATAATTGTTATTTTCTGTTTGGTTGACACCGGCTCTCAATGGGTGTAGGGTGGTATTTCATTGTGGTTTGATTTCCTGATGATTACTAATGTTGAGCATCTTTTCCTGTGTGTTTTGGCCATTTGTAGATCTTCAGAGAAATGTCTATTCAAGTCCTTTGTCTAATATTGAGTCAGGTTGTTTAATATTTTTTGTTGTTGATTTTTAGTAATTCATTATATATTCTGAATATTAAACCCTTACCTCATATGCTATTTGCAAATATTTTCTCCCATTCTATGAGTTACCTCTTTACTCTGTTGGTAGTGTCTTTTGATGTACGTAAGTTTTTTTTAATTAAAAAATTTTTTATATTTATTTTCGAGAGACAGAGGGTGCAAGCAGGGGAGAGGCAGAGACAGAGAGAGGCAGAAAGAGAGAGAATCTGAAACAGGCTCCATGCTCTGAGCTTTTAGCACAGAGCCCAATGCAGGACTTGAACCCACAAACCATGAGATCATGCCTGACCCCAATTCAGACGCTTAACTGACTGAGCCACCCAGGCACCCCTGATGTACAAAAGTTTTTAAAAAGTTTTTGATGAAGTCCAATTTGTCTGGTTTTTTGTATTGTTGTTGTTGCTTCTGCCTTTGGTATCATATCTAAGAAATCATTTCCGGGTCCAGAATCATGAAGCTGTTGTGCCATATTTTCTTCTCAAAGTGTTATGGTTTAGGTCTTAACATTTAGGTCTTTGAGACATTTTGAATTAATTTTTGTAAATGGTGTTAAGGGTCCAAGTTCATTCTTTTGCATGTGGATGCAGATAGCCAGTTTTCCTAGTACTGTTTGTTGAAAAGCCTATCCTAACCTATCGAATGGTCTTGTCCCCTTTGCCAAAAATCATTTGACCATATATGTGAGGATTTATTTCTGAGCTCTTTGTTCTATTCCATTGTTCTATATATTTGTCTTGATACCAGTACGACACAGATCATGTAGTTTTGTAAGTTTTGAAATCAGAAAGTATGAGTCCTCCAGTTTTGTTCTTTTTCAAGATAGTTTTAACTATTCAGGGTCCCTCGAGATTCCATGTAAATTTTAGGTTGGGTTTTTCTATTGCTGCATAAAATGTCATTAGGATTTTGATAGAGATTATATTGAATCTATAAATTGCTTTGGACAGTATTGACATCTTAATAATATTGTCTTTCAATCTATGAACATTGGATGTGTTTCTATTTATTTATGTCATCTTTAGTTCTTTCAACAATGTTTTGTAGTTTTCACTTATTATGAGTTTTTTTTACATATTTGTACTTCAATTTATATTCGCCATCTCAAGACTATGACAAAAATTATTATAGGTGAATCTTTAAAATGAATTTAGGTTTCCAAGTAATTGGATGAGTTTATGGTAACCAGAACATTGACACTAGGAAGAAAGGACTTGAAAACTTAATTTTTAAATTATTCCAGTAATTATTTATTCACCACATATTATGAGCCAGAACGGTGACTGTGCTAGACATTCAGAATTCAATGGTAAACAAAACATTACATAGTTTCTGCTTTCATAAAACTTATGGTATTTACGGTTTTATGTGCATAAAAATATGACATAGTGTACAATAATCTTGGTCCTCCTAATGCTTCATGTGATAGAGGTTGGTCCGTGAGCCCCAGAACCTGGAACACTGGCTGGACTATGGTGCCTTTTGCCTCCTAACTGAGGACAACATCAAAGCACAGGAGTGTTTTCAGAGAGCCCTTTCCCTCAACCAGAGTCACATCCACAGGTATGGGTGGAAGGGAGGTGAAGAATGGGTAGGAGCAGATAAGCTTCTGTATGAAATTTTCTTGGTTCCATGACTGTGACATGGGACCATGTTGTTAATCACGTTGCTGATCTCTTCTCAGCTTGTTGCTGTGTGGTGTCCTGGCTGTCTTGATGGAGAACTATGAACAGGCAGAAATTTTCTTTGAGGATGCTACTTGCTTGGAACCAACTAACGTTGTAGCCTGGACTTTACTTGGTATGGTATTTTCCTGTGATATGAATGTGTTTTCTTCCATTATAAGATTCTCTGTTTTTCTTTTCATTCTCTAGTAGCTCATCATGTAGTTCTTAAACTTTGGTAAAAAATTAGGAAAGGAAAGTGAAATGTTGCAGTTCTTCAGTATATGGTAGTAGAACTAGAAAACCAGTCATGTTTATTTTAACATCTTTCTTTTCTCAGGTTTGTACTATGAAATTCAAAACAATGATATTCGAATGGAAATGGCATTTCATGAAGCCTTCAAACAACTTCAGGCACGAATGCTTGAGGCACAAGTAACAAAGCAGAGCACTGGTACTGTAGAGTACATTGAAGAAGGAGGGAAAGTAGAATCTGGTTTAAGCCCTTGGGGAATCACTAATGGTTCTGCAACAGCAATGAAGGTGGAAGCCGCAGCAGGTAGGAACAGGAAATGGAGATGATGAGTGACTATTAGGAAAACTACTGGCCTTATGAATAGGACCTGGCATATAGTAGGTACTTAGTAAATATTTGTTAAATGAATCAGTAGATGGAGTTCTGAGTTGTCCCAGGTATACCAGGAAAGACTCCTTCTAAATATTTCCTCATTCATATGACTGAAAGTCTGAAGCTTTTACTGTTGCTATTCAGGTTTTTTAATCTTAGAGAGTTTACTGGCTCTGTGTATGTATAAGAAGGGTATCATTGTAGCAGAGTAAATTTCTTTCATTGTCCCATTCCTGTCTTTTCCAACACTTTCAATCCCTCTGTG
This sequence comes from Paguma larvata, assembly GCA_030068075.1. Taxonomy (NCBI): domain Eukaryota; kingdom Metazoa; phylum Chordata; class Mammalia; order Carnivora; family Viverridae; genus Paguma; species Paguma larvata. Next base: position 67,020,881 of record CM057837.1, read on the forward strand.
GTTCTTAAGTTTAGTTATTTATTTACACACACACACACACACACACACACACACTCCCTTTTTTCCCTGTTGTTCATTGCCATTCTCCTTTCTTTCATTTTAGGAAGTCAATCATTCTACTGTATTTAATTTAATATGTGTGTTTTTGTTTATGTGTTTCTTGCATTCGTTATTTTGTTGATATGTTGTTGCATATTGTTATTGTATGTACATGTATTTACAACAGTTTGAGATGTAATTGAAATTCATAAACTGCACATATTTAACACATACAATTTGATATGTTTTACATATGAACGCTCCCATGAAAACATCACCACGATCAAGGTAATGAATATATCTCAAATCTCCAAAAGTCTCCTTGTACCCATTTGAATCTCTTTCTCTTGCCCCAGTTTCCAAACAACCATCAAGCATCTCTCTGTCACCATCACTGAGTTTGCATGTCTAAAATTTTAGAATCTCAGGAAATTTCCAGAATTTTCTTATTTATTCTTTACCAACTTATATATTATTTATCAACTTATACATGCTTGGAATTGATTTTTACTTGAAAGTTTGACAGAACTCAACCATAAAACAACAAGAATTTAGGTGTTTTGTTTTGTTTTGTTTTGTTTTTGCAGGAGTAGGTATCTGACTACCATTTCATTTTCCTAATATTTCATGTATTTGTATTCTGCATTTCTTATTTTGTTATTCATGGTATTTTATACTTTCTAGGAATTCATCAACTTCATCTAGATTTTTAAATTTTACTTAAAATTTTTCTATTAATCATTTATTTTTTAATAGACTTTATATATTTTAGAGGAGTTTTTGGTTCATAACAAAGTTGAAAGGAAGGTTTAGAGATTTTTCATATACTCCTTTCCCCTACACATGTGTAGTCTCTCTTTTGAATAACGTTCCTAATGACATTTGATGAGGAGTATCTTACCATACGCTTATGCGCCATTTGTATATTTTCTTTGGTGAGGTATATATTAAGGCCTTTGGCCATTTTTTTTTGTTTGATTTTACTTTTTTATTTTAGACAGATAGTGTGAGAGCAGGGGAGAGGGGCCGAGGGAGACAGAGAGAGAATCTTAAGCAGGCTCCACATTCAGCATGGAGCTTGATGCAGGGCTTGATCCCATGATCCTGGGATCATGACCTGAGCTGAAATCGAGATTCGGATGCTCAACCTACTGAGACACCCATGCACCCCTTTGGCCATTTCTTAATCAGACTTTTTTTCTTATTGTTGAGTTTTAAGAATTCTCGGGGCACCTGGGTGGCTCAGTCGGTTGAGCACCGACTTCGGCTCAGGTCATGATCTCGTGGTCTGTGAGTTCAAGCCCCGCGTCGGGCTCTGTGCTGACAGCTCAGAGCCTGGAGCCTGCTTCGGATTCTGTGTCTCCCTCTCTCTCTGCCCTTCTCCTGCTCACGCTCTGTCTCTGTGTCTCAAAAATAAATAAACGTTAAAAAAAAATAAAAAATAAAAATAAAAAAATAATAAAAAGGAATTCTTTATGTATTTTAAATTTAAGGTGTAATTGGTATATAACATTATTTAGTTTCAGGGATACAATGTAACGATTCAATATTTGTATATATTGCAAAATGTTCACTACAGTAAGTCTAGTCAGCATCTATCATCACACACAGTTACAATATTTTTTTTCTTGTGATAAGAACTTTTAAGATCTACTCCAATTTGACAATAAAAAATTATTTTAAAAAATCTACTCTCTTAGCAACTTTCAAATATACAATAAAGTATTATTAACTATAGTCAGCATGCTGTACATTACCTGACTTGTTTATTTTCTAACTGGAAGTTTGTACCCTTTGACCATCTTCAACCATTTCACCTACCTCTTATCCCCTGCATCTGGCAACCACCAATCTATTCTTCGTATCTATGATTTCAAGGCTCTTTTTTGTGTTCCTGTTTTTTTAATTTAATATTCCACATGTAAGTGAGATCATATGGGGTTTGTCTTTCTCTATATCATGAGGATATTATAGCATAGTAACATTATGCTAATATTACATAATTATCCTCATGACCCATCCATGTTGTTGCAAATGGCAAGATTTCCTTCTTTTTTTATGGCTGAATAATATTCCATTGTATATATGTACACCAGATTTTCTTTATTCATTCATCCATTGATGGATACTTAGGTGGGTTTCATGTCTTGGCTACTGTAATAATTCTGCAATGAACATGGGAGGGTGCATATATCTTTTCAAGTTCTTATTTTCACTTCCTATGGATAAGCACCCAGAAGTGGAATTATCGGATGATATGGGTATTTCTAGTTTTAATTATTTGAGGAAATTCCATACTGTTTTTCATAGTGACTGCATCAATTTACATTCTCAACCACAGTGCACAAGGGTTCTCTTATCTTCATATCTTCAACAACACTTGTTATTTCTTGTCTTTTTTATGATAGCCATTCTAGCATGTGTGAGGTGATATCTCATTGTGGTTGTGATTGGCATTTCCCTGATGTGTAGTGATGTTGAGCATCTTTTCGTGTGTCTGTTGACCAGCTATATGTCTTCTTTGGAGAAATGTCTATTCAGATCCTCTGATCATTTTTAAAATAAATTTGTTTTTTTCTTTGCTATTGAGTTGTAGGAGTTCTTTATATTTTTTGAATATTAACTCTTTATCAGATATATGATTTGCAAATATTTTCTCCTATTCAGTAGGTTGCCTTTTCAGTGTTTTATAGGTTGCCCTTTGCTATACAGAAATGTTTTAGTTTCATAGAACCCCACTTGGTGATTTTTGCTTTTGTTGCCTAACAGTATGTATCTTCATTATGTTAGTGGTTACAAGAATTTATAAATGGGATAAAATTGCTTAGAACTACACACAAACACACACACACACACACACACACACACATGCAAATGTGTATGAAAACTGGCAAAAATAGAATGAGGTCTTTTGTGCACTTAACAGTTTTGTACCAGTATCAGTTTCCTGGTTTTGATATTATTCCATACTATAGTTGTTTCAGATGTCACCATTGAAGAGAGGCTGGTAAGTGTACATGGGACTGTATGCTCTGAATTTGCAACTTCCTTTGGATCTATAATTATTTCAAAATAAAGAATTAAAAAATCCTTACAAATAGCAGTTGAGAGCACTTATATGAAGTCTTAAAATATAAAGGTCCATGTAAATTGAAGACAACAACAAAAACAACCAAAAAAAAAAGCTAATATTCAAAACTTACAACTTCTTTATTATTTTACTGTCATCTACACTGTTGAAGTTATTTATATCTAATTGTATTCACATGTATAAATATTATATAATGGTATTCTATTGTGCATCTCTTCCTAACTCTTCATTGAGTGATACAACATTGCTTGCTTGAAATCAGCTATTAATAGGGGCATTTATGTCATGGAATCAGCAAACACTACAAACCAGCCTTCTCACATATCCAAAAGCCAATTGTTGAAACTTTACCAGCTTATGACTCATTACATAGGAAAACTTCAAGTATTTGTAATTAAACAATGCAGTTCTAAATAAACCAAGGGTCAAAGAAGAAATCACAAAATAATTTGAACTGAATATAATGATAACTCAACCACCAAAATTTGTAAGATGACCTAAATTAGTTCCCAGAGGGAAATTTATAGTTTAAAATACTTCCATTAAAAAAATAAGAGGGGCACCTGGGTGGTTCAGTCGGTTAAGCATCCGACTTTGGCTTGGGTCATGATCTCGCAGTTTGTGGGTTTGAGCCCCGTGTCGGGCTCTGACCTGTCAGCACAGAGCCCGGAGCCTGCTTCAGATTCTATGTCTCCCTCTTTCTCTGCCCCTCCCCGACTCATGCTCTGTTTCTCTCTGTCTCAAAAATAAATAAACTTTTAAAAAATTTTTTAAATTAAAAATAAGAAAGCTCTAAAATCAGTTTTCTGAGATTCTACCTTAAGAAACTAGAAAAAGAAAATGTAAAACCCAAAGTAAGTGAAAGGAAAAAAAATAATAAAGATCAGAGTAGAAATTGATGAAATAGAAAACAGACAAAAATAGAGAAAATTAATGAGACCAATAGAAGATTTTTTGAAAAGATCAATTAAATAGATAAATCTGATTAGGAAAAAAGAGAGGATACATACTACCAATATTAGGAATGAAAGAGGAGACACCTCTGCAAATCTTCTAGATATTTGAAAGATAATAAGGGAAAGTATTAATAACTTAATGCCAAAAAATTCAGCAACTTCTATGAAATGTAAATACCTTGACAGACATACAAAACTTACTCAGGAAGAGAGAGAAAATCTGAATAGCTCTAATATCCAAAAGAAGTTAAATATGTAATTAAAAAATAAGGGACACTTGGGTGGCCCAGTCAGTTAAGTGGACTTCAGCTCAGGTTGTGATCTCATGGTTCATGGGTTTGAGCCCTGCATCGGGCCCTGCACTGACAGCTCAGAGCCTGGAACCTGCTTCAGATTCTGTGTCTCCCTCTCTCTCTCTGCCCCTCCCCTGCTCGTGCTCTGTCTCTGTCTCTCCAAAGTAAATAAACATTAAAAATTTTTAAAAAGAAAAGACAGGAACACCTGCATGGCTCAGTCGGTTGAGTGCCCAATTCTTGATTTTGGCTCAGGGCATGAATTCACAGTTTGTGAGTTGGAGCCCCACATCGGGCTCTGCACTTGAGATTTTCTCTCTCTCCCTCCCTCTCTTTCTCCTCTCAAAATAAATAAGCAAACTTAAAAAAAAAGAAAAGGCAAAGAAAACTGCTGGCCTACCCCATTCCTACCATAGACTCAGAAAATAGAAGAGGAAATACTTCCCACAGCTTAACCATAGTTACCACTGTGATATTCAAAGCCAGAAAGCCATCCCAAGAAATGAACACAAATAGCCTTCATGAACCTAGACACAAAAATTCTTAGCAAATATTAGTCTATAATTTCAGCAGTATGTAAAAAGGCAATATATCCAATTGAAGTAAGTTCGTAAGTTTGGTCTTACATTTGAAAATCAATTCAATTTACCACTAGAATAATTAAAATTTTAAAAATGATAATACTAAGCTGTGGTAAGCATGTAGAGTAGCTGGAACTCTCAAATTTTTGGTTGGAGTGCCAAATGCTAACAGCCACTTGGAAAAATCGGCAGTTTAAAAACAGTTATACATGTGCCAGAAATTTCACTCCTAGGTATTTACCCAAGAGAAATTGAAACATTGCAATTTGTACACAAATGTTCACAAAAACTGGAAATGATCCAACTGGTTGTCAATAGATGAATGGATAATAAATTTTCTCTTATCTGCACAATCAAAAACCACTCAACAGTAAAAAGAAACAAATTACTGATGCATACAACATGAACATAGATGAATCTCAGAAATATTATGCTAAGCAAATAAGCCAGATGCATAAGAATAGATACTATATGATTCCATTTAAATGAAATTCTAGAAAAGGCAAAACTAATCTGTATTGACGGAAAGCAGATTAATGGTTGCCTTTGGCTGGGAGTTGAGGATCACTTTCAAAGAACACAAGGGAGTTTTCTGGGGTATTAGAAATCTTTTGTAACTTGATTGTGATTGTGATTATATTAAGTGTAAACATTTGTTAAAATGCACTGAAGTATATAATCAAAAGGGAGCACTTTATTATATGTAAATTATACTCAGAAAAGTCGGATATTAATATTTTCCACTAAGATCATAGCTTACTCCTCAATCATTAACCTGAAGTATTCCTTCCCAAAATACATGTTGGATTGCCACCTATATCTCCCAACAGTTTGGGTTTCCTTTCTTGTAACACTTGTAACACTTTCTTGAGTTTCTCTTTCTTGTAACACTCATTAGATGTAATCATTTCCCAATAATATAGTCATACTTTCTAAGAGCTCACCTGCACTCACTGTTTTCCTTTTACTACTGATGACTCTTAAATTTCTGTATTTAGCCCTGACATCCCCAAGAACCTAGGAGCTGGATTTCTCTGCTAGTAAACTTAACTCATCTCCCATATTGACTCTACATCACTGTATTAGGCAATCAGGCTCATGATCTGAGCCATCCGTGCATCCTCTTACTTTCTATATTGAACTTCCCCCATACCTCTATCAGATTAATTCTCAAGACTAGCTGGTTCTTTCAAAATGAAAGCCTTATTACAAACCTCTTTGTCTCTGTCTGCATTTTTTTCTTCTTGGCTATATAGCACTGCTAAAGTAATCTTCATAAAACACTGCTTTCATCTAATGATTTTTCCATTCAAAACTTTTATTGTTTTATCCTTTTGTCTATAGAAGAAAAATCCTAGCATTAAAATACCAGTACAGTCTAGCTTCAACCTGTCTTTCCCTTCATTTCTTTATGTAATCCCCAGTACCGTTTAAAATAATTAGCTCACTAATGCATCTGACTCTTGACTTCAGCTCATGATCTCACTGTTCTGAGTTCCAGCCTCTCACTGGTCTCCTTGCCGACGGAAGCCTGCTTGGGGTTCTCTCTCTGCCCCTCCTCCTCCCCTCTCAAAATAAACAACTAAATAAACTTTAAAAAAATTAGTTCTTGGGGCGCCTGGGTGGCTCAGTCAGTTGAGCAACCAAGTTCAGCTCAGGTCATGATCTCGAGGTTTGTGGGTCTGAGCCCCGCGTTGGACTCTGTGCTGATAGCTCTGAGCCTGCTTTGGATTCTGTGTCTCTTCTCTTTGCCCCTCCGCCACTCATGCTCTGTTTCTCTCTCTCTCTCTCTCTCTCTCTCTCTCTCTCTTTCTCTCTCTTTCTCAAAAATAAACTTCAAAAAACAGTTAGCTCACTACTTCCATGCATTTGCCAATGGCATGCTCTCAGTCTTAAATGCCCCTCCCCCTCTACCTATCCAAATTCTACCTATTTTTCAAAGCCATACCTTTTGGTCTAGCTAAGGAAGGGTGACCTCTTCTAACTGGGAGCCAGCTGGCACTGATCATTTCCTACCTGGCATTGCTTTTTAAAAAATTTGTCAAATATTTATTTATTTGAGAGGCAGCAAGGCATGTTCTGGAGCTTCAACAAATTATTTAACTTCTCTGTGTTTCACTTTGTTCAAAGAAGCATAATGAATCTTGTGAAAAATAAATTAGATTGTACAATAAAGTGTTCCGTACAATTTTTAATACAATTCTTGGCATACAGTCATGCTCAAATATAGCTACTTATAATGATGATGATGGTGATTTTTTAACACTGAGATAAGATGAATAGAATTCCTGTCCTTCAGGAGTTTTAATTTAATCTAAAAATATATTAACCTTCTCATTTAGATTCTTGACATTCTGGGTTTAGCTAATAACATTTATAGGAGGTATTTGTTTGACATTTTCATGACTTAGGCTGGCAGCAGGGTTGGACTAGGGGTCATAGTTATAGAAAGCTATGCTATCAATTTACCTTGTACTCTTCAAATTATTCAGAAACATGAAAAGTCTGGGGCACCTGGCTGGCTCAGTCAGTGGAGCATGTGACGCTTCATCTCCAGGTTGTAGGTTTGAGCCCCATGTTGGATCTAGAGATTACTTAAAAATAAAATCTTTAAAAAAAAAAGAAATATAAACAGTCTGCAAAAGAAGTCTGTCTTTGCAATGTCTAGTAAATATGTTTCTTATGCTTTGAAAATAATTATATTTTATCTCCTGTAATAACCTTTTAATATCCAATGTAGGAAGGTGGGGTTTTTTTCTCATTAAAGTTTAATCTATTTAGGACCAAGAGATCCATCGTACACTCCAGATGACTTTCTTGAAGAATCCTCCAAACTGCAGTCTGATTCACGAGAAAACATTTTGCCCCTACAATCTCAAGCTCCAACTCTCGGCCAAAAATCATCCAATATACTTCTCAAAGATATACCAGCAAAGAAAGGTACTTAGGAATAAATATTTCCACTCGAAAGAAGGGCATAAACAAACTAGACAATGATGAAGACACCGATGATTACCAAAATGGCAATCTTAACTTGTTAGAACTCAGTAGTGAAGCTCTTTCCGTAGCAAGGATTTATATTTATCTCAGAGAAGTAGCTAACTACAGGCTTATGATTTTCTTTTTTGTTTTTAAGTTTATTTATTTTGAGAGAGAGAGAAAGAGAGGGAGGGGCAGAGAGAGAGGTAGAGAGAGAATCCCAAGTAATTCCACTCTGATAATGTGGACATGGTGCACCGTGGAGCTCAAACCCACAAACCATGAGATCATGACCTAAACTGAAATTGAGAGTCAGATGCTTAACTGACTGAGCCACCCAGGTGCCCCCAGACTTAGGATTTTCTAACAATGATTATTTTTAGAGTATCTACAGGTTGTGTTTCACATTCAGGATGATCTTCATACTTTAAAAAACCATTTCATTTGGTTGCGACTTGAATTTGGAACCACCAGTAAACTAACCTTGAGAACTTTGAGATCTTTGGGGACCATTGCTATAGAGGAATCTATTGCTTTTCAGGTTATAAACTCTCTGATAGATTAGAATAGTCTCCTTGCTACATTGGTGTGTCTGAGCATCTGACATTCTCTTCCTTTAGTCATATATTATTTTAATATAATATTTTCAGAAACATCAAAATGTCAAGATTCATCAACCATTTTGCATCCCAGCCCTCAAGGTGTTTCCCAACCTCCTGCCACTGTCTTCATGGAGACCATACGCTTCTTGATGAAGGTCAATGCTGTGCAGGTCAGAATATTTGGAAAATGGCAAGTAGATGGAAAGATTTTAGTGAAGTACTTATTCAGTCCACAGTGGTGTCCTTCCAAGTTTTAATATTATGATACAGAAATCAAATATACTTTTGAGAGCATGTGTAGGCCCAATGGTGTGAATATCCAAGTATCCTCTATAGAGAGCATCAGAAGATCTCACTGTACATCTGCTCTCTGAAGAATACCAGCAGAGCAAAATCAGATTCTAAAGGTGTATGTAGCCCAATATCAATTTATTATCAGAATTCATATTATGTGAGTGCTGGGAGTTCACAGGAGCCTAATTATACCCTTCTTTCTTTCTAGTTTGTAAACAATTGGAAACAGATACATGGAGCTATATGGGCGATAAAAATATTAAAAATTTTTTATTGTAAACCTGGGCTGGAGGGGCACCTGGGTGTCTTAGTCAGTTAAGCATCGACTCTTGATTTCAGCTCAGGTCTTGATTTCACAGTCATGGGATGAATCTTTACGTTGGACTCCATGCTGAGCATGGAGTCTGCTTAAGACTCTTCCTTTCTCTCTCTGCCCCTACCCCACATGTGTAAATGCAGTTTGTCTCTCTCTCTCTCTCAAAATTAAATAAAATCTTGTTTATAAATGGGCTGGAGATGTGACTGGTCTCAGATTTGACTTACCCATGCAGTCACAGGTAGAATTACTAGAGAATTATCCCCTCCTCCCAGAGAAGAGCATCCTGTGAGCTCTGCCTACCACATGGGAAACAAGAACCATATCCATGAAGCAAGGAGAAGGAGAGAGAGCGAGGTCCGGGAGCGCGGGACAGTTGGCTCTGATCCTGCAGTGCATGTTCCACTTGAGGAGGGTGGACAGGCTCAAGAAAGGGCGAGAGTTATGACCTGGCTGGGAGTGGGCCACATCAAACAGGAAATTTTAACACATTAACCTTTCCTGGAAGGGAAGCAGGCTTTCTGTCTCCCGGATTAAGTAAGTCACTATCACCCCATGGCAAAGAGCCAGAAATGCAGGCAGCGGAAACAGCTACTGAGCCTCCTCCCACTATTTTCCTAAGAAGGTGTAAGTGTTAGTGGGAGTTTCTATATTATAGGCTAAGATGGGAACAGATGGAGAAGAAAAGAAGGGCTCCCCCTTCTGCTTAGCAAGTACATCTGACTTTGTCAAATTTGCAAGCCTCATATAGTATTAAAGAATAGCCCAAGGTATAAAACTGGCAAACATAAATGGGAGTTTGTCAGAAACAGACATTTATGTTTCCAAGATCTGAGTCTAGAATTTAAAAAAAATTTTTTTAATGTTTATTTATTTTTGAGAGAGAGAGAGAATGTGAGTGGGGGAGGGGCAGAATCCGAAGCAGGCTCCAGGCTCTGAGCTGTCAGCACAGAGCCCGATGTGGGGCTTGTACTCGTGAACAGCCAGATCATGACCTGAGCTGAAGTCGGACGCTCAACCGACTGAGCCACCCAGGCGCCCCCCGAGTCTAGAATTTTAAAAAGGGAGGTTTTGCTTTGCTATAAATTTCCTTGGTAATTACAGCTGCCCTGAAAAATGTTACTTCATGTATAAATGGAGTGATTGATGAAGTGTTTTTGTCTGCTACATAACAAATACAGGCTAAAACTTGTCTAGTACAATGACCAGCAAGACCAGAATATCAACATTTGGTGACTATGTGAGTAGCTGGTAATGGAACCACAATGTGCTGAATCTTTATAATTCACCTCTAACTTTTTGAAGTTGATAATCATTTTATTCTGTATTTCTTGTTAGTTGTTATCAGGGATATAATATTTAATTGCAAGAGCTATGGAACTGACATAACGCAGCCATTTACATATTCCTTATAATCTGATTTTTCCTTGTAGTATGTGCACAGAGTGCTTGCACATGAACTGTTATGCCCTCAAGGAGGCCCCAGCTGTGAGTACTACTTGGTGCTGGCCCAAACACACCTTCTCAAGAAGGACTTTGCCAAGGCAGAGGAATACCTTCAACAAGCAGCGCAGATGGACTACCTGGTAATGGCTTTTGCTAGAACCTCTTGAATTTAGTTTGGAAGAGAGGCAAGCAGCCTTTCTTAAAGGTGGTGATGCCAAATCATGAGTAGATTTCTGGTTACCAGCGGTAGAGGTCATCAACTGTCTGTAAATTCATGTATTTCTTTCCGTTTGTTTTTCTCAAGCATTTACGAGTTTTGCAAAGGTCAGAGAAAAGGATAAGGATAGCTCTTTACAAATAGTTGATCTATTTCAAGTCTTCTGGACTTCTGTTTTCTCATTGTCAACATTCTCTTGATTATATTTGAATGTTTTTCTTAATATTTACCCCAAAGACAAAATGGTTTTCAAGAATACAAGAAAGAAATGAGACGGCAGACCTAGAAAAATATCTCCCAGTGCAACTGAATGGCTCTCTTTCTAACTGAATGCTAGTAGAAAAAGAATAAAGGACTTAATCTAATTTTAAATGTTAAACAAAGATCATTACTTATAAATACTACCTCATCCCAGGTACTACTTGTTCTTTACTTTCTCAGAACCCTAATGTCTGGGGCTTGAAGGGCCATCTCTATTTTCTAAGTGGAAATCATGCTGAGGCCAAGGCATGCTATGAGCGAACCATTAGTTTTGTAGTGGATGCTTCTGAGATGCACTTCATCTTCCTGCGACTGGGGCACATCTATCTGGAAGAGAAAGAGGTGAGGGATACAGGGTTGGGAGTAAATAAATCAGTTATGGTCTGGGACCTGACTACGGTTCAAACATTAACATCCATCTGTGTGGACTAAACATAGTAATATAATAATGACACTTTTATATCCAAAGGTAAAGTGACTTGACCGACATTAGATAAACTAGTACTTAATAGAACCAGAATTCAAACCCAGGCAGTCTAATACTGGAGTCTGCGGTTTTAACCATTATGATACTAAAAAGTTGTATCATAAATGTATACATTTATACAATAAATGTTATTGTAGTTACTATTTAAGCAAACTTCCTTTTATTAGCAGTAGTAAAAACCTTCTTAGCTTGACTTTATTAATGGAAAATATCAAAAGACCTTCTCCAAACTTCTTCCTCAACACAGAGGTTTATAGTTCATGTGGCTGAGGCTAGCTGGCCCTATTGCACAGGACACTCTGACCTGACTCTTTAATAATTACTCTCCATATCTTAAGAATCACTCCAAGACCTTCTAAAAGAAACTTTCTGTTATGGAAAATTTCAAATACATATAAAATAGACAGAATAGGAGAATGAACCAACATAGGCCCATCATCCCATGTTAACAATTATCAACATTTTGCCGAAGTCCTTTGATTCCGTGGTTTTGTTTTGATTTCATTCCATTTCTCCCCCCAGGGCACCCAATTCTCTTTCTATATAAAATAAAATAACAGCAACGAGAAGGTTACAATGCCTTATAATTTAAGTATGATGGCTCAAATAGGTTTGAGAGAGAAAAATCGCTATCCCATTGCAGTGTTGTGCTTCACTGAAAGAAAAATTTCTTTTCTGACATCTTTGCAAGCTGCATATGAATAGAGCTTCTGACTTATGTAGTCAAGGCAAGCAATTTCCCTAGGCAAGCAATTCTTAGGCTATTTTCTGAGGCTTACCTATAATTGCATCTCTCACATTAGAGATATAAGACAAAAAGTGGTTTACTTCTTTTGAAGCTTTTTTGTTTGTTTGTTTGTTTTAGTTTTTCTGAATGTTTCCTGTATCACTCAGTGCTAAAGAGAGATAAGTTAGCAAACCATGAAGAAACATAAAGGAAACTTAAATACATATTACTAAGTAAAAGAAGCCAATCTGAGAAGGCTACATATTGTATGATTTCAACTGTATTACATTTTGGAAAAGATAAAACTATGAAGATAGTAAAGAAATCAGTGATTTCCAAGGGTTGGGAAGGGAAGTGACGAATAGATGGAGCACAGAGGAGTTTTAGGCCAGTGAAAAATACTCTAACAATGGGGCGCCTGGGTGTCTCAGTTGGTTGAGTGTCCAACCTCAGCTCAGGTCATGATCTTGCAGTCCGTGAGTTTGACCCCCGCGTTGGACTCTGTGCTGACAGTTTAGAGCCTGAAGCCTGCTTCAGATTCTGTGCCTCCCTCTCTCCCTGCCCCTCCCTCGCTTGCACTCTGTCTCTCTCTCTTAAAAATAAACATTAAAAATTTTAAAAAATACTCTAATAATGGATACATGTCATTATACATTTGTCCAAACCTATGGAATGTATAACACCAAGTGCAAACCTTAAGGTAAACCATGGACTTTAGGTGATGACGATGATGTATTAATGCAGTTTCATCAGTTTTAACAAAGGTACCACTCTGATGGGGGATGTTGATAATGGGGAAGGTTATGCACGTGTGGCAGCAGGAGGTATATGAGAAATCTCTGTACCTTTCTCTCAATTTTGCTCTAAACCTAAAACTGCTCTAAACAAAAGCTTATGTCTTAAAAAAACGAACAACAATTTAAGGGTTCCTTTACCTTAGATTGGTCTTTGGTACAACTACAGATGCCCCATGACTACTATCTTAGCAATACAGCATTTGAAACTTCCAGAACAACAGCTTAGGGGTGCTTTCTTTCTACAGTACGAAAAGGCAAAGAAAACCTACCTGCAAGTCTGTAAGAGATCACCTTCATGCCTCACCTGGCTAGGACTGGGAATCGCCTGTTATCGGGTAAGAGGATGAAGGCTCAAAACTGTGAATACAGCTGACCTTGATTCCCTGGTCTTCCAAGCACCTTGGAAGTTTGTAATGATGATGGGAAAAGTTACTTTTCAAAAGTGTTCCATAAACTGAACAGTCAATCTGTACTATAAAAATAAAACATTCTTTAAAAAAAATCACACAAAAACCTGAACCAGGAAGCTATATAATAAAAAATTTCATATTATTTGGTACAGAAACTCTTAATTTTATGCTGTTATCTGTAAGGGGCAAGTTATATGATAAATGAAGAATCTACCTAATTAAATTAGAGAAATTCATCGATACTTATCGAGCTCTATGGCCTTCTGTATTCAGGAGGAGCTGCTACAGCTTCTGGTAGATTTTTTGCTCCACGACCCCTAAAAATTCTCCAGTCACTCTTTCCTTTTTTCTTACAATTTTTGAAAGAGGCATGCATCCTACTGTTCATGTCTACTTTCTTCAATGTATTCTTGATTCTAACTCTTTCATTTTCTCCTAATAATTTACTCTCTTATTTTTTCCCTTGATGTACATTTTTAATCTTTCCTTCTCAATCAACTCTTTCCCCATACGTTCCCCCTTCTTGTTAAACAACAGTGATAACAACCAAATGAGTTGTCTGTATTCCCTGTCTCTTCTTCCTTATTATTGTTTTTTTTTTTTAATTTTTAACATTTATTTACTTTTGAGAGACATAGAGACAGAGCATGAGCAGGGGAAGGGCAGAGAGAGAGGGAGACACAGAATCTGAAGCAGGCTCCAGGCTTTGAGCCGTCAGCACAGAGCCAGACGCGGGGCTCGAACTCACAGACTGTGAGATCATGACCTGAGCCAAAGTTGGCCGCTTAACCAACTGAGCCACCCAGGCGCCCCTTATTGCTGTTTTTTTAAGCATGAAGGTAATATATGTTCATTATAGAACATTTGGAAGATACAAATGTGAAGAAAACATAAAAGTATCCGTAACCCAACCACTCAGTGATATGCACTGTTAACATTTGAATGCATTTTCCTCCAGTCTTTTTCATACATATATGAAAGTAATTTTAATGTATAAAATTGTAAATAATATATTTACTGCTTTGTGATCTTTTTTCCGTTTAAACAGTATAGCATTGATATGTTCTCCCATCACCAAAGAGTCTATAACATGATTTCTGATGTCTTCATGGTGTCCCCTGGTTTGGATGCATAAATGAAGTGACCCTGTAATTGTCACACTAACCAGGACACTTTCAGAGAATGGAAAGGGTGCTATTAATAATTACACTGGGACAGACGGACTGTCCCAGGCTCACTGGGGCATACAATCATTTATACATAAGCCATATTCTCCCCTGTTCCACCTTCCCAGAAAGAATATAAAACATTTCTAGCTGTTAGAAAACTGACAGGTCTGCCAAAAGTACAAGAAACTAGCTGTACAGGCTCTTCAACATAAGTCATGCTTCTACTTGTTTTGAGTACCATAAACAATATTTTCATTGAGATAGAAACTAAAAAAACACCTTGGGTTAAGGTATGGCACTAAGCTGTTTAAGTAATCTCTGCTCTCTACCAGCGTTTTAGTCACACTATACCTACATGTAGACATACCATAGTTTTTGATCACTCATTATTGGACATGTTGTTAGTTTCTGCAATTATACTATTATAAATTAAACTGAGATAAACATTCTTGGACATAAATCTATGTGCTTAATTCTGATTATTTCCTTAAGATCCATCCTTAAAGAGTGTAGAAGGTATTAGAAGTCTTTAAATTACAGTATCAATGTGCCCCTAGAAAGGGTATGTACTGATTCATACTCTGCCAGAAGGTATGTGAGTACATTTCACTGTTACCTCATTGAAAGTGGGTAATATCATTTGCCAATTTGATAGGTATCTTAACTTACATTTTCATCATGAATGAGGTTGAAATCATGTGATGCGTGTATTTCTTACTTGTGAATTATCTGTTCATATCCCAGGTCCCATTTACCTTTCACTTCATTTCATTTAAAAGGCTTGCCACTTTACCATTTTGCCCTTACCGAGTTACTGGCACTTCTGACAGACTTTCCCTATAACATCCTAATTGCCAAAGGCCATAGACACTTAGGGGAAGTCTTTCTGGTGCTTAACTCCGTTGACTGCCTTCTTCTTGAAGCCTTCTCCTCTCTAGAGGAGATACTTCATTTATATCCTTCCAGTTCCGTGCCTTCCTTCCTGGTATCTCTTTCTCGGCATTTTTTTTTTTTTTTTTTGCCAGCTCCTAGCCTTTTAGTCACCATGATTGTTAGGTCTCCCCACTCTGGGTTCTACTGTCAGCTCTCTTCTCCTGTCACCATATTTATTCACCCTAAGAAATAAATCTATCCCAGTGGCCTTGACTCCCACTTGTGCCCTAATGAATTATAAACCTTTAATGTGTAACACTTTTCAAATTCTGACCCTTAGATCAAACCCTGTAACAGATACCTCAAAATATGCATAACTGAAATATAACCTATCGCTGAAGGATTCTCATATTCTGAAAGCCTACCCCTTCTCCTGTATTCCTTGTCTTCATGAATGGGACTGAAATGAACCCAATCAACCAAGCCAGAAACTTAAAAGATATCCTAGTCTACTTCTCCTATTACTTTTAATTAGGCATCAAATATCCTATTGATTTTTTCTCCTAAATGTCCTTTGAGTCTGTTGTCACCTCTCATCCCTATTTTTACAGCTCTAATTCAAGCCTCATACCTACTTCATCTGCTAGGGTAATCTGTCTTCCCTCAATTCATCTCCCACGTTGTTATCAAAGTGGCCTTTGAAATCTGGAAATAGGGGCGCCTGGGTGGCTCAGTTGGTTAAGCGACTTTGGCTTAGGTCATGATCTCACAGTCTGTGAGTTCGAGCCCTGCGTCAGACTCTGTGCTAACAGCTCAGAGCCTGGAGCCTGCTTCGGATTCTGTGTCTCCCTCTCTCTCTCTCTGCCCTTCCCCTGCTCACGCTCTCTTTGTCTCTCAAAAATAAATTAAAAACGTTAAAAAAAAATTTTTTTAAAAATCTGGAAATAATGTATTACTCCCTTACTTAAACCATTCAATGGCTATCCTTGTTTAAGAATAAAATTTACATTCCTTTGAATGAATATATATGATCTGGTCTCGCCTAACTCTTTAGTTTCATCTGCTTATCTGCTTACTTTATTTTCCCTAATCTTTCTCTCTCTTTTCTCCAGACACACAAGCATACTTAAGAGTTTCCTGACCATACCACACTCTCTTGTGTCTCCATGCCTTTATGTATGATATTCCTTTCACCTGGAATGCCTTTCTTCACCTCGTACAGCTAACAAACTCCTTTTTGTTCTTCAAGATTCACTTTAGCAATGTTTCTTCTCAGAGGCTGCCCTTTAATTCCAGGACATAAATATTCCCATTTTCCTATGTCCTCCCACTAGATCATATATAGGCTTTTATTACAGAAATGTTTATTCTGTATTGGAGCCTTTTATGTGTTTCATTTTGTTTTATTTATTTGTTTTTTACATATCTGTCAGTGAGCTCTTTAAGGGCAAGGGTTGTATGTTATCTTTTTATTCACAGTACCTGTTATATTGACTGACACAGAATAAATGATTAGCAAGTATAATTGATTGAATAAAGTTGGTTGAATAATGAATCAATACATTGAATATTGAATCAATATCTTAGAAACATTTAAGGTGTGGACCAAAGTCTGGGCATTGCTTAAAGGTCATTCTTCATATCGTCTTGGACCTGGAAACCCATAATTTTTTATTCTAAAACAGAAAAAAAGAAGAGCTACTTTACCGGGGAGAAGAGTGACTTATTTCTTCTTTAAGTAACCTTTTGGAAGATTTTACAAAGCAAACTCACTTTTAGGAAACGGCAATGATATCCATGTGTCCAGAGCTCAGAGAGAATTCTAGAGCCTGAATATTCTATTGATTCCTCAAGATTGCACTATTAATAACTAATATTAGGGAAAAGCTGTCTGAACAATAGTATTTTGACAGAATAATGGGACTTTAACCTTAAGAAAGGGATGCACGATGTAAAGGAAGAAACTACAAACGTATCTGACAGCCTACTGTGTATGGGAAAATCACTGGATGATGCACACACAGTAGTGAATACTTCTGGTTTTCCGATCCTGGCACCTGAAGCCCATGGTTCATGGGTGCCCTGATGGGACTGCTGTAGAGGAAAGGAGGAAGAGAGGGGTGTAAGTTGAGAGCCTAGCAGGCAGGACTCCAGATTTTTCTACCTGGCTTTTTAATCAGAGCAGTTCTGCTTTTAACAGGTTGGGCTATCACATAAGATTTTGTTTGAAGACAGAGTTCTGCTGCTAAAAATTTTTTAAATTGAACACTGTTTGTATAGGTCGCACACCCCAATGTTATTTGAACATAATGTTTTCAGCACACTGACTCCAGCTGACTTAAGGGAAAACTGCTTTGACTTAACTTGTACTTTTCTTTTTTCTGTCAAGCTGGAGGAGCTCACAGAAGCTGAAGATGCTCTCTCTGAAGCCAATGCACTGAACAACTGCAATGCTGAAGTATGGGCATATTTGGCTCTGGTCAGCCTAAAAGTGAGTGTTTATTAACCTTACACAGTGCCCTTTTAGGGCAACGAGGTGAGGAACTAAGTAAAGTGAGAGATAGGTATATGGCCATTAATGCATGATAGTCGAGGTTTAGTGAGTTTCAGATTTGGTTATTATGCTCATGAGAAAGGAGAGGCGAAGTCTGAGAAGCTGCTACTTGGAATGTGCTTAAAAATCATATACTCAAGTGTGTTTGTATAGAAAGGGATTCTAAAAATAAAAGCAAGTCACATGGGCTTGTTGGTCATAGGTGAGCAGGAGTGGCGTGGGCCAGGGCTGATTGTCAGCCAGTGCTCTGGGTTGGGTGATCTCTCTGTGGCACCTTTAAGCTGCTCTGCAGTGACTGGGCAGGGTATGCTAACCAGTCCAGCTCTGTGCATCCCCTTCCTCAAGATGAAGGATATGGTAATCAGAGTCTAGGGCTGGGATTAGGAATGCTGAATGGAGAGCTGTGTGAGGGCAGCGTCTGATGGTACGGTGGGATGGCAGATGAGCCTAGGGGGAAGTGGCCATTCTCCCGCTGCCCTCTTTGATGCCTCGGCCTGCCTGAGCTCTCAAGCTCTCCTAGGTATGCATCACTTTGGAATCCATTGGTATGCATTCCTTGTATAGTCCTTCAAATTATGAATCTACAAAAAGTTCCTCTCTGATCTCTCCCTTTGTTAGTTGTGTATGACCTAGAAAAGCTATATAATAATCTCCTGCTAAAAATAAAGGCTAATGGGGGCAGCTACGTGGCTTAGTTGGTTAAGGGTCCACCTCTTGATTTCTGCTCAAGTCATGATCTCATGGTTTGTGAGATGGAGCCCCATGTTGGGCTCTGCACTGACAGCATGGAGCCTCCTTAGGACTCTCTCTCTCCTGCTCCCTCTGCCTCTACCCTGCTCTCTCAAAATAAATAAATAAACATTTTTTTAAAAATAAAGGCTGATGATAAAGGTGCAAACATTAATGCATTACCAACAAACATAAATAGGTTATTCAATAGAAATCTCTGATACACTAGAGCTATTTTTCCCAGAGAGTCCATTGTTTAAAAAATGCGTCTGATAACTACAAAGCATCTTCTTTACAATTTTCTCTGATTTCTTTTTCTCTGAGACCAGAATTCAGGATAGTCTAGACATTTGCCTGATAATAATCAGTAAATATATGTTATTTATATTTAAAAGGTGTTTAGTTATATTTAATGACTTCACTCCTGAGTTCCATTTTCATTAAAGTAGTTTTCATTTCAAAAAAATAAATACATTTTTAAAATGGGAATGTTCTTGTATCAGAATGTAAACAAGCCCAAAGGCCAGTTAAGGAGATGCTCTACTGGACTTTCTGAAACACTCCTTCCTGTTAAACTGCTGGCTGAGGGTGCTTATCCTTGACATACATGGGAGATTAGGAAGGGGGTATTATGGGAGTTGTGATAGCTGCTTTACCTATAGAAAATAACTCTCCTATAATTAAATAACTTGCACACCAGTCTAAGATCAAATGGGCAGTAATGAGAATGGCTTTGATGACCTCAAACTGACAGGGATGGCCGATATGACCTCAAACTGACAGGGAATATTGTGATTATAAGAGAAATAAACAAAATTAAAATTACTGGATTTTTGTCTTTGGAATAAATATCTTGAATGCCAATATATGAGATACCGGAGTTCTTCCCCAACTCTGCCACAACTAACCAGAGGGATCCTGAGCAAGTCACTTAAATTTGCTTGACCTCAATTTCTTTATCTTTAAACTAAAAGGGTCAAATGGAAGATTTTAATAGATATCTAGTAGAAACCACTAGGTCAAATAGGAAAAAAATTGAGGATATGTAAGATTTGAATAAAAAGAAGATCGACCTCAAACACCAATATAGAATTCTGCACTTGATAATTAGAGAGTACATATTCTTTGCAAGTACAGATGAGTTGTTAGTAAAAGTTGACCATATGCTAGACCACAAAGAGAGATTCAACACATGCATATAGATCACACTACAGTGAAATTATAAGTAAACAATTAAAAGATATGCCGGAAGACATAGATACATTTATAAACTTAAATTCATACATGTAATTAATTCATAGGTCAAAGGGAAAAACACATGACAATTTCTTCTGGTGGGTAGAGTTCTAAAGATTACCCACAAGAATATTCCATCAAGGGGCGCCTGGGTGGCTCAGTCGTTTAAGTGGCCGACTTCGGCTCAGGTCATGACCTCACGGTCTGTGAGTTCAAGCCCCGTGTCGGGCTCTGTGCTGACGGCTCAGAGCTTGGAGCCTGCTTCGGATTCTGTGTCTTCCTCTCTCTCTTCCCTCCTCCTGTTCATGCTCTGTCTCTATGTCTCAAAAATAAATAAACGTTAAAAAAATAAAAAAAAAAACAATAAAAAAAGATTATTCCATCAAATACTAACATAGGTACTGCTGTCAAGGGATTTTACAGATGTGCTTTCTTTGCTGCTTTAGGTGTAAGGTTAGGTTGTATATTTGGTATCTTTCTTGCTTCTAGAAATAGTCAATAGTCCTGAATTGCAATGTATTTTCCTCTTAGGACTGCCTTTGCTGCATCCCAAAGGGTTTGGACTGTTGTGTTTTCATTTTCATTTGCTTCCATATATTTTCTAATTTCTTCTTTAATTTCCTGCTTGATGCATTCATTCTTTAGGAGGATGTTCTTTAACCTCCATGCATTTGGAGGCTTTCCAGATTTTTTCTTGTGGTTGTTTTCAAGTTTCATAATGTTGTGATCTGAAAATATGCGTGGTATGATCTCAATCTTTTTATGCTTGTCAAGGGCTGTTTTGTGACCCAATATATGATTTATTTTGGAGAATGTTCCATGCGCACTTGAGAAGAATGTGTATTCTGCTGCTTTTGGGTGAAATGTTCTGAATATATCTGTTAAGTCCATCTGGTCCAATGTGTCATTCAGAACCTTTCTTTCCTTATTGATTTTCTGCCTAGATGACCTGTCCATTGCTCTAAGTAGAGTATTAAAGTCCCCTAAAACTATGGTATCGTTATCTATACGATTCTAGGACTGGGATAGGGAAAGTACAAGATGAGATTGGGATATCTTGTTGGAGCAAAGGAAAATGTGCTCACAGAAAGATTGAGACATATCAGAAACACATTGTGAAAAAAGGCAAGGGACCTAGCTTAAAGGGGAGCCCCACTGGCCCCAGAAAAGGATTACAAATGAGAATCTATGCTCCCACAGGAATATAATTGAACAAATAAATCAGTGGTAGACAAGATAGCTTAAAGTAGAAGGCCAACTATTAAATGAATAAGGAATTAGGGAATTAGAAACTCACAATTTGGAAATGGCCATAATAATTAATAATTAATAATAAAAAATCATCAATGTATGCTGAAATTATGGATGAATGTTTAAGGGAGTTAAGAAGATATTTACATAGTCTCAAAATATTTCTCCACAAGATATTTATTAATTACAAAGGGGAACATAGTAATGTTATAGTAGAAAAACCTGGCAGATAACAATCTGAACAAATGATCAAAGTTACCATCATCAGTATTGGAATAAACAGCATGTGATAGGAAGAAACCCAGCATAATTTTTGTAGAATTCCTGCCAATCGTTCAGAGCCTGATATAATCATGAAGAAACATCAGATAAATATAAATCAAAGAATATTTTACAATTCCTGTCCTGTATACTCTTTAGAAATGCCAATGTCATGAAACATAGACTCAAGAATGTTCCAGATAAAAAGAAAGGCTGAAGATGTGAATATTAAGTCCAAGGCATGATGCTGGATTTTATTTTGCTATAAAAGACATTTTTGAGACATTTGGAAAAATCAGAATGATATATATATTATATATTTAATATATGATAGTAATATATAAAATAATATATCGGATAATAGTATTGTATTTATAGTAATCTGCTGATTTTGATAATTGTACTGTGGTTGTGTAAGAGACTGTCCTTGATGTTAGGAGAAATCCTTGTGTGGACATATGTTTTCACTTTTTTTGCTTAGATACAGAGAAGTGGAATCACTGGTATATATAGTAAGCATATGTTTAACTTTTCAAGAATCTGCCAAACTGTTTTCTAAAGTGGCTGTTTTGCAACCCCACTAGCAATGTGTGAGAGTCCCAGTCTCTCCATATCCTTGTCAATATTTAGTATTGTCAATCTTTTTGATTTAAGCCATTCTCGTGGATGTAGTGTGTTAATTTGTATTATCTTGATGAATTACCTTTTAAATTTTTTTACATAATTTCAGATTAAAGAAAGTTACAGAAACTGTTCTTTCTATGTACACACATACATACACAAGGATTTCTCTATTTCATTGCAGCATTTAATAATAGCCAAAGACTGGAAACATTCCATGTGAATTGATAAAATGTTGGATATGTATACAATGGAGTATTATGCAGCAATGAAAATGAAATTATGGGGGGCACCTGTCTGGCTCAGATGATAGAACATGTGACTCTTGATCACAAGGTCATGAGTTCAAGCCCTGTGTTGGGCATGGAGTCTACTAAAAAAAAAAAAAAAAGAAATTCCAGGTTTATGTAATAATATAGATGAGCCTCAAAAACATTATGCCAAATGAAAGAAGGAGGGCACAAAAGATTATATTTTATTTGATTTTATTTGATTTATATGAACTTAGGAAAGCTATTGATACAAATATAGATCACTAGCTCCCTAGGGCCAAGATGAGAATTGGGATTGACTGCAAACAAGAATGAAGGAAATTTCCTGGGGCACCTGGGTGGCTCAGTTGGTTGAGCATCCAACTTCGGCTCAGGTCATGATCTCGCGGTCCGTGAGTTCGAGCCCCTCGTCGGGCTCTGTGCTGACAGCTCAGGGTCTGGAGCCTGCTTTGGATTCTGTGTCTCCCTCTCTCTCTGCCCCTCCCCCACTCATGCTCTGTCTCTCTCTGTCTCAAAAATAAATAAACATTAAAAAAATAAAAAGAAACCATTTCTTTTGCTCATTTATAAGAAGCAACTCCTCATCTATGAAAGTTTTTTTCATGAGATTACAATGATTCAATCACATCTTCAGGTGCCACTTCTAATTCTCGTTCTCTTGCTATTTCTACCACATCTCCATTTACTTCCTCCAATGAAGACTTGAACTCCTCAAAATCATCCATGAGGCCTGTGGTCAACTTCTAAATTCCTGTAAATGTTGATATTTTGACCTCTTCACATGAATCACTAATGTTCTTAATGAAATCTAGAATGATGAATCCTGGATTCCAGAAGGTTTCAATTTACTTTGCCCAGATCCATCAGAAGAACCACTATCTATGCAGCTATAGCCTTACAAAACAGATTTTTAAAATAAGACTTGAAAGTCAAAATGACTTCTTGATCTATTGGCTGCAGAATGGATGTTGTGTTAGCAGGGATACAAAACAATCTCATTGTATATCTCCATCAGAGTTCTTGGTGACCAGGTGCACCGTCAATGAGCAGTAATATTTTGAAGGGAATTAAAAAATTGTTTGTTTATTTATTTATTTTGAAAGAGAGAGCACATGTGTGTGTGTAAGCTGGGGAGGGGCAGAAAGAGAGAGCAAGAGAGAATCCCAAGCAGGCTCCACACTGTCAGCACACAGCCCAATGCAGGGCTCAAATTCATGAACTGTAAGATTATAACCTGAGCCAAAATCAAGAGTTGGACACTCAACCAATTGAGTCAGTCAGGCATCCCTAATTTTTTTTAAATAGAGAGCTAGGGAATGCACAAATGCATCCATGAGTTGGGGAGTGGCAGAAGGAGAGGGAGAGAGGATCTTAAGCAGGCTCCACACCCAGCTCTGAGCCATTTCGGGGCTTGAGGTGCAGCTAGATCTCATGACTATGAGATCATGACCTGCGCTGAAATTAAGAGTCAGACGCTTAACCTACTGAGCCACCCAGGTGCCTCTTGAAAGGAATTTTTTCTGAGCAGTAGGTGTCAACGGTGGGCTTAAAACATTCAGTAAACTGCGTTGTGAACAGATGTCATCTAGGCCTTGTTGTTCCATTTGTTGAGCACAGGCAGAATAGATTTAGCATAATTTTTAAAGGCCCTAGAGTCTTTCAGAATGGTAAATGAACATTGGCTTCAACTTAGTCACCAGCTACATTAGCCCCTAACAAGAGAGTCAACTTGTCCTTTGAGGCTTTGAGGCCAAGCACTGAGTTCTCACTAGACTCAAAGTCTGCAACAAAAGGATATCAGAATGGATAAAAAAAAAACCAAGATCATAAAAAAAAACAAGATCCATCTATAGGATGCCTCCAAGAGACTCATTTTAGACCTGAAGACACCTGCACATTGAAAGTTAGGGGATGGAGAACCATCTATCATGCTAATGTGTGTCAAAAGAAAGCCAGAGTAGCCATACTTATATCAGTCAAACTAGATTTTATTTATTTTTATTTATTTTTAATTTTTTAATGTTTATTTTTGAGACAGAGAGAGACAGAGCATGAGTGGGGGAGGAGCAGAGAGAGAGGGAGACACGGAATGTGAAGCAGGCTCCAGGCTCTGAGCTGTCAGCACAGAGCCCGACGCGGGGCTCGAACTCACAGACCGTGAGGCTCGAACTCACAGACCGCGAGATCATGACCTGAGCTGAAGTCGGCCGCCTAACCGACTGAGCCACCCAGACCCCCATACTAGATTTTAAAACAAAGACTGTAACAAGAGATGAAGGAGGGAATTATATCATAATTAAGGGTCTATCCATCAAGAAGAGTTAATTGTAAATGTTCATGTCCCTAATGTGGAAGTATCCAAATATATAAATCAGCTAATGACAAGCATAAACAAATGTATAGATAGGAAATACATGCTGAAGTCTAAAACTGCATCACTCTGGGGCACCTGGCTGCCTCAGTGGGTAGAGCGTGCGACTCCTGATCTTGAGGTCTTGAATTTGTGCCTCAGGTTGAGTGTGGGCCTACTTAAAGAAAAAATAAATAAAATATTAAAAATAAATAAATAAAATTGCATCAGTCTGCAATTTACTCTCAAAAGGTTCCGGAAAAGTTAAAATATAGTTATGTGTGTGTGTGTGTGTGTGTGTATGTATGTGTGTTTTTGGGAGTGATAGAAATCATCTAAAACTGGATTGTGATGGTGATGGTTGCACAATTGAACCTTAAAATTAGTCAATTTTATTGTATGTAAAGTATACCTCGAGAAAGCCAATTTTAAAGATTTGTATAGCCCTCAAAAATGAGGAAAAAATGGACTATTCAATAAATACAGGTGGAACAACTGGCTATCCATATGAAGTAGATTAGTAGCTTACCTCACGCCAAATACGCATGTGGATGCAAACACACTTCCAGCTGGTTTAAAGGCCTAAATCTTAAAACTTTGGATTGCTTAGTAGAAAATACAGATAGTACTCTATAGCCTTGGGGTGTGCAACTTTTCTTATGACTGTAAATGCACTAGCCAAAAATAAAATACCAATAAATTAGCAACTTTTTAAAAAAGTTTATTTATGGTTTTTGAGAGAGACAGCAACAGTGTGAGTAGGGGAGAGGCAGAGAGAGAGGGAGAGAAAGAATTCCAAGCAGGCTCTGCATGCCAACGCAGAGCCCGATGCAGGGCTTGAACCCATGAAATCGGGAGATCATGTCCTGATCTGAAACCAAGAGTCAGTCACTTAACCGACTGAGCTCCCTGGGCACCCCTAAATTAACAAGTTTAAAGTTGGAAACTAATGCATAACAAAAGACACAAAAATAAAACTTCAGGACTTTAATACTTGCAGAATTTATAACTTATTATTACAGTTTATATAATCATATAATATAGCTATTATATAATATGTCCTACAACAAGAAAAAAAAACCTACAAACAATCTGATTGAAAAATGGTCACAGGATGGGAATATAGGAAATTGTAAAAGCCAATGAATGTATGATAAGAAGTTTGCCTCACTTGTAATCATGAAAATGCAATTCAAAATGACAATGTGACAGAAATTCACACCCATGAGACTGGCAAAAATTTGTCTGATATTATCAACATTGATAAGGATTCTCAGAACTGCTAGTGGATATATAATGATATGACTACTTTGAAGTACAATATGGCATTATTTACCCAAATACGTATCTACAACTTAGCAATTTTATATCTAGATACATTCCTAAGAAAAATACCAGAAGACATGTACAAGGATGTTTATTGCAGCATTTTCCATAATAGCAAAAAATGAATTGTCACTCTTTTCAAAATTGTTTTGGCTGTTCTGGGTCCTCACACCATTTGGACTTCAGCAGAAATGAAACAAAGGTAATAGTGACAGGAAAGGAAGATGTGCTAGAAAATGCCCCTGGAATTCAGTCAACTTCAGGTGGGGAAATCTTTGAAGTGTACATATTATAGGAAAGTCTTTTATTTTTATTATTTTTTAATAATTAAAAATTTTTTAACGTTTATTTATTTTTGAGAGGCAGAACATGAGCAGGGGAGGGGCAGAGTGAGAGGGAGACACCGAATCCGAAGCAGGCTCTAGGCTCTGAGCTGTCAGCACAGAGTCCAATGTGGGGTTTGAATCCACGAACCATGAGATCATGCCCTGAGCCGAAGTTGGATGCTCAACCTACCGAGCCACTCAGGGACCTCTAGGAAAGTCTTTTAAATAATGAAAGTTTTGTGAACTAGTAAAATTTACCACGAACTGGCACCAATCAGGAATTTGGACTAGATATTTTCTAAGTTTCCTTCTAGCCTGAACATTCTGTAGTTTTCATATTTATTTAATAATATTAGGTATTATGCATATATTTCATATTTATGTATTTCCCAAGTGACATTGTATACTCTAATTTGTTATGCACAAACTTGTTAAGTATAATAGTGAATTCATGTTATTCTCATTTAACTCCTAGATGTGCTTCATACAAAGAATAACTGGGAGGAATAGTTAGGTGTCCCCATCTCATATCCAGATCTGCATGGAAGCAATTCCAGTATTTGCTTTTTTCTAATGTAGAGAGACAGAATAAAGTGCAATAGTTAAAAACTTGGACTCTGGAGCCAGACTGCATTGTTTTAAAACCTGGTTCCTTCACTTATTAGCTTCATAACCCTGGGAAGTTATTTATCCTCTTTATGCCTAGGTATTTCTATCTACAAACATGGAATTATAAATAGTAGCAGTTTTCTCCTAGAATTACTTTGAGGACTAGGAATGAGAGTATGTAAAGCACTTAAAACAATATAGACAATTAAAACAGTGTAAATCACAAAGTAAGCAGCATATAAGTTTGTTATTATTAACAGAATGGCTTCAATACTGAAAGAAAAAAATGACTCATGGTGCTTTCAGGGGAAAAAAAATGAGAGGTCAAGTTATCTTTAAGCTTTTTAAAGTGAAGAAGGGATTTCATTTATATGTGTGTGTGAGTGTGTGTGTGTGTGTGTGTATACACACATATATAAGACGATCTGCTTTTTGCTATCACCTTTCATTTTCCTGTTTCCCCTTGGAATTCGGAGGGTATGGAATCCTCTGTTTTGGTCGAAATGTGTGTGGTAATGTACTTTCTCACCATAATGTGTATGATACGTCATCATCACCAGCTGCTGCTCTTTTTCTCAGGCTGGACGGGAACTGGAAGCTGAGCAGGCCTACAAATACACAATGAAGGTATGATGCAGGCGCCTCTGCTGTTTGTACTATACTGAGGTTGGGAAACTGGGAGGAAGATGCTGCCTTTATTCAGGACTTTACAGCATTTCATGATGTGAATATTACTTCCCCCATATTATTATGAGGGACCTTTTTTCTCCCTTTTTATAGAATTTGGTTTAATGGAAAGACAGATGGCTTGGGAGTCAGGAGAATTATGGTCCTAGTTTTGCCAGTAACTTTACTGTGTTAACCTCTCTGGGCCTCATTTTCCTCATGTGTAGACTCAGGGTGTTGGTCTAGTCCACAGATCAGCACTCTCGCTGTAAAGGGCAAAATATTTTAGGCTTTGTGGGCCAAACTGTCTCTATTGCATCTACTACACTCTTCCCTTGTAGTGCAGAAGGAGCCATAGACAATACATAAACAAATGAGCTTGGTTGTGTTTCAGATAAAAGTTTTAGTTACAAAAACAGGCGGCAAGCTGGATTTGGCTCCTGAGCAGTAGTTTGCCAATCCCCATTGTATTCTATTAATTATGGATTACAGATAATTTGACTTGAAAGACAGTAGCTTAAACAAATTAGTTTTATTTTTCTCATCTAATGAAAAGCCCAGGGCTGGTATCACAGCACCACAATATCATCAAAGACCCTAACTCTATCTCTCTGCTCTAGTCATAGCATTCAGTTCCCATTCTTCACTGTTGCAGGATGGCCATTGTAGCTCAAGCCACCACAAACATGTTTCAGGCACAACAAAGAACAAAAGGGAGGAAAGAACAAAGAGGACATGCTAGCTATTTCACCTCCCTTATGAAGCAATGACTTTACGGGGATAAAAGATATACCATAGAGAATATGGTCAATGGTATTTTAATAGTGTTGTGTGGTGACAGATGGTAGCTATACTTATGAACAGTGTAATGTATAGACTTGTAGAATCACTGAATGTAACATTGTGTGTCAACTACACTCAGATAAAAAAAAATAAAGATGTTCACAGGTACATAGGATTTGATGGTAAAGAAAATCATTTCCAGAGAAAAGCATCTACTTTGGGGGGGGAGGGGGGAAGTAGCAATGACTTTAGCTTACATTTCATTAGCCACAATTGGTCATAATAATACCCCTAGCTCTAAGGGAAGAGGAAATGGAGATTTTTAGCTAGCTGCGTTCCTGCCCTGAAAAGAAATGAAGATTTTGTTAGTAAGAAAGGAGAGTGGGTATTTAATAGCAACTAGACATCTCTACTACATCTCTACTAGACATCTCTATTAGAGTCTAAAATTAAATCTAGTATCTTTGATTCCTGTCACTTGCCAAATTGGAATATTATAGTCAAGACAGATTGGGTGATGATGTGAACTCTTTTAAAAGCAAACTTTATTAAAGTTACTTTGCCAAAAAAATACACAAATTGCAAATGTTTATACTACTTGAATTTTCATAAAGTGAATGTGTCCATGTAACCAGCACAATGTTCTGAGGTCTTTTAATGGTGTTACCATGAAATATGGAATATAGGAAGAGCCAATTTCATGCCAAGGAACTATATCTTCTTTTCAATATAATTTATTGTCAAATTGGTTTCCATACAACACCCAGTGCTCATCCCAACAAGTGCCCTCCTCTGTGCCCATCACCCTCTCTCCGCACTCCTCCACTACCCCATCAACCCTCAGTTCGTTCTCAGTGTTCAAGAGTCTCTTATGGTTTGCTTCCCTCCCTATTAAGGAACTATATTCTCTAACTGTGGTCCTGTAAGTGAGGGATCTCACAAAGCTATATCAGGTATGACATGTATCCTCCCTTTTCTTCTTCTAATGCAGCTGAAATTAAAAGATGAGGCTCTACTTGCAGAGATCCACATGGTACAGGAGACAGTTGGCTTTGGAAATCCAGCTTTCTGATGTCCTTCCAGCTGAAGAATATTCTGTATGGGACTCTGAGCTTCTTTCCTTCCCAGAGAAATTAAACCCTGGATATTTCATCACATGAACCCTGGGAATGGACAACACCATGAACAGAAACTCATTCATTTCCATGGGCTATCTTACTGGATAGCCCTTCCTGGATGTTTTACAATTGACAGTAAACTAGATGACAATAAAAAATGAAAGCAATTAAAATTTCATCAGTGTGGTTCTGGAGTTAATTAAGGTATACTGAGGTATATGTAAGAATTATTTCTATAATTAAGGTATGGTGAGTTCATTATTAAGGTTTCTGGTAAAAGCTTATCAGATCACTCCTTTAGGAAGTCAACTGCTTAGGTCTCTGGCCAGGTTCACTTCCTGGAACTTGAGAATTAAGGTATTAATTTCTAAAGTGGGTCTAAAGAACGCTATGCAGGGTCACTGTATTAGAACAAACACATTAGTTGTGACCAGACCCTTTGGATTCAATGATGAACAGAGCTGAACAGAGAGGTCTTTGCTGATGGTGGACGTACTCATTACCTCTAATTACGGATATCTTCATGGATCTAAATCATAAGGGCTCCAAGAAGAGTCCATTACATTATAATAGACGGAAAACTCACAACACAACCGAGGCCATTATTCTAGGGCTAGAGATGACAAAGCACCACACTTCACTCCTTTCCTTCTAGATCACTGCATAGCAAAACCAGAAATAAAGACTCTTTTTCTTAATTTTTTTTAAAGAAGGTGCAGAGGAGGGAGGTGGAAGAATAGGAGGGAAGGTGAAAAGCATATTAATAAGCACAGACGGATAAAATAAACTCCACATTCATTTATTGTTCTTCTACAGCCTCGGCTCTAACGCTACTTTATGAAGTTTTCCTGAGGCACGTAGAAAAAGTATCAGGTTCGCCTTCTCCTCTGCTCCCCTACGACTGTATACTGACATCTTTAGCAACTCCAGAGTAGCCGCAGCGTCTCCCCCACGTGACTGTGAGCTTCCTAGGAGTAAGGACAGCGCTCTTTCAGCTAGGCGCTCTCAGCAGCGGCTTTAGCTCTAAACAGGTGCCCAAAAAACGTTCCCTGTAAGGATGGATTTGAGAGCACTTTAGCAATTCTCTTGTCCGCTCCCCCAGATTCTCCCAAAATTCCTCACTCCAGCAGAAACCCACGGTCCGATGAAGACCGAGAGCGCCCACGAAGCTTGGCTAGCACTACCACCCCCATTACACGCAAATTGCAGGGCGCCTCTTTTGCAACAGTTTAAGGCACGTTAGGGATCTCAGCGTTGCCTTATGGGAAGTGTAGGAGCGCAAAGCGGAAGAGGCGGGGCGAGTAGACTCTGCTTCCGCCACCGGGGCGAAAGGGCTTGGGTCGCAGAGAGGTCACGCCCCGGGTTCGGCAGTGTGGACGTCTCAGCGTTCGTTCCCCGCCCCTCCCGAGGCCTTAGCGCTGATCTGTGCGGACAGCGGGGCGCTGCGAGGCGCGGCATCTGTCGCCCCAAGTCCCGGCGCACGCGGCTGCACCATGGTCCAACTCAGTGAGTGAGCTTCCGGGCAGGGCTGGTGGGCGTGCTTGGGTGGTGGCGTGTGGAACCAGAGGAAGCTGCTTTCTCCAGGGCGAATCGGAGGCATCCCCAGCCTGAAACAGCCACACTCCCTACGTTTGGCCGGCCCTCTCTTCTGTATTTTCTTCCTTAATCCTTGCTGAAAACCTATGAGACCAACGGCATTCCGTTTATATATAAGAGAGCTGAGGCTTCGTCGTGGTTGCAGAGCTATTAAATGGCAGGCTGGTGTTGAGTGGATTGAAGGATGAGGAGTTAGTCACTTCTCGTTGAAGCGCATGAGACGTGTTCCACGAAGAATATAGTATTTAAACCGGATTGACGATAATGGTTGGATATAAAGATACTACAGTTGAGGAAGGGGCTTGTTTTATCTAACTCACTTTGCCCATTTTGCGTACCCAGTTCTTGTGTCTTAACCATTTATTTCTCTACAGCTACTGTCCTTTGCAAGGCCTACCGTGGAGGCCACTTAACCATCCGCCTTGCCCTGAGTGGCTGTACCAACCGGCCTTTCTACCGCATTGTGGCTGCTCACAACAAGTGCCCCAGGGATGGCCGTTTCGTGGAGCAGCTGGGCTCCTATGATCCACTGCCCAACAGTCATGGAGAGAAAATCGTTGCTCTCAACCTAGACCGGATCCGGCATTGGATTGGCTGTGGGGCTCACCTCTCTAAGCCTGTGGAGAAGCTTCTGGGTAACTCAGCTCTAGCCTTCCTTCATTAAGGGGATTTTAAATTGAAGTCAGTTTCAGGATGATAATAGTCTAGAATGATTTTCATTACCTCAGGACTGGAGTGAGAGCTGAAGTTGTGTTCTGATTGTCATTTTGAATCTGCAGACTCCTTGTTCCATGTTATAATGAGTGACAATCCTGTTGCTTCTAGGTCTCTCTGGCTTCTTCCCTCTGCATCCCATGATGATCACAAATGCTGAAAGGCTGCGAAGGAAACGGGCAAGCGAAGTCCTCTTAGCATCTCAGAAAACAGATACAGAAGCTACAGAAGCAAAAGCCAGCTGACTTCAGCTGAGCTTGAGCAGAGCATTGGGAAAAAGGTCAAAGTCCTCTTAAAACACTTGTGCAGAGCACTTAGTTTTATTAGATTTGGAGGTCAATAAATGGAGTTTTCTAAGTCACCCATGCTCTTCTGGCCTGGCCTGAGCAGGGCTCAGGGAGAGATTTGTTCTTTCTGACATAGAGCTGGGTCTAGGTACTAATTCGGCTTTTCAGCCTTCATCTGGAGAAAGACAGTGACTGTGGGGTGTGTTGGACTTTTGAGTTGGGCCCTGGGTCTCTTGGGCAACTTTACAAAATCTGCCGCCTTCCAAGACTCCTGTTTGAAAGCCCCCAGCCAGCCTGTGCATGGTTCATCAGAGTAATTCATTCCTTAATCATTTATGGTCATCCCACTAGCTCAGGAACACAGTTACTTTGCTTATTATTTTTATTTTTTTGGTAATTACAGATTTATATTGTCTTGGTGACATATAATCTCAAATTTACAAAGGCAGATTTTTTTAATGAGCTTTTAGGCTGTAAGAACCTGTTTTAAGAATGAGAAAGTGGAAGAAAGATAATATCGAAAAGTACCTATGTACATTTTCAGCTCTTTACAAGTAGGGTTATTTGTGAGGATTATTAGGTATCATGAAAGTGGGTAGGATTGTCTCCCTTTTATTGATGGGAGGCTGAAGTTCAGAGGTGGAAACTTGACCAAGGCCACCTATTTTCATTTGGGCAGAGCTAAGAGTCAGAGCCCTCTATGCCTACCTGGAGAGCCCTTTCCAGCATATTATAGTGTCTAGGGCAGGGTAGGCGTGAGATGAGCAAAAATAAGGGGCTTTTCAAAAGTCCATTTAAAAAGCCAGTGATAGAATGAGGTTTAGGTGTCAAAATTTGGTAATGTAAATGGTGGACTGTGCCCAAAACGCAAAATGTCATATTATCTGCTCCCCCAGTTTGCAGGACAACCATAGACCTGGATTGGAGGATTTTAGTGCACACCCTGGATAGTACAGATTTCAAATTCTGGCATGAGACCAGGATGGGGAGATTTATAGAGGAGATACTAAAGTGCTATTATGTACCAACTTACTTTATTTTCTGGGTTTTGTATTCTGAGAACAGTTACCAGCCATCTCATTATGGCATCATCAGGTCTCTCCCGGGATTGTCACTGGTTGGCCTCCCTTGCATTGAGGGGACTTTGAAAGCAGGGCAGGCCGAGAAGAAGCGACTACTGGATTTCTCTTGGATCTGGGAAAGAGATATGCTCTAAAAACCATGGGAACTCTGGAAGTTACAGATAACAATCTCTGAAGAGTTCAAGATATTTGGAAGAACTGTAATTGTAGAGCAGAGGAGAATGATTCTGAAAAGTACTGAGCAGTAAGGGGAACTGCTGGGAAATGGGTTAAGCTAAGGTATTATTTTAAAAGAGTTTCTGCCAACTCAAGTATTCACTTTGTGCCCTGGTTTAGCCTTTGTCTAAGATCTGCATACACATATTTCCTGCGTGAGCTCATCCTGTCCCTGATTTCCAAAGTTTTCTCAAGCTCTGGCCTTGCTTTGGCTCTCCTGACAGTTTCTCACCATCTTCTAGTTGATTGCATCAGCTTATCTTGCTATCACCCAACATGTTCAAACTCAGCTCTGCACTTTAGAAAGCATTAAAAAAAAAAAAAAAAGTCTTCAGCATCTTTATTTTTACTAAGGTGAAAGTTTGGGTCATGTTACCTTCACCAAAGTGGAAGGTGAATGGGAATGATTTTGTAATAAATGTTAGAGTTAAAAGACCGGTATTTTGTGCTTTTGGTTAGGGTTTTTTTCTTGCAGGAATCAAGGGAAAGCCCTTACCTAGCAGTCCCAACTTGTAGGTTGCAAAATTATTGGGTCTGTGCATTCTGTGTACTCCTGTCTGGATCATTGAAAAAGAACATGTTGAACCACGTCAAATTGCCAAATGCCAATGCTAATGCAGTTTTTTACTTTAAAAAAAAAGGCAAACAAAACAGCAATATATAGATTCGAGTAATATGGACCTGCCATATATTAAATAAGCTTATGCGTTTGGATACTGGGGAGAAGATAGGCGCCACATTTCTCGAGAAAGGGGAGGGCGGGGTTCCTGGTACTGGGCCCTATCGCCTAACCACGCAGAAGGAGGTTCCCACAGCAGCGCCCTCTGGGCTGGCCACACCCCCGTCGTGCAGCCGCCGTAAAGTGCGGCGCCCTGGCCACGCCCCCCTACGCTTCCTGTGACGCCGTCGCCCTGGGTTTTTTTGCGCGGGAAAAGGAGGCAATTCGGAGCGCTAGCAGTGTGGCCGGGTTTTTGCGGAGATTGTGGCTCGCCCCCTTCCCCTGCCGGCCATGGGGCTGCTGGAGCTGTGCGAGGAGTATTCGGTACTGCCGACCTTTATCGAGTGTTGGGCGTGCGGCGCGAGGCCTCGGACAGCGAGGTCCGGCGCGGCTACCACAAGGTGTCCCTGCAGGTCCACCCGGACCGGGTCGGCGAGGACGACAAAGAAGACGCCACCCGCCGTTTCCAGGTAAGCGAGTCCCGGCTCCTGTGGCCTCCTGGGTTTCTCTTGGTCTTTTGGCCGCCTGGCCCCGCCCCAGCGGAGTGCGCCCAGCCGGGTCTGGCTGTTTTTAATCTTTAGTTCTCGAAGCGGCATTTCAGTGAGGAATGTAAGGGTGATTTTTGGGTGCCCTTTCTCCGCAGATCCTCGGGAAAGTCTATTCTGTTCTGAGCGACAAAGAGCAGAGAGCACTGTACGATGAGCAGGGAACAGTGGACGAAGATTCTGATGTGCTCAACCAAGATCGGGACTGGGAGACGTATTGGAGGTTACTTTTTAAGAAGGTAGAGGATTCTGGAGATTTCTTTGTTACTGTTCCCTTCATTCATTCGACAAATGTTTATTGAATGCCTTTAAGGCATTGCATTTTGTGTTGTGTAGGAATGAGGAATTTGTTTCATCTCAAAAATACAGGTAAATATATACACACATACAAGCAAGTATTCCTCAGAAGATACATGTATCTTTGAAGAAGAATAAATATATTGATTGGTTAAGCATACACAGTTCTATGAAATGGGTCTTTACTGTTGACGTAGAGCGATTGTAATGAAAAAGGTGGCTTAATATTTTAAAAGATAATGTTTCATTTTACAGATCCACCTGTAAGTCCCGAGTTTTCCTGAGAAACTTCACTTAAAATTTCCTGGTCTGTAATTTAGTAGTTGTGAAGGTTGGAGTAGGCAAAACTGTGGAAAAGCTCTGGCATAGAAAATGTGATTCCTTACAACAGTTTCAACTCAGGCAACTGTTATACTTGGGGAGAAATATTTCAACACCTAAATCTAGTTTTACTAGAAGCATACTTTTTATTTATTTAAAATAAAATTGTCAGTTAAATCTAAAGCATACGTCTCTTTGTTCAGATATCTCTGGAAGACATTCAAGCTTTTGAGAAGACATACAAAGGTTCTGAAGAAGAGCTGGCAGATATTAAACAGGCCTATTTGGATTTCAAGGGTGACATGGATCAGATCATGGAGTCTGTGCTGTGTGTGCAGTACACAGAGGAACCCAGGATAAGGAACATTATTCAGCAAGCCATTGATGCTGGAGAGATCCCATCCTATAATGCCTTTGTCAAAGAATCGAAGCAAAAGATGAATGCAAGAAAAAGGAGGGTAAGATTTTGAATGCAATTTATTACTTATATCTTGATTGCTTCCAAAAAGAATATGAGAGTATTGACAATAACAAATATATATAAGATTACTGAAATGAAGAGGGTTAACTTATTATGTAGTTGTTGTCTAATGAGCATACCAACTCATCAAGAGAAACTTTTTTTTCCTAGGATGTTGTGTATGTTTTACTATATGGCTGGTTTAAATAACTAATATCATCTTAAAATAACACAAATATTCTTTATTCCTCAAGAGATAAAGTAACGGAGTCCAGATACATAGGTTAGACAGTGGTTCTCAGTTGGTTAAGGGATGGGGAGAGGGGGACAGAAACTTTGGAGAAGGGGACTGTGTCTTGTTAATACAGATTTTCTTTTGTCCTTGCCCAAACTGATTCTTTTTTTTTTTTAATTTTTTTTTTTTTAATGTTTATTTATATTTGAGAGACATAGAGGCACAGCGTGAACAGGAGAAGGGCAGAGAGAGAGGGAGACACAGAATTGGAAGCAGGCTCCAGGCTCTGAGCCGTCAGCACAGAGCCCGACGCGGGGCTCGAACTCACAGACTGCGAGATCATGACTGAGCTGAAGTCGGCCGTCCAACCGACTGAGCCACCCAGGCGCCCCCCAAACTGATTCTTGAGTCGGACCCAGGATATACATTTCTAAACAAATAATTCAATTTATTTTGATGCAGCTGTATTCCCATGCATACACACTTTGAGAGGAACCCTTTTGTGGAGAATCCAGGATTGTGGCCTCTGTACCCTGTTATACTGTGGTGTCAGTAGGGGGAGGGATGATGGCAGGGGAAAGGAGCTTAAGGACAGCTGACGTTCTAGGAGGGAGTGGATTCAAGGTAGCAAGCATCTGTGTCTCTGTTTTCTGGGAGAGTAGTCATTGCCTCAACCTGGATTTCCTAATGGGAGCTCCGTGGAAAGTAGACAGTATAAGATTTGGAGGTGAAGGTAGGTCTGCAGCTTTGATACAAGATACACACCAGGGGTAAGCTGGTGGGTTTGTGTGTGTGTGCGTGTGTGTGTAGCAAAGTGGAATGTGTATCAGGGTTGATTTTGGGGGTGCCTTGCTCGCTCAGTCAGTAGAGCATGCGACTCTTAATCTCAGGGTCTTGAGTTCAAGCCCCATGTTGGGCATGGAGCCTACTTTAAAAAATAATAATAATTTGGGCTCATAGTCTACATCTGTTTAGGCCCACGCTGACCATTTAAGTCGGTAATCATTTTCTCTGGTGAAACTGAGCACAGCTGTATCTAGTAATAGGATATTAGCTTGAGAAGCTTCCCTAGAGTTGGGGGCAGGAGTTTGGCATAGTTTTGAGAGAGACTCCACCAAACCTGGGAAGTGGGTACACAGTATTAAAAGAAGGAAATACAATACAAGGACTGAAAGTAGAACATGGAAACTCTTTTTATTGGAATAACAAAACCCTAATGTATCATCATTCCTAGTATTAATACTGTTCATTACTATTTAAAAAATTTACCGGGGTTTGGGACCTATTATAGTGTTATAGTGTTGTTGCCCTGAAATGAAGAACAAACTCATTAACCTTTCCCAAGGTATTCTTGTGGTATTTTGGAATCAGTGCCCTAGGAAAATTTGGCAGAAGAAAGTGGCTTTGAAATCAGGTAAAGAAAGGTTAAAACTGAGTATGTTAGTATTTATTCTGACTACTTGGGAATTTTAAGCCAGGGTTACTCTCGAGGCTGCTGTGAGTCACATGTAGTTGTAAAAAGTGGGTTTCCAGAGGAGAGGAATCTGAGATGCCTTTATCTTGATATTTTTGAGGGCATCCTTGGTTAAATGACCTTTCCTAGTTCTAGCATTTTGTTTTCATTTTTACCACCATGTGGCTTATAAATAGCAAACTACTTACTACCCCTAGCTAGTAGAAATGGGGGCAACTCAGATATGCTTATTAGAATCAGAGGATCTGCTGCCTGCTGTCAGCTGTGTTGTTTTAATGAGTGACATATTTATGTAATTGTGTCCTTTTTATCTATTTAATCCTCGAATTGAAAGGTTTTTATAATAGATTTGCTTTTGGGAAAGAGGGTATATTTTTAGTATATGCTAAGTTGCCATGGAGTCTCATGAGAGTTTCTGTTTTAGGCCCAGGAAGAGGCTAAACAAGCAGAAATGAGCAGAAAGGAGTTGGGCCTCGATGAAGGAATAGATAACTTGAAAGCAGTCATTCAGGTAAACTTGGCAGGTTGTCCATAAAGGTTGTCACTACTTTCATGTTCTGATTCCTTCTGCTTGTATTTTTTTTAGAGTGTATATATGATGTTGTGGTTATTTTGTTTTAAGACGTAATTCGCATACCATGTTTTCATCTTTTTAAAGTGCACAATTCAGTGGCTTTTAGTATATTCATCAAGTTGTATAACTGTCAGCACTGATTCCAGAACGTTTTCATCACCTTAAAAAGAAACCTGTTGCTCATTAGCAGTCCTTCACCCATTCTCCCTTCCACCAGCCTTTGGTAACCACTGAGTACTTTCATCTCTGGATAGCCTTGTGTTTTGAAAGCTTGTGTTTTAACTTCTTAAACAGAGCAGACAAAAGGATCGGCAAAAGGAAATGGACAGTTTTCTGGCTCAGATGGAAGCAAAGTACTGCAAACCTTCTAAACGAGGAGGGAAAAAAACGCCTCTCAAGAAAGAAAAGAAATAATGGAATTTTCTCTTCAAAGCCTTTAGGTGTTAATTGGTGCCCTTACTGGCAAGGTACTGTCAAGATTTGAAGACAGAAGTCAACCCTGCTCTTGAGAAAAGTTGTTCTTCCAGCCTAAATTATGCAGACCAACACTGTAAACCAAGCAGAATCTCTCAACCTGATTTTACGAACCCTAGAAACCCCTGACACTCTCTGAGGTCCTGTGAGAAGGAATTTGGTGGTGATTTTTGAGGGAATGGGTGAGAGTGGTGTACTCCTGGCAGCACTTGCTTCTATGGATCTTCTGTACAAGGAATTCCTATCTGGAATGTGGGTCTGTCCCATATTGCCTTTAGCAGTTGTCATTTTGGCCTGCAGGAGTGTATACACAGCTGCAGAGTATTGAAAGTGATGTGTGTGTTCATTAGAACAATAGCTCTACCTGCTAGTAAGCTTCAAAACACTTGATGGACATCTGTCTTTCAGATATTTGCGAATTTACTCTCAGACTCAATATTCTTGAACAGATCCCCTTTCCCTTTTTCTCAGCCGGCTTTTGTACTCTGCTTGAAGTATAGGAGAAACATGTTCAGATTACCTCAGGCATTTTTGTAAGGCTTACTACATGATGAAATAAACAAGTTAAAAATGACTATGAAGTTGTGGGGCCTTTAAAATGATCTCAGTGATCATTTAAAAATCTATGATCTAGAGAAACTATGGAAGGTGTTTAGAGAAGAGAGAAGAAAAGTAATCCTAGTCAGCTTTTATAGTAGGTAGCCTGATTTGAGTATCATAAAGAGAAGTTGTTGTCCTGCCTGTAACTGTTGAGTGTTCTTAGGTCACAGAGCTTGTCTGAACTTGTTTCCTCATCTATAAAAGGGTGAGAGAGTTGGGCTAAGTGACTTCTTGTTCCTTCTGGCTCTCTAAGTTGGAAAGGCAGGCCATCTTGATCCTGTGGTTTGTTACCATGCACCCATGGTATTGATTTGTGAGAATAGTACAGGTTTTTAGTTTATTACATGTAGTCAAATCGGTGTATACTCATTGGAATATATGGAAATTTTTCTAGCAGCTGTTCAACTTAAAATCTCTGATTTGTAGACTGACATATTCAATACCATATGCATAAAACAACCCTTCTGTTACTGAGCTTTATGTATGATAACTGAGGTAAGCACATGACACGTTTTCAGTTTGGGATTACAGACAGACAGGTTAAAAAATACTCTTTAATTGTATTGAAAATATAATTTAATGTAGGTTGTTTGAAGCATCTGTCTTCTTCATGTGATAGCATTAGTACACTTTGATAAAATAAAAAAATTACTCCTATTTATGATTACTTGAATTTATCTACTCTAAAGATTAACAATAAGATCTAAAACTGATAGGGTCATCAAAATTAAAGTTCAGTGAAATTTAAATAAACTAAATTTAGCCCATAGGTAAAACCACTGTTGCATTTATGAATGTCCTCCAAAAAAAGGTCCTTGGTGAAATCAGAAGAATGCCGAAGTTCTCTACTTCTGCTCTTAGGATATGTTTATACTAGACCAATTACCAGAGTTGCTGAAATTTTCAGGCATTGCTGGCTTACCAGCAGATTTTATAAATTTTCAAGTTAGAACTTAAGGAGAAAATCTGATAAGGTGAATTTAATAGTTATGACCACTAAAGTCCTTTAAGAAGAAACAATGCATAATTTGATATCAAGCAGGCATTGTGAGGATAAGCCGTCCTATCTGAAAATATATATACATTATGACTTATTACGAAAGTTACTTTAAACCAGTGCTCAACATTTATGTCTTTATTACCTCTTCCATACCTCTTTGCCTAGAAGATTGGACACCTAAAGAGAAAGCTTTAGGAATGACTTCTGTTTGATGAGTAGCTCAGGTTTTTGACAGAACTGTCTTCTAAAAATGCCTTAAAAATGAGTACATCTCTCCAGAAATTCAACAAGTGGAAGTTTCCTGAAGCCAGTGATAGCCTCATGTTATCAAACAATCATTTGCTGCCTTTTGTGTATGTCTAGTCTTCATAGACTCATAGATTCCTATAATTGAACTGATCATTGTTAACAGACAACATGAGCAGTGATTTGGGGATAATTATTCATTTGTTACATCTTTGGGCACAAATTCTACTGTCCAGTGGAGTAGGTTAACTTATGCTGAAAGAAGTCTGTAACTAGAGAAGCAGTACCCATGTAATCTTTGGCGAATGTTTTTTTTTCTCAGTCATTTATACCAGATTAACACTTCATGAAGATGGTTTTAAGTTGTCTCTTGTATACAGCTTTGCATCACAAGACGACTGAACACTGATTCATGAAGTTTTCTCACGTGTTCCTTGCAGCCTGAAGCAGGTTCTTATTTGCCTTGTGGTCCCTGCCTGGTTCTAGAGACTGGTCCACCTCTGTTTTGAGATTTTGTAGACCCATGTAACTGAGGACCTGTCAGACAAAGATGACATCATAGAGTAACATTAGGAAACATTTTAGATTTGGTAATCTCAAATTCATATCTAAGGGCTTTTTTTGCTTCAGGTATCAGTTGGACTTAAATTTGGAGACTGGTACTAAGTAGTAAAGTACATATGTACCAAGGCAATAAGAACCACGTTTGTATTATTTTATCACGTAAAACCTACAAGTCCATATTAAGTTATGAAACCTACTTCTAGAGAAGAACCCCCTAATTAAAATGACTAGTTTGTCTTATCTAAGTTTTGTAAATGGCCATCAACATGGCTAAATGGAGTAACTGTAGCTCAGAGGCAGCACTGCTTCTCTATGAGGACTAATCCAAGAAAATAATCCACTGAAAGCATTCAGAGACTGCCAAACAATGCAAATAGGAACTGAACAAGAGAATTTACTTTGACGACAGAGATAATTTGAGGCAGATTACTTTTTAATCTTATTAACAGGAAACATTTCAACTGCTTAATACTTCCATGTTTCACTTACAACGTGAGAATGACCCTGATAGTGGTTAGAAGACCATTAGAGGAAGATAATTTTTAAGTTATCCTTAAGTTTTCTCCTTTCCTATGAAAATACAATCTATAGAATATGACTTAGAAATCAAAAAAGTTAATGGGATAGACTCAGACTCCACCTGTCTTGACATTTTGAAATTT
Source organism: Paguma larvata (assembly GCA_030068075.1). Classification (NCBI taxonomy): domain Eukaryota; kingdom Metazoa; phylum Chordata; class Mammalia; order Carnivora; family Viverridae; genus Paguma; species Paguma larvata. The sequence goes on from CM057837.1 coordinate 67,062,586, forward strand.
TGTTTCTTAACCTTGGCCTAGCAGGTTAACTGATCACAGCAGTTTATTCTACAGCAGTTTGGATTTTGCGTACATAATAAAGCCCATGCAGTGTTTGAATGTTATAAAAATGACTTACTTCACTTAAGTTTTTTAGATTGAAGAAAAGAAAGTACTGTCTATTTTGCCAGAGTGGTGAGAAGTTAGTTTATATATGAGAAAACAAATCTGGAACTTGGCTCTGGGCAATACAGGTCTCCTCTATCTTTATTATAATATGCTATTTCCTAAAGGAATTTGATTTGTAAATCTACAAAGATGTAGGAAGACAAAATATAATAATCTCTGGAGGAAGGGAAAATAAACATAGAAAACAGACAAAGGCAGGGTCTTAACATAGCCACGTAGTAGTAAAATTAGAGCCATAGTCCCACCTGTCACTGCAGATCCCCTGCCAGGTCTGGCCTGATGAGGATACTCAGCAACACACGAATGATGATATTGTGTATCTAGCTGCAAAACAAAAAAGATGAGACACTTCTTACAATGGGCCTTCTCCCAAAGGATATATGTTAGTAGGTTTACAAGGGAATACCTTGAAATCAAACGACGTAAATGGCATTGTCTACCATCTGAGGGACAAGTTGGCTGAGTGCCCTCTTGTATTTCAAGTAAAGAATCCCAGACCAGAGATCTACAAAGCCATATGTTAACTTGTAAAACTTTTTCTTTTTTAAAAATTTTCTTAAGTTCTAAAATTTCATTAATGTGCCTTTAAGAAAATTTCAGCACTTATAAATAATCCATATGGTTTAATATTTCTAAGTATTTATAATTTGCTGTCAAGGAGTTTTATCTAATTTAGACTGCCTGCTTACTAAAGTTTAAAACAACAGAACAGAGCCTTTCAGCAACATTAAAACACCCATGACTTTACCTCATACTTGAAACATGACTCTCAATATAAAATTCAAACATTTCATAATCCGCTTTAGTAATTTAAAGATCTTAAGATATGACTAAAATACTGAAATGTAAATATCAAAAAAAAAAAAAAAAGCTATGAGCCCTATCTTGTTGGTGCTTCTGAAATAAGAAACATCCCTCTCAGTTCCCTGTCAGAGCACTGGAACCAAGACATTTCAGGAATCTTTTTGGCGAAGCCCCATTTTTTTTATTAGGGTCACCAAACTTCCTTTCTTTAGAGGGTCAGAAAGTAGATATTTTAGGCTTTGTGGTACATACTCTGGAAACTGCTCAACTCTGCTGTTTGAGTGAGAAAGCAGTCCATAGTACATAAATATGGTAGCTCTCCTCTAATAACTTCATTTACAAAAACAGACAATTTTTGTGGTGACCCAAATGGCCCATGAAAATAGTTTGTTGACCTCTAGGAACAGAGGGCTAGTCCGGAAGTGCCAAGCCAGGGACTCAGATATAGTGCTCCTAGTTACATTGAGCTCCTAGCTGATCTCCCTTTGCGTGACAGCAAACTGGGAGAGACACAGCTAAGATAAGAAATTCTTTTGTTGTTATAAACATCAGAAAAAGAAGAAACTGAAAATTATGTTTTATAGAGAATCTAGCTATAGAATATAATCATGAAACACAGCTTTAGCAAGTACCCTGAATCAAATTATGAGAAGACAGATTTAATAGAGGTTCTCAAACTTTCTAGGCTTCACATTGAGTAAGAATCGGGGGGCGCCTGGGTGGCTCGGTCTGTTGGGCATCCAGCTTCGGCTCAGGTCATGATCTAACGGTCTGTGAGTTCGAGCCCCGTGTCGGGCTCTGTGCTGACAGCTCACAGCCAGGAGCCTGCTTTGGATTCTGTGTCTCCCTCTCTCTCTGCCCCTCCCCCACTCACTCTGTCTCTCTCTCAAAAATAAATTTAAAAAAGCATTAAAAAAAAAATCAGAAACGCTCACATTTCCCTTTAGGTCATGTTTTGGTGACTCTCCCCCTAAATAAAGCCTCCTAAGGTCTGTTGAGTTGAAGTGTCCCCTCCCGCCGCTGCTGGCAAAATTTATGTCCACCTGGAACCTGTAGATGCGACTATTTGGAGATAGAATCTCTGGAGATGTAATCAAGATAGGTCAGATTAGATTAGGGTCAGCCATAAATTCAATGATTGGCATCTTTGTAAGAGGGAAATCTGGACACAAACACACTGGGAGGAAGCCTGTGCGAAGGCATAGGCAGAAACTGGAGTGATGCAGCTGCCAGGCAAAGACCGCCAGGGACTGCTGGAGCCACCAGAAGCTAAGAAGAGGTGAGAAGACCCTCATCTGTAGAGCCTGCTGACACCTCGATTTTGGACTTCTAGGTTCTGGAACTGATAGAATAAATTTCTGTTGTTTTAAGCCACCCAGTCTGTGGTAATTTGTTACGGTAGCCCTAGGAAACTAATCCCGTGTTCCAGTAATTTATTGTTCTCACCACTCTTCCAGTGGAGGATTCTATATTGCTTTAGGCTGATACAGTTCAAGGCTTACAAATTGGAATAAATGGGCTTCAAATACCACCATCCTGAAAAGTAGTATAGGATGTGAGACCCCTGGCTCCTGGGCACTGAGTGTGGCCCCATTTACTTCCCGAGGCTCTTGAAGCCCTCTTGCCACCAAGCAGATCAGGTGGGGCTGAGCTCCTGGCCTACAGTTGGGCAAGGTCAGTGCATGACCTCCACTCCCAACTACGTTTTTTCTATTACATACTTAAAAGGACTAGTTAATGCACATTAAGTGGTAAGGCAATGTGAGCATCTCAAACATCTATTAAAGAGTTGACTTTTTTTTTTTTAGGTGATTCCATCAGTCCACATCATAATCTGACACTAGTTTTGGTGTAACTCTGTAAGAGCAGTGTTAGAGAATGAGTTAGGCTGATCTGGTATGCATTTTTTTGCTTATTCTCAGGAATATTTAGTAATTGAATATTTATTGTTTAGAATTTGTGGCTCATGTTTATATAAGGCATTTTAACTTACTCTTTTTATGAGTTGAATAAGTGTCAGAGACCAGTTAGAATTTCAACAAAATGTACTTCTAATGCTATTTTTATTACTAAGAACCTCAGCTTTTATTCTTGGAGTTGATTAAGCTACTATGTGAAATCTTAAGTCTGCCAAACTAGTTTTTCTTTTCTTTTCCCCAACTGTCAAGACCATAGAAGTATGTCGCTCTACCAAAAATGACTGCGTAGTGTTGGGCCTGGAGAAGAAGTCAGGTAAGAGGAGTCTCTCCAGGGGCTGCTGATGGTTAGGCTCATCCACCACTGCACTTCGAGCTCGACTGGAGTCACCATGGGTTTTCTGCAGAGGAGACAAAAATTATAAGAAACAGTTAAAACAATTTGTAGTGAGAGCTGTGCGTGTCGTACATGAACCCAGGTAGGTATAACTGCAGGCCAAGGAGCTCTAATTCCATTGTCATAAATTAGGATTGAGTTTGTACTTTTGACAAAACACAGTATAAATCAAGACCAGAACATGGATCCTGCAGTTACTGTCCGCGAGGTCTTATAAGCACATGGAAAAGGCAATAGGAGAAAGACATACCGTTTGCTTTTGTGACCCCGTGGTGCTCAAGTGTTCCACTTCAGCTGTGCCGATAGGCGGCAGGAGATTGTTTCGACTCAGGGGCATTGGTGAGGGAGAGGAGAGCGAGTCCGCTGCCCCTGGGCTGCAGATCCCACCAGCAAACACCAGGATAGGAAAGCATAAAGTTATAACAATACAAGGAAACTAATTAGAACCAAATAAATGAAGGAAATGGGTCTAATGTCATGCACAGAATGCTTTACACTGTCTATGTTTTTACGTAAAGAAATCCCAGTGAAAGGATTTTGGGAAATCAGTTCGGGGCTTTTTTCATAGTATTTTTCATAGTATTTTCTGAATCTGTTGAAACTTTATCCTGGGCACTCAGCATAAGTTGAGCTCTTTGTGAAATTTTCCCTGTCTGGTGTTACACTGCTATGGTGTTACCCTGTTTTGGATTTGTAATTTCATATCTAATGGAATTCTCCACAGTTCTGGGCCTTTTGATTGTCCTTTTCACTAATAACAGTAGTCTTCCCTTATCCACACTCATCCTCAAATTTAATCTTTAGCTGTATCAATATCAACATAATAAAATAGTGAATAGGTGAGAAGAACCCTGGTGTCATGAAAGATTTGTGGTCGGCGTAGACATCTCTTTTAGTGAACCTATGGGGACAAATTAAAACAAGAAATTGAAAAATCAGTCAAGAAATAACATGTTGGGAGAGAAGCATAGTGACATATGCTTAATTTGTAAGCTGAATTCAAAACACAGTTACAGCCATATCTCATACCCTTGATCATAGTCTTAGAATCAAACATCCTAAGGTGTTTTGTGGATCAACAACTAATAAGAGAGTTTTGTTTAAATAATTGACTTCTAAGTATTTTTTGCATGAAGAGGCTCAAAGTGAAGAAAGGGTGGGAAAAGGGGAGAGAATATGTTTAGTGTTACTTCCTAAGAAGTGCTAAGGGAGATTTTTCCTGGTATGTAGGCAAGTACTTATCTGAGGTTAAAATGTTATCATTGTCAATAGAATAAGCAGATCCCAACGGTACAGAAAAATATTAGTTCACTATTATTTGGGGATGGATTTCACTGAGCATATACCCACTAAGGAAAATGTTTAATAAGATACTTATATTTTATTCCTTAGATAAGTGTCACTGAAGTATTCGAGCCATTTAATTTGTAGAAATATAAATCTTTAGCTAGATTAACAGAAAGATCCAATATCTGTATTGTATTCAAATTTAACCACATTTTTTCTGTATTTAAAGTATCATGGGAATATGTAGTGATTAATTTCTAAGCACATATTTCAATCCTACATTTAAATTCATTCTCTTCATAAAATTCTTCATTAGTTTTATCACAGTTTCCAAAAATACTGCTTTAAAACCTACACTCGGGATCCTCTGAGGATTTCTTCCACAGGCCTTGGCGTCCCAGCGCGTGAATGGCTTGTGCTGATGGGATGAAGGGTACGTGGTGGGGGGTTGCGTCTCCTGGCGGACTGCACTGTGTATGACAGAGCTGATGTACTAAGCTCCAGGGCTCGATTTGGCCAATTTCGGGTTGAAAGGATGGTACTGGATCCAGGTCTCATAAGTAGCTTGTCATCAAGATCTCTAGTGGCCAAATCAGAAACCCACAATGAAATCAAGATTGATCTGTATAGGGAAACAGGACTCCAAGACTTAGACTGTAAAATACATTTAAGGAAGAAAAAGGCAAAGTAAGTAACCCAGTTTATACAAATTACATCATCTATTTCAGGCATGAGAATGTGTTCTTTTTTTTTTCAGGCATGAGAATGTGTTACAGTGAAGGCTAACCTGAAGAGTACCTACACTAGAGTGCTTCCCAAAAGTTTACTTCAGGGAAATGAGATCCCTACCATATTTGAGGCATTCTTTGTGCTGAAGGAAAGAGTTAGTTGAAAAGCAAATATTGCTGCTTAGGAGCAATGTGGCACCAGTGTGGCTCCCACTCAAAGATTAAAATGCTGAGCTCATTGGAGCCTGCAGGGGTAGGGGTTTGGGTTCCTTGGAAAGCTGGAAGCAGGCAAAAGGTCCAGAGCCTCCTGCTGCTTAGGGCATTAGGACTGCCGTAGATCCCTATTTGCATAAGCAACTGAAATAACACTTTTCTGTAAGTACTCTGATAAGTAAAATATGCCCAAACAGTTAAGTAGCTTAAACTTTGCCCTACAGATTCGGGTTTTTTTTTTTTTTTTTTAATGTAGATAAGACATTTGTGCTATACGACACCTAAGAGAGCATTTGGACAAGGAAATGGAGGGAAAGTGAAAGAATTAAGCTCTACCACATGCTCTTTGGCTTTTAACAAGTTCCTCAAACTCGGGCTCTTTGGTGTCCTGTATATATATATATATGCACACACGGACATACACACACACACATATTTATGTATGTATTTTTTTTAAGTGATCTCACAATCCCAAGATGAAGAGTTGCACACTCTTCTGACTGAGCCAGCCAGGTGCCTCTTGAACTCTTAATATTAATTAGACTCTTTACCTTCAGTTTGTCCTGCTTCAATCTATGTTATGCTGTAAATCTATCTTTCAAATTCCTGATTTAAATATATGTGCTCCCAACTGAAATTCATACATTGCTGGCGGGAGTGTCAAATGGCATAATTACCTTTGGCAAACTGTATGGCAGTTTCTTATAAAATTAAACATACATTCATCTGTCCTATGACACTTTCTATATACTGGCCCAAGAAAAATGAGGCCATAGGTCCACAAAACAGACCGGTGCAAGAGTGTTTATAGTGCCTTTAAGCATAACAGCCGCAACCTGGAAACACCCCAGGTGTTCACTAACAGGAGAATGGATAAGCAAATTGTGGTGTATTCTTACAGTACAATATTACTTGGCAATAAAAGAAGATCACGTGCAACAACATAAATGGAGCTCAAGAACATGGCATTCAATGGCATTCCCCGCCCCCCCCCAGTCTGGTCCCAGCCTTTATTAATTTCATAGTCCTCTTTCCTACTGATCACACCATGAGATATCTATTTTAATTCTGAAAGATAATCAGTGATCTTAGGTCAGAAGCAATAAATTGTGACCTACCCCTTCCTTTTTCTTATTAGAGCAACACTGGTCTGCTTTCTCTTATAAATAGTTCTTATTTTCTTGTTTCCAAATGTTTTCCCATACCATTCCTCCTACCTACAATAGCATTGTTGCTCTTCTCTGCTTATCCAAACTCCCATCTTCGAAGGAAAAGTTCAAACCTATAGTTACCCACCAAAATGCCTCCCTTCTTTGGGAACACCATGCATTCACTCTGGGTACCACACTTGACACTCAGTCACAAAGATGCCCTATATGGGTCTCTTTTTACCCGTATGTGTCTTTTCTTTCCAGTTACGTTATCAGCTCTTTTAGGGCGGAAACCATTTCCTTAGATATTTTTACTTCCCAAATTTCTCTGGTTATTCCACATGCATATTGATCAACTGATTTAGCTTTCATCTCATTTCCCAGTGATACACGTAAACTCTAGAGTCTATTAAAATTTTATACTTCTTACAGTAGCTTGTCCATTAGGGAGAGATTTCTTGGCTGTAGAGGCATCCCATGAACCAAGAGACCATTCACATTTGGCTGATGACCACTTGCTGCTTGACAGAGGTTCATCTACATGTCAAAAGAAAATGTTACTTGTTATTGGTTAGTGAAGATACTTGCTTGGTTTCCCAACTTTGCCAAAAGATAATAATTCTCCTATGCCTTAACTTTTGTCACATCTTTCACCAGTAGCCTAGCTGGGGCCCCCAGTCCACTGTTTAAATGACAAGTCAGAGTCGTCCTCTCTTCATTTTTAAATAACACCAGGTAAGGGAAGCCTGATCAACTGAGAGGAAAGCTGTTAACAGTCACTCCAATAGGGGATAGAGGACTTCATTACTATTATTATTTACATTACATTAGAAAAGAAAACCAAAAAGAGAACAAAATATGAAACAAAAATAGAAAAAAGTAAACTCTGACATAATCTCTTTGACCATCAAACAACCTTATACCCTGCACAAACATCTTTCTCTTTCACACCCCTGGAGCAGTCAGCTATCATCATAACCTAAATTCTGAAGACTTTTATTTGAAAGAGTTAATCTTATTTGTTCTAGTGTTAGCAGGATTTAATCTTCCTTGGACTGACATTGCCACCTTGCAGTGCCGTTGATTTTCTCTGTCAGAGCATCAGGTCAGTGCCCTTTCTAGCCTCTTCTGCCGTAGCATGCATTTTCCCACTTTCTCTCAGGAATCTTTGGATTAATGCATCTCTTTCCTTTGGTCACTAACAGCCAGAAACATTTAAGTTAAGTATTCATAACTTAGGCTACCTAACCCATAGTCAGACCACTTATTTCAGTGTGTTGGAAGTATTTTATTACCACCAAGAACCTTAGTTCACCTGGTTTGGACACCAGTGTCATAAGATATGGATGGGCCTTGCTGATTTTATTTTTGTGTAACACATTTGTAAATCCAGCAGGACAATATCAGGCCAGTATACGAACAAAGCAAATACTAGATCTGGTAGTAAAACCCAGGGTTCATGAGCATGGTTCAAGGATTAAAATCACCACCCCCCCCCGCCCTGCTTTTTTTTTTTTTTTTTTTGGCTACAAAGTAACACTGAGAAACTACTATGTAGGAACTGGGACTTGAAGAGATAAGGCAAAAAAATCAACAGATTCAAATATCAAAAATAAAAACCAGGTAGACTGAGAGAAAAAAAGGAGTCAAAATGGAGAAATCAAAGCATAGGATGTTACCCTTTTCATCATATCCTTTATTCTTCTCCCAGACTTAGGCTAACCATATAGCTAATTCTACATTACATAACTTATGGATGACTTTTACAAAGAGCTGACTAAATATTAACCCTAATTTGCTATTAATTTTTTAAACTGAAATTAAACTTATCAGTGTACAGTCACTGGACTATTGTGATAAACATAACTTTACTGAAAAAAAGTTAAGTCATAAATAATAAAATTAAGGCAAATAACTCTGAGCAAGCTTCTGGTAAGAACAGTCGTAGGTTCTCCAGTATATTCCTATATGGGGCTTACTGTATTTGAGGTGATGGACAGCACCTTCGACTGTGGCACTCGAGGTAAGACCAAGGGTTGTGGTTCACTCAGCACACAGGGGCTTTCTGAAACTGGTCTGGTGTTTGCAACATTACTCTCATCATCTGAACAAAGGAATAGAATCTATTATCCATGGATGTCTTCAGACCCCCAGCAAGACTGAAAAATAATCTTCCCTGAGAATTCATAATCTCAAGGTAAGTTTCACTCATTTTTGCAGCCCAACTTAATAACACCTGCATGATTCAAACAAAACAAAACAAAACACAAAAAACAACCCTCAAGTTAGTTTAAAGTGGTTTCCAAGGCTGGTGATGCCTACTGGTACCTGGCAGAAGGAAAAACAACTGTGGAGCAAAGCTGTCCAATAGAACATGTGGAGTTGATGGAAACACTCTACATGGGCGCTGTCCAATATAATGGCCTCCAGCCGCATGTGGCTCTAAAGCCCTTAAGTCTGGCTAGTGTTATAACCAAGCAGATTTGGAAAAGAAAAAAATTACAGAAGATAACTAGAATTGCTAAAATTAAAAACAGTTAATAAATTAGATACTGCTGAACACAATTAGTGAACTAGAAGAAAAATGTGAAGAAATAACTCTGAATTCAGTGGAGAGGAAAGATGAAAAATATGAACTATACACTAAAAAGATAATTTTGCTCTATGTAAATTATAGCTTAATTTTTAAAATGGATAAACAAAACCACAATGAAACGTCCTCTTACATGTTTTAAAAAATTTAAACATTGATCAGAAAGTACTGATGGGACTGTCAACACAGGAACTTGTGTACTTGTTAACGGGCACACAGAACTGGTACAATCACTGCAGATAATTTGGTGTTACTAGTAAGTTGAAGATGCATATTCTCTATGACCCAGCAACTGTATTCCTTGGTATATACCCTAGAGGAAATCTTCCACATGTATGCTAAGAGAAATATTCAAGATTGTTTGTAGCATCATTGATCATAATTGAAAACAACGGATATTGGGATTTTAGCACTTCTCACCATCAGTTATTGCTCCAAAGCTCAAATCAAGATGAGGAATCATGTTTCTGAGCAGAATTGACTTGCACTCTGGGTCTTCATTGTTTCTAAATCACTTCCATTATCATCATTTGGTTTCCTGCTCTGGTTTCATTCAGAGAAAGTATGAATGAAACTTTTCTTTTTCTTGACAAAATGTCCAGTGAAGCTTGTTCCTCATTAGCAAATTAGGGTTAATAGTAACAATAATTATTCATTTTAATTAATTATTAGTTTTTGTTTTAAAACATTCTTTCATAAAAAAGGGGTTCCTGGGTGACTCAGTTGGTTAAGCATCTGACTCTTGATTTTGGCTCAGATCATGATCTTGTGTTTCATGGGATCAAGCCCCATATCAGGCTCTGTGCTGACCATGCGGAGCCTGCTTGGGATTCTCTCTCTCTCTCTCTCTCTCTCTCTCTCTCTCTCTCTCTCCCCCCCCTCTGCCCCTGCCCCCCTCTCAAAATAAATATTAAAAAAATAAAATATTCTTACATAATTTGGATTTTAATAATGGACTGATAAAAGTTAAATGACTAGGGGCACCTAGGTGACTCAGTCAAAGCATCTGACTCTTGATTTCGGCTCAGGTTATGATCTCGTGGCTTGTGAGTTCGAGTGTTGGACTCTGCACTGACAGTGTGGAGACTGCTTGGGATTCTCTCTCACTCTCTCCCTCTCTCTCTGCCCCTCCCCCTTCTCAAAATAAATAAACTTAAAAAAGAAGTTTAAATGACTGTATAAATAACAAGTTATAAAAATAAATGTTTACATTTCCTCAGAGTTTTATATACTTTTGGGTTACAGTTGACAAACCTTAAAATACCACAAGTTGTCAATGTGGTCCTATGTAGTTTGGCTTTGTTCCTCATGGAGGGGTAGAAAAAGTTGCTTTAGTAATAGGGATAGGTTTGTACCAACACCTGCAGGTTGGCTCTGACAGCAGCTAACCAACTGGTCTACACCAAAGCCAAAAATGCAAGAGTTATTTCCATACTTCAAGATGTTATTTTTAAAAAGTAATGATAATATCTAACATTGATCACATTCTTACATATTCCAGGAACTATTTTATATACTTTAATGTTACTCATTTATTCCTTACAGAACCTTATGAGAATTAGTATCGTACTAATACAGATAAAGAAACTGAATCACGTATATACTGAGTCTAGAGAAGTATACATAGCCACATCCACACATTTACATATGGTTTATGGCTGCATTTGAGGGCAGAGCTGAGTAATTGCAACAGCCCAACCTTGGTAAATTGCGGAAGGTAAAATGAAAGTTTTCTCTGATGCCTCTGTGGTCGATACTGAAAAATTGAAAGAGTTTATTTATTTATCACGAGAGTTTGTTATTGGGGCACATGGCTGGTTCAGTCAGTACAGCATGAGACTCTTGATCTCAGATCGTGAGGCCAAGCCCCACGTTGGGCATGGAGCCTACTTGAAAAAAATGGTATTTATTATTTTTGCAGTTTGGATATGACTATTGACTTTATAATTTATCTCATATTATCAAAAACGTAAATTCATAAACCAGTGAGTTTTTGTTTTGTTTTGTTTTTAGAGAGAGTAGGGGAAGTGCAGAGAGAAGGAGAGAGAATCTCAAGCAGCTCCACGCCTAGCATGGAGCCCAACGTGGCTCTCACCACCCTAAGATTATGACCTGGGTCAAAAAATCAATTGTCAGATGCTTAACCACCTGCTCAACCAGGTCCCCCTAATCCAGTTAGTTTTTAGAGGGTGTTGGTTCTAAACTCTAATACTAGCTTTAAAAGAGAACTTGACAGACATACAACAGAGTGGCTTAAAAAAGAACCCACATAGACAGTATCAAATATAGCAAATGTGGAGCAACAGGAACTCTCATAAGACACTGAAAAGTGTAAATAGATGCAACCACTTTGGAAGATTTTTTGACAGTAGCACTAAAGTTGAAATAGCATATCTTATGACCCATTAGTGCTACTTTTAGTAATCTAGTACATACATAAAAGATACATACAAGAACATTCCTACCAACACTATATGCTGGTAAACATACACTGCAAACTACTCAAATGTCCATCAACAGTAAAATGTGATACAGTCATACAATAGAACATAACAATAAAAGTATTGGGGTGCCTGGGTGGCTCAGTCAATTGAGCGTCCAGCTTTGGCTCAGATCGTGATCTCATGGTTCATGAGTTTGAGCCCTGCATCAGACTCTATGCTAACAGCTGAGAGCCTAGAGCCCGCGTCGGATTCTGGGTCTCCCTCTCTGTTCCTCCCCTGCTCGTACTCTCTCTCTCAAAAATAACGATTAAGAAAATTTTTAAAAAAAAACAAAATATTATTACAAGCAAAACAGTTGAATTTAGCAATGTTGAGTTTAAAAAGACAGATACAGAATGGTACATACTATAAGAATCCATTCTTATAAAGTTATAAAAGACAAAATTCTAATAAGTTAGGATAGGGTTACTCTTAGGGATGTAATTTAGTAAGTGACTGAGAGAAAGCATGAGAGGGGCTTGTGAAGTGTTTGTAATGTTTTATTCTTGGTCTGGGCTCTGGTCATATATGTGGGTTCATTTTTTTTTATATACTTGAAATATAGTTGACACATGAGTTTCAGGTGTACAACACAATGATTTGACAATTATGTACCTTTCAGAATGCTTGCTACTGATGCATAGTTACCATCTCTTACCAAAGTTATTACTATATTTTGACTATATTTCCTACACTGTACTTTCATCCCAGTGACTTATTGTAGAACTGTCAGTTTGTACCTCTTAATCTTCTTCACCTATTTCATTTATCCCCCCCCCATCCTCCCCTCTGGCAACCACTAGTTTGTTCTCAATGAGTCTGTTTTAATTTTTCTTGTTTGTTCATTTATTTTGTTTTTTTTTCTTTTTTAAGAAAAAAAATTATTTTGAGAAAGAAAGAGTGAGAGTGGGGTAAGAGCAGAGAAAGAGGGAGAGAGAGATCATCCCAAGCAGGCTCTGCACTGTCAATGCAGAGCCTGACACAGGCTCAAACTCATGAACCGTGACATTATGACCTCAGCTGAAATCGTGTCAGACACTTAATTGACTGAGCCACCCAGGCACCCCTATTTTGTTTTTTAGATTACACTTATTAGTGAAATCATGGTATGTGTGTTTTTCTACCTTATTTAACTTAGCATAATACGTTTTAGGACCATCCATGTTTTTGGGAATGGCAAGATTTCTTTTCTTTCTTTCTTTCTTTCTTTTTTTTTGATGCTTTTTGTTATTTTATTTTATTTTATTATTTTATTTTATTTGTGAGAGACTGAGCACGAGTGGGGGAGGGGCATAGAGAATGGGAGACACAGAATCTGAAGCAGGTTCTAGGCTCTGAGCTGTCAGCACAGAGCCTGATGCAGGGCTCAAATCCACAAACCACAGATCATGACCTGACCTGTAATCCAATACCCAACCGACTGAGCCACCCCCATATATCCTTTTATTTATTTAAGTTTTTAATTTACATCCAAGTTAGTTAGCATGTAGTGCAACAATGATTTCAAGAGTAGATTCCTAATGCCCTTTACCTATTTAGCCTATCTGCCCTCCCACAACCCCTCCACCAACAGACACATGAAACATGTGTTCTATTTGTTCTCTGTATTTAAGTCTCTTATGTTTTTGTCCCCCTCCCTGTTTTTATATTATTTTTGCTTCCCTTCCCTTACGTTCATGTTTTGTATCTTAAAGTCCTCATATGAGTGAAGTCATATGATATTTGTCTTTCTCTGACTAATTTCGCCTAGCATGATCCCCTCTAGTTCCATCCACATAGTTGCAAATGGCAAGATTTCATTCTTTTTGATTGACAAGTAATTATTTGTATTTATATACCACATCTTCTTTATCCATTTATCCATCGATGGGCATTTGGGCTCTTTCCATACTTTGGCTATGGTTGATAGTGCTGCTATAAACATTAGGGTGCATGTGCCCCTCCGAAACAGCATACCTGTATCCCTTGGATATATATTTAGCAGTGCAATTGCTGGGTTGTAGGGTAGCTCTATTTTTAACTTTTTGAGGAACCTCCATACTGTTTTCCAGAGTGCCTGCACCAGTTTGCATTCCCACCAGCAATGCAAAAGAGATCCTCTTTCTCTGCATCCTTGCCTACATCTGTTGTTGCCTGTAATTTTAGCCATTCTGAAAGGTGTGAGGTGGTATCTCATTGTGGTTTTGATTTGTATTTCCCGATGATGAGTGATGTTGAGCATTGTTTCATGTGTCTGTTGGCCATCTGGATGTCTTCTTTGGAGAAGCGTCTGTTCAAGTCTTTAGCCCATTGCTTCACTGGATTGTTTGTTTTTTGGGTGTTGAGTTTGATCAATTCTTTATAGATTTTGGATACTAAGCCTTTATCTGATAGGTCATTTGCAGATATCCCATTCCATCGGTTGCCTTTTAGTTTTGTTGATTGTTTCCTTCACTGTGCAGAAGCTTTTTATTTTGATGAGGTCCCATAGTTCATTTTTGCTTTTGTTTCCCTTGCCTCTGGAGATGTGTTGAGTAAGAAGTTCTGCAGCCAAGGTGAAAGAGGTTCTTGCCTGCTGTTTCCTCTAGGATTTTGATGACTTCCTGTCTTACGTTAGGTCTTTTGTTCATTTTGAGTTTATTTTTGTGTATACTGAAGAAAGTGGTCCAGGTTCATTTCTCTGCATGTCGTTTCTCAGCACCATTTGCTGAAGAGACTGTCTTTATTGAATATTCTTTCCTGCTGTGTCAAAGATTAGTTGGCCATATATTTGTGGGTCCACTTCTGGGTTTTCTATTCTGTTCCATTGATCCGAATGTCTGTTCTTATGCCAATACTATATTGTCTTTTGATGATTACAGATTTGTAATACATCTTGAAGTCTGGGATTGTGATGCCTACTGCTTTAGTTTTCTTTTTCAGGATTCCTTTGGCTATTCAGGGTCTTTTCTGGTTCCATACAAATTTTAGGATTGTTTGTTCTAGTTCTGTGAAGAATGCTGGTGTTATTTTGATAGGGATTGCATTGAACATGTAGATTGCTTTGGGAATGGTTATTTATTTTTGAGACACAGAGAGACAGAGCATGAGCCAGGGAGGGACAGAGAGAGAAAGGGAGATACAGAATCTGAAACAGGTGCAGACTCTGAGCTGTCAGCACAGAGCCTGACATGGGGCTCAAGTTCATGGACTGTGAGATCATGACCTGTGCTGAAATTGGAAGCTTAACTGACTGAGCCATCCAGATGTCCCCAAGATTTCATTTTAATGGCTGACTAATATTCCATTGTGTACGTATACTACATCTTCTTTACCTATTCATATATCAGTGGATACTTAGGCTGCTTCTGTATCTTGACTGTTGTAAATAATGCTCAAGTAAACATAAGGGTTCATATATCTTTTTAAATTAGGTATTCGTTTTCTTTTGCTAAATACCCAGATGTAGAATACATGGTACTCTATTTTTATTTTTTTGAGGAACCTCCATACTGTTTTCCATAATGGCTATACCAATTTACATTTTCATCAGTAGTGCACAAGTGTTTCCTTTTCTCTACATCCTTGCCAACACTTGTTATTTTGTGTGTGTGGGTTTTTTTAATTTTTAAAAATAATTTATGTGCCTGATGTGGAGCTCAAACTCACAACCCTGAGGTCAAGAGTCTCATGCTCTAGGGGCGCCTGGGTGGCTCAGTCGGTTGAGCGTCCGACTTCGGCTCAGGTCATGATCTCGCGGTCTGTGAGTTCGAGCCCCGTGTCGGGCTCTGTGCTGGCAGCTCAGAGCCTGGAGCCTGCTTCGGATTCTGTGTCTCCCTCTCTCTCTGCCCCTCCCCCACTCATGCTCTGTCTCGCTCTGTCTCAAAAAAAAAAAAAAAAAAAAAAGAGTCTCATGCTCTACTCACTGAGCCAGCCAGATGCCCCAGCTCTTGTCTTTTGATACTAAACATTCTGACTAGTGTGAAGCAGTATCTTATTGTGGTTTTGATTTGCATTTCCCTGATGATGAGTGATACTGAGCATCTTTTCATGTGTCTGTTGGCCATCTGTAGGTCTTCTTTGGAAAAATGTTTATTCAGGTCCTCTACCCATTTTTAAATCGGTGTTTGGTGTTGAGTTGTATGAGTTCTTTGTATTTTTGGATATTAATCTCTTACTGGATATCATTTGTAAATATCTTCTCCCATTCAGTAGGTTGCTTTTTCATTTTTTTTTTTTTTTATGGTTTCCTTTGCTGTGCAAAAGCTTCTTAGTTTGATATAGTCTCACTTGTTTAGTTTTGGTTTTGTTTCCCTTGCCTGTGGAGACATATCCAAAAATATTGCTAAGGCTGATGTCCATGAGTTTCCTGCCTGTGTTTTCTTTTAGTAGTTTTATGTTTTTAACTCTTATACTTACTTCTTTAATCCATGGAGTTTATTTTTGTGTATGCTATAAGTTGTCTCATTTCAATCTTTCACATATAGCTGTCCAGTTTGTACAATACCATTTATTGAAGATATTATCTTTCCTACATTATATATTCTTGTCTCCTTTGTCATAGATTAATTGACCATATAAACATGGGTTTATTTCTGGGCTCTTAATTCTGTTCCATTGATCTATGTGTCTATTTTTGTGACAGTACCATACTGTTGTGTTTTTTTTTTTAATTTTTTAATGTTTATTTCTTTTTGAGAGAGAGAGAGCGCGCATGAATGGGGAGGGGCAGAGAGAGGGAGACACAGAATCCGAAGCAGGCTCTAGGCTCTGAGCTGTCAGCACAGAGCCTGACGGGGGGCTTGAACTCACAAACTGTGAGATCATGACCTGAGCTGAAGTCGGTTGCTTAACTGACTGAGCCACCCAGGGCCCTCCCCTCCCCCCTTTTAAAACAGTACCATACTGTTTTGTAGCTTTATAGTATAAATAGAATTCTGAGATTGTGATACCTCCCGCTTTATCTTCCTTTTCAAGATTGCTTGTGCTATTCAGGGCTTTCTGTGGTTCCATACAAATTTTAGAATTTTTCATTCTAGTTCTGTGAATAATGTTATTGGTATTTTGACAGGGATTGCACTGAATCTGGAGATTAATTTGCATAGTATGGATACTTTAACAAAATTAATTCTTGCAGTCCATGAGCATGCCATATCTTTCCAATTATATGTATAATAAACTTCTTTTATTAATGTCTTATAGTTTTCAAAATACAGGTCTTTCACCTCCCTTATTAAATTTATTCCTATGTATTTTTTTATGTAAATGGGATTGTTTTCTTAATTTCTCATTCTGCTATTTTGTTTTTGTTTCATTTTGTTTTTCATTCTGGTATTTTTTATTAGTGTATAGAAATGTAACAGATTTCTGTATGTTGATTTTGTATCTTGCAAGTTTACTGAATTTATTTATTCTAACAGTTTGTTGCTGGAGTCTTTAGGGTGTTATTTATTTTTTTATTTGTAATATGTCATCTGCAAATAGTGACAGTTTTCCCTCTTTCTAATTTGGATGCCTTTTTTCTCCCTCGTCTGATTGCTGTGGGTAGGACTTCCAGTATTATGTTGAATAAAAGTGGTGAGAATGGACATCCTTGTCTTGTTTCTGATCTTAGAAGGAAAGCTTTCATATCTGTAGCATTGAATATGAGGTTAGCTGTGGGTTTAACATATATGGTATTTATTTTGTTGAGGTATCTTCTGTACCCACTTTGTTGAGAGTTTTTATGAATGGATGAATGCATGAATGGATGTTGGATTTTGTCAGATGCTTCTCTATCTTTTGAGAGGATCATATGATTTTTATCCTTCATCTTATCAATGTGTTGTATCACATTGATTTGTGGATGTCGAACCATCCTGCATCATTGGAATAAATCCCACTTGATCTTCATGAATGGTTCTTTTACTGTATTTGTAAATGTTTATTTATTTTAAGAGAGAGAGCACAGGAGTTGGGGAGTGGCAGAGAGAGAGGGTAAGAGAATCCCAAAGATCTGTGCTGTCAGTGCAGAGCCTGATGTGAGACTTGGTCTCATGAACTGTGAGATCATGACCTGAGCTGAAATTAAGAGTTGCACACTCAACCAACTGAGCCACCCAGGTGCCCCTCTTTTAATGTATTTTTAAATTCAGTTTGCTAATATTTTGTTGAAGGTTTTTGTATCTACGTTCATCAGGGATATTGGTTTGTAATTTTATGTTTTTGTGTTTCAGTAATTCTGATCAAATAGAATGAACTTGGCAGCATTCCTTCCTCTTCTGTTTTTTGGATTAGTGTGAGAGGGATAGATACTAAGTTGTCTTTAAATGTTTGGTAGAATTCACCTGTGAAGCATCATCTCAGACTTTTCTTGGAAATTTTTTGATTACAAATTCAAAATTTTGTTACTAGTAATTGATCTGTTCAGATTTTCTAGTTCTTCCTGATTTAGTCTTAGAGAATTATGTTTCCATTAATTTATCCATTTCTTCTAGATTATCTAATTTGTTGGTATATGATTTTTGATGTAGTGTCTTATTATCCTTGCATTTCTATGGATTAGTTTATACCTTCTCTTTAATTTCTGATTTTATTTGAGCCCTCTTTTTTTATTGGTGAGTGTGGTACTAAAGGTTTATCAGTTTTAATTTTCAAAGAAACAGCCCTTAGTTTCAGTGATCTTTTCTAATGTTTTTTAGTCTCTAATTCATTTGTTTCCACTCTGAGCATCATTATTTTCTTCTTTCTGCTAACTCTTGGTTTTGTTCTACTTTTTTCTAGTTCTTTTATGTGTAAATTTTGAAAGTTTATGATTTTTCTTGGTTTTTGAGATAGCCCAGTATTGCTATAACCTTCTCTCTTAGAAGCACCTTTGCTGTGTCCCAAAGATTTTGAACCATCGTGTTTCCATTTTCATTTGTATCCAGGTATTTTTTGATTTCCTCTTCAATTTTTTTCATTGACACATTGACTGTTTAGTAATATGTTGTTTAGCCTTCACATGTTTGTATTTCTTCCTGTTTTTTTTTTTTTCTTGTAATTGATTTCTCATTTCATACCATTGTGGCTGGAAAAGATATTTGATATTATTAATTATAAATATTAAATTTATTGAGACTTATTTGTATCCTAACGTGTGATCTATTTATCCCAGAGAATGTTCCATGTACACTTGTTCCATGTTATTCTGTTTTTGGATGGAATGTTCTATATATATCTGTTAACTCTATCTTATGTGATGTATCATCCCAAACCACTGTTTCTTTATTGATCTCCTATCTAAATGATCTATCCACAAATGGATATGGGGTGTTAAAGTCCTCTGGTATTATTGTATTATGCTGTCCATTCCTCCCTTTATGTTTGTTAATATTTGCTTCATATATTTAGGTGCTTCTATGTTGGACGCATAGATATTTACAATTGTTATATTCTCTTGTTGAGTTGATCCCTTCATTATTATGTAATGCTCCTCTCTGTCTGTTATTATACTCTTTGTTTTAAAGTCTATGTTGTCTCATGTAAGTATAGCTAATCCAGCTTTCTTGTGGTTTCCATTTGCATTAAATATCTTTTTTCTATCCCTTCACTTTTAGTCTTGGTGTGTCCTTAAATCTAATGTGAGTTTCTTTTAGGCAGCATATGTATGGGTCTTGTTTTTTTATCTAGTCACCAAATTTTTTTTTATTTTTGAGAGAGAGCATGAGCGAGGTAGGGGTAAAGAGAAGGGGGGTAGACAGAGGATCCAAAGCAGGCTCTATGCTGATAGCAGTGGGCCTGATGCCAGGCTCAAACTCATGAACTGTGAGATCATGACCTGAGCTGATGTCGGATGCTCAACCAGCTGAGCTACCAGGCACCCCCGGTCACCAAATTTCTTTAGATTGGAGCATTTAGTCCATTTACTTAAAATAGTTATTGATAGGTATGTACTCACGGCCATTTTGTTAATTGCTTTCTTGTTATTTTTGCATTCTTCACTGTACCTTTCTGCTTTTTTTACTCTCTTCCCTTGTGGTTTGATGACTTCCATTATTGGTATTTTTGGATTTCTTTCTCTTTTGCATGTGTGTATCTGTCATAGGTTGTCAGTGTGGTTACAATGAGGTTCATCTATAACATCCTATATATATATAGTAGTCTATATTAAGTTGATAGTTGATAAAGTTTGAATATATTCTAAAAGCACCAAATATTTACTCCTTCATGTTTTATGTATATGATATCATATTCTACATATTTTTATTTCGTGTAACTTGACCAATTTTTATAGGTATAATGTTACTACTTATACTAGCTTTATAAGTGATTGATTACTACCATTACTATATGTTTGCTTTCAACAGTAAAATACTTTTCCTTTCAAAATTTTCTTACTTCTAGAGATGGCCTTTTCATTTCCACTTAAAGAAATCCTTTAACATTCTTTGTAGAGCTGGTTTAGTAGTCATGAACTCTGACTTTTGTCTGGGAAACTCTTCACTCTTTCATTTCTGAATGATAACCCTGCCACATAGTATATTCTTGATTGTAGGTTATTCATTTCAGCACTTTGAATATATTATGCCACACCCTTCTGGTTTGCAGAGTTTCTACTCAAAAATCAGCTGATAGCCTTATGAGGCTTCTCTTGTATTTAACTGTTACCTTTCCTCTTGCTGCTTTTAATATTCTTTGTCTTTAGTTTTTTGCCATTTTAATTATTATATGTCTTGGTGTGGACTTCCTTAAGTTCATCATATTTGAGTTTCTCTGTGATTCCTGGGCCTGGATGTCTGTTTCTTTCCCAAGATTAGGGATGTTTTGGCTATTATTTCTTCAAGTAAGTTTTCTACCATCTTCTCTCTCTCTCTCCTTCTGTGACCCCTGCAATGTGAATGTCATTACACTTTCTTTTATATTTTCTATACCTTTCTATCCCCCACTGTTCTCTCAAATCCAGTGAATATCTTTGAACTCTTTAGTAGGTAGGTTGCTTATCTCCATTTCATTTAGCTCTTTTTCTATTGTTTTGTCTTGTTCTTTAATTTCAACCTATTCCTTGGTATCATGATTTTTTATGACCCTGTGTTTACTTCTATGTATTAGGCCTGATTTTGAAAGTGGTTGCTTTATGAAGGTATCCTGTGGTGCCCTATAGTGCAATCCACCTTGGTCACCCGAACCAGGTGCTGCAGGGCAAGGTGTGGGCTACCTGTCCCCTCCTGTTGTGCTTGACCCAAGACTATTGTGGGAGCTCTTGTGGGAAGCATTTGCCTCTTGAGCACCTCACTGAGAGGCCTGGCTGAAGTTGCTGTAGGCTCAATGGTGAGTGGGACTAGCCCTCAGCCTAGCTGTTGCAGTGACCCACTGTGACTGCTGCAGGTGCAGTATTTCGCAGGTCTTGCCCCTGGTGTGGCTAGCTGAGAGACCCAGCAGCAGTTACTGTCGACATGCTGATGTGTCAGGTTAGCTTCCCCACTTCCAGGGGCAGGCATCACTTTGTAGGTGAGCTGCTCCTGGCCAAGGCTGACAGTCAGGTGTGGCAGGGTGGGAGCCACTTTTGGAGGCAACTGCCGAGTTGGTCGGGTTGGGTGGGGTGAGACCACAGGGGAATGCTGGAGCAGAGCAAGCAATGCCAACAAGATAGACGGAGGTATTAGAACTGGCTCCCACAAGTGTCTGGCTCTCTTTGCTGGGTTAGGAAAGGATAATGGTATCTGCAAGTACTTCCCTTCCTAGACAAAGCTGCCACACATCCCTGCTTCTCTGGCACATGTCCTAAAATTAGTGAAGAAATTGTCAGGAAGATGATGGAACATACCTACGCTCTCTTTGTCCCATGAATAACTAGATAACTATCAAATATCTGAGAAATCGACCTGAAGACTGACAGAACAACTCACAACAAAAGAGAGAAGAGGCCATACTAAAGAAGGTATGGAAGTGCAGAGATATGGTTTAGGGGGAAAATGGATTTCAGCTGATGTGGAAGGGTGGGCGCAATGAATGCAGAGAAGGGTGAGAGGAGCATACAGGGGAATGCACAAGGAGAACGTTTCCCCATAGCCACTGGCTTAGAAAATGAGAGAGACTGAATTTCATGAGTTCTTGCAACCAGCGGGGCGTAAAGCCTGGAGTTTTAAAGGTCAGCAGGCTTGGCTAGGATAGAGCCGAGAGGGCACTGCGCTGTTCTTTGAGAGAAGGCAGGCAAAGAACCTGGGAGCATAGAGGATGGAAACGGCAATCTCAAGAAAGCCTGGGGCACACAGTAAGATTATTTCTTCTTCTTGGAATGTGTTCCTGAGATCATTCACAGAGACACCACTCCAAGAACAAAGGAGCTGGCCAGTGCCATTTTCCTCCCCTACTCCTCAGCATAAACACAGAGCCACCTATGGGAAGCAGCACAGTGCACACACCAGCTGCCTAACTTGCTTGCAGTAAGCCCCACACCCTGCGCTCCAGTGTAAATATCCTTCTCAGTCATACTAACTTTGTCCCAGTGTGGCAGGACCTCCCCCAGAAGACCAGCTCAAACCCTGCCTATACCACATCTCCCAACCAGAGAGTTTTACAGGGCCTCTGTTCCAGTGGAGGTGGTGACAGGTCTCATTTCACAAGCACACCAAAGCATACCTAATTTTAACTCACCACATTGAGGCTTGGGACCACACAGTTGCCCACTGCAGGCAAGGCAAGCCTCTGCAGATGACTGACCTGAAGGACAGAGCAGCCATAACACAACAGCAGAGCATATGCAGCACACACACAGCCCGAAGTACCAGGCCCTGGGCACTATATGACCTCTGCTTCATAAGGCCATTACTCTCAGGAACAAGAGATATAACTGTCTTTTCTAGAACACAGAAGTAGGCAGAGACTTAGACAAAATAAGAAGAGGAATTTATCCTAAATGAAAAAAACAAGATAAGGTAATGGCCAGAGATCTAAGTGAAAACAGATATAAGTAACATGCTTGATGGAGAATTTAAAGCGACAATCATGAGGGTACTCACTAGACTTGAGAAAAGAATGGAAGACATCAGCGAGATCCTTACCACAGAGATAAAAGAGTTAAAAAAGAGCCAGAGATGAAGAGCACAATGAATGAAATTAGAAACATACGTGATGCAAAGAACAGCAGGTTGAAAGAAGCAGAAGAACAAATTCATGACCTAGAGGACAAAATAATAGAAAGCAGAGAGGCTGAACAAAAGGGAAAGAAGAATTATGCAGATCGAGAATAGATTTAAGGAACTCACTGACTGTATCAAAAGTTATATTTGTATTATAGGAGTCCCAGAACAAGAGAGAGAAAAGGAGGCAGAAAATTTATCTGAAGAAATAATAGCTGAAAACTTCCCTAATCTGAGGAAGGAAATGTATCCAGATCCAGGAGGCACTGAGAATTCCAATCAAAGTCAACAAAAGCAGGCCATACCAAGATAAACTGTTATTAAATTTGCAAAATACAATGATAAAGAAAAAAATCTTAAAAGCAGTAAGACAAAAGAAGTCATTAACTTACAGAGAAAAACCCATAAGAGTAGCAGGAGGTTTGTCAATAGAAACTTGGCAAGCCAGTAGGGAGTTGCATGAAATATTGAGAGTGCTGAATGGGGAAAATCTGCAGCCAAGTATACACTATCCAGCAAGGCTATCACTCAGAATAGAAGGAGAGTGGGAAGCCTGGGTGGCTCAGTTGGTTGAGTGTCCAACTTCAGTTTAGGCCATGATCTCACGGTTTGTAAGTTCAAGGCCCGCATCGGACTTGCTGCTGTCAGTGCAGAGCCTGCTTTGGATTCTCTGTCTCTCTGTCTCTCTGTCCCTCCTCTTCTGATGCTGTCTCTCAAAACTAAACATAAAAAAAAAGAATAAAAGAGAAATAGTTTCCCAGACAAACAAAAACTCATGCAGTTTGTGACCACTAAAACAGCCCTGCAAGAAATAACTAAAGGGGACTCTCTGAGTGGAAAGAATGACTAAAAGTGACAGTATAAAGGCAGGAAAAACAAAATCAGTAAAAATGAGCATTTATGTAAAAAACTAGTCAAGAAACTCACAAAAAAGGGTATAAAATATAACATATACCTAAACCGTGGAGAGGAGAGGAAAAAAAGAATGGGTTCAAACTTAAAACGACCATCAACTTAATACAGACTGTTATATGCAGAAGAGGCTATATACAAACCTGATGGTAACCAGATATCAAAAACCACTAACATGTAAATAGTAAAAGCAGGAAATCTAAACATATCACTAAACAAAATATAAAAACACAAAAAAGAGAAAGATAAGAAAGGATCAGAAAATTTCCAGAAATAATCACAAGTAATTAAATGGCAATAAATACATAAAAATTAATAATTACTTTGAATGTAAACAGACTAAAGCTCCAATCAGAAGACAGTATGTGTCAGAATAGATTAAAAAAACAAGACCCATCTGTATCCTGCCTACAAGAGATTCATTTTAGACCATAAGGAAACCTGCAAATTGAAAGTGAGGGGATGGAGAAACATTTATCACACAAATGAATGTCAAAAGAAAGGCAGAATAGCAATATTTGTATCGAACTAGACTTTAAAACAAAAACTTGGTAACAAGAAACAAAGAATGGCATTATATTAATAATAAAGGGGACAATCCAAGAAGATCTAACACTCATAAATATTTATGCATCTAACATGGAAGCACCCAAATACATAAAACAGTAACAAACATCAAGGAACTGATAATACAATAATAGGAGACTTTAACACCCCACTTACATCAATGGCCATATCATCTAAACAGAAAATTAACAAGGAAACAATGGTTTTAAATGACACACTGGACTGGATGGACCTAATATATTCAGAACATTCCATCCTAAAACAGCAGAATACACATTCTTTTCAAATGCATATGGAACATTCTCTAGAACAGATCACATATTTAGGCCACAAATAATTCTCAACAAATACAAGAAGATTGAAATCATACAATGCCTCTTTTCTGACAACATTATGAAACTAGAAGTCAACCACAGGGGGAAAAAAATCTGGAAAGACCACAAACACATGAAGGTTAAATAACATGCTACTAAACAATGGGTCAACTAGGAAATAAAATAAGACCCTAGTGGGTCAACTAGGAAATAAAATAAATAATTTTTTATTTTTATTATAATAAATAAAAAATATTATTTATTATAATAAAAAAATAAAATAAGAAATAAAGAATACATGGAAACAAATGAAAATATAATAGTCCAAAACCTTTGGGATGCAGCAAAGTTGTCCTAAGGGGGAAGTATATAGCAATACAGGCCTACCTTAAGAAGCAAGAAAAATCTCAAACAACTCAACCTTATACCTAAAGGAAATTGAAAAAGAACAATAAAGTGCAAAGCCAGCAGAAGGAAGGAGATAATAAAGATGAGAGCAGAGATAAGTCACATAAAAACTAAAAAACAAAACACTAGAGGGGAGGAGTTAAGATGGCAAAGAAGTAGGGGGACCTTGGACTTTTCCTAGTCCCTCAAATATAGGTATATTGAGGTCAGATCACTCGGAACCACCCAGGAAATCCATCTGTGGACTGGCAGAAGTATCTCCACAGTTAGAGGGAGACAGTGTGGCAGGTGTGAGGTACGTGGAACTAAATTTGGGAAGAGAAAAATGGCAGTGCCATGGAGGCGAGGGAACCCTTTCTGTGGTAAACTATAACCAGACTTATCCAAAAGAAAAGAGAAAGGACCCAAATAAATAAAATCACAAATGAGAGAGGAGAAATAACAACCAACACAACAGAAATACAAACAATTAGAATATTATAAGTATGACAACAATTGGACAGCCTGAAAGGAATGGGTAATTCCTAAAAACATAGACTACCAAAAACTGAAACAGAAATAGAAAACTTAAACAGACTGTTAAGCAGCAAAGAAATTGAATCAGTAATAAAAAGTTCCCCAAAAAAACCAAAAGTCTAGGACCAGATGGCTTCACAGACACATTCTACCAAACATTTAAATAACTCGGATTCTGTGTCTCCCTCTCTCTCTGCCCTTCCCCTGCTCATTCTCTGTCTCTATGTCTCTCAAAAATAAATAAACTTAAAAAAAATTAAAAAAAATAGTTAATACTTATTCTTCTCAAACTATTCCAAAAAATAGAAATGGAAGGAAAACTTCCAAATTCATTGCATGAAGCCAGCATTACTCATCAAAACCAGATAAAAACTAGAACTATAAACCAATATCTGTAAAGAACACGGATGCAAAAATCCTCAAGAAAATAACAAATGTTGTTAAAATATCCATACAACCCATAAAAAAGAGGTTTCAAGTGAAATCAGAAATGAAAAAGGAAATGTAATAACTGATTCCAAACCAATAAAGGATCATAAAAGACTATGAACATTTCTATACCAACAATTTGGACAACCTAAAAGAAATGGATAATTTTCTAAAAACATACAACCTATGAAGACTGAATCATGATGAAATGGAAAATGTGAACACACCAGTTACTAGTAAGGAGATTGAATGAGCAAGAAAAAACTCACAACCAACAAAAATTCAGGATCATATGGCTTCACTGGCGAATTCTAACAAACATTCAAAGAAGAATTAATACCAATCTTTCTCGTATTCTTCCAAAGAACAGAAGAGGAAAGAACTCTTCTAAACCATTTTTTTTTTTTTTAGCGTAGCCATCCTAGTGGGTAGAAGTAGCATTTCATTGTGATTTTGGTTTTGGTTTGTATTTCCCTAAAGAATAAGGGTGTTGAACATCTTTTTTTATGCTTACTGGCCACGTGTATATCTTCTTTGGAGAAAAACCTGTTCAAGTTGTTTGCCTATTTTTAAATTGAGTTGTTTGTCCCTTTGTTGTTGGATTGTATTTTATATATTATGGATGCTAGATTCTTATCAGGTGTATGATTTGCATATATATTCTCCCATTCTGTAGGTTGTCTTTTCACTTTCTTGATAATATCCCTTGATACATAGATTTTTTTTAGGATAAAATCCAGTTTATTAATTTTTTTTTGTTGTTGCTTGTGGTCTTGGTGTCATATCTAAGAATCCATTGCCAAATCAAGCTCTTGTGTTTTCTTTTAAGAGTTTTATAGTTTTTGTTCATAGATGTATGCTTGTGGTCTATTTTCAGTTGATACTTTGTATGTAGGGTGAAAGAAGTGTCCAAATTAATTCTTTTTCATGTGTTTATCCAGTTTTAGCACCATCTGTTGAAGAGACTATTCTTCTCCCATTGAATGGTCTTGGCACCCTTGTTGAAAATCAATTGTATGTAGATGTGAGGATTTATTTCTACTCTTGATGCTGTTCTGTTGATCTATATATCAATTCTTATGCCAGTACCACACTGTTTTGGTTAATGTACCTTTGCACTAAGTTTTAAAATCAGGAAGTGTGAAGCCTCATACTTTGTTCTTTTTTAATATTATTTTAGACATTCACTCAAATCTATTTGGGGAGTATTGCCATCTTAACAATATTAAGTCTTCTAATCCATAAAACACAGAAAGACTTTCCAATTCTTTAGGTCTTCTCTATTTTCTTACAATAGTGTCTTGTAGTTTTCAGTGTAAAAGTCTTATACTTCCTTGGTTTCTAAGTATTTTATTCTATTTGATGCTATTATAAATGAACTGTTTTCTTAATTTCATTTTCGATTGTTCATTGATAGAAGCATTTTGAAAAGCATGATAGAGAAAGCATAAATTGCCTTGAACAGACTTAGTTGAAATCTGGATTTGGAGATGCTATAGGGGAGGGTTCAGAAGAAAATGAGGAACATGTTATTAAAAACTGGAGGAAAGGAGGTGCTTGTTATTTAGTGGAAGAAAGTTAAGTGAAATGGTCTCCTGTGGTCATGTGGAAGGCAATTCTTTAAGTGATAATTCTGGTTACATAGCTAAGGAGATTTCCAATCAAAATGTTGAAAATGAGGCCTGATTTTTTTCCTGCTGCTTATACTTATACAATAAAACATGAGATGAGAAAGAGAAACTGATGGAAAAAATATTAAATATAAAGAAACCAGGACTTGACAGTTTTGAAAATTTTTTATCTCTAGACGGCAGAAAGAGTTTAAATGAAAGAAGGCTTTCAGACCCTCAAAATTCTACTACTAGGAAGCAGTCTAATAAAACTACTTAGCTGCACACATGTGCTACCTTTTATGAAAAAGCAAGGATGACTCAGAGGGCAAAACCAAGAGGCCAGAGGTTGGAACAGAGAGCTGTTTCTAGGACTAGAACTCCCAATGTTTTCCAATGAACTTCAGAATTACTCTGAATCTTTTTTTTTTAACCTTCCATTCTTTTTTTAAATGTTTATTTATTTTGAAAAGAGAAAGAGAGACTGTGAGTGGGGTAGGGGGCAGAGGAAGAGAGAGGGAGAATCTGCACTGTCAGCAAAGAGCCTGACATGAGGCTCTATCTCATGAACCATGAGATCATGACCTGAACCGAAATCAAGAACCAGACACTTAAATGACTGAGCCACCGAGGTGCCTCTTACTTTCATTTCTGCCTACCCTCTTTATCTGGAATGTCTGTCATCCTGTCCCTGACCCACTATTGTATGATAGGTGTGTTGGGGTAAGATAACTTTTCTCTAGGACAGGAATGGTTGGTTGGATTATATAGTTAGATGTTTATATACCTGTGTATACAGCCTTTAGTTTCATAGATCTATAGATGGAAGGGAATTGGGCCCCAGTAACCTTACTTAATGTATTACATCTAGGAACTTTATTTATACCAGGACCTGATTTAGATGATAATGTTTTGAACTTCTGAGCTGATGCTATAATAAGATTAGTCTCTCGGAAGCCTTGGGAACTGAATGTATTTTGTATGCGGGAGCACAGGAATCATCACGGGCAAGTGGGAGAATTGTAATGGACAAACTCTACGGTGGCTGCTCTTATCTCTTAGTGTTCACACCTTTGTGGAATCTCCCTTTGAGTATGACTTGCTTCAGACCAACAGAAGATGGTAAAAGTGATGAGATGTCACTTCCGTGAATATGTTATATTATATGAATATTCTGTTTTGCTAGCTGACTAGCTCTCAGCCTTTCTTGCTGGCTTTGAAGAAGAAAGCTGCTGTGACTCCTACAGCTACAAGAAACTCGATACTTCTAAGAACACACAAAAGGTGAAGTGGATCCTTTCCTAGGTGAGCCTCTACATGAGAGCCTAGCTGTGGCCAACACCTTGATTACAGCTTTGTGAGAACCTAAGTAGAGGACTAGCTAAGCCGTTCCTGGTCTGTGAGATACCCACAAATCTGTGAGATAGAAAATGTATGTTGTTTGAAACTGGTAAGTTTGTGATAATTTTTTGTGCAGTACAGAAAAACAAAACAATTCTCAAAAAGCTAAATATAGATTTAACCATATAATCAAACCATTCCACTCCTAGAAATTTACCTAAGAGAAAAGGAAATGTATATGCAAAAAAATCTTGGACAATAATGTACATAATAGCTTTACATATAGTCCCAAACTGAAAAGAACCCAACTGTCCATGAATAGGTAAATGGATAAACAAATTGTGGAACAGTGGAACACTTCTTAGGAATAAATTGCTGACACACACATTTATTTACGTGGAAGATCTCAAAATGATCATGCTGAATGAAGGAAGCTGACAAAAAGGAACTACTGTGATTGCATTTATATGAAACTCTACAAAATAAACCAAACTCTAGTGACGAAGCACATTTGTTGTCACTTGGGATGGCGGGTCAAGTCAGGGGCAGAAGGGAGGAATTACAAAGGTCATGAATGTTTGGGGTTGATGGTTATGTTCATTATATTGACTGTTTTGTGGTTTCATGTATGTATACATAGGTCAGTTGACCAATTTACACTTTAAATATGAATGGTTTATTGTATATCAGTTATTCTTAAGTAAAGGAGTTTAAAAAATGTATTTGTCACTTACACATGTTTTTTTATCACAAATAATTATATTCAAATAAAACAGTATAGTCATCATAGAATAGCCTTGTTACTCATCCACTCATTCTCAAATATTGTCTAAATATCTGTTAGTGTCTGTGGAAAATACAAATATGAGTCTTTTGCAGTGACGAAACATATAATCTGAAAGACTAGTCAGTTACAGGTTTGGAAATCATAAATAATTATTTTTTTATGTTGTTTTCACAAAGATCCTTACCAGAAGCAAATCCCTCCCAATGACTACGTGTCAGCTGCTCCATACAGCTCAGAACCTTTGCTCCACACATCGTCAAACACATAAGCAAGGACGTCTTCTTTCATGCAGTAAAATGGAGCAATGGGAGGGTACCCCAATTTCTGTTTCTCTGAAGATGCTTGTAATTTCTTTCCTTGAAACCCCTCTTCCCTGTAACAGAAGCAAATAAGACTTCCTGGTTATTTATTACTGAGTGTTCACCACTGTCTTTGTGCTTCTTCAGGAGTGTGATTTGTGTCCTCTCTCCACATGTACATGTATGTAGCTCAGCATGTGTATGTAGCATATGTGTTAAACTGTCTTGTGACCTAAGGGAGTTCTCAAACAGAGGAGACTGAATTTCCCTTTTTACTCCTACCCCACCCCACTACTCTGCCAAAAAAAATAATAGAATAAGAAAAAGAAGACTAAGAACTCATTGTGTATTTTTTAGCTTTAAACAGCAAACATTGTCAGTTGAGCTATAAGCTATGACAAGCATACAGAAATAATCTTTTTGTTGTGACTGAATAACATTTAGATTACTACTCATGTAACATTTAATGATGGGTATGTGACTGTGTCACATAGTTATTTGAGACAATGATTCATTAGGGAAGTAGTGTACTTTTACTGATCCAAACAAACATTTGGCATTTGGCTGGAAAGGAAAAGGCGGGGAGCCCAACAGCACCAGAAGCTACTGTGAGGCTTTTTTGGAGACCATGTATCTATCTATAGTCCAGAAACTCAGCCAAGTCTGTCTCCTCTCTGGGAGGTAGTACCAATAGCCCCAGTATTTGGGGGCAAAACTCCAGCTGACAGATGTGCTTACCTATGTATGATAGATGTATTATAAATTAACACAAACAAATTCTGGAACACTTGGGCTATGAAGAAATACCTTAAGGCCTCTATGGTGAAAATTATTTCTAGGGTAGCAGAGGTTTCAAGAATTAAATAAGAAGCTGTCAGTAGGAAAGAAGGATGCTAAGAAGTTTATGCAGGGCAGCTAAAGACTCTACTTCTTTCCCAAGGAAGAGCTGGCCTGGCATTAAGTTGGAGAAGGCTGATTTAGTAGTAATTGTATTTAAATTTATATTTCTTTTTATAGGAGATAACACTTTCATATAATGGGAAAAAAATCACATTATACAGAAGGAAATGTATTTATGTAGTGAAAAGTAAGTTTACATCTCTGTCTCCCAGTCACCATTCCCAGAAGCAAACATTATACATTGGTCCAGAGAAATAGTTACATTATACACTGTATTGCACTGTGGTCTTTTATTTAACAATTATCTGGCCCTCCATTGCTATTAATACATATAAATCTGCCTCTTCAAAAATAGCTGCAGAGCATTCCACTGGATATACCACAGTATATCTAACTATCCAGTTACAGATCAACCAGCCTT
Organism: Paguma larvata; assembly: GCA_030068075.1. Lineage (NCBI taxonomy): Eukaryota > Metazoa > Chordata > Mammalia > Carnivora > Viverridae > Paguma > Paguma larvata. The sequence continues at coordinate 67,093,887 of CM057837.1, forward strand.
TTGTTCTTATAGTCAATAGGACATTTAATACCCTTGTATGTAGTTCTTTGGCTACATGGGTATTACGTCTGTAGGCTAAATTCCTATAAATAGAATTATTGAGTGAAAGGGTATATACATTTCAATTAGAAAGATACTGCCCACTTTCCTCTAAAGAGAAATAATCTTCAGTGTTGAAAAAATATGCCTTTTTTCCATTCAAGGAATTATCAAACTTACTTTGTTTTCTCTGCCATTCTGACAGATAAAATAGTATCTTGTTTTAATTTGCATTGCTAATTGTCAATGAGATTGGATTTTATTTCCTTTACTTAAAATCCATTTTCTTTTGGGGTGCCTGGGTGGCTCTGTTGGTTAAATGTCTGACTTGGGCTCAGGTCGCGATCTCATGGTTCATGAGTTCGAGCCCCACATCAGGCTTTCAGTTGACAATGTGAAGCCTGCTTGGAATTTCTCTCTCTCTCCCTCTCTCTCTGCCTCTCCCCACTTGTGTGCACTCTGGAACTTTTAAAGGCTTGGATGAATAGCTTAAGAGGTTAATGTTTCAGAAAGGTAGCATAGGTTGGTGAAGAGAGCACTGGATTTAGAGTAAGATGAATAAGGTTTTAGGTCTTAGCTTTACCTCAGACAAATCATTTAACCAGTCTAATTCTCACCTATCCTGTAGAGACGGTAAATAATATCTGTGTCACAGGACTATTGTCAGAATACAGTAAGAGTGGATATAAACAAGCATTATTAATTGTAAAGTCTGTGCTAAGGTTTTATATAAACTGTATATACCTTTTACAAACAGGATTTATGTAAACAAAGTTCATACCTCTTCAACTGCTCTTTTAAAAAGTTTCAGATTTCCATGAGTTAATTGGTGATGATTTACAAAAGGTAAAATTAAATTATGTGAAGAAAGAAATTAATTCATTTAAAAATGTTTAATCTCAGGAAGAGGCAAATAACACGGGCAGGAAGAAAATACACAAGGAAGTCTTGTATGTGGAAGCAATAGGAATTTATATCAACTAAGCACTTGGACTCTGGATACCTGAGAAGTAATAGGAAATAAATAACCAAGGGACATAAATCTAATTATATGTAATATTGGTGGTATACTTTATATTTTGTTTGGTTGGTTGTGTGTGGTTTTTGTTTCATTTTGGGGGGTTCTGGGTAGCAGATTTTATTATTTTTTTCAATCCATTTTTAGGGAGAGAATGAGCATGAGCAGGGGAGAGAAGGAGGAGAGGGAGAGAGAGATAGAGAAAGAGAAAGAGAATCTCAAGCAGGCTCCATACTCAACACAGAGCCAAATTCAGGGCTCAATCCCACAACCCTGGGATCATGATCTGAGCCAAAATCAAGAGTCAGATGCTCAATGGACTGAGCCACCCAGGTGCCCCCGAGTAGTATACTTTAGAAGAAATAGAGGGGTGCCTGAGTGGCTCAGTCAGTTAAGCATCTGACTTCGACTCAGGTCATGATCTCAAGGCTTGTGAGTTTGAGACCCGTGTCAGGCGCTGTGCTGTCCCTCCCCTGCTCATGCTCTGTCTCTCTGTCTCTCAGTCTCTCAAAAATAAATAAACATTAGAAAAAAACAGATATTAATACACAAAATAGGAGGGGAGTAAAAAGCTTACAAGACTTAATGCTCACATATCAGTGTGGTCGAATGCTAGGTATTCCTCTATTATTCCTTCAGAGAAGATTACACAGTCTTCCTCTTCTCTTTCCATAGAATACACACTAGGGGATTTAGCAATGGAAGATGCTTTATGAGCATAAGAAGATGAAAATTGTAACTTCTTTCCCCTAATACCAAATCTAGGAGAGGAGAAAGCAAATATTAGTTATATATAACATAAACAGTTCTTACAGCAATTTAGTCATACAAGTTTCAGCTCAAAATACCTTGCCCTGCTGACATGTCCCCAGACTGTTCATAGTCTTAATACCTATTGTTTCTCAGAACAGGAAGAATAAACACTAGCCATAGACCTACTCTGCCTAGGTGTACTGTGCAGTATCCAATACTATTTGCCATCTTTTCAGATGCAACAGCTAAGGCTATGGGATAAGTTTAAAAAAAAATTAAGTCAGAATGACAGGTATCACAAAGACAAGACATAACAAGTGTTGGCAAGGATATGGAGAAAAGGGAACCCTCATGCACTGTTGGTGGGAATGTAAATTGGTGCAGCCACTATGGTTCCACTATGGTTCCTCAAAAAATTAAAAATAGAAATACTATATGACCCAGTAATTCTACCACTGAATATTTACCTGAAGAAAACAAAAACATTAATTTGCAAAGATATATGCACTCCTATGTTTATTGCAGCATTATTTATACAATAGCCAAGGTATGAAAGCAGCCTAAGTGTCCACAGATAGATTCATAGATAAAGAAGATGTGGTATGTATATACAATAGAGTATATTCAGCCCTGAAAAAGATTGAAACTTGCCATTTGCCACAACATGGATGGACATAGAGCATACAATGCTAAGTGAAATAAGTCAGACAGGAAAAGACAAATACCATATGATTCCCTTAAACATGGAATCTAAAAACCAAGACAAATGAACAAACAAAACAAAACAGAAACAGATTCATAATACAGAGGACAAACTGGTGGTTGCTAGAGGGAATAGGGGTTGGAGGGTGGGCAAAATAGGTGAAGGATATTAAGAGGTACAGACTGCCAGTTATAAAACAAATAAGTCACAGGCATAGGGAATATAGTCAGTAATATTGTAATAACTTTGGTGGCAGATGGTAACTACTTATTGTGGTAAGCATTTTGTAATTTACATAATTGCTGAACTACTATGTTGTACACCTGATACCAATATATTATATTCAAGTCTCCTTTGATAAAAAAATTGATGAAAAAATTAAGAATATTAATTACGACTTTCAGGTACCTCAGGAGATTATATGCTTATTTCAGTAACTCCATCGTAGTTCAAAATGCATACTCCTTAAGAGCAGGGATCTTCTCTTATTTATATTTAAATTTCTCTTCCTACCCAGGTATTCAATGAATATATGATGACTCATTCAATTCAAAATCTTGACTTTGGAGAAAACCAGTCAAATCTGATCAGTACAGTTTTTTTTTTAATGACTCTGTTTAACCAAATATTAAATATAACCAATGTATATTTTGTGATATTCTTTATACTTTTTTGTCCCTTAAGTATTTTTTAATGAAAAAAAAAAAAAAAGAATGAACCTGTGGCACTTTTCAGCAAGGCTAGTGGGAAAATCTGACTTGAAGACATTTTGGAAATATGTATTAGAAGCCTTAAAATAAACATACCTGTTGATTCAGTGATTTTATTTGTAGGGATTTCCTTCAAGGATATGACCTACATGATTTAGCTATAAAAATTATCATAGAATTGTTTAAAATTGTCAAAAATGAGAACTAGCCCAACTGTTTAAAATATACAGTTGGAGATTGGTTGTTTAACTAATGGTATATTCTTGCAATGGAATATTATGAGGTTATTAAATTAATGTTGTGGGAGAAAATTAAGATGTCCACAATGAGACGGTAAGTATAAAAAGATTACAAACATGTAAAGTAATTTTGTAAAACTATATACATATATGGCAGAGAATGCTAAATGTCCGCCAGCAACCATTCTCCCCTTCTTTAGGAGTAAGTCATGCAATTTAATTCAGGAGAGCACTCATCTCAAAGACTACATTTCCCACTATCTTGAAGCCAACTGTAACTAATGAGATATGAGCAGAATTTTTTTAATGTTTATTTTATTATTTATTTATTTATTTATTTAATTTATTTATTTTTAAATTTACATCCAAGTTACTTACGTAACAAAGATTTCAGGAGTAGATTCCTTAATGCCCCTTACCTACTTAGCCCATCCACCCTCCTACAACCCCTCCACCAACCCTCTGTTTTTTCTCTATAGTTAAGAGTCTCTAGGGGCGCCTGGGTGGCTCAGTCGGTTGAGTGTCTGACTTCGGCTCAGGTCATGATCTCGCAGTCTGTGGGTTCGAGCCCCGCGTCGGGCTCTGTGTTGACAGCTCCGAGCCTGGAGCCTGCTTCAGATTCTGTGTCTCCCTCTCTCTGCCCCTCCCCCACTCATGCTCTGTCTCTGTCTCAAAAATAAATAAACGTTAAAAATATTAAAAAAAAAAAGAGTCTCTTATGTCTTGTCCCCCTCCCTGTTTTTATATTATTTTTGCTTCCCTTCCCTTACGTTCATCTGTTTTGTATCTTAAAGTCCTCATATGAATGAAGTCATGTGATATTTGTCTTTCTCTGACTAATTTCGCTTAGCATGATCCCCTCTAGTTCCATCCACATAGTTGCAAGTGGCAAGATTTCATTCTTTTTGATTGACAAGTAATACTCCATTGTATTTATATACCACATCTTCTTTATCCATTCATTCATCGATGGACATTTGGGCTCTTTCCATACTCTGGCTATTGTTGATAGTGCTGCTATAAACATTAGGGTGCATGTGCCCCTTTGAAACAGCACACCTGTATCCCTTGGATATATGCCTAGTGGTGCAATTGCTAGGTTGTAGGGTAGTTCTATTTTTAATTTTTTGAGGAACCTCCATACTGTTTTCCAGAGTGCCTCCACCAGTTTGCATTCCTACCAGCAGTGCAAAAGAGGTCCTCTTTCTCTGCATCCTTGCCAACATCTGTTGTTCCCTGAGTTATTAATGTTAGCCATTCTGAAAGGTGTGAGGTGGTATCTCATTGTGATTTTGATTTGTCTTTCCTTGATGATGAGTGATGTTGAGCATTTTTTCATGTGTCAGTTGGCCCTCTGGATGTCTTCTTTGGAGAAGTGTCTATTCATATCTTTTGCCCATTTCTTCACTGAATTACTTGTTTTTTGGGTGTTGAGTTTGATCAGTTCTTTATAGATTTTGGATACTAACCTTTTATCTGATATGTCATTTGCAGATACCTTCTCCCATTCCATTAGTGCCTTTTAGTTTTGCTGCTTGTTTCCTTCACTGTACAGAATCTTTTTATTTTGATGAGGTCCCAATAATTCATTTTTGCTTTTGTTACCCTTGCGTCCAGAGACATGTTGAGTAAGAAGTTGCTGAGGCTGAGGTCAAAGAGGTTTTTATCTGCTTTCTCCTCGAGGATTTTGATGGCTTCCTCTCTTATGTTAGGTCTTTCATTTATTTTGAGTTTATTTTTGGGTATGTTGTAAGAAAGTGGTCCAGGTTCATTTTTCTACATGTCACTGTCCAGTTTTTCCAGCACCACTTGATGGAGAGACTGTCTTTATTCCACTGAATTCCTGCTTTGTCAAAGATTAGTTGGTCATACGTTTGTGGGTCCATTTCTGGGTTTTCTATTCTATTCCGTTGATCTGAATGTCTGTTTTTGCGCCAGTGCCATACTGTTTTTATGATTACAGCTTTGTACTACATCTTGAAGTCTGCGATTGTGATGCCTCCTGCTTTGGTTTTCTTTTTCAACATTGCTTTGGCTATTCGGGGTCTTTTCTGGTTCCATACAAATTTTAGGATTATTTATTCTAGTTCTGTGAAGAATGCTGGTGTTATTTTGATAGGGATTGTGATATATGAGCAGAATTTTTATGTGGGACTCGAGGAAGGTTGTTTAAAGAGAAGTGACTTGGCTGCAAGGGGTGCCCTTTTGCCCTTCTGCCTTTCCTTTCTGCTACCTGGAAAGTGAATGTCATGTTTGGAACTCTATCAGCCATCTTGGATCATGACAAAAACTTATTAAAAAACATCCATGGTGTAGCAAAAAGATGAAGGGTCTAAAACCCTGAAAACACCATGCCACCACCATCCAATCTTTAGATATTGTTCCCCCAGACTTCTTTTAAAACAGAAATAAACTGTTAAGTAAGCCATTAAATAAAGTGTACAGTTCATAGGAAGTGGTTGGAAAGGTATGTAGCCAGACTTGGGCTAACTGATAGCAATAAAAAGTACAGTTGGTAAGAAACGGAATGACAAGATCTTTGCTGTGGTGGTGATGAAAATAATGTGGTTTGGAAGCTAGTGCAAAAGATAAAACAAGAGCAGGTGAGCTGAAAAGAGTCTGGACCATGGCAGGATGCACCCTGTATTTGGGGATGGAGAGAGAGTAAGAGATTAGAAACCTTTTGGAAAACCAACACATCTAGACCAGCTGGTATTACTGTTTACAAAAGTATCAAATTTGAGACATAAGGTCTTTTAAGTCTCTGTTCTGAAATTCTAAGCAGTGACTTCCAAATCCAGTCAAAGATTTATGCCAATCCATGACAACATTGCAACTGATCTACACCAAAAGGAAGAAAATAAGGACAATCTCCAGGAAGACTGCCAAATCTCCTTTCTTGAAAAGGACTGTCCTTTATTTTGAGATTATGTACTTCCTGCTTTTTCTGTGTTAATGCCTTTTATAAAATAGTGATGTTAGTTGTGTTTTGTTTTTGTTTTACCATAATATGACAAAATTAAAACTCTCAAATACTGGATACCCAGTATTCTGTATGTTATTATGCTGTTGTATCATTCCACTTGTATTACTAACCAAACATTTTTTCAATCAGTGTTAACTAACTGAATTTTTAAAAATTTTGTTCTCGCTTTTAAGTAAACTTTACACCCAACATGGGGCTTGAGCTCATGACCTCCTCCCAGGATCAAGAGTCGCATGCTCTACCAACTGAGCCAGTCAGTCCCTGAAGATTTCATTATTTTTTTTAAGTAAACTCTCCACCCAACGTGGGGGTCAAACTTAACAACCCCAACATCAAGAGGTAAATGCTCCACCAACTGGGCCAGGTGCCCCTCTAGAATTTTTTGCTTTGAAAACAAAATAGGCCTGTTAGTAAGAAAATTTCAGTTAGATGAAAAGAAAAATATTCCCATTTCCTCTAAAGCTGCAACAAAAAACAGACAGTATTCTACATTATAAAACTGTGTTTGCAAATGTTCTTTTAAAAAATATTTTGTTAATTTTTTAAAAATATTTTTATTTTTGAGAGAGAGAGAGAGAGAGAGAGAGACAGAGCATGAGCAGGGAAGGGGCACACAGAGAGAGAGACACACAGAATCTGAAGCAGGCTTCAGGCTCTGAGCTGTGAGCACAGAGCCCGAGGCGAGGCTCAATCTCACAAACTCGGATCATGACCTGAGCCGAAGCCTGGATGCTTAACCAACTGAGCCGCCCAGCCACCCCTGCAAATGTTATTTTTAACAAAGAGACTTTTAAATAATCAGACTTCAGATATTACCATGTCTGGAAAAATAACCTTTAACTTCTAAAATGTTTGTAATTCTTTTTTTTTAATTTTTAAAGAATGTTCATTTATTTTTGAGAGAGAGAGAGAGAGAGAATGAGTGGGGGAAGGGCAGAGAGAGAGGGAGATACAGAATCCGAAGCAGGCTCCAGGCTTTGAGCTGTTAGCACAGAGCCCAATGTGGGGCTTGAACCCACAAACTGTGAGATCATGACCTAAGCCAAAGTCAGATGCTTAACTAATTGAGCCACTCAGGCACCCCAAAACATGTTTGTGACTCTTTGCTTAGTAGAAGAATAACAATGATCTTGCCTAATGATGTATTGCTCTGGTAGTAATAACATTTAATTTGAGATGTTTTATTGTGAGAAGAAAAAATTCATTGGCACTTTATTCTTCTTGCATATGCATGGAGAATAAAATGACTTTGCTAGGTTTTTTAAACAGAGAGTTTAATTTGGAGCCAGCCTACCCAGGTGTAGGCCTTAGGAGGTAGAATCCTGCGACCTTCATGGAGGTGATTACTGCAAGACCCTCCAGGGTGGTTGAGAGGAACAAGTAGCCAAGAGCTCTCCTTCCTGACCAGGATCTGAAAAGTGCAATTAGCCACTCTGAACTCCATTTCAAACCAACCGTATCATCCACTGGACCTCTAGAAAAGACTGAAATAGAGGAAATTTATATGAAGGTGTTATCTCACGATGTCAAAAGGAAGAAAACTTAACTTAGTATACTGGAAAGGAAGTATGACTGTGGATGACGTTGCCTGTAGAACTGAAATATCTCCATAGCTTTGGAGAGCTTCAGAAAACTCTTTATGTCTAAAAACAAAACAAAACAAAACAAAACAAAACAAAACCCTTCCTGCTTTGTAATTAGTTTAACTGGCCCTTGCATTTAGGACAGTTGTAAAAAGAAATCAAAGAAAATGAAAACAAAGGATATAATTTGTAATGAGTGATACAAGGCAGGTAGGCTTAGGACAAACAGCAGCCATACCATACCACCTAAATGATTTAAAAAAATTTTTTTTTATGTTTATTTATTTTTGAGAGACAGAGTGAGAGTGAGTGCAAGTGGATGAGGCGGAGAAAGAGAAGGAGAAACAGAATCTGAAGCAGGCTCCAGGCTCTGAGCAAACGGTCAGCACAGAGCCCGACACGGGGCTTGAACCCACGAACTGTGAGATCATGACCTGAGCCAAAGTCGGATGCTTAACCGACTGAGCCACCCAGGGGCCCCCTTAATGATTTTTTTAATTGTGGTGAAACACAGAACATTAAAATTCCATCATAACCATTTTAAACTATGCAGTTTAGTAATGCTAAGTATATTCACATTATTATTGTGTAACAGATTTCTAGAACTTATCTATCCTGCAAAATTGAAACTCTGATGTCCACTAAATACTAATTCCTCCCTCCCTTGGCACCACCTTTCTACTGTCTATGATTTTGACTATTTTAGATATGCGATGTGAGTAGACTGTATTTGTCCTTCTGTGACTGGCTTATTTCGCTTAGCATAATGTCTTTGAGGTTCATCCATATTGTAGCATGTGACAGAATTTCCTTCCTTTTTACAGCCATGTAATATTGCATATCTATACCATATTTTCTTTAGCCATTCATCTGTTGACAGGCATTTGGGCTGCTTCCAGGTGTCTTGCCTATTGTGAATAATGTTATAATGAAATGCTTGTGCAAATGTCTTTTAGATCCTGCTTTCATTCTTAGGGTGAGCGGGGGATACATATAACCGGGAGTGGGATTATCTGATCATATGATAATTCTATTTTTAATTTTTTAAAGAATTTCGGTACTGTTTTTCACTGTAGCCATACCATTTTGCATTCCCACTAAAAGTGCACAAATATTCCAATTTTTCTGCATCTTTGGCAATACTTGTTATTTTCTGTTCTGTTGATAGTGGCCTTCCTGGTGGGTGTGAGGTAAGATCTCATCATGGTTTTGATTTGCATTTCTCTTATGATTAGTGGTGTTAAGCATCTTTTCATATGCTTGTTGGCCATATATATATCTTCTTTGGAAACTGCGTATTCTAGTCCTTTGTTCATTTTTCAGTTGAGTCATTTTGTTGTTGAGTTACAGAGGTTCCCTATATATCTTGTATATTAACCCTTTATCAGATCTATGATTTGCAAATTTTCTCCTTTCCACGGGTTGCCTTTTCACCACATTGATTGTCTTTTGATGCTCAGAAATTTTTAAGTTTGATGTAATCCCATTTGTTTATTTTTGCTCTTGTTGCCTATGCTTTTAGTGTTATATCCAATAAATCATTGCTAAATCCAGCGTCCTGAAGTTTTTCCCCTATGTTTTATTCTAAGAGTTGTATAGTCTTAGGTCTTAAGTATAGAAGGTCTTTAATCTACTTTGAATTAATTTCTATATATGGTGCAAGGTAAGGTTCCAAATTCATTTTTTTTGCATATGGGCATCTATTTTACCCGGGACCATTTGTTGGAGTGTCCTTTCCCCATTGTGTAGTCTTGGCACCCTTGTTGAAAGTCATTTAGGCATGTACACAAAGGTTTTCTATTCTGTGCTCTCTATTCTTTTAGCGGTTCTTATAATTCTGTATATAGTCATACACTTTAACATCTTATTAGGTATTATAGTTAATTTTTTTTTTTTGAGGTATGTATTTAAACTAAAGGTAGACAGCTCCTCAGGTTGACTTGAGACGGTAAAGTGCATAATTTTTTTCAAGTGGAAATGTCCTTAAACTTATATTTTCATGGTCTTTTTTTTGGTCTATGTTTTCTACTTGTGCTGCCACCATCTTCTATTATTTTATGATCCTGGAATTCCATTTTGACCTAGACACCAATATTTGTTTTGATTGATAACACTGTTTTGCAACCATAATATCAATGTATACATTAATTCATTTTTATATAGTTTGGTATCATATAAATATGATATGCTTTAATTTAGTAAAAAAAAATTGAACGATAATCACACTGTAATCACTGTGCTAGGTATTAAGAGCTACAAAGAAGAAAATACTGTTTTGTATTGTTTATTGTACCACTTTTCTCTGGCCCAAGAACTGAAGAGTAGAAACTGGACCAAATACCAATGTGGGGAGATTAGTGAATGAGAGAAAGAATAATAGAAGAAAGTGATAGAGATGTAGACATAAGTCACTTATGATATAATTTTACATTTTAATCTTAGATTCAATGGGAAGCTATTGAAGATTTTTAAGTGGAGACAGAAAGGATCAACCCTTAATTTTGAAAGGAAAATCTGATGTAATGTCAAGTGGCAAGAATGGATATTATTTGGAATATTTTTATAGAAAGTCTCAGTAGTTTATAAACCTCATTTTATGGCAAATTGATTTGTTAAATTGGAAAAAATCAAAATGAATTCATGACACATTTTTCCATACCTCTTACTACAAAAAGTGTTTTGTAAAATAGCAGCAGCACCAAGTTATAGACCCTCACTACCCACGTTTTGTTCTCAAATACTACTAGCCTCTCAAAGGAAGTAGGTCTCCTTAAATTTCAGCTGATTCTATGTCTTGAAGAAAAAATTAAGGATGGGCCTAGAACATCCTACTGTAACCAGAAAGCAAGGATATGGTCAAGACAAAAACAAAGGAACTAGCTTGACAAGGCCAAGTTGTAACAATTTGAGCATTTATAATAATTATGATGAATTAAAATATATAAATATTTTGAAATGCTCTGAGTTCATAATGGTACTCAAGAAAATATCAAGTATGCACAAAGTAGTGATTACATGAAAATATCATGGATCATGTTATCGCTTTCCATAAGCAGTGGTATGCTAATAAAGCTGGATAATTTGCTTCATCTAAGTATATGTATGTGTAGGAAGTACAGATAGATGTTTGCTTTATCTATATAGTAAATAAAAGTAATTGATAACTGTAAGCAAACAGTCCAGAAAAGCAAATCCAAAAATAAAAACAGCAATTGTGGTAGCAAGAAGAAAGGAAAGAAAGGAGGTTTGCAGTATGTTGCAGAACAATTTAGCCAAATATCTTAAAAAAGAAGGGCTAAATGCTCAGGCTCGATTACTTATTTCCTTGGACATGAAGTCTTTAAATGGAACTACTACTTATAAAATAAGGTGAACAGGGGTGCCTGGGCGATTTAGTCGGTTGAGAGTCTGACTTCAGCTGGGGTCATGATCACGAGGTTGGTTGAGTTCAAGCCTCATGTTGAGCACACTGCTGTCAGCACAGAGCCTGCTTCATTCAGATCCTCTGTCACCCCCTCTCTCTGCCCTTCCCTGCTTGCGCGTGCTCTCTCTCTCTCTTAAAAATAAACATTAAAAAAAAAAGTTGGACATAAAGTTTATACTAACATCAGGTAAATACATTAACAACATGAATTATGTAATTTTGGCCAGTGAGAATTAAAGAATACATCATTTCTGTGCGAGACATTAGTTTGGAAAAATTAGGAAGTTATATAAAAAGAGTAAACTTAAAAAGGCTTATTGATGTTAGAGATGAGGTTTAAGTTTAAAAAGAAAGCTCAGCTGGGGCACCTGAGTGGCTCAGTCGGTTAAGCATCAGATTCTTGGTTTCGGCTCAGGTCATAATCTCATGGTTCATGGGTTCAAGCCCTGCTAAGAGTGCGAGCCTGCTTGGGATTCTTTCTCTCTCTCCTTCTATGCCCCTCGCCTGCTCATGCTCTCTCTGTCAAAATAAATAAAAACTTAAAGAAACAAAAAAAAAAAGCTCAGCTGAGGCACCTGGGTAGCCCAGTCAATTAAGCATCTGACTCTTGATCTCAGCTCAGGTCTTGATCTCAGGGTTATGACTTTCATGTGTTCAAGCCCTGTATTGGGCTTCATACTAGGCCTACTTTAAAAAAAAAAAAATCTCAGCCAGTGACAAGAAGTTTGAATTTAAATCCTTGGAGAGAAGCAAACAGATCCCATTCTCTGACCAATTTAGTTTGTAACACAGATCCTATAACCTTAACTGGCCTAAGATAGTAATGTTTTACTTTGTGGTCTCTTGAAATGACTACAAGCCTAAAGAAGCATCACAAGTAAGTATTACCACAACTCTTAGCAGGTATCAAATAAGTAAAACTACAGTCTTGGGAAAAATTTTGGAATAAAAAAATGAATTAAAACCATGATATTTTCACAATACATTTAAGGGTAAACAGATTTTTTAAAAATCCTATTTAGGATTTAAAAAATTTTTTTTGTTTAAATTCCACTTAGCTATCATACAGTGTGATACTAGTTTCAGGTGTACAATATAGTGATTTAGATATACATATATCACCTGTATTCATCACAACAAATGTACTCCTTAATTACCACCAACTCTCTAACCTATCCTCCTCCAATTCCCCTCTGGTAACTATCAGTCTGTTTTCTATAGTTAAGAGTCCGTTTCTTGGTTTGTATCTTTTTTTCCTTTGTTCATTTGTTTTGTTTTTTAAATTCCACATATGAGTGAAATCATCTGGTACTTGTCTTTTTCTGACTTAGTTCACTTAGCATTATACCCTCTAGATCCATCCATGTTGTTGCAAATAGCAAGATGTCATTCTTTTTGATGGCTGAGTAATATTCCATTGTATATATATACACCACATCTTCTTTATCCATTCATCAGTCGATGGACACTTGCGTTGCTTTCATAATTTGGCTATTGTAGATAATGTTGCTATAAACATCAGGATGTATGTATCCCTTTGAATTATTATTTTTGTATTCTTTGGCTAAATACTTAGTAGTATAATTGCTGGATCACAGGATAGTTCTGTGTTTTTTTTTTTAATATTTATTTATTTTTGAGAGAGAGACAGAGCATGAGCAGGGGATGGGCAGAGAGATGGAGACACAGAATCCGAAGCAGGCTCCAGGCTCTGAGCTGTCAGCACAGAGCCCAACGTGGGGCTCAAACCCACAGACCGTGAGATCATGACCTGAGCTAAAGTCGGCCGCTTAACCGACTGAGACACCCAGGTGCCCCAGGATAGTTCTATTTTTAACTTTTTGAGGAACCTTGATGTTTTCCAGAGTGGCTTCACCAGTTTGCATTCCCACTAACAGTGCAAGAGGGTTCCCCTTTCTCCATATGCTCACAAACACCTGTTATTTCTTGTGTTGTTGATTTTAGCCATTCTGACAGGTGTGAGGTGGTATCTCATTGTGGTTTTAATTTGTATTTCCCCGATGATCAGTGATGCTGAGCATCGTTTCAGGTCTCTTGGCCATCTGGATGTCTTCTTTGAAGAAATGTTTATTCATGTCTTCTGCCCATTTTTATTTATTTATATATTTTTTTAAGTTTATTTATTTTGAGAGAGAGAGTGAGGTAGGGGCAGAGAGATAAGCAAGGAGAGAGAACCCCAAGCAGCTCTGCACTGGATAACATAGGGCTCAAACTCATGAACTGTGAGATCATGCCCTCAGCCGAAATAAAGAGTTGGACACTTAAACAACTGAGCCATCCAGGTGCTCCTCTTCTGCCCATTTTTAAATTGGATTATTAATTTTGGAGGCGTTGAGTTGTAGAAGTTCTTTATATATTTTGGATACTAATCCTTTATCAGATATCTTTGTAAATATCTTCTCCCATTCCATAGGTTGCCTTCTAGTTTTGTTGATTTGTTTCCTTCACTGTGCAGAAGCTTTCTATTTTGGTGAAATAAAAGTTTATTTTTCCTTTTGTTTTCCTTGCCTCAGGTGATATATCTAGAAAGAGTTGCTACAGCTGCTATCGAAGAGGTTAATGCTGTGTTCTCTTTTAGGATTTATATGGTTTCAGGTGTCACATTTAGGTCTTTCATCCGTTTTGAATTTGCTTTTTGCATATGATGTAAGAAAGTGGAATAAGCCTATTTAGGTTTGTTTTGCTGTTGTTTAAGGAGTTTGAGGTGTTCAAAAGGATTTAGCTATTTTAAATAATACTAATTTACCCATTTTAAGCTGATAAACAAATAGCAGTTTAACTTCTGTAAAGAAATTAAGTTGTAATTAATATTACATGTTTAAGAAAAATCACGTTTTCAAAAGTTTTTCAAAAAAATCTTTAAAGTGTGTTTCTCAGACTCCTAGCTTTCTTGAAACCAGTATATCTACACTTTATTTCAAGAAGGAAGTGCCTGTATCTATAAATATATAGAGATGGAGATAGAGATAGAGATAGATCTAAATAACCAAAGTATTCTTAAACCCTTGGGAATGACTTACTTTTTGAACAAAAAATTATATAACGAAATTCTCATATCCATAGAAACTGTGGTCAATCTTAACAGTTTTTTCCGTGCTTTATTAAGTAGCATCAAGTAAAACATAAGTTGTTTAATCCTCTAATATAACTGGCAAAATAGAACACTTTGGATTCATAAATACTTACATATTAGAAATACTTACATAGTAGAATCTCTTTCCTGAGAAAGTGTTGTCTCATGTGAAACTGAAACAACGGAAGGGGATCTCGGATACAGTCCATATCCTTCACTTGGGGTGATTATCTGCCTACCCAGAATCCTTCAAAATGAACAACATAAAGAGACAATTAAGCACATTCACCTGGCATACATGTAAAATGTAGATACTCTTGGAACAAATATGATGGTTCTATGTAAAAATCCAGTACATACTTAGTCTGATACTGATTAAGAATGATTCTTAAGAGAAAATATGAATCCATAATCTTATTATAGGTATAGCTCTCTTCCACGGAATGGAGATGAAAAAGATAAAGCTATAGCCTCACCTGCTGAAAAAATCCAAGGAAACTGAGCAAAAATTTGTAATTTTCCCCCCATCCTCTACAATAATCTTCATTAAATCTGCCAAAATGGATGAAAGCCAGGCCAAATTAGTGAAAACTATAAAATCTTAAGAACATGATGCTGTATAAATTTTTGGCATAAATTTTAAGTAGCAAGTATAGTAATGTGGTTTCTGAGGGAAGCTTCCTAACAGTTTGTCTGCTTTTAAGTATACATAAGAATTTTCTTGTAGACAACGGTGTAAACAAATATACTTTCTGACCCTCTTGCTCCAAAGAAGAGCTTTTTGGACAGACACAATGCACAGATCTCAGCTACTGGTATGAGGACAACATACTGGTAGTTACGAAAACTCTAAGAAACTTCCACCAACTTCAGTTTTCTCTCATTGCAGTCTTTATACCATATGGCCTTATTTATATTCATTAAAACCAAGTCCATAAAGATTTCAGAATACAAGCTTTTACTGATATCTGCTTTATTTAAAAATATTTTTTAATTTTTTTATTTTAGAGAGACAGGACAGCGGGGAAGAGGGGCAGAGGGAGAGAATCTTAAGCACACTCTATGCTCAGTGTGGAGCGACGTGGGGCTCAATCCCACAACCCTGGGATCATGACCTCAGTCTAAATCAAGAGTCAGACACTCAGCCAACTGAGCAATCCAGGCGCCACTAGATATCTGCTTTTCAAATTTTAGTATTAGCCATGAATACAAGCCAATTCTAGGGCTTCAATACCTGAGGTGAGGAAAGCTACATGTCCACTGTTGGCACTCTTCTTGCAGACTCTTAGTATGCACACTCAACTTCTGCTCGTACAAGAGCTCGTCAATGGCTGTGAACATTGCCTGGACTTTTTCAGTGGCATTTTGATCAAGTTCCTAGAAGAAAATATCAGCCCAAAATATTTAGGTGAGCTTTTAAAATCTTAAAGATTGAAAGCAATCAAATTTTGTTTTCAATATTTAGTTCATTTGAAATACTGTTGAATTTCCATTAAAGAAAAGTTAGTGAATTTTCATCTTCTAATATTCAGATTTCCTTCTTATTCCTATGTAAAGAAAATTTATAGAAATATCTACTTTTTTAAAGTAACATTTTCTTCATTATAAAAATACTATGTTTATTGTAATCATTTTGAAATCCAGAAAAACACGAAGAATAAATTAAAATACCAATAATTCTACAAATATAATGATTTCTAATTTTAGTATAGTTACTAGGTTCCAGTATTTTTTTAGAGCTGAAGATAGACAGTCAATCCTATACATATGACCCTTGGACAACATGGGGCTTAGGGATGCTGACCCTCCCCCCTCAATGCACCCCCTTCTTACCCCCCCAGTCAAAAATCCATATATAACATTAGACTCTCAAAAAACATAACTACTAATAGCTTACTACTGTCTAGAAGCTTTACTAATAACCCATATTTTATATACATATTGCATACTGTATTCTTACAATAAAGTAAGCTAAAGAAAAGGTTATTAAGAAAATCATGGTGTGCCTGGGTGGTTCAGTCAATTAAGCGCCTGAATTTGGTTTGGGCTCAGGTCGTGATCTCACAGTTTCATGAGTTCAAGCCCCACATCAGGCTCTGCACTGGCAGCCCGGAGACTGCTTGGGATTCTCTCTCTCCCTCTCTGCCCCTTCCTGTTTCGTGCTCTGTCTCTCCCAAAATAAGTTAATAAACTTTAAAAAAAAGGGGAGGGGGACACTTGGGTGGCTCAGTTGGTTAAGTGTCCAACTTAGACTTGAGTCATGGTCTCAGGGTTCCTGAGTTCAAGCCCCACATTGGGGTTCTCTCTCTCTCTCTCAAAAATAAATAAACATTAAAAAAATTTTTGTAATCCTAAGAGGGGTGCCAGGGCAGCTCATTCAGTTAAGCGTCCAACTCTTGATTTTGGCTCAGGGTCTTGATTTCACCGTTTGTGGGTTCAAACTCCATCTCTGGCTCTGCACTGACAGCGTGGAGCCTGTTTGGATTCTCTCCCTCTCTCTCTGCCCCTCCTCTCTCTCTCAAAAATAAATAAATAAACATTAAAAAAAACAAAATCATAAGAGAAATTACACTTACAGTACTGTACTGTTTTGAAAAAAAATCCACATATAAGTAGACCCACACAGTTCACACTTGTGTTGTTAAAGAGTATGTATTATTTTGTGTCTGTATTTTTTTAAAATTATTTTTAATGTTTATTATTTATTTTTGTGTACGTATTATCTTGTAGTCTATATTTTTCTTTTTTTAAATTATTTTTAATGTTTATTATTTATTTTTGAGAGAGAGAGAGAGACAGAGACAAGTGGGGGAGGGTCAGAGAGGGAGACATAGAATCCGACAGGCTTCAGGCTCTGAGCTGTCAGCACAGAGCCCAACATGGGGCTCGAATTCGCGAACCATAAGACCATGACCTGAGCTGAAGTTGGATGCTCAACCGATTGAGCCACCCAGGCACCTCTGTAGTGTATATTTTTCTATGACAGTTTAGGTTATGTCCCTGCCCTCTGTAATCCTTTAGTAGCAGCCACAGGGATAGCTATAAAATGTAAATCTGATCATGTTATTTGCTTCTCTGCTTATTCTGTGTCTATATTTATGCACCCGTTTTTATTCTGGTGGAAGAAAAATTAAACCTTTTTTTAAAGTATAATAATTTAAAAATTTTTTTTTTAAAAAAGGGCTATTTTACAAGCAAAATAAGCTTTTTCAGGAATAGCAGAGAATTGCAAACGGGGACAAGCAAACTGACGGCAAATCATAGGCAAGTCCAGGACAGAGGAGAGGCTTGCTTTTATAGGCAAAAGGAGGAAGCTAGAAGGGGCTGTTACCGCTTTCATTGGATGAATGTGGTGATTTCTCACTGGTTGGGCTGTTGATGGGCAGGAAGAAATTCTTCCTCCTGCTGAAGTATATAAAGTAAGTTTCTTCCTGTTGGAGAATGCAAGCTATGGCTTCTTATGGAGGGATGGTAGTGTGTGAAAGATCGCTCTTTAGGGCTTCCCAACTCTGGGTTTAATGACATTTATTTATTTTCACGAGTCAGCACAAATAATATTTCTAATTTTTTTTTTTTTTTTTTTTTTTTTTTACTGTTTTCAAGCTCCTAGGGTTTGAGTGGGACTTTCCTAGTCTCAGTGAAATGTGTTATTTATTTTTTTCATGAAGGATCAAAGTTCTTTATCAGAGATGAGAATGGATAATGTTGAGAAAGAAGCGACTAGCACAATCTTCTTAGCAAGCTGTCTTTTCTTTTTTGGCAAACAATTTTTTCTTTTTAAAATTTTAATTCCAATATAGTTAACATACAGTGCTATATTAGTTTCAGGTGTACAATACAGTGATTCAACAATTCCATACATTACTCTGTGCTCATCATAACAAGTGCAGTCCTTGATCTGTATTACCAAATTTCCGATTTCACCTACCCCCCTACTCTCCTCCCCTCTGGTAACATCAGTTTGTTCTCAATAGTTAAAAGCCTGTTTCTTGGGGCGTCTTGGTGGCTCAGTTGGTTAAGCCTGTAATTTGGGCTCAGGTCATGATCTCACAGTTCATCAATTTGAGCCCTGTGTCAGGCTCTGCTCTGAAAGATTCTCTGTCTCCCTCTCTTGCTGCCCCTCCCCTGCTCACATGCTCGCTTGTGCTCTCTCTCAAAAATAAATAAACATTTTTTTAAAAAGCCTATTTCTTGGCAAATTTGTTTTTTTTTTCTATTAAATATCTATCTACTTAAATGCTATTATGTCAACTCTTCTTGTTCTTGGTATTTGCCTGTTATAACTTTTCCCATCCCTTAATATTTGGGTGTCATTCTGTTTTTGAAATGTTTATTTATTTTTTTAAAGTGGTAAAAGGTAATGCTTTATTGATTCCAGCTTAGATAAATAGCTTTTTTTTTTAATTTTATAATAGTTTATTTTCAAATTGGTTTACATATAACACCCAGTGTTCATCCCAACATGTACCCTTTTTAATGCCCATCACCCCCTCTCCCCCCTCCCTCATCCCCCTCATCCTCAGTTTGTTCTTAGTCTTTGAGAGTCTCTTATGTTTTATCTCCCTCCCTCTCTGTGTCTTTTTTTTCTTTCCTCTCTTCCCCTCCCCCTGGTTTTTGCTTAGTCTCACCAAGACCACCTATTCATGGAAACATATGGTATCTGTCTTTTTCTGACTGACTTATTTCACTTAACATAATACCCTCCAGTTCCATCCATGTTGCTACACATGGCCAGATTTAATTATTTCTCATTGCCACGTAGTATTCCATTGTATATATATACCACATCTTCTTTCTCCATTCATCAGTTGATGGACACTTAGTCTCTTTCCATGATTTGGCTATTGTCAAAAGTGCTGCTATGAAAATCGGGGTACACATGCCCCTACGCATCAGCACTCCTGTATCTCTTGGGTAGATTACTAGCAGTGCTATTGCTGGGTCATAGGGTAGCTCAATTTTCATTTTTTTGAGGAACCTCCACACCGCTTTCTAGAGCAGCTGCACTAGTTTGCATTCCCACCAACAGTGTAGGAGGGTGCCTGCTCTCCACATCCTCGCCAGCATCTATAGTTTCCTGATTTATTCATTTTAGCCACTCTAACTGGTGTGAGGTGGTGTCTCAGTGTGGTTTTGATTTGTATTTCTCTGATGATGAGTGACTGAGCATCGTTTCACGTGTCTGTTGGCCATCTGGATGTCTTCTTTGGAGAAGTGTCTATTCATATCTTCCGCCCATTTCTTCACTGGATTATTTGTTTTTCGGGTGTGGAGTTTGGTAAGTTCTTTATAGATTTTAGATACTAGTCCTTTATCCGATATGTCATTTGCAATTATCCTTTCCGATTCCATTGGTTGTCTATTAGTTTTGTTGGTTGTTTCCTTTGCAGTGCAGAAGCTTTTTATCTTGATGAGACCCCAATAGTTCATTTTTGCTTTTAATTCCCTTTCCTTTTGGAGATATGTCATGTAGAAATTGGTGCAGCTCAGGTCGTAAAGGTTTTTTCCTGCTTCCTCCTCTAGGATTTTGATGGTTTCCTGTCTCATATTCAGGTCCTTTATCCATTTTGAGTTTATTTTTGTGAGTAAGTGGTGAAAGAAAGTGGTCTAGTTTCATTCTTCTGCATGTTGCTGTCCAGTTCTCCCAGCACCATTTGTTAAAGAGGCTGTCTTTTTTCCATTGGATACTCTTTCCTGCTTTGTCAAAGATTAGTTGGCCATAATCTTGTGGGTCCATTTCTGGGTTCTCTATTCTATTCCATTGGTCTATGTGTCTGTCTTGTGCCAATACCATGCTGTCTTGATTATTACCGCTTTGTAGTAGAAGTTAAAGTCTGGGATTGTGATGCTTCCCACTTTGGTTTTCTTCTTCAGTATTACTTTGGCTATTCGGGGTCTTTTGTGTTTCCATATAAATTTTAGGATTGTTTGCTCTAGCTTTGAGAAGAATGCTGGTGCAATTTTGATTGGGATTGCATTGAATGTGTCGATTGCTTTGGGTAATATTGCCATTTTAACAATATTTATTCTTCTGATCCATGAGCATGGGATGTTTTTCCATTTCCTTGTGTCTTCCTCAATTTCCTTCATAAGTTTTTTATAGTTTTCCACGTAAAGGTCTTTTACATCTTTGGTTAGGTTTATTCCTAGGTATTTGATGGTTTTTGGTGCAATTGTGAATGGGGTTCTGTACATTGATTTTGTATCCTGCAACTTTGCTGAATTCATGGATCAGTTCTAGTAGGCTTTTGGTGGATTCTGTTGGGTTTTCCATGTAAAGTATCATGTCGACTGCAAAAAGTGAAAGTTTGACTTCATCCTTGCCTATCCTGATGCCTTTTATTTTGCTTTGTTGTCTGATTGCTGATGCTAGGACCTCCAACACTATGTTAAATAGCAGGGGTGAGAGTGGACATCCCTGTCGTGTTCCTGATCTCAGGGGGAAGGCTCTCAGTTTTTCCCCATTGAGGATGATATGAGCTGTGGGCTTTTCATAAATGGCTTTTATGTTGCCTAAGTATGTTCCTTCTATCCCGACTTTCTCGAGAGTTTTTATTAAGAAGGATGCTGTATTTTGTCAAATGCTTTTTCTGCATCTATTGACAGGATCATATGGTTCTTTTTTTTTTTGTTAATGTGATGTATCACGTTGATTGATTTGCGAATGTTGAACCATCCCTGCAACCCAAGGATGAATCCTACTCGATCATGGTGAATAATTCTTTTTATATGCTGTTGGAAAATATTTGCTAATATCTTGTTAAGAATTTTTGCATCTATATTCATCAAGAATATTGGCCTGTAGTTCTCTTTTTTTGCTGGGTCTCTATCTGGTTTGGGAATCAAATGGATGCTGGCTTCATAGAATGAGTCCAGGAGTTTTCCTTCCATCTCAATTTTTTGGAACAGCTTGAGGAGGATAAGTATTAACTCTGTTTTAAATGTCTCGTAAAATTCCCCAGGGAAGTCATCTGGTCCTGGACTTTTATTTGCTGGGAGATTTTTGAACACTGATTCAATTTCTTCACTAGTTATGGGTCTGTTCAAGTTTTCTATTTCTTCCCATTTGACTTTTGGTAGCATGTGGCTGTTTAGGAATTTGTCTATTTCTTCCAGGTTGTTCAATTTGACGGTGTATAGTTTTTCATAATATTCTCTGATCATTGCTTGTATTTCTGAGGGATTGGTTGTAATTACTCCATTTTCGTTCGTGATTTTATCGATTTGGGTTCTTTCTCTTTTCTTTTTGAGGAGCCCTGGCTAGAGGTTTATTAATTTTGTTTATTTTTTTCAAAGAACCAGCTCTTGGTTTCATTGATCTGTTCCACATGATTCATTTGTGCCCTGATCTTTGTT
This sequence comes from Paguma larvata, assembly GCA_030068075.1. Lineage (NCBI taxonomy): Eukaryota > Metazoa > Chordata > Mammalia > Carnivora > Viverridae > Paguma > Paguma larvata. Next base: position 67,115,792 of record CM057837.1, read on the forward strand.
ATTTCTCTCTTTCTGCTGGATTTGGGTTGGCTTAGCTGTTCTGATTCTAGTTCCTTTAGGTGTGCTGTTAGAATTTGTGTTAGTAATTTTTCTTGTTTCTGGAGATGGGCCTGGATTGCAATGTATTTCCCTCTCAGGACTGCCTTTGCCGCATCCCGAAGCATTTGGATTGTTGTATTTTCATTTTCATTTGTTTCCATGTATTTTTAAATTTCTTCTCTGATTGCTTGGTTGACCCATTCATCTTTTAGTAGGTTGTTCTTTAGCCTCCATGTGTGTGGGGGTTTCCAAGACTTTTTCCTGTGGTTTATTTCAAGTTTCAAAGCATTGTGGTCTGAAAGTGTGCATGGTATGATCTCAATTTTTTATATTTATTCAGCGCTTCCTTGTGCCCCAAAATATGGTCTATCTTGGAAAATGTACCGTGTGCATTTGAGAAGAACGTAAATTCCTTTGCTTCTGGATGAAGGGCCCTGAAGATGTCTCTCAGGCCCATCTTTTCCAATGTGTCATTCAGGGCCATTGTTTCTACGGTGATTCTCTGTTTTGTGGATCTATCCAGTGCTGTGAGTGGGGTATTAAGGTCCCCTGCAATTAGCACATTTTTATTGATAGGATTGCTTACGTTTGTAATTAGTTGCTTTACAAATTTGGGTGCCCCTGAATTCGGCGCGTAGATATTTATAATTGTTAGCTCTTCCTGCTGGATAGTCCCTTTGATTATTATATAATGCCATTCATCATATCTTACTACATCTTTATTTTAAAGTCTAGTTTGTCCGATATAAGTGTGGCTACTCCAGCTTTCTTCTAAGTTCCTGTAGCATGGTAGATAGTTCTCCATCTCCTCACTTTCAATCTGAAGGTGTCCTCAGGTTTAAAATGAGTCTCTTGAAGACAGCAGATACATGGGTCTTGTTTTTTAATCCATTCCGTTACCCTGTGTCTTTTAATTGGAGCGTTTAGTCCATTTACATTCAGCGTTAATATTGAAAAATATGGGTTTAGAGTCACTGTGTTATCTGTAGGTGTCATGCTTGTAAGGATGTCTCTGGTGCTCTGTGTTCCTTGCGACCTTTCCTTCATAGAGTCACCCTCAGGATCTCTTGTAAGATTGGTTTATTTGTGATGTATTCCTTCAGTTTTTGTTTGTTTGTGAAGACCTTTATCTCTCCATTCATTCTGAATGACAGGCTTGATGGGTAAAGGATTCTTGGCTGCATATCCTTTCTGTTCATCACATTGAAGATTTCCTGCCATTCCTTTCTAGCTTGCCAAGTTTCTGTAGATAAGTCTGCTGCTGCCTAATGTGTCTGCCTTTGTAAGTCAAGACCCGTTTATCCCTAGCTGCTTTCAGAATTCTCTCTTTGTCTTTGTATTTTCCCAGCTTCACTATGATGTGTTGTGCTTAAGGTCTATTCGGGTTACGTCTGAGGGGAGTTCTCCGTGCCTCTTGGACTTCAATGCCCATTTTCTTCTTCACGTTGGGGAAGTTCTCAGCGATGATTTGTTCAAGTATCCCTTCGACTCCTTTTTCTCTTCTTCCCCTGGAATTCCTATAATACGGATATTATTCCATTTGATCGCATCGCTCAGCTCTTGAATTCTCTTTTCCTGTTCCTGAATCAGTTTCTTTCTCTTTTTCTCTGCTTCCTCCTTTTCCATAATTTTATCTTCTTTTTTTTAAATTTTTTTTAACATTTATTTATTCTTAAGAAACATAGAGACAGAGCGTGAGCAGGAGAAGGGCAGAGAGAAAGGGAGATACAGAATCTGAAGCAGGCTCTAGCCTCTGATGAGCCATCAGCACAGAGCCTGACATGGGGCTCAAACTCACAGACCGTGAGATCATGACCTGAGCCGAAGTCAGCCACTTAACCAACTGAGCCACCCAGATGCCCCCATAATTTTATCTTCTAATTCACCTATTCTCTCTTCTGCCTCTTCAATCTACGCTGTGGCTGCCTCCAATTTGTTTTGCACTTCATTTAAAGCATTTTTTAATCCTTCCTGACTGCTTTTTAGGACCTTGATCTCTGCCTCCAAGGTCCCCCTCCTTTCTTCTATGCTTTTTTCAAGCCCAGCGAGTATTTTTATGTTTATCATTCTATATTCTTGTTCTGTTACGTTTCTTATCTCTGCTTTCATCATTTCTTGTGCTGTCACTATTCCCTGTACATTCTTTTGAGGGGAGTTCTTCCATTTCGTCATTTTGGCTAGGTGTGTATTGGTTTATTTCCTAGTTCTCCCTGGAAAGGAAAAGGGTCAGACCGACAAATAGGAAACACAAACTCACAACTGTACTGACCAATAATACAGACAAACAAATCAGAACATAAAAAAAAATTAATGAACAACACTCTGGAGGCATGGGACTGATGTACCAGCTACACATTAATGATACGGTGTGCACTCTGATGATGGCAGAGCATACATCGAGTAGTGACAGGTGTGGGGAGAAGAAGAAATTGAACTTTGACCAGGTAGAGAGATTAGAAGACTTGGTCCAGCAAGAGAGAAATCTGAATAAGGAAGGTGCGAGGAAAGAGAAATGAAGTTAGATGTTGCCCAGATGCACTATGTGGCCTGACTGTTCCATAGTGAGAGATAGGAAATTAAAGAGGGAGGTGTAGAATATGCATTGAGAGAGTGTGTTAAATGTCTGTTTAAGCAAGCCAAAACCCCCAGGTGACTGGTTTAGAGGTGGGGAGAGATAGGAAGGAGAAGAGGGAGAATATATCTAAAACTGAAGAATTGACCTGGAATTAATCCAGGCAATGCTGCAGTATTCATGTCTCCATGGCAATCACTCCTCCAGAAGGGTGTCTCCAGTATGAGGAGGGGTGTGGCCTGGTGGTGGTGGGTCCCACCTCTACCGCTGGGGGGTGGAGTCCTAGGGTTTGGCTTTGTGGGAATGTGAGACCACAATGGCGCCCTCCCAGCCCCCTCTTCACAGGCCCAGAGTCTCAGATCACTCCTCAGTTTCCATCCTCAACTCTGTCCAGGTTGCCGGCACAGTTCAATTTGCTGGGCGGTCACGTGCCCCACACTCATCTGAGTTCCTGTAACTCGCTCAACCACTGCACCTTACATACATCGAGTCTCTGACTCAGCACTGGCGTGACCACAATGGCGTCCCCCCAGCCTCCTCTTCATGGACCCGGAGTCTCAGAACACTCCTCTGTTTCCGTCCTCCACTCGGTCTGGGTTGCAGGTGCAGTAGGATCTGCTGGGTGGTTGTGCGCCCCTTGCACTCCCAGTTTTCCCTATGTCAATTGTGTCCCTGACTCAGCACAGATCCAGTGATGGCGCGGTGCCTCTCCGTGTCACAAGCTGGGACAGCGTCACTGGCTCCAGAGTGAAGAAAGCTCGCCAGCTCTTCCGTGAGCAACGGACCTTCTCTCCAAAAGCCTTGTGGATAGGGACTGGATGATAAGCTCCCTCTCCATCCCAGTCTGAGGTGCTTTCCCCGCTGCTCTTTCTCTTCCCCTTGCCTTTTGTCGGAAGGGGCCCAGGGCCCGGGGCCCGCTCCCCGCAGTCCGCACCTCCGCGGCTCTCTTTCTTTCTCCCAGATTGCACTCACTCAGTCTCCCAGGATTTTCTGGATTTTGCATTCTCTTCCCCATAGCCTCCAACTCCTCTTCCTGTAGATCTCTGGTATTGAGAGTCCCTTGGTTTCAGTCCTTCTTAGTTTGAAAGACACCGGAGAGCACCAGTTCCCCCTACTCCTCTGCCATGTTGGCCCCTCCCATCTCTAACTCTGCTTTAAATTTTTGGTAGAATTCCCCTCAGCAACCATCTGGCCCAGGGCTCTTATTTGTTGGGAGATTTTTGATAACCGAGATTTCTTTGCTGGTTATGGGTTCATTCCAATTTTCTATTTCTTCCCATTTGAGTTTTAGTAGTGTGTGAGTGTCTATGAATTTGTCCATTTCTTCCAGATTGTCCAGTTTGTTGGCATATAATTTTCATAGTATTCTCTTAAAATTGTTTGTATGTCTCGTTTTGGTTGTGATCTCTCCTCTTTCATTTGTGATTGTATCTATTTGGGTCAACTCTCTTTTCTTTTTGAGAAGTCTGGCTAGGGGCTTATCAGTTTAGCTTATTGTTTCAAAAAATCAGCTCTTAGTTTCATTGATCTGTTCTACTGCTTTGGGTGGGCATCTATATAATTTATTTCTGTTCTAATCTTTATTTCCCTTCTTCTGCTGGCTTTGGGCTATATTTGCTGCTCCTTTTCTAGCTCTTTAAGGTGTAAGGTTAGGTTGTATATTTGGGCCTTTCTTGCTTCTTGAGATAGGCCTGAATTGCTATGTATTTTCCCCTTAGGACTGCCTTTGCTGCATCCCAAATGATTGGACTGTTGTGTTTCATTTTCATTTGCTTCCATATATTTTTTAATTTCTTGGTTAATTTAATTTCCTGGTTGACCCATTGATTCTTTGGTGGGATGTTCTTTAACCCCCATGTACTTGGGGGTTTTCCAAATTTTTTCTTATGGTTGATTTCAAGTTTCATAGCATTGTGATCTGAAAATATGCAAGGTATGATCTCAGTCTTTTTGTACATGTTGAGGGCTGTTTTGTGACCAGTATGTGAGTGATCTATTTTAGAGAATGTTCCATGTGCACTCAAGAATAATGTGTATTATGCTGCTGCAGGATGAAATGTTCTGAATATATCTATTAAGTCCATCTGGTCCAATGAGTCATTCATAGCCATTGTTTCCTTGTTTGATTTTCTGCCTAGATTTTCTGTCCATTGCTGAGGGTGTAGTATTAAAGTCCCCTACAATTATGGCATTATTATACAAAAGTTTGCTATGTTTGTGATTAACTGATTTATGTATTTGGGTGTTTCCATGTTGGAGGCATAAATATTTACAATTGTTAGCACTTCTTGATGGATAGACCCCTTAATTATGATATAATTCCCTTCTTCATCTGTTGTTAGTCTTTGTTTTAAAATGTAGTTTGTCTGATAGAAGTATGGCCAGTCCGGCTTTCTTTTGACATCCGTCAGCATGACAGATGGTTCTCCATCCCCTCACTTTCAATGCTCAGGTGGCTTCTGGTTTAAAATGAGTCTCTGGTAGGCAGTATATAGATGGATCTTATTTTTTTTTTATCCCTTCTGATACTCTATGTCTTTTGATTGGGTATTTAGTCCATTTACACTCAGAGTGATCATTGAAAGGTGTGAATTTAGTGCCATTGTGTTATCTGTAGATTTCATGTTTGTTGTGATGTGTTTGGTCTTTTGTAGTCTTTGCTGGTTTCCACTCACAGAGTCCCCCTAGAATCTCTTGCAGGGCTGGTTTAATGGTCATGAACTCCTTTAGTTTTTGTCTGAGAAAGTCTTTATCTCTCTTATTCTAAAAACAGCCTTGCTTGGATAAAGGATTCTTGGCTGTATATTTTTCCTATTAAGCACATTGAATATTTCCTGCCATGCCCTTCTGGCCTGCCAAGTTTCAGTGGATAGGTCTGCTACTAACTTTATGGGCCTATGCTTGTAGGATAAGGCCGATTTGTCCCTAGCCGCTTTCAGAATTCTCTCTTTATGTTTGTATTTTGCCAGTTTCACTATGATATGTCATGGTGTTGGCCTGTTTTTGTTGATTTTGAAGGGAGTTCTCTGTGCCTCTCGGACTTGATGCCTGTTTCCTTCCCCAGGTTAGAGAAATTCTCAGCTGTAATTTGTTCAGATAAACCTTCTGCCCCTTTCTCTCTCTCCTTACTCTGAAACTCCTATGATACAGATTCATGGAATCCCTTATCTAATTCTCCCCTCATGATCTAGTAATTTCTTTTCTTTCTTTTTTTCAGCTTCATTATTTTCTATAATTTTACCTTCTATTTCACCTATTCTCTCCTCTACTTCTTCCATCCTCACTGTCACTGTATCTAGTTTATTTTGCATCTCAGTTATAGCATTTTTTAATTCATCATGACTGGTTCTTAGGTCTTTGATCTCTGCAGCAAGAGATTCTGGTGTCTTCTATGGTTTTTTTTCAAGCCCAGCTATTAGTCTTATGACTGTTATTCTAAATTCTTGTTCAGATATATTGTTTATATCTGTTTTGAGCAATTCTCTGGCTATGATTTCTACCTGAATTTTCTTCTGAGGAGAATTCCTCTGTTTTGTCATTTTGGCTAGTTTCTGCTTTTTGTGTGTTTTAATAGCTTGTTATTACTGTACCTGTGAGTACTAGTATATTAAAAAGGCATCATACACTGTCCTGGCTTGGCACTTTAGGAGGTGTTTTTGGTGTACACTGCATGCACTCTGTTGTGTTTTGGCTGCTCTATCCCACTGGTCAGTCCTCTGCAAAGCTCCTCCTTGCTTGTAGTGGTGGAGTGTTTGGACCGTCAACCAAGGTGTGCTTTGATTTGTTTTGTTGAAATAACCCTGAAAAAAAGGAAAGGGGGAGGTAGCCTGATCCCATATAAAGAGAAAAATGAAAGGGAGTAATGGAGACCAAACAGGGAATCAAAAAACTATAAAGCTAAATCCAGAGAAAGAGAAAGGAAAATAAAGAAGAAGAAGAAATAGAAAATGTGTAAAAAGAATAGAATAAAAATGCTTGATTGAACAAATATATATATTTATAAAGAAGTGACCAAAACCAAATCAGAAACTATGAGCCTGATTCAAAAAGAAGAAAGAAGAGGGTAGAAAGTAGAAAGAAAGAAAAGGAAAAGGAAAGAAAAAGGAAAATAATTTTAAAAAACCAGTTGTCTGTTGGTGCCTGGGACTGGTGGCTGTGTTGATCTAGAGGAGAGGCCTCCTGCATTGGCTCAGAGTCAGTCTTGTTCCAGTAGATAAGCAGTTGCCAGGCACGGAGGGGTGCAGTTTGATGTAAGTGGGTCCTGTCTCCACTAGAGACAGCTGTCCTGCTCTCTGAAGTCCCACCATGTTGGTGTTGGGGAGAAAAAATGGCGACACTCAATCTCTCCTCCCCCCTAGACCAGGGTTTGCTGTTTAGGCAGCCCTCACAGAATAGCACAAGTGGTCACCTTGCCCTGCGCCACAGTCTAGAGGCTTCTAGGTGCTAAGCTAGGATTCAAAACCCAATGTCTTAAGGATCCTGCATCCCATGGATCCTGCTCTGGAGTTGTGCCATTCCACCCTGGCTGGCGCCTGCAGAGTCTTTTGTCTTTGGGGAGGCAATAAACCCTCTTCCCAAAGTACTCTGGGAAGGGTACTCTTCTCTCCCAGTGCACCCCTGAGATTGCTACAGCGCTCAGGCCCGACTCCTTCCTCCCCAGGAGCATGCACCACAGCTTTGCTCTGGACAAAGTCACCCACATTTGAAACCTCCAACTTTCAGCTCCTAAGCTGTTTGCAAAATAGAAACCGGCACTCTCCCCATTTCTTATTCTCCACTCCATGGTCTGGAGACGTTTTTCTCTTGTGCTAACTTGATACTGGCTTTTTGAAGACTTCTTTCTCTTTTTGTCTCTGGACAGAAAGGGTTTCCTCCCCTCCGTGCCTTCGCCCTTTTATCTCCCCCATTCACATACATGTACCTCGATCCTGCCAAGCTTTCTCCCTCCAACTGTAGAGACCCTTCTGCCACCCCAAAGATTGACTTCCTGGGTGTTGCAAGTGATCTGACCTCAGTACAGCTGTGTTTGAGGGACAGGAAAAATCCCGGTCCCCCTACATCTCTTCCATCTTAACTCCACCCCATACTCCTTTTTCTAACAAAGTTAGAAAGTTAGTTTATTTGTTTTTAGCATTTCTGGCCTCCACTGAAACAAAGCAAGAACTTTGATCATCTTGCCATATATACATATATCAGATCATTATACTATACATCTAAAACTAATATGCTGTATGTCCATTAAAAAATTTTTTTTACTGTTTATTTATTTTTGTGAGAGAGAGAGAGACAGAGTACAAGCAGAGGAGGGTCAGAGAGAGGGAGAAACAGAATCCGAAGCTGTCTCCAGGCTCTGAACTGTCAGCACAGAGCCCGATGCTGGGCTCGAACTCACGAACTGTGAGATCATGACCTGAGCCGAAGTCGATCACTTAGCCGACTGAGCCATCCAGGCGCCCCTATATGTCCATTTTTAAAAATAGGGGGATAAAAGGAGAACGAAGATATGAGACATGTTGTGTGAGGTTAAAATCCATGGAATTTGATGACTGATTTGATGAGAGTGATGGTTGGACACTTAATTGACTGGGCCACCCAGGTACACCAATTTTGCCTTCATATATTTACATCATATATTTATATATGTTCTTTTCTTATTTATCATATATAAGAGATAGTCATGTATGTATAGTTGACATATACTGAATATATTATAGCTCTTATTTTTTTCCTTCAGTACTTTAAAGATATATCATTATCATCTGGCATTTGTTACTTGTGAGCAATCTGTTGTAAGTCTGATTTTTACTCCATAATGTGTGGAATGTCTTTTCTAATAGCTTTTAACAATTCTCTTTTTATATTTGCTTATCGGCAGTTTCTCTGAAGTGGTTTTTCATTTTTGTTTTGTCCCTCAGTTGATATACTTTTCAACATGAAGACTGTTATCTTTCCTCAATTCTTAAAAAAAAATAATTATTACTTTCAATATTGCCTCCTTCCATTCTCTTTCTAAACCTTCCACTGGACATATATTGCAGCATCTTAATCCAGTTTTCATGTTCCTAACTACTCTTCACATTCCCAATGCCTAAATTTAGCTCTAATTGAGGTGATTTTCTTAGTTCTATCATTCTGTTCATTACAGTTCTCTTTCACTCTGTGTGCAGTTTACTGTATCAACTGACAGATTTCAAGTGCTATTCATTTCCAAGATTTTAAACTGGATCTTTTCCTGTCTGTTCTTAAAATCTGTACCTGTTTTGTTTTAAAACCCAGTAATTTTAATGGATGCTATCTTATCACTTAATTCTTTGAATATTTAATAAGCTTAAAAAACTTACTGAGGAATAATTTATATACAATAACATTTCAAGTATATACAGCACAATGAGATTTGAGAAATATATTCATCATATTAAGCACCATTCCCTTCCAGATTTATAACATTTCTGTCTCTCTACAATATACCCTCATTCTGCTTTACGGTTGAAGTCGCCCATTCCCCATGCCAGGAAACCACTGATCAGATTTCTATCACTATAAATTAGTTTTTTTTTTTTTTAAGTTTATTTATTTTGAGAGAGACAGAGACATTGTGAGTGGGAGAGAGGCCAGAGAGAAGAGAGAGAATTCCAAGCAGGCTCTGTACTGACAGCACAGAGCCCAACACAGGGCTTGAACTCACAAACTGTGAGATCATGACCTGAGCCGAAACCAAGAGTCAGATGCTTAACTAACTGAGCCAGCCAGGTGCCCCTAGAACTTTGTATAAATAGATCATGCAGCATGTACTTTTCTGTGTTTAGCGTCCTTCACTCAGCAGAATTTTTTGAGGTTCATCTCATTGTATGTGTTAGTGTTCATTACATTACATTGCTGAGAAGAATTTCATTGGAAGAATATGCTACATTTATCCATTCTCCTTTTGAGGAACATTTGCATTATTTATTATAAGTAAATATGATATGAACATTTATGTATAAGTCTTTTTCTGGACATATAATTTTATTTCTTTCAGATAAATATATTGCAGTAGAGTTGCTGGATCTTAAGAGGAGTATAATGTTTAATGTTAAACTATTTTGCAGAGTGTGTATGTGTGTATATATATATACGTATACACAACATACACACACATACATATACATGCACATACATACACATATATACATACAATTTAGCACTGCCACCAAAAATGTGTGAACATTAAATTTTGCTCCACATCCTGGCTAAAACTAGGTATTTAATTTTAGTTTTGGCAGTTTTATCGAGTGCGAAGTGGTGTATCATGACAGTTTTATGCTGGAATTTCTCTGATGATTAATGATACTAAACATCTTTCTATATGCTACTTGATCATTATCTTTCATATATCTTTTGCCCATTTTTAAAAACTGGTTTGTCTTCTTAATATGGAATTGTAAGTTTTTGATACAAGTCCTTTGTCAGATATATGTAGTAGTGCAAATATTTCCTCCCTATCTGTGCCTGTCCTTTCATTCTCTTGATGGTATATTTGGAAGTACAAAAGATTTTTAAGTTTAATGGAGTCAAATTTATCCATTTTTTTAGGTTTGTACTTTTGGTAGGCATGTATCTACGTATTGTGTCTTGCAGGTTTTCTCACATTTTTTTCTAAAAAAGTGACAGTTTTTGCTCTTATATTTAAATTTGTAATTAATTTTGAGTAAATTTTCTGTATGATGTGAGTTGCGTCTAACTTCATCTTTTTGCATATGGATATCTAATTGTCTCAGCAACAATTATAGGGGAAAAATACTCTTTTCCTATTAAATTGCTGTGGTACCTTTGTCAAAAATCAATGGACTCTAAATGTAAGGGTTTATTTCCGGATTATCAGTTCGGTCCCACTGATCATTATGCCTATCCTTATGTCAATACCACACTACTCTCATTATAGCGCCATTTTATTAAGTTTTGAAATATGATAGTGCAAGTCCTCGAATTTTCTTCTGCTTCAAAATTGTTTAGACTAATCTTACTCCTTTACAATTCCATGTTAATCTTAGTATCAGCTTAATCAGTTTCTACAAAAACTCACAGGGATTTTGATAGGGAATCCATTGTATGTATACATCATATACATCAATTTGGAGAGAACGTGGTCTTAATATTCAGTGTTCCAATCTATGCACATGAATTTTATGTATGTATGTATGTATTTTGTATCATTTTCTCAGCAATGTTTTGAAATTTTCAATGTACAAGTTTATGTTTCTTTCATTAAGTTTATCCTTTTTGCTCTATTGTGAATTGAATTTATTTTTTACTTTCATTTTCAGATTGTCCATGTGCTAATGTGTAGAAATACAGTAGATTTTTAAACTTAGATACAATTTATATTCCATTAAATTCAGCCTTTCAAAGTGTGCAAGTTAGTAGTTTGGGGTATACTTCCAATGGTCTGTAGTATATTCACAGTTGTGCAACCTTATCTTAGAACATTTCATTACCCCCAAAACAAATCCTGTCTCCATTAGCAATCACTCTCCATTTCTCTCTCCACCCAGTCTATGGCCACAACTAACCTACTTTCTCTGTCTCTGGATTTGCTCTTCTGGACCCTTCATAGAAGTGGAATCATATAATACGTAGCCTTTTGTGTCTGGCTCCTTTCACTGAGCCTGTTTTCAAGGTTCATCCACAGTGTCGCATATATTAGTACTTTTTTCCTTTCTATGGCTGGATAATATTCTATTATGTAAATATGCCACATTTATAATTGATTTTTGTAAATTGATCTCATATACTGTGACCTTCCTGAGTTTATATCTTTGTTCTAGCAGAGTTGAGAGCAGGGGTCGGAGGGTGTGTGAACGCTAGGATTTTCTACATCATTTCATTTGTGAATGGAGATTGTTTTATTTAGTCCTTTCCAACGTAGATGCCTTTCATTTCTGTATGTTGTTTTAGTGCACTGACTAGAACCTCCAGAACAATGCTGAATAAAAGTGGCAAGTGGAACTGGGTATTTACCCAAAGAATATGAAAACACTAATTCAAAAAGATAATATGCACCCGTATGTTTACTGCAGCATTAATTATAATAGCCAAGATATTGAAGCAACCCATGTGTCCATCAATAGATGGATAAAGATGTGATATATATATATATATATATATATACCTCCAACACACACACAATGAAATATTACTTAGCCATAAAAAAAGAATGAAATTTTGCCATTTTCGAGAATATGGATGGTTCTAGAGAGTATAATGCTAAGGGAAATAAGTCAGAGAAAGACACATACCATATGATTTCACTCATATGTGGAATTTAAGTAAACAAAGAAAAAAGACAAACCAAGAAAAAGATTCTTAACTACAGAGAACAAATTGATGGTTACCAGAGAGGAGGTGGGCAGGAAGGTGGGTGAAATAGGTGAAGGAGATTAAGAGTACACTTATGATGGGGCACCTGGATGGCTCAGCTGATTGAGCATCCAACTTCGGCTCAGGTCATGATCTCACAGTCCACGAGTTTGAGCCCCACATCAAGCTCTGTGCTGATAGCTCCAAGGCTGAAGCCTGCTTCGGATTCTGTGTCTGCCTCTCTCTGCCCCTCCCCCACTCACGCTCTGGCTCTCTCTCAAAAATAAACAAACATCAAAAAAAATTTTAAAAACAGAGTGCACTTAAGATGAACACTGAATAATGTACAGAATTGTTGAATCACTATATACCGGAAACTAATATAACATTGTGTTAACTATACTGAAATAAAATAAAAATTAAATTAAATTAAAAAGTGGTGTATGGATATCCTTACCTTGTTCCTAATCCTAAGAGGAAAATATTCAGTCTTTTCCCATAACATACAATGTTAGTTAAGTTTTTCTTAGATGCCCTTTGTCAGGTTGATGAAGCTCGTTTTCATTTCTAGGTTTTGGGGAGTTTTTATCATGAATGGACTGATTTTCTCAATACTGTTTCTGTGCCTACTGAGATAATGTCATTTCTGTCCTTTATTCCATTACTATGATATATTAAATTTATTTTCTAATGTTAACAAGTTGTGCATTCCTGGAATAAATCTCACTTAGGCAAATAATCCCTTTATGGTGCTAGAGTTGGTTTGCTAATAATTTAAAGTTCTTGTGTCTAATTTTAAGTAGGGTATTAATTTGTAGTTTTCTCTTCTTGTGATGTCTTTGTCTGATTTTGGTATCAGGGTAATAATGGCCTCATAGAATGCATTATTCCCTCTTTTCTGAAAGATTGGTATTATTTCTTCTTTAAATGTATAAATGTATATAGAAATACAATTGGTTTTTTATATTGATCTTGTATCTTGTGGCCTTGTTAAACACCATTAGTTCTTTTTCATTGTTGTTTATTTTAGAGAAACAGAGAGCACAATGGGGGAGAGGGGCAGAAGGAGAGAGAGAGCGAATCTTAAGCAGGCTCCATGCTCAATGCGGAGCCCAATGTGGGGCTTGATCCCATGGCCCTAGGATTATGACCTGAGCTGAAATCAAGAGGCAGATGCTCAACCAATTAAGCCACCTAGGTGGCTCTAAACTCTATTAGTTCTAATAGTCAAGGGTTTTTGTTTGTTTTGTAGATTCTATAGAATTTTTTGCATACAGAATTCTTTTCTTGTGATAACTTAGTCTGGCTTTGGTAGCGGGGTAATATTGGCTTCATATGCTGAGTTAGGAAGTGTTCCTCTATTTTTCTGAAAGAGTTTATGATAGTTACTATTTATTCTTTTAAATATTTGGTAGAATCTGCCAGTGAAGCCATTTTTGCCCGTTTTTTCTTTGTAGGAAGATATTTAATTACTAATTTAATTTCTTTAATTATTATAGATCTATATGGATTTTTAAAAATCCTTTTGGCAATTGTGTCTTTCTAGAAATTTGTCAGTTATATCTAAATTATCTAACTTCTTGGCATAAAGTTGCTTATTACATTCTCTTAACCTTTTTGTTTCTGAAGGATCAATAATTATGTCCCCCTCATTCACTTCTAATCTTGATCATTTGTGTCTTTTTTCTTGGGCAGACTAAAGACTTGTCAATTTTGTTGAATTTTTTCAAAGAACCAACCTTTGACTTCACTTATTTTTCTCTATTGTTTTTGTTTTCTATTTCATTAATTTCTACTCTCAACTGTATTATTTCTTTCCTTCTGCCTGCTTATGATTTAGTTTACTCTTTTTTAGTCTCTAAAGGTATATTATTGATTTGAGACCCCCTTTTTTTCTGTAGACTTTTTCTTTGTTTAAAATTATACATTGTATTAGTTTCAGGCATAATGATTCAGTATTTCTATATATTGTGAAATGATATACTATGAAATGTATATATGTGAAATGATACCTTACGATAGATTAAGTCTAGTTAATATATGTCACCATATATAGTTACATAATTCCTTTTCTTGAACTTTTAGGTTCTCTCTTCGACTTTCAAATATGCAACACAGTATTATTAACTATAGTCTCCATGCTGTATATTACATGTACATAACTGGAGGTTTTAAATTTTTGACTCCCTTTACCTATTTTGCCTACCCCCAACTCCCACTTCTGGCAACCACCAATTTTCTCTGTGTCTAAGCTTGATTTTTTCCCCCACAGTGTTTAAAGCTATTAATTTTCCTCTAAACACCACTTGACCTAGTTCTACAAATTTTGATATTTTGTTTTTCCCTTTTCATCAATTCGAAATATTTTCTAATTTCCCTTTTAAATTTCTTCTTCAACCCATCAGTTAATTAAAGGAAAACTGTTTAATTTCCAAATCTTTGGAGATATCCCAAATTTCTAGGTTGTTGATTTCTAACTTAATTCCAGCCTGGTTGGAGAACATACCTTGTATGGTTTCAGCCTTTGTAGAGTTATGAGACTTGTTTTAGGTACAAAAGAGTATATATTCTGCTGTCTTTGAGTGGACTGTTAGGTCAAGTTAAGTGTTATTCAACTCTTCGATATGTTTGCTAGTTCTTTTTAAAAAAAATTTTCATGCTTATTTATTTTTGAGAGAGAGAGACAGAGCATGAGTGGGGAAGGGGCAGAGAGAGAGAGGGAGACACAGACTCTGAAGCAGGCTCCAGGCTCTGAGATGTCAGCACAGAGCCTAATGCAGGGCTCAAACTCATGAGCAGTGAGATCATGACCTGAGCTGAAGTTGGATGCTCAACCAACTGAGCCACCCAAGCGCCCCTAAAAACTTTTTTTTAATTTATTTTTGAGAGAGACAGAGCATGAGTAGGGGAGGGGCAGAGAGAGAGGGAAGGCACAGAATCCAAAACAGGCTCCAGGCTCTGAACTGTCAACACAGAGCCCGATGGGGGCTCAAACTCATGAACTGTGAGATCATGACCTGAGCCAAAGTCGGATGCTTAACCGACCTGAGCCACCCACGTGCCTCAGGACTGATGTTCTTATAAGAAGAAGAGATGCCAGAGATCTCTCCAACTGTGTGCATGCCCAGAAGAAAGGCCATATGAGGACACAGTATTCTAGAAAGAGAAGCCTCGTCAGAAATTAACTCAGATGGCACCTTGCTTTTGGAATTCCAGCCTCCAGAACTGTGAGAAAATAAATGTCTGTTTTTTAAGCCACATGTGGTATCTTGTTATAGCAACTTGAGCTAAGACAAACTGCCTCTTTTATTGCTAGGAAATAGTCCTCTTTCCTAGGGCAAATTCGGTGTATTCAAGTTTATTTTGTCTCATGTTAATATAACCATGTCAGCCTGCTGTGTTCATAGTATATCTTTCTCTATTCTCTAAATTTCAACCTCCTGTGCTTTATATTTACAGTGCATTTCTTCCATAGAGTATATAGTTGAGTTTTGCTTTTTTAATCCATTCTGACAATCTCTGCATTTTAACTGGAGTGTTTAATCCATTTATATTTGTTTTAATTGTTGTCATAGTTGAGTTGAAATCTACATTTTGCTATTTCTTTTCCAATTGTTCCTTCTGTTTTTTGATCCTCTCTTGTTCCTCTCTTTTTTCTTTTTCCTGACTTATTTGATTAAGAAACCAAATATTTCTTAGTTTCCCATTTTATTTCCCCAATTGGCATCATAACTTATTCTTCTTATAATTTTTTAATGCCTGCTCTAGAGCTAATATGCATTCATAACATATTGAAGTCTAGTTAGAGTCAATATTTTACCACTTCATACCTTCTTTTTCACACTTCCCATTTCTCTCTTGATACCAGACACTTTACAAATACAACAGCCTTATAACAGAATAATTCCATTTACAACCTCCCATCCTTTGAACTGTATTTGTCTCATCTTTTACTTCTGCAGGTTTACACCCCATCTTGCATAAAGATAAATCACCAAAAAATACAGACTTTTATATTTACCCACTTATTTATAATTTCTGGTGCTCTTTATCTCACCCTGACCTGCATATTCCAACTGCTTCATCTTCTATGAACTCTGATCTCTGTTCCTTAGCCCAATGGGACCCCCATGGCTTGTTTGGACTCTGGCTTACAAATTCATAGTCAGAAAATTATCCCCAGTCAGGAACCAGGGTAAACAAGCGGTCACCTTATGAGTTTACTTTCTCAAGGACTATAGATATATGCTGCCTGCTATTCAATGCCTCAGAGACATCGAGCATGGAGTTTCAAAGCCAGAACAGAATAAGGAAAGCATCAACCTGGGAGGGCAGCCTGGTATATGAAATTGGAACCCAAGCAGAGTAATGAGGGTATCTGTGTAGGAAGATGGTCTGTTGTATGGAAGGAGACCAAGAGGAATGAAAAGAACATCTAAGCAATTTTCCTGACCCTGAGCAGTGCAAAAGGGTGTTCTAGTTATACTTGGCAGTTTACGAAATTACTCCCAAACTTACTGACTTAAAATAGCAATTATCATGTGTTATCTCTCCAGGTTTATATAGGTCAGGAATTTTTAATCACGGCATGAATGGCTTATCTCTTCTCCACAATATCTGAGGTAAAGCCCTTAAAAACATCTTGGAAAACTTGAAGGCTTGGACCTGAATTCATCTGAATGCCCATTCAGTCAAATGACAGCTGACGCTGGCTTTTAGCTGGGCACTTCAGTTCATTTCCACCCGGGTTCTTCCATGTGGTCTGTACTTCATCACAATATGGTGGCTGCATTCTAAGGTCAAGTATCCAGAGAGAAAGAAACAGAGGCAGGCAGAAGCTGTGTTACCTTTTAACCTAGAAGTTCATGCAGCATCACATTCACTGCATGCTAATGATTGAGGCAAATGACCCATTCAGGTTCAAGAGGACCAGTATGAAGGGAATTCTACTGGCTAAAGCTGGAATAATATGAACTTCAAAATAAATGATAATGATGTATTATAACTCACTGAATAAAACAGGAATCATGAGTATACACTGATGTACATAAACTCATAAATTGAAAGACTGATGAGAAATAGGAAAGTAGCTACATAATTTCAAAGTTAACTTCCCACAAAATATTTTTGTTACTATTTAATATTTATTTTTGAGAGAGAGAATATGAGCAGGGGAAGGAGCAGGGAGAGAGAGGGAGACAGAGGATCAGAGGCAGTTCTGCAGAGCTCAAACTCACAAACTGTGAGATCATCACCTGAGCCAAAGTCAGACGCTTAACCAGACTGAGCCACCCAGGCGCCCCTTCCACAAAATACTGTTAAACAAAGGAAAAAAAGGTATAAAACAACACCTTACTTAAGTGATCAAAGTGAACATCATCAACAATGGGACAAATGGAACCATGTGCCACCAAATAGGATGCAAGGAGAAAAAAAAGCTCATATCTGTGATATCACAGATTGAGGAACTATGCCAGATGGAGACTAAAGAGACATAACAATGTTAACTTTTGCTATAAAGGATATTATTGGGGCCACCAGTGAAATTTTAATGGAGTCTAGAGGTTAGATGTAGATGCAATATATCAGTATTAGTTTCTGGAATTTGATGCTTATGCTCTGGTCATGTAATGTCCTTGTTTGAAGGAAATATACACACAAATATTTGGACAAGGGGGTATCATGTCAGTAACTTACTCTCAAATTGTTCATGAAAAATAGTTCTTTGTGCTGTATTTGTAACTTTCCTATAAATCTGAGGTTGTTTCAAGTTTTTAAGAAAATACTAGCATTTGCAACTTTGATCTCAAAACTTGGATTTCATTCATTAAGACACAACCTTAAAACAGAATAAGGGACTTCATAGGAATTACCTACTCTGACATACATGTGATACCTGCAATGAAATGTTTGTGTAATATAAGGAATATATCAACATTATTTATATACTAACTAGAAACCTTGAAAAAGCATAATCATAACAATAAATGTCAGTGATAAATATATTCTTCAAAATTAAAACAGTTTTCATATGATCCAGCAATTACACTCCTAGTATATACCTAAGAATATTCAAAAACATATGTCTACAGAAAAACTTCCACACAAATATTCATAGTAGCATTATTCAAAATAGCCAAAAAAGCAAAATAACCTAAATGTCCATCAACTGATGAACAGATGAACTAAATTTGGTATTTTTGGAATTATATTCATCAATAAAAAAGAAGTACTGACACATGCTAAAACATGGATAAATCTTGAAAATATATGAGATGAAATAAGCCAGACACAAAAAGTCATATATTGTATGATTCATTTATATGAAATGTCAGAATAGGTAAATGCATACAGACAGAAAGCAGAGTGGTGGTCCTCAGGGGACTGGGGGACTGGAGAGTTGGAGAGAGACAGCTAATGCATATGGGACTTCTTTTGGAGGTGATAAAAATGTCCTGAAATTAGACATAGTGACTGCTGTACAACTTTGTGAATATACTAAACACCACTTAACTGTTCACTTTAAAAAAGTGAATTCTATGTTATGTGAATATCACAGTAAAAAATAATAATAAGTCCAGTGAAAGTTTAACCTATTAAATAAGTAAATGAGAAATTTATTAAAACAAATAAGTAAAATGTTCGAAGTTTTAAAAACATTATAAAGAATATAAATTTTTGTCAGAAGCCAACATTATCCTGCAACTCAGTTCCCTTAAAAAACATGGACTATACATCTACATACCATCAATAAATATATTAAAAATGTAACTTTTAGGGGCACCTGGGTGGCTCAGTTGGTTAAGTGTCTGACTTTGGCTCAGGTCATGATCTCTCGGTTCGTGGGTTCGAGCTCGGCATCACGCTCTGTGGTAAGAGCTCAGAGCCTGGAGCCTGCTTCAGATTCTGTATCTCCCTCTCTCTCTGCCTCTTCCTTGCTTACAGTCTGTCTCTCTGTCTCTCTCTGTCTCTCATTTAAAGATAAATAAACATTAAAAAAATTTAAAAAAAATTTTTTAATGTAATTTTTATTTTATACCATATAAGGTACCTAGGAATATTCAACAAATGGATCTTTATGGATAAAATAATAATAATTTAGTAAAATATATTTTAAATATTAATATTAAATGAAAAGATTTATGGGGCACCTGGCTGGCTCAGTTGGAAGAGCACAAGACTCTTGGTTTCAGGGTTATGAGTTCAAGTCCTGTGTTGGGTGTAGAGATTACTTAAATAAACTTTAAAAAATGAAAAGATTTATGTATCAAATTCATGAATAGAAGAACTCAATATCATTAAGATGGCAATCCTCCCCAAACTAACCTATGCAATTTAACAAACAGATTCTAACATGCATGTAAAGAATTGGCCAAGAGAACTATGAACAATGCAGCAAGAATTCCCTACCAGATATTATGGGTTATAAATAAATAAGTCAATCTCATCTCAACACCCATTAAATAATGACTAAACAACATTCTGGGTAGATATCTTTAGTCCTTTTTTCTAATATATATATATATATAAAGCAAAAATATACATAAACTCAAATTTAACCACACTCTACATACTATTTTTAATCTGCTTTTTTCATTTAATAATATATCATAATCATTTTCCCAGTCTATAATAGCTTAATAATCAACTTCCAAGAACAATTTAAATAACAAGATAACATTAGTGGTGGAGAAACACATTAGTGGACTGCACACAGCAGAAGGAGTAGATCCAGGGCCCAGATCAATAACCTGCAACTGTTTAAGTCAAACACTAAGTACCTAAAAGGATTAACTACTCTATCCATAAAAGCAAAGCAAATACCAAAAGAGTAAAAACTGATAAGAAATATTAAAATGTAAGGAAACCATGAAGAGAGTGAACGAATGAAATATACTGACAAAACTGATAAATCCTAACTCCGAGAATAGTCTGCCAAGCATTCCATCAGACCAATAACATACAACTCACACCATATCCCCAGGAGAAGTCCGAGCTGCCTTCAGTCGAGATCCCTGTGCCTGTATAACTTGGAAAAGCAGATCTTGAATTCCCAGTGTCAGCTGATGTTAAAGGTGATTCTTGTGTGATGTCAGACTCACTAAATGCACAATTTGGAAGGAAGAGAAAAAAAGGAGAAATTCTTGTATTTCCTCAAGTTTCTGCAGCATTAACTATTCAGCAATTTACTAGGCGATGAGCATATACACAAATATATCTGCATGAGCAAAAATAAATGAAGAACTTGACAATTAGCATCATGGAAAAGTCCTACCTAATTCTATCAATTCCAGAATTGATGACAGTGATTCTAAGTAATTCTAGTCATAGTTTACAACAAATACTTTAACATTCTACTTACAACATCTACCCTTGAAAACTAAAGACATTTCAGAAATATGAAAGTCATATCTGAACTTTTACAGTTTACCAAGCGCTTTTATAGGTTTAATCCCATTTATTCCTCACAACAATCTGGTGATGTAGAAGTCAATCCTATTTTAAAGACAATCTATTGAGTTCTAGATTTTGAAATTAGGTTTTATGATTATAATTTTTCCATGATACCACATTGCTTCTCAGAACCCTCTTTGAAGTTACAGTACCCTCTATTTCTTAAAATGATAACTGCAGCTAATACTCACTTACATATGCCAATCATTGTGCTAAGTTTTACATACTTTATCTCATTTATATTTACAACACTCTTTAAGATATACTATTACCTGGTAAGTAACTTGCCTACTGTTACTCAGCTAATAAGTGGCAGAATTAAATTCAATATTAAAAATCAGATCTGTTAGACTCCTTGAGTCTTGGCTTTTAACTATGCCATAATACTACTTTTCAAGCGTTATAAGTATGATGTTTTCATTAGCTGTTCCAGAATAAAAGTTGAATGGTAATGAAAATGCGATAAAAGTCCTGTTTTGTTGAACTATTAAGATTGGCTATCAAGCCTAAGCCAAAACAAAACAAACCAAAACAAAACCCAAAAAAACAAAAAACAAAATGAAATGAACAAACAAAACAAACACTTTTGCCATTATCCAGTGTAATAAGCAAACAAGTGTAGTTTGTGTTATTACCTTTGGGAACCTGTATCTTTTTCATGGCTGTCATTAGTAGAAGAAATTTCATCCAGCTGCTCTGGAAGGGGATGATGATTGATAGCATGTTTTGTTACTCCTTTCCTGTGAAAGATTTTTTAAAAAGTTATATTTCCTGTAAAGAAAAAATATATACTTTTCAGCAGCTTGACCTACAGGTTAATCACCTACTTCCTGGTGCTCTGGGACTGCACTGTTCAATACAGTCGCCACTAGCAATTAGAGGTTAAAGTGTGATTAGTCGGTGTGAGGAGCACCACCAGGTGTTGTATGGAAGTACTGAGTCACTATATTGGACACCTGAAACTAGTGTTAGACTATGTTAACTGGAATTTAAACAAAAACTTTAAAAATTTGGTTAGTCAGAAATGGATGCGCTTTAAGTTTAAAACACAGGATTTTGAAGGCTTATTACAACAAGAATGTGTAATGGATCATCAATAATTTTATCTTGATTCGATATTAAAATGATAATATTTTGGATATACTAGATTTAAAAATATATTCTTGAAATTAATTTCACTGCAAATTTAATGGATAAGTTATAACCACATACCTATTAGAATAGTTAAAATATGGTAAAAACACCAAATGCACAGGCGAGGATGTGTAGAAACCAGGTATCTCATACTCCACTAGTGGAAATACAAAATTGGTACAGCCACCCTGGAATAGTCTCACAACTTCTTTTTTTTTTTAAATGTTTTTACTAATTTTTGAGAGACAGAGAGATACAGAGTGCTAACAGGGGATGGGCAGAGAGAGAGAGGGAGACATAGAATCAGAAACAGCCTCCAGGCTCTGAGCTGTCAGCACAGAGCCCGACTCGGGGCTCGAACCCACGAACCGTGAGATCATGACCTGAGCCAAAGTTGGATGCTTAACCGACTGAGCCACCCAGGCGCCCCAGTCTCACAACTTCTAATAAAACTAAACACATGCATTTACCATAAGATCTAGCCATCCACTCTTTTGAGAACTGATCTCAGAGAAATGAAAGCTTACGTTCACACAAAAATCTGTACACAAACGTTTGCAGCAATTTTATTTATAATTGAAAAAATGGAAACTGAAGTGTCCTTTGATGAGTGAATGGTTAAACTTTGATATATCCACACAAGGAATAAGACTGAGCAATAAAAATGAGTGAAATATTGATATATGGAATGACTTGGATGGATTTCAAGGGCATCATGCCTGGTGAAAAAAAACAATCTCAAAAGGTTACATACTACATGATTCCATTTATATAATGTTCACAAATGACAAAACTATAGAGGTAGAGAAAAGATGAATGGTTACCAGGGGATGGAGAAAGGAGTGGAAGTGACTATAAATGAGGACACAAGGACATTCCTTGGTGGTGATAAGAAAGCCATCTTGATTGTACTGGTGGTTACACAGATCTATATACGAGACCAAATTGCATAGAACTATATATACATACACAAAACAGTGGATATAAAAACTGATTTGTAGTCTAGTTAACAGTAGTGTACCAATATCAGTTTCTTGGCTTTGACACTATACTAGCTACATAAGTTGTCATTGGGGAAAACTGGGTGAAGGGTTCATGGGACTCTATGTACTATTTTTGTAACTAATAGTGAGTCTATAATTATTTCAAAATAAAAGGACAAAAAGTTAATTTTATCAGTTTCTACTATTCTTTTAATGTGACTACCTGAAAATTAAAAATTACATATGTGGTTTGTATTATATTTCTATTGGACAGTGCTGCTCTAGAGAGTTCAAAATGTACATTAGAATAAAGTAAGGGGTCAATTATTTTATGTTCAAGTCTTAATCATCTATAGTAGACTTTCCTCCCCCACAAAATTCTGTAATAAAACAAGCTTAGGAAACATGATAGGCTAAACAAAGTACACAGGCTTCTTTATAAAAGGTCCTCTCAGGGTCTTCAATATGCCAATGTATATTATAAATCTCTAATATTCTTATTTCACAGGAAAGGAAAGCGAAGCACAGAGAGTAAGTAACCTGCTTAATTAAGGTCCTATGTCTAGGAAGTGATGGAGTCAGGATTCAAATCCAAGTACTCTGGCTCAGAGCAAATGAATAATTTGAGAGTTTAGTGAACAGGGCCATTTTTATATACAAAGATAAAGCTAAGGGCCCCCGCAGCAGAGCTTGTACTTTAAATTATTTCTCAGAAGGTAGGGTTGGACAGATGGTTAAGAGACACATGAAAAGGTGCTCAACATCACTCATCATCAGAGAAATACAAATCAAAACAACAATGAGATACCACCTCACACCTGTCAGAATGGCAAACGTTAACAACTCATTAACAACAGGGGTTGGCAAAGCTGTGGAGCTAGGGGAACCCTCTTGCACTGCTGGTGGGAATGCAAACTGGTGCAGGCAGGCACTCTGGAAAACAGTATGGAGGTTCCTCAAAAAATTAAAAACAGAGCTACCCTATAACCCAGCAATTGTACTACTAGGTATTTATCCAAAGGATACAAAAATGCAATGTTTACAGCAGCACTATCAACAATAGCCAAATCATGGAAAGAGCTCAAATGTCCATCATCTGATAAATGGATAAAGAAGATAGGGTATGGAAATACAATGGAATACTACTTGGCAATCAAAAAGAATGAAATTACCATTTGGAACTAGAGTATATTACGCTAAGTGAAATAAGTCAGAGAACGACAAATACCACATGATTTCACTCGTGGAATTTAAGAAACAAAACATGAACATAGGAGACAGGAAGAAAAAATAAGATAAAAAGAGAGAGGGAGGCAAACCATAAGACTCATATACAGAGAACAAACTGAGGGTTGCTGAAGGGTTTTGGGTGGGGGGATGAACTATATGAGTGATGGGCATTAAGAAGGGCATTTGTTGGGATGAGCACTGGGTATTATATGTGAGTGATGAATCACTGGGTTCCATTCCTGAAACCAGTACTAAACGGTATGTTAACTAACTTGAATCTAAATATACTTTAAAAAAAAATGGTAGGGATGGATTTGTGCAGAGCTATTTGTACTCCTCCTATTCAACAATCCTACAATCAAAAGTTGTCTTTGATGGCACAAAAACAGACACATAGACCAATGGAATAGAATAAAGAACCCAGAAATGGACCCGCAAGCATATGGCCAACTAATATTTGACAAAGCAGGAAAGAGTATCCAATGGAAAAAAGACAGCCTCTTTAACAAATGGTGCTGGGAGAACTGGACAGCAACATGCAGAAGAATGAAACTAGACCACTTCCTTACACCACTCACAAAAATAAACTCAAAATGGATGAAGGACCTGAATGTGAGACAGGAAACTATCAAAATCCTAGAGGAGAAAGCAGGAAAAAACCTCTTTGACCTGAGCCGCACCAATTTCTTACTCGACACATCTCTAAAGGCAAGGGAATTAAAAGCAAAAATGAACTATTGGAACCTCATCAAATTAAAAAGCTTCTGCACTGCAAAGGAAACAACCAACAAACTAACAGACAACCGATGGAATGGGAAAACATAATTGCAAATGACATATCGGATAAAGGACTAGTATCTAAAATCTATAAAG
Organism: Paguma larvata; assembly: GCA_030068075.1. Lineage (NCBI taxonomy): Eukaryota > Metazoa > Chordata > Mammalia > Carnivora > Viverridae > Paguma > Paguma larvata. The sequence goes on from CM057837.1 coordinate 67,140,413, forward strand.
AACTTACCAAACTCTACACCCGAAAAACAAACAATCCAGTGAAGAAATGGGTGGAAGATATGAATAGACACTTCTCCAAAGATGACATCTAGACGGCCAACAGACACATGAAACAATGCTCAATGTCATCATCAGGGAAATACAAATCAAAACCACACTGAGATACCACCTCACACCGGTTAGAGTGGCTAAAATGAATAAATCAGGAAACTATAGATGCTGGCAGGGATGTGGAGAAACAGGCACCCTCCTACACTGTTGGTGGGAATGCAAACTAGTGCAGCTGCTCTGGAAAACGGTGTGGAGGTTCTTCAAAAAAAGGGAAATAGAACTACCTTATGACCCAGCAATAGCACTGCTGGGAATTTACCCAAGAGGTACAGGAGTGCTGATGCATAGGGGAATGTGTACCCCGATATTCATAACAGCACTTTCGACAATAGCCAAATCATGGAAAGAGACTAGGTGTCCATCAACTGACGAATGGATAAAGAAGATGGATAAAGATGTATGTGCATACACATATACAATGGAATACTACGGGCCATGAGAAAGAATGAAATCTGGCCATGTGTAGCAACATGGATGGAACTGGAAGGTATTATGCTGAGTGAAATAAGTCAGTCAGAGAAAGACAGATACCATATGTTTCCACGCATAGGTGGACTTAGAGAGACTTAGCAGAAAACCATGGGGGAGGGGAAGAGGGGAATGAAAAAAGACACAGAGAGGGAGGGAGACAAGACATAAGAGACTCTCAAAGACTAAGAACAAACTGAGGGTTGAGGGGGGTATGGGAGTGGGGAGAGTGGGTGACCGGCACTGAGGAGGGCACTGGTTGGGATGAGCAGTGGGTGTTGTATGGAAACCAATTTGACAATAAAAGTTAAAAAAAAAAAAAAAGATTAAAAAAATAGCTGTCTTTGAGACAGTGGTGATAAACAGAAATGTGGATTCCAGCTACAAAATAGAAATTTAAGACATTTTTTAGTCTGTCAAAGAAATCTCTATAAAATGACTATTAGATAATACCAAAGAAATATTAAATGTGATAGCATTGTTTTTACATAAGAAAATGCATTTTTAGATTTGCATACTGCAGTATATAGGGGTGAAATGATAGTGTCTGGGGTTTTGCTTCCTTATTTACGGATGATGGAGAGAGGCTGAAAAGAGATAAGATAGATGAAGCAAATATATTGATTTTTGATAAGTGTGGGTGATAGGTGGTTCAATATATTATTCACTATACTTATTATTCACTATATTAATGTTTGAAATTTATCATTTTTTAAGTGTTAAAGCTGTATGTTGAAAATCACTTTTTTTTTTCAAACTCTTTTCAGTATCTATAATTCAGAACTATTAGGGAGAAAAGTAAAATTACTTCTTCAAAGCAAAATATCATAATGCCAAAAGTAAAAACTGCTTTTATTTTACTGTCATTTAGATACATAAAATCTTCATTATCTTCATTATTCACATCATACTGACTCTTCTAGAGAATCACCTTTCGGGAGAATGGTCTTTAATGAGTATCAAATCAACAATAGAGAACAAGTAACAGAACTATACTGCATCAGTAATTCTGGCCCACTAAGTGCCAACCAGCAATTTTTTTCACAAAAGATTTTGTTATTTTCAGAATGCTCAGAATTAATTATAAAAGCAGACTTTTAGCTAAGACCTGTTCCCTTTATTGGAAAATTACTTTCTTCTTCCTACTTCCTAAAAAGTTTACTATCTGAATTGCTATTGTGTAGATATCCCATTACTTAGAAGATAATTAGCTTCTGTAAGGCAAGAAGAGATCACAGATTTTCTTTATATGGCTATTGTACCAAGTAAAGATGAGAAGGGGCAAGAAAATCACCAATTACTGAGGATCTACCCTGTACCATCATTTTAGATATGCTTTTAGATAAGGTGTTAGTCCCATATTACAGAAATGAATGCTCAAATATTTAGCAGTCTGCTTAAAAGTCACAAGGGTAGAGAAGAGCTTAGCCAGAAACCCAGATGATTGAAAATTCCATGCTTGTGATTACTATGTATACTTAATATATTTTTAAAAAGATTTTAATGTTTATTTATTTTTGGGAAAGAGACACAGAGTGTGAGTGGGGGAGGGGCAGAGAGAAAGAGGGAGAAAGTCTGAAGCAGGCTCCAGGCTCTGAGCTGCCAGCACAGAGCCTGATGTGGGGCTTGAACTCACAAAGCGGGAGACCATGACCTGAGCCAAAGTCAGACACCTAATCGACTAAGCCACCCAGGCACCCCTATACTTAATATTTAATTAATAAATGTATGGTTGTGAAAAATACATAGTTCAATGGAGGAAAAAAAGTTGGGATTTGAGGATTAAAAGGCCAAGCTCAAAACCTTAGGATGGGTAACCTTTCTGATATTTCATCTTCTGAAAAACTGAAAGATAAGCATACTCATCTTACAGAATTGTTGCAAGGATCAAAATGTGGCAGTCTTTTTGAAAGTGTAAAGCATTAATAAATGTAGGGCATTATCCTTACTTGCTAAATTACAACACCTCACCAAGGGTAGGAAGTGTGTATTTAAGCGGAAATAGTTCCTCTCTAAAGCAAAACTTATCCTTAAGGATTCTGATGTTTAATTAGAGAAATGGGGAAACAATGTGTAATGATTAGGACCAAGGCTTCAGGATGAGACTGACACCAGGTTTGTGTGCTCCACCACTCTCTGGCTGTGTAATCTCTGGCTTGCTACAATCTTTAAAAATCTGGGATCGTTATCTGTAGAATGTGCAAAATAATATTCTCCATTCTGGTGTCCTTGCTAATAGGATTAAGTGAGCTAATGCACGTAAGCAGCTCTGCACGGTGCCTGGCACTAGATGTATTCAACTTTTTTGTAGCACTCAGCTATTAGTAACTTCGTCAATGGCCACTGACAGTGAGTTATGAAGCACTGAGTAAACTACAAATGCCACAGGAGACCGAGTTCCTGAGTTCAGGAAGTGCAGCCCAAGAGGGCCAAGTCCTAGGACAGCACAAGAGACATGCCCTGAGGTGGAGGTGGAAGGGGAGCGTCCGACAAGGCTGAGAGGAGGCAGTTCGGAGGAAAATTTTCTTTCCCCTGCCCTGGGAAACGAAAGGTGGGAAGCGCTGCTTAGGAAGGGTCCCCAGAGCGCCCGCGGTCCGCCTCGGCCTCCCCCGACCCCGGCTAGAATGGCTGAGCTGTCCACTCACAACTCCAAGCTCTGTGGCACCGCCTTCCGGGTGTATCTGGAGATCATCCTCCTCTTCCTCATCGGCCGCGGAGGGGGCGGGCACGCCAGGGTGGGGGCCCCGGGACCTGGCCCTCCCGCCGGCTCCGGCCCGGCCCCCTCCCGCCACCTTCCGGCCCCGTCACGCCCCGTCGCCTAGACTCCGGACCGCCACCTCTCCAGGGTCCCCACCCTTCGAGTCCTCCGCCCTCCCTGCTTCCCCGCGGGGGCGGAAGTGACGAACGCACCTGGGCACCCACCTAATGTTCCCGCGGACGCGTAGCAGTGACGCTGCCGGGAGTTCCGGGGCGAGCGGGTGTTTCAGGGCGTCCGCTAGCCACAAGAGCCCGAGAAGCGTGTGGCCTGACCTTGGGCCGGGCTTGGGCTGCTACTGACGCGGTAGGAGGGGCGGTGGAGGAAAGGTGCCACGGCGGAGACGCGTGGGGGAGGCCCGAGAATCGTAAGCGGAATTGGCTTCATTTGGTCGCCCAGAGGGAGAAAGCTTAGCCTAAGTAAAGAGCACTAGACTCCAGCTCAGCCCTCGGCAGCTTGGTCGCTTCTCTTTCTGTGCTCCGGGTTTTCTTACCTGTACAGCAAGGAGTTAGTCTGAGTGATCTCGGAGTTCCTTCCAGTTCTGACACGAAATTCATCATTAAAATGTGTGCTTGGCATTATGGGGGGGGGGGAGGTTCGACAGAATTATCTGTCCCTCTGGGTTGAGAAGCCAAATGATGGTTTGGATGGACCGAGGTGACTGAATGCAGGTTCGTCTCGACCTCGTTTTATTAATCCGTTAGAAAACCGAGGACGGATAAAAATCGAATTGTGCCGTAAACCAATTTGAAAATAAACTATTTAAATTTTAAAAAATCGAGTTGTGCCTTACAGTGGACCATCCAGTACAGTGCCTGCCTTTATCAAGCCTCATCTGGCAGCAACAGTAACCCAGCACTTTTGTTTTAAGGGAAACCCTTAGAAAAATAAAGAGATATCTATCTACCTCCTCTTAATATACCGGAGCTGTACCCTCTGAGACCTGAAAAGGGAGCAGTTTTAGGATACCTGTAGGATCAAGAACCATGGGCAAATTATTTTGGGGTGAGATGATAGGACATGAATGTTTTGTATTCCCCTTGGCCATACAATATTCATAAAAGGAGATTGAAATTCTGCGGCGTCAGGGAGATTGCTCTTAAGAGCTTTTAAATAACAGCAGTTGAAGCTGGGGGAGGATTTTAGAAATGAAAGAGTAACATTCTCATTCTACAGTTAAGGAAAAAGCCCCAGAAAGAGAAAGTGACATGCCCAAAGTGACACAACTAATTAGTGGCAGAACTGGACTTTTGATAGTATTGAAACAAAATGTTATTGCAGTGTTTCTCAAAGTGTGCTACACACACTACTGCTAGCACAAGGGCAATTTTTTAAAGTCTTACACATCTATTAATTTGAGAATGTGATACTGGATTTCCATTTACCGTATTATATCAAAAGTTCCTTTAGTAAAATTTCAAGTATGAAGAACATAATTTTCAGCATAAAAACCTCATTAAAAGAATATTAAATAGGTATTACTATTAATACTTTATCAAGTCAAAAAATTAAAATGATAGTATGTGGGTAACAGAATTTTGGGAAACGATGGAATCATCTAGGATAGTTCGGGAATTGGGATATTCTACATTATTCTATGCGGTTTATGTTTTTGAAACTTTAAATGTAGTTTTCGAAGAATGGAGGGAAATATGAAGCTTGCTACAGTGGAAGACACTGTAGAGTATCACCTATTCCTGATACCAGATGAACCAAGGGACCCAGAAAAACACAAAGAGGTTCTTCAAAAGTATATTGAGAGGATAATGACCCACTTTGCACCTATGCTGGTCCCCTATATCTGGCAGAATCAGCCTTTCAATCTCCAATACAAACCTGCAAAAGGTATGACTCTTTTACTTATTTTGATTTGATAAATGTGAGTTTTAATTATGACAACAGTGATGTTTTATAATAGTCCATAGTTCATTTAGTGTTAGGAGATTTATAACCTGAATTTTTTGGGTTAGGGATGCCTATATTTGGTTAAGCCCTTAAACTAACCAAAAAGACATTTTTTTAAGTTCATTTGATGAAAGCTTTCTAATAGTAATTACCTTAGGAACTAATACGTACTCAACGTTATTAAACCATGGCTATTCTTTGGAACTTTAATTACTTTTCTATGTTATAATGTATCTAGGAACCTGTACTAAACAGGTTCAGGCATCTGCTTATGTAACCATAGCTTCCTTTAGTGGTTACTCTGTATTCCTCACTCTTGATCATGGGTTTAGTAGGCTGCCTTTTTTCACACAGTTGGCTCTACCTGGCTTATAAAGAGCAATGATTGGGCTTATGACCATTATTTGCCTCTCAGAAGCATTTTGAAGTTCCTTCATGCTTCCTTGTGTTGTTGGTGTTTGAGATCTGACCTCTGGCCAAATATGGCACTTTTTCTTATCATTTCATATAGCTTTAGTAAAATGACTTCTGAATAGGTGACCAAGGCTCTGCTCCAGGGTCTTATTTCAGATCAGGAGTCTGGCATCTTTTGATACTGTCAGTCTGGGTCTCAATTTAGTGTTTCTCTGTTATCTTTTGGCTAGCAGTTGCTAAATGTCTTCCCTGGTGTTCATTTTATTGAACCCCTGTTCGCTGAAACACACGTGATATTTATTGGCAAGAACACTGTCACATTGGCACAGCATATCCAAAACCAACTCCTTATCTCTTTCCTAGAAAATCATTTTTACCCAATGTTTTCTTGTTTTCCTTAATGGCTTTGCTATCCACCTAGTTATTCAAACTTGTTAGTAATTCAGAATTGTACTCAGCTTTCACTTCACCATATTCAGTCAGGCACTAAATCCTACTGTGGTTACTTGTAAAATATGACCCCTTAGCTACAGTCTGGACCCTCTTAATCTGGAAGATTACAGTAGCCACCTAACTAACCTCTCTGGTTCCAGTATCTCCAGTTCTTCACACTGTTGCCATTTACCCTTGTAAAACACAAATTTGGTCATGTCACTCTTCTGTCTAACATCCTTCACCAGTTCCCCAATGCTATTGGATGAAGTTAAAATTAAAGTTTAATATATAGGTAAATGAAAATAGACACTCTAATTGGAGCTTCTCTAGTTGAAGAAATTTAAGAGATCAGGGGTGAGGTGAAGAGTTAATTGGGCTATTCTTCCCACCTGGTTTTTTGTTTTCGGTTTTTTGTTTTTTGTTTTTTTTTTTTTTTTGCCATGGCAGCTCTAAAAACACTCTATAATGTGCTTGTTTGACTCTTAGTCTGTTAATGTGGTAGGTTACATCGATTGATTTTCATATGCATTCCATTCCATTCCAGGAAAAAATTCCACTTGGTCATGGTGTACAATCCTTTTAATATGTTGAATTCAGTTTGCTAGTATTTTGTTGAGGATTTCTGCATCAGTATCCCAGGGAAATTGATCATAGTTTTCCTGTATTGTCTTTCTTTGGCTTTATTATGAGGGTGATGCTGGCCTCATAAAATGAGTTTGGCAGTGTTCCTTCCTCTTCAGTTGTTCATAAGAGTATGAGGAGGATTGATGTTAATTCTTCTTTAAATGTTGGTAAAATTCTCCAGTGAGCTTTTCTCTATTGGGAAGGGTGTTGATTACTGATTCAGTCTCCTTCTAGTCTCCTTCTAGTGATCCAGTCTTGATATGTTGTACGTTTCTAAGAATGAACTCATTTCTTCTAGGTTATCCAGTTGGTTGGTGTGCAGTCATTCATAGTATTCCCTTATAGTCCTTTTTATTTCTGTAGTATACGTTGTTATATTGTCTCTTTCATTTCCTATTTGAGTTACTTGTGTCTTCTTTTTTCTCCTACTAATTTAAGATTTTGTCAATTTTGTGATCTTTCAACAAACCAACTCACTTAAGTTTATATTTTTCTATTGTTTTTCTGTCCCCTATTGCATTTATCTCTGTTCTAATCTTGATTATGTCCTTTTTTTCTGCTAGCTTTACATTAGCGTTTTCTTTTTCTAGTTTCTTAAGGTGGAAAGTTAAGTCATTGGTCTGAGATCTTTTATAACTACAAACTTCCTCTTAGCACTGCTTTTAGTATGTTACAAATTTGTTTTCATTTGTCTCCAGGTATTTTCTAATTTCTTTGTGATTTCTTCTTTGACCTATTGGGTTGTTGAAGAGTGTATTAAGTCCTACATATTTTTAAATAATGCACTTGTTTAAAACTTTCTGTTCTATCTGATTCTAGCTTCCTGATGTTCCTGGCACACTTTATTGTCTGTCATGCTTGCATGCCTTTGCACATGCTCTTCTCTTTTCTGGAAAGCCTACTTCCGGTCATTCGTCCACATGAGCTCAGATATTCTTTATGCTCACAGAGCCCTCAGTGCATATGTCTGTTCATTATCTTAGTTCTTTTTTTGTGGTTTTTTTTTTTTTCATTATCTTGTTATGAGATGGCATGGTTGTCTGTCTCCTGTTGTCTTTGGGTCCTCAGGGGTAGCCTTCTTATATCCTGTTTGGGATTGCAAGCCCAGCTCCCAGCCGTAGTACTTACAGCACAGTCAGTCGATGAATGTTTGCTTAATTGAATGATTACTTGTATTTTTATGTGCACAGACAAGTTTATTTGGTTATATGATTGCTTTTCTCTTGTTTTTAGGAGATGTTCCTGCTCATATGTTTGGCATGACAAAGTTTGGGGATAACATTGAGGATGAATGGTTTATTGTTTATGTAGTAAAGCAGATTACAAAGGAATTTCCAGAGTTAGTAGCAAGGTATTAGTTATTTTAATAATCTAAAGGAATTCTCTTGTTGAGACTGACTACATTTTTATCCACTTAGTAAAAATTTTCTGGTAGTCTGGTGGAGAGTGCACAAATTTGAGACATAGATTTTGAAAGTGACTTGTGTGTTTTCTTCCTTTTCTCTTGTGACTTCCTTTTCTTGAGGAACAATTAAAGTACATTGGAGAATTTAACTTCTAAAATTTTTAAACAAAATCTCCCTATTTTAGTTCATTTTTTATTATTCTCTTAATGAAAGACCAAATACAGATGGTAAACGAAGTTCAAACAATACCAAAGGGTGTATACTGCTCTTCAAAAAAAATCATTAAAAAAATTCTATTCATATATATATATTACATATTTCTTTACTATGTCTTCCTCTATTTTACTAGAGCTCTCTCTCTCTATGCATATATATTGAGAAATCACATAGGGAAAAATTTAAAGAAAAATCAATGAACACTATTGAAAACAAAGTAGGTAACACTGTGTTCTAAATCTTTTAAACTGGAAACTGATAGTTCTCTGTAATTACCAGGTCATGTCAGCAGAGGGCGTTTGCCACATGTTGTTCTAGTTTTCCTATTGGCTCCCAAATTCTGATCCATCCCCCCTAACCTCTTCCCCAGCAGAACAAAAAGAAAAACAACTCTGAAAATTATTTTTATTACAAAATTTCAAACATGAAAGTAGAGAGACTGAACCGACGTGTAATCATCATCGAGCTCCAACAATTACAAATTCATGGTCCTTCTTTCCCCATAGCTTTCCCCTACTCCTCTTACATAGTAAGATCATTTTAAAGCAGATCTCCAGTACTATGCCATTGGATCTTTAAATACTTTTAAGATGTAAATAAATAGATAAGAACTCTTATTTTATTTTAAACACGACTGTAATCACACCTAAAAATAATTAGCAGTAATTTCTTAATAAATGATAGAATTTTAAATGAACAAACTCAGAGATAGTAGTTTCTATCTTTACAAGGGTAATAGAGAGAGGGCAATGCCTTTTGTGTATGGATTCTCATCTTTATATAATGATGGTGCATACCTACACACCAGGCCTATAAAGCTCTTTAACTAATAGGCATCTACCGTCTTGTCGGGGGTTTTGGTTTTAATTTTTTTTTTTATAGGTTGTTTATTTTTGAGAGAGAGAAAGAGACAGAGCGCAAGCAGGGGAGGGGGAAGGAGAGAGGGAGACACAAAATCAGAAGCAGGCTCCAGGCTCTGAGGTGTCAGCACAGGGCCCGACGCAGGGCTTGAACTCCCGAACTGTGATGTCATGACCTGAGCCGAAGTCGGATGTTCAACTGACTGAACCACTCAAGCGCCCCTTGTTTTTAGTTAGAAAAAGAAAGAACTTCCTCTATGTCTCTGCCAGATTAATCTTCCTAAGGTAGAGCTCTAACCATTTTTCTACACTGCTTTAAAACCTTTTATTCCTTAAAAAAATAAATAAAATAAGATAAAATAAAGCCTTTCATTCCTTTTGTGTATAAAACTAAGCTCATTCTCATTGACTCTGCTGACATTTAAAGCTTTTCCCAAAATAATATAACTGTGCTTTTCTAGTCTTGTTCTTTACTAGTGCCATTCTCTAAGTATCCACCTTAAATGGACACCTTCATGATTTTTGTCCTTGCTAATCCCTCTCCCAACAACATTTCTCCTTTTCTCCTTATATCTCGACCCATTAAAAGTTAAAAAATCTAGAATGGTATATAAAATGTGCTACCTTTTGTGTGACAGAAGGGGAAAATAAGAATTTATATTTCTATCAGCTAGATTATGCATAAGCAAGCTCTAGAAGGATAAACAAGAAATAATGGTTGGAGGGAGGGTAGGAATGGGGCATATAGGGACAAAAGTAGGAAGAAAACTTTTTCACTGCAGAACTTTTTATGTACTTTTTAAAAGTTTAGCCATGTGACTATCTTACCTATTCAAAAATTTAAATTGAAAGAAAGTGATACAAATGAGGCAAAACAAAATTATCATTCAAGGTCCAAGTAACTCTTCCATAAAGGCTTTCCTTATCTTGGCTCTATGTGGTTTTGTTTCTTCTTTTGGCACCCTATTGTATGTTTTTCATATTTTTGTTTGCTATTATTTATTTATGTGCTTATTTTTTCTCCTTATTGTCTCCCTCCAACTCCCCTTTCAATGTTACAGTCCCCCTGAGAGATTCATGGTGTCTCATATATTTTGCTTTATTATAATAATCTATATATAGCATGTTCGCAGATATTAACTAAAATGAAAGAATAAATAGTAGAATAAATGTGTTTTGATTCATAGCATATATGTGCTTTTTGAATGCATAATTGGAATTTGTTTTGCATTAGGATTGAAGACAATGATGGTGAATTCTTGTTAATAGAAGCTGCTGACTTTCTTCCTAAATGGTTGGATCCTGATAATAGTGCCAATAGGGTAAGCGTACCCAAGCTTGGAAAATTTACAGAGATGGAATCATGTTACTATGTACCTAGAGTTTGTCAGTACCCAGAATGAAAATTAAACTTTCATTTACCTTTCATTTGCAGGTATTTTTCCACCAGGGAGAGTTGTGCATTATTCCTGCACCAAGGAAACCTGGAGCCATGTCCTGGTTACCCACCACACCCCCAACAATCCCACAAGCATTGAATATAATCTCAACACACCCAGAAAAAATTTTGGCTTCAGAATCTATACAAGCTGCCGTGAATAGGCGCATTAGAGGGTAAGAAAAATATTTTCAGTGCTAGTCAAAGAGCCTTTGATTTAATGCAGTTAAAGTCTTTCATCAGATGTAGACTTTCTTTCACCTAGGTTAATGCCCATTTTCGTTCTGTCTTCATCCTTCATGAAAGTGACTAACAACAGATTAAATGTACATATTTTAAAATTAAGGAACAGATACATCTTTTAATTCCCATTCATAGATGTTATATTCCAGTCCTGATATTTTTGTATTTATTTACTTAGATATTGTGGGTAAGTTTTATCTATATCCATAGATAAAAATTTTGAGACCGTGGGGCGCCTGGGTGGCCCAGTTGGTTAAGCATCCAACTCTTGATTTCAACTCAGGTCTTGATTGCAGGGTCATGAGTTTAACCCCATGTTGGGCTCCACACTGCACGCGAAGTCTACTTAAAACAAAAAAAAATTTTTTGAGACCTTGAGAAATAGAAACCTAAGGGAGTACAGTGTGCTTTGTGGAGCTGTATATAGGATTCTTTGGCCTGTGTGGAACACTTAGGCTCTGTTCAGAAAAGACAGTCTTTACCTAATAACATATTAGTTCAACCTTTCACATTTGAGTACCTAGGCAATGTTTACTACCATTCAAGTTTTAACTATATAAAATCTCTTTTAATTTTGTTTCAGTATACTTTGTACCATTGTTTTAGAAGAATAAACTCTGATTTTTATCCTTGTTCCAAAAAACAGTAGAGTTTTCATTTTGTTTTATCGAACTATTTTGGTCCCTTTTCTTTATTTTCTATTTCTTCCTGCCTTTTCTCTTTTCCTCTCTTCTCTTCTTCCGTTTTAGTGTATATCATAGCTTTATCTTCACTTTCTTTGTCATTCAACATTTCTTGATGAACAAAGACAAGATAAGGGGAAGTAAATGGTTTAAGAATTCTAGATACTTACATATCATAAAATAAAAACAATTATGTTCTCTATCACAGATACCCAGAAAAAATTCAAGCCTCCCTTCATCGAGCACACTGCTTCCTTCCAGCTGGTATTGTCGCAGTGCTAAAGCAGTGCCCCAGACTGGTGGCTGCAGGAGTCCAGGCATTTTACCTCCGGGACCCCATTGACCTGCGAGCCTGTCGTATTTTCAAGACTTTCTTGCCTGAAACACGAATAATGACATCGGTAAGATAGCTCTCCTGGTCGTTTGGTTTCTCACCGGCAAGAGAGTTGAATATCATTTTCACTGTACACTAGAAAAAATTGGAAATATTTTGCTTCCTCATCTCAAGTTGATGAGGAACTTTTTTTTTCTTTTTTCTTTTTTCTTTTCTCCCATTCCAGTGGAGGAAGATTTCAAGAGCCTCGACTCCCTAGTTTGTATCTAAATGTTTCCTAGATATTTTCTGGCCATATTTTTCCTATTTTATTTTCTTCTTAAGAGTAAAACATTTCATTTCTCCCAGAGAATTAAGAATTATTCTTTATCTTCTACCCTCCCAAACTACCATATAATGTAACTGATAAGAATTCCATTAGTGATAACTAAAAAGTAGATCGTGCAGTAAATTTTATGGTATGTGAATTATTGTATCTCAATACAGCTGTTACTAAAAAATATAGGCAGTAAGTAGGTTGAATCTTCTTTGCATTTCATATGAATATGAAGCTCATAAATGGAATTATTAACTGTGAAATGATTACTTGAATTTTTACTTTCAGAAAGACTCATGTATTTTGTGTCCCAATGTCCAGGTCACTTTCACTAAATGTCTATACGCACAGTTGGTGCAACAAAGGTTTGTGCCGGACCGGCGGAGTGGATACAAGATGCCTCCTCCATCTCATCCCCAATACCGAGCCCATGAACTGGGCATGAAGTTGGTAATGAGCCATAAATTTTTATATTCTTCCTTTAGGTAAAAGGGCTCTTAATAGAATAATGGCACAGCATAGAAAGTCTAGAAATACACCTTATTTACATGAGAATGTGGCATCTCAAACAAGAAGGAAAAATGGGTTATTTAGGAAATGATAATAGAACAACTGAGAAGCTGCCCAAAAAATTAAAGTTCATTCCCTCACACCTATACCAAAATAAATTCTGGGCGAACAAAATATTTAAATGAAAACATTGCAACTGTAAAATCGAAAACCCAGAAGAATTTTTGATAATTTGAGTAGGAAAGACCTTTTTAAACAGGATTTGAACCAGAAGCTATAGTTAAAAGACTGGTAAGTTTGATTATTAAAAATTAAGCATTTCCGGGGCGCCTGGGTGGCTCAGTCGGTTGGGCGGCCGACTTCAGCTCAGGTCATGATCTCGCGGTCTGTGAGTTCGAGCCCCGCGTCGGGCTCTATGCTGCCGGCTCGGAGCCTGGAGTCTGCTTCCGATTCTGTGTCTCCCTCTCTCTCTGCCCTTCCCCTGTTCACACTGTGCCTCTATGTCTCTCAAAAATAAATAAAGATTAAAAATTAAGCATTTCTGTGTTGGAAAGAAAACCCCATAACTAACATCAAAGATAGTAAACCTGAGGAAAGCGTTATATTTGCAGTTTAAAAAAGAGCTAATTTCTATAATATATATAGATTTCCTACAAGTCAGTATGAAAAGAAATACTAATTAATTAATAAAAAATATTCAGAAACCATGAAGAGATAGTCCACAGAAAAGAAAATACAGATATGATTTTTAATTTAAACATAAGAAAAATGTTGGTGCTTGCTCATGATAAAAGAACTACAACTTAAAGCTACAAAATAGTGGTTTTTATTCTTACCATTAGCAAGTATCAAAAAGTTTGATAATATATACTGGATTGGTGGAAATACATGTTTGAGATTCTCTCAAACATCACTGATGGGAATATAAATTGATTCAATCTCTTAGAACAGTTTGTCCATCTCCATCAATATATAAAATACACAACTCTTCTGCTCAGCATTTTCACTTCTAAATATTTATCCTCCATATAATTTACATTTGTACGTAGACCTATGAGGGTACTCATGACAGCATTATTTCTGGTAGCAAAGATTGGAAATTACCAGATGTCTTGTAGTAGGGGAAATTACTGCCTGCCTATGAAGTGAATTGGATAAATTTGTGTGATCATATGAAATGATCTCCAAGGCGTATGACTTAGTGAAAAAGCAAGGTTTAGAACAGTGTGTATGTTACCATTTAATGACGGAATAGGATATACAGACACAGATACACAAACATCCGCTTGAGTGCATACATTACTTCTGAAAGGATGTGCAAGAAATGAGGAACAGCAGTTTCCTCTAGAGTGATCAGGAAGGCTCCCAGACTAACTTATTTTGCCGTGTGCATTCATTATATTTTTTAATCAAAGGACCCTTAAAATAAAGTGATACCTTCCCTTTACTATATCTGAGACCATGCTGAATGAAATAATAATTTCTGTTAGTTGAGAAGCCTTTTATAAGCCTTTTATTTAAGCAAACAACAAATAAATTTCTGGTCTTGTAATCAGCGAGAAAAGAAATTCCTTTAAGAGAACAAGAATCTTTATTTTGCATTATTTGCTTTCCCTTTATAATTTTTAGTAATCTATACATAGAAATTGAAAAATTGGAGGGGCATGTGGGTGGCTCAGTCAGTTAAGCATCTGTCTGACTCTTGATTTCGGCTCAAGTCATGATCTCACAGTTCATGAGTTCGAGCCCCACTGCTTGGATTCCCTCTGTCTTTCTCTCTGCCCCTCTCTGCTCATTCTCTCTCTCTCTCTCTCAAAAAAAGTAAACTTTAAAAAAAATGAAAAATTGGAAATAGTCATATTTTTCATAAAATCCAAAGTGTTATAAGTGTCCATATGCTCTTATGTCCAATCACCTAGTTCTTAAGTGTGGCTAAATGGAAAGTAAGTAACTTAATAATGAAAATTCTGTCTATTCCGTTTAGGCTCATGGATTTGAAATCTTATGCTCCAAATGTAGCCCACATTTTTCTGACTCCAAGAAATCCTTCATGACTACCTCACCACTCTGGGCTGGCTTTCTTGAAAGTCTGAAAAAAAACGATTACTTTAAGGTAGGACTCGCAATGCATTTGTAAAACTATACAATCCAGGGAAAATCAAGCCAGTGAATCAGAGACCTGTGGTCCATATTTAATGTATAACATTGTTATAGAAGCTAGAATTAAAAGGGACTACTCTAGGGAGTGACTTCGAACTGTTTGAAAAGTTAATAACATATATATAAAATGATAAATGTAATCATTTGTATCAGAAGAACAACTTATGCAAATCATAAGGCAAACATGAAGATACCAAATAGAAAGTGAGCAAAGACATAGATTAAAAAAATTACAAAAAGACAACTAATAAATTTCTTGTAAAATATTCACTGTCACAAGTAGTAAAGATACACATATCAACACATAATAAAGACTTTTTCACATATGTGAAAGTGCAGTCAAATTAATACTCCCTATACAATGCTGGTAGCATTGGATATTGATAGAACTTTAACTGGAAAGTAATTTGGTAGGGTGTTCCAGGAGCTATAGAAAGGTTCAAACTCGGAACGTTTACTCTGAATAATCTATTTTAAGGAAACATCCAAGAAACAGAAAAGTCCATTAAGAATATGATGATATTTGAACAGACATTTCTCTAAAGACATACAGGAGGCCAACAGATAAATGAAAATATTCTCAACTTCACTAACCCTCAGAGATAGTGAGGCTAAATCAGAATGGCTAAAATCTAAAACACAAGAAACAACAGGTGTTGGTGTGAATGTGGAGAAAAGGAATGTTTACGTGCTATTGATGGGAATGTAAACTGGTGCAGCCACTGTGGAAAACAGTATGGAGGTTTCTCAAAAAATTAAAAATAGAATTATCATATGATCCAGTAATTTTACTACTGGTATTTACCCCCCCAAAAATGAAAATACGAATTCAAAGGAATACATGTACTCCTATGTTTATTGCAGCATTATTTATAGCCAAGGGAAGCAACCCAAGTGTCCATCAATAGATGAATAGCTAAAGAAGGTATGGTGTGTGTATATGCACACAGACACGTACACACACATATGCAATGGAACATTACTCAGCCATGAAAAGAATGAAATCTTGCCATTTGGAACAAATGGATCGTTGTAGAGGATATAATGCCAAGTGAAATAAGTCAGTCAGAGAAAGACAAATACCATATGATTTCACTCATATGTGGAATTCAACAAACAAACCAAATGAACAGAGGAAGAAAGAACAAACCAAAAATCAGACTCTTAGTTATAGAGAACAAACTGATGGTTATCAGAGGGGAGGTGGGAGGGTGAGTGAAATAGGTGAAGAGGATTAAGAATATTCTTATTGCAATGAACACTGAGTAATGTATAGAATTATTGTATTATATACCTGAAACTAATATAATACTGTATGTTAATTAAACTGGAATTAAAATTTTTTTAAACATGATATAAAGACTAGCAATATGGAAAAGTGCTTATGATATCATAGTATATTTTTGAAAGAATGTAAAATATTAAGTACAAATGCCAAAATAAACATGCTTGTGAAAAGCAGTGATGGCAGTTAAAATGAGATGATGCTATTTTTTGGTTCTATTTGTACTTTGTTTTATAAATTAATTATAAATCAATTATTTCTTAATAACCAATTAAGTAATAGAAAATGTAGAAAATCTTCCAAATTGGAAAGAGGTCGTCCTTAATGGTGAAAAGGATTAGGAGCTACTACCTATGGTGTAATCTCCTTATTTGGAGAAACTGGAGCCCTAACAGGTACATTAATGACAAAACAGGGACTAGGACTCAGGCTTCATAATTCCTGAAAAACAGATCACACACTGCCTCCCTGAAAATTGCTGGTGAGCAGGTAATTTCAGTGATACCATGTAAATAATGTTATGATTTTTTTTCAGGGACTGATAGAAGGTTCTGCTCAGTACCAGGCAAGGCTAGAAATGGCAAAAAACTACTTCCAACTGTCAGTTAACCGGCCAGAAAGGTGAGTTTATCACCACCTAACCTTGGCAGCAGAGTGGTAACCTGCCAGAAGTTAAGGAGTTACTCAATCTTGAGATAGTTGCAGAAATTGGAATTGCTATGTTTGAAGAGTTAACAGCAAGGATCATGACTGCTGAAGGGGCTGAACTGGGGGAGAGGAGGTGTTGCTACCGAAGATCCCTGGATCTGGCACCCGTCAGCATCATCACCACATTTGTTGGTACTTACAGTGTATTGGTACTTAACAGATTGTTTGATCTCTCTTATAGTCCTGTGAAATAAGTATGATTGTTATCATTCCCTATTTACAGCAGAGAAGCTGAGGCCAAGAGAGATTAGGTAGTTTGCCAAAGGTCAAATTAGTGACAGATGCAGGATTTGAACTCAGGCAGTCTGATACTAAGCACGTGCTTATTTCCTGTAGGAGCTCTTGTCTGTGTTGAGCTACTTTTAGGAGGGGCTGAAACAGGATAAAGCAGGCATTCAGCTTTCAAAGCAAATGTCATTCTAACCTGCCGTACATTTCCTGGGGAAAGAAAGGAATGAACACAGAGTTGGAAGGAAATGGCACCCCTCTAAAATTTAATAAAGTTGAGTTCTCATAATGGTGGAGTAACATCTCCAACTAACCCCCTGCCAAGCATAATTATGAACTCCAGATGGAATATAAGAAACAGTTATTTGAAGACACAGTAGAAAAACAAAAGCGGGCCAAAATGGAAGGAAATAGAACCCTTGAAAGAATAAAATCACACTAGATGAGGTCCACATTATCTGAGTTGTCCCCTGAGGTCACTTCCTTGTCAGTGCAGCACCAAGGAAAATAGAGATCAAGCAGAAAGCTTTGGTCTTACTGAGCCCAGGAATCAAAGGTCAGATTTTGAGTATTGGAAAAAATTCAATTTATGTTTGTAAAATTGAATTTGAGATACTCAAAGCTATTAAATAACATGAAAGAAATAGCTTTGTATATATTATGGTTTAAAGGTCCCAAGTTGTGTGTGAGTGTTTTTCATTTTGATGGATTTTGTTTTCTTTTTTCCCTGGAGAAAACTTAATTGGTTTTGAACTCCAGTCATTTTGCTTATATCTCAAACATCACTTATTTATGTAATAGAATGTTCTATGAGGACTGGTGAAGCAAAGTTGATGCTGAGAGAACTCAAACCTCAGTGTCTTGAGATAATGATGACTTTACAGCAGTCTCTACTCTTTCAGAAGTGTCTGCGTGCGTCTTTGTCCTGCTCCCATCAGTTTTATGGTAGTAATTGGTGATAAAAAGAGGATGCCTTCTTAGGGTATCATTTCTGAAACCTTGGGAAAGAGAGGAACAGAGGTGGCCCTCATGGTTAGGGGATTCCCATCCACCTCAAGCGGCCACCCTGTCTTGGGAGACTCGTCACCTTACAGACTTGGGTTAAAGAGATGTTAGGAAATTAGACTCACATGTAGGAGAGTCAGGACTCCTCACACAAAATAAGATAAATTGGTGGTTGAGTAGTTATTTTTAAATAATGAAAGTTTGTTAGGGCACCTGGGGGGCTCAGTCAGTTAAGCATCTGACGCTTAATTTTGGCTCAGGTCATGATCTCAAGTTTTGTGAGTTTGAGCCCCGCGTTGGGCTCTGCACTGACAGTGCAGAGACTGCTTGGGATTCTCTCTCCCTCTGTCTCTGCCCCGCCCCTGCTTGCACACACGTGCTGTCTCCTTCTCTCTCAAAATAAATAAACATTAAATAGATAGATAATAAAGTTTGTTGTTACAAAAGTAATGTATTCACTCGTAGCACATACAGAAAGATATAATAAGGAAAAACTATATATCAGAGAGTCAACTAATATAATCATTTTGATCTACTGTGTTCCAGGATTTTTTCCCCCATATCTATCTAGTTGATTTTTTTAATTGTA
Source organism: Paguma larvata (assembly GCA_030068075.1). NCBI lineage: Eukaryota > Metazoa > Chordata > Mammalia > Carnivora > Viverridae > Paguma > Paguma larvata. Next base: position 67,159,106 of record CM057837.1, read on the forward strand.
CTATGTAAAAATTTTGTATCCTGCCCATAGTTTTACTCATTATGATCTTATATTTTCCAATGACATTAAAAAGTCTTTATAAAAGTGTAATTTCATTTTATTTTATTTTTCTTAAAGTTTAAATATTTATTTTGAGGGAGAGAACGCCAGTGGGGGTTAGGCAGAGAGGGAAGGAGAGAGAGAATCCAAAGCAGGCTCTCTGCTGTCAGCGCAGAGTCCGATGCAGGGCTTAAACCCACAAACTGTGAGATTATGACCTGAGCTGAAGTTGGACGCTTAACCGATTGAGCCACCCAGGCACCTCTATGAATGTAATTTTAAAGAGCTACACAACAGTTCAGCAAATGGATGTACCATAACTTAACACACTTTTACTATTACAGAAAGAATTATAAGTAGCTTAAATGTCCAACATTGTAAAATAGTGCTGCAAAAGAGACTCCTGTTCCCGAAACCAGGAAAACTTATAAGTAATTAAAGACCAAATTCACATCTCCCTCCAGACCTGTTCTTGAATTTCCAGTATTTTTTTAATACCTAAATTAATGTCATAGACTGTTTCCCACTCTCTTTTTTAATAGACTACCATCCTCCTTATCACCTAGACGTTCTAGCTCTGCTTTGATCCAGTCCCTAGGTCATTTTTTTTTTAAGTTTATTTATTTTGAGAGAGAAAGAAAGAGAGCACATGTGCATTAGCAGGGAGGGGCAGAGAGAGGGGGAGAGAGAGAATCCGAAGCAGGGCCCGTGTCAGCACAGAGCCTGACATGTGGCTCTATCCTATGAAACATGAGATCATGACCTGAGCTGAAATCAGGAGTCAGACACTTAACCTGTTGAGCCACCCAGACTGTCCCCTAAATCCTTTTTATTATTATCTGTGTCGTGCTTTTTTTTTTTTTTTTTTTTGCTTCCTACCTACTCTAATATGTATATTTTTTTAACACTTATTTCTTGAACTATTGTGATACCTAAACTTGTCTCCCAACCTCTAGTGACTCTTCTCTTCCAATGCAACCATTAGAGCCAGGAGAATCTGCCTGAAATTTATCTTTAATCATGTTACTCTCTCTCCTAAAAATTATTAGAGATTGTAATAGAGAAAAATTGAACGATGTAAGTGTCCATCAATAGTAGATAAATGGATTGCAGCGTGTTTGTATGATAGACTACTATCCATTATTTAACCAGAGATTAGCTAAATGTATGTCAATCAAATCCAGGGTTTCTCAGCCTTGGCACTGTTGACATTTTGGACAAGATACTTCTTTGTTGTGGGGACTGTTGTGTGCCTTATAAGATGTTTAGCAGCATCTCTGGCTTCAACCCAGTGGATGCCAACAGCAGTGCTCCTGCCCCCAGTTACGACAACCAAAAACATCATCCAACATTGCAAATGTCCTCTGGGGGCAAAATTGTCCCCAGTTAAGAACCACTGATCTAAATAAGTAGATCTTGAAAACATGATGTTGAGTGAAAAAAGCAAATTGTAAATGTGTACAGTATAGAAGCTATTACACATAAAAAAATTTTGATACATAAAATACTATATACTTCTAGATATGTATATATTCATTCATTCAATCAATATTTATTGAATATCTCCAGGCACTAGGGATACAACAAACTAACTCAAAGTCTCCCTGCCCTTATGGAGCTTACGTGCTAATGTAGGAGAAAGACAATAAACCACTATATGATGTTAGATGGTGATAAGTGCTTTAAAGGAAAAAAAAAACAGTGTGTGAGGAGAGAGACGTACACGCTGCTCTTCTAGATAGGTTAGTCAAGGAGGCCTTCCCAAGGAGGTTTAGTTTGAGAAGAGACATAAATGAACTGAAGGGATGAGGCATACAGGTATTTGGGGGAATAAAATTCCAGAGAAAGAGAACAAACAGCAGTTACAACATAGATACATACACGTGCATGTGTGTGCGCACACACACACACACACACATACACACTCAGTTGATCAGAAGGATATTTGTGAGAGCAATCACTTCTGGGTAGCAACAAGATGGATTGGCACTGATAGTATTGGTCATCAAAGAAAAAATATTAGCTTTATAATTTTTTAAGTACATGCATATGTTACTTGTTTAATTTTTTATGTTAAATGTCTAAGTGTAATCATACCTTTATTATTTTTTTTTTTGGCATTTAACAATAGTTCTTTTTCCCACTTTTTTAATTATTATTTTTAATTTATTTTTTTAAATTTACATCCAAGTCAGCTTATAGTGTAACAATGATTTCAGGAATAGATTCCTTAATACCCCGTACCCATTTAGCCCATCTCCTCTCCCACAACCCCTCCAGTAACCCTCTGTTTGTTCTCCATGTTTAAGAGTCTCTTATGTTTTGTCCCCCTCCCTGTTTTTATATTATTTTTGCTTCCCATCCCTTATGTTCATCTGTTTTGTATCTTAAAGTCCTTATATGAGTGAAGTCATATGATATTTGTCTTTCTCTGACTAATTTCGCTTAGCATGATCCCCTCTAGTTCCATCCATGTAGTTGCAAATGGCAGGGTTTCATTCTTTTTGATTGCTGAGTAATACTCCATTGTATATATATACACCACATCTTCTTTATCCATTCATCTGTTGATGGACATTTGGGCTCTTTCCATACTTTGGCTATTATCAATAGCTCTGCTGTCAACATTAGGGTGCATGTGCCCCTTTGAAACAGCACACCTGTATCCCTTGGATATATACCTAGTAGTGCAATTGCTAGGTCATAGTGTAGTTCTGTTTTTAGTTCTTGAGAACCTCCATACTGTTTTCCAGGGTGGCTGCACCAGTTTGCATTCCCACCAGCAGTACAAAAGAGATCCTCTTTCTCTGTATCCTCGCCCACATGTCACGTTGCCTGAGTTGTTAATGTTAGTCATTCTGACAGGTGTGAGGTGGTATCTCATTGTGATTTTGATTTGTATTTCCCTGATGATGAGTGAGTTGAACATTTTTTCATGTGTCTGTTGGCCATCTGGATGTCTTCTTTGGAGAAGTGTCTATTCGTGTCTTTTGCCCCTATCTTCACTGTATTGTTTGTTTTTTGGGTGTTGAGTTTGATCAGTTCTTATAGATTTTGGATACCGACCCTTGGGGCACCTGAGTGGCTCAGTTGGTTAAGCATCTGACTTCGGCTCAGGTCATGATCTCATACCCGTGAGTTCGAGCCCTGCGTCAGGCTCTGTGCTGACAGCTCAGAGCCTGGAGCCTGCTTCGGATTCTGTATTACCCTCTCTCTCTTCTTCTCCACTGCTCATGGTCTGTCTCTCTTACTCTGAAATAAATAAACATTAAAAATTGAATACTGACCCTTTATCTGATATGTCATTTGCAAATATCTTCTATTCTGTTGGTTGCCTTTTAGTTTTGCTGATTGTTTCCTTTCCTGTGTAGAAGCTTTTTATTTTGATGAGGTACCAATAGTTCCTTTTTGCTTTTGTTTCCCTTGCCTCTGGAGTTGTGTTGAGTGAGAAGTTGCTACAGCCAAGGTCAGAGAGGTTTTTGCCTGCATTCTTCTCGAGGATTTTGATGGCTTCCTGTCTTACGTTTAGGTCTTTCATCCATTTTGAGTTTATTTTTGTGTATGGTGTAAGAAAGTGGTCCAGGTTCATTTTTCTGCATGTTGCTGTCCAGTTTTCCCAGTACCACTTGCTGAAGAGACTCTGTTTATTCCATTGAATATTCTTTCCTGCTTTGTCAAAGATTAGTTGGCCATACGTTTGTGGGTCCATTTCTGGATTCTCCATTCTGTTCCATTGATCTGAGTGTCTGTTTTTGTTCCACTAATCATACCTTTAGATTAGAAGTATAACAATATTATTATAATTCTAGGTGGTAGTGATATGGACATTTGTTATATCATCTTTTTTTTTAGTCATACCATCTTTTGGACTTGTCTGTACTATTTAAATCTCTTAAAACAAAAATTAAAAATAAAAAAGAAGCCATCACTGATCACCCACTGCTTATTTCATTGAGTCCAAACTTAGCCATTTCAGGCTCACTCTTCTCTCATCTCAGTCCATCTGTTTAGCCTTGTCTGCCACGCTTAAGCCAAACTGAACACCATTTGCTTTGTGAACACGTTCCTCATTTCTCTGCCTCTATAAAATGTTCATTTCTCCTCTTGACTGAAGTTTCTCTACCCTACCTTCCTTGCCAAAATTTACTCACTCTTTAAGGCCTAACTCAACTACTTCCATTATCTTTTTTTTTCTTCAACTTTCCTGTAGTTAATGTAATTATCTTCTTCTGTGATTCTACATAGCATTTGGTATTCCTATTTGATTTTATATTTTATAACTTGTTATGATTATTTGTGTATTTCTTTTCTCTCTTCTAGTAATATTTACGTAATATGGAGTAGGGACAATTTCTTGTCACCCACATCATTTAGCAAGATATGCAGGTCTTTATTAAATTAATATACGTCCATTCTGTAACTTGATTTGCTCCATTCTAAATAGGTAAGGGACACGTGGGTGGCTCAGTCAGTTAAGCCTTGGACTTTGACTCAGGTCATGATCTCACAATTCATGAGTTCAAGCCCTGCATTGGGCTCTGTGCTGGCAGTTCAGAGCCTGGAGCCTGCTTTGGATTCTGTGTCTCTCTTTTTCTCTGCCTCTCCCTCACTTTCACTCTGTCTCTCTCTCTCAAAAATAAATAAATATTTGAAAATAAATAGGTCAGACAGGCAGGGTTCAGAGTTTCATTAGATTATGTAACAGGTCACATATTGGGGTGCCTGGGTGACTCAGTCAGTTAAGTGTCTGACTTGGGCTCAGGTCATGATCTTGTGATTTGTGAATTAGAGCTCCACGTTGGTCTCTGTGCTTACAGCTCAGAGCCTAGAGACTGCTTCAGATTCTGTGACTCCCTCTTTCTGTGCCCCTCCCCCACTCACACTCTGTCTCTCAAAAATAAATATTAAAAAAAAAGGTCACATTGCCATCATAAAATAACATGCTCATTATACAGATAAGTTCTGTGCGTATTTCCTCATTAGTTTATTGTAGGAAGATCATAAAATAGTATGAGAAGACTTGATTTCAAGCTTTCGGTGTACAACTCAAATGACCTTGTAAAAGTTATAGGACATCAGAGCCCTGGTTTTCTCCTCTGTAAAACGGATTATTACTTCATAATAGTAATTAGAGGACTAAATAAGAAAATGTACTTAAAAATTTTTTTAATGTTTATTTATTTTTGAGAGAGAAAGAAACAGAGCACAAGTGAAGGAGGGACAGAGAGAGAGGGAGACACAGAATCTGAAGCAAGCTCCAGGCTCTGAGCTCTCAGTATAAAGCTCGACGCGAGGCTTGAACTCCTGAACCGTGAGATCATGACCTGAGCCAAAGTCAGATGCTTAACTGACTGAGCCACCCAGGCACCCCAATAAGAAAATGTATTTAATGGTTGGGTGTCCAATTTTGCCTCAGGTCATGATCTCACAGTTCGTGGGTTCGAGCCCCGCGTCTGGCTCTGTGCTGTCAGCTCAGAGCCTGGAACTTGCTTCAGATTCTGTGTCTCCCTTTCTCTCTACCCCACCCCTCCCCTCACTTTCTCTCTCTCTTTCTCTCAAAAATAAACATTAAAAACAGTAAAATAAAAAATTTAAAAGAAAATGTATTTAAGTGCTAGCCTAGCATATTATACATGCAAGATTCATTTTAGTTCGTACTTTCTTCTGGGTTTTCTTTTCCTCATATATATGCTATGTATAAATTAAAAGAGTTGTACTAGGAGGCTTCATAATGGTGATCCATGCAGCCTGCTGCAGAGTGAAAGGCAAAGGCGAAATGTATACAGCTCTGAGTTTCCAGACTCCATTTCAATCAAAGCAGATTTTTTTCAGGTTATTGAGATACAATTGAGAAACAAAATCTTAAGATAATTTAAAGTGTAGTACATTATGGTTATTTGGTTTTGTTTTGTTTTGTTTTGATGGTGACTTGATATATGTACATGTGAAGGGATTCCCACCATCTAGTTAATTAATTGACAACTCCATCACCTGACATTTATCTTTTTTGGGGAGCAGTGAGAACATTTAAGTTCTACTCTCTTAGCAGATTTCAGTTATATAATACAGTGCTAGCAACTATGGGTACCATGTTTACATTAGATCCTCAGACTGTGTTCAGAAACCGTGTACCCTTTTACCAACCTCTCCTTATTTCCCTCACTCCCTAGTCCCTGGCAACTACTTACCTACTCTGTTCCAATGAGCTTTACTTTTTTTTAGATTCCACATATATGTGATGCCACGCAGTATTTGTCCTTCTGTCTGGTTTATTCAGTTAGTATAATCCCTCAAGGTCAATCCATTTCACAAATAATAGGATTTCCTTCCTTCTCATATATATTTCTCTGAATAATATTCCATTGTACTAATATAGCACATTTTCTTTATCTATTCATCCATTGATAGACACTTAGGTTGTTTCCACATCTTAGCTATTGTGAGTGATGCTGTGGTGAACATGGGAATGCAAGTATCTCTTCAATATCCTTTACATATATACCCAGAAGTAGAATTGTTGGATCATATGGTAGTTCTATTTTTAATTTTTTGAGGAATCTCCACACTGATTTCCATAGTCGTTGCACCAATTTACATTCTCACCAACGGTGCACAAGGGTTCCCTTTTCTCCACGTCCTCACCAATGCTTGTCCTCTCTTGTCTTTTTGGTGTTAGCCATTCTGACTGGTGTGAGGTGGTATCTCATTGCGATTTTGATTTGCATTTCCTGATGATTAGTGATGTTGAGCACCTTTTCATGTACCTGTTAGCCATCTGTACACCTTCTTTGAGAAAATGTTTACTCAGGTTCTCAGCCCATTGTTAAATCACATTGTTTGTTTTTTTGCCGTCGAGTTGCATGAGTTCTTTATATATTTTGGATCTTAACCCTTTATCAGATATATGTTTTTGTAAATATTTTCTCCCATTCAGTAGGTTGCCTTTTCAGTTTGTTGATGGTTTCCTTTGCTGTACAAAGCACTTTTCCTTTGAACTCTTTTATATTTTACAGTTACTGGTAAGATTTTACTTGAGAAAAAGGGGTCTATAACTTAAAACAGTTATTTAAAAACAAATTAGACTAGATAATTCCTTCCAGCTTTAAAATATTATTTTTTGTGATTATTATTCTCAGCCGTTTTATAAAAAAAAAACCCATGTCTTTTATTTTTTTATAGCTCTGTTGCTCTGAGCCCAGGTGAAGAAATCTTAACCTTATTACAGACCATACCATTTGACATAGAAGAGCTTAAGAAGGAAGAAGATAATCTTCCCCCAGAAGATGGTAAGTGATAGGCCAAGATAGAGCAGAAGGGTGAGGAAAAATTAAAATATTCTGCTAGGTCTCAGTGGGCCCTTCTCTGAGAGGACCTGCCATGTGAGTGCCATATGGCAGTATCGTGTTGTCTTCTTTTGCAGATGACCAGTGGTTAGATCTCTCACCAGATCAGCTGGACCGGCTACTGCAGGAAGCTGCTGGCAAAAAAGAAGCAGAGCCCATTTCCAAGAAGGAGGAACAGAACTATGACTTAACTCAAGTCTCAGAGAGCATGAAAGCGTTCATATCTAAAGTCTCAACTCACAAAGGAGCAGAGCTGCCTCGGTAATTTGTGTTAGAATATAAATATCTAAGTACTTAAAACCCAGATGTTGAAGTCATCTAGTCATTGCCATTTTCAGTCTTGTCTTTTTTTTTTTTTTTTTTCTTTTCAGTAAATGGTTTGTACTGCCATTTCCCTCTTTTGGTGCCTAGTACCGTGATGACTTTTTTGGAGTCATATTTTTAATAGCCTTATCCTTTGCAATTCTTAAAGTAAGTCAGAGACACTGCTCAACAGATCTAAAAGCTTCCATCCCAGAGCTGTGCAAGGAAACTTCATTTTACTCTCTGAACTTTTACGCAGAACCTTATAGACTCTTAACATCTAGCTCTCAGCAAACCCACACTTTAGATCTGCTACCCCACATGCAGATTGGAAGCTTCACATTCAAAAGGGGGGCAATATTATTTCTTCTTATTATTCATAATAACAGAGGAAATGGGAAGTTACATTTGGCAAGTAATAGGAAAATAAGGTAGGTGGAATTGTTACTTGTATAGCAAATATATTTTTATTCATGTTGATGCTCTTAAGCCTTATGAGAAGATTAAAATTTATGTTCAGTATTCTTTCTTTAAGAAAGCAGAGGGGCGCCTGGGTGGCTCAGTTGGTTGGGTGGCCAACTTCGGCTCAGGTCATGATCTCGCGGTCTGTGAGTTCAAGCCCCATGTCGTGCTCTGTGCTGACAGCTCGGAGCCTGGATCCTGCTTCGGATTCTGTGTCTCCCACTCTCTCTGCCCTTCTCCTGCTCACTCTCTGTGTCTCAAAAATAAATAAATGTAAAAAAAAAAAAAAAAAAAAAGAAAGCAGAGATAAAGAAAGGTATGTTCTTATTTACTTTTAAAGGTTTAGTTCTTAAAGAAATAGATTTTATGTAAATTAACTCAGATAAGTGAGTTCTTCTGCTGATGCTATATATATCCTGTGGGAGTGGAGGGTGGGTAGGTCCCTAAATCGGCATAAGTTAAATGTGCACGAACAAAGTGTAATTTTTACTTTTATTACATCAATCTTTTCCATTTCTTTGGCCCTGCAAGACCATTTAAACTACAGTTTTTCTTGCTATACCTCTTGAGATCCCATATCTGGTAGTGTTCCTAAGAATGGCACTGCTTTAAAAAAAGTTCCAAAGAGTTATGTTCAGGATAAATGGTCTTTTTCCTTTAACCTTGCAGAGAACCTTCTGAGGCTCCAATCACTTTTGATGCAGATTCTTTTCTTAATTATTTTGACAAGATTTTGGGTAAGTTACAGTGTGATGTTGATTTTCATTTTGAAACCATATTTTCATTTTGAAACTGCAAGGCTGTGGCTAGAGCACCGGAGCATTAGGTCTCTTGGAAGTCAAAGTATTTGCTTTCTCCTCATGATTTTAAGTTGCTTACAACCATGAACTTCTGCCCAGTTGAATGATTTTTCAGAGATTGCTTAGCTTAATGCCTGACGTAGTAGCTGCTCGTTCGTTATTTGAGTGAGTGAATGCTCTGTGGCCAGATACATTTCCATGTTATACTATTTATTCTCTTTTAGACTTACTGTACTTAACACTAGTACTAAAAAGACAAATAGCCCAAATTTAAAAATCAATGAAGGATTTAAATAGGCAGTGCCTTGAAGAAGAAATATAGACAAATAATTATTTGAAAATACTTAACTGTCTCTAGTAAGTAAATACATGATACAAAATAAGAACTTAATTAGGGCACCTGGATGGCTCAATCAGTTAAGTGGCCTACTTCGGGTCAGGTCATGATCTCATGCATGGTTCGTGAGTTCAAGCCCCGTGTCGGGTTCTGAACTGACAGCTCAGAGCCTGGAGCGTGCTTCAGATTCTGTGTCTCTCTCTCTGCCCCTCCCCTGCTCACGCTCTCTCTGTCTCTCAAAACTGAATAAACATTAAAAAATTAAAAAAAAAAAAAAAGAACTTGTTTTTTTTTGCTTATTGACAAAGATTTTAAAGAGTGACAGTACTCAGTTTTCTTAAGAGTTGAAGAAATGGGCACTGTCAAACCATAAGCGTGAACCTAGAAGTTGTCTTTCTTAGAGGTTTGGTACGCTAGAAAATTTATAACCTTCGACTTAGTAATTTCATTGCCAGGAATTTTCACTATGAAAAAGACATAATGTGCTAAGATGGTGATTGCAACATTGTAATAGCAAAAAACGGGAATATCCCAAACGTCCATGGAGAAGGAAATGGTTAAATAAATCATAGTACGTTTGTATTATGAAATTTTGTGCAGTCTTAAGAAAGAGTAAGGTCCATCTGTGTTTTCACATAGAAGAAGGACTTCCAAGACATATAAATAAGTGGAAAAGCAAACCATAGTTCAATATGTATATATGTGAAAAATAAAAAACACGCTTGTGTTTATACGCATATGTACAGGACTGCATAAAGGCCTGGATACCCACCAAACTGCTAAAAGATGTTTAACTGTGGGAAGAGAGTGAGATGTGATACAGTAATAATTTTGTACGGCTTGAAGAGTCACATCAAAATGCATTCATGTATTCTGTCGTTTTTAAATTCTTAAGTAAAAAATTTTAGTAATTGAATTCTCATTAAAAAAAAAAAAACTAAATTTTTCAGCTCAGCCTGTGTACTTTTCTGCAAATATCTGACAGCAGTACCATTTTCTGGAAGGGATTTTTATGAAGTAATTTATGTATATTGGTCCTTTTATGCAGATAATGCTTAATTAACTCTTGTGAAAGGTGTAATCACTCAAGAAGAAATTACCATGTGGCTTTTTCTGTGTTGGGGTCTGTGCAGGGCCAAGACCTCATGAATCAGATTCCGATGATCTGGATGATGAAGACTTTGAGTGTTTAGATAGTGATGATGACTTGGATCTTAAAACACAGGGGGCTGGGAAAGAAGCATCTTTAGAAGGAACTCTTAATGATCTCAAGTCATACATGGCCCAAATGGATCAGGAGTTGGCACATACCAGCATCGGCAAAAGCTTCACCACCCAGAAGCAAATGGTAAGTGTGTGTTTAACCTCTTCCCATGTCCGAATATCTTAATATTATGAAGGAGAGCTAAAACTGTATTTTTATCTTAGTTTCTCTTTTTCTTTCCTTTTTTTTTTTTTTGATTTGTGATCATTTTTTTGGTGACAAATTTGACTTTTAACACCTTTTTTTAAATATAATTTATTGTCAAATTGGCTTGCATACAACACCCAGTGCTCATCCCAAGTGCTCTCCTCAATGCCCGCCATCCATTTTTCCTCTCCCCCACACCCCCCACCCCTTCAACCTCAGTCTATTCTCTGTATTTAAGAGTCTCTTGTGGTTTGCCTCCCTGCCTCTCTGTATCTGTTTCCCCCGCCCTTCCCCCATGGTCTTCTATTAAGTTTCGATTTTTTTATTTGTAATAAATAAGAATGTAAGATTGCTAATGTTTCCCTAACTAATAGGATGAAGGATTATTAATTTTATTCTCCTCAATATAATTTATTTTTATTTTATTGTTAATGTATTACATTTATTATTCATACATGTATTAAGTTTATGAATTTATTAAAATTAAATTATATTTTTTAAGTTTTTTCAATTTTTTAATGTTTATTTTTATTTGAGAGTGTGAGCAAGTATGAACAGGGGAGGGGCAGAGAGGGGGGGACAGAGGAACCAAAACGGGCTCCATGCTGACAGCAGAGAGCCTGATGTGGGGCTCACACTCATAAACTACAAGATCATGACCTGAGTCAAAGTCTGACGCTCAACCAACTGAGCCACTGAGACGCCCCTTAAGTTTGATTATATCACTTACTCTATGTTATCTATCAGGATTTAAAATAAAAAGTCATGCAGTGTGGTCAGACTACACTGACTTTACAAAAAAAGAAAGGATCTGGGGCGCCTGGGTGGCTCAGTTGGTTAAGCAGCTGACTTCAGGTCATGATCTCACAGTTTCTGAGTTCAAGCCCCGCGTCGGGCTCTGTGCTGACGGCTCAGAGCCTGGAGCCTGCTTCAGATTCTGTATCTCCCTCTCTCTCTGCCCTTCCCTTGCTCACTCTCTGTCTCTGTGTCTCTCAAAAATAAAATAAAAATGTTAAAAAAAAATTAAAAAAAAAGAGAAAGGATCTTAAATATCCAAATAATTTTCAAGTCTTAATAGTGTTTGTTTTTTATGTTTTTTTTTTAATTTAGAACCAAATTAAGGCTTCATCTTCCACTCTTTTTTATCCTAGTTTTTATACCAGCAGAATAAAAGACATTATAAAAGAGAACGGAACCTCTGGATTAGGGTTTGAAATCCAGTTGCGCCACCCACCGTGAATACATGTCCATTAACCAAAAATCCCTATGTTGTAGAATTAACATGAGAACCGAATGAGACAACAGTAAAACCCATAATAAGGCGCTTAGTGAATGTTATTCACCTTGCTTTCATCATCTAAACTACATTTAAACTAGAATCGCTTCCGTTATTGCCCAAACCTCATAGAAACCTAGAAACCATGTTGTTAGATTTATCTAAAGCATTGCATCTTAGATTTTAATATGTAAATGAACCATCCAAAGATCTAAGTAAAAGTAAAGTAAAATAGAAGTAAAAGATAGAAAATAAAATAAAATTCTGGTGAAGTAGGTCTGGGGCGAAGCCTGAGATTTACACTCCTCATAAGCATCAATGCAGTGCACATGCTGCTGACACATGAACTGCACTTCGAATAGCAAAGATATAAGGGTCTATAGATCAGGCAACAATCTTTCAAATCCTTTCCCCATCCCGTCAAACCAGAGGCTCAGGTAACAACTCAGAATCTTTGTGGTTGGACTTCAGAGCCTCGGGTTTTTAAAGTTTTTTTCATTGAGGAAAAAAAAAAGAGAAAGAAATCTAATTTCTTCCATTTAGAAAAAAAATACGTTCTTATATATATATAATGTTCATTTTTGTTTATTTCTTTTAAAACTCTTAGGTAAGTTATAAATATGTCTCCTTACCCTGGTTTTCCCCCTTGGGCTATTTCAGAATAGGGAAGACATCCAATTTATAGAAACTTCCTAGAAAGAAGTGTGTTTTAATCTTTGGAACCACATTCTCATATGTGTGTTAAATTTTGAGGTTTATTAGACTTCATTTTTATTTTCTGTCACGAAGGATAATTTCTTTTTAATTTAGAATTCAGTTTTACATTGTTTAGTTTTTATTGTAACTACCATCCAACCTAACGGCCTACTGTGCCATGATTTTCTTTCCTCTCCATCAATAAGGAACCTCATTCCCAAGCTGCCAGTAATAATTCAGATGAGGAAGACTCTGGTGCAGGAGGATCTGTTATGACACCAGTGGATGTAGACCTGAACCTGGTTTCAAACATACTGGAATCCTATAGTTCCCAAGCTGGCCTGGCAGGACCTGCGTCCAACCTTTTACAAAGCATGGGAGTACAGCTGCCTGATAACACCGATCACAGACCCACAAGTAAGCCGACGCGAGATTAACCAGCGCACCTCACCTCTTCTTTCTTCTTAAATAAATATCGAGTCTGATTGTGCTCATTTCTAGTCTGGATGACTATGAGGTACATAAAAGGTTTTGAAGTCAGCAGGAGAGAGAACTGCAAGCTCCTGGAGAGCCCCTGAGAGGAGATTTACACACTCCATGTTTAGAACATTAAGTTTATCTTAATTAAGAGCTAAAGGCAAAAATGAGGAACGAATGAGTTGCTTTTTTATTCCAATGACCAGAAATTACTTTGAACCAGGCTCACTGTGGTGACAGATACATTTGTTTTAATGTTTTACCTGTTTTGCTATTCTGCTTCATGAATTGAGCAGGCTCTTTTTATTGTTAGCACCTTTGTAACTCATTGCCACGTGAATATCGTCTATCCAGGTAGGCCCTGTACCAAAGTTCCTTTTATTTATCTGCCATTTTCAGTACCCGAACCCTGCCCTCTTTTGCCTCACTTTTCAGATATCCTTGGAGTTCTAAGAAGCAAAGCCCTCTCCCCACTCACTGCCAGGAAACAAAGTTCAATGTTGCAGCTCCTCTATTAGCCTCTCTCATCTTTTCTTTTCCAAAACAACACATTAATCCAAAAGCAAACAGTTACTCCATGGTAAGTTTGAGAAACTCATAACCAGGAATCCCGCACACTCCCCTTTCTGTCAGTATTTTCAGACTGGGGGATGTGTACACATGTGCTCACAAACACACCCACATAGAGACCAAAAAGATTGGGAGATGGTAATACACATGGACCCTGAACTGTTTTCTTCTAACCGCAAGATATGAAGAAATCTCAGGACCTCTCTTTCGAGAGTGCTTTTCCCTTCTACATGCTGGGTCAGTTCAGGTCAGGGCAAGCTGCCAACCTAACAGGACAATCAAGACCTGTCACATACTATCCCTCAACATTTCCTGATGAAGGCACTTTGATTTCCCCAAAGCACTGATGATTTGCTGGCAGCGGCGAGAGCAACGGCCTTCGGGGATCAAAGGGAAATTCAGTGCTTCATCTTGTCAAGTTCTAGAATCTCTTTTGCTTAGTCCTGTAGACTTTGACATGTGAATAGCGTTAGGGTCTCTGGCACTTGTGTCTTTTCTCATAAACTAGTGCCTAAAATCATCCCAAGATACAACTCTTTCCTGGCCATTCCTCTTTTCAGACAGACCTCTAGCTGTATTTCTTCTGCACATTGCTTTAGTTCTCCCACGTTTGGAACTGGACTTAAATGTTTACCACACTAACAGATTGCTTTTCTCCCTCCCTATCCTCTATCCCCGGTTCTCTCTACAATTCCTCACCTCATAAGACAGAAACATACATCTGAACAAAGGTGTGGAAATTTATTTTATTTCCTCCAGATAAATTCTTCTCTCCTATGATGAGGTATAGAATGACATACATGAATGATGAGAAATTCTACAGTTTATTCGATAAAACTCAAGAAACGGTTCATCCTCACTAATCCCTTAGGTGAAGTTTGAACACTTAACTGAGTATGCAGATGGCAGCGACTCTTGTACATTCAGGAAGTCAGACATGGCAAAGTGATCATCTTTTCCTTGGGTCACAAGTTGAGCAGGATAACGGCAAGACTTAACTATCTTAAGCCCCACTGGCGTGCAATTACCTCAGCAAAACATCACTGCGTCTGATTTACAGAGTACTCTGAGGAAGACCTTGGCTCCCACTTTCCTCGTCCCTTCAGATGACTTAAATTTGACTCTTATTTAAATACCACGTTGTACTATTTTTCTTAATTCTGTGAGGATGAAAAGTCAGGAGTGGGTTGAGATTTGGTATGTGTTTTCAATAGTAAGGTAAAATTATATCAGGCACATTTTGGCAGTTAGTATAAATCCAGCATTAACAAGACACATGCTGAAAAGATGTTTGCTTCCAAGGCCTCAGTAAAAATGGTTGAACAAAGGCCTACATCAAAACTAATGCTTCAGCCTTCCCTCTGATTTTAACAATTGTCATCTTATCAGTTTGGCCTTTTTGATTGCCTTTGAACAGGAACTTCCTTAACACTGCTGTTAGAGGCAGTCCACTGTAGGATCACCTTCCACTCTGCCTTAGTATGAAGGTGGCCTGGAGATGGCCTTTTGTCACCTCCCCTTCATCAACTGATCTCTCTTATGCCCCTCCAAGGTACTGAGGAGGGATTTAGATGTCTCAACCTGAGCTAAGCAGGCAGCGTAGAACAGGCTGGCTTTTCCACCCACTCCTTAATCAGTTGGTGGGCAATGGCTAACTTGGGGGGCAACCAGAATGTCCCATTCTGTTGCTGAGGGTATGGATTACTTCTCCTCAGGGCTGTGGCCACCTCATCATGACTGAACCATCCAGCTGCCTCTAGTTCTCTCAAGTTCACTCGGATCTAAAAGACATAAAGGAAAACAGGCTGTAAGGAGCTATAAAATTCAGAATACTCTAGCCAGAGGTGAGAAAAAGGTTTCCAGAACTGAGCAATACCTGGGATCTACAGGCTGGGAGATAATTTTAGATATTGCGCAGAAGCAAGAGAGGCATAATTAAAAGGTGAGAGTTAAATATATTTTTGTAAATAGTGAAAAAGAAAAAAGTGCATCTTGAAAGTCCTGGAAGCACAAATACCGAAATACTGAAGAGTGATTAACAGTGAGGTATAATATATAAGTAATTCTTCTTTTTCTTTGTACCCCTATCAAGTGTATAACTTTCTATTTTAAAAGAATATAAAATTACTCTTCCTTGAAGGATAAGGGATAATTAATGATGATCAAAAGCATAGTATCTTCTTTGCAATGCAAATTCTACCCACAGGAAGCTGAGACAGATGAGATATTATGAATGCTATGCAAACCGAAACACACAGGTAGGAACCTGTGCCCACATGCCATCTGTCAAGGATGCTACTGAAGAGCAAAATGAGGCTGGGTAAGGCAACATCTAAATCCCTTTCTACCAGAAGTTCCTAGGATTTTATATAATTAGTCCCCAACATCCTAACAGACTTGAACAGTAAGACCCAGCTTGAAATCCATCATTCAATTGGATATATTTATTGTGTGCCTTCTCTGTGCAAGACGCTCTGTTAAGTCCAGATGATGAAAAACAAACTGTCTCGTGACTGAGATACAGATAAGGAAAAATGGTGATTATGCTGATGCTCTGAATTTTCTTGGAGATTGTTTCCTTTATAAGATTGCAAATTCCTCAAGGGACCAAATCATGTTACACATCCTTTGTATAAGGTGGATAATGCGGGACCAGACAGATGCCTATTGACCAACTCGAGTGAAGCAAAGGAAATCTCACAGCAGAAGGGAAGCATCAGAACTTACCTCTGTCTGCCCTGATTTCACAGTTGCATGACAAGCAATCATGAGTGAGCTGTTAGGATAGGGCCAGTGCTGGGATGCAGAGTACTGCAGCCTTTCCACCTCCAGTCCCACCTCTTCTGCAACTTCTCTCCGGACAGCCTCTTCCAGACTTTCACCTATAAGCACTCAGATTAATTCAGGACAGCCCTGCAGCGGGAAGGGTGATACAGATGCCCATTTGTGAAAGAGCGCAAATGGGCTCCAAAGTTTCAATGAAGTATTCTTGGGAGAATCCTAAATCCCAAGTCTCTATAACAGCGGGAATCAAGTCTGGGGTTGGGTGCTGAACTACAATACTTACACTAATCTTTTGGTTATAATGCAAAATAAGAGTGGCAGTGGGAGAGGCTACTGCTGACCTCAGCTTTAATGCAATTCTAATGCCACATTTCACCATTTGCAAATTTTACCAATAGACTGAGGAAAAAAAACCCTGTAAATACCTACTGAATTCTAGTTAATATAATGCATGCTGAAATATTTAGAGAGAAGTGTACTAATGCCTGCAAACTAATCATCAAAGAATAAAGTGGATCGACGGATGGATAGAATAGATAGATATGTGATAAAGTAAATGAAGAAGAAAAATATGGGATCTAGGTGGTAAGTATATGGGTGAGTCTTAACTGTAGAATTCTTTCAGTTATGCTATATGCTTGAAAATTTGCCAAATATTGGAAAATTATAATGCCAGAGGCAGTTATTATTTTTTTAATGTTTGTTTATTTTTGAGAGAGAGAGAGAGAGAGAGAGTATGCTAGAGCAGGGGAGGGGCGGAGAGAGAAGGAGAGAATCCCAAGCAGGCTCTGCACTATCAACCCAGAGCCTGACATGGAGCTCAATCCCATAAACCGTGAAATCATGACCTGAGTCAAAATCAAGAGTCAGACACTGAACCGACTGAACCACCCAGACACCCCAGAGAGAGAGAATCGTAAGCAGGCTCCAATGTCAGTGTAGAGCCCAACACAGAACTCTATCTCATGACCCTGGGACCATGCTCAACCAACCGAACCACACAGGTGCCCCAGAAGGCAGTTTTCTTGACATGATGCGGAAGAGTATGCCTAATACTCCAAGCACTGGGGCAACAAGGCAAAGAAATACCTACTATTATTAAGCTTTTGTGTTCTTCAGTCCTATATACACCCTAAACTCCTTACCTATATCACAAAAACCTGCCAAGGCAGAATACATTCCCTTGGGAAAGGAACTTTGGCGGGCAAGCAGGCATCGAGTCCCATCTGACACCAGAGTGATCACCACAGGAGCCATCTAGGAAAAGGGGATAGAAAATTAGACATTAGGACTTTGGGGGCTATTAATAGGGTGAAGAATTGGATAAATAAGGAAAGCCTTTTAATTGCACAGGCTTCTATCCCCAGGACAGAGTAGCACATAGCCTTCTTGGATTACTGTCCTTTCAAAGGAGTGCTTACCTGTGGATAATAGATGATCTTATTGGAAGGGCATACACGCTTACTGCCAGCCATATTCTTTTTGGTGGGCTGCCCACTTCTGCTACAGAACTGATGAGCATCATGCCAACGGAGAAGAGCTTGAGCCTAAGAATACAAAGATGGGCTTGGTTTCATTTGGAGAGAATATGGGGCTCACCTATAATAGTCCTGGGCCTGTATTTAGAGCAACTCAAATGGAAAGGTCAATCCCTTTCCAGCCCTACTTTATTATTTTTTTAATGTTTATGTATTTTGAGAGAGAAAGAGAGAGACTGAGTGCAAGTAGGGGAAGGGCAGAGAGGGAGAGAGAATCCCAAGCAGGCTTCTTGCTGTCAGCACAGAGCCCCACTTGGGTCTCAGACTCGTGAATTGCAAATCGTGAGATCATGACCTGAGCAGAAATCAGGGGTCAGACATTTAACAGACTGAGTTACCCAGGCACCCCCAGCTCACCTACTTTAAATGGTTATTAGCTGTTTAAACTTTACTTTTTTGTTTGGTTTCTTTTTTTTTCTTTTGAGAGAGAGGGCATAAGTGCGTGAGGAACAGAGAAAGAGAGGGAGAGAGAGAATCCCACGAGGGGCAGAGAGAGAACGGGAGAGAGAAGCAGGACTCACCTGATACAGGGCTGAGGCTTGCCGGAAGAGGAGCTCGTGCTCACCTGAGGGCAGGACTTGAACTCACGAACCATGAAATCATGAACTGAGCTGAAGTCAGATGCTTAACTGACTGAGCCATCCAGGCACCCAACTATTTAAACTTTAAAAACAAGGAAAACTATCTGAACGTATTCCTCTAGCATCTGAAATACGAATAAAGTGTATTTTAAATGTATTACGAATTATTTAAAATACATATAATATATAAAATATTATAATGAATGCCCCATGCACTTATGATCCAACTTAAAATAAGACATTTCCAATAAGTGGAATACCTCAACTTGTACTCCCCCCTAATGAAGGTGAAATATTTTTGCAAATAAAAATGTTTAGAGGTGTCTTGCCCATCTCTCCCTCTTCCAAAGGCAAGGCTTCAGGGGAGGGACTAGGATGCCTTGGGGAAGAGTCTAAAGGGCTTGAGCATTTTTTAAAATAAACACAGGGCGTTGGGACTGGGTTTTGGGATGGAGTTGAGAGCACTGAAAAAAAACCCTGAAGGTTGGTACCTCTATGAATCAAACCAGTAGAGAACTCCCATGATTGAATTTTTTTTTTTATCCAGTTGTCTTTTCTCTCCGGCTTCCAGGTTCTCCGTGCCAGGTGAGGTACCTGGATTCTTGTTACAAGTCCTTAGAGAGAGCCCTCCCTGCATATAAGTACCCAAATGCTGTAATGAACAGACTTTTGTAAAATTTTATATTAATTTGTAATGTCAATGGTGACTTGGTTCCTGGGGCCTGCAGCCAGCCTGGGACTTTTGTTAAGAATATTTGGGTGACTCACCTAGAGGTTGTTTCTTTCTTGCTCCCTTTTCCTCTGTGTAACCTAAGTGCATTAAACATATTTGCAAGGGCACCTGGGTGGCTCAGTTGGTTGAACGTCGGACTTTGGCTCAGGTCATGATCTCACAGTTCATGAGTGCGAGCCCTGCATCAGGCTTGCTGCTGTCAGTGCAGGGCCTGCTTTGGATCCTCTGTCCCCTTCTCTGTCCCTCCCCCTGCTCACTCTTCCTCTCAAAAAATAAACATTAAAAAATATATATTCACAGAAAAAAAAATGAAAAACCAAAAGTAATTTAGCAAGTGAAATCTAAAGCTGTGAGGATGTCATTAAAGCAATACAAAATAATTTCTCATAGGAGTAACGAGGGTGTATATTGTGCTGTGGGTCATTAAAAATATGAGGCCAATCATCAGGCTGCTATAGACCTGCATGTCCTCAGGAGAAAACGCTTCTGCCGAAAATAAGGGCAAACGAAAGAAGAAGAAGCAGTCTTCCTACAGCACACTGTCCAGCCAAGGTTTGTAGGAAGGACTGTGATCTATCTGCACAAGAGGAAATCAGAGGTGGTTCTAGCCTTGTATATGCGTACACGTATTCACCCATCCACACTGCTTTACTAAATTCCCTACAGAACCGAGAAGTCGGAATCTACCGTGGACAGCAAGGAGGCATCCTTTGTGTTCAACTGAAAGAGAGCCTTCCTCAGCTCGATGAAAGACCCCTTGAGCTCTGTCTCCATTTCTGGTTTCTGTAAGGAAGCTAGAAAATGAGAAAAGAGAATGAAATGAAACAAATGCCAAACTTCATCTTGGGGCCCCCTCTCAAGTATACCTTTTAGAACATTGTTTCCCAAACTCACCTAATAAGACTTAACTAGGGAATATAAAAAATGTATAGGTTCTCAAGCCCCTACCTGGAGATTCTGAACAGCAGGGGAGTAAGGCCCAGAAATCTTTATTGTTTAATAAGCACTGGGCGATTTTTCATCAAATTTGAGTAACATTAGAGCTTAGTATTTCTCATGATCCTCTTCAGAGTAATAAGAATATTTGCACTAGTCACAGACTATCCCTGGA
The DNA here is from genome assembly GCA_030068075.1 of Paguma larvata. Lineage (NCBI taxonomy): Eukaryota > Metazoa > Chordata > Mammalia > Carnivora > Viverridae > Paguma > Paguma larvata. Next base: position 67,179,567 of record CM057837.1, read on the forward strand.
AAAGAGGTAAAATGGGACCCCTAGGCTCCTATCTGCACCTCATTCCAGGGTCATTACATTTACACCTAAACCCTGAAGGAGAAAAGGAAAGCCTAATAGGAGCCATGAACCTATACTAAACTGGTTCCCAAACGTAGGTCTGAAGACCCTGAGCTACTGCATGGTAACATGTTTCTTCATTTGAGATAAGACAAGGTCATGAATTTTAAAACATTGCTTATGAAACAGTTAAGAAATATAAAATATCAAGGTACTGAGAATAATACAATAAACATCTGTGTACCTACCGGCCTGACTGAAGGTGTTAAAATGTTCTTTACTTTCCTTTAAATGATAATGATAGTAGATGGTAGGATTTTTTATATCCTAACTTAAAAATAATACAAAGTTGATAACCTTTTGGTATTCTTAAAATTTTCTTTGAAATGTTACTATTCTGTTGAAACCCCTGGGAAGTGCCCATTAGGAAGAATGTTCTATACCATTTATGGAAGAGGAGCTATTTAGACCTAGATCCAGAGCAAACCATGCTTCATGCTGCTCGGAGCATCCGATCAGCACAGAATCTTCTATTCTTTGTGTGTCCTGTCCAAATTTAGCCAGGAGCCTTTCCAATTCTAACAAACAGAAAAGAAGAGGGAAAAACAAAGGTTTTAATTAAATCACTACAGCCATATTAGACTCAAAGGAAATCCTCTCCTTCAGTTTGAGGTAGATATACCTCCCTCTAGTCACTGCCCTGCAGCTAATTAGCAGTGTAATCTTGGGCTAATCACTTAACCTCTCTAGGCCTCTCATCAGCCACCTAAAGTGTTTAGACTAAAGAAGGAATTCTTACTGTGTAACACTGGACTCTTGTGAATGTGTCGTAAAAGGAGCATACACCCTAGTTCAATAGATACACAATAGTTAATGTAGTATGGCACTGGGGAAAAAAATGTCATGCTTAAGATCGTAGAGAACAAATCAGTTATATAGGATTTAGTCTCCAGATTTGCTGCTTGTGTGGGCTAGGGTAGATGATTCATCTGAGATCCCAGTCTGTATGAGACAAGTGATGCCTAGGGAGAAAACCCCTCCTCTGCATGAAGGACTTATATTTATTTGTTCATAATACAACATAACATTGCCTTCCAATGGCATCCTTATACTCTTCTGCACTGTTAGAAACTAGCCAAGTACTCCAACATCTGACCCATGGAGGAAATTCACTGGCTTTGCATTCAGAAGTAAGTCGGTGTACAGTGATATCATGTGAAACTGAGAGTACCTTGAGTGCCAAATCCCAGTGGCTTAGATCTGCCTAGTTACATACCCTAAAAGAGTTCTCAAAACAAATTAATTTTAAACCACTTTTAATTTTGACTTTTCTAATTATTTATTTTGAGATAGCATGAGCAGGGGCGGGGCAGAGAGGGAAACAGACAATGCTAAGCGGGTTCCGCACTGTCAGCGCAGAGCCCAATGTGGGGCTTGAACTCACGAACTGTGAGATCATGACCTGAGCCAAAAGCAAGAGTCAGACAGTTAACCGACTGAGCCACTCAGTCGGTTATTTTGACCCTTCTAGAAAGAAACGAAGTCCTGACGCAGATCTTAAACAGTAGAACAGTGTGCGACTCCATGACCTGGAAATCATGGGTGTAGGCAGGGTTTCGCAGAATAGTTTAGGCTTTGGGACCATGTGGCCCCTGTCACAACTACTCTGCTCTGCCACCGTAGTGCCAAAACAGCCACAGACAACATGTAAATGAATGAGCATGACTGTGTTCCAATAGATGTTTACATTACAAAACAAGTGGTGGGTTCCAGTTTGGACAGTAGTCTCACTAACCCCTTGTTTATTTATTTTTTTTTTATTTTTTAACCCCTTATTTAAGGCAGTACTGGTTCATACCATCACCAAATAGTATTTGGACAACTCACATTTATACGCTACTAACTGGTAGAAACAGTTGGAAAAATCTGGACTCTAAAGTCAAAGATCCTTCTCAGGGATTTGATATGGATGGAATTCTGCTTAACAGCCACAGGCTGGCCTATTCTACAGGTCCTCTTCGGGCTTACCTAATAGGCTGTGCTGAGGGGCCTGGTATTGATGTTCTGATTTCTGAAGCAAAGGAGCCAGGCTATGAAAGAGGTAAAATGCTCCTGACTGCTGGGCTTTTTTACATGCATCATCATCTTCTTTCAGTTCAAATAAATACCTGTATTTTGGAAATAATCAAAGCATTACAAAACCACACTTACTTATACAGCACTCACCTTCTAGAATTCTGTCCCTGCATCCCTCTCCTACCACAGTTACTTCCTTTTATTTATTTTATATCCTAAATTGCTATAAAAAGGGTTTCAGTTGGCTACAGGAAATCATTCACTCCTTCCTTTTTGCTATTGTACACATTGCCCATACTTCTGTGGTTGCAGTTCTGTTGTACTATTTGTTAATTTGTCCATCTACCCTGAAAGACTATGATCTCCTTCAGGGCAGGGTCAGCCTTAGTTCTGTATCTCCAGTAATCAGCATATTGAATGGGTCAATTCAATAAATATTTATTGAATTGAACTTCAAGGGTAATAAATATTTGCGGAATTGAACCTCAAGGTACTGTGCCAGCATTACACTGTGAGGTAAGAATTTACATGCAGTAGAGTGAAAGGAAAACAAGTATAGTGATAAAGCATCAACACAGAATGCCTAGAGATGGGAGCAGACTTTATTATTGCAGACAAAGAGCAAACACTGTAACTTAAGTAACTCTCATTCAATCTAGGAATGATAAAGAGCAGATTTTATCTTCAACACATTCTAGCTTTAAACATCTAGTCCCCCTACCCCGCCCCCACATGAACACCATTAGCTCCTTATCTCTACTGAAGAGACCACTAATGGGAAAGTGATGCCCATACTTGACCTACACTTATTTATTAATAAGTATAATATTTTCAATAGTCAAAATACAAATGCAGAAAAGACAATAATAACCTATCATTAGTTTCTCTAAAATAAATAGTTTTGGATCCAATTCTAGGCTTTCCAAGCACCTTCATTAAAGATGATCTATGTCTATCCCTTCAAGAGCCTTGGAAATCAGGCCAGGGTCCACATGATTCTGGGGGTACCGAATGTGGGATTCTCCTTCTAGAGCCTTAGGGATAACCATTGTTGCCTGTTAAAAGCTCCCAAGCAGACTCAGATTTATGGCAGATATTGTGACTTAGGTGGGCAACACAGTTTATGGATATTTTCTGTAGGATCTGGGAGCTCTTGTAACACCAATAGTATTAGCTCAACATGTAACTGCAAAGCAAAATGATGAATGTGCCCCAGTGGCCTCTTTAGGAACCTATGTTTTTAGAATTTTGTTTTAATGTTTATTTATTTTTGAGAGAGAGAGAGAGTGCGAGCAGGGGAGGGGCAGAGAGAGGGAGACACAGAATCCAAAGCAGACTCCAGGTTCTGAGCTATCAGCACAGAGCCCAATGCTGGGCTCGAACTCCCGAACCAAGAGATCATGACATGGGCTGAAGTCTGATGCTCAGCCAACGAGCCACCCAGGCGCCCCAGAACCTATTTTTGACTGTATGATAAAGAGGGTTACAATGAGCTCTTTATAAACACAAGACCAAAGAAACCTGAGATCTTAATACTCATGGTATTTTTAAACCTTTTATAAGTGACTATGGCTTCCTGGGGCAAAGACTTAACGCATGTCAAAGGAGAGACATGTGCCACTCAGAAGTTACCAAATATAAACAATAGAACAAACACGGGTGCCTTCCTAAGAGAACAGTAAGAGTGGTACAACCCGTGCTTTGCCCTAATGACCCTAAAAAACAAAACACCTACAAAAACACCCAGGTTAAATTCTTAAACCTGAGGCCTTACTGAAACTGGAACTGAGATCCAAAACGTTCCTTACATTTTTCTTCTTCATCAGGAACACTAATTTTAAAAATTCATTTTCCTCCCTTAGCTATAAAAGCATGGAAACAACACTAAGATTATCAGACTTAAACTGTTTTTTTTCCTTTTTATAAAAATAAGTCATCAGTAAAAATCAGTAAATATAGTTAGCAATTTGTTCAAAAAAGGGAAATCATCAAGAATCTCATCATTCGGAGATGATCACTCTTTACACCTGGGAATTCTTCAAACTATTTATTGAGTATCTATATGTAAGTGGGTATGTTCAGAACCATACCTAACATTTAGCCTTTTTTTCTTTTAACATTTTTTCATACCATGTTCTTTATTGATAGAATTTCATCCTTTCATGATTTTTTACTCATTTTTAAATCACTTTAACACAGTCATTTTTAAGACTACTCAACAATTGTTCAATAATTCAATGATTGCTCTCAGAGTCTCAGCTTGAGAGCTGCAAATAACCTAAATGCCCAACAGTATCTAAAACAAGTGTTACGATTTTGTTTTCTCACTCCTGCTCATGTCAAAGTGTATGCTTAGGGGTCTTTAAATTGTGGACTGGGCACTCCTTTCTGGCAGAGCTTTTTATGTAGGAAGGCTTGGTTAGGACTGTGTCTCTTCAGAGGAATTTTATATTTGCTTCTGCAAGGTGCTCAGGGTTATTTTAAGTCTAGGACTACTACTTACATTCTTTTTTTAGGTTGGGTTTGGGGTCCATACCACACATTTGCACATATGGTGCAAATTTAAACCCCAAAACTATGAGAGCAGGATAGTGACTTCAGATTCAGACTTCAAATTCTCCCAGGCCATGACAAAGAAGTTCTTTACCATCTTCCTATACTGGTGTAGATGGTTGTTTTTGTTGTTGTTGTTTTTCTGGTCTACCTTTCACTGGTAGCTTAGTTCTCTCTTAGGGGATGAGGGGACTAGAGTCATCAGCTTATTTTCAGGAAACTTCATGAACTATTATCCAGTATAGTTTTTCATTCCATCATATGGGCATACCAGAATTTAATTAATTTGTCCCTTACCGTTCGTTCATCCATTCAACATCCTTCAGTCCCTACTCGTACCAGGTATTGTTTTGCGCACCAGGGGTACCATCGCAGGAAAGACAATGTTCTTATCATAATAGAACTAAATATTTAAGTATGTCAGATATTTTAGATATTATTGGAAATTTAGTTTGTTTAGAATGTTTCCAATTGTAAATAATTTGCAACGAACATCCTTATATGTAAATCTTTTTTTTATTTCTTTATTTATTTTGAGAGAGAGAGAGAGAGTGCATGTGTGCATGAGAGGGACAGAGAGAATCCCAAGCAAGCTCCGTGCTGTCAGCACAGAGCCCAAAGCTGGGCTCAGTCTCACCAACGGTGATATTATGACCTGAGCCAAAATCCAGAGTGGGATGCTTAACCAACTGAGCCACCCAGGAACCCCTATATGTAAATCTGAATCATGCATCCTTAATTCTGAATATAGGATTTTGAGATGTTTATATTTAATAATTTATTTATTTATTTTTAATTTTTTTAATGTTTATTTATTTTTGAGAGAGAGACAGAGTGTGAGCAGGCAAGGGGCAGAGAGAGACACACACACAGAATCCAAAGCAGGCTCCAGGCTCCAAGCTGTCAGCACAGAGCCCGACGCAGGGCTCGAACTCACAAACTGTGAGATCATGACCTGAGCCGAAGTCGGACGCCCAACCGACTGAGCCACCCAGTTGCCCCTATATTTTATAATTTAATTGGCCAAAGAGAGAATAATCAGATCTCAGGTTGGTCACAACTCACCGGGTCTTAGTGACATAAGTTGACAGCAGCCTATAGCACCAAAAAGAATTTCTCCTGCAAGCAATTCCACAATAGAGGGACATTGTCAGGTCCTTAGAGAAAAGAGGAGTTAAAAAAAAAAAGTCATGGGATGCAATTTAAAGTAATGAATCACCAAAAGGGTTACACTTTAAGCCAGGATAGATTACTTTTTAATATTAAGGAAAGAGAAATTGAATAAGAGTCAGATGATCTGGCTTTTCTAAATTGCATTTCTACCACTAACAAGCTGTGGGATTTCAACTTTTCAGTACCTCTTTTCTAATCCACAAAATTGAAACCTGTTCTGCCTACCTAATAGGTTATTGTGAGAATCCACTAACGATCCATAAAAAATATATGCTCCTCCTTCCATATGGCAGAATTGTTGTTAGAAAGTAGTTGCTAAGCCAAGATCTACATTTCTCTCCTCTCTTGTGTCTAGGCAGGGCCAAAAGTAGGTCTTAACAATGGAATGTGAGTGGAAGTGATGTGTATCTCTTCTAGGAAGCAGTTAAGACGTGGATATGCCTTCTCCAACCTCTTTCTTCCTACTTAGAAGACTCCAGGATGGCAGTCATTAGACCAAGAAGCCTGTATCCTTGAATCACAACATGGAGAAAAGCCACCTGCCTACCAAAAATCCCCCTCCACCACACCATTCTGGACTGTTTGTGAGGGAGCAATAAACTTCCATATTGAGCAACTGAATTTTTGAAGTTTGTGACAGCAGCTAGCATTACTCTAATAGACAGGTAAGCCTGGGAGTGTCTCCAGAGTAATGGAACTAAGTTTCTCAGGATATATGAAAACCAAAGTCCCGCGGAGAATGAAGTAACAGGAATCCTATAGATAAGAAAAATATAAAATCATGGCTGTTAGGAAAATATTTAAAAAGGCAGCTATGCGAATCTACATGAATCTAAGATACTTTCTATTTTTTGAATCTCATTGTGAGAGAAAAAAAATTCTGTATCTTACGAATCCATTCCGCAGAAGGTGATTCCTTCTAAATTGTATATCAATAAGTATTTAATTCCCCATGAAAAGTACATTTCACATTGGCAATAAAAGTCAAGAAGTTCCACTGAAACGAGAAAATCAGTACAGTTAAATAACCAACCACCCTTTTAACTGTGCCCACGGGAAGCAAGCTTTGACACTAAACAAATCGCTGAGTTTAGGCTTACTTCTTGGTTGCATAATTGTGAATCACTGATGACTAATCCTTGGACAGTTTTGGCTACAATCTATGTCCTAGCCAAGGGTAAAATATATTTAGCAAACGACATTCAACAAAAAGTGTTTATTGAAAGCTGACTTTATACAAAGTCCTTTAAGGAACACAAAAATGTACCAGATGAAAAACCTGCTGTCAAGGGACTCTAGCAGGAGAGAGAAAACAAACACAGCCTTCCCAGAAGATAACATGTGATATGTAGGTTACAAAGCATTCTGGGAGAGTATTAAAAGCATAATCCCTATTTTAATAAGCCAAAGACTTGTGCGATATGCTGGAAGAAATGTATTTACATTTCTCCTATATGTACATGTCATATGTGTATGTCTCATGTACAAACTCTGAGAATGTAAAAGTTTTGGGGGGGCAATTTGGGAATATCTATCAAAATGCTAAATAAACATCCCTTTTACCTAGCAATTTTACTTCTAGGAATTTATCCTAAGAAGAAAAGGATATGTACAGGAATGTTAACTGAAAAGTGTAATAAAGGGGGATAATATACAGCTCTTAAAAATAAATAGAAAATAACAGTACATTTATAGGAACATATATACGTATGACAGGAAATGTACATATATAGAAATAGGGAAAGATATTCAGAACTTATGATAAAGTGAAAAGCAAGTAATATTTGGTTGGTTTACCATGATCTAATTAATGTATAAAGAATAGGACATGCACATACCAGTAAGCATAAACTGGAGATGTATTTATCTGTATTGCTGAGGTGACTAGAAGTGAACATTCCAAATGGAGAGAGGGACTGAAAAGGGTACTTATAATTTTGACATTTATTTATACATTTCTGTACTTAAAAAAAAATTCTAACCATTTGTACATAGTCCTTTTACAATAAAATAAAGGTAATAGTAGTTGTTCCTGGGACCCACTGCGTAAGGAAGCTAGTACCAAGCCATTGTTCTTAGGAGCACCTCACCACATTCCTTGGGAGACAAAAGGATTTCCTCTGATGAGTTCCTTGAATCCTGAGAGCCAAGAGCTGTTTGGATGTAGCTGTACCAACTAATCTGTGTCGTCCACTGGCTGTCTGATGTTTTGCCTAGTTTTTGTTACTAAATTAACTTTAGCCAGTTGTAGATTATCATGGTCAGCTGACTTACGGGATGATGGTCACAGAGCTTTTATAACACATAGTCAATTTCTTTTTTTTGTTTTTAATTTTTTTTAACGTTTATTTATTTTTGAGAGACATAGAGACAGAGCGTGAGAAGGGCAGAGAGAAAGGGAGACACAGAATCCGAAGCAGGCTCCAGGCTCTGAGCCATCAGCACAGAGCCCGATGTGGGACTCGAACTCACAGACCGTGAGATCATGACCTGAGCTGAAGTCGGCCGCTTAACCAACTGAGCCACCCAGGCGCCCCATAGTCAATTTCTTAATGTAGCTTTGAAAACATACTAACAGTCAAGAGGAAAACCAGACTTACTGTAGCTGAGAATTGTACCTTCATTGATGCAGCCATAAATCTAATAGATAAAGATTAAGTCTAATTCCTTTTCTAAATGGTTCCTTGTATATTTTTTAGACACATTTTATATATAAAAGCAGTATAGAAATTATTTACATGTCAAAGAAGAGAAAATGATTTCCTTAAAAATCAGCTTTAACTGTATTCTCTTTTAAATAGCTCATTTAAATTGTAAAATTAACATAACTACACTATAGGATATCTAGAACAGAATTGTGAGAATATCCATAATATCACCACATAAACATAACTTATAATTTAATATGCATTTTCTAATCTTTTTACACATAGAATTTCTATGTATTTGTAATCAGAGGACACATCGTTTTCAACTTGCCTCCATAAAACATGTCATAAGGAATTTTATGTTTTCATATAAGCTATATAATTTTTTTAACCACATAATACTACATTCAGGTAGACTTGTCCTCATTTTGCTAAACATTCCCCAGATTTTTTATTTTAAATTACCAGAAATAAGATACTACTAAATACCTGTGTGCTGATATTTTGAGGTTACTTCTTTAAGTTTCCCAAAGTAGAACTACTGGACAAAATTTAGTTTAAAATCCTATGGCTCCTTCTACACATTGCCACACTTACAAGTTTCAGTAGTATTTGCTTTAAAAAAAAAAAAAGAGAGAGACCTGTCATGTTATATCTCTTTGATAAATATAGAGTTTGGGAGTGTTTTGAGATTTCATAGTTCCACTTCCCCTTTTCAAATTGTTTGATGTCCATGCTCATTTATTTACTGTGGTTTTACACCAGCATTTCAACCATTCTAGTTTTTAGAATATTATAGTACATTTATAGCATTTTCCATAATGTGATCACAGAAACGCACTACAGGAACCAACTGCTATATGTACTGCTCTTCTCTGTGAGCTCAGTCATTAAGACTGAACCTCAGTAGAAAAAAAGAGGCTCTTTGAACCATAAGGAGGATATATGAATTACTTTTAGGATAAAAATGTAATTTCTTATAGCTGCATACTATTTAGAAATCTAATGCAGGGAAACTTTGTTCCTTTTTTTCCTAAATGGTTTGTGATTTGTTTACTCTTTTAGGGAGCTTAGGGATGATGTTTTATTCAAAGTGTGTTGGCTCAAGGGGTCACCTTTAGTAAACATGGTGGAAAACAACTGGTAAACCTCCTACGATCCTCACAGCCAGCCACTCAAATGCCGCATTACAAAGAAAAGAGCTGTTTTTGTTTGAATTGGCAACTACTAGTGTATTTTATTCCCGATGGCAAGCTAGGGATAAAAGTTCACTATTCACTAAATAAGTTTTGGAAGAAAATGCTAGTACTGTTATTTTGCATTAAAATGACAAACTCAGGCCTACCTTTTATTTTGTTTACAGTACCTGTGCGTATCTCCAAACCGAGTAAGGAACAGGGAAGTAAATACTAAAGAGACTGGACTTTTATTCCGGGCTCCCCACTAACTGAATTTGTGACCTGGGGCTGTTACCTAGCTTGTCCGAGTTAGGTTTCTGTCTCACTTCTCACAAGGAAAGAGAGAAAATGGATCTAAAGTGTATTACAACCATGTTAAGTTTTCACATACTAATTCTCAGGTCCGTTAGACTGCAAAATCCTTAAGGGTTGGGATTGCATCTTTCCCTGTCTATAGCATCTAGCACTGTCCTATCACAGTGTTAAACACAATATATATGAATGAATGAATGAATTTATCTCATTTTACAAATGAGGAAGATAAAGCTTTAACCAATCTGAAATCATAATTTAGAAAGCAGCAGTTTCAAACCCAGGACTACCTGGCTCCAAAACCCATGTTTTGATAAGAAATACATGGGAAGGCATTTTTTAACATTCATTTACGATTTGTGTTTTTAAAAAGTACAAAGACTGATAGAGATGAAAGATAATATTATTTTTTACCAAAAACTATTCAATGAGGAGGTAAGGCTTTTAAGATTAACAATTTCTCTCAACTTCCTGTAATAGATAATTCCCACATTTCTCATCCCGTTCATCTTAACTAAAGAGATCACTTTATAAAGTACTACAACATGAAGAAAAAGCCCACCTCAAATCTCTGTGGTTACTTCTACAAAGAAGTTTGGTAGTGTTTGAGAGAGCCCTTTCCAGACAGTCTGTCTATTCATTACTGTGGACCTCAGTGGAATGAGGAAATACGCAAAACTGAGGATACAGATTTCAAAGTCTCACTAAGTAGTTTTATGGTTTGCTTTCTAAACAATGTTTCCTCCCTTTATTCAAATATAATCCAAGCACAATTCAAAGAAGTTAGCAAATTCCATTTTTAAATGACTCTCCAAGAAAGTATCAGAAAAATATTAGCTTCATTTACCAGGCAAAACTGTGGTCATTCCCTGGTTTCTGCAAGAAGGAAGAGAGACTAAGCTAAAATTACAAAATGCTATGACCAAGAGCTTTTTTCAAGTTTTGATTATGCCTCCCCATAAAATCCCTCCTGCACTTGGAACCTCAACAGTTTTCTGTTGCACTGTACTCACTCTGAATTCTGTTGGGGGAGGGTGCCTTCCTAGGCCTCAAGAATCAGCAGAAACCAGGGAACTTCTAATGTTTCTGGGAAGTAGGGCTTCCTTCTCCCAGAGGGACCGTTGCTGCCTCTGCCACACTTCCCAGAATCCCCTAGAGATGCACTCTGGGAAATGTAGTTCTGTTTTCATGCTAGCTGTAATGTAAGCATGATTTTGCCTCACTCCTCAGAATCCACCTAGAGATTCACTCTGGGAAATGTAGTTCTATTTTCATGCTAACTAGTTGTAAGCATAACTTTTGACTCCTTTCTCAGAATCCACCTAGAGATGCACTCCGGAAATTGTTTAATCCACAAGCATGCTGCTACCCACTCCAACTGCAAAGTTAACCATGATTGTCAAAAGCGTGATCTAAGATCTTCAAAATCCATTACCAGGAAAACTACTGGGTCTTTGGAGAATATAAACTAGCATTAGATTCAATTTTGAATAACAAAAAGATAGTCATTACACCCGTCCTAGTACACGGAAAGCACATTTGTTGTGGGGGAAGAAAAGGAGTGTTGGGGCAGGAAATCAGATAACTTTCAACCTTTCTGTATCTTTATTTCTGTCTCTGTCTCCCCACTTTAGAACTAGCTGTAACATTGCATGAAATTCTGCAATTTACAAGGACCCGACTGTGTCTAGATGTGTGAAAGTTTATGTTAAAATGCATCCCTTGATCAGCCAGGGTAGGATTCCACCCGACTGAAAGCAGTCTTCCAGCAGAACTACTTTGGTTCTGCTCTTTTCTCTTCTTACTACTCAAGTTGCTTGCTTATAGAAGACAGTTTTGAAGTCCCTTCATTCACCATGTGTTTAATGAATACCAAATGTACCTAAGACTGTGATTGGGATCAGATACAGCAGGGAAAAAAGACATGAAAATTTCTGCCCTCCTGGAACTTACATTCTAAAGGAAGGAACAAACAAGTAAATATACAATGTGTCAGGTGGTTATAAGTGCTGAGGAGAAAAATAAAGCAAGATAAGAGGAGGGAGGATTTTGCTATTTTATATAGGATGGACAGCCTCATGTGAGCAAAGACAGTGAAGAAGTTGAGGAAGAAAGCCAGGCAGAAACCTATGGGAAGAGATAGGTAGACAGAAAAAATCAGCAGATGGAAACGTTCTGGGGAGGAAGTGTAACTGGCAGGTCTGAGGAAAGCCTAGGACAAAGCATGATGGTCAGAGATGAGGTCAAAGAGGGGCTTCACAAGTCTTAATTTTTATAGAGTCATTGTAATGCTTTCAGTTTTTACTCTGGGACAGATGGAATGTTACAGAAGAGTTTGAGCAAGATCTCAATTAAGTGAGATGATCTGACTTACATTTCAAAGGAATTACTCTGGGTGTGGAGATTAGACTGTAGGGGATAAGGGTTATTAAATCCTCAATGTCATTGTTAATATGTAACTTAGTTACATGGGAAGCAAGAATGGTAATTCTGATTGGTTGACCAGCCATTTCTTTTGGACCTTTTCATTAATAGGTCCTGAAGGAAGGACCTTCATTGTCCTTAAGGAAAGCACAGAAAATTTAAAGGATATATGATTATAAAGTCAGTAAATTCCAAAGAGATGGGGAAGCATGCTTAGGGAAAGTTAGAGATCTTATAATTTTTTATTTTTTTATTTTATAAAGTTTACTTATTTATTTTGAGAGTGTGAGTGCCTGTGTGTGAACATGTGAGCATGCGAGATGGGAAGTGGAGAGGGCGGTGAGAGAGAATTCCAAGCCGGCTCCATGCTACCGGCAAGGAGCCCAACACGGGGCTTGATCTAACAAGTGAGATCATGATCTGAGCTGAAAGCAAGAGTCCATTGCTTAACTGACTGAACCCCTCTAATAATGTTTTAAAAATCAAAATAACTGTATTTTTGAGCAATTAAGTTTTAAATGCTATCTAACAAAAATAACGCTATGGTCTGAATGTTTTCCCTCAAAATTCATATGATGAATAATATCCAATGTAATACTATTATGAGGTGAGGTCTTTGGGATATTATTGGGTCATGAGGACGGAGTTCTCATGAATGGGATTAATGCCCTTATAAAAGAGGCCCAAGAGCACTCCCTTGCTCCTTTCACCATGTGAAAAGTCAGGCAGTATGCAACTTGGAGGAGGGCCTTCACCAGAACCCAACCATGCTGGCATCCTGATCTTGGACTTTCAAGCTCCAGAATTCTGGGAAATAAATTTCTGTTTTTTTATAAGCTACTCAGTCTATGGAATTTTGTTGTTGCAGACCAAATGGACTAAGACAAATAGCTGAGGTTAACCGGGCATTTACTGGGTTCCAGGTACCATGTAGTGTTTCATATGTTATCATTAACTCTCACATCCTATGAGATCTGTATTATTATTATTCACACTTTACAGATAATAAAACTGGATTAGAAAAGTTAGAAAAAGAGAACAAAGAGTGATGCTAATGGGACAGAGGTTCAGAATTTCTTTGAGTGATGAAAATGTAAAATTGATTTTGGTGATGGTTGCACAATTCTGTGAACCTAAGAACTACAGATCACTTTAACTGAGTAAGCTACATGTTGTTTGAATTGTAGCTCCATAAAGCTGTTAAAAATATTCAATCAAATCATTAATTGTGTTAAACAACCACAGTGCATGGTTAGGAAACACAACAAATACGCTATAAATAACTATAATCCTTAGAATGTTTTTAGGTTATGATGATAAGGTAAAAATTACCTTTCCTCAGACATGCTTAAGTTTATTTTATTTTAATTTTTTTTTACCATTTATTCATTTTTGAGAGAGAGAGAGAGAGAGAGAGACAGAATCTGAAGCAGGCTGCAGGTTCCAGGTTCCCAGCTGTCAGCACAGAGCCCGACTTGGGGCTCAAACCCATGAACCGTAAGATCACGACCTGATCCAAAGTTGGACACTTAACTGACTGAGCCACCCAGACGCCCCTGACATGCTTAAGTTTAAATCAATGGTAATGTTTAACTGTGTAACAAATTAATACTGTTTTAAAAGCAAAAATTAAACCTCAAGTGATTGAATCCAGTCTAGCTTTTAGTGGTGAAAGTAACAATGTATTTAAAGATATGTGTTTATTAATTCATTGAGCAGATATTTATTGAAAACCTGTCATATGTTAAGCATCATACTAGAATTGAGGTTACAATGATGAATAAAGTACTGTCTCTGCCATCAAAAATGAATTATTCATGTATACGTGTGTATATGAGAGAGAGAGAAAGCGGGCGAGCATGCAAGCACGCAAGCATGTGAGACAACAGCCCATTTATTCAGTCTGTGGCCACTTACAGGAATGGACATAGGACGTAAGGTGTACCTGAGCAAACTTGGGAGAGAAATTACAACTTCATTCTGTATGCAGGTTTCTGGTTGGATAGTGTCTCATTTCACGTGGGACAAGAAAAAGATCTCAGCAAATGGGTGGGAAGGGGGTTTATAGGAGGATCCTTTAAATAATAAACCACTTTCAAAGAGCCCTATCTGCATAGCCAGTGGTGCCATAAGCAGTGGGAGGTCCTTACGCTTCTCTTCAACAGCAAACTGCAATAGCTTTCCTTCTCTTCTATCTCCCAAATATGGAATGATGCTTAACACAGCAGTGAATGGAACCAAGACCATACTCAGCTGGAAGACAAGATAAAACAGAACAATTAGGGCATACCAAGTTAAAAATCTGAATACATGATTTTGTTAGCATCATGCAGTCCCTAGACTGGGTTTCTATTTCCTGTTAATTGAACTCTTAACTCTCTTTGCGTTTGCTCTCCAACCCCCTTTTTAAACGACTGCCTATGGACCATTTCACGGTAGTCACTAGCAGTTCTATCATAAAATTGGCAGAACTAAATGACATATCAGATAAAGGGTTAGTATCCAAAATCTATAAAGAATTTACCAAACTTAACATCCAAAAAACAAATAATCCAGTGAAGAAATGGACAGAAGACATGAATAGACACTTTTCCAAAGAAGACATCCAGATGGCCAACAGACACATGAAAAGATGCTCAACGTCACTCATCATCAGGGAAATACAAATCAAAACCACATTAAGAAACCACCTCACACCAGTCAGAGTGGCTAAAATTAACAACTTAGGAAACAACAGATGCTGGTGAGGATGTGGAGAAATGGGAACCCTCTTGCACTGTTGATGGGAATGCAAACTGGTGCAGCCGCTCTGGAAAACAGTGTGGAGGTTCCTCAAAAAATTAAAAATAGAAGTACTCTATGACCCAGCAATAGCACTACCAGGAATTTATCCAAAGGATACAGGAGGGCTGATTCATAGGGGCACGTGTACCCCAATGTTTATAGCAGTGCTTTCAACAATAGCCAAATTATGGAAAGAGCCTAAATGTCCATCAACTGATGAATGGATAAAGAAGATGTGGTTTGTATATACAATGGAATACTCCTTGGCAATGAGAAAGAGTGAAATCCTGCCATTCACAGCAATGTGGATGGAACTGGAGGGTATTATGCTAAGTGAAATAAGTCAAGCAGAGAAAGAACAGATATCATATGTTTTCACTTATATGTGGAACTTGAGAAACTTAACAGAAGACCATGGGGGAAGACAAGGGGAAAAAATAGTTACAGAGAGGGAGGGAGGCAAACCATAAGGGACTCTGAAATACAGAGAACAAACTGAGGGTGGATAGGGGGAGGGGTGCAGGAGAGGGAAAAATGGGTGATAGTCATTGAGGAGGGCACTCGTCAGGATGAGCACTGGGTGTTACATATAAGTGATGAATGACGGGAATCTACCCCCAAAACCAAGAGCACATTGTATACACTGTATGTTATCCAACTTGACAATAAATTATATTTAAAAAAAAAAGAAAATTGGCAGAAGTTAATAAAAAATTACCAGTCTCATTATCAGTTAAAAGATCTGGCAAAAGGTTTTCAATAATGAGTTACAACTATCGTTCAATAACTTTCACTTCTCTAGTGTCTTGTCTAGTTTCATCTTTACCCCAATATCTAGAGAGATTCTGAGTATTAGACAAAGTGTATATTGTGTGTGATTATATTACCAAAGCAAATGTAATTTTTTCTGTTACTTAATCTGGTGACTGTTTTACTTTTCTAGACCTCAGTTGGAGATATCTGTAAATCTCTAATATTTTATAACATAAATATTATCCAGACACATGATCATTAAGTTTTCAATGTTGGATGAAAAGAATTTAGAGATTTCCCCCTGATTTACTCTCTTTATTCCTACATTGCAATGTAAACTTGGGAGGTAGTTTTATCAGTTAGCTACTGTAACAATAATGCTTCATTAAAAAAATCATAAAATCACAGAAAAACAAGTGTTTTTACTCATATACCTGGAGTGGTTGGCTAGGTGATTCTGCTGATCTTGGTTAGGCTCATTTACCTGTCTAGGGGTGGTACACTGTTAGATAATCTAAAATGGTCTTGGTTGGGACCATGTGGGTATGTTGGCTCTGCTTCATGTGTCTCTCATTTGCTATCAAGTTAATATGGTATTTCATGCTTTTCCAAGACTTTTCAAATAACTGTCTTAATTGACTCTGATAATGTTTGGTTGATGGGGTAAATATTATTATGGTCATTTGGTGGATGAAGCTTAAAAGTTAAAATGATTCACATAGGACACCCTGCTATACTGTTAATGATGACTAGAACCTTGGCTCACTGATTCTACCCGTGCTCCTTCTAGACCAGACTTTTTCTTCCTATCAAATACTATAATTCTGTGACTGAATGAATTCTGAATTCACCAAATAAAGTTGAGATTTTCTGGCATTCTTGCCTGGTTTGTTTTAGCTCTTGACAAGTTCATTTGGGTGGAAGAATGCATGGACTGGCCAAGCTCTACAAATCTTTCAGACGGCTAAGTCAGATGCTGTTTGTTTATAAACAGAAGGATTCTTCTGAAATGTAACTTGTTTTTAATAAAATATCTTTTTAATTTGTAAACATTTCCTATGTTTGACAGAATAGCTGTTGGACCTTCCCCTGTAAGCTATAGCACTTGAAAATAAATATGTAATATTTAGGACTCAAGTTATTTATATTCAAAGAGTGAAACATTGAAAAGGAAAAAATACCAGAAAATGGGAAAGGAGTAACCGGAGTCTGATACAGCTGTCATGCTATTCATAAGTTGTTCACAACCAACATTAATAAATAAGTGTGACTTGTTCACCAATATATTTACAATGCTGGGTAAAATGCCTGGAATATTGTAAGTGTTCAATATTTGTTGAATGAATGAGTAAGTGAATAATGAAAACAGGCTTCCTTACCAGAACAAATTGATCCAAATAGAGTGAAGACAAAAGTTGTTCCGTATTCTCCTGATACCACTGCTTTCCTTTTGGAAAACAAGTACACCTCCTCTGGGAGTTACAAATTTGGTTCAGAACAAGAAAACAGCTGAGAGTTGAATTGGAGCCTTGTCTAAAATGACTCTTCATACTAGTGCTAGGGGACTACCTCAGTTAAGATGTGTTTGGTTACTTGTGATTGAGATTTGGGAAAATTCAAACTTAATTTACTTTAAACAAAAAGGGAATTTATTAATTTGCATAGCTAAAACATCCAGCTGTGGTTTGGGCCTCTGAGACTTTTACTCTGTCTCAGCTCTGGCCTATTTCATGTATTGGCTTTGGTCTCACAGTAGAAAAAGGGCTGCCAAATCTTAGGACTATTTACTTTTTTTGTTACTACCCAGAAAATATGTCTACCCTTGGCCATGAAACAGAAGTATTGGTCTTCACTCTATTTGGATCAATTTAGGTTACAATCTCCATTTTCTGAACCTCTAACCAGACAATTCCTGAGGTTAAAGAATGTCATGAACTGTTTGGGACCTGAGTTAAGCGCCCATCCCTAATCCCTGTGGCAAGACAGATTGTCACTTGACTGATGTGAATCAGGCTTATCTGGATAAGGGGCCTCCTCTCATTTTGGAATAGATGAGTTTCTTGGATGTGAAGTTAGACTTTATTATTTTTGGAATCTACTTTGTCATTATTTCTGCAGATATTTCTAAAGATTAATTTTTCTTTCTCTTCCCCTTCCTGGAACTCCAGCTAAAATATGTAGGATTTTTGATACTGTCCCACAGTGAGTTTTGTTGTTATTCTATATTTTACTTTTTTTCTCTTTGTATACTGGCATCCCCTACTTTTCAAAAGTTTGCATAACACCACTTTGCTTTTTATGAAAGATCTACATCAGCACCTGTTTTTGCTAACTGAAAGAAATCAGAAGAAAACAAAAAGCAAAAATAGCGTTCAGTGTTTGTTTTGCAGTGAGCTATTATGAGGCCGTATGCACCTCAAGCAGAGAGAATGGCACTACCAAGCCATTCTCAGGAATTATAGTCAGCATCCAACATCAAGCCACCATACCTTTGCACTGTGTCTGTGAGCATCTGTTCTTTATCTTGATTTATTTTGTGTATCTGTTAGCAAGATGTGTCCTAAGGTATCAGAGAAGCCTAAAGGAGGTTATTTTTTGGGACTGGAAATGCTTAAAAATTTTCCGTATAAATTAATGGTGATTGCTTCTTCACTTGATGGCATTTCACTTAGGGAAGGTTTCGTAGAAATGCTGTATTTTCAGACAGCTGGTGAAACCAATATTGGTTGGTTTGGATGACTTGATCTTCTTTTCTCAGCTGTGCTGATTACACTGATAAGTCCATCAAAAGAATTATTCAACTCTGAATATTATGGGATTTTTCACCCCTAGAACTTTCCTTTGACTCTTTCTTATAATTTTCATCTATCTACTTAAACTTCCCGTTTGTTCATGCATGTTGTCCACTTTTTTCACTAGTTTAGTTTGAAGTCCTTGTCTGTTAGTTCCAACATCTGGCTCATCTTTGAGTCCATTGCTGTTGACTACTTTATTTCTTGACAACGAGATTTTTGTTCGTGTCTCTTATGCTTTACTAATGAATGCTGGACATTGTGTGTGGAACAGTATTGTTTTCTGGTAAATAGTGTCCATACCTGACAATGAACACACCTCTTCTTCTGTCAGGTTGTTAATGGAGGGGGTTCCAGCAGCCTAGGTAGGAGTTGAGCTGAGCTAGGGCATCATACATCACAGACTTCAAATTCATTTAGCACAAAAGTGCTGTTTTCCTTGTGCTTAGCATGCGGGCTGGTATGCCAGAAAGTTTTTCTCAGTGTTCCTGCTTCCCCCTGGGCTTTCAACTGACCCTGCATTCTTATGTCACAGATGGGTTCTCTCTCTCCACACTCAGCATTTAGGCTGGGTTTGTGATGGAGATTTTCTGTGTCCTAGTTTAGCCTTAGTCTTAGGGAAATTCTGTGTGCTTGGCCTTGTGGGTGGGACTTCTTCAGTTTCCTCCCTGTGGCAGCCAACACAGTCTTTCATCTATGGTAGGTCTTGGGCAAGAGTTTCCTGCTCCTCCTTCAGCATAGTGGACCTCAGCTTGTTATCAGTGTAGGATCTGGGTCTAAGAGAGTTTCCTGCCACTTCTCACCCAAAGATAAAGGGCTTTCCTTCTATACTTCCCCTATCCACAAGGGATCTTTGTTTATGCCCTGGAGGCCAAAGTGTTAGCTAGCCCTTATCCAGTGGCTTATGGTTTTTGCTTTATATTATAGAAGAGTCTAAGGAAAAAGGGTCTGGTGAGCCAATTCCTAGCAGCTACTAATTACCTCCTTTATGTCTGCAACATTTGGGGTTCTCTATGATCTCCTATCCTGACCCTAATTGTTCATCTGAGCACCACTCATCTTGTGGGAAAAACTTGCAAGTGCAATCTCCCTTTGTGTCTGAAGCTCCCAACTTACATATTAGCCTACACATGACCTTTAACAATGTGTTAAAATTTTTGTTGAGTTATTTCTTACTCTGACAAAGGCCTAAACTGTGTGGCCCATTTCTCCCCGGAATTCAAGTTACCTGGTTGCCTTGCAACCTCAGCTGTCTGGAATGCTCAAGAAAATGTATGAGTTTGCAGATTATCTGGCTTTTTCTTTTTCTTTTTTTGTCATTGTAAAAGTGGGAGCAAAATTCTTTGCACTTGTTTACATCCTAAGTAGAAGTAGAAGTCACACCTAAACTGAAATGCTGGGCAATTTGGAAAGTCTTAATAAGATTGGCAAAGCAGGGGGTGAATTCTAGGTAGGCAGCGCACAGTATCTATTTCAAGTACAAATATAATCAATAGACATAATTCTGGTAATAAGTTTCATAAAGGAAAAGTTTGACTTTGTTTAGGCAGTATATAGGTTAAGATAGACTGAGTAATGCTGAAGTTATAAATAACTGTAACTTTTAGTGAGTTAACAGAACAGAAGTTTGTTTTTCATTCAAGCTATACATCCAGTGGAGATTGTCAAGGCAGTGGAGAATCTGAGGCTTTGTTCATTGCAGGAACTCAAGAGACCTGGGCAGATAAAGGCTTCATCTTGATATAGGCTTCCGTGGTAACTGCAATACTCAGAAGGGACCATGATGAAACACATTTTGACTTTCAAACATGTCACTTTCATTGACCAAAGCAAATTGGTTGGCCACAACTAACTTTAACGAAGGTGAAGAAGGACAGAACTTCCTGTCTGGTAAAAGTCCTAGAAATGTTTGGGGAACAGTACTAATGAATACCATAGGAAGGTAGCTTTGCCTTGCCAACCAACAGTAGAAAGATATGTGCAGTTAATGTGCAGGTGACTCAAGTTTAGCAGAATTAAATCTAAAGAAATCACGGATTAATTTTAAATTAGAACTGCAAGTAGATAGAAGTTTAATTTATATATAAGTTGTTATTGTGATATGGAAATTGCTTACTATTGACAAAATATTAATGGGCAGGGTAAGTTCGAAACCTGTCATGGCCTCTGTCATTTCAAATCCAATCAAGATTCAAAATCAAACTCTTCAGCTCCTCCGCAAATTCAGCTCACTTTCTCAACTTCCTTATTTTGGTTGTTGATAACCACTCTTCTGCCAGCTTTCCAAACTAGAGACCATGCACATTTTTTGTGTAACTAATATGCCCTACTCTACCAGCTTGAGGGTACGATACGAAGTCATATGCTTTTTACCAATAAAATTAAAGGTCTTAAAGCTTCTGTCCTGCTTACTGAGAGGTCTTTCTTTGTCTCTAGAGTCCTCTTCCTCAGATAATGCCCATGATTTCAAGAATGCTTATCCTGTGTAAGTGGTCTAATCTACTATATTCATTTCTAGGCCAGAACATTAGAAAATTTACTCAGACCCTTGAGAAATATCATTGTCTTTAGCTATTGTTTCAGCCATGGTCATATAAGTGAATGTATTCATTTCTTATTGCTTCCGTGATAAATTACCACCAACTTGACAGCTTAAATAATACGAATTTATTATCTTACAGTTCTGTAGGTCAGAAGTTTGCTGTAAGTCTCACTGGGTTAAATTCAAAAGTATTGGCAGGGCTGTGTTCCTTCTGGAGGCTGTAGGGAAGAACTGTTTCCTTGCCTTTGCCAGTTTCTAGAGGCCTCCCACACTCCTTGGCTCATAGCCCCCTCTCTCCATCTTTCAATCAGCAATGTGGCAAATATCTCACTTTGCTTCCATCCTCACAGCTCTTTCTCTGATCACTGCCAGGAAAGGTCCTCCGCTTTAACAAATCATTTAATTGAATATGGCCCACCTGGGGGCCTTAATACCGACTACTCTCACCACATAAACGTCCTTAATTTAATTACATCTGCAATGTTCTCTTGCCACATAAAGTAACATAACCACAGGTGTAAGGTAGTAGGATGTGGACGTCTTCGAGGGCCATTACCCTGCCTGCCACAGTGAGCATCCCTATCAAGGCCGCATAATATAGTTGGTCTAGCTACCCCGTTGCATCCACTTTCCTCGATGCCACAGTGACAGGGTGTTAGTGACTGCAATAGATTCCAGTTTCAGCTGCATTCATCTCTTGACTTTCATGTTCCTACTCATGATTAAACAGAAAGTCCCTGGCGCTCCTTGTCCCAAGGACCATCCCCACGTCCAGTGACATGGAAAACTCATATTTTTACGTTGCATTTTTCCTTTGTGAAAGTGAATAGCATAATATTACCCCATTATTTAAAATACTTCAGGGGCATCTGGGTGGCTTACTTGGTTAAGCATCTGACTCTGGACTTTGGCTCAGGTAATGATCTCATGGTTGTGGGATTGAGCCCCACATCACAGTAGGCATTGAGTGTGAAGCCCGCTTGAGAGTCTCTCTCTCCCTCTCTCTCTCTGCCCCTTCCCCACTCATGCCCTCTTTCTCTTTCTCAAGATAAAAAAATAAATAAAATTTAAAAAATAAAGTATTTCAGTGCCTTTCCATTGTACTTGTTATAGTACTAAACAGGCCCTTCCTAATCTAGCCTTTGCATACCAGTCCCCGTGGTTTCTCCCTAGCTCATGGAACTATGAGCACACTGAATTTCTTCTAACTTCTCAAAAGCATCAGGTTTTTCCCTGTCACATGTTCCTCACACATGCTATTCTCTCTTTCGAATGCTTTTGTTCACACTCGTCATCTGGCCAACTCAGGTCTGTTTATGTGTCACCTCTACAGTGACACTTTCCCTGTGTTATTTATCTAAATTATGTCCCTACTGTTCTTCTTTTCCATAGGACCTTATTTTCTTTTATTATAATTAATATGTATGTGTATATGTACTTATTTACTGTATTGTCGGTTTCCTTCCAAGGACTCCAGGTTATATGACAGCAGGAATCATACATCACTCTGTCCAATAACATTATAAACTCTTTAAGAGACTGTCTAATTGAAGTTTGATGTTCCACAGCTCAGGAGGCAGTGTCTTGGACACAGTTGGTAGGCGTTCCATAAATATTTATTCAATGAGTCTTTGGACTACTAATCTAGACTCCATGTTCTTTCTCTTCTAATTCACATAGCATAATATTCTAAAATATTGCTTCCATCATCTTAATCCTCTGCTGGAAAACCTACCCACAATTACCTATTTTATGAAATTCAACTTTATTACTTCTCCTCCCAAGTATGTAGTATTTTATAAGTCTCACAACACAACTCTATACTTATCTACTCTCTCAAATGACTTCTAATTGTTTTTTATGTGTGAATGCAATTTGATTAAAACTGCCTTCAACGAGGCTCCTAGGTTGGTTGAGTGATTCTTGATTTTGGCTTGGGTCATGATCTCAAGGTTGTGGAATCAGCCCTGCGTCAGGTGCTCGCTCTCTCTCTCTCTCTCTCTCTCCCTCTCCTCCACTCATGTGCTCTTTCTCTCTAAAAAACAAAAACAAGGGGCACCTGGGTGGCTCAGTCAGTTAAGCATCTGACTTCGGCTCAGGTCATGATCTTATGGTTTGTGTGTTCGAGCCCTGTGTCGGGCTTTGTGCTGACAGCTTGGAGCCTGCTCTAGATTCTGTGTTTCCCTCTCTGTGCCCCTCCCCTGCTCATGCTATTTCTCTCTGTTTCTCAAAAAATGAATAAACATGTTAAAAAAAATATTGTACACATCCAGGAGCACCTGGCTGGGTCAGTTGGTAGAGCATGTGACTCTCGATCTTGGGGTTGTGACTTCGAGCTCCACATTGGGGGTAGAGACTACTTTACAAACATTTTTATGCACCCAAATAATTAGAGGAATTTCCCGCAGATTAGCTTCAGGCTCCCTAAGTTTCAACTTTGTTTATGCTCCACTGTATGTACCTTTTAGAAGGTAAAACACAGGACACGTTCAAATAGCTATAAAATGTCTGGCCCTGCACCTTTGTTTTACAATGATGGGTGGGTTGGCACAATGGGTGGTAGTATTCTTGGATGCCATTCCTACACTGGGACAGCTGGCAATATTTTAACTATGCATAGAAGTGACTGCGAGTTACAAAAATACATCCCGCTAAACTCAAACCAAATGTATTCTAACTCAACTTCCTTGAGCTAAATTTAAAAACTGCCTGCTAGCCACTCCTATACCACTGGACAAGGGGAAGTGTGACAGAGGAGAAATCTGTGAAGAAACAGTTTGCAGTCTAAAGATTGCAGTTAAAATGTTTGTGAACTGTGTGCATATAACTGCCAGGGCCCCTTCAGGGCCCTTGGAAAAGGTAAATGGCAACGAAGTCCCCTGAAGTTGAAGTTTTCTTAGCTTCACAGTAAATCTGCCTCAGGGTCTGAGGTCATTTTATTTATAGGGTGGATTGTCAATTTTCAGCCAGCTTATACGGGCCAGTGGATATGTCAATTACACCTCCATTTGAGGCAAAGATTTGCCTCTTGTGTCAAAGGGCTTTCTGCTATTTGTTTAGACTAGAAGTTTTCAAACTCTTTGATCTCATGACCATTTCACTCCTAAAAAGTACTGAGGACTCCAAAAAGCTTTTATGAGGATATCTATCAACATTAATGGTATTTGGAGTTAAAAACAAACAAATAAAATATTTAATTCATTTAAAAACAAAAAATAAATCTTTTACATGTTAGCATAAATAAAAATTTTTAATGAAATATAACTATTCTTTCAAAGCAAAAAGCATTTAGTGAGAAGAGTGGCATTATTTTACATTTCTGCAAATCTCCATAATGTCTGGCTAATAGAATTCTCAAATCTGCTTCTGCACCCAATCTGTTGCAATATCACCTAACATGTAGACTCTGGAAAAGCCCAGTCTTAGTATGAAATAATTTTGACCTTGAGGACCCCCAACTACACTTTGAGAACCGCTCAGTTAGACATCATTATAGCTACTTTCTGGATGCCTAGAGCTTCCAAAGTATCTGCTCTCTGTATCTATATAATCAACTCCACCTCCTAGATAAGAGTCAAATGTTAATTTTTGCTATGCTTTTTAGCATATATAGAAAACTATGAATCACAAATCTGAGAGAAGTCATTCTTTTTTACTGACAAGGGTCAAAGTATCTCCTTCCATATCTGCTCCCTGATAGCAAGGCTTTCTTCTTTTAGGAATATAATGACCAAGGCAAATCTTAGACTAAGACCAAACACGATATTGGGTGCCTTATAGGGCATAACAACACCATCTAGTATTTACCCAGTTCTCTCTGCGTGCTAGGAATGTACTAAGTGCTTTACATACATTATCTCATTTAATTCTCACAGTAATCCTATGGGATACCTACCATCATTCCCATTTTACAGACAAACTGCCTAGCTCAGTTGGGAACTAAATCCCAACAATCTGTCTCCGGAGCCCGTAATCCATTATCTACTGATAAAACATAAAGGTGGCAGAGCTAGATTCGTATAAAATGACAGAAGAGGTGAAAAAGTAAGGTTAGTAAAGCAAAAAGCCTCAGGGCCAAGACAGCCGAAATACCAAGAGAGGATGCACTGTATTATTTTCCACCCGAGGCTTCTTTTTTGCTTCATTTTCTACGCTCCCATGTCCCTCTTCTCATATTTAAGTTATTTCATTGGTGGTGGTTTCGACGCCCAGGCCTGAGGCTTATCTTGAAATTAACGCGTTAAACAACCTGATGAACAGGAGCGAGGCAAATCCGAGGTAACGAAGGTGACGGTGGCGTGGCGAGAAGCCTGCGCAGGCGCATCACATCCCCAGGCCCGCCCGCCGTCCCCCTCCTTCCCAGGACTCCGGAGCTGATGGGAGTACGGGTGTGGGCCGCGGGTGCGGACCGGAGGGAGGCGCGGGCTGGGCGCCTGCGCAGTCTCCGGGGCGCTGGTGTGATCGAGCTCACGTAGCGAGGGCTGCAGTCGCCTCCTCCCTAGCTCTGCCGTCGCAGCCTAGAGGTTATAAAAGGGCTAACTGGCTCCCTCTGCTGCCCAGTCGCGCCGCCAGCGGGCTGAGGGGAAGGAGCAGGTATTGGGCCCGAGAGCAGGCTACAAGGGGACTGAAGAACGCGCCTCCCCTCCCGCCCCACTTCCCAGGTGAGACGCTTCCCCGACCCTGGGGACTGTGGCTTCGGCCCTAGGACCGCCGTGGCCCTTCTCGGACGGCTGTGGCGGTCCACCCCTGCCCTCTCTGGTGGGATGGCTTGGGAGCGGAGGGTTCGCCAGTTTACCACAGTGGCCTTAATACCTTAATTTCTGGAGACTCGGCCTCGCGCCCCGCGCCCCCTGGCTGCCCCAGAGGCCCGTCTGCCCTTCTTCGTGCTCCCCTTCCCGCCTCCTGCCTGGTCGGCGCCCCCGGCTGTTGGAGCTGCGGCAGCCTCAGTCTCCGCCCTGGGGACCAGGACTTTCTTGAATATTCTTTCCTTCCCGGGGAGGGCTCACCCTGTTGATTTTTCCGAGCTCTTCTCATACCTGGTCCTCCCTACAAAAGCTGGGGGGAACGCGAGGGCGGGGCGTGGGTTTCTGGCCTCCACCGCGGCAGATGGTTAGCATGTGGCGGGGTTGGGAGCGGATTTTAAAGCTCAGAGCAGGAGCTGAAGCACTCGAGGCGTTTCTACCCTATGGAAAAGTCGTCGGGTCTGGGAAGCGGACCCAGCCGGAGAAGTTCAGGCTCCACTCATCTGTTGCGCGCAGCGGAGCTGCCGGCGCAGCTAGATGCAGCCCGGGGCGCCGAGTTTCGGGCTGCTGGGTTGAGGAAGGCGGCTGTCAGATCACCCGGTCGTCGGGGAAGCTGCTCTTCCTTCCCTCTTCCTCCACGATTTTTTTTTTAAAGGCACATGAGCTGCCCACCCCCCACTTTCTTTCTCTCAGCAGAGAGTTTGCTGCTTCTGAAAGTCCCCATCAGTAAAACGGGTTCCATAGTTGGGTGAGAACTTCGAGTTGGATTGCACGAATGGACCTCCAGATAGATGTTTTAAAGGGGGAGGATGAATGGTACCATCTCGCCTATTTCTAGGAGACTGTTTCTCCTAAATAATCGAATGTATTCAATACAATTCAGTTTTTCGACACAAACATGCGTTCCGGGGAGTGAAGACTCGGAATTTTGCACTGTTTGCTTTAAGAAAGGGATGAAGAAGAAGCTAGCTCTCCTTTTAGGAATTGATCTGAAAGGCGACAGAGGCTTGCCAGTTTCCACTTAACTGTTTCTGGTTTCTCCGAGAGCTGTGGCTCCTGGACTTTCCTTTGGAATGCACTCACTCCAAAGGGATGAAACAGCCACTACGTGAGTGGGGGAGGGGAAAAGACGTGGCAGCAGTGTTCTTTCATCGTTTTCGCTCATTAAAAAAAAAAGTTTCTGGGAAGAAACGTGTTTCCACTTTTAGGTCTAGATGTGTGAATAGCCTTATGAATGAGGCTAGTCTTCTTGTGAAATAATCAGATGAAATAGCAGGAACTTGGGGACTTAATTTATAAAACATTTTGAAGGGATTTTTCTGGTCGAGTTTCTATGGAGAAAATGGATACATACCTTAAGCAGGAAATATTCAGTAAGATGAAGATGTTTTGCCTTCATTTAAAGTTTATTTTTCTTTAACTTTGGCTTTTGGCCTGTGAATATAATTTCCGAATCTTAAGAACCTCAAATTTTACCTTTTCCTTTCTGTGGGAAGCACAGGTTTTATCACTTACCTTTAAAAGCCATGTCAGTTTTGGTTTTGAAACCTTAAGGCTTAAGTCCTGCCAGTATTTTAGATAACTGATGGCAAATGCTTTTTATAGATTTAACATAGGCTAGGAAGAGGACTACTCTGTTTCCTTTTTGATGGATTATGCTGTTTTCTTTGAGATCTTAAAATGAGTTTTATTTTGAAGTACTTAAAGCCAGGACTTTGGTAAGCAGATAATTACACTGGCTGTTTTGTGTCTTGGTAACTAAGGTAGTAAGTAAAACAGATAAAAGAAATATATATATATAACTTTTAATTACTGTAGAACAATTTAGACAGTGCAAAAAGACTATTGGAAAAAGAAAGCTTTTCTTTCACTTAGGTGGTCCAGGTTGTTGCAGGTGAATCTTGGCTTTTTGGTAAAGAGATGTTAACCTTGTCTAATACTGCAGGGTGGGGTGTATACTGACAAGCAGTATCTTTCATAAGATGATTAAGTTAAAA
Source organism: Paguma larvata (assembly GCA_030068075.1). Taxonomy (NCBI): domain Eukaryota; kingdom Metazoa; phylum Chordata; class Mammalia; order Carnivora; family Viverridae; genus Paguma; species Paguma larvata. Next base: position 67,207,580 of record CM057837.1, read on the forward strand.
CTCCTGCTTTTATTCCAGGGATGCAACAAGGGTTATTCCAGGGACCCAGTAGTATAGCTATGAGCCTTCTTTTCTGTGGAAGGAATGCCTTAATTTATTTAGGAATTAATTATCAACTGAGATATAATTACTGATCTTAGATTTGAAAGGTGTATTCTGTGAGATACATAGTAACAGTTCTCAGCTTATTTTAAGGTCATAAAATCCACTGAGAATCTGACAGAAGGTTGTGGCTCCTGGGTCAGAAATGCAAATGCACACATCTGCATGGAATATTATATGCCATTCACAGTATAGATACTCTCCTCCCCAACCCCACACAGCTGTAAACTATCATAAGAATAGAAATAGTTAATCTTTTAGTACATATAGGTATCTTGGGGCAGTATTTCTTGAATATTTATGAAAATGGAATTGAGCTTCTAAGTCTGACTGGATTTGAACATGTAGATGACAATAATGAACTTTCGCTGAAAGGGTTTTAACAAAAGTTAATAGTATGGTGGAAGAATTGTTAAGTTGCTGAATTGTCTAGGCAATCATATATGACACTGCCCCCCGAAGTCCCCTCCCCTGGCTGCCCCTTCTGTCGTAATATTTCTTTAGTTCTATTCTGAAAGTAGAAAATGCTTGAATGTAAACAAAAATAAATTGCATAGGCCCTTGTAATTAAATCAGTCCTCTTCTTTCAGCGAGAACTTAAATCTTAAATCATATGGGGTGTGTGTATAATATATGAATATGTAAGAGACAAGCCAAATAAAATGTGTATGTATATTTGTGAAACTAGTTAAAGCTTCATTCATGTTTTTACTCAGTGAAATTTATTTGTAGAAATTGAAGCTATCTTCTCATTCGTTTTTCTCTGGCCAAATATTGTGCCTTAACAAAAACTAGAAATGTAAAAGTCTTCATTAAGATTACTCCAGCAGTGGGGTGGCCCAGTGGCTGAGTTGGTTAAGCGTCAGACCCTTGATTTCAGCTCAGGTCGTGATCTCACGGTTCGTGAGTTCGAGCCCTGTACTGGGCTCTGTGCTGACGGTGTGGAACCTGCTTGGGATTTCTCTCTCTCTCCCTCTCTCTCTGTCTCTCCCCTACTCATGCTATCTCTCTCTCATAATGAATAAATAAACTTAAGAAAAGATTACTCCAGCAATTTTTGAACTTGATATAATGAAAAACATTCATTTTCCTGATGTTGCTTTAGATGATCAGTTTGACTATTATATATTTGGTTGGACATTGGCAATATACAGTATAGGGTTCATGCTTCGTACATAGTGTCATCTGTGAATCCATACTATCTCAGACTTCTTCCTCTTTTTGCTTAGTGTTTCATATAAATATGTCCATGTTTCGGTGGTTTACCTGTTTTTCATTTAAATAGTAATGTTATAATATGTTAAATTAATATACTCAGCCTTTATTTATTGTTGGGCATTTAAACTGTTTCTCCATTATAAGTAGTGCAAAGAGAAGGCTGTTAATTAGTGGTTTATTTTATACATCTGTATACCTACAATAAACTTTAACCAGTTTTCTTTCTATCAGCATTTTTTTTCCTTAGGAAAAGAAACACATGACAATAAAACCTTGTATCACTAATTTTTCTTCCCCTGAAAGAATTTTCTAGGGACATTGGACTAGGCTTTAAAAAGATTTTTTTAAATCTACTTGATAACAACGAAAGTACTTTATAATTTTTTTAAAGTGTTGTTTCATATGTTATATAATTTGATCCTTAAAATAATTCTGTGAGGTAGTTTTATATCATCCCCATTTTAAAAATGAAGAAACTGAGGCTCAGAGAAGTCAATAATTTGCCCAAGAATACAGTAACTGTCAGCACTACAACTTAGACCCAGGTTGTCTGTTTTCTGATTCACATTACTTCATTCTTGATAATTGATCAAATTGAGTTTGAGGAAATGGAATGGGAAAAAAATCAATTTAATACTATATTACCAATGTACTATAAATGTTTTCAACATCCAAAATTGAAATAAAGTAGGGTTTATGGTTAGTGGTAACTGACTTAATCATTCCACTCAATTTAATTTTAAAAGCATTTATAATGTGCCTGGTAGCCTATGGGAGAATCAAAAGAGTAATGAGAAATGTTCTGTAGGAGAAATAAGACATGAAAGTTACATGCTATGCAAGCATAGTACTAACATTTTACTTGATGTTAAATCTGAGTATGTGTTAAATGGAAACCCGGATCTAGATTCACATTTCTGCAACCATGAATTTATCTCTCCCTATTCTAGCATATATGATTTTATTCATATATATTTTTCTGAAATTGACAGCTTTGGATCTGGCATTAGAAAAAAAGAGGGAATTGAAGGCTAGAATGAGTAGAGGAAAAGAAAAATGGAATTTGTCCTAAAATTTATATAAATTCCTGAGCACGGAGCTACCCATTGTCCATTACGAGGTGCCCAAATAAATTTTTTGTTTTGCATATGAATATCTAACTACTCTAGACTATTTTTGTTTTATTGAGTTGCCTTTATGCCTTTGTCAAAAACAGACCGTTTTCTGTGTCTGGATTCTCTATTTTGTTCCACTGATCTACATGTTTGATTGAAAATTCTGCTTCTGGAATGTTTTGTCATCACCTCATATTCCTTATTTAAGCTTAAAAATTCTAAAATGGGGGCACCTGGGTGGCTCAGTTGGTTAAGCGGCCGACTTCGGCTCAGGTCATGATCTCACAGTCTGTGAGTTCGAGCCCCGCGTCGGGCTCTGTGCTGACGGCTCAGAGCCTGGAACCTGCTTCAGATTCTGTGTCTCCCTCTCTCTCTGCCCTTCCCCTGCTCACTCTCTGTCTCTATGTCTCTCAAAAATAAATAAACGTTAAAAAAAATTAAAAAAAAATTCTAAGATGTAAATATCTAAATTTTACTTTTTCACTTGTATCCTTAGGGTGGTGAAGACACTAACACTGTCTTGTCAGGCCTTCCTATGTAAATAAAAAATAAACGAAATTTGTTTTGGAGCAAAAGGGATTGGTAGTAGTATTGTGTCAACTAGTAGAGCTGGGAGTTGAATATTTGGATTTTGCTAACTCTGTACATGATTTGAATTTGTGCTACTTTGACTTTGTTTTTTAGCTCACCTATTTACTTACAGAAATAGAAATGTTCTATTAAATGTTTATTAAAGGAAATGCAGAAGCTGAATGAAGATAATTGTGATTCCGCTTCTCAGTTGTTAACATTTTTTTTAATGAATTACTGTGTGAAGTTTTAAAGTGTGTGTATGTGTGTGTGTATATATACAAAATCTTTAACCTTAGAGATTAGACTTTAAAACTTCCCCACATACATATTCCCACTCTCCAAAGTAGAAAAAAAAACTAGTTTTAAGAGTTTGAATCTCTAAAGGATTGCTGCTTTTTATATTACTGCTGGTTATTTAATACCCTAGCCAATATTTATTGACATTAAGTTATTAAATATACACAGTTTCATTAATATAAACAAGTTTATATAGCCAAGAGAAGATGCTGCAAGGTCTTTCTTAAAATGAGAAATATACAGACTATGTTAATATTTGGAAATACCAGCATTTAGAAGCCACAAATAAAGCATGCATAATTTAATGGTTACTTCTTTTTCTTTTTCCCTTCCACTGCCTCTGTCCACTTACTTCTCCTACTCAGATTCTTAAATTATAAAAGTCTGCACCTGTCTGCTAGTAGACTAGGCTACTTGTTTCTTCTCACTGTCTTAGCCCAGGAGTGAGGTTTCCTGGGCTTCCCACCATTCGCCAAGTCTTTTCTTTTTCTACATCCCTTAAGACACCTTTGGCAACAGATCCATTTATTTTTAAGTTCTTGCCTCACATCCAAAAGTAGCGTTTCTTAAGTGTCTTCTATATGTCAAGTATCCTCCTAGGCACTTCCATCTAAATTACTGGTGTTTTTTTAAATTACTTGCTGATGGTCAAATTTGACCTCATATGTTGATACCTTTTTTGCTTTTCGGCTTCCTGTTAAGGGGACCACCAAATAAAGGCGGATATTATTGATGAATCTTACTAATTTGGGGCTTTTAATATCATGTATGATAAATTTTTTATAATTATGTATTCTGGGCACAAGAATCCTGACCTTTTCTCCTCCATTGGGAAATGTATGCATTTTTAACTAAAGTGTTTGAAATAATTGAGGGGTATATTATACAGTTAAAAGTCAGTGAAAAATAGCACCATTTTAATAATATATAATAAGATTGATTTCTTTCTCAAACCTTTTCCATCAGCTTATATTTATTTGTAAAATGGTTTTGATTTAGGGGAACTTGACTTTTGTAGTTGAAACAGAAACTTTAAACATTGAGTTTAAGTTTAGTTTATTTTTAACTGATAAAATATTTTATTCACTTTTTATTTTCAGTTTATTTATTTAAATTCAAGTTAGTTAACATACAGGGTAGAATTGGTTTCAGGAGTAGAACCCAGTGATTCAGTACTTACATATAATACCCAGTGCTCATCCCAACAAGTGCCCTCCTTAATGCCCACCACTCCCATTTAGCCCATCCTTCCACCCACCTCCCCTCCAGCAACCCTTAGTTTGTTCTCTGTCTTTAAAAGTCTTTTATGTTTGGCTCCCTCTCCGTTTTTATCTTGTTTTTCCCCTGTGTCCTTTCCCCTATGTTCGTCTGTTGTGTTTCTTAAATTCCACATATGAGTGAGATCATATGGTATTTGTCTTTCTCTGACCGACTTTGCTTAGCATTGTACACTTTAGTTCTATCCATGTTGTTGGAAATGGCAAGATTTCATTCTTTTTGATCACTGAGTAATATTCCAGTGTGTGTCTGTGTGTGTGTGTATTCCATTGTGTATATAATACATATTTCACTTTCGAGTTTTTACATGTTTCCTCGTTATTTTTTCTAAGATGGAAACTAGAACTGTTTAAAAGACATATGCAAATCTAGTACATCAATAACCAAGAATTTTCCTTTTGGTATACTATTTTCACAACCACAGGTTTGCTTGCTAGGTAATGATATAACCATCACAGAAGCAAATGTGAGGCAGAATACTGGTAAAGGAAAACAAAGCAAGTGTAAATTCAATTTTGAATCCAAATTCCAATTTAAATCTCTTTTAAAAAAAGGATTAAAGTAATATTCTAAAATCTATCTCTGATATAGAAGTGGCACTTACTGGATTTCTAACAATTAAGTAAAAAAATTACCATATTATTTATTTTGCCTGTAAGGGTATTAACTGTAGGGTTAATGAGAGAAACTATTAATTAGGACTCTGGGTTAAACAGAAACCCAACTTATGCTAGCACACAGTGGAATTTATGTAAGTTTTGTCGGGATAGGGAGTTGTCTTAACAATTGAGGTCAGGAATGTGATTAGACTTCAAGAATATCTGGAATGTCAGAATGTTTTCTTCTGTCTCTTGTCCATCTTACTCTCTGTATATCTGCTTCAGTTTTTATTCTTTCCAGATAAATTTCATTTACTTTTTGGCCCATATGTCAAACTTGGTCTGTTACTTCTGAGCTTTATATAATTCAGGCATTCAAAGACTGCCTGCCCTTTTTTTCTCAATTTTATTTTAAAAATTTCCAGGAAAGAACTTTGAATAACCATTTGGTGAGAGAGAAGTGTCATGCTGTGTAACATGATTGATAAAACAATGGAGATGAATTAAAGGTAGATTGGGGCAGTAAAAAAAAAGATAGAAGGGGCAGTTTCTAGAAGAAAGTAGTAGTGGTAGAAGTACCACACAGGCAAAAATAGGTGTGTGTTTTAGAAATGATATATTCTCGTTCTTTCTTACAGGGAAGACTTTGAATTTTGCAGGAATCTTCAAAAGACAGACTGTGTAGTACTTTCAGTTAAGGGTGACCTCTTGACTTAGAGCTTCTTGCCAATCAAATTTCAAAATGCTGTTCATTTGGAATTATACCAATGACCGGGTTCACTGTTCACGTACAGAAAGCTGTGGGAAAGAGGCTAACATGATTTCTGAGTTTTTGATAGAAAAGTTGGTCATAACTATAAAAGACTTGTCCATCAGATTGTATTTACTAGAGCTGTAGCTCCCTCTCTTTGGGAGCAGAAGTATGACTGGAATTCATGGTGTTAAGTTAAAACAAATGGCAATTTGCCAGAGGGATTATAGGGAAGAACAGAAATGTAACTTAGTTCTATTAGTAAGTACTCATAGTTGTCTTAGAAAATCCATCCTGCTTATATGGAAAAGACATGCCAAGTCTTGATATATACCACATTGTAATAGCCTAAAAGTAAAAGCCAGAATTTGGGGGCACATGGTGGCTCAGTCAGTTGGAGAGTCTGACTCAAGGTCTTGCAGTTCATGAGTTCCAGCCCCACATCAGGCTCTGTGCTGACAGTTCAGGGATTGGGATTCTGTGTCTCCCAATCTCTTTGCACCCTCACCCCGCAAGGCTCAAGCTCACTCTCTCTCTGAAAAATAAACATTAAAAAAAAAATAAAGAAGACTGAATTTGTGCTGATCTTTTGCATTGACTGTAAAAACTCAAAAAAATTAAAGTCTAACGCAGATGTCAGGAAGACCGACAGTTGAATGTGGGATTTGTATGAGGTTAAGTAAACTTAAGTTGGAACTCTCTAAAAGAAGATTTGGAACAGTTGTGGAAGGTATGGAGAGACTGATACAAGGAGACCCGTGGAAAATTTTTAGTGTCAGAGAAAGTTTAGATTAGAATGTCAAGCATTCTTTAGTTGGCCTTATTAATTTTTGATGATTTGTCTGGGAAAGACCAACTTTTAAAAATGTTGCAATTTTTTTTCTTGGAAGAAAAATGTTAGAACGAAAAGCTAATAGAATTATTTGCCAGGTACCCTGTTCCTAGTAATTCATTGAATAGCTTGTACGTACAATTCAATGAATCCTGGTAACTGAAAGTTGTAAATATTTACAATGTAGTAGAACTGTTTTAAAATCTGTTCCCAGGTGTGATTGACCTATGAGTGTATGGGATTGGACTTTCCTGGGAGAAGGACTCTAGGAAAGTTTCAGATAAATATTATCCTTTGCTATTTGTTTTTATCCAGACTTACCTGAGAATATGTTTTCCAGAAATTTCTTCCATACTATTTACAAAACAGTCCTCATGTCCTCATGGTTTCTAAAATATATTCATGCATATTAAACATTATGTATAATGCACATGTATGTTATAAAAATTATATAATAAACACTGATGAACCTACCATCTAACCAATTCCAAAATATTGTTCGTAATTTTTCTGTAGTGTTTCAGCACTAAATTATATGGCAGTATAAATTTATCTTTGTATCTTTGACTCCTCGTTGACTTTCTTTTTTTTTTTCTCCTCCTCTCTCTTTTGCTTCCTTCTGTCCCTCCTTTCTTTCTCTCTCTCTTTTTCTTTCTTTCTCTTTCTTTCCCAGAGAGTGAGCATGAGTGGGGAGGGTCAGAGAGACGGAGACAAAGAATCCCAAGCAGGTCTGTGCTATCAGCACGGAGCCTGGTGTGGGGTTTGATCTTGCAGATTGTGAGATCATGACCTGAGCCAAAATCTAGAGTTGGAAACTTAACTGACTGAGCCACCCAGGTGCCCCCCCCCTTTTTTTGAGTCTAGTCTTTTTAGGGAGCTGAGATTTACCTTCCTTGCATCCTCTTTAACCCATTTAAATTCTACTTCAAGCGTATTTGTGGACTTAGGACAGGAGACTTTTCTATCTTACTATTTTTTTTTAAGATTTTTTATTTTTAAGTAATGTCTACACCTGTTGTAGGGCTCGAACTCACAACCCCAAAATCAAGAGTCTCATGTTCTACCTACTGAGCTTGCTATTTTTAATAAAACCCTAATGTCTTTTAGGAGACTTGATAGCTCATTTCCTTTTAACATTGAATAATATTCCATTGTCTGAATGTACCACAGTTTATCCATTTACCTACTGAAGGACATTTTGGTTGTTTCCAAGTTTGGCCATTATGAAGAAATCTGTAAATATCCATGTACAGGTTTTTGTGTGGACATAACTTTTCAACTTTTTGGGGTAAATACAGAGGGAAACAATTGCCAAATTGTATGGTAACAGTATGTCTGATTTTTTAAGAAACTGCTAAACTTTCATCCAGGATGGCTGTACCATTTTGCATTTTCACCAGCAATGACTGTGAGCTTGTTAATTTTTAAATTTTGTGTTTTTGTTTAAATTCACATGTTAAAGGATATCCTCATTTTAAGTTCCTTGACATATATATAGCACCATCAATATTTTTAATTGTGAATTTGTTAAATTTGTTTAGTTCATTTGAAGGACAAAAAAAAAATCCTTGATTACTGAGTGAACTTTTTTGTTTAACTGTTTTTAGTTCTTCTTTTGTTACTTTCTGTATTCTTAATCCACTTTTCTCTTAATATTTTAGTTGTCTTATTGATTTGTATGAGCTCCTTAAATGAGCTCTATTTTCTTTATTTTCCTAGTTTGTAGTTTATAGAGTTTTTAAAAACATGTATGAGCCTAGATTATATTGCATATTTAAATTCCATCTGGCTTTTGATGAGTTCTTTTATCATTTTTAAAGTTCAGAAATTCATCTCTCCTTTTAGAGATCCAGTAACTTTTCTTTTTGTTATTTTTTTGTTAATTATAACTCTTTAATCCATCTAGAATTTATTTTGCAGTATGATGTAAGGTAAAAGTATATTTATTCTTCATTTGATTAATGCTCTGAATTTTTATGTAAGCTCTATCATTCTTAAAATGCAGTTTTCACACTTTGGTGGTATTGGTAGGCTAATGGTTCTTGATTCATTGAGAGGTTTAAGGACAGTGAAAGATGACAAGAAATTTTAGTGACAAAATATATTTTAGCTGTGAAGAAATGATAACCTCTTATCTAACAAATCTAAGCTTTCTTATTAAACATTTAGACAACATTTCTGTTAGCCTTCTATTAGTACAGCAAAAGCATTTGTAATTTCTGGAAATAACATTAATTCATGAAGAAAATTATGACAGAAATCCGTGTAAACAGTGAGAAGATTCTAGACTCTTCAGACAGCCCAGGATTTTGAAAAAGCTTTGTGCTTTGGCAGGAGCCCAGGGGAGGAAGTGTCTGCATCTGCTGCATTCTAGAAGCCTTCCCAAAGAGTTACTGTAAAGTAGCCAAGAGAGCAGTGTATTTCACTACTGTGTGGTTCTGGAAGTTTGTGGCAAACTCGAGGGAGGAGACTTAGGAGTACTTCCAGAACGTCAGTTTCTGTGGTGATCTATTTTTTATTGAGATTCAAGAAAGGAAAAGTAGGGTGGGTTCCCCCCCTTTTTTTTTTTGGCAGAATAGGGAGCTTTCCAGTGTGAACTTGAACCTGTTGGTTTAGGTGAAGTCACTTGGAAAGAGTTAGAGGTGCCTTCTCAAGAAGGAATAGGGTGACAGGAAAAGTAACAAATGGGAGCCTGTTACTGAGGCAGAAGGTACTGTAATAGTAACTGATTGTCTTGTACGGTAATAAGGAGGACTTAAAAGTCCATGTATGCAATGGTGGAGGAGCAAGAAAAGAGTGCAATGAGGACATTTGGGAAAGAAGGGTAAAATCTTTCTGCTGATTGGTTGAACTTGCACTTGCCATGAAGAATCCATTCTAGAAAAGTCAGTGCTACCAGGGACAAAGGAAAAAGAAAGGGTTTGCTGCCAAGTTAAAAAAAAAAATATACTAGGCTAAGAATTTTTACATAGAACACAGTAGATAGAAAAACTTCAGCACAAGGTCCTTTGAGAGAAATTAGTAGCTTAAATCTACAGGGCTGTTTATTCTTTTTGGATTCTGTACAACTTTTTGAAAATAACAGCTTTATTGAGATATTCATATACTATACAATTCACCCATTTAATGATCATGATTTAGTGGTTTTTAGTACTTTTACAGTGTTCTTCAACAATCAATCACCAATTTTAGAATGTTTTCATCACCCCAAACTCTACTACTTTTTTAACTTATTCTTTTTAGTTTATTTATTTTGAGAGAGAGAGAGAGAGAGAGCGCGTGCGTGCACATGAGCACAAATGAGGGAGGGGCAAAGAGAGAGAGAATCCCAAGCAGGCCGCACTGCCAGCTGGCAGCCCAATGTGGGGCTCGAACCCATGAACCACGAGATCCTGACCTGAGCTGAAGTCATGAGCCAACACCTTGACTGAGCCATTCTCAGGTGCCCCAAAATCTACAACTTTTAATTAAACTTATTTTAACGTTTAAAGGCATGTGGGAAAAAGATGGAACAAGTTAGGAATTTGAAGGATTAATCAGTTACTACTAATTATTGCAGTAACTAAAGAGAAAACAAACTCAGGTTGAATTTTTAAGCACAAATTGTCGGGTGATAACATTTATATTTTTCTCTAACATGAAATATAAAGTTAGTACTCTAGTTATATGCAAAATAGGGGCACCTGGGTGACCCAGTTGGTTAAGTGTCTGACTCTTGACTTTGGTTCAGGTCATGATCTCATGGTTTGGGAGTTCAAGCCCCACATCGGGCTCAGCACAGAGCCTGCTTGGAATTCTGTCTCCCGCTCTCTCTATCCCTCCCCTGCTTTCTCCCTATCTCTCTCTCGAAAATAAAAATAAGCTGGAAAAAAAAAGGATAGTTGCTTTTATTAAATTATTAAATCAACTTATAAAATTTAATAACAGTCTAGGGCATCCTTAGGGTCTGACTTAAAATTTGTTCATAGGAAAAATTAGTTGAGAACTTCTTTTTTTTTTTGTAATGGCCATATTTTCTCTTGTAGGTGTGTGAACCTGAAAAATTAAGTCTACCAAGATGATCTGGTGTATTTTAATTGTAGGGATTCTACTTCCCCAGTCTTTGGCCCATCCAGGCTTTTTTACTTCAATTGGTAAGTCTTACTATTTTTTGGTTTGTATTATTTTTGCATTAAAAATTTTACATTTTTAGTTTTTTTAAATCAGTAAAAACAAATACAGTGTATTCTCAGAGACTGAAGTATTGCTTCAGTCCCTTCCCCTTTGCAAGTCTCTCTTTTTTAAAATTTAATTTTCTTTAAATTTTTTTTCTGATTACAAAAGTAATTCATTTTTAGGTTAGAAACTTATGAAAATTTAGAAAAGAATACTGAGAAAATTCTTTGTTAATGAGTCCATTCAGCAAATTTAATATACATAGTCTTTTTTTTAATGCACAGTATTACAAAAGTATTGCAAAAATAGCATGTTAGTTAGGGGCTCCCTGGGTGGCTCAGTTGGTTAAGCATCCGACTTCACCTCAGGTCATGATCTCTCAGTTGTGGGTTCAAGCCCTGTGTTGGGCTCTGTGCTGACAGCTCAGACCCTGGAGCCTGCTTCAGATTCTGTGTCTCTCTCTCTCTCTCTCTCTCTCTCTCTGCTCCTCCCCCACTTGTGCTCTCTCTGTCTCTCAAAAATAAATAAACATTAAAAAAAATTGTTTTTAAATAGCATTTTGGTTAAAGGAGAAACAGACACAAGTACATAGAATGTAGGAACTCCACATGTCTTTTTTCCCCCAGAAATATTTTTCATGTTTGATATGTATCCTTTTATATTTTCCTATATGCATACTTCATCTGCCTTAAATAAGAAGTTTTCCTTCATCCCGTTGACCGGTTCTACCCTTATGTGATTGTAGTGCTAACTAAAATGAAAGTGTTATATTTATGGCATCTAATTTTGGGATATAAAATAATGAGTCTTATTATCTTATAAATACTTATAAATAACTAAACACAGATGATTTGAGTTTCATTTGTGAAGTATGCTTTTTCTTAGCGTGGTTTTTATTTATTGAATAAAAAGTTAATTCTAATTAGTCTCAAGAACAAAGAGTGAGAGCAGAGGTAGGGAAGAAGAAAAAGTAGATATATTTTGTAATTTAAAAATAAAATTTTAGATGAAGATACAATTTGCCAATATTGTCCAATTTACAAAATGCAGTAGCCTGAAAACTAGAATTGGAACATATGATTTGTTTGTCTGGTGTAAAAAAATAGGAAAAAAGATGTTTTCTCCAACATATCCGTTTTTAATGCCAGTTGAATCTTCTCAAAGAATGAAGCATTCTTGATCATTTTTAAATTATTCTAAAATACTTGTGTTGATCAATGCAGGTATTTGATAACCTTCCTTTCTCCTCCTTCTAGGTCAGATGACTGATTTGATCCATACAGAGAAAGATCTGGTGACTTCCCTGAAAGACTATATTAAGGCAGAAGAGGAGAAATTAGAACAAATAAAAAAGTAAGCAAAGTGTTCTACTTATGATTCTGACTCTACCTGGATGTTTCATACTAGAACTAAAACATTCTTTGAGCGGAAGTGGAAGCCATATGCCTTTAAAAACCAGCTGAAATGACTAACGTAGGAGTGCAAAAAACAAGAGTTAGGCCTGGGTCAAGAGTTCAGGTAGAGGAACTGATCGAGATAAGGATATAAATGGCTATGGATGTTGACTGACAATTTCTAAAAACGATTGCTAATTTCTTCTGTCTTCCCCTAATCTCTCTAATCAAGTTATCTTCTGGAGCAGTTTTCCAATTCTGTTTATTCTTCACTGCTGTGTTTCCATTCTAGAGATTACAGTGATAAGTATTGTTAGTATTAATCGATACAGTTTTTCCTTAAATGCTAATTTATTTTTAATTGACTCAGGTTCATAGTTAATCCTGACCTAAGAATTCCTGCGTTTGTTTAGCGAGTAACTGACTACTCAGTTTTTATTTGTTTTAAAGTATAGTTTTTAGGTACTGGGGCGCCTGGGTGACCCAGTTGGTTGAGTGTCCTACTCTTGATTTTGGCTTGGGTCATGATCCAGTGTCATGGGATCGAGCTCTGCATGTAGCTCCACACCGAGTGTGGAACCTGCTTGGGATTCTTCCTCTATCATCCTTCGCCCCTCTTCCCTACTTGTGCATGGGCATGCGCACACACACTCTCTCTCTCAAAATAAAAAAAATAAAAATAAAATATAGTTTTTAGGTACTGAATGTAGAATTTTGGTTTAGGTTTGATTTACATGAACATGTAACTAAATTTTGATTGGGATAATTTGTACTTTATACTAATCAATTATTTGGATTTAAGGACTTGTGAGGAAATTTATTTTTAGACTCTTGCTAGAGAGATCCAATCACAACTTTTTAAAGAAAGGTTCCATTTACTGTAACTATTTGAGAGAAACAAAACTAAGAAAGGCCTTATTATGTTTTGATTCTACCTAGCTAGATTTGATTTATAACAGCCTTGCTTTTTAAAAAACCTATAATTTTATTTTAAAAATAATTTTTTTTAAGAGAGAGAGAGTGCATATGCTTGCATTGTTCAGGAGGGGCAGAAAGAGAGAGAGAATGTCTTAAGTAGGCTGCATACTCTGCATGGAGCCCAACGTGGGTCTCAGTCCCACAACCCTGGGATCATGACCTGAGCCAAAATCAAGAGTCTGATGCTCAAGCGACTAAGCCACCCAGGTGCCCCTGAAAAGAATTTTTAAATACAGTTTTAACTCAGAAGGCTCTCATCTGGTCTTTTTTTCTTTTTCAGAGTGCTTTACTAAATTCTGTTCTTTCTTATTAAGTGTATGTATGCTCCATTTATATGTCTTACATTTCCAGATGGGCAGAGAAATTAGATCGACTAACTACCACAGCGACAAAAGATCCAGAAGGATTTGTTGGGCACCCTGTAAATGCATTCAAATTAGTGAAACGTCTGAATACTGAATGGAGTGAGTTGGAGAATCTGGTCCTTAAGGATATGTCAGATGGTAAGTCCGATGGTAAGAATAATGAGCCAAAAAAAAGTAAAACAATATTGTTGCCACCTGTGGAAATGCCAATAGCGATGAATTCAATTCCCAGAACATCAGGTGTTCAGTGTTGTAACTGAAGTGTTGCAGGGTGTGTTTGGTTTGATTAGAGTTAGTCTAGATCCTGAATTCCTTGTTGTGAAAAAAGGAAATAAAAACTGGAAACAGAGGTAAAAATAAAACTTAAGGGTAATAAAAAGTAATTTCTGTTATTGGTGACTAGCACTGGTGCTATTTGCTTTGAAATTTACAAAAATGAATTATTTGGCATATAGCTTCATTACTGAAGGTAATCCTAAAATGAAAAGGAGCTATATGCCAAATAATTCATCAAATGAAATAATTCCTAAAATGAAAAGGATTACCTTCAGATTTTAGAAATTTATGGGTAAATCTCTGTTCTCTAATAAATTATTAATGTATTAGGAATGGTACTGTATGGAAAAGTGATAACTATGTTCCAAATAGTATTCTGAAGCTTAGCATCCTTTTACTTAGACAATAAATTTAAAAACTAAGGCTACAAACAGTAACAATGAAGGTCTTTCTCATTGAACAATAAAATTGTAGTTGGAATATTGAGGTATTTTAGATATCTTAGTAACAGACACAGAAACTAAATCTGGAGTTTCAGTGAGTAAACGTGGAATGAAAAAAACGAAAAAGAGGATGAAAACAGAGCTAGCTATGTAAATAAATGAAAATAAGGGTACTCACAGGTGTTTGTGAGCAGTAAACCTTTATGCATAGGACAGGAAACCTTGGAAAGAAAAATTAAGGCAAGCACTTGTGAAAATTCCTTCATGGTAAGAGGGAAATACCAGTGATTAGTTGCTCTCTTACATAGCACCATGTACGTATGTGTACACGCACACACACAGACACACACACTTAATTAAAAAAAATTCTCAAGTAATGACCTTCACGACTTGTTATTTTATAAGGGAAATCTTGAGACTTTGACATTTTAATCTGTGGTAGTCATCCCATAATTCTATAATACATATATTTTTTCTCTTTTTTATTGGAAAGGATTTAAGCAATCTTGGATTTTGTTTTGGGTTATAGAAAATTTGTAAAACTTGCAAAACTTGTTGTAAAATTCCATGTGGACATTGTGACTAAGAGTTGGTCTTAAAAATAAAAAAATATGCTTGATACGAACTTTAGTCCTCTCCTAGCCGGTTGTTCATTTGCATGTTTTCATTAACACAAGAATTCCTGGCCTTTTGCTGATCAAAATGCACATAATTGATTATAAGTAAATGAGAGGGTAGGGAAGTTTCATGCCCAACTTTTACTTGCAAATGATGACACATATTATTAAAATTTTAAATCAATTTTGTTTTGGTTTTGGTTTTGGTTTAATCTTAAGGAGTATTTAGCATCGATTTTCCTTACGGGTTATATAGTTATCTGTAATTAGTTTCTTAGTTTGATTTTTGCTATATTTTATATAAAACCTTTTCATATTAAGATCAGATTTTATATAGAGCAAATCTTGGTTGATCACTATATTCAATAATTTAACAGATCTAAATATATTTTAATAAACTAACTCACTTGATGATCTTAAATATGTAATTAGAATCTTTCTTTCTTCCTCAGAGAATTCCACCAAACTTTATATATTTACATATTTATATAATGTGGCACATGGAAGATGAAAATAGAACTTTTTTTCAAGTCTATTAAAAAATTATTTTTAAAGTTTATTTATTCCTTGAGAGAGACAGCATGAGCAGGAGAGGGGCAGAAAGAGGGAGACACAGAATCAGAAGCAGGTTCCAGGCTGTAAGCTGTCAGCACAGAGCCTGACACAGGGCTCGAACTCACAAACTGTGAGATCAAGACCTGAGCCGATGTTGTACACTTAGCCAACTGAACCACCCAGGTGCCCCAAATAAGAACTTTCTTTAAGTGTGCACATTTTACTTACAGTCTGTTATTTGAAAGTATAATCGGTTGAGCATCCAACCTTATTTCAGGTAATGATTTCTCTACCCCTGTGCCAGGCTCTGTGCTGACAGCTCAGAGCCTGGAGCGTGCTTTTGATTCTGTGTGATTCTCTTTCTGCCCCTCACTCACTTGTGCTCTGTCTTTCTCTCTCTCAAAAATAAATAAACATTAAAAAAATTTTTTTTGAAGTATAATTGGTTGCCAGTGGATGTCATTTTCACATCCCCGAATCGAATCATTTTTCAAGCTTGGTGGAGGCTATGTTGTGGAACTAAAAACTTAGTTACCATGTTGATCTTTACCTAATACAGTTAGGATTTATGCAATGACTTCAGATTACTTAAGCAACATCACGGTTTGGGAAGATTGAGTAAGTTAGAGGTATTTCAAATCTTACTCAATATATATGTATTTTTTTTTCATTCTCAAGCATGTGGAACTTTCATGGTATGGTAGAAGATTATAATAAAATGAATTTTGAAAAATCCTTGTAAACACTGTATATTGCAGATTGGAAGTCTGTGAGGTTCTAGTCATTTTTTTCTTTTTCTGTGTTTCTTTCATTCTTTCTTTCTTTTTTTTTTTTTTTTAATTTCAAGGTTTTATCTCTAACCTAACTATTCAGAGACAGTACTTCCCTAATGATGAAGATCAGGTTGGGGCAGCCAAAGCTCTGTTGCGTCTCCAGGACACCTACAATTTGGATACAGACACCATCTCAAAGGGTAATCTTCCAGGTAAGAATTCTTCTAGTCTCTAAAACACTGATCACCTGGCTGCTCTGTTCAGTCTATTAGGACATTAATCTGAAAAATCTTTTGTATTTTAAGATTTTTAGCTTTAGTTTATTTCACAGTCTTTGATGCCAAATAACCCTGTGTTTCTCTAGGAGTTAATAGTTGTGGCTAAGTTTCTAGCTTGTGAAAGCTTAATGATACAGGAACTAAACTTAAGTAGGCATGTTTAGCCTAGAAAAAGAAACATTTTCCTCATGGTTTTCTTTGGAACATCTGATGTTTGTATGTAAAGTTATAAGGCAATTGATAGTCAAAGTTTATGTATTCATTAATTTAAATACCAAAATGTATTTGATATACACAGATTTTTAAAGGGTTCTGTAATATGGAACATCCTGCTTTTTCCAATTTTGGCATAACCTTCTTCTAGGTTAAAGCTGATTTCATGAGAGTTTGCTTTAAAATTTTTTTATTGTGCAAAAGTTAAATAACAAAATTTATCATCTTAATCACTTTTAAATGTGTGGTTTAGTGGCATTAAGTACATTCACACTGTTATGCAACCATCACCAACATCCATCTCCATAGCTCTTGTAAAACTAAAACTCTGTACCCATTAAGTAATAGACTCCCTATCCCCTATTTTCCCCAGCCCTATTATTCTACTTTATTTTCTTTTAAGTTTATTGTTGAGAGAGAGAGTGTGTGTGCGAGCGAACAGGGGAGGGCCAGAGAAGAGGGGGCAAAGAGAGAATCTCAAACAGGCTCTGAGCTGTCAGCACAGAGCCCGATGTGAGGCCCAACCCAGGAACCATGACACTGTGCCCTGAGCCAAAATCAAGAGTCAGACACTCACCTGACTGAGCCACCCAGGTGCCCACTGTCATTATATTTTATGTTTCTATGGTTTTGACTATTCTAAGTACCTCATATAATTGGAATTATCAGTTATTCCAATTATTCCAAAAAGACTCTTGTCTTTTTGTGACTGACTTATTTAACTTAGCATAATGCCCTCAAGGGTCATCCATATTGTAGCAAATGTCAGAATTTCCTTACTTTTTAAGGCTAAATAATAATGCAACATGTATGTGTATGTGCACACACACACACACATCACATTTTGCTTACCCTTTCTCCATCAATAGGGCACTTGGGTTGCTTCCATGTGATAGGTATTGTGAATGATGCTACTGTGAATATGGGTATGCAGATATCTCTTTGAGACCTTGCCTCTCATTCTTTCATTAGGTATATACCCAGAAGCATAATTGCTGGATCCTATGGATCAAATTCTATTTTTAGTGTTTCGAGGAACTGCCATCCTGTTTACCATAGGAGATGGACCATTATATATTCCCAGCAACATGTATAAGGGTTCCAATTTCTCTACCTACTTTCTAACACTTGTTATTATCTCCTTTCTTGATAGTGGCCATCCTGATGGGTGTGAGGTGATATCTCGTTGTAGTTTTGCATTCCCTAATTACATCAGTGATGTTGAGTATCTTTCCATGTGCTTAGTAGCCACCTGTATATCTTCATTGGTGAAATGTCTATTGAAGTCTTACCATTTTTAAATTGTATTTTGTTGTTGTTTTAGGAGTTGTCTATATATTCTGGATATTAATCCCTTATGAAATATGTGATTTACAAATATTTTCACCAGCTGTGTGGGTTACCTTTTTACTTGGTTGATACTGTCTTTTGATGCATAAAATTTTTAAATTTTTGTGAAGTCCGTTTTATTTTTCTTTTGTTGCCTATGCCTTCAGGGTATATGCAAGAAATCGTTGTGTCATCCAATGTCATGAAGCTTTTCTCTATGTTTTCTTCTGACAGTTTGATTGTCTTAGTCTTAAATTTAGGTCCGTTATCCATTTTGAGATAATTTTTACAAATAGTGTTAGGGTAATCGTTCAACTTCATTTTTTTTGCATGTAGATACCCACTTTTTCCAGCATCATTTGTTAAAAAGACTGTCCTTTCCCCATTGATTGGTCTTGGCACCTTTGTCAAAAAGTGTATGACCATATATGTGAGAGTTTACTTCTGGGCTTTTATATTCCATTGGTCTGTCTTTATGCCGTGTTAATACCACACTGTTTTTAGGACTGTAACTTTGTTGTAAGTTTTGAAATCTGGAAGTTTGAGTTCTTCAGTTTTGTTCTTTTTCAAGATTGTTTTGACTATACTTCAAGATTGTTTTGAGTATTCCATGAGATTACATATGAATTTTAGGATGGATTTTTCTATTTCTGCAAAAAATATCTTTGGGATTTTGATAGAGATTGTACTGAATCCATAGATCAGTTTGGGTAGTATTGCCATTTTATTAGTTTAAGTTTTCCAATCCATGAACATGGGATGTATTTCCATTTATTTATGTTTTCTTTAATTTATTTCAGCAATGTTTTGTGGTTTTCATTGTACATGTCTTTCAGTTCCTTGGTTAAGTTAATTCCTAACTATTTTATTGTTAGTATTATTTTAGTGGTTTTCTTTTCAGATTACTCATTGTTTATGTAAAAATGCAACTGAGTATTTTGTGTTGACTTTATACTCTGCTGTTTTGCTAAATTTATTTATTAGCTGTTACAGTTTGTGTGTGTATATGTGTGTGTGTGTGTCTGTGTGTCTGTGTGTGTAATCTTTAGGGTGTTCTGCATAGAAGATAATAATATTATCTGCAAAGAGAGATCATTTTACTTCTTTTCCATTTTGGCTGCCCTCTATCACTTTTTCTTGCCTAATTTCTCTGGCTAGAGCTTCCACACTAAGTTGAATAGAAGGAGTGAAAATGGGCATCCTTGTTTTTGTTCTTCATTTTAAAGAAAAAGCTTTCAGTCCTTCATCATTGCATATGTTTGCTGTAGACTTTTCAAGTATACCTTTTTTATGTTGAGGTAGTTTCTCTTTAGTTCTAGTTTGTTGAGTGTTGTTTCCACATCAGTTGAGATGCTTATGTGTTTTTTCCCTTTATTCCATAATGTGTTTTACATCGATCAGCTTTTTTTTTTTTTTTTAAAGTTTATTTTTGAGAGAGAGAGAGAGAGAAAGCACGAGCAAGGGAGGGGCAGAGGGAGAGAGGAAGACACAGAATCTGAAGCAGGCTTCAGGCTCTGAGCTGTAAAGCACAAAGCCCAACACGGGACTCGAACTCACAAACCATGAGATCATGACCTGAGCCAAAGTCAGATGCTTAACTGACTGAGCCACCCAGGCGCCCCTAATCGGTTTTCTTATGTTGAGACATCTTGCTTTCCAGGAATAAATTCCCCTGGTTATGGTGTATTATCCTTTTAATATTCTGTTTGCCAGTACTTCATTGAGGATTTTTCATCAATATTTGTAAGGGATATTGGTCCGTAGTTTTCTTGTAGAGTCTTTGGTTTTGGTGTAAGGGTAATGCTGGCCTTATAGAATGAAAAAGGAAGCATTCTGTCCTCTTCAATTTTTTGGAAAAGTTTGAGAAGGATTGGTGTTCATTCTTGTAATGTTTGGGGGAATTCTCCATTGAAGCCATCAGGTCCAGGGCTTTCTTTGTCAGGAGACTTTTGATTACTGAATTAGTCTCATTACTAGTCACTGGTCTATGCAGATTTTCTTTTCTTTTTTTTTTTTTTTAACATTTTTATTTACTATTGACAGACAGAGAGAGATAGAGCATGAGCATGAGAGGAGCAGAGAGAGGGTAGACACAGAATCTGAAGGAGGTTCCAGGCTCTGAGCTGTCAGCACAGAGCCCAATGTGGGGCTTGAACTCACAAACCGCAAGATCATGACCTGAGCTGAAGTCAGCCGCTTAACCGACTGAGCCACCCAGGCACCCCTGGTCTATTCAGATTTTCTATTTCTTTCTTAGTCTTGGTAGGCTTTTTGTTTCTAGGAATTTGTCCTTTTCTCTAGGTTATCCAATTTGTTGGTGTACATTTTTCAAAGTACTCTTTTATAATCCTTTGTATTTCTGTAGAATCAGTAGTAGTGTTCCTTCTTTCACTTTTTCAGGGGGGAAGGGGCAGAGAGAGAGGGAGAGAATATTAAGCAGGCTCCATTCTTAGCATGGAGCCTGACTTGGGGCTCAATCCCATGACCTTGGGATCATGACCTAAGATGAAATCAAGGTTCGGATGCTCAACCAACTGAGACATCCAGGCCTCCCTCATATTTTATTTTAGTAATTTGAATATTCTTTTTTTTTCTTAGTTCATGTAGCTAAAGGATTATGAACTTTGTTGATCTTTTCTAAGGACTAACTTTTGGTTTCATTTTTTTTTTTTTAATGTTTATTTTTGAGAGAGAATGTGTACATGTCTGCATGCCAGCAGGAGAGGGGCAGAGAGAGGGAGACAGGATCCGAAGCGGGTTCTACACTGACTGCCGAGAGCCTCATGAAGGCCTTGAACTCATGAACTGTAATATTATGACCTGAGCTGAAATCAGATGCTTAACTGACTAAACCAGCCAGGTGCCCCGATTTCATTAATTTTCTCTTTTTTTTATAGTCTACTTAATTTACCTCTAATACTTCCTTTCTTCTGCTAGCTTTGTGTTTAGTTTTTTCTTGTTTTTCTTGTTTCCTAAGTTGTAAAGTTAGGTTATTGGTTTGAGATCTTTCTAGCTTTTTAATGTAAGCATTTATGTTACATCCTTTTACACTGCTTTCACTCTGTCCTGTAAGTTTTGGTATGTTGTGTGTTTGTTTTCATTTGTTTTTAAGTATTTTCTAACTTTCTCTGTGATTTCTTTTTGTCCATTGGTTGCTTAAGAACGTGTTTCATTTCCACAAATTAAAAAATTTGCTAGTTTTACTTGTGTTACTGGTATCTAACTTCACATAATATTTTACTTATGCTATCTCTTATTCTTTCTATGAATATATGGCTTACTATCATTACTATCTCCTTGTAATTACCAGCTGGAGAAATAAATTACTTCTATCTCCATATTAAAATTGATTTTCCTTGTGAGAATATACAGTGGGGAAGAGTTACTTGTTAAGATGTTTTCTACCTCATCTCTCTTTATTTGAAACGTGACCATAGTACAGTATTAAATAAAATTTCCATTAAGCTGGAACATAGTTCCATTATTTCCTATTTATGCTAATATTATACATTATTAACACTTCTGATAAGATCATAACCTTATTTTTTGAAATTGGCTTTTGGTATAAGACATCAGTTGATTTAATAGACTATATAGTATGTCCCAATCATTCTGTCTGGTTCTAGGGATACTATAATGAATAAGACCAATACAGCTCCTTGTCCTTAGGAAACTTAAATTCTTATGATATAGTATGATGAGTGACGATAATTTAGGATACCATTGGAGTACACAGAAGGAAACCTAATTCTGCACTTGATAAGAAGCATAAAGGAAGGCTTCCTGGAAGACACATTAAAAATTAGGATAGAATAGACAGGAATTAGCCAGGAAATTGAGGAAAAGAGTGGGCATGAGAAAAATGTTCCAAACAGGGAGAATGTGTATAAAGGCCAGAGAGGAGAGAGTGTTTTTTATCAGTCATCTTAAGAAGTAGTTTGTTCAAGATGTGAGTGCATGGGGTATAGGGACGGGGGTTTGGTTTTGTGAGAGTAGTGAGAGATGAGGCTAGATAGGTTAAGCAGAAGCTCTCTCTTGAAGGGCTTTGTAAGCTATGTGGAGAAGTTTGAAATTCTGAGTGCAGTGAGGAATGGTTGAAAAGTTTTCAATAGAGAAGTTACATTATTTTCATTTTAGGAACATCATTGTGACTGCAGAATGGAGATTGGAGTGGGACCTGGGGGTAGGGGCAAAGAATTCAGGGAGGAGGGTGTTGTAAAAATCTAAGAGATGATAGTGGTAGCTAGTAGGTATGGAGAGAAAAGGACAAGTTATCAAGCTGTTTAGGAGGTGTAATGGTGAAATTTGATGGTGGACTTGATAGGGTTTTTTGGCTTGAACAACTGCATGGGTTCCATTCAGCAAAATAAAGAACACAAAAGAAGCAGTTTTGGTGTATATGGGTATAATAAATTTCATTTAGCTTACTGTATCCCTTTTTTAAATCTATTCTCTTATCAAAATTTTATTAAATATTATTTAACCCTGATTTTGCTATGTTTAGTTTTAGGAAATTCACTGGGTTCCATGAATACTTCATCTTTTATTTAGAAATCAGTTGGTAAGACTTTCATAGAGAATGGCTGAAAATAAGACATCCTGAGAATATGTGCAGTTATTTTTTATTGGGAGAATTTTTATACTTTCTCGTGTACTTTGTATCTCTTTATTGACATTTCTTCCTCTTCAAGTCACTATTCTGGGTTCAGTTTTTATTGAATTTTTCTTTCATGCAAATTCCTTGTAAGTAGAGTCCCTGAAATTTTCTAAGCATATTATGTCCGATAACTGGTAAAAATAATACTAGAGTGAAATAATAAACAGTTCTTAGGCTTTTCTTATTCTCAAAGATCACAAATGTGTTTGAAGGCCCCTTGCGCACTTTTCCTTCTTTTCTCAAGGTAATGTCTATTCTTAACTTGGTGTGTATTCATCCATCTTCCTGTGCTTTACTACATATATTGTGTTTTAAAAATTTAATATGGTCTGTGTATCTTTCTGTAACCTTCTCACTCAATTTTTTTAGTAAATTCATCCACGTAGATTAAAGTCCTCTGACTGCTGTATGGGAGTGTATGACAGAATTTATTCATTCATTCTCCTGTGCATGTTATTTCCATGTCAAATAAGGTTTCACTAAACATTCTTGTGTATGTATTCTTTTGCATACATGCAAATGTTTCTTTAAAGAAGTCAGGGTATATGTTTCTTCAGCTTTACCAGATGTGGCTAGATTGTTCTCCAGAGCAGATACATGAGTTTGTACTATCACTAGCAGTGTGTAAGAGTTCCCATATCTTCATATACTTGCCAATCCTTGGTATTGTCAGACTTAAAATTGTAGCAGTTTAGTTGTGAAACAATCAGAGTGCGAGTAGGGGGAAGGATATTTATGTTTTCAATTGTCTCAAAACCAAAAAAAAAAAAATCAGAGAAATGCTTATTTCTGTGGAAGTTTACTGATGCCGTGTTACTCCCTGATTTTTTTTGTCTGTTTCTTCCTCCTTGTTGGGTCTGTCTTTTGAAATGCTTTGTTGATATATTTTTAATTTTTCTTAATGTTTATTCATTTTTGAGATAGAGAGCATGAGCGGGGGAGGGACAGAGAGGAGGAGGACAGAGGAGACACACAAACTGAGGCAGGCCAGGCTCTGAGCTGTCCGCACAGAGCCTGATGTAGGACTCAAACTCAAAAACTGTGAGATCATCACCTGAGCTGAAGTTGGATGCTTAACCAACTGAGCCACCCAGGTGCCCCAATATGTTTTTTAAATGTTTATTTATTTTGAGAGAGAGACAGTGTGAATGGAGGCAGGGCAGAGAGAGATGAGGGAGAGAAAGAATCCCAGACAGGCTCTGTGTTGTCAGTGCACAGCCCAGCATGGGACTCAGTCCCATGAACCATGAGATCATGACCTCAGCTGAAATCAAGAATCAGATGCTTGAACAACTGAGCCACCCAGGTACTCCACTTTGTTGATTTTTTTAAATATAAAATCTAATAAGTTATATGCATTTTGGCATCACTGGTGTCTTTACAGTTCATAGACTATTCCTTTGGCTTCAGGTTGTTCCTAACCCTGATTTGTTGCCTGGATCCATATCTTCCAAAGATAACATGCTTTTTTTTAAAGCTGTAATTTTCTTTTTTTTCGGTATGGAAAATGTCTAATGTATAAAATTTTATACAGGTGGAAATTGAATGTTCATGTTTTTAAAGTAAATGTCCCAGGTTATGGACGAGCCAAAAAATTGTGTTTTTAAGGAGTTTTCTTCTACCCTCATATAGTATTCTAGTTTATATTATGATAATAAAAGGACTCTGAACTAATTCATAATATTCTTTTCTCAAAAAATTCTAACCATTTACCCTTTGTATGAAAGCTTTCTGCCATCTTTTTCTGACAACGTCACTTTTTAAATTTCATTTTCTTTGTTTTCTTGCCTATTTACTCTTTCTCAGGTTCTCTATTTTGGAAACAGCCTTCCCTTTCAATTGCCACATCACTTCTTTTTCATTTTATTCATTTAAGAATGTAATTCCCAGGCATTTTGCCTTTAATAATTGTGAATGGGTCAGTAGGTAAAATAAGCAGAGCCTCTTTAACTACCAAAATAGAAGAGCTAAAGATCTTCTACGGTCTTCATTAGACTTTCTAAATTTTTTTTTTTAATGTTTATTTATTTTTGAGACAGAGAGAGACAGAGCATGAGTGGGGGAGGGGCAGAGAGAGAGGGAGACACAGAATCCAAAGCAGGCTCCAGGCTCTGAGCTGTCAGCACAGAGCCCGACGCGGGGCTCGAACTCACGGACCGTGAGATCATGACCTGAGCCGAAGTCGGACGGTCAACCGACTGAGCCACCCAGGCGCCCCTCATTAGACTTTCAAATAGCGTTGCCAGAATATCGGGTCATCTAAAAAATATCACTGGGACTACCTGTGTGTATTAATGGCAGACTGTACTTTTGTCTTTTGCATGTCCTGAGAAAACTACTCTTAATTGCTTCACTATAAGCTTATCTTAAAACTGTACACCAGTTTTCATAACTGAAAAATAGTAGAGTCAAAAAAATTTTTTTTAATTTTCAATGTTTTATTTATTTTTGAGAGATAGAACATGAGTGGGGGAGGGACAGAGTGAGAGAGAGAGACAGAATCTGAAGCAGGCTCCGGCTCTGAGCTGTCAGCACAGAGCCGATGTGGGGCTCTAACTCACAGACTGCGAGGTCATGACCTGAGCCAAAGTCGGGTGCTTAACCAATTAAGCCACCCAGGCACCCTGAGAGTCAAAATTTAAATTTTTTTTTTTTAATTTCTGGAATTGCATCATGTTAAGCTATTAATAAGTTAGTTTCTTGGTACCCTTTCCTCAGGTGGAATAATAGGTAGTTAAGGGACAAGTGTCAAGTATGTATCGTCATCTTCATTTTAGGAACACACTGATAATCAGTTACTATCCGTAAGTGACTAACAGGAGGAAAAAAAATGAATGGTCATAGTCGTACGTATTGATTTGTGTATTGGTCCAGGGCGTAGCACTCTGCTTGGTAGTGGAATCTCTTATCTTCAGACCAGGCAGGACATGCTTTCCCCTACAGTCAATGTCGGGGCACTAGTAAAATGTGCCCATGCCTTTACTTTTCTTAATTTATTTCTCACAAACTCCTTTTCTGCTAGCATTTTAAAATAAACAAACATATGTTGACGTCAGTGGATAGGTATAACTAAGTCTGGTTCCAGACAATGGAGTGACTCCTTGAAGTATATTCAGTCATTTACTAAGGAAAACACCATTGTGTTCCTTTTTCTACCAGTTTCCTTTGCAGTATTATCAGACACTTAAATGTATAAGATTGTCTCTGTTTTATTGAAGAAATATTAGGTTAGTCTGCTTTTGACCAATAGTTTATTTTAAAAACTTCACTATTCTGGAAGTATGGCTTTTACTACAATATTTATTTATTCTCAGGCCTATATATTCAGAAGTCTGGCTAAAGGTATCAATTTTATTGATTTTTTTTTTTCCAAAGAACCAGCTCCAGTTTCATTGATCTATTCTATTGTTTATTTAGTTTCTGTATTATCATTTATTTCTGCTCTAATATTTATTATTTCCTTCCTTCTGCTGATATTATGTTGTTGTTTTTTTTCCTAGGTCCTTTAGGTGTAAGGTTAGGTTGTTTATTTGAGATTTTTTTCTTTTCTTTTTTTTTTTTTTTTGAGAGAGAGAGACAGAGCACAAGCAGGGGAGAGACAGAGAGACAGAGGGAGGCACAGAATCTCAAGAAGGCTCCAGGCTCTGAGCTGTCAGCACAGAGCCTGATGTGGGGCTTGAATCCATGAGCCGTAGGATCATGACCTGAACCAAAGTCAGACACTTAACTGACTGGCCCTAACCAGGTGTCCCTATTCGAGATTTTTTTTTTGCTTCTTGAGGTAGCCCTGTATTGCTATAAACTTCCCTTCTAGAACCACTTTTGTGGTGTCCCAAAGGTTTTGAACCATTGTGTTTTCATTTTCATTTGTTTCCTTTTACTTTTTTATTTTTTTTTTATTTCCTGGTTGACCCATTCGTAGTTTAGTAGCGTGTTATTTATTTATTTATTTTTAATTTAAAGCCAAGTTAGTTAGCATATAGTGCAATGTTTTCAGGAATATATTGCAGTGATTCATCCTCTATGTATAACACCCAGTGCTTATCCCAACAAGTGTCTTCCTTAATGCCTCTTACCCATTTAGCCCATCCCCCCACCCAGAGCCACTCTAGCAACGCTCTGTTTGTTCTCTGTATTTAAGAGTCTCTTATGTTTTGTCCTCCTCACTGTTTTTATGTTATTTTTGCTTTCCTTCTCCTATGTTCATCTGTTTTGTATCTTAAATTCCACATATCAGTGAAGTCATATGATATTTATATTTGTCTTACTGACTTATTTCGCTTTGCATAATACACTCTAGTTTCATCCACATTGTTGTAAATGGCAAGATTTCACTCTTTTTGATTGCCAAGTAATACTCCATCGTGTGTGTGTGTGCGCGCACGTGTGTGTGTGTGTGTGTGTGTGTGTGTGTGTACACCTTCTTTATCCGTTCATCTGTTGATGGACATTTGGACTCTTTCCACAATTTGGCTATTGTCGATAACCCTGCTATAAACATTGGGGTGCATGTGCCCCTTTGAAACAGTACACCTGTGTCCCTTGGATATATACCTAGTAGTGCACAATTGCTGGGTCTTAGGGTAATTCTATTTTTGACTTTTTGAGGAACCCCCATACTGTTTTCCAGAGTGGCTATGCCAGTTTGCATTCCCACCAGCAGTGCAAAAGGGTTCCTCTTTCGCCACATCCTTGCCACATCTCTTGTTGCCTGAGTTGCTAATGTTAGCCATTCTGACTGATGTGAGGTGGTATCTCATTGTGATTTTGATTTGTATTTCTCTGATGATGAGTGATGTTGAGCAATTTTTTCATGTGTCTGTTAGCCATTTGGATGTCTTCTTTGGAAAAGTGTCTATTCATCTCTCTTGCCTATTTCTTCGCTGGATTATTTGTTTTTTGGGTGTTGAGTTTGATCAGTTCTTTATAGATTTTGGAGACTAACCCTTTATCTGATATATATTTGCAAATATCTTCTCCCATTCTGTCAGTTGCCTTTTAGTATTGCTGATTGTTTCCTTTACTGTGCAGAAGCATTTTACATTGATGAGGTCCCAATAGTTCCTTTTTGCTTTTGTTTCCCTTGCCTCTGGAGATGCGTTGAGTAAGAAGTTGCTGTGGCCAAGGTCAAAGAGATTTTTGCCTGCTTTCTCTTTGAGGCTCTCTTTCTCTTTTGATGGCTTCCTATCCTACATTTAGGCCTTTCATCCATTTTGAGTTTATTTTTTTGTGTGTGTATGGTGTAAGAAAGTGGTCCAGGTTCATTTTTCTGCATGTCGTGGTCCAGTTTTCCCAAAACCATTTGCTGAAGAGACTGTCTTTATTCCATTAGTAACATGATATTTAACTTCCATGTATTTGTGGTCTTTCCAGATTTCTGTCTTTTTTTTGTGGTTGACTTCTAGTTTGATGGCGTTGTGGTAAGAAAAGATATATGCTATGATTTTGATCTTTTTGAATTTGTTGAGGCTTGTTTTGTAGCCTAATAAGTGATCTATTCTGGAGAACATTCCACGTGCATTTGAAAAGAATGTGTATTCTGCTGTTTTAGGGTGGAATGTTCTGAATATGTCTGTTAAATCCATCTAGTCCAGTGTGTCATTCAAAGCCATTGTTTCTTAGTTGATTTTTCTGTTTAAATGATCTATCAATGTAAATGGCATTTTAAAGTCCCCTGTTATTATTATTGAATGGTTCCTTTATGTTTATTACTATTTTATGTATTTGAGTGCTCTCATGTTGGATACATAAATATTTATAATTGTTAGATCTTGTTGGATTGTCTCCTTATTTAAAGTCTTTGTTTTAAAGTCTAGTTTGTTTGATATCAGAATTGCTATTTTGGCTTTATTTTGACATCCATTTGCATGATGCTTAACTGACTGAGCCTCCTGGCACCCCCGTTTATTTCTTTATATAGCTTTTTTTTTTAGTTCTTATTGAAAGTAATGGTAATTGTGCAGTATTTGAAAAGGTAGAAAGGTATAAAGGTTTAGGAAACAACTTATAATCCATCCCCCATGGTATCAGTTTAGCATTTTGACATATTTCTGTCTAGATTTTTCTGGCTTTCCTATATGGCATTTGAAATTATCTTTCTGAATGAAAATGCTGTTCCATTGTGTTGACATATCTGCCTTGCTTTTAGTTTATTATAGTTTTTAATTATAATATTTGGTTCAGCTACAAAAAAAATTATTTATAAAAGAAGGTGTTTTTTTTCCTCAACCCTTAGTATTAAACTCAAGAAAATAATCGAAAAGTAGTATTAATCAAAAAGTAGTATCAATTCATAGGCATAAATTTATTACTCTTGTTTCATATTGCCAAATGTCTTAACAGTAAAGTTACCAGTTTACTACTCCCTCACCTGGTAAATTTTGCCATTTTATGGTATACTTTGATACAAACTTTTGGAGTCATAGTATACAGATTCTAATTCTGGTTCTTTGCTGTGTGACCTTGAGCATAATAGTTAACCTCTTTCTACCTTGGTTCCTCATCTGGATTGCCTTGAGAATTAAATGAGTGACAAATGCCTGACACATAGTAAGATCTCAGTAAATGTAGGCTGTTGTTTAAGAATATTTTTATGGGGCACGTGGGTGGCTCAGTCAGTTGAGCAGACAACTCTTGATGTTGGCTCAGGTCATATGATCCCAGAATCATGGGATCAAGCCCCACGTCAGGCTCTACGCTCAGTGTGCAGCCTGCTTGGGATTTTCTCTCTCTCTCTCTCTTTCTCTCTCTCTCTCTCTCTCTCTCTCTCTCTCCCTCTCCCTCCCTGTGCCCCCTCCCCTGCTTGTACTCTCTCTCTTTCTCTCTGTAAAATAAAAATAATAAAAAAGTTAAAAAATTTTTTCTTCAGAGTTGTTTTAATTTCATATTTGTTTAATGATTAGTGAGTATTTTCTCAACTGTTGTGGTTTCCTATTTATATTTTATTTCATGTGAACTGTCAAATATCTTTTTTTTAAATTAGGTTTTTGTTTGTTTTTTGTTTTTAAGTAGGCTCCACACCCAACGTGGGCCTTCAACTCACAACCCCGAGATCAAGAGTCACATGATCTACTGACTGAGCCAGCCAGGTGCCCCATCTCCTTTTCTTAAGATAGAAGTTTTACTTCACAAACCAGTTGACATACCAACACCAAAAGCACAACTGACTAAAGATTAATGTTAGACTTCACCAGAATTAAAACTTCTGTACCTCAAACTACACCATTAAGAAAGTGAAAAGACAACCCATATAATGGGAAAGAATATGTGAAAATCATATTTCTGATAGGTACTTGTATCCAGAATATATAAAGAATTCTAAAAATAATGAAAAGGATCAAATTTTTAAATGGGCAAAGGATTTGAATAGACATTTACCCAAAGATGATATACAAATGGACAATAAGCATATGAAAAGATACTAGCATCATCATTAGGGAATTACAAATCAATATAATGAAATACTACTTTATACCCAACAGAATGGCTATCATAAAAACAATGGACAACAAGTATTAATGAGGAAGTGGAGAAATTGGAACCTTCATACATTGCTGGTGGGGTTGTAAAGTGGTGTAGGTAGGCACGTTGGAGGACAGTTTGGCAGTTCCCGAAAATGTTAAGCATAGAGTTGCCGAGGGACCCAGCAATTCCACTGCCGCATATAAGGGTAATGAAAACAAATGTCCACACAGAAACTCGTGCATGCATGTATGTAGTAGCATTATTCATAAAAGCCAAAAAACTGGAAACAACTCAAATGTCCATTAATTGATAAACAAAGTATAGTTTTTCATACAATGGATTAGTGCTTGGCAATAAAAAGGATGCTACGGCATAAATGAACCTCGAAAACTTTATGCTGAGTTGAAAGAAGCCAGTCACAGAAGACCTTATGTTGCATAATTCCACTTATATGAAATAACCAGAATAGACACATCTGTAAGTTCAGAAAGTAGATGAGTGGTGCATAGGGCTGGGGCAGGGAGCGGGAGATAATGGGTAGTGACTGCTAATGGCTACAGGGTTTCTTTTTGGGGCGATGGAAATGTTCTAAAATTAGATCAAGGTGTTGGTTGCACAACTTTGAATATACTAAAAACTATTGTATTCTTCAAATGGGTGAACTTTATGGAATGTAAATTACATATTCTTAATGCTGTTGGAGCAAAGGGGAAGGGAAAAGGGAAGGAACCAATTTACAGGTTTGCCTCTCTTCCTGTTCATTCGTTTCTTGCAGATTGTTGGTTAGGAGTAAGATGTAGGTCATATGGTAGTTCCTGCTGTGCTGGAAAATTGCATGCTTCAACTTAATTGATGTTTCATTTTGGTATGATGGCTGATAATTGAAGTCTTGGGTTTTCTAGGTGCATGACCCCTATTAGTGTGATTCTTAGCATGTTTAATTACTGTGTAGATTGTTCCTTTGTTTATAAACTTAGGATAATTCTTGTTTTTCCTACCTCAGAAGGTGGTTGTTACGTTCAAAGGAAAGTGAGATAGCACTTTGAAAGCTGTATAGTCCTAAATAAATGGAGAGTAGTATTAAGATTTCTAAAGTTCTCTGTATTTTCTTTCCATAGGAGTAAAACACAAATCTTTTCTAACAGTCGAGGACTGTTTTGAGCTGGGCAAAGTGGCCTACACAGAAGCAGATTATTACCATACAGAACTGTGGATGGAACAAGCACTAAGGCAGCTGGATGAAGGCGAGGTTTCTACCATTGATAAAGTCTCTGTTCTAGATTATTTGAGCTATGCGGTATACCAGCAGGGAGATCTGGATAAGGCACTTTTGCTCACAAAGAAGCTTCTTGAACTAGGTATGTTAACTTGGCCTAATTCAAAATTATATAAATTATAATTATATATAATTACAATATGTAAAAAATGCCAAACTATATGACAGGATAAATATATATGTATAATTCAGATATATGACTACATATCTTATATATATATATAATGATAAATGTATATAATTCCGATATATGTGTAATTCAGATAAGTGTAATTTGTCATATAGCTTTGGTATTTTTTTTTCTTTTTTTGGGTTTTTATTTAAATTCCAGTTAGTCAACATACAGTGCATTATTAGTCTCAGGTGTGGAATTTAGTGATTCATCACCTACATACAACACCTGGTGCTCAGCACAACAAATGCCCTCCTTAAGTCCCATCACCTATCTAACCCATCCCCCCACCTACCTCCCCTTCAGCAACACTCAGTCTGTTCTCTACAGTTAAGAGTCTGTTTCTTGGTTTGCCTTTACACTCCCCCTCTTGCCATGTTCATTTGTTTTGTTTCTTAAATTCCACATATGAGTGAAATCATATGGTATTTGCCTTTCTCTGGCATATTTCGCTGAGGGTTATACTCTCCAGTTCCATACATGTCATTGCAAAATTTCATTCTTTTCTATGGCTGAGTAATATTCCATTTGGTACTTTTAATTGTTATAAGTCAAGAATCTGTTAGACAAATTTTATCCTCTCCCTGTTTATAGACTAAGTAAGTGGCAACTGATTTTTCTCAGCTCATGGAACTACAACAGTGGCTGTGCTACTCTGCTGTATACTCTTCAGAAACTTCAAAAATGGACTAACCTAGCTAACTCAGTCAAAAATGTCTATTTACCATGTTGCTATATTAAATATTAACCAGTTTCCTTTGAAGAATGTTTTGTGTTCTTGTTTTTCATATTTAAAAATGATTTTGTGATTTAAGACTGAAAATATAACTGTCATATTCAAATATTAGATACTGTGATATTCTTTTAGGATTTTATTACTGGTGTCTTGAACTTGTTTCTCTAAGTCCAGGGACCATGTGCACCAGAATTACTTGGATACATATTAGAAATGAAAAATTTCTTGATTTCCACCCAGACCTACTAAATCAGAATCTGTGGACATTGAATTGTATGCTAATAAATTCAGGTGGCCTTTGGTATATAATGAAGCTTTAAAACTTTGAAAAGTTAATTATTTTTATGTATAGGTTAATATGTGTATTTTAGAAGAGTCAAACAGTTTAAAAAAATTGGCCATCTGAAAATGAATTTCTGATAAATTAGGTTATTTCTTGGTTGAGTTAATAAATTGAGATATTAGTTCGAGTACCTTTTTTCAGTATTTTTTACTGATTTTTTTCTCCTGACTTAAAGAATATTTTATTCCTTATAGAAAATTTTTAAAAATAGAAAAAGATATGGAAGAGTCATCCATAAGTCTATCACTGAAAGATTTTCACAATCACAATTTTTTTTGTTTCCTTCTATACCTTCTTTCCTGCCCATACATACTTTTCTCATTCTTTTACAAAATTAAGATTATATTGTATATCACAACATATATGTAAGCAGTTTCTCAAAGACAAATATTTTACAAATGTAAGGCTAGATTTCCTAAACACTTCAGTTAATATCACAAGTGAAGTTTCTGTGTATTTTGGTGTGTATGTGTGGTGGTTTGGATTTTTTTTTTCTCTAGGATGGGTGGAGTAGTCTAGTCCTCTTTTCTCCTTCTAAAAGATAGCTTAAAATGATGACTAGTAATTCAGAGGCAGTTAGTGGATTCTGCTTTATTTGAAAATTATATCTTTATAGTTTCTCTTTTTCCATCTCACTTAGAATTTAGGGACTGAAATTCACTCAGCCCTCAGAAGTAGGCTGTGTTCTGCGTTTATAATGTATCTGTGGTGAATGTTGCTTTTGAACTGTATACACTGTATTTCCCATGATGATTACCTTTCAATCTCAGAAAAATACTTTCTATTGCTTAAAATAAGTAGAATGAGTGATATTTTAGAATTCATTTGGCATCAAATCGATCATAATTATTTGGCTGATTAGTAAGTTCTCAAAGTAGAATATTTGCTACTTTGAAATAATTAACTGATTCCTTCTCCAGAACTCTTTGTATATAGGGTGACAGTATGTGATTTACTTGGGCTGGTACTGGTTTATACCTATTGTTTTGGTATAATAATTTTTATTAGTGCCTCTTACTCTCATAAGTGTCTCGGTTTGGAAGGTAAATTACATGATCCTGTATTTTTATATTACTATATTCTGATGCTTGAACAACTATAAACTTAGTCATGGACATGCTTCTTTTCTATCCAATAGATCCTGAACACCAGAGAGCTAATGGTAACTTAAAATATTTTGAATATATAATGGCTAAAGAAAAAGATGCCAATAAATCTGCTTCAGATGACCAATCTGATCAGAAAACTACACTGAAGAAGAAAGGGGTTGCTGTGGATTACCTCCCAGAGAGACAGAAGTACGAAATGCTGTGCCGTGGGGAGGGTATCAAAATGGTAAAGTGGAAAAGCCAATTGTGTGTGCGTATGAATGTGTGTGTGTGCGCATTTGTACATGGCTCCAGAGAGAATCAGAGTTCTTTTATGTTTAAGCCTGTGTGATAAAAATTAGAATTAACTGCTTAAAGTATTTCAGTGTACTACATTACCTTATTGTGGATGTCACACTTAATATGCTCCAACCGTTAGTAAAATAGCTTTAGAATAAAGAGTCATTATGGCATTTTGTTTATTTTTGGTACTATAACTCTTTGCATAGGTCAGAAGAAGCTTGTTTTTTAAGATGAAGGATGAGATAATTTAAGGAATAAGATCATTTAAGCTTTTTATTGTATCTTAATGCAAAAGAGATTTCTGCAATCTTAATAGAAATAATATACCATCCTATAAAACAAAGAATTCATCTATAAAACAATCTTTTGGGTATTGCTCCTAGTTGGTCTTGACAAGATTGCTTAGTGAAATGTGTTTAGTCTATTTAAGAAATATTTAAAATGCAGAAAGAATTTAACAGATTTTGGCTTTAACATTTATTTTTTAACATACTCAAATGTGCCTGTAAATATCCCTTTCTTTATTGTGTATCTATATTAATACAGTTATAACTCAGAGTACCAGTGCTTCAGGGTGTTAATAGATAAAAGACCACAAACAAAAAGTTCAAGTCTGGAGAACATAGATTTTTATTCAGCTCAGGACTTTTCAGAACCCTTTTATGATAGTGTATATCATAGATAATGCTATACATTCATAGATCATGGAACCTCTTTTTAAGGACTATCATGGGGTACTAGCGTTCAGTTGGATGCAGGCAGGAGTAGAAGGAGTTAGTGAATTTTTGATGTAAGTGCTTTTAAGTGTAAACATTTGAATAGTATTGTAAGGTTTTCTCTGCTACTAATGAACCAAATTGGGCTTTACGTTTTGTTATTGATGACTTTTTGATATTCGAGGACTTATTGTTGACAGCCTAACAGGTCATATCTATGTGGACACTTTTGATAGCCGGAGTCCTGGAAGAATGTGTTCACTTTGGCTTTGGTGCTAAGGAGTAAATATAAGGATAACAACACTCTGATAGACTCATGACACATTTCTCTAATTTCACATCTAATATTTTATTATGCATCTATTGAAAATAAAGATTCAAAAACTAAACAAAAAACCATTATCATACCTAAAAAAATAGTATTTCCGTAATATTATGAAACATCTAGTTAGTGTCCAGATTTCCAATAGTAAGCAAATATTTTTTATTACTCTTAATAACTCTTAAAGAATGGATCAAAATAGAGCCATAGGTATAAAACAGAAGTCTGCTTAATTTGCCAGTTTGTTGATATGATATACACACGTCGACTCTGCCCCAAGTCAAAGGATCGTCTTTATTCTCAGAATAGTTAAATTCACCTCATCATTATATCAAAATCTTTAGATTTTTTTTAAACTTTGTTTTGAGAGAGAATGTGCATGCACAAGTGGGGAGAGGGGGCAGAAAGAGAGAGAGAGAGACAATTCCAAGCAGGCTCTGAGCTGTCAGTGCAGAGCCTGATGTGGGGCTCAAACTCCTAAACCATGAGAGAATGACCTGAGCCAAAACCAAGAGTCAGATGCTTAACCGACTGAGCCACTCAGTTGCCCAATAAACCTTTAGAGTTGACTCTAGGTAAATAAAGTATATGGAGAATAAACATGAATCATTATTTATTTGTCTTAATAGGTTAGCTAATATTTAAAACAAAAACTAATATTATTCCTACTTCATATATGATATACTTGTTCAATCAAGAGAAGAATCAGCAATGGAATAACTTATTTAGTTAATGTAGTTGAAAGGAATATTTGTTTTGTCGATCACTCTATTTTTAATATCCATCAATAAAAGGACCTGCCTTCTTTAATAACTTATTTTCTCTTTTTCAGAGTTATTCATTTTCATCTTTGCTTTTTAAAGCTACCTAACTAAATTTTATTTATTTATGCTACAAGCATTTAACTGGGAGGAATTTAGGAAAACCTGATGAGGTTTTGTTTTGTTTTATTTTTCCTTTTAGAAACTTTTTTTCTGGGTTCTTCCCAGTTACTTCGTGACGTTTGGAGCAATGCTGGTCATTCATTTCATATTTTCATAAATATTTCATTATTTCTTTCATATTTAAATATCCCAACTTTATTTTAATGAGACAAGAGTTGAGAGAGAAACTCTACCTTTTTTCTTAAATAAGGCCTAGTATCTCTCCCAGAAAATAATCATTAATAAAACTTTTAAAGTCCTGAATGTCTTATTCGATGCAAAATACTTGCAGAGTACTGTTTCTTTTGTATAGTCTTCCATAAATGCTCTATTTATACGCAAGCATGATTATTGTTTCTTTTCTGCATAGGAGCAAGCATTAAAAATATTATTACTCTAATATATTTATCATTTTTGTAACTTTATGTTTAGACTCCTCGGAGACAGAAAAAACTCTTTTGCCGTTACCATGATGGAAACCGGAATCCTAAATTCATTCTGGCTCCAGCCAAACAGGAGGACGAGTGGGACAAGCCTCGTATTATTCGCTTCCATGATATTATTTCTGATGCAGAAATCGAAGTTGTCAAAGATCTAGCAAAACCAAGGGTAAATAATTTTTTATCCTTTTTCCTCTCACTTTACCCATGTATCATTTGCTTTTGCAAGTTACAAAAATGATAATTGATATGGCAATAATCCCACACATAGTGTTAGATATTATTGTCACAACATAATGGAGTTGCTAACTAAGCTGTATTGACACCAATTTTTCCTTCGTTATTAACACAAGTAGCAAACCCTGCAGCTGGGTTTTAAGCACTTACATGAAAATCATAGATAAGATTTTTGTTGAAACTTAAATTTGTGTTTCAGCATCTTCCTGAAAAAGTTTTGTCTTTATTTTCAAAACTTCAGTCTCATAGACTAATCAAAGACCAACTTTCTCCTATATTCTATATTTTTATCTGAAGGAATACTTGAAATATTTTTATTTCCCTTCGGGCACATTATTACTATAAAGATAAAATTGGGTATGGTTATCATGCTAATCTGAAATAAGGACATCATAGTTTTCTGAATTTAACTCATATTTATCTTACTAAAAACAATTTAATATAAATGCAATCCTATAAAATTAGTGTTTAGCATAGAAATTCTTTTACAAGAATGTGAGAAAGACCACTATTCATGCTCTTGCCTTTTTTCCCATCAGCTTGTTCTCATTGAACAAGATCTCTATTTGATATCATTGATAATAAATACAAACTGCCCTCACTCTTATAAAGAGACTGTTAAATAAACACTAGGCATATTTATGCTCTCTTATTACACAGGGGTTGGCAAATTTTTTTTATAAAGTTGCAGATAATAAATATATTTTAGGCTTTGCTGGCCATACCATCTGTCACAGCTACTCAGGTTTGCCACTGTAGTGTGAAAGCAGCCATAGAAAATATATAAATGAATGTGGTTATATTTCAATAAAACTTTGTTTCCAAAAGCAGGTGGCAGGCCATAGTTTGTTGATCCTTGTTATATTATAAAGATTTAATTATCTGGATATCTGTACTGCAAAATAAACTTAAAGTCGGAATTTTTGTTGTTGTTAAATTTTATGATTCCAAATTGGTACTTTTTAGTAACAATTTAGTACCAATTTTTAGTACCAATTTTTTAGTACCAATTTAGTACCAATTTTTAGTACCAATATTTTTAGTTTTTTTTTTTTTTGCCAAAGACTACATTTTAAATGGAAAGTACTGGTCTAATATGTATGGGTCCAAGGGAATTCTTAGCCCTCCTTCAAACAGAATATTACTTATATCACATCATATTCTGTCACTATTGTTTGAATTCCTATTTAAGTCCATTCTTTGTGGTCCATAAACCAAGTAAACTAAAACATCTTGGTAGAATATTGATTAAGAATTCATTTCAGCTTGGAGATCAAGTCTTATATCTCTGGGTTTGGAGACCTCAGTCTTCAAAGGAGATGCCTCAGTTAGATTATTTTAATTTTTTTTTTTAACGTTTATTTTTGAGAGACATAGAGACAAAGCGTGAGCAGGGGAGGGGCAGAGAGAGAGGGACACACAGAATCTAAAGCAGGCTCCAGGCTCTGAGACATCAGCACAGAGCCTGACGCGGGGCTCGAACTCACAGACCGCGAGATCATGACCTGAGCTGAAGTCGGATGCTTAACCAACTGAGCCACCCAGGTGCCCCCCGACTGAGCCCAGGCTCCCCCTGAGCCACCCAGGCTCCCCTAGATTATTTTAATCAAAAAATTCAATGGCAATAAAAATTTTAAATTCTTTTGTTAAACTCCAAATCACCCTATATATTTTTTTAAATTTGAAATCATTATCTTGGCTGTCATCTCTTTCTTACTGTTTTTGTAAATTTATGAGTTATTTTCATCTACCTTTCTGTTAAGTCCCAAGATTATTTCACTGTATATGTGAAATATGTGAGATTACATATTGAAGGAAGAAAAGATAGATTTTGAAACAAATTTTGAACAACATTAACCTTTGCAAACAGTTGCATCACTAAAAAAAAATTAAAATCAAAGGTTTGAAATGGATCATTAACTGCAAATAGCCATTCTTATAACTATAAATTAGACTTCAAATTTAAAAATTTTTTTCTCACAGTCCCATCATCCAGCCACTGAAAGAAATTTAATTTCCAATCTCTCTTGTTTGTGTATCCTCCATTCATGCAAAGCAAAAACAAAATTTTAAAAATAGCAAAAAAATACAAAAAGCTAAAAAGCTTTCAAGTTTCAAGGCTTAACACAAGGTGACAGGAAGTCTATGGAGTTATTTTCTCTTTTCATTCTTCTTTGTAAAAATCCCAGAATTCTGACTGGTTGGATAAATGTGATTCATTTTTTTTGTTTTATAATGCGACTATTTTGATGGTTGGCTTCACAGCTGAGGCGAGCCACCATTTCAAACCCAATAACAGGAGACTTGGAGACGGTACATTACAGAATTAGCAAAAGGTAAGAGATGTGTATGTTGCATATTTTGCCCTCTAACGAGTATTTTGTTCATCCTACAGGAATTATTCATTTAAGGGAAGTAGGTCATTTTCAGTCTCCAGCTCAAGTCACTGCCTATTTATATACGCATGGGTAAAATGCTTTGTGTTTCACAGGTCTTTCCCTATAACTAGAAGTTCTTTTTAATCTATAACTGGTCTGTTATTTTTAGGGAATTAATTTGCTTTGCATTTCTCTTCAGGTCAGGAATCCAATCTCCAGGAAATGGCTTGATACTTGTTTTCTGTTTCCTTTTTCTTGCCAAAGGGGGAAAAAAAAGAAAAAGCAGCAGCCTGGATTAATCTGGAAGTAGTCTTTGTTTATATAGTTCTCTCGCATTCATAAATGCTACAGTAAATTCACATCATCCTTCATGGTGATTGTATTGGCATTTGTTCATTCATCTTGTGAAATACCATTGTCATTTTGGAGTAATCTGTATTCCTCCTGTTGGAGTTATTTTAAAAAACTTGCTGACTTGAAAGTTGGCAATGGAAAGAACAGAGTTATGCTTCAGATCTCAGTCTTCCAACTACTATTATTCATGAACTTGGTTGCCTTTTACTTCGCCAGAGAGACTTAACAACAGTTTTATCTCAGTGAGAGTTTTAAAAAATAAATTTAAAGAGACTATTAACTATTCTTTTGTCAAAATACTTAAAGGACATTAAACTTCTAGATCTGAGAAAGCTCCTGTGAAACCCAGTGCTATCATTTACATACAGCTTCAAATGATTTTTTTTTTAAAAAAAGTGAAAGGACAATAAATCTACAACAAAAACATGTCAACCCGTTTTCTCTTGATTTGGAAGTGGCTTTTCATTTATTGCCACCTTTCTAAATGTTTTTGCTGATTTGAAACCATTATCTACCATCCAGACCAATCTGAACCCTTCCAATCACCTGTGGCTTGGCAAAACAAAACAAACAAAAGCCCAAAATTGCCTGCTACGTTAGTAAGTCCTTGTCCTTTCTCTTTTTTTGTAGCTGAGCCGAGCTACAGTACATGACCCTGAGACTGGAAAATTGACCACAGCACAGTACAGAGTATCTAAGAGGTAAGGGAGTAATGGAAAGAATTTTAGTCTTATTTGGACCATTTTCTTTCTTGAGAATCTATTTTCATAAAACCCATGGTATGGTTTCTAAGACCTAGGCTTTTAGGCATGACAACCATGCATGAATTTTCATGTTAGACTAATAAACGGACATGGCTATGGGGCAGTTAACAGAGATTTTCCAGAAATAACTGACTTCAACTGATTTCAAAATGCCTGCTGAGACTCCCCAAGCCCCACCTGAAAAGCAAAGTTGTGTTCCTATATTGAAGTAAGAGAAGTTCCCAGAGAACCGTCAGAGAAACAAGGCCTAATTTGGCTTCTATAGAAACGCAAAGGTTTAAAAATCTCAAAGTCACCACAGTAACTATAGATATTGAGAAAGTGCATGCCTTGAAGGATTCCATAACAAATCTTTTTAAGTCACTTGGTTTCAATTTCTTTGCTTTTAACAATGTTTGAGGAGAGTCTACTTATTAGCTAATAGATCACTGAAATAATTTTTAACAATAGATTACTGTGTAACTAATGTATATAACTTAGAAGGAACCTGCAGAATAAGTGACATTATTCCAACAGAACTCATTTTCCATCTACTTATTTACAAAAGAGGTTTCTCAGCTCTCATGTAAATGAAAGTACAAATATCATTGAGTTAAGTTTGGTTTCATTCTAGAAATAAGCAATATTTATCCATGGTTACAATACCTAGTTGAAAATAACAAAATAAACTCCTTCCATCTCATTAGAAACATCTTAATATATTTTCACTTTTTATATTAGATAATGATTGTTTAATCACATCATTTAGACCAATGCGTACTACTAATAATTGTAATAACTCATTCCAGAAGACATTTTTTTAGCTTAGACCTTTATGTTATAGGAATTTATATTTGTATCAATTTATAAACGTATTTTTGTTGTAGAGAAGTATAACGTAATAAAAAAACTTCTAGGCATAGAAATGTGTTCTCTCAAGACCAGGCCTCTCAACCTCAGCATTATTGATGTTTTGGATCAGATAATTCTTTGTTGTTGGTGGTTGCCCTCAGCTTTGCACAAGCTTAACTGCATCTCTGGCATCCACCAGATGCCAGTAACACCCACAACACTGTTGTGACAGTCAAAAATGTCTCTAGAGATTGCCAAATGTCCCTAGGTAGGCAAAATCCACCCTCCGCCCCCTCCCAAAGACTATACCTCTCCACCCATGTTGAAAGCCACTATTCTGGGTTAAAAATGGAATGAAAATGCAGTTCAAGGGGAAAAAAATTTTTTTTTAATATTACTGCTGTAAATCATAGCAAAAGTACTATGAAGGCTGTACAGAATGCATTGTTTCTCTGCTCTTTTTGGGCAAAGCTCTGTGTCCTTTAAATGGTAATAATGTTCAACATCCTCACACACATTTCCTGGTTTCCTAACTGTCTGCCCTGTACTACCTGCCCCCCTGCCCCAGTTAGAAGACATAGAGAATATTTAATCTCTGTGATAGGATTTTGATTTCAGGGAGATGAATAGATGGTAAGGATTTGCAGAAACTAATTTGGATAATATTTTGATACATGATTTATAATGCTTCTGTGCATTATAATTAACTCTAAATTTCAAGTTAAACTTCAGCTAATTTTCCATTCTATTACAGAATATTATTAATGTGTTAAAAAATAAACCCTTTAGTCGGGGGTAAAAGAAAAAAATTAACCCATTATATTTAAAAAAATAAGCAATTATATATTTTATCAAAGATTATTTTTATTACTGGTTTTAGGCATTTTTACTGTCTTATAGCTTGTATCTAAATCCTCCAGATTTGGATGCTTTTAGGAAGCAAATAAAGTAAAATTTTCATGAACTTAGTTCTTTAGAAGTCCTTTTTGGAAATTTTTTATATATACAATGGACCTTTTGAAGAAATAGCCAGACCACAGAGTCATTGGACTCTTACCAGTAAGGTGAAATAAATTATTCTTGGAAAGGTGATCTACAAATTTTTTTCTCCTTAAGAACTAAATATTTCTAAACATTTTGAGCTTATTTTTTTAATATTGTAATTCGATAGTTCTGAGAAGCAATTTTATTGGATTTAGAAAAACACAACTACACTCTATATTATATAAGGCAATAGAAGGCATTTAGCTAGCAGCATTAGAAGTATTAGAAGACTAACACCAGAATAAATTCACCTAATCTCAGCAAAGTGGGCAGACAGTGCGTTTGTGTTCAAAATAACCTAGTAACAGTAGAATTCCACAGCACAGTGATACTTATATTTACTTAAGGAAAACTGTTCAGCAAGTCTTTTAAATTTTTTTTTTTTTTTTATGTTTTCATTTATTTTTGAGAGCAGGAGAGACAAAGCATGAGTGGGGAAGGATCAGAGAGAGAGAGGGAGACACAGAATCTGAAGCAGGCTCCAGGCTCTGAGCTATCAGCACAGAGCCCGACACGGGGCTCGAACTCACAGACCGTGAGATCATGACCTGAGCCGAAGTCGGACGCTTAACCGACTGAGCCATCCAGGCGCCCCTCAGCAAGTCTTTTAAAAATAAAATACATATGTTGAGAGAGAGGCCTTAAGTGTTAAGGAATTGTCTCCATAAAATATCCTATACATTTCATATTTAACAAATAAAACGTTTTTGTTATTTTAGGAATTTATTAGCTATGTTGAGATGTTTTCTACCCATGAGTGTAAAAATCTGAATTTCAAAGATGACTGCAAGTGAAATAAATGTTTTATGTTTCCTTCATACCTTATACCTCTGAAAAAGGCATCTCAAATGCAAAGTAGAATTTATGTGTACTGATGTCAGTTAATGTGGTCCCTTTTGCTGTGGGAACATCTGTATTTTGAATGGGTCAGAAAGGAATTTCAAGTATCTGTATTTTGAGAAATTTCTAAGTGATTGCATCATCTTCTGAGGAAGGAAAATCTCTTCCAGTATCCTAGCAAATAGAATTTTACTTGGGTAGAGTATCTGGAAATCCATTACTGTTTATTTACTTTATTGACTATCTCTGAACCTTTGGTAAGGCATCTCTGTCCTTTCCCATATTATCCTTTCCTATACTAAAAAATAAAAAAATCCCAAACTAAAAATTTACTACAGCTTGTTAATGGAAATGCTAATAATTTTGGCTAAATCAGAG
This sequence comes from Paguma larvata, assembly GCA_030068075.1. Lineage (NCBI taxonomy): Eukaryota > Metazoa > Chordata > Mammalia > Carnivora > Viverridae > Paguma > Paguma larvata. The sequence continues at coordinate 67,250,987 of CM057837.1, forward strand.
AAATGGAATTTTAGTTTTGGAAAGGTAAACATTGAATTACTGAAAAGGCAGTTATGTGAGCTCATAAAGTCCAGTTAAAATAATATAAAGAGATTTCCAAATAAATTATTTAGTGTGGTAGAAAAAGCTTCTTTGATTCTGGCGGGTTATTTTTGGAAGTGGTTTTCATTTTCTTACTCTCAAGTACAGATTTCCTACAATAATGGCATTTTCTTATGCTTGGGATTTAATTTACCCATGTAAATAAGGAACAAATACAATATAAAAGCATATTAACATATATTAATATTATAGTATAAAGCAAATACAAATATATTTGAATAATTTCAGATATTTTTTATATTGGAGTCCCTTTTAACAACAACATTGCTCTCTTTTGGGTTGAACAGTGGTTCTCAGCTCAGATTAAATAACAAAATGGACAGATCTATAGTGTTATTGCATAATTATCCCACTAAAAACCAAAGGGCTGGGATAAATTCCCAGTCTAGATGATCACCCTTTCTTTGTTAAACATCATGCACTTACAGAGAGCACTACTTTCTTTTTTTTTTTTAAGGCAAGTTTTTTTTTTTTTATGTTTATTTTTGAGAGAGAGAGACAGAGAGAGAGAGAGAGAGAGAGCCAATGGGGGAGGGACCAGAGAGAGAGGAGGAGAGAGGATCCGAAGAGGGGATTAAACTCATGAACTGGGAAATCATGACTTGAGCTGAAGTCAGCCACTTAATTGACTGAGCCACCCAGGTGCTCTAAGAGCAAAATTTAAAAAAAAAATTTTTTTTAACATTTATGTATTTTTTGAGACATAGAGACAGAATGTGAGCAGAAGGGCCGAGAGAGAGGGAGACACAGAATCCAAAGCAGGCTCCAGGCTCTGACCCAGCAGCACAGAGCCCGAAGCGGGGCTCGAACTCACAGACCGCGAGATCATGACCTGAGCCGAAGTCGGCCGCCTAACCGACTGAGCCACCCAGGCGCCCCTCTAAGAGCAAAATTTTTAATAATTCTTCTGTAACTAGCAATTTGAGTCCTGAATTATTTTTTGTCTTAGCAAAAAATCACATAGTGGTTTTATATTAGCTATTTATAAAATGTCAATTTTCACATGTGTTGAGTTAGAAGGAGGATATAATGATACTTTTCAAATTATATCACTCACATTTTCCTTTGGAAGTTTTGTAACATTCTCCAAAACCTCCAAAATGATTTTTTCTATTTACTTGAACATGATCTCCTTATTAATGTGTTAGGTAAATAGTAATGCAGTGTGAGAATGTTGCTCTTTCCTCAGAGCATTCCAGTGACATTGTAAAAAAGCATATATTAGAAGAATAGCAAGCACTTCTTAATAAAAAAAATTCATTAGAAAGGAAAAAATGTTGAAACATTACTCTGAATATACAACTTAGTGCTTGGGTTCCTATGATTAAGACCAAAAGGAATATAGTTTGTGTTATCTAATTAGTAACAGAAAAAAGTGACCGATATAAAATTATATGGAGAAAGAGATAGGGTTTTCTTGTGGCACTGAATTGTGTTGTACGGAATAAACACTGTATAACTTAGTTGAAATCTTCTTCTTCTTTTTAATGTTTGTTTATTTTTGAGAGCGAGTGAGCAGGGGAGGGGCAGAGAGAGGGAGATAGTGGATCCAAAGCAGGCTCTGTGCTGACAGCAGAGAGCTCAGTGTGGGACTTGAACCCACGAACGGCAAGATCATGACCTGAACTGGAGCTGGACACTTAACTGACTGAGCCACCCAGGTGCCCCAACAATTCAATTACAGTTGTACAAAAGATAAGTGTTCTTTAAGCGATTTATCCTGTTATAGCAAATACTGTAATTTTCTCAGTTGAAAAACACCCAGTACTTAGAAGAAAGAACCTTGATTTCTGTTGATTTAATTTAGTGCATGAGTAAGACTTCCAGATCTTAAGGAATAGACAGTTAATATATATTATAGTATCATCATTGTCTTCACTGAATTTTTTTTAGCAATGTTACAACAATCTAAATTCAGGGCTAATTTCTTAGAGTACATGATAAATCTATAATAATATTGCTGAAGACAGATTAGCAGTTGGGATCCATATGAATAAAATGTTAAATGTATAGTTTTCCAGCTAAAGAAAATCCTATTATATTTGGAGAGAATTTCACATGAAAGTCAAATTAAGTGAAGTAACATGCATAAGTAGAATTTATTTTCCTCTCTAGTGACTATAAGAGAACCACAATTAAGATAACAGTTTATATTTTTATAAGTTTATTTATTTGAGAGAGAGAGAGCGTGTGGGAGGGGCAGAGAAAGGGGGAGAGAGAGAGAATCCCAAGTAGGCCCCATGCTGCCAGCACAGAGCCTGACGCTGGGCTCAAACTCAGGAACCGTGAGATCATGACCTGAGCCGAAAGCAAGGGTCAGACGCATAACCCATTGAGCCACCCAGGTGCCCCAACAGTTTATTTTTTTAACCTGCAATCAGTCATTAATGACTTTAAATGCTAAGCCTCAGGCCTTCTGTTCAGATCATTTATGGTATAACAAGAAGTGCAATTTAAATTTTTTAAAAAATCTAAACAATTAAAATTAAAATATTTTCCTTCTAGGATTAGCAAAAATTAAAAAGATTGATTCTGGCAAAGAATTTCTGAAATGGGCACTCATAAACATATGATAGGAGTATAAATCACTTTTTTGGAGAACAATTTGACATCATTCATCAAAATGTAAAAGTTGTCTAGCAGTTCCACTACAGAGATATTCCCGCAAGTATGCAAAGATACACAAAAATTTCCGATATAGTATTGTTTGTAATAGAGAAAGAGTACAAATAACCTAATTTAACCAGTGCTTTATTGACAGACCTTCATAGTCACTTTGGAAGTAAAGATTTTCATTTTAAAAAGAAAAGCAGTAGTTAAAAAGCACTGTGGAATGGGAATGTAAAATGATATAGTTACTATGGAAAAGAGTCTGGTATTTCCTCAAAAAGTTAAACACAGGATTACTAAATGATCCAGAAATTTCACTGCCAGGTATATACTCAAAAGCATTGTAAGGAGGGACTCAGATACTTGTACACTTGTACAGATCCTTGTTCATAACAGCATTGTTTACAATAGCCAAAAGTTGTAAGCAACCAGGTGTTCATTCACAAGTGATAGATAAATGTCATGCGTCCATAAATAGAATATTATTCAGCCTTAAAAAGGAATGAAATTCCAATACATGCAACAACACAGATGAACCTTGAGAAAAAATAAGTGAAATAACACACAAAAGGACAAATGTTGTGTGATTTTACTTACAGGAGGCACTTAGAATAGAAAAATTTGTGCAGGCAAAAAGTGGATTAGAGGTTACCAGGACCTGGGAGGAGAGGGAAAAGGCAAATTATTGTTTAATGTACAGAGTTTCAGTTTGGAATGGTGAGAAAGTTCTGGAAATAGTGATGATGGTTGTACAACTTTGTGATTGTATTTAATACCACTGAATTATACACTTAAAAATGGTTAAAATGGTAAATTTTATGTTATATATTTTTTACCATAATATATATATTTTTTAACTGAGGTAGTGCTATATGTACTGACTTGGAAAGATGTCAGAAGTATTTTCAGGGAAGGAGAAGATATGCATATGTTGATATGGGAGATGGGAGGGTTGGTAGATTCCTATTTTTTAAAAAACTCTATATTTTTGTTTATATACAGGGGGAAATATTGAGAGATATTTAGCTATTTGTTAATAGTGCCTACCTGTGAGGAATGGGACTAGGAAAGGGACTTTATATACTTTTGTATTGTTTGAAATTTTTATAAGTATTTCTTTTTTTTAATGTTTGTTTATATTTGAGAGGGAAAGAGAGAGAGAGTGCATGAGCAGGAGAGGGGCAGAGAGAGAGATGGAGGCAGAATCTGAAGCAGGCTCCAGGTTCTGGGCTGTCAGCACAAACGCGGGGCTCCAACTCACAAGCTATGAGATCATGACCTGAGCCAAAGTCAGACGCTCAACTGACTGAGCCATCCAGGCGCCCCAAGTATTTCTTTTTTAAGTAGCTTTATTGAGATATATACATACCATACAGTTGATCCATCGAAGGTGTATAATTCAGTGGCTTGTAGTATATTCGGAGTTGTGCCTCCATTGCCACAATCAATTTTAGAACGTTGTCATTACCCGGAAGAGAAATTCTGCACTCCTTAGCAGTACTACTCAATCATCAATTCATCCCCCTCTAAGCCCAGTCGTAGGTGATCACTAATCTACTTTCTGTTTTTATGGATTTGCCTGTTCTGGATATTTCATATAAATAAAATCATATAATATGGGGCCTTTTGTATATGGCTTCTTTCACTTACCATGTTTGTAAGGTTCCTTCATGCTGATGTATGTATCTGTATTTCATTCCTTTTCTTGACTGAACAGTATCCCATTGTATGAATATACCACATTTTATCTATTTTATTCATCCATTGACAGTGGGGCTTTTTCCACTTTTTGGCTATTATGAATATTACTGCTCTGAAAATTCACGTACAAGTTTTATGTGAACGTAAGTTTAAATTCCCTTTGGGTATATACCTAGGAGTGAAACTGCTAGGTCATATGGTATTACCGTATTTAACCATTTGAGGAACTGCCAGACTTTTCCAAAGTGGCAGCACCATTTTACAATCCAACCAGCAATGCATGGGGCATTCCAGTTTCTTCACATGCTCATCAACACTTGCTGTTGTCTTTTTGATGGTCGTAGCCGTCCTCGTGGGTATGACGTGCTATCTCATTGTGGTTTCGATTGGCATTTCCCAGTGGCTAATGATGTTGAGCATCTCTTTATGTGCTTATTGGCCATTTGTACATTTTCTTTGGAGACTGTCTATTCAGCTCCATTGCACATTTTTATATTGAGTTATTTGTCTTTAATTTAGTGGTAATAGTTCTTTATAGATTTTAGACTCAAGTCCTTATCAGACTTTCGATTTGCAGAAATTTTCTTCCATTCCCTGAGTTGTCTTTTCACCTTATTGATGGTGTCCAGTGAAGCACAAAAAGTTTTTATTTTGATTATACCCAGTTTATCGTTTTGTTGTTGCTTGTACTTTTTTTTTTTTTTGAGGGAGAAGAGAGAGAGGGAGAGAGAGAGAATCTCAAGCAGGCTCCACACTCAGCACGGAGCCTGATGTGGGGCTTGATCCCATGACTATGAGATCATGACCCGAGCTGAAATCAAGGGTCGGATGCTTAACTGACTAAGCCACCCAGGCACCCCTGTTGTTACTTGTTCTTCTGATGTCATAGCTAAACCAGTGTCTAATATAAGGTCACAAAGATTTACACTTATTTTTTTTTTCTAAGAGTTTTATAATTTTAGCTCTAACATTTAGGTCTTAAATCCCTTTTGAGTTAATTTTTTTATATGGTAGGGAGGTAGGGGTCCAACTTCTTTCTTTCACATGTGGTTATCCAGTGTCCCAAGACTACTTGTTGAATATAACAAACATTTCTTCCTTTTATAATTTTAAAAGCGTAAAGTGAAAGATTGGAATGGTAATTTGCTAGAATAGCAAAAGTGAGGGCGTTCTTGGTAGCAGGAGACTTGAGGCTGAAGGGTAAGCATTGTCAAAGAAAAGATTAAAGATAAAAAGAGAGGCAGTGATTGATAGAATGAGGCTTGTGGAGTTAGAAAGGGTAGGTTCAAAAACATAGATAAAAGATCCAGCCTCTGTAAGGCTGAAGGACAGTACTTCTACCAGAATATAAGAGAAAAGGTAAGAACAGATGCTTGTGGTAGCAGGGAAGGAAGTTGAAGGTAACAGAAGTAGGAGACATGTTCTCTGTGTAATAGGATGGGATAGGAACAATTATCAGGATGCATCTAGTTTGAAATTTTAATAGAATATTTACCGATCTTATGTTGCAGTTATCTATAAAAATCAAGTCAGGAGTTTGTTGCTTATAAAGCTCAAAAATCTGTCAAATGTTGCCAGCCAGAAGGATAGCTACACCAAGATACTAGATTAGTTCCTAGTTCTCCTAGGAACTCAGTCAGAATTGGGAGAAATAAATTCTTAATATATGTATCAGCTATACCCTTTATAACAATAAAATTTTGGAACCTTCTTATTCCTGCTACACTGAGGAATTTTACTCAGCCAGTCCCTATAAATTTATAAGAGATCACCAGACAAATAATTATGGTAAAATCGAATAAATCTTGGATTACTTCTAAGAAGTCTCCAGGACTCATTTATTTATTCATTCAGCAAATATTTATTGAGATCTGCTACGTGCCAGGCACTGTAATAGGTTCTGCAGATATAGTAGTGAGCAAAATCAGAATTCATTTGTATTTAGGACTAGTAGTTGAATGAAGTCATCTTACCTTAATCAAACAACAAATATATAATTACTGTGATAAATTCTACAAAGTAAGGATATATGGTACTATAAAAACATTAGGGGCAGCTGCCTTCTCCACTTCCAGGAGAGAAGGTAGCTTCTCCCTGATGTGCTTTAACTGCAGGCAGTTGCTAGCTCCGAGATTAATGGGTCTGCAGTACAGCTGCCACCACCCTCCACTCTACCAACCAAGGGTGATTCCCATAGTAGCATCCGGCAGGGTGCCCGCCAGAATCACTGTGGTCCTGTTATGTATCAAAAGTATCACAAGTTTGATTGCTTTTGTGAAGAGCATTTATTTCCTTAATCAAAGAAAATGTTAAGAGTTACCTGCAGACAAAAATACTTACTCCTTCTTGGAAAGAAGAAGAGTGCCAGCCAGCAGGGCCTCAGTCTTTTCAGGTAACAGTCTGAAGAGGATTCCCATCAGGATAAGGTGTTTTGACCTCTGCAACATCTGGGAATGGGGTGGATAACCTGCAGTAGATGACCCAGGCTGTGGTAGATAATGTGTGCAGGCAGATGTCTCTGGATGTGGTACTGAAACAACTGCACATCTTCATGCAGAAGGCAGCATTTTACAGCTGGGAGAATGAAAGCATTCTTTGAAGATGTAGTTCCAGCAGTTAGGAAATGGAGAGAAGCTGGAATGAAGGTGTATATTCTTCAGAGAGCATGGAAAGATAGAAACTATGACTAGTGCATTTTACAGAGGAATGTATTCTTGAGCCTGTTGATAGTTACTTTGATGCCAAAGTTAGACAGAAAGTGGAGAGTGAGAGTTACTGAAAGACTGCAAGTAGCATTGAATGCTCAGTCACCAACAACCTGCTTTTGACACATGACTGTAGAGGCTAGTGCTGCTGAGGAAGTGGACATGCATGTAGCTGTGGGGGTGAGACTTGCAGAGTGGGGTTAAGAAATGATGAAAAGCCTATAGCCTCATCAAATCATTCAACAAATTATTTGTCTTCTTCAACCTAGGAAAAGATTTCTAAGGAAGACAAACTGTTTCTCATAGTTGGTCCCTGTATTCTCATTTTATTTTAATGGCAAAAGTCGCTTACTTTAAAAATACATACATACACGCGTTATGCAAATATGAATATGCTTAAATTACCTTCTACAGATAAATGAGTAATAAAACTCTCCATTCAGTGAAATGAAACTTATTTTAAAATCTATTATATGTAATGATTGCTTGAAACTATAACACTAACCCCCAGTGACGATAAAGTATAGTTAATAGAAGAAACTAACAGATCAGATGTGTCATGTATCAGGTCATATAGCAAAATGGAAAGCTAGTTTTGAGCAATATTTTAGAAGCCTTGCTATTTTAAAATCTGAAAGTGTTTCAGAGTCTTTTTTTTTAATTTTTTAATGTTTATTTATTTTTGAGAGAGAGTGTGTGAGCGAGAGAGGGAGACACAGAATCCAAAGCAGGCTCCAGGCTCTGAACTGTCAGCACAGAGCCCAACATGGGGCTCGAACTCACGAACCACTAGATAATGACCTGAGCCGAAGTCAGATGCTCAACCAGCTGAGCCACCTGGGGCCCCTCAAAGCCTTATTTTTAAAAATAAAAAATTGCCTGTGTTTAATTGTGAGAGAATAAATTTAGAAGATTACAGTAACTACATTTCTCAGTATTTGCCTACCTATATTCAAAAGACAATTATAGTCGCCTGTGGTCCAAAATAGGGCAAAATTAGAAAACTCACTTTAGTCTTGAACAAGAAGAGTGTACGTTACTTAAGAAAAAATTTGCTAATCATTGTGGTATCCACAGCAAAAAATCACCTTGCCAGTGAAAAAGATGCATTAATGTAACAGCTAAAAAAGAGATGTGGTTCTTAATGTTTCAAAGAACAGTTCTAATCCTGTCAATTTTTTTCATTATAGATTTTTATAGCTGCCTTTCTGACAATATCTTAGCACAGACTGAGAAAGTATGTGAATGTTATTTGCTATTTTTAAAATGAATTTACTGAAATTCAGATCAAGAATTCTATATATTTTCTTTTGAAATGGGTATGAGAAATGTAAATTTCATAACAGTATTATTTATCCTAGTTCAGTTCTTAGAGCACGTCATGTCAATTTAATGTGATTAGTAAAAAAAACTTCTTTGTCCTTCTTCGTCCTCTTCCTCTTACTAAAATAAAAATTAAGCAGTTTTGACAGGAAGGCGTGAAGGAAGGCTTCTTTGAAGAAGAGATGTCTAAGTTGACAATTCAAAGCCTTATCTTTACAAAATGAAGAGAAAAATATTCTGGGCAGAGCGAAGAGCATGTGCACTAGCCTTGGGGCTAGATGGAACATGTTCTTGAAGAAGTGATGCTGGGGCACCCGAGGAGAGACCGAATATAGTAGTAGAGGCTCTAAGGGAGACCAAGACCCAGCAACCAGAGAGACTGAAGGAATCCTGAAGAATGAGTGAGTGAGGAGGAGTTTCAAGAAGGATGAACATTCAGCTGTTCCTAGAAGAGCCAATACAATAAAAATTGGAAAAATTTCGTTAGATTTAGTAGCACAGTGGTTACGGGTGATATTAGCAAGAGCAATTTTAGTGGAGTGATATGAACTGAAGCAAGATTGGAAGGGATTAAGAAATGAAGAGTTAGGTGCCTGCCTGGATCAGTCCGTAGAGAATGCAAATCTGATCTCAGGGTTGTAAGTCTGAGCCCTCATGTTGGGTGTAGAGATTACTTCAAAGTAGAATCTTAAAAAAAAAAAAAAAAAAGAGTGTGGAAAAAGGTGAGCAAGAGAGAGAGTTGAAAGAAAGAATTTTTTTAAAAAATTGTTTTTTAACGTTTATTTATTATTTTTGAGACACAGAGACAGAGCGTGAGCAGGAGAAGGGCAGAGAGAGAGAGGGAGACACAGAATCTGAAGCAGGCTCCAGGCTCTGAGCTGTCAGCACAGAGCCCAGTGCGGGGCTCGAACCCACTAACTGTGAGATCATGACCTGAGCCGAAGTCGGCCGCTTAACCAACTGAGCCACCCAAGCGCCCCAGGAAGAATTTTTAATATTTATTTATTTAAGGAAAAAATGTAAGCCCAGTTAAGAAAGTTGATTATTTAATAGAGAAAAGAGCTAATCAATGAATTATGCTTCCTAAAATGTCAGAAAATAATAGAATTTAAGGCAGAGGATTAGCTTTATAATGGAGACAAATCTCCTTTTTGGAACTGGAAGGAAGGAACTAGATGAACTAAAAGGAACAGATAGATGCAAATGTAGGTAGATTATGTGGTTTCTTTTTTCTCTGAAGTAGGAGATATGTACTGAGAGAAGGGGGAAACTGATCTGGGTTGGGATTCAGAATAGATAAAAGGAGGAAGAGGGCCCATTCGAAGTTGGTGTTCATGAATTTTCAGGGAATACGTATTTGCCCCATTTCATGACTTTATCCAGTAGGGTTTGGTGACACAGGGATAAGCTTAGAGAAAAGAATTCACTAAGGATAGTATTTTTGCCAGTTTAATTTAGGAATTTAGCAAGAATGTTGATGAAATGATGAGATATGGAGTAAGAGGTTGATGAGAGAAGTAAAGGAAAAAGGAAAAAGCATATATAAAGGAGATAATTTAATTTGGGGGTACCTTTTTTTATTTAGCTATAGTTCCCATACCATAAAATTCACTCCTTTAAATAAGTGGATAATTCAGTGGTTTTTAGTCTTTTTAATTGTGCAACCATCACCATTAATTTCCAAACATTTTCATCACCTCAGAAAGAAAGCCTATACTTATTAGCAGTCACTCTTTATTTATTTATTTATTTATATTTATTTCCTCTCTCCCCTGGCAACCACTAATCTCCTTTCTGTATCTGTTGATTTGCCCATTCAGATATTTCATACAAAAGGAATCATAATATGTGGCTTTGTGTATCTTGCTTACTTAACATACTGTTTTCAAGGTTCATCCATGTCGTGGCATGTGTCAGTGCTTCATTCCTTTTAATGGTACAATAATCCATCATATGGATAGATCACATTTATGTATCCACTCATCTTGGCCAGTATTAACGCTGCTATGAATATTCATGTACAAGTTTTTCTATGAACATCAGTTTTAATTTTTCTTGGATATGTACCTGGAAATGGAATTGCTGGGTCATGTGGTAAATGTATGTTTAACAAGTTGAGGAACTGCCAAACTGTTTTCCAAAGTGGTTGTACCATTTTATATTCCTACCAGCTATGTATGAGTGTTCTGATTGCTTTACATTCTCACCATCACCTGTTGCCCATCTATCTGTTTTTATTATAGTCATCTTAACTGGGCGTGTTTGGATACCTTTTAAAGACATTGTTATTTAAAAAATTTTTTTGAACATTTATTTATTTTTGAGAGAGAGAGAGAGAGAGAGTGTGTGAGCAGGGGAGGGGCAGAGAGAGAGGAAGACACAGAATCCAGAGCAGGCTCCAGGCTCTAGGCTCTGAGCTGTCAGCACAGAGGCCGATGCAGGGCTCGAACCCATGAGCTGTGAGATCATGTTCTGAGCTGAAGTCAGAGGCTTAACCTACTGAGCCACCCAGGCGCCCCAAAACTTATTGTTATTTATGCAAGTAATATAATGAAGTAATATAATGAATAAAAAAATGAGGGGGGCCTGGGTGGCTCAATTGGTTAAGTGGCTGACTCTTGATTTTGACTCAGGTCATGATCTCATGGTTCGTGAGTTCAAGCCCTGTGTAGGGCTCTGCACTGACAGTGTGGAGCCTGCTTGGGATCCTCTCTGTCCCTCGCTCTCTGCCTCCCCCCTGCTCGCTCTGTCTCTCAAAAATAAACTTAAAAAATGCATTTTTTTTCTTATAAAATATTTACATTATATGTATCAGGCTAAAAACCCTGATTTCCACCTCAGTCAGTTCTTAAGCCTTACCTAGAAAGAAAAACTATTTTCAGTTTGGTATGTGTTTTTACAGAATTTTTTTAAAATTCTGAATGTAGATAGCTCTACATAGGCTCTGTAGAGCCTTCTTACATTAATCCAACTGTTTTCAAAGAAAGTCTATAATAAATGAGATTAGTTTTTTCTTTTCCAACCTTTAACTTGAAATGTAGAATTTTTAAAGGTTTATTTATTTATTTTGAGAGAGAGAGGGAGAGAGAGAGGGTGCTCAGGCACGGACATGCAAGCAAGTGTGGGAGGGGCAGAGAGTGGGAGGGAGAGAGAATCCTAAGCAGGCTCCATGTTGTCAGTACAGAGCCCAACATGGGGCTTGATCCCACAAACTGAGATCATGACCTGAGCCAAAACCAACAATCGAGTTCACCGAGTGAGCCACCCAGGAACCCCTAAAATGTAGCATTAAAAAAAATTACAACATTCTTTAGTAAAAAGCATATCAAACAAACAAGCCAACTAAATGCCTATAGGTAAAGGCTTATTATCCCATATATTGTGGCTCTTAAAATCATGGCTATTAGTCTTTACTTCTTGAAACATGATAAGTAAAACTAATATTTTATTCCTGTTGTTAGTGCCTGGCTCTCTGGCTATGAAAACCCTGTGGTGTCTCGAATTAATATGAGAATACAAGATCTAACAGGACTAGATGTTTCCACAGCAGAGGAATTACAGGTAGGTAATCACGTTATCCTTAAACTATACACTATCACATTATTTCTTTACACTTTTTCAAAAGATGATTCAGATGAGATTACTAACTGTACAGGCACTGTACAGGTATTACAGGATAGTTTGTGACTGTAAAAGTGAATATGTAAGCTGAGACCATGCAAAAATTATGAATATCTGTGATCACCAAAATTCTTTACAAAACATTAAAAACTCGTACTGTTAAGTATAACTTTATAGAGAAATGAACAATATGTAACTATTTATTAAGCACACTATAATTTTGTTTTCATTCCTAAGCCTGTCAGGTGACCAGGAGTACGTCTTTTCTTTTTTTTTTTTTAATGTATTTTTTTTCTCTTTTCTATTGAGATATAATTCACATACCATAAAATTTGCCCTGGTTTTATTATATGCCTCTTCTGTGCTCTATGTTAGCTGGGCTCTTCGGTGCACTATCTCTTTAAGGGCAGAGATTGTTTCTTCCTGCCCTCACACTTTCCCAGAGCTCAGCTTGCCGAAGTTTACAGTTGCAGGTGGTTAGCTCACTGACTGTAAGAACTTGAGAATCCGTGCCCCTTTGGTTTTCAAAGACAGATGTTGTAGGGATTCATCCTACCCATGCAGGTCCCGCATGCGTGGGGGACCTGGAGTGGAGGTCTGCCCCTCTCCCCTCTCCACTCCACCCCACTGCTTCCCTCCCTCCCGCACGAGTCTCACAGTTGTTTTGGCTCCCTACCATGCCTCAGCCCTTCCTACCCTCTTCCATGTGTCCCCTTCTCTACATTTAGCTGTGGAGAGTCTGTTCTGTCAGTCCTCGGGTCATTTTCCGAGTTATTTACACTGATTGTGGTATTATCTAGGTGTGCCCATGGGACGAGGGGAGCCTGGGATGCTCCTATTCTGCCATCTTCCTCAGAAGTCCCTGCTTGCTTGTGTTTTAGATATCTAAGAAACCACTGCCTAATGCAAGGTCACAAAGATTTACACCTGTGTTTTTTCCTAACGGTTTTATAGTTTAAGCTGTTACATTCAGGTCTTTGATCCATTTTGAGTCAGTTTTTGTCTATGGTATGAGGTAGAGGTCCAACTTCATTTGTTTCATGTGGATATCCAATTGTCCCAGCATCATGTATTTAAAAACTACTCTTCCCTATTGAATTGTCTTGGTAATCTTTATTATGAATATTGAGAATTAAAGTGCTTTATATCGTTGTAAACACTTATCAAGGATAGTTTAAACATTCCTTCTTATTGTGAAATTTGGGGCACTTGGGTGGCGCAGTCAGTCGAGCATCCAACTCCTGATTTTGGCTCCAGTCATGATCCCAGGGTTGTGGAATCGAGCCCCATGTCAGGCTCTATGCTGAGCGTGGAGCCTGCTTAAGATTCTCTCTCTCTCTCTCTCTCTCTCTCTCTCTCTCTCACTCACTCTCTCTCTCAAAAAAAAAAACTCATTTTGAAATTTATGATACAGAGTGAGTGTGTTTTCTCTGCCTTTGCAAATTGTCACGCTTCTAAGTTTGGGTCAGTTTTCAACATTTTATCCTTTGTGCTTTCAACGTCAAGTGTGCCTGAGGGTTTTATTTTATTGTGAAGTTTTTTTTTTCAACATCACTTCCTCTAAGACTTCTTTATCCTTTCCATCACAGTCACTTTCCTTATGTCAATAAGTTTGCCTCCGCCAAGTTCCTCTGGCTGCATAGATAGAGTTTCTTGACCTGCACAAGTAGAAGTATTCCCCCTTGTCATTTTTTTTTCTATATATCCATTTAAGTTTGATTTGAATTTTTCTTACAGCATTATTACTTTCCCTTTCTCTGCTGTACATTATCTTTATTAGCCACTTGCCTCTTCCAGCTATCCATTTTTGTAAACCATCACGAGTTTTCACTGGGAGACAAGGAGGCAACACAACTACATACTTTGGTGTCTGTGCATGAATTGACTAACAGATGCGCAGTGGCCAATCACTGATAGACTTTGAAAGAAGTGATATGATTGGTCACTGATCATGATGTGCAACCGTTATTTACATAGTAATTTGTGGACTAAAGTGCTAGCAGTGACATTTGTACTTAATGCAATACAGTATGTTTTGGTGACTGAAATTTAAACTATGTTGTTGGGAGTCTGGTGTTAATGAGTAGCTAAACCATTTGATTTGTGCCTTTTGGAGCTGTGCCAAAGCAGAATTGCCTATATTTAAATTTGTTTAAGTTGCCATTTATTCATGGTAATCTACAACTTCCTTGGCATTCATTATATTATTAAAAGGTCTTGTATGTATCTTTTTCTTTCCTGATCTGTGTTTATTCTAATCTGCTTAACTTTCACAGAATCTTTCAGGCTATGTGATACACTTATACTTAATAGGCTGATCCAACCCAACATGTGTACAATATAAGGAGTAAAATATCCAGAGAAATAATAATTCACATAGGACTTGGAATTTGCTGTGGGCAATACTCTTTTAATTGTGTTCTTCTTTCATTTTGTTGGCAGTGCTCTTTAAATTACATTCCCCTTTTATTGCATCATAGTGGGATACAAGGAGGGAGCTAAGGAAGGCATCTTCCTCCTCAATTTATAAATAAGAAGACAGATTGTATTCAGAGTTACATATATTAACAAAGTTAGAATTTAAACTCAGAGCAGACACTTATTTATTTGTATAATTCACATCCAGGTTAGTTAGCATATAGTGCAACAGTGAATTCAGGAGTAGATTCCTTAATGCCCCTTACGCATTTAGGCCATCTCCTCTCCCACAACCCCTCCAGTAACTCTCTGTTCTCCATATTTAAGAATCTCTTATGTTTTGTTCCCCTCACTGTTTTTATATAACTTTTGCTTACCTTCCCTTATGTTCATCTGTTTTGTATCTTAAATTTCATGTATTGGTGAAGTCATATGATATTTGTCTTTCTCTAATTTTGCTTAGCATAATACCCTCTAGTTCCATCCACGTAGTTGCAAATGGCAAGATTTCATTCTTTTTGATTGCCGAGTAATACTCCATTGTATATATATACCACATCTTCTTTATCCATTCATCTGTTGATGGACATTGGGGCTCTTTCTACTTTGGCTATTGTGATAGTGCTACTATAAACATTGGGGTGCATGTGCCCCTTCAAAACAGTACACCTGTATCCCTTGGATAAATACCTAGTAGTGCAATTGCTGCATCGTAGGGTACTTCTATCTCTGACTTTTTGAGGAACCTCCATACTGTTTTACAGAGTAGCTGCACCAGTTTGCATTCCCACCAGCAGTGCAAAAGAGAGCCTCTTCCTCCTCATCCTCGCCAACATCTGTCATTGCCTGAGTTGTTAATGTTTGCCATTCTGACAGGTGTGAGGTGGTATCTCATTGTGGTTTTGATTTGTATTTCCCTGATGATGAGTGAGTTGAGCATTTTTTCATGTGTCTGTTGGCCATCTGGATGTCTTCTTTGGAGTTGTGTCTAATCATGTCTTTTGCCCCTTTCTTCACTGGATTGTTTGTTTTTTTGGGTGTTGAGTTTGATCAGTTCTTTATAGATTTTGGATACTAACCCTTTATCTGATATGTCATTTGCAAGTATCTTTTCCCATTCCGTCAGGTTGCCTATCAGTTTTTCTGATTGTTTCCTTCACTGTGCCGAAGGTCCCAATAAGTTCATTTTTGCTTTTGTTTCCCTTGCCTCCGGAGATGCATTGAGTAAGAAGTTGCTGCGTCAAAGAGGTTTTTGAACGGAATACTACGAGACAATGAGAAACAATGAAATCTGACCATGTGTAGCAACATGGATGGAACTGGAGGGTATTATGCTGAGTGAAATAAGTCAGTCAGAGAAAGACAGATACCATTTGTTTCCATGCATAGGTGGATTTTGAGAGACTTAGCAGAAAACCATGGGAGAGGGGAAGAGGGGAATGAAAAAAGACACAGAGAGGGAGGGAAACAAAACATAAGAGACTCTTAAATACTAAGAACAAACTGATGGTTGAGGAGGGGTATGGGAGGGGGGAGAGTGGGTGACAGGCACAGAGGAGGGCACTTGTTGGGATGAGCACTGGGTGTTGTATGGGAACCAATTCGACAATAACTTATTAAAAAAAAAAAAAAGAAGTTTTTGCTTGCTTTCTCCTCGAGGATTTTGATGGCTTCCTGTCTTACGTTTAGGTCTTTCATACATTTTGAGTTTATTTTTGTGTATGGTGTAGGAAAGTGGTCCAGGTTCATTTTTTTGCATGTCGCTGTCCAGTTTTCCCAGCCCCACTTGAAGAGACTGTCTTTATTCCATTGGATACTCTTTCCTGCTTTGTCAAAGATTAGTTGGCTGTACATTTATGGGTCCATTTCTGGGTTTTCTATTCTGTTTCATTGATCTGAGTGTCCGGTTTTGTGCCAGTACCACACTGTCTTGATGATTACAGCTTTGTAATACAGCTTGAAGTCCAGCAGACACTCTTCTCACTCCCTTTTGCTGCTTCCCACTCAGACATAGTCATTACCAATTGAAATTGTAGGAAGATATGTTATTAAAAGGGAGTTTCCCAGAATTTGGGGCTTTGGAAACCATGAGTCTTGATTTAAATGTCAAAGGCAAATGTGTAGTAAAAATTAATAGAAATCTCAAAACTCCGATTCTATAAAATTTTAATTCTAAACATCTTAATTTTAAAATTCTAATTCAAATTTTAGTTTAAGTTATATCTTATAGGAAAACATGTACCTCAAACATTTTCTAAGGGAAAACATAGTAACTAAGGTTCTAAAATATGTAGTAGCTATCCTGAGTTTTTTATCCTTGGTTCCTTAGGATCTCTCATCGATTTCAACTGGTTTGCTTCTCATTTCTTTAGATGTACCTAACCATATCATGTAAGAGGCCAAAATAGGGCTATAGATATTTTTGAATAGTAATCTTGATATTTTTAATGCATGCTTTCTTCCTCTTCTTCAGGTAGCAAATTATGGAGTTGGAGGACAGTATGAACCCCATTTTGATTTTGCACGGGTAAGTTAAAAAAAAAAACAATGGAGAGTGTAGGAGTTCTAACTGAAGCTTAGGGATGATATGTTAATTCTGTTCTTTTAGTAGTAAAAATTCATAGCCTATTTACAATTTATGGAGGCATGGTGGAATACACATTCTATAAAACCTTTTTAGCAGTAAAACAAAAACAAAAACCTAGATGTTAAAAAAAAATTTAGGATGTTTTTAAATGCATTGCTGAGACTGGAAGAAAGTAAAGGAAACTCCCAAAGGCAAAACGGAACAAAGAAAACCTAGAAACTAAAATTAGAGTTAAATTGGGGCTGGGCAAAGAAGCTGAAGGCATTTACCTCCAGCAATCTGCAGCTCTGGAGACTGACAGCTCTGTGAAGAGGACCTGCCACTGTGCAGCCTACTGAACTTTAGACTGACGCCTAAAACCTGTATCTCCAAAAGCATTATACCCACAGAGAAAGAAAGAATAACCTTGAAAATAGTCTGCTTTGAGTCAGGAGCCTTAAGGAGAGTTGCCTCTCATCATCCAGGTGGGCCTCTTCTGTGAGTTTGAAAGCATAGGCCTGCTCTCACATGAACCTTTTATTTTGAATTTTCACTACCCTGAAAGAGGAAAAATTAAAGTTTTTCAGCTAGGTAGTGCTCCTTGGTACCTGGCAGAGACAAACTCTTGCCCTCCCTGAGACAGGCATTGTGTTCTAGCACCTCAGGAATTTTAAAGATTAAGGTCAGCCAAATACGAACTCACTAAAAAAAATAATTACTAACTGGTAATAAGACACCATTGGTCCGACTAAGTAACAGATTTAGAAGCTCCAGGGATGTTAGGTACAAAATATTTATACAAAATATAAAATAACTATAATATTTTTTTAAATAAAAGGATAAAAGTTAATAAACTCTCAAAATGATTTACCATATTTGAAAAACAGATAGAAGCTCTAGGTAGAAAAAAGTAATTGTTAAAGTTTGATGGATAAATTAAAACAGATTAGAGAGGGGCGTCTGGGTGGCTCAGTCGGTTGAACATCCGACTTCGGTTCGGGTCATGATCTCATGGTTCACAGGTTTAAGGCCCACATTGGGCTCTGTGCTTGGGATCCTCTCTCTCTCCTGCACGCTCCCTCTCTCTCTTCCCCTCCTCCTCCCATGCTTTCTCTCTCAAATAAATAAAGTGAAAAAACAAAAAACAGATTAGATACCATTGAAGTGCATTAGGGAATTACCTGATCAATCTGAAGAAATTATAAGAATACACTAAGAGACAACTAGATAAAAAATAGAAAACAGATGTAGAGAGACACCGGAGAATATGAAAGCAGTTTGCCAAAAAGCTATCCTTTACCAAGTACTACTCTTGCTTAAGATTAATAAATACTAGCTTTTCTTACTTTTTTCTACATTAAGCTATAAATTATTCATTACAAGTCTTCATTAAGCTTTATCATAATTACATGAATTCTAAGAATGGTCTCGGACATTTTAATAAACTTCTTGATCTACTATCATTTTAAAATAAGGGTATATTTTTTTGAAGGAAAACACAGCTTATATTGTGTCATGGCCCTTGACTAGCTTAAATCCCAGATTGTACTCTTTTTCTATGTAGGCCAGCAAAGAATAGATTTTTAGTCTTTCCCTTCTATTTTCAATCATTGAAAAACGCCTGAGCGTCTTGAATGCTGTGAAAGAGTACAGTTCAAGCTCTGACATCAGTGCAACTAAATCTTTTCCTTAGTTTTTTATTTTGAAATAATTACAAATTCCTAGGGAGTTGCGAAGAAATGTACAGGGAGGTCCCGTGAACCCCTCCCTCGGCCTCCCCCAGTGTTAACATCCTGCATTACTGTCAAAACCAAGAAATAGGCATCAGTACCAGCCACAGAGCTATTTCATACTTCACCAGTTCTGTTTGGACTAATGTGTGGTGTCTATGCAGTTTTATTACACGTGTAGCTTTGAAAGTACCACCACAATCAGGATGCATAACTGCACCATGACTGCAAGACTCCCTTACAGTCCTGCTCTATAGCTGCACATACCCTTCTGCTTCCCACCCCTTAACTGCTGGTAACTGCTAATCTGTTCTTTGTAATTGTCATTTCAGAAATGATATATAGATGTTATATGCAGTATATATCTCTTTTCACTCAGCAGCATAATTCCTTTGAGGTTTGTGGAGTTCTTAAAGAATGTGTCAGTAGTGTGTTCTTTTTTATTGCTCACCAGGAGTTCACAGTGTGGACACACCAGAGTTGGTTAATTGTTCGTCCTTTGAAGGACAGTAAGGTAGTTTCCAGTTTGGGGCTATTACCAATAAAGATGTGTATAAATTTCTGGGTGAAAAATACATTTTCATTTTTCTGGGATAACTGCCAAGAGACTGTATTGTATTTTAATTTAGATTTAAATAGCCATATGTGAATCGTACAGCCAGATTAAAGTGCTGACTCTCCGAAAAAATGACAAGCATAGTAGCCGTAAACATTTGATTGGATCATGAGTTCAGTTTAAATCTCAAGATAGATTTTTTTGTCTGCAGAGAATGGAGTTTATGAATATGGAGTTCATGAATATAGCTAAGAGCCTCCTTTTTTTTTTTCCTTTGGAAGCTAAAACTATAGGCATTAATTTAATTAATAACCTGTAGATAGTAGATACTGATTTTCATTATTTAGGCTAATAAATCTGGGTTTCTCTCCGCCCCCGCCATGGTCTTATCAAAAGTATTCACTGTACAAGCTGAATCCACAACCAACAAGTATTTGAGTGCCTGCTGTAGATTGTGCAGTAGACATTATAAATGAGCCTTTGGGGGGGTTTTTGGCATACCCTTAAGCATACTGCTGGTGTTTAATGCCACTGGATAATTTGCATTCCTGAATTTTATACCATTGAATTTGTTGTGTTTTATTCACAGAAAGATGAACCAGATGCTTTCAAAGAGCTGGGGACAGGAAATAGAATTGCTACATGGCTGTTTTATGTAAGTTATAGCTAAAATTTTTAAGTTGGGATTTTTATCACATGACATTTATTTCGATGTTCAGATGTTTGTTTTCCTTAGTTCTTATTTAAAGTCCTAATTTAAAGTTTTTACAACTGAGTAAATGGAGGATTTTTGCATTTATAACTTCTTCAGATAGTAATTTTAACTTTTTAATTGAGGTTTTAATATTACTAACAGTCTCAGGGTGCCTGGGTGGCTCACTCAGTCTGTTGAGCATCTGACTCTTGATTTTGACTCAGGTCATGATCTCATGCTTTGTGAGTTTGAGCCCCATATAGGGCTCTGCGCTGACAGTGCAGAGCCTGCTTGGGATTCTCTCTCCCTCTCTCTCTGTTCCTCTCTCACTTGTGCTCTTCTCTCTCTCTCAAAATAAATAAATGTAGCAATATTAATTTTTAAAATATTTTTAACAGTCTATTTGGAGATAATCATTATAGATATTTTGGAGTATGGACTGTTTATATATTCTCACATTTTAATAAACATTCCTTTTGAATTTTTTGTTGATACATATCAGAAAAGTATACAAATCCTAAGTACTGTAACTCGATAAATTTTCACAAAGTGAACACATCTGGTGTAAGCAGCAGCCAGATCAAGAGACAGTATGTTATAGCACCCTGGAAGCCCCAGTAAGGTAAGCACCCATTTTCACATTTAGGAAAGTTTCAAAACAGTATGATCTTTATTTTTAAAATTGTTTATTTATTGGGGCACCTGGGTGGCTCAGTCAATTAAGCATCTGACTCTTGATTTCGGCTCAGGTCATGAGCCCACAGTTTGAGTTTGAGCCCCACATAGGGCTCTGTGCTGACAGTGCGGAGCCTGCTTGGGACTCTCTGCTCCTCCCCTTGCTCGTGCACGTGCACTCTCTTTCCCAAAATAAATAAACTTTAAAATTGTTTATATATTTAAACGTGTGGAAAAATTGAACTTTGGTCATAATATTTGCCCGTTACCTATTGTCGTGTAACAAATCACCCCAAAACTGAATGGATAAAATAACTATTTTTATCTCTCATGGTTGTAAGGTTGAGTGGGCTTCACTTCTGGTTCTTGCTCTGCATCTGTAGTCAGTTGATGACTGGCACTGGGGTCATCCTGAAGGCTGACGTTGAGGCTGGCTTTGGCCGGAGTACCTGCATGGGCTTCCTCCCAGCATGGTGACTAGATTGCAAGAGCAAGTATGTCTGCAAAAAGCAAGGCTGAAATGCATGGCATTGTTATTTACCTGCCTTCAGAAGTCAAATACTGTCACTTCTCCGGCCTTTTACTTATCAGGACAATTACAAAGATCTGCTAAGGTTCAAGGGGAGGAGACAGAGACCCTACCACTCAATAAGAACATCAGTGTCACACAAACAGAACATGTAGGACAGGAAATATTGGGAAATATTATATTTGGAAAATATAATCTCCTACGATGTTGTGAGCTTTGTTAACTTAAAAAGATATATTTTATATCTGGACTTAAATTTTGCTTCTTTCATTGCTTTTTCCACCCCCTCACCCACTTGAATGATATGAAAATGGCGTGTCTTTTTGCTGTTTTATCTCACTCCCTACCGAAATCTGTGTATCTTTGCTCAGTCTCATTGATTTCTTCATTGCTTCCTGCTACCTTCCCTGTTTGTCTTTTACCCTATTTCCTCCGTTCTCATTCTCTCCTTCCCTCTATGCAACCCACCTTTTTACCTTCCTACACATAACCCTTCTTCCCTCTTACAACCTTATCTGTTTCTAAAAAGATTTAAAATACCACAAAAAAAGGATTTAAGACATAATGTAATTTAGAGAGAGAGAATTATTACATAGGGAAAACCAGGAGAAGTGATACATTATACAAAATTCATGCTGTGAAATATTGTATACTTTCTAGACGTGAACTCTACATAATTGTACCAATTTATACCCCACCTGTAAGTATATGTTTGTCAGACTTTTTGATCTGTACATCTTTCACCTGTTGGCAGTTATTGTGGTTTTAATTTGTATTATTAGGTTGGTCATCTTTTCTCATGTTTGAGACATTAAACATTTTGTTTGCTTTTATGAATCTTGATGCTATATTATTTGGTCCAGTATCCATAAATATTATTTGACCATTAGATTATATGTTAGATTGTTATTATATTCTCCTTTAATTGTATAGCATTTTGATTAGATCAGTAATTCTTCCCCCGCTCCCAGCCCCCCATTGTTTAAGTACTATTCCTAGATGGGCCATTTAACACAACTTTTTCATTTCTTCAAAGTTAGCTCTTTGCTCCAGCTGATGTATTCATCATAGTAAAATATCCTTCTTTATCTCACTTAGTGCTTTTGTTTTGATTTAAACTGTGTCTGATACTAAGATCAAACTCTATTTTCTTTGGTATAGCATTTGCTTGGCAAATCGTTTTGTTTCAGTGTTTCTAAGTCTCTTGTTTTAGATGTGACTCTTGGATATAGCACGGTTAGATTTTGCTTTGTGATACAATCTTTATGCGTTCTACTTATGTTTCTTTTGAAAAAATCTTCACTGTATGATTTGTGTTTCCTTTGTCTCCTTTTGTCCATGTGATCCCTTAGTTAATTTGGAAGATTTGTGTTTTTATTCTAGGTTAAATTAAAAAATTCTAATTTTAATTTCAGTATAGTTAACATACAGTGTGATTAGTTTCAGCTATACAGTTTAGTGATTCAGCACTTAACATGGTTCTCATCACAAGTGCACTCCCAGATCCCCATCACCTGTTTACCAGAGGGGAAGGGAGTAAACCATTGGTTTGTTCTCTATAGTTAAAGTCTATAGTTAAAAGTCTATTTCTTTATCTCTTTTGTTCCTTTGTTTAAGTTCTACATATGAGTGAAATCATACAGTATTTGTCTTTCTCTGGCTGACTTATTTTGCTTAGCATAATACTCTCTAGATCCATCCATGTTGTTGCAAATGGCAAGCTTTCTTTTTTATGGCTGAGTAATATTCCATTGTATGTATAGACCTCATCCTCTTTATCCTTTCATCTATCGGTGGACATTTGCACTGTTTCCATAATTTGGCTGTTGTAAATAATACTGCAGTAAACATAAGGGTTCCTATATCCTTTTGAATTAGTATTTTCATTTTCTTTGAGTAAATACCCAGTAGGAGCACCTACTATAAATACTGTAGACATTAAGGATGAGCAATGAACAAAATTGATGAAAATTTCTGCCCCCAAGGATATTATATTCTAGTGCAATAAATACATAATTATACCCCTGTATTACTTGACTTATTGATTTTAAATCATCTCTTTTTTACCTCTGGCTATAAGAGAGTAGCTGTAAAAGATATCCCTATCTATCTCCCTTCCTGTCTTTATCATTTCTTTGCCTTTTATTTTTACATAAGTATATAAACCTAAACAGCATTTTAAAAAATAATTTTTAATATTTATTTTTAGAAGAAAGAGCATGAGTGGGGAGGGGCAGAGGAAGAGGGAGACACAGAATCTGAAGCAGGCTCCAGACTCTGAGCTGTCAGCATAGAGCCCGACATGGGGCTGAAGCCCATAAACTGTGAGATGATGACCTGAGCTGAAGTTGGACACTTAACCAACAGCCATCCAGGCACCCCCATAAACAGCATCTTTTTTTGTTTAAAAAGTGGCTCAGTCGGTTGAGCATCTATCTCTTGGTTTTGGCTCAGGTTAGTTTCGTGGGTTTGTGCACCCTGCATTGGGCTGAGCACTGACAGTATGGATGGACACTGCTTGGGCTTCTCTCTCTTCTTCTCTCTGCCCCTCCCTCACTTGCACTGTCTCTGTCTCTCTCAAATAAATAATCTTAAAAAAAAAATAAAAACCTCAGTAGCATGCACAAACCTATCTATGTACATAGAAATCCAGATGTTCTTACATTCTCTGCAGTGTCATGTCTTTCTCACAATGGCATATTTAGCTTTCTTATGCCAGTGCTTCTCATAATACTGTCTGGAATTCTTCTAGATGAGTGATGTGTCAGCAGGAGGAGCCACTGTCTTTCCTGAAGTAGGAGCTAGTGTTTGGCCCAAAAAGGTAAAGTTGATTTGTTTGTTATTTTGATTTTTTGGGTCTCCAAAAGGATTGGAGAGTAGAGAGACTGAAGAGATACATAAGGAAAAGTGACAGGCTCTGATGAATGATAGAGGAAGAGATGCACCTTTGTTTCATGGTCTAATTAATGAATAACGTTTTTAAAGATAGAGACAATGTAGTCTGAAAGTACACTAGGTAAAATTTTGAATATTTTTATGGCACAGTTTACCATGATTACCTAGAAGTAATGAACAACCAAGGATCATTACTCAAAAGTTTGCATTTCTAAAATGGGTTCCATATGGTGTTTATCCCTCCATCTTGCTATTGTAAGATTTGTTAGTTTTGTTTTGGCAAATCCCCTTTGTCAGGCAGCTTTGTGGTATTAACATTTTCATGGGATCACCAAAATTTTGTAAATGACTTAGTCATATTTTCCGAATTTTATCAGAGAAGATATAACGCTGCCATGGAGGACTACAGGAACAGAGGAAAATTTAAGTACTACAAAAAGTGATAACCTGTATCTTATTTGAAGATAATTTTGTATTATTTTCCACAGGGAACTGCTGTTTTCTGGTATAATCTGTTTGCCAGTGGAGAAGGAGATTATAGTACACGGCATGCGGCCTGTCCAGTGCTAGTTGGAAACAAATGGGGTAAATATTTTCTATATTCCCTTTTGACTTTCATCTCGTATTTTGAAATTAGGGTTGTCTGTATCTTAAACGAAAAAGGAAACAAAACTCCTAACATTGAAAGGGATTCAACCAAGCAAGTTTCTGATTTTAATATAAATTTATTTTCACTAGATCGGAATTCTGATGACAAATTTTAATAGTAGTCCCACTTCTTGACTCAAAGTTGAGTAAGACAGTACCTTTCCCTCAAGGAGTGCACAGTTGTCTGAGACATACTAATGGATAAATCAAAGTACAGTACACACTGATACAGAGATGTATATAGAAGATGATGACTCCTTATAGTTGGGAGGCTTCTTCAAAGCTTAATTTTAAAATTTGGTCTTGAAGATAGAGCAGTATGTTTTCCAGGCATGTCAGGGACCAGGGCCACAACTAGTGTGAGGCTAGAGAGGCACTCAGGCTCAGCTAGCTTATGACTGGCCACATTAAAAAGAAATCGAAGCAGGTGAAGTTATTTTTATACATATTATTTCACCCCATAAATCTCACGAGCCACATTTCAGGTACTTAGTAGCCACATGTGTCCAGTGGCTACTGTATCAGACATTGCAGCAGGACTAAGGAGTGACCCCTGATTGTTAGGATTTTAAAAATCTCCTTTGATGATTATAATGTTTGAGAATCACTGGACTAGAATGAGGCTAGTGGAGGAGAGATCAGTTTAGAAGGCTCTTTTCCTTTGTGTAAGTGGGTGACGATGAAAACCCGGATTATGGCAGCAGCAAAAGGATTGGGGAGTAAAGAGACTGAAGAGATACATAAGGAAAAGTGACAGGCTCTGATGAATGATAGATGGGATGCAGGAGTTGGAAAGATAAAATTTATGGGCCCTAGTTTTTATTTTGTACATGTTGATCCCATCAATTGGGTTCTCTGATAAAGAAGGATTAGAAAATTCTGTTTGAGTTACACTAAAAAGCAATATGTTGGCATCAAGGAAACTTAATGAGCACATAATAGTAGTGATTGATTTTAGAATTGTTCCTGTAGAGTGGAGGTTTGTTTATCTTTAAAATGTCTCTGTATTAGAGATAGTATTTTGCAAACAAGTACAACAATGTTCTTCTGTCTGCACCTACATCTTCATTTCAATTGCATTTCATTTCAAGCTTTACATTAAATATCAAACTTTAGGAAATGCACATATGTAGACTCTCAAATGTGTTTTCAGCATTTAGTGAAGTTTTTTTTTTTTTTCGTTTTTTCGTTTTTTTTAAAGCGTGCCTAGGTACCATCTCCTTCTTCTTTTGGTCTTGAACTTTTAGCTCGTGTAGAAACTTTGTTATAGACTAGCTTTTACAAGTGAATTAAACTGTTCAGATAGTGGAGAATATTAATGTATTTTTTTCTCTCACAGTATCTAATAAATGGCTCCATGAACGTGGACAAGAATTTCGAAGACCATGCACCTTATCAGAATTGGAATGACAAATAGGCTTCCCTTCCTCTCCTGATATACTCTAATGTGTCTGATATGCACATTTCCCAGTCTTAACCTTCAAGAGTTTACAATTGACTAACACTCCATGATTGATTTCAGTCATGAACCTCATCCCATGTTTCATCTGTGGACAATCACTAACTTTGTGGGGTTTTTTTTCCTTTTAAAAGTAACACTAAATCACCATATTGTACATATAAACCTTTAAAGTTCAGTTGGTATCACAGAGGATCAAGCAAGGTAGAGTTAAAAAATAAGGAATTTTTACATTTATATTATATCTTAAAGAACTTCTGGGTTGGATAAAAAAAAACAGTGTAAGCATCTGATTACAGTATTTCACTACATCCCAGTTGATAAAGGGGTATGCTAGAATGGGCCCTGCGATTAAGGGTCAGAAGCCTTATAGTTTGTACCTAGGTATTACATTTACCTAGTCTTATTTTCTGGATCTGCCTACAGACTAGGAATAAACTAGACCTCTAATCTGGGTTCCATTTGATGTTTACCCCTCCATATGCTATTCTAAGTTGATTTTTTTCCTTCCAAATCTTTTTAAAGAAAATATACTGTTTTTTACCAATCCCATTCTTCTCTCACAGCTCCTCTGTGGTGAATTAAATCTGCTTGAGTTAAAATAATTTGATTAAAACGGTTTTTTATTGTGAAGCCCTATGTAACAACACTGGGCCTTCTTAACTAAAATGATCATCGTTAATGATTTTGGCCATAAAATTTGCTGTTTTTCCTAGTGCTAATAACTTGCCTCTTATTACTGCTATAGCGGGGTGATGATATTGGCGTTCTGATAAAATAAATAATGTGCCTTAGGAGACTGGAAATTTTAAAATGTACAAGTCCTTTTAATGATGAGGGAATTGATAAAAGAACAAGAAAAATCTTTTTTTCTAAAAAAGCCAAAATGTCTGTTTTTTTCAATTCTGAAATGTGTTGTGACAACAATGACCTATTTATGATCTTAAATCTTTTTTTAAAAATGTTTCTGTTTTCTGTGTGGTATTTTTCTTATTTGAATGTGAATGCATGCTCTAGTGACAACAGGTGATTTCTATGGCTGTGTTTTTGGTTTTTTTTTTAAATAGGAATTAGATATGTCCCTTTGGTTTTCATTCACTTTAATGTTGCAGTTATGGTAGAACTCTGAACTTTTAGCTATTCAATCAATCAAAATGTTTCCCTCAAAAGAAGCTCTACAAGTTCACCATAGTTATAAGGCTACTATAATAATGGTACTTAAGACTTTCTCTTATTCAAAAATACAGTATAATATAAAGCCATGAACCCAATGAAGTATATTAATTGACCCTTAAGACTACCTTTTTACATTTCTTATGCACTATTTAAATACTTCAGGAAGAGTTTGGTGGGGTAAGAAGGTATTATTACTTTTACCAATTAAAAAAAAAATCAACTGTGAAATTCCTTTCTCCCAAATACCCTTTGTTTCACCACAGCTATTTTAGTAAAAAATATTGGACATTAACTTTAGCACTTTAATCTACTTAGATTTTTTTATAGATTAAAAAAAATCCTGTTAGAAGCAATGTAAATGCAATAGGATAGAAATAAAATGGGGGCCCAATGAATGGAAACTAACCTTTAGTACCCTATGTACTAAGTAAAAGTAATCTATATTTCAGAAGCAATGACATACTGTCACGAATTTCCTCATTATATTCAACCTAGACTGTGGGGACCAGTAAACTCTTTTCAGTATTAGATCTTACAGAACCCTCCCACGTTTCCAACGTTACCACCCATTTTTCTTTCCAAATGAAAAGGAGGAAGAAAATCCAGTAAAAAGCTTTGAGTCGAGTGGTCATTACAATTGAGGGCTACGTACCAACCCTGGATGCCCTGGGACATAGAAAAAAACAACAACATGGTTTAAAAGTAGCCAACTCTTGATTTTGGGTCAGGTCATGATCTCACAGTTCATGAGATTGAGCCCCATGTCCTGCTCTGCACGGATAGCACAGAGCCTGCTTGAGATTCTCTCTCTGCCCTTGCCCTGCTTGTGCACATGCTGTTTCTCAAAATAATTAAGTGCTTAAAAGAGCAACTAGAATAGAAAGGAGCCCTGCTGAAGGGTAGGACAGCTGCTGGAACTCTCTCTGGGGTGGAGGGACTGGCGAGTGCCATGGTTTATGTTCCCCCTCTGCTTTGATAGCATGGATGGGAGCAGGATCTGGGCAACCTAGCAGGCCTACCACCTCAGCGAGACCTAGGCCTGTAGCCCACGCAAGCCCCAGACATCCCACCAAGGCAGCCCCAGCTGGAGCCAAGATGGGGCACACACCAAGACACCCCTAGTGAGTGCTCACTATAGCTCCAGCCATCTCAGCAAGGTGACACAGGCCCAGACAACCCCAGAACACTCCAAACCTGTACCACTTTGGCTCCAGATGGCTTCCTAGAGAACCTATGGGACAATACTCCAGGAACCCCCGGCCCATGCCCACCTTGGTTCCAGCACTTCAAGTTACCCCTGTGTGAAGTGCCCTGGGACCCCTGGGCCCACACCCTGCCTCAGCTCCAACTGTGCCTCTAGGGTCTCCCCTGCACTGAGCACCCCAGGACACCCCAGCCTCCACCCACCTCAGTTTCAACTGTCCTGCCAGGGTGTCCTCTGCACCAAGAGCCCCATGCCAGCCCATGCCCACTTCAGCTACGGGTCACCTGCCAGGGCACACCCTGGGTGGAGTGCCCCCAGACCTTCCCAGTCCATACCCAGCCTTGGCTCCAGCTACCCCACCAGGGTGCCCCCTGCACAGAGCACAACAGATTCCCCAGCTTGTGCCCCATCAAGGTATCCTCTGCCCAGAGACCCCAGCGACCACCCCAGACTATGCCTATTTCAGCTCTGGCCATCCCATAAGGACAGACCTAGCACCCCCCAGCTTAGGCCAGCCACTACTTCAGCCAACAAACCAAAGTCACCAGGTACATGCAGTCCACATGGGATGACCATACACCATTCCTTTGAGTTTAGGAGAAGTAGCTATTCCACCTAATTCATAGAAATAAACACAAAGTTGAGCAAAATGTGAAGACCAAGAAATCTGTTTCAAATAAAAGAACAAGACAAAACTTGAGAGAACTAAATGAAATGGAGATAAGCAATATGCCTGCTAAACAGTTTAAAGATGGTAAAGATGCTCACTGCACTGGAGAGAACAATGGAAGAGCTCTATGTGAACTTGAACAAAGAAAATACAAAAAGAACCAATCATTTGAATACAATAACTGAAAAAAATACACTAAAAAGAATCAACAGTAGATTAGCCGATGCAGAAGAATGGACCGGTGATCTTAAAGAAAGGGTGATGGAAAGCAACCTAGCTGAAGAGCAAAAGTAAAAAAGATTTTTTAAAAAAATTATTTATTTTGAGAGAGAGCAAAGCAGGGGAGAAACAGAGAAAGAGGGAGAAAGAGAATCCCAAGAAGGCTTCACACTGTCAGCACAGAGCCCAATGCAGTGCTTGAACTCACAAACCATGAGATCATGACCTGAGCTGAAATCAAGATTTGGACACTTAACTGACTGAGCCATCCAGGCACCCAAAGAGAAAATAATTTTTAAAAACGAGGATAGGTTAAGGGATCTCTTAAAGGATCTCAAGCAAATATTCACACTATAGGGATCCCAGAAGGAGAAAAGAGAGAGTAAGGTGCAGGAAACTTCCCTAACCTGGGGAAGGAAACACATCTAGGTTCAGGAAGCAGAGAGAGTTCAGCAGAAACTTTGTAGGCTAGAAGGGAGTACCATGATATACTTAAAAGTGCTGAAAGGAAAAAAACCTGCAACCAAGACTACCTGTAAGACTATCACTCAGAATTGGAGAAAAGTTTCCCAGAGAAAAGTTAAAGGTTTATCACTGCTGGGATGCCTGGGTGACTCAGTTGGTTAAGCATCTGACTCTTGGTTTTGGATCAGGTCATGATCTCACAATTCATGGGATTGAACACAGAGCCTCCTTGGGACTCCCTCTCTCTCTCTGCCCCTCTCCAACTTGCAGTCGCACTCTCTCAAAAATAAATTTTTTAAAGCCAAACTGGCCTTACAAGAAATGTTAAAGAGACTTCTTTACATGTGAAAGAAAAGGCTATGGTTAGAAGAAAATTCTGAGTAAAAAGATGTAAAATATGACAACACACAGAAAACATGATGGGGGGCAGAATTAAAAAGTTCTTTTAGGGAACACATGGGTGGCCCAGTCGGTTAAGCGTCTGACTCTTGGTTTTGGCTCAGGTCATGATCTCACAGTTCAGAGATCTCCGCATTGGGCTCTGTGCTGACAGAAAGAGGCCTGCTTAGGATTTTCTCTCTTCGTCTCTCTCTCTCTCTGCCCCTCCCCTGTTCTTTCATAAATACATACATACATACATACATACATACATAAATGTATGTTTAAAAATAGAGTTCTTTTAGAATGTATTCAAACTTAACCATCAACTCAATATATACACACGTATGCTTAGAATGTTATGTATGAACCTCTTGGTAATCACAAGC
Source organism: Paguma larvata (assembly GCA_030068075.1). Lineage (NCBI taxonomy): Eukaryota > Metazoa > Chordata > Mammalia > Carnivora > Viverridae > Paguma > Paguma larvata. Next base: position 67,281,720 of record CM057837.1, read on the forward strand.
CCAAAATCTATGATATATACACAAAAAATACAAAGAAAGCCAAACATAACACTGAAGAAAGGCATCAGTCACAACAAGAACTATAAAAAACAAGAAAACAACTCACAAAATGGCAATAAGTACATACTTATCAATAATCACTTTAAATGTAAATGGTCTAAATGCTCTAATCAAAGCATATAGGGTTCTGGAATGGATTAAAAAAACAAGACCCATCTGTATGCTGCCTGCAAGAGACTCACTTAAGACTAAAGACACAAATTGAAAGTGAAAGGATAGAAAAAGGTACTCCATGCAAATAAAAGGGGGGAAAAAAGCCAGGGTAGCAATACTTTTATCAGACAAAATAGACTTTAAAACAGACTGTAACAAAAGACAAGGCCATTAACAATGATAAAGAGATCAATCCAACAAGAGAATATAACAATTGTAAATATCTATGCACCCAATATTGGAGCACCCACATACATACAGCAAATACTAATAGACAAAAAGGGAAAAATTGACAGTAATACAATTATAGTAGGAGACTTTAACACCCCACTTATATCAATGGACAGATCATCCAAGGCAGAAAACCAATAAGGAAACAGTATCATCAACTGACACAATAGACCAAATGGACTTTACATATATATACAGAACATTCCATCCAAAAACTGAATACTCATTCTTTTTAAGTGCACATGGAATATTATCCAGGATAGACCTTATATTGGGTCACAAATCTCAATAAATTTAAGGAGAATGAAATTATATTGTGCATCTTTTCTGACCACAATGGCATTAAACTAGAAACCAATTATAAGGAAAATCTAGAAAGAACACAGGTACTCGAAGGTTAAATAACATGCTGCTAACCAATGAATGGGTCAACCAAGAAAGCAAAGAGGAAATAAAAAAATATAGAGACAAATGAGAATGAAAACACACCGGTCCAAATTCTTTGAGACACAGTGACAACAGTTCTAAGAGGGAAATGTGTAGCAATGCAGGTATACCTCAAGAAACAAACAAAAAAAACCCTCTCAAGTATACAATCAAACCTTACACCTAAAGGGGCTAGAAAAAGAAGAACAAAGCCCAAAGTTAGTAGAAGGAAGGAAATAATAAAAATCAAAGTGGAAATAAATGAGATAGAGACTAAAAAAATAGAAAAGATCAAAGAAACCAAGAGCTGGTTCTTTGAAACAAACAAAATTGATTAAACTTTAGCCAGACTCATAAAGAAAAAAAGAGAGATGACCCAAGTAAAATCAGAGATGAAAGAGGAGAAATAATAACCAACACCACTGCGGGGGGTAGAGGGGGTGGGGAAGGATTATGAGACGACTACAAAAAATATAACAACAAATTGGACAACCTAAAAGAAATGGGTAAATTTTTGGAAACATAACTTTCCTAAACTGAAGTAGGAAAAGAAACTCTGAGCAGACCAATTACAAGTACCAAAATTGAATTAGTAATTAAAAAAACTCCCACAACCCAAGTCCAGGACCACATGGATTGACAGGTGAATTCTACCAAACAATTAATGAAGAGTCAACATCTATTCTCAAACTAGTCCAAAAAAAATAGAGGAAGGAAAGCTTCCAAATACATTCAACAAGGCCAGCATTACCCTGATAACAAAATCAAAGGAGGGAGGGAGGAAGGGAGGAAGGAAGGAAGGAAGGAAGAAAAAGAAAAGAAAGAAAAAGAAAAAAGAATAGGAAAGAAAGAATGAAAGAAAATTAGAGGCCAATATCCATGATGAACATAGATGGAAACATCCTCAACAAAATATTAGCCAACCACAATTGTAAACAACACATTAAAAGGATCATTCGCCATGATCAAGTGGGATTTATTCTAGGGATATAAGGATGGCTCAATATTTGCATATCAATGTGACACACCACAGTAACAAAACAAAGAATAAAAATCATGGTCATCTGAATAGATGCAGAAAAAGCATTGACAAAATCTAACACCCATTCATGATCAAAAGTCTCAACAACGTGGGTTTAGAGGGAATATACCTCAGCATAATAAAGGCCATACATGAAAAACCCACGGGTAGCAGCATACTCAATGGTGAAAATCAAAGCTTTTCCTGTAAGATTAGGAACAAGACATGGATGTCCTTTCTTACCAGTTTTGTTCAACATAGTACTGGGAGTCCTAGCTACAGCAATCAAACAGGAAAAATAACAGGCATTCTAATTGGTAAAGAAGGTAAACTGTCACTATTCGTAGATGACATGGTATTATACATAGAAAACCCTAAAGACTACACCCAAAAACTATTAGAATAAGTGAATTCAGTAAATTTACAGATACAAAATGTATACATAAAAATTGGTTCTGTTTCTTTACACTAATAGTGAAGTTCCAGAGAGAAATTAACAATTCTATTTACAATTGCACCAAAAGAGTAAAATACCTAAATATAAATCTAACCAATGAGGTAAAAGGCCTCTACTCTGAAAGCTACAAAACAATGATGAAAGAAATTGATCAAACAAATGGAAAGCCATTTGTTCATGGATTGGAAGAATTAATATTGTTAAAATGCCCATATTACCCAAAGAAATCTACACATTCAAAACAATCCCTATCAAAATACCAATAGCATTTTTAAACAGCACTTGAACAAGTAATTCTAAAACTTATATGGAGCCACAAAAAACCCCAATAGTCAAACCCATCTTGAGAAAGAACAAAACTAGAGGTATCACAATTTCAGATTTCAAGATATACTACAAAGTTGTAGTCATCAAAACAGCATGGTACTGGCACAAAAACAGACACATAAATCAATGGAATAGTATAAAGAGGCCATAAATATACCTGTATTTATATGGGCTATCTACAGCAAAGATGGCAAGAATACATAATATGGAAAAGACAATCTCTTTAATAAATGGTGCTGGGAAAACTGGACAGCTTCATGCAAAAGAATGAAACTGGACCAATTTCTTATAACCACATACACAAATAAAGTGAACTCAAAATGAATTAAAGACTTATATGTGAAACACAAAAGTATAAAACTCCTGAAAGAAACATAAGCAGTAATTTCTTAATTACTTAGTTAATAAGAAACATCAGTCTTAGCAACATTTTTCTAGCTATGTCTCTTCAGGTCAGGGAAATGAAAGCAAATATAAACTACTGGAACTACACCAAAATAAGAAGATTTTGTACAGTGAAGGAAATCATCAACAAAATGAAAAAGCAACCTACTGAATGGGAGAATATATTTGTAAATGATGTATCTGATAAGGGGTTAACACTCAAAATATACATAGAACTCTCACAACTCAACACCAAAAAGACAATGTGATTTAAAAATTGGAAGAGGACCTGAATAGACAGTTTTCCATAGAAGACATACAGATGTCCAACAGATACATGAAGAGAATTATTATTATAAGATCTATTTTAAAGCCACTCATCATCAGGGAAATATTAATTAAAACCACAATGATAGGGGCGCCTGGGTGGTTCAGCCAGTTAAGCGTCCAACTTCAGCTCAGGTCATGATCTCATGGTTCATGAGTTTGAGCCCCACGTTGGGCTCTGTGCTGACAGCTCAGAGCCTGGAGCCTGCTTCAGATTCTCTGTCTCCCTCTCTCTGTCCCTCTCCTGCTAACGTGCTCTCTCTGTCTCTCTCAGAAATAAATGTAAAAAGTTTTTTTAAATCTTAAAAAAACCCCACAATGATATATCACCTCACACCTGTCAGAATGGCTAGAACCAAAAACATAAGAAATAACAAGTGTTGTTGAGGATGCAGAGAAAAAAGAACCATCATGCACTGTGAGAATGCAAACTGGTGCAGCCACTGTGGGAAGCAGTACAGAGATTCCTCAAAAAGTTAAATATAGAAATACCATATGATCCAGTAATGCCACTATTGGGTGTTAATCAAAAAACCCTCTGAAAACACTAGTTCAAAAAGATAATTGCACCTCTATATGAATTGCAGAATTATTTACAATAACCAAGATATGGAAGCAACCCAAGAATCTATCAATAGATAGATCTATCAACAAAGATGTCAGATCAGTAGATAGGTAGGTAAGTAAGTAGGTAGGTAGGTAGGTAGGTAGGTAGGCAGATGGATGTTATATGTAGCCAAAAAATAGCCAAACTATGGAAAGAGCCCAAATGTCCATCTACTGTTGAATGGATAAAGAAAATGTGGTATATATATATATATATATATATATATATATATATGTATGTATATATATATATACACATACATATATATATATATATACACATACATATATATATACACATATACATACATACATACATACACACACACACACAATGGAACACTAGCCATTGAAAAGAATGAAATCTTGCCATTTGCAATGACATGGATGGAGCTAGAGTGTATTAAGATAAGCAAAGTAAGTTAGTCAGACAAAGACAAATACCATATGATTTTACTCATAAGTAGAATTTAAGAAACAAAATAAGTGATCATCAGGGGAAAAAAGAGAGGAAAACTAAGAAAAAGACTGTTAACTATAGAGACTCAACAGTTACCAGAGGGGAGATGGGTTAAAGAGGTGATGGGGATTAAGGAGTGTGCTTGTGATAAACACTGGGTGTTGTATGTAAGTACTGAATCACTAAACTGTACACCTGAAACCAGTATCACACTGTTGTTAACTGGAATTTAAATAAATAAAAACTAAACAAACAAAACTAAAAAAGCAATCAACTATGCACTCTGATGAAAATATGATAAAATGGTCATTATAGTATGAGAGGATTGAGAAGAGTTGTTGTAAGTAGTAAACACACATAAATAATGTGTAAACCAATACATGTGCATACACATGTATGATACTGTTGCTGAGAAAAATCTAAATATCTTTACATAACCAAGTGTTGACTGGCTATCTGTAAATTCCAGATCAGATAGCCACTAAGTCCAGAGAGCTGAGAAATGAACATATGTGCAGGGACCCATGAGCTTAAACAACTGAAGACTGGATTGCTGACATTAAGAAATTTACCGAGTAATACCAAAACACAACACAAAAATTATCCAATTGTGAAATAACTATAAATCACTCGAGAAGTAATAAACAGAATTACAAAATAGAAATTGCTAAGAGAAAACAGAACGAGAAATGACATCTTCATCTGGATAGCCAGCAACACAAAAAGCAACCACTTTTCTTGACAGCAATTATTTCACTACGGTATAAAGACAGTGTTTTAGAAGGCACAATATTGGGTGATTTTGAGAAAAAGGAATGAATTATCAACACTAGAAAGTAGCATTTGTTAAATTATCAGATTTATCAGAATAAAATAGATTTCACATTCCTATTCTCCTAATGTCCTTGGATATTACCCCACAACGCTGATGAGTTATGCAAAATTAACTGTAGTAGACCAGTAATATTCTTGGCTGCCTGCTTTAACTTTTATTTGATGATTTTAAGTTTACTTTCTGTGTGAATGTAGCATTCAATTAAATATATGTTTTGATGCAGAAAGGCTGATGAACTATAAAAAAAACATTAGGAGTAAGGTCATCTTATCAAATGTAAAAGTAGATTTAGGTCAAAAGGAGTGGAAATCATCCATATTCCACTTCTCAAGTACTGTTGAATTTCCATTACAGCACTCTTCTGTTCAAATTAGTTGTACAAAGATAATTACAGGAAAAATAAGCTTTAAAATCCCCCTCCTCCTCCCCAAAAAAATTCTTAGATTTTTGTCATTTGGTTGTTCCAATATCCCAATAGGCTTATTTCTAATACAAATCTGTTTTAGGCTAAACACTTCAAAGAGTTCAGAAAAGAACATTTCAAATGGAACACAGAGTGATGGGCACTTTTCTATTTTAGGGCATGTTAGGGAGATGAATTGTATCTTGAATCAATCTCTAGAAAAGGCATTCACTAATTTTAAGTGCAAGAGAGAGCCAGAATTATTATTATGATACCTATTTTAAAGCCGTAAATGTAAACTCCATGGCAATGTAGGTTTTATACGGGTTTGATATATCAGGAGTTAAATTACATTATGTAAAATACATACATAATGGTTAACTTCTAATAACAGATATTAATCTTATCCTTTGAAAACTCTATAATAAAACTTATTATAGTTGTTAACTCTTAAAAGATAAAATAACTTACATAATAGCTGAATTAGGTTCTATTTTTTACTTTATTTAAAAAGCAACGAAGCTAAGGCTCTATGACATGAAATAGCTTTCAGGATTTTATTGTGAGGGAAAAGTGGCCCTTATTAAAAATAATCAGTGTTACCTGTCCCAGATTCCCTTTTTACTTCTGCAACCATGGGAAAAGAGTTTATAGAAAGATAAACTAAAGTAATAATTAAAAATGCTTTCAAACAGTGCTACTTTAGAGTGTGGTTTGCACAGGAGTTGGCATGGTATTTGTTACTAGTCCACAACAAGATAAGGAAATTATATCAAAATGTAAATAAACTGTATCACTAAGTACATGCTTTTGTTCAGCTGACTTTTTTCATTAATATTTTTATTTAAATTTTAGTCAGTTAACATAATATTGGCTTCAGGAGTAGAATTTAGTGATTAATCACTTACATATAACACTCAGAGCTCATCATAACAACTGCCCTCCTTAATACTCATCACCCACTTAGCCCATCCCTGCCCACCTCCCTTGGCCAACCCTCAATTTGTTCTCTATAGTTAACAGTCTCTTGTAGTTGGCTGCCCTTTTTTTTTTTTTTTTTTTTTTTTGCTTTGTTGGAGCTTTATTATAATCTGCTAAATATAACCTATAGATACTAGAATTTTTAAGTTTTTTCAATCTTTCTTTATTTTTGAGAGAGAGTGTGAGTAAGGGAAGGACAGAGAGAGAGGGAGACACAGAATCTGAAGCAGGCTTCAGGCTCCAAGCTGTCAGCACAGGGCCCGACACGGGGCTCAAGCTCCCGAGCTGTGAGATCATGACCTGAAGTCAGGTGCTCAACCAACTAAGCCACCCGGGCGCCCCTAGAATTTTTAAATATATCATGTCAGACCCTTATTATGAGTTTAAAAGATTTTTAACAGAACCATTAGAAAATAGGTTTATTTTATCAGTATTATTCAATTAAAATCTTAGAGATGCAAATTTAATAATTAGAGTCATGTATTAACAATGCTTAGTCCCACTAAATTGGTGATAAAGATAACAGTTTTTAAATTTTTTTTTTTATTCTCAAGTTACACATAACAGTGTAGTCTTGGCTTCAGGAGTAGAACCCTGTGATTTGTTAAGAGTTTCTTACAGTTTGCTTCCCTCATTTTTTTTTTTTTTTGCCTTCTCCTATGTTTATCTGTTTTGCTTCTTAAATTCCATGTATGAGTGAAATCATGTGATATTTGTCTTTCTTTGACTGACATTTTCATTAGCATAATGCACTCTTGCTCCATCCAGATCTTTGCAAATGGCTAGATTTTATTCTTTTTTGATGGTTGAGTAATATTCCATTATATATATTTACCACATCATCTTTATCCATTCTTCAATCAAAGGACACTTGGGCTCTTCCCATACTTTAGCTATTGTTGATAATGCTGCTACAAACATTGGGGTGCATGTACCTCCTCAAATCAGTATATTTGTATCCTTTGGGTAAATACCTAATAGAGCAATTGCTGGGTCATAGGTTGGTTCTATTTTTAACTTTTTGAGAGTCTTCAAGTTTTTTCCAGAGTGACTGTACCAGTTTGCATTCCCACCAACGGTGTAAGAGGGTTGAACATATGAGAATATCAACAAAAGATTCAAAATTATAATAAGAACAAAGCAAAAGTCCTGGAGCTGAAAAACACAATAATTGAATGGAAAACATTCACTAGAGGGGTTCAACTGTAGACTTGAATAGGTCGAAGAACAGATCAGCAAAATTGAAGATAGGTCATCTGAATTGATCGAGTCTGAGAAGCAAAAAGGAAAAGAATGAAGAAAATTGTACAAAACCAAAGGGACCATAGGATATCAAGCAGCCCTGTATACACATTATGATTCCCTGGGGAAGAAAGTTGCTGAGAGATCTTTTGAAAAAAATAATTGTCAATAATTTTCAAAATTTGATATCATGTGTGTAAAAATTCCAAAAACTTAAAGAATTCCAAGTAGGATAAACTCAAAGAGAATGACACTGAGACATTTAATCAAACTCTTGAAAGACAAAGACAAAGTGAGAATCTTGAAAGCAGCAAGAGAAAACTGACTTGTCATATACAAGAAACCTGAGTAAGATTATCAGTGGATTTTTCAGCAGAAACCTAAGAGGCCAGGAGGCAGTGGAATAATACATGTAAAGTTATGAAAGAAAAAAAATTCAATCAAGAATTCTCTATTTAGCAAATCTGTCCTACAAAGAAGTAGGGAAAAATTAAGACATTCCTTGATAAACAGAAACTAAGGGAGTTTATTACTACTAGACCTGCCCTACAAGAAACGGTTGAAGTTGAAAGGACACCAGGTGTTGACTTGAAGCCATATGAAAATGTAAATATCTATAATAAAGATAAATATGTGGACAATAGACAAATCAATACTGTAGTTTTAATTTGTAACTCCACTTTTTTCTGTAGTATTTAAACACAAATACCTAAAAAAAATCTGTATTAACAGGTACACAACATATAAATATGTAATTTGTGACTTCACTAACAGAGGGGAATGGAGATGTAAAGGAGTAGAATTTTGTGTGATTAAAGTTAAGTTGTGGTATCATTTCAACTTAGATGGTTATAAATTTAGGATATTATGTGTAATCTCCATAGTAACTACAAAGAAACTATAGAATATACACAAAAGGAAATGAAAAGGAATCAAAATCCATCATTACAAAAAAACAAACAAACAAAAAATCCAACCAACAGGATGGAAGGTAGTAATAGAGGAAATGAGGGACAAAAAGCTGTAAGACATAAAGAAAACAAAATGGCAAGAGTTAAGTCCATCCCTGTCAGTAACTGCTTTAAATGTAAATGAACTAAAATTCCCCTATCAAAAGACATAAATTGACATAATGGATAAAAAAATGACTAATATATGCTGTCTAAAAGAGGTTCACTTTACATCTAAAGGCATGCACAGGTTGAAAGTGAGAGCGTGGAAAAATATACTCCCTATCAAAATCCCAATGATTCTTTTTTACAGAAATAGAAAAAGCCATCCTAAAATTAACAAGGAATTTCAGGGGACCCTAAATAGCCAAAACAATCTTAAAGAACAATAGAGGTCTCAGACTTCTTGATTTCAAAACTTACTATAAAGCAAGAGAAATCAAAGTAGTGTGGTATTGGCATACAGACATATAGACCATTGGAATGGCATTCATAGCACAGAAATAAATCCTCATAATTCAACGATAACAAAAGTTCTTAATGGATCAAGGACTTGACATTTCTCCAAAGATATGCAAATGGTCAGTAAACACATGAAAAGGTGCTGAGTATCACTAATCATCAGGGGAACGCAACTCAGAATCACAATGAGATACTACCCCACATACTTTGAAGTGATTATTAAGATAAAAAATAGACAATAATAAGTGTTGGTGAAGCTGTGGAGAAATTGGCATCCTTGTGCTTTGCTGGTAGGAGCCACCAGCAAGTGGTAGATGGTCATTTCTCAAAAAATTAAATCATTACCATATGATCTAGCATTTCTATTTCTGGGTACATATCCAGAAATAATGAAAGCAGGGACTCAAAAAGATATTTGTACACTCAATAAAAGCAGCAGTGTTCACAACCAAAAGGTAGAGGCAACACAAATGTCCATCAACAGAGGAATGGATTAACAAAATGTGGTTTATACCTATAATAAAATATTATTTGCCTTAAAAAGGAAGGATATTCTGACCCATGCTACAACATGGATGAACCTTGTAAACATGTTCAGTGAAATAAGCCAGACACAAAAGGACAAATATATGACTGCACTTATATGAGGTATCTAGAGTAATCAAATTCATAGATACAGAAAGTAGAATAGTGGTTGCCAGGGGCTACAGGAGTTAATGGTGAGATACTGTTTAATGGATATAGCTGCAACTGGGGAAGATGAAAAAGTTTTGGAGACAGATGGTGGTGATGGTCGCATAACAACATGAATGTACTTAATGCCCACTTAAAATGGTTAAAATTGTAAATTTTATTACAATAAAAGTTTGAAAAAAACTAAAATGGAATTACCCTATAACCCAGCAATTCATTTTATTGGATATATACCCAAAAGAATCAAAAGCAGGGAATCAAAGAGAGATTTGTATACCCAAGTTCATAGCAGTACTTTTCACAATAACCAAAAGGTGAAAGCAATCCAAGTGCATCAACAGATGATTGGATAAAGTTAAAAAAATAAAAAGGAGGACAGTTTTTTAAAGAAAAAGAAAAGAATTAAAAAGACAATGACATTGAAAATAAGCAACGACGGTCCGATACAGAGATTACAGGAATTCCAAAATAAATAACAAAGTGAAGAGAATAATGCTTAAAAATTAGATTTCAAGAAAACTTTTTGTACTGTAAGTGTCTACTGTAAGTGTCTGACATTAGATTTTTGACTGTAATATTACTGCCTTACATTAAGCCTTTGATTGTGAAGGCATCCATTTCAAAGACATCCATCACCAACAAAGGTATTGCCAACTGTATGATGCAGCTACAAGCAAAACAACTGGATGAGGAACCATCCACCCACGAAGTTCCTCTTTTAGAGATTTCTAGGTAACCTAGATAACTGGCAACTTGAGTGTCCCTGCCTTTCCCTTCCCATGCACTAATTTCTTACTCTTATGCTTGAAATTTGCCAATAAAGAATGGAACCCATGGAACCTTAGGCACACCACCCTCTGACCCTAACAAAGACAGAGCCCCAGGTCTTTGCTTCCCCCCATCCCATTCTCTCTCCCTGTGATCTTGCCATGTAACCCTTAGGCATGCCCTATACCATCCATAATCTGAGTAATAAATTTTGTTCTTCAAAGTCTCTGATGGCTACAATCATAATAAGAATGACAAGCGCTCATACAGCACCATCATTCGCTCTAGTCTAGGAAATGTCTGTTGGGGTTTGTCACAAGTAATATGGACCCAGGCAAGGGGCTCAGGCATTCCCAGGTGACAGTATCACTATCAATAGGCTGGGACTGACACAGTACTTTCTTCGAAATATTTTCTTTCTTCAAAATATTTAAAATTGTGTAATGAAAAAGAACATGTGTATCTGTGAATAATGAGCCAAAAAGACCAACACCAATACATTTGTAAATCACCAGATTTTAAAGAGGGAGAAAACTCCTTCGAGCATTTTGGCAAAAGTCCACATGACCTATAAGGAAGAGACAATTAGATCATGATCAGATGTTGACAGCAACACCTGTATCCCAGAAGAACATTGATTAATACATTTAAGATAGTCAAGGAAAGAAAATGTGAACAAAGACTTTTGTATCAGGCATAACTAACCTTCAAGTATAAAGGGCACAGACAAATCTACGAACACGCAGAACTTCTTTGTTCCTATGATCCCTTCCCAAGGAATCTAGAAAATGAGCTTCAGATACCAGAAGGGAAGTTATGAAATAGTCAGATATGAAAGACAATGAAAGCTATGGGATATGGCAGCATTTACAGGAAAATTAACCTTTAATAGTTATAGTAAAATACCAAAATAGTTTTAAAATCAATGTATTTACAGTGCACCTACTATAGAAAACAGTATGGAAGTACCTCAAAAAATTAAAAAGAGAACTACCATATGATGTGGTCATTTCACTTCTGGGTCTTTATCTAAAAGAAACAAATGCACTAACTTCGAAAGCTGTAAGCATCCCCATGAGCACTACAGCATTATTTACAATAGGCAAGACATGGAAGCAACCTAAGTGTCCATCAATGGGTGAATGGATAAAGAAAATGTGGTGTGTGTGTACACAATGGAATATTATTCAACCTATAAAAAAAAGAAGAAAAATTTGCCACTTGTGACAACATGGATGTACTTTGACAACATTATACTAAGCGAAATAAGTCAGACAAAGATAAATAGTATGATCTTACTACAAGTGGACTCTAAAAAACAAAACATCGAACACAAACAAACAAAAAACAATCCCTGAACTCATAGAGCACAGATTGGTGGTTGCCAGAGGTAAGGGTGGGTGAAATGGGTGAGAGTAGTCAAACAGTACAAATTTCTAGTTATAAAATAAATAAATCCTGGGGATATAATGTATAGAATCATAACTATAGTTAATAATACTGTATTGTGTATTTGAAAGCTGCTAAGAGAATAAATCTTAAAAGATCTCATCATAAGAAAAATTATAACTACATGTGATGATGGATGTTAATGATTTATTATGGTGATTATGGTTATTTCACAATATATACAAATATTGAATCATTACACTGTACATCTGAAACTAATATAATTTTATATGTCAGTTATAGCAGAAAGAGAAAGAAAAAAAAGAAAGAAGAGGAGGGGAGGGGAGGGGAGGGGAGGGGAGGGGAGGGAAGGGAAGGGAAGGGAAGGGAAGGGAAGGGAAGGGAAGGGAACGGAAGGGAAGGGAAGTGGGAGGAAGGGGAAGTAAGGGAAGGAGAAGGGAAGAAAATTATCAGGCCCAAATGTCAACTGTGCCAAAGTTGAGAAACACTAATCTCAGCAGTTTGATCAAGAACAGCTGACAGAAATGTATTGATTGTGATAAAGTACAGTATTTTCTTGAAGAAATTGCTTTTAAAATCTTCGAGGAGTATTGCAGTTGAACCTGATAGATATATACATCAGATATCATGTTTCTCATTCTATTACTTTTTTGTTGGAATATTAAAAGACATTATAAAAACAAAAAATAAAATAAAATATTTAATTAGAGAAAGAATAAAGAAAACCCTTAGGATGGTGGAAATAATTAGCACTTAGATGAAAGTTTACAGCATTTAGTGTGCATATTAGAAAAAAAACGTTCAAAAATTAATAAACCTTAAGCTAGAAAAGTCGTACAATGGAGTATTACTCAGCCATGAAAGGGAATGAAGTACTGATATATGCTACAAGATGAATGAACCCTGAAAACATAGACTAAGTGAAAAATCAGTCACCAAGGACAACATATCGTATGATTCCATATATGAAATGTCCAGAATAGGCAATCTATAAAGAACGAAAGTAGGTGGGGTTATTAGAGGATGGAGTAATTAGGAAGAGATGGCTAAGGTGTATAGAATTTCTTTTCAGGTTCTAAATTGACTGTGATGATGAATACACCATTCTGTGAATATACTAAAAGATATCAAATTGTACATTTTAAGTTGTTGAGTTGTATGGTATGTGAGTTATATTTCAATAAGAATATTTTATTAAGCCTAGAAAAAGAAGAATTAAACTAAAAGTAAGCAGAAGGCAACTTAACAATAAAGAGCAGGAATAAACGAAATAGAAAGTAGACCAACTACAGAGAAATTCAATGAAACCAAAAGCTAATTTTTTGAATATATCGATAAAATCGACAAACCTCCAGCCAGACTGATGAAAAACAGAAAACAAATTACCAACATTAGGAACTTAAAAAGTTCCTATAGTTTCTATGGACATTAAAAGGATAATAGAATATGATGAATATCTTATCAATAATTAGACAGCTTATATGAATTGGACACATTTCTTAAAAAGGACAAATTGTCAAGAAGAAATAAGTCTGAATAGACTCATTTTAAGTAACAAATTGAACCAATAATTTAAAATATCACCATAAAGCAAAGTTGAGGCCTAGATATCTTCAGTAGTAAATTCTATCAAACATGTACAGGAGAATACCAATCCTATACAATTTCTTTTTAGAAAATAGAGGAGGATGAAACTTTCTTACCCATTTAAGAAATAAGTATTACCCGGGGCACCTGGGTGGCTCAGTCGGTTAAGCACCTGACTTTTGCTCAGGTCATGATCTCACGGTTTGTGACTTTTAGCCCCATGTCGGGCTTTGTGCTGACAGTTCAGAGCCTAGAGACCACTTCAGATTCTGTGTCTACCCCTCTCTTTGCCCCTTATATATATATTATATCTATAATAAACTATATATTAAATATATAACTATATCAAATATAATCTATAACCTAATACATTACATAATAATACATATTAAATATACTATTATATATCAATATACAATATATAATTTATATATTATATATACAATATATATTTTATATATAAATCATATATATCATATATTGTATATATTAGAATTTATATTTATATATAATAAACAAGAAACTAGTACAGATTAACAATGCAAAGTCCATATATAAAAATCAATTTGAAATTGAATTTTTAAAAATGTATATATAGATAAAAATGTTAAACTTAGAATTATATCTACCAAAATGTGTGTGTTAGCTCTGTACTGAAAAATACTTTTAAAAATCACTGAACAAAACTGAGAGCCTTCCCCCTAAGATCAGGAACACGACAAGGGTGTCCACTCTCACCACTGCTATTTAACATAGTGTTGGAAGTCCTAGCATCAGCAATCAGACAACAAAACAAAATAAAAGGCATTAAGATTGGCAAGAAGGAAGTCAAACTTTCACTTTTTGCAGATGACATGATACTTGACATGGAAAACCCAACAGAATCCACCAAAAGCCTACTAGAACTGATTCATGATTTCAGCAAAGTTGCAGGATACAAAATCAATGTACAGAAATCGGTGGCATTTCTATACACCAACAATGAAGCAGCAGAAAGAGAAATAAAGAAGCTAATCCCTTTCACAATTGCACCAAAAACCCTAAAATACTTAGGAATAAACCTAACCAAAGAGGTGAAAGACCTCTACACTGAAAACCATAAAAAACTTATGAAGGAAATTGAGGAAGACACAAGGAAATGGAAAAACACCCCATGCTCATGGATTGGAAGAATAAATACTGTTAAAATGGCAATACTACCCAAAGCAATCTACACATTCAATGCAATCCCAATCAAAATTGCACCAGCATTCTTCTCAAAGCTAGAGCAAACAATCCTAAAATTTGTATGGAACCACAAAAGACCCTGAATAGCCTAAGTAATACTGAAGAATAAAACCAAGGCAGGAGGCATCACAATCCCAGACTTTAACCTCTACTACAAAGCAGTAGTCATCAAGACAGCATGGTATTGGCACAAAAACAGACACATAGACCAATGGAATAGAATAGAAAACTCAGAAATGGACCCGCAAGTATACGACCAACTAATCTTTGACAAAGCAGGAAAGAGTATCCAATGGAAAAAAGACAGCCTCTTTAAAAAATGGTGCTGGGAGAACTGGACAGCAACATGCAAAAGAATGAAACTAGACCACTTCCTTACACCACTCACAAAAATAAACTCTAAACGGATAAAGGATCTGAATGTGAGACAGGAAACCATCAAAATCCTAGAGGAGAATCAGGAAAAAGCCTCTTTGACCTAAGGTGCACCAATTTCTTACTTGACACATCTCCAAATGCAAGGGTTATTAAAAGCAAAAATGAACTACTGGGACCTCATCAAGATAAAAAGCTTCTGCACGGCAAAAGAAACAACCAACAAAACTGATAGGCAACCAATGGAATGGGAAAAGATAATCGCAAATGACACATCAGATAAAGGACTAGTATCTAAAATCTATAAAGAACTTACCAAACTCCACACCCAAAAAAACGAATAATCCAGTGAAGACATGGACAGAAGATATGAATAGACACTTCTCCAAAGAAGACATCCAAATGGCAAACAGACACATGAAACGATGCTCAATGTCACTCATCATCAGGGAAATACAAATCAAAACCACACTGAGATACCACCTCACACCAGTTAGAGTGACTAAAATGAATAAATCAGGAAACTATAGATATTGGCAAGGATGTGGAGAAACAGGCACCCTCTTGCATTGTTGGTGGGAATGCAAACTGGTGCAGCCACTCTCGAGAACTGTGTAGAAGTTCATCAAAAAAATGAAAATAGAATTGCCCTATGACCCAGCAATAGCACTGGTAGGAATCTACCCACGAGATACAGGACTGCTATGCATAGGGGCACGTGTACCCCGATGTTCATAGCAGCACTTTCGACAATAGCCAAATCATGGAAAGAGACTAAGTGTCCATCAACTGATGAATGCATAAAGAAGATGTGTATATATACAATGGAATACAATGCAGCAATGAGAAAGAATGAAATCTGGCCATGTGTGACAACATGGATGGAACTGGAGGGTATTATGCTGAGTGAAATAAGTCAGGCAAAGACAGATGCCATATGTTTCCACGCATGGGTAGGCTTTGGGAGACCTAACAGAAAACAGGGGAGAGGGGAAGAGGGGAAGGAAAAAAGGCCACAGAGAGGGAGGAAGACATAACACAAGAGACTCTCAAAGACTAAGAACAACTGAGGGGAGAAGGGGGTGTGGGAGGGGGGAGAGTGGGTGATGAGCACAGAGGAGGGTACTTGTTGGGATGAGCACTGGGTGTTGGATGGAAACCAATTTGACAATAAATTATTAGAAAATCAAAAAATAAATAAGGAAATAAATAAAAATCATTGAACAATACTTTTAATGGCCCTAAATAAATGAAGATCATATTTATGTATTAGATGACTCAATATTATCCCCAAATTAATCTATAGATTCAACATAATCCTAAGCAAAATCCAGGCAACTTTTTTTTTTCTAATTGATAGGATCATTCTAAACTTTATATGGAAATACAAAGAATGCAGAAGAAAATAAATTGGAAAAAAATGAACAAAGTTGGAAATTTTACATGACATGATTTAAAGACTTTTTATGAAGCAACAGAAGTTGAGACAGTATGTATTGTTATAAGACTAGATACATATATCAATGGAACAGAATACAAAGTCCAGAAGTAGATAAACACATATACAATCAATTAAGCTTTTTAAATGTTCAGTTATTTTTGAGAGAGAGACAGAATGCAAGTTGGGGGGTGGGGCACAGACAGAGAGGGAGACACAGGATCTGAAGCAGGCTCCAGGCTCTGAGCTGTCAGCACAGAGGCCAATGCGGGGTTCAAACTCACGGACCTTGAGATCAGAACCTGAGCCAAAGTCAGATGCTTAACCGACTGAGCCACCAAGGGGCCCCTAATCAATTAATTCTTGACAAAGAGATGACAGTAATTCAATAGGAAATGGACAGCCTTTTCAACAAACGTTATTGGACCAATTGGATATCTATCCATCTACCTACCTATCACCTGTGAACTTATCAAGCCTCAAGATTTACTTTACACTATACACATAGAAAAACTTGAAATAGATAGTATACATGAATGTGAATGGTAATATGATAAAAATTTAGAAAAAACACAGGAGAAAATCTTTGTGACCTTCACATTGGCAAAAATTTCTTAGAACACAAAAAGTATTAACTGCAAAAGAAAAAATTAATTTGACTTTACCAAGATTTAAAATTTCCATTCTTTGAAATATACTTAAGAAAATGAAAAGTTAAGCTACAGACTGGAAGTAAACATTTGCAAGATGTACCTGAAAAAGGGCTTCTATCTAGAGTAATAAGAAGATAGCCCATTTTTCTTTTTAATGTTTTTGCATTTATTTATTTTTCAGAGACAGAGCACAAATGGGGGAAGGGCACAGAGAGAGGGAGACACAGAATCTGAAGCAGGCTCCAGGCTCCGAGCCGTCAGCACAGAGCCCAAAGCGGGGCTTGAACTCACAGACCGTGAGATCATGACCTGAGCTGGAGTCGGACACTTACCTGACTGAGCCATCCAGGTGCCCCTAGCCCAGTTTTTAAATTTTTTTTAATGTTTATTTATTTTTGAGACAGAGAGAGACAGAGCATGAGTGGGGCAGGGGCAAAGAGAGAGGGAGACACAGAATCCGAAGCAGGCTCCAGGCTCTGTGCTGTCAGCACAGAGCCCGACGCGGGGCTCGATCTCACGGACTCCGAGATCATGACCTGCGCCGAAGTCGGACGCTCAACCAACTGAGCCACTCAGGCGCCCCCCTAGCCCAGTTTTTAAAAGAGCAAAATTTCATAGATACTTCACCAAAGATATATGAATGCCCAAAAAGCATATTAAAAGATACTTAAGATCATTAGTCATCAGAGAAATGCAAATTGAAGCCACAATAAGATACCACTACCTACTTACTAAAATAGGAAAATTAAAAAAACTGACGATGCTACGTATTGGTACATGTGTAGAGCCACTAGAACTTTCATATACTGCTGGTGGAAATGCAAGGTAGTACATATACTTTGAAAAAAAGTTTCATAGTTTTCTATAAATGTAATGCTTACCAAATAACTCATCGATTTCATTCCTTGGTGTTTATCCAAGAGGACTGAAAAGACTACAAAGACTTCCTTGTATATGAATGTTCATAGCATTATTCATGATAGTTAAAAACTAGAAAGTTTACATCCACAGGAGAAGGGATAAACAAAGTGCAGTATATCCATTTAAGTGAATACTTCTCAGCAGTAAAATCAGTGATGTATGTGATACAGGGCAGGGATTGACCAGGAAGGGCACCGAGGACATTTTGGGGTAAAATTGTGTTCTATTACAGTGGTGCTTACTCAGGTGTATTCCTTTATCAAAACTCTTATACAGTGTGTTTAAAATGCACATTTTAGGAGCACCTGGGTGGCTCAGTTAGTTCAGCATCTGACTTTGGCTCAGGTCATGACCTCATCACTCATGAGTTTGAGCCCACATTGGGCTATGTGCAGACAGCTCAGCCTGGAGCCTGCTTCGGATTCTGTGACTCCTTCTCTCTCTGCCCCTCCCCTACTAGCGCTCTGTCTCTTTTTCTCAAATGAATGAATAAATAAAATAATAAAAGAAAATAAAATAATGTGCATTTTATTCTATGTAACCAATCCCTTAGTAGAGTATAGGTTTTAAAAATTAGCAAATAACTTGGCACTGCAAACTATAAATAAAAAATATCCTAACCAGGGGTGCCTGGGTGGCTGAAGTGTCTGACTTCAGCCCAGGTCATGTTTTCACGGTTTGTGCTTCAGATTCTGTGTCTCCCTCTCTCTGCCCCTCCCCTGCTCATACTCTGTCTCTCTCTCTCTCTCTCTCTCTCTCTCTCTCAAAAATAAACATTAAAAAAATTTATCCTAACCAAATACCATCTATACCAAGAATGCAAGAATCAATATTTTAAACATCTGTTAATAAAAAGCCTGTTTTAAAAAATAGAATATTAATCATTGGGGAAAGATGTTTGACATATATTCCTGATTTAAATAAACAAAATTTTGAACACTAGAAGTAGAGGGAAACTTCCTTAATCTCATTAGGGGTATCTACTACGAACTCCAGGAAATATCACATTTGATTGTGAAAGCAGTTTTATTTATTTATTTAAAAAAAATTTTTTTTAAATATTTGTTTAATTTTTGAGAAACAGAGCACGAGTCGGGGAGGAGCAGAGAGAGAGGGAGACACAGAATCCGAAACAGGTTCCAGGCTCTGAGCTGTCAGCACAGAGTCCGATGCGGGGCTCGAACCCACAAACCGTGAGATCATGACCTGAGCAGAAGTCAGATGCTTAACTGACTGAGCCACCCAGGTGCCCCTGAAAGCAGTTTTAAAGCATTCCAGTTAATGCCAGAAGTTAATGCTGCTTTTAGGCAACGGGCTTGAGCAATGGAAACTTGAGCAAGGCAAAAGGGTCCATTGTGGCTGTTCAGCTTTCACAGGTAGGCTTATGAAGTGACCCACCTTGAAATAGTCATAGGCCATAACTGACCAATAAGGACACAGCCCCACAGTACGGCCAAAATGCTTGCTAGCGCTTCTTCCATTCAAAAAGGTTCCCAAGGTATTGCTGGGAAAATGGCAGGTTAGGAGAACCCTAAGCTTACCTTGTCCCATGGATACAGTGTCAACAACCCAGAAAATGACCTGAAGACTGGGGGAACGAATTCCACAGCTAAATGTAGAGAAGAGGCCACATCAAAGAGGATAGGAAGGGTGGTGACCCGGTGAGGACTGAACGATCTCAGGGCTGCGTGGGAAGACCCAGAGGCACTAAGTGGGGAGAGAAACAGACTATCATACCAGGAAGTCTGCACAGGGAAGACGATTCCCCACAACATTTGGCTTTGAAAAACAGAGAGGCAGAATTTCAAGAGTTCTTACAACCAACAGGACTTGAAATCTGGAATTAAAAATCAGCAAGCTTGGCTCTTGAGGAGCTGGGAGAGCAAGAGGAAACTGAGCCCCCGCCCTTAAGGAGAGCACAAGAGCCTGCAGAGATTAGAGCACAGAAGCAGCAGTTTGAAAAACACGTGGGGCATATGGGGGGGTTATTTACTCATCTTAGAGTGTACCTGGAGGGACAGAGATTGTTGGGAAACTCCTCCAGGAACAAAGAAGCTGGCAGGGCGCCAGTTCCCTCCCCTGCTCCCCAGCATAAACAAACAGCCACCTGTGGAAACATATACTACCCAACTTGCTTATACCATGCCCTGCCTCCCCAGCTCCCTGGTACTTTGGCAGACCCACCCTTCCGGCCACCCCTCCCAACCCATGTGCTTGTGGGGGCTCGGTCCCAGGGCAGCAAAGTTCCTTCTCTCAGAGGACCTGTACGCAAGCCTTGCTAAAACTGCAAGCCCTGTCCCCCTGCACTTTGTGGATCTGCCCCTTCTAATACACTCTTGGCCAGAGCCCATTCAAACCAGGGCCGCAAGCCTGGCAGTGCACAAGCAGCCCTGACAGGACCAATACCACTCCAGAGTGATTCTTACCCTGGAGAGAGGGAAAGAGATCCATACACTCCAGTCCAACTGTGGCCCCAGTAATCGGCTGGGGGCAGACAGGAAGCTGGTCTGACTGCACGCCCCGCCCACCAACAAAAGGTTCTCAGGGCACACCACAGGGAAAGAACTGCAGTTTGGTGATACTGCATCTCTAGTAAATGCCTGGTCTGACTCAGCTCAAGCCCAAGGCAGCCACAGACTGATCCACCAACACCACAGGGACCAAACACTGCCCACAACAGGCAAAGAGAGCCACTGCAGATGACTGAAGGAAAAAGCAGCTTGGTCACAACAGCAGGGTGCACCCAACGTGTACAGGCTTCTTTTAGGCAAACAGGCTTGAGCAATGGAACGTAGAAGGGCCCACAACAACTACCTGGCTGAATACAGACAGGCCCCTCAGGTGACCCACTTCAAAATATCCACAGGCCCTAACTAACCAATAGGCTGCTTACACAGTTACCAAAAAAGGGAAAATTCCATATGTCACGGTACCTCCTCACCTTTCCCTCTTTAAAAACAGCCCCTTCCCACTACCTAGTTGCAGACAGCCTCTCCTCTGCTCTCCTGCCCACAGTGAACACACGGTGGTGTATTCGATAAACTTCTATCGCCTTTGTTCTGTCGCAGGTGAATTCTTTTACCTCCCATACAACTGGCTTCCACCTGATCATCACTCCACATTTGGGGGATCCTATGCAATCAAGAGGTACCCCATTTAAACACCACACAACACCTAGGAGACACCTCTCAAATGTCAGGTTCTGGTAAACACGGGACATTGCATTGCGCAGTACTACAGGATCGCTTCACATTTTAAGACGTATCTGATTTACCAAACACACAGAAACAAAGAGGTAGATAAAATGAGGAAAGGAATATGTCCCAAATGAAAGAACGGGACAAAACCACAGCAGGAGACTTAATTGAAACAGAGATAAGCAATATGCATGACAGAATTAAAAGTAGTAACCATAGGGAGGGAGGGCCCAACATGGCTGAGAAGTAGGGGGATTCAAACTTCCCTTGTCTCTCAAAAAAGTGTTGAAGTCAAAGGACTTTGAACCCCAAGAGTCCAGGAAGAAAAGAGTCGTGCTTCCAGGGACCCACCGGGAAAACCTGATGGGCTATAGATGCATGACTGCAAACTGGGAGAGATAAAATTAACAGAGAGGAGGGATCTCCTTCTGCAGAAAGATAAAGGAAAAAGAAAGAGAGGCTGGGGAAGCATAGGACTGTATCTGGACAAGAGAAAAGCCTCAGACGGGGACAGAGAAAGATCCAATCTCTAACTGTGGGGCTTTCTCCAGACTGGGGCTCGCTTCCCAGATTGGGCATCTGGGGAGGAGGGGAGCCAGCCGTGGGCTTGGTGGCTAGGTCAGGGGCGCAGTCCGCAGTAAGCGAAAGCGAATCCCGTCCCTGGAGTGCTGTGGGACAGGACAAAACCTGCCTGCGTCTGCCAGCCAAGGACCCACATATCCGGGGCGCAGAGTGGCAGTTCCGCAGTACTGGGGCTTGAGGAGCAAGAGTTTAAATCCCAGCCAAGCACCAGGCATGGGAGTCAGTGGAGCAAGACAAACCACGTCGTTTGCACCCATGGCACAGTGAGGATGGCTCTAACAGAGTGGTTTGGGACACCTGTCTGTGGAGGAGAGACTGGGGGTCGCCATTTTTCTCCCCACCACCACCAAGGTGAGGCCTCAGGAATCAGTCAGCAGGGCCCACAGTGGAGGTGGGACCCCCCCTACACCAAACCACGCCCCTCAGCGCCTGGTAACTGCGTTTCTAAGGGAGCGGGATTGACGCTGATGAACCAGCAGCCCCTACTCCAGACCAGCGCTGTTGCATTGCCTGATATAATTCTTGGACGTTCTTATTATATAGATACATTCTTCCTTCCTTTTCTCCTTCCTAACTCTTCCGTCTAGTCTGGTTCCTCTGGTTGTTGGTTGTTTAAGCAGTATATTTAATGCATTCTCTTGATACATGTTCCACACCTCCTCCTTTATTCTCTGTTCTCTCTCTGGATTAAGCCATGTACTTTCTATGGATAACTTTGTTTTCTTTTTCTTTTTCCCTGCCTCCTTCTTTATTTTCCTTTCTTGCTCTCTGGATTAAGCAGTATAGTTTCTCTGGTCAATTTTTATGGTTTCTTTTTCCCCACCCCAGTCATTTCTCTCTTTGTAAGGGATAAGGCTTCTTCCATCAGCACTGCCTCCATTCTGTTGTTTACGTGTAGCTGGTGTTTCTGGTTGTTTTTGGTGTGTGTGTGTTTCTGTTTGTTTGTTTGTTTTCCTTTCCAGGGCTACTTCAATGAACAAATCACAGCACACCTAGTGGAGGGTCCAAACATCACTAAGAGTAGGGAGATAAAGTAATCAAAGTCACAACAACAGAAAACAAGTAACACTCTCCAAAAAGCACCTCCTGAAGGGCCAGGCCCTGGACAGTGTATGACCCCTCATTAATAGAGTAGTGCTCACAGGTGCAGGACATCTAACAAGCTTTTAAAACACATAAGGGACAGAAAACTAGTCAAAATGATGAAACAGAAGAATTCTCCTCAAAAAAAAATTCCAGGAAGAAATGACAGCTAAAGAATTGATCAAAACAGATATAAACAATATAAATGAACAAGAACTTAGAATAATAGTCCTAAGATTAATCACTGGGCTTGAAAAAAGCATAGAAGACAGCGGAGAATCTATTGCTGCAGAGATCAAGGAATTAAAAAATAGTAATGATGAATTAAAAAACGCTATAAATGAAGTGCAAAATAAAATAGAGGCAGCCACAGTGAGGATTTAAGATGCAGAAGGGAGAATAGGTGAAACAGAAGATAAAATTATAGAAAAAGAGGAAGCTGAGTAAAAAAGATTAAAAAATTTTAGATCATGAGGGGAGAATTAGAGAACTAAGTGACTCAATGAAACAGAACAATATCTGTGTCATGAGAGTTCCAGAAGAAGGGAGAGAGAAAGAGGCCAACAGTGTACTCGAACAAATCATAGCTGAGAACTTCTCCAATCTGGGGCGGGAAATGAACATTGAAATCCACCAGGTACAGAGAATTCCCTTCAGACATAATTTGAATTGGTCTTCTGCACAACATATAATAGTGAAATTGGCAAAAGCAGCTAGGGATAAACGGGCCTTAACATACAAGGGTAGTAGCAGACCTATCTACTGAAACTTGGCAGGCCAGAAAGGAGTGGCAGGAAATTTTCAATGTGATGAACAGGAAAAACATGCAGCCAAGAATCCTTTATCCAGCAAGCCTATCATTCAGAATAGAAGGAGAGATAAAGGTTTTACCAAACAAAAACTGAAGGAATTCATCATCAATAAACCAGCCCTATAAGAGAGCCTAAAGGGGGACTCTGTCAGTGAAATGTTGCAAGGACCACAATGGACAAGAGACATCACTACAAGCATGAAACCTACAGATAACACAATGACTCTAAACCCATACCTTTCAAAAATAACACTGAATGTAAATAGATTAAATGCTCCAATCAAAATACATAGGGTTTCAGAATGGATAAAAAATAAGACCCATCTATTTGTTTTCTACAAGAGACCCATTTTAGACCTGAGGACACCTTCAGATTGAAAGTGAGGGGATGGAGAATCATCTACCATGCTACTGGAAGTCAAAAGAAAGATGGAGTAGCCATACTTATATCAGACAAACTAGATTTTAAACTAAAGGCTATAACAAGACATATGCATTATATCATAATTACAGGGTCTATCCAACAAGAAGAGCTAACAATTATAAATGTCTGTGCACTGAATAAGGGAGCACCCAAATATATAAAACAATCACAAGCAAAAGCAATCTTATTGGTAAGAATGTGGTCATTGCAAGGGACTTTAATACTCCACTTACAGCAATGGACAGATCATCCACACAGAAAAATCAATAAAGAAACAATGGCCCTGAATGATACACTGGACCAGATGGACTTGACAGATATATTTAGAACTTATCATCCTAAAGCAGGAGAATATACATTCTTCTCCAGGGCACATGGAACATTCTCCAAGATAGATCACATACTGGGTCACAAAGCAGCCCTCAAATGTAAAAGAATTGAGATCATACCATGCACACTTTCAGATCACAATGCTATGAAACTTGAAATCGACCACAGGAAAAATTTTGGAAAACCTCCAAATGCATGGAGGTTGAAGAACATCCTACTAAAGAACGAATGGGTCAACCATGCAATTAAAGAAGAAGTTTAGAAATATATGGAAGCAAATTAAAATGAAAACACAACAATTCAAACCCTTTGGGATGCACCAAAGGCAGTCCTAAGAGGAAAGTACACTGCAATCCAGGCCTATTTCAAGAAACAAGAAAAATCACAAATACAAAATCTAACAGCCCACCTAAAGGAACTAGATGCAGAGCAGCAAAGCAACCCCAAACCCAGGGGAAGAAGAGAAATAATAAATATCATAGCAGATATAAACAATATAGAATCCAAAAAAACAGATGAAACTAAGAGTTGGTTTTTTGAAAAAATAAACAAAATTGATAAACCTCTAGCTAGGCTTCTCAAAAAGAAAAAAGAGAGTACCCAAATAGATAAAATCATGAATGAAAATGGATTTATTACAACACAATCCCTCAGAAATACAAGCAATTATCAGAGAATACTATGAAAAATTATATGCCAACAAATTGGACAACCTATTAGAAATGGACAAATTCTTAAACACCAACACACTACCAAAACTCAAATGGGAAGAAATAGAAAATTTGAACAGACCCATAGTTAGTAAAGAAATTGAATCAGTTATCAAAAATCTCTCAGCAAATAAGTCCTGGACCAGATGGCTTCCTTGGGGAATTCTTTTTTTCTTTTTCTTTTTTTAACATTTATTTATTTTTGAGAGACAGAGACAGAGCATGAGTGGGGGAGGGGCAGAGAGAGAGGGAGACAGAATCTGAAGCAGGCTCCAGGCTCTGAGCTGTTAGCACAGAGCCTGACGTGGGGCTCGAACTCACAAACTGTGAGATCATGACCTAAGCCCAAGTTGGCCGCCCAACCGACTGAGCCACCCAGGCGCCCATTACATGGGGAATTCTACCAGATATTTAAAGCAGAGTTAATACCTATCCTTCTCAAGCTGTTCCAAAAATTAGAAGTGGAAAGAAAACTTTTGGACTCATTCTATGAAGCCAGCATCATTTTGATTCCCAAACCAGACAGAGACCCCACAAAAAAGGAGAACTACAGGCCAATATCCCTGATGAATGTGGATGCAAAAATTTTCAACAGGACACTAGCAAATTGAATTCAACAACATATAACAAGAATTATTCACCATGAACAAGTGGGATGCATTCCCGGACCTCAGGGCTGGTTCGATATTCACAAATCAATGGGATACATCACATTAATAAAAGGAAGGATAAGAACCCTATGATCCTGTCAATAGATGCAGAAAAAGCTTTGACGAAGTACAACATCCTTTCTTAATAAAAAACCCCAAGAAAGTTGGGATAGAAGAAACATACTTAAA
This sequence comes from Paguma larvata, assembly GCA_030068075.1. NCBI lineage: Eukaryota > Metazoa > Chordata > Mammalia > Carnivora > Viverridae > Paguma > Paguma larvata. The sequence continues at coordinate 67,308,093 of CM057837.1, forward strand.
CATCATAAAAGCCATATACAAAAACCCCACAGCTAATATCATCCTCAATGGGGAAAAACTGAGAGTTTACCCCCTGAGATCAGGAACACGACAGGGATGTCCATTCTCACCAATGCTATTTAACATGCATTGGATGTCCTAGCATCAGCAATCAGACAACAAAATGAAATAAAAGGCATCAAAATTGGCAAAGAAGAAGTCAAATTTTCACTGTTTGAAGATGACATGATACTCTACATGGAAAACCCGAAAGCCTCCACCAAAATGCTGCTAGAATCGATCCATGAGTTAAGCAAAGTTGCAGGATACAAAATTAATGTACAGAAATCAGTTGCATTTTTATACATCAAAATGAAGCAACAGAAAGAGAAATAAAGAAAACTGATCCCATTTACAATTGCACCAAGAACCATAAAATACCTAGGAGTAAACTTAACCAAAGATGTAAAAGATCTGCATGCTGAAAACTATAGAAAGCTTATGAAGGAAATTGAAGAAGACACAAATGGAAAAACATTCCATGCTCATGGATTAGAAAAATAAATATTGTTAAAATGTCAATACCACCCACAGCAATCTACACATTCAATGCAATCCCAATCAAAATTGTACCAGCATTCTTCTCATAGCTAGAACAAACAATCCTAAAATTTGCATGGAACCACAAAAGACTCTGAATAGCCAAAGTAATATTTTAGAAGAAAACCAAAGCAGGAGGCATCACAACCCCAGACTTTAGCCTCTAACTACAAAGCTGTAATCATCAAGACAGGATGGTATTGGCACAAAAACAGACACATAGACCAATGGAATAAAGAACCCAGAATTGGACCCACAAATGTATGGCCAACTAATCTTTGACAAAGCAGGAAAGAGTATCCAATGGAAAAAAGACAGCCTCTTTAACAAATGGTGCTGGGAGAACTGGACAGCAACATGCAGAAGAATGAAACTAGACCACTTTTTTTTTAAATTTTTTTAACGTTTATTTATTTTTTTGAGAGAGAGAGAGAGAGACAGAGAGAGAGAGAGAGGGGGCATGAGCAGGGGAGGAGCACAGACAGAGGGAGACACAGAGTCTGGAACAGGCTCCAGGCTCTGAGCTGTCAGCACAGAGCCCGACACGGGGCTTGAACTCGGGAACGGTGAGATCATGACCTGAGCCGAAGTCAAATGCTTAACCGACTGAGCCACCCAGGCGCCCTAGACCAGTTTCTTATGCCAGACACAAACATAAACTCAAAATAGATGAAAGACCTAAATGTGAGACAGAAAACCATCAAAATCCTAGAGGAGAAAGCAGGCAAAAACCTCTTTGACCTCAGTCGCGGCAATTTCTTACTCGACACATCTCCAAAGGTGGAGGGAATTAAAAGCAGAAATGAACTATTGGGACCTCATCAAGATAAAAAGCTTCTGCACTGCAAAGGAAACAATAAAAAAAAAACACCTAAAAGACAACTGATGGAATGAGAAAATATATTTGCAAGAGACTTATCGGATTAAGGGCCAAAATCTATAAAGAACTCACCAAACTCCACACCCAAAAAATGAATAATCCGGTGAAGAAATGAGCAGAAGACATGAATAGACACTTCTCTAAAGAAGACATCCAGATGGCTAACAGGCACATGAAACGATGCTCAATGTCACTCATCATCAGGAAAATCCAAATCAAGCCACCTAACATAGGTCAGAGTGACTAAAATGAACAAATGAGGAAACTACAGATGTTGACGAGGATGTGGAGAAACAGGAACCCTCTTGCACTATTGGTGGGAATGCAAACTGGTGCAGCTGCTCTGGAAAACAGTGTGGAGGTTCCTCAAAAAATTAAAAATAGAACTACCCTATGACCCAGCAATAGCAATGCTAGGGATTTACCCAAGGGATAGAGGAGTGCTGATGTATAGGGGCACATGCACCTCAATGCTTATAGCAGTGCTTTCAACATTAGCCAAATTTTGGAAAGAGCCTAAATGTCCATCAACTGATGAGTGGATAAAGAAGATGTGGTTTATACATACAATGGAATACTACTTGACAACGAAAAAGAAGAAAATCATGTCATTTGCTGCAACTGGAACTGCGGGTTGGAACTGGAGGGTATTATGCTACGTGAAATGAGTCAGTCAGAGAAAGACAGATAAATGTTCACCATATATGGATCTTGAGAAACTTAACAGAAGACCATGGGGGAAGGGAAGGGGAATAAAAAATAGTTACAAACAGAGAGGGAGGGAAATAAACCATAAGAAACTCTTAAATACAGAAAACAAACTGAGGGTTGATGGGGGGTGGGAGAGAGGAAAAGTTGGTAATGGGCATTGAGGAGGGCACTTGTTGGGATGAGCACTGAATATTATATGGAAACCAATTTGACAATAAATTATTAAAAACAAAAGAATGGAAGAAAACGAACTATAGTAAGCTCAGGATATTTGTTTTTAATTTTTATCTAAAGTGAGGCAAGTAATGAGGTATTTTCAAAATCTATCTTTAATCTCTTATCAGTAAACAGCTGCAACACTTTATCATGTAAAGTCATGGTTAAATTTATATTATCTTTCAAAATTAAAAGGAATTCTGGATCTACTAAAAGAATTAAAAAAAGAAAAAAGAAAAAAAAGGGATGAGCACTGGGTGTTGTATGTAAGTCAATTTGACAATAAATTATATTTTTTTAAAAAGTAACAATCAGAAAGATACTCCTAGGACTTGAGGAAAGAGTGGAGGGCATCAGTGAGACCCTTAACAAAGAGATAAAAAAGAACCAATCAGAGATGAAGAACACAATAAATGAAATTAGATGGAATTAATACTAGACTAGAGGAAGCAGAAGAATGGATCAGCAACCTGGAGGACTGAGTAATGGAAAGTAATCAATCTGAAAAATAACAACAAAAAATTATGTAAAGTAAAATAGATTTAGGGAACTCGGTGACTCCATCAAGCATAATAACTTTTGCATTGTACAGATCCCAGAAAAAGAAGGGAGTTAAAAGGGACCAGAAGACTTATCTGAAGAAATAAAAGTGAAAACTACCCAAATCTGGTGAAGAAAACAGAAATTCAGACCCAGGAAGCAGAGATCTCCCAACAAAATTAACCAAAGGAGAAAGACACATAGTAATTAAAATGGCAAAAAGTAGTGATAGAGAATTTTAAAAGCAGCAAGAGAAAAGAAAACAGTTACATACATGGGTAACTCTATAAGGTTATCAGTTGATTTTTCAGCAGAAATTTTTGCAGGTCAGAAGTGGCATGGTATATTCAAAGTGCTGGAATGAAAAAATCTGCAGCCAAGAATATTCTATCCAGCAAGTCTGTCATTCATAATAGAAGGACAAATAGTTTCCAGACAAACAAAAGTTAAATGAATTCATGACCACCACTAACGCAGCCCTACAAGAAATGCTAAAGGGGACTCTTTGAGTTGGAAAGGAAAGATTGTAAGTAAGAATATGAAAAGTAGGGAGCATAAAAGCAGTAAAAATAAGTGTATCTGTAAAAATCAGTCAACCAACTCACAAAATAAAAGGATGTAAAATATGATACCATATATCTAAAATGTTGGGGGTGGGGGAGAGGAGTGAAAAATGGATTCAAACTAAAGAACCATCAGTTTAATACAGACTACTATATGCAGAAGACGATATATACCAAATTAATTCTTCGATGCCAGCATTACCCTGATACCAAAATCAGATAAAGGCACTACCAAAAAAGACAACCTTGGGTGCCTGGGTGGCTCAGTCAGTTGAGCATCCAACTCTTGATTTTGGCTGAGGTTATGATCCCAGGGTCATGAGATCGAGCCCCACACTGGGCTCTGTGCTGAGCATTCAGCCTGCCTAAGATTCTCTCTCTCTCTCTGCCCCTTCCCCTGCTCTTGTGCACTCTCTCTAAAATAAAAAGAGAGAGTGAGTAAGAGAACTACAGGCCAATATCACTAATGAATGTAGATGCAAAAATCCTCAACAAAATGCTAGCAAACTGAATCCAACAATACATTAAAAGAATCATTCATCACAAACAAGTGCAATTTATTCCATATGCAAGAGTGGTCCAATATCCACAAATCAATCAGCATGACACATCATATCAATAAGAGAAAGAATAAAAACTATATGATCACTTCAATGGATTCAGAAAAAGCATTTCACAAGGTACAACAACCATTCATGACAAACTCCATCAACAGGGGCATCTGGCTGGCTCAGTTGATGGAATATGTGACTCTTGATTCAGGGTCAGGAGTTCAAACCCCAAGTTGGGCTTAGAGCTTACTTTAAACTCACCCCCCCCACACACAGAGTAGGTTTAGAGGGAATACATCTCAACATAATAAAGGCTACATATGAAAAGCCCACAGCTACCATCATATCAATGGGGAGAGAGCTGTACCCCTAACAATCAGGAACAAAAGTATCTACTCTCACCCTTTTATTCAACATGGTACTGGAAGTCCTAGCCACAGCAATCAGACAAGAAAAAGAAATAGAAGACCTTCAAATTTGTAAGAAAGAAGTAAAACTTTCATTATTTGTAGATGACATGATATTATATATAGAAAACCCTTAACATTCCACCAAAAACAGAACTGATTAATGAATTCAGTAAGGTCACAGGATACAAAAGTCAATGTAAAGAAATCATTTGCATTTCTATACACCTTAATGAAACAGCAGAAAGAGAAATTAAGAAAACAATCCCATTTAAAATTGTACCAAAAATAATAAAATCCCTAAGGGTAAACTTAACCAAGGAGGTGAAAGACCTATACTCAGGAGACTATAAAACATTGATGAAATAAATTGAAGATTGTAAAAATAGAAATATAGTCCATGCTTATGAGCTGATAAAACAAATATTGTTAAAATGTCCATACTACCAAAAGTAATCCACAGATTTATGCAATCTCTATCAAAATACCAACAATATGTTTCACACAACTAGAACAAACAATCCTTAAATTTCTATGGAAACACAAAAAACCCTGAACAGCCAAAGCAATCTTGATAAAGAAAAGCAAAGCTGAAGTTGTCACAATTCCAGACTTGAAATTTTATTATAAATCTCTAATAATCAAAACAGCATGATACTGGCACAAAAATAGACAGATCAATGGAATAGAATAGAAAGCCTAGAAATAAACCCACCATTATATGGTCAATTAATCTACGACAAAGCAGGACAGCATATGCAATGGGAAAAAGTGTCTTCAACAAATGGTATTGAGGAAACTAGACAGTTACATGCAAAAGAATAAACCTGAATAACTTTCTTACATCATACACAAAAAATAAATTCAAAATGATCTCATGGCCTGATTTCATCGTGAGTTCAAGCCACGCATCAGGCTCTGTGCTGATAGCTCAGAGCCTGGAGCCTGCTTCAGATTCTGTGTCTCCCTCTCTCTCTCTCTGCTCCTCCCCAGTCACACTCAGTCTGTCTGTCTCTCTTTCCAAAGTAAATGAACATCAAAAAATTAAAGGAGGAAAAGAGAATATCTAGCTTTGGGAGCCCTGTGGTGGTGGGAGGATGCTGAGGGTTGGTAAGCATGTGGTTATGCTGTATAAACCTTTAAACGCTGATGAGCTCAATTTGCTAGTATTTTAAGTAAGACATTTATATCAATTCATTAACAGTCTATAGTTTTCTTTCCTGTGGTGCCTTTGTCTCACATTGGTATCAGGGTGACACTCTTAAGTTAAGACGTGTTTATTCCTCTTCGATTTTTTGGGAAGAATTTGAGAAGGAGAAGGATTGGCGTTCTTTGTATGTTTTATAGAATTCAATAGGGAAGCCATCTGGTCCACGGCTTTTCTCTGGAGGTTTTTTAATTATAAATTCAATCCCAAACTAGTCATAAGGTCTATTCGGATTTTACATTTCTTTATTCAGTCTTTTATTTTTTAATTTTTCTAAGTTTATTATGGAGAGAGAGAGAGAGAGAGAGAGAGAGAGAGAGAGTGTACGTGCTCACTGGCTGGGGGAGGGGCAGAGACAGAGAATGCCAAGCATGCTTTGTATTCTTAGTGCAGAGCCTGACACAGGGCTTGAACTCACAAACTGTGAGATCATGACCTGAGCCAAACAAGAGTCAGATGCTTAACTGACTGAGCCACCCAGGTGCCCCTTCAGTCCTTTTAGATTGGATGTTTTTAGGATATGTTCCTTTCATCTAGGTAACTCAATTGTTTGTGTACAATTTTGTATAGTATTCTTATAACCCTTTTTATTTCCATGAAATTGGTAGTAATGTGCCCAGTTTCTTTTCTTATTTAATAATTTAAATCTTTAGGGCACCTGGGTGTCTCAGTCAGTGGAGTGTCTGACTCTTAATTTTGGCTCAGGTCATGATCTCATGGTTCATGAGATCAAGCCCCATATCAGGCTCTGTACTGACAGCACGGAGCCTTCTTGGGATTCTCTCTCCCCCCACCTGCCTTTACCCTGTTTGCCCATGCTCGCTCTCTCTCAAAATAAAAAAACATTTAAAAATCTTTTTTAAATCCTCTTCTTGTCTTAATCATTCTAGCTAAAGATTTGTCAATTTTGTTGACCTTTGTAAGTGGGATTTATTTTTGGGATAAAAAATGGTACAATATACGAAATGTAACACACCACAATAATAGAAAGGAGGAAAAACTAACATGACCGTTTCAAATGATATAGACTACACATTTTAACACCCTTTCCTGATTAAAAAAAAAACTTCAACAAACTAGGGATAAAAGGGAACTTTCTTAACATTGTAAAGAGCATATATGAAAACTGCACAGTTAACACGCTCAGTGGTGATAGTCTGAAAATATTTTTCCTAAGATCAAGCCAAGGATGTCCACTTTCAGCACCTCTACTCACCATAGTACTGGAAGTCCTAGTCAGAGCAATTAGACAAGAAAAAGCAGTAACAGGCATTTAAGTGGAATGGAACAATTAAATTATTCCAGTTCACAGATGACATGAGCTTCTATGTAAAAAAACTCTAAATAGTCCACAAAAATCTCCCTCTAGAACCAATAAATGGATTCAGCAAAGTTGCAGAATACAAAAGTCATACTTTTTTTTAAAAGTTGCATTTCTATATAATAACAACAGGCAATCTGGAAAGAAAAAATAAAACGATTCCATTTACACTAACGTCAAAAAGAATAAAATGCTTAGGGACAGATTTACCCAAGAGGTTCAAGATTGTAAGTTTAAAGTTATAAAACATTGATGAAAGAAATTAAAGACAAAAATAAATGGAAAGTCGTCCATTATTGATGGCTTGGAAGACTTAATATTGTTGAGATGATGATACACAAAGTAATCTACAGACTCAATGCAATTTCTATGAAAATACCAGCATTTTGTTTTTTGCAGAAACAGAAAAACCAATCCAATTTATATGGAGTAAGGGGCCCCAAGTAGCCAAAATAGTTTTCATAAGAACAAAGTTAAAGGCCTCAAGCCTCTTGATTTCAAAGCTTACTACAAAGCTAAAGTAATCAAAACTGTGATATTGGCTTAAAGACAGACATATAGACCAATGAACTGGAATATAGAGCCTACAGTGAATTCCCACGGACATGGTCAAGTGATTTTGACAAGGGTGCTGAAACCATTCAATGGTAAAAGGATGCTCTTTTCAACAATGGTGCTGGGGAAACCGGGTATCAACATGCCAAGGAATGAAATTGTTATCATATACCACATAGAAAAATTCGTGTCAAATGGATCAAAGAACTCAACACAACAGATGAAATCATAAAAATGTTGAGGAAAACAGAGCACTATCTTCATGATATTGGATTTGGTGATGTTTTCTTGGATATGACACCAGAAGCGTAGGCAACAAAAGAAATAGATCAATTGGACTTAGTCAAAATTTAAAACTTTTGTGCAAAATTTAAAACAAGTGAGGGAAAGGCAATCCACAGCGTGGGAGAAACTATTTGCAAATCATGTATCTATAGAAGATTAATATACAGGGTATAGAGCAAATTCTTAAAACTCAACAGTAAAATTAACTGTGATTCAAAACCGGCAAAGCAGCTCCCACAGTCGCATAGGATGCTGCCGGTGAGGGCCATTTCTCTCTCACTCCATCTGGACTACTGAGTCACGAGCTGCATCACTGAGGGGCTAGAAGAAGCTGGGAGAGTGGCAGATAGGACACTTAGATGGCATTAGAGACACACAATTCCTGTGTCAGAGGCTGCTTCATGCAGAAGTCACTGGGGATGGCTTGCCTGTGGATCCCCCCCAGGTGGCACAGGGGCATGCTTAGCACTCTCGATGGCTCACCCATACATCCCGAGGTCCCGTGGCTGACTCCCAGGTAGCTCCTGGGAGGTAGCTGGGGTAAGCTTTGGCAGATAGCTGGTGAGCATGCACAGAACTGTGGCCTGGATCTGGAGCCCAGGGAGATGCCACAAACTTGACTTTGAGCCTGCCCTCAGTGAAGCAAAAGGAAGGCTGTCAAAATGTAGCCTGGTGCATTGCAGGACTGAGAGAAGGCATTCAGGTTTAAGAATTCGGACAAAAGAGAAAGCAAAAAGCATTGAGCGGGTGTATGCATAGAAGATCTGAGAAAGCCATAGAATCCTTAGCAAGGATGACAGAAGTTATTTCTTTCCTAAAGGCAGTTATTAAAAACTGGAGATGACCCCTACTTTAAATGTGAAGACAGAAACCCCAGACTTTAAAGAACAAGAAAAATCAAAGAAACATGACAACGTTCAAGGATCACAATAATCTTCCAGTAACCAAGTTTCCTAAGGCAGGACCATGAAGTAGAAGGACCCTAAGCTCACCCCGTCCCACATTTACAACGAGGTGTCACTCACAGGTGAGTAAATAAGCAGAGGATAATTGGAAGATGGGCAAAACAAACTCCATAACTAAACGTAGAGAGAAGCTGCATCTGAGAGGTTAGGAAGGGGAGAAATGGTGGTCGGGAGCTGCCCTCAGGAGGGAGGGAGCTGCTGGCCCAGGATGGAGAAAGCACGAGAGAGCCCACGTGGGAAAGACAAATCCCCATAACATGTGGCCTTGAAAATCAGAGGGGCTGAATTCTGTGAGTTTGTATATAACCAGTGGGATTTGGAGCCTGGGGTTTTGTTTTTGTGGTTTTTTTTAATGTTTATTTTTGAGAGAGAGAGAGAGAGAGACAGCCGGGGAAGGAGACACAAAGAGGGAGACACAGAATCGGATGCAGGCTGCAGGTTCCGAGCTGTCCAGAGCCCGATGTGGAGCTTGAACTCACGAACTGCGAGATCATGACCTGAGCTGAAATCAGCACTTAACCAACTGAGCCATTCAGGTGCCCCTAGAGTTTTAAACGTCGGCTGACTCAGCACTGGGCAAGCCAGGAGGATGAGTGATAGCTGAGTCCTCACCCATAAGAGACAACGGCTCATGGAGAGGCAACGCTTTGCATAAGGTCTGGGGTAAATGGGAAAAAGATCTGTTTATATGAATTTTGGAGTGTTGGGGGACTTCTGGCCTAAAGGAGCTGGCATGAGCCATTTTCCTCTCTCAGCACCCAGTGTAAACACAGAGCCACCTGCAGGAGGCGGTGCTGCACAGACACTTGCTGCCTAACCTGGTAGCAGGGCACCCGCCCACAAATTCTCCAAGCCTGCTGGCCTGGGCCCTGGGCTTAATGCAAATTTTGTCAATGTCACTATGTGCCATGCCCCCAGACATGGCACTTTGGGGGATCCAGCCGAAGGCTAGTGGCTCATCACTGATTATGCTAACGCTGCCAGCCTGTTCCGGTGCCCTCCTGTGGTCATGCCCCCTCAGAGCTGGGCTGCCTGGGTTTCACGAACACCAGAGAAGCAGCACAGCCAACAACAGGCAGAGAGTCAGTGCAGATGTCTGGACTGAAAGGAAAAGCGACTCAGACAAAATAGTAGGACTCAAGCAACACACGTAGAAAACTCCTCTGAAGCAGCAAGTTTCTGATAATCAGGGGACAGTGCAGTGCAGGGCACTACAGGACCTCTTCTTCATAAAGCCACTTCTTTCAAGAGCAGAAGATAGATCTGACTTTTCCTAACACACAGAAACAGACACTGCAAGGTCGACAAGGGAGAGGAATAGTATGTCCTAAATGAAAGAACAGGACAAAATCACAGCAGGAGATCTAAGAGAACAGAAATAAGTCATATGCCTGATTAGGAATTTAATTTTTTAAATGTTTATTTATTTTTGAGAGAGACAAAGCACAAGCTGGGGAGGGGCAGAGAGAGAGGGAGACAGACTCTGAAGCACGCTCCAGGCTCTGTGCCGACAGCTCATAAAGATACTCAGTGGACTTCACAAAAGGGTAGAAGACATCAGTGAGACCCTTGACAAAGAGATAAATAACATATCAGAGATGAAGAACTCAATAAGTGAAATTAAATACACAACAGATGCAATCAATAGAAGCTACAGGAAGCAGAGGAATGTATCAGTGATCTGGAGGATAGAGTAATGAAAAATCAATCAAGCTGAACAGGTGAGAGACGTATTATCTTAATGAGAATAGATTTAGAGAACTCAGTGATACTGTCAAACACAATAACATTTGTATGCTAGGGGTCCCAGGAGAGGAGAGAGAAAGGGGGCAGAAAATGCATTTGAAGAAATAATAGCTAAAACCTTCCCGAATCTGGGGCGGAAAACAGATCCCGATTCAGGCAGCACAGAGATTCCCTAGCAAAAAAATCAACCCAAGGAGGTCCAACTAAGACACATAGTAATTAGAATGGCAAAAAGTAGCGGTAAAGAATTTAAAGGTTGCAAGAGAAAAGAAGACGGCTACATACCAAGGAAACCCCATGAGGCTATCAGCTGATTTTCAGCAGAAACTCCGCAGGCCAGACGGGAGTGGCAGGAGATATTCAAAGTGCTATAAGGAAAAGATCTGCGACCAAGAATATTCTATTCAGCAAGGCTGTCATTCAGAATAGAAGGAGAAATAAAGTTTCCAGATAAACAAGAGTTAAAAGCATTCATTACCACTAAAGCAGCCCTAGAAGAAATGTTAATGGGACTCTGTGAGTGGAAAACAAAAGCCGTAAGTAAGATTAAGAAAAAAAGGAAGCATGAAAGAAAAAAAAAAGAAAAAAAAAGTTTTTCTGTAAAATTTGGCAAGAGAAGCTAAAAGAATGTAAAATATGATACCAAATATCTGAAATATAGAGGGGAGAGGAGTGAAGGATGAGTTCAAGATTAAGGGACTGTCAGCTTAATATATATTGCTACGTACAGAAGATGTGACATATCAGCTGAATGGTAACTACAAATCAAAACCGTAATAGACACACAAAAAATAAAGAGCAAGCAATCTAAATGCATCACTAAAGAAAACCAGCAAACCATGAGAGAGAGAAAGAGAAGAAAGGGTCAGGGAACAACTACAAAAACAACCACAAAACAAGTACCAAATGGCAATAAATACGCACCTATCAATAATGTAAATAGACTAAAAGCTCCGATCAAAAGATAGGGGAACAGAGTGGATCAAGAAAACAAGACCCCAGGCACTTTGGTGGCTCAGTCGGTTGAGCGTCTGACTTTGGCTCAGGTCATGATCTCAGGGTTTGTGAGTTCGAGCCCCACGCCAGGCTCACTGCTGTTGGTGCAGAGCCCAATTCAGATCTTCTGTCCCCCCCCCTTTGCCCCTCCCCAATTCGCTCTCTCTCAAAAATAAATAGAATATTAAAAAAAAAAATCCCCATCTATAGGCTGCTGACAAGAGACTCATTTCAGACCTAAAGACACCTGCAGATTGAAATGAAGGGATGGAGAAACATTTATCATGCAAACGGATGTCAGAAGAAAGCTGGAGTAGCAATACTTCTATTGGACGAAATAGAATTTAAAACAACGTCGGTAGGAAGAAACAAAGAAGCACTATGTTTAATCAAAAAGGGAGCTGCTGGAGCTATGAAGCAAGGTGGTGGCAGAACTGGAAACGGCATGTACACATCCCTCCCCCTCCATGGGAGGACCCGAGTGGTTCTCCATTTCCAGCCTCCGTGCGGGATCCCTGCCTGCGCGTACGGTGCGTGGAGAAGCTGAAGCCAGGGCCAGCAGCACATGAGAACCAGGGCATCTTCTACCGAGCGCTGCACAACGGTCCAGGGGAGCTCTCCCACTTGCACCTACGGATAGGACAGCGGTCCTCCTGGGACGAGACGGTGCTGTGCTGCCTGTGCACCTCAACACCCTGCCTGCCGAGTGGCCGGTGCAGCACAGAGACGTACGAGGCCGTGAGTCTGACCTCTTCAAGAGCTACTTCTCACGTGGCCTCAAGTACCAGTTAGGTGGAGTAGAGTCGGCATTTCACAAGACCTCCCCAGCGGCCACTCTGGCTGCCATCAAGAAACTGAGCCAGATGAAGAGGAAGAAGAACATCTGTGCCACTGAGCGGGCACTGAGCTGGGACAGCTTCAACGCGGGGGACTGCTCCCTCCTGCACCTGGGCCAGAATATCTTTACCTCGTGTGGTAGAAAGTCCAACCTCCTGGAGCACCACATGGTGTGGGACCCGGACCTGGCCTCTGGGACAGTGAGCAACAGGGCAAGGCTCAAGTGGAGATTGTCGCCGATGGGGAAGAGCCTGCCGAGATGATCCAGGTCCCGGCCTCAAGTCTCATCTGAAGGAGGGCAAGCCCGAGGAAGACCCCACAGCTGACCAGACAGATGCCCAGGCCGTGGCTCTGTATAAGGTCTCTGTTGCTACTGGACATAAACCTGACTAAGGTGACTGACTCCAGTCCCTTTGCTCTCAAGTTGCTGCTACCTGATGACTGCTTTGTGTTGGACAATGATGCTCTGTGGCAAGATCCACATCTGGAAGGGGTAAAAAGCTAACAAGAACGAGTGGCATGTGGGCTCCAAGTGGCTGAGGACTTCGTCTCTGCATACAGTATGCCCTCAACACACAGGTGGAGATTTTGCCCGAGCCACTGAACCCCGTCCTCCAGCAACTATTCAAGGACTGAAAATAAGGATGGGTATCTCCCTGCCCCCTGCCTACTTTCTCCTTCTCCAGCTGCCTGATCAGTGCTGAGGCACCCCCACGAATGTTCAGTAAACGACACTAGTGCTTTCCTGGAAACAAAAATAAAGGTGACAGGCGACAAGAAGATATACAACAGTTGTAGATATTTATGCATCCAACATGGGAGCCCCCAGATATATAACACAGTTAATAATAAGTGTGTATTAATAACGTGATAATAAAGGAACTAATAATAAAGGAACTACTCAAAGTAATACAATAATAGGAAGGGACTTTATCTCTCTGACAGAGAGAGACAGAGCATGAGCATGGGAGGGGCAGAGAGGGGGGAGACACAGAATCTGAAGCAGGCTCCAGGCTCTGAGTTCTGAGCACAGAGCCTGATGTGGGGCTCGAACTCACAAACCACGAGATCATGACCTGAGCTGAAGTCGGACTCCCAACCGACTGAGCTGCCCAGGTGCCCCTAGGAGGGGACTTTAACACCCACTTACATTGATGGACAGATCATCCAAACAGAAAATCGAAAAAGAAACAGTGGCTTTGAATGACACACTGGACCAGATGGATTTAACAGATATATTCAGAACATTCTCTCCTAAAACAGCAGAATCCACATTCGTTTCTAGTACACATGGAATGTTCTCCAGAATAGATCACATATTAGGCCGCACAACATGCCTCAACAAATTCAGCTGGGAATGAGGGTGAGCATCTCCCCGTCCTCTGCCCACTTTCTCCTTCTCCAGCTGCCCCGGGTCAGTGCTGGGGTGCCCCATGATGTTCTCAATTTCATTGTGATTGGGCCCCACAAATCACGCACCAGGCCTGATCCCCGCTTCCCCAGTGACAGCCTGTTTCTGACTGAGTCCTTTCACCTTCATGTCTCAGTTTTCTCATCTCTCAAATGGGAATGATGTTCACCTTCCTTCACAGAATTCATATGGCACACACAGAGGTTTGGAAAATATACGTGCTTTCAACTACTGGTGGCATTGTTGTTCATATGATTTGTTTTCTAAGTAGGTTCCACACCCCATATGGGGCTCGAACTCACAACCCTGAGATCAAGACCTGAGCCGAGCTCTAGAGTCAGATGCTTAACCAACTGAGCCACCCAGGTGCCCCCATTATGAAGTATATTTTAACCACTGCCCTTTCTGGAGTCTGATTCTCTGGCCAAAAAGATTTCTTATCCAGAATGAAGAAATGTAATTCATGATTTTCTCTGGGGCTTTCCAGACTTTTGAGAGAGAACCTATATGATTCATTTGGTGCGTAAAGGTATCATTTATATAGACTAGTGATCTCATGGAATTTATTTCTTGAACTGAAAGTGATGCCAAAACTCTGGACTTCAGTCGACAGTCTTAAAGCCTAACCTTGCAAATCCTGTTTTTGATAAACCCTCCAACTTCTAAGCAGCTCAGAGTAAAAACAACACAAGGAGTTCCTCCAGCACCATCTCTGGGCAATCTGTAGAGATCAGACACTGCTGAGTGGAAATGAAAACACAGAGGCAGAGAGGCAAAGATGTCCCAGCACTAGGGTGGCCGCACCTAGGAGCTCTGCCAGGTTAGAGGACGGAGTCTGAGGGTCAAGAAGGGACCAAGGCAGAAGCCAGGGTCCCAAATCTGAAAGCCCACTTCACAAACACTTATCACGACAATATCCTGACCATTGGGGGCTATTATTAACCCACTGGCATTGGGGGCTTCCTGAGCTCTCAATACTTCCTCCTAAATCTCCTAGAGACCAAGCATAGAGGACTGGCTTAGGGGTGGTGCTGGGATCTTGGGACAAGATCTTGTGTCAAGAGGCTAGGCCTAAAGGACCAAATTCGTAACTGATCAATAGGTTAACAAGTTGGTAGGGGGCAGAATTCCAATTGCTCCACCGCTCATGCCTCCTACAAGTTGGCCAACACCTCCCTCCTCCAGGGCTGTGGAATCCACTTTGAAGTGTTCTCCCTCACTGGCCATCGCTCAGACAGGCCCTCCCACTGCCTAACCTTTACCCTTTCTAATTGCCCTGATCTCATCCCAACCTCCATTGCTATGTTTAAAGTCCACCTCTGGGGAGCACACAGATTGAGTGTTCCAGATAACCCCCTTCCCAGTCCTGCTTGACATCTGGCCAGCAGGCCGCCTACCTGGACTTCCTGGGACACTGGCTGGGGTTTGAGGAAAGACCTCAGCACCCAGCTGGCTTCAGGATGAAGCTGGCCACCGGCTTCTTGACTTTGTGGCTCAGCCTGTGGGGTGGCCTGGCACAGAGTGACAACAGCCCTGATGCAGAGGAGTCCTATTCAGACTGGGGACTTCGGCACATCAGGGGCAGTTTTGAATCTGTCAACAGCTACTTCGATTCCTTTCTGGAGCTGCTGGGAGGGAAAAATGGAGTCTGTCAGTACAGATGCCGATACGGTGAGTGCATCCGCAGTTTCTCTTCCTGGTGGACCTGTGAGCAGCTGGAGTAGGGTCTCAGCCTGTCACACGCTTTTCCCTGCCATCTACCTCCTAAGTCGGTTTGCCAGATTCAGCAAATAAAAATATAGGACTCCCACTGAAATGTGCATTTCAAATAAACAACCAATAATTTGTTAATATCTTTGAAATATTTGGGACACACTTACACTGACAAAATATTGGTCCTATATCTGAAATGTGCATTTCACTGAGCTTCCTGGATTTTTTCTAACAAACTTACTCCAGGAAAACTGCTTCCCTGGGGCCACTTTACTGAGTCCGTTGTGAGACCTTTACTTAGAAACAAGAAGCATGGGTGGGGGTCGGGGAGACAATGAGGGGATCTTTGTGAGGAGTTCCTAAGGGTGAAAACTGGAGTTGAACATTCAGAGAAAATTCTGCTGGGAGGTGGAACAGCTTCCTCAGTCACCCTGTGCTAAGCTTGGAGATGGATTCTTCTTCCCCCCCAATGCAGTTCACGCGTCCCTGCCAGCTCTGTCAGTCTCCGATGGGCATCCGTGTATCGACCCTCCGAAGAGAGCTTAGGGAGTGTGGCTGCCTCAATCAGTAATGGCGGGCCCTCGGGGGATAGGGAGGGCTTGCTGCCAGCCATCTCTGCCCACCAAGGACCGGGCCCTGAGCGGGTCTCGGACTGTCCCTCAGGCCTGGTGTCAGATGTACGGTTGTGAAGGGGTAGGGGCACTACCGTGCCTGAGTTGAAAAGAGAGCACCTGGGAGGGGCACCTGGGGGGCTCAGTCGGTTAAGCTTCCGACTTCGGCTCAGGTCACGATCTCACAGTTTGTGGGTTCGAGCCCCGCAATGGGCTCAGTGCAGACAGCTCGGAGCCTGGAGCCTGCTTCGGATTCTGTGTCTCCTTCTCTCTTTGCTCCTCTGGCCTCTCCCTCTCTCTCTCAAATATAAACAAATATTAAAAAGAGAGAGAAGAGCACCTGGGGGCCAGGGTGCACTTCCAGCTGCCAGGAGGAGTCCCTGGGGCCAGTTCGTCCTTCTCTGTGCTGGGAGTTGGCGTAAGAGCAACAGAAAGCAGGGCCTGGACCTTGCAGCTGGGAGGCAGGAGTAATTTCAAAAGGGGAGGAGAGTGGTTTTCGAAAGCATGCACAGTTCACACAGCATTAATTTTATGGTTTAGGTTATCAAATATTTCATCATGGGATTGGAGATGAAAATGGTGAGTCAGTCTAGCCTAGCAGGAAAACCTTTAAGAAACGTTTTCTCCAAACACTTTTGAGAGAAAGAGACACAAAAAGCTGCATAATTGCCGGACTCACCCAGTCGGTCTCGCTCACTCCCTTTTTACCTGTGAGCAGGGGACATCACTTCCTTACAAACCATGAGTGACACAGAGACGATGGGTAATCCTTGCAGCAGAACCAAAAATCTCGCAGCACAAAAGTTTGAACCGCACACAGTTAACGGTGAACAAAGGAGTCGCATCTTCTATGTGGCGATCCCCATAGGGTAAAAAGCCATCTGCCCTGGGCCCCGGGCCCCATCTTTGGCCAAGGTGGGTTGCACAAAGGCAGAGGTGCCTTGTCACTGGACTGAGCTCGCCTAGTTTGCATCAGGGCGCAGGAAGGGGGTTAACTCACTTCAGGTATTTCTTCAACACAGGGGCTATTTTCCTTCCTAGAGGCAATAGGAGACTTAGGTCTGTGGTTTAGCAAATAGATAACCACAGGGATTTTTTAGGAAAACAGAAGTCAAACCTCGTTCTTTCTTTGGCAAAATAGCACTGAAAGACTTCGGCAAGCTTCTACCTGGGCAGGGGCTGCAGCTACTCGTGGGGGTTGGGATAGTCAACAGAGACATTGTGGGAAGGCAAATAACTCCACTCACTCTGAAAACAGAACCTGTTCGAGGAGGGGCCTAAAAAACACATACGAAATAGGGGGTCAAGCCTTATTACCTTTGGAACTTAGCAGCGCCAAGAGCGTGGAGCCTGGAGGCTGTGGCCAAACAGCACAAAGTATCTTCCCAGGTTGATTGTGAATCAAGCAATCTTTGGAACAGAAAATACCTTAATGATTAACTGGGTCTCTCGGTCCTTTTTCAGTTTGCTTTGTGATACACTACTTGTGCCCAACGCTTCTGTCTCTAAAGCAGTAGTTGTCAAACTCTGCTTTGAAGCCTCTGGTGGGCTGAAAAAGGCTGCCGTCCTCCCGCCCCCTGCCGTGCTTCTGATTGGGTAGGTAGGTAGGTCAGGGGCGGGGCCACAGAATTTGCATCTCTGAAAGTTCCCAGGTGATTCTGGTGCAGGGCCACATGTTCAGGAAAAAAAAAAAAATCTGCTTTAAAGTTTGCAATCTTTTGTCAGAGGAAATAACTTAGCAACAATTAGTCCACCAAAAAAAATTTTTTTTTTATTTGATAAGTACTTAACCACTACTTAAAACTGTAGTTCTCTATCTTGGCCCTGCACCTTACCAGCATCTGGGGGCTTTAAAAACTCCTGCTGCCCAAACCAATTTAATTAGAATCTCTGTGGACCGGACCCGGATATCAGAATATTTAAAAAATTTTTAAAAGTTTTTAAAAATGTTTATTTATTTATTTTGAGAGAGAGAGAACACAAGCAGGGGAGGGACAGAGAGAGAAAGGGAGAGAAAGACTCCCAACCAGGCTCCACGCTGACAGCACAGAGCCTGTTGCTGGGCTGGAACTCACCAACTGGGAGATCATGACTTGAGCCGAAGTCACACACTTAATCGACCGAGCCACCCAGACGCGCCCAGTTATCAGTATTCTTAACGTTTCCCAGGTGATTACCAAGTGTATGGAGCACTCTTTTAAGAGGTCATTCCTGGAGAACTTCAGCGCATAGGTTGTTCTGACAGGTGAAGGTGTGTTTGTGTCCTGGAAGTCTACAACGTTGTGTTAACATTGGTTTCCCCACGTCTTAGATCTACAGCAGCTCGTTTTCGTGTCAACACACAAAATCTGTACTTGTTAAGGATCAGACTCTAAATATAATAAGATTCAGCAGGTGTCCATAGCAGATGTAGCTCAGCTGCTATAAGGGGTATGCACTAATGTGAGCAAGATTCCCTCTCCCCGCCCAGAGATTCTGATTCAATAGGCCTGTGGTAGGGGCACCTGGGTGGCTCAGTCAGTTAAGCCACCGACTTCGGCTCAGGTCATGATCTCACAGTTCGTGAGTTCAAGCCCCACATTGGGCTCTGTGCTGACAGCTCAGAGCTTGGCACCTGCTTTGGCTTCTGTGTCTCCCTCTCTCTCTGGCCCTCCCTCACTTGCAGTCTGCTTCTCTCTCTCTCTTGCTCTCTCTCTCTCTCTCTCTCTCTCTCTCTCAGAGAATTAAAAAAAAAAAATAGGTCCGTGGTAGGATCCTAGAACTGTGCATGAGGCCCTGTACCAACCAGGCTTTGAGAAACACTAGTAATGGAAAAACCATGGGTCTGACTTAGGGGTGAGGTGTGTGAATCCCATTGCTGGTGACCTTGGGCAAGTTATCTAACTCTCTCAACCTTTGTTGACTCACGTGTTTTTTTAATAAAAAAATTTTTAAGTTTATTTTTGAGAGAGAGAGAGCATGAGCTGGGAAGGGGCAGAGAAAGAGAGGGAGATACAGAATCCAAAGCAGGCTCCAGTTTCTGAGCTGTCAGCACAGAGCTCTGTGTGAGGCTCGAACTCACAAAATGCAAGATCATGACCTGAGCCGAAGTCAACCCTCAACTGACTGAGTCACCCAGGCACCCTTGTCAACTCATGTTTATAAATAATTTTAATAACACCCACCTTTCAAATTCATTATAAGAATTAAAGAAAATATATATGAAGAATTAGTGCTAGGTATGGAGGCATGGCAGGTACCAAACAAATTTTATAAATGTTATGAGAAATATGGTCTGATGAATAGGTTAAATACGCATTCAGATTCTTCCAGTTCTCTTTCAACATTAAACACCACACACACACACACACACACACACACACACACACAGAAATCCCTCTGGTTGAACAATACCTTCTCAGCTTCTGGAAGAAATCATCAAATGATGATTTAAGTATTCTGTGCCTTTATGAAGGAGGAGGGTCTCTCTGCAGTAGAGTTTCTGTGTCTTGCAAATTATGACTGAAGATATTGGTCCAAGGACACCTAGGTGGCTCAGTTGGTTAAGTGTCCGACTCTATCTTGGCTCAGGTCATGATCTCACAGTTCCTGAGATGGAGCCCTGTGTTGGGCTCTGTGCTGGCTGTGTAGAGCCTGCTCGGGATTCTCTCCTTATTCTTTGCTCTCTGCCCCTCCCCCGCTCACATGTGCGCCTATGCACACACACACACACACTCTCTCTTTCCTCTCTCTCTCGTGTGCAAAATAAATAGAACTTAAAAAAGAAAGATACTGGTGCACACTCACACTTTGATAAAAAGACCCCATGATGAAAGTGTCTGGGTGGCTCAGTCGGTTAAGCGTCCAACTTTGTCTTAGGTCATGATCTCACAGCTTGTGAGTTTGAGCCCTATGTCAGGCTCTGTGCTGACAGCTTAGAGCCTGGAGTCTGCTTCAGATTCTGTGTCTCCCTCTCTCTCTGCCCCACTCGTGTTCTGTCTCACTCTCTCTAAAATATAAATAAGCATTGCTTCTGATTCTGTGTCTCCCTCTCTCTCTGCCCTTCCCCTGTTCACGCTGTGCCTCTATGTCTCTCAAAAATAAATAAACATTAAAAAAAAATTAAAAAAAAAAAAAAGGGGCTCCTGGGTGGCTCAGTCGGTTGGGCGGCCGACTTTGGCTCAGGTCATGATCTCGAAGTGTGTGAGTTCGAGCCCCGCGTCGGGCTCTGTGCTGACGGCTCAGAGCCTGGAGCTTGCTTCTGATTCTGTGTCTCCCTCTCTCTCTGCCCTTCCCCTGTTCACACTGTGCCTCTATGTCTCTCAAAAATAAATAAACATTAAAAAAAATTTTAAAAAAATAAAAATAAAAAATAAATAAGCATTAAAAAAAAGACCTCATGAGGAATTTCTTCTTGGGTTTAGTTTTAGGAAAAAAAAGTATCTCTAAATATCAGTCTTCTTTTTTTCAAAAGGGGTTTTAATATGTTTAAAATCTTAGAGCAAAATTTTATGAACCTGTGAGTTCGTATATTTTTCCAGGGAAAGGATTAACAGCCTTCATCAGATTCTTAAGGAGATCTATAGCTTGAAAAAAGGAAACAGCTACTGGTTTAGAGGCAAAGACTCTTCTTGTGCTAGGGTGACCAACTGTCCTGGTCTGCTGGGGACTGAGGGGACAGGTGGGGTGGGGGTGGGGATTCCTGGGACACGGACTTTCAGGACTAACACAGGGACAGTCCCAGGCAAACCAGGAGAAGTTGGTCATCCTTCCTCCTGCAGTAATTTATTCTGTTTTAGTGACTGAAACAGAGTTTATTGCTTCAGTAAAATTGTCAGAGTTCTGCTTTGTTCCCTTGATGTGTTATTCATGTTGTATTTGAGTGTTTCTGGAAGGACATACACTTCAAATAAAGTAGTCTGGTTCCTTAGTAGATGTCTAGCGGAGCACAGCTCCTGCAGGTGCCAGCTGGGTGGGGAGACGGGACACACCCTCCCGGGAAGACGTAACCCTTGACCTGGGTAATAAAGCCCAGAAGTTTTTATTGTTATTTTCAGTGACAAAACTGAGAAGGAAGAAAGGTTGGGTCCAGAAGGCAATGTGCATGCCTGTGGAAAAACTTGGGTCTCTTAAATCTCCCTCCTTTGGCTTTTAAGTATCTGATGTTTTTTATGGTGTCTCACTTTGTTCAGAAGCTTTTACTTTTCATAAGATCAGGTCTGTCCGTCTTTTTCCTTATGGCTTCTGAAGTTTTTGTCTTGCTTAGAAAGCCATCCTTACATCATGATTAGAACAACCTTTTGCCAGTTTTTTTCTGTGAAAGCAGCCATGTCTAATATGTAATAGATGACTGTTGCTGTGTTCCAATTAAAGTTTTTTATGGACACTAAAATTTTCATATGTCACAAAATATTATCCTTGTTTTGGCTGCCCCCCCTCCAATTATTTAAAAATATAAAAACAGTTGTTAGCTGGCAGGCTATATAAAAATAGCAATGGGCTGGTCTTGGGTCATCATTTGTGAACCCCTGAATTAGAGGATCAAGTTGTCAGCCGCCCACGTCTATAAATAGCCAAAACCAGAAAATGAAATTAATCTGTGGCCATAGTCCATTATTGATGCCCAGACTCAAAACATCAAACTGTAAAGGCTCATTGCTAAACTCAATTCAAAACTACTCAAACTATAATTTGAGGTTATAGTAAATTATTCCTGCCCAGACTCAAACCATCACCTTTTTTTCTTAGAACTTTTCCTTCAAGCTTCATTCCTAAACAGAATTCCTGAAGCTACCATAAACTATTAAATAAATACAAAAAGAAAAAAAATAACCACCAATAGCAGGACAGGTGGCTAGTGTCTGTAGTGGGTGTTCCACTAGCTCTCAATCTGGGATATCAGAATTTTATCCTCTGTGAATTATCAAAGACAAAAAAGGCAGAGGGAAACCCAGGAAACTGCAGAGAGTCTACTGCAAAAGCTCCTTATCAACAAAATTATTACAGAGGTAAGTTTCATCATAGAACTTATGCATTAGTTTCTTCATTAAAAATGTTTCTCCTGATTTCTATAAAGCTACTATGTGTAGGACATTTGTAAAAGAACAATCCAAAGAAAAAATAAAATCACTATAATCTTCCCTACAAGACACAATTCACATTTAATCTCTGGCATAGTATGATTATTTTCATATGTGTATTTTGATTGCTAACATTATTTAATACATTTTACCCATTCCCAACTCTCAGTAATTCTGACACACACACACACACACACACACACACACACACACACACACACACACACAGAGTAGGTTAGTAGAGTATCAATGGTAGGTTACATTTCTCAAGAACTTTGAAAAGTAATGCAGGGATTACTGACGGGCTGGCAGAGTCCGTCAATAAGCACGGTGCTTCTCTATTACAAGAAGAAATGTTGAGTGAAAATAAAACATTAGAAAAAAATACCCCCTCAAGCTAGAATGGAATAAATGGAAACCTATAAGCTGCACTGAAGAGGAACACTAATGCCAAAGAAATGAGCAGGGACTAATGCTAAAACCCTTGTGGTTTTTAGTCAGGAACACATGTAGACTCTAGGGGCTGAGGAATGGGTTTTAATACTCATACAAAGAAAGAAAAAGTAACTTTCACTTGTAAGAATTGGGAATCTGGAACTGAACAGTCTGTATAAAGCTTAGAGCCTGAGGATCTGCCCAGTCTGTTTAAAATGGGTTAGAAAATATCTACCTAATATTCCAAGAAAGTAGCAGAGATGATTTTCATCCACCTGGGGCTGAGGCTTAAAGGGGGAATAAAGAACATCCATCAAAAAATCATTACTCCAAACATTCACACGTGAGGAATTTGAACTTAAACAGTTGGCCTGATGTGAGTTTTCCAAGCTGAGAAATTAACATAAATACTAGTGTCTGAAGATCTTAAGACTCCTTGAGCCATGGCAAAGGTAATTGAGGAACCACTATGTAGTACATGACCCAGGGGAAAGCCCTTCTGGAGATGAGGTCTTTCTGAAAAATTATGCACTATGTGAAAAAATAATCCACCATGAGAAAGAGTCAGCAGATGTTAAAAAAACAACTTGTATCACAAAGACTGGAGATGATAAAAGAATACTTGAAATTATTAAAGAAATAAAAGGACTAGAAAACCATAAAAAACAGAACTCAGTGAAAATGAATACATAGATTTAGAAGAAGACTCAAACTGGATTCCAAGAAGTAAAAATTATAGTCCTTGAGAGAAAAAACTCAGAGGATGGGTTAAATAGCAGATTAGTGAACCTAGTGAGAATTTGTGAAATGAAGATAGATTTGAGGAACTAGACAAAATTCAATACAGAGAGAGAAAAAATATGGGAAATGTAAAAGAAGAGGCTAAGATATAGGAAGGACAGGATTAAGGAGATTCATCATTCAGTAGTAAGAAGACCAGGAGGAGAATCTAGAGAGTATGAGGAAAAGAAAATATTCAGATGGTGGCTATGGATGAATTATTCAGATGTGAAAGAGACCAGGTCTTCAGATTTTTCTAATCGGGATAAGGATATACATCCACATCTAGATACAGCGTAGTGAAGCTGTGAGGATGTGGGGAAATTGGAGCCCTTGTGTTGGGAAGGCACAATGCTGCCGCAGGGTGTGGAACAGTTTGATAGTTTCTCAAAAAGTTTGACATTGAATTACTATATGACCCAGCAATTCCACCACTTAGGTATATGTACCCAAAAGAATTGAAAACAGATATTTTAACAAATATTTGCACACAAGTGTTCATAAGGGCACTCTTCACAATAGCCAGAAGGTGAAAACAACCCAAATGTCCATCAATGGATGGATGCATAAACACATTGTTGTATATCCCGAGCATGGAATATTATTCAGCCATCGAAAGCAACAGAGAATTGATACATGCTATAACACATGAAAACATCATGCTAGGTGATAGAAGATATATATATTGTATCGTTATATAGTGTATGATTCTATTTATTCAAATATCCAGAATAGGTAAATCCCCAGAGACAGAAAGCAGATTAGTGAGGCTGGCTGGCTCAGTTAGAGGAGCATGCAACTCTTGATCTTGGGGTTGCGAGTTTGAGTCTCATTTGGGTATAGAGATTACTTAAAAAAAATCTTAAAAAAAAAAGCAGATTAGTGGTTGCCAGGGGTTGGGAGGAGGGGAGAATGGAAAGTGACTGATTAATGGTCATTTGGTCTCCTCTGGAGGGTGATGAAATGTTTTGTAAGTAGACAGAGGCAATGGTTACACAACATTATGAATATATTGAACACCGCTGAACTGTGCACTTTAAGACGGAAATGTGAATTTCACCTAAAAAAAAGAAAAAAGAAAATAGACTTCATCAAAATTAAAAACTTTGGCTATTCAAAGAATACCATCATGAAAGCAAAAATATAAGACACAAAATGGGAGAAAATTATTGGAAAGAAGATATGTGAGTGACCAATAAGTACAGGAAAAGATGATCGATATAATTAGTTATTAGGAAAATGCAAGTCAAAACGACCATGAGATACGACTTCGCACTCACTGTAATGGCTGTAATCAAAAAGACAGATTATAACAAGTGGGAGAGGACGTGGAGAAATCAGTACCTTTATCTATTGCTGTGGGGAATGTAAGCACCACTTTGGAAAATAGTCTGGTAGTTCCTCAAAATGTTAAGCAGAGTTAGCATATGACCCAGAAGTTTCATTCCTATGGGGAAGCGAAAACATATTGTCCACACAAAATATGCTTGTAGTAGCATTTTTCACATTAGCCAAAAAGTGGAAAAACCCTAAATATTCATCATACGTACTTGGCAATAAAAAGGAATGAAATTCTGACACACGCTCCAACACGGATGAACCTTGGGAACATGATGCTAAGTGAAAGAAGCCAGACACGAAAGGCCACATATTGTATGATTTCATTTATGTGAAATGTCCAGAACAGGCTAATTTATGGAGACAGAAAGTTGATTAGTGGTTGCCTAGGGCTAACGGATAATCCCTTCTTGGAAGCAACATACCTCCACTTCTGCCGTATTCTCTAGGTCACATAGACCAATCCTGGGACAACACAAAAGGGCATGAATACCAGGAGACTGGGATCGCTGGGTGTCATCTTGACCCATGATCTCATACACACGTTTTACCATAGGAACAAATACCAAACAAATACCAAAGTGGCAGACACTGCTTGTAGTAACTAATATCTTCCCCCTTGTCCATAGTAATAAACCTCTCCTCTCAATTTTAAGCTGTGCTCATAGATACCTATACTGAATAAAAACTTTAATTCCTAACCCACTTTTGCAACTAGATACTGCTGTTTGGCAGCAGGTCTAGCCAAAGGGAAGTAAGAGGAAGTGATGTATATACCATTCTGTATATATGATATATATGTATATATGTATACATGGATATATATGTATATATGTGTATATATATACATATATACATGGATGTATATATCATTAAAGAGAGGGGCTGCGACCCTTCTAACTCCTTTTTTCCTGACATCTGTAACATGGATGTGTTGGCTGAAGTTCTATCCTGAACCATGAGGGCCAGGGTGTTATTCTAGGGCTGGCAGAGCAGAAAGTTAGAAGC
Source organism: Paguma larvata (assembly GCA_030068075.1). Taxonomy (NCBI): domain Eukaryota; kingdom Metazoa; phylum Chordata; class Mammalia; order Carnivora; family Viverridae; genus Paguma; species Paguma larvata. The sequence goes on from CM057837.1 coordinate 67,333,807, forward strand.
AGCGTGGGTTCCAGAGAAGTAAGGATTTACCATATGAGCCTTATAATCTTTAATTCTGGGTTATGATATATTCTTCTTAATTAAGCATCTGAATAATACAGTATGCTGGAGACAGAATAAATAATGGTGAAAATTATAATACTCTATTGAAGGACGAAAAGGAAGACCCAAGTAAATAGAAAACTATACTATCCCCATGTTTGGGAAGACAGAATATTATAATAAATTCAGTTGTCTCCAGATTAATCTATAAAGTCAATGTACTTTCAATCAAAATCCTGCACTATCACTTGTAGAATTTATTAAAATGACTCTAAAATTCTATTACAAGACTATAGGTCCAAGAGTAGTCAAAATAATTTTTAAGAATAATAAGGAAAGGGGCCTGAGTGACTCCGGCGGTTGAGCGTCCAACTGAGGCTCAGATCATGATCTCATGGCTCATGGGTATGAGCCCCGCATTGGGATCTGTGGTGACAGCTCAGAGCCTGGAGCCTGCTTCCGATTCTGTCTCTGTCTCTCCTGCCCCTCCCCTGCTCACACACTGTCTCTCTCTCTCAAATATAAATAAACATTTTTTTAAAAGTTAACAAAATAATAATAAGGAGGGAGGGTTTTAAAGCATAGACTTAATATCTAACAATTAAAACAGCAAAGGGGGTGCATCGGGGGCTTCAACTGTACTTATAACATTTAATTAAACAGAAAAAATACGTATAGTAAATTTGGCTATGTTAACATTTATTGTGTTTGTGTAGTGGGTACATGGATGTTTCTTTCTCTGATTTTTCTTCATAATGCCAAATAATTAAAAATAAAATATCTTGGGGTGCCTGGGTGGCTCAGTCGGTTGAGCGTCCGACTTCGGCTCAAGTCATGATCTCGCGGTCTGTGAGTTCGAGCCCCGCGTCGGGCTCTGTGCTGTCAGCTCGCCTGGAGCCTGCTTCACATTCTGTGTCTCCCTCTCTCTCTGCCCCTCCCCCGTTCATGCTCTGTCTCTCTCTGTCTCAAAACTAAATAAACATTAAAAAAGAAATTTAAAATAAAATAAAATAAAATATCTTGTAGGAGAAGGTGAAAGAAAAGAAAGAAAAAATAAATGCTGTATGCCTCACTCTGAGAATTCAGTCTTAGCTCATTTCCTCAGTCTTATGCTCTGTCTTGCATGTCCTAAAAAGGGGCAAAGAAATGTGATAGAAAAACATGGGCTTTGAAGACATAAAACAGGAAATTTGGATTTATACCCTACTTCCCCCACTTAGTACATGACTTAGGCAACTCACACACCCCTTTAGCCCCATTTTTCTTATCCGGATAACAGGATAAAAAATACTCCCTGCCAAACTGTCTTCTCTCTCTCTCTTTTAATTTAAATGTTCTTTTTTTTTTTTTTTTTTTTTGAGAGAGAGAGGCAGAGAGAATCTCAAGCAGGCTCCATACTCAGCACAGAGCCCCAGGCAGGGCTCAATCTCAAGGAACCATGAGATCATGACCTAAGCCAAAATCAAGAGTCAGGATGTTTAACTGACTTAGCCACCCAGGCGCCCCTTCAGGGTTCTCTTTACCTATGATGACAACCATCAATAACATTGACAACACTTCTCTCACAATAATTGCAAGATTATAACATAACTCAAAAGCCATGTAGGAGAAACCAAGAAATTCAAAGCCTTTCAGGTGGTTTCTGCTTAGTTCTATGATACAAAGCCTCAAATATCGCAGGGTAATGATTTCTATGATCTCTGATCAATAATGTTTTGCCTACATATATGGAATCTTGCAAAATTTCCTTCAAGATATTCTGAAAAAAGTTTTGTGGCACTGTTATAATTCTGATTCCTTAACTATGTGATCAGGTAGTGTTCTGCTTTTTTCTGTGCATGGCGTGTGGTCTTACAGTGGATGGAGTAAGTCACCTTGAGTTTTGGTTCCATTTTGCCATGGACCTTACCTTCAAAGTCATGCACTTAAGAAACATTAGAATTGTTAGTAAATACATGCTCAAAAAATTCTTTAAGATTAGGAGAGAAATGCCAAACTGGCATCAAGATTGTTATCCTTTTATGATATTATTGTCATCCTCACCATCATTACCACTGAATTTGGATGTGAATATCTGGTGAGAAATGATGACTTTTAAAGGAAAAATTGAATATGCTTTTAGATCATTTTTATTTGATGAATGTTCCCAAATGCTTAATTTCTAAATATTTCTTCCTGCTTCTTTCCTCTCTTTCTCCTGCTAGGAAAGGCACCAATGCCCAGACCTGGCTACAAGCCTCAGGAGCCCAACGGCTGCAGCTCCTATTTCCTGGGTCTTAAGGTACCAGAAAGTGTATGTACTGCCATCATTATTTTCTTAGTTGATTGGTTTTAACTAAGACAAGTCCAAGAGTTCTCACTGATGGGAGTGATTATTTATGGAATATAGTTGAGCAGTATAATTATTTAAAAAAATTTTTTTTAAATGTTTATTTATTTTCGAGAGACAGTGAGAGACAGAATGTGAGCAGGGGAGGGGCAGAGAGAGAGGGAGACACGGAATCCAAAGCCGGCTCCCAGCTATGAGTTGTCAGCACAAAGCTTGACCTGGGGCTCGAACTCACAAATTGCGAGATCATGACCTGAGCCGAAGTTGGACACTTAACTGGCTGAGTCACCCAGGCATCCTTAATTAAGTGTTTTGTAAGTATTGGATTCAGAGTAAGGGAGATAACTTTCAAAGAAAGTATCCAATATCCTCTTTCATGGGTAATTGTCCCTCAGATAAGACCTTGTGTAGTGCACTTTAAAATCACCGCTGCAAATGCCAGCCAAATATTAGGGGATCAAAGATAAGTTCACATGAAATCTGACAAGTGTGACTTATTAAATTAGTGAGACTTTTCCTATGATGTGCTGAAGCCGTTGGCACTGAACGGTGAGAGCTGGTTGCTGTATCATCAGGACTTTTGCAAGTGGTTGACCTCATGCCTGGTAGCACCAAGCCAGCTATGTTTAGAGTATTAAGATCACAGTAATCTGCACCCACCACCTACACACAAGCATTCCCCCCCACACACACATCCAGCCTCTGACTAAACACTTCTCATCACACTGCTGGCATTTCTCAAACTACCGTCCTCCCCTGAAAACAAATAAACTGATTTCTTTTAAGACCTCTTGGGGGCCCTTTTATCTTATTGACTTCAGAAAAGCGGTGTTATATAAAATGTAGATAGAGGGATTTCCCATCTAAGCTGTGATTTTGAAATGTGTCTTAATCAGGCTAAACTTCACTTTTCTGCGGATTCCAAAGATTTTACTTTGTAATAGTTTTGTACGCAGAATACTGTCTATTCTTTTAATGAAAATGCTACCCACTAATGTGGCATTTTTGCGCAATTTGGGAAAAGTTCCCCTTTCCTCTTCCATTTGTCAGAAATTTATCTTAATATACTGATTTTGTTAGAAAAGGACATTTGCTGGCCATCGGCTAGACATTTTTCTTAATAAAAATGCAAATCTATGATATCTTGTGGGATGGTGCCCCGTTCGATATGACACTCTTGTGCACTTCACAATTGGCACAGCCGTATTCCCAGCCTCATCCACAACCATCAATATGTGTATGGACACAGAAGAAATACGATCTTTTCAAATGTATTTTTACATTAGAGAACCCCCTTTTTTGGCTAATATATTTTACTTGATACCAATTTAGTAGCTATGGAAGTGGCATTGAAACCTCAATAGAGATGTAAAAATGGGCTTGGGAGTTAAGACGGTGGAGGGTAGGGAGACCCTAGGCTAGGTTTCAAAACTCATCCCTTGAACACAGCTAGATAAACATCAAATCATTTTGAACATGAAAGAAATCGATCTGAGGACTGAAAGAGCAAAAATGCAGAATAAGTGGGATGCCAGGGTGTCTCAGTCAGTTGAGCATTCAACTCTTGATTTTGGTTCAGGTTATAATCCCAGGGTCGTGCGGTTGAGTCCCCCATTGGGGTCTGCACTGAACGTGAAGCCTGTTTAAGATTCTTTTTCTTGGAGCACGTGGGTGGCTCAGTCAGTTAAGCATCCGACTGTTGATTTTGGCTCAGGTCATGATTCCACAGTTTGTGAGACCGAGCCTTGCATTGGACTCTGTGTAGACAGTATGGAGCCTCTCTTTCTCTCTGCTCCTCCCCCAGTTGCACTCTTTCTCTCTCTAAATAAATAAATAAACACTAAAATTTTTTTTAAATGTTGTCGCTCTCCCTCTACCCCTCTCCCCAGCTCGTGCTCTGTCTCTTTCTAAAATAATAATAATAATAATAATAATAATAATAATAATAATAATTGCACAACTAAAGGTAAAAAAACTGCCTCACCGTGGAAGGTAGAAGCTGCAGAGAGTTGATTTTGGAGAGAGAAGAGCTGCAGGTGCTGTGACGGGGAGGGAGCCCTGATCATGGAGAGAGAAGCAAGAGGAAAAGAGAGAAAGAATGAAAGTGCGAGTGGGGAATTGCACAAGAAAAACTCTTCTCCAAAACCATTGACTGGGAAAATGAGATGGACTGAATACTGCAAATTTTTATAAATAGTGGTGCACAAAGTCTGAAGTTTTGGAGGTCAGCACCATCGCCAGAATTGTGTCTGGCACTCTTAGTGAGGCTCTGATGGGGAAGCAGGGTGGAGACCTAGAAGTGGGCAGCATGGCCTGAGGATCCCCTGGGAGAAGCAGCTCCCCCACTAGGAGTGCATTTGGGAGAGGGAGCAGAGCCTCTCTGAGGGGAAAAGACCCAGCCAGCACCATTGAGCTGGCCTGTTCACTAACATAGTGGCTGAAGGCAGTGACCCTTGGTGCTGGCTTTCTGACATACTTTACCGTGAACTCCAAATCTCTGTGCAGTCACTCAGCTGACTTTTGGGACAAACTGGCACCAGCCACAGTGCAGTGAGATTCTCTCTCAGAGGATCAGTGCAGCTCTGTGCATTGTGCAGATCTCTAAAGTTTGGAATTTTGAAACCCAGCCACACACCTGAGATAAAGCACAGGAGTGTCGTGCAGCCTAGCAGTTGGACAACTCAGATGCAGGCAGGTGAAGGTGGGGATCTGGCCAAAGGTGGGGACACAAGGAGGTGATCGTTTGCACTTCTGTGAGGAATTCCTGTGAGGACACAAGCTCCTCATTTCAGGGATGAGAGAGCAGGTGACACCATTTTCACCCGCCCATCAGCACCGATGAACTTCAGTGAACAAAACAGTGCCACCGAGAGGATGGTGGAGCTACCTACACCAAGCCTGTGCCCTGCAGGTGCATCTCCACTATGGCAAGTCCACTTGAGAATCAGTGCAGCAGGCTCCAACCCCAGAAGACCAGCACAAATCCCTCATATGCCCCAAGTCTACCAGTCATAGAGTGCTATAAAGCTTTAGCTCTAGGGGAAATAGGATCTAGCTTCCTTTTTTACTCACACTTGTGATACAGAAAAGGCCATTTTATTATTTTATTTTATTTTATTTCTTTATTTATTACATATGTATTTTTTTGTTTTTTAAAGTTCTTATTTATTTATTTTGAGAGAGAGAGAGTGAGCAGGGGAGGGGCAGAGAGAGAGAGAGAGAGGTAGAAAAACAGAATCCTAAGCAGACTCTGCACCATCAGCACAGATACCAACGTAGGGCTCAAACTCATAAACTGTGAGATCATGACCTGAGCCAAAACCAAGAGTCAGGCATTGAATCAACTGAACCGCTCAGGCACTCCATATATATATACAGATATAGCTTCTCTTAGCAAGCAGACTTTGTGTTCCCCCCACCTTGGGATACAGAAAAATCAATTTTATTATATCTATATATCTATCTATTTTGGTAAGATGAGTGAATTCATCCCAAAAGAAAGAACAAGAAGTAACAGGCAGGGATTTTATCAATATAAATATAAGTAAGATGTCTGAATTAGAATGTAAACCACCAATTATAAGGATACTAGCTGGGCTTCAAAAAAGCATAGAAGACATTAGAGAATCCCTTACTGCAAAGATAAAAGAACTAAAAGCTAGTCAGGCCAAAATTAAAAATGCTCTAACCAACATACAAACATGAATAAATGCCATGATGATGAGGATGGATGAAGCAGAGGAACAAATCAGTGATACTGATGATAAACTTATGTAAAAGAATGAAGCTGAAAAAAAGAGTGAAAGAAAGGTCAATTTATTCAAAGATCACGAATATAGAGTTAGGGAACTCAGCAACAAAGCATAAGAACATTAGTATCATAGGAGTTCCAGAAGATGAAGAGAAAGAAAAAGAGGCATAAGGTTTGTTTGAGCAAATTATAGATGGAGATTTGCCTAAACTGGGGAAGGAAACAGACTTCGAAATCCAAGAAGCACAGAGAACTCCCATTAAATTAAACAAAAGCCAACCATAACCAAGACATATCACAGTCAAATTAACAAAATACACAGACAAGATAAGAATCCTGAAAGCAGCAAGGGAAAAAAATTCCTTAACTTACAAGGAAAGACAGATCATTTCATTCTAGCAGATTTGTCTATAGAAACTTGGCAGGCCAGAAGGGAATGGCACGATAAATTCACCATGCTGAATGGGAAAAATAGGCAGAAAGAATAGTTTACCCAGCAAGGCTGTCATTCAGAATAGAAGAGATAAAGAGTTTCCCTGACAAAAACTAACGGAGTTCATGACCACTAAACCAGCCCCACAAGAGATATTACAGGGGTCTCTTTGAGAGGGGAAAAAAAAGGAACAAAAGCAACAAAGACTAGACATCACCCAGAAACACCAGCTTTACAGGCAACACAAAGGCACTAAATTCATAATGTCAATAATCATGCTGAATGCAAATGGGCTAAATGCTCCAATCAAAAGGCAGAAGGTATCAGAATGGAATAAAAAAATTACCTATATATATGCTGCCTACAGGAGACTAATTTTAGACCTAAAGACACCTGCAAATTGAAAGTGAAGGGATGGAGAACCATCTATCATGCTAATGGACATCAAAAGAAAGCTAGAGTAGCCATACTTATATCAGACAAAGTATATTTTAAACCAATGACTGTAATAAGAGCTGAAGAAAGGCATTAATAATAATTAGAGGGTCTATCCATCAAGATTCAATAATTTATACCCTCAACTTGGAACACCCAAATATATAAATCAATAACAAACATAAAGAAACTCACTGAAAATAATACAATAATAGTAGGGGATTTTAACACCCCTACTTACAGCAATGGACAGATCATCTAAGCAGATGATCAACATGGAAATAATGACTGTGAATGACACACTGGACAGGATGGACTTAACAGATATATTCAGAACATTTCATCCTAAAGCAGAAGAATACACATTCTTTTCTGTCTTCCTTCCTCTCTTTCTTTCTTTCTTTCTTTCTTTCTTTCTTTCTTTCTTTCTTTCTTCCTTTCTTTCTTTCTTTTTCTTCCTTCCTTCCTTCCTTCCTTCCTTCCTTCCTTCCTTCCTTTCTTTCTTTCTTTCATAGGCCTAATGCCCTGTGCAGAGCCCAACACAGGGTTTGAATCCATGACCCCAAGATCAAGACCTGAGCTGAGATAAAGAGTCAGATGCTCAATCGACTGAGCCACCCAGGTGCCCCCCACATTCTTTTTGAGAGCCCATGGAACATTCTCCAGAATAGATCACATACTGGGTCACAAATCAGCCCTCAATAAGTACAAAAAGATTGAGATCATAGCATGCATATTTTCAGACCATAATGCTATGAAACTTGAAGTCAACCACAAGAAAAAATTTGGAAAGACCACAAATACATGGAGGTTAAGAACATCCTATGAAAGAATGAATGACTTAACTTGGACATTAAAGAAGAAATAAAGAATACATGGAGGCAAATGAAAATGAAAACACGACAGTCCAAAACCTTGGGATTCAGCAAAGGCGGTCCTAGGAGGGATGTGTATTACAGTACAGGCCTCCTTAGGAGACAAGAAAAGTCTCAAATACACAACCTATCCTTACACCTAAAATAGCTAGAAAAAGGAACAGCAAATAAAGACTAAAAGCAACAGAAGAAGGAAAATAATAAAGATTAGAGGAGAAATAAATGATATGGAAACAACAACAAAAACAATAGAACAGATCAACGAAACTAAGCGTTGATTCTTTGAAAGAATTAATAAACTGATAAGTCCCTAGCCAGACTTATCAAAAAGAAAGAAGACAGGATCCAAATATATAAAATCACAAATGAAAGAGGAGAGATCACAACCAACACCACAGAAATATAAACAATTATGAGAAAATATTATGAAAATTATATGCCAACAAAATGGGCAACTGGAATAAATGGACAAATTCCTAGAAACCTACAAACTAGCAAAGCTGAAACAGGAAGAAATGGAAAATTTAAACAGACTCGTAACCAGGGCACCCGAGTGACTTAGTCGGTTAAGCCTCTGACTCTTGGTTTTGCTCAGGTCATGATCTCATGGTTCGTGAGTTTGAGCCCCACATTGGGTTCTGCACTGTCAGTGCGGAGCTTGCTTGGGATTCTCTCTCTCTGTCTCTCTCTGGCCCTTCCTTGCATATACTCTCTCTCTTTCAAAATAAATAAATAAAAACTTAAAAAAAAAACCAACAGGCCCCATTTAAAAAGACCCATAACCAGCAAAGAAATTGAATCAATAATAAAAAATCTCCCAAGAGGGGCAGCTGAGTGGTTCAGTCAGTTGAGCATCTGACTCTTGGTTTTGACTCAGGTTTGAGTGCTGAGTCAGGCTCCAAGCTGGGTGTGAAGCCCGCTTAAGATTCTCTCTCCATCCCTCTATTGCTCATGCTCATGCTCTCTCACTCCCTCTCTCTCTCAAGAAAAAAAAAAAAGCTTCCAACAAACAAAAGTCCAGGGCCAGCTGACTTCCCAGGGGAATTCTACCAGAAATTTAAAGAAGAGTTAATACCTATTATTCTCAAACTGTTCCAAAAAATAGAAATGGAAAGAAAACTTCCAAACTCATTCTACAAGGCCAGCATTACCTTGATTCCAAAACCAGACAGAGATTTCACTAGAAGGAAAACTACAGGCTAACATCCCTGATGAAACTGGATGCAAAAATTCTCAACAAGATACTAGCAAAACTAATTCGACAGTACATTAAAAGAGTCATTCACCATGATCAAGTGAGATTTATTCGTGAGCTGCAGAGCTGGTTCAATATTTGTAAATCAATCAATGTGATACACCACATTAATATAAGAAAGGTTAAGAACTATATGATCCTCTCAATAGATGTAGAAAAAGCATTTGACAAAATATAGCATACATTTTTTTAAAATCTTTTTTTGATGTTTATTTATTTTGAGAGGGAGGGGGAGAGAGCAAATGGAGGAAGGGCAGAGAGAGAGAGGTGGGGAGAGAGAATCCCAAGCAGCTCTGTGTTGTCAGCACAGACCCCAACACAGGGCTCGGTCTCACACACTGTGAGATCATGACCTAAGCCAATATCTGAGTTGGACACTTAACCTACTGAGCCACCCAGATGCCCATTTTTTATCTTTTTAAAAAAGAAATTTATTTATTTTGAGAGATAGAGAATATGAGTGAGGTAGGGGCAGAGAGAGGGAGAGGGAGAATCCCAGGCAGGCTCCACACTGTCAGCCCAGAGCCATCCTTCTTGACAAGGAAGAAGTCAGACTTTCACTATTTACAGATGACATGATACTCTATGTAGAAAACCCAAAAGGCTCCACCAAAACATTGCCAGAACTAATACATGAATTCAGTAAAGTTGCAGGATATGAAATCAATGTACAGAAATCTGTTGCACTTCTATACACCAATAATGAAGGAGCAGAAAGAGAAATCAAGGAATTGATCCCATTTACGATTGCACCAAAAACCATAAGATACTTAGGAATAAACCTAACCAAAGAGGTAAAAGATGTACACTCGGGAAACTCTAGAACACTTATAAAAGAAATTGAAGGAGACACAAAGAAATGGAAAGACATTCCATGCTTAAGGACTGGAAGAACAAACATTGTTAAAATGTCTGTCCTACCCAAAGTGATCTACACTTTTGATTCAATCGCCATCAAAATAACATCAGAATTTTTCACATAACTAGAGTAAACAATCCTAAAATTTGTATGGAACCACAAAGGATCCTGAATAGTCAAAGCAATCTTGAAAACGAAAAGAAAAGTTGGAGGCATCATGATTCCAGACTTCAAGCTATGTTACAAAGCTGTAGTGATGAAGACAGTATGGTACTGGGCCAAAAAAAGACACATAGATAAATGGAACAAAATAGAAAACCCAGGAATGGACCCACAACGATATGGTCAACTACTCTTTGACAAAGCAGGAAAGAATACCCAATGGAAAAAAGGCTCTTCAACAAATGGTGTTGGAGAAACTGGACAGTAACATGCAAAAGAATGAAACTGGAGCACTCTCTTACACCATACACAAATATAATTTCAAAACGGATGAAAGATCTAAATCTGAAACAGGAAACCATCAAAATCCTAGAGGAGAACACAGGCAGTAACCTTTTTGACATTGACTGTGGCAACTTCCGACTAGATATGTTTCCTGAGGCAAGAGAAACAAAAGCAAAAATAAACTACTGGGGCCTCATCAAGATAAAAAGCTTCTGCACAGCAAAGGAAACAATCAACAAAACTAAAATGCAACTTTCACAATGGGAGAAGATATTTGCAAAAGACATATCTGATAAAGGGTTAGTATAAAATGTGTAAAGAACTTATCAAACTCAACACCCAGAAAACGAAATAATCCAAGACAGAAGACATGAATAGAAATTTTTCCAAAGAATACATCCAGATGGTTAACAGACACATGAAAAGATGCTCAACATCACTCATGATCAGAGAAATACAAATCAAAGCTACAATGAGATATCACCTTACACCTGCCAGAATGGCTAAAGTTAACAACACAGGAAACAATAGCCAAAGTATGGAAAGAGTCCAAGTGTCCATTGACTGATTAATGGATAAAGAAGATGTGAGATACACACACACACACACACACACACACAGACACACACGCACAATGGAATAGTACTCAGCCACCAAAAGGAATGAAATCTTGCCAATTGCAATGACATGGATGGAGCTAGAGTATATTATGCTAAGCAAAATAAATCAGTCAGAGAAGACAAATACCATGCAATTTCACTCATATGTGGAATTTAAGACACAAACAGATGAACATATGGGAAGGGGGGAAAAAGAGAGAGAGGGAATCAAACAGAAGAGACTCTTTACGATAGAGAACAAACTGAGGGTTGATGGAGGGGAAGGTGGGAAGGTGGGATAAATGGGTGATGGGTATTAAAGAGGGTACTTGTCATTTTGAGGACTAAGAGTTATATGTAAGTGTCGAGTCACTAAATTCTACTCCTGAAAGCAATATTATGCTTATACGTTAACTAACTAGACTTTAAAAGGAATTTTGAAAAAAAAATGTAAACATGGAGGGAAATTAAGATGGACACACTCATGCTTCAGCAAGGCTTGACTCATGATCAAAATGTTCTCCAGTTCCGAAGCTTCCCCTTTCCCGTCACTTGTTTTTCTGTAGAATCCTTTGCTGGCGCCAGTGCTTGACATTCCTACTGAGACTGCCCAGATCCTGTATTTTCCTATAAAACCCCTCAGCCTCTTACCCAGGCTGGGCTTTCACTCTTGGAGGCATTGGCCTGCTGCAGCCTCCTTTGTATGGCAAAGTAATAGACTCCCATCTTTGTGTTACATTTTTCAGCTCTGGATCACAGAGGTTGGTTTTGGACAATAGTATGCACTCTATTTTGGGAGTAATGTCATTTTGTTTACTGGTACAAGTATTGTTTAGGACTAGTTCAAGAATTTCCAACTCAGTTGAACTGAATGGTAGTGACTGCACTCATCTAATTAATTCTCAGTTACCTCTGCTGTGATATATGTTTAGTTTTTGGGATAAGGCACAAGCAAGGTGGTTTACTTCAGTTATCAGATGATAAGAATTTACCCAGAATTGCAGAGGCCAGGCTGTTCCCTAGCCTAGTGAGTTACGTTACCTCTTAAGGTAACAACGGATTTTATTTTCTTTTCCTTAGAAGGGCATTTTATTTTATTTTATTTACTTTATTTTTTTAAAGAGATTTTTTTTTAAAAAAAGTTTATTTGTTTATTTTGAGAGAGAGAGAGTGAACAGGGGAAGGGCAGACAGAGATGGAGAGAGAATCCCAAGCAAGGCTCCAAGCTGACAGCACAGAGCCCTATGCGGGGCTCGAGTTCACAAACTGTGAGATCATGACGTGGGCTGAAATCAAGAGTTGAACGCTCAAGCAACTGAGCCACCCAGGCACCCCTATGTTATTTTTAATAGGCTTCATGCCCAGCATGGAGCCCAACATGGGACTTGAACTCAAGACCATGAGATTAAAGTGTGAGCTGAGATCAAGAGTTGGACATTTAACCAACTGAGCCACTCAGGGCGCCCTGTCAGAAGGGCATTTTAAAATACCAAAGTCCATAGTCTGCTTTAAGTGGCCTTGGAGTAAAAATTCAAATAAGGGAGCATTTATGGACACCCAAGTGGAAAGGATCTATAATAGCCAATTAATCAATCCCCACCCATACCGTGAAACCATATTTCCATAGCTTCCACTCGAGTTCAAGTGTATATTATCAGAAGAACTGCAAAAGATTCTAAGATGCTCTACCAATGTCTAGATGCCCCTGTTCCAAGCTATTTCACATACCACAGAATGATTACTCTCTGTAATCACTCTTCTATCATGTTCCTTCTTTCCTTGAATCTTTATCAAATCTTACCAGGTACTTTGAAAGTCAGGGGCATCCAACAACTTGCCTTTCTCCATAATTAACAAAAATTAATAAACAGACAAATAAATCCCTGCTAAGACCCTTGAAACACTAAACAAACTGACTGGTTCACATATGATTTGCTCATTATCTCCTTTCTTTACCCTCATGTCTAATCATTCTCTAAAAATAAAAAAAAAAATGTAGAATTATCTAACTCTAGATGTGGCATTCTATGAAGTTAGTTACTCAGATTATGCCACAACAATTACAGTTGTTTATAGGAGGCTTAATACATGTGTGTATGTGTGTGTTAGATATTGACATTTGACCTTGTGGTCAGGAACCATGTGTTCTATACCCCACTCTGCTCCCTGACACACACAGACACATACACACGCCTTTAAAACAGTGCTGTATGGGATGGGTTCCTAATCAATGCTGGTGACCTCTTGACGAACTTAATTTTTTATACTTCTGAGCTTTCGAATCTTTTGCTCAAATAAAATCTCACACAATATAGGTTTTAGTTGAATTTGGAAGTCCTGCAGCTCTGCCCCCTTCACTAACCTTCTGATGTTTATTTTCATCACTGTAGTGGCCCGTGAATTTGAAAATTACTAAATCTAAAAGAAAAAGAAGAAAATGGACTATTTAGCATTAATAAACTAATAACCAGACTATGATCAAAACTTAACATCCTGTAGCTGTCAACCTTGTGCATTCTCTCAAGTCGTTGGTGTTTCCGAATTGATCCGATGTGTAACAGGAATTTGAGAACTGGCCTGTTAATAACAAGGTGGGTGAGGTTGCCTAAGGTCCTTGGTCTAAACGTGGCATTTTCTTCCTTCTCTATTCTTCCTTTACTTTTCCCCAGATGGACTTGGGCATTCCAGCAATGACCAAGTGCTGCAACCAGCTGGATGTCTGTTATGACACTTGTGGTGCCAACAAGTATCGCTGCGATGCAAAATTCCGATGGTGTCTCCACTCTATCTGCTCTGACCTGAAGCGGAGTCTGGGCTTTGTCTCTAATGTGGAAGGTAAGTATCTTAGGGGAATCTACTGGTGAGCAGGGAGTTTCGTTCCTGTTTTCATACAGAAATATATCCAAAGCCCCTTTATTAGAGCTCACTGAACTTTCTTTATAGAACACTGTGACGAATGTAAGAAGGGCAAAGGAAGACTCTGGGCATTCCTTCACTAAAGTTCTTGCTGTCCTGCCCAGGAGCTGCTGGCACCACTCCTGATGGACAGTGCCACGCCAAAGCCTTTCCAGAGATATAAAAATCTATCCTTTAAGACTGAAGAAAGAGTTGCCCAGCTGGCTTTGATTACTCAATCCACTATTAAATAATTTTCCATATCAGGAATTTTTCTGTATAGGACCACTTGGTTTGGTTTAAGCCCTTTTTTTCCTTATTTTGTTTTCAGTTGGGGAAAGAATTTTTTTTAACCTGTCTTTTTTTGTTTAAAGCTCTCTATATTCTTGAGGATAATTATTTTTAAACAACTGCTTAGCTACCCAGTTTCTAGTGCTGATTGTGTAATTTCCTTTTCCTAATTCACCTTAGGAAAAGCTTTAATCTTTTAGTTTCTGAAGCCAGAACATTACATTCAGGTATTCGCATTATATATTTTTAGATGGCAAAGTTTGATTTAAGCTTATAAGGAGTTGGCCTCATGCCACTGAGAAAGTCAGTGGTAGAAAGAATCTTGGATCATTTTCATAGATAGATGTCTAGAGTGTAGTCCTAAAGTAAATGTGTGAAGGCTTCAGAATATGAATAATTAACTGGGCCCTGTAAAAGGGAGTATCACTCTATCTGTACCTACAAAAGGTGAATAAGTGCCTGCTGCTAATCTAGGGTCAGGTCAAGCTGCTTCCTCTAAGCAATGTCCTATTGATTTTTTCTCCTAAATATCTCTTTGATATAACACTTGCCTGGTTACCGCAAGTTAATTGAATCTCTGAGTCTCATCCAGTGTATTTTACCCATAGGGACAAGATATATTTTTGTACCATATGAATCCAGTCATTTCTACCGTCTCTGTAAGCCCTTCAGTTGGTTCCTCTTCCTTAGGAATAAATTCAAACTCATTAGCATGATGTACATAGCTTCCTCTGATCCAGCCCGACCCTACCTCTCCAGTATTACCTTGCTTATTTCTGATTTCTCTTCTGACTTCTGCCATTCCAAACTACTTGGGTTGGTGGAACATATTTTTCTGCCTCTGCAGTTCCCCCTGCTTGGAACACTCTGATCTTTTTTGTTCTTGTTGAAATAACTTTATTGATATATAATTCACATACTATACAATTCAACCATTTAAATGCTTTTAAAACATGTTCACAAAGCTATGCAATCAGCTTGATAATTTTGGAACATTTTCACCACACCAAAAGGAATCCCCATAGCCATGAGCAATCCCACTCCATCTTTCCCCTTCCTGGCCCTTGGCAACCATGAATCTGCTTTCTACCTCTATTGATTTGCCTATTCTGGACATTTTGTATAGATGGAATCATAAACTATGTGGTCTTCTGTGACTCACATCCTCAACTTAGCAAGGTTTATCTATGTTATAGCATGTATCAATATTTCATTCCTTTTTATTGCTAAATTATAGTCCATTCATTATATGGACATAATGTATTTTCTTTATCCATTCATCAAATGAAGGATGTTTGGGTTATTTCTACCTTTGGCTCTTATGAGTAATTCTGGTATGAACATTGATATATAGGTTTTTCTGGAGACATATCTTTTCATTTCTCTTGAGTATATATCTAGGAGGAGAAATCTGGGTTATTTGGTAATTTCATGGCAAACTGTTTTCCAAAATAGCTGCACCATTTCACATTCCCACCAGCAATGTATTAAGGTTCCAGTTTCTCTGCATCCTTATCGACCCTTGTTATTATGTCTTTTTTATTATAGATCTTAGAGAGTGTGAAATGATATCACATCATGCTTTTGATTTGCATTTCTCTGATTGCTAATGATGTTGAGTATATTTTTATGTGCTGGTTGGCCATTGAATATCTGCTTGCAAGAAATGTCTAATCCGGTCCTTTGCCTCTTTTTAAATTGGGTTACTCGTCTTTTTATTATTGAGTTGTAAGTATTCTTTATATATTCTGGACACAAGTCCCTTATCAGATATATGCTTCACTAATATTTTCTCTCATTTTGTGGGTTTTTTTCCCCACTTTCTTATGAAATTATTTGCAAAGCAGAAGTTTTACATTTCAATAAAGTCTAGTTTATCTATTTTTTTCCTTTTGTTGCTTGTACTTTTGGTGTCATATGTAAGAAGGTTTTTCTTTACCCAAGGTTACAAAGATTTGCTCCTATGTTTTCTTCTAAGAGCTTTGTTTTAGCTTATACATTTAGGTCTGTGATCCACTTTAGTTAATTTTTGTGTATGATGTAAGAAAGAGGTCCAACTTCATTCTTTTGTATGTGGATATACAAATGTTCCTGCATATTGTTGAAAGACATCTTTCTTACATTCAATTGTTTTTGCATCCTTCTCAAAAGTCAGTTGAACATAAATGCAGTCTTTATTTCTAGGTTTTCAATTCTATTCCATTGATCTATGCCAGTGCCACACTGTCTTTATTATTATGGGGTTTTTTTGGTAATAAATTTTGAAATCACGAAGTAATCTTCAACTTTGTTCTTCTTTCTCAAGATTGTTTTCATATTCTAGATCCCTTGAATTCCCTTATGAATTTCAGGTTCAGCTTGTCAATTTCTGCAAGAAATGGCAGTTGGAAATTTGATACGGCTTTTGTTAAATCTGGAGATCAATTTGAGGCATACTACCATCTAACAAAATTATATTTCCTGATCAGTGAGCATGAATGTCTTTCTATTTATTTGGATCTTCTTTAATTTCTTTCAGAAATGTCTTATAGTTTTCAGGGCACAAGTCTTACACTTCTTTTGTTTAATTTATTCATAAGTACTTTATTCGTTTTGTTATTATAAATAAAATTATTTTAATTTTATTTTCAGTTTATTTATTGATAATGTACAGAAATACAACTGATTTTGTATATCGATCTATTATCCTGCAACCTTGCTGAATTCACTTGTTAATTTTAATAGATTTTAGTGGATTCCTTAGGCTTTTCTATACACAAGATAATGCCATCTACATATCATCTTCCTTTCCAATTTGGATGCCTTTTATATATTCTTCTTGCTAATTGTCCTGTCTAGAACTTTCAGTATAATATTTAATAGAAGTGGTGAGAACAATGTCGAGAGCAAATAAATAAATTGTACTAAACAACTAATGGGTCAAAGAAGAAATTTAAAGAGAAATAAAGAAATATTGAGACAAATGAAACTGGAAATACAACATACCTAAACTCATGAAATGCAGCAAAAGCTGTCCTAAGATGGAAATTCAGAATATTAAATGCCTACATCAAGAAAAAAAGAAAGATCTTGAATACACAACCTAACTTTAAACCTCAAGGAACTAGAAAAAGCAATGGGGCCCAAAGTTAGTAGAAGAGAATAACAAAGATCAGAGCAGAAATAAATGAAATTAAGAATAAAATAAGAATAGAAAAGATAAATGAAACTATGAGCTGTTTTTTTTTAAAGACGAACTCACTAAAAGCAAGAGAGGACTCAAATAAAATCAGAAATAGAAGAGTAGACATTACAACTAATACCACAGAAATACAAAGGATCACAAAAGACTATTATGAATAATTATATGCCAATAAATTGGACAACTAAGGAGAAATGGGTAAATTCCTAGAAACAGGTCACCTACCAAGACTGAATAATGAAAATAGAATCTGAACAGACTGATTATTAGTAAGGTGATTGAATCAGCAATGAAAAATCTCCCAACAAATGAAAGTCCAGAACAAGATAGACTTTTATTTTTCAACATTATTTTTTGAGAGAGAGTGCAAGTGAGGGAGAAGGCAGGGGGGAGGAGGAGAGAGAGAGAGAAAGAGAGAGAGAGAGAAAGAATTCCAAGCAGGCTCCAAGTTCAGCACAGAGCCCGATGCAGAGCTTGATCTCACAACTATGTGGTCATGACCTGAACCAAAATCAAGAGTGGGATGCTTAACTGACTGAGCCACCCAGGCTACCCAAGATGGACTTTCAAAGTGGCTTCACCATTTAGAGAAGAATTAATCATCCATTAAAATAGTTTCAACATTTCAAGAAGAATTAATCACCCATTTAAATGGCTTTAACGTTTAAGGAAGAATTAATACCAATCCCCAAACTCTTCCAAAAAATTGAAGAGGAGGGAACACTCCCAAACTTACTTTATAAGGCCAGCATTACTCTGATACCAAAACTAGACAAGGATACCACCAGAAAAAAAAAATTACGGGTAAATTCCTGATGAACATACGTGCAAAAATCCTCAATAGAATATTAGCAAACCTAATTCAATAATATTAGAAGGATCATACATCATGATTAAGTGGGATTGATCATGGATGTATGTAAGAATGGTTCAACATTAGCAAATCAGACAACGTGACACAGCACATTAATGAAATGAAGGGTAAATATTATATCATCTTCTCAATAGATGCAGAAAAAGCATTTAACAAAATTCAACATTCATTTGTGAAAAATCTCTCAGCACAGTAGGTGTAAAGGGAACATTCCTCAATATAATAGAGGCCATACATGACGAGCCCACAGCTAATATCATATTCAGTGGAGAAAAGCTGAAGCTTTTTCTTTAAGATCAGAAAGAAGACAAGGATGCCCACTTTCACCTAACATAGTATTTGAAGTTCTAGCCAGAGCAATTAGGCAAAAAGAAGAAATAAAAGACATCCAAATTGGAATCAAAGATGTAAAACTCTCACTATTTGCAGATAACATTATATCATATATGGAAAATCCTAAAGTCTCCAAAAAAAAAAAAAACCTATTAGAACTAATAAATTCAGTAAAGTCACAGGATACAAAGTATATATATACAAAAATAAGTTTCATCTCTATACACTAATAGTGAATTATCAGAAAGAAAAACTAAGAAAAATTATCATTTACAGTTCATCAGAAAGAATAAAATACCCAGGAATTAATTTGACCAAGGAGACGAAAGACCTGTGCATTGAAAATGGCCATACTACCCAAAACAATCTACAGATTCAATGCAATTCTTATCAGAATTCTAATGGAAGGTGTTCTGAGATGCTTTTCCTAATAACCTTTATCCCCAAAGAGACAGACTTTTTTTGGGGGGGTTCCCATACTACCACGATATTACTTACATCATAGTGTAGTGTAACCATTAGTTTACCTGTCCATCCTGTCCACCTCTTTGTCCAAACTGTGAGTACTTGAGTTGGGATCTCTTTGGTCTTTCCATCCCTGATGCCTAACAGAATGGCTGACCAACACGTATGTTTTTTTTAATGAGTGAATTGTTATTCATCCCACACTTGAACAGAGAAAGCTATAGGAAACATAGTACAGTTATCTGAGGGAGTTTTCTGCAAAAATGGTAGGTTTTCCAGGGAATGGGCATACTGATATGGGAGATTCCGATTGCTAACCGTGATTTTGACCTAGAGGCCCATAAAAGAAGGGCACCTCAAAGTATATTCTGCTTAATTAGATTGAATGGAAGCTTATGAAATTTCTCTTAAATGTATATTCTTTCTTTTTAATGATATATTTGGATTACTGCTTTTATTTTCCTCTGGGTATCATGTCATCCTTAGAATTACATTGGTTTTTAAAATTACTCAAACTACTCGGGGTAGTATTGTATATTAACCTTTTATTTCTCTTCATTTTTTCTTTTTTTTTCCCTCTTCATCTTTTTCAAGTAGCCTGTGATTCCCTGGCTGATACTGTGTTCAATACTGTATGGACCTTGGGCTGCCGACCTTTTATGAATAGTCAAAGGGCAGCCTGCATCTGTGCAGAAGAGGAGAAAGAAGAGTTATGAGAAAGAGGCGATCCCTTCCTGGTTTTGAGTGACGCCACAGTTGTCAGTCTCAGAGACAGTAGTGTGGCAGAGGTGTCTCATCCTTGCTTCCAAAAGTTTGGATAACACAAAGCAAGAGAAAGGAAACATTGTTCTACAGCTGAAATGTGAGTCCCATCCTTCGGGAGAACTGGAAAAAAGACATGGAGTGATCTGAAGACTACTCTTCACTTTACCAATGGTCTCCCCAACCAAGACACATTGCCCGGCAATTCAGTTCCTAGTTTAAAGACTAAAATAAAGACTAAAATATTGGGATTCTCAGACTTGGTAATTATATTCATAAGTGAAAGTTTGCAGCGTCTGACCATTTGGGAGGCAAGGACTTTCCTCTGATTCATGTTTCAGTTGCCAGTAAGCATCTCACATTTAATAAAGTGCTCTTTTTAGAAAATGTGAAAGGAGATGAACGAATGCCATTATCACCAATGTGCTTCCATTTCACTTAGAAGAGAACAGAACCCAACCTGGTAAGTTCCACCAATGATAATAATCATTCCCACTGGTGCTGGAGAGATAAGAACAGGTGGGCAAGGTCAGAGACTTACTTGGTGAAGACCAATGGAGGTGGAGGTCGGATGGAGTTGGCTCTCTGAGGTTCCATTTTTTCCTTCAGTGAATTATTCCTGTTGATATTCCCAGTTACTCAGTGGCGTTAGTGTCATGTTAAGATCTGAGAAGCACTTGGTAAAAACTGCCACTGAAGATAGCTGGGAGAAGTCCCTGAAATCTGAGGGGACACAAATGGTCAGTCACTAAACTCTGGTTCTCAATACTAACTGCGGATTAGAAATCACCAAAGGAACATTAAAAAGCAAAAACTCTCCAGGGGTAGTGTCTACCTATGTTTTATGAATGCTCCCCACCTGATCCTGATGCAGTTGCAGGGTGGGTAGGGGCTGAGGTCCACTAAGGTTAGGGGTCAGCAAATGAAGTTCATGGGCCAAATCAGGTCTAACACCGCTTCTGTGTAGTAGGTTTATTGGAACACAACCACATTCTCATTTGTTTATGGTCACTCCTGTGCTACAACCTCAGAGTTGAATAGTTGTGACAGACTATAAAGCCAGAAAGCCTAAAATGTTTACCATGTGGCTCTTGACACAGAAAGCTTGCCAATTCCTGATCTAGGTCATTCTGTCCTTTTGCTTCCTTTTGTTAATTTTACTGGTTCCATTAAGAGTTGTTGATTATAGCCATTTCAAAACAGAAAAATAAGAAAAAGTGTTTCCTGATCTTATGTAAAGCCATAAAAATAATTGGCATAGTAAGAAATGGGATTTTATTGCATACAAAATTTATCTCTGTGATTTATATTTACTTCAATAAAATTTATTAAGCACCTACCTACAAAATAGAGCATGGTATAATTTTACACCTTTTTTTAATTGCCGTATTAGTCTGAGGGCATAGATGCAAAATAACAGAACATGTGGTACCAAATTTTAATTTCATCTATAGTTCAGTCACTGAACCGCTTAAATGCAGGTCAATAAATTTATTAAGATTTATAATTGAAAATATTTTACTTAAAATAGTATAAAAATATCAAAAGAAAACACTGTGCAAGAGGAAAATCAAATAATATTTTTTAGTACACGCTTATACTGATAAACTTCCGAATCCCCTATAACTATTCTGTGTTTGAGTTGAAATTTCAGGGTATAATTATTATTTACACACTTACAAAGTCGTTGGGTATTTAGGTCATAATTTGAAGCAACTATTTAATTTGTTTTAAGTTTATACTTTGAAATACCATGCCCAACTTTTAATTTTAGTGGTCCTATTGCATCCTACAACAGGTATTTTATCGTAGAAAGATGTGGGGGACGGGGTGAGCTGCCTTCTGTGGGGACGGCGTAGTGTTCAGATCAGTCAGCAGCGAGGTGACCTTTCCTGACCCAGTGGCCAGAGTCAGAAGGAGTCAGTTCTGAGAGTCTGTCTAAACCCACAGGGTAAGGTTTAAAGAAGCGCCATGTTCTAGGGTGTTGACTGGGGCTCCCAGAGGGCAGAGGGAGAAGTTCCAAAGAGGTGGGTGGCCCGAAGCCAGGACTTGGGTGTCGGGTAGTCCTAGTCCTCCCAGTCGATGCCGATCGGGCCGCCTGTCAGCATCTGGCTCTGCGGACCAGCCGTATCCTCTCCCTCTACCGCCTCACGACGCAGTCGCCGGTGGCAGCCCTGAGCGCAGCGAGAGTTCTCGTCCAGCCTTCCACAGACCAGGACCTGGCAGTGCAGAAACACTTCCTGGAAAGACCATAATTATAATTAACAAAAATAATAATAACGGCTGCCACCTGTGGGGCCCTTTCTAGAAGCTAGACACTCTACCAAATGTTTCGTATATATTACCTCATTCCATCTAAAGGACAACCCTTTGAGGTAGATGTTATCAACCCCATTTTACAGATGAGGAAACTGAGACTTAGGTTGGGGAATTGTCCAGATTCACACCATGAGTCAGGTGGCAAACACACTGAGTCATGTGGGTTGTTTAGAGCCCGACATCCATACTTCTGCCTTTGTACGGGGACAGGAGAGACCTTTGAGAAGGCAAGATCTAATAGTGTTAACATCCTGGTTCCTAACATCAAAGTCTGGGGAAAACATTGGCGCCCACACACTTCTGTGTAAAGTAACAAATTCTTTGTCCAAGCTTCTTCCTACAAGGTACTTCCCAAAGCATGCTGCCTGCTTGAGGAGGGAGATGATGATGAGCCGTGGTTCTGGGATAGAATTGTTCACTTGATCACTTACATGCAGTGTAGAAAAGAATATTGGTCTTGTAAACTTTTTGGTTTAAATGTTTCAACAACTCTACTAAAATAAAAGCCAAAAAGCCTCCACCTTAACATACTATCTAGAGCCTCTTATAACTTCTCTGTATGCATGCTTTTCAAAAATGTAGCACATTCAATATGCATGTAAACTGTTATGATAAAAGCTTTTTCATGGCTCCTTTTTCTATATTTCTCATTTTAATAACTGTTTAATATCACGCGAGTTGATATATGGTAGACCTGTGGGGGGGCTTTTTTTCATTTCCCGTGTAACAGTGCTCTGTAAACACATCTAACAAGTCTAGTTTTTTCTTTTTTTGCTTGTTTTTGAGAAACCGTTGGAATTGGAGTTTTTAGAATATGATGATTTTATGGTTATTACTACATATTATCAGATAACTTTCCTGAAATTATACTCATTTATACTGTCACTGTATTCTTCTCCCTATAACTTTGCAAGCATTGTGATAAATTTTTATAAATTTAATATGCATAAAATAGTGCCTTATAGTAGTTTTAATTGGCATCTTAAGTACTATTTTCACTGAACAATTTTCTATTTTTTTTCCGTGAATTTTCTGTCTACATCCTTTGCCAATGACGACTAAGCAGGCTTTTTCAACCATATCTGCCCACAATAATTTAAAATTATGATCATATAGTATTTTCTTTGAACAAGCCCAGTGATTTTGTTGGGACATTAATGAATGTATTAAGCTTTTAGATGGTCAATTCCACAGTATTTTTCTTTACTTAAAAAAATGTTTTTTACATTTATTTTTGAGAGTCAGAGAGAGACAGAGCACGAGCAGGAGAGGGGCAGAGAGAGAGGGAGACAGAGAGTTCGAAGTAGGCTCCGGGGTCTGAGCTGTCAGTATAGAGCCTGATGCGGGGCTCAAACTCACGAATTGTGAGATCATGACCTGAGTCAAAATCAGACGCTCAACCTGAGCCACCCAGGCGCCCCTACAGTATTTTTCATAGAGGCAATGCAGATCCTAACTTTGGGCTCAGAGAGAAGGTCAACGAATTGGGACACCAAGAGGCTCGGATCTGGGGTGGGGGTGGGGATGTAGGTTACAAGGTAAAGGTATTCAGCTCACCTTGTGGTCTTTGCCCACAAACTTGAAGACAGGAACCTGAAAGTGCTTTGCTAAGTGATCCCGTGATGTGTACTGCTTCACTGAGTCATCCGAAACACAGCTGAAAGCAAGACAGGAGAGCACGTAAGACTTGATCGTTTCCACAGAGGTGGAAAAACAAGCCGGTCCAATGTGTTTAGTCCAAAGAGTGGCTGACTGGGCGGAGCGGTCTGGGCTGAATTCAAGCTTGTTGAGAATGAAGGAAAAATGAAATTCTCTCCCTGTAAAGACATCTTCAGGTACAGCCCTGCTCATTAATCATCTCTCATTCTCTGTACCCACAAGGACCTCTTGACATGTCAATGTATTGAAGTTCTAGCAACACCAACCACATTCATTCCAAAAGATATTTTTTGAAATGAAGATCTCTTTGTAAGGCTGTGTTTTCATTTGTAATATATGGTAGGGATTCTGCAGTCACACACTTGGTAATTGGCTTAAAAAGCCTTTTTTAAAAACTAGATTTCATAAATATTTATTGGACACTTAATATACACTAACTCCCAAAGGGGGTTCAAAGACGAGCAAACCCCAACTTGTGTATCAATGAGCTGCATAAAGATCTAAGTTCCAGAGAGAGTAACCGGTTCTACTGAGGAAATTTCACTCACCTCCAATTCTTGTAATTCCTCTTTTCCCAACTTTATTGTAAGTTTTAGTTTCATAGCGGTTTTGGGTTTTAATCGCAGGTCTACTGCTTGAAGTGAAACTCCTAGGCTCACGTCAGGGTTAGCTGGGGGCAAGAGGTGTTATTGATTCTCAATTTTGAGACCAAGCTTTAGTATTTGATGAACATTTTCTCCTTACAGGCCAGGGATTACACTGGTATCATCTTTCCCATTCTGAATTTTAAAGGAACTTTTTTTTTTTCCCTGAGTATATTTTCCCTTTTATGGATACCTAATAGATCTTGTCGGCCGGGCCAGGAAAAAAAGTGGGGATCATAAATAAAAGTCTGTGAAATTGGATACTTGCTCCACGTGCTTCCAGACCACTTTCTAGTTCATTGCTAAGTGCCGTTCCAGTGCAGTTGAAAAATCCAATGAAATTGTTTAAAAATGAGGCATTGTGACTTGTAGCGCCACTAGTACCATATTCCCCTGAGCTGAAGATGATCTAAATATATAATGCGGTCTCTGTTATTTCTTGTATTTATGTATTCATTTTCATTTTCCTGAGGTACAGTTAATTTATACCATCTTTTGATTATGCTCTATAATAAATACCTACTGCATATCTAATCTAATGCAACACACTCTGCTGGGAGCTGCAGAGACTATAAAGATGAATAATATGGTCCACGATGTCAAGGAGTTTACAGTCTGTACCTATGATAAAAAGAGTAACACGATATTAAAATGGCACTTTTCATCTAAGTGCCTCACTATTTTCCATTTGTTTTTTACCTAAAAATACTACTGTTGTTTGTTTTTTTTTTAAAGAGAGAATGAGGCAGAAAGAGTCGTTACAGGGTATTATATTCCAGAAAAGAACCCAGGACAAATTCTGGCTCTTGACTTGGGGTTTGCCATGATTGCACAATACTAGTTCATCAACTCCAAGTTGGTGTGTTGAAAGAAAGTAATAATGGTATAGGATAAGCTAAGATCATAGATTACCCAAATGTCCAATATTTTATTTTAGAATTCAATATGTTTCTTTTCCTGGAGATTAACTTTCTAATTCTACGTTGCATGGGCTTGTATTAAATCACTTCGCATCCTCAGAGCACAGGCCAACTGAAATTGGAGGGAAGTGAATGAGATGTGCTAAATATCAGGGGAAACCGGTCTGATTCGAATTTAAGCTGAGGACGATGAAGAATCTAACGGTTTATAAGTGTCAGCCCACCGCATTATGTTTATTTTAGCGCTCTGGACTGGCCGCAGATTTTTGGTATGTTACATGCTCATGCAGTAATTTGTTTGGCCAGTATTTAATGGCCCTTACTATAGGCTAGGCATTGAGAAGGAAAGAAAATTTCTAGTTCAGGTTAGAAGAAATCAGGGAAGGCTTCATGGAGGAAAGAAATCCTGTTGAATCTTGAAGGGCCAGTAAGACTCAGGCGGCATGAAAAGAGGAAGAAGATTTCAGGCAGAGAAACAGCAGGTGCGGTCAGAAGGGTGTACGAAACAATAGAGTTTGGGAATTGCCCGTAGTTGCCTTTGCCAGGAGTGGAAACAGGAGAAGGCAGAGGTCAGAGGGTGAGGCACAGTGAACCAGGCTCAGAGTTGGATTGTATCCTGAGGAATTATCTCATATACACCATTACAATACTATCCATTTTTGTGCCACAGATGGGACTATTTGCCTGGTTACTAAATAGACCTCTAGGGGCGCCTGGGTGGCTCAGTCGGTTGGGCGGCCGACTTCAGCTCAGGTCATGATCTCACGGTCTGTGAGTTCGAGCCCCGCGTCGGGCTCTGTGCTGACGGCTCAGAGCCTGGAGCCTGCTTCCGATTCTGTGTCTCCTTCTCTCTCTGCCCTTCCCCTGTTCATGCTGTGCCTCTATATCTCTCAAAAATAAACAAACATTAAAAAAAAAATTTTAAATAGACCTCTATAGCTGTGTTTTTGAGTTCTTGCCTCTGGCTTTTAAGCATTTTAATTTCTTCTGTAGCATTTTTCGCCCCACTATTTTGTACATGCTAAGGGCTGGAAAATTAAATAGCACAGCTTCTTAGAACTGTCTAGAATAAAAAGTATATAGTCCTTAACTGAGTATCTGAAAAACAAATACATAAATAAACTTTGCAAGCTTTATTGAGATTGTAGATTACATCTTTTTCCAGTAAGTCGGTGATGATTATATATTTAGTTTTACAAAGTGTAAGTATAGGAGTAGGAGAATACTCTTGGAATGAGAGAAATGTTTCCTATCTTGATTGTAGTGATGGCTTCATGAATGTATACATCAGAACTTACCCAACTGTACACTTTCAATGTGTATTCTAATTGTATGAGAATGGTACTCCAGTAACGCCGTTAAAAAAAAAAAAGGAACAAAAATCTACTCCCCCCCCCCAAAAGAAAATCCATTCCTTAATCTATTTAACATTAGGTATGTAAGTGAAAAAAAGAAATAAAATAATACTTCTAATTTTCACCTTAAAACTTTGTGGAGACAACTTTAAGATGGCAAGAAATCCCAAGAACGACAGATTCCTATGAGACCTATTACTGGCCATCCAAAACAGCTCGGAATGATAAATTTCCCATGTTCTGAACAAAGGAGGCTACAGAAATCTGAGGCCAGAAGACTCCTGCTGGTAAACAGTACAATTTACTAACCGAAGGAAATCAAGAGCCATCAAAGGTTTTCAACCTTTGAAAAAAATTCAACCTTTTTTAAACATTTGTCTTCTTTTTGACTGGATACCAGGGACTCTTGGCGCTGGGATTTGAGAGTTGGGACTTAGGGGGCTGTTGGGAGGCTGTTTCAGTGGTCCAGGTGAAAGATAACAAGGGGCGGAATTAAGACAGTAAGAGTGGAACAGAGAGAACGAGTGCGGGGTACTGCTGCTTTCTACAAAAGGCTCTTGGTTGATCCCGATGTGCTTCAAGGGTTGAAAATGACTGTGCGAGAGACTGGCAACGGCGGGTGGAGGTTGCCTGTGGGGAGCTGTCTGGCAGATAAAAGCTAAGTAGACATTTCAGAGTCCATCAGGCCAGTTAGCAAAGGGCACAGCCCGTGTGGTGCTCTTGCTAGACCATTCCCCTTTCATCGAGCTTGCAGGCCCTGACGCTAACTGAGATACGTCCCACTTGACACTGAGAACAAGGAAGAGACTGATCAGATTCTGCCATGAGATTACCTTGGTTAGTGGCATCGAGGCAGTCACCTGAGCCAGACTCCATGGAGTCATTTTTGATTCTCCACTCCCTCACCGGTTTTTACCTCCACTATGTCAATGAGTGGCTTCTGAACCAACTAAGAGCTCCTAACAGTGTGCCAACCGAGTGTGCTTGTGTACTTAGAAGCTGGATGTGACCGGGGATGGTAATCGTGTAAGCAGCATAGTTACCCATCCTGGATGAGGTAATACTTCAGGATCTCGTCGATCTTGGAGGTGGGGGTGGCAAAGCAGTTCTCCACCAGACTTTCTAAGCCATTCACGTGCACCACAGGCTCAATGCCAAAGTAGAGGGAGTCTCGAAGCTTGAGGGTGGGCAAAGCTTCCCGGTAAGGCTCTTCAAACTCATTGTCCTTGAAGATCTCCAGAGTGAACGGGAAGATCCCATGACTACGGCTCATGATCTCCAGCGGGGTGTTTCGAAGGTTAGGAACGTAGCCTTCCGAAATGGTGTACAGGCGTGGAAACTCGCAGGTCACTGGGATCAGCAGTTTGCTGGTTCGGGTGATGATGTCCCCGCTGCTCCCCGGGGTCTGCTTGGGTAGGCCTGTCACAAGGTTGCTTGCCACAATCTTGTCATTTACCACCTGAGCCAGACCGGGGCCAGGAGAAGAAAAAGATTGCATGTTTATTTCTAAGGAGTTCCCCATCCTCCCCACCCCCCCCAAACCCTGCCCTATTCCTGACTGTAACGTTCTTTAAACTTCTATTTACATCAAAACACATTAGAGATTTGGTTGCTGAAGCCTGAAGCTTCGTCATTGTCGTTGTTGTTTTTAATCACTTCCCTTCTTTTAGCAAGATGTTCTGACTGTTAAGAATTTTATATACTACTTCATGGTCAACCCACGCATTCCTTCGGAGTATTACTCATAAAACCTGAACTATGCAGAATCAGCAAATTCAAAGCTCTGGTATTTTAGGAAGGAATGGCTTCTGTATATTATTTTTTTCAGGACTCCTAGACCTGCTGATCAGGCTGCGGCCTGACCTTGCGCTGAACTCATCCACCGGCAGAACTTCAGCTATCACATTTATGCAGATGACTTTCAGTTCTTTATCTCCAGCCTCATCTGCCCTCCCGGGTGCCAGCAACCCCAATGCACCACAGGGCCGTTCCCCTTAATTATCTACAGATACAATAAACACAATTTGCCTCAAGTGGGGCCACCTTCTCCTGAGATACCACCCCCATGTCTCAATCCAAGTTCAATTAGCTCTCTGATTTTCTCTTAGTCGGATTCAAGCCAACAAATATTTGTTTAATCAGAGGGTCAAGAGAATCTCTGCCCCGATCTGGATCCAGGTGCCCTCTTCTCTATTCATTTCTCATGCTTCTGATCCCGTCACGACAGTGCCTGCAACCCCCCTCTATGGGACGGGGCCCAAACGTATCACCCTCACACACAAGGCAGGTCTTCGGAAGCACAGTCTCCCCCTGTCTACTTTTCCAGTTTCCTTTTCCAATTATGAATTCCTCGCCAGTCGGTCTGCACTGCCCATTCACTTAGCATAAGCTTTAAATATTCCATCTCTGAGACTTGCTCACTTGTTTCCCATCTGAAATGCCCTTTGTTCTCCTCTCTGTCTGTATCAGCCACACACACGCTTTCACTCCAGTTCAAGCCCCACTTATATTGACTGCTCCAGTGTTTGTCCCTTTCCAGACTGCTAGAGCACCTGCCATCTGTATCACCATTTCTTTTTTCTTTTTTTTTTAATTTATTTTTGAGAGAGAAAAAGAGAGAAAGAGCACACACGAGTGGGGCAGGGGCAGAGAAAGAGAGGGAGAGAGAATCCCAAACAGGCTCCTTACTGTCAGCACAGAGCCCGATGTGAGGCACCGTCCCACAAACCGTGAGATCATGACCCGAGTCAAAATCCAGAGTTGGGTAGTTAACTGAGTGAGCTGCCCAGGTGCCTCTCACTGTTTCTTTTATATTTTTGTGCGTGTGTGTGTGATCTCAATACTACCGTGTATGTTCTCAAAAGTTAGGAATTTTATTTCATATATTCCTCAGACTCCACCACAGATTCTTGGATGAAAGTACAAACCTTGAACTTCTGCCTCATTCAACACTCGAACTCATTTGTTACCTCATAAGTGAACTTCCTTTCAGCTGTGTCATTTGCTTTCTTCAAGTGAAATAATTGGTCAGAAGAGATGCAACCAGCCTCCCAGTGCTGGTGCGGAGGCACTCGGGAAAATGTAAGCACACATTGGAGAGAGAGGACTATTTAAGAACAGAAAGAGTAGAACCCATCTTACCTCTCTCTGCTCACAGTACCAGGACCACGGCAGACACTCAATAATATACGTGTTAAATGAATGGCATATGATTCCTTGAGCTCCATTATTTCAGGTGGAACTATTTCATCTATAACACAAGCCCCACTGCATACCTCTGTCAACTACCTCCCAAATAACTGGCTTTTGGTCATTCCCCAAGCGTCCTCCAGGAAGAACCTACATCGACCACTGTGCCACATGTCTTGAGGGAGAAGAGGATGTTGACGTGGGTGCCATTGGACACTCCTCGGCAGGAGGTGTTGGTCAGGAAGAGTTCCAGACCGCCAACCAGGTCCCTGGGGATGCTCACTTCAATGGTATTTGACTTGCACAACACGGGGACTGCAGCAGAAAGAGGGGGGCACTGTTAAAACTGGGAAATCTGAATTGAGAGAAGAATAAGGACGGCTTCTAGGTGAAATAATTTTAACCTCACACAACTTGAGCTTTTTTTTTTCTATCCTTAAGGAAATTTATGAGCCTCAAAATAAGTTGGTGAATAAAACCAAGACTCCTAACTCGCAGGGTTGTGGTCAAATAATGATCCTCAAATAATTTTTCCCCGAATGAGGAAATATGGTGTTTAAGATTCAATTCAACCTTTATTTCCAAGTGTGGATAGCATAGTTCCATGAACTGAAACACCTAAAGGATTAGCTTTTAGCACAAACACAATTTATTGGCAATACAGAAAAAGTACTGCTTTGATGTAGGCTTACATTACATAACAGTACTGCTTTGACTTTACCATTAATTATGTCTCATAAAACAGAGGTAATAAAAACGTTCGTGCACTTGGGGAAGAGCTCCAAATTGTCCTTGTATTGTTCAGTAAACCATAAATGCTGACTATAAATTCCACTTTAACTTAATATGAAAAAGATTGCTTTTCTTTTGTGTTCCTGGGTTCACTTTTCCAGACTCTACAAATACCCTAAAAGGTATACTTCTGGGTGCCGTCAGAAAATATGTAAGGACCATATCAGTATGGGAGGATATATCATAACAATAACACAGTGTAAAGAAATCAGGGAGAGGAGCTCATTAAATATTTGCTAGATGAATGAGTTACTATTCTGGACATAAATAACTAGATTTCCAGAAAACAGTTCTCAGAGGATTGTTGATGCTCATATTGTAACTGTAGGGAGAAGAATCAGTTCCCTAGGGCTTTCCCCTTAGTTTCACCACCAATGATCTGTTAGAAAAGAGAGGAACTACATCACTGTCTTAGACTTCAAAATTAACTCTTAGTTATACTACTAACAATAGAAATTAGAGAAAAAAATCAGAAGTAAAAAGCAAAGGAAACTATATGATCCATTAATCCTATTTCCGGGTATTTATCCAAAAGAACTGAAAATAGGATCACAAAGAGATATTTGCACATTCATGTTCATAGCAGCATTATTCGCAATATCTAAAATGCAGAAGGAACTCAAGTGCCCATCAGTGGATGAGCAGCTAAACCAAATATGGTATATAAATATCACATATAAATATGGCGGAATTTATTCAGCCTTACGAGGCAAGGAAATCCTGTCCTATGCCACAGGGATGAACCCTGTGGATGTTATGTTAAGTGAAATAAGTCAATGACAAAAAGATACATACTTACTTGAGGTGTCTAAATTAGTCAAACTTCACAGAAAGAGAAAATATAATAGTGGTTGCCAGGGCAGTGGGTGGGGAGGGAGGAGTGGGTGGAATTACTGTTTAATGGGTATAGAGTTTCAGTTTTGCGACATAAAAAAGTTCCGGAAATCTGTTGCACAGCAATGTGAATATACTTACCACTACTGAACTGTACATTTGAAATTGGTTTAGATGGTCAATTTTCTGTTATATGTCTTTTTACCACAATTTTTTTAAATGCAAAAGAAAATTAACTTTTTGGTAATACTGTCTTAGAGAGCTTCTCTTTCAAATGATCCCAGAGTAAAGATGTAGGGATCCACACTGCCGAAAGAGCAGGTGCTCTACGAGCTGGGAATACTGACACACTTGAGTGAAGAAGGCAGGGAGATTCATGGGGGAGAGTGGAGGTAGAGCCCATCCATGTCCTACCTTGGCATGTGTGGTTATCCTCAGAGAGTACCAAGCCCCGGGGACACTCACACTGATAGCCTTTCTCAGACACAAGGCAAAGATGGCTACAGCCACCATTGTTATTGTGGCATCCTTCAATGTCTGCAATAAAACCAAAAGAAAAGAGAATGATCTTGCAGGTCTCTTTTCTGAGAATTCTGGTTCCTGGGATGCACTTGGCATCAGGGAATATATTTGACCCATTGCGGTATCACTGGGGCTTACCCAGTCACTGAGTCATAGGGAAGTCCACACACAAAAATGTTTAGTAAACGTTATAGCTAGAAAGAGCATTCTTAGAACATCTAAGGCTCTAACGTCTTAAGCTGGTCATTTTGTAGAATGACCTTCAATCTGGATTTGTCTCTTTTTCTCATGGTTATACTACAGTTTTGAGGAGGAAGACCCGAAAGTCATTTCTTAGTTGCTGTAACACTTAATCCACCTCTTTTGAAATTTACAGCATATTACTGATATAAAAGGGACCGATGGGCTATAAATTCAACTGGACTAGAGAGATGAATCTATTACTATCTGTTGTTTGGATTGCCAGACCCTCTCCTCAAATCTCTAGGAACAATAGCACTGTGATACGTGCCTTGGGCTGATAGCACACTTAGAAAAATGAGGCCTGGAGGACACACTCTCATACACTCTTCGTGACATTCCTCTTTTGAGGTGGTTTTGTCAAGTTTCCTTTTAAAAAGCTTTGCATTTTCTTTCTCCTTCTCCTTCTCCTCCTCCTCGACCTCCTTCCACTTTCTCCTCCTCCTTCTTCCTCCTCCTCCTCTACCTCCACCTTCTTCCTTTTCCTCCTCCTCCTTCCTGTTCTTCCTCTTCCTCTTTCTCTTGTTCTTCTTCTTTTTTAGTAGGCTTCATGCCCAGCATGAACCCCAACATGGGCTTGAACTCACAACCTTGAGATCAAGACCTCAGCTGAGATCCAGAGTCAGACACTTAACCAACTGAGCCATCCAGGTGCCCCAAAAGTTTTGCATTTTCAAAAAGCATACTCAACCAAATGAACAAGAAAAAAAATACTCATTTGAAAACTGAATAAACTACCACAGGATTTCATAGTTAGTTGGGAGAATTAATGACCTTTGTGGGCTCTAGACATTGTTAGGGGTCATTGAACTTGGCGTAAGTTTTACTGGCACACAGTCACACTCATTCATTGACCTATTGTCTCTGAGTGCTTTCTCACTACAGGGCAGACTTGAGTGATTTCAACAGATTCCATATGATCCCCAGAGCCTAAAATATCTACTATTTGGTCTACACAGAAGTTTGCTGCCCCTGTTCTAGGGGCAGCAAGATAAATAAAGGGAATGCTTTCAAAGTATCTCGGATGCCCAAAGAAAGATATAAACTTATTTCCAGTTATAGTTATAATTTTCAATTCAATAATAGTTTTAAAAAATTCATTCTTCGGAACATTAGTAAATTAACCTGGGATCAACCGACTTTTGTGAAACATAAAGAGTATAAATTTGCAGTGAATTAATCCTTGCAAAACTTAAGAAGGATTAGGCGGCTATTACCTGTTTATAAATCTGGATACTTAAAAAGGATAAAAGTACTACTGTGGGTTTTTGAAGAGCTGAAAATGATATAGAACAGTGTAGAAGACAGCATAAAAATATACTAGAAAATGTAAAACCAACAGTAATGGGAATTTTTTTTTCTAAAATTGATCTTCCTTAAGTCAATTTAATTTCTCTGGGTCTTGATGTCAATATTTATAAATGGAAGGGGTTGGACTAAATGTTCACTCCGGATGTTTCTAGGTCTAAAACTGCAAAGCACAAAATAAGTTGAAATTCTAAGTTGGTGTAAAGGGTTTAAATCTCTTATGAGGATATTCCAAAGTTTGCGTACATCTGACAAGTGGGATTATGGGTCATTTTAGTTACCTTTCACTTACTCCTCTGTAGTTATTTTCTTCTATGAACATAATTTTCATAATAAAACAAAATAAAAATTACATAAAATTAAAAAGAGGCTTTTATTTTTAAAAAGAAGATAGAATTATTTAATGGACTAATTGAAGAAACAAATATGTTTGGACTATCAATAAAACTTAAGGGTTTCAAACATGAATCTTAATGCTAAAGTATACCTCATATACAAATTTTATCTTCTGTTAAAATATTTTTCAATCATGATTATTAGGCTTTAAAACTATATGAAGATTAACACTAATACTGCCAATAAAATGCTTGCGAATAATTACAAATGTTCCTCATGGAACATTTCATTAATATTTAAATATGCAAAGATTATTACATAAAATGATTAAGATTTAAAGAAGATTCAGGACATTATCCTTACTCAATAAAATTTAAAGTACATTTAGTCTTGTTATAAGTGACATAGTTTAATATCCTGGCTAATGGTCCCTCAGTTAATAATGCAAATTTTGTTGCATGAAATAAAATGTGGAAACTAGCCATAATTTTTCCTTTTGGGGTAGTATTTTTATTATGTTGAATATAACCAGAAGTTATAGTGAGCTCTTAGAAGCAGTATTATACCACAAACTTTATTAGCCTCATGGACAAATCATATGTCCTCTGTAAATAATAATAATTAAGCCATCGATCTCTTCATACCATCTGCAAAGAGGTTTTTTTCTTTTTTTTCTTTTGGTCCCTCAACTCCCAATGGTATGAGATTCAGACTCAGTAAGTGGAAGTGACGACATTTTACTTGTGTCGTTGTGATAATTTGTGATAATTTGCAAGGGCAAATGTGTCTTGGAGAAGGGGCATTACCTAAGTTTCATATCGTGGTCAGAGTACACGACTTCCATTTCAACGATTTGACATAATTCCAAAATCTTTTTTATTACTCACTCATATAAAATGTACACACAATTTCTGCTATTAAAAATAGGAAATTTTACTTATCTCCCCCAAAGTGTATTAATCTCCAGTAGATGCAAAGCTGAGAGGGGAAAAAATACCTTCACGTGAACCGGTTTCCCAAACTTCCAAGATGGTAAGACTCACCTCATGGAACTGAACACAAACCCTAAGGCCCATCTCGCTCCCCTGAACCAAGTTTTCTGGAGAGAGGCCTGGGAAAGGCCGGGCCCGAAAGCTCCCAGGTGGTTCTCCTCAGCAGGAATGTTTGAGAAACCCTGCTATGACCATCTCTATTATCTTCCTACTCTGAGTGCGCTCCTAGGCTCTGCAGCAGAGGTTTCACTTAGAAGTTATTTAGAAATGTATTATCTTTGCCTGACCCCAGAGCTCCTGAATCACCATCTGCATTTTATCAAGATCCCAGGTGATTTATGGGCGCATTAAACTTTGAGAAATGCATAATACCCTATTTTTATTTCCCAAATTAAAATGTGGCTCTCGGGGCTCCTGGCTGGCTCAGTCGGTGGAGCTTGTGACCCTTGATCTTGGGGTCGTAGTTCCAGCTGCACGTTGAGGCTAGAATTTACTTAAAAAAAAAAAAAAAAAAAGTGGCCCTCTGCCTCTTGCAAAATGCAACAACTGCCTCCTGTTAAATCTTGTAGATAAAATCAAAACTGAATTCTGCCTGCAACAAGACAGTCTCCAGTGACGGTGAACCCCTTCTGTCATTTCTTTACACAGCCCAACCTTGTCTCTCTCCTAATGCTGGACAATTTGATGAACATCAACCAGAGAATAAGCCAACGGTTTAGACAGGGATCTCGATTCAAATTCCTTTGTACCCACGCTCACCTTCACACGTCTTGCCATCACTTCTTAGCACACGGCCAACCCCGCAGTCACAGCGATAGGAATTTTTCAGATTGACACAGATCTCACTGCAGCCGCCATTGTTTTGTTCACATTCATTTTCATCTGTAGAAGAGAAACCACCCCATTTACACACTGCTGAGCAACTCAATCTTTCCCCAAGCCTCTGAGCGGAGTCTTCACATCTTTTCAGAGCCTGTTGATGTAATCCTTTGACGCCTTCGCTGTCATCCTTATAATCACTTCCATCAACCTGATCTCCTAAACCGAGTTATTTATCCATCTGCCCTCTGCTAGAACAGAAGGCGCTTAGTTGTTTGCCAATTAATTCCCTTCTAAGAGCAAAACTGGGGAAATGAAGTCTCTTTTGTCACCTGGCTTCACCTATTTGTTTGTATTGGTGAATCCAACTTTCTCCAGCGAGTTCCTGAAGTTTCACTAAATAAATACAGACTTATAAATCAAACTGTGTTTTAATTACATCAGTGGAACTGACAGTGCAGAAATAAATTGCTGATAAAATTTTGTGTGAGGTAGTCTTCTGTTATAATAGGAACAACTGTCCTTGAAGTCTATTTTAAATATTGGAATATCCCTACACGGTACTTAAGCAATGACTGTTAACCTTTTTAAGAATCTGATTAAGGATAAGTACTATTGGCATTTTAAAAAAATGCATAGCTGCTTGCTATAAAAAATGCAAATGTCGGTTCACTTCCTTCGCCAAAGAAAGGGAAGCTTGGGAGATACATGTATCATGGTTTGGGCTTGGGGATGGGGGACTGAGATTTGAACACCCACAGGGTGACAGATGGCATGGCCTTGGGCTCGGGAGAGGAGGTGAGCTGCAACTGAAACCCTGCTTCGGTCCAGGACCCCAGAAAAGATATCCCCGCAATGAAAGGAGGAGTAGAAGAACTTTGCCCCAAGGCCCATGGACACAGTAAGCAAGCTCTCTCTGAGGCTTCAGAGGACAGAAAATCCTTCATAAACAATGGAAATCCCATGTCAGGCTTTGCTATGGTTGAAGTATGAACTTATAATTCCCCTGTGAAATGGAAATCTTGGAGCTGAGAAATTGGTATAAAATTTGGCCTGGACCAATGAAGCTTCTGTGGTGCCTGACAGAAGCATTTGAAAAAATGCTCTGTAGTCAAACTTACACAAACCAGGCGGTCAGAGTGGAGTTCCACAGAAACACGATTACAACAGAAAGTGGTTTGCCACAAAACATTACGCATGAGGACATGATCCACGAGGCGAATGGCTTGGCAAGATAGCAAATGGAAGGCTTCGAACTGGAGATAACAGAATAATCCAGAAAAATCTGTGATGCAAGGATCTACCCTGTTTTATCTAAACAGATAAAAGAGGGTAACCAAGATAAAAGAAGTATGCAAGAAGACAAAGCAGAATTGAAACCAAACAAACACACATAACTTGTAGAAATGAAAAATATAGTGGATAAGATTAGACTCTTCATTGGGGTCACCACTGCCAGGAAAGTGGATGGTTAGAGGCACTGGAAGCTTTCCTGGATGTGGCCACACTCTGTCCCAAGCCTGGACAGCTTACCTTGAGACTGAATTTTTTCTTTTTTCTTTTTTATGCAAGAGAGTAATACACTTCTGATTTAAGTCACTGTTATTCGGGAGTTTATTGTCACTTACAGCCTTAGATGCTCTGTGCCCCAGCAATTCGCTTTTATGACTATACTCTAGAGAAAATCTCACACATGGAGTCAGGTATCACTTTTATGTTAATTTTAAGAACAAAAACGATGCTATATATTGTTATAGGTACATACACGAATAATAAAAGCATAAAAACAGGAACCAGGAGAACACACACTAATTCCAAAACAGTGAATACTCCCGGAGGGTGAAAAAGGGAAATGAAAAAGGAGACAGAGGGAGATGGCTTCATTCGTATCTGTAAAACTTCATTAACAGGAGAAAGGGGGGCAGCTGGGTAGCTCAGTGGGTTAAGCATCCGCCTCTTGATTTTGGCTCTGGTCATGATCTCACAGTTCAAGGGTTCAAGCCTAGTGTGGGGCTCTGCACTGACAGCGAGGAGCCTGCTTGGGATTCTCTCTCCCTCTCTTCCTGTCCCTTCCTGGTCTTGTGTACTCTCTCTTTCTCAAAATAAATAAACATTAAAAACAAACCAAAGATTTACTTTTTAAAAAATGTTTTTATTTATTTTTGAGAGAGACAGAGAGACAGAGAGACAGAGCGTGAGTGGGGCAGGGGCAGAGAGAGATGGAGACACAGAACTGGAAGCAGATTCCAGGCTCTGAGCTGTCAGCAGAGTCTGACACGGGGCTCGAACTCACAAGTTGAGAGATCATGACCTGAGCTGAAGTTGGATGCTTAACTCACTAAGCCACCGAGGTGCCCTGGATGCTAAATTTTCATTAGAAATACTTGGTCGGGGGGCACCTAGGTGGCTCAGTAGGTTAAGGAGCCGACTCTTGATTTCAGCTCAGGTAATGTCATGGGACCACTGTGTGCTGACAGTGTAGAGCCTGTTTGGGATTCTCTTTTTCCCTCTCTCTCTCTCTTCCTTTGCGCACTCTCTCTCTCTTTCTCTCTCTCAAACAAATAAATAAACATTAAAAAAAAAAGAAATACTTGGTAGGCATTTAGAGTCATAAAATTTACTGTTGGTTACTCAAGTTATCCCAAACTTTTTGTTTTCAAATGACTGAATAAAGTATCAGTTAAAAAAAATGTTTTTAACATTTATTTTTGAGAGAGAGAGAATGGGGGAGGAGCAGAGAAAGAGAGACAGAGGATCTGAAGCAGCCTCTGCATTGTGAGCACAGAGCCTGATGCCGTCTCGAACCCATGAACCGCTAGATCATGACCGGGGCTGAATTCAAGAGTTGGCCACGTAACCAACTGAACCACCCAGCTGCCCTCAGATAGCAGCTTTTAAATTAAAATTAGGTAAAATTAAAATTTAGTTTTTCATTTACACTAGCCATATATATTTTTTAAATTTTTAAACATTTATCTACTTTTGAGAGACAGAGAGACAGAGAGACAGAACATGAGAGGGGAGGGGCAGAGAGAGAGGGAGACACAGCTCCAGGCTCTGAGCTGTCAGTACAGAGCCGATGCAAGGCTCAAACCCGCGAACCGTGAGATCATGATCTGAGCCAAAGTCGGATGCTTAACCGAATGAGCCACCCAGGCGCCCTCACACTGGCCACATTTCAAGAACTCCACAGTCACACATGGGTAGGGGCTGCTGTACTGGACAGTGTGAGGCTAGACTCTTCCTCCACACGGTATAAATTTGGTTTGAGGTTTTAGTCACAAACTAAAATGGCGAATACCATTCTAAGTGTTTAGAGACACAAACTAGAAAAAAGACAGGAAGGTTTTGATTTGCCCTTTTGATGGGAATGGCCTGTTTCCACTTCAAAATTAGTTTCTTACCAAAGCATGTCTGCCTGTCGGGGCCTAGCACGGTTCCCGGAGAGCACGTGCATTCACTGGGGTCCAAGCAGCTGCCGTGGCAGTCCTCATCACAGATGTCATAAAAATCTGTGGAAGGATAAAGTCAACCTTTCATGAGGGGTTAAGGACCAGAGGACGCTCTCATTCCTGAGAAAGCCTCATGAGTTCAATCATGAGGTAGGAGCTCTTGGCCAACATTGAGAGTTCTCATAGTTCAGGGTTTACATAACCCAGTGGAAAGAGATACTGCCCAGGGACATCTGTCATTTAGATCAATGGTTCCCAACTTCAGACCCACAGGCGATAGTTTTTCTGCAAATCTAAAACCTCACCAAATATGAGCTGTAGACTAAAATAAGTGTTAGGCCCTATTCTTCTATGTATTTTATTTTTTATTTAAAAATTTTGTAAAACATTTATTTATTTTTGAGAGACAGAGAGAGACAGAGCGAGCACAAGTGGGAGAGGGACAGAGAGAGGGAGAGACCCAATCTGAAGCAGGCTCCAGGCCTTGAGCTGTCAGCATGAAGCCTGATGTGGGGTTTGAACTCATGAATTTGTGAGATCACGACCTGAGCCAAAGTCTGACACTTAACCGACTGAGCCACCCAGGTGCCCCTGTATTCTAGTTTTTAAATGCATACAGATTTTGCTTTAAGTGTCTGACTTTGGTTCAGGTCATGATCTCATAGCTTATGAGTTCAAGCCCCACATTGGGCTCTGTGCTAATAGCTCAGAGCCTGGAGCCTGCTTCGGATCCTCAGTCTCCCCCCTCTCTCTCTCTCTGCCCCTCCGTTGCTCGCACTCTGTCTCTCTCACTCTCAAAAATAAATAAACATTAAAAAACTTTTAAATGCATACAGATTTTGATGGGATTAATAACTCAAAAATTCATTTTAAAATATTACTATTCTCAAGTAGGTTTTTCCCATTACATATTTAAAAAAAAATTAACAGGTACTAAGTACAGTGCTACCTTAGGGATGTCTGATACATATCTTAAAAAAGGATCCTCCATATTCAAAAAGGTTGGAAATCCACTATGTAGATAACCCAAATCAACATTTCATTTTCTAATGTTTTGTTTGAGTGGAACAAAGACAAAATAAAATAGCACTGATCAAAGTCATAATTCCTTTCCTTTTCCTATTCTTCAGGTCATCTTCGGAAATCTAAGAACAGATCACAGAAATCACAATCTGAAGTTACCTGATTTAGTTAGCCCTAAATCAATGAATTTCATATGGCATTTTTCTGATGCCATCTGTGGCCCTCACAGGGGAGGAAAAAGAGCACACAGAAGGTACTCACGACCACAGTAGACATGAAAGCAGACACTGGGCTTGGTCAGACGATACACATAGTAGCCTCCCGGACAAGCCTTGACCTCCACGGTGGTGTTCCAGAGGCAGCAGTTCCCGTTGAAGCTTGCACAGGCCTGGCGTTCCACGATGCCCTCCCCTTCTAGAGGGTGGCTACCGTTGAGCCAGACAGGTGCATGGGTTCCACAGTGGTTTTCAGGTATGCAGAAGGTGGGCATGGCGTCCCCTGCCATGCCCGTGAAGCGGTACCACTCCCCATCCACATGGTTGTCACACAGAGGGGGACCTTGAGACTCATCGAACTGGTGGTCAGTGTTCCTCCATGGCTCGTTCAAACTGATGTAAGCAGAACACGGATCTAGGGCTGGGAATGAAATGGAACCTCAGCGGCACCTTGTAATGTTTCAGATTACAAAGGCGATAGCCGGAGTCCACCTTCTTTGTCTCATGTTTTGGCTTTTTTTGGGTTTAAGAAAGAAATAATAAAAAATCCTGAACAGTAGCTGCTTAAGATTCCTCAGGTTGACTTAAACATGTTTTACAAATGCTGTTGCAAAATTATTTCAAATCTCTTATGGTTTAGTATTAACATTGGACTATTCATCCAGAGTAATCATTTGCTAGAAGGATAGTTGTTCAGATGAAGGGAGTTTGGGATTATAGTTTCAGTGAACTCTGTCCTAGTCAGACAATATTTTGAGTATTGTGTTCACCTAAAGGCTATATCATATGAACACATGGGCAAACCCAGTGTCCAGAGAAAGGTGATCAGACTTGGAAGGGAGCCTAAAAATTACCAACTGGCGAAGAAGTGGAGCACTATACTTTGGAGAAAAAAAGGCTGAAGAGTATGCATCAGTGTTCACAAATTTAGGTCTTCTGTTACAAAAGGGGGGAGGGATTTTAGTGCAGCTTTGGAGTCATGGAGAGGCTGTAACTCAGTGCTGTAAGCTTTTCATCTTAGACGTTTTTAAAGTTTTTGGATGGTCATTTGTAAGCAAGACTGCGAATGACATTTTGCACCACTGGAAAGTTTGACATGTTAATAAAGGCGTACAGCTCATTCCACTGGAAAGGAAAATGCCTCTGGCACAAGTCCACTGTTTTGAAACACACGGTATAGTGACAAGTAATTACCAAAGGTATTCTCAAAGCGAATGTTGGCATACATTGAAAGCTTATTGAAAATATGAACTTTCTGTGTAAACAATTAGCCACGGCATCACTCTACAGCCAAATTTCTCAAGCATGCCTTTGTAGTGCCTAAATCACACGGACAAACATCTTATCAAAAATATTTTAATGACTCAAGACACGAATGTCCCCTCCATTTCAAGCCAACATGGAATTAATGTAGGCAAATTGTCTTTATGAAGAATCTATAAAACCAAGAAATTCTAGAAAGGAATGCCGGCCAGAGAGGACCAGGCTTTGTAACACATGTGAGGCCAACTTACCTGACACTGTAGGCAGGAAATTCAGTTTTAGCAAATACTACGCAATGATTAAATGTGGATGGGCCACCATCATAAGGTTTCAGTTGTCTAGAAAATATTCTGAATTTTCCTAGTCTACTTTCAAACTCCAATTTATTCTCTCAATTCAGCACATGTAGAGGCGGGTGTAGCCTAGTGCTAATGGCCCCAAAGAGAATATGAAAGTTTGGGACAGGAAGTAAGTAGCCTATTGCACTTTCTGGAAATAACACATTTGCAGAGTTCCACATCTCAGGAGTCTCTCTCTCTCTCTTTTAAAATGTCCCTGAGATATCCCAGCTGTGCCTTAGACCGTATTTGATGTCACTTGAGGGCAGGAAATGTCCTCAAACAGACTCTCTCCTCTCTCAAAAGGGAAAAATTCCCTCATCTGCTCTCCCAGCTATGGTTCTCTTAAAAAGCAAGGTTTCCAGGGCAATTTTGCAGGTGATTATAAATTCATAGAAACATTTGGTTGCTCTCCTTGGCTCTAATTTCACAAGAAATGGTTAGGTACTCAACTCTTAATGGCTTTTGCAGAAATTCCTAAACTTCCCTCAATAACTGTTTCATGATTTATGAAGTTTTTCCTTAAATTTAATTGCCATTTCTTATGTTATTTGTTAAAAGTTCACTTCCTCTCGTTGAAGGGTACATATGGCACAAATAGGGGAAATGTACTATCTTCTGTAAAATAAATATATTTTTAAGTTACCCACAGAATATTTTCTTTTTTTTTAAATTTTTAATATTTATTTATGAGAGAGAGAGACAGAGACAGAGCACGAGCAGAGGAGGGGCAGAGAGAGAGGGAGACACAAAATCCGAAGCAGGCTCCAGGCTCCAAGCTGTCAGCACAGAGCCCGACGCGGGGCTGGAACTCACAGACCATGAGATCATGACCTGAGCCGAAGTCGGCCGCTTAACCGACTGAGCCACCCAGGCGCCCCCCCACAGAATATTTTCTAACATTAAATATACCCATTCCTCTCCACTCCTTGGATCCTTTAATAATCTGGCCACTGGTGTGAATTGCTGTTTTCAGTCTCGGTGTGGAGCCTGGCATGCTGCATCCTAAATTGCTACGTATACACTCCTTAAACAGGAGACCTTCAAAAAGAACACTCCCATCGTCGGTTCTTTGCAAAGTTGAGGCCGAGTCTGGGGCCAGCCCTGCCAGAAAGCCCCTCCGCCTTTTACCAGGATTCCTGCCTTAAGGCTCCCATCCGGGGACCCCCCCCACCTGGGACACGCGGTGTGTCCCTAGGGCCGGTGCCTCATGGAGGCCAAGTGCAGAGAGCAAAGTCGGCCAGTGGCCCGCCCTTCCGTCCCCAGCCCTCCAGGTGGGGGGATGCTGCCCCCCTCGGGCTGGGTCCAGAACCTTCCCAGTGTCCTTCCTTCCCTCTCCTGTCCGCCATGTTCCTACTCTTCCCCTGTGCTTCCTGTGCTCTTTCCTCCCCTCCTTCCCCTTCCCTCCTTTTTTCTTTCCCTTCTCCTCTCCTGTAGGGGAAGATCCCCCCCCACCTCAGGGCTCCCCAGCCCCCAAAGTCATTCATTCATTCATTCATTCATTCATTCATTTTAAATTCTCAAGTTAGTTAACATAGGGTGTAGTCTTGGCTTCAGGAGTAGAACCCAGTGATCTATCACTGACATACAACACCCAGTGCTCATCCCAACAAGTGCTTTCCTTAATGCCCATCACCCATTTCCCCCACCCTCCGCCTGCATCCACCCTCAGTTTGTTGTCTGTCTTTAAGAGACTTTTATGGTTTCCCTCCTTTATTTATCTCCCTCTGGCATTGAGTCAAAGTCTTAAAAGGGCTGCAATACATAAATAAAATAACAAAAGATCTGGGAAGAGAGAAGATGTATGATGGGGGGAACAAGAGGTACTAGAGGGAGAGTAAGCAGTAAAGAATGGGAAGAAAGGCAAATGGAAGTTGCCTGGTGGTGGGGGCTACTTTTGCTGGGACAAGTCTTCTTTAGTAATTGGCAGCAGATACAAGGTGATTAAACTTAGCTTAAGCCTATCTTTTTCTAATAGACTATTTTTTAAGAACAATT
This sequence comes from Paguma larvata, assembly GCA_030068075.1. NCBI lineage: Eukaryota > Metazoa > Chordata > Mammalia > Carnivora > Viverridae > Paguma > Paguma larvata. Next base: position 67,377,851 of record CM057837.1, read on the forward strand.
TTAGATTTAGGGAATAATTGAGAAAATAGTACAAAGAATTTCCATATATTCAGTGCCCAGTTTCCCCTATTGTGAAACATTGTACATTAGTGTGGTACCTTTTCCACTGTTAATGATCCAGGGTGATATATTATTATTAATTCATGTCCATGGTTTAGATTTTCTTTTTTTCTTTTTTCTTTTAAATGTTTTTAACGTTTTTATTTGTTTTGAGAGACATAGAGACAGAGTGTGAGCAGGGGAAGGGCAGAGAGAGAGGGGGACATGGAATCGGAAGCAGGCTCCAGGCTCTGAGCCATCAGCACAAAGCCTGACGCGGGGCTCGAACTCACAGACCATGAGATCATGACCTGAGCTGAAGTCGGCCGCTTAACCAACTGAGCCACCCAGGTGCCCCCATGGTTTAGATTTTCTTAAATTTTGCCCATGTCTTTATTCTAGGATCCCATCCAGGGTACCATATTACCTTGATTTTCACATCTCCTTGGGGGTCTCAAGCCTATTTTTAATATGTGTCCTTAAAGGTGCTAGAGCAAGACCTGAGTTACTCTGAAGAAATAAATCCAGGTCAATTAAACAGAGCTACTCAAAAGTGCCAAGCAGGATGGCTCTGTCCATCTCAATCACCTCTCACTCTCTCTTCCAATTAGAACTTAAGTTCTATTGGAAAAAGGAAAAATGTGTTAGTAACTGGAACTGAAACTTTGTTTTGCCTCGTTGGCCAGTGTTGTGCCAAGCCTAAGAAGGGAGAGAATTTAAGATTCACTCAGTGTATGCAAAAAGTTCGTATTTTCAGATGTCCAGACTGAGAAGTTCGATTTATCCAGATCTGTGCTTTTCATGGAGATAAAGCTTTCATTCAGTCCCTTGAATTCATTAAAGAAAAAAAAACCCTCTATCCTCAACTCTAAAGATCTTTTTTTTTTTTTTGCTCTTAAAGTTGGAATTATACATGTAATATAAAGAAATTAGAATTCTTTTTACATGTACTCCAAGAAATGTTTAGCTTCTGGAAAGCTGTTGGACATGGCAAATCTATGGAAATCTGGATGCCTAGGCAAGACGCTAATTGGTACATTAAACAGAAATTGTTTGAAAACATATCTATCATAGGTTATGGTATATTTTCTTACACTGTTCTAGAACCAGTATTTAAGATATTGGAACCTAGCTCTTAATTATCTGTTCATAATAGCAAATTCTTACATCGAGAAGTGCATCGTGCCAAGTACTTGACACAAGACTCACCCATTGGCGATGCAAGTGTGATGGTGACGAAGACGCAGGTAAGAAGCAGGAACTGAGACATCCTTCTAGACCAGCCACCGCAACAGACTGGAAGTCCTCTTAATTCCAGTTGTCCTTTGTCTCTTCTTTTTCAAGCACTTTTTAAAAAAGGATGCTAGGCTCTTATGAAAAAAGACTTTACAGTACTGGTTGGGGCTTTATCAGAGGAAGAGGATGAGTGGGATAAGGTGTCCATTGCTCTGGCCTTGACCCCAGATAGAAGTACTTCTTTACGCTGTCAACAGGGTTATTGATATTTTTCTTCAGTGGGGGAGAAAGCCCGTCACAATCCCTCATCCTCCTATTGTTTTCTCTCAAGAATTCCCTGCACCTAGCTCTCCAGTATCTTATCCAGAAGGGAACTCTAAATGAGGGACATCCCCTCATGTCAAAACCTTGTTTCGTGACTTCTAGGAATTAATTTCATGATGTTGCAGCCGTACCGTTGCTTACGAAATGAGAATGGGATAAAGCCAAATTGTTGGCACTGGTCATTAGGAAATGTCTTGGTCAGATGGTGAAGGAGTTTATAAGGGCACACGAAAAAACAGTAAGGAGAGGTGTGGATTAGGGACAATATTCTCTTGGAGCAAGCTTCTAAGTGTGCTTTATGATGGTCTTTGGCCTCAAAACTTCCTAAAGAAAGAAGGTTTAATTTGGTGTTTTTACCAATTCAAATGGCAACACCTCATGTTTTCATACTGCCATTCTGCCCCAAATTAAAATGGTTTAGGGTTCCTTATTTTACTAATTCTTGCACTAAGACAGAGGTAGGGGCTTCAAATTAGGAATGACTCATTAAATTAACAAATCTAGTGATGTTTACTAGAATTTCATTTTTAGACCAAAGAGGCAAAAAAAAAAAAAAAAAAGGACCTGCATATTATGTGTCCCCAGACAACTTTTAGTAATTACAGGTCCAGAGTCTGCCAGCTCCTGGACATTCTACAGTGTGTGGACACCTGGGAATTGGCAGCACTAATACTGAAGATAATGGAAGGGGAAGGAGAAAGAGAAGGGTGGAGGACCATTAAAAAAAATGTTTATTTATTTTGAGGCGGGGAAGGAGCGGAGGGGGAGACAGGGAAAACAAGAATCCCAAGCAGGCTTTGTGCTGTCAGCACAGAGCCCGACACGGGGCTCAATCTCACAAATCATGAGATCTGGACTTGAGCTGAAACCAAGAGGCTAATGATTAACTGAGCCACCCAGGTGCCCCACCATTTTTTTTAAATGTCGACTTCATGCCCAACGTGGGGCTTGAACTCACCACCCTGAGATCAAGAGTTGCATGCTCTACTGAGCCAGCCAGGCCACCCAAAAGATTGTGTTTTTAAATACTATATTTTTTTTTAATGTTTATTTATTTTTGAGAGAGAGAGAGACAGAGCATGAGTGGGGAAGGGTCAGAGACAGAGAGGGAGACACAGATTCCAAAGCAGGCTCCAGGCTCTGAGCTGTCAGCACAGAGCCGGACACGGGGCTCGAACCCACGAACCCTGAGATCATGACCTGAGCCGAAGTCGGACGCCCAACCGACTGAGCCACCCAGGCGCCCCTTAAATACTATATTAAACCAAGATCTGAATGAAATCGAAGTTTCTCTCTCCTACTTCTACCTTGACCTGATGCTTCGGGCTTCTATCATTCCTACATTATTTATATTTCTTGTCCTATAACCAAATTTTTAGTGACTAGGGAAGGAATATTTGTTTTAGGAAGTAATTCGTAAACTCGTCTTCTTAATCTCTTATAACATTTTTTTCCTATGCAAAGTGGCATTCAAATTAATGTGGCCCCTTTCCTCTAAGGGTTTCAGTTCAATTAAAGGTTAGTGCTTACGAGGGGCCAAGTGCCATGCTGTCTCTGGTTTTTGACAGTGACTAAAGGTAAAAGTGGTTCCCACAAGCACAGAGTTTACAGTGCTCTAGAGTGGAGAGCTCTAGCAAGAGGTTTCTGTTGACCCAAATTTATAGTTAGCTACTTTTATCGCTAGCAGATGATAGCAGAACACAGGCAATCTGGCCATTTTTAGCTTATTAAGTTGCAATTTGACGGCAGCAAAGGACGACTCTGGGACTGAGGAACTGTCTCATTGCAGTGAAGAGTTAGTGCTCTTAACAGAAAAAACAAAACCCTGGTTTCCTGTCCCTAGAGACCATCTGAGTGCTTCATATGTGTTGCAGGGAAAGAGAGGACGTGTGCATGAGATAAACCCAGATTTGCTGCCAGGATTGATGGCCAGAGTCAAGGACTTTTACCAGATAGCCCTTTGGTTCTGTAAACAAGCATTCCCAGGATGGTAGGACTTTTTTTTCTTACTCCTATTTTTTCCTTTTTAGTTGACTTGCCCTTTCATTTTAATTTTTTACGATGAAGAATTTCAAATGTATACAAAAGTAGAAAGAACGATACCCAGCTGCCACTACAAATATTTTGTCAATCTTTATATACACCAAGATGCATTTCTAACCTACAGCCTTTTTTACATAATTGTAATGTCATTATTACTACTAAGAAAACTTAGCAGTAATACTATTTTCATATTACAATTTCCCCAACTGTTTCAAAATTTGCATTGCTAGTTTAAAGTCAGGATTCAAACAAGAGCCATACATTGCATATAGTTGTATCTCTTAAATTCTTTTAATCTAGAATGGTCCCCTCCCCCCTTTCCTCAACCCCTACGCCGTTTGTTGAAGAAAGCATCATTTGTCCCATAGAATGTCTCACGTTCTAGATTTGTTTCACTGCTCCCTGCGGTGTTTTATAGTGTCCCCTTCCCAATATTTAATGTTAATTCTTGTTCGTATTTTCTTATTTTTCTAAAGTATGTGCTATTAGAAATTAAAGACAAAAATACTGGAGGAATTTAATGCATTGGGGGAGTGCACGAACTGGATCGGTTAGGAGCTAGATGAACCATTCTGCTGTCCAGGAGAGATCTGAGCTTACCTAACCACCTGAGAGCTACCAGCTTATAAATGGGGAGGGGAGTGAGATCATCAATGGAAAATGGGGACCAACATGGAACCCTGGAGAAGCTGAATATCAAAGATGTGGGCAGAGGAAGGCGACGCTGCAAATAACGCCAAGAACCGGTCAGAGATTTAAAGAAGGAAACTCAAGCGTAGAGTCACAGGAGCAGAGGACATTTTTGAGGAGGCACTGCTCAGTGGATGATGCATTTATAAAACATACGCAAATGAAAATTTATATAGTGGGTCATTTTGTATTCAGTAGAATTCATTAAAAATTAGCCTATACATTTATCCTAAGGAAGTGACTATGTAGTGCGTTCTGGAAGATACGGAGTTTGTACTTAACGGAGAGAGTAACAAACTAAAGATCATTGGCAGTGATAAAAATGAATTACGGCTCTCAACAGTTTTTGTGACACTGAGTTCCAAAATCTAAGAAATTCCACTTTTCTGTGAAATCTTTCTAGATTGATTTTTAAAATTCCACCTATTTGTTTTTGTAAGCATCTACTATGTCCTCACCCCAACTCTGGATAAGCAAGATACAACAGGACGTGACATGAGCTCTCTTCTTCCAATTTACCACATTCACCACACACACCAACCCTCTGTCACTTGGTCTGGTTGTCTGGTCACAGGAATTCACCGATGGGTTGGGATGCAGACGTCCCCTCTGTGCCTGTTTCCTTCCCTTTAAAGCACTGGTTTGACTAGACCAACAGTTCAGTTCCCATCGGAATCACCAGAAGGGCTTATTAAAAACACAGATTGCTGGCCCCGTGCCTAGTTTCTGATTCAGTGGGGACCAGAGAAGTTGCATTTTTCACAAGGACATACCAGGTTGCTGTTCCCAGCAATCATACTGTGAGCACCCCTTGGCTTTTTCCAGCTCTAAAAGTCTATTATCCCTTGGCCAAACTGCACTAAGAGATTGAACTCTCTATTATCTATCTCCACTGAAAATTCACGAAAGCCTGACAGTGTTGTGGAATGTGCAGACGTGGTTTGCTGGAACCAAACGGTGGATGAACGTTTTCAGTCTGATTTTCTTCCACCTTACTTTGGTCTCAGAGACGTGTGCGCTCAGGACATTTCACGCTGCACTCGATACGGTCACACGTTTCACACCTCACATAGGCTTTCTGATAGGCCGTCAATGAACTAATAGCATGTGATATTTTCCTGTCTGGTGATCATTATACATTTGATACGAACTCTTAAAATCATGAATATTTAATCTTGGTTCATTCTTGAGCAACTTGCTGAAGTCCCGAAGACCACGCTGGGCAATCTGGGGGTCTGATATATTGGAAAATTCTCCTGTAGTCAGGACATAAGGATATTAGTTTCAGTCTTGCCATTGGCTTTATTACGGCTGTAGAAGTCACTTAACTTCTGGTGGCTCTGGAAAACTAGGAAAATATTGACCATCGTAGACTCAGGAAGCATTAATGAAATGCCTATTTTTAAAATATGGGCTCTAGGAACCAAATTTAATTTCCAAATCGGAGTTTTATAAAAATTAATTGTAGAAGTAAACGCTTTTCCACCTAGAATCACAGGAAAATAAGGTTTTGCTTTCTTGTTTTGCTTTAAAGAATAAGATGCTATAGTTCAAAAATTGAATAAGTATTTATTGTTCCAGAAGGTACATTGCTTTTTATACATATTTCATAAATGATACAGGATTTTACACATGTTCAATATTTTGCTATTTGTTTAAAGGACTTTTCTCCACATCCTCCCTCCCTTGCCTCCCACACGCCCTGAAAAGATTTGCTCATTGCACTGTGCTGTTTCTCCTTAAAAACCCTGCACACAAACAGGATAAATGATTTAAAAATAATTCACATAACTTAACAAAAATAAATGAGGGGAGGGGCTGGACAACTGGAGGGAAGGACAGCGGGGGCGGGGGGTGGGGGGGACGGGACATGCGCCCTTTTGTTCCATCATGCCAGGGGAAGGGGTGGTGGCGGCAGCAGCGGCGGTCCTGGCTGGCCTTCGGCCTCTGCAAGGCACCTGGAGTCTGGGTTTGTCACCTAAAGTGTTTCTTTTCATACATAATGATCCCAAAGGAGGAAGAAAGTGAGGACGAAAACTCCTCGCCACAATGAGGAGGGTGAAGCATGAGAAAGAAACAGCCTGTCGGCTGTGTGGCAAGCCTCACCGTCCTTTCCATCCTGCCCCCACTGTAGTTCAAAACAGGATATTAGACACAGATTCCTTTGACTCTTCAAGTGCGGATGTCATCTGGAAATATGGTAGAAAATATTTTGATAGAGTATAAGATTACTTCTTCCTTCTCTCAATTTAAGATAAGAAAAAAATAGGGTGAAGAGGGGAGGTTGAAGGAAGCCGTAGAAATGTATTCCTGTATAAAGATAAGTTGCACCCTTTGAGATCCACACACTTGGTTTACAACTATTGAAGTGGTGGAGGGGGGAGGGCTCGCAAACAGCGGGGATGTGTGTGTCCTTCAAGATTAACAAAGTCTCCAGACAAGGCAGCGCCACCTGGGTGGGCTGGAATGCTGTCACGCAGGCAGACTAACAGCAGTGAAATTATTCTGGTTCTGAAATGGCCAGAGAGCCATGATTTTTCGCCAATTTGTAAACCTTACATCTTCCTGATTTGGTAATACAGCTGAACCGCCCCCCCCCCTCTGATTTGAGTTGTGGAGGGAAAGAGGAATAGCAATAGGATAGTTAAATAAAGGAGGGAAATTCTGCCTCCTTTTAAGGATTAGTTAGTAAAAAACAAAACAAAACAAAACAACCTCATGCGGTGTTGCCAATGATTCCTAGATACTGAGCCAGAGCACGGGACACACAGACGTCTAAGAAGGTATTACAGGACAAACCGGAGTGTCAATCATCAAACAGTCCTAAGTCGGTTCCAACTGTCATATGGATAAGATTAGTGTAACCAACGGGAGTGGGTGGTCAGAAAAGGGGCACAAACAGGAGAGATTCCTGGTAACTTTGCAGAGACTGGGTCCAATTTAAAATAAACGCTAATGACACGGGCTCAGCCTCTGTTTGCCACCCACGTACCTTGAGGATTTGCTCTTCTGGTATTATTTATTTACTCCTATGTCAAAAATAAGAAACGTTAAATTAAAAAAAAAAAATTAGAGCTGAGTGGGGTGCTGGTGTGTTACTGTTTTGCTGACCCTGCAAAGAAGATGCAAGAAAGGAACACCCCCAGCAACCTCTTCTCTTCGTGAATCTCTCAACTCTGTAACGCATCATTTTCATCCAGAAACTAAGAGGCTTGATTAAGACAATATTCACGAAGCCCTTTGAGCTTGTATTCCGCAAAGCCTGATCTTCAGATTTCAACATTCCCTTCTTCCCTAAGATCCTTTTTGTTTTTGTGTTTTAATTAAAGGTAAAAACCCTCTACCCCGACATGGCTCCCAGCTTCCACCTGCGATGCTTTAATTAAAAAGGCAATAGTTATAAACAGGTGTTCTTTCTGCCAGGATTCAGAGGCTCTTTGCAGATCAATCTTTTTCACCAATTTGTCGAAGGGGCAGATGTACTTGTAATGGGTCTCTTAGTCTCTTAAGGTCCATTTCTGCCTAAAATAGAAACAAGAGGTGAGAAAAACTGGCTGGTGAAGATTTCAATGGTATTATTGTCTCCTGAGAAAAGGAAATGGGCTTTTCTGCATCACTATGAGTCACAGTAATCATCTCAATTACTTTTAAAATAAGAGTGCCTCAGAGGCAAAGGGCTTTAAAGGCACAGGACAGCAAAGGGGGGCCCGAATGGAAGTCTGTCCCCGCAGTTTCGGCTGCCAACAGGCTTCAGAACAGGCTGTGCTGTCAACAGGCCAGGACTCGGGGACCCAAGAACATGGGGAGCATCTGCTGTACCTTGACGGCGTTTCTCGAGACAAAAGCCCTTTCACAAACCTTTGCCTGGATCCAGAACTTTAGTTTATGGAGATTGAAATATAATTTTAATGACGCTTCAGAGCTTAGTTGTTCATCCAATAGTTGTTTAAGTTTTTCACTTAGTTTAAAAAAAAACAACAGGATTTGCTGTCAACAACAGCACTTTCGAAACTCACACATGCTGGGATCTCAACCCTGAGGAGTTGGATTAATAGGCTCAGGCTGGGGCTGAAGCATCTGTATTTGTAACAGCTCCAGAGACGATCTGGTGCGTTCCCTCCAGGTGAGAACCACCACAAAGAGCAACAGAAGACACCAGTCCACTTAGGCAAGGCAGGAAGGCAGACTAAGCCTATTCAAAGCACAACCCATCACCGAAAAGGGACAGAGAAGAGCAACCAAACATTAAAGAGGGTGGGAGAGTTTCCAAGACTTTAAAAAAATCTCCGAAGTCATATAAGACTACAGAGAAGAGGAATGAAGATTTATTTTCCAAAATCAAAGATATCAGAGGGAGCCACACGCAGAAATTTGGAAGGTAACTATTACGAAAAATCATACATAATTTTTTTTTAAAGCATCTTCGGGGTGCCTGGGTGGCTCAGTTGGTTAAGCATCTGACTTCTGCTCAGGTCATGATCTCATGGTTGGTGAGTTCGAGCCCTGCCTCAGGCTCTGTGCTGACAGCTCAGCGCCTGGAGCCTGCTTTGGATTCTGTGTCTCCCTCTCTCTTTGCCCCTTCCCTGCTTGCCTTCTGACTCTCTTTCAAAAATAAATAAACATTAAAAAATTAAAAAGAAAATACTGGGCTCTGCACTGATAGCTCAGAGCCTGGAGCCTGCTTCAGATTCTGTCTCCCTCGCTCTCTGCCCCTCCCCCGCTCATGCCCTGTCTCTGTCTTTCAAAAGTCAATATTGAAAAAAAATTTTTTTAATTAAAAAAAAAATAAACATAGCATCTTCTAGTTCAATAACCTCTGACTTGTACCTGACAAACACTTCTAGTAGTCTCTCTTACCTGGATTTTATTTTTGCCCCATTGTTAGCACACATTATAGGAGGAAAACATTTGGAAATTGTTGTAAAAGATCTTTAAAAGGGAGAAAAGTAAAAAAAGACAACTTTGGCGGTGCCTGGGCGGCTCGGTCAGTTAAGCATCTGACTTTTGATTTTGGCTCAGGTCATGATCTCATGGTTTGTGAGATCGAGCCCTGTTTGTGATTCTCTCTCTCTCAAAAATAAATAAACATTAAAAAAAATAGACAAATTTAAAGAAACAACAACAAAAGAGTAAATATAGCTCTATAATATGCTAGAGTTAACAGGACAGACATGACCCATCATCTTTTCATCTGCTTGTGTTCTAAAACTTTCCAGAGAGGTATCCATGCTAAAATTGATCATTTTTTATCAACTGAGGAATAATTTATATTGGAAGAAGAGGGTTGGCTCATTCTTTCAGCGTTTACCCACCGAAGCACTACAGCACCATACAAAATGGGGCTGGAATTTATTTTTAGTTTTGGAAAACTTACCTGAGCAATTGCATCCTTGAGTTGATTATATTTCTCTAGGTCGAAACGTGACTTTTTGGCTCCTTTATGGAAAAATAATAAGTATTGTCTGTCTCTGGCTTCTGGGTAAACGTATTCCTACAAAAATAAAGAAGTTAAACTATTAGTCCTTAGAATACTATCTTTACAAAGTAAGTATCTACTAACTATTGATCGGATTCAGTACACGTGCACACATATAAAGACACATACGGATGTGTGCTGTGTTATTTATTTCTTAAATATTTTTTATTGTGAAACATACATGTAATAGTATACAAAGCAAATATGTCTATCACAATGAATCATCACAGAATGAATGTTAATTATCACCAGATAAAGAAAATCTAACACTGCCAACAACCAAGGAGGTTTTCTCGTGCCTTTCCAATTATTAACCTTTCCTTTCTCCCATACTAATCACTATCTTGCCTATTCTGGTAATTGTTTTCTTCCTTTTTTTATAGTTTTCCTACTTAAGCATTCATCCCTGTCGACTCTATGGCTTAGTTTTACCTTTTTTGAATTTAATAAAAATGGAGTCAGACAGTAGGTATTGTGTATGGCGGCTACTTTCACTTAATATTATGTTTGCGATATTCATCCATTTGCGGTCCACTCATTTCCATTGCTATGTTATATTCTCTTGTATGACTCCATCACAATTTATTTATCCATTGTACTACTGATAGACTTTTGGTTGTTTCCAGGATTTGGCTATTATGAATGATGTTGCCACGAACATTTTTGGACTTATCTCTTTTGCTGGATATATATCTATGATCATACCTAGGTATCTATGATACCTAGATCATAAGGTATGCCTGTGTTCGAGTCAAGAAGTGATATCAAACAGGTTTCTAAAATGGTTGTACCAATTATACTCTCATCAGCAGGGTATGGGAGTTGGCATCATTCCATATCCTTGCCTATACTTGGTATTGCCAGTTAAAAGAAAAATGCTAGCCATTCTGGTGTGTGTGTGTAGAAGTACTACCTCAGTTTTTAAAAATGGCTTTACTAAGATACAATTCATATATCATACAATTCACCCATTTAAAATATAACATTCGATGGTTTTTAGTGTATTCATGAAGTTGCACCACCATCAATCAACATTAGAACATTTTCATCATCCCCAAAAGAAATCCTGTACTCTTCAGTAGTCGCTTCCTATCTCCCTTGACATCTCCAGTTCCAGACTATGTCTCTACAAATTTGCCTATTCTGGACATTTCATATAAATGGAATCATACAACCTGAGCCTTTTGTGTCTCCCTTCTTTCCAGGTTCATCCATTAGTAGCATGTATTGGTACTTCATTTTTTTTTTTATTGCCAAGTAACAAATCCATTCCACTGAATGGATATACCACATTTTATTTATCCATTAATCAGTCAATTGATAGACATTTAGGTTTTTTTCTACTTTTTGACTATTATGAATAATGCTGCTATGAATATTCCCACACAAGTTTTTGTGTGAACATGTTTTCATTTCTCCTGGATATCTATAGCATTTTCCTGATCACTCATGAGGCTGAGGCCTTTTTATTGGCCATTTGCACTTCCTTTTTAAGATGCGCTTATTCAAAACTCTTACCATCTTTTTCTATTGAGTTGTCTGTTTTTTCTTACTGACTAATAAGATATGTTTATATATTCTGGTTATGGATCCTTTGCTGGATATATGTACTACAAATATCTCCTCCCGGCCTGTTTGCCCTTTTAATGGTGTTCTTTAATAAACAGAAGTTCTTAATTTCAATATAGTGGAATTTATCAATCTTACTCTTTACGGATAGCACTTTTCATTCTGGGTAAGAAGTCATTCCCTATTCCACAGTAATTAAAATATTCTCCTATATTATCTTCCAGAAGCTTTACCATGTTACCTTTCATATTTAGATTGATAATCCATCTAGAATTAATTTTAAAGATGTGTAAGTCATTTCATTTTTTAAATATGGATATTTATAAAAAGAAGACTCTCCTTTCTTTGCAGTGCTCTTTTTAAAATCAAAAATTCATTTATACCAGGTCTCTTTTTACATTCTCTCATCTATTCTATTGGACTATTTGCCTTCCTTGTGCCATGGCTGAATTACTATAGTATGACAAGTAAAGCTATAGTCTTCCATACCCAGGACGGCAAGTCCTCTTAGTTTTTCTTCAGGAATTTACTGGTTTTTCTTACTCTTACATTTTCATAGAAATTCTAGAAGCAGCTTATTCAAATCACTTCCCTTACCCCCAAAACTGTTGGGATTTTTGACTGGGATTGCACTGAATCACATCAATTTGGATACAACTGACATTTTTTAATATTTGCTTTTCTAGTCCATGAACATGCTTATTTACTAAGTTTCCTTTAATTTTAATTTTACGTTTTTCTGCATAGAGGTCTGGCACATGTTTTGCATGATTTGTATACACACACACATATCCATATATATATGTTGTGTGTATGTTTTCCAGTGGGCATACTTACAGGGAATTAATATAACGCTTAGCCTTAGTCTTAATGAATGACAGACATAAAAGTAAAGGAAAAGACATTTTCCCAAATGCAAAAATGCTACTTTCCAGTAATGTCATTATAAAAGGCAGAACGGTACACACTTCCAAATGCATTTTTGTTACTCTCCTGATTAAAGAAACAAATGCATGATAACATGGCTTTGTGTACATGTTGAATCTGCACAGCTTATTATAATTTTGCCCTTTTTGTAGTTTCAAATTTTATTTAAATTCCATTTAGTTAACATGCAGCATAATACTGGTTTCAGGAGAACTCAGTGATTCATTACTTTCATATAACCCCAGTGCTCATCACAAGTGCCCTCATTAATACCCATCATCCATTTAACCCATCCCCCCATCCACCTCCCTTCCAGCAACCTCAGTATGCTCTCTATAGTTAAGAGTCTGTTTCTTGGTTTTCCTCTCTTTTTTTCCCCATGTTCATCTGTTTCATTTCTTAAATTCCACATATGAGTGAAATCATATGGTATTTGTCTTTCTCTAACTTATTTTGTTTAGCATAGCACACTCTGGCCTCCACCCACATCATTGCAAATCGCAAGATTTCATTCTTTTTGATGGCTGAGTAATATTCTGTTGTATATATACACGCGCCGTGTCTTCTTTATCCATCCATCAGTCGATGGACATTTGTGCTCTTTCCATAATTTGGCTATTATTGATAATGCTGCTAAAAACATCAGGGTGCATGTATCCCTTCAGATCAGTATTTTTGTATCCTTTGGGTAAATACCTAGTGGTGCAATTGCTGGACCATAGGTTAGTTCTATTTTTAACTTTTTTAGGAATCTCCATACTGTTTTCCAGAGTGGTCGCACTAGTTTGCATTCCCACCAACAGTGTAAGAGAGTTTCCCTTTCTCTGCATCCTCACCAACACCTGTTGTTTTGTGTGTTGTTAAGTTTAGCCATTTTCACAGGTTTGAGGTGATATCACGTTGTAGTTTTGACTTGTATTTCTCTAATGATGAGTGATGCTGAACATTTTTTCATGTGTCTGTTAGCTATCTGGATGTCTTCTTTGGAAGTGTCTATTCATGTCTTCTGCCCATTTCTTCACTGGATTATTTGTTTTTTGGTTGTTGAATTTGATAAGTTCTTTATAGATTTTGGATACTAACCCTTTCGTTTGGAAATATCTTCTCCCATTCCAAAGGCTGTATTTTAGTTTTGTTGGTTATTTCCTTTGCAGTGCAGAAGCTTTTTATCTTGATGAAGTCCCAACAGTTTATTTTTACTTTTGTTTCCCTTGCCTCAGGAGACATATCTAGTAAGAAGTTGCCAAGGCTGATGTCAAAGATGTTACTGTCTGTGTTCTACTCTATGATTTTGAGGTTTTCCTGTCTCAGATTTAGGTCTTTCATTCATTTTGAATTTGTTTTTGTGTATGGTGTAAGAAAGTGGTCCAGTTTCATTCTCCTGCATGTTGTTGTCCAGTTTTCCCAATACCATTTGTTGAAGAGACTATTTTTTTTTCCATTGGATATTCTTTCCTGCTTTGTTGAAAATTACTTGACCATATAGTTGTGGGTCCATTGCTGGATTTTCTATTTTGTTCCATTTATCTATGTGCGTGGTTTTGTTCCAGTACCATACTGTCTTGATCACTTTAGCTTTGCAATATAACTTAAAGTCCTAAATAGTAATGCCTCCAGCTTTTCTTTTCTTTTTCAAGATTGCTTTGGCTATAGTAACTTTTGCTCTCTTATAAGCTCTCTAGTGTCCATAGGCAGATGTGTTTTATGTTTGGTCTAACTATTCTAACGTCCTAATGGGTGGATTGGTTTAGTATACCACAGAAGAAGCAGAAGTAAATATTGAATTATTGATGATGACAGGTAATGGATTAATAGTAGCTAAAGGGAAATAAAAATTGAAACAACTGGGTGCCTGGGTGGCTCAGTTGGTTGAGCGTCCGACTTTGGCCCAGGTCACGATCTCACCATTTTGGAGTTTGAGCCCCATGTCGGGCTCTGTGCTGACGGCTCGGAGCCTGGAGCCTGTTTCAGATTCTGTGTCTCCCTCTCTGTCTGTCAGCTCCCGCTCATGCTCTGTCTGTCTCTCTCCCTCTCTCTCTCTCTCAAAATTAATATTAAAAAAAATTTAAAAAAATTGAAAAAACTAAATGTCCCACCTATCAGGATACTAGAGTCTAGTAGATGGGTGAAGACATTATACATGAATATTTATAATACAAGATAGCAAAGAGGGTGCCTGGGTGGCTTACTTGGTTAAGTGTCTGACTTTGGCTTGGGCCATGATTTCACGGTTCATGAGTTTGAGCCCCACATAGGGGCTCTGGAGCCTGCCTCAGATTCTGTGTCTCCCTCTCTCTCTGTCTCTCCCCCACTCACACTCAGTCTTTGTCTCTGTCTCTCTCAAAAATAAACATTAAAAAAAAAAAATAAAAAGATAGTAGAGGATAGTGAAATGAGAGGTACAATGTGCTACAAGTATTCAGAAGCAGAGTTCAAAGTTGGCTGTAGGGAACTGGCCAAAGGTTCATGAAAGATAAGCATGTAAGAAACCTTGAAATATGGCAGGTAGAGATCGACAGGGAGAAGTCTCCCAGTTGACAGAATGATGGCAAGTAAGGAATGAAGTGGCAGAAGACTCAGGGCATTTGGGGGAATAAAGAATATAACTTGATTTGTTTAGAACACACAGTAAGTACACTGTGGAAACTCTCAGGACTTTGGAGATGACAGAGAGCAACCGGTTATGAATATCAGGCTAAGGAGTTTGGACTTCAATCAGCAGATTAAAAAAATCCATTAAAGGGGTGTTTATATAAGGGACAGGAACAGGGAAGAGGGGAGAGGGAGCAGTAAAGAAACGAAGACGGACAGACAGCAAGCCATGTCCAGAGCTGTGAATAGACATGACTGATCTGGCTGTTTGGTTCTCTTCACACGGAATAATGAGCATGAGCCAGATATGCGACGAGGTACTGGATACTCTGGGCAAACAATGGCAGGACATTAACAGTTTATTGTCTCTCTTTTCTACCAGACAAGTTTGGGAGGCCCGGAAAGGTTAAATGGCATTCTTAGGCTTTCATTCTCTCACACATAAATAGGCCTGTGACCAGTGGTCTAACAACAACAGAAACAAAATGCCTATATTCAATAGCAGACATACAAAAATAGAAGAGAAGCGATACTCAGCTCACCTAAGAAAACAGAAAAAGTTTCTCATGTCTCAGTTATTTCAAATGTTTTTTTATCAAAAGAGTTTGGACCTGTGTTGGTATCACATATATAGTAATGTGATAATAAATCCTTCATACCTTCTAAGTGACACAGAGATTTTCAAGCTATTGTAAAAATAACACTGGCAACACACATTAGTTCTGGATACTGATATTTAATAAATGGCTGATAAAGAATAGGCCAGGAGTATAAAGTGATTAGATATCTAATTCTCACCTCTCCTCCCTGAAGTAAAAAAATTAATAAAGAAGCCACCTATACTCTCAACACACTTAGCAGCAGCCCAGAACTTATCTGATTAGTTATCACCAATTTTTTATTCCAAGAATTAAATAAAAACAAAAAGCTGAGACTATCCTATCCAACTGTTAAATTACACAATATACTAAAATCCAAGCCAACTTAGCTGAACAAGTTATCCTGCAACTGATCATTCTTCTCCTTTGCCCTCTTTTTCTATAACTTACCGTAAAACATTTTTTCTGAACTTAATGGTTTAGATGGCTCTCTTTATAGTAAGTTAGGTTCATATCGCTTCTCGGTCTTTTGGTTAAGATCAAGTGTATTACAGTATGTTAGGTTCATGAGGTCAGGAGTCATGTCTTATATATATACCTCCCTATTTTTAGCACCCAGAACAGTGCCTACTACACAATTGGCATACATGTGCACATACTCGTGTGTGTGTGTGCGCATGTGTATGTGTGTGTGTGCATGTGTATGTGTGTGTGTATGCGTGTGTATGATAAATGGGTACTTAAAGGGATTTGGCCTTAGAAAGAACACAAAAACATGAGAGAAAAGAAAACTAATTTGACAGCCAAAACTTCATTAGCATCTCATAAAAAGTTACTGGAAGAGGAGTTCTTACCTGACGTGTCATTACAAAATACGCATACATTGCCATGGCACTTCCGTAAGTGATAAAGTAGGTGACTGGCTCCATGATGTCCCAGGAATATTCCCACCAGGTAAGCCGGGCCAAGATGCCAAACTGCGTGGCCATGTAGGCAAGTCCACCCCATAGCACCAAAGTGGTCCTCTTCTCAGCTTTTCTGCTAATTTCAATTCGTACCTGCGGGGCACACACGATCAGTCAGCCATAAGGCATTTTAACATAGAACCAATTTTAAATGGAAACTGTTCTACATTCATTAAAGAAACAGATCATAATCAAGACATGTTAGTCTCAATTCTAACAAATGTAGTTTGTCTTCCTAAATAGTATCTGTAATTTTTACTGGATAAAATATTTTATAGGAGTAACACTTTTCTAAGGACACTTGTGTTTTGTGTTTCACTCTAGAAGTAGATGAAAATATGGTGAAATTACAGGAGTGAATAAGTAAGTGTCTACAACTATTCATCCAACTACATGATTATCTTCTTTGCAGGTGGGATATGAAAACATGCCAGTATTCTCTTACTGTGGTATACAGGATTCAATCTATTTCATTCCTTATGCAAGGGGCCTGCCAGGTGGCAGAACAGCACAGTGAGTCAGAGCGTGAACTCTGGATTCAGAGCGGCTGCGTTCAGGCCCTAATCTGCAAATTATTGTCAGTGTCATCATAGAGTTGTTCTGAGGACTAAATAACAGAATACAGGTAAAATACGTAGCACAATTTCTGGCACATAGTAAATATTCAATCAAGGATGATAATTATTTTGTTATAGCTGATACATTAAAAAATACTTTACATTTTGAAAAGACCAAATTTAAAACTCATCCTCCTTCACAACAGTTCAGGTTTAACCGATCACATTCCTAATGGTCTTAAATTTACTGAGAATAACCTTGAGATACTGGTTATTTTTAAAGAAATCAGAAAAAGCACAATATTATTTGTTGCCTTTCTTAATCTCTGATATATAGTCTAATTTCTTAAAAATGAAAGTTATTTGCATCATCATTAAAAAAATAAGAAAACACTTGTTTACAATAAACATCTGGAAAAATGTAAAGAAAATCAATCATAATCCTACTGTTCCATTAGCATTTTGGAGTATATTGCTTCTGATTTTTTTCTGTGTGTATACTTATACATATATAAAAATGTGTACAGCTCTACGCACAACACATTTAAAAATTGATCATAGTATAAACTAATATGCATACTATTTTATGATATATTTTCCATAAAATTATGAATATTATTCTATTGCATATTAGATCTATATAATCATTTTTAACAGTTGCATAATAATCCATATAACATTAATTCTTAACTTGGCTAAAATCATTACCCATTATTTCACTTTTTTGTTTCAAAGCTGGTGAATCCAGTCAAGGGCAGAAATTTAGACTTCAAAGTTCTATGTCCTCTCATTCCTTTTTAAGTCTTTTCTTAGCTGTGACTGGAATTTTTTTATGGCTCCGGCCCCAGAGCTAAAGGACTAGTTTGTCATAGCTCAATTACCAAAAAGGATGGATGGGAAAAAAGCAAACATATATACTCTTGGAAAATTACTGGTGAAGAGGAAGGTCTGAGCACCTTTTCCAGGGGAGCCAGTTGCTCTTTGAGATCCTCTAATCTTTCAATGAGCTCCCTTTCCTTGTTTAACTGGTGCTGCTCGATGCACAGTGTGGTGTACAGCTGCTGGACGAGTGTCTTTACGTCGTTCAGTGTTGCTGCATTTTCGTGGCTTAAGAGGTCTGAAAAAGAGAGGTTACATTTTTTTTTTTCAAGGTATGCCTTAGCTGAAGAGTTGCCGTTCCCGGGGCTATGAGACAATAATAAGAACAAGACGTGGTCATCCACCACAGGGATCCCACCATTGGTTTCCTTCAGTGTTCAACTGAAGGAAAGTGAGAGTTCCTCTTTAAAACAGAGGTAACTACAAATCCTAGAAAGTAAGTTCATATTTGGGCGACTTGAAAATTTTGAAGCCGACATCTACCACTGTATTCTTGGAAGTCAACATGCTACAAAGAAGGCTACAAATAATAATAACCTTCATTAGGTAAAAACTTTAAGGCAGTGTGTTAAAAACTAGTAGAGAGGTTCAGAATCGATCTGATTACTATGCTCATTAAAATGCTTATCTAGAATTTATCTGTGGTCTTGCCATTTCAGTTGGTGGTTTTCTCCCTGTTTAACACCTGAGGAAAAAATACACAGTATTTCAAATTTGCAAATACAAATGTATAAATAAAAATACAACTATCTAAAAAGATTAGCCTCCATACACTTTTCCCCCTATCAACTTTTATTTATTCCTGTTGGCAAAAGACACAGAATAGCAGTCTGGACTTCAATATCATGTTTTAGAGGGCATGAAGTTAAGAGAATGATTGAACAGGTAAAAGATTAAATTATTTGATTCAATATCCTCTTCTATGAATACCATGTGTTTCCAGAAATCTAAAAATTATGTTTTGAGACTATAATAAAAAATCAGCTATCTCAGCTGTCAAAGAATAAAAAACAAAAACAAAAACACAAGAAATGAAACTTTTGTTTTAAAATCTTATTAGCCTCGGAGAGCCTGGGTGGCTCAGTCAGTTAAGCATCTGACTCTTGATTTCAGCTCAGGTCATGATCTCATGGTTCATGAGATCGAGCCTGTGCTGGGCTCTGCACTGACAGCACAGAGCCTGCTTGGGGTTCTCTCTCTCCCTCTTTCTCTGTTCCTCCCCTGCTTGTACATGTGCTCTCTCTCTCAAAATAAATAAATAAACTTAAAACAAAATTTAAACTATTGAAAAAATCTTATTAGCCTTAAATGTGACATTTTGTTAGGTACGGCAAAAGGTCAGCCCTCTTCTAAAGCAAAATAAGACACGGTCAGAATTAGCTATGTATTTACACTTTATTCAAGGATGTACTTTAGTACAGTTATCAAAAAATTCAATCAATGAAAAATTCAAATAAGGACAGCAAACTGGATTACAGAAGAGCTGGTACAATAAAATAGGATATAGCACCTAGCACAGTATCTTGCAACTTCAGTAAATAAATACATGCTGAATTAATGGGAACAGAGAAAAGTAAGAGCACTTTGAGGTCTAGAAGCCATCTATTGTCAATAGGGTTTTCTTTGCATTGAAGCTGTAGCTCACGTTTGCATATGGTTTTATACTTTTCGAAGTTACCAGAAGAGGAAGCTGCACTTTAGAAGGCAGTAATTTGTGTTGAATATCACAGTGAAGTGGTAGGGTCCATGTCTCCTGACCCCATGACTGGAGCTGAGTTATAATGTTTCTACCATATAATAATATTTCTCCTGAAAGCGTGGTCCCCTTTCAAAAGGTAATTCCTTAAGTAGTGATCAGTTATCTATGGTTAATGAAATCCTTTCACATATATTATATCTCATGTTATCCTCGCAATAACAGGAGTAAATTTGGTGCCCAAAATTTATAAACGAGGAACTTGAATCTGAGAGGTAAGATTAACAAATGTTTTTGTATTAGTTTCTGATCTAGTCACTACAGAGGGAAAAAAAAAAATCAAACGTAAGGTGCCTGTTCTTCTTAATGAGGTCTAATAATAATATTCGGGACATTGTAGAACTAGTAGGGAGTGGACGAAGATCTGGGAGTCCACTGTCTTTCCGATTTTATGCTCTTTCTTTTTCCATTTTAACTTTCAATACTTTAAGTACTGTGTGGGGAATAAGTTTAAGAATTCCCTGAGCTTGCACCAATGGGTTAACAAGGCTCAGGATGAAAACATCCAAGATTAGGTAAACAGTATAGAACAAAGGCATAGAGGAACAGGAAGCCACAAGATGAAAGCATCCAAGATTAGGTAATCAAGGCTAGGTAATCAGGGCAGAAGCTCATCCCCCTCCTCCATCTTAGTACAATAGTAGAAAGTTGCTTTCACAGGAGGGAAGGACCAGAATAGGTAAACAGGTAAGTAGGCTATAGACCCAAGCAGGGTGAAGTTGCCTGGAGTGGAGGAGCTAATTAGCAAAAGAAAGGTGCCTTGTTGACTCTAGCAAGCTCTAGCTGCCTTATCTCCTAGGTAAGCTAAGATAAACAGACAGGCGTAGTGCCTGCTGTAAACAACTGGGTGCTGGGATTTTGTTTTGTATTGACCCAGACCCCTGACACTGCATATCTTAAAAATCCCCCTTTCTCTCACACACGAGTTAATGTTCACAGTTTCATGGTCTCTTTCTGCATGTCCATCACGTGTGTAAGCCTTATGATCCTAATAAAAATGGAGCAAGGACCCTTACTCGGGGCTCTTGCCTCCTCCCAGGCATTAGCCTTTCTTTCGTTTTAATTCTGTGTCCGCTCTCTTGCTGGACAAGAGAGAACTCCAGACCCAGAGTCTATGACAGTACTGTATTTGCTTAGAAGTCCAAGCAAGGAAGGGAAGAAGAGAGGGGAGGAAGAAAAAAGGAAAGGAAGCAAGTAAGCAAAACTAAACAGAATCTCTTCTCTTCTTTTCCTAATGGAGCATGGACATGTTAATGATCAAACATGTAGAGACAATCATAACCTGAAAATCCATAAAATTGAAAATCAGGCTTGGAAATTGTTTTACAAAAAAGTAAGGGTCTATCAGAATATCATTCATTGAAAATCTGTTAGTTTAAAAATTAATATTAATAAATAACCATTAAAAATTAATAATCAATAAATTAATATTAATAACCATTAAATTAATATTTGTGTTATGGGCTCTGCTGTGTAGAACATTTATATTTTGTATTCTTTTCTTTATGGCTTCTGGGTTTTATGTTATAGTTAGAAAGGTCTTTCTCACTTCAAGGCTATAAAAATATTTCTCTTTTGGTTGTCTTTCATTACTTTTAATATTTCTTTTTCTTCTTTGAAATCTAAGTTTTTGATCCTCATATCCTTTGACATAGTCTTCCACTTCCAGGTATTTTTCTTACATACACACTCAGAAACTTTCTAAGTGACACATATTCAAGAATATTCAATGCTACAAATACATACTACAGCAGACGATGAAAACTACATAAAAGTCCATCAATAAGTTATAAAATGAGCAGTTAAGTAAATGGTGATGTACATTCATACAATGCAATACAAATGCGATACAATGTGAAAAAGAATGAGGAATTCTTTATGTACTGGTATCATAAGATTGTCAGAACACACCATTAGATGAGAAAAGCAGTTTGGTGGTTTTATACCTTGTCAATCTAGCTACGCTGCAATTATGTTTTCCAAAATACCCATCCCTGTATGGCTCGAAGTTAGCGTTAACCAAATGAGAAATTCAAGTGAGAAGTGGGAAGGGGGAAGTGACGCAGAAGCCATTAGGCTCTGAAGGCTATAGTGGGTAGCAGTGAGAGACAGACGCTGGTGCCTAGAGATGCCGGCGTGTGCTTGTTTCCCCATGCTCTGCATCTAGCTCTTGTTTCTCAACTGCCCTCTCTGTCGATGAATGGCATATCCAGGCCCACAGCCGGATGCAGCCTTCTAGAGTTCTGCTGTCCAAAAGAGTAGCCATGAGTCACATGTAGCTATTTAAATTTAAATTAATTAAAATAAAATAAAAATTAAAATTAGCTTTTCAGTCACACTAGCCACATTTCAAGGGTTCAATAGCCACATGTGACTAACGGCTACCATATTGGACAGTGCAGAAATGGAAAGTTCACATTATTACAGATAATGTATCTATCTGCCAGCACTGTCTTAGGGATTTCTCTCAGTCCTCCTTCACAGCCCTAACCTAATAGTTAGAAGCATCTCAATTTCCAGGTTCCTTGGCAAGCTTTGATTAACTTCCCTGTGCCATCACTTTAAAATTAGTGACTTTGATCTTCCAAGCTCCCATTTTCACTCATGCTTTTTGTTGTTGAAGTTTTTATTTAAATTCCAGTTAGTTGACATAGAGTATAATATTAATTTCAAGTGTACAACACAGTGATTCAACAATTCCATACATTACTCGGTGCTCATCACAAGGGCACTCCTTTATCTTCATTGCCTGTTTAGCCCATCCCCTAGCCCCACTCCCTTCCGGTAATCAACAGTTTGTTTTCTAACCATCAGTCTGTTTCTTGGTTTGCCTCCCTCTCTTTTCTCGCCTTTTTTCCTCCTTTGCTCATTCTTTTGTTTCTTAAATTCCACATATGAGTGTTATCATATAGTATTTGTCTTTCTCTGACTTATTTCACTTGTCATAATACTCTCTAGCTCCATGTGTGGTTGCAAATGGCAAGATTTCATTTTTTATGGCTAAGTAATATTCCTGTGTGTGTGTGTGTGTGTGTGTGTGTGTGTACCAACTCTGATCAGGGATCACGAAAGCCCCAAAGAGATTTGGCTTTATTTTCTTAGATTTTTTTTTTTTTGGTCAGGAGGAATATGGTTCCAAGGTATTGTAATGGTGGAGAAAAACATCAGTCCCAAACCTTTGACCCTGAAAAATTTGCCCACATATTTGGAGATGAAATTATAAGAAGAGAGCAGATAAATCTGCTAATGGCTTAACAACGCCACTTTTGGGTGATGTGTGTATGCTTCACTAAAAATGCCATGAGGTGCTTATTAATGTTTCTGCACATGTCATCAGTGCCAGGAAATTAAGATACAGAAAGGCAAGGAGATGTGCTAATTATTGGGGATTAAAAGTCTTTTTTAGTTACCAGCATGGTTTGAGAAGGACTTTGGCTATTTTAGTTTCTGATCAGATATTTGTTATTGTTTGTACTTGGTTTGCCTGCTCAACCATTTCCTTCAAATTATTTACATCATTGAGAGAGAAGCAAGGTTTCCAATATCCTCTGGAAGGATAAATGGGGAAAAAGGCTTAGTGGCGCTATCAAAATGATTCTCCTTAGCACAACAACTTTCAACAACCAGTGATTTCGACTATATTCTCTTCCTTCCCAACATTAAGTGGAAGGTGGTTAATTGCTACTTCAACATGGACTGAGATAAAAGACCTTTTGTGCTCCCTTTCCATATTCTTCCCTCCATTCCAGATTTAGATTAGGTTTTAAAATCATTTAATTGCTGAAACAGTTCCTCTTCTCATCCTGCAGCAGACAGAGGGCGATACAGCTACACACAGCTATCCTAACCAAGAGAATGCAAGGGAGCCTGCAGCAAGTCTTACCGCTATGACCTGCCCCCTTGGTTCCATTTCAGTTTTTCTGCCTCTTCCCTTTCACATTTTGGGTTAGGTTCAACACGTAAGTATCCATAATACTTACAGACTGTCGACCCCACATTCATGTTAAATGGGCCTTTATTAGATCCTCTATCAATAAGCCCTCCATCCTCAGTGCCTGATAGAAGTATGTGAAGTTCAGGTTTACTGGTATATGACATTCATACAGCATTTTTAGTTCTAAAGTGCTATCCATCAACAGGGAAAAGGAAAATAAGAGAGAAATGTGAAAGTTACAGGGGGTGAGGCGTGAGTAGAAAAAATTGTTCCAACTCTTAAAAAACTGTCCTGGAAAAGTTTTCCTTCATTCTTTCTTTTTAACTTTTATTAGACTTGTATCTGCTCTCTGTGTGTATGAAATCCTAGTGCTCCTCACCGTCTGACACCTAAGCCCTAGAACTTCAACTTCTTTTCTGTTTAGCCTTTTTAATAAAAAGGGTTCCAACGCTGGGGAGAGGAATAACTCTTCTGGATGACTGTCAACCTTCTCAAATACAGAAATGTTGGTTAGAAAATGAAGTTTGCAAGGGTCAAAAGTCTATGATTTATGAAATAATTGTAAGTCAAAGTGAAGGGAAGAAGGAAGAAAAGGAGACAGGTGGAAACAAAATTAAAATTTTATATATCATCAAAAGAAAAAAATTATTTTCTTCACTATATTTTCTTAAGATGTTTTTAAAAATTTTACCTCCATTATAGTTAACATGTAGTATTATATTAGTTTCAGGTGTACACTATAGTGATTCGACAATTCCATACATCATCTGGTGCTCATCCCAAGTGCCCTCCTTAATCTCCATCATCTATTTAACCCCCTACCTCTCCCCTCTGGTAACAATCAGTTTGTTCTCTAGACTTAAGGGTCTTCTTCCTGGTTTGTCTCTCTTTTTTGCCTTGTTTCTTAAATTCCACATATAGTATATGTCTTTCTCGGACTGACTTATTTCACTTAGCATAATACTCTCTAGTTCCATCTGTGTCATTGCAAATGGCAAGATTTCATTCTTTTTTTTATGGCTGAATAATATTCTACCGTGTGTGTGTGTATACACACACATATACATACATATATACATATACATACATATATATACACACATATATACATATACATATACACATATATACATCTTTTTTATCCATTCATCTATCAGTGGACACTTGGGCAGCTTCCATAGTTTGGCTATTGTAAATAATGCTGCTATAAACATAGAGGTGCATATATCCCTTTGAATTCGTGTTTTTGTAGTTTTTGGGTGAATACCCAGTAGCTTGATTACTGGATCATAGAGTAGTTCTATTTTTAACGTTTTGAGGAACCTCCATATTGTTTTCCACAGTGCCTGCACCAATTTGCATTCCTACCAACAGTGCGAGAAGGTTCCTTTTTCTTCACAACCTTGCCAACATTTGCTTATTGTATTTTTGATTTTTACTATGTTTTAAAAGTTTGGGAAAAAGAGCTTATGGACTTAAAACAGTATTATTCAAGCTTCTGTGTGAAATGCTATCTAATGGTAAAATCTCTCATTATCTAAGAACTGAGGTAAGAGAGCGGTGATATATGACAATATTTTAAATATTGAAAAGATCTTTTAAAATTCTACACCAGTGCTGCTGTTGAGCTTACCAAATTTCACTTTAATTTCCAATTATTCCATAAATCATAGACTTCTGACCCTCGCAAACTTCATTTTCTAACCGAAATCTAAGGAAGCTGGCAGACTACTGAATTGATTCTCAGAGAATCAAATATAATTTCTCCCTTTTTCAGTTTCTACCTTTACTTGCCCTTATTCAACCTGGGAATAGCCCAATTTAAAAAACTAAAACATTCATTTCTGCTTTTTTTTTTTAAGTTTATTTATTTATTTTGAGAGAGAAAGAGAGAGTGAGTGTGAGCAGGAGAGGGGTGGAGAGAGAGGGGGGAGAGAGAGAGAATCCCAAGCAGGCTCTGTGCTGTCAGTGCAGAGCCTGATATGGGCCTTGATGTCATGAACGATGAGATCATGACCCGAGCTGAGATCAAGAGTCAGACGCTTAACCAACTGACCCACTTAGGCGCCCCTCATTTCTGCTTTAAAAATAGCATTAGACAAGATGGTTAGAATTAGTCATTGATTAAAAGCCTCTAGTTTTTGACAACTAATATATGGAAGCTTACTTCCCTGCTTATTAAACTTTACACAAGGATATATTAGGAAACTTTTAAAATTTTACTGATACAAAATAGCAAATCTAAATAGAATGAGCCCTCACATACACAGAATACTCCTCAGTATAATGCTCTCAAGATCTACCCAAGTTGTTTCCTCCTTTTTCATAGCTAAAAAATATTCCATTATGTATATGCCGCATCTTCCTACTCATTCATCTGTAGACAGACCATCAGGTTGTTTCCACATCTTCACTTTTTTTTTTTAAATTTGTTTTGAATGTTTTTAATTTATTTTTGAGGGAGAGAGTGGCAGAGCACACGCGGAGGAGGAAGAGGAGGAAGAGAAGGAGAAGGAAGAGGAGAGAGAGAGAGAGAGAGAGAGAGAGAGAGAGAATCCGAAGCAGGCTCCAGGCTCCAAGCTGTGAGCACAGAGCCCAGAGCCTGACACAGGACTTGAACTTGTGAACTGTGATATCATGACCTGAGCTGAAGTCAGACGCTCCACCAACTGAGCCACCCAGGCGCCCCTCCACGTCTTCAGTAAAGGACAAATGCTGCAGTGAACACGGGAGTGTAGATACCTTTGAGATCCTGATTTCATTTCCTTTGGTTACATACCCAAAAGTGGCATTGCTGGATCGTACAGGATTCTACATCAGTCAAAGGGTACCAAAATTCCAATAGGAAGATGAGTAAATTCTGGGGATCTGTTGTATAGCAAGGTGACTACAGTTAACAATATTATGTTGTATACTTGAAATTTGCTGAGAAGGCCATCCTTAAGTGTTGTCACCACACACACGTACGCACACGTGTAATTATGTGAGGTGATGGAGGTGTTAACTAATCCTCTTGTGGCAATCATTTTGTAACATTAAAGTATATCAAATTATCACACTGTACCCCTAAAGTTTACAATGCTATATGTCAATTTTATGCTCATAAGGCTGGAAAAGAAAGAGTATTTAAAGAACAAAAAACTGAGTAAAATAAGCCTGTACCTCTGTTATCTTAAGGGGAACTTCTAGTCCAAAAATCAGAGAATAAAGAAGAAAAACATTAGCTTGGCTAATATATAGCTAACAATCTCTGATCTAGGTGTTCAATTATTCCAAGGTAATAAAGTCTGGCTTAGTAATGTCTTACTGTTTAAAGGAAACTTTTCCCACTCATGCTGTGGTTACTATACTTTTTCTAAACTAGTTCCACTTCAACTAGCTTGCACAAGGAAAATAATCTGGCTTCTGAACAACCAAAAAAGCTACCAACTTAACTCACTTAATTCACTCAACATAGTATGACCACCTGAGTCAATGGAGGATACAAAATCACAGTGCCTTCTGTCTGAGCACTAATAAAGAAGAGTAATAAGATTTCAGAGAACAGATTAGTCACTTCTGGTTGGCTGGGAGTTAGAGAGATAAAGAATAGAAAGAATAGGATCATTAAAGCTTTCATGAAGAGCCGACCTTGATGACTTTGACATGGGGAAAGGGGAGGTTAGGAAGAAAGAGAAAAGGCACCTTAAAGAAAGCAAACGCTGAGATAGCAAAAACCAGGGCACGGTTCGGGAAAGAGCAAAGGATTAGAGGGTGGAAGAAAAGTAGGCAACATGGTAAGAGAGACAGAGGAAAACTTTTAAAGTAGATGTGGACCAGATTTGAGGCATTCAATGTTTAGGCTTTCACTGAGAATATCTTCCACATTAGACACAGTTCTCAAAAGCAGAATTAAAAAGAAGAGATGCCTTAGGAGGCTGGTGGAGGGGGTGGTGGTAATGGAAGGGGCATTAACAACATCAGTAAGTAATAATGAAGATCAAGGGCAGAGACAGAAAAGTTACCAAAAAAGACACACATCAAATGCTATTTTAGAGGCCTATTTAGCATCAGTACTGTGCAGAAGCCATATTGGGAGTCTGAGGTAAAAAGAAAAATCAGTAATACTGATTGCTTTATTTAAAGTTTTAATATGTTTTTTGTTCATCATGGGGTTTTTGGCATTAATTTTGGTTTTTTAAAATAGTTCATTAAAGTATTATTTATCTTGATTACTGAGGGTTGGGGGGGCACCCTCTTAACATCTGCACCTGAAGCAAACACCACACTTTTTCTATAAAAGCAGATACATGTCAGAAGTTCCTAAGGACTATCATAATATAACAACTGACTTTCTCACTGCTGATCCTGAGCCATAAAACAACAACAAAAAGATTAATTTATTCCTGTTGTAAATGTTTAAGAGGACAGAGAAGTCCATAATTTATTTCTTAAAAATATTCCCCCTGTGATGTTATTAAAATAATCAGACTTTCAGCCTGTTTGGAGGGAAGGAGCTTAAGTTATGTAGAACATTCACTTATGTGAAACGGAGTAGCAATATCCAATAATAACGCATCCTGGTGTATGGGGAGAAGCTAGGTTTCCCGCAGTGTACTAGCCGGCTACTCAAGCATGAGGCACTTACTCAGCTCTACAACTGACACAGAGGCTACCTGGATGTAAGACTTTTCAGTGTTCTTTGAATATTGTTTGCTTCTCAAGGTCATCCAGGCAAGAAGAAAGTTCTTTCCAAAAGCCCTTCCACATTTCTCTGACTTTATCAAGGTTACTTTTTACCTCTCTTTGGTGGTCGTACATGATACGTTAAGTCATTAATGACCAGCTTAAAGTCATCAAGGAGTAGGAGGTCTATTCCTGTTGAGGCAGCAACTCGGACACCATCTGTGAAAAATTTAAATGTGAAAATTTAAACTCGTCGAATATCCGTAATTATTTGAGAATGATCGGGGAAAAAGCAATCCTTGAAATCAACTTTAAAAATTGTATCTTCTCTTTTAAATTCTAGTTCATTTTTGCCTCATCCCCAAATTCTACGCTAAACAAAGCTTATATTATCTGAGGCTTTTTGCTTTCATGATCTCAAGTCTATGAAGATTTAAAAACACTTTTCTGCCAAAACTTTATCAACGAGTAAAATAACTACAAAGATCTATGGGTGTCAGTTGGAAATCTCAAGTCATGGGAGAGCTGCATGGATGTCATATACCTATCCATGATGAAGATGGAGTAAAAAGAAAAAACAATGCTTTCTAATGTATGGTGCTTCTCAGTATAATTACTGATTAGTCACCAATAATTTGGTAGGGACAGATGTTAGTGTGAGCAAAGTATACCACACTGGTCTACTAGTTATATTACTAGATAAGATGAAAATTAAGTATATTTAAACTACTGAAAGCATAGAAATGTGGCAAGTTGTTAACAACTGGTAAATCCAAGGGTACTTCCAATACAGTCTTTTATACTTTTCGTAGGTTTAAAACTTTTCAAAGAATGGGAAGAAATGTAAGGCACTTAGACAAATAAAAAGGACAGATGTCATGTCAAATGGGAATTTTTTAGTGCCTTATTTTACATTCCTTTCCAGTCACATATGTCTTCATTTCATAAACCATGTGAAAGACAGAACAAGATCTAAAAAGAAGTCCTATTATTTCATAACTCCAGAGAGGAAGGCCCAACCACTAGAAAAACTGATTTTATGCCTAAGGTAATGATAAAAGGTTTCAATAACATAAAATGTGACTGACTGCTCCTCTTTGCCCGTGGCATTATATGTGAGGTGCTTCTGAATGAGACTTTTCTGTGTTTTCAGTTCCTAAATGTGAACAATTATATTCTGAGAACTGGGAGAGAAATCACAGTCTCTCCGGACATTTGCTAAGCAAAAAAATGTATCCTAAAGTTAAGAGTATGGGACTCTTTTGCAGTGATATGTGTGCGCGCGTGCGTGTGTGTGTGTGTGTGTGTGAGTGTTCTGGGGTGAAATGAGGGGCGGCTGAGAATTAATAACGAATGTGACTATACCTGGTGAATAGATTGCAACTCTGTCAATTCCCCGATCCTCTTCTTGCAGTTGTCGTAAAAACACACCGACTGAGTCTGAAATAGGTTTGAGTGTGAACTGGCAGCGTTCACGCCGGGATGGTAGCCTCACAGATATCACAGGTAACCCATTTTGATACACCACTGTCACATCTGAATGAAAAAGATCCATAATCATATGATAATTAGATTTCATTGTAAGTTAAAGCTACATTATTACTAATTCTTACATAGGGTCAGGGTCTATTATTATTAACGTGGCTTAAAATGTTTTCAAAGGTTTAAGAAGATGCCCTTTAGCTGTAGTTGGAGGTTATTCTGGGAACTGGCTTACGGAAGCTCAATCACGTGGATCACACAATTCACTTTTCAGAGAAAAGAAAACATGGAAAGGATTATCTTCTAAGTAGGTCAGTGGGAGACTTTCCCAGGAATTGGAGGTAAAGATTTTGGTACTGGTGAATATAAACCCTAGTTCTACTGAGGAAGATTTTACTAAGTAGACAGAGATTGTTGGGCCACACTCATAACCTTTAGGAGGTGGCTCTGAGGAGCCACAGCTTTCAAGAATCCCTGGAGAATAATATGTGACAATACACTAATAAGTGAGACTCTTACTCAAGGAAAGTCACTTTGTATTTATAGTATAAGTATTGATAAGTATTGTAAGTATTGATAAATAAGGATTCTCTTATATAATATGAACAGATTATGACATAATCAAAATTCTTTTTATGTTCTCTTAAGCATTGTCCTGAGGTTAGCTAGAAACCACAACTCAACCCTTTGGGATTTTCTAACAAAAAGTTATTAAGGGAAACATCATCAGCTATAAAACAGAAAGAATTCCCATTTCCATATCTTTTTCGTCAATGGTCTTGATTTACAGAGACTTAGTTACTAAAACAAATGTCAGACTAACTCTTTTGAAATAATTTTTAAATGAAATTGATAAATAAATACATTTGGAAACAGAATTTTTTTACATAGGCAACCAAGCATTTAAAGGTAACTTAGCACTAGCCTGTGAAGAAAAACAGGCTTTGGAGGCAAATCCGGGGTGGAATCCTGGCTTTATAACTTTGGGCACATTATGTAACTTCTTTGAGCCTTGCTTTCTCGATCTGTAACATAGATTTAAACCCTAACTGAAGGAATTGTTGTGAGGAATAAATAAAATAAACCATTTAAAACACTTAGCACGCTGCTTGATACATACATGATAATGTTTATTAGCTTCTTTTAAGAATCCAAAGACACATTCTATAATGTTGCTAAGGATTCACACCCCTCGATATTGAAGAGTTGAGAGGAAATGTCTATAGGTTAGTATTCTGGAGATGCCAAATGCACCACACTTGGCAATGCTGTAATTATTTACATCTAATTTCCTGGCCTATTCTGGCCACTTATAAGGCCTGCAGTGTATACAATAGCCTGACACTACATTCTTTTGGTACTTAAATTTTAAAAGTAACCCTGACTGAAACAGAGTTTGTAAATAACAAAATATACCTTTATTTTAAATGGCCATTTGGTGAGTTTTGGTGCAACGACCAAGGTAAAGAGCATTTTCATCATTTCCCCAAATTCCCCTATCGCCCATCCCAGTAAATCCCTGGGCAAGCACTGATTCAATTTTTGTCACTACAGATTATATTTAGCTCTTCTGGAGTTTGCTATTACTGGGATCATATAGTACGGACCCTTTTGTATCTGACTTCTCTCAGCATAGTGATTTTGAGACTAACTCACATTGCTGCATGCATTGGTAGTTTGTTTTTATTGCTAATATTTCACTGTATGGATACACCATAATTTTTCCACTTTTCTGCTGCCTGACATTTGGACTGTTTCCAGTCTTTAGCTACTATGAGTAAAGTAGCCACTTTCAAGTCTTGGTGTAGACATGTATCTTTGTTCTATACCTTTTCTCATCCTTTTAACCTATCTTTCATGTTTTTAAGGGTTTCCCTACAGGCGTTGACAAGCTTTTTCTGTAAAGGGCTAGATATTAAATATTTTAGATTTTGTGGACCATAAAGATCTCTTTTGCGGCTAGAGACTGCACTGTGGGACAGAAGCAGCCACTGGCAGTATGTAAACAAATGGGCATGGCTGTGTTCCAATAAACTTTATTTATAAAAATATGCAAGAGCCTGGATTCGGACTATTGGGTTTCCTGAACCTTGCTCATGGGTTTACAATATACGTCTTTAACCTATTACAGTTAACCTTTACATAACACATCACTTTAGGGATAGTGTAGAATATCTCAGACCAATACACTTCCATTTCCCTTTCTTTGCATTGTTGTCCTCATACATTTATTACTACATGCTATAAACCATACATTAGTTTTACTTTGACAACTAATTACATTTTAAAATCTTTTTTTAATGAATATAATTTATTGTCAAATTGGCTTACATACAACACCCAGTGCTCATCCCAACAAGTGCCCTCCTCAATGCCCATCACCCATTTTCCCTTTCCCTCACTCCCCCATCCTTAGTTTGTTCCCTGTATTTTTTTAAATTTTTTTTTAACGTTTATTTATTTTTGAGAGACATAGAGACAGAGTATGAGCAGGGGAAGGGCAGAGGGAGAGGGAGACACAGAATCTGAAACAGGCTCCAGGCTCTGAGCCGTCAGCACAGAGCCCGACGCGGGGCTCGAACTCACAGACTGTGAGATCATGACCTGAGCCAAAGTCGGCCGCTTAACCAACTGAGCCACCCAGGCGCCCCTGTTCCCTGTATTTAATAGTCTCTTGTGGTTTGCCTCCCTCCCTCTCTGTTTGTATTTTTTTCCCCTAAAGAAATCTCAAAATGAGAACATACTTTTTATATTTACACATATAGTTACCTTCTGGTGTTCCTCATTCATTTTGTATAGGTCTAAATTTCTATTTAGCATCATTTTCCTTTTGCCTGAAAGGCTTCCTTAAACATTTCTTGTTGGGCCGATGTGTTGACAATATATTCTCCCAACTTTGATAAGTCTGAAAAAGTTTATTTTACCTTCATTTAAAAAAAATGTTTATTTATTTATTTTTAAGAGAGAGCACAAGCAGGGGAGGGGCAGAGAAAGAGAGAGAGAGAGAGAGAGAGAAACAGAATCTGAAGCAGGTTCCAGGCTCTGAGCTGTCTGCAAAGAGCTCAACGAGGGGCTTGAACCCATGAACCATGAGATCATGACCTGAGCTGAAGTTGGACGCTCAACCAACTGAGCCACCCAGGCACCCCACCTTCATTTCTGAAGAACACTTTGCTGTGTAAAAAATTTTAGGTAGACAGATTTCTTTTTCCTTTAGCACTCTAAAGAACTATGTCTTCTGGTTTGCAAAGTATACTATAAGTTTGTGTATACCCTTATCTTTGTTCCTCTGTACACAATATGTCTTTTGCCCTATGGCTGCTTTTAATATTTTCTCTTTATCACTGGTTTTCAATAATTTGATAATAATTTTCCATTCTATGGTTTTATAGGTATTCTGCTTGGGAGTTGCTAAATTTCTTTGATCTGTGAGCTCATAGTTTTCATCAAATTTGGAAAAATTTTGGCCATTACTTAAATATTTTTTCTGGCTCTTACCCCTCTCCTTCTGGGATTCCAATTATACCTATATTAGACTATGCAATATGGTCTCACAGGGCACTGAGGGTGCCTTCATATATTTCAGGGTTTTTTTCCTCCTTTATTTTGGATAGTTTTAACTGCTACTTCAATGTCACTGATATTTTCAATGTCACTGATATTTTCCTCTGCAGTGTCTAATCTGTTAATTCCATCT
Source organism: Paguma larvata (assembly GCA_030068075.1). Lineage (NCBI taxonomy): Eukaryota > Metazoa > Chordata > Mammalia > Carnivora > Viverridae > Paguma > Paguma larvata. The sequence continues at coordinate 67,411,281 of CM057837.1, forward strand.
ATATTGCTTTTCATCTCATATTTTTTTTTATCTCTAGGAGTTCCTCCCTGAATATAATGATCACATTTATAATAACTATTTTAAGGGGCGCCTGGGTGGCTCAGTCAGTTGGGCTTCCGACTTTGGCTCAGGTCATGGCTCGCAGTTTGTGAGTTCGAGCCCCATGTCGGGCTCTGATCTAACACACAGCTCAGAGCCTGGAGCCTGCTTCAGATTCTATATCTCCCTCTCTCTCTTCCCTTCCCCTGCTCTTGCTCTATCTTTCTCTGTCTCTCAAAAATAAATAAATGTTAAAAAAAAAACACCCTATTTTAAAATCCTTGTCTATTAATTCCATCATCTCTGTCATTTCTAGATCTGTTTCCGTAGACTAATTTTTCTTCCTTTTCCCCCCCCTGCTTTTTCATATACCTAGTCATTTCTGACTTGAGGTTAGACATTGTTGACTTTTACATTACTGAGTGCTGGATTCTGTTGTATAGTTATTTGCATATGTACTAATTCTTTCAAGTCTTTTAGTAAGTTTCTTAGGACAGATCTAGAGATTCCTTTATTATATGGCCAATTTGGCCCTACTTGTAAGGTATGGTTCTTCCGGGAGTCTACACTGAATGTTCGTATATTCAGTGATGTCTCTTCTCTGGGTGGAGGAAAGTCAAATGATTTCTGACCCTGTATGAGCACTAAGAAGTATTCCTTTTACAGTTTCTGGTAATTGTTATTGGAAGTTATTCTCGCCTGGGCTTGTGGTTCAGAATTTAGAAAGCCTCAGGCTGTGAGCTAAGGCAATATAGGGTCAACCCAATTTGTTTTTCTTCTCTCAGAAATCAGTCTTGTCCTTATTGTTCAATGTCTAAACACAATTATTTCACATATTTTGTCTGTTGTTCTAGTTGTTGACAGCAGGACAGCAATTCCCATAGCAGTTAATCCTTGGTGGATACATAAAAATTTAAAAGACAGAAATCTCTACTTCTTTAATGCTTCCAAAAGTGGAGTCTATATTTCCTAAGGAACAAGAGGCCAAAAATGGTAATATGAACTTAATACATATTATGTGCTATCTCAAGTTTTTAATATCTAAAGATATTTGAAATTTTCTTTCTCATTTCTAAAAGAATCCTTAGTAATCCAGTCTTTCCTTAAAGTCAGAACCATTAACATGAATATTCCCTCTTCTTCTATAGGCAATAAAGATGGCATCATAAAATTTGATGACTAACTTGTTTATCTGTTTTCCTCCGCTCTATCAACTTTTTCCTAGAGTGAAAAAACTATTCAGCCACAGATTTCAAGAGGCAGATAGAGTTAAATTTAAATAAAAGATGTGAATCTTAAATACAAAAGCAGGGAAGATTTCACTAAATCATCAGTTTCACAGGTAAGTCTAAGGGGTTACTGTTTTAAAATAACTGAGATAAGTTAACAGAGAAAATTAAGGTCTTTTTCAGTCACTTTAACTTTTTGCACTAAAGATCATGAAGCTTTTCAAAGGAGTGAAATATGAAAGCTTTGAGAAACTGCACGAAATAGCACATTTCAGAACTGACAAACCTTCATTTCAATACTGCTTTTGAAATAAATCCCCAGGTCTCCTACTTTCCCACACACTAGATTGTAATGCAAATGTCAGATTTCTCGGTTTGCAACCAAAGAACAATTACCAAAGTTCCTCGAGTTTAACAATATGTAAGACAGCTGCTGACTGTAGTAAAGTCGCAATGGGTATTTACAGGCTAATGACAGTTGTCAGCTATTATTCTCTAGAGACAAATATTCTTTTTAAGTATAAATTGCATCAGGTGATTCTTTGGTTGGGTTTATTTTTAATCTTTTGCTTTGATTTCCATTTCAATAAAAAAATAATCTAAGTATTTCTAGCACAGTGTGCTTCAAAGAAACCCAGGAGTTATGGGTCAACCAATATGATTATTGAGAAACAGAACATGACAAGAATTTAGGCATAAAAACAAAAGGGCGAGGAATTTTCCAAACTAAGAAGAGAAGTGCAAGGACAACAGACACTTGGGGTGGGAGAACGAATACATTAAAAAAAAAAAAAGTCTTTGGGGCATCAGGTACAGAAAAAGTTGCAAAGAATAAGTGCTTGTTTTTTAGCCAATTGGTAAGTAGGAAAGTTACATTCACAGTAGGAAATTTATTGGGTGTCCAAAACAGTGCGTCAAATCTCATCCATAATAGATCATCTCATGCATGAACATGATTGTATAAGTCTTAAGGACTTATGAAAGGGAACTGGTACAATAAGGAAACACACATAGGGTATTTTCTACAAAGCTACTTAGAGCTGAACTTTATGTACGATGGATGATTCCAGTGGCTTATGATCTTGTCTGGTTTTTTCTTCCCCCTTTCTGTTATTATTATGCATCAAGAATGTGAACTATAAGCACAGACTTTTAGTGTTGGAAGAGATAGAGAAATCATACAGAATAATAATGAGGGAGCGTAAGGCAGGCTGAGGGTAAAACAAGCTAGCATCCTCAGCCCAGTGAGATCTGTGTGGTATTCCTCAGGCACTCCTGACTGCCCAAGGACAAAGGAAAGGAAATTTGGTTAACTGATAGAGATCACAGTCATACAGGACATGGGTCTCCCATCAGTTTACAAATATCTTCGTAAACTACAAAAAAAAAAAAAAAAAAAAAGGCAATCTAATCAATAGCCTAATCTCCAGAAACCTGTAGACTCAGTTTCCTGGAGCCCCAACATTACCCCTCCATAGTAATATGGGGAACAAAGGCAAGAAGGTAAAATTAAATTTCTTTATGACTCGCAACCCACTGACAACACTTGAGGTAAATACAGAGTACAACATTTCTGCAAGAACCCCCTACTGTCCTAATGTTAATGCCTTACTAGAGGAAAAACAACCATAGTCTGACAGTTAGCAAGGCCTCAGGTATCTCAGGAGGCCTCTCTAGCATATCAAACTCCCTCTGGAGGCCCCAACTTCATAGTATGTAACTAGTTACCTGGCACAACCCCACGGCAGCTCTTCCTGCCCACCGGTCCTGTCCTAGTGCTTCAATAAAATCACCTTTTTGCATTAAAGACATTCTCAAGAATTCTTTCTTAGCCATCGGCTCTAAACCACCCTTCCCATCAACCCAACACTTCATTACTAATGTCCTTCTTTTGCAGCTAATAATAAAGTCCAGCAAGGTTAAATGATATTCCTAAATTGATACAGTTCAACCCGATGCTAAGTGATTTTGGATCTCGTCGTTTGAAATAAAAAGTCATTTTCTCCCAGGTCATATATGATATTAGGTTGCTAAATTCGGTGGGAATTTTGACCTTTAACTTGCTTGTCTTAGCAACATCTAATGATGTCAACCTCATGAGGAAGTGTGGGGCAAGCTGAGGGCAAAATACAGGCTGGCACCCCACCCCCACCCCACAGTGGAATATATGTGATATTCCTCGGACACTCCTGGCTACCCAAGAACAAAGGAAAGGGGTTTAAGTGCTTGCCATGGTAATGTGGGAAACTAAGGCAAATGAAAAATTAAACTCCTTTACTGCCTACAGCCCACTGACATGTCCTTGTAACCCGCAAAGTGACCTCCCTCTAGGAACTCTGCTGCCTTAATGATGACACTTTGCTAGGGGCAAAAGAGAATCTTGGCTTCACATTATCCCAACTTCCAGGATCCTGTAAGTATAGTCCCTCTATCTCAACCGCCCCAAGATACACGCTGGAATCATACTCCAAGCTATGGCCTCCTACTATACATATGAAGGACCTCATGACTGAGGCTTTATTAAATGGTAATAAGTGGCATTTCTCTAGCCACAGCTAGCTCCTCAAGGTCCTGGAAACCTTGCTTCCAAAAATACCTTAGTGCCTTACTCTATCCCTGACCCCCTCCCAACCGGAGGGTATATAATGAGTTACCGTCACGACCCTAGTGCAGCTCTTCCTGCTCCATGGGTCCTGTTCCCATGCTTTAATAAAATCACCTTTTGGTACCAAAGACATCTTCAAGAATTCTTTCTTGGCCGTCGGCTCTGGGCCTCATGAACCCCACCATCACCCCAAAACTTCATCACACCTACTCCTTCACTTTATAAGAAGCTTTCCTTTTGGTTTCTGTGATTCCACACTCTCCTGGTTGTTTGCACCTTTCTGTCTACACGTTCTCATTTTCCTTCATAGGCTCTTATTCCTGTATTCATCCTTTCAGAGTTTCTAAGTGCTGTGTCCTCGGCCTCCGCGCTTTTCAACCCACATACTCTCCAGGCAATCTCATGTCTTTCCCACCTGCCAGCTACCATCGAAATGGTGATGATGTCCCAAACCTACATTCAACGGTCTGCCGGACAGGCGGACTTCCCGTATGCAGCCCGCAAACTAAAAACACCCTAAAATTGAATTAATCTTCCCCGAACCACCCACCTCCGACATTTCTCATCTCAGTCAATAACAGCACCATTATTTAACTACTGCCCAATCCAGAAAATTGTCTGATATTCCTGACTACTTAGAACCAGAACATGGCATCCCTCATATCTAATCAGTCACCGTGTCCTTTCATTCTATTTTCTAAACATCTCTAATCCTTCCAATTCTCTGCATTACCGCCATCTTCTTCGTCCAGGCCACCACCACCTTTCTTCTAGCAGCTATATTGTAATTGAATTCCCTGCATCATTCCAGCTTTGCTTCTGTTCAAAAAATGATCCAAAGATTACCCAGATTAAGCAGGGTAATCTTTCTTTTTCCACAGAAAACCACTATCTTGAAGTTGGTATTTGGTATTTAGTATTCTCATCCATGATATACATACATGCAGGCAGGCAGAGAGACACACACAGACAGTGACACAGCCCAGTATACAATATATAGTATCGTGGAAGCCAGCCAGTATCGTGGAGTCAGGGCTGGTGTGTAAAATCAGAAGAATACAGCAGATGTGATGGTGTGTAACTTCCTAGACTACGCCGCAAAAGACCGTGTGGCTTCTGTCTTGCTCTTTTGGATCACTTGCGCTGAGGGAACCCAGGAGCCACAAGGACAATCCTGCAGCCCCAGGGAGAAAGCAACATTGAGAAGAAGTGGAGTCTCCTACTGAGAGCCAGTACCAACTTCCCAGCTCATAGGATTGAATCCTCCAGCCCCAGTCAAACTCTCAGATGACTGCAGTGCTAGCGGGCATGGAACTGCAACTCCATGAGATTCTAAATTGCCCAGCTAAACTGCTCCTGAGTTCCAAATCCATAAGACATGAAATAATAAAAGATTATTATTGTTAAGCCACTAAGTATTGTCATAATTTCCTATGTGGTGTTAAATAACTAAATATGGCATGGTTTTTGCGTGTATTTAATTTTTTTTAATGTTTATTTAATTTTGAGAAAGAGAGAGACAGAGAGAGAGAGAGAGAGAAAGAGAGAGAGAGAGGCAGAGCATGAACAGGGCAGGGTCAGAGAGAGAGAGGGAGACACAGAATCTGAAGCAGACTCCAGGCTCTGAGCTGTCAGCTGTGGGGCTTGAACTCACAGACTGCAAGATCATGACCTGAGCCAAAGTGGGCTGCTCAACCCAGTCCGCCACTCAGGTGCCCCTTTTGCATGTACTTAGCCGTTACATAAATGGTTGCACTATATTCGATCTTCTACAACTTGCCTTTAATGCTCAATAATGCTCTGACATTTATCTAAATTGAATCAGATTTCTGAATCGTTAACTTAAAGTCCTATGTAGAATTTCATTGTATGAATATACCACAATTTATTTATCCCTGGAAAAACCAGATACTTTTCTTCTTTATTGTAAATAAAAAGAAGGCTAGGAAGGTTAGCAGCCCTCCTTGTTTTTAGTTTCCAATATAAATTTGGCCAACTTTTCTTTTCCTTTTAGACCGCTGTGTTTCACATTTCACTCCCTGTGCCATCTGGAATTTACTTTGGTAAGGTAAGAAGTCAACTGTAACAGCAGCATTTAATGAATAGTCTCCCTTTTCTCCTGATTTACAATGCTAATTCTATCACATGTCAAATTTCCGTATATGCAAGGTTTCTCTAATCTGACCCTATGATCTTTACTGAACCAATATTTCACTGTTTTGATTATTATGGTTTTAAAAATACATCTTAATACATAGTTTCGGCAAACCTTCCCCCCTTTTCCACTCCAAATTTATCTTAGGTATTTGTGTAGTTTTATTCTTTCATATGAATTTTTGAATAAGTTCAGCAGTTCCTGTTGGGGCTTAGTTTAGATTAGCATTGCACTGGAGTTTATAAATTCATGTGGGGGAAACTGACAATTTTTACAGTGTTGTCCTCCAATTTGTTAACATGTTATAACTCCACATTTATTTTTATCTTTTATCTCTGTCAATAAAGTTTATTCTTCTTAATATATGTTTTACAGATTTTTTTTTACTAGTTTCATGCCTAAATAGCTTCAAACAATTTATTTTTAATATTCGCTTCTATGTTCATAAATACAATTCCAAAAGCTCATAGGCTTTTTCATTAAATTATGTTAGACAAAACATAAGATTAGCATTTAATTGAGTAAGCTGAAATATTATTTTGGTGATAGTAAGGCCCTTCCTGATACATTATGGCAAAAATATCTTTGATATCAATAATTAACATGTATAAACAAAATGTGCTTGCTTCACAATAAACTCAGAAGAATCTATTTAACTATGAAATAGAGATGACTGAAATTTTCTTTACATTATTCATAATATATTAAATATACTAAATCTGTCACATATTAACAGCATTTGAATACTCATGTTGAAAACTTGAAATACTGATGTAGGAGATAATTTTCCACAGCAATATAGGAAAGCTCAATTATATAATCGTAACTTCAGTAGGCTGATAAATCCAGCTGTTTCTAACCAGTAGTATAAATTCATTTTAATCACATCAACTACCTATTTCATTTTGTACCTCAGGTGAATCAGTATTTGTACAAGTGAATTTCTGTAAACCGTGTACAATTATTTTTGTGAAGTTATTATGGGGCTTAAGTAGTAAAAGTTGGAAAAATACAAAGTTATAAATTAGCTTTTAATACAGGGTGTTATCAGTCTGATGCTAAATAGCTGTACAACCCAGGCACCTCTTGTTAATTCAGGTTCTTTTAAAACTAGTTCATGAAAATATTTCTCAGAAATGCCAAAACCAAAACCATTTGTGCTAAGTAAAAGGTCATTCCCTCCCTTTCTTTCCATTCATGTACCCACTCTACTGAGAATTAAAAATTTTCTTCTGCTTTTGTAAAAACGAAATCTTGTCCTAATATAATAGTGTAACATTTTTTCCTTTTAAAACTAATGTTTTTGGTGGTGCTGCTATGAAAGTAACTTTATTAAACCTTGACACTTGGTCCACTTTAATTTCTGGACGAGAAGCAGAATACAGTCCTAAAGTATACGCAGTGGAGGGCGGTAGGAAAAGCATGGCTCTGGGATCTCAGATTTGATAGTCCTCAAGTTCTACCACGGGAGACCCCTCAAATCCATGAGCACATCACTGAATATAACTGTACTTCAGTTTCCTCACGTACAGTGTAGGGATTCTATTATTTCACAGGGCTGCAGAGAAGATTCAATGAGAATATATGAAAAAAAAAATGCCTGCTTTAACAGTTTCTCTTGATTGTCCTAAAAACTAAAGTCTTAAAACCCAAAGTCTAAAATCATATAATACATCCATGGAAAATTTCCAATCATGCCTTTAAGTCTCAAGAAAACAAAACTGACTTGTTCCACTGAGGACAACAAGAAGGAAACCGGTAATTACTATATAAACCACTTCCATGTTCCTTAGTAGTTTTGGATAATTGACCTCTTTGAGACACTGATAAAGGTACGGATTCCTCCCTTAGCCCTATTTCCTGAAAAAAATTCAAACAATTTTTACATAAAAATAGATTAATTTATTGCATCAGAAACTGATTTCCTTCACATTGCCTGCTATGGACTGAATTGTGTCTCCCTGCCAAAATTCATAGGTTAAAGCTCTAATTCCCAGTGTGACTATCTGGAGATGGGTCTTTAGGAGGAGGTAATTAAAGATAAATGAGGTCAAAATGGTGGGGTCCTAATCTGATAGGACTGTGGATTTATAAGAAGGTAAGAGCTCTCCCCAGCCCCCACCATGTGAGGACACAGAGAGAAGGTGGTTATCTGCAAGCTAACAGAGTTCTTATCAGAACTAGACCATGCTGTACCCTGGCCTCAGACTTCCAGCATCCAGAACTGTGAAAAAAATAAATTTTTGTTGTTTAAGCCATCCAGCCTATGCTATTTTATGGTAGCCCAGCAGACACTACACTGACATATTTTTAAAATAAATGTTGACAAAAACCTGATTTTCCTCATTTTTAACCCAAAATTAATGGCCATTTCCTATGTTTTAAAGAGATAAAACAAAAACTGTACAAGTAAAATATAAACTTTAATACTATATAAAAAAAAACATTTCGATCACAAGGCTGCTATTGTTTGGTTTGAATAAAGAAGTCCCACACTGGCCTGGTTTTGGAACATGGTTAACTAGAATATCATCTTTGATATCTAAAAGGGTATGCCTTTCTGTTTTTGTGAAAAGAAGTTGGGAATACTCTCGAGACTCTGAGAAAGATGTGGTAATAAATATAGTCACAGCTCCCTCTGGCAAATGATGATGGCAGGGTAGGTGTGTGCAAGGAACTTAAGAATTTTCTAAGACTCTTAGAATTGAATTCATAACACTGTTTTGATGCGATATCAAAAGTAAAAAGATTATAAATCCAAAATTCAATGTTAAGGTTTCTGAATGGAAGTAATCTTCAAGAGCCCTGAGTTTTTTCAGTTCTTGCAGAGAAACTGACAAAGCTTTCCATTCATGAGTAGCCTACAGAGAAACTCCCCATCTCCTGCAGTTGGAAAAGTCACAAGATTGTCTATTTCCAATTACCAACTGCAGAGATACATCTTGGTTAAAAGAATTCGTGATTTTTCTACCAAATTCATAATAATGACTGAAAGGTCTTGAATTGGAAGATTATGCTCATTCATAGCATAAGTCCCAAGTCTCCCCAAATAAATCAAGGCATAAGTAAACTCTTCCTTGAACTAAACTTTCTCTTCTCTTAAAAAGCAAAACCCCTGCAATCCTCATCAAAATAACACCAGCATTCTTCATGGAGCTAGAACAAACAATCCTAAAATTTGTATGGAACCAGAAAAGACTCCGATTGCCAAAGCAATCATGAAAAAGAAAACCATAGCTGGAGGCATCACAATTCCGGACTTTAAGCTGTATCACAAAGGTGTAATGATCAAGACAGAATGGTACTGGCACAAAAACAGACACATAGATCAATGGAACAGAACAGAGAACCCAGAAATGGATCCACAAACATATGGCCAACTATCTTTCACAAAGCAGGGAAGAACACCCAATGGAAAACAGACAGTCTCTTCAGCAAATGGTGTTGGGAAAACTGGACAGTGCAGAAGAACGAACCTGGATCACTTTCTTACACCATACACAAAACAAACTCAAAATGGATGAAAGACCTAAACATAAGGCAGGAAGCTATCAAAATCCTAGATGAGAAAACAGGCAACAACCTCTTTGACCGCGGCCATAGCAACTTCTTACTTGACATGTCTCCGGAGGCAAAAGAAACAAAAGCAAAAATGAACTTGGGACCTCATCAAGATAAAAAGCCTCCTCACAGCAAAGGAAACAATGAACAAAATGAAAAGGTAACCAATGGAATGCGATGAGATATTTGCAAATGACATATTGCATAAAGGGTTAATATCTAAAATCTATAAAGAACTTATCAAATTCAACACCCAAAAAACAAATAATCCAGTGAAGAAATGGGCAAAAAACTGAATAGACACTTCTCTGAAGAAGACATCCAGATGGCTAAAAGACACATGAAAAAATGCTCAACATCTCTCATCATCAGGCAAATACAAATCAAAACCACAATGAGATACACCTCACACCTGTCAGAATGGCTAAAATTAACAATTCAGGCAACCACAGATGTTGGCGAGAATGCAGAGAAAGAGGAATCCTTTCGCACTGTGGTGGGAATGCAAACTGGTGCAGGCACTGTGGAAAACAGTATGGAGATTCCTCAAAAAATTAAAAACAGAACTACCTTATGACCCAGCAATTGTCCTAGTAGGTGTTTGTCTAAAGGATTACAGGAGTGCTGCTTTGAAGGGGAACATACCCCAATATTTATAGCAGCACTGTCGACAACAGCCAAAGCATGGAAAGAGCCCCAATGTCCATCATCTGAAGAATGGATAAAGAAGATGTGGTGTATATACACAACGCAGTATTACTTGCCAATCAAAAAGAATGAAATCTTGCCTACTGCAACAATGCAATAGAGTGTTTTATGCTAACTGAAATTAGTCAAAAAAAGATAAATATCATATGATTTCACTCATTTATGGAATTTAAGATACAAAACAGATGAACGTAAGAGAAGGAAAGCAAAAATAATATTAAAACAGAGAGAGAGAGACAAACCATAAGAGACTCTTAAATACAGAGAACAAACTGAGGGTTGCTGGAGGGGTATTGGGCTAAATGGGCAAGGGGCATTAAGGAGGACACTTGTTGGCATGAGCACTGGGTATTATATGTAAGTGACGAATCACTAAATTCTATTCCTGAAATCATGATTACACCACATGTTAACTAACTTGGATTTATATTTTTAAAAAATTCAAAAAACAAATAAATAAAAAGCAAAACTCCTGTCAAAAGTTTAACCAAGCAAAGTTTTCTATTTTGATAAAATCATTTTATGATAGTGATTACTTCTGTGGTCACAGGCAAGGCTTCTTTTAGGACTCTGGGAAAAGCCTTCAGTGCCAGTATGTGCAAGTTAAAAAAAACAACAACACCCAATGCATTATTACAATGGGTGGGGCTCCTTTCTTCTCTGAGGCAGTATAAATATGCATGTTACTAAGCTTGGGAGATGTACCATCTGTGCAGAGAGTACCAAGATCTTCCTGAGCATGAAAAAAAAATTTTTTTTCTGGTAGTTATTTTGGCAAAGAAATATAACAATCTTCCAAAGATGGTTATAGCCATTAATGTTAACAGATTTTCTAATTTCCGTTGAGAGAATCTCACATATTTGAGATTTTTTTGACTGTGTCAACATGCTTATTAACAAAAACTAGGAACTAAATCTTTAGAGCAAATCAGTAGTTTCATCAAGTTGTATTCTGGAGGGAAATGGGATAGTTTCCAATTCCTTCAAAACTTACTTCAAAGTATTGGAATAAATGATAGCGATATTAGATTGGATGACATCATCTGATGTTTTGACATAAATTTGCTTCTACTCCAAGCTAAGCCAGTTCAAAACCATCAGCACATAAAGTTTAAAGGTCTTTTCCAATTTCATGGCAGCTTTTCTCAGCAATGTGAAAGTTTTATAGAACCTTTCAAAAAAGGGTTTTGTGACAGAACAAGTTCAATCACATTTTGGTAGATCCTAACTGAAACTTCTACTTACAACAAAAAGTCAAAACTGTAAGAAATATTTTTAAAATGGAAAAACCATAGGCTGTTTTAGCTTTCCCAACTTCATCTTTAGGTTGGTGAGAACTCTGTCACATTAAAACGCCAAAGCTTTGTGTGCTAGCCTCTGGCAATTAAGTGGTTTCATTACTTTCACTTCTTTCTTGTTGTTAAGTTTTCAAACAGTTGGAATGAAACACAGTGGTAGGGTAGTTTGTGTATAAAAGTGGCCATTAGTAAGATGACTCAAACAAATCTCTTTTCCCCAAAACTATTTGAAAAGCAACAGGAAAAGCTCTAGAATATAGAAAGAATCCTTACAAATCACTACTAAGATGGTCAACTTTTTTAAATGGCAAAAACTTGGATGCTTTACCAAAGAAAATATTTGAATGGTTAATAAGCACACTAAAAGATGCTCCACAGGGTGCCTGGAGGACTCAGTCGGTTGAACATCTGACTTTTGACTTCAGCTTAAGTCATGATCCCAGGGGATCATGGGATTGAGTCCCGCATCAGGCCCCGTGCTGAGCGTGGAGTCTGCTTAAGATTCTCTGTCTCCCTCGGCCCCTCTTACCCACTCGTGTAATCTCTCTCTAAAATAAATAAAATGAAAAGGTGCTCAACATCACAAGTCATCAGCGAAATGCCAATTAAAACCACAATGAAATAATACTACGCACCCACTAAAATATCTAGAATCAAAAAGATTGATCCAAACAAGTGCTGAGGAGGATATGGGAAAACTGGAACACTTAAATCTTGCTGGTAGGAATGCAAAGTGGTACAGCCACTTTGGAGAACAGTTTTGTAATTTCTTTCTTTTTTTTTTTTAAACTTTAAAAAAAAAATTTTTTTTAACCTTTATTTTTGAGAGACAGAGAGACAGAGCATGAGCAGGGGAAGGACAGAGAGAGGCAGACACAGAATCCGAAGCAGGCTCCAGGCTCTGAGCCGTCAGCACAGAGCCTGACGCGGGGCTCGAACTCACAAACCGTGAGATCATGACCTAGGCTGAAGTCAGTCGCTTAACCCACTGAGCCACCCAGGCGCCCCCAGTTTTTCAATTTCTTAAAAAGTTGAGCATATACCATATAACCCCACCATTCCACTAAGTCCCCAAGAGAAATGGAAACATATCTTCACCCAGACTTATAAGCAAATGTTGACACCAGTAGTATTAATAGGCCAAAACAGAAAACAATCCGAATTTTCATTTGGTGAATAAACACAACTTGATATTTCCATATACCAAAACACTTCTCAGCAATAAAAGTAAAGGAAAGAGTTGCGACACCCACTGTGATAGGGATAGACATCAATAGCACTGTGATGTGTAAAACGAGCTAGATGCAAAAGACTACATTTTGTAGGAGTCCATTTATATGACATTTTTTGAAAAGATTTCATTATTAGAAGCAGAATGTGGATGAGTGGTTGCCCGGGGCACAAGGTGGGAGAAGGGACTGACTGCAAAACAGGAACAAGGAAACTTTCAGGGGTGAAAAAAGCAGTCTAACACTGGATTGTGATGATGCTATGAAATGATAGGTGAATTTTATGATATGTAAAACATTTCGCAATAAGGCTTTTTTAAAAAAAGCAACAGGACAGGGGTGCCTAGGTGGCTGTCAATTAAGCATCAAACTCTTGATTTTTGGCTCGGGTCATCTCACCCTTAGTGGGACTGAGCTCCGAGTAGGGCTCTGAACTGACGGTGTGGAACCTGCTTGAGAGCCTCTCTCTCTCACTTTCTCTCTCTCTGTCCCTTCCCTGCTCTAAGATAAAAATTTTTTAAAAATTAAAAAAAATTTTTTTAATTTAAAAAAGTAACAGGACAAAAAACAAAGAAATACGTTGGGGCAATACTTAGTTCTCCAAACCATCCATAGGCCTTAGATTAAGAATTTATATGTCATCTATATTTGCATTGATTACACAGATGATTATTTATTATTAAACAGGAGTTTTCAATAGCCCTTTGTTACTAAAATTATTTGCTCTCATTTGTCAGCAAATCTTACATCTTTTGTTTACAAAATAAACACAACTCTCTACCACAATTCTCAGATCATGGTTAACTGAGTAGCACTACATTCTGGATAGAGAAAGGAAGGCAGCTCGAAGATCCTATTTTCCTTGTTCTTCCCCTAGCTCGCGTTTGGCACTCACACAAAAGCTTAGGGGACGGAATGTCCTGGCTTACACTATTAAAATTTGTCAGGAAAAATCTGGTTGCTCCCTTTTCATTCTCAAAAGTATCCTGGGTAGGATGATAAATTATACATTCACCCTGTCTATAGCAGAATTACTCTCATCCTTACCTTTCATTAATGTGAAGAGGAACACCCTAAAGGCTCTGGAGATCTTAAGTAGGTACAAACAATACAATCAGAACCATTTTGCGGTTAGTCACTTTATAGTTGAGGATCGGGGGCACAGAGAAATTAAAATGAGAAGCCCCAAAGCACAGTTTTTAGATTAGAGGTCTTTAACACTACCACAAGCACTCTTTCTAGAGTAAGTGTTTCTGGCGGATAAGTACTATTTCTGCAGGGTAAGTAAGTTTTTCTCTCTGAGGTGGTAACTATTACTATCTCCATTTCGCAGAAGAGAAGAGAGGCTTTGAGAAGCTAATTACCTTGCCTAAGGTATAAGGTGGTTAATAGTGAAACTGGGATGTAAACCTAGATCTGCCTGACTCCAAAGCTGGTCTCTTACTTAAACTCTAAGCACAATGCCTCTCATGAAAGGGAAAATGGCACAGATATAGGTACCTACACGTGCACCTGTATACAATGTATCTAAAGCACTTCTCAAGTTGAGGGCCATGAGACTGGGGAGTCCCAGAGTTGGTTTGAGGGAGTCTTTATCACTGAGAAATTATGTGTAATATTTCCTCTGTGTGTGTGTGTGTGTGTGTGTGTGTGTGTGTGTAATTTTTTTCTAAAGAAAGAGTGTAGAGCTTTCACCAGATCTTTAAAAGTATTTGTGGGGGCGCCCGGGTGGCTCAGTTCAGTTGGTTAAGCGTCTGACTTTGGCTCAGGTCACGATCTAGCGGTCCGTGAGTTCGGGCCCTGCGTCGGGCTCTGTGCTGACAGCTCAGAGCCTGGAGCCTGCTTTGGATTCTGTGTCTCCCTCTCTCTCTGCCCCTTCCCTCCTCGTGCTCTGTCTGTCTCTGTCTCAAAAATAAATAAATACTTTAAAAAAAAGAGTATTTGTGACATAAGAAAAACTAAGAACATTTAAATTGCTTTGGTAAGAAGGTTAAACATTTAAAAAAATATATATCTGTTATATGAGCTATTATAGACATAAATAGAAAATCTGTCAAACAACATAATTAACACGCAATTACTGAGAAGTAGTATATATTTGGCATATGTACTAAGTATATAAATATAATATGGTATTTTGGATTTTGTAACTTTTTAAAAATGATTTGATCAAGAATATGACCCAGCAGTCTGAACTAAGAGCAATGAATGATCGTAGAGATGGCTGGCTAAACTCTATTGAAGTAGCTGTGTATTATGCAGAGTTTTCTCATACACTATACAGACCGAAGGTAAAATTAGTTCAGAAGTAAAAATAAGGAAGATGTATAATTTGGGGATAGTATGGACAATGAGTTGCATTAAACCAATTATATGCTTCTATTTCTTGGTAACTAATATGAATTGGTTTTCTTAAGAAGGACAATAGTATTGGTAGGAATTTGGGGAGCCACACTTTTTTTAAAGTATGTATCCCCTCAGCTTTTGCAACCCCTTAGGCAACATACTAGCATTCATGTCCTGGAATAATATTCATCCAGATACCCCAGTACAATTGTACCATTGTTACAGTACTGAAATACTTCCATACAGGATAATAGCAACTGCATTACATTTAAACAGCTTTGAGGGGGAAGGTTCCGGTAACACTCTAACTCTATTCTGATCAATAACAGGGGGATCCTGGGACTTTAAAAATTCTACTGAGATTTCTTCACTTTAGGTGTCTTCAAGTTTGCTAGATGCTCTTTTGATGCTTGCTTTGCCTATAAATTAATGTTTACAAGGTTGAAATTAGAATTCTATCAAACTAAACTTTATGCAGAAGAAATATTTAACACTCAACCCTATTAAGCAAACAATATAAACTGCAAGTGTCCAATACTGAGTAAGAGAAATGACAAGAAGAGTTGTAAACATATCCCTCCACTCCTATAACAACAGTCTCCATGCTGTAGTTGGTTTGCAGCATCATGGACTGTGACAAAGGACTGCGTGTGGTCCCCAGACATCTGTTCATTCTTTCCCACATCAAAGAATTACAGCCCTGAGTCTGAGGCAAGAAAAAAACAATCGGGGCAGGAGGCTGCAGATTTTGGACTGCTTCTTTCTAAGCCTTGACGACATGAGGGGGCTGGAGAGTTTGATCATGATCACCCAGTGAACACCCAACGGTTCGGAAATACCACAGATGGTGCCTCTGTGATCTTCACGCTACCTTTGTTCCGCAATTTTAAAACATAAATGAAGAGATGAGATAATAATATTCCTTGATCTATGAAAACCTGATGGGCCCATTAGCTTTTCTTTCTGATTTCTCCTCTAAATTCACTACATCTTCACTTCGATTTCATGTCTCTTCTTTAGCACTGCCTCCCCCCAGCTGCTCTCTCTGACTTCAAGTCCATCTGAAGTGAAAGAGTCTGATGTGTCAATTTGTATGTTCGTTAGAGAATGAGAAACAGTGAGTGGAGAAAAAAAAAAAATCAGACATAAAAAATGGATTTGCCAAAGCTCACCATCAGAGGGCACAACAGTACTGCAATAAACAACTCCCAAATTCTGCCAAGCCGAGAACCTCTGGCGCACCTAGAAAACACAAAGACACATCCACTGTCAGGACAGAGCGACGAATGTGAGATTGTGCGTATACAATAAATAACTTTTTGATTATTTAAGTAAGATGTATTCTTTGTAGAAAAGTTTCAAAATACAGTTTCAAGAAGTCTCTCAAACTCATACCATCCTAAGACAACAGGGATGAACATTTTGGTTTGTTTTCAAGATTTTATACACAAACATATTTACATACACACGCATCACACAAACTGTTTTTTCATCTACTTTTTAAATACTTAATATTGGTTTGAGGGCCATCAAGTCAAAAACTAAGCTTTCATGCTTCCTCTTCTTGCTAGTGTTTAGACATGCATTTCCTTCATAACTAGGTGTAAGCCAGTTATTAAGGAGTTGTATCATGAATTTGCTGTTATTGGCCAGAAATCTAACGGTGCTGTTCACTTTCCGTTTTTTAAAAAAATTTTTAATTTGGTGAGGCAGCCTCACTCCTTGAGACCCTAATAATTTCTGTTTTCTAAATTTAAGAAGGAAATCACTCACAATCTTACTAACCATCTCAAAGAGTAGTGTCATCTAAAATTTAGGTCTGGAAGTTAGTTTCTCACAATTAAACTTAAGTTTCAAAAAGAATATTAAATGTTTCTGGCTTGTCAAATGATTCATTTGTCCATTTGTACCTTTTACTTTCCCATCCACAGAACATATTTGTAAAAATTTTTCATGGTTATTTATTTATTTTCAGAGAGGTAGAGTGTGAGTGCACATGCATGCAAGTGGGGGAGGAGCAGAGAGAGAGAGAGAGAGAGAGAGAGAGAGAGAGAGAGAATCCCAAGCAAGCCCCACACTGTCAGCACAGAGCCTGATGTGGGGCTCCATATCACAAACTGAACCGTGAGATCATGACCTGAGCCAAAATCAAGAGTCGAATGCTTAACCAACTGGAATTTCCTTTAAGATAATCTGGGGTGCCCTTCCCAGCCACAGAAAGTATTAAAGGAAAGCATTAACTGACTAAAACACAAATCTGCCTCTGAGCCAGATATTATATTCCATTCCATCAGCCCTAAAAGAAAAATCTATGACAAGGATTCTATGACAAGACATACCTTAACACAACCATGATGCAAAACGGACTTTATACTCTTTTTTTTTCATTATAATAGTTTATTTTCAAATTGGTTTACATATAACACCCAGTGTTCATCCCAACACGTGCCCTCTTTAATATCCGTCACCCCCTCTCCCCCCTCCCTCACCTCCCTCACCTCCCTCACCCTCAGATTGTTCTTAGTCTTTGAGAGTCTCTTATGTTTTATCTCCCTCCCTCTCTGTGTCTTTTTTTCCTTTCCCCTCTAGCCCTCCCCCTTGGTTTTTGCTTAGTCTCACAAAGTCCACCTATTCATGGAAACATATGGTATTTGTCTTTTTCTGACTGACTTATTTCACTTAACATAATACCCTCCAGTTCCATCCATGTTGCTACACATGGCCAGATTTCATTTTTTCTCATTGCCACGTAGTAGTCCATTGTATATATGTGCCACAACTTCTTTATCCATTCGTCAATTGATGGGCACTTGGTTTGCTTCCATGATTTGGCTATTGTCGAAAGTGCTGCTATGAACATTGGGGTACACGTACCCCTATGCATCAGCATTCCTGTGTCTCTTGGGTAGATTCCTAGCAGTGCTATTGCTGGGTCATACGGTAGCTCTATTTTCATTTTTTTGAGGAACCTCCACACCGTTTTCCAGAGCGGCTGCACCAGTTTACATTCCCACCAACAGTGTAGGAGGGTGCCTGCTTCTCCACATCCCCGCCAGCATCTATAGTTTCCTGATTTATTCATTTTAGCCACTCGAACCGGTGTTAGGTGGTATCTCAGTGTGGTTTTGATTTGTACTTCCCTGATGATGAGTGACTTTGAGCATCGTTTCATGTGTCTGTTGGCCATCTGAATGTCCTCTTTGGAGAAGTGTCTATTCATATCTTCCGCCCACTTTTTCACTGGATTATTTGTTTTTCGGGTGTGGAGTTTGGCAAGTTCTTTATAGATTTTAGATACTAGTCCTTTATCTGATATGTCATTTGCGATTATCCTTTCCCATTCCGTCGGTTGTCTATTAGTTTTGTTGGTTGTTTCCTTTGCCGTGCAGAAGCTTTTTATCTTGATGAGGTCCCAATAGTTCATTTTTGCTTTCAATTCCCTCGCCTCTGGAGATGTGTTGCATAGAAAATTGCTGCGGCTCAGGTCAAAGAGGTTTTTTCCTGCTTTCTCCTCTAGGATTTTGATGGTTTCCTGTCTCACATTCAGATCCTTCATCCATTTAGAGTTTATTTTTGTGAGTGGTGTAAGGAAGTGGTCTAGTTTCATTCTTCTGCATGCTGCTGTCCAGTTCTCCCAGCACCATTTATTGAAGAGGCTGTCTTTTTTCCATTGGATACTCTTTCCTGCTTGGTCAAAGAGTAGATGGCCATATGCTTGTGGGTCCATCTCTGGGTTCTCTATTCTATTCCATTGGTCTATGTGTCTGTTCTTGTGCCAATACCATGCTGTCTTGATGACTACTGCTTTGTAGTAGAGGTTAAAATCTGGGATTGTGATGCCTCCCGCTTTGGTTTTATTCTTCATAATTACTTTGGCTATTCGGGGTCTTTTGTGGTTCCATACAAATTTTAGGATTGTTTGCTCTAGCTTTGAGAAGTATGCTGGTGCAATTTTGATTGGGATTGCATTGAATGTGTAGATTGCTTTAGGTAGTATTGCCATTTTAACGATATTTATTCTTCCGATCCATGAGCATGGGATGTTTTTCCATTTCCTTGTGTCTTTCTCAATTTCCTTCATAAGTTTTTTATAGTTTTCCACGTAAAGGTCTTTTACATCTTTGGTTAGGTTTATTCCTAGGTATTTGATGGTTTTTGGTGCAATTGTGAATGGGATTCGCTTCTTTATTTCTCTTTCTATTGCTTCATTGTTGGTGTAAAGGAAAGCAACCGATTTCTGTACGTTGATTTTGTATCCTGCAACTTTGCCAAATTCATGGATCAGTTCTAGTAGGCTTTTGGTGGATTCTTTTGGGTTTTCCATGTAAAGTATCATGTCGTCTGCAAAAAGTGAAAGTTTGACTTCGTCCTTGCCTATCCTGATGCCTTTTATTTTGCTTTCTTGTCTGATTGCTGATGCTAGGACCTCCAACACTATGTTAAATAGCAGTGGTGAGAGTGGACATCCCTGTCGTGTTCCTGATCTCAGGGGGAAGGCTCTCAGTTTTTCCCCATTGAGGATGATATGAGCTGTGGGCTTTTCATAAATGGTTTTTATGATGTCTAAGTATGTTCCTTCTATCCCGACTTTCTCGAGAGTTTTTATTAAGAAGGGATGCTGTATTTTGTCAAATGCTTTTTCTGCATCAATCGACAGGATCATATGGTTCTTATCTTTTCTTTTGTTAATGTGATGTATCACGTTGATTGATTTACGAATGTTGAACCATCCCTGCAATCCAGGGATGAATCCTACTTGATCGTGGTGGATAATTCTTTTTATATGCTGTTGGATTCTATTTGCTAATATCTTGTTAAGAATTTTTGCATCCATGTTCATCAAGGATATCGGCCTGTAGTTCTCTTTTTTTGCTGGGTCTCTATCTGGTTTGGGAATCAAAGCGATGCTGGCTTCATAGAATGAACGGACTTTATACTCTTCATGTGAACTTCAATTCCCACCTTCTTCCGACTTAAGAAAACATGCAGAAATATGAGACCGACATTTACTAAAAATGTAAATATGCAGTCCTCTCATTCACAGGGACTATGTCTTAATTTTATAGATAAGTGGATTCTATGCTCACTACCGATATTTTAACTATAGTTTCCCCTTTTGTGTCTTGGTTGGCTGAATTTCGTAGGAATAGGGCTCATGAGAATAAAGCTCCCTGAAACCTGGCATGTTAAAAAATGTTTTTGCCTTTATATTTAAGGATTATTTGGATTGGCATAAAATCCCTAAATACATCTTTTTTTGAGGAAAGTATTAAAGTGTTAGTGTTGAATGCTGCTTTGGAGAAAACTGAGGCCAACCACTTCTTTCAGAGAGCTGAGCTCTCTTGGCTTTGTTGGGGATCTAGAACCACCGATCTCATCTCTCAGGGTCTTCTCACATACCTATCTGATCTTCCTTCAATCCGGTAAACTGTTTTTCATATGTTGTGCTTTAGGATTGCAGAGATCTCTCTGGTTGTGCTGAAGATGGAGCTTGCTTTCTTATACACTTTCTTATTTTAAGGTTATTTCGAGGGAAGGGAAAAACTGCTGCCTTTACCAGGCCGTTATCTACTTAAATAGTAACTTTCTGACATGGGCATTTCAAAACATACAGAGAAGTAATGAGCACGGTTAGATGAATCTCTTCCATGTGTCATCACCTTCGTCTATATTTACCAACGTTTTGTCAAATTTGGTTCCTCTGTATCCACCTAGTTTTTTCCCCAGAGTATCTTAAAGGAAATTCCAACCAGCATATTGCATTACCTGAAAATATTTATGTATAATCTCGTAGGCCATTTTAAAACAGGAAGTCCTCTGTTCCTCTACGATTTTGCAAGTTCTCCTCAACAATAAAAAACGTTTTTGTGGGGCAAAGAATTGCATAAACACATGGGTGTTTATGAATATTATTTGTAGGCTGCTAAAGAACATAGGTTGGCGGGCCAACCACCTGTCGTTGTAAATAAAGTTTTACCTGAACAAAACCAAGTCCATTTATTTACTTCCAATCGACAGCTCAGTCATCTACTTTCATTCTAGGATGGCAGAATTAAGGAGTTGTAGCAGAGTTAAGTAGTTGGGACAGAGACTCTATGGCCCAGAAAGTCTAAAATATTTATTATCTGACCCTTCAAGAAAATGTTTGCTGACCCTTGCTGTAGAACCCTGCCTCTGTAGTTCTGAGATAAATCACTTTCCCAAAGTCGTTCCCAGTCACTTCTATAATGATAACTGGTAATTATAAGATATTACTTATTAAGTGTTCACAAACACACATGTAGGTCTTTTCCTTTCTTTAAATCTACTAATGCCTTATAGTCTAATAAGGCCAATAGAAAACAAAAATGATTTTGCTCCTTCCTTTTTTCTTTCAAATGTGTCAACAATAACAACAAACCAACAGAACCAAAGCAAAGACAAAAACCAAGGAGAGGAATGTAAGTGCTAGAGACCAAAGAGGCATTGTTATTCTAAACTGTATTTCATGACTCCCCTAGATGGAATATATTTTGTATTTTAATTGCATATTCTTAATAGATCACAAGAAGAGAGAAAGCTTTTAATAAATTCTTGACTGATGCTTAAAGTTAAAAAAAAAAAAACCTCAGGAAGTTAAAAAAAGAAATACATTCAGGCAAATGGCATGTATTTATTCATGCATTTAAATTTCATAGGCAGAGACGGAGATTAAGGTTAAGAAGGCAAATACCCAAATGTGCAGAAATCATGAGACAAAGAGTAAATCTCTAGGCAATATCAATGCCAAGGGAACAAAGTGATTTGGTGTCAATACAGCTCCTTGAAAAGAAAAGACAGGTTTATACTTTTGGTGCAAAATAGTCCACATCTTTTCTTCTCTTTCTCTTTTTCTTTCTTTCTTTCTTTCTTTCTTTCTTTCTCTCTTTCTTTCTCTCTTTCTTTCTTTCTCTCTTTCTTTCTTTCTTTCTTATAGTCCACATCTTTTCTTCTCTTTCTCTTTTTCTTTCTTTCTTTCTTTCTTTCTTTCTTTCTCTCTCTCTCTTTCTTTCTTTCTCTCTTTCTTTCTTTCTCTTTCTTTCTTTCTCTCTTTCTTTCTTTCTCTTTCTTTCTTTCTCTCTCTCTCTCTTTCTTTCTTTCTTTCTTTCTTTCTTATAGACCACATCTTTTTTTCTCTTTCTTTCTTTCTATCTATCTATCTATCTATCTATCTATTTTGAGTAATCACTACACCCAAAGTGGGGCTCAAACTCATAACCCTGAAATCGAGAGTTGTATGCTCTACTGACTGAGCCAGCCAGGTGCCCTTAGAGTCCACATCTTTGATAAGTAATTTGAGAGCTGGGAGAAACAGGGGCTTATAGTTAAAGTAGAACATCTGCTCTAGTAATACAACCACTTCTTAAATCTTAACCCTAGGAAAAGAAAAATGCTGGCATTCTTAAGTTGGAGTCAGACTACAAAACACCGTAACTTAATTTTCCCAAGTCATAAGATTCAAGCTAATAAAATATCAAACTTTAGTATTCTAAAAAGACATTTCATGCCTTCAGAACAAATTATTAAATTCAAGTTAAAACTTACTTTAAAGTTCTTTACTACTATCATAAATTATGCAACTTCCCCTACACTCACTTTTCATTGTTCAGAAGAGCAAACTCAGCAACACATTTCTGTCAGCAGCTTGGGAAGAATGTCGAGTCTAAAAAACCTGTCAATACCCCCAAAATATTCATAGTCAGTTAGGCACTAGACCATAGGAGGAAAAAAAAAAGAAGAAAGGTGGGGGGGGGAGCGGGGAGAGAGAGAGAAAGAAATGAAGGGAAGACAGAAAAGAAAGAGAAAGGTAGTTCCTTTATTTAAGTAAAGGCAATCCCCTTTATTTAAAAAATCTGAGACAAACACTGTAAAATTATTTCAGCTGGTCTAAAGCCGAGGTCTAAAGTTGGTCTTTTCTTAGAAAGAAAACCAGAGGCCCTGAATGGCGTCACTTAGGCCAAGTCTCCAAACCAGAGTTTTATATGTAGTCCAAGTGCAGTTTCAACCTCTCACGGCAATGTAGTCTTAACTGGTCATGAGGAATTTTCTAATGGGTGCTACTGAGTCTGCCACCAGGACCCTTTCCATTCCCCAAAGGAAGATGAGGTAATCTGTTATGATAAGACATTTGGCTCTTCCCTCTAGGGAACAATCTTTCCTTTTGCTAACTAACTTTCTTGCCCCAGTCTCCTACCTATAAATACCTTTCATTTGGTACAATTCCTCGGGGCTCCCCTCTGCTTGCTAGGTGGGATGCTGCCCAATTCATGAATTGTTTAATAAAGCCAATTAGACAGGGGCGCCTGGGTGGCTCAGTTGGTTGAGTGTCTGACTTCAGCTCAGGTCATGATCTCGCGGTTCATGGGTTCGAGCCCCTCATCGAGCTCTGTGCTGACAGCTTGGAGCCTGAAGCCTGCTTTGGATTCTGTGTCTCCCTGTCTCTCTGCCCCTCCCCTGCTTGCTCACTCTCTCTCTCTCTCTCTCCCTCTCAAAAATAAGTAAACATTAAAAAAATAAAAAATAAAGCCAATTAGATCTTCAAATCTATTCAGTTGAATTTTGTTTTTTAACACAAAGCAAACCTATAATAGCTTCTACAATTTGGCATCATTTTTTTTTTCCAAATCCTTGATATAATTGCAGAAGCATCACGTCTGTGATAATTTTTTCACTACTTCGACTGTAACCATGCACTGAAATAAGCATGGTGACTCCAAATCCTCACGATCTGATGTATGGGAAAACACCAAAAAACTTGGGTCCAGTTCCAACTTACTATCCTGAATTTCCAACTCTAAGTCTCAGTATCCTTGTTTGTTGAATTAACAATAGCAATGACAACACAACTGACTATCTCACAAGGCTAATTTCATTTAAGGGTAAGAGACAGTATAAATGTGATAACATTTGAATGACTGATGTTCTACCAAAATGTAAGATATTCAGTAACTCAAAACAGTCTTCAATCTCCTTAAAAGACGTACTCTTACTGAAAAGAATTTAGTGAGTATAATGTATTTTGAAAGTCATGACTACCTCTAAACAAAGAGATATTATACAATATAAACACCTTGTGATGTTTAAAATAGAAATCTGAGGTTTTAAAAGAGAATCTCTTTAGGTAGTAACATAAAAACTATTTAAAAGGTTATACTAAATATAGAGCATATTTTATTCTTCTTTCAATAACTCACCAAGGAAGCAAAGTTTCCGATGCAGTTTAAGTGAAGGTGGTATTGTTTTGTGAGTTAAATTATATTACAGTTGAATATTAGAAAATTATTTTCTCCTTGAAAATATTATTAAACATAGTGACTACCTTTCATTATAATGGAGGCAACATTTCCCTACTAGCATATATTGTTACTTTATAAAGGAAGTCATTTGGAACAATGCAGAGAAGATGAGCATGGCCCCTGCGCAAGAATGACACGCAAACAAACTGAGGGTGAGGGGGGTGTGGGAGGCGAGAGAGTGGGTGACAGGCACAGAGGAGGGCACTTGTTGGGATGAGCACTGAGTGCTGTATGGAAACCAATTTGACAATAAATTATTTTAAAAAAATAAAGGAAGTCATGATGCAATTTATATACCTTTGATTTCCAAGAGAAGTTCATATCTATAAAACAAGGCAATATGGAGGACTTTATTCTTTTTTTGAAGGACTTTTTGTTGTATCTGTTCAACATCAGTTTTTGAGTTAGGAAATTAAATCTAGCTCCTAAATTACCAATAAGGTTATTTAAAAGTTAATTCTTATTCCACACCTATCAAATAAGATAGCATACATAAAAGCATACAAGGCGGGGCGCCTGGGTGGCTCAGTCGGTTAAGCGTCCGACTTCAGCTCAGGTCATGATCTCGGTGTCAGTGAGTTGGAGTCCCACATTGGGCTCTGTGCTGACAGCTCAGAGCCTGGAGCTTGCTTCTCATTCTATATCTCCCTCTCTCTCTCTGTTCCTCCCCTCCTCATACTCTGTCTCTCAAAAATGAATAAATGTTAAAAAAAATTTAAAAAAAAAGCATACAAGGCAAGACCTCAGGCATAAAATTCTGCAACACTGTTGATCGAGCAATGGATTAGAATAATCAGAACATTCAAATCTTAACTGTAACTAGTTGTATGTCATATCACTCAACATAGTATGAACTCATGAAAGATCATACAAATATTTATGCATTTAATTATGTCAAGAAATGTTCATTAAACCAGTTCTCTTACATTAGGTCTTGAAATTAACAACTAGGTTTTAAGATGTAAAAGGCTAGTGATATTTCTAGTATATCAGTACTTAACGAAGTTAAGATAGTTTGGTATAAACTTCATCGATAAATAATGTTTCTAGTTTAGATTTTGGTATTACTCCAAAATCACAACACATGATTTATACTGTGCAAGAACCAGAGTCCAATAACAACTAAAACTTTAGCGTACGGTCTAGATCCCTAGTATTTGAGGCAACTTTACGCCTATATTTGGAATGCATTTATACCCTAGTGAGTGCTACGGTTTCCTTAATGGATGCATGTTTATTCTCTTGGGTCTCATGACAGGATAAGTTGATGATACCAGAGTAAGGAATTTCTCCTTTTCTTAAGTGACAACCTGCCTTCCCCACCGTGAACTGGAAAGTTCTTTTCTACTTTGTTCCTTCCCTTCTATTTATTAAGAACCTACATTCACACACAAAAAGAAAATTTTGGCCTTCTTATATCATCTGACTTTTTTTTTTTTAAATGTTTATGTATTTGTGAGAGAGAGACACACACACATACAGAGGGTGAGTGGGGAAGGGGCAAAGAGAGAGGGAGACAGAATCCCAAGCAGGCTCCGGGCTGTTAGTACAGAGCTGGATGTGGGGCTCGAACTCATGAACCGTGAGATCATGACGTGAGCCAGAGTCAGATACTTAACTGACTGAGCCACCCAGGTGCCCCTTATCTGGGGTCTTAAAAAATTAATATTTTATCCAACATTTTATTATAAAACTTTTCAAACATGCAGCAAAATCTAAAGAATTTTGTAGTGAACACCTTACACCCTTCACCTAGATTCTATATTATCATGGTATGTACCTATTCCTTTAATTTTACAAAAATTCTTAATTCTTATATTTTATCTTATTTACTTTTAGAGAGAGCACGCACATGCGAGCCAGGGAGAGGGGCAGAGGGAGAGAGAAAATCTCAAGCAGGCTCCACACTCAGCATGAAGCACCTTCCCAGGACCTTGGGATCATGACCCAAATCAAAGCCAAGTCAGAGAGATACTCAACCTACACACAGCCGCCCGGGTGCCCCTCTTTTATCATTTTTAAATGCATCACCTTCTCTAACTCCATTTCCTTTACAACTCTCCTGCACTGCTCTTAGATTTTGACTTTTCGTCATATTGTATTCTAATTGTGCTTCCCCTTTGGAGTAATGATCACCCTGAAGACTGCTTTCATTTCTTTATATATTGGCACCCACCCCACTCCCCATACCCTAGGAGAAGACAGAAGCTTAATAAATATTTATTTGCGTTGTCTTTGTTTTCTTCCTTATACCTAAATATCTTTGACAAGTTTTACAACTTTGCTTTATGTCCCAGTTTCCCTCCCTTGGGAATTATTACTGACTTTTCTTTTACTGCTAAACTACTCTGGAAAATAAGGAAGTAATTATGATTACTGTAAGCATTTGGGAGATAGAGTGCAATTTTTTTTCCACATATATATTAAATATCCATTTTACTTTCAGTTACTACAGTTGGGTAAATGTATCCCATCCTCAAAGAACTACAATCCCAAATAACCTGGCTGGCATTTGTAACTTTCAACAATCATTTGTACAATTCAAAGAAGCATAAAGATCTAGACATAAGGGGATGAAATCAGAACACAAACCACAATTGAGCATGAACTCTCAGTAATTGTGAAAGGATTAAATACAGCTGGTCTGAAAGATGTTTTTATTCAGAGTAAAACTGTAACTTCATTGGTTGCTCTTTTCGATGGAATTTTTATCACCTGAATTCATATTTCCCTCCAAAGAACCACGGAAATCTTGAACTCAGGATCTGCTGATATAACAATATTGGGAAGGGGGCAATTGCATCTATAAATTAATGTACTGGTTTCAAAAGGCTCAGTGGGAAAACAGAAGTATACACTGGAAAATATTAACAATTAGCAAATCTAGATAAAGGGAATTTGGATGTCCTTTGTATTGTTCTTCCAAATTTTCTGCAGATTTGAAATTTTTCAATATAAAAAGTTAGGAAAATAAGAAATTTTAGAAATATTTTGTTTTAGGTTGATGATGATTAGTTATATTATTCTCTATACTCTATATAACTTGAAATATTTTGTAGTTTTTTTCTACTTTCCTAATGCCCGGCTGTGAGATCCCTGTGCTGGTTCCTATCACTGGCTGTGAGTGATAACTGCTACTCGATGATCTGCAGCATCAGAATCAGACACACGTGTTACCCATACGGATCTCAGGCCCGCCTCAGCCTTATCTAATCATAATCTGCATTTTAACAAGACCACTAGGAAATTCGTATGCGCATGAAAGTCTGAGCAGCACCCCTATAGTTCACCCAGATGAGCTCCAAGGGGAGTTATACTGGAGAGACACATGTAGTCCTCTCCGACATCTTACCTTCCCATTCGTCGGGACCCAAACATAAGCATCTAGGGTTTGCTGGGAGGCAACATGACATAACAGAAAAAGCTATGACATTGAGAGTTTGAAAAGTAAGGTTCTAGTTTCATCTCTAGTTTGTGACCCCGAACCTTAGTTCTTCTCATCTGTAAAACGAACGGGTTATACAACATACATCATAAAGCCCTAACTCTGTCTAGGAATTTATGAAAATAAATACCAACAGATATTTAGGGAAATGGCTCAACTATATGGTATCTCAAGAAAACAGGCCTACTTTTAATGCTATCAGGGCCTTATCCATCGATTCCTTTATGTTTATTTAGGTTTGAAAATCAACTTTCATTTCCACACTTGGCTTCTGGAAGATGCAGAGTGGTGAATAACTTAGGAAGTGAAGTGGGTGGCTACTATTAATAATTTCCCTCCCTGTTTCCTTTGTTCTTAAATGCTGATAAAACACAGGTAATAGACGGGATTCAGGAAAAAGTAAAATCAGATTCTGTGTTTTGTGCAAGAGCAAGAGAATGTTATTGTTCTCGAGAAAAACACGGCTGAAACATTTAGAAGTAAAGGATTATGATGACTGGCACTGTCAAATGGATCAGGAAATAATAAAATTCGTGTGTGTGTGTGCGCGCGTGCATACACATGCTGCACACAAAGAGAGAAAGGTGAAAAAAAGCAAAGGTGGAAAAATATTAATAACTGATGAATCTAGGCGAAGGGTTAACACTATACATAGTATTCTTCCTGTAATTTTTTGTGGGTTTGAATACTTTTCCAAATAAAAGTTGAGAGAAAAAAAATTAACAATTATCCACTAACCTCAAAAAAATCTGTTGTATTCTTCTTCTTCTTATTTTTTTTTTTTTTAGAGAGAGAGAGAGAGAGAAAACGTGAGCAGGGAAAAGCAGAGGTAAAGAGGAAGACAGAGAATCCCACGCAGGCTCCACGCAGAGCCCGATTTGGGGCTTGCTCTCACAAACCATGACCTGAGCTGAAATTGAGAGTCAGACACTTAACCAAATGAGCCACACAGGCGCCCAATTCTCTCTATTTTAAAGTAAAGTATAGATTTATTTATTTTTCTGTAACCTTTTAAGATGTAAGAGGAAAGCTAGGTTAGAAGGGGAAAAAAATCATCATAAAGAGTATTATAAAAAAGTGGAAGTGTAGCTTACACTCCCACGTTGCTTCTTTATTATGTCTTTTGGTTACAGAAGGTTACAGAAGGTTATGTCTTTTGCTTAATTTTCTTCCTAGCGAAGGATAAAATAAAAGGCAAAATAAGTGGTTAGAAGTCACCTCACATCTTCCTTATATTAAGGAAGTAAACAATTTCAAACCAAAAGGAGACCTTGTATGATTTTAATTTTTCCTCCAGCTTCAGCTAGTAATGAAAAAGAATGTAGTTAGCACTCAAATATAAATATCAGCTTTTTAAAATTCCCCTGCAAGGAGAGGGATAAACAGCTGCTATAAAAATCACTCTCTGTCCTCCCATGTGTTGTCTAATTGTAATAGACTTACACCATGAGAAGATCAAAACATAAAAAGTGAAAGAGCAAAGTAGTTGGTTTGCTTCAGAATTCCTTTTCTATTTACTGTAAATTACTTTACCAAATTAAAAACAAAATAAACACACTGCCTGCATTTCTAACATAACTGTCCTGCTTAATTATAAATCTCAATCCAGAATATGAGTAATAGACTGACAGGATGTACTCACTGACTGATAATGTTCCTTTAGTCCCTCCAGACTTTATCCAACAGGAATACCATAAGAACGACAAATCTACCTTCAATTAAGTAGAGATTTAAAAACATTCATAAGTTTTATTTGTCTTTAATACTCTGTCCTCATACAAATAACATAGATTTTGATAACCTTTCCTCTCTTTATCCACCTTTATAGAAGGGGATTTATTTTAACTTGTTAATTTTATAAAATATCCTTAACAAAGTCATTCTAGGGTATAACTTCAGATAATGAACACATTACTTAAAATTAATACAAAGAATAATAGTCATTAAAGATGCAGTACAAAGGATAAGATCAAGTAAGACAGTTGAGATGACTTTCATATATAATTCGAAACTGAAAATACTCAACCCAGAACGGTCCACATCCCACATTCCCTGACTCCAGCTGATCTCTCCATCTGTTTAGGGATCACATGGGAACCAATCTCAGCAAACAATCCTAGTTGAAACTTTACGCAGTCTGAGAGACTGACAGAGCCTTCTGTGTAGAGAGAGATCCCGTCACCACTACCGCTCCATCTTCTTCATTTTCTAACATGGTCCCATTTTTCAAATTATTTTATTTACACTTGGTAATTTATTTATTCTTTTTTTTTTTTTTTAGGGAGAGAGAGAGAGACATGGACTGGGAGCAGGGCAAAGGGTGGGGGAGGGGGGAGAGAGAAAGAGAGAGAGTGAGAGAGACAGAGAGTAGGTTCCACACTCACCACAGAGCCTGACATGGGGTTCCATCCCATGACCCTAGGATCCTGACCTGAGCTGAAATCAAGAGTCAGATACTCAGCCGACTAAGCCACCCAGGCACCCCAGTGGTGCCTACAAAGAATCTGAACCAACTATAACACAGTTACTATAACAGTTGTGTTACTATAACACAAACACATAAGATGGTGGTTAATTTTTAAAATTCTGAAATTAAAATTTAAAAACCAGGACCAAGAAAACAAAAATATTACAAAACAAAGATTGGGGGGAAAGAGTATGTGGGCCATTAAAACCTTCACAGCTACTAAATTAAGCTCCATATTTGGCTCTAAACCTCTGGGGTAGCCAGAATAATGCCCACCCCCAAGCTGTTCATGCCCTAATCTCTGGAATTTCTGGACACATACACGGCAAAGAGAAAACAAGGTTGCAGTTGGAATTAAGGTTGCTAATAAACTGAGTCTAAGAGAGGGAGATTATCTGGATTATTTGGATAAAGCAAGTTATCCCAGGGGCCTTCGCAGAATTAGAGGAAGATGTGACTATGAAGAACAAGACAGATGGCAGTGTGAGAAAGACTGAGGAAGATTCTACCTGATGTACCTAAGGCAGGAGACCAAGGGCCAGTGCTAACTTCCGGAGGCTGGTAAAGGCAAGAAAGCATTCTCCCTTGGAGCCTCCAGAAAGGAACACAGCAGTGCAGATGAAATATTCTTTGAAGCACAAATGTAAGATAAACAGATACCTTTTGACAGATTCTGTTTGATAAAAGATGCCCACTTGAAGCATCATTATGACTTCCTGCCTTGTAACAGATATATACTCCTCAACTTCATAGAATAAATGGCAACCACTTTTCCCTCAGACTTATTGTCAAGGGGGAAAATGTATTTATCTTTCAGGTAGACAGAAAAAATATTTTTCCTTAAGTCAACAGAACCATCTATTGTGATATGTTTGTACCGATGATGTTAATTTCCTTGAGTGTAATGATTACATTATAATTATGTAAAGAATGTTTTTATTCTTAGGAGACACAATTGAATTTTTTATGGATGAAGAGTCAAGGAGGTCTCAAAAGGCTCAGTGAGAAACCAGAAGCATACACGGGAAAAATATTAACAATTAGTGAATCTAGATAAAGGGAATTAGGATGTCCATTGTATTATTCTTTCAAATTTTCTGTAGATCTGAAAATTTTCAACATAAAAAGTTAAAAAGGAAAACATTTATTAAAAAACTCCAAATGGGGGATGGGCTACTATGAACCAGGGAATTGCAGGTGCGAAATACCTGGAATATTCTAAGCTTCTTGAATGAAAAAAAAACTTTCCTCTTTAACTTCTTATATTTATCTTGACATTTTTATACTTAGTATGCTGGTATCTAAACTTACTGATGAGTATTTACTATGTTAGTGTGAAAGAGACAGTGGGAAATAGGAGTGGCGACAATTCATGAAAGGACCAACAACTTGTGTTTTAATACTGTGTGAGTGTGTGTGTGTGCACGCGCATGCTTCTTAGTTCTTCACTAAAACCCTCGCCTAAAAAAGCAGATGTTTAATTTTGAGACACTGTGAGCTCTTCAATATTCCAAAGCTAACCCAAGAAGAAGAGAGAGGGAAAGCAAGGAATTTGGGGATTATAAAAGTCAAATAGGTGCTGCAAGATTCACACTGGGTTATTGCGTAAGTCAAAACACCATGCAACGCCGACGTGGAGACCTGGTGGCGACTGATTGGCAGTGGTTCAGGAGGCGTGCTCCTACCCCCCTAGCCCTCAATGGAAGGGTCTCACGGGATTTCCTTTGGGGCTTCTCTATGAAACACAGTGTTAATCCCTAAGGCCTACCTTTTGTTACATAAACATGTAAACAGGTATCATCAGTTTCAACTACAGAAAAGAGAGGTCTGTGTGTACGGCTAGTTAAAATGGGTTGCTTGCCTCCTTTCTCTATTGCCACTCTTCCTTCTCCCCAAAATGTCAGACTTACTGTGAAAGCTATCTCCTCCAAGGAGCGTTTCGGTTGAACTATGTATGACTTGCAAGTTAAAAGGCCTACCTCACTTTGTCCAAATAGTGAAAACTGACTTAAATCCCTCTCTACTGTTGATTCTGAGATGCTGGTTAGGATCCAGACACTATTCTCTTACCAAATTTTCAAATGGCGTCCAACGAGATATCTAATATCTTTTCTACCTTTCCCAGCAGAAAAGTATTATAGAGACACAATGGAGTCAAAACTGGCATCTGTTTGTGCATTGAATTAATGTTCCCATAAAAGGAGATTAAGAGCATCAGGAGTCAGAAGTTACTTTTATTTCTAGTAACTTTCAGTGCCAATACGTTTGAGTGTCATTGAACAGCAGCACTGAGACAATGCTTGGAGTCAATGCTGTCTCTCTACGGCTTGACAACACAAGCTCTTTGCGGATGGCCAGAATATCACATTCTCCCTTTCTGGACTCAACGCTACTAAATAATTTACAAAGTGATCTTTAGCAACAACTGCAATAAATAAAATCTGGTCAATTCTATAATCAGGGTGTGTTAAAGGAGTTCAAGTTTCTAAAATGGAAATAATCATAGACATCAAGAAGGCCAAAGGAAAACTTCGGTGGCTTCTAGGAACCGTGCTTTTGGTTTTATTTTCATAGAGTAAGTTAGCAAAACACTGCGAAAATCACGATTACAACAGAGCAATCAGGGTTTGTTTTGCTCACTCTCAGGCTATCCCCTCCCACTAATCATTCTACATTTGAAGTACATGAAATTCTGAGAAGTCACAGAAGAGGATAATGACCTAGATTACCAGGAGGACCTTCTCATTCTAAATCGCAAACCCGTAATAAAGCCAGAACAGCTGAGGGAGCGTGGGACAAGCTGTGGGCAAAGTCCAGGCTGGTGGCACCCCCTACCCTACCCCATGTGGAATATGTGTGATATTCCTCGGACACCTCTGGCTACCCAAGGATAAAGGAAAGGGGTTTAAGTGCTCGCCATGGTGATGTGGGAAACTGAGGCAAATGGAAAATTAAATTCCCTTACTGCCTACAGCCCATTGACAAGTCTTTGAAACCAGCAGAGTGGTCTCCCTCTAGGAGCTATGCTGTCTCAATGATGACACTTTGCTAGGGGCAAAAGAGAATCTTGGCTTAACCTTATTCTGACTCCCTTCCCAACCCCTCCATCCCCGCCCACCCCAAGAACCTGCAAGTCTACTTTAACATATAAAAATTCCTTTGGAAACTTCCTTTATCTCAACTGCCCCAAGATATATGCTGGCAATCATACGCCAAGCTTATGGCCCCCCGATAGACATCTGAAGGGTCTCATAACGGAGGTTTTACTAAACTGTAATAAATGGCATTTCCCTAGCTGTTGCTCAAGGTCCTGGAAACCTTGCTTCCAAAATTCATAGAGACTTACTCTATCCCTGACCCCCTCCCAACCTGAGGGCATATAATGAGTTACCCATCATGACCCCGGTGTAGCTCTTCTGCCCACGGGTCTTGTCCCTGTGCTTTAACAAAATCACCTTTTTGCACCAAAGACATCTCCCAGAATTCTTTTTTGGCCGTCAGCTCCAGACCCTTCCACCATCACCCCAAAACTTCATCACAGCCACACAATTAGAAGCCATTAACGTCTTTTCAGTTTTCTGCTCTCTTGTCCTGTCATCTAATTATTTTCAAGAGCGAAATTGGACACGATTTTGCCTGTTTTCAAACGGCTATTTTCCATTTTACAAAATTCTAAAAGAATAAAGCAAGTTAAAATGTTATCCACATTTAGAGATTAGAGTTATTACTTGAATTTTATTAAAGTACCTAGTACATGCGAGGCACTGAATAAATGTTAATTCCCTCAGGGATAAAATGTCAGAACCCTCTGTATCACTCACGTCCACAAGTCTCTACTACTCTCTCCTTACCACTTTATTAATACAAAATAACAGACTTTCAACTTTTACTGACAGTTTCAACAATTTTCTGATTAGAACACAAGCCCTTTGAATGCAGAAAGTGTCACGCATTTCTTTTAATGCTCATTTACAGTAACTACTTTATAACTGAAATGATAGAGATGATAATAATTCTAATATCCAAGGCCAGTGGCTACTACAAGTGACACCTAAAGGAGAGATTCAAACGCTTACCCAAAATAGAATGAAGTTTCCTTATAAACTTCAAGCCAGCAGACCTCAGGCTATTGTTAAACAGGTGGTAAAGTCAATAAAACCAAACAATACTGACACTCTGCAGGGGAGGATACGTGATGAGATGCAGAGAGCTAGGACTAAGAGATCCTGTTACTGTGTTGCGTAATTGGTGCCAGCTAGCAGGGGAAGAAACAAACATACCTGAGGAGAATATACCTCCAAAATAAAAACTTAGTCACCATGATTATTTTAACATGTAATGCATACACACAGATTATTTGCTTTGCAATAGAGAGACAAGAGAGTAACAGAAGGTGAAGGGAGAGAACTGCCAAAAGACTATTTTCTGGATGCTTATGGATTAAACTGATATTAGAGTGTGTGCCGGGGAGGAGGATAAAGGAAACTAACTCCGGTAAGTAAAGATAAATTAAGAGCAACGAAAAGACATAGAAAAAAACTGACAATATTTTGCTGCATAATGTTTTTTATTAATCAAATTGTTAAATCCAACTGTTTAAATTATAACGTTATGCTACCATTCCTCACCCCATTTATATGGGATTGTTTGTTTGCCTGGCTGCCCAGATTTTTTTAAATGTTTATTTATTTTGGTGGGGGAGGGGCGGAGAAAGAGAAGGAGACACAGAATCCGAAGCAGGCTCCAGGCTCTGAGCAGTCAGCATAGAGCCCAATGTGGGGCTTGAACCCACAAACTGTGAGATCATGACCCAAGCAG
The DNA here is from genome assembly GCA_030068075.1 of Paguma larvata. Taxonomy (NCBI): domain Eukaryota; kingdom Metazoa; phylum Chordata; class Mammalia; order Carnivora; family Viverridae; genus Paguma; species Paguma larvata. The sequence continues at coordinate 67,446,495 of CM057837.1, forward strand.
AAGTCAGACACTTAACTGACTGAGACACCCAGGTGTCCCCAGATTTTTGTAAGGAAGTTCAGTAACTTCGCCAGGTTCTATCTTAGTTTTAATTGTTCTTAATTAGCTACTTAAAAGCACATACCAACTGGCTGGAAGGGAAAACCTTCCAGTTATTGGAGTGTAGGAAGCCAGAGGAAATTTCCTTCTACTTAAATTACTTCTAAGAATTCAACTGTACAACCAAATAAATATCCTCTTATTTTTTGCTCATTCCTAACAAATTCCTACATGTTATTTCTAGAGTATATTAAAAATTTCATTTAAAAAATTTCATTGAATTATCTCAAGAAAAAAAATCTAAAATGGAAGACTTGCTAATGAGTGCTGCATATGTGACATATTGGTCCCTAAACACCCATCTAGAGTTAAGGAAAAAATGAAAAATACTATGAAACTGGAGCAATTTTTTAGCCACATTAATCTTTAAGGAGTTTTTTTTTTAATGTTTATTTATTTTTGAAGGACAGAGAGAGAGACAGCATGAGCAGGGAAGGGGCAGAGAGAGAGGGAGATATAGAATCTGAAGCAGGCTCCAGGCTCTGAGCTGTCAGCACAGAGCCCGATGCGGGCCTTGAACTCATGAGCCGTGACATCATGACCTGGGCCGAAATCAAGAGCTGGATGCTTAACCGACTGAGCCGCCCAGGTGCCCCTCAGCCATGTCTCTGACTACATGTGCTCTCGCTCTTTAAAACTCCTAGTGTGGTTTTCATCACCTTAGTTGCTTTTCTTTTTCCCTTATATTTCTTTCTTGATGTTTGCCCATTGATTTTTCATCTCCTTCTACTGTCCTATTATCTCTTCTTAACATTTATGTTGGAGAGTTTTTGAAAAATTATACTGTATTTTCTGCAACAATTTCTGTATAATTTCTTTGTGTCTATGAGACATGTTGGAATTCCAATATAGCCTCACCAATTAGACCTTTTAAGTGTTTTTTTTGGGGGGCGGGGGAGGGCACCTGGGTGGCTCAGTCGGTTAAGCATCTGACTTCGGCTCAGGTCGTGACCTCACAGTTTGTGAGTTTGAACCCCATATTGGGCTCTGTGCTGACAGCTCAGAGCCTGGGGCCTGCTTCAGGTTCTGTCTCCCTCTCTCTGCCCCTCCCCTGCTTGCACTCTGTCTCTGTCTCTGTCTCTCTCAAAAATAATAAAGATTAAAACAAAACTTTTAAATAGTTTATTTTTTTGAGCGACAGAGAGAGAGAATCCCAAGCAAGCTCCACATGGTCAGCGCAGAGCCCCACATGGGGCTCGAACTCATGAACCACTAGATCATGATCTGAGCCGACATCAAGAGTCAGATGCTTAACCGAGGGAGCCACCTAGGCGCCCCTCACTGGTTAGACCTTTTAATGTAATGTGACACTTCTAGAGAATCCAGTATATTGCTTGGAACTCCCAGGAGAAGCTCAGCATCCACATGTGGACTAGATTTCACAGTATCTAACAAGTTATATCTCATTGTTTGTATTTTGGGCTTAACCTTGTGCCTAATTTCACTAATGATGGCCTTCTATTTTCCTTTCTTGTTTTTAGTTTCAAAGGAGGAGAGTAAAAATATCTTCTCTCTACTACCTTTAACTGAAGGCTCCTCCTCACACATTATATTTTCAGATGAGCTAATCTTCAAAGTAATAAATTATAGGTTTGACAGGTTTGAATGCATCAGGTAAGGAGAGAAAAAAAAAAATCCAACATCAGCAGTGTGAAAGAATAGCTTACAAGAAGGCTGTGCCAGGAACAACATTTGTTTGCAGATCTGTTCAAGCAGCCGGGCCAAATCAGCTGTGAGACTGAGATGAGAAGCTGCAGAATGCCGTACCGTAAGACTTCCGTAGCGTGTTTACAATTAAGTTTAGGTTAGGATGAGCAGTTTCACCTCGACGTCACTTTATAAAGTCCCTTTTTGCACTGTTCCACCTGATTTAGCCCTCATTTGTTGACATGTATGTGTACAACTATGTTTCTTTTTTCCTCACCTGCCACTCTGGTTCAAATATCTTCTCTAATTTCAGGAGGTTCAATTAGGTGATTTTTAAGGGTTCAGTTCTTAAACTTCTTTGGGTCTAGCTATTAAAACATCGTGCTGTTAGTAATAATACATGTTGTTCAGTATAAAGCTGAATTATATTTTTAATACATCTATGTAGGGACTAAAGGACATGACAGATTGGTGGGTGATTATGTCTGTGCAGTTTCCAAATTATTTACAGTAATCACATGTTATTTCACAATCAGAAAAAAAAATCACAAAAATATGCTACCTATAGCGCAGATGTCAAAAGGCATCAAATTAACCAACCCTTTTACACTTCTTTCCCAAATTGTGCCTGAATTCAATCACCTTCTGTAATTAAAGGCTTGGTTTTCTGCAGTCTTCGGAGTTGTTAACAGCTGTGTATCTTACGTCTTATTGCTGGCTGATGTCTTGGCACGTAAAAAGACCCTCTGTTCCTGTTAATTTCTGAGCTGGCTAGTCAGCAGCTCTCACTAGCAGTTCAAGGCTGGCTAAATCATTTGAATTTGTGTGACAATGGGTTCTACTCATCTTGCTAAAAGCTGTCTCATTTCAGCTTCCTATTTGGAATCTGTTTGGATTCCTGACATGAGTCATCCTCAATCTATAAAAATATCCAGAATGTGGGGCTGGGATAGTGAGCTAACGACTAAACTGTGTTCCAAGTGCTGGCAGCAGTGAGCCCTCACCCTATTTAATGTTTAGAATAGCTTAGAAATGACACTGATGAAAGTGATCCCAGAATCGGATGTGACAGTTAAAGCACATTTTGAACTTCCAAGTCTCGGCGGCGATGACTAAATTATCAAGCTGTAGGTCTTATGTTTGCTCAAAGGCTGGATGTCTCACTCTGCCAATCTCCCACAGGACAGTAATAAAGACAACATAAAACCCAAGTATTTGATAAAATGTTATTTAAACCAGTGATGAGCAGAAGGCTTACTTCCTCTTCGTATTGCTTTGCAACAATTTGCTTCAAATTGCAATGTTGTGCATTGTCAGAAAATAGCCCTTCATTCCAAATACTATTTTAGAGCATATTTTCAATAATGAATACTAAGGATTACGCACTAGAAAGCAATTTCTTTTGGCCCTTCACATCCTGTATTCAACTTCTTACTCTCGTCATAAAATTTTGTTCTTTCTGGTCACTAGATTGGAGGTCCTTTTTCGTCTTTTTGTCCCGTCTCTTGCTCTGTCCACTGTCTCTATCTCACAATGATAACGAAGAAACCTTGAAATTTCAAACTAAAAGCATTATACTTTCTACACTAAAGGAAAAAAACTCTATACACATCTAAGATGAATAGGTAAATAATATTGTTTCCTAAAATATGTCCAATATGGAAAATTGCCATCAGGTATATCTAGTACCTACATGACAAGGGACACAGTCTTGGCTGAGTGAAATTTATTTTTCTCCTAAAAAGTAAGGAATATACAAGGGAGTGCTTTAGGTTATGTCTGTGATGAAGGACAAGACATCATTCAAAATTTTAGAGGTACCAAAATAAGACTGAGAAGGCAATAGGATCTTTTGGTAAAACACTGCAAAAAACCATTTACAGTATCTTGAGAAATTATCATTTGTTTTCAAAGATGAAAACAATTTTTGTTAATATGAAACTTATTTTCCAAAAATTTAAACATCTTCATTACTCAGTCCCTGAATAGAGATACAAACAATCATTAAACGGTAAGCTCAAAGACAACTTATGCATTTTAATTAACAGCATGGCTCTTGTATCGAACTAAACTGGGTTTGAGATTTCTTTTCCCCACTTTGACATTCGAATGCATTGAGAGAACAGCAAACGAGGATTGAGTGGCAACCTAGTAAAGAAAAGAAAATCTAAATGTAAGAAAAATTTGAATGACTCATACTGATTTTACAGTACAGATTCTACTAAAATGGATTAATAAAAGATCGAGTACCCTGGTGACATTGGATCTCTATACCCAAATAACTACAGCAGGCACAAAAACATACTTATCTCATAAAATTGCCAATTCGGATCAGCAAGAAGCACACACGTATACATAAGGCATCAAGATCTCAACAAATAGTGTTTTGGCTCACTGATGCTACAATGCGAGTATTCTTTAATATCAATAACCTTTTGCTCAGAACCACCACCGCCACCACCACCAAACTGAAAAGGCGGTCTGGCCTTACATCTTATCATCCACTATTTTATGGCCTATCTTTCCTCTACTATAAATAACACATTTTTGTTTTAAGAAACTGTCAGTAAAAATCTGACTCTAAATTACCTTGGTTCAAGTGGGGCCCCAAGGAGTCAACTAATAAAATGTACACTGAATAGTTATTACTAAAAGCATGTGCTGAACAGCCTTGAGGTTTCTCACTGGGTGTAACCAAAAGAAATTACCACGTCATTTCAATATTCTCCCTCGGCATCTCTAGGCCTAACCTCCTTGCTTAACCATTCTCCATACTCCATGTAAGTCTTATTTTAGTTATGTTCTCAGCTTCCTTGATGTCCTAAACCCACTCTGCCAACCCTTACTTCTGATAAGTCCATTCCATCAACTCCTGTCATAGGATGAGGCAAGGACTATTTAAAAAAGACAACAGAATGGTGTTAAATGACACTACTACAAATTCATGTTATCCAACCTTAACTAGATGGCCCTGGCATCACAAATGGATTTGAATTGCAGCTCCCTCATTTACTAGCTTTGTCCATTTGAGCAAGTTCTTTAACTACCTCAAGTCCTAGCTTCTGTATCTATAAACCCAGATATGGTGAGATGTCAAAGGGCTAATGTATAAAGCAATGACATTCAAAATCACTCAGAAAAAAAAAAAAGCCCTATGGTTAATTACTCTTGCAATAGCCTCTAATCCTTTGTCCTTCTAATATATCCATCAGAGCACACCAGTCGCCCTACTAAATAAAAACTGGATGATACAATCCTCTCTCGAAAACGCTTTCACTGGATTTTCTTTGTTTAAATGATAAAGCCAAAACTTCTTACGAGTTTCAAGGCTTTCCACAAAATTAACCAACCCCAGCTCTTCCTCAAGGTCCTGGAAGGATATTTCCTTCTAGAATGTACCTTAAAAATGTGAGTCATTAAAGTTTTATTTCCTTTAGCTAACAGCTGTCAATACCACGAATAGGAGGAATTCACCTAAAAACCTAACAAAAAAGTTTGGAAACTTCACTCTTAAGTCGAAATTGTAAAATATTTTCTTGGGAATCTGCAAAGCTTCCCAAGTTAATATTTCTGATGCCCATGACGTTTCCTGCTTCACAAACAAATCTCTATAGGAGACTTATTTAATTTCAGGGCAAACATTTACTTGAATCCTTTCTCACTTGGCTGGTAATAAGCTCTGCATCATGAGCCAAAGACAAGAGAATCTGGCTGAGTTTCAGAACTAGCAGGTGGAAGAAAAGGTAAGCCAACTGTTAAATATAATGACAAAAGAAACCGAATATCCATTAGTAGTGGTGATCTCTCATGGTAAAACATGACTATTCTTTAAATTCATATTTTTCTCTTTCCAAGTATTTCTTACATAAATCGTCTATTTACCATTGAGTAAAATAAGAGCGTCTGAAGATTATTGTGAAGTGTCCTATTTCATGGTATATCAATATACATGATCTAGGCAATCCTAGATTGCATCTAACTGACTTGCTTCTATTTGGAAAAGTAATTAGGTGTTAAAGTAAGTAAACAGAGTCTGGTTGGGAATCAGTGATTTTAAGTTTTTTCTTTTTTTTCTTTTAAGCTTATTTATTTATTTTGAGAGACAAAGAGAGAGAGAGAGAGAGAGAGGGAGAGAGAGGGAATCCAAAGCAGGCTCCGCACTGCTAACATGGAGCCCAGTATAGGGCTGGAACCCATGAATTCTGCAATCATGGCCTGCTGAAATCAAGAGTCTGACGCTTAACCAACCAAGCCACCCAGGTCTCCCAGCTTTTAAGTTGTTGTTGTAGTTTTTTTTTTATTTCATTAGTTTATCCTGCTAATAATTTGTAAATACAGGTTAATAGAATATGCTATTTTATGAATTATACACATTCCTCACTGAGAAAAAGGAAAAGATTTTCAGTACCCTATCTTCTTTTGGCCACCCCTTAAACCAGCCAGTCAATACTTAAGTAAAACGTCCAATGTAAGGTCTATTTTCTGAGCAAAGCTTATGTGTGGGGGGAAAGAAGAGAAAAGAGACAGAGGGTACATGTCTATATGGAGAGAGGAGTAAAAGGCAGAAAGCAATCAGATTCACTATTCCAATAAACAATTTAGAACTGAGTTACCTGGGAGCTAACATTTGGGCTTTGATTATATTATAACGATTAGCCTCCTTTTTTAATAAAAATGATGAAAAAAAACTCAATAGAGTTGAGCAAATTTTATTTAGTTTTCCTGGCTTAGACCACATAAAAAGTTCCTGGCTCCAAGGAGAAGCACCTTTAGTGTGTTTTTTGGTGTTGTTATTTTTGTTGTTTTTAAACATTTCAGAAGAAGCTCAACTGGCCCAATGAGAAGTCATTAAAATATTAACAATAGGTAATATATTTCTCAAGACTCTCATTTAGGTTTTATTTCAGGTGACTGTGTTGTTAATGAAGAATTATTAAAAAGTCTCCCCCCTTCCACTCCCCAAAGATGAATCACCTTATAAAGGTATTTATTTAAGGCCAAAGTCAGGTTTTAAACTCACTTAGACATCCAAATAATAAATGAAAAAGGTGCTCCTATGTGTGAAAAGCAGTACAATAATTATTGTTTCTCAACGACTTAAGAAACCACATTAATTACCAGAGCTGTGCTATCCAAACTGTAAAAAAGCATAACTTAGAATGACTACAGTAATGCCATGAAACTTGCCTCCACTTTTGTTTTCACACTGTGTTAGTACAAAGGAGTTCTCTGCAGCCAAGTGACATCCTGATGGATAGTACAAAGCTTCAGTATCATTTCAAAGAGAAGAAAAAAAAATAACGGTAGGAGATTGAGTCATCACAGCACACATAGTAACATATGAATGCTGAACTCAAAAGAATCCAAGCAGGGGTAATCGGTGCCATAATCACATTTCAAGTTGGCCGCTTAATTTAATGTTAGTAAAACACTACCACGTAAAATTAAGCCCACTTGAAATTTACTAGTTTTGTAATATGATTTCATAGCAAGATAGGAGCTGCATGCCTCTCTAACCGTATTTTGTACCTCTGGCATCTTCATTCACTCTTTGGGTCCCAGCTCAATGCCTTCTTATACTTCCCTGAACTAGCCACATTTGTTCTGGCCTTACAGCCTCACGTTAATGACTTTTCTTTGCCTGGATTTGCGCAGATTGTCACATGACTGGCTCTTTCGTGTCAGTCAGGTTTCATTAAAAAGCTCCTCTCAGAAGAGTCCTCTCTTTCCATTCCACCTGAAGTAGCTCAACAGCCACTGTGAACACAAAACTCTGCTTTATTTTATTCTTGGCACTTCTAACTGTGTGATTCTTTCTTACTGATTTGTTTTCATCCCCTTCTCTTCTGCCTACATCACCATTAAAAAACATGATCCATGCCTGGTTCAACTATACGTTCCTGGCACCAAGAGCAGTGTAACTGGCACATGTTAGACACGTTCATTTAAATAATTACTGCATGTTAGAATGAATTAATGAATTAAAGGCCTCTGCATAGCTGCCTTAGCCCTTTGTGGCCTGCTGCCTACCCATGTCTTTGGCTTCCTCTCACACCAGCCTTCTCCTCGCTGCTCCTCACACGGCCTTCTCACTGTGTACACGGGGGTGTTTTTGCTTAAATTATTCATTCTCCTCTCTAGACACCAGGTCTTTCCCCCTTCAGTCTGTTTAGAGAAAGGCCTCAGTTTATTCCTTCATCTGATTAATGCGTATTCATTTTTGGGGATCTCATTGAATCACCCCCTCATACAACCAGATTAGGTCAAATCCCCTTACCTAATTTTTTAAAGTTCATCTATTTATTTATTTGTAAGTAATCTCTATACCCAACGTGGGGTTTCCAGCTCACCACCCCAAGATCAAGAGTCATATGCTCTCCTGACTGAGCCAGCCAGGGACCCCATTACCTAATACTCTTTAAGTTTACCATCTTTCTCTTTTAAGCACTTAGGAAATTATAATTTTACATTCATTTTTTTAAGTTTATTTTTTTTAGTAATCTCTACATCCAACATGGGGTTCGAACCAACGACCCCAAGATCAAGAATCACCCTTCTTACTGAGCCAGCCAGATGCCCCTATAATTTCACATTTAATTTGTGAGATTATTTTATCAATATGTCTTCCTTTACTAGAGTGTAAGCTCCATGGAAGCAGGAACCATGTCACCTTTACAGTGCCTGGCACATGACAGGCACTCAATAAGTATTTATTACATGTATAAATATCTGTAGAATGAAGAAGGAACAGAAAAGAGAACTTTTCTTAATCTAAGTTAAAAAGTTTTTTCATTGTATAGTTTTCATTTCAATGAAGGCCTACGAGTCATTCTTGGAGGCTTTTTTCTTTTCTTCTTCTTTTTTTTTTTTTTTAAAGAAAATATTACTGGGGCACCTGGGTGGCTGAGTCAGCTGAACGTCTCTTGGTTTCGGCTCAGGTCATAAGTTCACAGCCAGTGGGATCAAGCTGCTGACAGCACAGAGCCTGCTTGGGATTCTCTTCCTCCCTCTCTGCCCCTCCCCTGTACACAGGCATTCTTTCTGTCTCTCTCTCTCAAAATAAATAACTTTAAAAAAAAAAAGAAGAAAACATTACATATGTAACATTACAAAAGAAAAACAAATTTGTTTGGGGATATTAAAAGTTCCAAACTGATATTTAAAATAATTACTTTAAGTTTATTTATTTATTTCTCTTATCTCTCTACCCAGTGTGGCACTTGAACTCATACCCTAAGATCAAGAGTCACATACTCTTTTGACTAAGCCAGTCAGGTGCTCCCACACACACAAACTGATATATTTTTTAAAGATTTTATTTTACTTATAAGTAATCTCTGCACCTAATGTGGGGCTCAAACTCACGACCCTGACGTCAAGAGCTGCACATTCTCTGGGTTGAGCCAGGCAGAAGCCGCCGACCAATGATACTTTTTAAGCAAAATCTCAACATGAAGTTTTTAGGCTGCTTAAAAAAATACAGGAGAAAGGGAAATACATTAAAAGATGCCGCAGGGATTGGCAAGTTCTGAGGGGAATTTCTACAGCATAAATGGCCTGACTTGTTCAACGAAAGAAAGGGAAAAGGAAAGGAAATAAGCAAGTGGAGATTCAGCTCTCACTGACGCCTGGTCAAAGCAGAAGTTTCCGTCTGTCAGAAATATGTTCAATAACACATGCATACGGTTATAATGCAACAGGTCTTTTTTCATTTTTGTTGGAAATAGAATAAAATAGAATGATCAATACTCCTACTTAGAGTAATACTACAAACAATGAATGCATCTGTGTGTGAATTTTTTTTCATACAAACTATCAATAATAAAAAGCAAACTGCAATCAACCATGCTAGAAAAAAGGCTAAATTAGCTTTTACCTTCTACAGAAAATTATCTTAGAATATTGTCATATGAAGAAGTCGTCTAAGAGTATGAAGACCAAAAAAAGATAGGAATAAAAAAGTACTACAGAAGTGTGTTAGGCAGTTAATGAATAAAAATGTTTTGTTATTATTCAGGAATATGTATTTGTTGGCTTTTAAAAGGTGTAAATTGCTGGGCCTCTCTTCTCATTCTAAAACATTCACTTACATTGCTACATAAAAGTGAGAAGGGGAATCTACAGATTAAAACAGAATTTAATGTATGGTTTTTGTTTAGACTCTGCTTCGAATGAACCAAATGCGATAAGATATTTATGGGACATGTAGGAAAATTTGAATAATTACTAGTTATTTGATGATATTAAGAAAATATTGTTGACAGTTTTAGACATGAGGATAACATTGTGGTTATTCTTATATGTCAGGGAAATATATTAAACTAATTTTTGAAAAATGATATAATAAATAATTTGTATAAAACAATCGTGTGTGTGTGTGTGCGCGCACGCGTGCATGCGAGGGTGAAGATGAACTCGGATTAGTCATGTGGTTGATGACTGATTAAGACAGGTAACAGATACACGGGATTCATCATCTTCCAACTATCAGAAAAGTTTTAAATTTTCACAGTAAAATACTGAGAATATAAAATGGAAACTTTATTTATTTATTAAAGCTTAAGGTTATTTATTGGAGAATAGGAATTGAACAGATTTAGGGATTCTCTATGAAAAGCCTTCTGAAACAAGCTCTGTTTTCAGAGTTTTTGCCATGCATAGATAAATTAATAGCAGAGGATGCTACTGAGGAAAAACTGAACAGTTTGGATTTGTGCGTTTGGATTTCTGTGTACGTGTGTGGCCAATATTTGTTCATTCTTTCCACTACTGCATTATTAAATAAAAATCCTGCAGCTTTCGTGGGCACATGGAGTCTTTATTACAGTAGGCAAGCAGAAGGTAGGGGAAAATGAGAGCCAACTAGAAGAAGAAATACAGGAAAAATTAGAACTGCTACTGATTCTGTGAAGAAGTGGTTTCTAAAGCAAAGACACGAGCAGGAAACAAACAAACAAACAAACAAACCCCATCTACTGTATAAGCTATATTGTCTTCCATAATAACATAAGCCAAAACAGGTTACTCAGATGGAAAGACCCACCTAATTTTGCTCCTGAAAAGTATTCTGTTGTAAGCCTATCTTCTCTGACAATAAAACCCGCAAAGACAAAAGGGGGGAAATAGGATATTATTCTATTAAGAGGAATACAGAAACAAAGAGTCATGAATAATACAAATGAAATAAGATACAATTCTTTTGGTACATGACCTGAAGGTTGTACAGGGAATGAAACCACTGTTGATTAAGGTGTAGTGAAACACTACTCAATGCAATTACTTGGCAGTTATAAATATTTCAAAATAAAATTGAGTGGTGATATTTTTTAAAAGGATTGAAGAGATTTCCCATATTCCTTTTCGTAGGCATTTATAGAATAAAGAGAAATAACAGAAAATACTATTTTAATGTTCAAATAAAGGCATAAAATACAAAACAGAAAGTGAAGCTTTAAGGTTTATGCAAAGGAATCAATGTTCTTTTTGCTTTTAAAAGCAAAGGCTGAACACTGAATATATATACATAATGAATATATTTGAGCAGGGTGGGCTCTGAGAGCTGCGGCCAGCCAACAGCCTAGAGCAGGTAAAGTATTTACCTTTATCATGATTTTCCTTCTCACTCAGTTTCTAATGAAATTACAAATTTGTAGGCCTCATTTAGGTTCTTTCCGGTTTCACTAAAAGACTTTTAAGACATTGTTCAGAAAACCTGGCCAGAGCTGTTAGCTTTGCATCACTCATAAACCTTTATCTTCCTTTTAAAAGAAAACTCAAACAGGTTTGATTTATATTTCAATTAAACACAAAATTATGTTTAAATGGAAATGGAGTTAACAAAGAGTGTCTTAGTTTTTATTCTTACCCTAGAGTCAATGAAAATGCTGCAGTTACAGCAGCAAGGACAGATGACTGCCTCAAAGGAGGCAGGAACAATCCTGAGGATGCCCTAAGAGTCTACCTGTAGAGTCATTTGCATCAGGAAATGCCTGATGGCCTTCAGGGTACAACGGGCCAACCTCTCAACTGTGGAAGTTTCCATTTTTGAGTTGAACACTTGGTATCAACCATTCCTTAAGACCACATATGCATTCTTAAAGGAAATCTTACATGAGTGTGGAAAGCATGCTTCATTAAGAGTTACCTTGAATTAATTACCCAGAACCCTCAGGAACCAAGATAAATTTCTTATCTTCTACTTTTAGAATAAAGTAGCAATTCTCAAGAAAACAAACCAAAGGTAATCTTCTAAAAAGTCATTCAGTCAGAGTCAGTCTAAGCCTCTCAAAAGGAAGTTGAGTATGTGGGAGGAACATGTGACCAAGGTCAGAAGGTCAAAGTTCTTGGCCAGTTAGCTCCAGGAAGTAAGTCCCTCGCTTCTCTTTGAACTTCAGTTTCTCCATCTGTGATATAATGACTAGATTAAATGAGTTTTAAGGTCCAGACTATAAAATTCTATCACATCAGTTTTGATCCTACAGCTTCAACAGTATAATCCTAGATGCTGAAAAATAAATTTACATTCAAAATAATGTCCCTGAAGTACCTGACAATATAATCATTCAAGCAAGAGTCACTTATATTAACTACATTGTACCTATAAAATCAACAGAACAGAACACATCTTTTGGAAATACTTTCAGCAAAAAGGACTGAAAGTGTTATGAGTCAATACTAATTACCTAGAAAATTTTTTAATCAGTTAGAATCCTTTGTCTTGTCCATTTGGAAAACAGTTTAAATTTCTATCACACAGTAATAGTTACCTAGCTTAATAGGTGATATTGCATCATAACACTAAAAGTACTAAAAATTTTCTAGAAGAAAGTGTTCAAAGCACTATCTACATGGTCTCTATCCACCTCCATCTCCCCAAGTCGATGGCAATATGCTAAACTTTTTGGTTTCTCCTTTCACTGCAACAGTTTGAAAAATAATCCAACACCTAAGATTTGTGTCTTTACTTGCATGTGAATTATATTTCAATTAAAAACATTTTTTAAATGCATGCGGGCAGCATTTTAAAAAATCATCCGAACACAATTCAATTCAAATGTTTTGTTAGGAAAATACAACTTTCTCTGTCAGTCAGCATTCTGTTAGAGACTGTTTGCCTTTATTATTAATAATTTTCAGGGTTTCAAATGAAGAGAATAAGAGGATGTAATTTTTAGACACGGTAGATGTATGAACTCATTAAGACATTCAGTGAATAAATCTTGACTTGCTGATTCATGAATAAGAGGCTTTTCCATCTCTTTGCATTGTCAGAATGATGATAAAAAATATCAATTAATAATAGAAGCTATGACGATCCAACCAATATATTTTAAAAGCAATTTATTACACACATCGCAGTGAAATGAGTTAGGTTTTTTTCCCTATATGATTAGAACAAAGAGATTTAGCAGTATCTAATGTGTGCTCTTTGCCCCAACAATTCTGCTTTCAAATGTTCTCTGTACTGAACTTGTCACAAGTATACAAAGATAAAAGTATTCACTGGAGAACAGCTTCATGAAGGCTTGAAATTGGTTTTGTTTACCACTATGTTTTCAAAATCAAAAACAGTGCTTGGCACAGAAAGGGTACTCATCCAATATAAATTGAATGGATGAATGTTTATGGTGAGACTTTATTATAGTGAATATTTGGAAACAATCTAAATAACTTATGATATATCAATACAATTAAATATTACATAGCTGCTAAAAAGAATGAAGTTGATATACATATGCATCTGTGAGAAAAATGTATCAAGGAGCTCTTAGGTGCAAAAATTGTTATAAAATTAAATACAGTCTGATTTCAAATTTATGTTAAAAAAGATAGTACGATTCTATATTTGCACTTAAAATATATTCACATATTTGTATATGATAGAAAGTCTGGGAGGACTGACATCAAACTATTAATGGTTTTATCTCTAAGGGGGGGTGACTTTCGCTTTTTACTCCATAACTTCTGTACTGTCTATTTAAAAATATCACATATTAATTTAATAAGAGGGATTTCTAAAATTAAAAAAAATTAAATGCACAAAGAAAACAGTTCTGGGAAGATGCAATAAAAGTACAGTAGTTACCTCTGGGTGCTGGGATGATGGATATTTTTCCCCTTTACACATTTAGTGTAGTAAAAAATAATGCCACACTGAGTAGTTTTCTTTCCCCCTTATGCATTTCATTGTTCATATCGTATGCATCATTGAATATGAATTATTTTTGTAGTTAGGGGAAAATAAAAAAAATGTTTAAACTCAATATATTGAATTATGGTGACACTGTTTTATTATCAAGCTGAAGTTCAGAGGTTAGATAAAAGGTCACGCGACTAGAAGCGGGTAGCTAAGGCAGCTCCCCAAGAGTAATGATTCACAACAAAGGTATAACTGGGGCAAGGTCGCCTCCCTAGGAAAGAAAAAAAAAAAACCTCAAGGCAACCTGGCTATATGCGTACATGGCAACATCCCTCATGACCTTGTAACATGAGACCATTTAATTAGACCGCATGTTTGTGTGTTACCATATATGGGAGACAAAGAAGTAAAAAAACTATGCCACATGGCATTCGGGGCTCAGTTCTCTGGGTATGAACCCAACCAACTAAGTGGTGCTGGCAGGAATAAAGTTGCTTCCTGGAAAGAAAAACTTTGGTGTCATGACTCTCTGTGTGAGAATCCTGCTACATAACAGTTATGAATATCTATGCAGCAAACAACATAGTAGCTACTTGTCATCAAGAAGAAACAGTAGGAGAAACAAAGTTAAACCCACACAGAAACACACTAGTAGCAGGAGACTTAGATCTCCACAGATCAAGTAGAAAAAAATAATGAGGAAAAGTCTGCTTAATCTAGTTAATAAACCGGAACATGTATGCATGTAAGTATGTATGTTCTGTACCCTGAAAATTAAAAACAAAACCTCATCAAACACCTGAAACCTTATGAAAACTGACATTAAGTCACAAAGAAAACCTCAATAAATTCTAAGAAGCAGCAAAAATAAAGAGAAAATCCTTTAATCATAGTGTAATAAAACTAGAAATTTACAACAAAATCAGAAAATGAGGTGCTATCTGGAAATTTTAAAACTCTGTTAAGCAATTCTTGGTCAAAAAGGAAGTAATGATTGTTTCAATTTCCCTGTAAAGGTTTGGATCTTGCCTTAGATTGGATGGGATAGCTCTATAACAGTTAAATGTTTCTATTATTTCAGAAATATTAAAGTGCTGAATATAATTTAGGGCAGTGGTTCTCAGACTACAGACCTGTGTTTCCCAGTGTTTCATGAGAAAACCCTGAATTAATGAGTTCTAACAGTTACGAAGAGGCATTCTTTTTTTTTTTAAGTTTATTTATTCTGAGAGACAGACAGTGGGGGAGGGGCAGAGACAGCGGGGTTGGGGGGTAGGGGGAGGAGAGAATCCCAAGCAGGTTCCATGCTCAGCTCAGCATAGAGACTGACACAGGACTCGATCCCACAACTGTGAGATCATGACCTTGAGTTGAAATCAAGAGTTGGCTGCATAACTGACTGAGTGACCCAGGCACCCCTTAAATGGCATTATTTTTAACCAAACTGTTTCCTTGTGCCGAGAAATAGATACTACATCATAGGTGCCTCATCCAAAGCTAACATTTCTAAATTTTTTTAATGTTTATTTATTTATTTTGAGAGAGAGAGAGGTAAAGAAAGAAAGAATCCCAAGCAGGCTCTGCACTGCTGTGGGGCTCAAACTCACATATTGCAAGATCATGACCGGAGACAAAACCAAGACTTGGACACTCAACCGACTGAGACACCCAGGTGCCGCAGAAGCTAACATTTCTAGTCATGAGGAGCTGTGATCGAACTGGGGGATGAGTAAGTAAGTGTGCTCAGGAATTACTTGGTGTAAGAGGACAAATTTGTGCCAACTTCTTCGAGTATATTTCTTGGAGTTATGGTAAACAGAACTTTAATATTGTAAGAGATTTCATACTGAAATAGATATACTTAGTACATAGTTGAATAAAAAAATGTATGCAAGCTTCGAACGTACAACACGGTATTGCAGAGAAACTTCATATTTGCCAAGGCCATCCTAGGGTCCCGAGATGATACACGTCTCACTCTCTATAGTTAGGGGTACTTGAGAATAGCTTGAAAATTACCCACTATAGTAACTTTTTTGTTATGATGCCAGGTCAGATCCAGCAAGGTAGACTAGAATACAGCTTTTGTCGATAGACAAAGTATTTGTAAAGTTAAAAAAAAAAAAAAAAGGAAAAAAACGGAAACAAATCTTCAGTGTACAAGTGTAGGTGACCAAAACTACCGTGTGATGCCTCATTTGTTCATCATGGTCAGAAAACTGAGTGTTCCACATAAGTGAGTTTTCCATGAAACTAAAGCCCATCCTTTTAAGTATAAAATCTTTTCAAGTTTTAAATTTCTTTCCTTAGAAGAACTCCTGAAGTATTTTTACTTTAACTTTTTATTGTAGAAATTTTTAAGTATACACAAATATATTCTACAATGAATCCCATGTATCCATCACCCAGATTCAACAATTACCGACTTAAGGTTGATCTCATTTCATCATTCTACACCTCGTTTCTCCCGCTAAGATGTTATTTTGAAGGTTCCAGAAATTATAGCATGTTATACACTAATATTTTAATGTCTAAAAGATGAAATTATTTTAAAAACATAATGACAATTATCATACACTCACCCATTTTCAGTTTTTAGTGGGTTTAAATGGAAAATATTTTAAAATTTACTCATTTTACTTAAAGCACGCAGCTTGTGAAACAGCTTCTACTTGACAGTCCAGAGTCCTGCTTCCTGGGTGTGGGGTGCTGCCGTATCAGAAACCTTGAATACGCAGCCCTGGTTCTGAGATGTCATGGCAGGTGGAAGTAGGGTAGGACTGAGGAGGCTGTTGCTAAGAGCTTAAAGGTAGTGAGGAAAATTCTACCAGAAGCTAGGGGAAATAAATGTAGTGGTGGAAATTTTGGCAATATTGTCACTTACGGTAATGTGGAAAATAGGAAATCTACCTAATGAACTCAATGTTCTAGCTAACAAGATTTTTGGGCAGAGTTTTAACGGTGCTATCTGTCCTCTCCTAGCCGTCTGTCGTAAAATACAAGTATAAGAGATAAGCGACAAGAAAAATTCACTTTTTAAAGGAAAATTTAAAGGAAATGCACAAAACTTAGGATTTGCTAGGTTTTTCTCATTCCTTAGCTCTACGGAAAGCTAATTATTCTCAAATTAAGAAATAGGTTCTGGGCAAACATCAAAGCCAGAATGCACCTTCAGGGTCCTTTATTAAGACCTCCTCAGGAAAGATTTAAGGTGGTGCCTTATAGACCCTTTCAAACAAGCAAACAGAAAGGCTGTCTCAAGATACTATGTCATATCTCACAGACATTCTTGTTCAACACTGGGGTTTCCAAGGATAGTGAGGGTATTTCTCACTGCGGTCTCATGGGTAGCTCAAGGCTGAGGAGGGCTTGTCCTGAAGAGATTTCTGGTTGTTAGTTTGTCCAATGGAGTGAATTTGTAAACTGATTCAATAAGAAGCCCACAAAGGTTTCAGAGAAATTGTGCCAACTTGGACTGAAAAGGACAGAAACACAACAAAATGAAAGGAGGCTTTGGATTTCCTGAACCTGTAAATGTTACTCAGCTGCAAAAACAGGCTAGTTTTATGCGAAAGCAAGGATGACGCAGCAGAATCAAGAGCAAGAGGGCAGAGCCCAAAACCCAGCAAGCAGCCCTATGGGTAGAAAAAAGAAGCCCTTCCTAATCAAGGAACTGACAACATGTGCTACTAATCAGGTAACTGCGACTTATCTCTTGTTCTCCCCCTTTTTTGATGGGAGGGTGTGTTGTGGTTATCCTATGCCTGTCCCACCATTATGTGTTCCATTTACGTAGGGCAGATAATTTATCTCTTTAGTCACAGGTCTTTAAATCAAGAGGAATGGTTCTCTAGGAACTGTATGCAAGGAATTGCACCAGTGGAGCCTCATTCATACCTGGACTTGGTACAGATAAGCCTGGAGCTAACGCTGTACTGGAATGTAAACTGAGGGTCTTGGTGGAAGAGTTGGATGTATTTTGCAGTGTGAGGGGGATGTGAATTCTTAAAGCCGGAGGGCAGACCGGAGAATTGTGTCTACTGAGGATGGCTACCACAATATATCTCATTCCATATGTTTTTCTCACAGTATGAGAACGCCAATAAATTCTTCCAGTCAAGAGAAGGGTCAATGATTTTTCAAATCTGGGTAGGATTATGAGTATGGAAGTAATGATGTGTAACATAAGTCATAAAAGACAAGACAGCTTTCCCCTGGTTCATTAGGATCTGCATTCTTGGAACCCAGTCACCATGCGGTTAGGAAACCTAGGTCACATAGAGCGGTGACATGCAGATATTCCATACTACAGCCGCCCCTGAAATCTAGGTCACCAAGAGAGACCATATACAGATATTCCATACGAAGAGCCAGCCTCAGCCAGACATGTGTGAGGAAGACCCAGCCATCACCGAACCACAACCAGATGACATACTCCAAGCAAGAACTATCTTGATGAGCCCAAACAACCCACAAAATTATGAGATAATATAATGTTGTTAAGTCATAAATTTTAGGGTGATATGTTACAAAGCAATAGATAACAAGACCCCGGTACATTTCCTTTTAATAAGTTGAACTTTCATGGCCACAACAATATTTAGGGAACTGTTTGCCTAAATATTAAGTGGTCCCAGAATCCTGAGCTTCTACAAAATTTTCTGATTGTGTAAGCAGATAGGCTTCGGCGTTTCCAGAAAAAGAAAGGTAAGGCATGGCTTTCTTGACAATACAGAAGTCATCTGAGGCCCCCCAGCCATTGTGTGATCTATACCCAAGCACGTTTCTTGAAGAACTTCCTGGGATACATTAAAACTGCAGAAAATAGACCTCAGTGGTTAACGATTTTATGGGAACCAAAGAATGTAAACATGAACGGACACTACCAGGCCAAGAGAGAGCCTACCCAGATCAGAGCCAATAAACCAGTGGTAAACTCCCAGAGCCATTTCAAAAGTAAAGACTAACATAAGATATACCCTGTTGAGTTTTCACAGGACTCAAACCTATTTGAGCACTCAAACACTGAACTGACTGCAGCCAGAGAACGGGTGGTGCTTGCAAGTGCAATCAACTAGGACCTGGACCCTGTCGACTTAGGATGATCTCTGCCACAATTCTCTCCCGAGAGAAGGGTGAAACCCTTCCTTTTCCCACACGGGCTTGGTTGCATCTTTTGGCTCCATACCCACCAAAAAGAGGCAAACCTAGTTTTGGGTTACCACAGTTTTGGTTCCCCTCTTTTTGAGTGGTTTCAACATCTGGCTTCCTATCTGTTGCTTTATTTTGGCCACGTGAAGTTCTGAGGCAGACTCTGCCTCACCTTTGGATGATGCCTATTTTTAAATTCCTAGCTACACAGCTGCCCCTTGAACAATGCCGGGATTAGGGGTGCCAAGCCCCCTCACGGTAGAAAATCTCTGTATAATTTTTGACCGCCCCCCAACTTTACTAATAGCCTACTGAGGACCAGAAACCTTACTAATAACATAGTCAATCAACACATTTTGTATATGTATTATATACTGTATTCTTACAATTGAGTAAGCTAGAGAAAAGGAAAAGGTTTTAAGAAAATCAGAAGGAAGAGAAAATACATTTATAGTACTGTACTGCCTACATAGTTCAATCCTGTGCTGCTCAAGGGGCAACTGTATTACTGCAATAAGCCTTAGAAAGGGCGTGATCAGCACTGTCACCAACATCTGCTGGGCACTAGCCAGGTAACACACCACACCTCACATGCACTGATGTCATTTAACCTTCCAGAGAAACCCCTGAGGAAATATTATCATTATTCTCACATTCACACAGAGATACTGAGAGTGACTTTATCCAAGGTCACACAGCGAGGACCTGGCAAAGCCAGGATTCGAATGTGACTTCAAAGGCCACAGCCTTTACTACACATACGACTCTTTTTGATAAAGGAAATGAGGTAGCAATCTCTTCTGAATAGAGTTAATTTAAAAATGTTTATTGCTTTTTGGCATTTAGAAAGAATTTCCCACATAAAAGAAAACATGTTCAGAAGGAGAAAAAAAATGAAGTTTATATAATTTCATATTCTTACATAAAATGTGCAACTACAACTAATATTCCTGCACTCAAATGGTAATTACTTAGATTAACCGCATTTAGTGATTCATGGCATTTTTAATAACTATGGTAAAACACACTGGCTGAAAGCTGCCTGATAAAAACAAAAATAATGTATCCTATATCTAAGTATGCAATATAATTAGGCAGAAACCTCAAAGAAGGAGAAAGAGAAAAGCTATAGCTTTATCAGCATTGATTTTAAAAAGAAAAACAATCTATGGGGCGCCTGGGTGGCTCAGTTGGTTGAGCCTCTGACTTCGGCTCAGGTCATGATCTCCTGGTTCATGGGTTCAAGCTCCGCGTCAGGCTCTGTGCTGACAGCTCAGAGCCTGAAGCCTGCCTTGGATTCTGCGTGTCTCTCTCTCTGCCCCTTCTCTGCTGGCACTGTCTGTCTGTCTCTTTCTCTTAAAAATAAGCATAAAAAATTTTTTTAAATAAAAAGGAAAACAATCTCTAAAAAGAATCTATCCGAGGACTAGCATAACTCTGACACTCTTCTCCTGTACCAGGGGTATAAGATGGGGATGGTGAGGAGAGTAATAAAACAAAAAGGAGTGAAAATAATAAATAGTAGTGATTATAGCTTGCAGTCCATACACGACACTAAATTAAAACCTCTTTTGTTCATTTTGCAGAACTCCGAGCCATGTTAAGAGATGGCCAGCTAGCAGCTGAGCTTTAGAGACTTAAATTTGATTTTAGAGTCTTTTCAAATCTAAGGGAACTCAAATGACTTAAGACCCATCACTAATTTGAAACCACTGGGGAAAAGGTAGGACAACAAAGACAAAATGTCCTGCCACTTCTTACCTTTCAACAAGGAGATCATTTCACTTAAAATCTTAATATATGCTTGCAACTCTCCCCTACATCTGCAGAGACTATCAGGAATACATACCATACAGACACTAACCCTTCCAAGGCGAATCTATCACCCTGAAGAATAGGCACTAAGTATATACCAATAGAGCAAGGCTTTCAAGATTTTAAAATGCCTTCAAAATATCTGATCTATCTTTGTCAGACCACAATATATTTCTTTATTTCTTATTTCTATATAATCAAAATGAAAAGCACTATTATCATATAAAATATATACTGGATTTGAGATCCTAGGAGATTGCATTTCAACTGAAGTGTTGTTATTCATAAAAGTGTTTCTGCAGTTAAAGCTTCCTGAGCATAGGGGTGCTTGGGTGCTCGGTCAGTTAAGCTTCTGACTCTTGGTTTTGGCTCAGGTCTTGATCTCACTCTTCGTGAGTTTAAGTGAGTTCGAGCCCCACGCGGGGTTCCAGGGCCCCACACTCATAGCACAGAGCCTGCTTGGGAGTCTCTCTCTGACCCTCTCCCCGCTCTTGCTCTCACACTCTCTCTTTCAAAATAAATAAATGAACTTAAAAACAAAAAGCTTTCTGAGCATAGTGGCATAGAGCATGCTTAGTAGCTTTTATTACATAGCCACAGCCTTCCCTAGATACAAAACTGTAAATAAAAAAACACCAGGGAATCCCAGGAATGTCCAGGGTTATTTCACCAACCAAAAAGAGATTCAATTTAATAGAAGATGTGTATTTCAACTCTATTCTTATTATTCCTTCATCTCCATTCATCTTCAAAATAACAGAATTCAAAAAGTAACACACATTGAAATTATCTTGCAGAGTTTTCTTTTTAATACCATCATTTCTAAGAGGGGTACATGATTCATCTCAGATTTCATCAAGTTAACAATCTTTATATGTTTCTTGAGGCTTCTGGGAGGTATATAACACATACCACTTCCCCTGCAGCTTTCTCTCTTAACCACGAGGGGAAGAATGAGGACAGAAAACACTGAAAACAGAAAAGTCTGGAATTAGCCTAAAAGTTATCTCTCTTCCCTTGCTATAGAAAAAGCCAACATTCACTTAATACAGATTAAGGGAATGTCTTTCCCCACCTCTTCTTTGCAGAATTTTGCAAAATGAAAGACATAGACCAGAGCCAGAGCAAAATGTTAGTATCAGGACTGGAATGGTGCAGGGTTAAGAAAGATTCAGAGTTCAGAATTCTGAAGTAGGTGTCTAACAGTTTAGGTCATCTATCATAATGCATGACACAGAACAGGTTCTCGCAAAGTCTCCTGAATCGAACCACTAACCAAACCAGAACCAAAGCCAGAATATATCAGAAATGTGTAACCAGAAACAACTGGTGGGTCATGTACTGAGAAGAGGAATGGGTATCTTTTTGAGTATGCTGGGTGGTTTTTCCAATTTCTTTCTTTCTTTTTCTTTTTTTTAATTAGTGAACTTTTTTTTTTTTTTAAGTTTATTTATTTTAAGAGAGAGAGAGAGAGAGAAGTGGGGGACAAAGAGAGGGAGAGAGAGAAAATCCCAAGCAGGCTCTGCACTCTCAGCACAAAGCCCGATGCAGGGCTTGAAATCATGAACTGTGAGATCATGACCTGAGCTGAAACCAGGAGTCGGATGCTTAACCAATTGAGCTACCCAGGCGCCCTCCAATTTCTTTTTTAGTGCTTCATATTTTATTGTGAGATGTAATCTGAAATGCCTTATAAAGAGGATAATTACTTTTGTGCCATGATTAGAAATACGTATCTAATTTCAGAATCCGAGGAGAGTTACAAAGATTAATGTATTGAGAGTCTCTTTTTCTTGGGTGCAATTTTGATGGAGACTTATGAGGGAACAGGACTCAACAGGGATTAATGGAAATAGAAAGGGAAAGCTAGAAACCCTGGAGATAAACTTTACCCATCTTACATTTGAGGGAAGGGAGAAGAGGAAGAGCTAATCCTGTGTGTCAAATATGGTTTAATCTTATGCATCTGGATGCAGACTGAAAATGAGCAATTCTCCCATAAAACGAAATCAGAGAGAAAGCTCAAAATAAGATGATTAGACTATAAATGACAAAGCTAGCATAATAAATTCTTATAAGCTCCTATATATACTTGACACGAAGCTAAAGTTAATATGGTTCTAAACACATCACAGAAGTTACCTGTGAAGAACTTGAAGAACTGGAAGAACACTTTATTATAGCTAATATGCAATATCAATCACTCGAATTCCAGCCATTTGACTCTATTAGATATTAACTGATACTCACACTCACAACAAGAAAACTTGAATTACATAATATTATTTAAATCTAAAACATCTTACTATCTATTGTGCTAAGGTTACATTCTTAAAGTACCTTAACTATTTCCAAAATTTCCAGTCATTTAGTCCCATTTTTGGAAATGGTTACTTCACTCAATGTATCAATTTTGTTCCCTTGATGGCGGTAGTCTCTAAGGTTGCTAGAGTGTACCTGAGCACAGGTGAATTCAGAGACAGTCAATGGGAAAACCCAAAGAAGCTACAAGCCTCCTCTCTAATTTTTACTCATCTAACACCCTGAACTCACCTATTACAAGACTCAAAGAGTAGACACAGTAATCATTTTAGAGAGGTACAAATGAACCAGTTACAGGACTCAAGGACTCTAAGCGCTGTCTTATTTTCTCACTTAGGGAAAGAGATAACAAGACATAGGATATTCGGAAAAATAGCGAAACGGGCTCTCAGACGGGACACCACATTCTAGACTGTTGTCAGAGGAAAGGATTCAGATACACCCAATCCCTACTATCTTTAGTCCCTACCAAGCAAATATGAGGTTTATTTCAACAAACCACTGGATATCCTGAAGTAGCTGTTAAAATAGGGGATGTTGTAGACTAACAAGCAAGTTCTCTATCATGAGCCAACAACTCATGATGATGTGTTACCAGGTGACAAGCCAAGCTATAAAATGATTTTTTAAACACATCTTCTTTACCCATCCCTTAGCAATGTGGGTGTGGTGTAAAATTTTCACACAGAATGTACTAGATGAACTTTATTCACTACTAGTTTGTATATGCAACCATTTATATGGTCTACTTCCTATATGTGTCCACTACAATCCTAACATTTCAGTGCTATATTGAAAAGCGGTCATTGAGATTTTTAACTAGCCGGAGTCATATGCTCAAAGTCAACAACTACTTGTTTGGGTAATGGCTAGATATCTATTAAATGAAGAGGCCGGAATTCCCTCCACAGATTGTAATATGGAATAGAATCTGTCCTTGTTTCCTGACAACACTATTTTCCTCACATAAAAAGTATCAGCTCACAGCCTATTATGTACAAAGCAACACTGAAGTAAGTGCTGTGAAGAAAATAAAGAAGAGTAAGAGTAGGTCTGTGATGGCTAAGAAGGCAGAATCTAATTAGTGAGGCATGATACAACCATAAAATGGAATACATTGGTTTATAACCACGCTAAAGTGCCAAGAGAGAGGTAAACCCAATGAAATTTAAATAACCAACAGAAACTGAGTTTTCAGCGAGTCAAGCTTATTGTGGCCAGGAGTGGCTCGAGAAGGTTTCTTGGAGGTGGGACCTCACCTGGGTCCAGCAGAGTATGTTATTTTACAAGGCACGGGGGGCAGAAGGTTTGTCCTTTAAATTATGCTTTGTTTAGTTTAATATTAAAATCATTTTATATTACATTATTAAGCTGATAAAAAGCTTACCCATTAAGCTTGAGAGTAATACATGGTCCTTGAAAAATCTCCCCCTCTCCATATAAAAATTTTCTTGCTATTTTGCTATTTGAAGTTCAGGATGATTTATGAGAGGTAAGAAGGCCCAAAGTGGGTGGTTTGCACAAGAACAAGTGCTCTAGCAAATACCTAAAGCTTCAAACACACATAACACCAGTGATAGCGTGTTTCCAGGAGGACTGGATTGAGTGTGAAAACTGGGAAAACAATGTTTATGTGTTTCAAAATACTTTAATACGAACAAATCTGTGAATTAGTCACTATTATCCTAATCTGTCCAATGAGAAAACTGAGGTTCAAGGTGGTGACAGAGCCAAGAATCAGCACGACTAGGAGTTGAAGTCAGACGTATCCTATTCGAAAAATTCATCTCTTTCTATTATCTGTGACTCATTTTTACACAGTAAAAACAGTGGATGTTCACTCCATGTTGATTTGTTCAAATAAAACATTGAGTACATCATATATTTAAAAAACACACACGTACACAAAAAAAACTAGCCAGAATTCCACAAAAAGCTATCCAGAATTACATTAATTAAACTGGGTGACATCTCAGAACACCAGTCTCATGCTTTACAAAAATATCTCTATGGCGAATAGTACATTATGTATCATTTTATTCTTGAACTTTTACTGCATAGCCTTAATGCCTTATTTAATACAGTCTTTACTCACTTACTATTCAATGGACAACTTTCATCTACTCAAATCAGAAACACACACCTGGCAGACAGGGATCTATTATTTTTTTTTAGAATCTGTAAACTGCTCAATATCTTCCATAATATATGTACCATAAATACCTATTAATTAAGAAGTACTAAGCAACATTCCTTTAATTTCTATACAAAGTCTCTTTCTCAAAAGGATTCTCTTTGGCCATTTCTATTATTAGATAACTAACTCTAAACTAGAGTAAGTGCCTATGTACGTACCGCAATGTTTTTCTTACAAATTAAACCAAGGTAAAAACTGCTCCCCTGTAAGGCCTTTTCACAGACGAGGGTCAGAGATAAAGGGAGCCCTTAATTCCACAAAGTGAGCAAAGAGGAGAACCTTTGCTATTTGCTTAACACTAAAAAGTGAATAAAACTGTAATTCTGGACTATATGCCAACACACAAAAGAAGCTCATTTCAATCTGTCAGATAAATGCCCTACTCAACAAGGATGACTTCCTAGAATGTATATTTGGCTATTTTATATTCTGTTCCCTTAATCTGCCGCTAACTGTGACAATCAGAGAATGGAGGATGTAATTGGGGAGACAGAGGCAGAGGAGAAAAAGAAAGTTGTGGCTTCAGTAAACAGACAACCACTAACCTTGCTGCAGAGACACGAAGGTCATTCAGAAACTGCCCGCAGCAGCTCTGCTAGGTTTGTCCAGAGCAGCATTGTTGCCATTTGCGTGGCTAACTGTGTGATATGTGTGGAAGCTGGGGAGGTTCTCCTGCTGGATCGTGAAGCTGCATCTGCATGCTAACTATCTAGAGGCAGGAGAAGCCCTGGGTAAACGAAAAGAGTAATCCCTGAACCATGTGGAATCCCAACTCCCTTGACAACGGCAAGATCCTGCTTGAACAGGATGTAAAAGACACATACACTAGGAAATGGCTGATTCAGGTTTTAAAATCATGGCCTATGTGCTTTTTGCTCCTCACTCTAACAAGGGCACTCTCATTTAGAGCGGAAAATACATCTGCATTCGGAATTTCCCCAAATTTGCTGTGTAGGAGGAATTCCCCACATCACACCCACGAACAAGCAACGCTGCTATGCAATATACTTCAGCCAGAGGCAAAGTGCTCAGCAGTCCTCTCTCACACACACACACACACACACACACACACACACGCACACACACACACGGACAGGCTTTCCCCGGCAGTGTGCACTGAAATGAAGAGATGGTTCTCTCGTCTCTCTGCACAGTGCCACATTAACATTTAGAGGAGCTACTGAGTGCACAGAGCACTGTTCCTGACAGACAAGGACATCCAGGGATCTAATCCCTGCTGCCAGTCGCTTTGCAGGACTTTCTGTCCTTAGACATGCCACTAGGCAGCGAGCTTACTTACAATGATCCTTTAACCTCTCCAACTACGTGTACACTCTTTGCATTGGTTTTCAAGAGGAAATACAAGGAAATCTCTTGGAAGATGCCAGCCCCTGACGGATCCCCGTAAATGGGCTTTTCAGCCTTGTAGCACAACATGAAAGGTTAAGCAAGGAGCTACAGCATCCAATGGTGCCCCATCTTCCTCTGGCTTCCCTTGGATCAAGCAGCAGGGTTAATTATGTGGAATAGCCAAAAGGGTACAGTAATTGGATATTGACTTTTGGGTGCTGATGAATTTCAAAAATGCCTGTGGCACTAGGCTTCATAATAAGCTTCTCCTTAATCTGCTTTTGAAATTAAAGAGTCAAAGACAAACGAAATAAATTTTCTTAAAAAGAAAAGGAAGGAAGGAAGGAAGGAAGGAAGGAAGGAAGGAAGGAAGGAAGAGAGATAAAGAGAAAGAAAGAAAGAAAGAAAGAAAGAAAGAAAGAAAGAAAGAAAGAAAGAAAGAAAGAAAAAGAAAAAAAGAAAGAATGAAAGAAAGAAGCAATACTACCTTAAAAAAAAAACCTTTGGAACTAATCATGGGGATGATCCTTGCATCTGATTTTAGGGTCCTCTCACATTTTTTTCTCCACCTCGTTCCACTTTGTGTTTTTCTTGGCATGATCTCTGCTCTCTCCCTTCCTTAGAGAAAATAAACAGTATTACTATATAAAACACTTTGGATACAGTAGGTCCTCCTCCCCCCCAAAAAAGCTACCTTTCATCCTACGATGTTTAATTGACTTATTTTCCCTCAAAACAAAAATGGGCTAGACCTCCCAACACTGTTACTAAACACGCTCTCTTAGGAAGCGTTCATACAGAATATGCAAAGTCTCTCAGATGCCAAAGACAGACTCAAAGTAGTGGCATATGATAATTCCTGGTCTGAGTCCAAATCGCATCCCTTCATGGAGCCACCAGTTTGTTTTTACCATACCTTTGTCCTAAATGATATTCTAAAATAAACAGCATCACACTTGTGTTCGACATAAGGATGGGGTTGAAGGAATAGGAAGGAATTTAAAACATACTTCAAAATATCTGGAAGCTTTATATACAGTGCACCCAGATGGTGTACCTACACCAGGTAATAAAATCCAAATTGAAAAAAATCTGAACATTGACATTCTCTAGCTAAGGTGGAGCATGTGCAATGCAGTGGTTTCATTTAAACTATTCAATTAAGTACTTAGGGTGGATATTGATTATGCTTAAAATGCATTCAGCAAAAGTTTCAAACCAGTTGAGTTATTGTTTCCTTTTTTAATGACTGGGAACTCCTTTCACACTTTCCTATAGAACTGTAGACTGCACATTGCTCTGGTTTGCCTTAGTGGAAGGAAGGTCCATTGAGAAATACCACCAGTCACAAATATTTTTAAATTTCCTGGATTCTTGCTCATTTGTTTCCTTTGAAGTTCAAGGGCTGGTCCCTTGTGTACTGCAGGATGTTGGCTCATAGTTAGACAGCTACACTGGAGATATAATGACTTCGGTTGTTCCTGGCCTTGCTAACTACCAGTCAGAATACAAACAATACATAAGTCCTATAAACAAGGAACTTACAAACTAGTAAGGAAAACTAGACATACATCCTTGCAAATTTAAATAAGAAAACAAAAGTTAAAAGGGGTTCCTCAGACGAGGTATAAATTTAGTTGGACTTTTATTTTTTTTATTATTATTTTTTTTAATATTTATTTATTTTTGAGACAGAGAGAGACAGCATGAGTGGGGGAGGGGAAGAGAGAGAGGGAGACAGAATCCGAAGCAGGCTCCAGGCTCTGAGCTGTCAGCACACAGCCCAACGCGGGGCTCAAACTCACAAACCGTGAGATCATGACCTGAGCAGAAGTCAGACGCTCAACCAACTGAGCCACCCAGGCGCCCCAGTTGGACTTTTAAAAAAACAGGTAGACGGGTGCCTGGGTGTCTCAGTTGGTTAAGTGTCCAACTCCAGATTTCAGTTCAGGTCATGATCTCATGGTTCGTGAGTTCAAGCCCTGCATGCAGCTCCATGCTGGCGGTATGGAACCTGCTTGGGATTCTATCTCCCTCTCTCTGCTCCTCCCCAGCTTGCTAAGTAAAGAAACTTAAAAACAATTTTTTGAATAAAAAAAAAATAAAAAACAGGTAGAATTTAGATAAATGAAAAAGCACAAGAGAGCATCTGGAAGAGCACAAGTGAAGGAATACATATGGTGTGAGGGTGGGAATGTACCAGGCACACCACCAGTGGAAATGGGCCAGTTCAGTGCCCCCACCTCTACAACCACTTCACAAAGTAAATTTTGGTGGGACTGAGAAGGGATGTAGCATTGTTTTATGCTGCCAATTTGGGGGTTCTTCCCACACAAATATGTGCCTAGAGTAGGTTTCGTGGAATCACCAACGGTGAAGGAAGGTTCCAGAATGAAGTGTGGAGAATCATGATCCACGGCCTGTAGAGAGGAGTCTGCAATCCTGGCAGCACTCACTGGTTTCTCTCATGGAAGTGACCCAAAATATGGGATGAGAGTTGAAAAGGAGTTTCCCCTTATGGCAGCCCATGCATGACCACGAATCACACTGTCCTCATTGCTGGAACCGACCATTTGGATCATCTACAGGTCCTGTCGCTAAAACAGTTTCCAGGATCATTAACCCTTTGGCTAAGCCACAAAGACCTTAAATATGTATCAGTAACCAAGGGAAAGAGAGTGGGGAGAGAGAGAGAAGAACGGACTGTTCTTCTGAAGTATGTTTGAGAACTAAACAACTTGTCATTCTCATTCTTCACCCAGCAATTAGCTCAG
This sequence comes from Paguma larvata, assembly GCA_030068075.1. Taxonomy (NCBI): domain Eukaryota; kingdom Metazoa; phylum Chordata; class Mammalia; order Carnivora; family Viverridae; genus Paguma; species Paguma larvata. The sequence goes on from CM057837.1 coordinate 67,475,989, forward strand.
GTTAAGGTCCCACACTTAAGTCTCAACTGAGTCCCAGAGAAACATCACATCTGCTTATATATAACCACATAACCATCTGTTTCTGAAAACAGGCATACAGACCCAAACCCCCAAAGGCTTGCTATAACCACAAATGGAATGAATCAGATGTCTTACCCACAGTATACTTGATGTATATTTTGCCTTTGGGAATCCTCACCACCTATAACCTGACCAGCCTTCAGCTGAATTTAACCCTACGATTCATTTAAAATTAATAAATCTAAGAAACTGAGGAGGTTATATGTGAAAGCAAAGTGTCAGAGACAAAGTAAGCCATGGGGAAAAACTCTAAAAGCTTGCATCCAAGGCTAAGGATACGATCAGTTTATACATCTAAACAAAGAAGTCCCTAATGGCTCCAAGTAACCTCAGCCTCAACGATTTCTTATCCCCAAACTTCTTGCCCAACAAATTCAATTCATTTTCCTGATTACCAATAACAAGATACCAAATTCTACATCAAAAACCTATCTAATATTCCCTCCATGGGTACCATCACATTTAACCCCACTCAAGTGTTCCAATCCTCACAATAAAATGACAAAAATCCCCACAAATAAATGTATAAATTATTCATTGAATTATTGTCTCTATATGTCAGACCAATTAAATGAACATCACAATGTCACCAAATTAACACAAAAATGTTGTATTACATTTGTAAGACATTTTTAATTTTTTAAAAAAAGTAATCTCTATACCCAACTTGGGGCTTGGACTCATGACCCTGAGATCAAGAGTCACGTGCTCTATTGACTGAGCCAGACAGGCACTCCAGAACATTTTTAATTCTTTAAGAGCTTTTTCCTGTCTAAAACTGCATCTGATTCTCACTATAAGCCTGTGAGTAAGAAGAAGGTATTAACAGGAGAAAACCAGAGAAGGAGTTGACATGGTCAATAACTCAAATATCACTATTTTATTTTAATATGTATATATGTGTGTATGTATGTATGTATGCATTCATTCATTCATTCATTCATTCATCGTGCTAGGTCTTTCCAGATGATGGGAGGGTTGGAAGCGGAAGGAGTGAAGCTCTTGTGGCTTTCCATTTAAATCAAACAGGCATCATGCTCCTGTTTTCATATGAGATTGTGGTAAATTTGTTTTAACAAGTGATGACAAATGTATCTTTCCTACTCTCTTTCCAATTTATCTAAAATAACACACACATACACACACACTAGCCAAACAATATCTTAGAAAATTGCTTTAAAAAAAACTTCAGCAGACTTTATTTTCTACTTTTGTCTTCCAGTTATTTTTTTAAAAATACTTTTGAGATAATTCACATACAAAATTCACCCATTTTATGTGTACAATGCAGTGGTCTTTAGTAAATTCACAAAGCTCTTATTTGAGAGATAGAATCCTAAGTAGGTTCCACGCTCAGTGCAGAATCCAAGGTGGGAATCGATCCCACAACCCTGGGATCATGACTTGAGCCAAAATCAAAAAAGTCAGATGCTCAGTGACATGAGCCACCTGGGTGTCCTCAAAATTATAATATTCTAATAGTCATTAGATGTTGATGGCCAATGGTAGCTGGAAGTTGAACTTTCAAAGTTTAGGGATATTTGTTGTTTTCATTGTTAAAGAATGATGAGAGAAGTGGATGCAGGAGATAGTAAGGAGAAGCAATCACATCTATTCAGCAGTTATTTTCCTGAATGTTTTTTCACCAGATGCCATTTCCTTACTCTCTTTTAGTTTCATAAAGAAAATTGATTTTGTGCCATCCCTTGGACTCCTTCTGGGAGGCAGGGCTGGTTGCGTCTCCGCAGACTGCCACTGGCTTTCCCTCTGCCGTCCTCAAAGGCTCTGCTGGCAGGAGTCCCGGCTGGTGGCCAGATTCCCTGATCCTAGGCTTCCATATTCCATACACAAGAGTTTCACTCCCTGCAGTCCTGCAGTACAGAGCTTGAGGGCTGTATGAGTTGGCTCTTCACAGAAATAAACAGGTAAACATTTTGGTATCAAAAGTATATCATCATGGCAGTTTTGAAAAAGGCTTTGCTTCATTTTGTTACTTTCTCTTGTTTATTTTCTGATGGTAGGTTTAAAAACGCTAAGATCAGATAAAGCTACTTTTAGAGATCCTTTTGGACTGGATTTTCCTCTAGAAGTTCGCTGATGAACTATTCACTTGGATCAAAATTTTGATTCCCAAAAGAATGACAAAATCAACAGTGAAACAAATGCCAATAGTTTAAAAAGTGTTAAAATCACTAATGAAAACTTCCAAAGACTCTAAATCTTACCTGGAAGAATGGCCACATCTGAATTATTACCTACATGTATTTTATTACAGTTGACACAGAAATTCACAATTTCATGGTAAATATACATACTGGAACAGTCTAGTCTTGGAGCTTTGGAATAGCCAAGGATTATCCACAGGTGAGATACACCCTCCCCAAATGACACTGGCTCCAGCTTTTACCCTGAGATGCTCTCAGGATCCTTCTATCATAGAAGCTCACATGAAACAAATGTGCTCATCTTTAATTGGCGTACTAGCCCTGTCTTGGGACTCGCCTAATTCAAATAATAAGAGCAAACCTACTGATGACTTGGTACCAAATATTCCGATAAATATATATAAGATATATAAATCTGAAGCAGAAAAGAGTTGAAATGTTCTTTTGTGAAAATATAGAAATTAGTGAAGATTTTCATTCTAAATTTTTTAGGTGTCAAAAGTCTACTAAATGTTAACCTTGTGAATTTAAGTATTGAATAGTCAAAAAAAGGAAGAAAAAATCTATTTTAACTAGTGAATAAAGGAAAGCTTAATAATATCACTTTTGAAAGTTTCTGGGGGCGCCTGGGTGGCACAGCCGGTTAAGCGTCTGACTTCGCCCCAGATCATGATCTTGCGGTTCATGGGTTTGAGCCCCGCGTCAGGCTCTGTGCTGACAGCTCAGAGCCTGGAGCCTGCTTCAGATTCTTGTCTCCCTCTCTGTCTTCCCCTCCCCCCTCTTACGCTCTGTCTCTCTCTCTCTCAAAAATAAAGAAAGAAAGTTTTTGAATACCTGTATCACACTGACCCCTCACTATGCATGGACAATTCCATGGTGGAACAGTATTCTTTCTAAAAATGTAAACTTAAGTGTGCACGGAACAAGGAAAACCTAAGGTCATTTTTCCCTCAGGACTTGGTCTTCTATCACCAAAGTAAATCAAACATCTAGTCACCTCTTAGTTATAAGGGACAGCTAACTAGAGAGTAGATGGGGAATAGGAGGATTCCCTTGTAACATGTGCCCACTCTGTTATTTCACTCAAGGCATTTTGTCTACTACCTCTTGCAAGTGAGTGTCAGAAAATAAATCCTGGTCTAGATAAATGACTACATAATACTTGTATGCCACGAAGAACTAGGAGTACAAGTAGCCCAAAAGATTTCCTTCTCATAAACTAGTTTAAAAGTATGAATGAAGTCACAGTACTACTCAAGTAAAACAATTCATGTTTCACTAGAACACTATGTTGAGAGTCAAGAGAAGATTTTTTTTCCCCCACGCCACTCACCAAATTAGGAAATCAAAGACTATTTTTCCAACAAACTTGCTCTATCCCTTGTATTCCTCCTCTCAGAAAAGGGCACTATCATTTAGTTGTATAAACTTGGCCTTCGTTGTTAACTTCTTCCTCCCACCTTCCTTCCTTCCTTCCTTCCTTCCTTCATTCAGTCACCAAAGACTGTGGGTTCTATCTCTTAAATAGCTGTTAAACCCATCTGTTTCTGTATCTCCGAGTCTGGACTGCACCAAATCTATTCTCCCTGCCTACTATCTATTCTCCACAACATAACCAAAATTATCTTTCAAAAATACTCATCTTTTCATGTCACTCCCTTGCTTAAAATCCATTTCTTTTTAAGAGTTTTAAAATTCCAAATATTTAAGGAGAAGAACGAAAGCGGTTACACACTTTCAAGAGTCATGTGTCATGAATATATACTTGGGAAAGGGCCAAAGAAAAGATATGGATTAGTAAAATGTGCGGAGGAAGGGGAAGAGCAGCAGTGGGGGCCAGGCTGTGATTAGAGCCAATGCTAAAATTAAAGGTGGCATAAAAACTATTTTTAAAAGAGAGTAAACTGAGTTTGCAGCGCATTAAAATTACAATATTACTTCACATAATCATTTATATTAGATTTTTTCAACAAAAGTTTAATAGAACTCCTACTATACTGGAAGACTCTGGATTATCCACATATTTCTTATAAGCCTCCATTCCAAAGACTTAACACAATTCAACTTCCCCAATAACCTACACTCAAGACACCTTTTCCACCTTCCTTTAAAAGCAGAGTTACAGGGCCCCTGGGTGGCTCAGGTAGGTAAGCGCCGATTTCGCTCAGGTCATGATCTCACAGTTCGTGAGTTCAAGCCCTGTGCTGGGCTCTGTGCTGACAGCTCAGACTCTGGAGTCTGCTTCAAATTCTGTGTCTCCTTCTCTCTCCTCCCCTCACCTGCTCACGCTCTGTCTCTCTCTCTCAAAAAAAATAAATAAACATTTAAAACTAATTTAAAAAAAAAAACAGAGTTACAAAGTACTTATGGATAGAATAATATGATGTCTGAGATTTGCTTAACAGTAATTCTGGCAAGGGAGCTAGTTGGGGGACAAGAGTGACAAAATGTTCATATGCAGAAGATGGCTGGTGGGTATGTCAGAGTTCACGGGTTAATTATACTATTGTCTTAATTTTGTGTATTTTTGAAAATTTTCTGTAATAAATAAAACAAATCCAAAACAAAAACCACCCAAAAAATTGTAAGAAAAATAATCCACTGCTGAAAATATTCAATGCTTTTCTCGTTCCATAAGGTTATATATACAGGTAGACTTTCATATTTCACGCTTTGATTTGATATGATTTTGAGCCACAACTGGAAAGGTTATTCTTTCAAATTCGATTGTGGAACAGAAAGATTTATTCCAAAGTTAAAACTGTAAGACAAATCAAAGTTTATTTTTTTGGTAACAGCTTCTGTAACTAAAATATAGAAACTTTCTTTTCTTTTTTTAATTTTTAATGTTTATTTTTTTATTTTGAGAGAAAGAGTGCACCTGAGCAGAGAAGGGGCAGAGAGTGAGGGAGAGAGAGAATCCCAAGCAGGCTCCACGGTGCCAGCGCATAGCCCGTCGTGGAGCTCTATCCCCAAAACCATGAGACCATGACCTGAGGCAAAAACAAGAGTTGGATGCTTAACTGACTGAGCCCCCTAGGTGCCCCAGAAACCATATTTACTCTAAGAAAATCTGAGTAGTTCCATTCTTTGTTCTAGACTCATTACCCCCCAAAATTTCTTACAGTTAGTATCTATTTCACAAATAAGTGATTTTAAACAGTCCTGGTCTATATTAGAGGGTATTCTATAGGGCACTCTGTACTTCCAATAATAAAGCTTTTATGAATATGATCATGCTGTTCCCTTTATCTCGAAAACTAACCTTGGGTTGGTTGCCTTGCCCTACAGCAGGGTTTCTTAACTTTGTTACTAGTGACATCCTGGGCTGGATAACTCCTTGTTGCAGGGTGCTGTCTAGTGTGTTTAGAAGTACACCTGGCCTCTAGGCACTGATGTCCGTAGCACTGCCCCACCTCCCCACTAGTTGCTAACAACCAAAATGTCTCCAAACACTGCCAAATATCCCTTAGGGGGCAAAATTACCTCCTACAGAGAACTGCCCTAGAGCAATTAGGCAGTATGATTTCTTAGTTGCTTGTTTTAAAAATACTCTAATCTTGTTTAGTTTCATAAATACATTTCCCTAACTTCAGACAGTGAGACCCTGGAATGTGTGTATATATTGCTATCATTATTTATGGGAACAGCCTCCTAATCACAGAATCGTAGAAGAATCTTAATGCTATACTTCAGTGTTCTCGACGGGGACCAGTCCAGATCTGTGGCTATATTCAAGAATTTAGAAGTTCTCCATAAGAAATTTTAAATTTTGCTCCTGTATCACTGATAATCTTTGAAAATTTGGATCTGAATGAAACTGAGTGCTGCTGGGATATTTGTGTGCCCACATTTGTGTTCACCAACACAGGCAGTCATCAGTTTCCCCTCACGATCTTAAGCTAGTGAGAAAAGCAGAGGCAGCAAAATAGTTGAGCCAGCAGAGGCCAAATGATAGCATGATGCACTAAATAAAAGATTCTCAATAGTTTTTTTTTTAACCTTATTTATTTTGAGAGAGAGAGAGACAGAGAGAGAGATTGCACAGGAGGGCCAGAGAGAGGATGAGAGAGAGAATCCAAGAAGTGTTTCCACACTGTCAGCACGGAGCCTGATTTGAACCCATGAAGTATGATATCATGACCTGAGACAAAAACCACGACTTGGATGCTTAAGCGACTGAGCTCCCCAGGGGCCCTTCAATAGTTTTAAGAGAAACAATGTATTAGGAGAATTAAATTATCATATTGTGCACAGTGGTCCAGGTGGCCCAATGCAAAGGAACCTAAGGGATGGCAAAGGACAACATATCCATATTGGAAGCAGTATTTTAGTTTCAGCAAACCATTATCCTTCATCATATTAATGTTGTTAATATGTTGGTTTTATAGTTTTTTATACTTCATTTGTTTTGGTTTATAGCTCACAATGATGCAACAGAGGGAACTTCTATTTGATTTCATGTTTGTCCAACACTATAGTTATGTATATAATTAAAAACAACAACATAGTTAGTTGGAATATTTGTGCCTTTTAAAGGATCTGCAGAGGCGCCTGCGTGGCTCATTTGGTTAAGCATCCAACTTTTGGGTTTTGGCTCAGGTCATGATCTCATGTTTCGGGAGTTCGGGCCCCGCATCCAACTCTGCACCAACAGTGCAGAGTCTGCTTGGGATTCTCTCTCTTCCTCCCTCTCTGCCTCTCCTTCTCTCACTCTCCCTGTCTCCCTCAAAATGAATAAATAAACTTAAAAACAAATAAAGGATCTGCAGATTATCCAAATTTGAAATGTTGATCTATCCCAATGCTTTCATTCTACTCAGAAGAAACTACGGTCCAGTGGTATTATAGTAATTTGTCCAAAATCAAACACTAATTGCTGGCAAAGAGAACATTACAACTATAGGTCTACTCATGCACCAATTGTTATCATATACCTTAGTGTCTTCTATAAACAACATACTTAAGTAAACATAATTCAAAATGTTTTCTTTTCACATATCATAGTCTAAATTAAGCTTATAAGTAGGGAACCAAAAGGGGTGCCTGGGTGGCTCAGTCAAAGGTCCGACTTCCACTCAGACTTCCACTCAGGTCATGATCTCCTGATCCATGGTTTTGAGCCCCACGTCAGCTCAGAGCCTGAAGCCTGTTTCATATTCTGTGTTTCCCTCTCTCTCTGCCCCTCCCCTGCACGCTCTATCTCTCTGTCTCTCTCTCTCTCTGTCTCTCTCTCTCTCAAAAATAAACATTAAAAAAAAATAAGGAAGCAAAATAAATCAGCATTAGTGACACAGTATAAAAAGGCTGCAGCAGTATTATTGTATACATATTTCCCTACAAAATAAGACTATGCTAGTCACTCTATTGAAAAATTTAAAAAGAGTATATAGATGTTACCCTTGATCATGAGAGGTACCAAGATTCAATACCCAAATCCCATGCTTCTTAAGTCTTCTTGGCATTTAAGAAGTTGCTTAAATATTATATTTTTGTGTGTAATGGTGAAACATTAGAAAAAGTTTCCCAACAATAAGGAATGTTACATTATGTACATTCATATACTTGAATACTCGAGTAAAGACAGTGACTACTTTTTAATGATACTGTGCATTTTGTGTTAAATGCATCATATGACCTCAACTTCACAACAATCCTATAATTTTTCTCCATTTTACAAACAAGGTTTATCTGCCAGATCACAGAAGTGTTGAGCTGAAAAGTCCGGACTCAAAGTCTAACTCCAGATTCTAATCTTAACTTATATGAAAACCTGCTATGTGTTAAAATTCTGGTATAAGAATCACATGAAAGACATTCAGTGTAATGCTATGTGATTAAAAAACAGTTTAGGAAATAGCACTTATAGGAAAAGTCAGGGAAGCTCTATACCAAAGTGTTAACTGTGACTATATCACTGGGTCCTACGTTCACATATCTGCATTTTCTAATTTATTTGTAGTGAATACAGTTTGTTTAAACAACAGAATCTTTCAATAATAAAAACCAAACAAGCCAACAGACTTATGGTATGCAATGTAGTCATTCAGTGCAGTCAGCAGCAAAACCCCCATGCTCTAGTTACTAATCATAACTTAGGCTCCAAAGAGTTTAAAAATAAAAAAGTCTTCCTTTTTCTGTTTCTTACACTAAGTAGTCTCACCCAGAGAGGATTTACCTACAAATAAAGGAAAGGAAGAAAAGTATGTCATTTTATAAAATGTTGTTTTCACATATAAATGTTGACCATGTTTTCATGTGATGATTACTTAATACATGGCAGTTTTCATAAGGTTTCTGCATGACACAATTTGAAAATCAAGAAGAAAATTTAACAACTGCATTAAATGTTAATCGGTTTCAGAAACACACTGTATTTGTGAAACTTACTGGTTAATCATTTAAAGGGAACATTCCTTTCACTATGCTTTTAAAATCCATTTACTTCGGATAGAAGCCTGTGTTTGCTCAAAACACAAGAGGCTTTAGATAAACCTATAAAGGCACAAACTAGTAGCTCTTAATAATTTCATTTTAGTTCTTGTTTCTGAGTCATACGACGTAAGTGGTCATATTGGTAACAGACCAATGAAAAGGCAAGCATTGATTTGGTAACGCATAGTAGCTGTGGGATTATTTGCGTGAATTTTATAATTTAACACTGCTGCTCTGATCTACTTCCCATTTCACCATCAGAAACAGAAGAAAGGTGACATTAGACAATCCTAATACTAACAGCTAAGATATAAAACTATGAAGACGCCAGGGGCGCCAGGGTGGCTCAGTCGGTTAAGCACCGACTTCGGCTCAGGTCATAATCTCATGGTTTGTGAGTTTGAGTCCCGCGTCAGGTTCTTTGCTGTCGGTTTGGTGCCTGGAGCCCGCTTCAGATTCTATATCTCTCTCTGCCCTTTCCCTGTTTGTTCTCTGTCTGTCTCTTTCTCAAAAATAAATAAAAACATTTAAGAAAACAAAGTATGAAGATGCCTAAAACTAAAAAAAGCTAGCCACGTTTTTCCTTAAGCAAAAATCAAAGTACTCAGAAATTACAAATATCATCACTACAGTGCCTTTACCACACAGCTACAGTAAGTCAGATCTTCCTTGTTTTATTAGTTTCCTATTGTCTTTGTAATAAATTATCACAAATTCAGTGGCTTAGAACAACACATATTTATTCTACAGTTCTGGAGATCAAAACTTCAAAATGAGTCTCTGTGGGCTAAATAAAGTCAAGGTTTCTAGAGTCTCTAAGAGGAGAATCCATCTCCTTACTTTTTTCAGCTTCTAGAGGTCTCTTGCATTCCTTGCCTCACACTCCAACCTCATGTGTCTGACATCATATCTCCTTCTATTAATTCTCATCTCCTGTCTCCATATAATCCTAACGACCCCGTGATTAAACTCGACTATATCATCCAAAACAATCTCCCATCTCAAGATCCTTAATCGCATCATCCTAAGGGACAAAAATCCATTTGGAAAGCACTACATGTTTCCTTCACTTGGTTGGCGCATATCTCTGGAAGTACAACTGGCCAAAGAGTTCAAGAGTAGCAAAGATTTATGACTCAGCAGTGAGGTACCCAACTACATTGCAATCAAGTCTCTGGAAGTAATGAAACTACGGATTTCACCTTCTGCTAACTCATGCCCACGGGCTTTCTCTATTTGATAAAAACTAAGGGCAATAAAAGACAACCTCATGGGCCAACCTTGTTATGAGCTGATCACAGATACCCTGGATCTAAAAAATATTTTGCTGCATTCCACATCCAATAAGGCCTGAGGACAAATAGCTCTGTGTTTTCAGTATTTTCAGCTGTACACATATAATGGGAAACAGTGAACAATATATCCTCTCAGTATTTGCTATACATTCTACACCACCTTGTGACATAATATATCATAAAAACTCCATTAAAAAATTACTGAGATTTTCCCCATTGTATGCCATCCTTGTGTGTGGGCATTCCATAAAGAAAATAACACAGTACCATTATATAGCTTATAAATGGGCTGTGCTATCTAAGTTTGTAAAGAAGTTGTAAGAAACTTTAGATACTATCAATCCACCTTCCCTCAGGCTAGCCACAGCTGTAGTAGCACTAAGACACAGCTTTAATTGAATTTGAATCCTTTTGCTTGCCTTGTGGCAACTACAGCTATCCAAAGAAGACACTGTGATTAAGTAAGACTTCTTTAAGTCTAGGGTTTTAAAAGGCACCTAGCCTAATTCACATAAGCAAAATATCATACATTAGAGCAGGAAGTACTTCGTTCTTTTACCAATACTTAAAAAAAAAAAAAAAAAGAAAGGCAAACCACCACATGCAGTGCCTCATTCGGAAGTGTCTGGAATCTTGGACCTTCTACAGATGAATCTTAAGAGCCTGTTTGGAGCTTCTAGCAGGGGAGCACAGCGAGTCATACACCCTTGACTGAAGAATGGTCTTTCCCTATCAGGAAAAGTCTTCCTCTTCGAAGAAGCACACAGTTTCAGGAGGGACCCACATGGAGCAGGGAAGGAGGAAGGGGACACCCACCTAACCAGCCATATCAGCAGAATCAAGGCTGGAGATCAATGGGGTGAAAGATGTTGCAGCCAGATTGCCCTCACATCTTTAGACCAGATAAACTAAAAACTCTCTTACGCAAAACATGGAGAAACGCTGGTTAAAATATATAACAAATACCCTTTAAAATGTATAACTGGGCACTAAGAAAGAAAGAAAAAACAAATCCCCATGGGACTAAAAGTTAATTGAGAAATGAAAACCAGAGCCCTGGAGGAAGTTTCCTGGTCTGGGTATTTGCAGGCTGCAGGCTTAGGTTGTAGGACTCCCCAGGGTGGGCTACATTAAAATTAAAAACTTCTGTGCATCAAAGGACACAACCAGAAGAGAAAGAAGCCAACCTATGGAACTGAAGAATATTTGCAAATCTTTTCCTGATAAAGTTAAATAAAGAACTCCTATAATTCAATAAAAATAACAGAAAATCCAATAACTCAATTAAAAAATGGGCAAAGGACTTAAGAAGACATTTCTCCAAAGGTTTACAAATGGCCACCAAGCACATGAAAAGATGCTGAACATCACTAATCACTAAGAAATGCAAACCAAAACCACATGAGATACCAGCTCAACACCCATTAGGATGACTACTGTTAATAACTGTTGACAAGGGTGTGGAGAAACTGGAACCCTTATGCACCATTGGTGAGAATCTAAAAAGTGTACAGTTGCTATGGAAAACATTATGATGGTTCCTCAAAAAATTAAAAATAGGACTACCATATGATCTAGTGATCCCACTTCTGGCTATATACCCAAAAGAAATAAAAACTCAAAGAGATATCTGCACATCTATTTTCATAGTAGCATTATTCACAGTAGCCACAAGGTGAGAACAACCTAGGTTTCCATCAACAGATGAATGGATGACCGAAAAGTGCTATATACAAACAGTGGAAACAAAACAAAAAAAGGTTTGTTTTCCTTAAAACAAAAAAAGGAAATTCTGACATACGCTATGACATGGAACTTGAGGACATTACTCTAAGTGAAATAAGTTGGTCACCAGACTTTATGTGTGGCATGTAAAACAAATTCATACATATAGAAAGTAGAACGGGGGTTGATGGAAGCCAGCAAGGAGGAGGAATGAGGAGTTGTTTGCTTAATGGGTATAAAGTTTCAGTTTTGCAAGATGAAAAGTTGTATTTTACCATAACTAAAAACAAACAAAATACCAAAATACCAGGGGCTAGAGACAAAAATTTGAGCTATTAAAAGATAAGGTTACAATTAAGATCCTCCCATAAAACTAGGAACCTTGAATTGCTACCTCCTCAGTGAAGGAATGAATTATAAGGAATCTATTCATACCACAGGAATATGACAAGGAGTTACATCTTTAGTTTGGCCTCTACTCAAACAACACATAAACAGTCTCAAGTTGAGAAATACAGAAAGTGCACACAGTAACCTCGGACACTCAGAAAAATCTCTGGAGACGAAACCCTCAACCTAGGCCACACAGAATTACTACATACAAAAACCCAGTGAAGGTAAGTTTATTATTCAAAAACAAAACACATGAGGAAACAATCCATCATGGATAATGTTAAACATTTAACCCCAGAATTCTGGATACTAAAACCATCTGATACGGACTATAAAGCATACTTGTTTAAGATGAATAGACGGGGCACCTGACTGGCTCAGCTAGCAGAACTTACGAGTTTTGATACTTGGGGCTGTAAGTTCAGGTTCACACTGGGTGTAGAGATTATTTCAAAATAAAATCTTGGGGCACCTGGGCGGCTCTGTCAGTTGAGCATTTGACTTCAGCTCAGGTCATGATCTCACAGTTTATGGGTTTCAGCCCTGCATCAAGCACTGCGCTTAGGGAGTAGAGCCTACTTGGGAGTCTCTCTCTCTCCCTCCTGTGCATGTGTGCTCTCTCTCTCTAAATAAATTAATTAAACTTTAAAAAAAGAAACTATCATTAAGATACCGAAATGATTTTAAATAATAGAAATTCTGGAGTTGAGAAGTACAATAACCAAGAAGAAAAATTAATTATAAAGACTGAACTATAAATATGAATTAGAATTAGCAGAAGAATCAGGAAACTTGAACATTGGATAGAGATTATGCATCCAAAGAACAGAGAGAAAAACAATATACACACACAGTCTCAGAGAAAAGTAGAAAAATCGTTAAGCACAGCAACATATACAAAATGAGAGTAAAGGAGAAAACTTTTCACAGAAGTACAGAAAGGAACAGAAAAAACATTCAAAGAAATAATGGCTAAAAACTTTCCAAATATGATTAAACAATCTACAAATCCATATCTAAGAGGTTCAACAAAACTCCATGTAGGAAAACACAAAGTAATATTATACATACACAAGATATATCACAGTAAAAATCTTGAAAGCCCCAAGAGAAAAAGAGCTCCTTACTCACAGGGAAATCTCGAAAAGATTACTGGTAGATTTTTCATTAGAAATAATGAAGGCTAGAGAGCAGTGGGATGATATATTCAAAGTGCTAAAACACATACGCACACACAAATTATCACCCAAGAATTTTATATTCAGTAAAACAACCTTTCAAAATTGAAGGCAGATAAAAAGACATTCCAAAATAAACAAAAACTAAAAGAACTCATTGCTAGCAGGCCTGCCTTACAAGAAATAGTAAAGGATAGTATTCAGCCTGAAAGCCCATGTCCCTAAAAGTAATTCAAATGTACATTAAAAAAAAAATGAAACGGCTTCAGTAAAGGTAACAGTGTAGTTACAAAATATAGTAAAAATGCCTATTTCTTTATGTCTATTGAATAAAACAATATATATATAATTCTGTCATTGAGATTATAATATTAATGGATATAATATGTTTGACAATAAGAGTATAAATAAGGTAAGTGAATAGGAAGAGATTTGCACTGGAGTAAGAAAATGACACCAAAAGGTTACTTGAATTCACAGAAATAAATGAAGACAAAACAAATGCTCAATAAGAAGGTTTAATCTAAGAAATTTTATGAACTCTATAAGTACTCTCCATTGTTCTCTCGGCTTCTTAGAAGGTACAAAATTATATAAAGCAATAATTATAACACTGTTAGGTTTTAAACATATATAGCTATAAAATGTGCAGGTGACCCTTGAAAAATAAGATGGTGTTAACCATCCCCTCACCCCAGTTGAAAACCTGTATATATATGACCAACTAATCTTTGACAAAGCAGGAAAGAGTGTCCAATGGAAAAAAGACAGTCTCTTTAACAAATGGTGCTGGGAGAACTGGACAGCAACATGCAGAAGAATGAAACTAGACCACTTTCTTTCACTACTCATAAAAATAAACTCAAAATGGATGAGGACGTGAATGTGAGACAGGAAACCATCAAAATCCTAGAGGAGAAAGCAGGAAAAAACCTTTACGACCTGAGCCGCAGCAATTTCCTACGCGACGCATCTCCAAAGGCGAGGGAATTAAGAGCAAAAATGAACTATTGGGACCTCATCAAGATAGAAAGCTTCTGCACGGCAAAGGAAACAACCAACAAAACTAACAGACAACCGACGGAATGGGAAAAGATAACTGCAATGACATATCAGATAAAGGACTAGTATCTAAAATCTATAAAGAACTTACCAAACTCCACACCTGAAAAACGAATAATCCAGTGAAGAAATGGTTGGAAGATATGAATAGACACTTCTCCAAAGAGGACATTCAGATGGCCAACAGATACATGAAACAATGCTCAATGTCACTCATCATCAGGGAAATACAAATCAAAACCACACTGAGATACCACCTCACACCGGTTAGAGTGGCTAAAATGAATAAATCAGAAAACTATAGATGCTGGCGAGGATGTGGAGAAGCAGGCACCCTCCTACACTGTTGGTGGGAATGCAAACTGATGCAGCTGCTCTGGAAAACAGTGTGGAGGTTCCTCAAAAAAATGAAAATAGAACTGCCCTATGACCCAGCAATAGCACTGCCAGGAATCTACCCAAGAGACACAGGAGTGCTGATGCACAGAGGCACGTGTACCCCGATTTTCATAGCCGCACTTTCGACAATAGCCAAATCATGGAAAGAGACTAAGTGTCCATCAACTGATGAATGAATAAAGAAGATGTGGTATTTATATACACAACGGAATACTACGTAGCAATGAGAAAGAATGAAATCTGGCCATGTGTAGCCAGATGGCTGGAACTGGAGGGTATTATGCTGAGTGAAATAAGTCAGTCAGAGAAAGACAGATGCCATATGTTTCCACTCATAGGTGGATTTTGAGAGACTTAGCAGAAAACCATGGGGGAAGGGAAGAGGGGAAAGGAAAAAAGACACAGAGAGGGAGGGAGACAAAACATGAGACTTTCAAAGACTAAGAACAAACTGAAGGGTGAGGGGGGTGTGGGAGGGGGTAGAGTGGGTGACGGGCACAGAGGAGGGCACTTGTTGGGATGAGCACCGGGTGTTGTATAGGAAACCAATTTGACAATAAATTATTTAAAAAAATAAAGTGATAGAAAGAAGAAGAAAAAAATAGAAAATCTGTATATAACTTCTGGCTCCCTGAATACCTAGCTACTAATAGCCTCCTGTTGACTAGAAGCCTTACTGATAACATAGTCGATTCACACATATTTTGTATATGTATTGTATATACTATTTTCACAAGGTAAGGTAGAGAAAAGGAAACATTATTAAGAAAATCACATAGAAGGGAGAACACATTTACAGGCTGAAAATGACCCATGCAGTTCAAACTCACGTTGTTCATGGGTCAACTGTGTACTTAAAAAAGCATAAAAGGGGAAAAGGAAAAAGAAGTAAACAAAAATACCGTTTGATGTTTTACTGGAATTCAGTTAGTATAAATCTGATGTAGATTGTGGTAAAATAATCTCTAGAGCACTCAGTAAGAAAGTAATTCAAAGCAATTAGTGGAAAAAGTCATCAGAAAAATTAGAATGTTATACTAGAAAATATTCAGGAAATGGAAAAGAAAGCAATATAGGATAAATAGAGGAACAGAAACCTAAGACATCATATGCTAGGTCATAAAATTAGAAGCAGTAAATTTAAACAGATTGAAACTATAAGAAGTATGCTTTCTGACCATAACAGGATGAAATTAATTAGAAATTAGTAACAGAGCTCCCCAGCAGTTCAGTCAGTTGAGCATCCGACTCTTGTTATAGCTTTTGGCTCAAGTCATGGTCTCATAGTTCATGAGATCAAGCCCTATATTGGGCTTCACATTGAGCTTGGAGCCTGTATGAGATTCATTCTGTCTTTCTCTCTCTCTCCCTCTGCCCCTCCCCTGCTCATGTGTGCATGCTCTCTTCAAATAAAGAAATAAAAAGAAATAAAAAGAAATCAGTAACAGAAGGAAATTTGGGAAATTCACAAATATGTGAAAATTAAACAACACTCCTAAATAACCGATGGAATAAAAAAGAAATCACAAGGAAAATTAGATACTTTGGGATGAATGAAAACAAAGACACAACATAACAAAACTTATGGAATACAACTAAAGTGGTGCTCAGATGGAAATGTATAGCTGTAAGTGTCTCACATTAAAAAAGATCTCTGAGGTGCCTGGGTGGCTCAGTCAGTTAAGTTTCTGACTCTTGATTTCAGCTCAGGTCATGATCTCGCAGCTGTGAGATCAAGCTCCACAACAGGCTCCACTCTGGGCGTGGAGCCTGCTTGGGATTCTCTCTTTCCTCCTCCCTCTGTCTCTCCCATGCTCATGTGCCCTCTCTCTCTCTTAAAAATAGATTAGGTAGATAGATAGATGATAAAAATAAAAAAGATCTCGATTCAATAATCTAACCTTCCACCTTAAGTGTATGATTCTATTATAGATGTGTCCAGAATAGGCGAATCCACAGACAGGAAGTAGACTATTGGTTACCTAGGACTGGAAGGGATAGAGGGAAATAGGGAATGACTGATAACGGGTATGAGGTTTCTTCTTGGGTGAAGAAAATGTTCTAAAATTGATTGTGGTGATGGCTGTTCAACCCTAAGAATATACTAAAAAACCACTTAACTGCACACTTTAAATGCGCGAATTGGATGCTTCATAATTATAATTCAATAAAGCTGTTAAAATGAACACAAATATATAATAAATACATACAAACATATAGTACATTTCATCAATGCTAAGACTTTCTTTTTTTCACATTTTAACAACTTTGAAATCAAAATGCATCTACCTTCAATGAAACCTCAGAGCAAAGCAGCGATTGTGACACGGTTGTCACTGCGTGTGCAAGCAGGACCTTGGTCTTCTTTTCACAGAGTTTCTGATCAACTGCAACCTGTTCATCTCCTTCAACAAACTGCTTAACGTTCATTTTAGGAGAAATATGGACCCTTTTCTTGTCTGGACATTCCACTGGCACCAAGACCAAGAAAGTGTCAGCATCAAAAG
The DNA here is from genome assembly GCA_030068075.1 of Paguma larvata. Classification (NCBI taxonomy): domain Eukaryota; kingdom Metazoa; phylum Chordata; class Mammalia; order Carnivora; family Viverridae; genus Paguma; species Paguma larvata. Next base: position 67,493,229 of record CM057837.1, read on the forward strand.
GTGCGAAATATGTGTTAGAAGCTTGGAGGAAAACAATAGTGGACAATATTGGAGCATTTCCTAAAAACACAGGATAACATCATATGGAAAAACCTAAATATCCACAACTCTGGTAAAAGAATGCCTCACAAGACTTGGGCTCTGAAACTTTTAAGGTTACCTTAAGCAATTTATTTCATTCATACATTCCTTTTTATATATGGCTAAGAGTGATATGTAATTTTTTAAATATCTAAGTAAATTTTTCAGTAAGTATAACATGAAAATTTTGCATCATAAAGTATTATAGTTTAATCATATTTTTTCTAACCTGCTACATAAAATAGTGCATCTTACAACTGATGGCAATTTTATATATAGTATATTAGTAACAACAATCAATGTGAGTAAACTCATCATGTAAGAGGCTGAAATTCTCATCTTTCTAACTCAGTTCCTGTAATGCATAGAGGTCAATATAGATTTGCCTACTTCTAATTTCTGGAATTTCTAAATTCACTGAGATTATACATAGGTTTTTAAATCAACAAATACAGGGGCGCCTGGGTGGCTCAGTTGGTTCAGCGTCCGACTTTTGATTTTGCTCAGGTCGTGATCTCAGGGTCATGGGATCGAGCTCCACGTTGGGCTCCACACTGAGTGTGGAGCCTGCCTAAGATTCTCTCTCTCTCCCTTTGCCCTTCACCCCTTCTTGTGCTCTAAAACATAAAAATAAAAAATAAAATTAAATCAATACATTAATAATTAATAATAATTAATGATTTTGTAGAAAAATTCTACAGAACCTTATTTTATTGACTATAAGGAAGATATTTAAAGAGGACATGTCTATCTTGCAACCTGACAGGAGAGGTGAACTATTAAAATGCCAAACTGAAGATCCTAGAAGATCTAGGATTCTGGATATATAAGAAAGATGCTATGACAATTTTGTGTGGAAATAAATGCGATTTTTTAAAAACTCATGTCATTTTTATTTTTTTTATTTTCTTCTCTAGTTCAAAAAATGGACTACTCTTTATTTCTCAATTCTTTTTTACCCCACCCCTCCTTGGAAACTTTTCACTCTGATAGTATGAGTCATTTTACTATGACATTTTCTTTGTTCCCTTAGAGGTTGTTTTAAAAGATGATCTAGTTCATCTAACATGTGCTGAAATTAAAAGCGAAGAGCCTAACCTTTTAACATTTTTTTTAATGTTTATTTATATCTGAGAGACAGAGACAGCACAAGTGGTGGAGGGGCAGAGAGAGATGGAGACAGAATCTGAAGCAGGCTCCCGGCTCTGAGCTGTCAGCACAGAGTTCAACGAGGGGCTCGAACTCACAAACCATGAGATCATAACCTGAGCCAAAGTCAGGGGCTGAGCCACCCAAGTGCCCCTAATTTTTTTTTTAATGTTTATTTATTTTTTAGATAGCAAGAGAGAGAGAGAGCAGGGAAGGGGCAGAGAGAGAGGGAGACACAGAATCCGAAGCAGGCTCTAGACTGTGAGCTGTCAGCACAGAAGCCGACGCAGGGCTCAAACTCAGGAACCGTGAGATGATGACCTGAGCTGAAGTTGGACGTTTAACTGACTGAGCCACCCAGGAGCCCCCAGAAACTAGCCTTTTTAAACAAATATTAAAATATGCCTGTCCAAGACTATAAAATTTTTTGTTGGGATTTTGGTAAGAACTGCATTAAACAATTAAATCAATTTTGGAAGTTTAAAAAAAAATTAAGAGCCTAACAAGATGAAAATGAAAACAACCAGTACAATGTCTCCCCAAGTTTATATATATAGACTTCTGTTCACTCACATATTCTCATTTAATGCCTAAAATAACTCTAAATTTTTATTTTAGAGCTAAGAAAACTAAGGTAATAAATTTTACAGGTAAGAAAACTAAACTTCAGAAACCTTATGATTTGATCAAAGTCACTCAAAATAAAGGGGGGGATGGCAGATTCAGCACTCAAACACAAATCCTAAATCCTTTATTTTCAACCTTCATAAACTCATCAGAATCTAATGTGCCAGGGACAAAAGAGCTGAAAAGAACTGATTTGATACTAAAACCCACTGATAGTCAAATCAAAATAGGTATGTTCATTCCTCTCAGGAGACTTTCAACTAAATTCCTTTTTGAAGCAGCAAGAATTCACATGGTAATATATAATCTCTGGGTCTCTATCTTATCTTTGTCTCAGTTTTCTTCTCTGTAAATTGCAAGTAATATCTTCCCTAGGAAACTTTAGAGCTGACAGGACCATTACAGACAGCAGAAGAAAACGGTTTTAATTTGGAAATCCCTAAAGTCCTAAACCAACGTAATCCATTAAAATAATAAAAATACATAAAATAATTTGAGATTGAAATAAATGATACTTTTTACATATAGAATCTAAAACTAATCTGCAATGACGGAAGCAGGTCACTGGTAGTCTGAGGCAAAGTTAAAAGAGATTGACTGCAAAGAGGAAGAAGGGAACTTTTTTGAATGATGAAAATAGTCTATCTATCTGCTTGATTATGGTGGTGGTTATGTGGATATACACACCTCAAAATTCAGTAATTGTATGTTTAGATTTAGTTCACTGTATGAAAAATTATACCTCAATAAAGCTGATTTAAAAAGGAATAGAAGACGCAGAATCAAAACCAGGTCCTACAGAGAAGAGTTCCCCCAACAAGAACAATCTTTTCTGCATACCACTTTCATACCTACACCTTTGGAAAAGTGTTTAATGAGCATATTTAAACCAAAAGAACTAAAGAGTTGTTAAGACACAGAAGTTCATCTGAAGACCCAGAGTATGTTCAATAACTTGGTTTTCAATCATAACTGGTTAGTACGTATCAGAAACACAGGATCAGAAGGCCATGAAGTAGTGCCCTACCAGTTTTACAGAGAGAAACAGAAGTACTGGGAAATGGGACTATAACCCTAAAAGTTCAGTTTTAATGTCCCAGCTACAAGATTCTGAAATCTAAAAGTATATTTGAAAAAATAAAATTGTTTTTGAAATTATTTAAGGGAAAGATTGAACAGTACTCAAGGGTTTGAGGAGTCCAAACAGCCCTAACCTACAGATTGCTAATTTATGACTATCTAAATGTAATTAATAAACACAGGCCTTCTGCTTCAAGTATATTTGATACCTAGCAACATAGAGAGGTCATCCAAAAAAGCTCATATTTGAACTGCGGAGACTGTGGCCAGTCTCGATTTTACCATATATTAGCGATGCTAACTAAGGCTAAAGCTGGGTTTAATCTACCTGACATTCGAGAAAATCTTCCACATAAAAATAAAGAAAAGGGAAAAGAATGATATAAAAGATACTTTGAATTCCCAACCTTCTTTTAATTTTATTCCAATGGATATAAACTTTAGGAAACGAAAAAGAATAGTCTGGATTATTTTTATTCTAAAAAGTCTGAGAGCTTCTGTAACTCATGGGTGAGAAAAGGGGTTCCTTATCCTTGATGAAGTCATTTGCCTTTAATATTTGCAGCAGAAAGCCCTACGGGTTACTAAAATAATCTTTTAAACATAAGACACGTCCCAAGAAATAATAACTTTCAAGGAGGAGCTGGCATAAAGCAGAACGAAGGCTAATAAACTCTTCCTTTCCTCCTGCTCATCGCCCTCTCCCATCATCTCTCATCCTATACAGTTCCTCTAATGAAACCATTTGCTGACTTTGCAACGTGGACAAAATTGTTTTCATTGTCTCATTTATAAGTGGTCAGATAGTCAAATTAACTATACTATGCTATCAACACAGTCTTATAAACTGAGTCTGTTTGGGTAAAGCACAGAATTTTCATTAAGACCTTTGTTTTTCCTATGCCCTAATATCTAATTTTTCCTAAAGGCAAAAACCACATCCAGAGGTCTCATTTTTATCCCATTCTGCAAATTTGTGGTCACTAATGACTCTATCTAGTGGCTACTAATCAAAATATCTACAGTGAACTCGTGCTATAGAAATTCAGAAAATCCCCTGAAAAATCCCATTCTCTTCATATAGCCAAGAGGCAATTAAATCAATTTAGAACTTCATGGCAATTACATTTTGTAGTTACTGTAAGTAGATTATGCCCCATTTTTCATTTAGAAATATTAAAAATATAACCCGAAATATCTTTAGGGGAATGCAACTATTTAAATTCAAATTATGATTATTCCCTACTGTATACTCTTCCTAATGAAAAGGTAGAACTACTGCTTAAACATTTCATAATCTGGGCAGTGTGTGTAGGAACTCTCAGCCCAGCTGGTGAACAGAGAATGTTTGAGCACAGGTGCTACAGTGCGTTATGCTACCTTTCAAAATAACTGGAATTCCTAGCTATGCAATACGTTAAATTTCTGCACAACCACAAGAAAAAATACCATGTCTACATGCATATTTTACTCCCAATCGGCAACCATCTGCCCCCCATTTTTTTCTTTTTTGGATATCTTGAAGTAACAATTCTTTCTGCGGCCAAGATTATACTGCCCATTAAATTGAATTAATGGACTATTTGGCAAATCAGAAACTGGCTCCATCACCGCAGCACAATGAAGGAAGAGAAAGTGAACTGGAATAGACTTCTACAATGCTCTGATTCCTTTAATCATTTAGTGGAACTGAGAGCCGCAGGGCAGGGAAAGGCAGAATATGTGGCTAGTCAACATTATGTAAATGTGGAATGGAGGCCAAAGGGGGAAAAGCTTGCTTTTAAGAATAGAAAAATTTAGTTCAACCTAAAGTCTTTGCTTTCTTACTAATGGTAAATGGCTACTTTTAGAGAAGGAAATTAAGAATTTAGGTTAACTCACTCTAAGGTGGTTCTTCCCTTTTTGTGTGTGTGGAGGGGCAAGGGAGTATTAGTATTACCTTATATCTCTCCAACCTTTCTTTCCATATTCTTCTGATTCTATGATCCAGTCATCTAAGCCAAAACTTAATCACCTGAATTTTACATAAAGACACCTGAACAAAAGCAATCACTTTTTCACTGTCTCTTTACCTCCAGTCTTACTCTCATGACAGCTGAGAAGGATCTCTTGAAAGTAAAATCTGATCATGTGACTCCTCAGTTTTAAATCCTTCCATGTCACGCCACTGCCTGTAGGGTAAACCCAAACTCTGAAGACAGTATGCAAAATCCCACAATAATCAAACCTCTCCCTCCGTCCTCCCATCTCATACTATACCTTAAACTAATAAGCCATGCTATTCAACACTCCTATAGACACTCACATAGCTCCCCTAACTCAAGTGCTTTTCTCTTACTTATCTTGATAACCATCCAGCAGCCACCTCTCAATATTCCTCCTTCACCCAATTCAAGACCCAGCTGATCTCCTGGAAGCTTTTCCTAGACCCCTAAACTGCCTTAGGTGCCCAGCTTGTGTTCTTCCATAGTTCCTTGGGGTGGTAGGCAAAATAATGGTCCCCAAATAAGTCAACACTTCAATCTTCAAAAATCCATGAGTATGTTACCTTACATAGCAAACCTTACAGACGTGGGTAAGGACTTTGAGATTTGCATTTAAATTCATCATTGAGGATTATCCAGGTAGGCCAATCTAATCACAGGAGTCCTTAAAATCAGAAAGTAAAGACCCAGAGAGATAACAATGAGAGAAGAACTAGACCCGCTGATGCTGGCTTTGAAGATGGAAGAAAGGAGACTACCTCATATGGATGGCCTCTAGAAATTAGAAAAAGCAAAGAAACAATCCTCTTATAAAGTGTCCTGCAAGGAACACAGCCCTGCTGACACCCTGATTTTAGCCCAGTGAAATCCAGGTCAGATTTCTGACCGATGGAACTGTAAGATAATAAATTCGTGTAACTTCAAATCACTAAGTTTATGGTAATTTGTTACAGCAGCAATAAAAAACTAAAATATTAGGTCACCGTTTTTATGATGCTATACTATTACTTCTGTGTCTACTAGAGGATGGGAGCTCTATCTTATTCAAAATTGTTTTCCCAATACCTAGCACAGTTGTTGTCTATAGAGATGCTCAACAGTATTTTAGAACTGATACATGTTCATAATTTAATTCTGAGGATGCTTATTACTATAATTAAAACATTTTTCTTCAATTCAGAATCTTAATTAGCAATATGAACTGCTTTCATTCTTCATTAGTCATTCCAGGCACAGAGAGCTATTAATACGAGTTTACTCATGACTTTCTCCTTTCATTAAGAGGACAAGTACTCACTATGACATAGTCTCCCTATGGAACTTGCATGTATATAGCTTTGTCAATTTTCCTGCTTCATATCGGATACAAAATTTTTAAAAATCATATATTTTGCCATCAAGAACATGTTTTTAGTTCTATCAATTCCGAAATCCATTAAGAAGTATTTTATTTATTCACAGTGTTTTTAACCTAAGTCTCCTGAGTATCTGACAGAATAAATTAGAACTGGAAGTTCATCTCTTAAATCAAGGATTTAGAAATATTCAGAACCTACAAAATCCCCTTTTACAACCCTCTAAAATTATTTCCCCCTCTTCAGCAGCAAGCTCAATACCATAGTTTACAAAATCAGCCAATAGTTTTGAAGGCGTAATACATGTCCATCTCTGTGGTCTTCTTAATCTTCACAATGACCCTACAAAGGTGATTCTACCTGATACTCTAATTAGGACGACAGTGGGGGGCTCAGAGGGTTTAAGTGTCCTACCTGAGATTAACTACACAGCTCAAAGTAGTAGAGTTGGGAATTCAACTCCAAAGTCAATTAAAGATTAAAAAGAAGTAAATTTCTGAGATCAATCCTTATATATGTAGCTTATTCTACTATTCAAAAGTGGAATTTGGGAAAAGTCAACCTTCACTTCTGTCCAAGAGTTTTCAGACTGGCAGGTACTCATGAAGTATAGCACTGGCTTTCATAAAATACCAAAAAGTACCCATCATGTGATAGGTGAGAGAGAAGTACTCTGGCCATGAGATAAAATCATTTTCTTTGTAACTTAAAATACCTTTTCTAAGATGAGGGGAAGACTGTAAATCTTGTCATCCCTGTGCATCTTTCCTAGCAACTGATACTTCCACTCTTCCAGAGACAAAAAGTAGAAAGAATCTAAATTTCAGGCTCATTTTGTGGTTTAAGATTGGTTCCATATGCAATTCAAACCTCTCATTCAAAATCTTCTGATGCCTCTCATTACTAATTCTCATTACTCATTAACACTGGCTAAAAAATGGACTGCGGAACGCTGGCAGCATTGATCTTCACTTCACTAATCAGCTCACAATCTCAAGTCACCTAACTCTCTGGTCCTTGGTTCTCTCATCCATAACACAAGAAAGTTAGATTAGATGAAGTCTAAATCTTTTCTTAATTCTAATATCATAGGATGGCATTAACCTTTGCATTCTGCCTGGCATTCTACTGAGCTCAGTACAACTAGCGGAAACTTAGAAGAAATTAGGATATAATTAAAAAGCTTCGGAGGGACTATGTTTCAATCTCGGTGCTGTCACTTACTAACTATATGGCATTGGGCAAGTCTTAGTAGCTTTGTCTGTAAATTAAGGGGAAAAAAATACCACCTATGGATATTTTGAGAATTACATTTTTAAATACCTTTTTTTATTTTTTTTAATGTTTATTTATTTTTGAGAGACAGAGAGAGAGAGAGAGAGAGAGAGACAGAGCTTGAGTGGGGGAAGGGCAGAGAGAGAGGGAGACACAGAGTCTGAAGCAGGCTCGAGGCTCTGAGCTGTCAGCACAGAGCCCGATGCGGGGCTCGAACCCACAGACGGTGAGATCATGACCTGAGCTGAAGTCGGTCGCTTAACCAACTGAGCCACGCAGTCGCTCCTAAGTACTTTTTTAAAATGTTTACTTATTTATTTTGAGAGACAGAGGGAGAGAGAGCCCCCAACAAGGGAGGGGCAAAGAGAGAAGAAGAGAGAGAGAATCCCAAACAGACTTCGCACTATCAATGAGGAGCCCCATGCAGGGCTCAGTCTCATGACCGCAAGATTATAACCTGAGCTGTTATCAAGAATCACCCAGGTGCCCCTTTAAATACTTTTTTTAAATGCATCTAAAACAATGCCTGGTGCTGAGGAACTACTCACTAAATATTCCTTTCTCTTAAAGTGTGACTTGTAAGTATTATAACCAGATTTTTCAAAGGAGCCATTTCTTGAAACAAAATTTAAAAGTTTTGTAGGATTTAAAGATAATGTAGTACCAAGAGTGTCTTAACTTATTTGGGCTACCATAACGAAACACCATATGGGATGCTTGGGTGGCAGGGTGGCTCAGTTGGTTAAGCATCCAACTCTTGATTTCAGCTCAGGTCATAATCTCATGGTCCTGAGATCGAGAGCCCCTCATCCCCCCAACCCCCAGCACTGGGTGTGGAACCTGCTTAAGATTCTCTCTCTCCTTCTGCCCCTCCCCTGCTCATGTAAACAAGTGCGTATTCACGCTCTCTCTCTCTCTCTCAAAAAAACAAAAAAACAAAAAAACAAAAAACAAACCATAGACTACGTGGCTTAAACAAAAGAAATTTATTTTCTCACAGTTCTGGAGGCTACAAGTCTCAGATGATGGTTTGACAGGGTTGGCTTCTTGTGAAAGCTCTCTTCCTGGCTTACAGATAGTGGCCTTCTCGCTGTGACTTCTAGTATTCCTTCTACTTCCAGTCCTGCTGGATTAGAGCTCCACCTTTATGACCTCACATAATCTTTACCACCTCCCCACAGGCCCTATCTCCAAATACAGTCACATTGGAGATTAGCACTTCAACATAGGAATTTTTTTTCTAAGTTTATTTATTTATGGGGGGGGCTAGAGAGAGAAGGGGAGAGAGAAAATCCCTAGCAGGCTCCCCACTGTCAGTGAGAAGCCCTATGCAGGGCTTGAAGTTATGAACCATGAGACCACAACCTGAGCTGAAATCAAGTGTCAGATGCTTAACCAACTGAGCCACCCAGGCGCCCCTCAACATATGAATTTTGGGAGAACTCAAACATTCGGTCTGTAACAAAGAGTATTACTTTATTTTTGTACTGAAAGTTTCTTATTTTAAAGCAAAGGTTATAGACCTCATTCAAACCTCATTCCAAATCTCTAAGATGAATACAAGTACAATGATCCCACATGGATACTTAAGGAACAGACATGACATAATCTAAATGACACAACTGAATAGAGGCAGAGTTACAAATAGAATTTGAGCTTTTCAACTTTGAAGCTCATTCCATTAAATAATACTGCATTTTTGAAACTTCTACTATCATTGTTCTCTCTCACATTACTTCTTAAATCTGCCTTAAAATTCTGTTTTGAAGGGGCACCTGGATGGCTCGATCAGTTAAGCATCTGACTTTTGATCTCGGCTCAGGTCATATCTCACAGTTCGTGAGTTCAGGCCCCGCATGGAGCTCTGCACTGACGGCATGGAGCCTCTTTGAGATTCTGTCTCTTCCTTCTCTCTGCTCCTCACCTGCTTGTACTCATTCTCTCTCTCAAATTAAATAACTTCAAAAAAAAAAAAAAAGAAAAGAAAAGAAAAGGAGACATTCTTCCAAAAAACATTCTGTTTTCAAAAGAAAATTTAAATAATTAAAGAATGGGAAGATTTTTAAAATGACTAAAAAGTTCTCAAAGCCAAGGAAGTAGATTAAATAGAGCCATGAAAACCAAGGTTTAATCAGCTCTATGATTTTGTGATTTCTGCTTTTAGGGAAAGCCAAGAAGCTGACACATTCAGCAAAGTCATTGGCTTATTTCTTGACCAACACTCATCAATGACGCTCATCCACCCACAGACAAGCTGGAGTTAGATAATTATTTCCAGTAACTGAAAGTTGCCTATTCTTGCTTTCAGAAAAGAGAAATAGATTAATAATTATACTTCACATTCTCTGGGTGGCAGAGATTTTAGCCACCATCTCTTTGGGTAGCAAATTCTAGTATATACCTATATCTGTGGACATGACACAGTAGAGAGGGCTGTTTCAAAGGACATTCTCATGAGGTGGGGGGACAGAATTCTTTGGTGGGGAGAATTTCGGTGGGCTTATAAATAGTAGGTATTACTCCTCAGACCACTTTGGCGAGGTGTTAAATTCTTTTCCTCTTTTTAGAGATTTAAAAATGTAAAACTAGGTGATGTTATTCCAATTTTTGTCTTTTAGCACTGACGTGCAGGCTAGCACCTTCTAGAAAAAGTGAGAAACTTCCTGTTCAAAAATAGCAATTTTTACGGGACTTTCTGTGCTTTTTGGTAGGGAGGGAGAGAGAGAGAGAGATCACATTGTACTTGTCCTTACCTTACCAAATTAAAAATTCTATTTAAAGATAGTAAATATTCTGGTTTTTCTTTCCTTTTTTATTTTTTTTATTTTTTATTTTTTTGGTTCCTGAAACGATGTTTGTATTCGCTGTGCAAAAATTTTGTACCTCCCTATGTTTCTTCGGTTGGAAGGGATGGCGAAGGTGATGGTGGTGGTGACTTCTGCTGCTAATCTCTAGATTATTCGTCATCTCTTATTTGGCTCACAGTCCCTTCACTGCCTGTATTACAATTTTCCTGCATCAAACTTCTTCTGTTGTAAATATCTGAGAGAATTTCCATTTTCCTAGTAAGACTTTGACTGATAAAACCACTATACAATGGCAATTTTGTCATTTACTGGGGTTTTTTTTTGGAAAGTTAATTAGCTTTTTCATATACTTATGTGCTTTAATGTGCCTCCTCAAGTAAAAATCTTAATCTTAAAATCATGGACTCTGAGGTCCTAACTCTGATTTCTTATGGCACACACTGAAATAAGGATGGGGAGTGCAGAAAGAGGAAAATAAGTGGACATGGAAGTCAGTGAACAAAATGGGATAGCAAAAGCTACTCAGGTAATATGCTAGCTATGACAAACTAATGTCAGCCAAGGAGTCTCTCAGATTGAGATGTTCAATACAGCAAAAAGTATTATTAAAAACATGCCAACACATATACAATGAATACAGCAAGCAATGATAATGCTATTACGGCCTCCAAGAATTAAGATTCCCAGTCAACGAGTAAATTATGCAATTTCTTTAGAGGCTTCCCAAACTGGCTAATAATCCAAAAGAAATTTTTTACGTATGAGTAATTGTTAGTGGCTGTAACTTAAGGCAATCTACTGAAAATGCAACTCTTAAATGCTAACAGTCCAAAGATGGACTAGTATCACAACATACTAAAAACATTATTTTAGGGGAAAAAAGGAGAGTACTAGATGGCTTGTGCACACCTCTTTCAGGAATTGGTTTCAATTGGGTTAGCATCCCTAAAGTAATACTTTCACACAATCTTTGAAAACTCCCATCTGGCAAGAAAAAGCCCCAAAAGATCATATTTAGATAATCATTTATGTTTTGGCAAATCAAATTGCTTTGACTTATAGGCATAGAATACTAATAACAATAACAACAGCAGCTAGCAAACAAATTGTAGTTACTAGTTTATGTTCCGGGCACTTTTCTAAGTGCTTTATATACTTACCTTATCTAGTAATTCCCACCACTCATTGGGATAGGAACTATTATTTCCCACTCCACCTCCAATATTACAGACTAGGCTTAAAGACAGTAAGTTGCCCAAGTTCACACAGCTAGTAAGTAACAGCTAGAATTTGATCTCAGGTAGTCTGATTCCATAGTCCATGCTCTTAATTACTATACTGTATGCTCTCCCTAACCTGGTAAAAGGCATACAGGGAACTAGGTGGTGAAACCAGAAATTCAACACAAGTCTTGAGCTACATTCAACCAAAAACACATTTAGTTATGAGACATGAGAGGTTCTAACTCTGTAGCTCTCTCCCTTTTATGCCCTTAGAAGTCTTTATCATCACCAGCAAACAATACCTGTGGAACTAGGCAACGGGCGTAGCACAATATGGGACCCCAGTGCCATTTGTAAATCAAAAGGTACATAACAAAAAGAGCTAAGTATTTATGGTCAGAAAACCATGGGTTGAAGCCATAACTTTGCCATTAATTAGCAGTATGCTATTAAATAGAGTATAGGCTCTGAAGTCAGACAGACCTGGATCGAAATCCTAGCTTTGAGCCCACTGTGTAGGGCGGCAAAGTTTACAGTACAAGTTTACGGTACAAGGGCACCTAGCCAAGCAAGCAAAATGGAGCTGAAATTCTGCCTATGTTCAGCCGCTCACCAAGCCATCCAGGCTGGAACAGGGGCTATTGCGCTGAAAGAAGTGGCACATAGCACGAGCCCCCAAGCTACTACCTAGGGTAGTGTGGCAGCAATTGGTTCACCACAGCGGGCAACTTTCTCTATTTCAACCAAAGGTTTCTTAAAAACTAGGAGTGACCGCCTACTGTAATACTAGCTACGTAATCTTGGGCAAGTTACTTAATCACTCTAAACCTCAGTTACTACATATGGAAAAAGTGTTTGAAAATAGTACTTGCTTCATAGTGCGGTTCTAAGGATTACATAAAATGAAAATGATGCAAGTCGAGTGTTTAGTATAGTATAGTGCCAGGTACTTAATAAGTGCTCAGTAAATCATAACCAATAAATTATAACCACATGTAACACAACCTGGGCCTCTCATCCTTCATCAGTTAAAAACGAATACCATCTATCTCACAAGACATTGTGAGGATTGTGATAAGAAAGCATTTTATAAACTACTACATGTTTACTTATAATTTTTACATAAAGAATTAGCAAATACAAAAAGTTCTTGGTACCCGACACTTAGTAAATGAACGACGAATGTTAAATGGTATTGTTGCTGTTAGTATTGACAACTTATTTGAATTTTTTACATCATACATTCATGTTTAGGTATTTCTTATTTTAGGGAGGATAATCAAGCTGATGCATCATTTTAAATTGTGAGAGGAAAATGACCTTAGAGAGATCTCTAAACAATGCAAATCTAAGGAGTCTAAGACTAAGTGGTATCCGGCACCACCCCCCCACCAAAAAAATCCTACAATCCATCAGGTTTGAGCTAACTTAAAAAAAAAAAAAGTAAGGGGCAGGTGGGTGACTCAGTTAGTTAAGTGTCTGAGTTCCGCTCAGGTCATGATCTTGCGGTTCATGAGTTCAAGCCCTGTGTCAGGCTCTGTGCTGACAGCTCAGAGCTAGGAGACTGCTTCAGATTCTGTGTCTCCCTCTCTCTCTGCCCCTCTCCTGCTCACACGCTCTCTGTCTCTCAAAAGTAAATAAATATTAAAAGAAAAAAAAAGGAAAAGAAAAATCAAGTCAGAGACACTAAACCTTCTTGCTTAAAATTAGAACCTCTAAAAGGAAAAAACTGTAATTATAGCCACACGACACATATAAACCTCCAGATTTCTACACACTGGCATAACTGTAGTTTCTCTGAACTTGGAAACAGCATTCCTCAGAAACTGCCTGTTGATTCAGTTCAAACTCAAAATAAATATTTGACCCTGCTCCCCTAAGACAAGGGCTCCTTCCACCCATACTGCAATGTTTGGGACATTTCAAGTTTCTATTACCATAAATTCCAAGCTTACAGTCTCACAGCAGCTATAATTCAGCTACAAGGAACACTCACGGGTCTGCAAACTAGAGGATTTAACAGGCCTCCAGCTCTACAACAGACTGATGCTTCCTGTGACCCAGGCCGCAGGCAAAACCCAAAATAAAACGGAGAGCTGAGACGGCTATCAGGCCTTATACTTGCTTCATGTCTGTCTTCCCAATGTGCTTACAAGTTTTGTTGCTTTGTTACTGTTCACAGTTATTACCACCACCAGAGTGCTAGCAACGTATCTGTGGATACAGTACTATGGGAAGAAGAGAATGCTTCCTCGACTTTATTAATGCTTGCATCTTCTTAGCACTCAGGCATACAGCACATTCTAGATTTACTGTATTATTCTCTCCATGAAGATATCTTGATGGGATGGACACCAAGAAGCTCTGGATTCAAATCTGAATCGGTCACTAAGTAGCCGATTACATCATTTAACCTCTGCAGGTCTTCTCTGAGATAATGTGTGAAAGAGATTTTTAAATTACAAAGTGATATACATATGGAAATGTTTATTTCTGCCAAGAGTATACCATACAAACAGATATAAAACCCCTGCTTTAGTTATTCCAATGCGCTATAAAGGAAAAGTTATGAAAGTGCTTTTTGAGAACAGAAGCATTCTGTCAATGAAAGACCTATGAATTACATCACTTTTAATTCTTTATAATCCTATAGTATTCACTAGAGGTATTATACACAGATAGCTCAATTAAAACGTAACCATAATTTGGAAACTTGTAGAGCGTAAGTATTGACGGTGGGGATACTCAGCTTCGTCACTAATATTATCTGTTTGGCAACATGTGCTTTCTTTTTCAGCATGCACAGCCACATGCTACTTCTACGAGGGCAGCAAAAAAAGAGCCTCAAGTTTGCCTATCCTGCCCTCTCTCATGGGTACAACGGAGAAGCAATTTAATAAATTACTCCATTTAACAAAGGAGAAAAGTCTGGGTAATCACTGAAACATATGAAATAAAAAATGAAGCCAGAACTAGAGCAGAAAATAAGCTAAGTTCATTGCTTTTTCCCCTAGAATGCATTGCCTTCCTTGGGGCAGGAAAAATCCCCAAACTGAAAAAAAGAAAACAAAAACTCCCCTATCCTTTCTCTCTCAGGCTTCTTTATTACCCATCTGAGACACTGGTGCAACAGAGCACAAGAAGCAAAAACTTTGTCCCATAAGATATAGCAAGGGATGAACTTCATGGATCTTTGTTTTCTACTTGGCAGCTCTACAAACTATATATAAACTGAGCTCCATTAAGATCAAGGCCAGACTCATGTGACTCAAGCTGTTCCATTTGGGAAGGAAACCCTGGACATCTGGCAAATTAATCTGCCAAAGACATGGCTCCCTTCATCACGAATGGGCAGATGAACATGATGGCCAAATGTCAAGAGTGATACTGAATGACTATTGCCAATGTGCGCTTACCTCACTTACAGAGGAATTATTTTATTTATTTAATGTGCATTATTACTAAACTACAACATCTCTAGTCCAAAGTACATCTCACACATAAAGCATGGCCACTAAGAAACAAAACTACCACTTCAACTGGCTTTAAAAGCCAACTGGGAAGAAGCCAGACACAAGGGTAGTTTAGAATTATGCAACTGACCCTTGAATAGTGCAACTGTAATGGGTGCTGACCCGTGCACAATTGAATACCACATACGACATTTGACTCCCCAAAAACTTAACGACTAATAGCCTACTTTGACCAGAAGTCTTACCAATTACATAAACAGTTGGTTAACAAATATTTATATATATATAACATATATATATAATATACTGTATTGTAATAAAGTAAGCTAGAGAAAAGAATTAGAAAAATCATGAGAGATACATAATGTACTGTAAAAAAAATCCACACATAGGTGGACCCATGTGGTTCAAACCCATGTTGTTCAAAAGTCAACCCTATTTCCCAAGTTAAATACTTCATGCTATGTAGTATACAAACATGTTGTCACTGGGACAGTATTTTGCTAACAATGTATGGCAACACTGATATGATATACCATAAGCTAAAAATGGCTGCTTATCTAGACATGAGGTCTATAGACGAAATAAATGTTGATTTGGTTTTAAAATACTAAATATGTTTCAGCTGCTGACATGCATCACCAATCTGCATTTATACAGAGAACATATTGAGTCCATAAAATATAACAAAACAGTGTACAAAGTTTCAGAAGGCTGAAAATGAGGAGTGATTTTTTTTTCTAACTAGTTGTGTATAAATTGAGACACAGAGGTTTTGACACAGAGGTTGTTATTGAAGACTTTTCCATCTGACAGATCTGTGCTCCTGTGGCCATAATTTGATATGAAATGTATTTTAAAATCATTTAAAATCAAACCGACATTTGAAACTCATCGAGGTGTAGTTTATTCAGTCTGAATTTTCTCACATAGTTACTCTCTTTCATGAGAACGGTGTTTGGGTTTCTGAGGAGCTGGCTGGCTGACTGTCATGGCTCATAGATGACCACTGTTCCAAATCTCATCTGGGATCGTTCTTCTGCGCCAATTTCCCTGACCTGACACATAACAACTATTTTGGATTCCTGGACTCAATACCTACGTGTGTGTGAAGGTGTTTTCCTGCCCACCAACAAGCAATTCTTGGACACCAGCAGAGTATCAAGAATTCAACTCGATTCTGACACTGTTCTCCTTGGAGACAGTGTCAGAAACTCAGGAAGAGCCAGATGGAAGAGATGCGTAGGGCAGAGTATGTGGGAAGGGGCGCGGAGCTTCCGTGCTCTCTCCGGGCACACCGTTCTTCCCACATCTCCACACGTTCGCCAACCCAGAAGCTCTGGGCAATGACGTTTGTGAAGTAGAAAATCTAAAACGATAAACTAGGTACCCCTGATTTCATATCAGAGGTCACTAGAAGTGTTTTGATCAAGAGCAAATATTTAAAACAGTACAATTATATAGAAAACACTTAAAATTGGTCCTAAGAGCAGATTTTTTTTAATGTTTATTTATTTACTGGAGAGGGGGGGCAGGTGGGAAGGGCAGAGAGAAAGGGAAACAGAATCCCGAGCAGGCTCTGCTCTGGCAAGGTGTGCACTGTGTGCCCTGACGAGCCATGAGATCATGACCACCCAGGGGCCCTAAGAGCTGATTTTAAATTTAAATAGAAAAATGGGGGGTGCCTGGGTGGCTCAGTCAGTTAAGCGGCCGACCTCAGCTCAGGTCATGATCTCACAGTCTGTGAGTTCGAGCCCTGCGTCGGGCTCTGTGCTGACGGCTCAGAGCCTGGAGCCTGTTTCAGATTCTGTATCTCCCTCTCCCTCTGCCCTTCCCCTACTCACGCTCTGTCTCTGTCTCTCAAAAATAAAATAAAAACATTAAAAAAATTTAAAAAAAAAAGAAAAGAAAAATGGATTAAAGATATAAATGGGCAACTTATAGGAGAAACATGAATAGCTAATATATTTTTTTAAATACTCAGCCTCATTCATAATCAGAAAAATAATTTAAAAGACTAGGGGATTCCATTTCATACCCATTACATACATAAAAAATAAAAAGCTTGACAACACCAAGTGTTGAGAAGGATATAAAGCAATGTAAACCCTTACACACTGCTGGTGAAAAAATAAATTGCTTATGACCACTTTGGGCAGCATCTGTTAAGAAAAATATGCAGATCAAACACCCTAGCAATCCTGCTCATAGGCAAATATCACAGAGAAAGCCTGGGCCGGGTACCCAAAGAGACCTGCACAAGAATGTTCACAGCTGCATTTTTATTATAGAAAAAAAAAAAAAATCCTGGAGGGGTGCCTGGGTGGCTCAGTCGGTCGAGTGTCCGACTCTTGATTTTGACTCAGGTCATGATCCTGAGGTCACGGGATCAAGCCTCCTGTCTGGCTTTACGCTGAATGTGGGGCCTGCTTGAGATTCTCTCTCTCTCTCTCTCTCTCTCTCTCTCTCTTCCCCTCCTCCCCCAGTCTCCTCCCACTCAATCGTGCTCAAAACAAAACAAAAAAACCACCCTGGAAATGGCTCCCTATCAACAGGAGAATAGAAAACAATGTTTAAAAGTGCTGAATGAAAGACACCAAGGAATGAGTAACAATGTTCTCAAAAGGGTCGGAGCCTCAGCAATCTGTGGCTATATAACAACCATGTCATCAGAGAGAAGCCAAAGAATATGAGGCAGAAAAAAAACATTTGAAGAAACTGTCATTGAAAACTTACTAATTTTGGTGAAAGACAAACTGTGATACATCCATACAATGGAAAACTATTCAGCAATTAAAAGGAACAAACTATTGATACATGGAACAACAGGGGCGGATCTCAAAGGCATTATGGTGAGTGAAAGAAGCCAACCTCCCAATGTTACAAACTATTTGATTCCATTTATATGACAATCTGCAAAAGGCAAGAGCCTAAGAACAGAGAACAGATCGAAGGTTGCCAGCGGTTGTGGATGAGAGGAGGGTTTGAGTCCAGTGGACGGCACAAGAGAATTTTAGGGGTGGAAGTGTTCTGTATCCTGATTGATAACATGGTTACGCAAATCTACACGTGCATTACAACTCACATAAATGTACATGCAAAAAAAAAAGCCAATTTTATTCTATATACTAAAAAAAGAAAAATCTAGGGAATCAGTATCTCCTCCAAAGTCATGTATGTCCAAGATATACAGCATCACACATCCCATGCCTTTTACACGTAATGTAAAAAGTCACCAGATCAAGCTACACTAGATACACTACGGTATCTCTCTTAAAGATGGTTAACAAAAAATCCAAATAAAAGCACTGAACAATAAAAATCAAACGTGTTATCAATGTCTTGCAACACGATTTTATCAGGAAGAGAGTGCTCAGTTATTTTTTGGTTTTTTGTTTTGTTTTAAAGATTTTAAGTAATCTCTACACACAACACGGGGCTCAAACTCCCAACCCTGAGATCAAGAGTCGCACGCCCTACGAATGAACCAGCCAGGCACTGCCAACGCTCAGTTTTTCTGGTACTTAGTTTTAAGGAGTGAATCTAGAATTTGAATACAATAACTTTGCACAATTAAAAGGAAACATTCTTCTGACACATTTCATGCCTGCAAAGCCTTTTCTGTAGATGGGAGATAGAGCCGGTCTGTTAAATTAAAACTTTTTACCTTTTCCTTCTCAATTCAAGTTCTCAAGTTCAGTGTGCCCTAAATAAAAAGTTGTCTAAACCCTGAGATGAAGGAGATGTCACCGACAGATCGGGCCTTAAAAGTGATAACTTCCACAGATGCACTTTCCATAGCCTATCAGGATTGCCGAAATGGAAGAGAGCAAAGCTTCAACAAAGCCTTTTAACTTGGGTGGCCACGTGACCTAATCTGCTTGGGACAGCACTGGTTTCACACGTGCTGTCCCGACATAATTATTAACAGCACTCTCTCTCACTCTAGAGGTGCTGACGTTAAGACGATAAACTATATGGCCACCCCACCCTTAACCTATTTCCCTTATGGAACCTAACCCATACTCCCTATCTATGACCAAGACCTAGAAAGCAGACCTCACAAACAGAAGCACTAATACTAGGTTTAAAGAAAAAAAAAAACTCAGGAAAAATGAATTTGATTAACCCAGTGTGTTTGTGTTGTATTTACTTGTTCTGTCAATTACAGCTAATAAATTTCTCTTCTTTGGATTGTATGACTGCTTAAAAATAATCTAAAACTCTAATTATTCCATACTCCAGCATCCTTAGAAAGAACCCCATCAGTCACATTGAATAACAAATCGCCCATTTAAAAACCTCTACCCACGTGCTCACTTCGGCAGCACATATACTAAAAATTTGAACAATACAGGGATTAGCATGGCCCCTGTGCAAGGATGACACATTAAATCTCTACCCATGCCTCCTTTCTCCTTTTAAAGCTACTGAATAGTATTCCGATTTAGGATGTTGTTTGCCAAACTCTAAGGAATTCTAATATGCTGTATCTCCAGATGGAAAGTCTATCTCTGCTTCCTTGATGTGATATCATTGTCAAAAAAAAAAGAATGGGCTTCAAATCATAATTCTTTCCTGAGACTGTAACAATGTGGACCAGATATTTTTCTTTTATAGTCTATCTAAAACAATGAACTTACTTCCTCAGGGAGTGAACTGCCCAAACTCCTTATATCTCCTTGTCATCCACCCTTTGGGCAGTTCATTGAACAGGGAAAAGTTAATACTCTTGCTATCATTCCTTGGTAATAAATCCGATGAGAGAAAGGGAATAAAACGATAGATCTACACTATGCATTTATAAGAGCCACCGGCCTCTTGCTCTGCTGATCACTTGAAATGTGTCTCATCCTAATTGAGATGTGTGGCAAGATTTTTAAAACTTAGTACAACAAAAAATAATGTAAAATAAATAATTTTTATATTGAGTACATGTGGAAATAATAGTTTTGATATTTTGTATTAAATTATACAGGGGCTCAGTTGGTTAAGCGTCTGACTCTTGATCTCGGCTCAGGTCATGATCTCAAAGTTTGTGAGATCGAGCCCCACTCAGGCTCTGCGCTGACAGCACTGAGCCTACTTGGGATTCTCTCTCACCCTCTCTCTCTGTCCCTCACCTGTTCATATGCATTCTCTGTCTCTCTCAAAATAAATAAACATTAAAAATAATAATAAAAATAAAATATATAAATTCACTGGTTTCTTTTTTACTTTTTTAATGTGGCTACTACTTAAGTTTTAAATTACCTAGATGGCTGCATTATTTTTCCATTGAAGAGTCCTACAATAAATCATGTTTTGATATGTTTCCATAATAATTTTCATAATAACAATAGCAAGCATAATACTGACTTAGTTATAAAGGCTTTGCAATTATCCCACAGGCGTCAAAGTGACAATATTATCTGTAATGAGAACAATCCTCGTTACTGTACACTAAATAGCACTATAACATCCTTAACAGATTTTAAAATGAAATAAAAACCAAAGGAAAATTCAGAATATTTTTAACATGCAATGCTCCTCACTTTTTTGTTTTAAGGAATATTCTTAACTCTCTAAGAATTTACTGAGTATCTACTATTTGTCTAGACACTGTACAATTCCTCAAATATCTCAAAGCAACCAACCACAGACTTTTTTATTGAAATACAGTTGATATATTAGTTTCAGGTGTACAACATAGCGATTCAATGATTTGTTCAATGCTCACCATGGTAAGTGTGGTTCCCACCTGTCACAATACAAAGTTATTGCAGTATCACTGACTATTTCCTATGCTGTACTTTCTATCCCCGGGACTTATTTATTTTACAACTGAAAACTGGCACCTCTTAATCTCCTTCACCTTTTTTGCCCATCCCCCTCCCCTCCGGCAACCACATGTATTTGAGTCCGTTTCTTTTTTTTTTTTTTTTTTGCTTAAAAAAGCAACCTGTGTCCACTGATAGATGGATAAAGAAGATGCGGTGTAAAAGACGTGTGTACACACGCGCACACACACACACACACACACACACACACACAGAGGCATTATACAATGGGGAATATTAGCCATGATACAGATGAAACCCAGCCATTCAAGACCACATGAAATTATGCTAAGTGAAGTAAGTTAGAGAAAGACAAACAGCATATGATTTCACTTATGTGCAGAATCTAAAAAACAAAACAAAATACAATAGTCCCAGTCTGGGAAACATACATCCACAGAGGAACGTAATGTGGAATAAGGAAGCAAAACACAGGCCCCGAACATAAACTAGATGCAGCAAACAGGCAACCTGAGTTTAAACAAAAATAAACTCAAACTATTACTCCATAATGCTTTTGCCCTGCTTCTACTCCTAAACTTTCCCTTATATTTTTAATTTTTATTTTTAGATACTTTCGGTCTTATCTCCAGAATTAGGCTAAAAAGTCCTAAACAGTTTCACTGTTAGGTTCAGAATTTCCTTTATATTTTCAAATCTCAAATAGGCTGACTTCATGCTTAGCAACCTACCATTAAGAGTTTACCAAACTTCTCGCGTGCCTGGGTGGCTCAGTTGGTTAAGGACCAATTTTGGCTCAGGTCATGACCTTGCAGTTTGTGGGTTCGAGCCCCACATCAGGCTTGCTGCTGTCAGCCTGTTGGGACAAAGCCTGGAGCCTGCTTCAAATTCTGTGTCTCCCTCTCTCTCTCTCTCCGCCCCTCCTCTGCTTGTGCTCTGTCTCTCAAAAATAAATATTAAGATTTTTTAAAGAGTTTACTAAACTTCTAAGTAAAAGATGATAAATCAGGCCACTCCCAATCCCCTGCATAATAACTAAACGTCTTGTTATCTTGGAGTTAGTATTAAAAGATTCAAATAAATTATTTTTTCCATTCCTTGCCCTCCCTTACATGGTAACAATTATAACAAATTTTGCATTGTTTAAATTTCACGCGGCTGCTGAAATTACAATTATAATTGCAAAATAAGATGAGATCTCCAAACACACAGCAACTAGTATGCTTTCTGTTTGGGGGCAATTTTGAGTATTTGAAACACTCAAGTCTTTTTTTTTTTTTTTTTTTAGTTTTTCTTTATTTACTTACTTTGAGAGAGAGAGAGAAAGAGAGAGCAAGAGTGAGCACGAGCAGAAGAGGGGCAGAAAGCAGGAGAGACGATCCCAAGGAGGCTCCATACAGTCAATGTGGAGCCCAACGCAGGGTTTGATCTGTCGGATGCTTAACCGAATGAGTCACCCAGGTGCCCCTGAAACACTCGAGTCTTAGTAATACCCCACAACAAGTAGGAGACCTGAAAATAAGGAACTTCAAATTTACTGCTTAGGACAGACACAGCTTCAAAAATAATGAATGATATATCTTAATGATATATCTCTCTACAGCCATATTTATCCACTTTAAAAGGGAGGTAATATTTATCTAGATACAGGTGGTATTTATGGCTCTTAAACATTTAAAGTTAAATCCAAGAACAATGTACAACAGCTTTTTTTCACAACCACAAAAAAATCCTCTGGATTCTCCAGATACGTAATGTGACTTGGAGCTTCTACTCAAGTACCTTTTTTTCCTTTTAAGTCTGGTCATAATTCAAATATTCCCATGTAGGCT
The DNA here is from genome assembly GCA_030068075.1 of Paguma larvata. NCBI lineage: Eukaryota > Metazoa > Chordata > Mammalia > Carnivora > Viverridae > Paguma > Paguma larvata. The sequence goes on from CM057837.1 coordinate 67,515,896, forward strand.
TTATCTTTTTGAATTTTGAAAAACTATAGGAATGCTAGTGTGGCTAGTATCTGGTAGTTCCGTATTTGAACATTACAGGTAACAGTTATATCACTAGGTTCCATGCCCTACCACATAAAGGTGCTCAATAAATATTTCTTGAGTGAATAAAACGAGAAGAGGGGAAATGTGCACTATTGGTCTAAGACTGTAAAGAAAAACTTGATGCAAGAAAACAAAATACAGGTAGAAGTAGATGGGATGCCCTTCCACCAAAAACATTAAAAATAGCTACTCAGGGGGCACCTGGCTGGCTCAGTCAGAAGAGTATACAACTCTTGATCTCGGGGTTGTGAGTTTGAGCCTCATGTCAGGTGTAGAGATTACTAAAAAAAATAAATAAATAAACGTAAAATAATAGCTTCTCAGTATGGAATGATGCAAAAGTTCTGGAGATGGATAGCGGTAACGATTCACATCAATGTAAATACACCTAAAGTCATCGAATTGTGAATTTAAAATGGTTAAAATGGTTAACATGGATATTTTACAATAATTTTTTTAAAGTAGTCTTCATACCCATGTGGAGCTTGAACTTACAACCCTGAGATCGAGAGTCACATATTCTACCAACTGAGCCAGCTAAGCGCCCATAAAAAATTTTTAATAGCTACTCAGCCAAGTGTGACTACAGACTTTCACTAGAAGGCACTAAGAGTATGATGGTGAAAAATTCTGGCCATGTAAAAAAACACTGGCCATGTGTGTGGTACAGTAAAAAACTTAAAAATAAGCAAAAACGCCCTCACTGAAAAAGATGTACTATAAGGATATGGTGTTTTACAAAATATCTGTCTGCCAAGTCCTTGTGACAAAATTAACATACTACGGTAGCTGTTTAAATAGAAAATATTAAGTAGTATTTACTCCATTGGAAGAAAAACTAGGTATAACTTTAGGTAAACACAGACTTTGAGAATTTAAAAACAAACATGCTTACTTAAAAAAGAAATTAACTAAACTGTTTTGATCTAAATTGATCATAAGACTTGCAATTTAAGAGTTTTTAAAAACTCATATGGCCCAACCACACAAACAATTTTATAATACTAATATTAAATACTTATTTGCAAATCTTGTTACACAAATCCAAAAGAAGATGGTCAGGTCACTTTTTAAGGAGAGAAAATTCTATTCTATAATAAACACCTAAGGATTAAGAGAAAATATGAAATCTCAACTGGTGAAATGGGGTCAATCTTCTGATCCAGAGGGCTGTCTGAACATTTCTGGAATACTCTCCAACAAAACTTCAGGAACAGGTCTGATAGAAAGAAGTCTGCAATGCAGCTCAAAGAAATTTGGTATGTTAAGAAAGGAAAATGGGCTTATGACTGAATAACCACCAGTCCTGCCATTTTATGTTCTGTCCCAAAGCTGTGACCAATAAGTCAAAAATTCAAACATTTTCTCTCTTCCAGATTTAAGGAGCTACTTGGCAAAATGAAGTCAGCCCACTGAACAAAGTCTGCACTTGGTCTGTCAATAAGTAGGGATATCATATTACCACTAATGTTAACTATCGAAACATCTTAAAGCAAACCAACCCAAAAATCTGCTTTGGATCTAAAATAGAAAAAATGAAGCCAAAAGATACATTTATAACATAAAATAAAAAAATATATATATAATTTTTAATAACTTATATATATAACTTATATACATATATATAATAGTTCCCATATTAAAGGTGGGTTAAACAGGGATTGGGTTGAAATAATTTTCTTTTTCGTTTTTTTTTAATTTTATTAGAAACAGAGAGAGAAAGAACAAGCAGGAAAGTGGGGCAGAGGGAGAGAGAGAAAGAGCGAATCTTAAGCAGGCTCCAAGCTCAGTGCAGAGCCCTTTTCCAGACTTGATCCCGCAACTCTGGGATCAAGACCTGAGCCAAAATATAGAGTCAGATACTCAACTGATTGAGCCACCCAAACACCCAAAAATAATTTTCAAATAACAAAAGAAACAAAATATATAACACTGTCAAAGGGGAGAAGTGAAAATGATGAGTTACAGCATAACCTACAAAACACAAATGGCTAGGACGCCTGAGTGGCTTAGTTGGTTGAGTGTCAAACCCTTGATTTCAGCTTAGGTCATGATCCCAGGGTTGTAGGATCGGGCTCTGTGTTTGGACTCTGCCCTGAGTGTGGAGCCTACTTAAGATTCTCATTTTCTCTCCCTCTGCTCCTCTCCCCTGCTCATACTTTCTCTCTCTCTCTCTCTCTCTCTCTCTCTGTCTCTCAAATTAAAACAAAACAAAACAAACAACAACAACAATACCAAATGGCTGGATTACTGGAAAGAACTGCAGGGTTTAATTATACTATAGAACAGTACCATGTTCAGTTTTTCAGAATCAGCTGGCACCAAAGAACTTCAGGGAGAAGTAAAACTACTACATAGAACAAAGGTTATTTTCAAGCCTAATTATTTAGTCTCAAATTCTATCATGCATATGCCAAATCTTTCATGATTTCTTCATAGTTACTCTTCCTAGAAGAACATCCAATAATGCCACCCCTCTAGGTGATAATGCAAAATGAATTTTTTTTATGACTTGCTGAAATCAAGAGTTAGACATTCAATGAAATGAGCCACCCAGATGCTGCTGCAAGATGAATTTTTATTTTTTAAAATTTCTCTAATTTGCTTCTAAATTCATAATATAGTAATTTACATCATAAAGTTTATGCTTGCAAGCTTTTAGAAGTAAAAACATGGTTTATATAGCACTTTAAATGTACAAGTACTGAAAACAAAAGGTGCTTTTCGATGATTAGAACAGTGCCCGATAACACAGTTGGTATTCAGTGTTAAGTATCTGTTGAATGAATAAAGAATTATAGTTAAGGAATTTAATTATAGTTAAGTTTACCATCTCCCCCTCATAAAATGCTTGTATTACAGTGGCTCTAGAATCCTTCCTCTAGACCACTAATCACCAGGCAAATCCACAAATACAATGTGGCGACCAACTGGCATACTCTCTCCCTCTCTGCCTCCCTCACCAACCCCAACACACACACCTATTTGATCCCAAAACCAAATTTAAGGTACTTATTTCCCTCCCTTTCCCTGACTTCTGCCTTGAATAAAGTACTCAGAAGTATTTATAGCTTTGCACTCCCTAAAAATCAGCTCAAGAGTTGCCTCAGGGGCAAGTGGAAGTATATCTAACTACATCTGCAAGACAAAGACCTTTCCTAACTTGCGTTCTGTGATACTCTTTCTTCTCCAGTGGGAAAAAATCAAACCCTACAATTTATCCATAGTCCAAGTCCTGCCCATGGGCAACAGATTCTTTTGAAATTAATGGCTCTTAAAAAATAATAATGGCTCTTTATTATTAGACATAGCTATATGTGTGGAAGTTGTTGGGCAAAATACACATCTGACTTATCTTTCACTGTGTCCTACGCAAACCTTAGTAGGTCCGGTTTTCACCTAGTCACCTTGGTCAATGAACAGGCAAGCACTTAATGAACCGATGAAAACCAAGTTTATTAGTTTACAAACAAAAACATCGACCAGTAGTGACCAACAGGTTGTCACTGGAGGAAGTGTATTCATTTCTGAGCACTATTTACTTAACCAAAGATCTAGAAGTCTACAATATGGCTGAAATGTACATTAAAAAGCTGAGAACCTCTGAGGAAAAAACACTGTCAGATAACACAAAAAAGTAAATAAAACTGTAAATCTGAAGAGCCCCTATGATGACAATGGGTAGAGAACACAGGAAAAATAGGAACCAGGGAAATCTAGAAGACTTATCCAATAAAAGCTTAAGATACAAATACTCTGCAAGCCATCGTCAACTTGGAAGCACGGCACAGGCAACGCGAAAAGCAGTGACACTGGCCACAGGGAACACGAATACCCCCTCACAGTACAGATGCCTCTTCGTACATCTTCTGCTTTCAAAATACCTTCCACTTTTAAAAGAAGACCATTTCTATGTTTATCCTTCACAGTGAATGTCTTTAAAATCACAGGGGCATATTTTTGACACAATTTACTTAGTCTATTGAAACCTATATTTAGTCACGGTCAATTAAATGCTGCTTTTTCAAAAGCTCAGTTAATTACTAAACTCATTAACTGTTGTATCTGAAAAGAAAAAAAGATGCTTAACTGTGTTTACAATTAAATATATGAATAAATGCATTAATATTTTATTAACAACTATTGAAGTATGTTGGAACAGCCTACATGATGCCAAATATAGCTAGGATCTTTTTATACATCCGATAAGTCTCTGCCTATTAGATCTAGAAGCCTTTCTCTAGGAACCACGCTGTCATCTCCCCACTGACACAACTGGAAAGGACCTGTCCTGACAGTTCACTTAAGAGATACAACCACACCTAACAGCAGCATGCTGGCTGCCCAGGAAAAGGAGCAAATGACTCATGGTACCTGTTGGTTTGAACTCACCCTTGTATTACACTAGCTTTAATGACCTCACTGGAATTGACGTTGGAGATGAAGAAAACAAATTACATGTAAAATAAACAAAGATACAGGAGTCAGAAGTCAGAAAGAAATGTCGAACTAAAAGGCGCAATTCTGAAGCTTGGTTATTCAAGAAATTAAAAAAAAAACAACAAAAAACAAAAAAAAATCCTGATAAATAAGAAGTTTTATTTTGGGCAAACCATTCCTTTGGTGGGGAGGGATGGCAGGAACCATTCCTAATAGGCTATTCTGTCATTTCATGATTATAATCAGCCACAAACTATGGAGCTTCCTATTTTGAGGTAATGAAAGAGGAAGTCTCACAGTGGAAGGTAAAAGATCATGATGAAAAAACTCTTTTCCAGGTGGCCACAGAACAGTAAGCAAGAGAGTTATTATTAGTTGATATACAGGAAGGTGAAAAAACACTGACAGTATCAAAGCAGAGTAACAATAAAAATCTTCACTGGCTAACTTCATACTAACCCACTTTAAGGGGAAAACAGCTGCACAACCACATACCCCCAAGCCCTGCTCCCACAAAAAGACAACAGGAACAGAAGAAGCTGGCTTTCATTAAGGGCACCGGGATGGCTCGGTTGGTTAAGTGTCCAGCTCTTGGTTCCAGCTCAGGTCACGGTCTCACCGCTGGTGTGTTCAAGCCCCGTGTTAGGCTCTGCACTGGCAGTGGGGAGCCTGCTTGGATTCTCTCCCTCTCTCTCTGCCCTCTCCTGCTCTCTCTCTCTCTCTCTTTCAAATCAAATAAATAAACATTAAAAAAAAAAGAAGTTGGCTTTCCTTAAAATGGAAAACTCTTCTCTGTTTCATAAATAGAGAAGCCTGGAGGATAGCTGCAAGGAAGGCTATTAAAGTGCTACGTTCGCCTAGAACTGAAATTCTCCTTAGCCAGAATTCCACACACACACATACACGGTCTAACTTTAATCACTCTCCCAGTTCCCAACACTTAGACTTTTAAAAAAAAATTCTATTTGAGACAATTAAACAAGAGTCAAATTATTTAAGCATAATTCCAAATGTTATTTTGCAAGTGTATAAAAGGGAATGGTCTACCTCAAATCTGAATATAAACTTCACTGCAATGCATACTGGACATTCCACTCTTCTTTTTTTTGGCAATTAGTTGACTACGCACTAGTAGTCAAAAGGTTTTTAAGGTAAAGTACACCTTGATACTCCAACTTAGAGTTCCTACTTCAGTAACTTCATTATAATGTCTAGTGCACCCACCACATGCAGCACATCGCTGTGACGGTACAAACCTAAGTGTAAGCATACACAGTGCTACCTTCTTTTTTTAAATTTTTTTTTAATGTTTATTTTTGAGAGACAGAGTGAGAGAGAGCACAAGTGGGGGAGAGGCAGAGAGAGAGAGAGGAGACACAGAATCTGAAGCAGGTTCCAGGCTCTGAGCTGTCAGCACTGAGCCCGATGCGGGGCTGGAACCCACGAACTATGAGATCATGACCTGAGCCAAAGCTGGATGCTTAACCAACGGAGCCACCCAGGCGCCCCTACATAGTACTTACCTTCTAATACTAAACACACTTTTGGTTCTCGCTGAATACAAAACTAAAATACACAAGGGGCAGTTTGGAGCCGGGAGCCTGCTTTGGATTCTGTGTCTCCTCCTCTCTGTGCTCCTTCCCCACTTATGTGCCCGAGTACTCTCTCTTTCTGTTTCTCTCTCTCTCTCAAAAATAAACAAACATTTAAAAAACAAAAATGAAACAGAAGAGCTGGAGCCTTAACAAATGAATAGCACTTTGGCTGATAGAAAGGGTCAGGAAGACATCCCACAAAAAGCTGTGAACAAAGACAGAACCGTGAAGCCATGTCACAGGAAACTAGACCAGCAAAAGCCCAGGTTGCAAAAGGATAGGAGGAAAGAGGAAGAACCTGGAAGACTAGACTGGGTGCAAACCATACAGAACTTTTAATCCCAAAGGACAGGGATTTTAAGCTTTATTCTCCAGGCAATAGGCAGCAACGGATTTTAAGCAAGAGGGGGACCATTAAAAAACCATGTGCTAAATACAGAATTTCTACAGATAAGGAATTCTGAGTTTCACACAACATTTCCTTATGTTATTTATAACCCTTAACTATTGAAAGATGAGGCTAGGATGTCAACATCATGGGTATCAGTACTCAGCATTTCCTTTTTCAAGATAACTAAGAATCCACATTTCCTTGCTTAGCATAAACTTTCTAAAAAAGCGTTGTCTTTTTGGCCCATTTTATCTAAAACAAACAGCACAAACCAGAGGAAAAAGTAGTCTTTTCTATGTTCCCTCAATCCAAAAGCTAAACCCGGCACATAGGGTACACATTACTATAGAAGACGGGCTCTATCCCTCACTCCACGAGGCTATTTTTGATTTGTTGGTCGTATAACTGAGGGATGAGTGGGAGGAATTTCTCAGTGCCCCCAGGGTACTTATTCATCCAACTTCATGCCAATTCCACCTCTATCTCCCTCAAATAAACTTTTTGATTACTATAATTACAAGCTTTATTCCATCACCAGACTAGAAAGCTTTTCCAGTGGTTTTTATTTGGAGTGATTATAACTCTGTCCCCAGTTCCAGGGTAGGCCTTCTCATTGTTTTAAATTATTACAGGATTTCTCCAGCGCCACGAACTCCTGGAAGCCTGCAAGTCCAACTACTAAAGCAACAGCCGCACCTACAGGTAACTGCCGTCCCTGCCACCGCTCATCACTACTCCTGTGCCCACTCAGAAGTCAGAGAATGAGGAGTTGCCGGGGATGCAACCAACAGCTTGTTGCACCTTAGATAGGGACAGCCCACTCCTGAAATTAAGGTCAAAAATTAAGAAGCAGAAAAGGAGGAAACACTGACAACTTTCCTCCTGAGGAAGTCACATGGGTTAGCTTTCCGCGCGTCCTCTTCTCTTAAGTTCTAAAAGAGAAAGCTCTTACAATTAGGTTATGTGCCCTTTGAGGCCTGAGGCCAAGGCCTAGGAATGTGAGACTTTTACATGGAAGGTTGGTTCTTTTTTTTTTTTTTTAAGTAAGTATTGCTTGAGTGGAGGTTTCTGCACATCTGTTTTATCACTTAGGTTTCTACACTGCTCTAACAGAAAGTTCCTGCTATTACATTAGTGATCACTCTTAGTTTGTTTTCTTACCTCCGAAACACAGTTAGGCCTTAACACCTCTGAGAATGCAAACTCGTGACCGAAGAGTATGAACTATATACCACTTCTATGGTACCAACAGAAAAATTTCTGAAGTTTGGAGAAAGCGAGTTATGAGTTATTTTCAAGAAAAACATGTATGGCCATTTAGAGTATAATCCACAAGTCATCACATGACCTACATGCTTGACTAAAAAGACCAAGAAGCTTTGAGTAACACTGCAGCAAATCATAAACAAGTTCTTGTAGAAACCTTTTATAAATGCTGAGAGCGACCAGTCTGTGACAGCTCTTTGACCAAATGCCAACAGAACCATTTCTCCTCACACTACTGTCTCAGATACTGAATAGCTTCATGTTGACATCGAGCAATAAAGCCCAGGATTGCCCACCATTTAGACTGCTAAATGCTTGGCCTAAAAGTCATCCAAAGAGCGCTATTAAGCTAAGGCAAAGGAAGGATAGTAATAAAACTTTTCTATGACAAATGTTACAGATTTTTAAAGTAGATGAGAGAACTATAACATTTAAATCATTAGAATCTGAAGCTAAAATTCGCTGACTGATAATAATGGGGGGAGTAGGTCTGGCTCAGAGTGTTTGTTTGCAACCTATTGACTAAGGCAGCTTAGCAACATTTCTCCTGAAAGTCTCCAGGAGGCAAATGTTCGCTATAATCCTTCCTTCCCAACAAGCATAAAGGGCCAAGCTTTGTCTCTGGGGGATAAAATAAAACCATCTGAGGGAAAACAAAAGATATCTGGGTTAAAAGGAAATATTTTCCTAAGAGAATGCCACAATTTTTTCCATCTCACTTCCTGTTAGAGCTGAGATCTTTGTGAGTACAGGGGAGGCAGCAGTACTAAATGGGGGGAGAAAATGAATCAGAGAAATTAGTCAGAATCTTACTATTTAATTATCTAATATTCCAAACCTGGAGCTGGAGGTAAATCTGAGGATGTAGAATAATTTGCCAAAGCCCAGCTGAATTTCACTGTCACCATCCAGAGACTACTAAAAGGAATGAAGGCAAATACTGAGCAAGGCACTCTTCCAAAAGCACAAAACATTCATGTACCCAGCTCCATGTGTATACACATCTCTCAATACATGCAAAGGGTTATAAACAAAAAATGTTTGCATTTACTTTTATTTTTTAATTTTTTGAATTAAAGTATTAAATTGTGTTGATATGCAAAACAAGAATATTTGTTTACAACTTTGTCTTTTTTTAAATAGACTAATACATACTCATTATAAAAACTAAAATTAAATATAGATATATATAATATGGAAAGTGATAGTCCCCTGCAATCCCATCCTCGAGGGACGAGCACTGTTAACAGTTTAAACCCCAGTAGTCTACAATGTTCTATAATTACAAACCCTCAAGGCTGCAGATCTACAAAGATAATAGGTATAATGGAGCATCTTCTTCATCTCCACTCTCTAAAAGTACTAAAATACACTTTACAATGTCCCCGCCAAATGTTTAGCCAGCCTCCACTTGAACAAATCCTTTGACAAGGACCTGACTACCTCCCAAGGCAGCCCACTCCATCATTAACAGCTTTTATTCTAATACTGAGTGGCTATTGCCTTGCTGTCAAATGATTCCGGTTTCTGTCTTGAATAGATCTGTTTTTAAATGTGCACCCATAAAATCAGGTACCCAGAAATGAACAAAGTAGTCTGAAACAATCATGATACTCATTCTGGACACTATGCTTCTATTAACAGAGCCCAAATTACACTGTGGACTCATATTGAACACGCACCACCACTCCACTCCTACTCCAAGTATTTTTCATGTTACCTACTGTTAAACTACATCACAACCATCTACAGTAACATTTATCTTTAGAATCATATGTAAAATTTTGTGCTTCTCAATGTTCAATAAAGCTTGATTGGTTTAGTCCATTTCAGTCTAAAATAACTATTTTCGATCCCTGTTCTGAAAAAATAACACATTAACTATACAACTTATCACTGCCAACTTCAAATCATGTATGGATTTGCAAAGCAAGTCATCAATATTTCATCCATGTTATTAATAAAAATGTTGAGTGCTGAAACACTACTCAACTATAAAAAGAACTGAAATTCTGATATATGCTACAACAGGGATGGACTTTGAGAACACTAGGCTCAGTGAAATAAATCAAACACAGAAGAACAAATATTGTATGATTACACTTACATGAGTCATCTAGAATAGACAAATTCATAGAGACAGAAGAAAGACTAAAGGTTACTAAGGGCTGCAGGGAAAGCAAGTTATTGTTTAATTGATACAGAGTATTTTGGGGGATGAGGAAAAAGTTTTAGTTAAGTAATGATGGTTTAGTGGTGATGGTTACACAACGCTGTGAATACATTTCATGCTACTGAATTATACACTTACAAATGGTTCAAATAAATACTATGTTATGCTTATCTTACCACAATAAAGAAAAAAAGGAATGAATTATGCTATATGCTGACAGAAAAGAAGGCAATCTCAAAAGGTTACATACTTCTATAGGACTCCATTCATTTAACATTACTGAAATGACACATGTATAGAAATGGAGAACAGATTAGTTGCTGCCAGTGGTTAGAGACCGGGGAGAGAAAAGATGGATAACGTAGTTGTAAGACGACAAGAAGAATCTCTGTGGTGACAGACTTGTTCTGTATCTTGACTATGGTGTTGGACACAGAAGCCAATACACATAACTAAATTGCACAGAATGAAATAAATACACACACACACACACAATCAATCAATCAATAAATGAGCAGAAGTAAAACAGAGAAAATCTAATTCAATTTGTAGGAGCACCTGGCTGCCTCAGTCATGAAAGCACATGGCTCTTGATCTCTGGGGTTGTGAGTGCAACCCTCATGCTGGCTGCAGAGATATACTTAAATAAACCAGAACTCTTAAAAAAATATGTGAATTTTACCAATGTCAATATCCTGTGGTAGTGTCCTCTAGTTTTGCAAAATGCTACTACTGGCTAAAGGGCACACTGGATCTTACTGCGCTATTTCTTTCAGTTGCATGTGAGTCTACAATTACCTCAAAATTAAAAGTTTAATTGAAAAACTTTTCTAAATGCTAAACAAAAGATGGCAAAATATAGCGTCTGTCTATTACTATCATTTCCCCACTGCCTCCTGTTAATGTGACACTACATCCCACCATTAGCTATGCAATCTTCTCACTTGAACTCTTTAGTTATTTAACTAGTTCTAAGTCCATTTAATTATGAGAATGTAAAATCCTCATTTTCCCCCCACCTGTTTACAAGGAAATTATTTTAAGCCTAGTTAAATATCCAGTACTTAAAAATTTTCAAAAGTATCTTAATAACTATTTATACACTCAAAGCACAGTGCTGGCAATACTTCCAATAGAAATATGTGAGCTACCTATATAAGAGTTTATTTATTTATTTTTGAGAGCACAAGCACATACGCACAAGTGGGGGAGGGGCAGGGAGAGAGGGAGAGAGAGAATCCCAAGCAGGCTCCATACTGTCAACTCCAGGCTCGTATTCACGAACTGTGAGATCATGACCTAAGCCAAGATCAAGAGTTAGACACTTAACTGACTGAGCCACCCAGGTGCCTCCATATATGTAATTTTAAACAGTCAAGTAGCCACATTAATAAAAAATTTTTAAAGGTAAAATTAATTTTAATAATGTATGTTTATCTAATACGACATATCCAAAATATTATTTCAACAGGTAAATAATCTGACATGTATTTTATGATGAGGAGAACAAAGGCAAGAGAATTATAGCTAAAATTAAATCTCCTTACAACTCACAGTCACTGACAAATCCCTAAAGAGTGCAGAGTGTGACCTTCCTTAAGGAACTATGGCTGCCTTGATGTTGGTGTTTCATTAAAGGCTAAAAACCACCTCATCTGCACAAATAGCCAGACCCTCAAGGTCCAACAGAATCTACTTTCAACATACGAAAATTTCTTAGAAACTCACGTTACATCTACCCCCTTCCCTCCACAACTTAAAAGTATATAATCAGTTACTCCTCATAATCTCAGTGTAGCTCTCTCTGCCCATGGGTCCAGTCCCTGTACTATAATAAAAGTACCTTTTTGCCCATAAAATGTCTCAAGAACTTTTCCTTGGTCATCGCACTCAGCAGCCTCCCATCACTTACACTTAGAGCACGTCTCGATTTGAACCAGGCACGTTTCGAGTCACCTGTGGCTAGCGACTACTACATTAGACAGCACGGATACAGCATTTCACTCAACCACTACTGTCATATCTTACTTAGAAAAAGTTTACGACGTTTAAAACCCCCTTTCAATCACCTATTCTTGAATCCTGCCTATATCACTGGTCTTTCTTTGGTCTACAAATGTACTTTCTTCTCTTTTTCACGAGACCCATCTTCAATTTTCCAGTCCTGTACTTCTCTCGTTTTCTAAGATTTCTCAAAGACCACAAATATGAGATTATATGAGTTCTGAGTACCATGTAGTTCCCTCCCCCCCACCCCCCGGGATAATTCTATGCTCCCTTATAGGTTCTTTACCATTCCCAGACTTGGACTACCCTTTGTTAGTGTCATTTTTCATCCTTCAAGTCAAAATAGCTCTTCATCGGAAATGTGAACAGGAGGCACGCGGTACTTTCGTCGCCATCTGTTTTATCACCATTGAATAAGAGTAGCAAGCCTATCCTTACCTATTCCGATCATTTCACAGTTTTAAAATATGTTTTTGTTGTCTTAGGAAATTTAGAAGCCTCATCTCATATTTTAAAAATTAAAGAAAAAGTTTTTAAATGTTTATTTTTGAAAGAGAAAGAGTGACAGACTGCAAGCGAGGGAGAAACATAGAGAGAGGGAGACACAGAATCTGAAGCAGGCTCCAGGCTCTGAGCTGTCAGCACAGAGCCTGACGTGGGGCTTGAACTCACAAACTGTGAGATCATGACCTGAGCCGAAGTTGGTCACTTAACCTGACTGAGCCACCCAGGCGCCCCACAGCCTCATCTCATTTTAAGCTCATTCTGGTAATACTCCAAGATCACTCTTGATTATATATCCTCCTCCTTGGCCTTTTATAAATGTCTGTGTTAGATCTGAGTAAAGCAAAGAATCTCTTTTTCAGTATGCATAGGTCTTTAAAGGACCCCCCTCCAGTTCTTACTCATTACTTCCAATTAACATTGTTATCATGTGCTCTTAAGGAATTTTCTTTCCTTCTTGAACCACATTCCCACAGTAAGTCTCTGTTCACAGATATCCATTTATTTTTTAATTTTTTAAATGCAACCTCTAAAGTAATTTTCAAATTTTCTTCAACAAGCATATTTTATCATTCTAATAAAAATTCAAGGGGCGCCTAGGTGGTTCAGTGGGTGAAGCATCCGACTCGTGATTTCAGCTCACGTCATGATCTCATAGTTTGGGAGTTCGAGCCCGAGCTGACAGTGCAGAGCCTCCTTGGGATTCTCTCTCTCCCCCTCTCTCTCTGACTCTCCTCCACTTGCTCATTCTCTTTCTGTTTCAAAATAAATTTCAAAATATAAACTTAAAAATGTTTTGAAGTTTAAAAAATTGGTGCCAGGTTGCTTTATTTACCTTCTGTGAAATAAAATTTCAGAAAGGCTTGTCACCATTGAGTAGATGTTCCAATTTAAGCTAAATGAGACTCCTTAAATTCACCTTTCACCCAAAATATATACATATATGTGTATATGTATATATTTATATACATGAAATGTATGTAGTTTCATCAGGTAAAATTGACTGAGTGCCTATTAAGTACTAGCCTATATACTTTTCATACATTATCTTATCTTTTCTTTTAACTTTATTTATTTTGAGAGAGAGAGAGAGATGCCGGAGGTGCAGAGAGAGAGGGAGAAAGAGAGAATCCCAAGAAGGCTCTACACTGTCAGCACAGAGCCCGATGCAGAGCTGGAACTCACAAACTGTGAGATCAGGACCTGAGCCAAAACCAAGAGTTGGATGCTTAACCAACCGAGCCACCCAGGCACCTCGGTCTCACTTTATCTTTACAACAACCTTTCAAGGTAGATTTTATCCATCCCATTTTAAAGATAAGAAGACTGATGTTTCAAGAGATTAAGGGGGTTTGTCCGAGGTCACCCAAGGAGGAAATGGTACATTTGAAACCTCGTGTGGCACCAAAGCCTGTGCTCTTTTCAACCCCCTCTACCTTTCTCTCAGTACTCCTTACAGATATTCTATTTTATTTTTCCATTTATATTAATAAATTTCAATTAATAAAGAGTATAAACGCTCTTATCAAAAGATTACATTCATATTAAACCCACTAAATGTAGAGACAAAAATCAAAAGGGCAATTTTGGTCTCATGGAAGCGCTCTCCTATAATTTAATCAGGCTAAGAATATATTCCATAGTAGCCTTCATTCACCACCACAAAACATGGCACATGTGATAGCTATGCAAATCATTCTCATGATCCGGTTAAACCAGTTATGAATTCCTTGAATGCCTAAATTCCTTTTGAGGGAGGGTAAAACAAATACATAATCTAAATGTTACGCACAAAACCTTGCAATACTAAGTACAAACGTTTCTTAAACCCTGGTGAGAGTACTTAAGGAGTGTGCCAGAAACCCACAGCATTTGTTTGACACATTTAGTGGCTGTGGTTTTCCTGCTCAATCAGATTCCCATAGGAATTTAAGGGATTTAATTCCATTTACCGGATCCTATCACATTTGATCTATATTAGTAGTCCTTTGTAATTTCCTCCACTTATCTGTCTTCATGCATCAACAATCTCCATTACAATTTTTTAACAACATGACTTTTACTCCCTTTATGACCGATACTTAAAAAAAACTAAAGGATACTGAAAAAGGCACATGGCTGCCTTCTTTGGAAAAAAACTCTCGAAGGGTGGCTCAGTCGGTTAAGCGTCCAACTTCAGCTCAGATCATGATCTCACAGTTCATGAGTTCGAGCCCACGTCGGGCTCTGTGCTGACAGCTCAGAGTCTGGAGCCTGCTTCAGATTCTGTGTCTCCCTCTCTCTGCCCCTTCCCAGCTTGTTCTAAGAATGAATAAGCATTTAAAAAAAAAAAAGACTGAGTTATCAATTTGAAAAATGAATAAATGATAGATTCATAATGAAATAAAGAAAAGCTTAAAAAAGATGCCCCAACTCTTACAACTCAGCAGAAAGACAAACAACCAGATTTAAAATGGGCTAGATTTGAAAAGGCATTTCTCCAAAGAAGATATACAAATGGTTAATAAGCACATCAAAGCATGTTCAACATTATTAGTCATTAGGAAATGCAGATTAAAACCACAATGAGTTACCACTTCACACCCATGAGGACGGCTAAAATAAAAAAGACAGTAACAAGTACTGGTGAGGAATGAGGAAACCGGAACCTTCATTCGTTACTGATAGGATCATCTTTTATTTTTTTTAATGTTTGTTTATTTGAGGAGGGGGGGAGGGAGAGAAAGGGAGGGAGGGGAGGGAGAGAAAGAATCCCAAGCAGAACATCTCAATGTTGTCAGTGCAGCGCCCGATGTGGGGCTCAATCTCATGACCGCGACATCGTGACCTGAGCCACCCAGGCACCCAGGTGGTGCACTTTAAAAAATAGTTTAGCATCCAGAAGTTTAACCCACTGAGCCACCCAAGCGCCCCGCATTCCTGTGGTTTTGAGACGGCAGGCAAGTAGCAATTGGATTTGCAGGCTTCTCTGTACTCAGGAAGTAGAAGAATGAAGGTTCTCTTATCCAAGGCCTTTTCCTTCAGGTTGAGTGGGCCAATGTGTCCATCCCAGAATCAATTACTACCACCAGAGGAATTCCATGTATACACTGGCTTATACCGGGGCTCCTGAACCAATCACCAGCAAGGGGAATGAATTATGATTGGCTTAGACCAATGGCTTTTTAACTGTTTCAACCGCAAGCCACGCTAAGAAATATATTTTACACCAAGACTCATACACACACATAGACACATATTCGGACAAGTTAATGAACATTTTGTGAAACAATACTTATTCTTACTGTACACAATTCACTCTGATATTTTCTTATATTACATTTATTATTTTTTAAGTTGGTTGCCACTCTACTAAATTCATTTTCTGACCCTTTAATAGGTCATGTTTGGCTGTTTTCAAAACCACTGGCTGAGGCTAATCAGAGCTGACATATGAGGCAAATGTCAAGTTCAGAAACCATACCACAGCTGCACGATGGGGAAAATCGTTACTGCGGCATCAACCATTAACATCCATTATCACCCACAGTGCACTTCCCATTTTCTTATATGATCTTAAAAAGTAGTAGTGGAAAAGTCCATTGGATATACGCACAAGGGAAAGAGGTTTTTGTCTTCTCATTTTGAAACTACGTTAAGCAGGGTGCTTGGGTGGCTCAGTCGGTTAAGCACCCGACTTCGACTCAAGTCATGATCTCACAGTTCGTAAGTTCAAGCCCCACATCAGACTCTGTGCTAACAGCTCTGAGCCTGGAGCCTGTTTCAGATTGTGTCTCCCTCTCTCCCTGCCCCTCTTTGGCTCTCACTGTCTCTCTCTCAAAAATAAATAAACATTAAAAAAAATTTTTTAAAAAGAAAAAAAGGAACTATGTTAAAACTCCCTGCACATTCAGGATAAAGAGCTCGTATATTTAGAAACCGTTCCCATGGATGTGATCTCTGCAGAGCACCTACAAGCATGGTCACCAGATATCATTAGAAAGGACAAACAGGACTGAGTTTTAAAAGAAAGCCGAAAAGCTATAGTTGGAGCAGTGGTTCTCAACCAGGGATGTTTGGCAACATCTGAAGGGTGTTTTTTGGTTATCACAACTGGGGAGGGGGTGCTACTAAACATGTCACAGTGCACAGGACAGTCCCCCTTTCACAAAGAATCATCTTACGAAGTATCAGTAGTGCCAAGGTTGAGGAACTCTGCAAAGAATATTAACCACCTATTAGAATATTAGAATATTAGATACATAAGGACTGTCTGTTCCAGTTTGAGTCAGAAATGGAAAATGGGAAAGAGAGTGAGCAAGAAGCGGAGTTTACTTTATTCAGAGTCGTAATTGTTCTGCCTTCCAAGGGAAATTTATCTCATTTGGTTGTGGAGTTGCTTTAAAAAAAAAAAAAAGCCTAGAAAGCAGTTTTCTATCACTTCACTATATAATGCAATTCTTTAATTGGAAAGCTCTATCAGTGCAGACTCGAGCTTGGAGTCTGTTGTTATTGTGAAGGAGTCACAAGAGCTAGTGCAATACAAATCATTGTAACCACATAAAACATGGTTCCTGTACATCAAGGTAAGAGGAATAAAGAAGGAATTTCTTTCCAGGCTCACTAGATTGAGGCACTGGAATGAAAACAGAAGGCTTTATCCCGCTACTCGCTGGACATCCAGTCTTTCTAGTATTTCTTATCTTTGCTAGAAACCTCATTCTGTTCTCCTTCTAAACAGAATATAAATACTTTTAGTCACTCCATAATATCCAACAGCTTGTGGGTTTAATAACACAGAAATACCCTCCTTTCCTCCACACCTATAATTACATCCCTACTCTCAACAGGACATCTTCTCAGGGGAAGAAAAAGTAAGATGAGTATCTTCACACTTCTGTTAAAACCCAAGAAGACAAAAATATCCTCTGCTTTATAATCTCATCTACACTCCTCCTCACTCAGCACACTCCAGCACCATCGGCCATCCCTGCTGCCCTTCCTCCGACAGGCCAAATCAATCACACCCCGTGCCTCAAACCCCCCTCCCAGCCCCAAACCAGGGCGTTTGACTTGTTCGCTCTACTAAAATATTTCTCACCCTTAACGTTACATGGATTTCTCGTCATTTAGGTCTGAGCTGCAGTATCTTGCCCTCGGAGTTGCTTTCTCTGACTACTCAAATCTCAATTAACCCTGCGAACGCCCTCTACCATATCAACGTTTCCATGGTTTTTAACTACTCGGTACCTTTAAATTGCCTTCCTTATTTGGAAAACTTCTCATCTCCTAAGTTGTGCCTTTCCAAAACAAAAATCAGAAATTCACTCCTGAACCTCTTCTGCAAACAAAAAGCGGGTATGTGACCTAGGTTCTCCCAACCAAATACATCCACATGATATTTCAATTAGAAAGCAAGTGATATAATGGAGACACCATGTTTAATCTATCCTGAAGTATGTTTCAGAGAGAGATACCTTCCTTTCAGAAGTAGAAATGACAGAGGTCCTAGCAGCTACATCTCATATTCAGCAGACAGTGCAAATTCCAATACCTGGTCTCCAATGATGGAGTCCAATGTTATAATTTAGCCATTGTTCCTAGCTAAGTAGTCTCTAAGACTGATTCTCTACTTTCCCCCAAAGAATCTATGAGCTATGTAAGACCCTTAAATTTTTTTCCTCTGCTTTAACTAACTAGAACAGGCTCCACCACTTGCAACTAAGATATCTGATTCATTCTTCACAAATGTTTTCATAAGATTCTTACTGTCTGATATCTTCTGGTTAATTTATTTATTGGCTGTCTC
This sequence comes from Paguma larvata, assembly GCA_030068075.1. Lineage (NCBI taxonomy): Eukaryota > Metazoa > Chordata > Mammalia > Carnivora > Viverridae > Paguma > Paguma larvata. The sequence continues at coordinate 67,534,144 of CM057837.1, forward strand.
TCCCCACAAGAATATAAACTCCATGAGGACAGGGACATTTTCTATCTTCATCCTTTATACCCAGTATTTAGAGTTGCAGTGCTGCATATACAAGAGTCACTCAATAAAAACTCAAAAGTTATTTACTGCTACATAAATGTATACTTAGTAACCAGTTGGAAGAAATTCAAAGTATCACTGCTACAGGAGTTAAGGACGAAAAAAGGATCAATGGGGACTAGAGAGGTCAGAGAGGCTTTATGAAGAAGACGGCACTTGAGTACCGAAAAGATAAACTAGAATCCACCTTCTGCAGGGGTGCAGAAGGGGAAATACGTGTCTTCTACAGGATGAGAACAAATGAACGGCACGGGGAATAATGTGGCAAACACGGAAATACAAGATCAAAGAAAAGCGTGTTGAGCTCAGTGGGAAATATCTTAGATGTACAGGACGGGCAAGATTATGAATGGCTGTGAACACTAGGCCTGGGAATGTTGAATTTGATGATGTTTCAAGAACACTAATCCTCAATGAGCATTTTCATCTATTCTTTATCCTAGATGTTGTCTGCTATGTAAAACTGCAACAGCTACCCACACATTTTCTACAGCATTCCCTCTCTGAACATTGCTGCTCTATATTTATCAGCTCAAGCTGAGACTACGAGGGAAAGAGATTCTTATAATTAATCCTCTTGTAAGCATGCGAATACCCAATTTAAAGATAAAAATCTATTACCAAAATGGACTTTATTTCCCAGCCCCCGCCCCAAAGCCAGGTTTTAACATTTGTCTCAATTCCATTTACCCTCCAGTCTCTGAGAATACTACACTGGTACTCGGTACATGAACTAGAGCCTTGATAATTTTGTTTTATTTTGTATTAAAGTAACACGGTCACTCAGAACACAGAAAGACAATTTTATAAAGAGACCTATTGACACAAAGTCTTTTAAGAATCCAGAAAATCCAGGGCGCCTGGGTGGTTCAGTCAGTTAAGTGCCCTACTCTTGATTTTGGCTCAGATCATAATCTCACAGCACAAAGCCTGCTTGGGATTCCCTCTCTCCTCTCTCTACCCCTCCCCTGCTCAGCTTGTGTGCTCTCTCTAAAATAAATAAGTAACCATTAAAAAAAAAAAAAGAATCCAGCAAATACTATAGCTAATGACTATAAAAAGGCTACAGAATACTATTTTATGATCTCGCATGAATCAGAAGGGACTTGAGAAACACTTTTTTTTTAATTTTTTTAACGTTTATTTATTTTTGAGAGACATAGAGATAGAGCATGAGTGGGGAAAGGGCAGAGAGAGGGAGATACAGAATCTGAAGCAGGCTCCAGGCTCTGAGCCATCAGCACAGAGCCCGACGCGGGGCTCGAACTCACAGACCGTGAGATCATGACCTGAGCTGAAGTCTGCCGCTTAACCGACTGAGCCACCCAGGCGCCCTGAGAAACACTCTTATGTTGTTGGTTCTGGAAAATAATCTATAGTAATTGTTAAATATTACTAAATATACATATAGCATATATATATTTGAACCAGCAATCTCACTACTGATTTTTTAATGTTTCTTTTTAAGAGGGACAGAGAGAGAGAGAGAGTGCAAGCATGTGCAGGCGCCCCTCCTCCTACTGATTCTTTATCTCATAGAGTAAATGTACTAATATGTGAGGATATGTACAAAATGCTTACTACAATGTGCAGTGACAAAAAAGTATAAACGGGAAACGATGTCAGTGTCCGTCAACAAAGGATTAGCTACATGAACAAATGTACAGCTGTACAAAAATAATCTAATTTAGGGGCACCTGGGTGGCTCAGTCGGTTAAGCATCCAACTTTGGTTTAGATTATGATCTCACCGTTAGTGAGTTTGAGCCCTGCATTGGGCTCTGTGCTAACAGCTCAGAGCCTGGAGCCCACTTCAGATTCTACGTCTCCCTCTCTCTCTCTCTGCCCCTCCCCCTCTCACACTCTGTCTCTCCATCTCTATCTCTCTCTCTCTCAAAAATAAATAAACATGGGGCGCCTGGGTGGCTCAGTCGGTTGAGCATCTGACTTCAGCTCAGGTCATGGTCTCGCGGTCTGTGAGTTTGAGCCCCGCGTCGGGCTCTGTGCTGACAGCTCAGAGCCTGGAGCCTGCTTCAATTCTGTGTCTGCCTCTCTCTCTGCCCTTCCCCTGCTCACACTCTCTCTGTCTCTCAAAAATAAATAAACGTTAAAATTAAAAAAAAATAATAATAAATAAACAAATAAACATTAAAAAATTTTTTTGAATAACCTCATTTATAATGGTATGTTTTATACAGCCAATAAATGAATGCTTTTGTGCCATACTAGTTGATGTGGAGAATACTGTGCTAGTTATTACTGCATGAGAAAAATAAGATGTGGAAAAGAGTGCATTTTATAAAAAAATTAAAAATAACTATACACAGGCATGTGTGCCTGGAGGAGTGTATGTGTACTGATTGGCAGACAAAAAATAGATAAGATGGTGATTCAAGTCAGGGGGAAAATATGGAAAGATATATACTACACAGTTACTTTGGAGCAAAATGAGAAGTAAAAGGGGAAAGGGAATTAGGCAAGACAGGAAAAAATTGATATAAATTCACAATGATATAAAAATCAATATGCATAGAGAAATTGGCATTTTTAAAATAAAAACAATATGAAAATAATAAGGTTATCAGAAACAACCTACTGTAACCTTCCAGATGGTTCAACCTCATTTATTCAATGCTGTGCCTATTTTGAGCAATGAACAGGCACAAGGGTAGGTATCTCCTTTCCAATAACAGATCTAGTAACAAAGAATCCATAGTCCCAGGGATGCCCATTCCGTTTTAAGGCTGATCTAATAAGAGAAATTCTTCCATGTGATTAACTGAATTTGCTTCTCCATAAGAAGGAATAAATCTAATCTAACCCCTATTTATATAATCATCTTCACAGAACTAATATCGTATTCACTTAGCAACATTTACAGGTAGTTTCCTGCTTTTATAAATAATACAGCCTTTAAAATGTGCCTGTTGAAACTGTAGACTCAGACTTAAGTAACTTAAATGTTAAAAAGTGACAACCTGGGGGTTCCTGGGTGGCTCAGGCAGTTGAGCATCTGACTCTTGATCTCAGCTCAGGTCAAGATCTCAGAGTTCATGACATTGAGACCCGTGTCAGGCTCTGTGCTGACAGTGCAAAGCCTGCTTAGGATTCTCTCTCCCCCTCTCTATCTGCCTTTCTCTCTAATTAAATAAACTTTTGTTGGGATGAGCACTGGGTCTTACATGTAAGTGATGAGTCACTAAATTCTATTCCTGAAACCAATACTACACTATATGTCAACTAACTTGACTCTAAAAAGAAAGAGAAAATTATTTCTTAATATTTGGGGTAACCAAATCTAGACATGGAAGGATGGGCTTTCCAACAGCCTTAGAAGAATCTTGTCAGTTTTCACTAAAATGGTAAAAGGGTTCTTGAGAACAGCATCCATCTTAAACAGATGGACTTTAAGAGATGCTTTAAATAACTTTATTGTAATTTGAGGCTGTTACTTGTGAGTGTATAAGAACATGGTGAGGGCGGTATCCAATTCTGCTCACAGTAACATAGTACAGAAGGATCATCAGGTGAATATGGGTTCTTTAATTTCTTTTTCAATTTTCCTAAAACTTGTCTCAAGAGGAAAGAATGTTTATTCTTCTTTTTAAAGTTTATTTATTCATTTTTGAGAGAGAGAGTGTGTGTGTGTGTGAGAGAGAGTGTGCAAGCAGAGGAGAGGCAGGGGGTGGAGGGAGAGAGAGAGAGAGAGAGAGAGAGAATCTCAAGCCGACTCCACATTGTCAGTGCAGAGTCCAATACAGGGCTTGAACCCATGAACTGTGAGATCATGACCTGATCTCATCTAGCTGACTGAGCCACCAAGTGCCCCAAGAATGTTTATTCTTTAAAATTCTGGAGTGTGCCACCCCCCCCTCAAAAAAAATCTACTTTGAAAACTATATTGTAGACACTAACAGGGATACAGCTACTCTTTGGAATGTCAAGCTGCCATTAAATGTTCGTGACAAGTTTGTTAAACATTTGGTATAATGCTAAGCAAAGGAAGCAAAATATAGTTTTATGCTGTATTTAAAGATGAACTACTCTTTTATCAAAAGTGAGATGAACTCCATAAAAATGTCTGGAAAGAAATGCATAAAAATATTAACCATGATTGTTTCTGAGTAGCACTTTCTCCTTCCTTCCATTTTCTGTAGATTTTATTTTTCTGTGATGCAGTACTTATAGAGTAGATAAAAAAGCTTTTTAAAAATGAATAATAACATCATGCACAAGAACACAAAATTAAGTTTCTTTTCTTCTGACAAACTTGTTGGGTACTTATTTAAAATGTAGCTGTAAAAAAAAAAAATCTAACTCTTATTTTCCCCTCAGTTTTGCCATGAATCTTAAAATGCTCTAAAAAATTGTTTTAATTTAGAATATTCTAGAAGATAAACATTTCCTAAAGACGAAAGTGACATAACAAAGCAAATTATGCTTTCATAAGAGAAAGGAGCTTTTTTGCCCATGTCCAAAAGTCTAAGGAAGGAAATATTGCAAATTTTAGTTAAAACACGATCCAAGAAAGTAACACACACACTCACAAAGAGAAGCAGACTTTTTCTCCATTTCTTAACTGTCTGCAGGGGAGGAGTGACAGCTTTCAGTTCAAGCTACTCTCTTCTCTGACCTCTGTGAATCAAATCCCAAAACAAAAACAGATTATGGTGGCTTCCCAAAGATTAACTTGGAAAATGTAATGCTGTCTGCTGTGTTTTTAACTGTTGTTACATTAGAACTTTATTTGTAAAAATATTACATGTAAAAGAGAAAGAAAGGAAACTCTAGCAGTAACTACAACTCAACCTTGCTACCTCATTGTAAATATCTATGCCTAGACTAAGGCAAGTGGAGGGCTGAATAAAATACAGAAAGGTAGGGGGGTGGGGTTGGGCAGTGAGGCAATAACAGAGAACAAGTGGGAAAGGTAGCATCTAATTTATAAGTCATACACTTTTTAATTACAATAAACCAGAATGCTAAGCTGATCTATAAATTTTAGAATTCATACAGAAAAATGTCCTCATAAACTCACTTTGATCTTCAAATAAAAGGTGCAGATTGTTTTCTCATTACTGATTGTAGGTCCTCAAATTCACAATGATGATATTCTGAGAATAACACACTACCAAACATACACTTAACCATAAATATTGTTGAGTTCCTCATTAGAAGCTTAAGTGAACAATAATTTCAAGTTGCAATTACCACTGACAAGGATTAAACTGATTTGTCTACAAGTTTCACAGGTATTTTTATTTCAACCAAAACGAAATGCTTCTTTTTCAGTCTCCAGGGCAAATACAGCCATTACCCACATACAGACAACAGTGTCTAAGAATAACAGTAATGCATCACTACAACAAGGCATCAGTCAGGTATAAAAACTCTGTAGTGCATATTAGAAATCATCTCAGGATGACCAATAAATTAAATTTAAAAAATCTTTCTATACAAATGAGATTTCGAGATGAGGAAACACACTCGAAAGTGCACTTTTAAAAGAAGTACATATTAATTCTTCTGACAACTACGTGAGTGCCCATGTGTTAGACATTCTTTAAGGTGCTGAGCATTCTGTAGTGAAGACAATGTTCCTGCTCTGTTGGAGGGGACAAGACGGAAGAGCAAGTAATATATAAACATGAGATATTGGAAATGCTAAAAAAAATAATAATAAAGCAGAGTAATAGAGAGAGAGAGTGTTGAGTAGATGGGGGAAGGCTGCAGTTTTATACAGGCATACTTCATTTTATTGAGCTTCACTTTACTGCATTTCAGATACTGCATTTTTTGCAAATTAAAAATCTGTGGTGTCCCTGCATCGAGCAAGCCAATCAGTGCCATTGTTCCAGCCGCATTTACTCGCTTCGTGTCTCTGAACACCGGTTTGGTAATTTTTGCAATATTTCAAACTTTTTCATTATTATACTCGTCATGGTGATCTGTGATCAGTGATATTTGATGTTATGACTATAATCATTTAGGGGCACCACGAACTGTGCCCGTATAGCACAGTGAACTTAACGGATAAATGTGTAATGTTCCAACTGTGCCGCTGACAGGACAGTCCCCTGTCCTGTCCCTGTCCTCAAGTCCACTTATTCCCTGAGATACAATATTGAAAATAGGTCAATTAATGAGCCTACAAAGGCCTCTATGTATGCAAGTGAAAGGAAGAGTCACAGTCTCTCACTTTAAATCTAAAGCTAGAAATGATTAAGCTTAGTGCAGAAGGCATGTCAAAAGCCGAGATGGGCCAAAAGCCAAGTATCTTGTGACGAACAGTGAATGCAAAGGAAAAATTCTTGAAGAAAATTGACAGTGAACACATGAATGATAAGAAAGTGAAGCAGCCTTATTGCTGATATGGGTAAAGCGGTCTGGATACAAGATCACACCAGCCACAACATTCCCTTAAGCCAAAGCCTAACTCAGAGCAAGGCCCTAACTCTCTTCAGTTCTACGAAGCTGACAGAGGCAAGGAAGCTGCAGAAATTCGAAGGTAGCAGAGGTTGGTTCTTGAGGTTTTAAGAAGCTGTCGCCATAACAAAGAAGTGAGGCAGTAAGTGCTGGTGTGGAAGCTACAGCAAGTTTTCCAGAGATCCGCTAAGATAATTCTTGAAGGCAGTTACAACAGACTTTCAGTGTAGACGAAAACAGCCTTCTATTGGAAGAAGACGTCATCTGCAGTGTTCATAGCCAGAGGGAAGTCGATGCCTGGCTTCAAAGGACGGGCTTTCTTGTTAGGAGCTAATGCGGCTGGTGACTTTAAATTGAAGCCAATGCTCATTTACCCTTCTGAAAATCCTTGGGTCCTTAAAAATTATGCTAAATCTACTCTGCCTTTGTTCCACAAATGGAACAACAAAGCCTGGATGACAGCACATCTGTTTATGACACAGTTTACTGAGAATTTTAAGTCCACTGTTGACACCTACTGCTCAGAAAAAAAAATTCCTTTCAAAATATGACTGCTCACGGTCAGTTGGTCACCCGCAAGCTCTGATAGAGGTGTACAAGACTCTTCATGCCTCTTGACACAACATCCATTCTGCAGCCCATGGATCAAGGAGTCATTTTGACTTTCAAATCTTATTATTTAAGAAATACTTTTCAAGGGACACTTGGGTGGCTCAGTCAATTAAGCATCCAACTTCGGCTCAGACCATGATCTCATAGTTCTTGGGTTCAAGCCCCACATTGGGCTCTGTGTGGACAGTTCAGAGCCTGGAACCTGCTTCAGATTCTGTCTCTCTCTCTCTCTCTCTCTCTCTCTCTCTCTCTCTGCCCCTTCCCTGCTCATATCCTGTCTCTCTCTCTCTGTCTCTTTCAAAGATGAATAAACATTAAAAATTTTTTTAATTAAAAAATACTTTTCAAAAGCGATAGCTGCCATAAATAGGGATACCTCTGATCTGGGTAAAGTAAATTGAAAACCTTTTGAAAAGGATTCACTATTCTAAATGCCATTAAGAACATTCATGATCCGTGGGGGAAAAGGTCAAAATATCAACATTAATGGGAATTTGGAAGAAGTTGATTCCAGCTTTCATAGATGACTTTGAGAGGTTCAAGATCCCCAAGGAGGAAGTAAGGGTAGGTGTGGTGGAAACAGCAAGAGAACTAGAATCAGAAGTGGAGCCTGACGATGGGGACTGGACTGCTGCAATATCATGATAAAACTTGAATGGGTGAGGAACTGCTTCTTCTGGACGAGCAAAGAAAGTGGTTTCTTGAGATGGAATCTACTTCTAGAGGCTGCTGACATCCTGTAGATGAGATACGCTAGTGGTCTAACTCAAAGCACCAATGGTGGGAGCATAAGAAGTCAAATTCTGAATGTGAAGAGCTGCTCAGATGTGAATCAGCACGTGGCAACAGTTACCAAGCTTCCAACCTACAAATCAATGATATCTATCTCCAATCTAAATATGTCATTTCTGGTTCTGAACTAAGACTGCTAGCTGGATTTATAAAGAGCTTAAAGAGTGCAAAGAACCAATGAGGAGTCTTAGATGCACATTACATATCTTCAGCTATCAACGGTTCTATTATCATTCCAAATGATCAACACAGACATTTACTGAGCGCCTGTTATATATAAGGTACTGCAAGGGATACAAAAAAAACTATACTCCAAGCCCTCAACCTCGAGGAGGTTACTATCTAAAAATTTAGGCTAAGGGGTGCCTGGATGGGTGAGTCGGTTAAGCGATAGACTCCTGATTTTGGCCCAGGTCATAATCTCACAGTTCATGGGATGGAGCCCCACACTGGGCTCACGTTGACAGCACAGAGCCTTCTTGAGATTCTCTCTTTCCTCTCTCTCTCTCTCTGCTCCTCCCCTTACACACACTCCTTCTTGCTCTCTCTCAAAAAACAAACTTTAAAATATAAATAAAGTTTAAGCTAAATCATCCATATATAAAAAGAAACGGGTTCAAGGCAGTGAAAATACAAAGTGTGTAGTAGCCCTAAAGAGTTTTCAATAAACTAAGATAAGGAGGGGAGAAAAAAATCGCTGGAGGTGATAAATAGAATGAGACTGGGAGAGAAAAAGGAACAAGTGAGGGCCTTCTGGGCAATGTATGTGCGAAGTGAAAGAGCTAGGTAAAGATGGGAATGCACTTGGTGGTTCAGGAGTAGCCTACTCAAGGTATTCAGGTGCACTGGGAAATAAGAGATTACAACTGTGGCAAAATGGAGACCTATAGTTGAACTCTTAATTGTATCACTTACTTGAGCATGAGGCCTCTATTTCCTCAGAAGTGGCAGTTACTTTACAGGACGAAATTAAGTAAAATTACGCATGTACAGTGCTTCACACAACTTGGAAGTTAGTAAGTAGTCGCTGGTTATTAAAAACATTCTCATTAAAGATGGAAAGAGAAAATGGAATTCCATTATTGAAGTCCTTGAATAGCAGACTAAGGACTTTGCATTAAATTCTGTAGGTAGTGACAATATGGGGGGCAAGTTTCGTGTGAGGGAATGATTTGGCGAGATTTTACAACTATAAATCTGGCAAGCAGATATAGAATGGACTGATTACAGAGGAAACATTCAAAGTTGAGATGATATTTAGACAAAAATCTAGATATACAGTAATAGTTTCAACAAGGGTAAGGAGAGTGATAGTGGACCACAAAGTGCAAAGGGTGGGATACTGAACTGTGCGTACACTGAAGAAATGGTAAGATGGTAAATTTTATGTTATGTGTTTTCGCCACATTTTTTTTAAAGGATCAGAAAGGGGAAGTTAACTAAAGTAACTAGAAGAACCAAAGACACCAGTAAGGAAAAACAACAGTAAAGTCATGAAAGGGGACTCCATTTGGGAAAATGACTCTGTATTCTGGTTAGGTTTGAAGTGATGTCACGGAAGCCAAAAGAACATATAGAATATACAGAGATACAAGACTGAAGCTCACTCACTGATAAGTGGGAAGGAGAAATTTCACCATGCATAAACATACTAATACACCCAAGTCACAACTACTTGGCTTATCAGTCTTTACTGTAAGGTTAGAAAGGATGGATATATGACTTGGTGACTATACTTAATACAGACTAAAAAGATGTCTTTTCTGAGGCATCCACAAAACCGAATTACAATAAAAAGCCACTAATGCAACCTACCTTAATCATCTGATAATAGGACTATAACAGATCCAGTAACACAATGCCACTTTGATCCTTTAATTCAGACACCATATATGCTAAGACGTAAGGCTAATTTGTTCAGTGTGTTCTCCATATATTCCTTAAATGTTAGCAGTGAATTTGTACATGTGTGTATTTTTTCCAGAATTGTTAACATTTTTGTATATTTTCTTTGAATAACATGAATATAGAAAAATACATAAGCCCAGTGAACTTTCATGAAGTAAACACGCCCATGTAACCAGTACCCAAAACAAAACCTAGAACATTACTAGTACCCCAGAAGGCCCTTTCATACCCCATTTCAAACACTTTTCCAATCTCCAACAAGGGTAATCAATCTCCTAACTTCTGACACCACAGATAGTTTAACCTGTTTTTGAAATTTATGTAAATGCAATCATAGAGTATGCACTCTTTAGCATCTGGCTTCTTCTGCTCAACATTATATTTGTGAGGTTCACACATTATTTATATAGCTGTAGTTTGTTCATTCTGATCAATATTTAATATTCATTGTGTGATTATGCCAGAAACTTATTTACCCATTCCACTGTTGACAGGCATTTGGAAAATTCCAGCTTGCACTGTTACAATTGGTCCTGCTTATTAACATTTTGTCCATGTCTTCTGGTGAACACACACACAGGTCTGGTGTGTATAACTCTAGGAGTGAAGATGCTGAGTCACAGACCATGCAAGTGTTCAACTTAAGTAGAACAACTCATGAGCTTTAAAGGAAGGAATATTTTAAGGTCTTTATAGGGAAATTTGAATGATTAATGATTCATCAGAAGGTGCTGATGAAAACTACATCGAAAACGATTTTCAGGGGGTAAACATACTGAAGTAGGACTATTGAACCACATGGCTTCCCAAGAAGGCAATTTAGTTTAGGATATTTCCACCAACAATTTTGAATGTGACTATAACACTTAGAAGTAATCAAGTTTGGGGCTCCTGGGTGGCTCAATTGGTTAAGCATCCAACTTCGGCTCAGGTCATGATCTCGCGGTCTGTGAGTTCAAGCACCGCCTCGGGCTCTGTGCTGACGGCTCAGAGCCTGGAACCTGTTTCGGATTCTGTGTCTCCCTCTCTCTCTGCTCACGCTCTGTCTCTGTCTCTCAAAAATAAATAAAAATGCTAAAAAATTTTTTTTAATTAAAAAATTAAAAAAGAAAAGAAGTAACCAAGTTTGTCTTGTTGTTTCTGGAGCTGCTGATGCTGAAAATTTAGAAACGACTGAAGAGCCAGTACTATCAATAAGGTAAAGTAGCCACTTTCTCATGATGTTACAGAACATAAATGCCACAACTCTGCAGCAATTAAGTCTGTACTCACTGATTCACACTCCTGGAATATGGAAGGGACTTAAAAACTAGTCTAACCTTTAGGTGGTCATATCAATGCCTTCTAAATCAGTGAACATGTGAGCAAAAATTCATTTAATTCTAGAACAGAAGGAGATTATTAGGCAAAAACTAAGGGAATCTGAATGATACATACTTTAGCACGTACCAATACTGGTTTATTAACTGTAACAAATGTACCAATCTAATGTAACATGTTAACGATAGGGGAGCTGGAGACGGGGTATATGTGGGAATTCTGTGCAATATCCTTAGCCATTTTCCTATAAATCCAAAACTGTTTAAAAATAGAATTTATTTTTAAAAATCCATTTAAAACTCTGCAACATAATCTGCAGATTGTAATACACCTGCTAAACTCCTCTCAGAATGCGATCCAAATGCATTTTAAGAGCTGTTAGACACCCACGCATGCACACATACACACACATACACTCTTTCCATCCAGGGCCTTAGACGCAGAGACTTATGAGGGAAGCATTCTATCTGTGCTGATTTTGGTTTTGCTCCCAGCTATAAAATAATGAACGAGGCTCAGACTTCCTTTTTTATTCCAACTAATCTAAACTTTTTGAGTATATACTATAAGCACTTAATGATTCATCAAGAAGCAATCCTCCAGTTAGTCTTCAAACAAGAAAATAAAAGCGTCCCAACTCCAAGTAACATCGATTCTCCAATAAATCACGTCTTTGTGGCTTAAATCATTGAATCTTTTTGCTTCTACTTCAGAGGGAATAAGGGGAAAAGGCTGAGCCTTACAGTTAGTAGTGAAAACAAGGAGTCTGAATATGGTATAAGACCTAGTAGAAGGAACCCAGGGCGAGGAGGCAGAAGAACCTAGCTTCGGGTTTCAGTTCCACCACTAATCTCCTCTGTGACCCTTGAATATTTCCCCGAACATCTCTGATCCTCAATTCCCACATTCATTTTAACTCTGACATTTGTTCAACGAATCAAGAGGCCCTTTAGTTATCACTTCTTAGAAGATACCCTAGTAAAAGCTTTTCTCCTTATCTGTTCTATAAAATCTTTCAAGTATCTAGAAAGAAAAATAATATCCTGTTTTGGAATGAGTGTTTATTCCCCATGGGGGGTGGGGAGGAGGGGGATATAACGAATCAAAGAAAACAAGTTGAACAGCATCATGGCTTTCCATTCCATTAACCTTGTATCAGTAATCCCACCACCATATACATTGCAAATATTTGTTTGCTACACAGCATTATGACACAGGGATTGGCTTTCTTTTTAGAAGACTATTTGAATTCACCTGTGGTTCCAGCAAATTTATATCTAAATACATCCTGAAGTTTGGTGCTTCTATAGAAGGAACTGGCACACTTTTTCTTAAAAACTCAGATAGTTTAGGCTTTGCGAATCATACTCAACTTTGTTGCTGTAGTGCAAAAGCAGCCATAGACAATGTGTAAATGAACGGGTGTGTGTTCCAATAAAACTTTATCCACAAAAACAAGTGATGGTCATGGCTGTAGTTTGCTACTCCCTGTCCTACTCTCAGGGGCAGAAAACTCAACTGGCAAGATAGATTTTGTAAAACCATATCATGAGTTCACATTGAAATAAATTGTTTTGTTTGCAGGGAGAAAATGTTTATGAATCACGATCTTCACATACCTGAGAATGTTCAAGTTTCCCCTGCGTGAACAGGTCACATCACCAATACCTAAGACAGAGCAGGAAAACACTCTCCCTTACATGGTTGTTATGACATAACAGGGGATGTGTTAATTTATATAGGCAAAATTTACAAGGTGACCTGCAAAAGTAAAATACCAGGTTTTAGCAACTTTAGCAATAAAAGAAGCCCAAACTTCATTAATGCCAACCATCACTTTTTCTATATATTAAGCTAAATTAACTAAGCTGTATATAGAGCTAAATTTCAAGGTCATTGACTTTCTTGAGAGAGCTGTTCTGTCTCCACGCAACCCAGCTGGTTTAGACCAGCAGACCCTTTCCAGAAGGCCAGACTAACTAACTGTTTGATATGATACAGAAGTTCTGATTCATCCTGGGGTAGGACAGGGGTTGCACATCAACATGAATGGGCTAATTAGGCCAAGTTCAGATCTATCGTCCCTTAGGGTCTATCCTAACAAAAATGTTCCATCCTGTGATAGTCACCTTGCTAAGTTCAGCCCCATGTTAGCTACCACGTATTCAATAGCAGGCTAGAGCAAAGAGCCAGCCCACAAGGATCAAGCAAGTGCCTTTTTAAAAACTAATCTTAAGAAGTTCCTCTACATGGCTTTGCAAAGTAAGCAAAAACCATGCCAAATAGTAAAAAAGGCACTTACTTGACTCCCACAGGCCAGCTCCACACTCTAGCAGCTAAGATGTCACTGGCATGGTACATGGAGAGTGAGGTGGAAACGATATCTTGTCAACCACTGTAGGAATGGTAGTGAAAGACCTAAAAGAATAGAAAAAAGTAAAGTCAACGTCAAAGGTAAAGGCTCTCCTGAGCCTGCTGACATGGGTACCTCAGCATATGACAACGAAGGAAAGAAAGTTTGAGAAGATGTTTTTAGGTCACTTTTAGCTGCTAGTCATCACAAGTGACCTTTAGAATAAGAGGGCACTCTTGAAAGACTATTAGCTATAACCCCGAATAAATCCAAAAGGTTATGAGAAACTCTCAAATATACATTTTTTTCCTGAGAAAGAAAGTACTGAATCTTTTGATATCCACATGGTAAGCTCATACAGATGTAAAACTCGAGAATCTGAAGCAACAATTCATAGACCAATAGAACTTCTAGAAATTGTTTTAAAGAAGCAAAATTTTTTCACTCAACTCTATGCTTCTAGCATTTAAAAAATGGAACCTTAATAAACAATGAGAAAAAGAAGAATTTTTTAAAGATATTTTTAAATAAAATTTTTTAATGTTTATTTTTGAGAGAAAGAGAGAGAGCAAGCAGGGGAGGGGCAGAAAGAAAAGAGACACACAATCCAAAACAGGCTCCAGGCTCTGAGCTGTCAGCACAGAGCCCAACGCGAGGCTCAAACCACAAGATCATGACCTGAGCCGCAGTCGGTCATGACGGCTTTGCGTAAGTCACCCAGGCATCCCAAGATTTCTGTTTTTACACGATCTGTAAACCCAATGTGGGACTTGAACTTACAACCACGAGATCAAGAGTTGCATCCTTCATGGAATGACTCAGACAGATGCTCCCCCCATTTTTTTTAAACCAGAAAAAAAATTTTTTTTTAGCTGAAGGGGATCCTAGCAATATGAGTCTCGGGGTTATCCAGATTCATTCAGAACTTTCTCTAGTTTCAGAAAAAAGTTCCCAAAACTTAGAACTCTTGGTGCACTAAGACAAAAAATCCAATTCATTTGCCTGGCCACACAACCCTCTGGTTTGGGAGTTCTGTTTCAAAATGGTTGACTCTTAGCAAATTTTATCAGAGATCATTCAAAAACAAGAACAACAACATTTTCTTTTTCAGAACAATAACATTTTTAAAAAGAGCCTGTTCACTTACCACACTACCTCCTCTCCCAATGCCTACACTATTTGTGGGTAAAATAATTTGTGAATAAAAAACTGTGAATTTTAAGAAAAGCAACAAATTGTGAAAAAACAAAAATCATTCTTAATAATCAGTTAAGTCTCAATTCTTAATTCTCAATAATCTCTCTCTCCCTTCCATCTAATCATTCCAATCTCCCCAATTTTTTTTTTTTTAAATAATCTCTTCTTTACTTGCTGGCCCTTTTAGCATCCTTTCCCCCAGAACCACAATGGCAGAAACTAATAGGCAACTGAATTTAATCATCTTTAGGGCACCAGAATCTCTCAATAAAGAAAAACAAAGATAACTTCAGTTTTGATTCTAAATAAGTTTTAGGGGCGCCTGGGTGGCTCAGTCAGTTAAGCGGCTGACTTCAGCTCAGGTCATGATCTCACGGTCTGTGAGTTCGAGCCCCGCATCTGGCTCTGTGCTGACGGCTCAGAGCCTGGACCTGCTTCGGAGTCTGTGTCTCCCTCTCTCTCTGCCCCTCTCCTGCTCACACTCTGTCTCTCTGTCTCTCAAAAATAAATAAACGTTCAAAAAATTTTAAAAAAAATAAATAAGTTTTAGCCAAAAGACTATTCTTACACTACGCATGAATTCTAATACACTTAAAGCTGGGTCACCTTTTTAACAGACAGTCATGATTCAAATTGCCCAGGCCTCAATTAATTTAATTAGAAAGGGATATTCACTGTTAATAGCATATCTGGCCAGACTGCATTATGGGTGCCTACCTCACATTTCCTTCTCGATTTTGGCTTGTGTTTGCTTTGCCTTAGCTCCAGTCCCTGGAAAGCATCCCACTTATTAGTGTTTCCCTTGCTGCATCAGCGTTTCTGCTTAAAGCACAATAGCAAATCATTTGGAGGGACGACCTGAATGGAGTTCTATATTCTGCAACATTATCCAAACCATTATCAAAGGTGTTACAGTTCTTTTTTTTTTAATGTTTGTTTATTTTTGAGAGACAGAGAGATGGCGGGGGGGGGGGGGGGGGGGGGGGGGGAAGGAGTGGTGCAGAGACAGGGAGATGCAGAATCCAAAGCAGGCTCCAGGCTCTCAGCTGTCAGCACAGAGCCAGATGCGGGGCTCAAACTCACGAACCTGAGCCAAAGTCGGACGCTTGACCGACTGAGCCACCCGGGTGCCTCTCAAAGATGTTACAAATCAAAGACGACTGCATGAAATTGGGAAGAAAAAAAAATTATCAGAGACTGTCTTTCTAAAACAATGACTACAAGAACTCAATGGCAAATGCATATATACGATTCATTACTAAAACAAATTATTTCTTTCACATCAACGGTCTATCTCAAAAAGAAGTACCTCCCCCCCCACACACTCCTAGACCTTGTTTTTCCTTTGCTCCATAAAACCATGACACAATTCAAGAACAATCTTTTTACCATTTAAGGCACATACCCTTTTTACAAAATAAAGCAGTCCCAAACTGCAAATTATTCCAAATTCACAGAAGAGAAAACAATGAATAAATGTCAACAAGTTTCCATCCACGGCTTGTCTGCACTTCAAAAAGCCTGAGCATTTTTACAGAGCAAACCAAGTTTCAGCTGCCACCGCTCAGTCCCGCGTGAGCCGGCTGTGTTAGCGCAGACGCCGCTCGGCTCGCTGCACAAGACATGCCCGTCTGTGTAAGGAAACGTTATCCTTCTCTGCCTTCTCTCCGGAAGTACAAAGGGTTTTCCCAGGAATATGATAAATGAGGGCATTCCACACCCGAAAAAGGAAACTGGCTTTTTTTTGAAAGTCAACACATTCCTAGTCTAACTTTTAAAATGACATAATATATTCCTCTTTCCCGGTCCCCCAAAATATTCAGCTAAAAAGACTTTCAGTCAACAAGAGAAAGGTTAAACTTGAGAAATGGAGAATGAAACACCACAAAACAGTCAAAAATGAATGAACCAGAACTACGTGTAGCAACTTCACACTCTTTAAAGTATTTAAGCAGAAATAAAAATTTATAACTACATACAGTATAAAATCTTCTAAATAAGGCTTAAAACATAGTTACAGTGCTATGTAAGGTTGACGGACAGATATAGCAAAAGCATAAACACATGCATGGGAACGGCAAATACTAAATTGGAAAGAATGGTAGTTTTGGGAGACAGGGCAAGAAATAGGACTGAGGAAGGATTCCTGGTGCGGCAAGAATAGGCATCGTGTTTAATTTTTCAAGCTAAAAGAAATAAATGTTCTACATGTTTTTACTGACATGACATACTTCATACTTGAAAAACAAATGGCTTTTCCCATTGTATGTTTAACTGAATAGAAGGTCATTTTCTCATGAAGGCCCCTCACCCCCAACAGACCCTCTGGTCTTTCCGCTCGAGCTCTGAGAGCCCGCTCATCACCACAGCTCATCTGCGTTTCCTTCCACCAGTGCTGCTACTTTCTGATGCTGGCTGGGACGGGATTTTCAGATTCCCAACTCAGGGCCTCCGCTTGTCTCTACTTTTAGTCTTACCAAGAATGCTCTTTTTAGGCAAGAAATCTATTAGTGTTCCCTTTCATTTTCTCCTTTTTACTGCTAAAAGCTCTAGCAATCATTAAAAAGAAAGTCATAAGCTCACCTGACTTTGTGGCACTTGGCCAAGCTAGGAACTTGATTTTATTCTAAATCAAAGGTCAATGCTGAATGAGATATTAAAATTAAAGAAAATACTAGGGCGCCTGGGTGGCTCAGTCAGTTAAGCATCCAACTCGGCTCAGGCCGTAATCTCACAGTTCGTGAGTTTGAGCCCCACATCAGGCTCTGCTGACTGCTGGGCCTGGAGCCTGCTTCAGATTCTGTGTCTCCCTCTTTCTCTGCTCCTCCTCTGCTGATGCTCTGTCTCTTTCTCTCTCTCTCTCAAAAATAAACATTAAAAAAAATAGTAAAATTAAAGAAAATAAAGACTACATTTCAATTTTTCTATCTAGTAAATGAACATTCTAAAATTCTGTAATACGTTATACCACGATTGCTCTACCACCTCAACACTGTTTAGACGACATTTCGTTTTGAAGCTTAAGTCAGAGCTGGAAATAAAAAAAGAAAACAATTTCATGGGGGGGGGTTAAAACAAAAATGCACAAAACAAAACTGAATTTCTCACATCCATACGTGTAACGAGACATTCACACAGAGCACACATTTGGGATTCCCTCAGAAAATGAAGATAAAAAAAAAAATCACTACCGCCTCTTCATGATCAGAAAACTCTTTTTTCCTGTCTATTCTAGCACCAGCATTCAAAGATCAGAGAAAGAGGGGCAAGAAAGAAGAAACTGACAGAGACAGACGCACGCTGGTATTCTTCTGTTTACCAAACAAATGTAAATTCCATCAAAAGCAAATTAAAAAATTTTCGTCTTCTCATTAGGTTTTTACTATTTCTCCTACTCCATTCAAACTATCCTTAAATACTTCATAAAGTATTCTGATATCCATACTCTGTTTTAAAATGAAAAAAAAAAAGGCTTTATCACACTTGGCCACTTGCCACGGCCCTGCTTCATGGCAGCTAGCAGAATTCTGGCAGTGCAAGATACAGGATACAGTGGGGGCAGAATGGAAATACTGAAGATTAGTTCCAAAATAAACACCTCCAAAAATCTGTCATCTTTGGAAATACATACATGCAGGGAATCTAGAGTTGGCAGCGCCTCCCTCAGATAGCTCCTTCAAAGCTCTCTTCCGCAGTGCCCAGCCCTTCGCCCTTCCCTCTGCTCCTCCACTTCCTCCAAACACTTGCCAGGCAGACGCATGTGTCAATTTCGTAAATTACTTAGAACACAATAGCACTACAATATTTTTCCATCACTATTTTACTTAGCATTTTCTATTGTCCTGCTTATTTCAGCATAATCTGTGAACCCTTTTAAAATGATCTGCTGCTGCTTGAATCAAAGAAAAGTAATTTCTTCTCCGTATTTCCATGATTCCCATCACTATATTATCTAGGCACAGAGAACAAGGGAATCTCCAGCTGCAGTATCCACAGGGCTGAAGGATTTAGACAATGGTCTCTAGGATTTTGTAACTCAGTGACTCTCATTTATTTAACACCGGCCGAGTGTCTCTGTTCTTGACGGCACTAGGCTCAGTTCATAGCATTTGGGAGAATAGACTATTGTGGGCAACTCACCACCTGAGGTTTTCACACTCAGGATTCCTATAGTGTAATTACAAAGGAAAAGGGAAACATTTTCTGCTTCAGGCTGGCAGGTCACAACTCAGAAGTAACAAATTATTAAAACAGTAAGTCTTACCTCAGCATTCCAGTATCAACTGCTTTTTTCCTTCCCCTGTCTCTCCAACCCTCTGGCTTCCCCACCACATCTTCCCCTCTTCCCCCACACCCTCAGCAGTTTGGATTGGAAAAAGAAGACAAAAGAGAAGGATGGCACTAACAGTTAATGACTTGTTTAAGAGGAATGCAGGGGGACGCCTTGGTGGCTCAGTCGGTGGCTCAGTCGGTTAAGCGACCGACTTCAGGCTCAGGTCATGATCTCACGGTCTGTGTGTGAGTTCAAGCCCGGCGTCGGGCTCTGTGCTGACGGCTCAGAATCTGGAGCCTGCTTCGGATTCTGTGTCTCCCTCTCTCTCTGCCCCTCCCCTGCTCACACTCTGTCTCTATGTCTCTCAAAAATAAATAAAAATGTTAAAAAAAAATAAGAGAAATGCAGGGTAAACTGTCCATCGAGATGTCAGAAGTAATTATGCAAACTGTCCCAAAAAGGAAATGGAAGGTATTTTTCTTAACTTCAAGCTCTTGACCCTGGTGAGAATAAACAAATATCTTATACTTGGGTTTATGATTTTATACATGCTCCCCAAAGAAAAAATATAAAAATTATTTATAAAGTATTATATGAAAGTGACATATGTCTTAGAAAGCCCTTTAGGCTCATTTGATCAAGCATCTTTATTTAATTGACCAAAACATTAGGACCGAAAGAGGTCACTTGCCCGGAGTCAAAAAGCAAGTTAACAGAAGAGAAATGAACAAAATCCAGACTCCTACCTCTATTGTATCACAGGCACCTAATCCTCTTCAAGTACAGTAACTTACTTTTATTTTGGTGACTGAAACACACACACACACACACACACACACACACACACACACACCACTTCCATCTCTTATTTAACTATCTCGGAAAACTAACAGAAAATTCTATGATGGTACGGCAATCTTTTAGTCCCATAGTTTTCAAAGGCTCACCAACAACATGACAAATACAATCTCTTCTGGTGAAGCAGATATTGTGATGGCTCTAAAAACCTGTCATAGTTATCAAACAAATACTTACCTCTGTATTATAATACAGAATTAGAATTCTAGAAGACCAAAGAATATGTGCTTTCCGAATAAAGCAATCCGGTAAGGTACTAGTCAATTAAAATACAGAGACTCGCTCCATATAACTTGTTCTCGATTATTACACGTTTTTATTTTTATACTCCTCTTGAGAAACGGATGGCAGGAGCAGAACTATCTTCACTTCTAATGTAACAATGGAGGTTCCTAACATTTTACTAAGAAAGGTTTCATGCGGAGGAATGACTAGGTTTTTGTTTGTTTTATTTTTTATTTTTTTTAAATTTTTAACGTTTATTTATTTTTGAGAGACATAGAGACAGAGTATGAGCAAGGGAAGGGCAGAGAGAGAGAGGGAGATACAGAATCCGAAGCAGGCTCCAGACTCTGAGCTGTCAGCACAGAGCCCGACGTGGGGCTCGAACTCACAGACTGTGAGATCATGACCTGAGCCGAAGTCGGTCGCTTTACCGACTGAGCCACCCAGGCGCCCCTGTTTGTTTGTTTTAAAGATAAAAGACTATCATACAAACAAGGCTCAGTATTCCCTAAAGGTAAACGAATATTACAAAAATGGAAAGTTAAAGAGAACAAAGTCAAAGGAAAGTACTCGAAAACATTCCTCTACTTAGTTTCTGCTTTGGAAGAGTGTAATACACAGAACACATACTTGCAACAAAGATTTGCTGGTGCTCATCACGCTTTGTCAACTCTTTCCATACTGGTGCGCAAACCTTTCAGAATCTGATGGTACAGGGGGGAGGGGAGAGGAAGCGGGAACATGGGGAGAAGGTGGGCATCTGATTTGATACATAAATTTTAAAATCAGTAAGCCAGGTCAGCACATTTTTGTATACAAAAGAAGAGGCACAGAAAAGACAACAAAGAAGCATATTTAACATGACTGTAAAAAGAAACACACAGCAAAGGTCCAGAAATAAAGTTTCTCAGTGCCTCAGTATTAACAGCATCAGACAGCCCTTGAATTGAACTGCCTTTCTACCTGGTACTAGCTGAGTGATAGTCTATGTCCAATCAGCAAGTTCTAACAATTCTACTTCCTAAATACGCCTTCTCCCTATCCCCAATGTTACCGTCCTCATTCAGGCCTCTCTCGCCTGGCTCATTAAGAGACCCCTTACTGGCCTCTTGGCTTTCTGGTCCCATCCTCTCCAATCCAGCCTTCACGCCACTGCCATTGTAACCTACCAAAAAGCACAAACCTGATCATGTGATTCACCCAATTGAAATTCTTCAGACGCTTACCTATTGACAGGCAGTATTTTTCCAAACCGTGGCTTAAACTGTAGAATCAATTTAAGTGGGTCCCAACCAGTATTTCTTTAAGAAAATAGCATAACAACTATGTATGCCTCATACATAGTAAAAGTATTGTTTCATGAAACTTTTCCTACTTTTATGCACACGTGCACATTCTGGGTCATGATATAAAATGTATTTCTACTGTGGGTTGAGTTTAAAAAAAAACCACTGACCTACATAATAAAATTCCAACTCCTTCACAAGTCCCTTCACAGTCTGATTCCCTCCCCAGAGCATGGTGGTTCAGAGACAGGCTCTGGAGCCGGACCGCTTGCATCTCTTTGCCAGGCACACCAATCGCAGCCGCGTGATCCCCAGCAAGCCGTTTACCAGCTGAGGGTCACCAGTGTGATCCTGGGCAAATCGACCACCCTGAGGTAACTCAGTTTCACTGCCGATAAAAACGAGGCTAATAACAGCACCTACCCACAGGGTGCCACGCGAATTAAGTGAGATTACGTATGTGAAGCGGGTAACGCATGGTGCGGTTGATAAATATTAATTATTAGTGGTAGCGCTACCACTGCCCAGCCTAACCTCCGGCTCTTCTTGCCCACACTCCAGTGCTAACACACTACGGGCCATCTCTCTAACACATCTTCCTCCCTCATAGTCACGCCAGATGTTGCTGCGGCCTGGACTGGACTACACCTTTCCAGTCCCCCACACCCCATATTTCCTCCTGTGTCAGCTTAAGCGAGGCCTCCCCTGAGAAGCCTTCTCCAGGTCTCTCAAGTAAGGCTAAATGCTCCCACTGAACCTCAATGGGGGGGGGGGGGGAAGTATAGCCACTTACAGTCTCGTTCATCAGTGTCTCCTACCCAAACTGTGACCCTTTGGGCCCACCTCAGAGACATCGCTCTCCCAGCACAGCATCTTACAAACATCAGATATTTCAGGAATGAGTCCAGGTTATTTACCCTTACTAGTAAGGTTCTTACTAGGTAAGGTTTCTCATCTGTACAATAGTGGTATTTTGCCTAAAGAGTCGTTGTGGAGTACACTAGACAATGTTATAGAAGGGTCTGATATAGAAGCAATGCTCGAGAATGGGTGAGACTTTCCAGAATCCTTAGCTAAATTACAAAGATCCTAAGGAAGCACTACCTCAGACCCTTATTAGCTGACACCTGGCGGAGAGGGTGGAGGAAGAGACTTAAACGTTGCCAGAGAGATGGTAAGATCGCTTGGAAGAAAACTGCAGTGGGTGCTTGAGAAAGAAACACGGCTGAAGGACAAGACGAAAGGGAAGGAGGCCCCACACTAACACGCAGCCAGATTAGACGCAAGTCTCAGCTCCAAACATCTGTCTAGTCCATCTTTGCATCCCTCGAATTACGACGGTTTATGACACTTAAGAAGACATGAACCCATCTCATCCTCAATTTCCTCATCTATAAACCTGGAATAATAATGCCTCTCATAGGGCTACGGTGAGAATTAAATGACGTAACACAATACCCTCAGATCTTAGATGCTTTCTTCTATACCTACTCCTCTACACACAGGTCGGGCAGCTCACGTTAACATATTTGCTCTACAGTTATTTGACAAATTATCAGTCACGTTAACTTTCTCTAAAGTTTAAAGCTGATATTAATACTCTTAAATATCCTGTAACACCACTTACTATAGGCGTTACAAAAAAGGTGAAAGCAGAAAAGAGTTTAAAGGATCTTGTAATCCATAAGGCAGTATAGTTCAAAACCCTGCATTAGAGACTGTCCCCTGAACAGCCTCGTATGCACATGGATTCCTCAGCAATTCTCTGGTGATTTTTACAAGTGTTCCCCAAACAATAAAATAGACAATAGTAAAAACTGAAAACTTTAGTAACCAAGTATAAAAGGTAAATATCCCTCCCTCTTCTGATTAATAAATACTGCCAATGTCCTTAAAGAACCTTTGGAAAGGACTCTTATTTTCAAGAGATGTCAAAATGCAAGGTCATATTTTCCATGTTTTCCAGAACTACATTAGAAAAAGTTCAGTCTTAGCGTGCTACTAGACCCGATTGGTGATATAATCTACCAAGTTATATTTTTATTAAAATAAAAGATTCAAGCCCATACACAGTATATGGGTCAATAATTCACTAAACTTATTAAAATTACTTTGCTTGAAGTCAACTTTCATGTTACACAGGCTGTCTCACTGCAAAATTTAACAAAGTTCAGTGAAATACTTAAATGAATTGTTTCTCTTTTTGTGTTCAACCTGCAGAGGACAAATTTTTTAACATGTGTCATCAAGCTTGACCTAAATCAGGAAGTAATTATTCAGGACTGGGTTTGAGTTTAGACACTTACTGAAAGAACAGGGCCCCAATTCACTTTTTGCTTTTTTATTTTTGATTGTCTTTCCCACGTCACTTTTTTTTTTTTTTTTTTTTTTAAAGGAGGCTCCACACCCGACATGGGGCTTGAACTGGGATCAAGAGTCAGATGTTCTACCGAGTCAGCCAGGCGCCTTTCCCGATTCACTTTTTAAAAGGAATGTCAGCTTAATTATTTTTAAAATGAAACATACATTCCTGCAATTTCATAGGAAAAGAACTGAATGGGAAAGCCAGCAGATGGGGGAACCATTTTCAGCTCTGTAGTAACTTGCTGGGTTACTAAGGAAAAAGCCATTTCACCACTCTTGCACTAGTTCCTTAATCTTTTTGAGCTCTAACTTCTATGATTCTTTTAAGTACATGTCGTCCATGGTAACATTTTAGTTTTCCTAATAACATGTTATTCCAGTAATTCTAAAATATCCATGAGTCATGGCATGGTATTAATCAGTCAAATAAAGAATGGAGGATTCCGTTATGTTGAGTGGCTATCTCAAGATCTTAAAAGGTAGTCTTGTCCTGAGATGCCTGGGTGGCTCGGCTGGTTGAGCATCAGTCTTTGGCAAGGCTTTGAATCTTGCAGTTCATGAATTCAAGCCCCACATCAAGCTTGCTGTTCTCAGCGCAGAGCCCACTTCAGATCTTCTGTCCCTCTCTCCCTCTGTCCCTCCCCTGCTTGCACATGCACACTCTCTCTCTCAAAAAAAAAAAAAAAAAAGTAAAAAATTTAAAAAAAAAAGTAGTGTTGTCCTTAAGCACACACATAAACCAGTAATTTTTAAAAAAACCCACAGGCACAAAGTGAGAATATAAAAAAGAAATGAAAGCAACATCTCTACAGTTATTCAGATAATGATATCAATTGGGGTGGGACGCCTGGGAGGCTCAGTCAGTTAAGCCTATGACTTGATATTGGCCCAGCTCAAGCGATCTCCCAGTCATGTGATTGAGCCATGTCAGGCTCAGCACTGATCTGGGAGCCTGCATGGGATTCTCTCTCTCCCTCTCTCTCTCTCTGCACCCCCCGTCAAAATAAGTAATAAATAAACATTAAAAAAACAACAAAAAAACAGACAACGGTGTCGATGAAGTGCTACTGCAGAAGACCATGACCAGTCTGGACTTCAAACACGAGGCAGCTCCAAACCAAAAACGATGCACATTCAGTTTGTCGTTGTCTGTGACATACACCGTTCCTGATGCCGCATTCTCTATTTAGATTTCCTCCTGGAGTAGAGTTCCATAAGGCATAATAATCTGGGGATTAATCACACTTCTGCTGGACTTTGGGCAGAAAGCAAGTATCACTGTTGAGCTCATCAAAGGTACCAACTCTGTGCATCAGTCTACCATAAAGAAGTGTAATATAAAATCAAAGATGGCACTGGCAATACCAAAGTTAAAGCAATTACGCAAATGTGGCTACCTAGGCAACAGGCCATTAAACAAGTCAAACTGGGAGGTGTTGGGGGGGGTGGTAATGAATACCTTTTCACCGCACCCCCGCAAGCAGACAGAAGGGTGCATATTCAATGAATGCTCATCTGAGTGTCACTATATACCTAGCCCTGCGCTGGAGTCTCTGGGAGACAAAAAGGCAAATTTGCCCACCCAGCCTGTAAGATAAGGCACCCACAAATGAAATCTTTAGATAGATAACAAGGTAAGTCGGTGTCAATCTGTGTCCTGCTAATAATAAATTAGCTAATAATAAATCCTATCAGAACTTAGACAAGACAGAATAGAACAATACGAAGGGATTAAGAGCCAGGAATCACACAAAGTAAGATTCTGACTAGGACTTCTCGAATCCACCTCCATTTAAAGACATCTCAGATGCCATTAACCACAAACATAACCTAATAAGTCACTTCCCTCAGTTCCCATTAGGCGTGTTTCCTCATCTGTAAAGTGAGGAGGTTAGCTTCAAAGAGGAGGTCACAGTCTCTAACCTGAAATGCACCTTAGAGGTTAGAGAAGTGATTAAGACCGAAATTCAGCTGCAAGAACTGCATAAACGTGGAGTATAGCTACTCGGAACACCGGCTGAAACGCAGTGGAGCATTTGTGCTGGGATGGCTCTGGGAAACCCAATGAAAGAATTGCGACTTGCTTCTGTGTCTGGTAACGTAACCTCTGTTAAAACTATCAGGTTAAACAGAATGTTATGGCTGCTAACGAATTAGAATGTGTAAAATAGAGAGGGACGGTCCCAAACTCTAACAGTCTAATGACAGACGTGAGCAAGAGATTTAGTCATTCGGCATAGCCACTGACCACTAGGCAATGTCAAGACTCAGGCTTTCCTAATCGGAGGTGAGACCATTTGATTTAGCAAAGGAATTACCCAGCTCACAATGAAAGGCAGTTCCCCCTCAAAGAACCACCCCTGAAAATAGCAACCACCTTCACCAACCACACAGAAAGGCATGCAACAAACATTTTACATCAGTCTTAGTTACAGTCACAAGCTGGGGAACAGTAGCAGGCTCTTCACGCAGGAAAGGAAAAACTACACTAGATGGTGCTAAAAATACTGAATAAACCCCTGCACTCTTATTTCTATTTACTCGGTCGAATGATCTTTTAATGAGGGAAGCGGGGAGGGGACAAGTTGTGTTTCATAACTTCGAAACCACGTTTGCCAATGACTCCTTCTGTAAACTCGGAGAAGATTCCAAACACGGGCCTCTCAAGGAAAAAATTAACCGGCGCCGTAACTGGTTACGTCCCCCTGGCTCTAATTTACCGCACCTACTACAGCAGAACAAAAGTGGCACAAGCTGGGCTTGTCATCTCGTCCAATGCAGAGTGCCATCTGCTGCACATGCACAGGACGTCTCCCAGGCAAGATTCAACCTCCGTGTCTCTCAGAGACCTTTGCGGGAGCGAGCTGTTTGCTCCCGTATTTGCCTAATACATTTGACCTCAAACAACATCCACTTATAGGTGCATTCCCGTTCCTGGGATTTTAAAACGCCAATACTTTCCTAACAATAGTTAGTTTTCTAAAGGAGGAGAAAGATTATGAAGGAGCGATCGCACCTTCTAATGACAAGAACACAAGAATGGGGTCAGAATATCTGGGGTGGGTGGGAGTCCTAAAACTGGCCTGTGAGCGTGGTAATCCTGCCCAAGTTTCTCCCCTTTTCTGGGCCTCAACTTCAGGCATAAAATGTCAAGGGTTAAACCAATCTCCAAGAGATACCTTTCCAACTGGGTCTTGTGAGAGATCATAGAATAACAGATGGAGACAGCTATATACAGGACGGCTTCGGAGCAATCGTAGAAAAAGAAGGAAAAAACCTGTTTACATATTTTAAGTAATCAGATACAATTTTTTTCAAAAGCGTACAATTCTAAGTTCATTTACAAGTCAACATTCCCATGATAACACTTCAGCCCTTCAGAAATAACACTTCACTTCGACTGTGCTTGCAGTCACAAATTCAGCACACCCCTTTTCCCCACCCCAGAATAGCACAGAAGAGCACTTTCATGAAGTACCCACACAAGGAAGGCACTCACAGCCTGACAGATTCGCATAGTGGAAAATATACAAGGCACAAATTTAAAAATGCTAAAGGAATACCACACCCAAATAGCCTTAAAAACAAACTGTGCGAGGTCAAAAGACGTTATTAGCAAAATACGGGGATACGGGCAACTTGAGACGTCTTTAAACAGTTGGAGAAGAGGGGGATGCAATCAGATTTTTGGGTGGCTTCGTGTTTTTAGGAAAACAAAACACATAAATGGAGGCTATGAAACATGCAAATCTAAACTGAACTGTGGAAAAGCTCGGCTCTCACCCAAAAGCTTCAGCAAAGCAATATGTCAGTATGCCAAATATGAAGTACAATTTTCTTCACAAGAATGAGGATAGGATCCATACGTATGATAATAACAATATCATCTTGCATTTATAGAGCATCAGTTCTTTTCATAGCTCTTTCAGACACTTGATTTTATGCTGTCATCAGTCTTGGGGTATCCTCTCTGAAAACCTCCAGTCCGGTTTCCTCTCCAGAGCTATGTGACCACAGTAAGACAGGTGGATGTATTTGTTAACACAGGTGGATGTATGTGTTGAGACCGGAAGGTACTAGTTTCTTCTAGCAGGCTGTCTGCAGTGATTCCCTCATTACCACACCATACAACTTAGCTCTAAGAAACAAAACCTCCACTCTTTCTCGCTCAGTTGGCCAAAGACCAACACGAATGGGTCGGGGAAAGTCCAGGGAAAGGGAACCCACTGACTTGTTAGGTCAAGAACTCCACGCCAAGTTGATCCCTTGTAACTGAAAAAAGAAATGACAATCACTCACAAACACACCCCAGGGCTGTTCAAATAGAAACTCTCCTTCGTTGCCAGCCAATGAAATCCAGCAATAACTGGTTAATTCAACCACCAAATCCCTGCCTCTGTGAACAACTTGCCATATCCACGTCCCCTCCGCCTGCTGCCCATCCTTCCTTCTTGGGGCACGCGTGAACGAGCCGATAAAGCAGCCCTCCAAAAGGACCACCGAGGACCTTTAAGGTCCTCAGGGATGGAGCTTGCCTCCTGAAGCAATGCAGCATCCTTTGCGAGGGGGCTGTTCCCCGTGCCCACACACGCAGGAAGTCACAGAGGGGGATAAAGTTTGATTATCCCTTCTTGCCCGTTCCCAAAGGGCCGAGAGAGGGCGAGGGAGCGGTCCCGCTGGGGTCCTGGGCTGCTCTCCCGAGACAGTTCCCAGAAGCATGGCTGGCACTGCCACTCTCCTGACACATACACCAGGCAGCCGCGGCAACTCAGGACACCCCGACCAGCCCGGAGGAGGAGGGAAAGGGGACAACTTGCACGGGGCTCAGTTCGCAAGCGGTGGGGCAGAGCTGTTTAAAAAAAAAAAAAAAAAAAAAGGGAGGGACCGAGATCGGGGGCGAGTCAGAGACGGGTTCAAGTCCCTTCCCCGCCCTGGTGCCCCGGGTCCTGCGGGAACATCCCCGCCATCGCCCCTCCTCCTCCTCCACTCGGCTTCCTCCGCCCGCCCTCCCTTCCTGGTCGCCGCCGCAGGCGCCTGAAGGGCACGGCGGCTCCTCGGTGCCCGGCGAGCTCGGGAGCGGCAGCGAGTTGAGGGAACTCGCCCGCTGCCCCGGCGGCCTGCCCGCCGGCAGCTCCCACACGCCAGCGCCGCCCCGCCCTCCCCGGAGCCTCGGGGCGCGCTCGCTCACCGTCCGGTGGTGCTGCTGCTGCCGGTGGCGGCTGACGCCCAGCCCGGGGAAGCAGCCGGCAGTCAGCGCTCCGCAGCCGCCGGCGCCCCCGCCGCCGCCCCGGGAGGAGAGGAGCAGCAGGAGCGATCTACCTGCGGCGGCCGCCATCTCTCAACTGGAAACGGCGCCGACCCAGGCAGCGCAGCGGACGGCCGGGGCGGAGCCAAGGCCCGCCACTCACCCGCGCCGGGCCAACCGCCGCCTTTGGCAGAGTTGGTGAGGCGGGGCTTCCTGCAAGGCCCAATCGACAGGCGGGAGAACCACACTTGAGGCTGCCTGTCACTTCCAGAGTTACCTATTGTGGGACATAGTCAATTACGGGCAAATTCTAAGGAACCGGTAATTGGCACCCGAGCCCCTCAGAATAGCAGCAGTAGAGATGGCATATTCGATTTGGCTAATCTTCACCGAGGATAGAGCTATGATAAAGGTAACTGGGGAAACATATTTGTGCTAAGCTTTGTACTTCGTGAGTGTTCTAAGTTGGCAAAATATGTACCAAATTAATAATCATTAAACTAGGGATGCTGGAACTCTCAATGACACGCCCAGAGTTACCATTCATACTGATGGTATTTGGATATGCTGGAATTAACCCTACATCATAGGGTGATCTAATGACCGTGAGGTGTGGCATAGTATAGGCGAGGTAGAATGATGAGGATCTCAAAGTCCCAGAATGAGTACATGCCATCAGAGTGAATTAACAGACCTATGTATATTTCAAACATTCAGCTCATTTTCACAGCATCTTTTAGACTGATAACTCTTACACTCTCCAGAAGCAATAGTCTCCATTTTCTTACTATCTTTGACCCTATTTGCACTTACTAACCTATGCAAACAGAACATGTTGGCAATGTAATAAAAGTCATGTAAAGGTTAATTCAATGAATTTTCATAATTTAACTAAACTAGCCATTAGGATACACTTCGGAATAATTCTTGATCACTTTCTCTTGAAAAATATTTGTTTCCCCAAGAAACAAGATCATAATGAAAACTCATTAAAGACTGTGAAATAAATATTTCCTTAGAAGAAGATTCCCTTGCTATCTGTTGTTATAAGCTGGTTAGTCCTCACAACTTCTTTTAAAATCTGAAGCAGGTAAACAGTTTGGTAAGCAGATAAAAAGTATTGCTCTCAATTTTGGAAAACATCTTGGTAGCGTAGCCTTAGGTGATCAAGCTGAAACAAACAAACAAAAATACACCACACACAATGTTATTGTATCACTTGTTCTAATAATATTTTTTAAAGTTTGACTGAAATAGTACCTGTTCGGTCAAGAATTGCTAAGTAATGAAGTGGAATTTTTGGTCTGAGTAATCCTTCCACCCCACTCTGAAATAGTAAAATGATTGGCTTCTCCAGGTGAGACTATCACACCACTCACCCAAAAGGCATTTATTGCCCAACAGTGGAACCTGAGAGCTCCAGAATGAGATTAGCCCCCCATTCAACAGCTGCACACACTAATCCCCTTAGTTGGAAATCTGTGACATTCTTGGACTGACTTCACTTACAGTCATTTTCCGCCCCGTCTATATTTATCCCATCTGCATGTTATGTATTTACCCATGCTGTGCCATTTCCTCCTCCTCACTAGGATTACCCTGGATTTTAGTTTTGTTTCTATTTTCTGTGCCTTTGCCATGTCTGGCTGCGAATCAGGATTGTCCCTCCGTCTCCATCTTATACTTTGAGAAGTTCTATGAGAATTGTCTTTCTCCTATTTTTCCAAGTATAGAAATTAGACATGTATCCTGCAGTTCTGAGATTTAGTCCTGTGCATTTGTAAAAGAACCACCATAAGTAGTTTTTTTTTTTTAACTGCATAAACCTGAAACTAGAGGGACTACCAAAAGCTTTCTTCTTATTCACCAAAAGATGCTATCTTTTACCTACCAAGACAAAACCACTGATGCACCCCAGATAGGCTGTGTAATTTGAGGATCCGCTGACTGAACCGAGTTCTAATAATCCAGGGCTAGGAAGGAAACAAACATCAATCATCTCCTCACAGAGAAAATCTTTTCTATAGCTGGCAAAGGGTATATCTTACATTAGCTGGTTGGCCAGGCCCCATAACAAGAAAGCGTAGATAGCTCAATGGAAGGCATCCTTAAACCTAGAAAATAAATAAATAATAAATTGTATATGAAGAGCAGTTACATATGATGGAAAAAGGAGTTAATATTCATTGAGTACCTGCTATACCAGGCACTATGCTGATCACCTTTTTTTTTAATTTTTTAATGTTTATTTATTTTTGAGAGAGAGAGAGACAGAGCGTGAGTGGGGGAGAGGGAGAGAGAGAGGGAGACATAGAATTTGAAGCAGGCCCCAGGCTCTGAGCTATCAGCACAGAGCCCAATGCGGGGCTTGAACTCACAGACCGCGAGATCATGACCTGAGCTGAAGTTGGATGCCCAACCAACTGAGCCACCCAGGTGCCCCTGTGCTGATCACTTTTATAATACTTTTATAAAAGATGGCAAAGTAACCACAAAAAAGCTTAAAACATTGTAGCTTTTGGGGAGCCTGGGTGGCTCAGTCGGTTAAGTGTCCGACTCTGGGTTTCAGCTCAGGTCATGATCTCATGATTTCTTGAGTTTGAGCCCCGCTGACAGTGCAGAGCCTGCTTGAGATTCTCTCTCTCTCTCTACCCCTCCCCCACTCATTCTGTCTCTGTCTCTCTCAAAATAAAAAATATAATAAAAAATATTTTAAAACATCGTAACTTTTTTTTCTTTTCTTTTCTTTTTTTAAAATTTTTTTATTGTCAAATTGGTTTCCATACAACACCCAGTGCTCATCCCAACCAGTGCCCTGGTCATTGCCCGTCACCCACTCTCCCCGCTTCTATACCCCCTTCAATCCTCGGTTTGTTCTTAGTATTTAAGAGTCTCTTATGTTTTGTCTCCCTCCCTCTCTGTGTCTTTTTTCTTTCCTCTTTTCCCCTCCCCCCTAGTTTTCTATTGAGTATTGCAAAGTCCACCTATCATAACATTTGAGAATTAAAAAATTGAAGAAAACCTAAATGTTTTCCAATAAGGAGTTGGTTAATAGAGACTAACCCTATAACAGAATATTATGTAACCATTAACAAAATGAATTGTCCCATCTATAAAGAAATAGTAATATACTATAGATGAGCCTTTTAAAAGTTATTTATATATTAAAGAGATATATAATATATAAAAGTTATTTTTATATAATTATGTATATGTATATATATATGTATATACATATATATATAATTCAGGTACATAGTGACTTCTGGAAGAATAAACAAGAAACATGTTAACTCTGGGGACTTTTGAGGGGGTAGCTACCCTTTCAAATGGTTCAAGATTTTCTCATGTGCGTGCCATTTTTACCATTATAAAAACATGGTCACTGAAACCTATACGGCTACAGAGTTTTTTCTGTGCCTGTCCTTAAAACAGGTTGATCTTTTTTTAGCTAAAACTAATCAGAACAGATTTCCTGGAGCATGAAACCCTAACTGGGCTCCCTACACAAAGTACACTGAAGTCAGCTCCCAATTATGACTCAAGTCAATGGAATATTTGCCTACAAGCATTCCAGAAAAACCAGGATAGGTGATGCACACAGTTCATTGATACGAGCAAGAAACCATGACAGGGATCTGCTTAGAGGTCTGGGGGCTGTGTTTCGTGGTTCACAGGTGGTGTGAATTCTTATGCAAGCGAGATCAGCAATTCTTAAAGGACAGGAAAAAAGTATATATGAAGAAGGAGAGCAAAAGGAAACGGTTTTACCTTCAAATATGTATCATAAATCACAGCCTAGAACTGTCTTCTGGCTATTTGGGGTTCACTGTTTTCCCAGAGGTCATTATTCCCACTTCTCTCCATCATTACCACTCACTGTCCCATGACTTTCCTAGTTTCTGTAGACTTTTCTGTCTTCTTCAGCTTCACTGGGTCAGAAATAGTTCTTTTTTTTTTAATTTATTTTTTATTTATTTTTGAGAGGCATAGAGCCAGAGCGTGAGCAGGGGAAGGGCAGAGAGACAGAGGGAGACACAGACTCTGAGGCAGGCTCCAGGCTCTGAGCCGGCAGCACAGAGTCCTATGCTGGGCTCGAACTCACCGACCGTGAGATCATGACCTGAGCTGAAGTCGGCCGCCCAACCGACTGAGCCACCCAGGTGCCCCCTAATGAGCATAGCTGAGAAGGGCCGAACTACTCGGAAACCCCACCAACATCTCTTTTCCCGTCTATGCCTACAGCCAGTCTCACTTCGCTGAACTGAGCACACATTTTTTTCCTTCCTCATTTTTTATCCTGTTCCTTTTCTCCCCCCAACATTCCCATCCCCCTTACTCTAATATAGACTGCAACCTTACACTGGATTACGAACATACTTTACAGCTATAATGTACCTAGGTATACTTATATACGACCTCTTAAAATTGTTGTGTAGCAGGAGCCTCAGGCCCTGACCTTCAAGGAATGACTGACTCCATATTCATTTTGTAACTCAGTGACCCTATAGTCTAACATTCTTTTAGATCAGGAACATCCAGTCTACAAGTTTTCTTCTGTCAAGACCATGGGTTGCCTGGGTGGCTCAGTGGGTTAAACATCTGACTTTGGCTAAGGTCATGATCTCACGATTTGTGAGTTGGAACCCCACATTGGGCTCTGTGCTGACAGCTCAGAGCCTGGAGCCTGCTTCAGATTTTGTCTCTCTCTCTCTGCCCCTCCCCCACGTGTTCTCTCTCTCTCAAAAATAAATAAACATTAATTTTTTTTTTTTTTTACAAGAGCAGAACACCAGGAAAATACTGAGCTGAGAAGGGCAGGGCTTGTTCAAATAGGACTATCTCCGTTCGTGTTTCTCAAGATCTCAGAGGTTGGCAGCAAATATTAACGCTGTCCTTTTCCTGTTGGATTGCCTGTGGCTTCCTACAGCCTTTGCAATTTACTAGACTTTGGAGCCAGGAAGTCTTTTGCCTCTATCTGAAGTAATTCAAATAGGCAGGACAGAACTTTGTGCTCAAATAAACCACACCTCTAGAGGAATTCAGCATAGGAATTCGCCACACATTCTTATGGAATCGAAACCATTCCAGAGTATCCAAGAGTGCCCCAAAGATCATAAGGACATTTTCTGACAAGACCGAATTCTAACAAAATTCCAAATTGATGAAGCGCTCCCCTCCCTCAGCCTTACAACCTCTAACTCTGCTCCTACTGGCCCTGTAAGCCACCTCTCTACTCTTTTGAAGACCAACTTTGCCTCCTCTAAGAGTAAATGTCCAAGTAAAATTAAATTCTCGTAATTTACTCTTTGACTTTGTATCATGGTACTTTGGTTCTTGATGAGCTGATTTGACAATGAGGTCTGCCACACCCCCTTGGTTATCAGACCTGTTTGATTACACTAATCTGGCTGGCTGGACCGCAGTACCTTCTCTCATCTTCTAAGTGTAATTTGTATCAAAATTATTAATGTTACTACATTTCTCTCACAAAACTCTTCCAGGTTTGTTTTGCCGATCTGGCAAACTAACCGAAGCTAACTCTTTAGATGATAATAAGTACTTTCTGGATTGCCTCCTTTACACAACACTCAGATTTATAGGAGTCTCCCGATGCTGATAGCCAAAATAATTTCGCAAAGTATGGCAGGTCTAACGAAATTATTCTGTGGTGGGGTGCCTGGGTGGCTTAGTCAGTTTAGTGTCCGACTCTTGATTTTGGCTCAGGTTATGATTCCCAGGTCGTAGGATCAGGCCCTGCATTCGGCCACATGTTGGGCTCTTAAGATTCTCTCTCTCTCCCCTCCTGCCTCTCTCCCCATTCTCACTCTCTCTCTCTCAAATTAAAAATTAAATATATATATATTTATATATATATATTCTGGAGTGAGATAGTCCATTAAAAGTCTTCAAAAATTCATCAAATATCTAGCACTTTAGTTTACCTGCTTCAAGGTCAGTTTCGTCTTTATATTATGCTGAGTGTTGCTCAAATTTCAGCTCTTCTGAAACTAAACAAACTTAGTGACCAATGGTATATTCATTCTCCACATTGATATCATATCTATTAATCTTCATCAGTACCTGTTTATATGTGAATGCAGAAAGACTCTGGGCCGTGGGTTGCACTTGGTAGGAGGCAGAGGGTGGAGGAAGCTGTGGGCATGAGACTGGTCGTTGCCAGTTAACAACAGGTGCGAATGCTGCTCTTTAAATTTAGCCATTGCACTTGGCATCTCATCTCTAAGCCGTCACGTATGGCAACCACAGCTGATTTGGAAAGGATCAAGGAATGAATGACAGAAAGGGTCACACTTATTAAAAGGCAGAGAGAAAAAGAGCTTTGTTCTCTTTTATTTAATAAAAGCTAGCCTAAGAAATAAAAGGCCATCACGAGACTTGGAAAGTGAAAAAAACAACTTAAAAGAGTGAAAAGGGGAAGAAAAGTATTCAAAGAGATAATAAGTATTAACAAATCATTCTTAATTAGGCACTTTAAAAGCCATTCCAGCTGCCAAAATGTGGGAGCAAAATTACCTAAAATTTGAGTAGAGAATCAGAAAATAATTACTATTAATTGGGGGTTAGGATAAGAGGAGGGGACAAGACCTGAATGAGGATCATGATTTATTCGTTCATTTGATCAGTCAGTCAAGAAAAATGTATTGAATGCCTCTTATGTGTCAGGGCAATATATGCTAGGAGA
This sequence comes from Paguma larvata, assembly GCA_030068075.1. Classification (NCBI taxonomy): domain Eukaryota; kingdom Metazoa; phylum Chordata; class Mammalia; order Carnivora; family Viverridae; genus Paguma; species Paguma larvata. The sequence goes on from CM057837.1 coordinate 67,569,807, forward strand.
AAACTTTCCAAAATTCACATTTATTTTTGCATCATGTATTACTTTTTCTAAAATGCTCACCCTAACCTTGAAATTTTTTAAATTTTTTTAACGTTTTTATTTTATTTTTGAGAGACATAGAGACAGAGCATGAGCAAGGGAAGGACAGAGAGAGAGGGAGATACAGAATCCGAAGCAGGCTCCAGGCTCTGAGCTGTCAGCACAGAGCCGACGCGGGCTGAACTCACAGACCGTGAGATCATGACCTGAGCTGAAGTCTGCCGCTTAACCGACTGAGCCACCCAGGCGCCCCCCCTTTTTTTTTTTTAATTTTTTTTCACCCTAGCCTTGAAATGGAATCAATTCTTCCCATAATTTTGCAGTCCAATATTGACAGAGAATTCAAAAGAATTATGGAACGATCCCTTGAGTTATCTTGGAGTCTCAATAAAACAGAACTTTAAAACATACTTCGAACGTAATAAATCGCCCCACCCAACAAAATTAGCAAGAAGTTATATGAAGAAATTTCGGTCTTTTGCTATCATTGTATACAGTTCTGTTCGAATACTTTCTAACTAGTTGACTTCCTAGAGTAAAAGAAAACTTCAATCTCAGAGAAGTATGAGAAGACATTGCATTCCTTCTTTCATGCCTTGCTCTGCTAAGACATACCCATTAGGTTGAAACAGGGCCCTTTGGCTTTTCCAGCATCAGAGAAAATAACTGGTTTAATAGATTTGTTAAAATTTAAGCGAGATTTATACATGCAACTACTTTAAGGTCCCGAAGCAACCAGATCTATCAGCTGTTCAATCAAAACATGATCATTATTAAGAAGAGGAAAATTTCACATAATACCACTAAATTATAAACCTAGGAGAGCATGTGAAAGGGTGCTAAATCAGAATCCTGAGTTAATTTGGATTATTTCCCATGATATTTTATAATTATTATTAGAATTCCCATTACATAGAACTCATTTAAGAGGATTTGAAAAAGATTGTAAAGATTTGATTATTCTTTTAAAATGGTCCTTTGATGCTTTCTTATCAATTTTATGTTTTGGAAGGTGAAAACATTTAAACATAGACAATAATTTCCTGCTTGCAAACATGAAATCTTCTCCCAGGTCATCACAGACCTGGGAAATGAATGAATTTGCTAAATCAAATTTTACATGTAGGTTAATAGTAAGCAGGCCAACTTTGAAAGTAAAACCCTAGCTTCCAGAATGCATTATTGTTTTTTTTAATGCTTTTTAAATTTATTTACGTATCTTGAGAAAGAGATAGCCCAAGTGGGGTAGGGACAGAGAGAGAAGGAGAAAGAGAGAGAAAATTCCAAGCAGGCTTCCACACTGTCAGCACAGAGCCCGACGTGGGGCTCAAACTCACAAACTGTGAGAATGTGACCTGAGCCAAAATCAAGAGTTGGATGCTTAACTGACTGAGCCGCCCAGGCACCCCTAGAATGCATTCTTTAGAATGGTAATTCCCAACTTTTGATCCATCTTGGCAAATAAATTTTTAACACATGGTCATCACAAATAATACCTCACTAAAAGCATCTCAATAAATAAGATGGATTTTGGCTTATACAAAATTCCAAGTGTGTTAATCGTGCCCAAATATCTCCTTGTATTAAAAATCTGAAGTATTTTTAAAGCTTATTTATTTATAAATATACACTGTGAGTGGGGGAAGGACAGAGAGAGAGGGAGAGAGAATTCCAAGCAGGCTCCATGCTGCCAGGACAGAGCCCAAGGTGGGGCTTGAACCCATGAGCCACAAGATCGTGACCTGAGCTGAAACCAAGAATCAGACGCTTAACCAACTGAGCCACCCAGGCACCCCTAAGTATTTCTTAAATTTAATAAAAGAGCTTATTCTGCAACTGCAGTAATGGCTATCCTTGAGTTCCAAGAAATTCATCCATTATTCCAATAAATAAGGTGAGCTGTTGGTTGAGTTACCACAGCTAACAAACAAACAAAAGGGTCTGGCCTCCCAAGCTTACTGTACAATAAGAGATAAGCAAAACAGGAGAGTAGTATAGGAGAGCATTTTACCTGTTTTTGAGGATCTGGGTAGAGATTTCAGAGATCCCTTCAGTGACAGCTGACAAATTAATGGAAGTAAGTGCCAGAGAGAGTAGTGAGATATGATACCAGAGAGGCAACAGGAATCAATTACACATGGTCATCACAAATAATACCTCACTAATTTACCTTCTATTGAGAAATGGAGAGATTAGAGAATAGAGACTAGAGAGACTGAAGGAAAAGAAATTAGGAGATCTAGGCAAGAAATGCCAGCAATATGGTTTATAGTATTGGCCATAAGAAAATAATAGACTAATTCGAGAGAGACTGTATATAAGAAGTTGAATCAAAAGGTACTGGTAATTGATAGGATAGTTGGAGGTGGGACGGAATAAAGGAGAGTAAGGTATGAAGGGAGGTTTTTAAGCGTCTCACTTAGGCAACTTGTGTGGATGCTGGTGCCAGAGGAAACTCAGAAAAGATTTTATGGGGGATGATGAGTTCAGTTTTGAAAGTGTTGTATGACAGGTGCCTTGAGGCATCCAAACAACAATATGCATCAGACAGTTGGTTATTTGAGCCTGATGAATAGACTGTAGAAATAGATGTGGGGGTCGTCAGCATAGAGAGAGTCAGTAAACGAAGCCATAGAAGTGGTTGGAACCATCCAGAATGAGTATGTGGAAGAAAAGACGACCTAAGAAATTAGTTTCCATTTAATGTTCTGCCATAATACATGCTTAACAAATATTTGATTTGAGAAAATGAATGAATTAATAAAAACATGAGTCTTAATAAAATCTAGAAGGAATTTTTAACATTTTCACAGGACTTTTTCAGGATTCAGTATTGATATTCCCTTTTTCAGTATTCAGTATTGATATTCACTGACCTCAGGTAGTTAGTGGCTATGAGTTCGGTTTTCAAAAATGTTCTGAGTCCCAGGAGAATTTTTTTACTTTAGTGCAAGATTCGTATTTTATTACAATGACTATATGTGTAAATTCCCCAAGCTGAGTTCCAATACTTCAGAAAGAAGCAAACTCACATACTTGGCATAGTTTCCTATACATAATTAATACTCTAAAATCATATGTTCAGGGGCGTGTGGGTGGCTCAGTCGGTTGAGTGTCCAACTCTTGATTTCGGCTCAGGTCATGATCCCGAGGTCATGGAATCAAGCCCTGTGTTGCGCTCCACACTGGGTGTGGAGCCTGCTTGGGATTCTTTCTTTCTGTCCCTCTGACTCTGACCCTCTCCCCTGTTCATGCTCTGTCTCTCCAAAAATAAATAAATAAACATTAAATAAGGTCAAAGAGATTTGTGGAATGAATAAATAAATACGTAAGTGAAATACATATTCTTATCTTCTTACAATAAACAAAGTTACAGTATCTCCACTGCTCTTGATGTTTGTTAAGGTAATACAATAAGAACAACGTAAGCAATTCAGTCCCGAGGGCCATTTAATCAAAGGAAGCACATCTACACTAACAGTGCTGCCCAGGCATACTGACAGAGAGCTGGGGTGATATTGACAAAGAACTCATGTCCAAAATATACAAAGAGCTCTCACAAATCAATAAGAAAAAGGCAGCAACCCAACAGAAAAAATGGGCAAAAGACTTGAACAGATAATTTACAAAAAGAGGTCAAAATAACCAGTAAACAAATGGAAAGGTGCTTCACCTCATTCCCCGTAAAGGAAGTGCAAATTAAAAACCACAATGCAGGGGCGCCTGGGTGGCTCAGTTGGTTGGGTGACTGACTTTGGCTCAGGTCATGATCTCGGGGTCCGTGAGTTCAAGCCCCGCGTCGGGCTCTGCGCTGACTGCTCAGAGTCTGGAGCCTGCTTTGGATTCTGTCTCCCTCTCTCTCTGCCCCTCCCCTGCTCACATTCTATCTCTCTCTCAAAAAAAAAAAAAAAAAAACATAAAAAAAAAAACCCACAATGCAGAGGCACCGGGTGGCTGAGTCGGTCTGAGGGTGACCTCAGACTTCAGCTCAGGTCATGATCTCACGATTCATGAGTTTGAGCCCTGCGTCGGGCTCTGCACTGACAGCTCAGAGCCTGGAGCCTGCTTTGGATTCTGGGTCTCCCTCTCTCTCTCCGTCCCTCCCCCACTCATGCTCCGACTCTGTCTCAAAAATAAATACACATTAAAAAAAAAAAAGCCCACCATGCAATAGCATTTCAAGCCCAGTAGAATAGTCAAAATGAAAAAGATGAAAAACACCAAGTTTTGGCAAGGATGTGTAGCAGTCTCAACTTTCTTATGTTGCTGGGGGGAGTATAAATTGGCCCAAACACTGTATCAGTCATAGTACAGACAGGAGACACAAACCACACCAATTACTTGAAGAGACAATTTAATATAAAGAGTTGTAAATAAAGGCCCCTTCTCTAGTTTTAATAATCCCTAATCATTTTCTTTTGTCCTCTTAGCTAAAGGGATTGCAGTTGCTCCCTGCAGTTGCTACCCCATGATTCTTTCAAGTTTTCTTTTTACCCTTGCAATTACTTACTTAACATCTTTACACCTGGTTAACATTTACATTAAATTACCTCTTCTCAAGTAACAAGCCTGATTTTTGTCTGCTAACTCATAGAGAATTAATACCAGGAATGATCCAGGAAGCAGACCCTCAAATATAGGACTGATTGGAGAAATGTTGTAATCGGGTCTTTGGGCTTGAGAGCAGTGCTGAGCTCCTCCTCAATAAGAAACATAATGCTAGAAATCTGTGGCGTGCGGTATACTTATATTTAATCAAATTATCACCAATAAATGAATGCGATTAATTGCCTACTAAGAGGTCAAAATAACCAGTGAACAAATGGAAAGGTGCTTCACCTCATTCCCCGTAAAGGAAGTGCAAAATAAAAACCACAATGCAGGGGCGCCGGGTGGCTGACAAACGTCTTGGGGTTCAAGTGACTGCTGTCCTTATCAATATGGTGATAATGATGACTTCTAGGACTGTCATGTGCCCTGGGACTCAGATATCTACAGATGTAGGTTCTCATGTTATTGGGAGTGGAAGTACAGAAGCAAGGGTTTTCAAAATCGAGATTGTACAACTCTTATATCCTAGTCACCAGCAAAGATCTCTTATTTACAATGGGAGTAGTTCAGACTTAGAGATCTTTCTGGAAAACTACTCTATACACAGTGGAGGGATAATTGAGCTACTAAATTCAAAACTAGCCAAATTACTGAAACACGTTTCTGTTACAAATAAAAAGATAGGGATTGAGGGACGGAAATAGAAATCACTTTGGAATAGGAATCACCTAGGAAACAATTTAGTCCTAGTCTCTGATTGGACAAAAAAAAATTAAAGGACCTACTAGTGCTTTACTATCTATTAACTCATTTAATCATCTCATTAACATCATGACTAGTTAGTCATGCTAACTAGTATCATACTATCAGTATTCCTGTTTTATGATGAGGATATTGAGGTTTAGTAATTTATGCTAACTTGGTACTCTAACTCAGGAATGAAGGACTTCAGCACCCATACTCTTAACCATTAATGTGATCTGACTCTCTGGAAGCCAGCACTCTCCACATGCAATTCAATATAATACTCTGTAAGCTATAGCTCAGCATTGCTTCCCCCCACCTCCCCCACCCCAGGCTATTCCGTTTGCAATGGGGAAAAAAGACACATAGAAGGTTAGACCTAAAAAGGACTTCACAGGTTCTGTCCATCATAGTCTCAGTCTGTAGTGAAGTCATTGAAGTCTAAGCACACACCTGACTTGCCCCAAAGCCACAGAGCAGTTGGTTTTTCCAAGGGAGAGGACATTTTATTTATTTATTTTTAAAGATTTTTTTTAAAGTAATCTCTATATCCAAGGTGGGGCTTGAACTCCTGACTCCAAGATCAAGAGTGGCACGCTCTACCAACTGAGCCAGCCAGGTGCCCCTCACAAGGCTACTTAGCGGAGGAGGCAGAACCACCACGTTTCCTAACTCACAAGGCAATTTGCTTTTCACTACACCACAAAACCTGCCCCTCCCGGATTCTCTTCTCTCAGAGACGGGCATTGGAATAAGGTCCAAAGTTCTTATTGACTCTTTAAATGGACTGGCTGGTGTGGACAGGCAGGCGTACACAGCCTCCACTTCCTGGTGTATATTCAATGCCACCTCCAGTTTTATGCACTAGCAGAGTGGGCAGCCACTCTGTGCTGTGCCAAAAAGTCCCCTGGGTTCAAACTGCCCTGTATTACCTCTGCCTGGATACTTCAGACTCTCAATGTTTCCTGCTTTGGGTTGAAACACTAGACACCTTTGTTGAAATGCCAATGGACTGTACAACTAAAGGAAGGTCATGTCAGTTCCTTAGCTTGAATTAGTTTAAGCAATTAGCATTCATCTCATGGAAGAGTCCTAAAGGATCGGGACTCTGGAGAGACGAGGATTTTCCTGGCAGTATCCAATGGCAGAGGATGGAATTGAGAGAAGTGAGGCAGGTTGCAGTGGAAACCCGCAGGGACAGGTCGTGGCCATATGAAGTCACTGAACACCTGGAGAGGTGAGAAGAAACTAAAAGTCAGAAAATGGTACCGACATGCGGTGGAAAATGGAACACTTTTGTACAAATTAGAAAAAGAGACTCACGGGACTCCTGGGTGCCTCAGTCAATTAAACGTCTGACTCTTGATTTTGACTCAGGTCATGATCGTACCGTTGGTGAGTTCAAGCCCCGCATCGGGCTCCAAGCTCACATTGCAGAGCCTGCTTGGGATTCTCTTTCTGTCACTCTCTCTCTCCCTTCCCCCCCCCTCTCAAAATAAACAAATTTAAAGAGAGAGAGAGAGAGAGACAGACCCTTTCTGAGTATCTTAGAGAATACAGTACAGACTAGATTTCAACTTCTACTGGCCCAACTTGCACGCTGAACAGCCGTTTATGATAGGCTTGCGTAAATCACATGCATCGCAATGTTGCTGAGCGGTTGCCCTGCCTGCCACTCCTGCTGTTGCTCCTCATTTCCCAGGACAGCCACAGAAAAAAAAGAACTACCCTTCGCAATGCCTGGCCACGGCCCTCAATGAATTTACTGAGCTCTTACTCTGTGCAGTCAGTCATCACAAAAAACTCAGTGAGTTAGATACTATTTTCCCAACTTTACAGATGAAAAATATAATGGCCCAAAGAATTTAAGTAATTTCTATAAGGCACATAATTAGATCGTTCAAAGAGGCTAAGTACAGTGTACACGGTGAGTTAAGCTGGGTCTGTCTAATTCATCCTCATCTTTGTCTCACTATACTACACCTCTTCACAGAAAACTGTTCCCTGCAGTATACATAGTTGTACGTTCTCAGTTATGGCCAACCCTATTCTTTATTATGTGGCATTGACCTTCCATGCTCTAATTTATCACAGGTAAGCACGCAGGTTTCTCGTTTGTAAGTGGACCGTCTGGCAGGCAGCGTATGGAAACAGACCCTTTGACAAGGTCATAAGAAGGTTACTTAAGTCTAGATTTTAAAGTAATTTTCTAAAATCCGAAAGAAAGAAAAAGACGCTTTAATGATAATTTTGAGTACTAGCTAACAGGAAAGTGATATGCTGGGTGCTATAAAACATTACCTTACAACATCCTGCTTAATCCTCAAAGTATCCTTATGAGGATAATAAAAATCCCCATTTTCCCATTTCCCCATTTCCATGAGGAAAATAAAAGCCCCATTTTTCAGATGAGAAAAATGTTGAGAAGCTACTTGCTAAGGATCTCCTGGCTGGAGCAGTGGAGCCAAGATATGAATCTAGGTATCTGTTACCAGAGGCCACACACTTGTTCCTCTGTATTACCTCCCCTGATAAATTCAACAGTTCGCGATAAAGATCTCAGAGAAAATCCTGTAGTATCCTAGACTGTTCACTTAAAAGTAATCACTCTGAGGCCTTAAGGATGGTGTCATGGTGCAAATAGCAAAGGAGATTTTTGTGTTTTTTAAATAATTTCTTTGATAATATTAATTTCTTTGGTATGTTTTGGGTACTAGATTATTAGTACCTTTTGGGTAAACGTATGTGTTTGACATGTTTCCTTCACTCACTCAATCATTATTGAATCATCACTGAACAATATCTTTAGCTATGGAGAAGGCACCATGGTGCCTAACACTGAGCTAGGCATATAATAAACTCATATTTTTATTGAACGATTAGTTCCAGAAGGAAGAGGATTTCCCTGAAGTTTTCTAGATGTAGTTCCATAGGAATTAATCATGAATGATTTTGACAATTTCTTCATCAAATTTCTAAGACAATATTCCACAGGTAGGGGTTGAGTTTGAATCTATGTTTAGCATAACAACTTGTGAATTGGTGGTAGTCAGCAAGTGTTCAGTAATTAAATTTTTTTTTTTAAAAAAAAAGCACAAGCAGAGGGGAGGGGAGAGAGAGAGAGAGAGAGAGAGAGAGAGAGAGAGAGAGAGAATCTCAAGCAGGCTCCATGCTCAGGACAGAGATGGATGCGGGGCTCAGTCCCACAACTCTGGGATCATGACTTGAGCCAAAATCGAGTCAGACGCTCAACTGACTAAGCCATCCTGGCGCCCCAGTAATTATAACCTGCCTAGAGAGTAAGTAAATTGAAAATATTTGCTTTTTCTGTAAAATTTTAAATGGTCTCTAATAGCCAACATTTGGACATGCTAATAGTAAATGTCTGTAGCTCAGTTTACTTTTTTTTTTAAGTTTTATTTATTTAAGGAATCCCAACATCCAATGTGAGGATCAAACTCATGACCCCAAGATCAAGAGTCACATGCTCTTCCAACTGAGCCAGCCAGGCACCCCATAGCTCAGCTTATTCATTAGCGTCCTCCACCTTGTTTTAGAAAGTATAGGACATCCTTTATTCACAGCGAATCACCTCATAGTTCTCATTCCAGGGCTCTGCCTACCACCACCCTGTTCAACTTGTGGTGCCCTTAGTGAACCCAGAACAAGTAAGGATATGCTGCCCCAGACTTTTTAGGAAGTGCATTTCGACCTTATTGCAGCAAAAAGCCCTACGATCTGATGTCCAAAGCCTATATGTCGCTGAAGAAATATATAAGAAAAATAGGTATGCAAGACAAATATTCCTGTATCTAGTTCTCGAAAAGCCATTAAGTAGCCTAAAGTTTATCTAGAATGTTGCCATAGCCTTCTGTGACATAGTGGAAAGGATATTGGAAGTGGTTTTGGAGAACTAGATTTTAAACCCGGGTCTAGCTACTATGCAGTCTGTGTGGGTAAGATACTTAACCTCTGCTTCCTCATCTGCAAAATAATATTCTCCTCTCGGGGTTGCAAAGATTGTAAAGGTTAAAAAAAGCGGGGGGAGTTATGCACATGAAGTTAAGTAGCACCCTAAAAGAAGTCACTTTAATTAAAACCAGAAATATTATGTTATATATTTTTCTTTCTTTCTTTTTAACAGGAAAACAAATTTAATAACACGTACATCTTCTGTGTACATGGGAGATACCAAAGAAACTCCAAAGATGCCTCTTTCGCTGCTAATTTGTTATCAAAAATAACTAGGAACTATGAAGAAAGAAGATCTTTGTTCCTTTGCCCCTACCTTCCTGATGTTCTGGTTTATATAAAGACTTTCACCATTGAGGAAGTCTATGTGAGCTTTATATCCCTGCCACCCGGGCAAAGTGCCTGTCTTCATGTAAACACACAAGTAGAGTATCATATGTCAGCTTAGATAATGAGAGTTCATGTCATTGTATTGCCTCTCTTAAATCTTTTTTATTTGGTGAAAAGTTTTTTACCTTCTGAATTATGACTGGTCTCATTCATTGTTTCACAAGGTTAAACAGCAGATGTCTTAAGTGTGGAACAAAAGATACCCCCCCACACACACACTTCTATTTTTTCCTCTCCTCCCCTGGCCTATTCTTAGAGCTCAGAATGGACCACGTTACCCTTTAGACTGACACAGTGGACTAGCCAACCCGTTGAAAGACAGCTTTCCAGCTTGCTGATTCATACCTTCCTTAAGCAGAGATGATTGTTTCTAACTTACAATGTCTTTTTTTCTGACTCTTAATGAGCTTCAGTCAACCCAGATCCTTTTTATATTACACAAATACTTAACAGAAGAAATGATAATGTCCAAAACGAATTCCAATTTGAGATATGTTTCCCTTAGGTAAGCCAAAATATGAATTACTCTGTCCGTCTATAATGAAAAGTTAACTGAACTCATGCTGGTTTGTCTCTAACAGCATTAAGCTGCCACTTTTTGATGAAGTTCAGTAATTTAGTCCCGCAGCATAATGGCAGGATCAATGGACAAGGAGTTAAAAGACTTGAGCCAGTTCTAGCTCTGGCTCATTACCATTACTTTGCCCTGACCGTCTTCTATTATTACTTGGAATCTCAATTATATTAGCAATGCAGAAAAGTTTGGAAAAACTACCCTGTAAGCTAACAGCTTACAGCGGTCTTATTTCTGCAATTGGTGTGCCATTCGTGGTCTCAGGCAAGAAACTGTCTCACTTGGCGTCTCGGTTTCTTTATCTGTGAAGACATGATAAATTATTTGGTCCTCTTTTTCCACCAGTTCCCTCACAGAAACACAGTAATGAAGGTATTAACACTATAAAAGATTTTGGATCTCTGTAGGCCATGGCTACATAAAGAGAAAGTCCTTTTTACATCTCAATTGGCATTTTTAGGTCCTTCGTGCTCCTTGAGTTTGCATCATATCAATTCTATTTGGAAAAGATTACTACACATACTGTTACTCTTTTCCAAACCTTTGCAGAAATAAAACGGGCCGCGGAGACTACGCTTTAAGAAAAAAAATTATTTCGCAGAATTTGTGACTCTTGGAAGTTAAAAATTCTTCTGATTCACATTATCACCCTAATCATCTCAACTTGAAAGAGACAGCTTGCTAATTCACAGCTGTCTATTGCCATGTTGTCTACGTAGCAATACCAGCTTTAAAAAAAATGGGGATACCACTCAGTTGATTCTGGTTATTCCAGGATTTTTGTAAAGTGCCTGAGATAATGTGCAGGTAGTGAGGGATCTTAAAACCTAACAGTAGTTGACAGATAGTGTCTAATCTTGGTTTTGCATGTGTCAAACCTAAGAACGTTACATGGATATTCACCTATATCATGTAAATAGGAGCATTGACAGATAATAAGTATATCCTATCTGCTAAAAGAATTATTATCCTTACAATGCCCGTTGTAATTTTTAAAGATTGCAATGGTAATGTATTTTGTTTTTTTCTTTTCTTTTTTCTTTTTTAAATTTTTTTAATGTTTTATTTTATTTTTGAGTGAGAGAGAGAGAGATGGAACACAAGCAGGGGAGGGGCAGAGAGAGAGGGAGACACAGAATCCAAAGCAGGCTCCAGGCTCCAAGCTGTCAGCATGGAGCCCGATGTGGGGCTTGAACTCACAAACCATGAGATCATGACTAGAGCCAAAATCGGACTCTTAACCAACTGAGCCACCCAGGCGCCCCTGTATTTTGTTATACAACCTCGTGTGTGTGTGTGTGTGTGTGTGTGTGTGTGTTCAAAATGTGTTTATTAGGATGCTTTCCCACTCATCTCGACTCAGCATGCTTTTCGTGGTGTTTCTGTCTGAAGGAGCATCCTTCTGTTAACTTTTCCTCCTGTAGGCTGGCAGAGGACAGTTGGAAGAGTCAACATACACACTACCATTTGTGCATGGCTAGAGATGGCAGTGATTCCATAGTATCCTGGGCATTTCCTGGCCATGAAGTAGGAATCAAGGTTCTGCATCAGTTTCTTCTGCTTGTGTTTCCTCTTCTCGTCTGGAGAGGGATGGAGGAGATCTTTCTCAAGGGGCATATCCTTGTAGGGAGGTTGTCTCTGCTAGAAAGACTGTTATACAATCTCTTTGTCACGTTAGAGTACTAACAGATCCAAAGCTCAGACAGTGAAGGAAAAAAATGCTCGGACTGACACATGAAATCGTATTAATTCAAAGACAGGTCTGAAACTGAAAGATCAGTTTAATGGGTGAAAGGAAAAGAGGAACGTAAGGAACCAAAATTCACAGCCAAAGAAGACCCAAGATGTAGCGGTGGGCTGGTAACTGACAGAGGTTCTTACGGGCAGATCAGAACTCATCTGCCTAGCAACAAGTATTGGAGATTAGTCACTAGGAAACTGGAGTCCAAGGTCGGGAAATCCAGTTACTCTGGTTACTACAAAAGATACACATAGAAAATCTATAAAACTCTTTGAGGACAGATCTTCGTTCATTCATTCAATAGATATATATTCAGCACATATGCTAGACACTATTTTAGACACTGAAAAATAAGCAGTGAATAGAACGAAGTTCACGGAACATGTGTAGCTAGTTGAGGAGGGGGGAGGGCAGACAATAAACAGATAAATAAGTAAAATACATAGTTTGCCAAAAGAAACAAGTTCATGGAGAAAATTTAAGAGGGGAATTTCTGGGTTGCAATTTTAAACAGAGTGATAGAGAAGGCCTCACTGAGATGATAGCATAGAAGCAAAGACTTGGACTAGACAAGAGGGAAGGAAACAGTCATGCAGTTATCTATGGAAGAGCATTCCTGGCAGAGAATACAGCAAATGCAAGGAACTTGAGGCAGGATCCTGCCCAGCACATGTGCGGAAAAGCAAGGAGGCCATCATGGTTGGAGCAGAGTGAGGAAGGGGCAAGAGTAGTAGATGATGTCAGAGAAATAAGGAGGGAGACACCAATTGTTGGGCTCTGAAGATCATTGTAAGGCCTCTGGCCTTTACTTTGAGTGAGATGAGAAACTATCAGAGAGTAGTGAGCAGAGAAACAGCACAACATAAATTACAGTGTAAAAGGATACAACTGACTATTGTTTTGCAATTAGACAATAAGCAGGGCCAATATGGAAGCAAGACCATTTCGAAACTATTCCAATAATCCAAGTAAGAAAGAATGGTAGCTCAGACAGACGAGGGTGGTGAAGGGAGCAGTGACTGGGATATGGATATATTCTGAAGGCAGAGCCCTCAGAATATGCTACTGGACTTGAAATCAGATATGAGAGAAAGAGTAGAGTTAAAGGTGACACTGAGATTTTTGGCTGGAAAAACTGGAAAATGGAGATGCTCTTGATTGATACAGGGAAGAATGTGGGAGGAGCCTTAACCTTCTTTGCATCCTCACGTTCTAGCACAAATGCCAAACACATGGGAATATTCAGTGACTACTAATAATCTAATCTGAATCTAGTTTGTATGTATTTGAGATGATAGTTGTTCTAGATACAGGACTGACTCGATGGAGTTACTACACTGGGACTTGGTTCTAGACTCTGGGACAAGGTTAAAACCATTGGTGTGCTAGAACCAACTTGTACTAGCTAGCAAGACCCAACTGCTAAATTTGGGGGGCTATTGCAAGCCAGATATTAAACACAGTTGTTTTGTAAACTTACAGCTGGTAACACATTAAAAGCAAAGGTAAAAGTACTTGAACTTCATCACTTCCTAATTATTTTACTACATTTTACTATTATCTATGCCCTTGAGGTTATTTATGTTTGTTATGTGTATACAATAGAAATACTATAGAACAGTGTGCTACTGTGCACCTTTTCCTAGCTCCGTGTTCAGTGATGTTATGCCTATAGCTTTAAATTGGCCATGATATGAGTGTTCGTGGTACAGAAATTGGTAAATGCTACAAATGGGGCATCTCCCCCATCCCTTTCCTGCCCTCAGAGCTGGTTAAATCTATAAGTGGAAATTTAGCCACACCAGCTTTGAAGGCAATGATAGGGGATGAGCAAATTGGTATATATTTTGGAAATATATGCAGGTACAGGCACTGCTCACAAAGTATTATCATACTACAGTAATGGTTATATAAGAGGTTTTCCCTGTTCTGGTGAGGGAGGGCTGGGGATTGAGGAAATTGTAGTAGGAGATAGACACACAAGGAAATTCCACACAGGGAAAGAAAGGCCTTAATCATTGACCAAACCAGGAATCGCTGAAAGACATTAGCATCTACAGTCAATGCCTTAATAGAATAAACCTGGAACACATTACAAACTATTAGCAGAGGAGATTAAAAGCTTTGGACAGCTAATTTGAATATCTGATATTATAAGGGATGAGGAGAAAATGGGGACTAAATGCCAGGGAGTAGCAACTGCATATTTGCAAAACTTTCCGTATTAAGAATCTTATATTTTATTGTCAGGCCTTGTGAAAAAGAAACATCAGGGACACTAAAGACATTGTGTAATAATTCCTATGAGACAGCTAGAAAAGCAGCACAGTTTTGTTTTTTTATTTTACAAAGAAGGAAGCCAGAATCCAAGGAATATAATATAAATGAGTTACTGAGGATAACAGAGTGTGACAATTTAGGGGGGAAAAGTATGTTCCTCTATGTGTATGTGTGTGTGTGTGTGTGTGTGTGTGTGTAAAATAGACTACAATGAAAAAGCTCACAGCATATAGTGATTTATTTTTCAAGGGAAGCAGGAATAAAAATTTGTACATTAATTACAAATGTGGCAATTAAAAAACAAAAACGTGAAAAAATGCATCTATGAAAGGAGACGATGAAAAAAAAATACATCCCAAACCCCAATTTTCCTCAAATCTTTCTACTGCACTGATTCTAAATGGTTCCAAAACTCTTTTTTCTTATTCCTTAAATATGTTTATTCTTTATCTCCCATTCTCCCCCAATAGTTATTTGTTCAAAGCTCAATCCTTTTTATTTATAATGTTTTCGCAAAGTTGTTTTGCATAACACGGTGAAACTTCGTATTTAGCAGAATCACTTAGTTTGAACATTAGTCTTATTTCCCCAGACATATTTATGGATGGGAGGATGTGGAATTACTGGGTAAAAGAACGGAAACATTTTGATGGCTTATGGGTTTATCAAGACTGTAGTGATGTATGAAAGTACCTGTTCATTGTACCTTGGCTTATCTGGTATGATTGTTTAAAATATTAACAAAGTTCCTAAGTGAAAATTTTATTATTATTTTGGTTTGTGTTTTTTTGATTGTTAGTGAAACTGAATATTTTTTTTCATGTTTGCCCACTAATACGTCATTTACTTTCCATTTCTTTGAGGCCTAGTGTGCTTTTCTGTTTATATCAATTTCTTTTCTTTTTTTTAAAGATTTTTTAAATATTTATTTATTTTTGAGACAGAGACAGAGCATGAGCAGGGAAGGGGCAGAGAGAGATGGAGACAGAGAATCCGAAGCAGCTCCAGGCTCTGAGATGTCAGCACAGAGCCTGATGTGAGGCTCGAACTCACAAACTGCGAGATCATGCCTTGAGCCGAAGTGGGCTTAACCGACTGAGCCACCCAGGTGCCCCTTAATTTCTTTATATAAGAAAGATAACGGCCCCTTACATTTAGTAGTTTTTGATATTTTCCCATTCTATTGTTGCCTGTTCACTTTGGTTACTTAAAAAAAAAAAAAAAAACCTATTCATATTTTCCTTTGATTTTTAAAAAAAATTGCTGCTAAATTTCTTCTGGTTTTTTTTTCCTGTTGTTTAATATTTTATACCTATTCCTTAATTCATGGAATTTATTTTAATGTATTGTTTGAGAAGATTACCTAAACTAATTTTTTCTAAATTGATAACCATTTTGGAATGGTTCTTCCTTTCTCTGCTGATTTGTGAAAACCCCTGTGTTACACATTAAATTCCAATATATGATGGGACTATTTCTGCACTAGGCTAGTTGTTTTTACTTGTACTTCCCTATTTCAATAGAGTAGCTTTGGTATATTATGATATTCAATTGGTTTTGCCCTTCTTCATAATTAAAAATGTTTTCTTCAATTATTTGCATTCCTACTCTTCTAGATCAAGTTTTAAAAATCACTGCACAATAAACAAACAAACAAACAAACAAACAAAATCATTGTAATTGTTACAAAGACTTTGATAGCAATAAGAGTTGTTTTTCCTTTGATAGAATAATAGTTATTTCCTCAACATTACTGATTATATTACCACTTATTAATTAGGTTAATCAAAAAGAAAGAAGTATATAAAGTTAACTCATGCTATTAAATTCTATAGGATTGTCCGAAGCACTTCTAGGTCTCAGAAGTGAGATGGGAAAAGATTTCGTAAGACTTAAGAGTGACAAAAACATCTTTGCGAAGTTCTCCCTGGGAGGCTATTTTATGATTTGGAAGGAGAAATCTTTCTCTTTGAAGCAAATAAATACAAAGAATATACAACTCAAAGTGATTGAAAATATAAATTTACATGCCTCTGAGTGTATTTTATATCTTGTAATAAACCTTGCACAATGCTCCTGAAACTGGAGCCTAGCATCATGAACAAATTTAACAACAGTTGCTTGTACTCATTGTTTTAATTCAAATTTTCCTATATATTAATATGCCTCAGAGCTCCTAAAAGTTAAGATTTTCTTTCTCAAAATCATTTATCCTTCAAAAATAATATAATTCTAAAAATACACATAAAAACTGAGAGAAGTTGAGAACCTCTGTAATCTAATTATGGTAAATATTTCTTGGTACTTGAAAAAGTAGAATTTGTATTCCTGTGTTCATTTCAGCATTAGTCCAATAGCCAAGATATGGAGATAACCTAATGTTCATTGCGGGATGAATGGATAAAAGGTGAGTGTGTGGACAATATTATTCAGCCTTAATTAAAGAAGAAAATCTTGCCATTTGTGACAATGCGGATGAACCTGGAGGACATTATTCTACATGAGATACGCTGAAAGCAGAAAGACAAATACTGCATGACCTCGCTTACACGTGGAATCTAAAATTGTAAACTCATGGAAACAGAAAGTAGATCGGTGGTTGTTTGCCGCTGCAGTTGAGACAGAACTAGGGAGATATACTGGTCAAGGGATACAAAGTTTCACTTACACAAGATAAAGAAGTTCTAAACCTCTAATGGGCAACAATGTAACTATAGTTAACATTATCATATATTTGAAATTTGCTTAGAATGTAGATCTTAAGTGCTGTCTCCACACATATATACAAAAAGGTAATTAGGTAGGTGATAGATATGTTAATTATCTTGGTTGTAGTGATTATTTCAAAATGTATACATATATCAAATCAAGTCGCATACCTTAAATATATCAATTTTTAAACTGTCAATTATACTTCATTAAAGCTTGGGGGGAACTGAAAATTAAATTCCATTGTCCTAACATGAATTAAGCTTTCATGCTTTTATTTATTTTAATTTATATTAATATATATATATATTTTTTTTTTTTCAGAGAGAGCGAGCATGCACATGGGGGGGAGAGGCAAAGGGAGAGAGAACGAGAATTCCAAGCACACTCCACAGTCAGCACAGCATGGAGCCCATTGTGGGGCTCGATCCCACAAACCTGGGGTCATGACCTGAGCCGAAATTAAGATTCAGATGCTCAACTACTGATCCCCTAAGCCGGCACCCCTAAGTGTTCATGTTTTTATTTCTTTTTTCCTTTTTAAAAATGTTTATTTTTGAGAGAGAGAGATAGAGAGAGTGTGCTTATGCAAGAGCGAGAGAGGAGAAGAAAGAGAGGGAGACAGAGGATCCAAAGCAGGCTCCACACTTTCAGCACCACGTGGGGCTCAAACTCACGTACTGTGAGATCATGACCTGAGCCAAAGTGAGAAGCTGAACCCAGGCACCCCAAAGCTTCCATGCTTTTCGATGGTTCTCTACAGAGCTCCACTACACTATCTTCTCTTAAATATATGACTCAGATGAAAAGTACCAGAAATATTCAATTTGAAGTATTTTCCTAAGGGTCTATGATAATTCTCTAGAGTTTTATCCACAGTTGTGCCTAACAATGTGTCAATTTCTTTATTATGTAACAAAGGCATTAGTTTTCCAAAAATAACCAGGAAACTGAACTTGCCCAAGAGCAACAGAGCCATTCTTTGTAAATGAGAAGCAGAAAGCATGAGTGGGAACTCACAAAAAAACAGATTCATGTGCCCCACGTTTCTTTTTCAAAATGATTCCATCAAAGATATTTTATTGTAATCTTGGTTTCTGTTTTAATTGGTTCCCATTTCAAAAGAGGCTGACCATGTTGCAAAGAATGTCAAGAGTATCCAACAGGTGGGATTCCTGGGTGGCTCAGCTGATTAAGCATCAGGCTCTATGATTTCAGCTCAGGTCACGACCTCACAGTTCATGAGTTCAAGCCCTGCATTGGGCTCCATGCTGACAGTGCAGATCCTGCTTGAGCTCCTCTCTCTCTCCCTCTCTCAAAAATAAATAAATAAACTTAAAAATTTAAAGAGTATCCAAAAGCTATTAATTTATATGTTCCCTTTCATCATTTATAAAGCCTTTGAGATGTGATTTGACTTTCTCATCTTGCTTTTATAAACTCTTGCCATTAAAACACAGGTCTTCTACCTTCAATTAGTCATGTTTCTTTACACTTAACATTGATACATTTTCTAGGTCTCTGTAATTCCTTGATTTCCGGTTGCTGAGCCTTGCTTTGTCATGTTAACAAAGCATAAATGGTGTGTGCTGTGGAACTGGGTTTACTCAGGCTATGGAATAACCACACCCTTAAAATTAGAGATTTGGTAGCCACCAGAGAGTGGTACAGTCAGCACCAAAATATTATGCCACAGGCACTTACATAAATACTATTTCTGAATGAATCTGGAAATCAGCCAGAGATTCACTAAACACTAAGAACATCATGCTTATTCTACATCTCTATGAAACCAACAAGCTTAAAATTTGGTAAGAAAGATTTCATGGTTACAAGAGTACTACTTTTTACATTATGTTTTCTGGAGCTCAAAGAAAGTCGGCTTCCTCCTCCCCTATGTCAACCAATAATTTGCAATTGTCTGAATTATGCTGGGAAAACTTAGAATAAAGGAATTCTTGGGGTACCTGTGTGACTCAGCAGGTTGAGCATACGACTTCAGCTCAGGTCATAATCTCACGGTTCATGAGTTCGAGCCCCGCATCAGGCTCACTGCTATCCGCACAGAGTCCCCTTCGGATCTTCCGTCCCTGCTCTCTCTGCCCCTCCCCCGCTCATGCTCTCTCAAAAATAAACATTAAAAAAAAAAGAATAGGGATTCTAAAGGAAAAGTGATAAGAAATCAGTAAATGCAAGATTTAGTGCTTTTTCAGAAAAGTATCAAAAACCTTTTAGAGCTCTCTGTAATAATGGGTAAGTTAACTATAACTTATTTATACAATGGAATATTATACGGTCATTAATAATAATGAATAAATCTGTGTTTATTGACAGGCAGAGACATTTGTAACACATAAGTTGGTAAAAGAAGCTTTTAAAAACATGATCTCACTTTTAAAATAATAAAATAATACTTTTATATATGTGTGGAAATATATGTATTAAAAATATAGCTTGTGTTGAACTGAATATAATTTTAATTCTCTTCAGACTATTTGTATTTTCTGAATTTTTTACAACGTGTATTTTATTTCATAATTGGAAAAGGGTATTTACATTTAAAAAATAATATATATGAATATATATGAAAAAATAATATATATGAAATGATATATTAATATATTTGAATAATATATGAACATATATGAATATATATATGAATATATATGAAAACAGGTTTTCTCTCTTACTTTCTCTATCTTTCAATTCTACTTGCCTCTAATTGGTGTACTACTACATACAGGTTCTAGTCCCAAAGTGGGAAAGATGTGTCTACGGCCATACCACCCTGAACGTGCCCGATCTTGTCTGATCTCAGAAGCTAAGCAGGGTCGGGCCTGGTTAGTACTTGGATGGGAGACCAAAGTGGGAAAGATGAGTGTCAGTGGTATCCACAGTTAACTCTAGCAGATAGAGACACTCTTCCCTAAGAGCTCCAGCTAAAAATTCATAGGAGAGACCGATTGTCTTGACTTGGACTGGGAACCAAAATATGGAGGGGAGTGAGTGGCAGTGAATAGGAGATACGAGTTTCTGATAGGACACGTTCTGGCCACATTATCTCCCCCATACCCCTGCTATACCCCAAGGAGTAGAGGGAGTCTGCACTGAGTTAGTTCCCAACAGAAAAGAGGAGTTTTATCACCTGAAGAAGGGAGGAGGAAATGATGTTGAAAAGACTAAAATAACATCCATTCCAATACTCATTCTAGACACTTAAAATAATGATAATGAAGTTCTTTAAGAGTTACCACAGGGACACCTGGCTGGCTTAGTTGGTAGAGTATATGACTCCATCTCAGGATTGTGGATTTGAGCCCCATGTTGGGTGTAGAGATTACTTTAAAAAAAAAAAAGAGTTACCACAATTTTTCAGTGTTTGGGAATTGGAAACCACCATTCAATACCTAAACCACAATACTTATTCATTCGATAAATATTCATCAAGTATCTACCCTAAACTTTGTAGTCTTCTTACTGGAGTGAGCAACAAACAAACAAACAAAACAAATAAAATACTTCTGCCTTCAAGGATCTTACATTTTTGGACATCAATAACAACTCTAAAAAATGAGTCTGAAATTGGCCTCTGGCTAGAAATTTTATTGCAGTAGTTGAGATAATGCAATTTGGCTTTCATATATTTTTTTTAACTTATCTGCGCTAAGAGCCTTTTGAAAGAAAGAGCTACTTTTGAAAGAAATTAAGCTGAGTCATGAGATTTATAAGCAAATGAGGAGTATTGGCTTTTGACACTGATGGAAAATTACATTTTATCTAGACGCACCCCAAGGTGTTCTGGGCCATCCTTGAGCTTTAACTTCTGCGTTACCTAACCTGCCCCTATGGTGACACTGGGCAAACCAATCTCATGGTACATATTCAATTTCAAGCAAAAAGTCTTAATACAGTTGACTGGTAGCAATGAGCAAACTTTTTTCGCAGGTCCAATGGGTTAAAGTATACGGATCTGAGCAAGGTATTCTTGTTCTGTTTTGTATCTTGTTAGTGGTTATCTGGTACAGACTGCATGTCTGTGTCCCCATCTCTCCCAAATTCATATGTTGAAACCTAATCCCCAATGGGATGGTACTTCAAGATGGGGCCTTTGGAGGGTGGTTAAATCCTGAGGGTAAAGACCCCATGAATGGGATTAGTGTCCTTACAAAAGAGACCCTAGAGAGCTCCCTTGCTCCTTGTGTCTTGTGAGGACACAGCAAAAAGACAGAGAGCAATCGGTGAACCAGGAAGTAGCCTTTACCAGACACTCCATTTGCCAATGTGTTGATCTCCAGAACTGTGAGAAAAAAATTTTTGTTGTTTAAGCCACTCAGTCTATGATATTTCGTTATAGCAGACCGAACAGACTCAGACATTATTCTTGGTTTAGCAAACACCTAACACTGAATTTAGAAAGCTTTGGAAGGAGAGCAAAAGCAAGTTTTGGCAAATGTATCTTCATGCTTCTCTCTCTCTTTTTTTTTTTAAACTTTGAGGGCGCCTGCATGGCTCAGTCGGCTATGCATCCAACTTCAGCTCAGGTCATGATCTCACTGTTCATAAGTTCGAGCTCCACATCAGGCTCTGTGCTGACAGCTCAGAGCCTGGAGCCTGCTATGGACTCCGTGTCTCCCTCTCTTTCTGTCCCACCCCTGCTTGTGCTCTGTCTCTCTCTGTCTCTCAAAAATGAATAAATGTTAAAAAATTTTTTTTAAATAAATAAATAAACCTTGAAGAACATAACAATTATAACTCCCTAACACAGTGATTCTCAACTTTGATCACACGTTAGAATCACCTTTTAAAAAGTACTGGGATGGGGTGGACGGGAATGGGGAGGGTTGAGGGTGGTGGTGGAGGGTGGGGATGGGGCATTGAGAATCCTATCAAAAGTACTACAGGTGACTTTAATATGCAGATAGGGGGGCACCTGGGTGGCTCAGTCAGTTAGGCGGCCGACTTCGGCTCAGGTCGTGATCTCACGGTCTGTGAGTTCGAGCCCCACATCAGGCTCTGTTCTGATGGCTCAGGGCCTGGATCCTGCTTTGGATTCTGTGTCTCCCTCTCTCTCTGCCCTTCCCTTGCTCACACTCTGTCTCTATGTCTCTCAAAAATTAAATAAAAACGTTAAAAAAAAAGATACGTTAATATGCAGATAGGGTTGAGAACTACCCAAACAATGAGACATAGTCACTGGGGTGTGTGTAGATAATTTTAGTCTATAACACATAAGTATGTTCATTTTGTCACTAGTCTGTCATCAATGAATCACTTTAACTCTTACCATTTACTCACCTTTACAGGAACAATAGGGTGCCTGGGTGGCTCATTTGGTTAGACGTCTGACTCTTGATTTCAGCTCAGGTCATGATCCCAGGATCATGGGATTCAGCTCCACGTTGCTTCCGCACTGAACGTGGAATCTACTTGCGATTCTCTCTCTTTCTCCCTCTGCCCCTCCCTCCCTCACATTCTCTCCCTCAAAAAAACAAAAAACAAAAACCAAAAAAACAAAAACAAAACTAAACTAAGGATATATGAGCCCACATGCATTCATTTACCCATCTTCCTTTCATTCTATTTCTCTCTCCCCTTCCCTTTTTCTCATTCATGTATTCATTCAATCACTAATTCATTAATCACTAATTTATTAGGGATAAGCACTGTGTGAGGTACTAAAGATACAGAATTGTAACTTGTACTTTCATTCTAGTATTATATTAATAAGGTGGCATATGGAAATTAATCATCCTGAGATTCTCAAAGTTTGATTTAAAAATAGTTGCAAAAAATACACACCAATCCTTCCCCTGCTTAATTTACCTTGTAAACAATTGTACTGAAGCTTGAGTTATTGTGTTAGACAAACATCAACACTCCCGACCTTCTGTGCTTTCGGTGAGTCATATAATAAGCAATCCATCTGCCATGGTGTAATTTCCAATCTTTCATATATTGAATGAAAAGATGTAATTGTCTATGATTCCTTAGGCTCTACATAAGAAGATTCAGATACTATTAACTTTAATTAGAAATTATTCTCATTTGAGACTGTTCAGATGTCTTTAGAATATTTTGTGAGGCTCCATTACTTCTGATATACCAAATCCCACCCAGAGTCCAGCCACATATCTTGATCTTTGACTCCTATCTAATTCCCAAATCAGGTTACTTTGTAGATGAAGGTTACTTGTTTGTTTTAAATGTTTATTTTTGAGAGGAGCAGAGAGTAAGGAGGACAGAGGATCCAAAGGGAGCTCTGCTCTGATAACTGTGACCCTGATGAGGGGCTCAAAGTACCCATGAGATCATGACCTGAGCCAAAGTCGGATGCTTAACAGACTGCGTTAGTGTATTTATAAGCCATGTTACACTGGCCACCCAGTGCCCAGAACCCTACATATTTAAAGATAAGCAGACACTTTGCTCTGGACTGTTCATGCCATTTTCCCAATTTGTAAGCTCTAAGTTGCAGTATAACAGCTGGTCAAAAACCCACTTTAGTGGCCAACTCTGAGACTAGGACTGCTAGATCCCTCTTGGGAAGTTGGACATTAGCATATTACAGAAATAGATACTGACACATATTTAAAGCTAAGAACAAATGCAGGCTCACCTCACCCACAGAAGCACCATAATCATTTGTGGTGCAGTAGTACGCCCACCTAACTCCAAAAGACAAAAGACAAAAATTTGAATCACAATCAACATCAGAAGGAAAACAACAGCAAGGTATAAAGGGAGAACAATCTTCCTGCCAAGAATAAATTCAAAGCTAATCATTTCCAAAAGAGCAAGTTTTATCCATAACATAAAGTTCCCTGTTACCAGGAATTTGATACTGGTACTATCACATAAGTGTAATTATTACAAAGCATGAATTTGCTCATGAGAAGAGAAATACAAGTAAAGGAGAAAAAGAAGAATCGACATGAAGAGAATAAATTAATTCTATATCTAGGAGCAGACAGATTTACATTTTTGAGATATACAAATATTCAGTACTATCTATGAATAAATGATTGTGTCCTAACAATGACATTGTTACTAATAATAATAGCTAACAATTACTGAGCATTCATCTTATGCCAGGCAGTATTAACATTTTACATGCATTATCTCATTTATTCCTTATACCAATTTTATTTACTATTATTCCCATTTTCCAGATGAGAACAATGAAGCTCTGAAAATTTATGTAGGTTGAGTAAGGTAACATGGCTTATAAATACACTATGATTTGAAACCTAAACCTGTCTGAATCCAAAACCCATGCTTTTAACTATTCCCACCCCACCGTTCTAATTTACCACGTTAGATTATATAGCTAGCTATAGCCATCTGGGACTTCTTAAGACTTCTGTATCTTTGCAAGTACTCTGGGCCTTTTGCAATGTATCTGTCACCAGTAATAGATAAGTCTCTAATGGTGATGTAGTACCACCGGCAAGGTAGTTGCAAATAGGAAGCAATTTGTAGCTGCTGAATGAGCACTGCACAAAGTTTGCTGCACCCTCTATTTGGGTGCAAATGTGAAACGGAAAGCAAAACCCATCAATATATATTGTGGTAACTAATTATAGGAAAGAATATTGCTAAAACTAATTGCTCTTCTTTAAAATAAAGATAAATAAAATACATTAAAATAAAACAAATAAGGGACACCCTGGTGGCTCAGTTGGTTAAGCGTCCGACTTCAGCAAGGGTCAGGATCTCACAATTCGTGAGACCTGTGCTGACAGCTCAGAGCCTGGAGCCTGCTTCGGATTCTGTGTCTCCCTCTCTCTCTCTTCCCCTCCCCCACTCGTTCTCATTCTCTCGCAAAAATAAACAAACATAAAAAATAAATAAAATAAAATAAAATAAATAAAATAAGAAAAATAAGAGTTAAAAGTGTTATATGTTATTTTTAAAAAAACTATTTGTTCTCCCTATGTATTGAAATGTAGTGAACACACACACACACACACACACACACACACACACAGTCTGGATTTTCTTGGATATTGTTAGCTTTATGGGGATATTAGGTATGTTAGTTGAGGTAGCAACTTCAACCTCTGTTGGGGAAAATTATGCTAGTAACATGATAGGGAGATAATTCATTTTCAGGGACATTTTTTTTAGTGAAGATTTTTCTGGCAATACTAATTATTTTATTATATTGCACCAAATGGAATGAGCTGACTTCATGAGGAGTTGATTGTGAGTTGCTAAGGATAGGTTTTGGCCCACGATATACATTTCCATATGTTTTGAGCAGCCTAACTACCTCCAATGTAGGTGCCTATTTAACTTCTGAACTTTATTTTATTATTTTTTAAATGTTTATTCATTTTTGAGAGAGAGACCGGCAGAGAGCAGGCGGGGGAGGGGCAGAGCGAGAGGAGACACAGAATCCGAAGCAGGCTTTTAGGTTGAGCTGTCAGCACAGAGCCCAATGCCTGGCTCGAAACTCACAAACCGAGAGATCATGACTTGAGCCCAAACCAGATGCCTAACCGACTGAGCCACTCAGGTGCCCCTGACTTCTGAATGGTAAAACTCCCTCTGTTTTTAAAATTCACCACCCATAACCTTTAGTTTAACAATGATACTTAACTTCCATGCGTATATTTGAAGGTTAAAAAAAAATCACTGAATCAGGAAAGGAGGGAAAAAATTCTGCTAATAAGTTTCGGGAAATATAAATATGCAGATGTGTAACTTGCTTTGGGAACCCCTTGAAGTGTATCTACATGAACATTTCTAACAAATACAGGAAAGTTTTGACTAATATTTATCGGCTACCTACCCTGTGCTGGTCCGTGTCAGAAAATCCAGGGTCACATCCATGAGGTTGATATTGCTGCCGGGTCCCCCAGGAGCTGAGCTGAAGGTGAATGTGGTGATACACAGATACTACAGTTTAGCAGCAGCTTCTGGCAGCTGCAAGCCATCTGGTGTAGTGTATCTCACACCTTAGGATGCACAAGAACCACCTGGAGAGCTTGTTCAAGGAAGTCTAAAAATTACTGGCCTTAACCCCAGAGATTCTGATTCTGTAGGTCTGGGTCATGGGGGAAATTTTGCATTTCTGATGACCACTTAGGTGAAAGGGAAATTGCCTATCCAAGAGCCATGCATTGAATAATACTTAAAGTATCTATGAATAGAAAAGTTCACAAATTCTGAACTTTATTTTTTTAAACATAATATATTGTCAAATTGGCTAACATATAGTGTGTACACTGTGCTCTTGGTTTTTGGGGTAGTTTCCCATGGTTCATCATCACTACATACAATACCCAGTGCTCATCTCAACAAGTGCCCTCCTCAATGCCCATCAGCCATTTCCCCTTGTGTCCCCACCCACCCATCAACCTTCAGTTTGTTCTCTGTATTTAAGAGTCTCTTATGGTTTGCCTCTCTCCCTCTCTGTTGTAGCTATTTTTTCCCCCTTCCCTTCCTCCATGGTCTTCTGTTAAGTTTCTCAAGATCCGCATATGAGTGAAAACATGTGATATCTGTCCTTCTCTGACTAATTTCACTTAGCATATTACCTTCCAGTTCTATACACATTGCTGCAAATGGTGTTTCATTCTTTCTCACCGCCAAGTAGTGTAAGGGTTCGAGACCCTAAATACCCAAGAACAGAAAGTCCCAGAGGCGAGGCTGCAAAAGCATAGGAGATTTATTAGCTAGCTCGAGCTAGGGTCCAAACCCAGAGCACCAGCACAGTGGCCTCCTTTAGGGTAAGGACCCCGCTCTCGGGATTCAGTTCTCTTTTTATAACATTGTAGGGTTACATGAGCTGTCTCTGCCCCTTCTCTTTGTTCGTTTGAGTCTGGATGGCCGTGTCTTCTTCCAATTGGCTCGTTTAAGTCCGGGGCTTTTCAGTTCGGGGCTTCTTTTGTTGGTCTCGTGAGGCGGGTCAAACCAACTATCACTGAGAAACAAACTGCAGGGGTTACAGGAAACAAACTTTCGGCCACTATCACAGGAACTCCAGGAGGTACAGGAAACAGAAACAGAAACCTTTTGGCCTTTATCACAGGAACAAAAATCTTTTGGCCTCCATCAGTAGTATTCCATTGTATGTAAAACCACATCTTCTTTATCCATTGTCAGTTGATGGACATTTAGGCTCTTTCCATAATTTGGCTATTGTTGAAGGTGCTGCTATAAACATTAGGGGTACACATGCCCCTATGCATCAGCACTCCTGTATCCACAAATTCTGAACTTGAATCACATTCCTACCTGAGCACAAATCCGAATGCTGTACAAGGTAAAATCCAGAGAAAGTAGAACCTGGCAAAAGATGTTTCTACTATCCTTTGGCTGGATAGAACCATGATTCTCAGACTAGTAAAAAGCTATAAGTATTCAACAGAGGTCTTACTTGAAACAATTAACAAAGGCCCTTTTGCTATATGATGATGTTGGGATGGTGTAAACAGAAATTAATGGGAGTGTTTGTTGAGTTGATGGGTTTCGCCATAAGTTAGAAAAATAATTCAGCTTGAAGCAAATATCCTGACTCTAAACCAGCAGCATCAACATCACCCTGGGATTTGTTAGAAGTGGAATCGGTGGGCCGCACCCCAGACTTACTGAATTAGAAACTCGGGGGGTGGGTCCCAGCACGCTGTGGTTTATCAAGTCCTCCAGGTGATTCTTTTTTTTTTTTTTATTTTTTTAACGTTTATTTATTCTTAAGAGACATAGAGATAGGGTGTGAGCAGGAGAAGGGCAGAGAGAGAGGGAGATACAGAAGCTAAAGCAGGCTCTGGGCTCTGATGAGCCGTCAGCACAGAGGCCGATGGCGGGGCTCGAACTCACAGACGGTGAGATCATGACCTGAGCCGGAGTCGGCCGCTCAACCAACTGAGCCACCCAGGCGCCCCCTCCAGGTGATTCTAATGCATACTAAAGACTGGGAATCACTGCCTGACTAGTGGTTCTTAGATTCACTGTGCATTAGAATAAGAATTCCCCAGGAGTATTTGATTAAGACATAAATTCCTCTTTGGGGACCTAATTTTTATATACATCTGGGGATTCCAGTGTAGACAAATTTACAGAAACAGTGCCCTAACCCAGAGATTTTCAAACTTTTTTGACCAGGACCGCTGTTTACATGAAGACTCAAGAAATAAATTCCTTGCTTGTTTCACTACCACTTGTTCCTCTGCCTTCAGATTTTGTCAGTGATGAGTGGCCTAACCTGGTCTGTTTGGGACCCCTGAGCTGGATGCTTTGGCACCTTTGGGCCCCCATTACAGCAGAAGAATCCACCAAATTGATTTCTTGACCTACTAACAGGCTGCAAGGACAGCTTGAAAACTACAGCCTGGATCAACGCTTCTCAAATGTCACAATACATTTGAATCACCTGGATGCCTTGTTACAACATAAATTCAAATTCAGTAAGACTGGATGGGGCTTGAGATTTTGCATTTCTAACACGCTTCACTTCGAAGTTTTGCAAATACCGCTGATCTATATATTATTCTTCCAGTGGCAAGAACTGGGCCATAAAAAGTGTAAGAAGGTAACAGCAAACTTGATGCCTCTCCCAGTTATGAACCTATGAGAGTTTTCTTTATGATAGTGAGCTTTAGAAGAAATTGCAACTAGACCATGGTATTTATCTTGCCCAGATGTAATGTCCTTAATTGAGTTGTGTGTTGTCCTTAGTATCATTGTCAGTAGTTATGGGGTTCAAACTCTCAACCTATGTGGGTATAAGTAGGCACTGATTCGCAACAGATCATGTCTATTAGCCCATTCATGAGAACCCACCAGGAGATTCTTGTCGTCTTCATGATTTAATATCAGAATTAGAAAAATAAAAGATTAACTAGGATCATTTAGTTTTAGAACAATGATAATTATGTCCTGTGTCACATTGTTAAAATATTCATTCAAGTATAGGTGAGGAAGTTTAAGGGAGAAGGTGATACACAGTGGGGGAGAGAGTGAGTGGGAAAGAGAGAAAGAGAGAGAGAGAGGGAGAGAGAGAATCCCAAGAAGGGTCCACACTCAGTGCTCAGTGTGGAGCCGGACATGGGTCTCAATTCCATGATCCTGGGATCATGATCTGGCCTGAAATCAAGAGTCAAACTCTTAGGGTGCCTGGGTGGCTCAGTTGGGTAAACATTCAACTTCGGCTCAGGTCATGATCTCACAGTTCATGAGTTCAAGCCCCACATCGGGCTCTGTGCTGACAGCTCAGAACCTACAGCCTGCTTAGGGTTCTGTGTCTACCTCTCTCTCTGCCTCTCCCCTACTCGTGCTCTGTACCTCTCTCTCTCTCTCTCAAAAATAATTTATCATTAAAAAAAAAAAAGAGTTGGATGCTTAACCAACTGAGCCACCCAGCTGCCCTTGGAAATCTTTTATACCTCACACATTTACTTCTCTCTAAACTCTAAATTTAATTATATCATGATGTTTTATTAAGTCAGTAATTAGTGTTTTCATTATTAGGATTATATAAATCTTACCACTGCCAAGCCATGAGATTTACTATGAGAGTGTTTCCTTTATTATGTAAGTTCCTGGCTTTCCTGAAGTTAACGATTGCCTCCTACCCCTGAAGTTAGCTCCTTAAAAACCAAACAAACTTACAACAGTTCTAGATTTACAGAAAAATTGTAAGAATAGTACAGAGAGTTATTCTATAGTCCTCCCTGTTTCTCCCACTAGTAATATTTTATGTTAGTGTGGCACCTCGTTACAATTAATGAACCAATGAGCCAGAGTTCATAATCTATTCAGATTTTCTTAGCTGCTATCGACTCTCCTTTTCCTGTTCCAGGATCCCACATTCTATTTCACAGTTATGTCTCCTTAGACCCAAGGCTGACAGCATGTATCTGATGGCCTTTCGGAGTACTAGTTGAGTATTTTTGTGGAAAGTCTCTAATCGGGATTTGTCTGATATTCTTCTCATGGTTAGACTGGGCTTATACGTTTGGGAGGGAACGATCATAGAGGTAAACTACCATGTTCATCTTTTTGGTACAGTCACTGTATCTGTGTTGTTTTTCTCTCCGGGAGGCATTTCTTCTACAACCCTCTGCCTCGCTCTTGTTTGAATGTGGTGTTGTCTCTAGGCCTGCTAATTGTTGTCCTGAGATCTACCTTAACATTTTTCCTTGAAATTCTTTACGCAGTCCTTCTGAATTTGATTTCTGTTCCTGGATCTCTTTTCCTCTCCTCCTCCCTCTCCTCCTCTCCCTTCTTCTCTTCCTTCTCCTCCACCATCTCCTTCTTCTTTTGGTTTAGTTTTATATTTGGGTATCTGCTAGTGGACTTCTGAGAGAGAATACAGAGGAGGTAAATTTTTGGGTCCTTGCGGTCTAAAATGTCATTGTTATATTGCATTTGACAAATAGTTTTGATGATTTTCTTTTCTTTTCTTTTTTTTTTGATAATTTCTTCTACCTCATCTCCTCTGTTCTCTCATAGTTATATATTGGGCCTTCTGGATCGACCTTTTCATTTTCTGATCTTTCCTCTCTTGTTGTCTATCTCTTACAGCTTGTGTTACCATCTAGGAAATTTCTTTAAATCACTAATCTTATCATGTGTTTCATCTATCAGACTTATTTGTTGTTCTTTAAATTTTTTTTTCTTTTATCTGAGGATACTAATTTGTAAAAATCTTTTCTTCAGCTCCCTGCAGGCTGTTCCCCCCGAGTTCCATTGCTCTGCGTTTGTGTCTTTAACAGAGTTTCTTCACTTTTCTGGTGATTTTTGACTACCCGTTTATGTTTCAGAGTGAGGGACTGAAGGGGCGCCTGGCTGGCTTAGTTGGAAGAGCATGCAACTCTGAACTCAGGGCTGGGGTTTGAGCCCCACGTGGGGTGTAGAGATTACTTAAATAAATAAAACTTAAAAAAAAAAAAAAAGCGGGGCGCCTGAGTGGCTCAGTCGGTTGAGCGTCCGACTTCTGCTCAGGTCATGATCTTGCGGTCTGTGAGTTCGAGCCCCGCGTCGGGCTCTGTGCTGACAGCTCAGAGCCTGGAGCCTGCTTTGGATTCTGCGTCTCCCTCTCTCTCTGCCCCTCCCCCACTCATGCTCTGTCTCTCTCTGTCTCAAAAATAAATAAACATTAAAAAAAATTAAAAAAAAAAAGCGAGGGACTAAAAGACCGAATTGCAAGCTCATTGTGTATGAGTGAAGCTTGTTGCCTCCATGAAGGGAGACGGCAGTCAGAGGCTTCTGCCTGAGGACTATCTGGGTGCAAACACTCCAGGAGTTAAGTATGGGACCCAGAAGAGGGAGGGGCAGTCTCAGGATTCGGGAGACTCAGTCCTCTTGTTCAGTTTATGTCTCATACCTGCTCTCTACTTTGCCTAATGTCTCTGCACTCAAGGCCTTTCTAATTCAGCTCAAGAGGAGATTGCTAGAGTAGAGAAGGGATACTCACTGACTCTGCCAGGGGAAAGAAGGGATCTGTGGGCCTAACTTTCTTTGTATATTACGCTATCAATTTACCTGTTTTCAGCTCACCCCTCAGCTTCTAATACACCTGGCACTTTCAGTTACCGAGGTTTTTCAGCTTCTACAACAATCAGCTGGCTTCTCCGTTGGTTTCTCCATGGGCAAGACAGATGTCAATTTCCCTTTCTCTGTCTCACCAAATTAGTGGCTAGTCTTTCAACTATTTTGCATCCTCTTGGTCTCTTCCATTGCCGTTTTCATCCACATGTAATAAGTCATTCGAGTCTTTTGATTCCACCTCCTAATTATCAATGAAATTTACTCCCTATCTGTGCATTCTCAGTGTCATTGTTTAGTGTCGCAGCCCTCATTTCTCTCCTGTACTGTTACAATAAAAGTCTATGTGTTTTTCATCATGTTCCATATCCACTGTTCCCCCCGTTTTCTAAAACATAAATCTGATTTTTTCCACTTCCCTGTTCAAAATTCTTTGAAGGGTTTCCTGTTACTTACTAGAATAATGTCCAAACTCTTCATAAACAATCCCCCTTCAGAATCTGGGCCCTGCCTACCTTTTCCAGTCCCATTTCTTGCCACCATCCCCAACATGGTACTCTCCATTACAAATCAAATTATCTGTTATTTTCTGACACACCTTCAGAACTCGTCATAACTCCTTTCCTCTTCCTAAACATCCTTCCCTTTTCCTCTTTCTGGAAAAGCATTACTCATCCATCCAAGCTCAGATCAAACATCACCTCAGACAAGCCTTTCCCAATCCCCAAAATGAATTAAGCCATTCTCTTCTCTATATTCTCATAGTGCTTCCCACAAACCTCTGTTGCAGCCTTTTTATATTGTGCAGTGATTCTTTTATGAGTCTGTTTCTCACACAACCTGTCCTCAATTTCATACCCTCCTTTTTCCAGTCCACCTTCTATGTCTCAGCTTATAGCATGACACCTAGAACACAGTAAGGCAGCTAACATATATTGAGTTCTTAGGCTCTTAATAAAATATTTGTTGAATAAATGAAGGCAACACGTGAGAGATTTCAGAAAGTCTGAGAGTTGCTACCCTTAGGATTTCCCGAGGTCCTTACTTTAGGGGTTTACACAAAAACACACTTGATGTATTAAAGGCATAAATGCACATTTCCTTAATTGTGACTAATGATGAGACAAGACTAAAGACAGGCAAGGCCATAACTTAGGCAGGCTTGCCTGTAAGACATTTTGAATTTTTTTTTTTTTTAATTTTTGAGAGACATAGAGGCACAGCGTGAACAGGGGAAGGGCAGAGAGAGAGGGAGACACAGAATCAGAAGCAGGCTCCAGGCTCTGAGCCGTCAGCACAGAGCCCAATGCGGGGCTCGAACTCACAGACCGTGAGATCATGACCTGAGCCGAAGTCGGCGCCCAACCGACTGAGCCACCCAGGTGCCCCATGTAAGACATTTTGAAGCTGGCTAGAATGTAATCTCCAGAAAATAGGAAATTTTTTGTCTCTTTGTTTACTGTCGTATCCTTCGTGCCTGGTACATAGTAAGTGCTTGTATTAGTCAGGGTACCAACAGGAAACAGATGGCACACTCAAAATAGGATAACTTGAGGAGAGTCCATTTATAAAGGGGTAGGTGGAGTATAGGGGAACCACAACTGATAGCAAAGGAACAGAGGGCTTGGAACAGTGAGAAGCTGTTACACCACCCTAGGTCTAAAAGGGAGAAGTATGTACAGTAAGCTAACCCTGCCTTGAGAAGAACAATGACCGGTAGTCACAGCCACCTGACTGCTGGAATGGCCACCCCCAAGAGGGTAACCTCAGTCCAAACCACAGGCTCAAAAGTACGTGGAAAAACTCAGGCTTAATGGCTGGCATTAATATAGAAGGCCTCTCATCTAGTATGGGGACCAAGCAGCAGGAACCTCTGAGCAAAGCCTGGCAAATGTGTGGCATACATGCCACCATCTATTCCTTCCACATTCTTTGTCAATTATTGTTCTCTTTCTTACTTCAGCCAGAAAAGGCCCTAGAATACTTTTCGACACAGTCCTCCAAGAAGCACGCGCCCACCTGTAAAACTGCTGCTTCCTGGTATGAAACCTATTTGCCAAACTGGCTCTGGTCAAATAAGAACACAAGTAGGATTAGTAGGGTCTTTGCCGTTTGAAGTAGGTCCCTAGAAATCAGCTGGGGATACGAAGGTTGGGTCAGGTCCAGGGAACAGAAACTGCCAAGTGTGAGACTAAGCAGATTTTGAGGGGGAGGGGCAGGCAGCCAGGCTAGGGTTCAAGTTAGGATTCTGTTTCTAGGAAAGGAAAAATGCAAATCAGCAATCAAAATAAAAATTCTGCAAACTGGTCAAAACAATGAGAGTTGAGGAAAAGGCATATAGTAGGCATACAGGAAATGTTTTTCAGGGTGAGAATGATTTCAGACTCATTTGCTGCTGGAAATGATATTTCTAGTTTACCCTGGTGTGGACTGACTCTGGAATTTGGTGTGACTGAACTCACAACAGCCGGAAGATCTTAGCTACCTGCAGTGAAGCAGGAAAGATACGGAAAGGAGTAATAACCCACTTTCTTTTTCTTCTCCATTCCTTTAAAAAAATGATTCTAGGGGCACCTGGGTGGCTCAGTCGGTTAAAGCATCCAACTTCAGCTCAGGTCATGATCTCGCAGTCCCTGAGTCCAAGCCCCACGTCGGGCTCTGTGCCGACAACTCAGAGCCTGGCCTGCTTCAGATTCTGTATCTCCCACTCTCTCTGCCCTTCCCCTGCTTGTGCTCTGTTTCTCTCTGTGTCTCAAAAATAAGTAAATGTTAAAAAAAAAAGAATCTAAATTAAGCCAAAAGCATTTGCTGTAAATGTTTAATTAAAACAGGCATATGAGCTCATAATAACTACTATTTACTGAGTATCTACTGTTTTATGCTTTAAATATATTCTCATTAATCTGCATAACAACTCTATAAGGTAACATAATTATATTTACTTTACAGATGAGGAAATGGAAGTTGAGAGTAATAAAAGAAATAAGTTACAGCTTAGGGTTTTGATCCAAGCTTATTTGGCTTTAAAGCCTGTATTATTTTCGACACTTCAGTTGCCCATGCTATCCTGATTTTGTTGTGCCCAAATTCTGGACCCCAAGAAGACCACCGGGGAGCCGGCACTGATGCAAACGCAAAGGGTCTTTATTCGAAGCTCGAGCTCGGACTCTTGCACCTCCTGACGCAGCGGTGCAGTGGCAAGAGCCCTGAGCCAGGTTTACACAGACATTTTATCAGGGTTCAAGTACACTTTTTGGGCGGGAATGGGGATCCTTTGAATTGATTGATTGGCATTCTCGCGGGCTAGTTTCTGATTGAGTATTTCATATTTGGCGGGCGCGGGCTAGCTATGGATTGGCTTAGCTTGGGGGTCCCACGCAGATTCAAATGGTCAGCGCACGTGGGCTGAATACTGATTAGTTTTGCTAGGGGGCTATTCTAGGAATCTGACCTCCTGTGGTTTCCCTGGAACTCAAAGTGGAGGCAGGGTCTGCTAATCAGGGTCCAGTCCCACCTGGGATGGTGACGGGGTCTGCTAATCAGGGTCCAGTCCCACCCGGGGTAGTGACAGGGTCTGCTAATCTGGGTCCAGCCTCTTGGCTACCTACTCTGTTTACTGGAACCTGGGGCAGAGTCCAGGGTGACTTGTTTTCCTGGAACTTGGGGCCCAGAACTACTCCAAGATGGAACTTAAACCAAAATGGAATGGCCTTAGCCCTAACAGCACTATACTTTCACAATATGGCAATTCTCTAACACAGCAAACAGGGTTCACAGCAATCACAGAAAACTGGTCAGGAGTCTAGTGCATTCCTAAGTCTCTAAATCTAATACCTAACAAGATTTAGCACACAGCAACTTAGTCTAATCCATAGCAAACTAAACAGGCCTCACAGCACCCCAAGAAAAGTTTCACAGTGTTCACAGCAAACAGCAATCAAAACAGAATTCTCAGCCATCATAACCCTTAACGAGGTTCACAGTAAGCAGAAGTCTGGGGCGCACTATCTCTAACACAGTACTCCTCTATGTTTAGCAGAAAAGAGAACTGGCTTCAAACT
This sequence comes from Paguma larvata, assembly GCA_030068075.1. Lineage (NCBI taxonomy): Eukaryota > Metazoa > Chordata > Mammalia > Carnivora > Viverridae > Paguma > Paguma larvata. The sequence continues at coordinate 67,605,361 of CM057837.1, forward strand.
AATGCAGGGCTGTCACTTAGGACAAAAAACTTAAAAACGCTCCCTTCAATTTCTTTTTTTTTTTTTTAATGTTTATTTATTTATTTTTGAGAGGGCGGGGAGTGGAGGAGTAGAGAGAGAGGGAGACAGGATCTTAAGCAGGCTCTGAGTTGAGAGCGAAGAGCCAGATGTGGGATTTGAACTCATGAACTGTGAGATCATACCTTGAGCCAAAGTCTGATTCTCCAGTGACTGAGCCACTCAGGCACCCCAAGACCCATGATTTCAATCAACCTCAAGTCTTGTGTTCCTCTGGGTCATCATAAATGATGAGGACAGGCAACCTTAATGTGGGAAATCCATAGGAGGATAGGTGTTAGCACACTACCAAATATTAACACGGTTAAGAATAACCAGAATATTTTATTCATCTTTAAATGTTTTCATGTTAAATATTGTACCTGCCCAGACTCAGAGAGTGCTTTCTAAGAGATATCATCTCACTCACGGTTGCCGATGGCAGGGCAATCTGTACTATGCTCTTTTTCTCTTCGATATTTCCCCTCCCCAGTTGTGTGGCCCAGGGACAGGCAACTGTCCTACCAGCTGCCAGCCCTTCAGCTAGCCTCGGACCTCCCACACAGCCAGGCTTGCAAAAACAAAGTAAGCCACTTGCCTGAGATGTTCTCACTTAGATATTGGAATTCATAAATACAAAGAATGTTAGGTAAGGGTAGAATTGGAGCCTTGGTAGATCATGGCAAACCAATGCAGAAGCCGTGAAATAAAACACCAAAAACCAGATCAACAAATATGTAATTCAAGGTTCTAACAAGAAACAAATGACATGTGCAAATGGTGATAAGTAGGGGAGAGGTTAGCCACAAAGCAACTAACTAGAAATGTGTGGGCAGCATGTAGGGGAGCCCTGGGGATGGCAGAGGAAACTGATCTGGGTAGCAAGGGAGCTATTACCATCCCTAGGTGTGAAGGGACAAGGGAAAGAAGAGGTTGGAAGGGGAAACTGTGTGGAGTGAGTCACCTTGAGAGGAGCAGTGATCTTTGGTTGATAGACGCAGTGTGCCTAAAGTGACCTTGCAGGGAGGGAGCCGGGGGAATAAGCACACTGACTTCATTTTGTTATTATAATCTGTACAGGTCTGGCTTCCAGGAAAGACAGCCCTATGGTGAAGGATGAAGAGCGGATCCGGAGGAGCAAACTGAACGTATTTTAGAAAACTAAAACGATGGGTAGAGGGAGGACAATAGAAGAGACATGGAGAGAGAAAAAGTTGCAGGAAACGAGAAAGAGACGCTACCTGCTAGCGAGACTGAAAGGGTAGCTAATTCCTAGAGTTGCCTCAGATCTTGATGACTTTCCAGTTTGAAATCCAGTTCCAATTTTAGTCTAAGCATAGCTTTACAATAGACTCTCTTCCTTTAAAATAGCCTATGAGTAATTTGTGGTTTCTTGTAGCCTAATAAAATGCCGGGCACAATGAGAGTAGTTTATTCCTCTTAGAAGTCTTGAAAACAAAGACATTTGAGACCGGTAGGCCACTCACCAAAAAGAATCATGACACTCTCCTCAACATTTTTTAAGTGTCCAGATGTAAAAGTAAAGGTGAGAGTGTTGTGAAAACTACTTACGGTCAAAACTGAGAAATTATAAAACTGACCTAATTAAGTGAACTCTTTTGAATTATGGAAAACATAAGCTGCTCTTTGAAAGAATCACAGACCATTCTACAGGAACTTAAAACAATAATAATATTTTTCTTTACTCGCCTCTCCCCCAGCTTTACCAATTTATCAATATACCAAACTACTTCTATTTAATGTATAGAATTTAATATATATATATAATGTGTCAGTTTTGATATATGTATTCATCACCACAGTCGAATTAACATTTCCATCCACTCCAAAACTTTCCTGTACCTCTTTTTAATCCCTCTCTCTACTTAAATCCCCAGGAAACCACTAGTTTGCTTTCTGCCACTTTGCATTTTCTACAATTTGGTATAAATAGATCAAACTATATATTCTTTTGCCTACCTTTTTCACTCTGCATAATTATTCTGAGATTCAACTATTTTGTTGTATATATCAATAATAGTTCCTTTTTATTGCTGAATAGTTTTCCTTGTATGGATACACTTCAATTTGTCTATTCATTTCTTTTTTAAAATTAAGGTATAACTGACAGACATTCTATTAGTTTCAGGTATATGGATAATGACTTGATCTTTGTATATATCGCAAAACTATCACCATAATAAATCTAGTTAACATCCATCACCACACATAGTTACAGAATTTTTTTCTTCTGGTAGGAACTTTGAAGATCTACTCTCTTAACAACTTTCAAATATGTAATACAGTATTATTAACTGCAGTAGCCATGCTGTACATTACATCTTCATTGCTTACTTATTTTATTTTATTTTGTTTTTTGTTTTATTTTATTTATTTTTTGTGAGAGATACACACACACACACACACACACACACACACACACACACACACACACAGAATGTTAGCCGGGGAGGGGCAGAGGGAGAGGGAGAGAGAATCCTAAGCAGGTTCCACACTCAGCGCGGAGCTCAATATGGCCCCTGATCTCACAATGATGGTGAGATCATGACCTGAGTCAAAATCCAGAGTAAGACGCTTAACCAACTGAGCCACCCAGGTGCCCCTGCTTATTTATTTTATAACCAGAAGTTTGTAGCTTTTGACTCCCTTTACCCATTTTACTCACTCCAACCCCCTTCCTTCAGCAACCTCCAATCTATGAGAGTTTGGGTTTTGTTTTTTAAGATTCCGCATATAAATGAAATAACAGGATATTTGTCTTTCTCTGTCTGATTTATTTCATATAGCATAATGCCCTCAAGGTCTATCCATGTCATTACAAAAGGCAAGATTTCATTCTTTTTTATGACTAATATTTCACTGTGTGTATATATGTCCATTTTCTTTATCCACTCATCCATCAGTGGACATTGAGGTTGTTGCCATATCTTGGCTATTTGAAATAATGCTGTGATGAAAGTGTAGGTACGTCTACCTTTATAAGTTAGCATTTTTGCTTTCTTCAGATAAATACCTAAAAGTAAAAATCCTGGATCATATGGTTGTTCTAGTCTTAACTTTTTGAAGAACGCCCATACTGTTTTCCATAATTGGTGGCATCAGTTTACGTTCTCACCAACAGTGCATGAGGGTTCCTTTTCTCCACATCTTCACCAGCACTTATTTCTTCTCTTTTTGATAATAGCCGTTCTAATAGGTGTAGAGCAATACCTCATTTTGATTTGGATTTTCCTGATGACTAGTGATGTTGAGCACTTTTTAATGTACCTGCTGGCCATCTGTACGTCTTCTTTGGAAAAATGTCTATTCAGACCTCTGCACATTTTTTAACAGGATTTTTTTTTTTTTTGGCTATTGAGTTTTATGAGTTCTTCCCATATTGTGGATTGTAATTCCTTATTAGACATACAAATTGCAAATATTTTTTCCCATTTAGTGGGCTGCCTTTTCGTTTGGTTGATGGTTTCCTTTGCTGTACAGAAGTCTTTCAGTGTTTCATGCTACTTGTTTATTTTGCTTCTGTTGCCTTTGCTTTTGTGTCAAATCCAAAAAATCACTGCCAAGACTGATGTCAAGGAGATTACTTACTATGTTTTCTTCTAGGAGTTTTATGGTTTCAGGTCTTCCATTCAAGTATTTAATCATTTTGCATTAACTTTTGGGTGTGGCTCAGTTTCATTCTTTTGCATGTGGCTGTCCAGTTTTTTCAACACCATTTATTGAAGAGACTGTCCTTTCCCTAATGTACATTCTTGGTTCCTTTGTCATAAATTTATTGACCATGTATGTCTTGGTTTATTTCTGGGCTGTCTATTCTATTTCGTTGATCTATGTGTCTGTTTTTATGCCAATGCCATATTTTTATTACTATAGCTTTGCAGCATAGTTTGAAATCAGGGGGTAAAACCTCCAGTTTTGATTTTCTTTCTCAAGCTAGTTTTGGCTATTATACAACTATTAATTTTAAGATAGGAAATAGGAATAATGTTGTTCTGGAAGGCCAAGAAATGTTAGAAGCAATTGCTTCAGGAAATGGAAATTCAAAACATTAGCCCTCGAGTCAGTAATCTCAGTTGGTCATTCATTGGCTACAGGACTTGGAACCAGTAACTTGAAATTTGCTGTTCTTTGATTCCCTTGTCTGCAAAAGAAGATTAATAATATCTGCCTCCAATGGTTTTGTGAAGATTGAATGTAATTCATATATTTAACTTTTTGTTTAAATATTAACTTTGATTACTATGAAAGTAGGGGAAAGAACATTGAGAAGTTAGGTCCTCTTTATGGACTCCCATATGGAGGACCAAAGGACACGATCAAGTATCATGGCTCTGAGCAAAATGATAAAATATGTTGGTCAATGTTTCTTCCTCCTTCATCTCCCCCTGTCTCTCCCCCCCCACCCCTCCCCTTCTCCTTCCTCCTAGCTGTTTGTTATTGTGGTCGCAGGATGTCTCTTCTTGAGGGCAAGACCCATTTCCTTTCTTCTGTTTCCATATTACTTAACATATCATTCTTATATCATGTTCTCCATGAATATTTATTGAGGTAATAAATACTTGTGTAGTCATTTATAGATTACAATGCATTTTCAGATACATTATCTCATCCTGACCCTCAAAACTTCCCAAGGAAGTAGGGAGAGCAAATAATATTATCCCCATTATCAACTGAGGAAACTAAGGCTCAGAGAGACTAAAATTAGCTGAGATAATAAACTAGCTCTTTAAATGCCAGCTCAGAGTGCCTTTACCTTGGCATACTACCTACCAACATTCTTGGTAGGATTCGGGTGTGTTCTTCAGGCTCCAGTTAACACTAATGTATAAAATCTTTGCAACATAAAAGACTGAACTTCATTTTTAGAAAACTAACAGTTGGTGGTATGTTGATACTTCACAGGGAACCATAAGAGATATGGAAATTCAGGATATAGTACTAGGACTGTAACTATTTGTAAAATTTGAGATAGATATATCTATTATTCTCCTTCCTCCTAAATACAATTCTGAGCAAAATAAGAATTTGAGGTTACTATAAGTACTCCATACTAGTTACAATATTTTATTTCTAGAATATTGTTTCTAATTTAACCAGTATGCTAAACATCACCTAAGGATTCATCATATCCACTTTTTCTTTTCTATTTTTATCCAATCTTACTGAAGACATTTTTTCACCTATTGCAAAGGTGTAATAATTGGCAGCACGGAATACATTATTTTACATTTTTGTTTATTTAGAAAGGTCAGGGTTTTCATTTTCTTTTGGGCTAATCTTGCTCACCCTAACTCTCTCCTAAAGGAGATTTGTTGTTGTTGTTGTTGTTGTTCTTTAGGTAAAAGAACATGAAATGATTGGGGACCCTTCTTGTAAGTCACTTTTTATTTCTATTGCCTGGTCTTAAATTAGACATTATCTCATAGGATCTAAATTGGTACTTTTATGGTTAGCGTATGACAAAGGGCTCAGCATGTGCACCCTGATATGGGATAAGCTGGACTGTGTAGTCTTTGCAACTAAAGTTATTGATGTTATGACTGTATGTTCTTATTTTGAAAATACAATAAAAACTATTTTTTTTGTATAAAGAGGGGCTCAATCTAGCTGGATTACAATAATTCTAGCTCCTTCTCTAATACAAGTGAATTGTTAAAGAGATGTAGAAAAGATAATAGAGATTTAGGTAAATATTTTTCTATTCATTTCCATATACATAAGATTTCATACTACATAGAGTCTGAGTTTATACCATGTCCTTTAATTGTTTTTTCAAAATTTAGAAACTTATAAACCTAATTTTTGAATTTTTGATTAGTTTGATACTAAATGTTCCATTAATTAAAGAATGCTAACAATTTTTTAACTCCATAAGAATTATTGGCTATATTTTATTTTATCTTTTATTTCTTTTTCAAGTTTTTATTTAAATTCCAGTTAATTAACACATAGTGTATTATTAGTTTCAGGTGTAGAATTGAGTGATTCATCACTTATGTGTAATACCCAGTGCTCATCACACTAAGTGCCCTTCTTAATACCCATCATTTATTTCACCCACACCCCATCCACCTCCAGTAACCATCAATTTGTTCTCCATAGTTGAGTCTGTTTTCTGGTTTCCCTCTTTTTACCCCATATGTACATCTGTTTCATTTCTTAAATTCCACACAAGAGAGAGATCAAATGGTGTTTGTCTTTCTCTGACTGACTTATTTTGCTTAGTATAATACTTTCCAGCTCCATCCACACCTTTTTGCGAATGACAAGATTTCATTGTTTTTTATGGCTGAATAATATTCCATTGTATATATACCACATCTTCTTTATCCATTCATCAGTCAATGGACATTTGGGCTCTTTCCATAATTTGGCTCTTGTTGATAATGTTGCTATAAGCGTTGGGGCACATGTATCCCTTTGAATCAGTATTTTTATATCCTTTGGGTAAATATTTAGTAGTGCAATTGCTGGATCATAGGGTAGTTCTATTTTTCACTTTTTGAGAAACATCCATACTGTTTTCCAGAATGGCTGTACCAGTTTGCATTCCCACCAACAGTGCAAGGTGTTTCTCCACATCCTCGCCAACATCTGTTGTCTCCTGTGTAGTTGATTTTAGCCATTCTGACAGCTGTCTTTGCTGATTTGGATGCCATTTATTTCTTTTTGTTGTCTGATTGCTGAGGCTGGGACTTCCAGTACTATGTTGTGCCTGACCATAGAGGAAAAGCTCTCAGTTTCCCCCCATTAGGATGATGGTAGCTGTGGATTTTTCACATATGACTTTTATTATGTTGAGGTATGTTCCCTGTATCTTGACTTTGTTGAGGGTTTTTATCGTGAATGGATGTTGTACTTTGTCAAATGCTTTTTCTGAATCTATTGAGAAGATCATATAATTCTTATCCTTTCTTTTATTAATGTTGTGTATCTTGTTCACTGGTTTGCAAATATTTATTGGCTGCATTTAAATACATTAGGTAATGCACCTGTCTTGTTCTATAGCTGGTAACAATCCCACAATACCTTATCCTGATGAAATTTAAAATTTATCAAACCATATTTGATGGATTAAGAAAGACAGACATGAGCATATCATTTAAAGTTATAAAGATAATTACTAGAAGAAAACAACAGAAACTGACGGAAAGAGTAGATAAGGAAAAGTGAGGAGTAATTTAAGAGTGCTATATTTGTATTTTTCATAATTAGCAATCAATAGATATTGTCGAAAGTTGATAAGTCAAGAAATGGAAATATCTTTATTTTCATTTCATATCTTGCAGTACTGTTTAAAAATTTTTAGTCATGTACATACATTACTTGCACAATAAGAAAATTAAAATATGGCATAGTACTATTTTTAAATATGACTTAGCTAGAACAAGTATTTTGAGCTCCAATTCCCCATCCCTAAATTGATTCAGGAGACAGGAAAGCAGCTTCCCAGGGATGTGGCTGTATTTTAATTGCTACTCGGAAGAAAGCCTTATCTAGTCTGTGGAGTTGTATTCATTACTCCTCCCTGAGAAACTAAAGTGGATTCTCTTCCTACTGCATAAAGGTGGAAAGCAGGGAGACAAAAGAAGGTGATTTGCCAGCCTTTGGTCAAGTAGTAATAGTCCCTTGAAGAGAAACATTTAATTCACTTATGGAGACCTAGAACATGCAAGGATGGGAGTCCCCACCTGTATATAGTCAGCGTTGCTGACTAAATGCTTTAGCTTAGAAATTAAGGATTTAATTAGATTCCCAGAGTACCTAATGTTTGTTATTGCTTTTATTTTTATGAAACTTCCTTCTGATTTAATCTGACTAGCATCCTGGCTGTCCAGTAAATAGATTTCCCAAGCATCTGGATGGAAGTTCAAACTCAGTGAAGTATAACATACCTATAAGGTGTTTCATACCTCTGACCCGTGAGTCGTTACTGTAATGTCTTGCTGGTATGTGGACTTATATATATTTACACAATGTATATTCTCGAAAACATGTCATCAAAATTCCAGCACAGTTAAATTAATTACTGGTAAAGGAAGTTAAATCAGTCTCATTTTAGAGTAAACAACTGTACAAAATGAAGTTTACTATGCTACGAAGTATGGTAGGCGAGTCCATCATGATGAGACAATTTTTATATTTAGGAACAAAGAAGTCGTATCGAGGTTAGGATGCCCCAGTGCTTAATTGCCTTCATTCAGGATCTCCTAGAAGCGCATCCAAGAAGATTCAAATGGGAGGGTAAGGGAATGGGGAAGTAAGATAGGAAAAGAAGGCAGTCCATAAAGTGTGCAACAAGATGGCTACTGAGGCAATATGGCAGGGGCACCAGCAGCCAACAACACTAAATTTCTCACCAGCTTTCAGAATTGGGCTGACTTTATTTAAAAAAACTAGTGTATCATCTCTTGTGCATCCAGTTTATTGAGTGAGATTCACCCTCATTTATTTCACTTTCTAGTTAGCTTAGAAAGAAATTTAGGTCTTCAAGAGGTTGGAACACTAGTATAGTATGTTGCATATGGTGAGCATTCAGCAATTTTCTACGGAATTGAGAGAAGAATGCATAATGATATATGATGATACTCATACTGGACCCATCCCCATGAGTTTGAAGTTATTTGAATTGAGAAGCTATCCTAGAACAGATAGGGGGTGGAGAAAGCCCCACGCCATCAGAATTCTTCTAGACCCTTTATGATTCTGGATCATACCTCAGGGTCATCTTACTAAGTATGTCAACAAAAGTTATGGCAAAATATTTGAGTATGTGTTCTTTTTTTCCCCATTTTTATTTCAGGCATTTCTTCTTATTTTTTTACATTATGAAATAAACATATAGAAAATAATGTAAGAGACACCTATATATTCACGATGCAGATTTTACTTTACTTGCTTTAGTTTTTGTTTTTTTTTTTCAAATAAACAAAAAGCTCTAGATAAGTTAAAGCCCTGCCTTTACATCACCCACCTGCTTGTACTCACGAATGTTGGTCTTACATTTTTCCTTAAGTTTTTCTTTCCAGCTTACCTCTTAACTCAGGCAAATGAAACCTGAAATGACCCCTCAGGTGATGGCGAATGTCCCGACAGGACCTTCATTTGGCCCAGAACAGTCAGACGATTTGAGCTAGACCCCCTACTCATATCTGTTCAGACAGACCATGGAGTGACCCCTAGAATGATCAGCAATTGCCTTTGCCTATTTATGATACTAAAAGCTTCGCCCAAGGAGGAGCCTTAACTTCATTTAATAACACACAATGTATGTGTAGGCATATTTCCTTAAGGCACATGCGTGATCTTACACCTGCCTCTACACAGGGTGACAAAGCTTCCCTATCTAAATATTCACTCTAACCCTAAACAAAAGGTACCCATTCACCCTCTCTCAAGGAGTCATGGCTTTGGAAGCCATTCCCTATGATCACCTTATCTGCTGCAAATAGAAGTTTTCTTTGTGCGACAGTTCAACCTGGTACAGTTTCTGACTCACCAAGGAGCGAACTTCTGTTGTCCATTAGAGTATGTATGTTTTTATACTTCTACCTTTTATTATCCATTAACAACATAGCGTTTTTTGTGTTCTTAAACTTATGTAACGGGCATAATAATTTATATCACGTTTTGAAATTAAAATCTTTTTAATTTTTAATTTTTTTGTTTTATTAAAAATATTTTTTTCTTACTGTTTATTTTTGAGAGAGAGAGAGAGAGAGAGAGAGAGAGAGAGAGAGAGTGTGCATGAGTTGGGGTGGGGCAGAGAGAGAGGGAGATAGAACCCAAAGCAGGCTCCAGACTCTGATCTGTCTTCTCAGAGCCTAATGCAAGGCTAGAATTCACAAACTAGGAGATCATGACCTGAGCCAAGGTCAGACACTTAACTGACTGAGCCACCCAGGCACCCCTGAAATTTGATTTTAGAGATTTCTCTAGGTTGTTGCATTTTGTGCCATATAAAGTTCTATAGCAGGAATAAACTACACAGGTTATATTCTTCTACTGGTGGATATTAGTTGTTTCCAATTTTGCTATTATGCAAAAATGCTTCAGTGCACATGTGCTGTTTCCTCTAGGATATCTACATAGAAATGGCTTGTCTTTCCACGCAGCTTATAATAATCTTTTCAGGATGGAAGTTTTAATTTTTGGTTTGTAATTTATTTTTGCGTATGTTGTGAGGTAGGAATCTAATTTTATCTTTTTCCATATGGAAAAAATATGGAAATGTCCCATTTTTTCACATTAAATTAAAATATTTCATACCTGTCTCTCTCTAACAGATAAAGACTAAAAACAAAATGAAACACCCATAACCACAATGTCATTATCACACCTCACAAATTAATAATATTATTTTATCTCTTATCTATGTTCAAATTTTCCCAAATATCTTTTTCATAGTCAGTTTCTTCAAATCAGGATTCTTTTTTTTTAATATTTATTTTTGAGAGACATAGAGGCACAGCGTGAACAGGGGAAGGGCAGAGAGAGAGGAGACACAGAATCAGAAGCAGGCTCCAGGCTCTGAGCCATCAGCACAGAGCCCGACGTGGGGCTTGAACTCACAGACCGCGAGATCATGACCTGAGCTGAAGTCGCCGCCCAACGACTGAGCCACCCAGGCGCCCCCAAATCAGGATTCAAACAAGGTCAACACATTTTATTTCACTGACACATCTTTTGTATCTTTGGTCTATTATAGTTCCTTCTCTCCTAACTTTTAACGTCATTTATTTATTTAAGAAACAGGGTCGTTTGTAAACCCCACGTTCTGGATTTGGTCGTTTGCATCCTTGCGGTATTGTCTAACATAGTCATCTATTCACCACATTTCCTATAAACTAGTAACTTGATCTAGATGCTTGATTAGATTACATGTTCAATCCTTTTGGCAGGAATACTTTGTAGGTGGTTCTCTACACCTCCTATTTTATTACAGCATGAGGAACACAATATGTGGTTGTCTAATTTTTTTATTAGTAGATTTTATTTTTTGAGACAGTTTAGATTTACAGAAAAATTGAGCAGACAGGATGTAGATTTCCTTTATATTCTCTACCTCCACTCTCCCAGTTTCCCCAATTACTAACATTTTGCATTAATCTGGTATATTTGTTGCAGTTAATGACCTAATATTGGCACCTTATTGCTATTATTATTATATTATTATTTTTCAATGTTTATTCATTTTTGAGAGAGAAGAGCAAGAGCAGGGGATGGACAGAGAGAGACGGAGACACAGAAGTGGAACAGGCCCTGAGCCGTCAGCACAGAGCCGGAGGCAGGGCTTGAACTCACAGACCATGAGATCATGACCTGAGCTAAAGTCAGGTGTTTAACCGATTGAGCCACCCAGGCACTCCAGTACTTTAACTGAAGTTCAAAGTTTATACAGATTTCCTTTGTTTTTTACCTAATGTCCTTTTTCTATTCCGTGACCCCAACCAAGATATCAAGACTACTCACTTTTAATGATGTTAATTTTGACCAGTGGGTTCAAGTGTTTTCAAGTAGACAGATCCATTATGAAGTTATCCATTCAACCTTTCTCTCAATGATTTTAACATGTATTCATAATCATTTCTTAGGTACAGTATTTCACTAGGAATAGCAAAACTGTGATTTTTAAAATTCTATGATTTCTTCTGCAATTATTAGCTAGAATTCCCCTGTCAAGAACTTTGCCTTTTCAGCCATTTGGTTACTTTTGAAATAGTGTACAATTTATCTTGCATAGATTTTAATGGTTCAAATTATTAACGGTTCTAATATAACCACAGGATGTGTGTAAGAAATTCCAGTTGCTTTTAATTTTTAAATTATTTGCACAAAAGCACCAAGAAAATATTTTATATTACTAGTGTGGCTCTCTTCTTCCTGTAAGTAATTTCTGCCATTTATGCAGACTGCACAAAAACATGTTGAAAGGCTAATAAAGTTGCTTAAAAATAAAAACTATTATATTTGTTTTGAGCCAAAAAATTCAGGCACTTAACTGGCATTAACAATTAGTCCTCATAGATTTTTTGAAACTTAGTTATAATAATTAATACTATTTCTAATTAATTTGTATGTTGTAGTAACAAATAACAAGGTAGTTTATAACTCAGGAACTGAGACACAGAGTTAAAGGAAGTGGCCTGAAGGAATTCAATAATTTAAATAAACAGGCCTATTAAAGAGAGTTAGTAATGAAAATATAAAAGAATGTGACTCCTTCTATAAATGTATGGCATGTTAGTTATTTCCCGTCTCCCCAATACAATCTACTTGTGTAAAGCAAAACTTAATTTTCTAATAGTAAAAAACATTATATAATATGAGTACTATAGAAAAAGGAACAAATACCTAATATTCAGTCAAAACTTGTTTCCAATAAAACACAGTGATCTATTGGGGTCTAGTCAACAAAATGTTCTCCATGATTCCCTCTCTACTTCATTTTGCTCACAAATATCAACATCATAGTTGTTTAGAAATTAAGAGGGCATGATCCCAAATTTTAAACAGACATGTAGGGGGTCACTGGCTAGTTCTTGAAGGAACTTTTCACATTGTCCTCTCATGAACATATTAGAATGTATGTTCCTAAAATTGCACACATACCCAATCAAATATACTAGACTTACCTGATTCATGTTAACAACTTGTGGAGGTAACAGCTGAGGGTGAGATAAACATGGAAAGGATAGAGAAGGAGGGAAAGATGAGTACCAATCGTGGCCTGAGACTAACTGCAGGTAGGGGAGACCATAGCTCAGCCCATGAATCTTCCTCTTCTAAGCTTCCCCTTAGGAAAAGAAGCCTACAGGAACCATGGCAAATCTGCTTCCTGAACATATGTGGAGAGATGGAAAAATGTGGAACAAGAGATGGACTGTGCCCTGGTCAGATCTCCCTTCTAGAGATTCTACAGCAGGGAGCATGGCTGATTGACAGAGGACACACTTTGGGCTCTAATGCATTCATGTCTGCCTTGCTTCCCCTAAGCTTCTTCCAGTCAATGACTGAGCACAGCAGGATAGATTTCTGCACAGGGTGGGATTCCTTTTATTGGCTACTTTAGCTCAGGGACTTCCCATTGGCCTGGGTAAGATTTTCTAAGCACTGCTCTACAGTCTTTTTTTTTTTTTTTAATAAAATTTTTTTAATGTTTATTTTTAAGAAAGAGAGAGACAGAGACAGAGCAGGGTAGGGGTAGAAAGAGAGGGAGACACAGAACCCAAAGCAGGCTCCAGGTTCTGAGCTGTCAGCACAGAGCCCGACGTGAAGCTCGAACTCATGAACCATGAGATCATGACCTGAGCAGAAGTCAGACGCTTAACCGACTAAGCCACCCCAGGGCCCCAGAACAGCTCTACAATCTGAGGTCCTCCCACTCAATCCTTCCTTCCCTCTTCCTTCCCTCTTCCCTGTCACCTGTTAGACCTGCATCACTCTCCTACTCCCTTCCCTTTCCCTTTCATAAGCACTCCCTCCAGTAACTCCCTTGCACATCTAACCTCTATGTTTGCTTCTCCATAGATTCAAACTGATACACTTATACAAGAGTTTAGCTCATTACATTAAACTTGTAGTTGTTTATAGTAAGTACAAACAATTTGTTGAAAAACTATCTAGATCAATAGATGGCTTACAATTAGAATACATGCTTTAAAAATTATATTAATGCAAATTTATATGTAAACTATTGAATGGTTTTAGGGTCTTAATAAGCAATCGCAATTTCTCCTGGGTTTTTGTTCTTAGAGGGTACATCTATTCACTATGTAAGTGCCATTCTCCGGTTTTGGGATGATGTAATTATGTACACCAGAACTTTCTAAAGCTATTTATGAATTTTATGATAAAAGCAATTCATAATTCAAATTCTACTTTTCTTGTTGTTAGCTCTTAATGGTGATTGTGAAATATTAAGGGCCTATGTTTCTATGTGCTGTTAAGTAAAGCATATTGGCAGAAGTAGAAACAGAAAGCAAAAGGACTAAAGAAGTAAAAGAAACATAGTTTATGGTTTATTAATATTTTTCCTCATACTAGCAGCAATACTATAACTTCGGTGTACTTTATTTCTGGTGCAAAGCAAGAATAATTGGAAACAACAAGTCTGAGGCATTCCCCAAAGCCAAAGACACTGGACCAAATTCACCTACCTTGTGTCTCACATACCATTCTATACCAAGCTGAGAAAGCCATGGATTCCTTGAGTATTTTTGTTTTGATTTCCCAAAAGAGAAAATACTTGTAGTCATTTGGCTTGGACAAAATCATACTGGTGTCCATCAAGAATAATGAACGGAAGTTTGATTTGGGAAAAAAGAAGTACCATTATACTTTCTTGGCTCATTTTTGAGTCCTATACCTTGGAAGATATCCAGTACTTAATAAAAAACTTTGTATTATATTGTTGAGGATCAATATCAAGTAACAAAATGACATTAAACTGTCGAGATATCAAAAATGATACTTTTACCTTGTAGTAAAATAGCTCCATTTTCTCCAGAGTGATCGTGAACTGTGACTTGAGGTTGACATAAAAGTAAATGTAAGATGGGGCACCTGATGGTTAAGTATACGACTTTGGCTCAGGTCTTGATCTCACTGTTCATGGGTTCAAGCCCCATGTCAGGCTCTGTGCTGACACCTCAGAGCCTGGAGCCTGCTTCGGAATCTGTGTCTCCCTCTTTCTCTGCCCGTCCCCCACTCTCTGTCTCTCGAAAATGAATAAACATTTACAAAAAAGTAAATGTAAGAGAAATGTAGATATTAGATACTAATAATTTTAAATGTTTTAAGGGATAAAAATTAGGTACTTGCCAGAGATAATGCTACTTGAGGTGTGTGTGCAGTGTTCATTTTCTATTACCCAATGAATGTATTTAAGTGCAAATACTTGCAAAAGACAGCTATCTATTCCTTCAATATTTACCAATTTCCCACAATGTGCCAGGTACTATTCTAAGTTTTAGAACATTTGAAGATCCTTAAAGGGGACATGACCCCTGTTTGGCCTTAAAGACACCTTTAGTTCAGTTATTCTTAGAAAGTAGCAGCCTACTAATTTTACCTTTTGATTATTTTATGCATTAATTAAATCCTGCACTATGTTGTTTCTTTCATTTCTCCTTCTGTACTATTGTGCAAATTATGTCTACTAAATAACAATGAGGACACCAATCTGCTGAGTGCTTTTGAAAAAAAGTTACCCACATCTGAAGAAATTCTAGAGAGAAGAGAGAAAACAAATAGGAGGAAATTATCAAAGAAATAAATCAAGACGTTTTCTTAGAACCAAAGGACACAAGTTCTCTGATAAAGGACCTATTGAATGGCCAGCAAATTAAATTATAAAGGCCCACAACAGGATGTATCATGCTCTGGGGAAAAGAGAGAAGACCCTAAGAACTTTCAGAAAAAAACCAAAAGATCAAGAATTAAAATTACATCTCACTTCTTGAGACAAACACTGGAAGCTAGAAGACAGGGCACAATGAAGGTCTTAAAAATCCTCAAGGAAAATTCTTTTTTTTTTTTTTAAAGATTTTATTTCTTTTATTTCTTTTTTTTTTTTAAATATTTATTTATTTTGAGAGAGTGGGGCTAAGGGACAGAGAGACAGAGAGGAGGAGAGAATCCCAAGCAGGGTCCATGCTGATGCAGGGCTCAATCTCATGAACTGGAGATCATGACCTGAGCCAAAATCGAGAGTCAGAGGTGTAACTGACTGAGCCACCCAGGCACCGCCTGAATTCTAAATTTCTGTCCCAGAGTCTGCTTCCCAGAGAACCTAACTTAGAAACTTTGGACCCTCAACTCCATTTCTAGGAATTTATTCCACAGATTACTCACACATAGGCAAAAATAATGTATATTCAAAGTTATTCATAGCAGATTATTTCAAAGAGCAAAAATTGGAAACACTCTGAATGTCTGATTACATAAATCAGGTGACTGACTAAATAAAGGCATATCTATACAGTGGAATACCGCACAGTTGTATAATACACTGAGGAAGTCCTTTGTATAATGAGATGAAAAGATCTTCAAAACGCATGTGTTTGTATGTATAAACTTGTATATGCATGAAAGATGCATGAAAACTAATGTCATTTGTTGCCTCTGAGTAGATTTGAGTGTCTCAGGGACAGGGGTGGAAGGAAGATTTTTCATAGTGTATACCTTTGTACTTTTTGAATTTTAAACCATGTGATTGGGTTATATAATGACAAATTGAATAATTTGTCTTAAAACTACACATAAAAAACTATATATGCGCAGCTTTGAGAAAATAAAAATTAAATTAAAAACTACCTGTTACATAAGAAAAAAAGGAACAGATTGTACAGAATGATTTCCATTTTAGAAAAAACCGTCCACACATACAGACACACATTGATAGAAGCACGGAAAAGAGTCTAGAAAGGAATCAAAGCTTAATAGTAGTTATTAATTCTCAATTGTTTGAATTTAAAGGAATGTATACTTTTGTATTTAAAAAATACTTTTTAAAAATTGTGAGACAAACTAAAGCTTAAAAATAGGGAAGAACTCTGACTTACCAATTATTGTAGAGAAATCTTTAGGAGACGTTTACAGGTTGAAACTAATAGTTCGAAGAAACTGAAACATGTGTGCCATCTTTGCTTTGTCTTGCTTGTTTAACCTTGATTCAACTTGAATAATTGGATGAATTAGTTCATTTCTTAAAACCTCTAGAATAAAATCTCAGTTGCAAATATGAAAAGTCCCTGCAACCGGGATTAGGAAATTGTTCGACCTTTTAAACTCCACAGCTTTTCCTCTTATCGGCTGTATGTAATCAACTAAAATTATAAAATATAACTGCCACTTGACTCTGATAATGACAGTGAAAATAAAAGGACTAAAAACAGTGAAAAAGTTCAGGATGAACATTCTAGTCCATTTTGGAATGAATCCTAAAAGAGAGAAATTGGAGAGCCCTTAACTTTTTTCTTTTTAAAAATAATTTAAACATACAGAAAAATTGCAAGAATAGGACAGAGAACTCCTGAATACCATTTATTCAAATTCACCCACTTTTTTTTTTTGTTTATTTACTTTTGACAGAGAGACAGAGTGTGAGCAGGGGAGGGACAGAGAGAGAGGGAGATACAGAATCTGAAGCAGGCTCCAGGCCCTGAGCCATCAGCACAGAGCCTGATGCGGGGCTCGAACTCACAAACTGTGAGATCATGACCTGAGCTAAAGTCGGTGCTTAACCGACTGAGCCACCCAGGTGCCCCTCAAATTCACCCACTTTTAATATTTTGATTCATTTGCTTTGTCATTCTCTTTCTAGATATTTTGCTTTATTTTTTCCAAACCATTTGACAATAGATTGCATACATCATGCCCCTCTAGCTCTTCATACATTAGTATATATTTACTAAGAAAAAGGATACTCTTTTATATAATTATTACATAGTTGTACCAAATGTGGGAGCTACTTTAATCTATGGTCTATATTCCAACTTTGTCAATTGTTCCAATAAATATTCTTTAGGATTCCCCCAAAGCTGGTACAAGTTCCAGCTAAGGATCGTATATTAACCTCAGTAGTCAAGTCTTTATTCCCTTTTAATATTGAGCAGTTAGTTGCTCATCATTTTTTTTAATCTTTCATGATGGTTATTTCATAAAATGTTCCTCAGTATGGGTTTGGTCAATGTTTCCCCATGATCAGATTCAAGCGATATGTCCTTGTGAGGGTATCACATTAAGAGGCACACCATCACTGATGAAAGTGTTGCCCTGTATAGTTACTATTTTCCCCATCCGGCAAATACACAGTATGTGGGGATAGCCTCTGAGAACATGAAAATATTCTGCTTTTCACCAAGCTTTCCTGCTGGATTTAGAATCCATCGATGAGGGTTCCCCTGACGGATCTCTTCTACAATAGTGGCAACTCCCTCATTCACTGTGTAATTAATCATGGGCGTTCTCTCTATTTAGGAACATCTTTCCCCTTTCCCCCATTTCTCTCTCTTACATTAATACGGACTCATGGATTTTATTTTATTCAATGGATCATAATTCATTACTATTCTTATTTTGGTACTTGAGTTATCCCAGATTTGGCCAATGAGAGGTCCTTTTAGCAGACTCTTGTGGACACACCCCCATTTTATTTTCTGAGCATTCCTGATTTCTGGCATAACATGTCTCAGAGCATCCTTCCTTATCTCTCAAATCAGCTGTTTGTCTAAGAAGCTCTGGTTACTTTCCATGGGGACAGGTATTTAGAAATCAAGATCTGGGCAGGGAATCTTTAAGGTTGAAGTTAATTTTGATCATAAAATCAAGAAGAATATATATCGATTTTTACAAATCCTCAAATATATGGCTGATTTAGCTATTTCCTTTTTCTCCCTTTGTGGTAAGAAAAAAAGAAACTTTAGCTTTTTTAAAAAATTATTTTTCTTATTTATTTGAATTTAATTAGCTCTGGCTACAATTGTTAGCAAAGAATGCTCCCTACAACAGTAACTATGGATCCTAAATAAATCCTAGATAGCTATTCAAATATAGTGTATCATCAAAAGAAATTTGTGATGGAAGACTGCATAGGTTTTGAAATACATACTATCGCATAATCTGCAGGGCCCTGAAGATAAGTGTAATGCAACATGGGACAGCTCATTGAATTCTTTTAAAGAAATTGAATCAAAGCTCCATGAAGTAACACTTTCTACAGTCAGATGCTTTTTGCAAAAGATGTTTTGTTTTTATGGTGCTGTGATATGTTGGAAATTGCTGTGGTAACATCTCATATTATTATTTTTATTTGATATAGACAAATGAACTATAAAATGTTTGAAATAAGTACATGTATTTCTATTTTAACTGAATGAAATTAAATATGTAGTCTGTCTCTTGATAATACAGATCTTTCAACAGTGCTGTACTTTTCAAACATTGAAGGTGAAATAAAGAAATTATATTTTATGTGTGATAGTACTAGGGGCACAGACCAAATCCATTTGTTTGTTGCGTGTATTTCTCATTGCATGGGAATCACCTGAGTCACTTTTTAAAAATCTAAATTCCTACATTCCTGAGCACCACCCTGGTCCACTTAAACAGCCTATCTCGTGATCCAGGAATCTGTATTTTTCAATTTCCCCCAGGTAATTCTGAGGTGTTTGATCATTAAACTGATTTGGGAACTACTGAATGTGGCAAAAAATACATTTATACCAGGATGTAAGTCTCATTATATAAATAAACTGCCCAAGGGCAGGAACTGTGCTTCTAAATTTTTATAAGCTCAGCAGCTATTATGAGCCTTGCCCGCAGTAGGCATTTAATATATGCTTAGGAAAATAATTCTGACCTCAAATTTTATTGGAGTCTTAATACCTAGTTTGTGCAGGGAATATAAACCAACTTTAGGGATATTCTGTATTCATGTGAGAGGAACTACTTTGCATGGCAACCTGAAAGATGGTACTGGATTGGTGGACTGATTTCCAATGCAGAAGTAGTTATAACCCTGAATTCTTCTAACTTACTCGATGCTTCTGAAAAGTGAAGAAAGAATACTCACATTTATGACTGGTGTCATCTGTAAACTTTCTCTGTCTTGTTCCTCTTTCCACTGAATGTTCTACTTGTTGACAAAATGGCTAGAGAAAAAATAAAATAGTAGCTAACATTTGTATATATCAAACAGCAGTTCTCAAAGTGTAGTCCCAGGACTCCTGGGATTCTTGAAACTCTTTCTGGTGATTCATAAGCTCAAGACTTTTCCCACAGTAATAATTAGCTGTTATTTGCCTTCATCACTCTTATTCTTGGAGTTTTCCAGAGGCTACGTGATATGTGCATCGAAATAAATTAATGAAGGAAAAATATGAGAATTAGCTTCTTCTATAACCTGGACATTAAAAAAATTTACAGGAATTTACAGGCTGTTCTAATTTTTTTTGAAAATACAGTTATTATTCATAAAAACATTATTTACGTCAGCATATAATGGGTTTAATATTTTTAATGACTGAAAATTAAACATTTTTGGTTTGAATTTCTAATATTTTAAGTATTGTTAGGTATAGTACACATAAACAACAGTTGCTTGGAGTCCCCAAAATTTTCAGGAGAGTAAAGGAGTTCAAAGAGACCAAGAAGTTTGAGAATCAGTGATTTATGTTTTTACATGTTATTTAGTTTTATACAGACAAATACTAGCATTAAATTAAGATTAAAATTAAAATTCAACTTAATCTAGGGGCACCTGGGTGGCTCAGGCGGTTAAGCGTCCAACTTTGGCTCAGGTCATGATCTTGCACTTCGTGGGTTCGAGCTCCACGTCAGGCTCTGTGCTAACAGCTAGGAGTCTGGAGCCTGCTTCAGATTCTGTGTGTCCGTCTCTCTCTGCCCCTCACCCACTCATACTCTTATCTTTTTCTGGCTCAAAAATGAATAAACATTAAAAAATTTAAATTTAATCTAAAGTTAGATTAAATTACACCAACTCTTAAAAATGGATTTTTAAAAATGTTTATTTTTGAAAGAGAGAGAGAGAGAATGTGTGAGCAGGGGAGGGATGGAGAGAGGTGGGGACAGAAGATCTGAAGCTGGCTCTTTTGCTGATAGCAGACAGACCAACGTGGGGCTCAAACTCACAAACCGTGAGATAATGACCTGAGCCAAAGTTGGATGCTTAACCAACCGAGTCACCCAAGTGCCCCCCAAATGGATTTTTGTACAAGGCACCTGGGTGGCTCAGTCGGTTAAGTGTCTGACTCTTGGTTTCAGCTCAGGTCATGATCTCTTGGTTTGTGGGATCTAGCCCCTTGTTGGGCTCCATGCTGGCAGCACACAGCCTCCTTGGGATTCTCTCCCTCTCTCTGCCTCTCCCCTGCTCGAGCTCTCCCAAAATAAATAAACTTAAAATAATGGATTTTTGTCCAATATTTATGTAATGATTTAACTCTCTTTTTCCCTTGTTCTGAGAAACAGTTGACTTAGTTACTACTTAAGGTTCTATGAGACCCTCGAAATGGTCCACAGTAATCCATGACTACAACTTGAAATTTCCATTATGAGAGTTAACAGACACGCTGCCAGGGAAGGTTACTGTGATAAGGGTTTACTAATAAATGGGGAAGGATTTCTTTACCAGATTTTTCATTTAACAGTGAGCAGTCTCTATATGGAAAGAGACAAAGAAAAGGTATATTTTGATAGTCAAGAAGCCAGTCGGCAAAGATTCCTAAGTCCTGTGGCAGGTAGGTTCAGAGGACAACAGATTGAAGAATAGTGCTACGAGTCTAGATCTTAGTATCCTTCAAATCAGGTCTGTGGCCAGTTACAGAACTTACTGCATTACTTAGGATCTTAGCCAGCTTCCCCACCTGCAATTGAAGATAAACAGTATCCGTCCCACAGGATAGTTGTAAATAAACTATTGGGTTGTACTGAAGTGCTAGCACAGTGGCAACAATAATTCGTTGTTCTTAGGTTAGTGGGGAGGAAAGGTCCTCTGACAAGAGATGGAGAAAACAGTTGTTTTGCTTACTTTACAGATAGTTCTGTCTGCCTCCTTTTGTTTCTGTCTGCACAGATCTGGAGGCCAGGCTGGAACCCACTAATCGGGAGATCACTCAAACCACTGTAAGATCACGACCTGTGCCAAAATCAGACACTAAACAGACCGAGCCACCCAGGTGCTCCTCCATGGTTGTAAACTTTTCCAAAGCTCTGCTGAGGAAATTATTGAAGAGGAAAGTTTTTATTTTGAAAGTTCTCTGGTATCATAATAAAAATATTCTTTATTCTATTTCCCTAGCAGGAGAGATGATCCTTTTCCATCCCCACTTCTGACTAGCAACATCTTTGGAGAAAAACACGTTATTAGTAGCTTAGGGGCTAAACTCTCCAACAGTGTTATTTTGCAAAGAGAACAGCGGAAAAACTCACAGAGTAGAGGAAGTGGTGAAGTCTCCAAATTCAAAGAAGCTTCAACGTCAGGAAATAGGGAAATTTTACTAGAAGTCTAAACCTAAATACAGTTCAAAAGGAACAATTCCCAATTCACCGTGGTCCAGTTTTCTTTTCACTGGCTCCTTTTTTCTTAGTCAACACGCAAACGGATTCTTTTTAACTGACTCATGTGTGTACACTCCTTGTGTGTGTGCTGGGGAGGGTCGGGACAGGAGGGCACCACAGGAAAAACCTGAGAATTTCTAGCAGCCCTGTCGTTTTGCCGCGTCAAAACTGAGGGGGCGGGGCCGAGGCCGGGGCGGGGCCCGAGGCCAGGGCGGGGCGGGTTGCTTCTCTGGCCCCGCCCCAGCCCTAGCTCTCCGTACCCCTCCCACACGCATTTCGCCATGATCCCAACAGGCCCAGCGGCTAGAAGAGTCACGTGAGGGGGGGCGGTGGAGGTGGAGGTTTTCCTCCGCTGCTTTTTCATCTCTATGGTTGTCAGCGCTGGGCGGCTTTGATCCAAAGGCACCTGGCAGCTCCGGGGCGGACAGGTGAGTCCTGGACTCTTAAGGGTGTGAAGGGATAGCCATTTAGGGAAGGCAAAAAGGAAGGCAGGGCAAACAGCTTTAAGGGATCTGGCCGCCTGTGTGTTGGCTCTGGGATCCGGCGACTTCTCAGGTCTGGCGGCGAAGCTGTCTTCCCTGATGCTCTCAGTTCAGGGGCTTGAGAGGAGTCCTTAGTCGTGCCGGCTTCCCGTCCTCCGCTTTCCTTCACCTCACCTCACCTCGTCCCTTTTCGCTGTCCCGGGAGATCTCCCAGTGCAGAGTTCCCAACCGCGAGGTTCACTTGGGCGCCGACATCCCTCTCTTTTCGGGCAACCTGGAGACGCACAGTTAAACTTGACTGGTTTCGCCGGAATTTGTTGATGTGGACGTGGGTGATGGAGTTTACACTTAGACCTCTGATGGGTGGAAATACTGATTATTGCATCGAAAAAAGAAGTAGAAAATCAATGGGGATCCGAAGGAGCAAAACATAGTGCAGGCTTCTTGGACTCTTCAGTTTTTATGTTTTACGGTGCTTCCCGTTTTCATTCTCTCTGAAGTTTCCTTTTCACCATCCCGTCCTGGCACACCATAGGATGTTTTGAGAGTGAGCCGAGTGTTATGGACTCTATATGAATGTTGAGAGAAGAGTTTAAAACGGACTTTTCTTTAAGTTGCCGTCTCTGCAATCTTAGGGTTTGTTTCTTTTCCTTCCCTTTCAGATGCCTAAAAAGTGTTGTGAGTTTTCGTAAATGTAAGAAGAATTACCGTTTTATCGCCAAGGGACTAGAGTAAAATATTCCCCCTGTGGCACCTGGGAAGACTCACTTTCTTTGTTATTTTCTAAATGTTTTTTTTTTACGGGTTTTTTTTTTGGGGGGGGTGTTTTGGCTCTACCTTTGTTTATGTTAAAGTACCCCTTAGGTCCTGTGTGCAAGTAATCTAGCTGTAGAAGAAAGGAGTTTGCTTACAAAGTAAACCAATTTGGGGTTGATGGATATAGGAGAGTTAAAGTTTAAAGTTAAACCATATGACCAATAAAACGTCAGCATCTTGAGACATAGGTATCACCCAGGATGACCAACATGCTGTCTTTCTGGTGTTGGACAAGGTAATGAGTTTGTTGAATATTACCTTGTCTTAAAAACTTTTTAGAACTTTCCACTAGTTTGTGAGAAGATGGCGCTGGCCTCCAGCTACTCTTTATAGTCACCCTTGATAGGTAATTATTTCTTCCACTTAGGAACATCACTCTGGCCATCTAATTAGGTCTGGCCATCTAATTATGTCATTGACACCCTCTAAGTGTCCTTACTGAAAATCGTAAAACACAGAGTAATACTAACAAATCTCTGTACTTGGGGAGAAAGGAAAGAGTGATAGAAGCTAATAAAAGCAAGAGAACAAAAGCATGTATTGCTATCCTTCCTTTATAATTTATAAACCATTTACTATATTCAGTAGACTTTTTACATTCCCAGGGGTGCATCTTGAGACTGACCTCCCTATATTTAGTAATAAACAACGATATGTAACTTATCCCATAATGCAATATTATGTGAAATAATTATAACTGAAAGATTTATCTGACGCTTCAGGTCTTATATTATTTAGAATTATAGGACTAAAGTAGTTGATAAAGTTATTAAACCTAATTTGGTCACTTTTAATCTTTAGTTTTACCTTTTGAGCAATTTTTGTAGTGGTGGCAACACTCGCTGAATGTTAACCAGTATTTTCCATAATATGTTTCTTTGTCTTTTTGTTTTGAAGTTTATTTATTTTAGGGGAGAGAGAGAGAGAGCAAATGGGGAAGGGGCAGAGAGAGGGAGAAACAGAATCCCAAACAGGTTCCAGGCTGTTAGCGCAGGGCTGGACACGGGGCTGAATGGTGAGATCATGACCTGAGCCAAAATCAAGAGTGTGGCACTCAGGGCGCCTGGGTGGCTCAGTCAGTTTAAGCATCTGACTTTGGCTCAGGTCAGGATCTCCCAGTTTATGGGTTAGAGCCTGGAGCCTGCTTGAGATTCTGTGTCTCCCTCTCTCTGCCCCTTGCCCGGCTCATACTCTGTCTCCCTGTCTCTCTCTCAAAAATGAATAAACATTAAAAAAAAAAAAAAAGAGTGGGGTGCTCAATTGACTGAGCCACTCAGGCACCCTTATATATTCCTTTTAAAGAGGGAATCAATTTTTTAAAAAAGTTTTACTTGCACCTTCCCCCCTCCTACTCAAAACAAAAATAGCTTGGATTTGTGCCAAGTAAGAAAGTTGATTCTTTAAAATAGATTTTCTGTACACTTTGTAAATTATGAGAAAATTTTAAGACATTTAAATATTGTTATGTGAGCATATTTGAGAAGAAAACACAGGGGCAATATTTTTAAATGTTTTATATTTCCTGTTATAAAAGTGTGCCTATTTTTGAAAAATGGAAATATTATGAAAATATAACACTGAAAGTCAAAATGCTAATTTATTTTGTCCCCAGCCATCCGGAAACCACTAGTTCCCTTTGCATATTTGTGAATCAGTGTGGAAAAGTAGAGTCTCCAGTAAAACTCCCTGAGAGAGGTGGTACTAAATAGCGTCAGGCTTACATCCTACAACCTTAGAAACTCCAAAAGAGAGAGAACTTGCATTTCTCTATGATTCCAGCAAAACTGTATGGGAATTTCATTAATCGGACTTGGGCCATTGCCCATCCTGGAGGTAATCTCTATGGTCAGAGTGATAGAATGCTTTGTGTGGCCAAGATTGGATCTTGTTCTCACCACGGAGTGGGGCAGGGGGAGACAATTTTAACTTACATGAATTAAGAGTAGGCAACGTCAGGGTGCCTGGCTGGCCCCATGGTAGAACATCCCCCTCTTGATCTTGGGGTTGTGAGTTTGAGTTCCGCATTGAGTGTAGAGTTTACAAAATCAAGGTGTCATTTCCTGGAGAGGGGAGAAGGGTTGCTGAACAGGCAGAAACAACAGATGTTCACTGACGTAATTTTGTATGTATTTGTTTTTTTAATTAAGAGCACTTACTTTCCTTTACCAATATAAATTAATTGTATTTTGCAGTTTGAGTGTTCATGGTTTTTTTTAAAATGTCTGTTATTTTATTAATTTATAGAACTTGAGATTTAAACTCTTTGAGTAGCCTATATTTGTGTTGTTTTATGTTTAGCACCTGTACTCTGGAGTAATCAGCTTTCCTAACTTTAGATATATTGTGTGTTTGCCAGTTTGTTAAAATCATTTATTGATAAAAATTATTTTACTGTAGGTGAACTTAACAAATTGCAGTTTTATAAATAGTAAATAAAAAGTTTTGACTATATAAGTGTATGTAGTCAGTATAGTTAAATGCTTTTCTTTTAATTATTATGTGTTTAAAAATCTGTTAGTATAGAAACCACTTCATTTTAAGCATTGTATGAAAAAGAAATCATTATAATTGTCACAAATTGCTGTCCCTGGGCGTTAACTTTAAGACTTTAGTTAACATTAATGTCTGCTTTTGTATCTTTATGGATTATTCTAATGGTTCATTGTATTTTAAGAGAAATTATAATTGAAATTACATATTGTTTACTCCACTGTCTTGATTTTGTTTAAAAGAAATGTTAGCAGTTCAATTCAATGGACATTTGAGCTTTAATTGCCAACATTGGTGTCACAGGCTTTAGTTTAGACAGATTTATATTCTAAAATTCAACTCCATCACTTCTTGATGTTGAGCAAGTTACTTAATCTCTCTTAACTGAGTTTATTCCATTTGCAAAATAGAAATAATAACCCTTATCTCAAGGGGGTCTTACGAGGAGTAATTTAATGTATGCTAAGTGTCTGGGATGTAGTGTAGGTATTTATTAAATGTAATTGTTAATAATAATGATAAGAAATAATGTTCAAAAAGATTTTACTTCCCCAATTTCAGAATGTTTAGCCCCAGGGAGTTTAAACATATATATAGGTGTTAAGGAATTAATTAGATTGTTTTTGGTTCAGTTCGTCTTGATTTTAGCAGGTTTTTGAATTCCGTGTTACATAGATAGTGATAAACTAAAATACTATTTAAACTACATAATTATTAGTGGACTGCCCAAGTATTTGAAGATGGCCTGGTCCAAGTATGAGAACTGTTAGGGTGGGGGAATGTATTGAGAGAATTTTACATAGACTCTGAGCTCAGCAAGGCAAAATATTAAGTAGGTCTCACATTCTTCGGCGGAGCTAGGTGTTGAGCACATTGGCCATTGAGATAAGAATTTATGGTTACTTTTGATAATAGAACTAAAAAAATAGATTATTTTTTATTTTTATTTTTTTTAAATTTTTTAAATGTTTTTATTTTTGAGAGAGAGAGACACAGAGCATGAGCAGGAGAGGGGCAGAGAGAGAGAGAGAAGACACAGAATCTGAAGCAGGCTCTGGGCTCTAAGCTGTCAGCACAGAGCCTGATGTGGGGCTCGAACCCACGAACTGTGAGATCATGACCTGAGCTGAAGTCGGACGCTTAACCAACTAAGCCACCCAGGTGCCCCTAGTTTTTATTTTTAAGGATAAGTACAGGGTGATAGTCACATGAAGTAATGCTTTGAGAACATATATTGGACACCTGCAGGTGGAAGAGATAATAGTTTAGAATGTTACTTGAAAAACCAAAAAAGGCAGCTGTAGAATTGAACAACTGTGAAAAGTGACTGGCTTTAAATATAATTTTTATCTGGTATTGGAAAATTAAATATTGCCACCTTGGGAGGAGAGGTGGTTTAGCCTTATTTATGAGAAAATAAATAGCTAGAAATGGATTACTCTTTTTTTCCCCAAACTAATAATCGTTTTTTTTTTTTTGCAAATTTCCTAGGCTAACCAATAATAAGTTCAAGGTGGTTTTTACTGACTATGAGAAAAATGAAAACTTAGTGTAGTCTTGGAGAAATATACTCATATAATTCATGTTAGGTATACAAATAATGTTTACATTTCTCTTCAAAGTGATTTCATATTGGTCATTTAAAACTTAAAGTCTCTATCCTAATACCTTGCTTGTTCAGAGTTGGCAGTTACTTCATGTCTATTTTTTTTCTTGAGAGTGTGCACGTATGTGCAAGTGAGTACATGAGCAGGAGAGGGACAGAGAGAGACAAGGAGAGAGAGAATCCCAAGTAGGCTCAGCACTGTCAGCACAAGAGCCTGACACGGGGCTTGAACTCATGAACCATGAGATCATGACCTGAGCCAAAATAGATAGATGCTTAATGGACTGAGCCAGCCAGGCATTCCTAGTCCGAGTGATTCTTGATGCCAGACACAGTCTTATTCATCATAATATCCTGAATATGCAGCACAGTGCCTGTTGTCTATACAAGTGCAGAACATGTTTGGTGAAAAGTAAGATATTTCATCAGCTTTAAAAATCAGAATAAAAATAAGATATAATTCAATAGATCAAGTCTGCACACTGTAACTTATATCAGTCTTACGCATTTAGAAAACTTGGAGACATCTAGAAAATTCCATCTACACTTTTTACTACACATCAGTAAACATGTTTTATCTGTCTAATACATACCAAGGCACTGGAGAGAGAGAGAGGGAAAACATTCCATTCGTTAAGGAGCTCACAGTCTAGTGGTAGAGATAGACAGATAAATTGATAATTACAACTTAGATTTATGCGAATTAAGATTCAAATTAAAAATTCAGTCTATTGTTTCAGTAGACACATTTCAGGTGCTCAGTAGCCACACGTGGCTAGTGCTTACTGTATCGAACAGTAGATATAGAATATTCCTACCACCATGACACATTCTGTTTGACAGAGCTGTTTAGAAAATTATACATTTGAACTGACATTCCCTAGTTTCAGATGATAGTTAATTTTCATTTCAATCATATTCCTTTTGGGGGCACCTGGGTGGCTCAGTCGGTTAAGCGTCTGACTTTGGCTCAGATCATGATCTCACAGTTTGTAGGTTCGAGCCCCATGTCGGGCTCTGTGCTGACAACTCAGAGCCTGGAGCCTACTTTGGATTCTGTCTCCCTCTCTCTGCTCCTCCCCTGCTCATGCTCTGTCTCTCAAAATTAAATAAACATTAAAAAAAATTAAAAAAAGTTGTATAAAATCATATTCCTTCCCTGTTCAAATAAAACTTGCTTTTAGATTTGAAAATTGTAGTTTTTAAAATTATCAAGTGAATTTTATCATGATACACTTCAAATAAAGCAGCATTGTTCATTTTCTCAGGTCTTTGATCTGTGATAGCATTTAAATTAAGTAGTTACAGAATTTGATTAAAAGGAATGTTTTTTAAAGTTTGTTCATTTTAGAGAGACAGAGAGACAGAGACAGATTGCAGGCGGGGTGGGACAGAGAGAGAGGGAGACACAGAATTCGAAACAGGCTCCAGGCCTGTTTGATTTTTAAATTCAGCATTGATATCATCTCACTTTCTATCCTAATAATTTCTGAGATGGCAATGAAGCATAATGGTTAAGAACAATGGCTTTGGGATCAGAGAAACCATCCTCTGCCATCTACTGGCTGTGACCTTAGGCAGTTTTCCTAAAAGCATTGAGCTATGGTGTCCTCAGTAAAATAAGAGTAATAATAATACTTATTGCAAGGGTTATAGAAGATTAAATAAGGTAACAGATATTGGGCATTTAGCATAGTACCCCTCACAGAGTTCATTAAATGCTATTAAAGAGAATTTTGAACAACCAGTTGTTTAAAAGAAAACAATTTTTCGAGAAAGTTGGAGAAATTGGAATAGAGGCCAGATATTAGAACATACCAAGGAATTAATGTGAAATTTGTTAAGTGTAAGTATGACATGATTATGTGGAAGGAAAGTCTATATTTTTGGAGATAATATTAAAATAGCAGTGAAATGATAGACTGTCTTGAGAGTTGCTTAAGAATGATTCACAAAGACGTAAGAATAAAAAGGACAGAAAAATTGATCTTACTGTCCATTTCTGGTGAAGAAGGATTAATAAATACCAAATTTATCTTTCTGCCTGAAACAACTAAAAAGGCAGACAAAATATACAAAACAGTGGTGTCCTAGATTTTGGAAAGTGCGGCAAAGGAAGGTGATCCTTGAGAGATGGGAAACAAGTGAGGTGAGCTCTGTGACTGCCCTGGGTGCTGCCTGGAGTTTCCCAGCTGTAGAGCAGGGAGGGGTATCCCGAGCACAGTGGTCTTCTTGAATTGACACAGCCTGGGGGGTGGGGGGGCAACGCGGCTGAAGTTTGTTAGACGAAGTACTAAAGATGAGAAAGCTGAAAGGAGGGAGAACTTTGGACAGCTGCAGAGGCTCCCCCTCAAGTATTGAGTGGAGAGCTGATCAGTGCACACATGTGAGGAAACTACTGAAGCTAGGAAAAGAACCACCTGAAAAGAATAGAGAACAGTACTCAGAGTTTTTGCAGAGGCAGAAATAGTGTTTTTTTCCAATCAACCAGAATGGAAAATGTCTTAACAGGTCGTCATGTAGAGTACTAAGAAGGGCTTTGTTTTAGTTGTGGGATAAAATTAGGTGCTCCAGCCCAACCTAAAAAGCTTAAAAAAAGCAAGACCTGAAAAGATCAAACTGTTTCTAAGAGACTTAGTTCTGTCCCAGAACTAACCTCAAGAACAGTTATAGGAATTCAAAAATATCTAGCACCCAACAAGGTAAAATCACAGTGTCTAGCATCCAATCAGAAATCGCTAGGCATGGGGTGCCTGGGTGACTCACTCTGTTAAGCATCTGACTCTAATCAGGTCTTGACCTCAGGGTTGTGAGTACAAGCCCTGCACTGGGCTCCATGCTGGGTGTGGAGCCTACTTAAAAAAAAAAAAAAAAAAAATATTACTAGGCCTGTAAATGAGCAGGAAAATATGACCTATAATAATAAGGAAAAAAAAATCAGTCAAAAGCAAAACTGGTGACAGGTGATAGAATTAGTAGAGAGGGGTATTAAAACAGTTTTTATAATTATATTTCATATGTGTAAGAAACTAAAAAAAAAAAAAAAGATCGAACATGTTAAATATAAGCATGGAAGATAGGGAAAAGACCCAAATGGAACTTCCAGAGATAGAAACTATAATGTCTGAGAGGAAAACTACACTTGATGGCAATAACATTGGGGAGGAAATTTATACCAAAGCACATGAAGTACACAAAATAATCTATGAAGAGCTCTTGTTATAAGTACTTAATTTGACTCTGGTCAAGTTTTTAGATGTAACTGGAGTTTATAGGAGATAAAGGGACTAGAAAAACATTGAAACCATGCTACAAGTAAGCACATAGATAAATCTAGAGTTTGAGCAATGCTGCAGTATACTTGCCCTGTTCTCTTTGAAAATTAAGGTTGTGCTATGATTACATAACATGGTGGATATATTTAATGTAACTGAATTGTATACTAAAAAGTGGAGAAAATGGTTAAGTTTTATATATATTTTACCACATTTAAAAAAAAGTACCATTTTAATTATTTTTACATGTGCCGTTGGGAGGCATTACGTATATCTCTATTGTTATGTATGGATCCCCACCATTCATTTCCAAAACATTTTTTTCTTCCGAAATGGAAAACTGTACCCATAAAACGGTTAACTCTCCTTTTATTTCCCTTGCCAATCTCTGGCTTTACTCTACTTTCTGGTTCAATGAATTTCACTACTGTAGGTTCCTTATTAATTGGAATCTTGTAGTATTTGTTTTTTTGTGACTGACTTATTTCACTTAGTGTAATGTCTTTAAGGTTCATCCATGTTGTAGGATGTATTAGAATTTCCTTCCTTTTTTAAAAAATTGTTTTTATTGTGATAGAATACATATAAAATTGACCATCTTAACAATTTTTAAGTGTAAGTTCAGTAGTATTAATCTAAGCACATTCAGATTCTTGTGAAACCAATACCAACATCCATCTCCAGAGCTTGCAAACATATATTAAATACATCTATTAAATAATAATTCTATATTACCACCTCCCCTTAGCCCCTTGTAACCATGATTCTACTTTCTGCCTCTATGATCTTGACTATGCTAGGTACCTCATCTAAGTGGAATCATACAGTGTTTATTTTGTTGAGACTGATTTATTTCACTTAGCGTAATATCGAATAACATTCATCCATGTTGTATCGTGTGGAATTTCTTGCCTTTTTGTGGCTGAATAATATTCCATTATATATATAAACTATATTTTGTTTATTCTTCTGTTGGTGGATACTTGGGTTGCTTCCACTTTTTGGCTATTGTGAATAATGCTGCTATGAGTATGGGTATACAAGTATCTGTCTCTGTTTTCAGTTCCTTTGGACGTATTCCCCAAAGTGGAGTTGTTGGATCATACAGCAGCTAGCTGTACCATTTTATAGTTCCATCAACAGTGTACAAAGATTCCAATTTCTCCAGTACTTGTGTTTTCTGTTCATTTCTTTGATTAGACTAGTAAGGTTTATGACCAGTACTTTGGATTTATTTGCATTAAAAGGAAGATATTTAGGTATAATATATTTATATGATGTTTTAGTGAAATTTTATGTTACATAATACAGTTACAGCTTTTTTTTTTTTTGTATTTTTTTTTTTGTGTTTATTTATTTTTGAGAGAGAGAGGGAGAAACAGTGCAAGCAGGGCAGGGGCAGAGAGAGGAGACACAGAATCCGAAGCAGGCTCCAGGCTTCGAGCTGTCAGCACAGAGCCCATTGGGGGCCTGAACTCATAAACCGTGAGATCATGACCTGAGCCGAAGTCAGACACTTAACCAACTGAACCACCTAGGTGCCCCTACATATAGTACAGTTTTTATTTGTATTATCACGTCAGCAGCATCCTGTTACTACATTCTAAACAAACATTTATTTATAATTTACTGTGTGTTGGACACTGTGCTCAGCTTTATACAAGCATTTTCTTATTATCCTCTTCATAGTCATTTACAGTGTTATTAACCCTACTTTATGGGAGCACAAAGTTGCTAAGTCAGGAATCGAACACAAATCCAATTGGGGTGCTTGGTGGCTCAGTCCGTCAAGTGTCCGACTCTTGGTTTCAGCTCAGGTCGTGATCTTGCAGTTATGGGGGTTCGAGACTGTCAGTGCAGAGCCTGCTTGGGATTCCCCATCTCCCTCTCTCTCTGCCTCTCCTCACTCCTGCCGTCTCTGTCTTTCTCAAGATAAATAAACTTAAAAACAAACAAACAAACACAAATCCGACTGACTTCAAAATGGCTAGGAAGAGGTCAGGTTAATAAGTTCTGGTATCTAGATTTAATGAATTAGCAGATTACCTTGACACAACTTTCTGTTCCTCAGTTTATAAAAACAAAAAAAGACAAAACAAAACACAACAACACAAACTTATGTACGTGTTCAGTAAAACTTTACGATCTAATTTTGCTTTCATTAAATCCTAAAGTTGGAAACATCTTCAAGCAAGCAAGGGAAAATCTTTTTTAAAAAAAGTACCTGTTTAAATAGAAGTTGGAGTAAAGGTAAAAAAGGCAGGACAATATGCAGTGAAATACCTAATATTGCTGTCAGCCTAGCAGGTTCATTTCTAGAGGGAACATAAATACAGACAGATTGTTATAAAAGAGTATCGATAAAGATGTCTGTTGCTGTGAAGACTAAAAATTCCACTGAAATTTGTTGTTATTTATGTTGAAAGAGACTCCCTTTGGCAGAAATATATATTATTCTTATGGATTGGTCCATAGTACTGATCAATTCTTTTCTGTTGAATGAGACTGAATGGACCCACAGGTGACTTCCGACGTGGAATTATTACTCCATTTTTATCTGGTGCCCCATTTTCCATATCCAAAAATTAAATATATAAGTATATTTATTGTATATAAGTACAAATGAGAGAGTATTCATTGGAGCACTTATAAAATACAGAGTTTTCTGCAAACGCAAGGTGACGTGCTTATTAAATATTGATCCCTTTGTTCTGTCTACACATATCATTTCTATATCACAGATTTAGAGCTTTTAATTTAATAGGGAAGCCCATAAAGTTCCCTAACTTCTAATTTTATGGTTCATATAATGTACTATTGTTGATCAAAGTTTTGTATTTTCCTTATTTAAAAAAAATTTACTCTTCCTATCAGTGTCAGCCTTTTGTGGAGTTAGGCTTAGTCAACTGGTACTTGTATTATATATTCCCATGTTAAAACTTTATGGACAAAGCAAACAGACTTAGCAATGAAAGAATTAGCTGATTAGCAAATTACAAATGAGGACATGGTTTACATAGGCCATTTAAGGTTTATGCTGTTGTAGGATTAAATTTTATTCAATGTAATAGCGTTTTGAATGGTTGAGGGTCATTAATAAACAATTTTATAATGTATATATTACAAATACAGATAGCATATATAAAGATTACATGAAACATATGTACACTTTAAAATTCTTTTAAATATTTATTTGTTTTTGAGAGAGAGAGAGAGTTTGAGGGGGAGAGGGGCAGAGAGGGAGACACAGAATCTGAAACAGGCTCCAGGCTCTGAGCTGTGAACACAGAGCCTGATGTGGGGCTCAAACTCATGAGCTGTGAGATCATGACCTGAGCCAAAGTTGGATGCCTAACCAACTGAGCCACCCAGGCATTCCTGTACACTTTAAAGAATAATTGTAGAAGTGAACCATGTAACCATCACCTGAGCCAAATAAGAACACTCCCATCACCCCAGAAGTCCCCCATGTGCCTTTTCCTGACCACAGCCCTCTTCTCTTAGGAGACAAATCACCACTCATGATTTTGGTGATAATCATGGTTATGTGTATCACTAAACACCTTATATAGATGAAATCTAACTATATATATTCTTGATGATTTGCTTCTGCATTCAACATTATATTCATGAGACTTACCATTGTTATTTGTAAAACATTTTTGGGGAGATGTAAATTTTCTAAAATTAATTTTGTGATTCTTTATCTTTGTTTTTTTTCTTTTATTTATTTTTTAGTGATCTTTATACTCAACATGTGACTCTTGAGATCAAGATCACATGCGCTTCCATCTGAGCCAACCAGGTGCCCTTCTCTATCTTTTTAAAAACATATATTTTATAATATTGAAGTAAAAATGTATAAAAAATAAAGGTGTACTTTAATGAATAATTATGAACTGAATCCCTGTTTATTCATTATCCAGATTAGGAATTAGGACATTGCCAGACCTTCAGACTCTTCCATCTCCACTGCCACGTGTTTTGTTCTTATTATAATCTTCTTCCTTCAGAGGTAACCCCTATTATGACTTTCATCATTATCAATTTTTTGACTTTCTTTTATTTTTATGTTGAATAGTATGATTTAATTGTATCTTTTTGAATATTTTAAAAATAGAATACAACTGTGAGTTTTCTTTTGTATCTTGTTTCTTGTATTCAACATTATGCTTGTAAAATTTATCCTTTTTGTATATAGTGTAGTTCATTTGTATTGTTACCATGTAGTGTTCTCTTATATGCATGAACAATTAGTTTTTATCCATGTAACTGTCAGTGGACATTTGAGTAGTTAATGGTTTTTGGTTACTATAGTGTTGCTATGAACATTCAATTACATATCTGTACATTTTTCTTTTTTAATTTTTCATTTCAAAATTTTTAAAAGTTTATTTATTTATTTTAGTATTCCGTACACCCATCATGGGTCTTGAAATCATGATCCCCTAATCAAGAGTCTCATGCTCTTCCAACTGAGCCAGCCAGGCACCTCCTCAATTTTTTTTTTACCTTTTTAAGGAACTAGTAATATAGTTTTGCTGTCAGTCTTTTGATGGTTATATGAATAGCAACTGTTTTGTCTCTCTCTGGACTTTACTCTGTAGTGTTTTTTGTTGTCTTTTATAATGTTTCTTATGGTATATTTTCTGATGCCTTGGAACTTTTTTTTAATGGTTGCTTTCGATATACTTTATCAACGTTTTATATTTAATTTTTTTGTATTCTTTGAAAATTTTTTTCCTACTCTGTCATAAAGGATGTTCTCTTATTTCATCAACTAGAGACTTTATATTTTTCTTATTATGCTGAAGTGTTTAATCCACTTACAGCTGATATTTGTATATTGTGAATCCATTTAATTCTTTCCTTGTGCATATTCAGTGTTCCAGCCTCATTTATTGGGAAGTCTTCCTTTTCCTGTGGGTTTGGTATTCCACCTTTGTCATATAGGATGTATTTATTTATGTGGATATGTCTTAGGGCTTGAAATTTTTCTTCTCTTGTTCTATTTGTTCCTCTGTGGCAATATCACATTGTGTTAGGTACTAAGATTTGTAAAGAGTTTTAATTAATGTTAGAGCAGGGTTTCCTACCTTGTGGGTTTTCCCCCCAGGCATATCTTAGCTCTTCTTGGACCTTTGTACCTCTATATTCATTTTAGGGTTTGTCAAGGTCCACTAAAATCCCATTAGGATTTTCATTGGGATTGCATTGATACCGTAGTTTAGTTTGGGGAGAATCTCCATCTTTACAAAATTTGTTTTTCAGTTTATTTACATGGTATTACATTTATTAGGTCTCCTTTATATATATATATATATATTTTATATATATAAAGGTCTCCTTTATATAAATATATATATATATATATTTTAAAGTCTCCTTTAAAGAGGTCTTTCAATGAAGTGTTCATTTCTTTTTAATTGAGGTTACATTCCATTGTATGGTTATGCCACAGTTTATCTATTCAACTGCTGAAAGATATTTGAGTTGTTTCTAGATTTTGGCAATTAAAATAAATATAAACATTCACATACAGGTTTTATGTGAGCACAAGTTTTCATTTCTCTAGAGTAAATACCCAGGAGTGGATTGTTGGGTCATATGGTAAATAGATGTTAGGCTTTATGAGAAAATGTCATACTGTTTGCCAGAGTGGTGGTACCATTTCGCATTCCCACCAAACAACGTGTGAAAGTTTCCCTTCTTTTGTGTTCTTGCTGCACTTACATTGTCAGTAATTTTTCTTTTAGCCAAAAAGATGTATAATGGTATCATTGTGGTCTTAATTTGCATTTTGCTAATGGCTAATGTGTTGAATACCTTTTAATGTGCTCATTTATTTATGAATTAGAGCTGCTAAGAACATTAATTTACACTTTTTTTGTGTGAACATGTTTTAATTTCTCTAGGGTAATTACCTAATTTCAGCTAGAACTTTTCATACATTGCTAAAGACCAAGTTTGAGGTAGCACTGGAATATAGAATCTCTGGAAACCATAGGTACAGGAAAGCTCACACCCACTTAGCAGGCTCTTCTCAATAGATCTCCTCCAGAACCTCACCCATAACATCAGGGAAAGGGCAGGAGACTGAGAAAGTGCTTCCCAAGGATTCAGCCCACAGTAGGGGAGCCTTCACCACAGTGAGAAAAGCAGAAACCTCATTTCAGACCTAAATGACAAAAGTCTTAAGCCAGTGGGGAGGGATAGCAAACACTGTCACCTCAGCCATTGAATCTAGAGGAGGGGAAAAGAAAAATAAATCCTCAGCCCCTGAGAAAGGGGCAGAAAACTGTCAGAAGCCCAGAATCAGAAGTCTATACCTGAGGAGAGACAGGGCCATTGAGAAAGCCCCATGCACAAGACCCAGTGACATGGGTCTCTCCTGGAAATTGTGGCTATCCCAGAACGGCAAAGAACCCATCACCAGGCTAGCACACACCAAGTAACGAGGACTCAGGAAGAATGACATATTACCTAAAAAGAAACAAAGAATTATGGCAAACTTCTCAGAAATGATGAAAGCCAATTTCTTCTTCCTTCATTCCTGAATTCCCAGGTTTTCCTCCAGTATTGTTCCCCCCCCCATCTGAAGAACTTTCTGTAGTTTTTGAGAGCAGGTGTGCAGGCAGAGAATTATCATGCTTTGACACTATAGATCTTGTTAAACCCTATGAAGAATGTTGGCCTTTTTTTTTTTTTTTTGCCTTAGCAGGCAGTTGGCCTCATTAGCTTTAGGCTGCAAATTCCGACCCACATTTAATGGGTTGTAGTTCCAATGTCAGTTCTGTTTTCATAACTTTGTAGTACTATCCAGATTTTCCCTTGCGTGTACCACACAGTGGCCCGTCTTGAACTTGGGGGTGGTCTACCCCATATTTTAGTTCACAGATCCTTTGTTTTGCTGCTTATAGTGAGACCCATACCTGTGCACCTTGGATGTGAGCTCAAGATATCACATTGAACCTTACGGTTTCACTTTATTGAACTTTCTTTCTCTGTGATATTCTCAGCATTTCTTTGCTCCCAAGAACCCCTCTTCTTTTGCCTCAATCCTGAAATTTTCCTTTCTCTACCCTGTCACATAATTGACTATATCAGCCTCTTGAATCCAGTGACGAGAGGATAGAAAAATAAGCATAAGGGATCCCTCAGTGCTCTTGGAGTGCAGTTCCTCTGGTCAGAGACAATTTTTCTCTTTTTTCTGATTTTAGATGGCTTCCTAGCTGCTAGTTATTCTGCACTGCTATAGGTGTGCTTTGTTCCTGGGATGGGAGAAGACGAGGAAAGACAGACAGACAGACAGACACACACACACACACACACACACACACACACGGGATTTCTCCCATTCTCTCTTACTCATTGAAGCCCTTTTCCTACTTATCAAATCAGAAATAAATGGCTCTTTTTGGAGACCTGCCTGCATCTGAGGCACACATCTGATGTCAGGCAAACTTTAAGTTTTGATATGGAGAGACCAGAAGAAAAAATTGGGAAAGTAATTACCATTTCAGTGCTACCTTGAGATCTGTTTCATTTTCCATTCTGCCTGCGAACATATTACTTTTCAGAGTCTCAGATAGTTATTCCATCCAGGGCTTTTAGTTGCATTCAGTGGGAGACAGGAAGGAGTGTGCTGACTTCATCTTAACCTGAAGCAGAATCTCTATAGTCAAGTGTTAGGTAAACTTCCTTTTCTTTCTTTTTTTTTTTAACTTATTGTTTTGTTTTGTTTTGTTTTGTTTGGTTTTTTGAGAGAGAGAGAGAGGAGAGAGACAGCACAAACGGGAGAGGCAGAAAGAGAGGGAGACACAGAATTGAAAGCAGGCTCCAGGCTCCAAGCTGTCAGCACAGAGCCCGATGCAGGGCTTGACCTCACAAACCAGGAGATTATGACCTGAGTCTAAATCAGACGCTTAACCAACTGAGCCCCCCAGTTACCTCTTTATAGTCAAGTTTTAAATACTTTTTATTATGCAAAATTTCAGACTTACAAAATTATGAATTCTGTCACACATGCACAAAACCCCCACGTACCCATTACACAGCGTCACCTTTTATCACCATTTGGCCAATCTATTTCATCTGTAACTTCCCACTCTTGCTATCTTTTGACTTTAAGGTTTTTATTTTTTAATTTTAATTTAATTTTTTGAGAGAGAGCAAGAGCATGAATGGGAGAGGGGCAGAGGAAGAGGGAGAGAATCTCTAGCTGGCTCTGTGCTTAGTGTGGAGCCTGATGCAGGGCTCGATCCCAGGACCATGAGATCATGACTTGAGCTGAAGTCAAGAGTCGGATGCTTAACTGACCGCACCAACCAGGGGCCCCCGTCTCTTGACTTTTAATTGCAAAACCCACATGCCATTTTGTTCCAATTTCTATAATTTTTATGTGTGCTTGAAAAGAATGTGTAATATACAGTTGTTCAGTGTTCCATATATGGCCATTACGTTAAGTCGGTGGTCATGTTGATAAAAATATTTTATATCTCTACTGGTTTTAAAACCGTTTTTACTGATGCATTTTTTTCTCATCTTGCAGTTTATTTTTGAACTTTAAACTCTGTAAAGTAACAATATAGGGGTGCCTGGGTGGCACAGTTAGTTAAGCCTCTGACTCTTGATCTTGGCTCAGATCATGATCTCTTGGTTTGTGAGTTTGAACTCTGCGTCAGGCTTTGTGCTGATGGTGTGGAGCCTGCTTGGGATTCTGTCTCTCCTGCCCATGTTCTCTCTCTCTCTCAGAATAAATGAACATAAAAAAATTTAAAGTAATAATACATAATTGTGTTATTTAAGTGTAATGTATTTGTGTTACAGGGTACTAAAGACATATCTCTTTTTTTGTGTGGTCTTGAACTCTTTGTTCAAGTAATTTTTTAAGCTGTTATGGGAATTACCATTTAAGAGCTTTAAACTACATATGATAAACATATTCTTTGTGTTATGTATTATCTCGTTGGTATGTTCGTAGAGTTTTAGCTTATAAACCTTAAAAGCTTCAAGCTTTTAAAAATGCTTGCATTTTCACTTTGGACAATAGCTATTCCAATGGGCGTGAAGTGATACCTCATTGTGGTTTTGATTTTCCTTTCCCTAATGACTAAGGTCGAGCATCTTTTCATGAACTTACTGGCGTTCGTATATCTCCTTTGGAGAAATGTCTGTTCAAGTCCTTTGCTCATTTTTAAATTGGATTGCTCCTTTTTTGTTGTTGAGTTATAGGAATTCTTCCCACTCTGACCCCCTCCCCAGGAGTTCTTTATGTATCCTGGATATTAATTCCTTATCAGATATATGATTTGCAAATATTTTCTCCCTTTCTGTTGGTTGTCTTTTCATTATCTTGATACTGTCCTTTGATGCACAAAAGTTTTTTATTTTGCTGAAGTCAGTTTATTTTTCCTTTTGTTGCCGGTGCTTTCGGCATTCAATCCAAGAAGTTATTGCCAAATCCAATGTCCTAAAGATTTTCATCTTTGTTTTCTTCTAACAGTTTTTTAGTTTAGCTGTTACGTTTAGGTCTGTGCTCAGTTTTAAGTTAATTTTTGTATATGGTGTAAAGAGTCCAACTTTATTCTTTTGCATGAGGACCTACAGTGTTCTTATCACTGTTGAAAAGTCCTTTTCATTTTGAATGGACTTAACACACTTGCTGAAAATGTATTGACTGTATACGTGGTTTGTTTCTAAGCTCCTATTTTATTCCATTGGACCGTATATCTGTCTTTATGCCAGTTCCATACTGTTTTTCCTGTATAGCTCTGTATTAAGTTTTGAAATCATTAAGTGGGAGTCCTCCAACTTTGTAATTTTTCAAGATTTTTTCGGCTATTTAAGGTCCCTTGAGATTTCATATTAATTTTTTTTTTGTTTTTTGAGAGAGAAAGTGCAAGTGGGGGAGAGGGGCCGTGGGAGAGGAGAGAGAATCTTAAGCAGCACAGAGCTGGATGTGGAGCTTGATCCCCCAACCCTGGGATCATGACCTGAGCTGAAATCAAGAGTCAGACGCTTAACTAACTGAGCCACCCAGGTGCCCCAAGATTTCATATGAAGTTTTTTAGAAGACTTTTTTTTTTTAAAGAGCCATTTAGATTCACAGCAAAACTGAAGAAAAGGTATAGAGATTTTCCGTAACACACTGCCCTCACACGTACATATCCTCCCACATTATCAACTTCCCCTAAAAGAGTGATACATTTATTACAGTTGATAAACCTACTGATACATCATATTTGACCAGAGTCAATGGTTTACATTATGGTTCACCCTTGGTATTGTACATTTTATAGATTTGAACAAATGTATAGTGACGTGTATTCATTATTATGGTAGTATACAAAATATTTTCACTGCGCTAAAAATCCTCTGTACTTTGCCTATTTATTCTTCTTCCTGCCCCAGCCTTCGCAACCTCTGATCTTCCCACTGTCCCATAGGTTACTAAATGTATTGTTAGTAACATACGTTTACGGTTCCTCCATGTCTTTTCGTGAACTGATAGCTCATTTCTTTTTGGTGCTGAATAATATTCCATTGTCTAGCTGCTCCACGTTTTATTAATCCATTCACCTACAGAAGGACATCTTGGGTGCTTCCTGGTTTTGGCAATTATGAATAGAGCTGCTATACACATGCAGGTTTTTGTATGGATTTAAGTTTTCAACTCCTTTGAGTAAATACCAAAGAGTATTGGATCATATGGTAAGAGTATTTTTGCTTTTGTGAGAAACCACCAGACTTTCTTCCCAAGTTATTGTGCTGTAGGAGGGCTGACAAAATGGACTCCATCTTTGGCCCTCCATTTTGTTCTCTCTGGTGCCCAGATGGCACTACTGTAGATAACTACCCTATGACCTCGCCACCATGCCCCTTGCTCCATAAAAGCAGGGGAGTAAGGTCCAGATAGGGAGGTAGAATAGGGGTGAAGAATACCTGCACAGTGCCTGGAATGTCTCCCTTGATCCTCCCTGTCATGTAAGTTACCCTGAATAAAACTCTTTGTAACTGTACGTAGTAGCTTGCTTTGTTTTCTGATATTGAAACTAGTCTGGAAGATATATTATTGACCCTCCTCCGCCTTCTGACATTCACCTTTATGCCTTCCTATCAGTAACGAACGAGAGTTCCTATTGCTTCGCATCCTCTCCAGCATTTAGTATTGTCAGTGTTCCACATTTTGGTCATTGTAATTGGAGGGTATTTGTATTTCAGTATTTTAATTTGCATTTCTCTGGTGACATATGATGTGGAGCGTCTTTCTATATGCTTATTTGCCATCTGTATTTTCTTTGGTGAGATGTCAATTCCATCTAAACTCTGGGATGCAATTTTGTGTTTCTTTTAAATGGTGCAAATGAATTTTTTAAAGAAGAAACTACATACATCCCCATCTTCTAATTCTCTTCCTTGTCTGCTTCAAGGAAATCTTTTAGTACCTATTCAATGTTTTTCATTTTCTGTCAGTTAACACTAGTGTCTTAATGTTTTGATTCTTAATTTTTTTATGCAGGGTATTTATTTTTGTAACAGATGAGTTTCTATTATATTGTTTGCCCTTCTTGTTAAAGAGAAGAAGTACAGATTTGTAGAAAGACGAATATATGGGATTTAATTAAGAGATTAAAGTATTTGGAGAGGATAATGAAATCCGACAGTGCTTTTTCACATATCTTTTAAGTTGACAGCAGGGGTCACTTTTTGAAGTTACTAGGCAAGCAAAATTGAAGGCAGAAGGGAAAAAAAAAACATTTAAATGTCTTGCCTGTTACACCATACATGTCAGATGTTAAATTCAGAACCAGGGATTTTTAATACCTTTAATATTTGAAATTTTATTAAAAGACGAAGAGAATAAGGAAGCCTCATTGTGCCATGTGATTGATAAAGTAATTAAAGTAGAGTTGAAAATATCAGGCAACGGAGAGTATAGACTAGGAAAGTAGAATATCCTGGTTTTTAATCTCAATTTAGTTACTTACCAGGAAAACTAGAGGCTCTGATTTACATTTTTTATAACAGCTTTGTTATAATTCATATACTCTGTACTTGACCTATTTAAAGTATACAACTCAATGGCTTTTAGTATATCCACAGACATGAGTGTCCATCACCAGAATCAGT
This sequence comes from Paguma larvata, assembly GCA_030068075.1. Lineage (NCBI taxonomy): Eukaryota > Metazoa > Chordata > Mammalia > Carnivora > Viverridae > Paguma > Paguma larvata. Next base: position 67,648,320 of record CM057837.1, read on the forward strand.
TTTATGACATTTTCAAATCCCAAAAAGAATCTCTTTCCTGTTAGCACTTACTCCTCATCTCCCCCTAACTTCCCTCTTACCTACTAAAGCGACTTTCTGTCCGTAGGCCTATTTTGAACATTTCTAATCTGCATTTTTAAAAGATTACTCTGAAAAAGAAAATACTCTGGCTAATATAAAGAATGAGAGCAAGGAGTCCACTTAGGAGACCGTCGCAGAAATCCAAGCATGATAGGATGGTGGTGTGGACTTGGCTGTTAACAGTGAAGGTAGAAGTTTGCAAATTAGCATGTTGTTTGGAAAACTGTGACTTAAAAAAATAATTTAAAATAACTTCTCTTGAAAGAGGAATATTTAATATTTGAATATAGAGAGACCATAATATACAAAGTGATGATTTTATTTTTTGTTGTTGTTGATTGAATTTGTTTTATTACTATTAATTTTTAAAGTTGCTTTTAACTTTATGAGTCATATTTTTCTTTTCAAATTTTTATTTAAATTCCGACTAGTTTCAGGAGTAGAATTCAGTGCAATATTGGTTTCAAGAGTAGAATTCAGTGATTCATCACTTACATATAATACCCAGGGCTCATCATAGCAAGTGCCCTCCATAATAGTCATCATCCATTTAGTCCATCCGCCACCTTCCTTCCTCCATCAACCCTTAGTGTGTTCTGTATCATTAACAGTCTCTAATGTTTTGTTTCCCTTTCTCTCATCCCTCTTCCCATATTTTCATCTATTTCGTTTCTTAAGTTCCACATGAGTAAAATCATATGGTATTTGTCTTTCTCTCACTTATTTCGCTTAGTATAATGCACTCTAGCTTCATCCACGTCGTTGTAAATGGCAAGATTTCATTCTTTTTGAGGACTGAGTAACATTCCATCGGGTGTATATACCACATCCTCTTTGTCCATTCATTAGTCTGTGGGCACTTGGGCTCTTTTCATAGTTTGGCTATTGTTGATAATGTTGCTATAAACATTGGGGTGCATAATACCCCTTTGAACCTGTATTTTTTTATCCTTTGGGTAAATAGCTAGTAGTGCAACTGCTGGATCATAGGGTAGGTCTATTTTTAATTTTTTGAGGAACCTCCATACTGTTTTCCAGAGTGATTGTACCAGTTTGCATTCCCACCAGCAGTGCAAAAGGGTTCCTCTTTCTCCGCATCCTCGCCCACATCTGTTGTTGCCTGAGTTGTTAATGTTAGCCATTCTGACAGGTGTGAGGTAGCATCTCATTGTGGTTTTGATTTGTGTTTCCCTGATAATGAGTGATATTGAGCATCTTTTCATATGTCTGTTAGCCATCTGGATGTCTTCTTTGGAAAAATGTTAATGTCTTCTGCCCATTTATTATTGTCATGATGATTATTATTATTTGGGTTTTGGGTGTTTAGTTTGATAAGTTCTTTTTTTGTTTGTTTATTTTTGAGAGAGGTAGAACATGAGGGGGTGAGGGGCAGAGAGAGAGGGAGACAGAAGATCAAAGGTGGGCTCTGTGCTGACAGCGGAGAGTCCGATGTGGAGCTCCAACTCACAGACCTCGAGATCATAACCTGAGCTGAGGTCAGACGCTTAACTGACTGAGCCACCTGGGTGCCCCAATAAGTTCTTTATAGATTTTGGATACTAACCCTTTATCAGTTATGTTATTTGCAAATATCTTATCCCATTCCTTAGGCTGCCTTTTAGTTTTGTTGATTGTTTCCTTTACTGTGCAGCTTTTTTTATTTTGATGAAATCTCAATAGTTTATTTTTGCTTTTGTTTCCCTCACCTCCGGCGACTTTTCTAGTAAGAAGATTCTATGGCCAAGGTCAAAGAGGTTGCTATGTTCTCCTCTAGGATTTTGATGGTTTCCTGTCTCACATTTCAGTCTTTTACCTGTTTTGAATTTATTTTTGTGTATGGTGTAAGAAAGTGGTCCAGTTTCATTCTTTTGCATATTGCTCTCCAGTTTTCCCAACATTATTTGTTGAAGAGACTGTCTTTTTTCCATTGGATATTCTTTCCTGCTTTCTTGAAGGTTAGTTGACCATATAGTTGTGGGACCAATGATTACTTTCTTAAAGAAAGGCTTCAGATACTACAAGGAAGGCTAGAAAGTCCTTATATCCAGTGTGTGAAGAAATGTTTATTAGAGGAGTATGTATTGGGTTTTCAAGTCTCTGAATCAAACAGTGTAGTATGGCTTTACCTAGTTCATATCAGATTGGGCCTGTGTTGGAAAAGTCTAAAGTGGTGAACTATTTACTAATTTTACTTCTTAGTAGATTAGACTATATACGTGTTTAATTTTTATGACTGATATCATTTATACTTTTTGGCTTAAGGTAGAACCAGCGTTCAAGGTCAAAATGGCAAATTTATGATTAAGAGGTATATAAAAATTGCCCCAGATAGAAGACTCTCTGAGAATAATTTGTGTATTTGTTTTCTAAATGGCATCTGCCTTTTATTTATAGTTATTTATAATAATAATAATAATTTTAAAAAGACCTTTTGACTTAGACATGGGTTTCTATCTGGCCTTTACCTTTCATTGTATGTTCTTAGAAATACTTAAAGTTTCCTGAGTACATTTTTATCACCAAAAGTGGGAAGAAGTAGAAAATTTAAACCAATCATTAGGGAAAAAACATTTTGTAGAGAACTACCTCTCAAAGAAAAAAACCAAAATGATTATTAAATGGTTTAATAGGCATGGCAAAGAAACATTATTTTTTTACTATTTTATTTTATTTTATTTATTTATTTTTTTAAGTTTATTTATTTTTGAGAGAGAGAGTGCGATTGGGGGAGGGGCAGAGAGAGAGAGGGAAACAAGGAATCCTAATCAGGCTCCAGGCTCTGAGCTGTCAGCACAGAGCCAGACGCTTGGCTCGAACCCACGAACCGTGAGATCATGACCTGATCCAAAGACAGACGCTTAACTGACTGAGCCACCTGGGCGCCCCGTATTTTTATGCTATTTTAAACTGCCCAAAGCTTAGCAAGTGAATTATTGCTTTACTACATTATTTATTTATTTATTTTTTAATGTTTACTTACTTTTGAGAGAAAGAGACAGAGTGTGAGTGGGGGAGGGGCAGAGAGAGAGGGAGACACAGAATCCGAAATAGGCCTCAGTCTCCAAGCTGTCAGCACAGAGCCTGATGCGGGGCCTGAACCTATGAACTGTGAGATAATGACCTGGGCCGAAGTTGAACACTTAACCAACTGTGCTAACCAGGTACCTTGCCTTAGTACATTATTTAAATTTGAATTGAAGCAAAACTTGACAGAGATGAGAAAAACAGAAGACTACTACTATCTATAGTAAAGACAGATACAGAAATCTTAAGTGAAATAGTCATTTTCTTTATCTTGTTCTTTTCTTTCTTTTTTTGAGAGAGAGATCATGTACGCAGGTGTGGTAGAGGGAGATGGAGGAGAATCTTAGGTAGGCTCCACACCTAGTGTGGAGCCTGATCCAGAGCTTGATGTCACAACCCTGAGATCATGACCTGAGCTGAAACCAAGAGTCAGACACTTAATCACTGAGCCACCCAGGCATCCGAAATAGTCAGAATTTTATTTATTTGTTTGTTTTTATTTATTTATTAAAAAAACATTTTATTTTAACGTTTTATTTTTATTTTTTGAGAGACAGAGCATGAGCTGGGGAGGGGCAGAGAGAGAGGGAGACACAGAATCCAAAGCAGGCTGCAACCTCTGAGTTGTCAGCACAGAGCCCAGTGCAGGCCTTGAACCCATGGATGTGAACTCACGACCTAAGACAAAGTGAGATGCTCAACTGACCGGGCCACCCAGGTGCCCCTGAATTTTAAAATTTCATATTTAAAATAATTTTATATATAGTAAAATTGACATATTTTGCTGTGCATTTCTTTGAGTTTTAGCACATGTATAGATTTGTGTGACTGTCCCACACAGGATACACAATATCTGTCAGGTTATAGAGTATCACCTCCAAAATTTCTGAGTGGTTCCACTGTACTCAAATCTTCTACCTACCTGTAACCTCTGGCAGTCAGATATGTTTTCCATTACTACTAGTTTCCTTTTCCAGAATGTCATTTAAAAGCATGTAACCTTTTGAAACTGACGACTTTTGTTATCAGCATAATACCTTTCAGATTCTTGTTGAGTGTGTCAGTAATTCATTCGTGACTGATTGCTGAGTAGTATGCCATTATATGGATGTACTCGAGTTTGTGTGTCCTATTCGACTGTTGAAAGTGATTTAGGTTATTTACAGTTTTAGTAATTATGGATAAAACTGCCGTGAACATTTCATGCACAGGTTTTTGCGGGGACCTGAGTTTTCATTTCTAGAGTACCTGGGAGTGTATCCTCTTTCATTCCCTTCAACAGTATGACCATTACAGTTGCTCTGCGTCTTTCATAATGTCAGATACTGTTGGTTTTAATATTGTGTTTATTTATTTATTTTTTTAGCCATTTTAATAGGTGTATAGTAATGTCTATGGTTTTCATGTTCATTTTTCTAATAGCTAATGATGTTGAGCATCTTTTCAAGTGCTAATTAGCCATTTATATATCTTCTTTGATGAAATGTATGTTCAGATCATCTGCTCATTCCTTAATTGGGTTTTTCGTATATGCTTTACGATTATAGAAAATTCTAGAAAATGCAGATCATCTCTAGGGTAGTGGTAGCACTGGTACTACGCTGACATCTAAGTTAGAGAAAGGGGAACTCTTTTTTCTGACCAAAGGAACTGTGCTCCCAAGAATGAAGGGAGGATTCCTATTGTTTTTTTTCTTTTCTATCCTCTAGCCCAGTGGTTTTCAAGTGGACCTGATTTTGTGTTTCTGCCTACTCCCAGGAAACATTTGGCAATGTATGGAGACAGTTTTGAGTCTCACAACCAAAATGAGGTGGGTGGTGCTACTGGTAAGCAATAGCACCTACCTAGATAAAGGAAGAAGAAACTTTGGGTTAGAGGAGAAAAGTGAATTAAGTATAGGAGAATTGAAAGGCTTTGGGAATTTTGGGCTTCTGAGAATTTCGAGGAGGTGATAGGAGATTTCTGTGAATCTTCGACCTTTACATCACAGAATCACAGAGTGTTAGAATCTCGGAGACCTTGTAACCTGATTCTCAAGGGGCACCTGGGTGGCTCAGTGAGTTGAGCATCCAAATCCAACTCTTGATTTCAGCTTAGGTCATGATCACAGGGTTATGAGATCCAGCCCCTCATCAGGCTCTCTCTCTCTCTTCCTCTGCCCCCTCCTCTGCTCAAGTTTACTCTCTCTCTCTCTCTCTCTCTCTCTCAAATTAAAAAAACAAAACAAAACACTAATTGGGAAAGATAGATGTACCCCATATTCTTGTAACATTATTTACAATACCCAATGTATGGAAACACCATGTGTCCGTCAGTGGACGAATGGATAAGAAAATGCTGGATCACATGACAGTTCTATTTTTCATTTTTTGAGAAATTTCCATACCATTTTCCATAGTGGCTGCAGCAGTTTACATTCCACTTAGTGTAAAATTTTAATTTCAGTTTATTATTACTTTTTTTTCCCTAAGTGCTGTTAATAGTTTTATTTCTGTTTTTAGCTGGTATGGCTTTTTTGTTGTTTTTATTAATTTCTAGTTTTAGTGTATTGTTTTAGAAGGTTTTTTTAATATTTCTGTTTTTTTGTTTTCCTGTGACCTAATATTAATCTATATCTCTATTAATGTTCTTTGAGGTACTTGAGAAAAAGGTGTATTCCCTATGACCGGTGTATTATTTGATATCTCTGTACGATACACCTTATGAATTATGTTGCTAAGGTTGTTCTCTAGAATTTGCAAGTTTTGAAGAAAGCCTTTTCAAATCACATATACTTTTAGTTTTAAGTCCTTCTTCTGATTAAGTCAGATTTTTTTAAAGAAGGATTTTTAGGATTTATTCCTGGGATGCAAGGATTGTTTAATATTCACAAAACAATCAACATGATACATCATATCAATAAGAGAAAGGATGACATCTATATGATCATTTCAATAGAGGCAGAAAAAACATTGGAAAAAGTACAACATTCATTCATGATAAAAACCCTCTGCAAAATATGTCTAGAAGGAACATTCTCTATATGAAAATCCCACAGCCAAAAAAACTGAAAGGCTTTACCCCTAAGGTCAGGAACAAGACAAGGATGTCTACTCTCACCTCTTTTATTCAACATAGTACTGGAAATCCTGGGCACAGCATTTAGACAACATAACGAAATAAAAGGCATCCAAATTGGTAAGAAGTAAAATTCTCACTTTTTGCAGATGACATGATACTATATATAGACCACAAAAAAACTACTGTAACTGATGAACGAATTTGGTGAAGTCGCAGGATACAAAATCAATATAGAGACATCTGTTGCAATCCTATACAGTAATAATGAAAGAGCAGAAAGTGAAATTAAGAAGATCCCATTTATAGTTGCACCCAAAAAAAATAAGATATCTAGGAATAAGCTTAATCAAAGAGGTGAAAACTTGTACTCTGAAAATTATAAAACACTGAGGAAAGAAATTCGGGGCAATGCAAAGAAATGTGAAGACATTCCATGCTCATGGGTTGGAAAAACAAACATTGTTAAAATGTCTATACTGCCTAAAGCAATCTGCAGATTTAATGCAGTCCCTATCAAAATACCAACAGCATTTTCACAGAACTAGAACAAATAATCCTATAATTTGTATGAAACTACAAAAGACTTTGAATAGCAAAATAATCTTGAAAAAGAAAAACAAAGCTGGAGGTATCACAATTCCAGATTTCAAGTTATGTTACAAAGCAGTAGTAATTAAAATAGTATGGTATTTGTATTAAAAAAAGACACAAAGATCAGTGGAATAGGACAGAAAACCCAGAAATAAAACCACAATTATATGGCCCATTAATCTTTGACAAAGGAGAAATGAATATACAGTGGGAAAAAGAGTCTATTCAACAAATGATGAGAAAACTGGACAGCCACATACAAAAGGATAAAACGGGACCACTTTCTTTTACCATATGTAAAAATAAACTCAGAATATATTAAAGACCTAAATGTGAGACCTGAAACCATAAAAATCCTTAAAGAGAGCACAGGAAGTAATCTCTCTGACATTGGTTGTAGCAGCATTTTTCTGGATATGTCTCCTAAGGCAAGGGACATGAAAGCAAAAATAAATTAGGAGGACTACAACAAAATAAAAAGTTTCTGCACACTGAAGGAAGCAATCCACAAAATTAAAAGGCAGCCTAATGCATGGGAGAAGGTATTTGCAAGTGACATATCCAATAAAGAGTTAGTGTCCAAAATATAAAAAGAACTGATACAACTCAACACCCCAAAACCAAATAATCCAATTTAAAAATGGGCAGAAGACATGAATAGACATTTCTCCAAAGAAGACCTAGAGATGTCCAACAGCTACATGAAAAAAATGGTCAACGTCACTTATCATTTAGGAAATGCAAATCAAAACTATAATGAGATATCACCGTATACCTGTCAGAATGGCTAAAATAAAAAACACAAGAAACAGCAAGTGTTGGTGAGGATGTGGAGACAAAGGAAACCTCTGGCAATGTTAGTGGAAATGCCAACTGGTACAGAGGTTGTGCAAAATGGTATGGAGGTTACTGAAAATGGTAAAAACAGAACTATCTTCCAATGCTGGTAATCTCACTAGTGGGTATTTACCCAAAAAAATAGGGTATTTACACTAATTCAAAGGGGCATATGCACCCATATGTTTATAGCAGCATTATTTAAAATAGCCAAGATGAGTGTGCCTGGGTTGCTCAGTCACTTGAGCATCCAACTTCAGCTCAGGTCCTGATCTCGCAATTTATGAATTTGAGCCCCACATCAGGCCTACTGCTGTCAGTTCAGAGCCTGCTTCAGATCCTCTGTCTCCTTCCCTCTTCCCCTTCCCCACTCACGCTGTCTCTCAAAAATAAACTTTTAAAATAGCCAAGATATGGAAGCAGCCCAAGTGTCCATTTGATCGATGAGTCGATAAAGAAGGTGTGGAATATATACACAATGGAATATTACTCAGCCATAAAAAAGAATGAAATCTTGCCATTTGCAATGACATGGATGGATCTAGACAGTATAAGTAAATACTTCTCTTCTTCATTATTCTTGACCTGCCTTCTCAGTCTACTCTTTTTCACCACAAAGCCTTGAGACAGAACAGGGGTGGTGGAGGCACATGAGGTCACACACCAAGATTTGGTTCTATTTCTCTTTTTTACTATTATTTTTAAATTTAAACATTCTGTCTTCAAGTTATGCAGAGGACATGGTTTTCATGCAGCTATTTTTTCCTCCTTATTGTTCTGTATTGTTTTTGGAAAAAATATTGTGAGACAGGGACACAGCATCTGCTTTTGTCTTCAGCTGCCTCTATTTGTTGTCTTTAAATCATATATACATCATAGTAGAACTTAATCTAACACTTTATACTTTGGTTTGATGATAAAGATTATAATCGAAATTATAATTAAGGTTTATATTCCGTGGGTGTTTAGGTTTACAAAATCTCAAGTAAATAATTAAATATTGGTTAACAGCACCTTGTTGGATTAACCCTATAAGAATTGTTTAAACAGAAACATTTAAAATGATATTTTATGTTATATACCAAGATTTTGTGACTGTTGTTACTGTTATAAAGTATAATAAAGTAACCATAAAATGAGTGAGGTTTAGATAGCGTTTGAAACTGAAATGTATCTTAGTTTTGGATAGTTAGTATAAACCTGATAGTTTGGGGGAGGGGGAGAGTAAAAAATATTTTTCCACAATGCTTCTTCTTGACTATTCCTCATGTTCTTCACTTTTACACAACCTCACCTTTGCTTTATACAAGTTAATATTTTATTGACGCTAATTTCTTTTGTAGCAGCGCTTAAATTTTCCTTATTGGTAGCTGAATTTTTTCATCCTGTATTTTTCTAATGCCTTGTAGGTACATTAAAAGTATTTAATTGGATAAAGAAGTTGTGGCACATATATACAATGGACTACTACATGGCAATGAAAAAAATGAAATCTGGTCATGTGTAGCAACATGGATGGAACTGGAGGGTATTATGTTAAGTGAAATAAGTCAGTCAGAAAAAGACAGATACCATATGTTTTCACGAATAGGTGGACTTTGTGAGACTAAGCAAAAACCAGGGGGAGGGCTAGAGGGGAAAGAAAAAAAAGACACAGAGAGGGAGGGAGATAAAACATAAGAGACTCTCAAAGACTAAGAACAATCTGAGGGTGAGGGAGGTGAGGGAGGTGAGGGAGGGGGGAGAGGGGGTGACGGATATTAAAGAGGGCACGTGTTGGGATGAACACTGGGTGTTATATGTAAACCAATTTGAAAATAAACTATTATAATAAAAAAAAAGTATTTATTAACATTAAAACTTCACAGCTACCAAATTTCCAAAACTCAAATTGAAAATCAAGTTGGAGATTTTTTTATGGAAATTTTAAATATTGAAAGCTTAATGATGATATAACATATTAGCACATCCTAGAAGGTTTAGAAGATATATATTGGTTATCATTGTTTCTGTAGTTTCTGGGTGGTTTGTTTATAGTTTTAAATAGACATTTTCTGGGGCATCTGGATGGCTTAATTGGAAGTGTCTGACTCTTGATTTTGGTTCAGGTCATGATCTCATGGTTCATGGGCTCAAGCTCTGTAGTGGGTTCTGTACTGACCGTGAGGAGCTCGCTTTGGATTTCCTCTCTTCCGCTCTCTCTGCCACTCCCCAACTCTCTCTTTCTCTCACAAAGTAAATAAACTTAAAAAAACTCAGACCTTTTCTTTGGTTGATTTATTTTTTATTTTCCTTTTGCACACTTTGTTTTTATGTGCAGTTACTCAGGAAGGGAAATTTCCACTTGACTTCTTCCCTTCACTAGACAGAAGTTTCAGGTGTGTGTGTGTGCACGTGTGCATGTGCACACAAAAGGTGAACCATGGAGGTACGGACTTGATGGGTGAAAGAATGTTTCCCAGAGTATCAGAAGGTTAATACTGTAGGATTGTGACTTGCTTTTCCGTAGCATCTTCATTTAGTAAGAATATGTACAAAAACTCTTTGTTAGCAGACGCCTGGGTAGCTCAGTCCATTGAGCAGCTGACTCTTGATTTCCGCTCAGGTCATGATCTCACAGTTCATTGAATTCCACCCCCCACCTTCTTTGAGCTCCGTGCTGACACTGTAGAGCCTGCTTGGGATTCTCTCTCTGTGTCTCTGCCCTTCCCCTGGTTGTGTGTATACGTGTGTGCGCGTGTGTGTGCATGCTCACGATTTCTCTTTCTCACTCTCTCAAAATAAAAAAACCTTAAAAAAGTTCTTTGTCAAATCTAACATTTCTGTGAGATGGTTCTTGTTCCTACAGTTACCTTTTTTTTTTTTTTAAATTAGTGTGTGCGTGCATGCGGTGGGGAGGGGCAAAGGGAGAGGGAGAGAGAGAATCCCAAGGCTCCACGCCCAGCACGGAACTGGAAAGGTTTTGATCCTATGACAGTGAGATCATGACCTGAGTCAAAATGAAGAGTCTTCATTTCTGAGTTAAGAGTCTTAACTAGCCGAGCCACCCAGGCGACCCCTTAATAAGTTATCATTTTTTACTGTTAAAGACTTGTATAACTTCACATTCTCACCTAGATAATTTAAAATAGCTTTCTTTGCTGTTGGAAAATACTTCTCAGAACAGAGTTAGCTGAAGTGTGAGCTTTCCTCATTTATTCTGTCAGTAATGTCACTTTGAGGTATGAAAATGCATCTTTTCTAGACGTGGATGTTAATCTCTACTGTATTTTGGCAGTCATCCTGGTGTCTTCAGTGCAGAACTTCCAGTCTGATTCATTTCATCTAAGAGAATAATGTACAGAGATGTTTTTAAAATTATCTGGCACAATTAAAGCCCAATATACCGTTGCATTTTTAACAGTGCCATAGTTATGCAGTAAAGGTTATATTTCCAGTAATTTATCGCATTCCTCAGATAATGTGGCAAAGGCTTCTAAGATAATGCATCCAGCCAAACTCTTTTGTGAAGAACACTTAGTTTTTTCCTACTCTAAGTAAATATTCTTCCTTGTAGCCTTTCTTAAGCCCTTTCCACTTATCCACCTAATGTAATTTTCCTTTTTTTTGAATCCATGTTAATATGTTCCTGTAGCCCTTACATTTTTTCCATCCCTTACATACTGGATAGTTGAATAGTTGTTTTTTGTCCCCTACCAAATGATAACATGTTTGTGGTCAGACTGTCTGCTCATCTTTGTGCAATACCTCACAATACCTTACTTAGTAAATACATAGCTAATGACTTGAGTGAAATAATGGCAGTTGGACATTTTGGATTATGTGAAATTTGCTTCAACTACTGAATCTAATGTAGGATGTCTCCTTAATTACCACTCAGGATGGCTTTCTTCCAAAAAGTACAAAATACTTTTACATTTTGTTTTTCTGAAATAAAAAAGCCAGAAAAGAGTTAGAAGCAAATACCACCTGATTCTTCCAGAATTCAGTGTCAGAGAGGATAAAACTTTTACTGGTCACGTTGCAGGCTAGAACTAGAAAGAGAACCTAAGTTCTCTGTATCTACTTGTGTAATTGAACAGTACTATTTCTTATTACTGTTAGTAAGAACTTTAAATTCATTAACTGGCACTGAGGATGCTAAGAAGCCTAAAACATACTTCCTGCTTTTAGATTTTCCATCTCCCGGGCAAGATGACAAGTATACATTAAAATTATTTCATGTAGGGGCACCTGACTGAGCGTCTGACTTTGGCTCAGGTCATGATCTCAACCGTTTGTAGGTTCGGGCCTTTCGTCAGGCTCTGTGCTGACCACTCGGAGCTTGGAGCCTGATTCGGATTCTTTGTCTTCCTTGCCCTCTGCCCCTGCCCCACTCATACTCTGTCTCTCTCTTAAAATGAATAAAACATTAAAAATTAAAAAAAATTATTTCATGCGTTCATTTGTAAAACAAATAAAAAAACCTTTTAGTGTGTTTACACTCTATCTTTTATTTTTGCCCAAATGGGTTTGCATTCATTTGTTCAAAAAAAAAAATAAATAAAAGCAGACAAAATTATTTCATAAATCAGGTACCCTAATAGTGATTAATTCTAGAGGAATTTAAAGGAAGAAATCAAGAATGATAATGATTTTACATAAGTTTTACAGATGAGGTAAGATTTCCTTTGAACCGTAAGAAGGACTGGACTGAGGAACAGTACACACATAGTTTAAGACATATAGAAACAATGATAATACCAAGCCAGAAACTTACTGTCCTCATTTCTTGTCCAATAGCTTGTCTATTATATAATCATCATATTTATAAGTATTTAACTTTTATTTCTATTTAAATCTATAAAGATTTAAATGTGTTCAATGCCCAGAGTATTGTATTAGGCTTTGTGTATTGTATTAGGCATAGTAGTGAAGTTTCAGCTTTCATGCAGGTATAAAAGTTTTGTGAGTCCTATGGGTAAACTATGAATATGAAATCCATTATGAACATATATTAACTATAATAATTTTTGTGGTCTGCACAAGGAATAACTCAATTGGCTAATCTCGAACTACTTAAATCTAACTAAAACAACCCAAGCCCAGCAGAAAGAGAGAAATAACAAAGATCAGAGCTCAAATTAACCATATGGAGACAGAAAAGGTAGTAGAACAGATCAATGAAACCAAAAGCTGGTTCTTTGAAAAAATAAACAAAATAGACAAACCTCTAGCCAGGCTTCTCAAAAAGAAAAGAGAGAGAACTCAAATAAATAAAATCGTGAATGAAAAGGGAGAAATTACAACCAATCCCTCAGAGATACAAGCAATCATCAGAGAATACTATGAAAAATTATATGCCACCAAACTTGGCAATCTGGAAGAAATGGACAGCTTCCTAAATAGCCACACGCTACCAAAACTCAAACGGGAAGAAATAGAAAATTTGAACAGACCCATAACTAGTGAAGAAATAGAATCAGTTATTAAAAACCTCCCAGCAAATAAAAGCCCTGGACCAGATGGCTTTCCTGCGGAATTTTACCAGACATTTAAAACAGAGTTAATTCCTATCCTCCTCAAGCTGTTCCAAAAAATTGAAACGGAAGGAAAACTCCCGGACTCATTCTATGAAGCCAGCATCACTTTGATTCCCAAACCAGATAGAGACCCAGCAAAGAAAGAAAATTACAGGCCAATATCCCTGATGAATATGGATGCAAAAATTCTCAACAAGATACTAGCAAATCGAATCCAACAGCATATAAAGAGAATTATCCACCATGATCAAGTAGGATTCATCCCTGGGTTGCAGGGCTGGTTCAATATTCGCAAATCAATCAACGTGATACATCACATCAACAAAAGAAAAGATAAGAACCATATGATCCTGTCAATAGATGCAGAAAAAGCATTTGACAAAATACAGCATCCTTTCTTAATAAAAACTCTCGAGAAAGTCGGGATAGAAGGAACATACTTAAACATCATAAAAGCCATATATGAAAAACCCACAGCTAATATCATCCTCAATGGGGAAAAATTGAAAGCCTTCCCCCTGAGATCAGGAACACGACAGGGGTGTCCACTCTCGCCACTGCTATTTAACATAGTGCTGGAAGTCTTAGCATCAGCAATCAGACAACAAAACAAAATAAAAGGCATCAAGATTGGCAAGGAGGAAGTCAAACTTTCACTTTTTGCAGATGACATGATACTTTACATGGAAAACCCGACAGAATCCACCAAAAGCCTACTAGAACTGATTCATGATTTCAGCAAAGTTGCAGGATACAAAATCAATGTACAGAAATCGGTGGCATTTCTATACACCAACAATGAAGCAGCAGAAAGAGAAATAAAGAAGCTAATCCCTTTCACAATTGCACCAAAAACCATAAAATACTTAGGAATAAACCTAACCAAAGATGTGAAAGACCTCTACACTGAAAACTATAAAAAACTTATGAAGGAAATTGAGGAAGACACAAGGAAATGGAAAAACATCCCATGCTCATGGATTGGAAGAATAAATATCGTCAAAATGGCAATACTACCCAAAGCAATCTACACATTCAATGCAATCCCAATCAAAATTGCACCAGCATTCTTCTCAAAGCTAGAGCAAACAATCCTAAAATTTGTATGGAACCACAAAAGACCTCGAATAGCCAAAATAATACTGAAGAATAAAACCAAGGCGGGAGGCATCACAATCCCAGACTTTAACCTCTACTACAAAGCGGTGGTCATCAAGACTGTATGGTATTGGCACAAAAACAGACGCATAGACCAATGGAATAGAATAGAAAACTCAGAAATGGACCCGCAAGTATATGGCCAACTAATCTTTGACAAAGCGGGAAAATGTATCCAATGGAAAAAAGACAGCCTTTTTAACAAATGGTGCTGGGAGAATTGGACAGCAACATGCAAAAGAATGAAACTAGACCACTTTCTTACACCACTCACAAAAATAAATTCTAAATGGATAAAAGATCTGAATGTGAGGCAGGAAACCGTCAAAATCCTAGAGGAGAAAACAGGAAAAAGCCTCTTTGACCTAAGACGCACCAATTTCTTACTCGACACGTCTCCAAAGGCAAGAGAATTAAAAGCAAAGATGAACTATTGGGACCTCATCAAGATAAAAAGCTTCTGCACGGCAAAAGAAACAACCAACAAAACGAATAGGCAACCAACGGAATGGGAAAAGATCATCGCAAATGACATATCGGATAAAGGACTAATATCTAAAATTTATAAAGAACTTACCAAACTCCAAACCCGAAAAACAAACAACCCAGTGAAGAAATGGGCGGAAGATATGAATAGACACTTCTCCAAAGGGGACATTCAGATGGCCAACAGACACATGAAACGATGCTCAATGTCACTCAGCATCAGGGAAATACAAATCAAAACTACACTGAGATACCACCTCACACCAGTCAGAGTGGCTAAAATGAACAAATCAGGAAACTATAGATGCTGGCGAGGATGTGGAGAAGTAGGCACCCTCCTACACTGTTGGTGGGAATGCAAACTGGTGCAGCCACTCTGGAAAACGGTGTGGAGGTTCCTCAAAAAAATGAAAATAGAGCTACCCTATGACCCAGCAATAGCCCTGCTAGGAATCTACCCAAGAGACACAGGAATGCTGATGCATAGGAGCACGTGTACCCCAATGTTCATAGCAGCACTTTCGACAATAGCCAAATCATGGAAAGAGACCAAGTGCCCATCAACTGACGAATGGATAAAGAAGTTATGGTACTTATATACAATGGACTACTACGTGGCAATGAGAAAAAATGAAATCTGGCCATGTGTAGCAAGATGGATGGAACTGGAGGGTATTATGTTAAGTGAAATAAGTCAGTCAGAAAAAGACAGATACCATATGTTTCCACGAATAGGTGGACTTTGTGAAACTAAGCAAAAACCAGGGGGAGGGGAAGAGGGGAAAGAAAAAAAAGACACAGAGAGGGAGGGAGATAAAACATAAGAGACTCTCAAAGACTAAGAAAAAACTGAGGGTAAGGGGGATGAGGGAGGGGGGAGAGGGGGTGATGGGCATTAAAAAGGGCACATGTTGGGATGAACACTGGGTGTTATATGTAAACCAATTTGAAAATAAACTATTATAACAAAAAAAAAAAAAAAAAAAAAAAGAAGTCTGTAAATCTTTTTTTTAATGTTTGTTTATTTTCAGAGTAGGGGAGGGGCAGAGAAAGAGAGAGAGAGAGGGAGAGAGAACCCAATCCGCATTGTCAGCACTAAACCTGACAACGGGGCTCCATCTCATGAATCTTGAGATTATGACCTGCACTGATATCAAGAGTTAGATCCTAGCTCACAGAGCCACCCAGGCACCCCAAGAATTCCATAAATCTTAAATCTAACAGTAGCAGATGCTTATTTTTGTTATTTATTCTCCTGTGTTCATGGCAACTATTGTTTTTCATAGGTTACACATGATTTAGGGATAACACCCTTTGCAAAGAAGAAGCACTGCACATATCAGTGAAATAAATATACTTGTTTATGTTTGCACTACTGCCTAGAGTGTATTCAGTAAGTTGTTCTAGCTTTAGTGAAATTAAGAAAAAGTGCATCCATCTGTGTTGTGAAACAGAGAGATAATTATGTCACTGTACTGCAGTTGAATTGGGCATACTCTAACTTAAAGTTTCTGTCATTTTTTTTTTTACCATTTTAATTTGGAATTTCATTTGTCATTTTTTTCTATTTTCAGTAGGATAGATATGTGTACCCTCATTTTCCAGTTGTGTAAACATAAAACACTTGTTTAATATTTTTGAGAATTTTGTTGCTGTTTAAATTACTCTTTTCAGTAATGTAGTGAATGATAATGCTTTCGAGTCTTTTGAAAGTATAACCAGCCATTAGATAACAAATGTTAGATGGAAAAAATCTTCCTAGTCAGCTCTGGTAGAGCTCAGATTGAATTGGAAAAGTATTGAGAAAGTTTTAGCCTTTGTTTTTTTTCTTTTTGGTTGTTTAATAAAAACATTCTACTGAAAAATATCATTGGATAGATTAGTGTTACTATTGCATCTGACTTAAAAATTTTTTATATTTAAATTTAGATACCCCCCCCCTCTTTTTACAAGTAAGGAAAGATGAAGCCTCAGGCCTAGAAATATGACTGGAACAAAAGAAAATAAATACAGTTCAATATTCTAATACCCTTCAGAACAGCAGTTATGAACTCTTAAAAAGTAAACAAAGATGATCAACTAATTTATTATAGGGAATATACAAATTAGATTAGATGTCATTTTAAAATCCTCTTTATAAATGGAAAAGATGGGTAATAACAAACACAGGGAAAGGAGTGCCCTCTTATACTGTCTGTGATGTGTAAATGGGAATGCCAGTTTTGGAGGGTAATTTGGCAGCATCTGTCAGAGTTAAAGACGATCGTATTACTTTTAACCTAGTAGTTTCATTTGTAGATAATCTGTCCCATAGATGTACTTGAATAAAAATGAATACAAGTAAGTACACAGGAAGGGCACCGGGGTAACTCAGTTGAGTGTCTGACTTGATTTTGGTTCAGGTCATGATCTCGTGGTTTGTGAGTTTGGGTCCCACATTGGGCTCTGCGCTGACAGTGGATTATCCTGCTTGGGATTATCTCTGTCTCCATTTCTCTCTGCCCCTCCCCTGCTCTTGCTCTCTCTCAAAACAAATACATAAAAAACTTAAAAAAAAAATAAATGCAGGGGCCGTTGGTGGCTCAGTTAAGCAACCGGCTCTTGTTCTTGGCTCAGGTGATCCCACACTTTGTGAATTCAAGCCCCATGTTGGACTCTGCGCTGGCAGCATGGAGCCTGCTTGGGATTCACTGTCTCCCCCTCTCTCTGCCTCTCTCAAAAATAAATAAAGTTTAAAAAAATAAATGCACAGGAAAAAAGTCTCTGTAGCTATGTTTGTAATGCCACAGTATGGAAACAAACTTAGTATATTATTAATTGCCAAACAGTTAAATTGTGGAACAATCATAGAATGAAATATTCTGTTGTAGTTAAAAGAATATCCCTTGTTGGATGATTTTAAATTGTATTATTAAGATTTAAAAATCTACAAATGTGTATCATATGATTCCATTATATAAAAGAAAGGATGATGCAAGGCATTCCAAATGCTGAGCATGTGAGTGTACGTATATATATGGATTATTATTTATATGTAAACAAAAGGAACAATTTCAGGAAAGGTACCTACAAACTTCTTTCTGAGTTTGCTTTTAGGGAGAGTGGTGGAATTTCAGAAGTATAAAAAAACTATTATAGTTTCTTTTTATACTTTTATACAATGACATTTTCGATAATGAAAATATCATGAAATCTTACTTGTAAACAAAAATGCAGGTAGTCTTTCTTGTTTTACTCAAAAAATCTGTATAATGTCCAGCAAATCTATATTCCCATAATTTCCCCTTCTTTAGACTCTTCATTTATCCCTTCCCCTAAATTCATAACAGGAGAGCAAAAGGAAAGCGAGTGTGGTTCCTTAGGTTCAGTGACCCTGGCCATACAAAACTTTTGGGAAACTCTCACTGGCATCTGTTCCAAGGTGGAAATTTGAATGAAACGCCAAGGCAGAGGGTCACGATGTCCCCATAGTGCAAGGTCTAGCCCTTGAACCATGAAAGCCCCCAAGTTGGATCTTATCAGTGTTTTGGAATTGATCAGATTCAGAGAAGCTTCCTTAGGCTGACTGATATCACAGGAGATTAAACCAGATTGCTAATTTATTAATTTACCATGAGGAATACAGCTGGTGTGAGAACGAGGATACTGTCATCTTCTGATCAGCGTGTTCTCTCTTTGAAGGCCATCTAAACAGGAAGCTGAATTAGAATCATAACATACTTAGTGAGTATGGTAATAGAATAAAAGAGAATTAAGTGTATAATTTAGATACTTAATGACTGAGGCTCTGATGGCCTGCAGTTCCAGGGTTAGTATGTAGCTGCCGCTGGGATGAATTGGGTGAATCCTCGTGGGCACCTCAGATAGTGATGGTTTTACAGTGTGGTTCTCAGAGAAACCATATTCTGGTTTCACAGGTGCACTGAACCATCACCTACATATGCCACCTGTGCCGGATGCTGTGGTAGACCCTGGGAGTGCAGATAGAGGAGGCTCGGTCCTTATTTTCTCAAGCTTAGTTCACATAAACTAAATGCTTTGGAATCCTGAAGTTTTATTTAACTGAGGTCTAAATTTTGTTGGTGGCCACATTTGGGTAGCTCTCAAAAATTTATCTTGGCCTCAGAATTAGCAGATGTGGCTTTTAACAATAGTGCCGGGTAACAGTTGGTAACAGTACAACAGAGATTTATTTAGGCCAGTGGCCGGATTGGAAGAGTCCAGCAGTCCTTCCTTAAACGTGCAGTTGTTAGAGGTCAGAAATAGAAGGCAATTAAAAACATAGAAAAGTGCAAGCAGATATTTTAAGTCAGGACACTTTGGGAAATCGGATCAGGATATGCCAGTAATCCAAGTATATGAATTTGATTGAAGTAAAGTTATCTTACTAGGGAACCTTGCCATGATATGGGTTGATTGCTAAGACATTATTGGACTTGTGCCCACTGTTAGGGCTGGCGAATGTTAGTCCCTGGCTGAGGAGAATGAAACATCAGTCTCCTGGAGCTGATATTATTTTTCTTTAAATGTAAAGTGTAAATAGAATCTTCCCCAGATCATTAAAATTTTTTTCACATCATCTAATTTTGCTATAAGTTAAAAATATGTATATTGTGTATTTTTTAATTGGCATACACATATTACCTTATATTCTGCCTTTAAAAAAGTTTATAAGAGGGACACCTGGGTGACTCAGTCAGTTAAGTGTCTGACTTCGGCTCAGGTCATGAACTTGTGGTTCTTGGATTCGAGACCTGCGTTGGGCTCTGTGCTGACAGCTCAGAGCCTGGAGCCTACTTTGGATTCTGTGTCTCTCTCTCTGTTTCTTTCTCTTTCTCTCTCTCTCTCTCTCTCTCTCAAAAATAAACATTAAAAAATTTTTTTTAAGTTAAAAGAAATACTCTATATTTGTTTACATGGATAAATACTTAAGCATAGTTTTAAAAATGAAGTGGTGTATTGTAAAAGTCTCCTTGTCTCTCGTCTCACCCATCTCCCACCCCTACCAGCACCACTACTGCTGCTTTGTTGTGTGTCCTTCCAGAGTTACTTAACAGGAACATGCAAATATGCATTCTTATTTCTCCTCATTTTACATAAAAGGGTAGCATACTATATGTGTTATTCCATAACTTGCTTTTTAAGATAATAATATGTTCTGAAAATATTCAAATCTATATGTAGTTTTTCATTCTCTGTTTATTGCTACATGGTATTGCCTTGGGTATATTTCTCATGGTTTAACCAGTCCTCTCCTGGTGTACATTGAGGTGGATTGTAGTCAGTTGCTGTTACAAACCGTGATGTAATGTGTTCGTGCGTGTATAATTTCACAGGTGTGCAAGTATATCATTAGGATATTTTTATCAGAAGTGTAGTTGCTGGGTCAGTTTTATATGGATGATTTTGATAGACATTGCCAAACTGCCCTCCATTGTACCATTTTCTTTTTGTTTTAGGAAGTAGATTGTACCAGTTTACACATTTTTTAGCAGTACCATTTCTATAGCATTGCCAACTGTGTTTTCAAACTTTTGGATTTTTGCCAGCTTTTGATGAGTGAAAAGCAGTTTCTCAGTTTTAGTATGCACTCTCTTATTGTCAGTGAGATTAAGTGTCTCATAGTTCTCAGAGCCATTTTTTAAAGTTTATTTTATTTTTCGAGGGAGAGAGATAGCAAGTGGGGGAGAGGCAGAGAGAGAGAGGGAAAGAGAGAAAATCCCAAGCAGGCTCTGCACTGTTAATAGGAGCCTGATGCCGGGCTTGAACTCAGGAGCCGTGAGATCATGACCTGAGCCAAAGTCAGATGCTTTCTTAACTGACTGAGCCATCCAGGCTCCCCCATCAGAGCCATTTTTACTTCTTTCTCCACTGTTTTATTTCTTTAGCTCAACTTTCTGTTAATATTTTAGTATTTTATGATTAGCATTTTTAATGTTTATATTACATTGTATTATGTAGTTATATCATTGTTTATCTTTCCGTCGTTGGGCATTTGATCTCCATTTGGAGTGTGGTTATTATATTTATTTTGCTGAGAATAGTTATTAAAAAGTGTTTTCCCTCTAAGGTTATTTGGGAATTGAGACTTGTAGGATCTATTATAGGTTTTTGTACTAATGAGCTGTGAGTAAACCATATAACTTATCTGGATCTCAGTTCCTCCATCTGCAAATAAAGATGTTGAATTAAATGATTTCTTCATCCTGTGACCCTTTGAAAGTTATCAAAAGCATTATATTAAGCTATTATTAATAGTCTTGAAATAATAGATACAGAAAGACAGCAATGTTATGTTGTTACATGTTTTAAAAGAGTTGTTCTGTTTCTTGTTGGATGAATAATGCTTTTCTTTGTTAACAAAATTATCTTTCATTTTCCTCTTTTGACATTTCTTGGTTTGAAATACCTCTTCATCTTTTTTCAGTTCATATCCAAGCTACTTTTTAGAGGCATGCTTTTTGTGGGGGGAAGGATGGGGTACTGTTAGGGAAGAAAAATGCACTGCTTTTGATTTCAGTTAATCCTTCTCCTAAGCTTGCTTCATTACTGTATAACTGCTGCCAATTGGCCTATTCAATTTTCCAGACTCAATTGGAAATCTGATCTCCTTAAATCTGTTTAAATGGTCCCTCATCAAAAATTAACACATTCAACTAGTTACACTATTTCTTCGCTACAGAGTTAGGAATTAAATTATAATGGTCTTTTCTCAGTGTTGTTTTTTTTTTTTCTTTGTTTCCTTGGCATCTGTGAAAATTGCACTAGAGAAGATGAATAGATCTTTTTTTTTAATTTTTTTTAAAGTTTATTTACTTAGAGAGTGTGCACACACACGTGGTGGAGGGGCAGAGAGAGAGAGAGTGGGAGAGAGAGAATCCCAAGCAGGCTTTGCACTGTGAGTGCAAAGCCCGGTGTGGGGCTCGAACTCACAACCCTGAGGTCATGACCTGAGCTGAAGTCGGATGCTTAGCCGACTGAGCCACTCAGGCACCCCAGATATATCTTTTTTTTTTTAAGATTTAAAAAAAAATTTGTTTTTAACCTCTATTTATTTTTGAGAGAGCACAAGTAGGGGAGGGGCAGAGAGAGAGAGAGACATAGAATCTGAAGCAGGCTGCAGGCTCTGAGTTGTCAGCACAGAGCCTGATGCGGGGCTCGAACCCACAAACTGTGAGATCATGACCTGAGCCAAAGTCGGACGCTCAACCGACTAAACCTCCCAGGCGCCCCAAGAGTTTTTTATTTTTAAGTAATCCCTATACCCAACATGGGGCTTGAACTCAGAACCTTGAGATCAAGAGTTGCATGCTCCACCAACTGAGCCAGCCAGGCCCCTAAATATATCTTTTGATGTGTGCTTTGGGGAATGAGATTAAAACCAGTGATAAAATGAGATGTAGACAGTAACATTTGAATTACAACATCAAAATGTAAGCAAACTGTTAGTAGAACTCAGAACTTTCAAAATTTAAAATCTTCTAACACCAGAGCATACAGACATGGATTCTCAAAACTAATGATTTTTGATTGTATGATATGATCTTACTCCCCTCCTCCACAATGGAATAGATTAAACTTTTCCATATAGTTTTTCACCCAGATGATAGGGCCTTAAGATATAAAAGAAACCCTAAAGCTCATTCAGGCAGTTCTCTCATTGTATGAAATTCTTCCTTAAGGAAGGGAGATAAATTTCCTTTATGCACAGCTGGTTTAGTAGTAGAGTTGAGACCAGATCCTGTGTTGTTGGATTCCTAGTCCATTTTACTTTCTACCTTACTCTACTTAGTGTTATTATCTTAATCTCTTTCTTGTTTTTGTCTTCCATATCTCCTACACACTTGCATATGAATGTGTTTTGGACACTGTTATCTGATAGTTTTGTCTCTCTTTGGACATTTTTATTTTATGTTTGGTTTCCATACTAATCATCTAGGTACTTATCACTCAATACTTAGGTTATTAATTGCCTTTGGGCTGTACTCACTACTCCTATTAACTTTCTTTTTGTTCTTTGCAATTCTATTCACTACTGGTAGATAGATACTCTTTAAAAATTTTTTTTCATCACTTTTTCTTCCAATTTAAGGTATTTAGTGTTTTCCTGTCGTATATTTGGTCAAAATTCTCACTTCAGAATTCAGACGATCTTCTCAGATAATTATGGCTTACCTATTTGATCATGCTTTTTTCTTTTTTTTCTTTCTTTCTTTTTTACTGAAAAATGGTTTTATTACATTGGTGGACATCCGTCTACTTACTCTCCATATCTGATCAGTTCTAAATTTACCTTCCAATCTTACACATTCCTTGCCTGTTCCAGCTTGCGAACCGGTTATGTTATTTGTTTTCCACATTGGAAACTTCTGAGTTTCTTTTCTTTCTGTTGTCAATGATGAATAATGTTTTCTCCGGATATATATGTTTTAGTAGTGCTCATTTTTATTGTAGACAAAAGCAGTGCTATATATCTGAATACACTTGTGGGTTTGAAAGGTGTTAATTTAAAAATGAATCAGGAGTGCCTGGGTGGCTCAGTCATCTGACTCTTGATTTTGGCTCAGGTCATGATCCCAGGGTTGTGGGATTGAGCCCATGCTCACTGCAAAGCCTGCTTAAGATTTTGTGTCTCTCTCTCACTGCCCCTCTCCCCTACTCGCGCACTTTCTCTCCAGATAAAAATGAATCTGTTGTTGACAGACAGGAAGAAAATATAGTGGAGAGTCTCCTTGGTGCTGGAGTTTGCTAGAGTATGTGTGGTAAAATGAGATGATTCCTGGGATTGGGGAGGGACATAAGAATTGTGTTTCTGCAGCTTAGGTCATGGGAAACAGGATAGAAAAATAATTCTTTTCCCACTTTGTCTATAAGGGCAGGACTTATGGACTCCAACTTTGAAATTGGGCCTAGGTTGAATGAAGAAGGCTAAGGGAAGGGTTTACTTAAGAGATTACAGGTATAGGCCCCAGGCTAAGTGATTTTAAGGGAAGCTAAGTAGTCTTGATTTGAACCCAAATGGTAAAAGACATAGTTTTCTTAGTATATTGGGGCTTTAAGTATCCTAAATGTCAGGAGCCAGTACATGTATAATTTGCACCTTCATCTTCATGTGAACGTAAATTAGTTAAATATTTTGAACACCTGTAATGTTACAGGCTCTGTGCTAGACTGTGTGTTTATGAAGAGGAAAAAATAGTTTGGCTTTAAAAGGAGGCTGAGAGCCAAGTGGGGAAGGCAAACTTACATATGAACAAATGTGCTAATTGTCATAGGAAGACATGTATAAAGTGCAAGCGAATTTAGAAGCAGTGAACTGTGTGTTGGGAAAATCAGAGGAGAAGAGATGGATACTTTGTGTGATCTGAACAAATTGTCACGATAAAAAGTCAGATAACCAGGTAGAAATGCCCCTTTCTCCTTCAGTCTGCCTGGTGGAGTAAAAGAATGAAGACTGTACTCCAGCGTCAAGATACTGTCTAGAGAAAAATAATTTTCTATTAATTCTCTCTGTGGAGGTGCCAGAATGATTCTGTCTTTTGGAGTGTCCATGAGATTTCTATAACTTAATCAAAATTTTGTACCATTCTGAGGCTCAAAACTAAACAAAAGTCTTTGCTGACTAACCCAGTCTTACCCTGGTGTTTTAAATTTTTTTTTAATTCTCTGATATTTAAACCCTAATATTTTTATGCCTCTTCAAGGTACCATTTTAGAAATGTATCCTTTAAAAATGTTTCATGTGTATCTTGCCTAATTAGAATGTAGAATTCTTTTTAGCCTTTTAGGTCTTAGCACGGGCCTAATAGCATGAACTTAATACATTTTTGTTGAATGAGAAGTTCCCAGCAATTCTCTTCGATGCTGAATTAGTTTTTGCTGTGGCAATAAACCACCCTCAGTTTTAGTGGCTTACAATCGTAAACATTTATTTCTCACTAGCATTCCATATGTTAGCTGTGCTTGACTGGCCCAGCTGGTCTTCCCAGTGTCTGGCTCAGGCTGAGATCAGTCCGTTATGGAACCCAGATAGAAGGGGCATGCCCACCGGGGGCACGATCTTCTCTTGGTAGAATGCGGAAGCACAAGAAGGCTAACAGCATTACTTCTTAAAAGTGCTCTGTGGAACTGGCCCACATTCCATTAGTCACAGCAAGGCACGAGGCAAGATACACACCTAAAATGGAAAGAGTGTGGAAAGTAGTATTTGCCCGTAAGATGGGGGACGGGAGGGTAAACGTTTTTTTTGAACAATAATATGACCTAATATAGATGTTTCTGAATTTAACAGAGGAAGAGGTGAAGTTATAAGTATGAAGAATTTGGTGCGTAAGAGGTCTTCCAAGGACCTGGGAGTGAGAAATATTTAATGGAAACTTAAATTATTTTAACAAAAGCAATATCAACATTAAAAGGTAGGGGGGCAGCAAAGTGTCCTAGTTAAAAACCTGGGCTCTGACATTAGTCCATTCAGTTTAGATTATGGGTCTACTTCCTAGCGGCATACTCTAGAGCAAGTCACTGCATCTCAGTTTACACATCCGTAAAATGGATGTGTCACTTAAAAATCTGTTGCTTTGCAGTTCTAAATCCATCTTTCCTTGTCCTGTTTGCGACTTTGGAAATTTCTGTCTTGCCAACTTTTGTTAAGGTTTGTCAGTAGAAGGACTAGAGGGAGAGAAGAGAGGAAGGAGGTTTTCTTCCTGATTCAAGTGTCTTGGCTGCCTGCTCCTGTAGCACACAGAGGCCAGCAGCACGTGGGACGCCGGGGGCTCTCAGCGCCTCGGGAGTTTTAGCAGCAACACTCCCGCATGCGGTTTCCCAGTGGAGGTCCGTACTCTGACATCTCCCCCGGGGTACCTTCCTGAGTTCTCCCGGCATGCTGAGCTCTACTAGATGACTTCACAGTGATCTGTTGGCCTGGCACTTTAGTAAATTTCTCAGACATCCATGGCCATGTCCTTCCCACAGGAGGTAGTGGCTGCTCCCTGTATCTGCTGTCTCTTTGACTCTTAGTATTTTATCCTTTGTTATAATTAAAAAGTTTTATATTAACCTTTCCCCGCTCAAATTACTATATGGTTTCTTGTCTTCTAATTGTACTTTGGCTCATATGTCAGGTTAATAAGTAGTATTTTTCTCATAGAATTGCTCTGGGATTAAATGGAAAACCACATGGGATCACAGAGTGTTCAGTGTCTGCCGTTGAGTAAGTCCATGGTGTGTGTTGGTGATACGGCTACTGTCATCTTCACCGTCATCATCACCACCACTGTTGCCGTCACTAGTTAGGAATAACATTTCTACTTTTTGTCCACAGGATGTTTCGTCTTAACTCACTTTCTGCGTTGGCAGAACTGGCCGTGGGCTCTCGATGTTACCATGGGGGATCACAGCCCACCCAGATCAAGCGACGACTAATGATGGTGGCTTTCCTGGGAGCGTCTGCAGTAACTGCCAGCACTGGTCTCCTGTGGAGGAGGTGCGTGTTACCTGAGCATCCTGCTCCTGCGGGTACTTTCATTCTCCCAGTTGTCTCTGTCATCTAGAAGGATCATATTGATTTATGGCTTAACTTTGCACTAAAATTTCTTGCCCAAATAATTTGGTGTTAATATTTGTGAAATAAGAGGCTTCAAAGAAGTCAGCAGTTGTGTCAAAGGATAGGAGATATCCTGCTTTAAGATCTGCCTGTCTCAGGGCACCTGGGTGGCTCAGTCAGTTAAGCAAGCGTCTGACTTCAGCTCAGGTCATGATCTCATGGTCTGTGAGTTCGAGCCCTGCATCAGGCTCTGTGCTGATGGCTGAGAGCCTGGAGCCTGCTTTGGATTCTGCGTCTGCCTCTCTCTCTTTCTCTCTCTCTGCCCTTCCCCTGCTCATGCTCTGTCTCTCAAAAATAAATAAACGTTAAAAAAAAAAATTAAAAAAAAAATCTGCCTGTCTCCTCTGCTGAACATTTAAAATATTTTACCAATTTAATAATCTTAAATTCTAAATTAATAATATATAGTAGTAAATGAATATGTAAACTTAATAATTTACCAATTTGGTATATACAATTCACTGGTTTTTAGTATATCTACGAAGTTGTACAACCATCGCTAATATTGATTCTAAAGATTTTCATCACGCCATAAAGAAGCTCCATGCCATTTAGTAGTCACTTCCCACTTTCTCCATCCCTCCCGGACGTGGGCAACTACTGATCTGCTTCCTGCCAATAGACAGTAAAATGGGATAATGATAGTTCCTGTCTCAAAGGTTGTTATGAAGAATGAGTGAGTTATTATTATTTTTTAAATAGCATTTTATTTTTTAAGTAGGCTGTACACCTACTGTACAGCATGAGGCTCCAACTCAGGACCCCAAGCTCAGTTACCCCGAGTAACATGCTTTACTGAGTCAGCCAGGCGATCTGAGTTATTATTTGCTAAATGCTTAGAACAGTGCTTAGCACATAACTTTGTAAAATAAGTATTTTGTGTAGAAAGTACTTGGCACATAGTAAGCTATCAGTAAATATGAACTATTATTACTGGATCTAAGCCGAAGGTGAGAAATGGTGAAGGAAGGAGAGAGGATTAGCAGAAAAGACTGGATTCAAAAAAAAAAAAAAAAAAAGTTGGAGTTGTGATGTAAAAGATTCTGTATTAGATTCTATATTCTGTGCCAAAAGTTGTGATTTTAATCTCTAGGCAGTGATGAGTTAAGAGGTTTTGAAGCAAGACACTGATCACAAACCAGTTTTAAGAGAGCAACAACCATGGAATAAACTGGAGTGGGAAGATCTACTGACAGACACTAATACTAGTTTGAGATGATGATGTGGGTACAGGAACCTTAGAAAGGGGCTCATGGGTTTAGGAACAGAGAGAGAGAGAAAGATCTAGACAGAAGGAGGAAGAGAGGGAGGTAAAAGAAGGAAAGGAGGAATGGGAAACACACTTTTTGTCCTTTCATTGTAATAAATAGTAAACGCTTAGCGGTTTCCTCAGGAATGCTTTCCTACAATGGAATTAGAGGACCCCAGGCAGGTGCATTTAGAATTGCCTTTTGGCTTAGCCTAATATCAAAGATGACAACAGGCTCTACCTGAGGAAGCTGAGAAGCTGTTCGACGGTTTGAATGTTCAAGAAGTTACTACTATTTTTCTTTGAGTCACTTCATTTATACTATCCAGATTAAATGCTGACGAACAAGTTTAGGTTATTTTACTTATCTTAATTTGTGTTGTTTTTGTGTAATATTACTCCCAGAAAAAGAAGATAATTTGGACTATTATATAAAGGAAACCTTCCTGTTTTTGTTGTAAGTTTTAAGCCCCAAAACATCCAAAAGCAGGGAATCTACATATTGACAGTGTGTCCTCAGTATTAGGCTTCTTCTAATGCATATGCTTTTGTCACAGATTCTTATTTGATGAATGCTTCACAATCACAAATATACCCAAGTGCCAAGATTTTAGTGCTCGAAGCTTGTTAGTTTTGTGCCTTTGCTATGCCATGTAAGAGGTTAGGATGAGAGAACCATAGTTATTCTCAAGTTTTGAAACAAAAAATAAAATTTGTTGAAATTTTCATGTATATATTGAGATCAAGATCGATAGCAGACACTCTCTACAATAATTTTGAGTTGGGGCTCCTGAGTTGCTCAGTTGGTTAAGCGTCCAACTTTTGATTTTGGCTCGGGTCATGATCTGACAGTTTGTGAGTTTGAGCCCTGCATCTGGCTGCGGAACCTGCTTGGGATTCTTGTTTTCTCCCTCTCTCTCTGTCTCTCCCCTGTTTACTCATTG
This sequence comes from Paguma larvata, assembly GCA_030068075.1. Lineage (NCBI taxonomy): Eukaryota > Metazoa > Chordata > Mammalia > Carnivora > Viverridae > Paguma > Paguma larvata. Next base: position 67,676,874 of record CM057837.1, read on the forward strand.
TCTCTCTCAAGATAAGTAAACTTTAAAAAAAAAAGTAAAATCATTGTTTGTTATCTTGTCAGAGAATACAGGCATAGAACTTGCCCTTTAATTTTATATCTTTTTTCCATCCTCTTTTTGAAACTGTGAAATGAGCAGAAATAAAATGTTTTCCTAAGAGGTGAGAGTTAAAGCTCTTTAAAAAAAAAATAAAGTTCAGGGGTGCCTGGATGACTCCGTTGGGTGAGTGTCCGACCTTGGCTTAGGTTATGATCTCCTGGTTCATGAGTTTGAGCCCTACATCGGGCTCTGTGCTGACAGCTCAGAGCCTGGAACCTCCTTCAGATTCTGTGTCTACTCTCTCTCTCTGCCTTTTCCCTGCTTGCACTCTTTCTCTGTCTCTCTCTCTCTCTCTCAAAACTAAATAAACATTAAAAAATTTTTTTAAAATAAACTTTTTAAAAGAAGACATATAATTTTAAACTTTAAAAATTTTAAATTTATAAACTTTATATTTCAAAACTAGAAACTTCATGAATTTAAATTACAAAAGAACAATAGGATCTAAAAAAGTCTGATATAGAAGTAAAGAAAAAAATTTTTTTTCCGTCCCCAATCCTTTTTCCTTAACAAAAAATAAATATTTAGTGTGTGTTGTTATAGTTTTGAATCATATAGGTGAATGACAAAGATTACAATTTGAAATGTTTGCCTTCAAACCAAAGTGTGTATGTTCTGGGTTATACGATCAGGTATGTGTAAAGACCAGATTTACTACCTCAATTCACAAATATGAATTAAGTCTGTTAGAAACCATATTACAGTATTGTTAGAGAAGGAACATGGCATCCTCATTCAGGACCAGTACCCCTCCACAGTGATTCCTTGGGAGAGTTGGGGGGAGGGGCAGCTCTGCTCCTGAGCACACAAATAACAGTTGTAGCCAGTCCTCTTGGCCAGCCACGTTGGGTACTGACCCCACCCACTAGACACCCACAGCAGCTGCAACCTCGCCTCAGCCTGCCAGCCTGGGGCCAGCCCCATCTACCAGCGTACCCACAGCAGTTGCAGCCCAGTCACAACAGGAGGGTGCACACAGCCAACACAGGGTATACCCCTGGAACACTTGCTTCTGGTAACCAGAATAGATTGTACTTCTGGGCCCCACAGGATGTCTTCTACATAAGACTACTACCTTCAAGACCAGGAAACATAGCTGACCTATACAATACATAGAAATAAACACAGAGTCAAGCAAAATAAAAAGATAGGAATATGTTCCAAATGAAAAGAAGACAGAACCTCAGAAAATGAACTAAATGAAATGGAGATAAGCAATCTACCTGATAGAGTTCAAAATAATGGTCATAAAGGTGCTCCTCAAACTTGGGAGAAGAGTGTAAACCTATTGAGAACTTTACCAAAGATAAAAACTACAAAAAAAGAACCAATCAGAGCTAAAGAATACAATAACCAAAATGTAAAATACACTAGAGGGACTCAACAGCAGATTAGAGGATGCAGAAGAATGGATCAGTGATCTGGAAGACAGTGTAGTGAAAAGCAACCAAGCTAAAAAAGCAGAAAGAAAAAGGAATTAAAAAAATATGAAGCTAGGTTAAGGGACTTGTAGGATAACATCAGCCTTACTAACATTGGCATTATTGGGTCCCAGAAGGAGAAGAGAGAAAGAGGCAGAACACTTATTTGAAGAAATGATAGCTGAAAACTTCTCTTACTTGGGGAAGGAAATATTCAGGTCCAGGAAGCAAAGAGACCTCCAAACAAGATAAACCTAAGGAGGTCCACACCAAAACATAATAATTAAAATATCAAAAATTAAAGGGAGAATCTTAAAAGCAGCAAGAGGAAAGCAACTAGTTACATATAGGGAAAACATCTAAGGGTATCAGGTGATTTTTCAGCAGAAACTTTGCAGCCCAGAAGGGAGTGGCATGATATATTCAAATTGCTGAAAGGGAAAAAAATCTACAACCAAAAATGGTCTAGCTGGCAAGGTTATCATTCAGAATTGAAGGACAGATAGAAGGTTTCCCAAACAAAAGTTAAAGGATTCATCACCACTGAACTGGCCTCAGAGGAAATATAAAGGGACTTCTTTAAGCAGAAAAGGCCATAAGTAGAAGTAAGAAGATTGTGAAAGAAAAACTCACTGGTAAGAGCGACCACAGTTAAGATAGTAGATCAGTCACTTATAAAGCTGCTCTAAAGGTTGAAAGACAAAAATAATGAAATCAAGTATATGATAATTAAGGGAATACACAAAATAAAAAATGTAAAATATGACATCAAATACATACATTGTTGGGAGAGTGAGTAAAAAAAAAATGTTGAGAAGGTTAGAATATATTGGAATATTGTGGCACCTGGGTGGCACAGTTAAGAGTCTGACTCGATCTCGGCTCGGATCATGATCTCATGGTTCGTGGGTTTGACCCCTGCATTGGGCTGTGTGCTAATGGTGGGGAGCCTGCTTGAGATTCCGTCTCTCCTTTTCTCTGTTCCCCCCCACTCCCGCCCCGCTTGTGCTTATTCTCTCTGAAAGTAAATAAATAAACTTTAAAAAATGACCAAAAAAAAAAAAAAAAGAATGTATTGGAACATTAACAACCAGCAACTTTGAATAGACTGCTATATACACAGGGTGTGATATATGAGCCTCATAGTAATGTAATCACAACTCCAAAACCTGTAATAGATACATAAAAATAAAGAGAATCCAAGCATAACACTGAAAAAAGTGATCAATCACAAGGGAACAGAGCAAGAGAAGAAGAAAGAAACAGAGAAGAACCACAAAAACAACCAGAAAACGATGAACAAAATGGCAATAAGTAGTACCTATCAGTAATTACTTTAGATGGACTAAAGTGGACTAAATGTTCCAATCAAAAGACATAGGGTGATTGAATAGATTAAAAAAAAACACAACAGGACTCATCTATATGCTGTCTATAGGATTCTCACTTCAGACCTAAAGACACATACAAATTGAAAGTAAAGGGATGGAAGTAAGTATTCTGTGCAAATGAAAGTGGAAAAAAAGCCAAAGTAGCAAAACTTAGACAAAATAGACATTAAAACAAAGACCATAATAAAAGACAATGTCATAACATAATGATAAAAGGATCAATCCAACAAGAGGCTATAACTGTTGTAAATATCTGTGCACCCAATATAGGAGCACCTAAATAAATAAAGCAAATATTAACAAGGGAGAAATCAACAGTAATACAATAATAGTTGAGGACTTTAACATGCCCACATACATCAACGAATAGACTATTCAGACAAAATCAATAAGGAAACAGTAGCTTTGAACAACACATTAGACCTAGATGGACTTAGTAGATGTATACAGAACATTCCATCCCAAAACAATGGAATATGTAATTTTTTCAAGTGCTCAAAGAACATATTCCAGAATAGATCACATGTTAGGATGCAAAATAAATCTCATTAAATTTAAGATTGAAATCACATCAGCATCTTTTCCAACTACAACAATATGAAACTAGAAATTAATTACAAGGGAAAAATACCTGGAAAGAACACAAACGCGTGGAGGCTAAATAACATGCTACTAAACAACCAATGGATCAATGAAGAAATCAAAGAGGAAATTTAAAAATATTTCAAGATAAAAGAAAATGGAGAGACAACATTCCAAAATCTTTGGGATAAAGCAAAAGTAGTTCTTTTTTTTTTAATTTATTTTTTTAAATTTACATCCAAGTTAGTTAGCATATAGGGCAACAATGATTTCAGAAGTAGATTGCTTAATGCCCCTTACCCATTTAGCCTATTCCCTCCTCCCACAACCCCTCCAGTAACCCCTGTTTGTTCTCCGTATTTAAGAGTCTCCTGTTTTGTCCTCCTCCCTGTTTTTATATTATTTTGAAGTAAAAGTAGTTCTAAGAGAGAGGTTTATAGTGATATAGGGCTACACCAAGGAATAAGAAAAATTTCGAATAAACAATCTAATCTAATACATAAACAAAGTAGAAAAAGATAACAAAGCCCAAAGTTGGTAGAAGAAAGGAAATAATAAAAATCAGACCAGAAATAAACGAAATAGACTAAATAAATAGAAACTAAAAAACAATAGAAAATAATTTTTAAAAGATAAAAATAGAAAAGATAAAAAAAGATTTAAAAAGAGGTTGTTCTTCAAAAAGATAAAGGGAATTGATAAACCTTTAGGCAGACTCACCAAGAAAAAGAGAGGACTTAGGGATGCCTGGGTGGCTCAATTGGTTAAGCATCCAACTCTTGATTGACTCAGGTTGTGATCACACATTAGTGGGATTGAGCCCCATGTGGGGCTCCACACTGAATATGGAGCCTGCTTGGGATTCTCTCTCTCTCTCTCTCTCTCTCTCTCTCTGCCTCTCCCCTACTCTCATGTCCATGCTCTTTCTCTCTCAAAAATAAACAAAAATGTAAAAAAAAACACAAAAAAACTCACCAAAAAAGAGGACTTAAATAAAATCAGAAATGAAAGAAGTTACTACTGACACCACAGAAATACAAAATATTGTAAGAAACTACTATGAAAAATTACATGCCAACAAATTGGACGACATAGAGGAAATACTAGGTAAATACTACATAAATTCTTAGAAACATACAATATTCCAAGACTGAATGGAAGAAACAGAAAATCTGAAAGACCAGTTATTAGTAATGAAATTGAATAAGTTAAAACAAACAAACAAAACCACAAAAAGCTCTTAATAAGTAAGTCTAAGACCAGATGGCTTTGCAGGTGAATTCTAGAAAACATTTATGGAAGATTTAATACCTGTTCTTCTCAAACTATTCCAAAAAATTGAAGAGGAAGGAACACTTACAAATTTATTCTATGAGGACAGCACTACTCTGATAGCAAGACCAGGCAAAAACCATACAAGAAAAATAATTTTAGGCCAATATGTATCTCATATAAGTAGAATCATAAAATATTTGTCCTTTTATGTTTTGCTTATTTCACTTAATATAATGTCCTCAAGTTTCATTCATATTATAGCATATGTCAGAATTTCCTTTTTTTAATAAGGCTGAATAATATTCCATTGTATGTATGTCTTAGTCCATTTGGATTGCTGTAACAAAAATACCACAAACTGGAGGACTTATAAACAATAAACATTTATTTCTTATATTTCTGGAGGGTTAGAAGTCCAAAATCATGGCACTGGCAGATTCAGTGTGTGGTGAGGGTCACTTTACTAATTAATGGCTTTCCTTTCACTGTAACCTCATATGGCAGAAGAGTGCAAGGGCGCTTTCTTGGGTTTTTTGAAAAATAAGAGCACTAATCCCATGAACGTAAGTTCTCATGACCTAATCACCTCCAAAGTCCCCACTACCCAGTACCAGTACCTTGGATGTTAGGTTTTAAATGGATTTGGGGAGGACACATTCAAATTGTATCAATGAATACAACACATTTTGTGTATCCATTCATCTGTTGATGGACATTTGAGTTCCTACTACCTATTGGCTATTGTGAGTAATGCTGCTGTATAAATATTTGTTGAAATTCCTGCTTTTATTTTTCTGGGGTCCATGCCCAGAAGTGAAATTGCTAGATCTCATAATAGTTCTATTTAAAATTTTTAGATAAATCTTTATACTTTTTTCTATAGCAGATGCTTCATTTTACTTTCTCACTAACAGTGCACAGGAGTTCCAATTTCTCTACATCCTTGCTTAACACTTGTTATTTCCTGTTTTTTCAACAATGAAAACAGGTATGAGGTGATTTCTTATTTTGGTTTTGATTTCCATTTCCTCAATGTTTAGTGATGGTGAGCATGTTTTCCTATACCTCTTGGCCATTTTACATCTTTTTTGGAGAAATGTTTATTTAAGTGCTCTCATGATTTTTGATTAGGTAATTTGTTTTTTGTTGTTCGTTTTTTGCTATTGAGTTGTAGGATATTATTTTATCCTACTATCTGTTTTAGATATTAACTCCCTATCAGATACATGGTTTGCAACTATTTATTCCTATTTTGTAGTTTGCCTTTTCATTTTGTTGATTGTCTCCTTTGCTGGGCAGTAGCTTTTCAGTGTGATTTAGTTTCACTTGTGTATTTTGGCTTCAGTTGCCAAGACCAAAAGTTATGGAGCTTTTCCCCTATGTTTTCTTCTGGGAATTTTATAGTTTTAGCTGTACTTTTAAGTATTTAATTCATTTCAAGTTGATTTTTCTGTATGGTGTAAGATAAGGTACATGGGATGTGATTCCATTTATTTATGTCTTCTGTAATTTCTTCCGGCAGTCCTTTGTACTTTCCTGTGTATGAATCTTTCACCCCCTGGTCACCTTTATTCCTAAGTGCTTTATGCTTTCTGATGGGATTGTTTTCTTAATTCCTTTTTTGTATAGTTTGTTGTTAGTGTATGGAAATACAATAGATTTTTATATATATTCATTTTATATACTACAAATTTTCTGAATTTGTTTACTAGTAGTAACAGTTTTTATAAAATCTTAAGAGTGTTCTATATATAGTATCATGTCACCTGTGAACAAAGATCATCTTACTTCTTCAGTTCTAATTCTTACCTAATTGTTATGGCTAGACCTCCAGGGCTGTGTTGAATGCAGTGGCAAGAGTGGGCATTCATAGCTGCTGCTTCTTTTTTTTTTTTTTTTTTTGAGAGAGAGAGAGTGAGCAAGCACACACATACACATGCCTGCGAATGGGGGTGAGGCAGAGGGAGAGAAGAGAAGAGAGAATCTTAACCAGGGTTCATGCCCAGTGTGGAGCCCAATGCAGGGCTTGATCCCATGACAGTGAGTTGGATCAAGAGTTGGATGCTTAAGCGGCTGAGCCATCTAGGTGCCCCTAATAATTATTCTTTATCATAGAGAAAGGCTTTCAGTTTTTCCACTGCTGAATCCTTCTCAAACTCTTCTAAAAAGAAATAAAAGGGGGAATACTCCAAACTCCTTTTATGAGTCTAACATTACCCTGATACCAAAATCAGACAGGACAAACACAAGAGAAGAAAATTAGAGGCCAGTATCCCCCACGAATATAGATGAAAAAATAGTCAGAAAAATATCAGCAAACTGAATTCAACAGTACATTTAAAGAATTGTATGGAGTTCCTGAGTGGCTCAGTTGGTTAAATGTTCGACTTTGGCTCAGGTCATGATCTCATGGTTTGTGGATTCGAGCCCTATGTTGGGCTCTGTGCTGACAGCTCAGAGCCTGGAGTCTGCTTCAGATTCTGTATGTCCCTCTCTCTCTGCCCCTCCCCGACTTGCACTCTCTCCCTGTCTCTCAAAAATGAATAAATGGTAAAAAAAAAAAAAAAAAAAAAAAAAAAGAATTTTATACCATAGTCAAGTCAGATTTATTCCAGGGATACATTTCTTAAATTATTTTTTGGTTTGTTTGCTTGTTTATTTATTTATTTATTTTAGAGAGCACAGGGGAGGGGGCAGAAGGAGAGAAGAGAGAATCCCAAGCAAACTCCATGCTCATCATGGAGCCTGACATGAAGCTCGATTCCAGAACACTGGGATCATGACCTGAGCTGAAATCAAGAGTCAGACGCTCATTTGATTGAGCCACCCAGGTACTCCTATTCCAAGGATACAAAGGTGATTTAGTAGCCACAAATAAATCCATGTGATACACCACATTAACAAAATAAAGAATAGAATCATATTATCATCTCAAAAGACGCAGAAAAAGTATTTGACAAAATTCAACATCCATTCATGATAAAAACTCCCAATAAAATATATAGAGGTATAGAGGGAATGTACTTCAATAGATAGATAGATAGATAGATAGATGGAATGTACTTCATTAGATAGGTGGATAAATAGACAGACAGGCGACTGCCCAGGTTGCTCAGTCGGTCGAACATCTGACTCTTGATTTTGCCTCAGGCCTTGAGCTCCGCATCAGGCTCTACACTGAGCATGGAGTCTGCTTGAGGTATTTTCTCTCTCTCTCTCTCTCTTTCTCTCTGTCTGTCTCTCTCCCTTTCCCTCCCTCTGCCCCTCTCCCCTACTCTTGCTCTCATATATTAAAATAAATAAATAAATAAATAAATAAATAAAAATAAATAAATAGAGGGCATGTCCTTCAATATAACAAAAGCCATATATGACAGTCTCACATGTGATATCATACTCAGTGGTGGAAAACTGAAAGCTTTTCATCTATGATGAGCAACACAAGAATGCTCACCCTTGCCACTCTTTTTCAACGTAATTTTAGAAGTCCTAACCACAGCAGTTAGGCAAGAAAAAGAAATAAAAGGCATCTGGACTTCAAGCTGTACAATAAAGCTGTGATCATGAAGACAGTATAGTACTGGCACAAAACAGACACTCAGATCAGTGGAACAGAATAGAGAACCCAGAACTGGACCTACAAACATGGCCAACTAATCTCTGACAAAGCAGGAAAGAATATCCAGTGGAATAAAGACAGTCTCTTCAGTAAATGGCGCTGGGAAAAACTGACCACTTTCTTACACCATGCACAAAAATAAACTCGAAATGGGTGAAAGATCTAAATGTAAGACAGGAAGCCATCAAAATACTAGAGGAGAAAGCAGGCAAAAACCTCTTTGACCTCAGCCACAGCAACTTCTTATTCAACACATCTCCGGAGGCAAGGGAAACAAGTAAAAATGAACTATTGGAACCTCATCAAAATAAAAAGCTCCTGTACAAAGAAGGAAACAGTCACCAAAACTAAAAGGCAACCAACAGAATGGGAAAAGATATTTGCAAATGACATATCAGATAAAGGGTCAGTATCCAACATCTATAAAGAACCTATTAGACTCAACAGTCAAGAAACAATTCAGTGAAGAAATGGGCAAAAGACATGAATAGACACTTCTCCAAAGAAGACATCCAGATGACCAACAGACACATGAAAAAATGCTCAACATCACTCATCATCAGGGAAATACAAATCAAAACCACAATGAGATGCCACCTCACACCTGTCAGAAGGGCTAACAGTAGCAACTCAGGCAACAACAGATGTTGTCGAGGTTGCAGAGAAAGAGGATCTCTTTTGCACTGCTGGTGGGAATGCAAACTGGTGCAGCCACTCTGGAAGACAGTATGGAGATTCCTCAAAAAATTAAAAATAGAACTACCCTAAGACCTAGAAATTGCACTAGTAGGTTATTTATGCCAGCGGATACAGGTGTACTGTTTTGAAGGGGCACATGCACCCCAATGTTTATAGCAGCACTGTTGACAATAGCCAAAGTATGGAAAGAGTCCAAATGTTCATCAACGGATGAACAGATAGAAAAGATGTGGTGTATATATATATATATGTATATATACAATGGAGTATTACTTGGCAATTAAAAAGAATGAAATCTCGCCATTTACAACTACGTGTATGGAACTAGAGGGTATCATGCTAAGCAAAATTAGAGAAAGACAAATATCATATGACTTCACTCATGGTAACTTTAAGATACAAAACAGATGAACGTAAGGACAGAAAGCAAAAATAATGTAAAAACAGGGAGGGGGACAAAACATAAAAGACTCTTAAATATAGTGAACAGAGGGTTGCTGGAGAAGTTGTGGGAAGGGGGATAGGCTAAATGGGTAAGGGGCAGTAGGAATCTACTCCTGAAATCATTGTTGCACCATATGCTAACTAACTTGGATGTAAATTAAAAAATAAATAATAAAAAAAAGAACTAAAAGGCATCAAAATCAGAAAGGAAAAAGTAAAACTGTTTTTTTCTATATATATATTTTTTAGTATTTACTCATTTTTGAGAGATAGAAACAGAGAATGACTCAGGGAGGGGCAGAGAGAGAGGGAGACACAGAATCTGAAGCAGATTCCAGGCTCTGAGCTGTTAGCACAGAGCCTGATGCAGGGCTTGAACTTATAGACCGTGAGATCATGACCCACAATTGTGAAGTCGGATGCTTAACAATCATGAAGTCGATGCTTAACCGACTGAGTCACCCAGGTACTCCAAAGTAAAAGTGTGCATGTGATGTGATAATATACAGAAAACCTTAAACACTCCATCAAAAAAAAAAAAAAAAACTATTGAAACTAATAAACACAGCAAAATTACAAACTGAATGCACAAAAATTTATTGCATCTCTGTACACTAACAGTGAACTATCAGGAAGAGAAATTAAGAAAACAATTTCATTTACAGTTGCATCCAAAAGAATAAAATACCTAGTAATAAATTTAACTAATAGATGAACAACATGTACATTGAACAATATAACATATTGATGAATGAAATTGAAGAAAACACAAATGGGAAGATATTCTGTGTTCATGAAAAAGTTAATATTGTTAAAATGTCCACATTACTAAAAGTAATTTGTAGATTTATTGGAATTCCTATCAGAATTCCAATGTACTTTTTCACAGAAATAGAGGGAAAATCCTAAAATATGTATACGACACAAAAGACCATGAATAGTCAAAGCAATCCTGAGAAAGAAGAGCAAAGCTGGAGGAATCCCACTTCCTGGTTTCTAACTACAGAGCCGTATTAATGAAAATGGTATGTAACGGCATAAAAATGCACATAGGCCAGTAGACCAGAATACAGATCCCAGAAATAATCTCCTGCATATGTGGTCAATTAATATTTGACTGGGAGCCAGGAATACTCAACTAGAAAATGAGTCTCTTCAATAACTAGTTTTGGGGAAACTGGATAGCCACCTGCAGAAGAATGAAATTGGACCCCTATCTTACCCCATTCACAAAAAATGCTTTTAACAGAAGACCCAAAACTGCAAACTCCTGGAAGAAAACTTAGGGAAAAAGCTCTTTAACATTGGTCTTGAAACTATTTTTTGAATAACTAAAGGACAAGCAACAAAAGCAAAATCAGCAAGTGGGGGGACTTCATCACGTTAAAAAAATTGTGTATAGCATAGGAAGCAGTTAACAAAATGAAAAGGCAACCTATGGGATGCCAGAAAATATTTGCATACCATGTATTAGTTAAGAGGTTAATACCCAAAAGGTATAAATAATTCATATAACTCAATAGTGAAAAAGCAGATGATCTGATTAAAAACTGGGCAGAGGACCTGAATAGACATTTTCCCAAAGACATCCAGATGACCAACAGGTGCATGAAAAGATGCTCAACATCACTAATCATCAGGGAAATGGGATTTCACCTCATACCTGTTATAATGGTTATTCTCAAAATGATAAAGGACGACAATTTTGGTATAGATGTGGAGAAAAAGGAATCTTTGTGCACTATTGGTGGGACTATAAACTGACGTAACTATTTTGGAAAACTACGGAGGTTTCAGGAAATTAAAAATAGAACTACCATATGATCCACCATTCTCACTTCAAGGAAATGAGAACAGGATCTTGAAGTGATATCTGCACTCCCATATTTAATTCAACTTTATTCACAATCACCAAGATACAGAGACAACCTCAGTGTCCTTCAACAGATAAATGCATGAAGACGATGTGCTATACACACACACACACAGAAGTATTATTCAGCCAATGGAAGGAAGGAAATCTTGCCATTTGTGTCTACGTTGATGGATCTTGAGGGCATTTTGCTACAAAGATAAATCAGACAAAGAAAGACATACACTGTATGGTAGCACTTATATGTGGAATCTCAAAAACCTGAACTCCCAGAAACAGACATTAAAATGGTGATTACCAGAGGCTGGGGCAGTGGGGAATTGGAGAGTTTGGGACAGAGTAAAAACTACAGTGAGAATATAAATATATTCTGGGACCTAATCCACAGCATTGTGATTATAGTTAACAATACAGTATTATATACTTGAAAATTGCTAAGAGACTTTATAGATGTTAAATGTTCTCACCGGAATAAAATGCTAATCATGCAATTTAATGGAGGTTTTAGCTAATGCAATGGTGGTAGTCAGATTGATATATATAAGTATATCAAATCAACACATTATACACTTTATTTTTATTTTTATAATTTTTTTAAGTTTTTTTATTTTGAGAGGGATAGAGGATCATTCGGGGAGGGGCAGAGAGAGAGAGAGAAACAGAGGATCTGAAGCGGACTCTGCGCTGACAGTACAGAGCCCCAGATGGAGCACAATCTCAAGAACTGCCAAGATCATGACCTGAGCCGAAGTCAGATGCTTAACCGACTGAGCCACCCAGGCGCCCCAACACATTGCACACTTTAAACTTATAAAATGTTTTCATCAATTATATCTCAGTAAAAAAATTGATATGAAAATGCACTTTTATGCAAAATATACTTTGAGATAAGTGTAAAGAAAACTAATTATAATCATAATTGTAAAAATAAGTCCACAAAGCTTCCAAAAATCTGTGGAAAAGACCTTACTGATTTGCTGACTGTTCTAGTTGATGGCCAATATAAAAGTAACGGGTAAACCAACAAAATGTGTTATTTCTTAAAAAGCGCAAGAGTTAGCTTCAGTTACATACAAATATTCTATACTTTTATTGTTTCCCTTCTCACTCTTTACAGTACTGATGTCACAAGTTACATCTTTTATATTATGTGCCCATTAACATTTTTGTGAAGTTTTTTTTATATTTGATTTTTGAACTCTCCGTTACAGAATTTAAAGAGATTTACACATCATCATTATTAGACAACAGTAGTCTGTATTTGTCTCTGTATTTGCCTTCTCCAGTGAGCTTTATATTTTCATATGCTTTCATGTTGCAGTGTAGTTTATTTCAACTTGAAGGACTGCCTTTTGCATTTTTTTGGTAATTCGCATTTAGTGGTGTGAACTCCTTCAGCATTGTTTATCTGGGACCATCTTTATTTCCCCTTGAATTCTAAAGAATAGTTTTGCCAGATATAATATCTTTGGTTGGCAGTTGTTTCTTTCTTTATGCCTGCATGGTCTTATATTTTTATGGGGTCCCTTTGTACATGATGAGTCACTTTTCTCCTGCTGCTGTAAAAATTCTCCCTTTGTCTTTGACTTTTGGCAATTTGATTATAATGTGTCTTAGTGTGGATTTCTTTGAGTTCCCCATTTCGGAAGTCTGTTGGGCTTCTTCAGTCTGATGTCCATTATATCCCCTTTCTTCCTCTCTCTTCTCCTTCATGCATGTATTGGTCTTCTTGAGTCTATCCCTTAAGTCCTTTAGGCTTTTTCTTTTGTGTTTTGTTCCTCTGACTGGATAATATCAAATGATAGATCTTCGAGTTTATCAATTCCACTTGATCAAGTCTGTTTTTGAACCACCCTAAGTGAATTTTTCAGTCTGTAATTATACTCATCAGCTCCGGGATTTGTTTGCTTTTTTTTTTTAATCTCTCTTGATAGTAATTTTTTTAATGCAGCGTTTTCTTGAGTTTATAGAGCATCTTTATGATGGGTACTTTGAGTTATTTTTTAAGTAATAAATATTTCTGTTCTTTAGGACCAGTTTCTGGAGATTTATTTTGTTCCTTTGTTTGGGCCACATTTCTATTTCTTCATGTGTCTTCCAGCTTTATGTTGATACTCACATTTTTGAAGAATCAACCACATATCACAGTGTTTATAGACTGGCTGAGGAAGACCCTAAGCAATCAACCTAATTACAGATTCTGGTGCCTCTTAATCTTTTTTGGAAGAGGTGACAGATTCTCTGGATCTGTGTGGGCAAATTTTCAATTGCAGAGGCTCGTCAGTTTTTTTCAAGAGCTTGTAATCTTTTGTTCCCTCTGGTGTTTGTCTGTAGTACTGCAAGTTCTCTGTGTATAACAGCAAGCCACTTACTGTCTCTTCTCATCAGCCACCAGCTATCCAAAGTATGCCAGCTCCCAGTTATCACCCCAAGTCAGGTGAGGCACATGCCAGCTAGTCTTCTCATGCAGCCTTCTGAAAAACTAGAATGCTAGACACTCCTTCCACTACTTCCCCTCCCATCTGAGGGTGGAGACTCGTTTTCTACCTTTTCCTAATTGTGCCAAGCTGTGCCAGCTCCACAAACCACCTCCCACTTTTCTTTTTTTTGTCAACCCCCTGGCATGCAAACCATGCCACCTTCTGTCAACAGTCCAAGTGAGGTGAACAGAAACCAGCCCCTTGAGCAACGCTCTGAATAGCTAGAATGTTGAATGCCCTTCCGTTTTCGTTCCTTCCTATCGGAGTAGTTGCTAGCTGGGGCTTTCTCTCGTGGTGCTGAGCTGTGTCTGCTTGTGGGAGGGACTGACATGGGTAAAGTGAAATTGCTCCTTTTATCCATTTCAATGTGTCTGGTTTTGGCATTGTGCTTTCTTGGTGTACTGCAACTTCTTAACTGGATTTGGAGAATCTCATGAAAGTATTTTGATCTGTAGATCGTTGTTAAATCAGTGCTTCTGTGGTGGACAACGGCTGGGTGGGACCTACTCTCCTATCTTGCTGACATATAATTACTTTATTAGATAGTCTTCATTGTATGTTAACACTTTTGTGTGTCTGGATTTTGTTGTTTTCCTTTAAAAGTATATTGATTTTTGTACTGGCAGGCAGTTAATTTATTGAAGAACCTGTTTAATCATCTAAAGCTTGTGTTTAGGGGCGCCTGGGTGGCTCAGTCGGTTAAGCCTCTGGCTTCAGCTCAGGTCATGATCTCACAGTCCGTGAGTTTGAGCCCCGTGTCAGGCTCCTTACTGACAGCTTAAAGCCTGGAGCCTGCTTCAGGTTCTGTACCTCCCTCTCTCTCTGCCTCTCTCCTGCTCACACTCTGTCTCTCTCTCTCTCTCTCTCTCAAGAATAAATAAACATTAAAAAAAAATTAAAACTTGTGTTTAAGCTTTTTTTTTTTTCCCCCAGCATAGTTTAGATAGAGTATCCTTTGCTCTAGGGCTAATTTAGCCTTGCTAAGAAGACATGACCCGTCTGTTGTGTTTACTAAATGCCTTGAGTGTTCAGTGTTTTGTCACAGCGTGAACATTCCCTGCTTGTGAGTTCTGGAAATTATTTGACCTACAGCTCTTTGATAATTGTTCTTTGTCTAATTTTGGATACTTTAATCCTAAGAATGCACTGCTTAATAATAAGGGAGACCCCATTAGGTTCGTGGAACTTTTTCTTTGTGTGACTTCCTCCTCTCGTCCTCTTCCCCACCAGTTCCAGCCACCTCAGCCTCTCCAAACTGTGACCTCTGTCTTCTCAACCTAGCATGGTCACTCTGTTTTGTTTGGAATCCTGCTCCTGATCTAGAAAATATCTCCAAAAAAAACCTTTAGGACAATTATAGGCCTATGATGGCCTATAATTGCCATTTGCATGATCTGAAAATGTTTTAAGTATTTTGTTGAATTTTCTGTATTATCCCCCACTGTGGGAAGGCAGGTTTATCTGTGTATATCATTATATTTCACCAGTTCTGTAATGTTTAATCACCGTATGATATCATTATCACAATGGCTTCAACAATCGGGAATAAAATGGGAAAAAAACCAAAGCGACTCTTCTAAGTGTACTGCTCCTAAGGTGGATGTAATGGGGTGTAACCGGCCTACTACACATGAGTAGCATTCAGAGTATCAGGGATATCAGCGTGTGAGTTTTTCAGAAGAAAATACGAATGCTGTTTAGTTAATTGAACTGAATGAAGCAGTGTGGTTAGACTAGTTTCTGTTATACCAGACGATACTGAATGTATATTTTCTTTTTTAGAACTTTAGGTTTTAGAGAAGTCAGGTTATGAGTCACCTTTTAGAGGGCTTTTCCTGGCCCTATTCTATGTCTTTACCTTTTCCTTTATCAGTTATCTATCTTCCCAATTCACCGTGACTTTCTTGAGGACAGAGATAGTCTTATTTATATTTATCTCAGCTTGTGTAGTTCCTATAGTATTTGAATGATGAAATGAATGAGTGCTGCCTCTTGTCTTTATCAATAGATACTTTGGGTCTTCACTTTACCAGCCCATCATCATTTGGCTTCACAAAGTCTTCAGAGGGCAGTAAAACAGGGAAATGATCCAACCTTGATCAGTTGGTCAAATTTGAAAGGAAATTCAAGCTATGGCCAAAAGATTGCTTTGGAACCAGGTTGGGAAAAAAGCCTGTAGTGTGTTGGTTTCTTGTTGCTTTTTAAACATTTGTTTATTTTGGGGCACCTGGGTGGCTCAGTTGATTAAGCATCAACTTCAGCTCAGGTCATGATCTTGCGGTTCGTCAGTTTGAGCCCCATGTCAGGCTCTGTGCTGTCAGCTCAGAGCCTGGATCCTGCTTCGGATTCTGTGTTGCCCTCTCTCTCTGCCCCTCCCCGGCTTGTGCTCTCTCTCTGTCTCTCAAAAGATGAATAAACATTAAAAAAATTTTTTTAATTTGTTTATTTTTAGGATTTAGCCTTTAAAAAAATCAGTTATTTTTCTTGCTTGCAAATTCAGATACTGCTTTGCCTTCGTTAACATTTATAAAATATTATTTGCAAGTAAATGAAATAAGAACTATTTGTTTAAACCTTCCCTAAATAGTCATGTGAAATGATTACATTAAGAAATGTCTCATATTGCAGTATTTTAATCCCAGTGTATATTTTTCCAATCCCTTTTCTGGTCAACATAGTTGAAGACTTCCATTTTTGTTCCTTAATCAGCCACAGACACATTGTGTGCTTTCTCTTGGTGAGGTGCTTGGTTGGGAACTCTGGATAATTAAAAGAGAAGAATAGTGAGTGTGGGGGCACCTGGGTGGGTGGCTCAGTCGGGGATTCTCTCTATCCGTCTCCCTACTCTGTGCCCCTCCCTCCTTCCCTCCCTCTCTCTCTCTCTGTCTCTCTTCCTCTCTCAAAATAAGTAAATAAAAGTTAAAAATAAAACTTTCAGGGTGTCTGGTTGTCTCAAGTCAATTAAGCGTCTGACTTCAGCTCAGGTCATGATCTTGCAGTCCGTGAGATTGAGCCCCGCATTGGGCTCTGCACTGATAGCTCAGAGCCTGGAGCCTGCTTCAGATTTTGGTGTCCCACTTTGTCTGCCCCTCCACTGCTCACCCTCTGTCTCTGTCTCTCTCTCTCTCTCTCAAAAAATAAATCAACATGAAAAAAAATTAAAAACAATTTTCTTGGGGCCCCTGGGTGGCCCTGTCAGTTAAGTGACCAACTCTTGATTTTGGCTCATGTCATGATCTCACAGTTAGTGCTGTCAGCACAGAGCCTGCTTGGGATCCTCTCTCTCCCTCTCTCTGCCCCTCCCCTGCTCATGCACACGTGCTTTCTCTCAAAATAAATAAACTTAAAAAAAAAAACAGCTTTCTCTTAAAAAAAATAGTGTCTAGTCTCTTCTTTTTATTTTTTAAAGTTTTTATTATTTATTGTTCCAGTATAATTTTTTAATTTAATTTAATTTAATTTAATTTTAGAGAGACAGAGAATAAGCAGGGGAGAGGAGTAGAGGGAGAGAGATAGAGAATCTTAAGCAGGTTCAGGCCCTCAGTGTGGAGCCCAACATGGGGTTTGATCCCATGACCCTGGGATTAGTCTCTTGTACGTATATACCACATTATCTTTATCCACTCATCTGTTGATGGACATCCTAGTTGCTGCAAACATTTTAGCTGTTACGAATAATGCTGCTGTTAACATGAATGTGCAAAAATCTCTTCATGACTCTCTTTTAATTCTTTGGGATATATAACCAGAAGTGGGATTGCTGGATCATATGATAGTTCTATTTTTAACTTTTTGAAGAACTTCTTGTAGAACTTTTGTAAATTTCGTTGCTGTTGCTTCTGCTAAACTGTACCTGAAAATATTTATTTCTGGATTAATGCAAACTTATTATTTTGCATATCTAGGGCCCTTGCAGAATCTCCACCATCTGCAAACAGTGAAGTTGGTGATAAAGGGAAGAATAAAGATGAAGGGGAAGTTTGTAGCCAAGAAAAAAAGGCTGCAGGTATTTGTCTTGAGCCTCAACCAGAAGAGAAAAAGAAGAAACGTTCTGGATTCAGAGACAGAAAAGTATGGAACACAATCTTATAAATTAATCAGAACTGTAGTTAATTATAAATTAGAACAATGCAGTTGAGTCTCTTTTATCATTTATTTCAGATGGTTCATTTTTGCTATTTGCTATCATGTTCTAAGGCAAGTGCAATCTTGAAATGTGAAGTTAATGGGGGTAGTGAAAAGGTCTAGGATTGGCAATCAGGATTTGCATATACTTTCCCTTATTTAATTTCACCACCTAAGTTGGTTCATAGGTTCCAGATCTTTCGGATGCTAAATGTTCTAGTATGTATTGAGTCTTTGGAACAACTGATTGATGATGCTAAGTTGGAAAGGCAGAGTGACATCATATTTACATATTTCCAAAAATTCAACTAATTTTGATGATAGCATAAACTTTAAATGACTTCAACATTTTATATCTTTAACACAACTCTGCTGTTAAAGAACTCTACTTCAGAAAAATTTCAATTCCGGTATAATAATGCCTTTGATATTGAACATTTGAATTCAGCAGACACGAGTGATGAAAAGTCAAAAGGATGAATTTCTTAGACATTTTGCACATCAACAATGAAATTCAGGGAATTGTCTTCACTTGCCATTTGTAGCTAATAAATACAAGATAATTTTATTTATTTGTGTGTTGCATGTGTGTGGCATGTATTTGCAGGAAGAGTTCCTTTGAGAGATTTGGATCTTCTGTATATTTGTTTGGATGAAGTTATTAAATATGCCTTTTAATTTCTCTGGGATGCCCGGGTAGCTCCGTCAGTTAAGCGTCTGATTCTTGATTTCAGCTCAGGTCATGATCTCACATTGGTGGAATCAAGACCCACATCCAGCCCCACTGTGCTGGGTGTGGAACCTGCTTCAGATTCTTTCTCTCCCTCCCCTGATGCCCCTGTCCTGCTTGTGCTCACTCACTCTCTAAATAACTAACTAAGTCTTTCCATTTCTCAAATCCATTTGTCTTTTTTTAGAAATTAAAAAAAAAAATGTTTTATTTATTTTTGAGAGAGAGACCAAGCACGACTGGGGGAGAGGCAGAGAGAGAGGGAGACAGAATCTGAAGCAGGCTCCAGGCTCCAAGCTGTCAGCATCGACCCCCCCATGTGAGGCTCAAACGCATGAATCATGCGGGATCATGATTAAGTCAGATGCTTAACCAGCCGAGCCACCCGAGCACCCCTCAAATCCATTTCTGGTTGAGGTGAATTTGAACAAAAATTATGTATTACAAGTTATGTGCCAACTATTGGTGTTTCCGCAGTGATACATTTATTTAATCTTTTGCCCTGAGTGAATTAGAGGAAAGTTCAGACTCACATTGTGCCAGCAGTTTCATTTATAAAATCAAACTTTCCGTTTTACAAAGGAGAGCAAACATTATCCAAATAAGCATTTATTTTTGAACTTTCTGTTTTCTTCTCCTGCTTTCTGCTCAGCAATGACCATATGTCATTCTTCCCAGATAAAAATGAAAGCTTGATCATTGTAATTTACTTAATTTGTAGCTCCCATGGCTATAAAACCTTTCTAATCTATTTCTGAAATAATTCTTCCAGTAAAGTCTTAATGGAAGAGCTATGTTTTCCCAGTTCAGGGATAGTCATTCCACGTGTTAATCCTGTTTTCCTAACATCCGGTTTCAACACTTATTTTTTCCTCTGCCTGTTTTCTCAGCTGCTCTTTGTCTTTTCATTTTTTACGTAGTCTACATGGACGTGTTAAAGGTTTTTCCATCTTTAATAAAATACTGAATTGCGTTTTTGAGTATGTTCTGTTTTGTTTTGTTTGGTTTTTGTTGTTTTTGTTTGTTTGTTTGCCATTAACATTCTTTCCCTGCAATACCCAACTGCTCCATTCTCCACAGGCCCCCTTTGACATCCTCACTTTTCACTTAAACTTTTTGGTTTTGATCTTTTACATTCTTTTGATTTTTATGTAATACTTCAAATATTCAGAGAGAAAGAGAGACTACTATAATGAACATGCATGTATCCCTCACTCATTTTTGTCAAGGTTTAACATTTGACTATATTTGCTTCAATTTTTTTCCTTTTGTTTAAGAAACAAAATGAATATAAAAAATACATTGCTGGGGCATCTTGGTGGCTCAGTCAGTTAAGTGTCCGACTCTTAATTTTGGTTCAGGTCATGATCTCATGGTTTGTTGATTCGAGCTTCATGTTGGGCTCTGCGCTGACAGTACAGAGCCGGCTTGGGATTCTCTGTCTCCCTTCTCTCTGCACCTCCCTTGCTTGTACACACTCTGTCTCTCCAAAATAAGTAAACTTAAAAAAAACCAAAAACATTGCTGTATACTTTCCCCAATACCATTTTTTTTCTCTTCTTCAGACGTAAACCATTGTCCTTAGTTTGTGATTTATTAATGCCACACATGGCCTGGTGGTTTTGTGTGTTTTATGTTTAATTAAAAAAATTCTCTGGTGCAAAGAGCTCACTCAGTTTATGTTATACTACTGTCGTACATGCTTATTTCTTTTATTTAATATTTATATTTTATCTGGTTTCATTTGATTTGTTTTTAAATTTTTAATTTTATTGTTCCCTCTGGAACTTTAAGTCCTGTATTCTCAAAAATTCCCACATACTGCTTTCACCACTGCTTCGCTGTCAGTTATTTTCTTTTGGAACTCTTTTTTTTTTTTTTTTTTTTTTTAAATTTTTTAACGTTTATTTATTTTTGAGACATAGAGACAGAGTGCGAGCAGGAGAAGGACAGAGAGACAGGGAGACACAGAATCCGAAGCAGGCTCCAGGCTCTGAGCTGTCAGCACAGAGCCGGACGCGGGGCTCGAACCCACAGACTGTGAGATCATGACCTGAGCCGAAGTCGGCCACCTAACTGACTGAGCCACCCAGGCATCCCTGGAACTCTTCTTAAATGTATCTTAGATCTTCGCAACCTATACTGCATATCTTGTAGTTGTTCTGTTATATATTTTTTATTTTGTTAGAGAGAAAAAACACAAGCAGGGGAGAGGGGCAGCTGGAGAGAGAGAAAGAGAGAATCCTAAGCATGCTCCACACTCAGTGCGGAGCTTGATCCCACAACCCTGGGATCATGATCTGAGCCAAAATCAAGAATCGGACGCTCAACTGGCTGAGCCGCCCAGGCGTATATACCTGTTACAATTTTTCTCATGAGATCTTCTCCTAATCTCTTAGGGATTCTTTTCTTTTTCTTCCAGTTTTTTTTTTTTTTTTAATGGTGGTAAAATAGTTAAATCATAACATTTATTGGGCTCTGTGCTGACCGCTCAGAGCCTGGAGCCTGCTCCAGATTCTGTGTCTCCCTTCTCTGCCCCTCCCCTGCTCGACTCTGTCTCTCTCTCTCTGTCTCTCTCAAAAATAAATAAATTAAAAAATAAAATTAAGAGCACCTGGGTGGCTCAGTTAGTTAAGCATCCGACTTCAGCTCAGGTCATGATCTCACAGTTTGTGAGTTCGAGCCCCACATCGGGCTTTCTGTTGTCAGGGTGGAGCCCACTTTGAATCCTCTGTCTCCCCCCGTCTCTGCACCTCCCTCATTCCATTGTCTTTCTCAAAAATAAGTAAAAATGTTTTTAAAAAGTTTATAAAAATTTCGTTTAAGTAATCTCTACATTCAACAGGGGGCTCGAACTCATGACCCTGAGATCAAGAGCCACATGCTCTACCAGTTGAGCTAGCCATCCACCCCAGGTTCAGAAATTAACATTTCTTGTAAGAGCGATCTAGTGTTGATGAGCTCCTCCAGCTTTTATTTTCCTAGAAAACTCTGTAAGGTGTCTCAATATGTGTGTCTTTGGATTCATCATGTTTAGAACTCTTTCAATTTCCTCCTTTCCACATCTGTTTCTTTCCTCAGATTGGGGATATTTTTAGTCATCCTTTCTTTGAACAAGTTTTCTGCCTCTTTCTCTCATTCTTTCTCCTTCTGGGACCCCTTTAATGCATATTTTGGTCCATTTGATGATGTCCTATAGTCCCTTAACCTATCTTCATTCTTTTTCATTCTCTTTTCTTTTTATTCCTCTAATTAGGCAATTTCCTTTATTTTGCTGCCAAAATTTAATTTGCTTTCTCTTCAGTGAGACTGGTGTCGTAGGACTTGGAATTTCAT
Organism: Paguma larvata; assembly: GCA_030068075.1. Taxonomy (NCBI): domain Eukaryota; kingdom Metazoa; phylum Chordata; class Mammalia; order Carnivora; family Viverridae; genus Paguma; species Paguma larvata. The sequence goes on from CM057837.1 coordinate 67,698,948, forward strand.
AGAACTTCAAGAGGTCATCCTATAATAGATGACTGTTATTACGGATGACCAGAAATTCATTAGATGAAAAAGAGAGGGCGTTCTTAACATGGAAGACAGCTGTTGGGATACAGATTGGGTGTTGTAGATCACCTCTTGAAAGAATGTGTGCCAGACACTAATTTATTTACAAGATCTTTCTGCCTGCTACCTTTTCCAAGGTCTGGCTGCAGTCTCCATTCAAAGTTTCTGTATGAGTTCTGACATCAGGGCCCACAGGGATTCACAGTCACTTGCATTCACTTGGCCTCAAGATATTATAGCCTTGGTTTTCCTTAGGCATTGTACCAAAATTAAACCCTAGAACTGGTTTCAGGACCAGCAGTTTTGTTGACAAGAACTGTCTTAAATCATGAAGTTCCAGAAAGTTTTAAGTAAAGATTGAATGTAACTATTATAATTCCCGTAGTAAATCTTTTCTCCAGGCTGGCTAACCATCAAAATCCTTCAACAGTTTTCTATATATCTTGGCTTCTAAGTCTTTGTTCTCTTGGATGCTATATTCCAAATGCTTTATGAAATAGTTTGTTAGAATTCCTTTGAATTAAAAGGAGACCGCTTTATGTCATTTATATAATTTGTTATGGTGTGATCTCCAAGATACACTGCTAAGTGAAAAATGTAAAATATGTACTATACAGTATGTCTATACTAAACTCTAACAATATGGGAATGCGAAAAGTCTATTACTTTCCTTGGCCTGTTGTTTCAAACCAAAACTAATAATATTCAGCAACATAATTTAGGGACTTGCAACAACCAATAAATCTGGTTTTGAGTCTGAAAATTACTGACTTTTAAGTTGTCTTTCTATCTTTATCTTGTATAAGATTGACTTAAGTTTTTAGTTCACAAAAATATCTTTGACAGTAACTATTGCTTATACCCTAAACATTACAAACTGATTATTTTCATTGTTATTGTTCAGAAGAATAAGAATATGGATGTCCTAAAGTTATTTCTTCTATAGCCAGTATTATCCAGCAGGTAGTTGTAATATAATATAAAATGCCTTTGATTTAAGACTTGTAGCTATGTCTTAAGGCTTAGTGTGTTTGCCACGCTCAAAATGTTTTGATCAGCCGTACTCCCATTTTAATGCACATTAGCCTTAGAAGATTCCTGTTGTGTATAGTTACAAATTAGAGGTCCTTGCCTAGTTGCTGAAAGCATATCAGGTAGTGGAATTAAGACCACTCTTGAACATGCAGTCAGTGACCTCAAAGTGACCATTTAGCCAGGAGTGGCAGTACAGTGTTAGTTGTGTTAATATGGCAAATTAAAAACATTAACTTTTTTAAATATTGGCAGATTGCTTTTTAGACATTGAACTGTTGGATTTTTAGATCATATTGTCTTGACACATTTCCTACTAGTTATTTATAAGCTGCTATTTGTTTTTGGCTTTCTCAACATCTAAAATTCAGGTATGAGAGAAATCTTTTCACCAGAGTGCTATGTAGCTGGTATTTTGGTAAAAAAGATTTTTCTCATACCTACATTTGTAAGAGACAATTATGCAGAATTACTGTGTTTGTATGTTGCGTGCACAGAATCACAGCTTGGATGCCAGATTTAAAAATGGGCCTCTTAATATTACACTCTTTTAGTTTAATATATGCCATATTTGGTTTTGTTACTATTCAGGTATTTACCTATGTTCTTCCCAGCTCTGCTCTTTTCTAAATATGGAGTATGTAGGGGCGCCTGGGTGGCTCAGTCGATTAAGCATCCAACTCTGAATTTTGGCTCAAATCCTGATCTCATGGTTGGTGAGATTGAGCCCCAGTGTCAGTGCAGTACCTGCTTAGGATCTCTCTCTCTCTCTCTCTCTCTCTCTCTGTCCTTCCCCCACTCATGTAACACACACACACACACACACTCTCTCTCAAAATAATAAACATTTTTTTAAAAAATAAAAAAAATATGGTGTATGTAAAGGATTTCCAGCAGTTTCCTTAATTTTATAGTCAAAAGTAAAAGCCATTTTGCTTCAGACTTGTTAATTGAATTTCCATGATGTGTGATTTTATTTTTTAATGCTATTATTGAATGAACTTTGTGTTTGAAGAACTATTAGCTGTTTAGACCTATGAATTCCCAATTCTGTTTTGTTTTAAGACTTAACAAATTGCATCAAAGTAAAAACTGTAAAGTCAATCCCTTTTTAAAAACTTGGTGTTTAGGAATCTATAGACTTACATACATATGTCATTATGCCCTATTACTGAGACCTTTCGAATTCTTATATGACATTTTCAAATTTGTGGCTTTCAGTAATTTAAGAAATTAGAAATTTATTTGCAAAAAATTCTAAACAGAAGTTAAACATTTCTTCAACTGGAATATGGTTGTTGTATCAGAAGGGGAAAGGTTGAAAAGTTTTTGAAATTCAGGGTTATGTCTAATATAGAAAAATCCAGTTATAGAAAAACGATGAAATAACTCCAAAAATAAGATAGGATATGTATGAAAATGAAAATTGCTTATTATAGTAACACTCTCTGAATTTCTAATTTCAGGTGATGGAATATGAGAATAGGATTCGAGCATATTCCACACCAGACAAAATCTTCCGATATTTTGCCACCTTGAAAGTAATCAATGAACCTGGTGAATCTGAAGTGTTTATGACCCCACAGGATTTTGTGCGATCCATAACACCTAATGAAAAACAACCAGAAAGTAAGTGCTAAAGGGAAAAATAAGATTATGACATTATTTTTTATGTTCTTCTTTGTATTGCCTAAACATTATAGGTCCATGCAATAGTTATATTCGTTGTGTGGTGACTGAGTGTCAGGCGTTATTCCCGTCGTTGGGAGTATAAAAGAGGAGCCCACAGTCTAATGAGCCGGTCCTCAGCCAGGGTACTGGGTTGAGGAGATTGTACTCAGGTATCACCTACTGGAAAGATTTAAAGACATACGGTACTTGTTGTCATTGGGCCAAGTGAGTGCAGATGGGACAACCAGTAGACAGACTGGGAAGCCTAGAAAGGAGGAGACTTTGGAGGAAGACATTTCAGGGTCCAGAAGCTTTGAAGAACCCTTGCATATACCGGGAAATCCAGAGTGCAGCACGCATGCCCAGGGCCAGACGCATGCTTGGAAAAGACTTGAGTGGGCTTGTACCTCTTGCTGCTCTTTGTGCCCCATGCAGTAAAGTAGTGACAATTAAGGCAGAGATGTAGGAGGTCTAGCTAAAAATTAAAGGAGCTCCCCAGCTCAGAGCCAATCTGCAAACATTGGGAGGGTTGGTGCTTTTGTTTTGTTTTCTCATTCTTTTTGCCTCCAGCATTTAAAGAAGTCTCTTTAGTCTTTAGTCTTGCTGACTACTTAGGTAATAGAACAGAAATTTCAAGGATGGCACATGACTAAGAACACAACCTTTGCAAAAAAATATTTTGGAAAAAAATCACTAAACATTGATGACTATAGTCCTCAGCAAGGTATATCACACCAAACACTGGGAAATAGGGGAGAATCTGGTTTTCAGAATTACCCCATTATAATATTCAAAATGTATAATCTTTAATAAAACAGGAATAAATGACCCATCAATAGAAAGGAAATATCAGGAATAAATGACCCATCGATAGAAAGAAAAAGAAATTGACAGAAACCATCCCTGAGGAAGCCCAAGCATTGCAGTTACTAGATAAAGGCTTTAAATCAACTGTCTTTAATATGCTTAAAGAGCTAAATGAAACTGTAGACAAAGAACTATAGGAAACAAGGTGAACAATGTATTAATAGAGAATACCCATAAAGAAATAGAAATCATAAAAAGGAATCAATTCTTGAGCTTGAAAAGTATAGCAGCGGAATAAAACATTCACTGGAACAGTTCAACGATAGACTTGAGGAGGGAGGGAGAAAAATCTCAGAACTTAGGTTAATTGCTACTGTCCTGTCAGAGGAACAGAATGCAAAAAGAGTGACTAAAAATGAACAGAGCCTAAGGTACATGAGAGACCCATCAAGTATCATGCGAATGAATGGGAGTCCCAGAAAGAGAAATTAAGACATTTCCAGATAACCAAGACTGAGAACGTTCATTGCTTGTAGTTCTCTCTACAAAAAATGCCAAATGGAGTTCTTTAGGCTGAAATGAAAGGATGCTAGACAGTAACTCAGAAATTTAAAAATAATAAAGACCAGTTAAGGTAACTACACAGGGAAATGTAAAAGCCAGTATTGCTGGGGCGCCTGGGTGGCTCAGTCTAAGCGCCTGACTTCAGCTCAGGTCATGATCTCAACAGTTTGAACTCGAGCCCCACATCAGGCTCTGTGCTGACAGCTCAGAGCCTGGAGTCTGTCTTTGATTCTGTGCATCCCTCTCTCTCTGCCCCTCCCCCCCATGCTCTCTCGCTCGCTCGCTCGCTCTCTGTCAAAAATAAGTAAACATTAAAATTTTTTTTACAGGGGTGCCTGGGTGGCTCAGTCGGTTGGATGGCCGACTTTGGCTCAGGTCATGATCTCACTGTCTGTGAGTTCGAGCCCCACGTTGGGCTCTGTGCTGATGGCTCGGAGCCTGGAGCCTGCTTCGGATTCTGTGTCTGCCTCTTTCTCTGCCTTTCCCCTGCTCATGCTGTGTCTCTCTGTCTCTCAAAAATAAATAAACGTTAAAAAAAAGTGTGTTTTACAAAAACTTAAAACCCCATATTGCTTTATTTTTGCTTTGTAACTACTTTTTGCTTCCTTTATGATTTAAAAGACAAATTTGTAAAACAGCAATTATAAGTATGTTAATGTTGATTCAAACTAGATTATTACCAATTTAAGATATTAATTATAATCCCCTAGTTAAATACTAAGAAAATAACTTTAAAATATACAGAAAAGGCAATGAGGGAACAGAAATGGTATACTAGGAAAAATTAAACGTAAAAGAGGGTAAGATTGGAGGAATCAAGGGACCAAAATATGTAAAACATATAGAAAACAAATTGCAAGGTGGCAGAAGCAGATCCTTTTTTTTTTATCAGCACTCATTTTAAGCATTAAGTGAATTCAACTTACCAGTTAAAAGAGAATGAGAGTAGAAAAAAATATGATCTAACTTTATACTGCCTGCCAGAGACTTGCTTTAGATCCAAAGACACAAGTAGGTTGAAAATGAACGTGTACAAATAATAACCAAAAGAGAGCTGAGATGACTCTACTAATATCAGACAAAGTAGATTTTTGTAAGAAATTGTTACACAAGACAAAGACATTATATATTGATAAAAGGATTAAGAAGATATAGGCATGATAAATATCTACATACCAAATGACAGACCCCAAAATGTAAGAAGGAAACATTGACTGAATTAAAGGGAGAAATAGTTCTTTAGTAATAGTTGAAGACTTCAGTACTGCCATTTCAGTAATGGTTAGAACATTTAGACAGAAGGTTAGTGAAGAAAGAGGGCTTAATGCTATAAACCAATTAGACCAAATAGACATTTATAGAACATTCCACTCAGGAGCAGCAGAATACACAAGCTTTTCAGGTGCACATCAAACATTCTCGAGAATAGACCAAATAGACTGTATGTTAGGTTATGAAATAAATCTTAATAAATTTCAAAAGATTAAAATCATGCAGAGTATCTTTTCTGATTACAATGGAATGAAACTATACATAAGTTACAGAAGGAAAACTAGAAAATTCATAAATGTATGGAAAGTAAACAAGAGATGCTTAAACAACAAGAGATCCTTCCCTGGATCAGAGAAGAAATCACAAGAGAAGTTAGAAAATACTTTGAGTTAAATGAACGAGAAAATAGAACTTAAAACTTATGCAGTGCTGTGAAAGCAGTATGTAGAGGGAAACTTATAGTTATAAACACCAAAATTTAAAAAGAAGAATGATCTCAAATCAGTTTCTTAAAAACTGATGTTGGAACTAAAAAGAAGAGCAAACAAATCCAAAGGTAGTGAAATAAGGAAATAATACAAGTTACTGCAGCAATAAATAGAATCAACAAAACAAAATTTGGTTCTTTGTAAAGATCCAAAAAAATGAGAAACATTTAGCTAGACCAGGAAAAAAAGAGAGAAGCAAAATAACCAAAATCAGAAATACAAGTGGGGACATTACTACCTACTTATAGGAAAAAAAAGGATTGTAAGACAATGCTGTGAAGGATTGTTCCCCAACAAATTAGATTACCTAGGTAAAGATGGACAAATTCCTAGAGACATACAAACTACCAGAGCTCTTATAATTCAACAAAAAGACAAAACAATTAACACATAGGCAAAGGACCTGAACGTACATTTCTACAAATAAATTTGCAAATGGCCAATAAGCACATGAGAACATGCTTAATGTCGTTAATCATGAAGGAAATACAGATCAAAACCACGTATACTACCTCACACCCATGATTTAAAAACAAACAAGTGTTGGTGAATATGTGTAGAAATTAAAGCTCTCATATGTCACTGGTGAGAACGTAAAATGGTGCAAACACTATGGAGAGCAATTTGGCCTTTTCTCAGAAACGGGAATTAACCATATGACCCAACACTTCCACTACTAGTGTAAGCCCGAATGAATTGAAAACAGATGCTCAAATGAGTACTTGTACATGAATGTTCACAGCAACGCTATTCACAATGCCCCCAAAGTACAAACACCCCAAATGCCATTTAACAGACGAATGGGTAAACAAAGTATAGTGTGTACATGCAATGGAATATTATTCAGATGTGGCTGAACCTTGACAACGTTATGCTAAGTGAAACAAGCTAAACACAAAAGGCCACATATGCTCTGATTTTATTTATACGAAATACTTAATATAGGTAAAACCATAGAGAAAGAAAGTGGATTGTTAGTTGCCAGCAGCTGGGTTGGGGGAATGAGAACAGATTGCTTAATTGGTGTGAGGATTTCTATTTTGGAGTGATGAAAAGGTTTTGGAACTAGATAGAGGTGGTAGTTATACAACACCGACTGTACTAAATGCCACTGAACTGGACACTTCGAAATGGTTATTTTATGTTAATGGAGTTTCACCTCAATTTTTAAAAGGGGAAAAAAGAATGTACATCAGTCCTCATTTGCAGATTTTGTGTTTGCAAGTTTGCATCCTCACTAAAAGGTACTTGTAATCCCATAATCAGTACTTGCTGTGTTTTTGCAGTCATCTGCAGATACGTGCAGAACAGCAAAGATTTGAGTCACCCCTTGCATATGCTGGCCAGTTGAAGTCAAGCAAACGAAAGCTCTGCCTTTTTTTTTCAGTTTTCTTTCTTAAAACGAGTGTCCTTGGAGGGAGGGCAAGAGAGAAGACAGAGAGAGAATAAAATGTCTTAAACATAAACACACATAAAACAAGTTTATATATTGATTAGTTAACAAAAATGTTGTGACCAGAGGTTCGAGGAACCCAACCCTGTATTTCCCCTAGGAGAAATAGGTTAGTATTCAGCAATTCATTTTTCATGGCAATTTTATAGAGTGTAAATGCTACAGTTAGCAGGAATCAGTTGTATATGGTACAGGAGTAAGATATAAAAATGAAACTATTCTTTTAGAGGGTATGTTTAAAGAAGACATCCTAAAGGGGGGCAGCAGTTGAGTTAGGCTTTGAAGAATGAAAATAGGGGTGAGTGGGTGACTCAGTCGGTTGAGCATCCAACTTTGGCTCAGGTCATGATCTCACGGTTCGTGGGTTTGAGCCTCGCGTTTGGCTCTGTGCTGACAGCTCAGAGCCTTGGAGCCTGCTTCAGATTCTGTGTCTCCCTCTCTCTCTCTCTCTGACCCTCCTCAGCTTGTGCTCTCTCTTTCTCTCTCTCTCTCAAAAATAAAAAAGAAGAAAACTGAATAGTAATTCATCATGTATTTGAGAGGGAAAGGGGATCATTCAGATTGAATAAATCATATGATCAGAATACAGACACGTGAAATAGCAATGGGAGCCTTGGAACCAGCAAGAGTTATGCTGTTTTCTAACCAGGGAGTTTGTAATGTTTTGCCCATATTTATTAACATTAAATATCTCTCAGACAAATGAAAACTCCAGGTGGAACTATCACCTCTCAACAGTGTAGGAAATCTTCTAAATATTTATATAGTTTGTTATGGAAATTTTCAAATATAAAAATGCAGAGAATATAATCAATTATAAATCAGCCTATATATACCTGTCATTTAAGCTTCAACAGTTGTCAACACATGGCCAATCTTTTTTATTTTTAAGTTTATTTATTTTGAGGGAGAGAGAGGAGGGAAAGGGCAAAGAGAGAGAGAAAGAGAGAGAGAATCCCAAGCAGGCTCCAAACTGTCAGAGCAAAGCCCAGTGCGGGGCTCAGACTCAAGAACCACAAGATTAGGTCCTGAACTGAAATCAAGAGTTAGATACTTAACCAAATGAGCTGTCCAGTCACCCCAACTCATGGCCAGTCTTATTTCATTTATAACTTTCTTACTTCTCCTCACTCTAGATTGTTTTAAAGCCAATCAAAACATATCATTTAATCTGTAAATACCCATATATGTGTCTAAAAGATGAGTACTAAAAAAAACAGTAACAATAATTTTTAAATACTACATTTTTTGAAAATAGATTTATTTCCTAATAGCAAATATTCAGGCACTGTTCAAATTTCCTTCTCGAAAATACATTATGTATAGTTGGTTTGTTCAAACTAATCTCCAAGGATAATCACACACAGTATTTGTGATCTCTTGTCTTTATTTAACAGGGTTTTTTTTTTTTCCTCTCTCTCTTTTTTCTTACCTTTTGTACGAGACAAGTTTTATGCCTCGTTTCACACTCTCAGCCCGCCTTTCCCCTTTTCGCCCAGATTGTTGCTGCAGCAGTTAGTATAGAGCTCTAGCCTGGCGGGAGGAAATCTCCTCTGTACCCTGCATCCCCTGCTTTCTACTCGAAGGCATCTCTGCTGCTGTAGTATGGACCTTTGCAGGAGCCCACTCGACCGCGTTGGCAGGTGCACACTATGGAGATACAAAGGAGTTTACTCTTGGTTGAGACTTGGTGGATAAATACTCTCTTTTCCATTGTCTCGGTGGTCAATTCTGAGACACAAACTACATGGTTTCTTAGGTGGGCCAAGGAGAGGTGCGCCCCAGTTGTCTAAAGGAGTAATCAGCTCCATAACACACCCTTAAATTGGCCTTCCCTCTTTTCCTGTTTCACTTTTCCTGATCCTCTTACACTGTTTCCCTACTTTTTAGGAAGCTCAGTCTAGACATCATTTATTTGTGAAAGAATATAAGTCATTTATATTATAGAATTTCCCTCATTTCGGATCTTACTGATTGTATCCCTGTGGTATTATTTAATATGTTCCGTACTTGGCATTTCACCCATGTAGGAAGTAAATAATGAAGCAACTAAAAGAGAGTATACCAAAATGCTGATTCTCTAAATGCTGAGATTATAAGGAATTATTTTACTCTTCTTAATATGTTCCTTTATTTTCTAATACACTTCATATACATTTATTCAACAAGTATTGATTGACCCGCTGTGAGTTAGACAGTGTTCTGTATGGAAGGGATGCAATAATGAATAAAATAGACAAAAATTCCTACCTTTATAGAGTAGGATGTCTTTTATAATCAGAAAAAAGGTATATGAAATTTCCACTAATTGCATTGAATTTTAGATTAAGAGCCTTTTAACTTAGTTTTATCTCCTTGTTTTGTGAGATGTGGGAGAGATTAAAGAAGAATTCTGTGTAAGATAGAGAAAAAAATTATAAAATATATTCTTCGTTTTATGATAGTAAAGTATTTTTGTATCCGTCAAATTATTTCTGATACCGAGATAAAATCTAAATTATATCAGTAACTTTAAATAAGAATGCATTTTGCTTCAGTGTGACAGTGAAAATGAAGCAAGACTTTAGGCAGGTCACTAAAGATATTTGGTCATTTGAGGAAGATTATTTTTTTCCCTTTGGAAATCATATTTTTTAATTGCTTCTACACATTTTGATATTTAACTTTGTAATCTTTTTTTTATTATAGAACTGTTACACGAACAGAATAGTTACTAAATGTCTAATATACACATTCCTGGTTTTCGTAAAAAGCCAGAATAATGAATAATTGATTTTCCTTTGAGATGATATCATGAGAGAAAATTATAATAATATTAAAATGAGATTGGAAAATTTGGCTTCACTTTTGTTTGCTCACGAACAGGAATTTCCACAAATATTGATGCAGCAGAAGTAAAATATATATTATTCCTGTGTGGGTTGGAATAAAGGAAAGAGTAAGGCTGTTTTTTTATGGTTTAAATTTCTGTCATCAGATGGCTGGACTCAAGCCAGTAGTTTCATATTTCAACTGTGTTTTGTCATGTCTTTCACACATACCATATCCCAGGATACCTAACAGATCTAAATTTATTAAGTTTTAGTTTTAGAACAGTTTAAAAATAATCACGAAGCACACAGAGTCCTAAAATTAAGCAGTTTTTAAATGAGCGGAGAGCCGATGCATTTCAGTAAAAAGCTGATTAAGAACATTTCTGTACTGGGGCACCTGGGTGGCTCTGTCGACTAAGTGTCCAACTCTTGATTTCTGCTCAGATCATGATCTCACGGTTCATGAGATCAAGCCCCGCGTTGGGCTCGCACTGACACAAAGGGGTCTGCTTGGGATTCTGTCTCTCTCCTCTCTCTCTGCTCCTCCCCTCACTGGTGTGCTCTCTCTCTGTTCTCTCACTCTATAAATAAATAAATAAACTTAAAAAAATAGAATATTTCTGTGTGACTACCAAGAACATTTAGAGTAGCCGTCGTTAAGTAGGAAAGACATTAAAGGGAAAACAAGGTCTGGTATGTGACTCGAATGTGTTTCATCTCCCCCTCTGTGCAGCCTTAATGTCAGCACCGTCCCTGCTATAGCAGATGAGGTGGTTGCTTCAGGCTCTGGGCTCTGAGTACTCTTGCTACTGTAGTAACCAGCTTTACATAGCCAGCCAGTGATTGGGAGAAGCAGCAGCATGGGGAGAGTTTTTAAAGTACTATATAGAAAAACTTGAGCTTTGGTCAGAACAAAGAAGATCCCTATTTCCTTTCCACCTTATCCTACTAACTGACTTTATTATATTGACCCGAATGTCCTGGATTCCATATTCTCTCTAGAATGACTCTTCATGCATTTAATAATCTTACCTAGTGCACTTTTACTTTGAGACACATAATTTTATACTTGATCATATACAGTGGGTTCTGGTTCAAGATGGTGTTGTAGGAGGATCCTGAATCTCCTCCCACAGACACACCAAATCTGCAGCTACATACAAACAATTTCCTCTGAAAGAAATCCAAAAACTAGATGAGCAACTCCTACACATTGGACAAATGAGAAAAAACTCACATTGAATTAGATAGGAGAGACAGAGACATGGTCTTACCATAAATCCATCCCTGGCACAGCACTCAGTGGTCAGGAGAGAGCTCGCAGCCCTGAGCTACTGGAGGAGTGAGGGCATCGAACCCTAGAGCTGGCACCCCAGTTTTTAAGACCCGTACCCGAGAGATGAGCTTCCTGAACATCTAGCTTTAAAGCCAAGAGGCCTTCTGCCTTTAACACCCATAGGACTGACCCAGAGGCAGCTGCCTAAAAAGGGCCCTGTCTTTGTGAAAGAGGCCTATGTTATTATCCTAAAGCTTCAGCCTGAGAGGCAGGTGTCTCATTTAACACACATCTGAGGCCTACTGAAACACACTCCAAAGACAGAAGCCAGTGGGCTCCATCCTTGCACTTTCCTTCTGCCTCGCTCCAGGTTGCCAGTATCTCCCAGAAAGGAACTTGTGCATGTGTCCAGTGCTCTGGTTTGTGTCACCCAGGACATACCCTTTGATTGCTTACCTCTGGTGGCCACTAGGGCTTATGTTTGTAGGTTCCATAGCACTGTGACAGAGAAACCGTTCTTAATTGGGGCAGTCCAGAGACAGCAGACTGAAACACATCCCTAGTCTTTCTGTGAAAGAGGCCTATTGGCTTGTTTTGAAGATTTGGACCGAGAGACAGGCTTCTGGTTTAATGCACATATGAAGGGCTGCTGAAATACTCTCCAAAGACCTTGGAGGCCAGTGGGAGCCATCTTTGCACTCTCCCTCTGCCTCACTCAAGGTCACCGGGTCTTCTGGAAGGGAGCATGTGCACATGTCTGGTGCTCTGATTTGTTTCACCGCTGCCCAGGACACATCCCTTGATTACCTGGCTGTGGTTGGTGGCCTGTGTTTGCTTATGTTTGCAGGTCCCATAGGACTGTAACAAATGGAGAAACAGTTCTTAATTGGCTACTCCCCCAGGGCACAGTGCAGCAGGAAGAGACTGAAATGTACCCCTGGTTATTCTGTGATAGAGGCTTAATGACTTATCTTTATAACTGTGGCCTGAAGAGCAGGCTTCTAATTAAACACACATCTAGCGGGCAGCAACTGTTCTCTCCAGAGACTAGGGAGACTGATGGGTGCTATCTTCATGCTGTCTCTGCCCTGCCCCAGGTTTCAAGTGTTTCTGAGAAAGGAACTTGTGTGCATATCTAGCTTACTAGCTTTTGTGACTTCCACCCAGAAGACACATCTTTTAATAATTTGGCTCAGGTGACAGTGGGACTTGTGTTTACAGATTGAATGGATAGTAAATAACAAACAAAAACCAATTTTTAGCTGGCTGTCACTGCAGAGCTCAGTGCAGAAGAAGCAAACGGAAACACCCTTCTCCCATTGTTCCCCTGAAAGAAGTACATTTGCATAATTTAAAAGCTGCTGCCTGAGAGTCTAATTAGCCTGAATCTAGGTGCTGACTGAGATTTTCTTCTTTGAGATGCTGAGAGATCTTGGCACACCCTCAACTACTAGGAGTCTCTAAGAATGAAACGGGCTGCTTGGACAATCGAAGGTTTGAAAGACAACCAAGAGCTAGGGTAGGGCTGAACAATAAGGTTCAATTTCTTTTATCTTTTCTTTTTGTTTTTTAACATTTAAAAAGTGTTTATTTTGAGAGAGAGGCAGAGAGCACAAGCATGGTAGGAGCAGAGAGAGCGCGCAACAGAGAATCCCAAGGAAGCTCTGCAGTGTCAGTACAAAACCCAACACAGGGCTTGAACTCATGAACTGTGAAATGATGACCTGAGCTGAAATCAAGAGTTGGATGCTTAACCAGCTGAGCCACCCAGGAACCCCAAAAAGGTTCATTTTCTACATGAAGTCACTCCTTCAAGGTTGAGAGAGGTAGCTATTTTATCTACATAAAAACCAATACAAAGAGTCAAGGAAAATGAAGAAATAGAGGAATGTATTCCAAAGGGAAGAACAAGAAAAAACCTTAGAAAAAGACCTGAATAAAATGGAGACAAGTGATCTACTTAATAAAGAGTTCAAAAAAACAGTCATAAAAATGCTTACCAAGTTCAGGAGAATAATGCATGAATAAAGTGAGAATTTCAACAAAAAAATATAAGAAAGTATCAAATAGAAGTCACAGAGCTGAAGAATATAATAACTGAACTGAAAAATACAATAGAGGGTTTCAACAGCAGACTAGATGCAACGGAAGACAGGGCAGCAGAGCTGCCATTTAAGATAAATCCAAAGAGACTCACACCAAGACATTGTAAGTGTCAAAAGTTAAAGACAAGGAGCAGAAAGAAAAGAGCAAGAAAAAGTGAAGATAGCTTAAGGGACATGTGAGGCAAGGTCAGTGGACTAACATTCACATCATAGGAATCCCAGAAGGAGAAAAGAGAAAGGAGCAGAAATCTTACTTGAAAAAATAATGTCTGAAAACTTCCTGAGCTCAGGAAGGAAACAGACATCCAGATCCAGGAACTCAGTTTTAAATAAGATGAACCCAAAAAGACTCACCAAGACACATTATAAGTGTCAAAATTTAAAGAAAAGGAGAGAATCTTAAAAGCAACAAGAGAAAAACAACTTGTTATGTATAAGGGAACCTCCATAAGACTATAAGCAGACTTTTCAGCAGAAACTTTGCAAGCCACGAGGAAATGGCACCGTATACAGAAAGTGCTCAAAGCAGAAAACTGCTAATCAAGCATAGTCCACCCAGCAAAGCTGTCCTTCAGAATTGAAGGAGAGATCAAGTTTTTTGGACAAGCAAAAGCTAAAGGAGTACAACACCACTACACTGGCTTTATAAGAAATGTTAAAGGGAATTTTTAAGCTGAAACAAAAGGGCACTAATTAGTAACAGAAAAACATATGAAAGTACAGATGAAGAATATATTTTTGTTGTTTTCTCCCCAACAAGATACTTCAGTAGAAGAACCTTCTCTTCTGCTATTACTTTTAGTTCCTTGCAGTGCTGCTGGGTATAGAGCAGGTGTTGATCAGCAGCAGTGAACTGCCTGTTTCTGTATGGCCCATTAGCTGAGAATAGTTTCTACTTTTTTTTTTTTTTTTTTTGCATTTAGAAAGAATGTTTTGTGACACCTGCGAATTACATGATACTGAAATTTTGGTGTCCATGAAAGAGTTTTATTGGAGTATATCAACAGTCATTCATTAGGTATTGTTCATGACAGCTTTCCTGCAATAGCAGAATTGAATAATTGCAACAGAGACTATATATGGCCCAGAAAGCCTAAAATATTTACTATCTGGCCTTTTATGCAAACAATTTGTTGACCCTTTCCAAAATAATAAGAAATATATGTATTGTTCTCTGTCCCTGGTTCCTGACACAGAGCTCCTAAAGCCCTCCTAAATAGGATTCTGGGAGCTACCCAGGGCTATGTTCTTCTCACACTGATGGCAGAGTCGAAAGAAATTAAACCCACCTCAGAAGTCCATTCCACTTCTCTCTTCTTTCCCTCCTTCTTTTATATTCTGTTTCTGAGATGAGACCAATTCAAAGGTAGGTATTAAATTGGACTTAGAATTTTTTAAGAATGTATAGAGAATACAGAAAATAATAGAGAATACTCTTGTAGGCATTACCTGGTTTTTTCAGATTTTAGTATATACCCATATTTATTTTATACCTTCATTTTAAATTATTTTAAAAACTCCCTATATCTCTCTAAAACTTCCTTTCATTCCCTGTCTTCATAGGGATAATCACTGTCCTTAATTTGGTATTTATCATTCCTATTGAAAATTATAACATTCACATATATCCATTGTCCTTCCATAGCCCCTAGAGAAGGACAGTGGTTATATTCATCTCCCAGCACTGACATTGGACTTAGCCGTGTGATTTTTCTCTGACTAATGATAATATACATTATATTACATTCAAGCAGAATCTTTAAAAAGAGTCAGTTTGTGGTTTGCTATGTTGTCTTTTACCTTTCTCATCTTCTACAGAGGGGCTGCTGCCCCATCAGCCTGGATCCCAGATTCAGTGTCAAAAGTTACTGTGGAGTAGAACTGCACCCAACATGTGATAGATGAGTAGCGTGAACAATATTGTAAGCCACTGAGATTTTAAGGTTATTACTGCAATGTAACCTAGTCTACTCTGCCTGCTACATTTCCCCTGTTTTTTTAATATGTTAAATATATTTTTACATATGCATGTTTGTGTATTTGTTGATCCACGTAGCTGTTGTTCTCTTATTTTCGCTGCCGTATAGTTTATCATCTGTATAAATATGTCAGTATTTAATTCATCCTTGTTCATGTAGATGAACATTTAACTTATTTCCAGTTTCATTAGTCATCTGTTGCTGTGTAACAATCAACCACAAAATGTCATTGGCATAAAGCAAAGAGCATTTATCTAGCTTCTGCATCTGCAGGCCATGGAGGTGGACTCTGCTGATCCCGGCTGGCCTTGCTCTGTACATAGGCTCAGGTCTGGCTCATCTAGGCAAGGGCAGCTCTGTTTCATGGTTTTGTCAGCAAATTTGTCAGGCTGCTCTCTATATTTCTCATCCTTTTCAGACCACTGGACTATCCAGAATATATTCCTCTTACAGTACTGGCAGAGGTACAAGAAAGCAAGCCAACCTCGGAAGTCCATTTTAAGGATCTCTCTGTCATTCTGCTAATATCCCATTGGCCAAAGCAAGTCATGTGACTGAGCCCAAAGTCATAGGATTGTCCTTGGAGGTCAAGAGAAAGAAAGTGAATATTTGAGTATGCCAGTGTTTTTACTATTGCAAACTGTACCACAGTGAACCTTCTTCCATTTGTGCCCTGGTGCATATCTGCAAGAAGTTATTTTCAACATATACCTGGAAGAAGGCTTGCTGGCCTCTGGGATACATTCCTTTTCAAATTTGCTAAACATTGCCAAGCTGGTTTCCAGACTAGATGTAATAATTTACCTGTTAGCTCCAAGAATGTATGAGTTTCTCTTATGTGTTCCTGTTAACACTTGATATTGTCGGACTCAATTTTTTAGCAAACTGATTAGAATGAATTATTGTATCCTTGTGGTTTATTTTGCATTTCACTAGCAACTAGTGAGGCTAGTTTATTGGTTACTCATATTGACATTCTATGAATTATCTATTTATCTTCTTTGGCCATTTTTCTATTTGATTTTTTTTATTGGTAGAAGTCCTTTATATATCCTTTCTTAAAAGCTGTCATATATATCTTGCAGGTATCTTCTCCTAGTCTATGACTTGTCTTTTTATTTTGTTTATGGCAATTTTCAGTATATAGAAGTTGCTGGTGTTTTCAAATGTAATTATGTTTTTCTTGATGATTTATACTGTTTTTTTAAACTACTTTATTGAGATGTAATTAACATAGAATAAACAGCACATATTTAAAGTGTTTGATTAATTTTGATATACCAGTCACATGTATTACTAGTGAAACCATCATCAGCATAATCATTGTAATGAACATATTCATCACCCCCCAAAATTTCTTCATACATATTTGTAATTCTTCCTTCCTATTTTTTTCCCTACCTCCTAGGTCCCAGGCAACCAGTGATATGCTTGGTATATTCTGTTTCCTATTGATTATCTGTCTAAACTCTGTCAGTTATTGAAAGAAGGGTATTGATCAACTTTAATAATGAAATTGTCTATCCTTTCAGTTTTATCAGTAGTTGTTTGAAATATTTTGAAACGCTTGTTAGGCGCATACATGTTTAAAATGTATTATTCAGGAGCACCTGGGTGGCTCAGTCAGTTGAGCGTCTGATTTCAGCTCAGGTCATGATCTTTCAGTTTGTGAGTTTGACCCCCAAGTCGAGCTGCTGCTCTCAGCGCAGAGCCCGCTTCTGATCTTCTGTCGCCCCCACTCTCGGTCCCTCCCCAGCTTGCACTCTCTCTCTCTCTCTCAAAAGTAAATACGACATTAAAATGTATTATTCTGTCTTCTTCATGAATCGGTCCTCCTATCATTATGTAATTGACCTTTATGCTAATATTTTTTTGCTGTGAAGTCTACATAGTATCATATTTATGTAGACCTCTTTATTTTGATTCACTTTTCATGATATATTTTTTCCATCCTCTTATTTTTAATCTACCTAATTATATCTTTATCTTTAAAATGAATTTCTTGTGGACAACATACAGTTGGATCTTATTTTTTGTCCAATATGATAGTTTCTACCTTTCATTAATGTGTTCAGATGATTTGTATTTAATGTAATTTTTTATATGTTTGGATTTAAGTCTACCATTTTATTATTGTTTTATCTTTTTTTCCATCTTTTTTATGTTCTTCTTTTACCCCTTTCTTGCCTTCTTTTTGGATTATTTGAAGACTTTTTAATATTTTTGATTTTGGGTTTTTGACTGTATTTCTTGGTACATCTTATATTTAGTGGTTGCTGTAGAGATTATAACATACATAATTAACTTTTCACAGTTAACTGAGAATTTGTATTTTACTGCTTCAAGTGGAATATAGATCTCTTACCGCTACATAGGTCCTCCCCCAATTTATGGTATCGCGTCACACGTATTACAGCCACATGCACTGAAAACTTCACCAGGCGTTGTTTTCATTTCAGCTGTCATACGTAAAGAACTTAAGAGGAGAAAATAGTCTATAATATGCCTCTAAATATTAGCCATCCCTATTGCTCTTTCTTTATTTCTTAAATTCCAAATTTCCCTCTGTTATCATTTCCTTCCCCCTTGAAGGATAGAATGTGCTTTAGAGCAGGTCTGCTGGTGGTGAATTGTTTACCTTCATCTGAGAACGTTTTTATTTTGTCCTCATTCTTAAAGAACATTTTCACTAGGTAAAGAATTCTGGGTTGAAATTCTTTTAGCACTTTATGTTTTTTTAATGTGTATTTTTAGAGAGGGGAAGAGAGAGGGAGAGAGGGAGGGAATGAGCATGGGAGGGGCAGAGAGAGAGGGAGACACAGAATCCGAAACAGGCT
Source organism: Paguma larvata (assembly GCA_030068075.1). Taxonomy (NCBI): domain Eukaryota; kingdom Metazoa; phylum Chordata; class Mammalia; order Carnivora; family Viverridae; genus Paguma; species Paguma larvata. Next base: position 67,717,308 of record CM057837.1, read on the forward strand.
CCAGGCTCTGAGCTGTCAGCACAGAGCCCCCCTTGGGGCTTGAACTCATGAACTGTGAGATCGTGATCTGAGCTGAAGCTGGAGACTTAACGGACTGAGCCCTCTAGGCGCCCGTTTTTTAGCACTTTAAACTGGCTGCTTCGGAGATTTTATTTCTTTTCCTTTGGGTTTCAGAAGTTTGATTTTTTTATTTTTAATGTACCATTTTTGGAGTTTATTAGGCATCTTGAATCTGTAATGAAATTACTGAAGACAAACATATAAAGTGAGAAGAGATGGTATCCAAGGAGGATATTCTAAAAAGTACATATATTTAGGGGACGGGCAGAATAGCCACCAAAAGAGTTTAAGTAGTTAATCGGAATGAATGAAGATGATTGGAAGAAAGTAGACTTGTAGGTGTGTCATCTTAGGCAAGTTATTTAACATCTCTAAGTCTTAATATTCTCATTTGTAAAATTGAGATCATAGCAACTAATTTGCAAGGTTAAGAAATTAAATGGTATATATATATGGAAAGAATGTAATATAGGACCTATAAAAATGCTCAATAGATTATAACTTATTACAATGATTGTTAAGACAGAAGACAAAACCAAGTGACTACAGTACAATAAGTAGGTCACATATCTGATGAACTAGAACTATACTTTTCTGTCCCATATTAGTTTGTATTACTGAAAAATATAATCATTTTAATACATTTTTAGGATAATTTCAAGTATTAAAAAACAAATCTCTTAAATTTTTGAGAGAAAACTGAGACTTCTTAACTATAATTATTCAGAGTTTCCATTTACCTAAGCTCTGATTTATTGAGCTTGAAATGCTCTATTTGATTCAGTTTCACTTTTGTCCTTTGACAGAAGGAGTTGCTATTTTCTTTAAAACAAGTCTTTTAAGTGTTCACTCTGAGGCTTAAACTGAGAGTATTCCTTTTGTCGTTGTTATTTATTTTTAAGAGAGAGAGAGAGAGAGAGAGAGAGAGAGCCTGAGGAGGGGAAGGTGCACAGAGAGAGGGAAACAGAGGATCCTCAGCGGGCTCTGCACCATCAGAGCAGAACCCGATGCAGGGCTCGAACTCATGAAACGATGAAATCATGACCTGAGCGGACGCTTAACCAACTGAGCCACCCAGGTGCCCCTAAACTGACAGTATTCTTATAGTATTTCTTGCACATTTGTATTATATTTGATGTAGATTCAAGAAGAGAGGCAACTGCTGGAGTTCAAAGGTTTTAGATAAAATCAGAAAGCCATCATTTAATCTTTCTGAGCTTCAGCTTTCTCCTTAATAACAAGGTTAAGTGTGTTTACATCATACTATGAACAGTAAATAGCTTTGAAATTTCTTTGAGTAAAAGTCTAAGAATGATAGGAAGCACCTTAGGGAAAACAGCATAATGTCCAGTGTTTCTTAGCTGGAACCTGAAGAGTGAGTGGGGAGAAATGTAAGGGAACTGTGTTCTATGGGGGTCACCTAGATTATCATTTTCCTGCTTCACATGCTGTGTTTCCCCCTTCATTCTCTATATTCTTCCACCCCACCCCCAGTAATTGGACCTAACAGAATTACGAGAGTAGTAGTAAGAATAGCTTGAATTTTCATCCATTCGCATTTCCCATACTCCACTCCAACCATGTGTTAAGAACTGATCTAATCTGGCCATCTGCTTCATTTGATAGGTAAAAGAAATCTATAACAGACGAAATAATCATCCTAATGTTTTTTTCCATCTTAAAAGTATCAGTCTTTTGGCCTACTTTATGTCTGTATTTGCTTATAAATGACAGGAGTTCTCAGTATGTGCCAGGCCGTCCTCACACGCACCTCCTTTTTTTTTTTTTTGCAAATGTACATGGGAAAACATTTTCCAAACTGTAACAGAGCATTCAGTGAAAACACAAATCTGTTCCATTTTCTCCAGCCCCCCCCCAGTCCATGTCACATATGCAATCACTCTATAAATTTTAAGTTAACTTTTTAGTTCTTTTAGGTATTACTCTAGTAATCTGAAATGTGGCAGTTTTGATTTGAGATGTGTTAAAATTACCAAAAACACATGAGACTTTGAAAACTGAGTATAAAAAAAGCAAAATACCTCATTCATTATTTTTATATTGATTATATGTTGAAATGATGCTATCAAATATATTTTGTTTAACAAATTATTAAAATTAATTTGACCTGTTCTTTTTGTTATTTTAAAGATGACTGTTAGAAAATTTTAAATTATGCATGTGGCTCACATTTGTTGCTCGCATTGTATTTCTGTTGGACAATGCTGTTCTAATTTTTAGTAAGCATGTATTTCCCTTAGTTGATGTACCAAGTTTACTCATGAGTAACCTGATTCGAGTCTGGTTCTTATTCTTTTATAAGGGACCAAGAGGGTTTTTTTCTGGAAAGTCTTAGGATTTTCCTATCCTCAGTATTCTGAAATTTCAAAAGCATACACTGAATTGTACGTAGTTTTTGTTCATTTTGCTTAGAACTTCGTAAGCTCTAGTTTGTGTCACTCTTCAGCTCTGAGAAATTTTCTGCTAATACTTTTTGAGTTATTTCCTCCATTTCTTTTTTTTTTAATTCCTCCCTATTTCTGAATGACAAAAGGTCTTATATGACATTAGACTTCTAGTATAGAGTCTGTTTTTCTATAATTCTCTCGTGTATTTTCTGTTTTATACCCTGTTGTCTTTTTGGCAGTGGATCCTGAGAGGAAACCTTATCCTGATCTTTTGAAAGCTTATTAAAAAATAAGAGGAGATAGGCAAACATAGTCTTAACTGTCTATAACTCTTTCTTGTTCTCTGTTCTTTTATCACAGAAGTGTATTCTGCTTTTATGACTGTTATCTTCTTGAATATGTGTAAAGCTTCAAATTAGATTTTCTTTAAAAAAATTTCCTTCTGCTTCCTGACTTACCTCTTTGTTTTGCAGTCACTAGTTTATTTTGTTCAGGGCACACTTCTAGAAATGAAGATAAGGAGAATGTGGAACCAAATGTGTAGAAGCAGAAATGCAAAAAGCTTCCTCTGGGAGCAGTGATAATCTGATCATTGTAATACTGTGGATGTGATGAGGTAGGGACCTGAACTAGTATGAATATAGTGAGAACCGAAAGAAAAGAACTGAGTAATTATGCATGAAAAACAAGTATACTTATTAACTGATTTCTCCACTCTAAAAACTCCAACAGCACCCCCTTTTTGAACTAGTTATATGCTCCCCTGTAATGTTAACTATTATATGCGTATGCCTTTGTAACTAAATTGTGACTCTTCAAGGCAGGGATTATATCCACCTCATTAATTTTTTTTTAAGTTTATTTATTGTGAAAGAGAAAGAAAGCACAAGTGGGAGAGTGGCAGAGAGAGAGGGAGCGAGAAAGGATCCAAAGCAGGCTCTGCGCTGTCAGCACAGAACCTGATGCAAGGCTTGAACTCATCAACTGTGAAATCATGACCTGAACTGACATCAAGAGTCAGATGCTTAACCAACTGAGCCACTCAGGCGCCCCGCCCCATTAATTTTTTTATAGTTATTTATTGATCAAGCACTATGCCAAGCCCTGGGATAAAGCAGTGGGCAAAGACAAATAATCCCTGCCCTTAAGGATACTTAATTACTTACATCTTTCACAGTGCTTAGAATCCGATGCTCGATGCTTGGCATTTACAAAGAAAATATTTGTTACTTAACCCAACTTTAAAAGGTAATATTAGGGGGACGCCTGGGTGGCTCAGTCGATTAAGTATCCAACCCTTGATTTTGGTTCAGGTCATGATCTCACGGTTTGTGGGATCTAGCCCCACCTTGGGCTCTATACTGACAGCACGGAGTCTGCTCAGGATTCTCTCTTCCCTCTGTCCCTCCCCTGCACATTCTCTCTCTCTCTCAAATTAAATGAATAGAGTGCCTTGGTGGCTCAGTCGGTTGGGCTTCCAACTTTGGCTTAGGTCACAATCTTGTAGTTTGTGGGTTTGAGCCCCACGTCAGGTTCTGAGCTGACAGTGTGGAGCTTGCTTGGGATTCTCTCTCTTCTCCTCTCTCTCTGCCTCTCCCTCACTCTCTCTCAAAATAAATAAACTTAAAAAAATAAATAAAACTTTAAATAAATAAAAGGTAATGTTAGGGGCACCTGGGTGGCTCAATTAGTTAAGCATTGACCTCTTGATTTCACCTCAAGTCATGATCTCACAGTTTGTGAGATTGAGCCCCAATTTGGGCTCTGCACTGACAGTGCAGAACCTGTTTGGGATTCTCTTTCTCTCTCTCTATCTGCCCCTCCCTCACTCTCTCGCCCTTTCAAAATAAATAAATAAACATTTTTTTAAAGGTAATATTAAGATTGTCTATTTGTATCTGTTTAGGCATGTTCCAAAATTTATTTTGATGTACTCTGTTCTCTAACTTGATACCAAAAAATTATGCATTCAGATTAAATTAATATCCTTCACCCTATTTGAAAGTAATACAGTGTATTGATGTAATGAAAACAGCCCACCCTTGAAAGAGCCTAGGGTTTAGTGTGGCTCTACTGATGAACAGGGTTGCACATGAATTTTTATACTCCTTTTCTTCTCAGAGCCTTACTTTCTCATGTGTAAAATAAAGGTTGGATCTTTTAGCACTTAAACTTTGAGTGTGAAAGTGGAAAAAATTCTTCATCCCCATAGCCTTTGAATAATGTTGTGGCTAAACCATCTCGTACATATAATTGAATGATTAGAAATGACAGAGCTGTCATTTCATGTGTTTTACTTGAGTTATATATAATCATTGACTAAATACTGTTTTTTTTTCTCTTTTACAGACTTGGGTCTGGATCAGTATACAATAAAACGCTTTGATGGGAAGGTGAGCAAGCTATGACACTTAACATATATATCCTGTTGTTTCCTAAGAAGATTTCAAAGTTCCTCTAGAATTATTTGTGAGAAATTTCGGAATGCCTGTTTATCTTATCAAAAGAGTGTGTTTCTTAGGTTGGAAGGCCTGTAAGTGCCTTCATCTACTTCTACAGGAAAAATCAAGCAGAAGGTTTTTCTACATTTTTCCATGTGAGGTAACACTCATGGGGAGCCTGCCGTATAGTAAAGGCTAATTCAATGTATGTTGAGATTTGCATTTTAATTCAATTGCCATCATGAAGCTTAACAAGCCCCCCAGTACTATATTTGCATTTCTTATGAAAACACTTATTTGATTTGACCTTCTTCAGACTATTATATAGCAATAATCCTAACTAGAAAATTATACAAGTCTTCACTAATGCTTTTATGAATATGAAGACCACCCCAAATTTACATATACGTTTTCATTATACTTAGTTTCAATTCTTTATGCACAAATAAATCGCATAATAAATTATTCTTAAATATAGAAAACAAAACTTCCAATTTTATTGTCTCAAAGCAGTCAGTTAAACGTGTTTTTCCCTTTCAGGCTTACAGCTACGAAAAGAAAAAGAAAATATTACACAGGGTCAGAAAGAAAAGTAAAAGGTCACTTTTAAAGAGGAGGAAGAAAGCACGTCAGAAAGAAGCGAGAGCCCGGGATGGCTTTACAAAGCCTAAGGAGAAGGAGATCAGAAGGAAAATCATGCAGTGGCTGGAAAAGGCAGGATTACAACAGGGTCTAAACGGGCGGAGGTCAGGGTTAGTAGAAACTGATCGTGCAGGATGTGCCAACCCAGCATTAGTACGTAAAACTCTATGTACTTGTAAGGTGAAGAGAAACATGCTAATAAGACCTTTTGCACAAGTGGAAACAATGAGTGGCCACCTTCAGGACTGAGAGAGATTAGTCAAGGCTTCCAGCCTAACAATTACCTTTCCCATTCAGGTGGCCCCGTGCCTCCCTCTGTGGGTATCTTCTTTTTAAAGTCACATATTCTAAAAAAAGAATGATCAGAAAGGGCATTGAACCAGGATGTGAGGAGACAGGTTCCGAGCCCTGGCTCTGCTTTCGGACAGCCACGTCTTCCCTTTTATCCCGGGTGTCTCCGTTCATGTCTAATCAAGTGCCGTATCCATGGGAAGGATTACTACGGGCACCGATGTCAGGGTCTGATTTCAGAGTCTCTGGCAAGTCAGGTCTCCGGCTTATCTGTCTTCGTGTCACTCAGAGTCCAGCAAATGTCTGGCATACAGGAGGTGACCAATAAATATTTGATGACTCGGCAAAGTCAGCTAGTCAAATCACATATTCCTTGGATATATGCCTCATTAAGTCAGTAATATTTTATAACAAAATCAGTTTAACAAATCACAGTTTTTGGTCACTGGAGGAATCCAGAGTAACATGAGAATTCTGTCCTCTATTGTGTGTGTGTGTGTGTGTGTGTGTGTGCGCGCGTGTGTGTGTGTATAATATATGTAAACCTGAAAACAGATAAAGAAGTTGAATATGTGCAAGCTGGACAGCAGATTTACCTATTATAGGGGAATTTCCATTCCTAGAGATCTCCCATGTATAAAACCCCTAGTGGTCATTCCTATTTCATACACGCTCTTTAGTTTTTTCATTTCAGCCTATAGCTGACCACTGGATGCTAAACATCTGTAGCTTTGGGCATGACCAGTGAGCTCCACCTTTGTTTCAACCGTCTTAAGTTCATGAGCTCTACATTTCCTATCATTAGTGTCATTTTGCATTTTTATGATTTCCACTTACTTTTATAAAATAACTAAAGTAAACTGCCATACAACATTAAAGTATTTGAGTGCCCACCTTGCTGTAGAGACAAAAATGGCAGTACTTCTTTGTTTGGAAGGCAGACTTTGTGACACACTGTAGTGCAAATGTTTGTGCTCTGAAGTATCAAATTCCGAAATGGGAGCAGGAAAGGCAAGATTTAGGGATCTCAGTGTGTAATGTTTGAAAGTATGGCTTGTATGAAACTCAGGCATGTGGAAGTTGACTTTATGGTACCAGGGGAACCAGTTCTAAAAGAGAATAGAAGAATGGCAGACTCACGTAGGGGGTGTAGAACGGAGCCAGCCGGCTTCTCCCCTAGCCAAGAGTGCACAGAATTCCCTTTCATCCAGATTATGGTATGCATATTTAATCCCTTTGCCAGGTACTTCATTTAAATACTGTATTAATTTCCATCAAATGTATCCTGAAGGTCTAGTTTTGGAATGAAGATTAGGCTTCTTAAATAGGATTTTTAAACTGAGTTCACTTCTAGTTTATGTCTTTATGAATGGTCTTTTATTTCATATGAAGTTTAAGAAAGTAGTTTATGCGTTGTTTTTAAACCTTGCATAATGAGGAATAAAATATTCCTCAATATAGCGTTTAATCACTTTAGAAGTTTTCCCAGGGATTTTTGCCATGTGTGAAATCCTTCGCTTGATATTTATGGTAAAGATCAATGCGTATTCAACGGTTGATCTTACTGTTTTCCTTTAGATCTTCATGTCTCTTATTCTCTCAATCAGAATATCTTAATTCTTAAGTAGCAGTTTCCAGAGTATATAAATCCTAAGACAATTTCCTCTTGGGAAAAAAAAAAAAGATTTATGTAGTAATTACAGTAAATTTAACGCAGGATGGCCACAGATTTGGTACAAAGCTAATACCCTAGAGGAAATTCCTTTTAAACTTGCTTTGATGTTTAAATGGGTCTCACTCTCTCTTTTTTAACTTGGGATAAACTAGTTATGAATACTTAAAGAAGGATTTACTCCCATCTTCTTATCTGCGCCCCCCAACCATTGTTTTAACTTTTAACATAACCATTTAATGAAAGTACATCATTTGACCAATTAGAAACCCTGCTTTATTTTATTGCCTTTTAATTGAATTGCCTTTGTCACTGACAGCAAAAACAAATGTAGAAACAGTATCATTTTGGGTGGTGTTTTCATTTGTGCTTGAATTTCATGCAACCTCCAGATGCAAAGTAAAAGGAAGGCCCAAATGATAATGAGAAATAATTGTGTAGTTATTTCTTGCTTTGGTGCCTGTCTCCTTTTCTCTTTCTTCTGTTTGACTGGTAAATGCCCTTAAGAAGTAAAGGAGACATTCCTATTTCAACTGATAGTGAAACTGAATTTGGTTAAGCAGCTTTTGAGTTTGGTCAAGGATCTTTTTCCAGACCTCAGCACTACCTAGTGTTCATGCACACTAATCCTTTATTCTTAGTAGCAATTTCCTTCGTAGAAAAGTCATGAAATACCTTATTATTGGCACTTGCATCATTTATGCATTTCAAAACTATCTACCAACACAGGCCTTATACAAAGAAGCAATACTATAGTCAGAGTCCCTTCGATTTAAGAACATGCTTTGTAGAAAAGTGATATTTTAAAAGACATTCAGACTAGGTTTTAAAAGTTCAAAAGTCTCACAGCTTGAAAGTGCAGATTTTCTCTTAAAGGATATTTGAAAATCACTATAGTATATTAGGACTGTTACACAGTTACCTAAACATAGTCTGGCTTTTGTTTCAGTGTGAGATATCATAGATTTAAAACATGCGCCCGCCCTCCGCAGTGTGCATGCATTCTCCTTGTGACTTGTTAATGCAATTACTTTATGAATTTTAGATTATTTCTTTAATGAAAACTATATTTTTTCTGATTTAATTTTTAATCACGTAATAATTGGTCCATAAAATAAAGCATCATTTCTAAATGGCGACTTTATATTACAAAATCGTCCAATGTTTCTTTCATTTAATGATTTAGGTGCTGTTTTTTATTGGTGTGGCTTAAGTGGTTATACCCTGTATTTTCCTGTTTCTCTTACCCCTCCTTTTTTCCCTCAGCATATGGAAGATAGAAATTGTTTTGTAGTTTCTGTTCCTGTTGGATGTAATAGAAAACTTTCTCATGACCAAACACCACCATATATATATACATATATTTTTTTTTAATTTATGGTAGAAAACCACATAGTCCAGGTAAAATTGTTTCTTAAGCAAAGAATATCTCTATCCTAGAGACATAATCTTCTCTCTTCTAAAAACATAAAGTTCATACTCTTTTTTAAAGTAACAATGAATTGCCCTTTGAAACAGAATTGTTCATTGTTCATCATTCCACAATGTATTTCTTTTTCAGGAAATAGGTTTTTTATTCTTGCTTCCCTCTCAAGTTCCCTTTCCCCCCAACCACTCCCTGAACATTTCGGAAAGCATGCCTCTGGACTGTATTTTTCATTATTTGTGATTACAGTCCCCTTAGAATCTCTCCGGTTTGGAATAAAGCGTTAATATGTGTTTTATTTCTGTCCCTTTTATGATACCTACAAGAATATTTGTACACATGGAACAGAAAAGTATTTTACATCAAATTAAAATGACATTGTCTAAAAAAAAAATGACATTGTCTCCATTCAAGTGAAAGACATAAAGTATGTTCAAAGCCTAGAAAGGAAAGTACTGATTACAGTGTTAATAACAGAAAAAAATTATCAGCAGAAAAAAAAGATGGGAGCCATAATTAAAAATCAAAGCTTTAGGAGTGCCTGGCTAGCTCAGTTGCTAAGCATCTGACTCTTGATTTTGGCTTAGGTCGTGGTATCATCATTCATGAGTTCGAGCCCTGCTTTGGGTTCCGCACTGTGAGCTCGAAGAATCCTGCTTAAGATTCCCTCTCCCTCCTCTCTGCCCCTCCCCTGCTCATGCATGTGAGCAGTGTATGCTCTTTCTCAAAAAAATAAAAAAATAAACTTAAAACAAAATCAAAGCTTTAATATAACCAACGCATTTAACTGCTTACTAGATAAAGTTTTTTTAAAATATAATTTATTTTCTAATTGGCTTACATACAACACCCAGTGCTCATCCCAAGAAGTGCTCTCCTCAATGCCCATCACCTATTTTCCCCTCTCCCCCTCCTCCCCATCCACCCTCAGTTTGTTCTCTGTATTTAAGAGTCTCTTGTGATTTTAATATAACCAATGATTTTAATTGCTTACTAGGTAAGTTCTAGGTACTAGGTAAAAGTTCTTTAAAATATATAGATAAGTGAACTTTAAAATACCATTCTCTTTAGGGGAAAGTCTTGGTTTCTTAAGTGGAATGTGGGCACATTTTTTCCTGTGACATAATACTCTTAGTGCTTTATTTGAGTTGTTTATTTCCTTCATATCATAGATAAGATATTAGCCTGGAGTAGGGCAAGTATAGTATAACTTCTTGACATGCATAGCAAGTTACACAACTAGTTTCCTGTCTTCTAAGAGTGAGATGTATTGCAGATCAAGGAAATGTAAATCAGGAGAGGGGAGGGACTGAAATTCCCCTGGGACAAGAGTTTGATGAGTCTTCTCACATTTATTTGAACTGCTTTAATTCTGCTCAAATTTATATGAGTTGTATTGTTTTTGCTCCATTTTTTAAAATCTATGTTATTATTTGTCATACCAATCCCATCTTTAGAGTAGAGTATATCACCTGTGTTCTCTTGTAACAGGGAAATTTTTGCCTTAAAAAAAAGCATAGCAGATTCTGAGAGTGCACAGATCCCCCCACTCCCTAAAGTCAGAGCAGTTCTATGAAAGCTTTCGTTAAGCTGAATTGGCATAAAGCAAGAAACGCTTACCATTTCATAAAAGCAGAAATCCTCTCTGGATTTGTTCCAGTTGGCGAAAGCAGTTACTAGCGTACTTTTTTTGTAAAGGAGAAGTAGTATGAAGCAAACTTTCAGATAGCGGAGAACCTGAATTTCAATTCCTGGAAGACTGAACCTCCGCACAAATATTTCAAAGCCGCATACTTACTTTAGGCTGAAGATTTAGCCCTTTTTAAAAACCACATTAACATATTTACTCATTAGTTGTCACTGGTTTATTTTTGCAATTTAAAGTAAACTCTCTAGGGGCACCTGACCGGCTCTGTGGGAAGAGCTGTGTGATTCTTGATCTCAGGGTCGTGGGTTCAAGCACCGCATTGGGTGCAGAGATTACTTAAAAATAAAATCTTAAAAAAATAATAATAAAGGGAACTCTCTAAATGAAAAACACTTGAATCTATTTGTCTCCTACAGGAATTACCAATAATGTATGAAAAAGAAGAATAGTTGAGGCTTTTTGAGTGTTTATTATGTGCTCCATGCTGTTTTAAGTGCTTACATATAAATCACTTAATCCACACAGCCACTCATTTAGAGAGTTTACTACTTTTATCACCATTTTACAAATAACTACATACAAATTTAACTTAAAAAAGTTTTTTTTAATCTTTATTCATTCTTGAGAGAGAGAGAGAGAGACAGAGTGCAAGCAGGGGAGGAACAGAGAGGGAGACACAGAATCCAAAGCAGGCTCCAGGCTCCGAGCTGAGCACAGAGCCCGACACAAGGCTCGAACTCATGAACCGCAAGATCACGACCTGAGCCTAAGTCAGGTGCTTAACCTACTGAACCACCCAGGTGCCCCAAAAATGTAACCTTTTTAAGTTCATTTATTTATTTTGAGAGGGTGTGTGAGCGGGGGAGGGGCAGAGAGGGAGAGAGAATTCCAAGCAGGCTCTTCCCTGTCAGTGCAAAGCCCCACGCGGTGCTCAATCTCACAAACTGAGATCATGACCCTTGCTGAAATCAAGAGTTGATCGCTTAACCAGCTGAGCCCCCAAGGTGCCCCTTAACTTTTTTTTTTTTTTTAAACCTAAGATCCTATAGCTAGTAAGCGGTAGAGACGCAGGAATCCGTATTTGTAGTCTGACTTCAGAGTTCACTGCCTTAAGCTCTGTGGTATACCACCTTTCATATGTCTAAGCAGTTTATCTATATGACCTACTTGTAAGTAGAAATTTCTCTTAAGTATTTTATTACCTTAATGCCATTTGTGCAAAAACAAAACAACTTGATATTTCACCTTCTTTTTGAATTAATTTTTCCTGCTTTGCTAAAGTAAAGCTAGAAACGAATATTAACCTGAGAAACCCACATAGTGTTTTTAAAGAAAGAAAAGTAAGAAGTATACACATTTTAATACCTAAATTTAGAAATCAGAATTTCTACTTCATTTTTATTTGCTCCAGTATTTTCTCTTATGCCATGAACAGCAACTGGCATTCTGAGAAATGCTGTGTTTTTTCGTTTTATTTGAAATGATCTTTTAAAGTGAGCACTGTTATTTATATTTGAAAAATTGGATCTTGGCTCATTACCATCAAGATATTAGAGAAAATAATGTTTCTGTTACAAACTAAACTTATTCTCAGTATTGATTGGTTGTATGTTAAATGTAGCATCATTTGAATAGGGCCACTCATTATAGTCAGTCTTAAACGAGCATAGGTTTAGAGTGTAATTACATCACCAAGATTCTGATTCAGCATTTCAAGAAATCCTTTGACACCTTGTTGTAGTTTTCTGTTTTATTTTTAGTCTATTTGTTCATCTTCCTTCTTTTCCATCTGAAGTTCTTTAAATTACCTTTAAATCATTTTCTCAATTTTCTCTTCCTATAAATTAGCAATTTCATTTCTTTCATAACACACCACAGCCCTAAGAAAATCTAACTTTGGCGTCTGAAATATTTTCTAAGGGATTTCCATTTTGAGCATCTAAATATTTGACAGCTATATGTAAATAATTAGTAGATGTCGTAAGTATGCTGAAAAATACGTTATGGATGGCTGTACTCTTCATGTTAGTAGCCCAGGATGAAGAAAACAGTATGACTTTGGATATAACAATCTTCTATTCACGTATGGACTCTGCTGCATACTTGATAGGTAACCTTGGGCAAGAGACCATTTAACCTCTCTGAGTATTAGTTACTTTCTCAGTAAAATCAGGGCAATCTGGTAAAGTGTCTGGCTCTGTAAGCTATAGCTCCTTCCATAAAAGGAGTTAGCTGCTGTCATATATATTATGTCCTTTCTTGGTTTGTATGAAAATGCTACAGAGGAGCATATCCTCTCCATAATTGCTCTCTCCACGCTTCTTTCCTTGCCGGTGAAGTTTATTTGTTTTGTTTATTTGAATCAGCTATAAAAAACCTCCTCGTGGTCTCTATAAGGAGCAATTGGCTGGGATTAAATAGCTAGTCCATGAACTGAAGAGAGACCTTTGATTTGATTTCTCATATCTGAGTCGTCCTTTGTGCACAGTGATTCATCTGACCCCCGTGTTGTAAAATCCTTTGGGCCTCTGTCACCTCAATCCTAGCCTTCGGCTTGTAAATTGCTAATAACATATATTTTCCAGTCAAGAACTTTTATCATGCTGCTAAGCTTGTTTTGAAAAGTATGGTAAGTTTGAGTCAAATTCTGTTTCACAGCCGGTGAAGTTTATGTGTTGGAAAAAAATCTTTAAAACAGTTTTATAGATGAAGATGTTTTGGTGTGGTGTACCCAGCTAAATGAGCTAACCTACGCTTTTCATCAAATGCCATCCTCTTGATGGCTGGCTTTTTATCACTCATGTGAATAGTAATTCATTTAGCGCAACATAATTTTGCAGGAGACCTGTTTCTGAGTTGTCATTCCAAACTCTTCCTTAGAGTAGTTACTAATCTGAGTTTGGTTGTCCATATTTTAACATGGGTGGTCAAGCAACAAATTTGCTGTGAAGTTTAAAAATATTGGAGTGCCTGGGTGGCATGGCTGGTTAAGCCTTTGACTTCAGCTCAGGTCATGATCTCATGGTTTGTGAGTTCAAGCCCCGCGGCGGGGCTCTGTGCTGGCAGCTCGAAGCTGGAGCCTGCTTCGGATTCTGTGTGTGTGTGTGTGTGTGTGTGTGTGTGTCGCTTTCTCTGAAAAACAAACATTTAAAAAAATTAGAAATATTATATCCATGCGACATCCTAATAGGAAACCTTAATTAAACAAATGCTTTCACTTCCCATTACAAAAAATGAAATGTTTGCTGTCTCTTTTCTTTCAGAAACATTATTATTCATGTATTTTCTTTTTATAGTATTGTGAAGTTTTTCCGCAGTTGTGTGTTTCATTTTGGGGAGGCTAGGAATTGAGTTGTTGGGTTTTTTTTTTTGTTTTGTTGTACCTCACAGATAATATATAAAACATTTCTATGTATTCCTCATTTCCTGTTTCCAGGTGTTCAGTGATTTTATTACAGATCTAAATTTAGTCCTTTATATGTTGTAATACTTTGTGATATGTATATTTGATTTTGGAGTTTTTGTTCATATAATCAAACAATGTCCATTTTCTTTTTCTTTTTCTCATCCTCTGATCAGGATTTCTGGCAGGTACTGACTCAGCAGCATGTGCTTTAAATTAGTTAATGTTCCAGAATCCATAGTAATGCTTCAGGGACAAAGGTGCAGTGCATGCCTGTGTCCTTCCCCTGCTCCTTTCAGAATGATTCAATTCCTGTCACTTTAAATTAACATACTTTATCTTTAATATGACAATTCAGACACTGCACAGGTCCTTGAGAATATAATACCTAGCATGATGTAAGAGGAAGTTTTAACATCACGTGTCACACAAAAGGTTCAGAAACCGTTACCACTGTATTGTAGAAGGGATTCTCACCAGGATATGGGGTCGTCTCACCGGTCGTAGTGAGGGATGCCACGTTCCTAGTTGAGCTGTACAGGAAGGGTGAGGCAACGGTAATTTCAAGCGAAAAATTCATCTTTTTTGTCTCTTGAAATTTCTTACCTGATAAATACAGGTAAGCAGGTGCTTAGTTGCGCTTTGCTCAACTAAATGGCTTAACAGGAAACAAAAGGAACATTTTAGAAGGACTTCATTAGTTTGCTTTTTTCACCTGATCAACAACTTTAACGTGAAAAGGAAGCCAATACATGAGGAAGATCATGAAAGAGAATATCTAGGTTGTTATCTGGCAGAGGAGAATTTCAAGGACTAGCCTAAGAAGTACACTTTAAATTGATCTTTGAAGACTCAGACTCTTCAATTATAGTTTATGAGTTATTAAAATGTATTTATTTTTTAAAAGATGTTACTCCTGTGTTTCTTTAGAGAAATATAAACTAAACTGAATTAGAATATCTTTTGTTTTAAAATAATTAATGATATAATGAGATCACAGTGTGCTCTTAATTTTTATATAACATTTTTCCTGGGCTTCCTTGTTTTTAAAATGGGATATGTTTTTAGTAGTCTACTTATCAAACCCCAGACCAATAATCCTGTTACCGGTACAGTCAATTATCTTGTGCCTCTCACCGCATTCTGAAACAAACCAACAAATACTTACATAATTGTGTCAGAATAATTTATCGATAATCTTACTATCAATGTTTCTAATCCTGGAAATTCTGTTTTAGAATAGCCATGGCACAACTAGTATGTACAGTACTAAGGAGCATAGACCAGATGAGACGCTTAACACTGTGATTGAGGAAAACTGCTTCCATGTCTGTAATTACGGCAGAATCATTTGTAGGAGGCATCTAAAACCTCTTCCTTTCGTATGATAATTGTATGGTTTACACTTGAAAATTTAAAATGAGTTGCCTCACATAGGTGTCCCTACTAAAGAATAAGGAGAAGTGAAAAGAGGTAGGAATAGGCGAAGTGCTTGGAAGTCTCTGGAACATTCGGCATTGGGTAGTCAACCACCATAGTTGACAAAAGAGCATGTCTTCTTTAAACTTGGACTATCGAGGGTGATATCCTTTGTTAAGTAAGGAGTCAAGATCAAGTTTTACTCTATTATCAAGGATATCTTGTTAATAAGACGTTTGTATTGAAAATAATAAACTTTTTTTTCATAGAATAGGTAAATATCACTCATGTTGGTGACACTAGTATAAATCCTTTAAGCTTCCAAAGGTCAATGAGCAGTTACTTTATAGAAGGGGCTTTCTTGCTTGCTTCTTTAACCAGGGTTTTGTCCTTTGCATGCTAAGTTCCTATTGCCTGTGAAAAGGCTGGGATCATTTTGTTTTTCTAGTAGCATAGAGTTCTTCAGATGCAGCTTATGAATTGTGTCAAATACTTAATTATATTGCTGTGAGGAGTATCCATAATGTCTCTTTCCAGTCTGAGTTCCACCACTACTAAAGTACGTTGATTTAACTCATGTGTTTGATTATTCAGGTTGAAAAAAGTAATGATAATATAATCATTAAGTACTCTCAAGGAGGGTGTAGTTTACTTGGTTACCCCAAATATTCAGACATCTATTAAATGTCTCTAAATACATTTTTATTTTAGATTCTGTTTTGTTTGAACTTGGGGTCAACTGAACCTATTTGATTTATCATTGTTGATTTGAAAACATAAACATGAGTAACCATTACATTTCCAACATGTTCATATTTAACTATTCCATCACGAAAGAAGATTTGAAATTCACTTTGACAGGATAGAGGACTTGGTTCCAGGCTAGCTTCCTTTTTCTTATTATTTTAGCACTCTGACATGTTTTGAGATTCCACAAAGTTCTGTGTAAGCCACTCAAAGCATTTTGTTTCTTCTATTCTGGTAAAAGTGGGTTCTCAACTTAGGCTGAACATGCATTGATGATCTTTGGCTGCAGAGAATGAGGATAGCTTTTGCTTCGCATATCTGTCTTTGCTATGATCCTTCTTTTTTAAATTTCAAACTTAAAAAGTTTGACAGATTAGTCTAACATCTATTAGGTAAGAAGAACACAACCGTTATATTCTTGAAGTGATATTCATTTTCAAAATGATTAAAATATGCTTTTAAACAAGTCGTAGCATAAAAATACATTGTGCACCTGCATCATTAACTAGACTTTCTTCCTCAGGATAAATGAGCTGATATATGCTAAGCCCCACGATTAATATTTTAAAATAATGAACTATTGTTTTTGCTCTGAAAATACCCAGTCCCCATTAACAGTTTCAGAAACTGCAAACAATTTCTATGCACTTGATACTATATAACATAATAATGGTTCTGGAGTCAAACTATGACCTGTGCTGCCACTTCATAGCATTGTCACCTTGGGCTACGTAGTTAACTTCTCTGAACTTCAGTTTTCTCATCTGTAAAGTGCAGATAGTAGTATTTCCTACCTCCTAGGATTGCAGTGAGGACCTACAGAGGTATATATAATTCAAGTACTTAGCACAGTGCCCAGCATGAAACATATGAAACTATAAATTTTAAATTCTTAATATGTCTTTAATGGTCAGTGGTGTTTAAGGGATACCTATAAGTGTTTGAATTCAAAATGATTTAAAAATTCTTCATCTAAAGGGCTTCCTGGGAGATGGTAGTTACTAGAACAGTGTAGGATTGTTCGTGATCCTTAGAGTGAAACTTAGTTTCTATGGTGTGATTTTTTTCATGAATAATTTGTTTTCCAAATGGGAAAAGGTGAAATGCTATATTGACTTATTTTTCAGAATTCGTATGTGAGGTTGCTTTTCCATGAATTAATAGGGAAGCTTTTTATAACCCATGTGACTGAAAACAAGACTACTCCTGAGCCTATGACCCTTCTTTCTAGCAGTGATTGATTTGAGTGGCCAAAGTTCAAAATTAAATTCTTAGATTTAGGTAGCAGATAATGGTAAAACATAGATTCTCCCATCTAGAGCTGCTTTGAAGCAAGTGTGTAGGTATAATGTAGTAGAAAATAATAGAGTTGACAGTTTCCCCCTTCGAGGGTTTTGATAATACCTTATCAGATACTGAAGACTGAAACAAACCACTTCAGTGAAGTTGTATCATTTCCTTGAAGTGAACGTTATTCCAGTAGAGTTCCAAATTTTTATCGTTGTTTGAGTCAAATCTTCTCCCACCTTTTTTTTTTTTGTAAACATCTTCATTTGTATCCATATTCTCTATAGCCATCTAGTTAATGAAATAGGAAAACATGTCCATGATAGGTATTTGGAGGTGTTCTCAGAGCTAACGTGGTTAGAATTGGGACTGAAAAGAGAATGGCTTTCTGGCAGAGTGAAGTTTTACAGTATCTTAAGCACTCACCTTCCACAGTCTGTTGCACAGTCATTTGTTTGCTTGTCTCAGATGCAATATTATATTTGAAAAGGTTGGAAACTGAGTCAGGAGAAGAAGAAATCCGAAACTACTCTAAATTAGAAACATCTGGATTTAATTTGACGTACCCTCAAATTCAACTTTTCTGCAAGTTCAGGTGTGGGACAGGGGAAGAAGAAGAATATGTATTTTAACTGTGCAACATTTTCTGTTTGATTGGGAATAGTGTGATTGTTTAAGATTGATATCTTACCAAGGCTTTGGCATCTATTCACCAACTAAATAATGAAGTATGAGCATTAATTGCATGGGAAATTTGCTGACTTTTCTATTTCTAACACTCTTCCCCTCCTTGCCCCACCCCAACCTTAGGTAGAAATACTGTTTATCATTTGGAAATGATAGGCTAAAATTGCTTTTTCTGGAAGAAGCATATTATCATCATCAATTGGTTTTTGAAGTACAACCTCAAATGTTTCTTGAGGGATTTAGATAGACTTTGAAATGTATATCAGTCATCTAAAGAAATGTTAATATTAAAGCCAATTATCTCAGTCTCGTAGAGGATGACATCTTAATTTAAATAGCAATGTTATGTTCTTTATCAGATTTTTCTCTAAACCAGAGCTGTTTTGAGGTTCTAAATGACATATAAGCATGTATTTTGCTGGCATGTCTATCAACTACTATTTGATAGAAAGTTTATTTCAAACTATAGGAATTGAAAAGTGTGTTTTAACTAGAATAAATAATGAGACTAAACTCCTAGATATGATTTTTCTCTTTGGTGTCATCCAGGTGAGTCCTTAAAGGCAAAATTAGGGGCACCTGGGTGGCTCAGTTGGTTAAGCGGCCGACTTCAGCTCAGGTCATGATCTCACGGTCTGTGAGTTCGAGCCCCGCATTGGGCTCTGTGCTGATGGCTCAGAGCCTGGAGCCTGCTTCCGATTCTGTGTCTCCCCCTCTCTCTGCCCTTCCCCTGCTCATATTCTGTCTCTATGTCTCTCAAAATTAAATAAACGTTAAAAAAATTTAAAAAAAAAAAGGCAAAATTATTGCCCCTATTTTGACCAACCCTATTAAAATTTGGATTCACTGTATTACTTGTGAGTATTAACAAGTTTGAATCGGGACTGGAATTCCCAGTCCCAGGGCTCCTGATGGCACCTGCAACTTTGGCAGTGTTCTATAAATTTGTGTGATTGGTCAGAAATCAGAGTGTGGTTGCTTTAGCATGAAACTATCCGGTAAAACAGTTGAGGTTTTAGACTCCTTGAGAAGTACAGCAGATAGACGCGTGTGTAGAGTACAATTTGCTATAAATTTCTAATTAAGTGTTTCTACTTACCTAAAAAATAAAAAGATTTAGGATATGATACAGTTGAGGTCAGTGCCAGGACCCTTATGAAGTTATTTATTTATTTGTTTTCACTTGAGTTCAGTAATTTGAATGTTTTACAGTAGTGAGTCTGTAGTTGTGATTTCAATTTTGAAACATAAGATCTTAGGCTAAGTCATGTCAATGAATAGTAAAACAGTAAAATTTCCCCTCTTTAAGTCAGTGAGCACATTGCTCTGAAGTATTTTGCATAATTTTGTTCTTTAAAAGGGAGTAATATTTGTCAGGAAATTCAGTAGAAATGCTATTCTCATCGGTTGACCTGCATTTCTGCTTTCACAGCCCTAATTTCAGAGATTCAGGTGATTGAAGAGAATTTGGTATGTAACTTTTAAGATGCATTAAATACCAGGTGCCTGGTGGCTCAGCCAGTTAAGCTTCTGACTCTTGGTTTTGGCTCAGGTCATGATTTCACAGTTCAAGAGTTCAAGCCCTAAGTTGGGTTCAACGTTGACAGTGCGGGATTCTCTCTCCCTCTCTCTCTGCCCCTCTGCTGTGCACACAGTCTCTCTCTCTCTCCCTCTCCCTCTCCTTCTCCCTCTCCTTCTCCCTCTCCTTCTCCCTCTCCTTCTCCCTCTCTCTCCCTCTCCTTCTCCCTCTCCCTCTCCCTCTCCCTCTCCCTTCTTTCAAAATAAATACACTTTTAAAAAAAGATGCGTTAAATAGCATATATAGAATTGCCGAATCACTGTGTCGTACCCCTGGCGGTAATAAAACACTGTATGTCAACTATAGTTTAATTTAAAAATGACAATAATAAAATAGTATAGTGCTCTGGAAGGTATGTTCAATTACAATCTCTCTTTAAAATACCCGGTTCTGTTAATTTTCAGCATATATACCGAAGTGTATTGTTAGAATCTTACCTCAGGAACTTTAAGAGGAAACAAGTTTTTCTTAGACCCTTACTATAAATTTTTTTTTGCTAAACTTACTTAATATGTTACTTAATCTCACATTATATGGGCTTCCAATAGATTTGGAATATATTCTACTTCGTTTGACTTTTGCATACAGGAATTTCTTCCTTTTAGTTTGTCTAATGTTTATTTACATTACATTTATGACTTACATTGAATTACATACACATATTAATATAAATGATATAAATAACCAACTTTGAGGTAGTGAGAGAAAGTGGACATTATTAACCAGACTGTTAAGGAAGATTGTGTTTTCTTGGACTACACCTCCATATCATCCCTAAAGTATATAACTGGTATTTGCCTAGGGGAAAAAATGACTTGAAATGTAGTCAAAGATTAAACATTATTCAAAAGTGAAGAAACATTATACCTGACATTTTCAGTTTGCAGAATTAAACAATTGAAGAGACTTTGGAGTAAGAAAAAATACCCAAAAACCTTCCCTCCACTTTCCTTCCTTGAATCTGAGTTTACCCTTCCTTCCTTCCTTCCTTCCTTCCTTCCTTCCTTCCTTCCTTCCTTCCTTCCTTCCTTCCTTCCTTCCTTCCTTTCTTTCAGAGTTTCCATTTTCAACATACTTTGGGACTTTTAAAAATTTATTCAATATCAAATTTAATATCTATATTTTCCACAGATTCCCTATGTGCCATGGCTAGTTGGTTTGAGGATATCATTTATGATAGAATCAGGCCTTTGGTTTATAAAGACCAGCTAAGAAGCAGTCATACAATCCCAAGTAGCCTAAAAATTGGTTCTCTGGCAACTCTCATTTCTTCCCAAATTTTGACATATTTATTTGATTCTCCTCCTAGCTTTAAATAATTTGAGAGATCAAATTTGATAGTTTTATGGCAGTTTGGGTGTTCTCGATTAATAAATGTCATGAATTTTATAAGAATCATCTTTGGAGTTTGGATATTTATCCCACTTATAAATTCTTAGAGTTAATAAGTAGGTGCTAATCTTAAATGCACCTCAACCACTCTCTGATAAGTGGGTGCCTTAGAAAACATACATGTAACTCCCGCCCTCCTCTTTCCTTCTACCCCCACCATGACTCCAGAAGCACAGAGGAACAATGCTTTAATAGAGAATTAGAAGATTATATTGCACAGGGCATACTGAAAAGCATGGCGAATTTAAAAATCTTCTTTAAACACCTTTCTCATTTTTAAGGAGCTACTGCAAAACACACATATTCTCTGTTCTTTCTCTTAAACACATGCACATATATATGCATACATGCTTTCTCTTTCCTCTGTTTTTCCTGACTTTGATACTTTCTATCCCTTTCTGACATGTCCCGTCCTTTTTTTTTTTTTTTTTTTTTTTTGGTTCACCTTTCTAGGATCCTTTTTTGTTTGTTTGTTTTTTGGGGGGGGGTTTGTTTGTTCGTTTGTTTTAGTTTATTTGCAAGAGAGCACGAGCGCAAGAGGAAGGGGGGAAAGGGTCAGGGAGAGAGGGAGAGACAGAATCCCAAGCAGGTTCCACACTGTCAGTGCAGAGCCTGATACAGGGCTCGACCTCACAAACCATGAGGTTGTGACCTGAGCCTAAATCAAGAGTTGGACACTTAACCAGGTGAGCCACCCAGGGGCCCATAGGATCCTTTTTTCTTCTATATCTTTTCATTCAGATTTTTTCAACTTTTTCTTATATGGAGCACATTGGCCTTTTGGTCTCTCCATCCTACCACACAAACAAATATTATATATTAGATCTCTTAGTTCAGCAGAGATCTAATATATAGCCACACAAACAAATATTTTCTCCTTTAAGAGGATGGAGAGTTGCAAACATGGACATACTCGGTCTAAAGCAGTAGAGGAAGAGATGGCTTCCTGGAGAAAACTCACACTAACTAAATCAGCATTGTAAGGTGTTACTATATAGCCCCTATGGAGATATGTTCCAATTGTTATTCTCAGTCAGTATACAATCAAAGGTATGTTTGGGGACATCTTTATTATCTCTGCCACTTTATAATTGTCTCATAGTGGAGGTGGCTAAGCTTAAACCATGACCCTAAATACGTCTCATGCAGAGGCTTAGCTACCTTTTTAACCGATCAGATAATTTCATGTTTATTTATACTTTGGAAAACAGTCATACACTTCATTAATAATCAAAAGACCTTCGAAAGAAAATGGACTACTCAAATCAGAAAATATATAGAAAAAGTAGCCATACTTATATGGTAAATTAATTTTTAACAAAGATGCCATAATAGTTAACTGGGAGAAAGGAAGGAGTTTTCAACAAGTGATTTAGAAACCACTATATATATCCATATTTTAAAAAAATTTAAAAATACACCTTACCCCTTTCCTCACTATACACACAGTTTACTTGGAATGAATCATAGACCTAAATGTAAAATCTATAGCTTTAAGCCTTCTAAAAGAAAATGAGAATATTTTTATGTACTAAAGAGAGGCAAAAATTTATTAGCATATAGAAAGCAATAACCACAAAGGAAAAAATCAATTAGACTTCATGAAAGTTTAAAACTTTCGATTGTTAAGATAAAAGAGAATTATAAGACACAAGCTAGCAGAAAATATTTTTAATACATGTATTTGTCTATATTTGTTATCTACTGCGGAGTAAAAAATCCAAAGCTTGGTGGCTTAAAACAATAATAATTTCTTGTCACTTATGCTCTCTGTAAATAAGAAATTTGGGAGCAATTTGGCTAGATGGTTCTGGCTCAGGCTTTTTCATGAAGTTGCAGTCAGAGGTTGGCTAAAGCCTTAACCATCTAGCTTGACTGAGGACAGAAGATTCATTTCTAAGGTGGCTCACTAAAATAGCTGGTACTGACTTGTTGAGAAGCCTCAGATCCTCCCCCTGTGGGCTCGTCACAGTCCAGCCCG
Source organism: Paguma larvata (assembly GCA_030068075.1). NCBI lineage: Eukaryota > Metazoa > Chordata > Mammalia > Carnivora > Viverridae > Paguma > Paguma larvata. Next base: position 67,740,391 of record CM057837.1, read on the forward strand.
AACGTTCTGTTCAAATGACGGCTGGCTTCCCTCCAGCAGAGCAACATGCCTTTTATGCCTTTTACGACCTAGCCTCAGAGGTCACACGTTAGCACTAAAGCTGTTCTCTGTTGGCCCCACAGACGAACCCTGATTCGTTGTGAAGGAGACTAGGTCAGCACAAGGATGTGAATAACAGCAGGCAAGAATCACTGGGATCATCTAGGAGTCTGGCTACCCAGACTGTTCGGAAGGAATCTCCTATCCAGAACATAGGATCAATGATTAAAAAAATAAAAAATGGGCAAAAGATGTAACTATTTCACAAAGAAAATATATAATTTCCAATAAATTTAGCGAGTGCTTGACAACATTGGTCAGCAAGGAAATGCACAATAAAACCACAGTGAGCTATCACTACCTATCCACTCAGATGGCTAAAATTTAGAAGACTGGCCACAACAAATGTTGGCAGTGATGTGGAGTGACTGGAACTCCTATACGTTGATGATGTGAATAAAAAAGGTACAATGACTTTGAGGAATGGGGCGCCTGGGTGGCTCAGTCAGTTAACCGTCCAACTTCAGCTCAGGTCATGATCTCACAGTTCATGAGTTCAAGCCCTGCGTCGGGCTCTATACTGACAGCTCGGAGCCTGGAGCCTGCTTTGGATTCTGTGTCTCCCTCTCTCACTGCCCACCTCTCATGCCCTCTCTCTCTCTCTCTCTCAAAAATAAACAAACATTAAAAAAAATTTTTTTAATAAATAGCTTTTAAGAAAGTCCAAATAGCCAACAACTGAAAGGAGCCTAAATGTTTATCCATAAAGGAATGAATAAGTCATGTTATTATGTGTGCATTATGATTATATACAAAATATAAAAATTTTTATTTCATTTTTATTGATGAGTAATATACTTCTCTACAATAAAAACAAACTACTGAAAAATACAGTATGGATGATTCTCCCCAACATTATGCTGAGCTAAAGAAGCTGTATACCAAAGAGTATATACTGGTGATACCCTTTATAGGAACTTCCAGAAGAGGCAAAACAATCAATGGTGTAAAAATATGATGGGAGTTAGCTGTGGAGGAGCATAAAGGAAACACTGGAAATGGTTCCAATGAAAATGTTCTCTATCTTGAATGGGGATTTGGGTTACTCCATATAGATGTGTATAAAACTCATCGGTAGATTAGATTTATGCATTTTACAAAAGTAGATTTTACTTAAAACTGTAACAAGTATTGAACTCTAGATAGTAAGTTTTTTGCAGACATGATTAGCAATTGTGAAACTACCCTCTGTATATCCTAAGCTTAAGCAAATGAGTAAATATATTGAGGATAATGGGAACCAGGTCTCTCCCTGTTGGAGAAGGGAATAACAAGTATGTAAGGGGTAAGACTACCTTGTATCCCATGGTATTCGAATGGTATTATGGAGATACCAATATGAATTCATATTCATGCAGACAGATATTTAATCATGTGATATGTAATCATGAGGAAGCATCAGCCTAATTTAAATTGAGGGATATTCTTCAATATAATTCACTTTTCAAATCTTTTAAGGTTAAAAGTGTAAAGAGATTTAAAAAAAAATGGCAGAGTAGGTAACTCCAAAACCACACCTCTCCACTAAGACAATCAGTAAGCTGGCAAAAACTGTCAATCAACTTTTTCAGATCTCTGGAATATAATCAGACTTTAAACAACCAGGGGAGTGATTAAAGAAGTAAGAAGACACTGAAATTTGATAAGATAAAGTTGTGGTGTACTTACCTGATAACCACTTCCCCAGTCCCCAGCACAATGGCAGCCTTAAAGATTGTGGCCCCCAGTCCTAGTACAACTTGCTTGTGCCAGAGCGAGCAGTGCAACCGTGTCCTTGGAGAATATGGATGTGGCAGTGACCTCTCTGGTCAATGAGGAATCACCTTGTAGGCTTGCCTTTGCTTTGCCTTTATTGGAACTCTTAGGGATGGGGTGGCCTCCCAAGTGGCATTTTTCAAAAGCACTTAAAGGTAATAAATATACTAGCCACAGTAGGCCGAGACAAGCAGCAGACAAACCAAAAAGCCTGGGAAATGAAGAGGCAGCTGGAGATAGAGAACAAGGACTTTGAAGTGCTCCATCATATACTGAGGAGTCTGGAAGGCCTATGCCTGCCCAGAGATGAATGAATACTTAAAAGAAACCTTAGCAGACTCTAAGCTTTCACTTCTGGCTTCCTTTTATCTTCCATGCAAGCAAGAAGTGAAGGCAAAGGCAGATTTTTAAACAGTAGCTAAGCATTGAAAGAAGGCCCAACACAAAACCAATCTATACAGACTTGGAGAGTATTCCCACCCTTACATATTTGATTCCAGGAATTTAAGGAAATCTCTGTCAGATCACCAGCTGACCTCTAAGGTAATGGAACAGAGACTTGAGTGACCATGCTTGACAAAGCATGCAGTATTTATGAAAATAATTTAGAAAAGTCACTAAAGAAATAACTACAACCCACACAAGCAGCAACAACAAACCCTGAGGAGGAGGGAGACTCGGATTTCCAGAGTTACCACATTATAATATACAAAATGTCCAATTTTCAACAACAAATTTTGCTTTCAAAGAATAAAGTATGGTCAATTTCACAGGAAATAAATAGGAACTATCCTTGAGAAAGCTTACTACAGACTTTAAATCAGTTGTCTTGAATATACTCAAAAACCTAAAGGAAACCATAGACCAAGAACTTAAAAGGAAACAAGGATAATGATGTAGGAACTAACAGAGAATATCAACAAAAAGAAATTTTTTGAAATTCTGAAAACTGAAAAGTACAACAACTGAAAGAATTTCACTAAGAGGGTCTAAAAGCAGATTCGAACAGGCAGGAAGAAGAGAATCCATGAACTTGGAGGCAGGTCAATTGACATTAGCCAGTCTGAGAAACAAAAAAAGAATAAAGAGAAATTAACAGAGTTTAAGATACCTTTGTGACATCATGAAGTGCACCAACATGTCTACTAGGAATCCCAGAAGGCAAGGAGAAAGAGACGGGAGCAGTATTTGAAGAAACAATTGCTGAGAGCTTTCCGAATTTAATGAAATATGTGAATCTACATTAGGATAAATTCACAGATACCTACTCTGAGACATTATAATCAGTTTGTCGAAAACTAAGATGAAGAATCGTGAAAGCAGGAAGTTTGTTGCCAGTAGATCTCCCATACAAAAAAATGCTAAAGGGAGGCCTTGAGGCTGAAATGAAAGGGCACTAGATAGTAACTTGAAGCTCTATGAACCAATGACATCAATTGAAGTAACAACACAGGTAAATAAAAGCCAGTGTTACTGCATTTTTGGTTTTTAACTCCATTTTTTCCCTATGTGATTTAAAAAACAAATGCATAAAATAATAATTATAAGTCTATGTTAACGGGCATACTGTATAAAGATGTAATTTGTGAAAATAACCTCTACAGGAGCAGAGGTTTTTTTTTTTTCAATATTATTGAAGCTAGGTTGGTATGAATTCAAATTAGATTGCTGTACATTTAAGACGTTCATTGTAACCTGCAGAGTAGCCACTAAGAAAATAACTATGCTTGGTTCCATTTATAGAATATAACCAGCTGACTCCGTAGAGACAGAAAATAGGTTAGAGGCTAGAGGAAGGGAGCAGTGAGGTATGACCATTATAATGGGGAAGGGGTTTCCAAATGGGGCAATGAAAAAGGTTCTGGAATTAGATAGTGGTGATGGTTACATAACCTTGTGAACGAACTTACTGCTACTGAATTGTACATTTTAAAATATTTACCATGGTAAATTTTATGTCGGGTGCACTTTACCACAATTAAAAAAATTTATGAAATATAAACAGTGTGGCCCTGGCAAAAGATAGACACATATATCAATGGAATGAAGTCTAGAGCCCAGAAATAAACCCACACATTTATAGTCCATTAGTTTTCAACAAGGTGCCAAGACCATTCCGTGGTGAAAGAAGTCTCTTCAACAAATAGTGTACGGCCAACTGGATCTCCACATGCAGAAGAATGAAGTTGAATCCCTACCTCACGTTACATACAAAAATTAACTCAAAATGGATCAATAACCTAAATATAAAAGCTAAAACTACCAAGCTATTAGAAGATATATAGGGGTAAATCTTCACAACCTTGGCTTTGGTAGTGGAGTCTTAGATATGACATCAGAAGCACAAGCAACAAGAAAAAGTAGACAAATCGAACTTCATCAATATTTAAACCTTTTGTACATCCAAGGACATTATCAAGGTAGCAGAAAGGCAATGGACGGAATGGAGAAAACATTTGCAAATCATACCTGGTATGAGTTTTAGATATAGAATATACAAAGAACTGTTCCAACTGAATAACAAAAAGACAACCCACTTTTTTAAAAAGGCAAAGGATTTGAAGACATTTCTCCAAAAAAGGTGTGCAAATGGCCAAAACAAACACATGAAAGATGCTCAACATCATCAGGTACTAGGACATGTAAATCAAACTGCAATGAGGTACCACTTCACCCTCACTAGAATGGCTCTAATTTTTTTTAAAAAAAGGAAAATAAGTGTTGATGAGGATATAGAGAAATTGGAATCCTTGTACCTTGCTAGTAGTAACGTAAAATGGTATGGCCGCTGTGGGAAACACTTTGGCCCTTCCTCAAAAACTTAAACACGGAGTTATGATATGACCCAGAAATTCCATTCCTAGGTACATGCCCAAAAGAATTGAAAGCAGAGAGTCAAACAAATACTTGTACGTGAATGTTCATAGTAGCACTATTCACAATCGCCAAAAAGTGGTAACGACCCAATTATCCTTTAATGGATGAATGGATAAACAATTTGTGGTATGTATACAATGGAATATTCAGTGGTGATTAAAAGAAACGAGGTACTAATTGATGCTACAACATGATGAACTGAGAAAACAGGTTATGTGAAAGGAGCGAAACTCAAAGGCCCACGTATTGTATATTTAAAATGGTGAATTCTGTTGCATAATTTTACCACAATCAAAAATAATAACAAACCTCCAAAGGAAAAAATAAGGGACAAGAAAAAGGTGTTTTGGATTAATGGAAATTAAAGAGACATGACAACTAATGCTGTTTATGATTCTGGATTACATACTAGGCTGAGGAGAAAATAGTTGTAAAGGAAATTACTGGAATTGTTAACTAAATTTAAAAATAGACTGGATTAGATAATAGTATGTATCAGTATTAACCATTTTGGCTTCATTAAATTTATACTATGGTATATAAGAGAATATCTATGTTCATAGGGAGTATGTGTTGAAGTATTTAAATGTAAAAGGGTATGTGTATTGAACTCTCAGAGGTTCAATATATGAATATATATATTCAAAAGAATATATGTTTATATAGAATGATAAAGCAGCTAGGGTAACATGTACACCATTGGTGAATCTGGGTAAAACGTGTATGAGAGCGTCTTCTATTGCTCTTCCCACTCTTCTGAGTTTGAAATTATATGAAAATTAAAAGTTAATGGAACTAGGTTTGTCTTTTTGTTATCTTCCAAACAGCAACATCATCCAGGTGATTGTTAGAAAAATGTTAGCCATGCTCCTTTGTCTTAACTGCTTCTTTTCACTCTTTCCTTACACGTTTGTCTGTTTCTCATGTTCTGGATCCCAATATTATTTTTTTATTGGCTAATAGCAATCTCTCTGTAAGATCATTACATAATTAGGGGCGCCTGGGTGGCTCAGTCGGTTAAGCGTCCGACTTCAGCTCAGGACATGATCACACAGTCTGAGTTCGAGCCCCATGTCAAGCTCTGTGCTGACAGCTCGGAGCCCGGAGCCTGCTTCAGATTCTGTGTCTCCCTCTCCTCTGCCCCTCCCCTGCTCGTGCTGTCTGTCTATCTTTCTCTCTCTCAAAAATAAATAAACATTAAAAAATTTTTTTAAAGATCATTACATAATTAATACAAAGTACTTAGCTTTTATATATGTTTATTGTTCTAGCTAGTAATGTTTGTTGTTCTAGCTAGTAATGTTATGCCTTTGGGAGCCTATTCTCATTTTATGTATTTTTTCTTACATTATTTTTCCAGTATCTTGGATAATGTAAAAAATGTAACCATTTGTTTCCTTTATTTGAGAAATTAAAATATTAACTCTCCAGTAAAAGGCTTTGCTGCTCTAGTTCTCATCCAGCTGTCTGAAATTTATGTTCAGTCTCTTGGTAGATGATCAAGTGTGGTATGAGATCTAACCTAAAACACATTGGACTATGTGCTCATTTTTGTTGTCCAATCAAAGAAGTAATCTCTAAATCCTGCCAAACAGATCTGTGCTTTCTGTCCACCACAGATGAGTCAAAGAAATCCTTTCCTAAGTAGAAGTGCCATCAGAACCTCATGCTGCTTTGGTAGCATTCCACTGTGGATTTTTACCTGTTTATGCTTCCTGTTTGATATGAACAAGCAAATACCCAGTAGAGGCTATTTTGGATAGGATTACAAAGAAGATCGTGATGATTCATTTGGTACTTGTGTTTTCAATTGGTTAACCAGTTTTCTTTCCTTCGTGGTGTATGATGGGATCTTCACTAGACGGAGGTAACCTACTGGATAGCTGTGTACCTGGATGCTGGTGTGGTGGTGCTTGTCGGTTTCGTTTTCATGATACTCCTCCTGAGGTCGTGCTTGCAATGCTGCTGCTTATTTTGCGCTTGCATGACATTATTTGATGCTCTTTGTTAGTTTGGGTTCTTAAAACCTCCTGTTTCTTTTTTTGGTACCCAGAATAATTCCTTGAATATCTTCAGTTGGTCCAGAACTTATGGAAATTAGTTCCAAGTCTAATTCTTTGGTGGATCCTTTCCAGTTTTTGAAAATATCTTCAGTGTCACAACTGTTTATCATTTGGCCAAGAATTAGAAAAACAGGGTAGGATTACTTAAACACCCAGGAAGAGACCACTTGCTGGACAGGCCATTACTGAAGCTAAAGCAACTCCTTCTGAGTTTTATAGATTAAAGAAAATTAATATAAATGTAGAATAAAATCTAAGTTTTAGGAGCATTTCATCAACTAGCTGAAACTTAGGAGCCTCCAGCAAGGTAGCAATGAATACAACTAAATTAAACCATGCCTGAATCTTAGCGTGCATGTCTGACTTGCCAGTATCTTTCAGAGGTGCTGTTTGCTCTGCCAATTGTCCTACATTCCAAACCTAAGATTCTCGGGGGCCATAAGGTAAAAATTAAAATTAGTATTTCAGAAATTAGTTTTCTGAGAGTTTGTGTGGGCCTTGAAAATAGTTGCTTACCTCTTCCTTTCTGGTCATTGGTAGTATAGTTTTTCTTGGACAATTAGGTGACTTTGGGGAAATTGTACTGCTTTCATTTCATTTGTTTGTTGTTTGTTTGTATTTTTTTCTACTTTATATACCTCTGTAGAAAAAGGCGGATTGTTTTTATTTTTATTATTTTTATTTTTTTGAAGTTTTAAACTCCAGTATAGTTAATGTACAGTGTTATATTAGTTTCAGGTGTACAATATAGTGATTCAACAATTCAGGTGGACTGTTTTTAAAATCAAAAAACAAATCCAGTCCTGACGTGGGCCTGTATATGTCAAACGGCAGGAGTTCATAAAATTGAAATTATTTTCTAGTGTTCTTATTAAGCCAATGTTGAGACAAACAAGATCATCTTTTGTCTATAATTTTAGTCATCTTGAAAACTGTAAAGGATCCATTAATTTGGAATGGCCGTCAGAGAAATGCTTATGATAAGTAGTATAAAACTGTCAGATAAATGGTGTTTTATCTCTATTTATCTATGTTCTCATTCTGTTATATCTTCTTTTTATCTTTTGGTGGGACCCATGCATATAAAAGAAAATTGCCCAGGAACGAGAGAAATTTGCTGACGAAGGCAGTATATTTTACACTCTTGGAGAATGTGGACTCATATCCTTTTCAGACTACATTTTCCTTACAACTGTTCTTTCTAGTAAGTATAAACTTTTCTTTTTTATAGGGAGCATACAGGACTATTAAAAAAGTTCACTGGAGGGGGAAATAAGACATGTTTGTAGAGTTAATGAATTATAAGTTAACATATAATTTCATTTGTTATGAATTCTCTATAGCTTGTATTTAGAACTACCCGAGGAAGAGGAAAAAAATAAAATATCAAGGTAAACTTAAAAACAAAAAACAAAATCCCACCGATCTGTGAAGTTAAATCTACCTACAAGTGTTTGAAGCCCTGTATTCTGTTAAGATAAATTGTTTATTGTCTGGTCCTTATAACCTGCATTAATGCTTCTACTTCCACGTTAAAACACATACTGATCAGGGCACCTGGGTGGCTCAGTCTGTTGAAAGTCTGACTCTTGATTTCCGCTCCAGTCATGATTTCACGGTTTGTGAATTTGAGCCCTGCATCAGGCTCTGTGCTGACAGTGCAGAGCCTTCTTGGGATTCTCTGTCTCTCTCTCTCTTCCTCCTCCTCTACTTGTGTGCATGTGTCCTCTCTCTCTCTCTCTCTCTCTCATAAATAAATAAGTAAATGTTAAAAAAAAAAACAAACACATGTCGATCTGTCATTTCTCCATTAAAGAAGAAAATTGGCCCAGTTTTTCTACCTGTGTTGAATGTTCACTTTTGAATCTTAGAGGATTAACTCTTAAGACAAAAACTCAAATTTGACTCATTTAGAACACTGATGAATTGCTGACTTTTTTAAGCTAAACGATTTGGTTGATAAGTATGCCACTCTAAGTGGGTTTTTTTTTAACCATTCAGAAAAACAAAAACAAAAAATGTATGTTTCTAGCTTTCTGCGTATATCCTGTTAAAATCTATCTAAATTGAACTGAGGAGATCTGATTTGTGTTTGAAAGAGAGGATTCTCTAATTTTTGTCTAATTTGTTTTGACAGAATGTCTAATTTGAGGTCTAATTTGTTTGGCATATCAAACAAAAATTACTGCCTCTTCCTGCCTTTCTCTAGGCTTATCTCTAAAGATAAAACTTTAAGGTAATTTTTAATAAGTGACCTACACAATACACAGATCCTGCCATGGCTCTGACCACTCTTACCCTTCTTCCCTCTGTTCACAGAAAAATGAAGAAATATAGACTAACATGCCTTACCACAGACGTCTTGGGGATACCAGAGTGTCTGAATAAATTCATGTGGTAGACCAGTGCTCCAGCAATGGAGACACACACACACACACACACACACACACACACACACACTGATTTGTTATGAAGATCCAAAATAGTGAACTAAATAAAATAACATTTACAGTCTTTTTTTTTTTTTTTTAATGTTTATTTACTGTTGACAGAGAGACAGGGTGTGAGCAGGGGAGGGGCAGAGAAAGAGGGAGACACAGAATTCGAAGCAGCCTCTGGGCCCTGAACCGTCAGCACAGAGCCCAACGCGGGGCTTGAACTCACAAATGTGAGATCATGACCTGAGCCGAAGTCAGTGCTTAACCAACTGAGCCACCCAGTCGCCCCAACATTTACAGTCTTAAATCGGATATTGTTAAAGTTAGTTGTTGTTTTGGTGAGGCATGGTTTCCGAAATAGTTTTCAGTTCAAATCCTGGCCCCACCACTTCTGAGCTTTGTGATTAGGGGCAAGTCAGTGAACTTGTTCATCTGTTTTGTTTGCAAAGTGAAGGTGGCAGTAAAACCAAACCCACATGGTTTGAGGATTATGAGATCATGAATATAAAGTACCTAGTTCACTGCCTAGAATTTAGTAAGTATGCAATCTGTCTGGGTTTTTATTCTTGATATCCTGTCCCAGAATGCTCTTTCATATCTGATTTTAAGAAATCCATAAATTTTGCCATTAAAAAAAACCCAGCAGAATTGGTAGAGATTTTTAAGCTTTGTGTGTGTGTGTGTGTGTGTGTGTGTGTGTGTGTGTGTGTGACTTTGTATAGAATTTGCGTTCAGTAGGCATGATGTGGTACAAAGAGTACTGCATTAAATGAAGAGACCCAACTTGGAGAACTGTACTGATACACACTGTATACAATGAAAGTAGTTCCTGGAAATGTTTGTTGGGCTGAAATGAGATTTTAATTTGTATCTACTGCCCAGTCCTATTACCTTCATATCTTTCTAAGTGTCAGAAGGACCACAGAGCAGAACCTTCAGAACACCTAACATGTTGTATAACTCCTTTAATTATTCAACCATTTTAGAGCAGGTAAAATTCACATTGACCCTTAAATTCTGGAACCCACTCCAAGTAGCTCTACTGGTCCAGGCACCTCTTTACTTCTTGATGCTCAGCTCCTAGCTTAAACATGGTGAGTGATTTACAAAAAGGGCTTGGTATTACACGGTCACGTATAGTTGACCCTTGAACAATGCTGGGGTTGGGACACTGATACTCCCCACCCACCCCACAGGTGAAAATCTGGGTATAACTTTTGACTCCCCAACTTAACTACTGATAGCGTATATAAATTCAATTAACATGTGTTTCGTATGCTATATGTATTATATACTATTTTCTTACAATAAAGTAAGCTAGGGAAAAATGTTACTAATAAAATCATAAAGAAGAGAAAATACATTTACAATACTGTACCGTATCCAGAAAAATTCATACATAAGTAAACCCCCACAGTTCAAGCCTGTGTTGTTCAAGGGTCAGCCGTACTTTTATTTTGTCAGGGATGAGAAAATAGAACATGATTTTTAGATTTTCTCTTTATCAGTGGTTTTAAGTATTTTCATTATTATAGGCCTCTAGTTTTTCTCAACTAAGCACTATTGATGTTTGGGGCAGGATGATTTAGTGCTGTGGGAGCTGTCCCGTGCATTGTAGGAGGTTTAGCAACATTCCTGGTTTCTACCCACTGGAAGCCAGTTACACACCCTTTCCCTTCTCCCAGTTGTGACCATCGGAAATGTCTTCAGGATCCCTGGGGCATGGAGGTGGGGAGGAATCATCCCTGTTTGGGGACGCCCTAGTTTGGGGACAGGGTTTTTTGTTTGTTTCTTTCGTGTTATTCTGTTCCTTGATGTAGTGTTCAAGTTTCTTTTCTTGGGATTCTTTGAGCTCTTTGGATCTGTGGGATTATAGTTTTCATCCAATTTGGAAAAAAATTCTGCCTGCCTCCTTTCCTTCCTTCCTTCCTTCCTTCCTTCCTTCCTTCCTTCCTTCCTTCCTTCCTTCCTTCCGAGTGCAAGTAGAGGAGGAGCAGAGAACGAGGGAGAGATTGAATCTGAAGGAGGCTCCATGCCCAGCACAGAGCCTGACACAGGGCTCAATCTCACAACTGCGAGATCATGACCTGAGCCGAAATTGAGTTGGTCGCTTAAACGACTGAGCCATCCAGGTGCCACTAGGCATTATTTCTTGAGATACTTTTCTTTGCTGCTCTTTCTTCTCCTTTGGGTACTTAAGTTACACATATATTTTTCTCACATCAACCTTATAATATTTGTACTATTATATTCATTTCACAGATAAGGAAGTTAAGGCATACAGAGGGTTACATACAAAAACTTTGCTCCAAGTCCCAGAGTAAGTAAATGATTCAGGGTTTGAACCCAGCATCTAGGTGCCTTTTGATTGGCTTTGCTTCTGTGGTCACATTTCCAGCGGCGAATAGCCGTAACGTACATAGTGCCTCTTCTTTCTCTCAGGCTGGCTGTGGAAAGGTTGGTCATAAAGTCTCCTAGAAATAATGGGCAGTTCAAGCATTCTCGTGATCCGAATGTTGCGCATTGCGTTGTCTACTGTGTCCAACAAACCATGGGTGGGGGACGTGGGGAATGTGCCACAGAAATGACACTGAGATCCCTTCTTTCCCAGGGCCAAATTGCTTGCTGCTAGGATGATAGAAGTGAGACTCGCAGTAGATCAACTTCCTTGTGCTTAACAAGATTTCATTACCATCTAGGCACACTACACGGTTCTCAAATCATCCTACAAGATAGAATGCAGTTCTTTAAACACAAAAAGCTTTGTCAAGGAGTGGTTTGGGATGAGGGGAAGTGCATTAGCACATGCATTAATCTGTTACTCTGGTGGACAGCAGGCGCTGTCCTAAAGATTTCCAACAGAAAACCAGCCAGAGTAATGTAAAACATCATAACTCAGATAATGCAAGACTGTCATATTTCTTAGTGTCTGGGTTTTTTCCAAAATTGATAGACTCAATAGTGTTTGAGAAATTGCCATCATTTTGAAGAATATGAACACTCTTCAAATGGATTGACATTTGGAACCTCCAAGTACCTTAATAACTCTATTTTGTCAAAAATAAAACTTGACAACTATATACGGCAAATCATTTGTTTCCTTCTCAATTTATAATTACTTCTCCCAAAAATAAAAACAAGAAAGCTGCTTTTCTGGGATGCCTCACTGGCCCAATTGGTGGAGTATGTGACTCTTGATTTCAAGGTGATGAGTTCAAGCCCCACATTGGGTATAGAACTTACTTTAAAAAAAAAAAAAAAAAAGAATAGGCAAGGCATCTGGTGTCTCAGTTGGTTAAGCGTCCAACTTTTGATCTCAACTTAGGTCTTGATCTCAGGATTGTGAGTTTGGGCCCCACATTGGGCTCCATGCTGAGCATGGAGCCTACTTAAAAAAAAAAAAAGGCAACCTATGTAAAAGAAAACTGAATACCATATTTTAAAAAAAAAGCTGCTTTTCTATAAAAAGTGTGTTATCATTCCCCCATTAAAGAGAGTCATTTTATCCTATGTTTATTAAACTTTTTAGAAGTTTGATTTTTAGCTAAACAAGAATATCTTGGACACTTACCCAGAATAACAACCAATTTGGCATCAATGTCTTGTGCTTATAATAAGCAATGGCATGAATTTCTCCCTCTTCTCTGCATGTGCTTTGGATAATGGGGGCCTTGTTTGGCCCATCTAAAATTTTAAACACCTCTAAAAGTTTCAACCACTGTCGTATACACATGCTTAAACATACATACCTCCTAAACTCCTCACCTGCTTTACGTTCTTCTCCTTGGCACTTATCAATATTTAACATTGTATATAATTGATTTCTTTTACTCATTTATTGTTATCTAGAATGTAAACTACATGACAATGATCACAGTTTGTAATGATACTCACTATAGGCGTATCTACTCTTTACACACTGTGACAAGAATATAACATTTTTTTCAATTTTCTCCAAAAGGAAGGTTAGCAAATTGAGAAACATTCTTGTTGCTGTTGTCTTTACTCTGCAGCCAGTACAAATGGAATGAGGAAAACATGTTTTTAAATGAAGCTATTTCCACACAAGCTTGGTTTCTTATAATTTAGAATTCATGTGTTTGTGTTCCCCCTTTATTCCTAATTCATAAATTCTTTTTTCTTAAAAAGGATTTATTTATTTTTATTTTTTTACTTTAGAGAGAAAGAGAGAGGGAGTGTGAACAGGGGAGAGGGACAGAGGGAGAAAGAGAAAGAATACCAAGCAGGCTCCACACTGAGCACAGAGCCTGACATGGGGCTCAATCCCACGACCCTGGGACTATGACCTGGGCCAAAATCAAGAGTCAGACACTCAACTGACTGAGCCACCCAGGCAACCCCCCCCAATTCAGAAATTCTGTTGCTTTATAACATATCTCTTGTTAAGTTTAATGGATTAACTTGAAGAATTTTCCACATGAGTCTTAGCATCTGTATTAAGTATTTAGTAAGTAATCTAGATTCCTTCTAGGCAAATAAAGAGACTATTAATAATTACTATTATTAAATAATTTCCAAGAAGCCTCTGATCCTTAAAGTAGGTTAATAGGAATTGAATGAGAATCCAGAAGAAGCATGATTATTAATGGCTTCTCTGCAGTAACCAACTGCAGCATTAGCTGACTGTCTTAAATCTTATAATAGAGGTCAGAGATTTTTCTCATAACTAGGTACAGAGAAAGGTCATCCAAATTTATTTAGAATGCTACATAGCATTTACTGATTTGGATCATTCTTGCTAATGCTAAGATTCATTAGGTAATGATAGTATAACTTGGACTCTGGATCTTGGCCGTTGAAAATTATGAAATACTTAATTTTGTGTTCTTTGTCTCCATATCTGTTCTAACTAAAGTTATTAGTGCTGTTGCCTAATAACATGAAAACAATTCTAGACAGAAAACAATAATAAAACATTTATAAAAGTTGATTATTAAGCATCTTCCTTACTATTTACTATTAATCTTTGAAAAGCCAGCAGAAAAAGCTAAAGCAAAAAATGTTACGACACGTTCGGTACATAGGACCTGACCTAATGAAAGTCAGGCATCATTCGCTGTATTCTGATTTTGATTTCCTCTTTAGTTTTTGAGGAGTTAGTGGAGAAATTGAATTAAGTGAGTTTCACTGTAGCAGGGTTTGACATACTGACAATTAAATCACATTCTCATTGTGACCCACAATTCTCACAGACTTTTTGAGAAATTACAACAGCATTCAAATGAAAGTTTATAATATTTTATTTCTCTTGCCATACTGTACTCAGGAGCTGATCATAAAGTGTTTGTGGCTTGGAGATGGTGGTGCTGATCAGTGCCATTTTGTCTCATGAAATGTTTCAGAAGTTATAGATGAAAATGGTTTTCAGCTTGAGTGATCTGTTGGAAAATATGAGCAAGGCAGCATTCTGAGATCTGTCAACATATTTAAGGCAGTTACAAATCTTTTTTATTGAGACATCAGTGTTGGGGAAATTACAGAGAAAATTTGGTTTAGCTGTTATTCTGCCTAAGTTTTTTATGTCTAGGATTATCTACCATTGCTAAACTGACATTATAAGGAGTAAGACAAAGCAGACGAAAAGCTGAATTCAGTGCTATTTTTGCCCATAAGAAGTGCTTAGAATTTTAGAAATACTCAGTTGCGTTTTTTAAAGCCAAAAGTATCTCATCGTGTTACTTACCAGTAGCTTCTTTCTCCGGCATTAGCTGTTCTTAAGGTTGATTCGTTGATTTTATAATAATGCAGCTTTATCAAAACAATAAAATAATGCTTTTAAATGTATCAAATATTTACGATGCTCAATTCATTTTGAGCCAGATATATCTGAGAGCCCTATGAGGTTTCAGTAACCCGACTGTTGGAGAAAGTTGAAGCATTTGCATTTTTTGTTATCAACAACCACATAAGAACTTTAGTTTAGATTAACAAGAAATAAGTCGTGTTTGTGTTTAAGTCTCTCAGACCTGCCTATGACTATACTAGAAAATTAAAATATTTTCTTTATGAGCAAAAGGAAGTTTATATTTGGGGAGCAATAGTTTCAGATTTCTTCTGAGGGTTCACAGGCTAAGAGAAAAACAGAGACTAAAGAAGCAATTTGTGGCTTATACCAAAAATAAGATCTAAATGTATTTTGACTGGATCTTGGGGAAGATCTCGTAAATGTACCCTCAAAGGAAACCAGTTCTTACTAGCCTTTCATACTTGTGTTTTATTTGAATTGATCTGTTTTCATTTCTTAAAAATTCTAATAAAATTCTAATATTGACTTAAAATGTTATAGAAATCTGTTTAAGGACACATGATGTCTGTAGCTCTCCTCTTTCAATAAAAATAGTCAAGCTAGGACTGTGTTCTAAAGGAGAGAGTATTGAATGAGGTAGCCAAGAGTATTTTCTGTATGCTCCGTGGACTGATGCTGCTACCAAAATTAGGTCTGCATACACTTTGTCCTCTCTTGAACAGCCTGATGTTGGCCTGCAAAGCTTTCTGCTACATTTCCAGGGAGTCCATTCTCTCTGATACCTGAGATTCAGGTAGGGGCTCCAAAAGAGAGAAGAGAAGGAGATCTGTCCCGGTTCTACTTCTCTGTTCCTTAGACCCTTGGGAAGGGAAGCCTAAAAGAGAAAGCATTTGGTAATCCCAAAGTCTTCCCACTTACAATGGGAATAAAGCTCATGGAGCAGGAAAAATAAAATTCCAAAATAGGCTAAATTATCTGCTTTCTAGAAAATGCCCTCATCTATAAAATTATTTCCTTTTCTCCTTTCATTCTTCAGATCAAAACTACCTTTCTCTTAGCATATCTCAATTAGGATTTTGTTGTTTTCCTTTTTAACAAACATTAGAATTTAAAAAAAAAAATTTTTTTGACATTGAATTGTGAATCATAACAGCTCCAGAGATATTTTCAGGAAAATGCTTATTATTCAAAAGAATCTCTAATTAATAAAAGTTAGACAATGGATATAGTATCACTAAATAATATCTTGAAATAGGAAACTATGTCATATGGCTTTGTATCCCCCAAATACCCAACACTGTATCTTTCTAATACTAGTCATTAAAATATATGTGTATATATTTTTAAGTTTATTTACTTATTTTTGAGAGAGAGACAGCGATACAGGGCCGGCTCTCATAAACCGTGAGATCATGGCTTGAGCCAAAATGAAAAGTCGAATGCTTAACCAACTGAGGCACCCAAGCACCCATCTAAAAATATTTGAAATCTCATCTATTTGGGATGTGGCTTCTCTGAGTCCCTTTTAAGTAGACCCAGCTACCCACCCTTCTCTGTATCCTTAATTACACTATCAAGTGGACCTCAGTTTACCTTTCTAATATAGCCTTTCTTTTATTTTCCTAGAACATTATAGAAACTTTCCCAGATTTGAGCCTCTTACAACTCTTCTAACTTCTGTCCTATCCTCCTCAGGCTCCATCCTGTCCTGTTTTTGTTCTATCGATGGTTTGGATGGCTCTATAAGAATTCAGTCCTCATTAATTGATGATGTTTAAAGGTCTTTGCTTATGGTCCATGAGCCCCATTTTTTTCACGTTGTTTGCCTCTTAGAAGTTAGACTGGAATCAAGTCTATCCGTCCGTCTATATAGCTGACCTTCCCCTAAAACCACAACTTAATAGTGTTTGGTTTTACTTAGGCTTCATCATGTGTTGTTTACCTTTTCCTGTAACAATTTTAGAAGAGCTTATTTGTTGTGCTGGGGAATTTGAGGGTACACAAAGGAAATCAAGGCAAGAATAGCGGTTGTCACACAATGGTTTGCTTAATTATTACACCTTCTGGAGAAGATATTCAACACAGTGTCTGGCACACAGTAAGTCCTCCATGTATATTTGTTGGCTAAATAAATAGCTAAGAATTTTTCTGAAGTTACTTTAGTATACATACTAAAATTTTATATTGCTCCAAGTATCCTTAGCAGTGTTGCCTGGTATTTAAACCTGTTTTAAAATAATAGCTACTCTGGGGCGCCTGGGTGGCTCAGTCGGTTAAGCGGCCGACTTCAGCTCAGGTCATGATCTCACGGTCTGTGAGTTCGAGCCCCACATCGGGCTCTGTGCTGATGGCTCATCAGAGCCTGGAGCCTGCTTCAGATTCTGTGTCTCCCTCTCTCTCTTCCCTTCCCCTGCTCACGCTCTATCTCTATGTCTCTCAAAAATAAATAAATGTTAAAAAAATTAAAAAAAAATAATAGCTACTCTCTGTGAATATATACATGATGAAGTCTAAAAAATTAATTAGAAAAGCTAAAATTTGGGGGAGGGGGCACTAAACTGAAAAACCAAATAGCTTTTGGGTAAATGCCAAAACCAAGTCACATGTAAAGAAGGTCATTCAAATTACCATGAATTAAATATCAAATATCCAATCTTATTTATTAAAGCAGCTAATTCTAAGCATTTATGCAGTAAGTTGTATCTTGACATAAGTTGTCACTTTGGCTACTATCGAGTACATGGAGTGGACTGAAATCACATAGGATGAAATGAAATTCAAGCAGATGATTTTTTTAAATATTTTATTTTTAAGCAATCTCTACACCCAGTGTGGGACTTGAACTTATAACCTCGAGATTAAGAGTTGCAAGCTGAGCCAGCCAGGTGCCCCCATAGATTATTATATTTTAAGATATCTCAAGATAGGGGTGGGGATCTGTCATACAGGCATATGTAATTTGGGCATAAAAATAGTAATATGCATTTGAAGAAAATTATTCCTAAAGTAGAACATGACCTTAATCAAGGGTAAAGCCCTGGCATGCCTTCCAGAATCTCTCACAGGAACTCTTGGGGAATCCAAGCTTTTTGACATCTCTGGCATTGAATACTCTTCCTGTAGCACAACTGTCAAATAACAGTGTAAGGAAGGAGCAATTTAAATGAAAGACTGTTTCTGGCAGCTCTCAGAAGGTCATCCAATAGCTGAGGCTGAGATACAGCTCAAAGATAGGTTACATGCTATGAACTATAGAAACATTAGCTCTTTCCTTCAGGTGTGAAAAAAAATTTTTTTTGACAATCAGAGCTGAAATGTATTTTCTAGAAAAATATAAATGGTAGAAAAGCAATAGTTAGAAGGAATAAGTGTCTGTAAAGCTGAAGCCTTGCCGAAGGAATTCAGAAAATTTTCACAATCTTATAAATTTTTTTTAATGTTTACTTTTGAGAAAGAGAGAGAGAGGGTGTGTGTGCAAGTGGGGAAAGGCAGAGAGAGAGGGAGACAGAGAATCCGAAGCAGGCTCCAGGCTGTGAGCTGTCAGGACAGAGCCCGATGTGGGGCTCAAACCCACAGACCGCAAGATCATGACCTGAGCTGAAGTTGTATGCCCAACCAACTGAGCCACCCAGTCGGCCCTATGAATTTTTTAAAAGTAGGTTCTTGACATGTAGTGTTCCATATTCTTTAGAAAACCTTGTCAATTCACATTAAATAAATCACACTGAGATGCAATAAAGAATAAAAAGCTCTCTTTGTAGCCATTGTAGAGCCTGTATATAATGATGGTAAGCTCATGTAGTCTCTTTCATTGTTTGAGGATTTAAAAAAATAAATAAATAACTAAATGTGAACGTTAAGTTAGTTCTAAGACTATAGATTAAATTTATAAATGTTTTTCTTTATGGTCAGAATTTATCAGAGTAAAACCAGAGTAATGAGATCCTTCCAGTAAGTGCTGCTAGGAATAGCAGCTTAACCCCTGCCTTCTACCCTCTATATTCATGGGGTCCTGGCTACCCTGTGACAGACTACAGACCAGTAAATCACAGGCATCATGGCTGTACCTTGCATCTTGGGAAGTTTTATCCACCAGTCTGCCTTACAGTTAGACCAGCTTAGACTTGGGCTTAGTCCTATATAAGTTGAATGAATCTTTCCTAAACTGAGATCACTCTCAAAGGGGGAAGTCCTTTAGAGCTCTGAGAAACTGGGGTAAAGATTAGGGTTGATTATGTTCTTTTGAAGGGACAGTTAGTTGTTCCTCCTTTCATTTGACTACCAAAATCATAGTGTATCCTTTTGGGTATCCATTTGTGCCTGCAAATTAACTACTGGAATGACACTTAAATTTAATTGACTATATATATATGTATATATAAGCATAAATTATTGGCATACCTTTAAAGAATCTTGAGAGTGTTTATCAGATAAACACTTTTAAAAGTGCTAACCTTTTAGCTTAGCATTTTAATTTCTTCAAGTTTAGGCTAATAAAATGATTGCATGTATAATGATGTTGATGTTCAAAAAATACATTGGAAAGAACTCAAATATCAAACAGATGGCCGAACAAATTACAATAAATCAATGCAAAGAAGTTCATACAGCACTTAATATTATGTATGTAATACAGAGGTTTATTAGCATAGAAAAATGTTCACAAGGTATTGATGAGTCAAAACATATATACTGCATGATTCCATTTTGGGAAAAGAGAAAAAAATATATGTAGTGTGTTTGCATGTGAATTCAAAAAATAGTATGAATATTTGTATTTCTGATCTATGTCAAATCCTGTCAGCTCTACCTTGAAATAATCCAGAATCCCACCATTTTTCACTGTACTCTCATGTCTCTTTGATTATTTTTGTACTTTCCTCACTGGTCATTCTTTTTTCACATTTGAGTCTCTGCAGTCCAGTCTCCGTACAGGAGCCAGAATGATCTTGTTGATTCAGCTCGTTTTAGCACTGAGAGGAGAAAATAACCACAGCAAATCATTGTCTTATCTTAACACCATTGTTCTCACAGATGGGGTCATCTGTCTTCTTGTTTTCTGCAAAATTTTTCAGGAAATCCTTCCCTGGTCTTTTCTAGGAGTAACCCTGCTCGTAAATCTGTTTTGTACTTGGCTCTCTCGGTTTTCCAGTAGTAGAATATAATTAGTTAGACACGTTGGGCTTCCTTCTTTCCTGGGTTCTTTCACAGATGGAAGGAAGCCCTTAGATCTGTACCAAGACAAATTGAAGGGAAAAGACTGGTCTTCAGTGTCAAAGTAGACTAAATTCTCTGCCTTCTAGGAAGTTCTTCATCCAAAAAGAATTACTTTTCCCCTTTGTTGTACAAAAGAACACAGACATACATACTACTGGTACTATGTAGTCTAAATGTAATCTAAAATAGTGAAGCAACCCACAGGCAGAAAAGCAGCAAAGTTACCCAGTCCCCATCTTTATACCATTTAGTAGAAAAATGTGCTCTGTTGGATCAGACAGTGCTGAAACACATCATGGAAAGGGCTCTAGGAAAAAGACACTGCCTCCATAACTCTCTGTAATTACAGGGATGGGAAGCAGAGAACATCCAGGTTGCTGTGTAACAATGAGAGCATCCTGGTTGACAAAGTGGTCTTGTTAGAAAGAGGGGGCTTCCACTCCATGGATGGTATCAACCTCTTCTTTCACTGAGCTAATTCAAATCTACAAAACAAGCTTTGTGCTAAGCTATCAGAGGAATAGCTGTATTTGTCTCTCCTCAGCCATCATTCCAAAAGACAAAATTGCCTTTCTCACAATACAACGAATTTAGATTTTAAAAGATCAGGGGTGCTCGGTCAGTTGCGTGTTCGACTCTTGATTTTGACTTAGGTCATGATCTCATGTGTTGTGAGATTGAGCCCCAGGATGTCAGCGCAGAGCTTGCTTGGGATTCTCTCTCTCTGCCCCTGTGTTGCTCTCTCTCCCTCTCAAAATAAATAAATAAACTTTAAAAACCAAAAATTAAATCTGAGGTGCCTGGCTGCCTCCATCAGAGGAGTGTGCAACTCTTGATCTTGAGATCATGGGCTTGAGCCCCGTGTTGGCTGTAGAGATTACTAGGAAAGATAAATAAACTTAAAAAAATTAAATCTTCAGATTAAATGAATTCACACTAAATTATAAATGACCTATAAATTCCCATAATAGCTCTAGAAATATTTTCAAGTTGTTTGTAGGTCCATAAGATTTCCTAAACGATGGGTTCATATAGTGGATGTGGTAATAGTGTAATAAGATTTTTGAAGGTAAGAATATGACCTGATCTTAAAATCCCAGAAACTTCTATAAAGGAGAATAGAGATCCAGAAATGGATTCACCAGAGTAAGGGCCCCACTTAGTGATGTCGCAAAGACAAGGAAGCAGGAGAACCCAGCCTCCATCCCTCCCAATGAAGATCAACAATCAGATAGCTATCCACAAACAGAAGCAACTCTAGGAGAGCTCTGGAGTCCACTTAAGAAACACCATTAACACAATGGAACAAATAATTTGTGAATAATCACAGAAAAGGAAGGATAAACAGCTCTATTTGCCTGTGCCATCCCATCCCCCAAGGCAGCACTGCTCAGCACCAAGAGGGAACTCCATAACTAGAAAGAATTCCCCTCTCTGAAAAAGGAAGACTGAAGTCAGCTTCCCCAGCCTTTCAGGTCACTATACAAAGGATTTGCTTCAGTTTCACCCCACCCAGAGATCAGCAAAAATGAGATGTAGAGAATTGGCTAGGAATAAGGAAGAAAAGCAGGGATACCACTACCAGTCATGGAGTGACTGGGATTCTCTTAAACCTTTGCTCTGGGCATTGTGTTTCTCATGGAGCTTTTATAGCAGTTTGTGTTTTAAAAGACCTCTTTCCCCTTTTTCTTTCTTTTAGTCTCAGGTAGTGTTTTGGTTACCCCCCTGAGGTATCTCCGAGAGACCTAGAAAGAAACTCGTTTCACAGTCTTACTATTTATTACTGAATTTAAAACATAACTGGAATTTAAAGTGTGGGGAAAGTCCAGTGGCCCAAATGGTCAGTGATCAGAGTCACCCAAGATCTCTAAACCAGAGGACCCTCAGTGTGAGGAGGTGACCCAGCTCTGTCTAGTGGTGTAGCTGGCGATGTGTTTATTTGAGATAGCCCTCTTTGAAGTGCATGCCTTGGCCACCAAAACCTAAGTCAGGCACTTGCATTACAAAAAAGAAAACTGTCAGGGCTTAACAATACAGGCAATATTCAAATTATAAATGTGTGTTTATGTGTGTGTGTGCGTGCGTGCGTGCATGCGTGTGTGTGTGTGTGTGTGTGTGTGTATCTTGGGAGAGTGGCGCAACATGACTTTTTTTATCCAGGATGAAGTAATGCATTTCTTTTGATGTCTTCTGTTAGAAGCTGAGAAGTTTAGCTTCCTTTCACTTTCTTTCTTCTCTCTACTCAGTTTACAATTTTAAAAATCCAGTAGTTTTTATTCCACTTTCTTCCTTCTTTTTTAAGTGTATTTTATTTATTTTGAGAGAGAGGGGGAGAGATTGAGAAGGATAGGGGCAGAGAGAGAGAGAGAGAGAGAGAGAGAGAGAGATTTCCAAACAGGCTCCAAGCAGTGAGCACAGAGCCAACACAGGGCTCACTCTCACAAACCCTGAGGTCATGACCTGAGCCAAAATCCAGAGTTGGATGCTCAACCAGCTGGGTCACCCAGGAGCACCTCCACGTTGCTTCTTTAAATGACTTTGCATTACATACTTTCTCTTTCAAGGATATTTCTCATACTTCATTATTATGTGTTTTACATTCGGAGAGACTGGCCAAGAGTGCATGCTCTAGTAGGCTGCCTGGATTTGAATTCTGGCCCTGTGACCCTGGACACGTTGTACCTTAGTTTTACTCTTCTTTAACAGGAGATGGGTATAATAGCACAATGTCACAGAGTGGTTGGGAGGATTAAATAATTCACATAAAGTGCCTATACATAATAAATGACATTTAATAAATGCCAGATACCATGATTATTATTGAATTAATAACCATTATTTAAGCTTAACTCTGTTCTACTGATTTTATTGCTCACTTAATTTATTGCTCACTTCTTAATTGATCTCATCTTCCCTGTCTTTATTTCTTTAGTTTGATTGATTTTTGTTGTTGGCTGTAGAATTTCCTCAACCGGAGATTGCAAACTTTTTCTTAAAGGGCAAGATAGATATTTTAGGCTTGCTGGCCGTGGCAACTGCTTCTGTTTAACTACTAAGGTCTCAGCTCTGCCTCTGTGGCTCAAAAGCAGCCATAGACCATACAAAAACCAGTGGCTAGCCAGGAGAGCAGAGTTTACAGACCCTTGCTCAAGATCTGTGCTTCTATTTTTTGTGTAATGTTATCAAGGTATATGGGTTATACAATTTTAAAGTTCTTGCATGTCTGAGAATATCTTCTGTTGCTAATGTAGGCAAATGAGGACTTCAGTAATTCTTCAGTTACAATTGTTTTCCCTCAAGATTCTGTAGTACTGGCTCTGTGGTGTTCAGGTGTTGTGGAGAATTATGATACAACCTAATATTTCTTTCTTTATGATAACTAATGTGTTTTCCTCCTGGATGGCTGAGGATTTCTGTTTTCTTCATCCTTAGCATCTGTCATTTCACCAGGGGAATGTTTTTTTCTATTCTGTTTTAAAAACAACAGAGCTAAGAAGAAGAACTAGATCGATGGACTTACATACCATGAACTTTGGCTATTTCAGATGGCCTTATTGTCTTTTTTCCTCCACTAAACAAATTCTCTATATGCAGTATTTGAAAAATTAGCTATGAAAGTTTTTTATGATTTTGAATTGCATATGATGTGATACGGTGTTTTAAGTGGCGGAATATTCACTGTGTCATATTATATAGTTTGGTTCCTGTTTAATGAATCAAACAGCTGCACAACCACAAAAAACATATTCAGGAAATAGTCTAATTAAATTACCCTTGTTTGGGGTGCCTGGGTGGCTTAGTCGGTTGAATATCCAACACTTGATTTTGGCCCAGATAATGATCTCAGGGTCATGGGACTGAGCCGTGCATCAGGTTCTATACTGAGCATGGAGCCTGCTTAAAATTCTGTCTCTCTCTCTCTCTCTCTCTCACTCTCCCCCTCTGCTCCACTCACACACACACACACACACACACACACACACTCTCTCTCTCTCTCTCTGAAATAATAAATAAATAAATAACCCTTGTTTGAAAATATTAAATCACTAAATGCTAAGGAACTAAAATTTATAACATAGTCAAAAGTCATTACAATGTTTTAAATTGTAATTCTAACACAACAAACAGGAAAATACCTTGATTTTAACTTTATTTCATAACACAGTATCTTCTATAACTAATTATAGTCCATGTGGATTTTTAAAAATTTGTTTTAATATTTATTTTTGAGAGAAAGACAGCACTAGTGGGGGAGGGGCAGAGAGAGAGGGAGACACAGAATCTGAAGCAGGCTCCAGGCTTTGAGCCGTCAGCACATAGCCTGACACGGGGCTTGAACTTGTGAACCACAAGATCATGACCTGAGCCAAAGTTGGACATTTAACCAACTGAGCCACTCAGGTGCCCCTTGTGTAGATTTTTTTAATTTGCCACCCTCTATCTTGAATTTCAAGAATAGTTACTTGCCTGACTTCAGAGAAGAATCCCATAGTTTTCCACATTATCTCCATTGACTTCAGGTGGCAAGATTAATAGTGGATATTTTGGTCAATAGAGACTTCCACAAAACAAAGGTAAGGGGAAGCCTAACTATGGGGCTTCTGTGTTGAAGCAGAAGGTATAAGAGTTAAATTTTCGAGCCACTGATATTCTTATTATGCCTTGCTTCTCATAAATATGCCTTTGTACCCAATTAACTGTATATAAAAATTAAATGTAAAATACATAACTTTATAAAAAGAAGTTCTCCTTGACTTTGTGCTTCTCTTCAGTCATTTTTTTTGTCTTACATTTTTCAAATATTTGCAGCCCTTTTTATTAGCTATAGCATTAACATGACACATGCCATGACACTATTAGAAAATGCTGAAAAAGCTAACGTTATCATATTTAACTACCTATAAAATGGTTACTCAGAAATGAAACCAGAATTATAAGGCAACTATTACTGATGAAAAGAAAATCAATCTACTGCTGCTTAAGTGTGTTTAAAATAATTTAGTTTTGTGTAGCACCTTTCTTCTGAAGCTAAATCATCCCAAGGAAGTGTAGTCCAACGATAGCACGTACTGTGGGAACCTTTTCCTTCTACTCGGTAAAAGGCAGAAAGACTTCTTTCAGTCTGCACCCTAACCATCATACCTAGAAGAATTCAGGGAGGGGTACTATTTTGAAATCAAATCTTACAGGTTTTTCTCCCCCCTTTCCCCAAGCCTAATATTACATAGAAAGCAAGACACTAAGCCTTCATGTAAGAGGAATGCTAGTGCATTAGTCTACAAAGAAGCAGTCCTATTGTTTTTAGAAAAGACAAGTCATTCCAGAATTAACTACATTTAGGATATACTACATTCGTGGGAGGCATTGACCATATGAAGTACCCCACAGTGGGAGGGGGGGGCGCTGTTATATGCTGAAGTTCTGGAAGCAAGTTCTGAGAAACCTTAGTAGAGAGATGATCATACGTTTTTATGTATTCAGAGGGCCATCATATAGATGAAGAAGCAGATTTATTTTTTATCTCTCTAGAAAATTAAACTAGGAGAGTTTATAGGAGCTACAGAGAATTAGATTTGTGTTCTGCATGAGAAGAAAAGCTCAATTAATATGGCCAGTAATGGTTAGAGCTCAGAAGTGGTGACCTCTCTCCCTCCCTCTCTCTCTCTCTCTCTCTCTCTCTCTCTCTCTCTCTCTCTCGGAAATATTCAGAGGCTATGTGATCATCTTTACAAATTCACGAGGCAGGTTCATCATTAAACAGAGGCTCATTATAATCTAAAGGGGTTTTTTCTAACTCAGAGTTCTCTGATACTGCATATTAATTACCTCATTTCTCCTATAGCGTCATTTTAAAACAAGAGTAGTGCTGGTAGGAATTCTGTAGTAGGAGAATCAAACCATCAGAAAATAAGAATCTAACCTATTCATGTTTTTATTTATTCTGTCAGTACTACCAAAAAAGAATTTAAGGCCTAATGACTCATGTTGTTGGGAGATCCAGAATTAGAGGCCTAGTCTTGTGCCTTTTCTATTAAAAAAACAGTAAGTGGAACAGTCATGAAAGTCTTGAGACAGCTAGTGTTGTCACTTTCTGATTATTCGACTTAATATACATAGAAAAAGGTGGGGTTTTTTTTCTTGTTACTAAAACAAAGCAGAAAAATCTATTGTGCTCCCAAGAGCAATCTAGAGTCGTTATTGTTATCACTGTTGTTAATGATAGAACAATATAAACATGGATTCTTAACTAGAACAGACCTAATGGATCTTTATTTCCTAGAAGCACAGATTGTCGTGGAATTCTGAGTAATGAACTTTGAATATAATCATATTGATTTAATCAGTTCCAACATGTATTATGATCATTTTGGAAATCACTGTACTAAAAGTAGGTTATGTTGTTAACACAGTGGGAGAAAGCTTCACTGTTCACTCTGTAAGTAGCCTGGGATTCAAAAGAATTCCTCTCTCAGTAGCTTTCTATGAAGTAGGTTTCGAGTTAGCAGAAACCTTGGACACCTTAAAGCTTTCTAGAGCAAAGATTTAAAAATTACTCTGAAGCCTACATTTAAGGGGAAACAGGGAAGTACAAGAGAATTGCCTAATAGCTTATTTCTGTGTAGTATGTTTCACTTGAAAGCACACTGGTATTTGCTTGTTTGTCTTAAATGCTTTGACATGATTAGTCAGCAGATGAAGATTGAATAGGCTGAGAGAACTACTCCTGGAAGGACCTTTCCTGATAGGCTGGTAAGGCCTGAGAGTGTGCAAGGCCGCTGCCCTGACTTGCCTTATCATGACCAGTGCACTAGAAGCTCAGCCTCGGAGTAGTATCAGTGCATGTACTTTAATAAACACTCTGAGTAGCTCCGCATAAAGCAAATACTCTGAAAGTAAACAGGATCAAAAGGTATAGAAACCTCAAGAAGTATAGGGTGGGGCGCCTGAGTGGCTCAGTCCGTTGAGCATCTGACTTGATTTCTGCTCAGGTCATGATCCCCGGGTCGTAGGATTGAGTCCCGCAATGGGCCACACTGAGCATGGAGCCTGCTTGAGATTCTCTTCCTCCCTCTCCCTCTGCCCCTTCCCCACTTGTGCACAATCTGTCTCTCTCTCCCCCCCTTCTCTCAAAATTAAAAATTAAAAAATAATAAAAAGAAGTACAGGGTGTGCTTCATTTGGTAAAAATGACCGTAATTGTAGGAGGATATATTAACTGTGGTTTGCTGAAATAACTCAGTCAGTCATTTAAATAATGACTGTGCCTTCACAAAACTCACAAGACAGTAAGAATAAAATATTGTGATAAAGCTAAAATTTAAGCACTCGGTGTACCCTCTGTCATCCGTGGAGATAGGGAATAGGAATGCTGCTTTAATTGTTGAGATTTACTTCAAAATTCTGACTGGCTTTTGCCAAATTTTTCCGTTTCTCTTCATTTGGACTATTTTCTTCCTGATGCCACCTCCTCTGTCATTGCTTCCTTTCTCCTTCCTTTTACCTTAAATGTTGGCTTCCAGTAGCCCTGTGTTTTCATCTGAATAGGCTGCGGACCCCTTGAATTCAGCAGGTTTGAAAAGAATTCCTCTTATTTCTCAAAACCTTTTACATCTGTTTTATCTTTTTGGTTAATGGCATGCAAGCTAGCCTAAGGCAGTCAAGCTGTCAGCCTTTTTTACTCTCCACTCTTCACAGCTAATTAATCATTAAGTTGTATAATTCCGCCTCCTTATTTCAAATCTGTTTCTTCCTCTCCATTACCACTGCCATCACCCCAGTTCACATTTTCAACATTTACAAGAGCTTCCGTGATCTTCTCCAAAGCTGGTTCTTGTTTTCCAACTCATCCTTCAATTCACATTGTAGCCAGAGAAATCCTTTATAAATGTTTGATGGTGTCACTCCCCCACTTAAAACTCTGAGCAGCCTCATGCTGTCTGCCGTTGTTACAGTCTCAGGTATCTATCTACAAGGAACAGGCAAATGATGTATTTGAAGTGGGCCAGGGGAAAATGGGAGAATGCATTCCTGCCTAAAGCAATTCATATTCAGAATTTTTTCAAACATACGACAAACCTATCTGAGAATCTAATGTTACCTGTGGGTTTCCAATTAGTGCAGCCAAGTGCATATGCAATGTTTCTCTGATGGTATGTCCTTGAAATGAAGAACTTGGAACTCGGCTGTTGTAGACTGACATAATCAGTGAGTCATGTTTTGTTGTTTTGTCTCTAGGTTAAAACATATCAAAATAGAGTATGTGTTTATTATTGTTAAGAACCAGTCTCCTCCTGTTGGAGGCCACGGAACATAATGAAAAAGTTTATGGGCTTTGGAGTTAGTGTTGACCTACGTTCACTTACCATTTCTGCCACATATTAGCTGTGTAATTTTAGGCTAGTCATTTAGTGAGCTGCCATGGGCCAGCCCCCACACTCTCAGGTGTCCCCGGAGGAGGAATGGTGTCAGCGCTATGAATGACTCGAGAGAGCCGTGTGGCTTCTGAAACCAGGCAGGCAACTCTGCCCTGCCGATCTCAGTGTCTTTATTTAAAGGCAGTAGTAGATGACATTACATCAAGGGGTACTTTTTTGACATTACATTAGTAAGCATAGATTATTAACTAGCTATTTTTATGATTCTGTTCCTAAGTTAATGAACATATACTGTTTTTGAAGTATGGTTAGGTAAATTTTTGGCAGGGGGAGAAAACAGGATGTTTAAGAAGAAAGCGGGGTTGTCATGGTGATCTTGAGCAAGCGGATGGTGTATACATTGTTGCCTTAAGACCTATGTTAATCATATATAGATAGATTAGGAGTCATTCTGTCCAGCATTCTTAACCATAATGGGGAAAGTGCAACTCACTTGGTAGAGACATAATTTTCTAATGCTCGCCTGAGTTTCTATTCTTTATGAGTGAGTGAATTTACACAATAGGGGCCTGATGTCTACATAAGTTACACTAAATTTTAACCAACTCTTAACTGCTATTCTGATCAATTTGTGTAACCTATCAACAAGAGGCAACTTTGAGATTACTTCTGGCCAGATTACTCTCGTTCAGATGTTATCCATCAAGGCACCGCACTCCAGGTTCCTTTTTTCAAATGCCATAAAACCAAAGGGCATTTTATCCCTTGAGGCCAACCAGAGCAGTTCAAGAAGTCCAGGCCTGAAAGGTTATTAGGAGGAGATAGTATTGGATGCCAGTTGGTCCACAGGAGACCTTGCAACATCTGCCTTTTCCACACAGGGAGACATCTCAACCTGTGAGCCTAAGATGGCTCCTGACAGTGAGCCCCAGTGTCCTACGCTGTTTAAAAAATTAAAAAATTAGGGGAACCTGCTTGGCTCAGTCATTTAAGCTTCTGACTCTTGATTTTGGCTCAGGTCATGATTTCACAGTCTATGAGATCGAGCCCTATGTCAGGCTCTTCTCTGATAGTGTGGATCCTGCTTGAGATTCTCTCTCTCCCTCCCTCTCTCTTTTTCTGCTCCTTCCCTTCATGCTCTCTCTCTCTCAAAATAAATAAATAAATATTTTTAATTAAAAAAAATAAAAACTTTCATAGTTGAGTGTACAAAGTCAGATAATCAACATCTTTAAATTATCAAGCTCAGTGCTTGGCACATAGTAACTCTTCAGTAAAAGAACATCAAGACAAGTAGGAAAATTTTTAAATTTTTTAAGTGTTTATTGATTTATTTTGAAAGAGAGAGAGAAAGATCATGAGCTGGCGAGGGGCAGAGAGAGAGAATCCCAAGCAGGCGCCAACACGGGGTTCAGTCTCACAAACCATGAGATCGTAACCTGAGGCGAAATCAGGAGTCAGACACTCAACTGACTGAGCCACCCAGGTGTCTCCAGACAAGTAGGAAAAATTTAAGAAGTGACAATAAGTATACAAAAATCTAATTCTAACAGCTGTATCTTTTGTAACAGTTGTACTTGAGGCTTAAAGGAGAATAAGTCATTATCAAGTGAGGCAAGCAAGTGGAAGCTGACAGGCACATGATTCACCCAGGCAACTAAAACCCAGGAGCTCACAAGCCTAGGTGGCTAGCTAGCTGAAAATGGAGTTTAACCCTATGAGATGTTACTATTGACACATTCATGAGTAACATGGGAATATGGATTCTCTGTAACTATGCGTAATGTACTAAGCCCTTTTTACTTTTTTGTCTAGTATAATCTTTAATTTTTTTTTAACTTTTTTATTTTTTAATGTTTATTTTTTTATTTATTTTTGAGAGAGAGAGAGTGACAGAGCACAAGTGGGGAGAGGCAAAGAGAGAGGGAGACATAGAATCTGAACCAGGCTGCAGGCTCCTGAGTTGTCCGCACAGAGCCCGACATGGGGCTCAAAGTCACAAACTATGAAATCATGACCTGAGCCGAAGTCGGACGCTTAACTGACTGAGTCACCCAGGCACCCCTAATCTTTAAAAATTTTTTAATAAAAATTATATTAACTGAAAATTTAATTCAATAATACCAGGAATATAAGATCCTTTATTTTGGTTTATTCTCTACATTTATATAAATTTGAAGTACCAAAGGAAGGAAGTAAACAACTTTCTTTTCTTTACCGGAACATTTAGTGTGGTAAGGAAGGAGGGACATTACATTTTATTCTAATGCACAACTATATTCATTATATTTCTATTATATTTTTTGATCTAGGAATACTAAAAAGTCTTCAAGAGCTTTTGCTGTTCACCTAAGGGGGAAAAAACACATACACCATCTTCTCAAGCTTTGCATTTTTCATTTTGTTTTTTAAACTTCAACTTTATTTTAACATTTCCATATACTTTGCTCAGTACTTTGTGTACCCAGCTGATGTGGTTGAAATAGGAGGCTGAGTAGATACCAGTAGACTTTTCTTCCTTCCCTCCGAGCTATAGTGATAATGAGTAAAGTAGAAAGAAAATAACCTGATGGCT
The DNA here is from genome assembly GCA_030068075.1 of Paguma larvata. NCBI lineage: Eukaryota > Metazoa > Chordata > Mammalia > Carnivora > Viverridae > Paguma > Paguma larvata. Next base: position 67,771,557 of record CM057837.1, read on the forward strand.
GAATGACATCCACTGAATTCCTGATTGCCCTTACAATGGAGAGACTAGAAAGAACAAAGTAGAAACCTAGCTGGTTTTAAAAAGGCAAGACAAAGACTTAGAGTTTCAACCTCTTACTTTGCAGCAGTATGTCTCACCGTAAGCATTCACGCCCAGATAAATAATGCTATGTTTAAGTAACAGCACAAAATTAATATTATACAGTTAAGACGATTATTTCTAAGAAGGCAAAGCTGAAGTGTTTAGATTGGTGTTGAAACCCAAAGAGACAAGTGCTGTCTTTACTGGCCATAGAAAAATTTCTCTTTTGGTTTTAAGGTGTATTGCTACAAGATTGAGCTAGATAAATATGGTGGCATTCTGTGACCAGATATTACATTTAGTGTTTGGAGCGCCTGGTGGCTCAGTCAGTTGAGCGTTCAACTCTTTTTTTTTTTTTTTTTTTTTTTGATGTTTATTTTATTTTTGAGAGAGAGAGAGAACTAGGGAGGAGCAGAGAGAGAGAGAGGAGGACAGAGGATCCGAAGCATGCCCTGTGCTTCAGACCCATGAACTATGAGACCATGACCTGAGCCGAAGTTGGATGCTTAACAGACTGAGCCATCCAGATGCCCATGGACTCTTGATTTTGGTTCAGCTCATGATCCCAGGGTTGGGGGATTGAGGCCCACATCAGGTTCTGCATAAGTGTGTAGTCCGTTTAAGATTTTCTCTCCTCAGCCCCTCTTCGTTGCTTGTGTTCTCTCTCTATATAAAAATAAACAAACAAATAAATAAATAGTGTTTAACCATCTGTTTTTCTTAAAGGAATGGTATTTTGTTTTTAATTAATGCCTTCTAAATGTTTTCTTCCCCCGACCCCTTTTCTCTTCTCCTCCTCCCCTCCCATCCTTTCCTTCCTTACCACTTGCAGCTCCTCAGAGAAATTTTGAAATTGCCTTCAAGATGTTTGATTTGAATGGAGATGGAGAAGTAGACATGGAGGAGTTTGAACAGGCAAGTTGCCCTGGAAAGTTCTTTTATGTACATTAATATTTAACACATTTTCAGGTACCTTGGAGTTATTTTGGTCCTGGTCAGCATACTCAGATGCAGTCCAATTTTTAAAGTACCTAATGCATCATTTTAAAAAAATCCTCACTTTTAACAAGGTGGGTTTTGTTTGTTTTCACTCTAAATGTAAGGAATTATTTGAGCATTTGATGAAGGTCAAAGGTGTTCTGATTCCCCAACATGGATTAGATCATAATGCTGAGAGGAAAAGTTATGGCTATTCAATCATATGTTTAGTCAACATCTATTAAACAGCTCCTTTGTGCCAGGCAGTTCCAGAATACAAGCATGAATGACATATGTTCCAAAAGGACTTCTATAATAGAAGGAAGAATGGTACCATGCCTTTGAGTATAGCACGTTCAAGCCACAGGTGTACACAGTTTCTGATGATTCCTAGGAAGAAGTTACATTTCCATAAAACTTCTATCATTGGTGAGCCATGGTACCTCTCTAGATACAATGATTATGATGGTCAAAATGGTTTCAAAACAAATATATATATATGTACATATACATATATATGTATATATGAAGAAAGTATTCGTATTTAAAATAAGGAAATGGCAAACAGGAAATGGGGGAAAGTATGAGATATATATTTGTAAATAAAAAATTCACAGAAACAAATATGTTTAAATATCTGGAGATATTTATTCAAATCTGCACCTTGCATCCATCTAATACCTTCACTTTTCCATAATCCCGCACTTGACTAGTATTGTCAGGTGGCCTCAAATGATTATAAATAAAATTTATTTTGGTATTTTTAAAGTTATATTTTAGTTTAGTGGGGAATATGGCAAATTTTATTTTAATATGGACTTTAGTTGAGAAACTTAGTTTTCTTTTTTTCCCTTTTTCTTATTTTTTAAGTTTTTATTCTAATTCCAGTTAGTTAACATACAATATTAAATTAGATTCAGGTGAATGATATAGTAATTCAGTACTTCCATATGTTACCCTGTATTCATCACAACAAGTGCACTTTTTTTTTAAATGTTTATTTTTTTTGAGAGAGAGAGAGAGAGACAGAGCACGAGTGGGGAGGAGCAGAGAGAGAGGGAGACACAGAATCTGAAGCAGGTTCCAGGCTCTGAACTGTCAGCATAGAGCCCGATGTGGGGCTCGAACTCACAAACCGCGAGATCATGACCTGAGCCGAAGTCAGACGCTTAACTGACTGAGCTACCCAGACGCCCCACAAGTGCACTCTTTAATCCTTATCACCTATTCAGCTCATCCCTTATTTTATTTTATATTGCACTGTTTTATTTTTTATTGAGATATTATTGACATAAAACATTGTATTAGTTTTTGGTATAAAACATAATAATTTGATCTATGTATATTTTGCAAAGTAACTACCACAGTAAATTTAGTTAACATCCACCACCACACATAGTTACAAATTCTTTTTCTTGTGATGAGAATTTGTAAGATCTACTCTCTTAGTGACTTTCAAATACACAGTACAGTTTTGTGAAATATAGTCATCGTGCTGTACATAACATCCCCAGGATTTACTTATCTTATAACTACAGGTTTATACCTTTAGAGCACCTTCACCTCTGGGAACCCCCCACCTCTGTCTACCAATACTCTCTTCTCCGTATCTAGGAGTTCAACTTTTTTCTTCTAAGATTCCATATGTAAGGTAGATCATGGATCTTGCAGTGAACATGGATGGGTGCAGACATCTCTTCAAGATAGCAATTTTGTTTCCTTCTTATAAATACCCAAAAATGGAATTGATGGATCATATGGTAGTTCTGTTTTTAATTTTGGGGGGAACCTCCATACTATGTTCCATAGTGGCTGCATCAGTTTACATTCCCACCAACAATAAACAAGGATTCCTTTTTATCCACACCCAAGCCAACGCTTGTTATTTTTTGTCCTTTTGATAATAGCCCTCTAATAGGTGTGAAGTATTATCTCATTGTGGTTTTGATTTCCATGTCCCCAATGATGAGTGATCTTGAGCGTATTTTCATGCATCTGTTGGCTATCTATATGTCCTCTTTGAAAAATGTCTGTTCAGGGGCGCTTGGGTGGCTCAATCGGTTAAGCGGCCGACTTCGGCTCAGGTCATGATCTCACGGTTTGTGAGTTCGAGCCCCACATCGGGCTCCGTGCTGACAGCTCGGAGCCTGGAGTCTGCTTCAGATTCTGTGGCTCCCTCTCTCTTTGCCCCTCCCCTGCTTGTGCTCCATCTCTCGCTCTCTCAAAAATAAAATAAAACATTAAAAAAAATGAAAAATGTCTATTCAGATCCTCTGTCCATTTTCAAATCAGAATGTTTAGATTTTGTTATTGAGCTGTAGGAGTTCTTTATATATTTTGGATATTAACCCTTTATCAGATATATGATTTGCAAATATTTTCTCTGATTCAGTAGGCAACGCCTTTTCATTTTATTGATGATTTCCTTTGCCATGAAGAGCTTTTTAGTTTGTCATCCCAATTGTTTATATTTGCTTTTGTTGCCTTTGCTTTTGTGTCAAATCCAAAAAATCATCGCCAAGACCAAGGTCAAGGAGCTTACCACTTATGTTTTCTTCCAGGAGCTTTATGGTTTCAAGTCTTACATTCAAGACTTTAATCCACACTAAATTAATGTTTGTGTATGGTATGAGATAGTGGTCCAATTTCATTCTTTGATATGTGGCTGTCCACATTTATTGAAGAAGCTGTCCTTTCTCCATTGTATGTTCTTGGCTCTTTTGTCACAAATTAATTGACCATATATGTGAGGGTTTATTTTTATTGTCGATTTATTCTATTCCATTGATAAATGTGTCTGTTTTTATACCAATACAATACTGTGGGTTTGTTTTTTTTTTCAAGTTTATTTATTTTGAGAGAGACAGAGACAGCGCAAGTGGAGGAGGTTCAGATTGAGAGGAGACAGAGAATCCTAAGCAGGCTTCATGCTACCAGCGCAAAGCCCAATGCAGGGCTTGAACTCATGAAACCATGAGATCATGACCTGAACTGAAACTAAGAGTCAACTGAGCCACCCAGGCACCCCAATACCATACTGTTTTGATGACTGTAGTCTTATAGTTTGAAATCAGGGAATGTAATGCCTCCAGTTCTACTTTCTCAAGATTTCTTTGGTTGTTCAGGGTCTAGTTTTTGTTGTTGTTGTTGTTGTTTTTATTTTCAAAGAGCCAACTTTGGCTTTATTAGTTTTCTCTATGGTTTGTGTGTTTTCTTTTCTTTTTAAACAAAAATAGTATATCATCTTCACAAGGAATAAAAACTAGTCTCAAATATGTACAGCAGAGAGCCCAGGTGGTTTGTGTGTTTTCTGATTAATTGATTTCTTCTCTCATTTCTTTTCTTCTACTCATTTTAGGGTTTGTTTTTTGTTTGTTTGTTTTGCTCTTTTATGAGTCTCTTAAGATAACATGGCTGGTCATTGTTTTGAAAATTTTCCTCTTTTTAATGTAAGCATTTAATACTATACATTTCCCTTTAAGCACTGCTATAGAAGCATCCTACAAATTTGATGTATTGTGTTTTCATTATCATTCAGTTTGAAATATTTTCTGTCTCACATGTGATTTCCTTTTTGATCCATGAGTTGTTTAGAAGTATATTATTTAATTTCCAAGTGTGGAGGTTTTGTTTTTTTAGTTATCTTATTGCTAATGACATCTAATTTAATTACATTGTGCTCAGAAAACATACTCTGCATGAGTTAATTCTTTTAAATGTATTGAGCCTAGTTTTATGGAACTGTATCTGATGTGTTTTATTAAACACATCAATGTATTTTATTTAAGAATGTATATTCTGCAGTTACTGAGCATAGTGTTTTACAAATGTCAGTTTAGTCAAGTTGGTTGCTAGAGTTATTCAGATGTTCTTTGTCCTTAAGAATTTTTTTTAACCTAGTCATTTTAACAGTTGTTGAAAGGGAGATGTTAAAATCTCCAAATGTAGGGGCGCCTGGGTGGCTCAGTTGGTTAAGCGTCTGACTTTGGCTCAGGTCATGATCTCACAGTTCGTGAGTTCAAGCTCTGCATCAGGCTCTCTGCTGTCAGTACAGAGCCCCTTCAGATCCTCAGTCCCTCTCTCTCTCTGCCCCTCCCCTGCTTGCACTCTCTCTCTCTCTCAAAATAAATAAACTTTAAAAAATTTTTCCAGCTATAATTAGTCAATTGTTTATTTCTATTTAATTCTGCCGATTTGAGCTTTATGTATTTTGGAGTTCTCTGCACATTTCTGATTATTGTCTTCTTCATGAATCAGTCCTGTTATAATTATGAAATGTCGTTCTTTATCTTTGGTAATACTCTTAAAGTCTGTGTAATATTAACATAGCAATCCCAGCCTTCTTATGCTTACTATTTGCATGGTGTGTCTTTTTTGTTTCATCCATTTATTTCAAATATATCTGTGTTTTTGCTTTTAAAGTATATCTTTTTTTTTTATTTTTTTTTTAATATTTATTTATTTTTGAGAGAGAGAGACAGAGCTTGAGTGGGGGAGGGGGAGAGAGAGAGAGGGAGGGAGGGAGACTCAGAATCCGAAGCAGGCTCCAGGCTCTGAGCTATCAGCACAGAGCCCGATGCGGGGCTCGAACTCACAAGCTTTGAGATCGTGACCTGAGCCGAAGTCGGATGCCCAATCGACTGAGCCGCCCAGGCTCCCCTAAAGTATATCTTTTATAGACAGCATACATTTGGCTCTTGTTTTTTTATCCATTCTGACGGTCTTTGCCTTTTAATTGCAGTGTTTAGTCCATTGGCATTTAACATAATTGCCGATTTAGTTGGAATTAGACCTACCATTTTTGTTGTTTGTTTTCTGTTTGTTCTTTTTGATTTTTGTTCCTCCCTTCTATGTTCTTCCCTTTTTTGAGATTAAATATTTTTTCCAGAATTCTACTTTGTTTGGCATTTTAGCTGTACCTTTTTGCATTATTTTTATAGTGGTTGCTCTAGGGAGTACAACATAGATTGTTAAATATTCACAGTCTACTTGGAATTAATATTCACAAGTTAGGTGAGGTGTATGAGACTTCAGGCACCTTTGCTGCCAACAGTGAGCTAACTGCCAGCATCTGGGTGGCCTGGCATGGCTCTCCAACTATAGTTGTGTCAGTGTATTTTGGTGCCATCTCGAACCAGCCAGATTCCTGGCTACAGGAATCCCCAGTAGTAAAGTGAAATACTCAAAACTCTCCAGCACAGACGATGGCTACATTGACCTTCAGTTTAAGAAAAGCCCTCCTAAGATCCCCTATAAGGCTGTTTCTGATTGGCACCTTTCTCATTTTCATAGACTCCCTCCTACCAGCAGGCTATATCAGCAAAGAGGCGGCAGACCAGGTGTTCCTGTCCTGATCATTGGCATCCTGGTGTTCCTGCCAGGATTTTTACCACCTTCACACTGCCTACTATGTATCCAAAAGCGACTGGGGTTATTCTTATGATGACTTTCCAGATTTTGATGACTAGCACCCACCTTTAACCTGAGGAGAAGAGTCACAGATGGACTGAGACCAGCTTTAAGATATTGAGCAGAAACTGTGGCTAAGGGCTAAGGAATTCTGCAGTTTGCAGATGTTAAACAAAAGAATGCCAGACTTTATCTGTCCTTCCTCAGGATATCATATGAGCTTACAATTACAAATTAACAAATTAGGACGTGCTCTATTTTGCCTCTCCTGGCTCTAGCAAAAGTTTGGCCCTGACAAGTTTTTCCACACAAATATGTATCTTGGAAGAGTAGCGGTGTTAATGGTGTGGAAAAGCAGGAGATTATTCTGTAGTGAAAAGTGTTAACTGCTACCATTCTTTTTAGAGGTTGACATTTCTTTGAAATAGTCCTCATTGTCAGTTTGTTCTGGTGGCAAATGGAAGAATTCAATATGTCAAATTTCATATTACTACTAATTTATTTTGAAAACATCTAAGTATCTTATCCTTACACTCATCTCTAAGCTTGTGTTCTACTAGAAGGCCTTGGCAAAATCAAGTGTCAGTATGGGTGCATCTGTAATAGTTTTTACTACTTGCTTTCTTATTAACAGCAGCCAGGACTTTTTAAAATCTCAGAGCAAGTTTCCAAAAGGTAAATATTTTCTCTGTTCACCCATCCTTGGTCAGCTTTGATTTGGCCCACCAGTAAGTTAGCCAGCGTATAATTTGGGTCATTATGTTCTTTGTAGATCAACGTGTTCTGTATATCATGCCTTTAAGGGCTAGACTTTCGGTTGTTTCCTAAGGAAAAAAATATAGTTAGATGGTTATTATTTAGAGATGATAAGCCCATTGTTAGCACCTGGTATTATGATGTCATTTTGCTGAACATCGCAAGACTCAGCCTGGATCCTTAGAGGACCAGACTGCCTTAGTTTGATTCTGTCTTCTAGCTTGCAAAAAGTGACATATTCCAAAGAAATTAAATGCCAAAATCTAAACAATAATTTAGTATTCACATGAAATGTAGAAACTCTGCAACCGTAAGATTTTATTTACCTCTTAATCTTTTATGCTTTGTTTGTTCTATGTATTGCATCTACATACATAATAAATCCCATAATAATTTTTGTAATTGTTGCTTTAAGTCATATGCTTTTTAAAAAATTTTTTTAATTAATTTATATATTTTGAGAGAGACAGACAGCATGCTCATGGGAGGGGCACAGAGAGAGGGAGAGAGAAGGAATCCCAAGTAGGCTTCACACTATCAGCACAGAGTCCAGTGCGGGGCTCGAACTTATAAACCGAGAGATTTATCATGAGCTGAGCCGAAACCAAGAGTCGGATGCTTAACTGACTGAGCCACCCAGGTGCCCTAAGTCGTATGTTTTTTAAAGAAAATAGGAGAAAAATAGTTTTTATATTTACTCACGTAGTTACCATTTCTGATGCCCTTCATTCCTTCCTAAAGATCCTGATTTCCATATGGTATTATTTCCATTCAGTTGGAAACGCTTTAGCATTTCCCCTGGTGCACATCTATTTGTGATGAATTAATTGATATCATCATTATTTGGGGAAAGAAATTCTAGATATACGGCTCTAGATGTAGGTGTAAAATTCTCAGTTTTTCTACTACTTCTGATTCCTTCTGATTAAAAGTCTGGCTGTTTGAATCATTGTTCCCCTATTTGCAATATGTTGTTTTTCTCTCTCTGCTTTCCAGATTTTCTCCGTATATTTGGTTTCTAGAATTTTGATTACATTGTGCCTCAGTGTGGTTTTCTTTGTGTTTGTCCTTATTGGTATTTGATGAGCTATTTGTATCTATAAATTTATGATTTTTATCAAATTTGAGAAGTTCCTGGCCATTATGTCTTAAAAATTTGCAGAGGGGGGCATTCTTTCTTACCTCTCTCTCTGTCACTCCACTAACACAAATGTTAAGACCATATGTGATGTTGTCTCACAAATCTCTAAAGCTTTATTTGTTTTTCAGTATGTTTTCCTCTCTGGTGTTCAAGCTGTGTAGTTTCTCTTGATTTATCTTCATATTCACTAACTCTTTCTTTGGTCATTGCAATTCTGCTGACAAGTTAATCCAGTAAATTTTTATTTCAGGTAGTGCATGTTTTAGTACTAGAACTTCCATTTCATTTTTGATACAGTTTTCCTTCTCATCCGAACTGTCTTGTCTTTTCCTTATTCATAAGTATGTGTTGTATACTTGAACACTGTTATTTAACTGTTTTAAAATTCTCGTCTGCTAATTTCTAATATCTGGGTCATCTTGGGGTTGATCTCCGTTGTCTTTTCTCTTGAAGATGAGCCATATTTCCCAGTTTCTTCATGCATCAATTTTGGATTTTTGTCTAGATATTATGAATGATATGTGGCAGACTTTAGATTTTGCTATATTCATCTGAAAAGTATTAATGTTTTGTTTTAGCAGGTGATTAGCTCAACTGGATTTGGCAAGAGTTTATACGTATAATGTGGGGCTCACCGTATTTGGCTTTCTCCTTTTCAGGATTTCCCCCTCACTGTCCAATGGGTGTCGTTGCTCCAGATTCTGTCCTTGTGGTTTTTCAAGCCAGAAAAACTGAGAGCGCCAATCCTCTGGTGCAGACTAAGGACTTCCTTCACCTCTCAGAAGCAAAATTGCCATAACATCTCTACTTTTATTATAGATACTAAACTCTTGATTTGAGTTTAGAGCAGATGGGTCTTATTTCTGGCATTGATGCTGACATGCAAAATGACTTGGAGAGTCGTTTCGCTATTCCATTCACTTGTTAGAGAAGGGAGTGCTAATTTGCTAATTTCGTCTAACGTGATCCTTGATAACTGGCCTTCTTAAAGTGGTACAACTTGTAATATTGATCACAAGGAATCTTGATGTAAAAACTCTTTTAGACCAAGGACAGCAAATGATAAGGTAGCTCATGAGTGAAAGGCTGTCTTTAGAAGTTTCTCTGCTTCATCTTTATACATTTTACATTCTTGGGAAATATAATAATTAATAAATTATTGAGTTGAAAGTGCTCTAAGCTTCCAGACATTTAAACTTTGCTCTGATTTCCCAGAGAAACAAGTGTTTTCTTAACAGCATATTTGTCAAACTTATATATATATAAAAAAAAAGTTAAACAGAACCAGGAAAAAGACCTCACATATTTTAAAGTTAATGTTGATAAAGCAAACTAATAGCTATTATTACTCTGATTCATCTTTTTCCAAAATTCACTTTTTTTTACTTATTTTCTAAAACCTTTTTATTTTTTATTATTTTTTTAATGTGTATTTATTTTTGACAGAGACAGAGAGAGACAGGGCATGAGCAGGGAAGGGGCAGAGAGAGAGGGAGACACAGAATCGGAAGCAGGCTCCAGGTTTTGAGCTGTCAGCACAGAGCCCAGTGCAGGGCTCGAACCCATAAACCATGAGATCGTGACCTGACCCAAATTCAGACGTTCAAATGACTGAGCTACCCAGGCACCCTGTTTCCAGAAATCACTTTAATCATGCAGGAACACATATTACTAAAAGGGATTAATCAACTCTTAAATACTAAGAGTGAGTTTTCTCTGACTTTTCTATCACCACAGATCCTTTCTCTAACCCATTTCATAACAGATCATAAAACAGATCTGTTTTGACCTACCAAAAGATAACTAAAATAAAAAGCCTCATAGGGCACCTGGGTGGCTTAGTCAGTTAAGTGTCCAACTCTTGACTTCAGCTCAGGTAATGATCTCACAATTTGGTTTGTGAGATCGAGCCTCTCATCAGGGTCTGTGCTAACAGCACTGAGCCTGCTTGGAATTCTTTCTCTCTCTCCCTCTCTCTCTCTTCTCCCTTGCTCATGCATGCACACACACACACTCCCTCTCTCAAAATAAATAAATAAACTTAAAAAAAAAATAAACCAAAAACCTCATAACTGTTTGGACTTTATTCACCCAATGCCATGACAGAAATGGGTTTTTTTAGTAGGAAAGTATGAGAAGTAATAACTCATTTGTGAGACAAAAGAAAAAATGAAATTTCATTTCAGACATCATGTTTAATTTTTTAAAAATTTTCTCCACTTCATATAACATATAGTAAGCATTCACATGACTAGTTGAATTGATGTTTGATTGAGTCTCATGTTATACCCTTAACAAATTATCTAAATAAAAATATTTTAAGAATATATTTCCCAACCGAGAAATTCTGAGAAAACATTCTCTCGCCACCCGCATACACAAAATCTAGTAATACATACTTTTTTAAAAAATGTTTTTAAAGAATGCCTGTTTTAGGGACGCCTGGGTGGCTCAGTTGGGTAAGCGGCCAACTTCGGCTCAGGTCATGATCTGTGAGTTCGAGCCCCACGTCGGGCTCTGTGCTGACGGCTCATCAGAGCCTAGAGCCTGCTTCAGATTCTGTATCTCCCTCTCTCTCTGTCCTTCTCCTGCTCACGCTCTGTCTCTATGCCTCTTAAGAATAAATAAACGTTAAAAAAATTAAAAAAAAATAAAGAATGCCTGTTTTTAGTAATAGTTTACATATAATGGGATAGTATTTAGACTATACTATTATTAATCTCTAATGAAAAGATTATATAGCATGAGTTAGCTAATTGTCCCTAAAATCATTCCCTTCTCCCAGTCACTTACACGCACATTCTCAGCACCACACTTTTGAAGCTGACATACACAATTTCCACCACAGGAAGGATATAAGCCGCAGTATTTATAGCCACAGGCAAAATGTGAATCATATCAGGTCCTCATGCAGATTCTCACTTCAGGTTCACTGCTACTGGAAAATTCTTCAGTTCTCACAATTAGGTAGATAAAATGAATTGTGTATTGCCTTCAAAACAACAACAAAAAATATTCTGTTTTTTGAGAGCGAGAGAGAGCATGTAGGAGAGGAGCAGAGAGAGAATCCTAAGCAGGCTCCACACCCATCACAGAGCCCTGTGTGGGGCCGACCGTGAGATCAGGACCTGAGCCCAAATCAAGAGTCGGATGCTTAACCAACTGAGCCCACCCAGGACCCCTAAAAATGTTCTCATTGTCTCGTATTTCAATTTAAAGTCTAAAAATCTTTAACCTAAACAATTGAAAAATCTATTATATACCTGTCTTTCAAATCTCCATGTGTATAAGAAACAAATGTCAGCTAATCTTACTACCATGATAAAACATGAACCCTGAAGGAATTATATCAAAAGCATGTATGATACTAACCTGGAGTTACAAGGAGACTTAGAGACAATAGACTCTAACCGTGAACTTTTCCAATGAGAAAAGTTAAGGCCCAAAGAGTTGAAATGTCCTGCATAAATTCTGTTCTCACTGCAGAACAACAGAATCAGACTCCATGCCTCCTGAGCCCTTGTCTAGTTACACTACTTCACTCTTCATAGAACCACAGACTTAAATTGTCTCAAATCTTCTCCATGGTCACAGATGATAAATAAAACAAATAAGACACTCAACTAGGGTAAATCTGTTGTTACAACTCTCAAGATTTTAAGTGTCTGCTTTTCTAATTTGGTGATTTAAAAACCATCACCCATAAAGCTGTGTGTATTATTTATTTATATAACATACTTTTATTATTTATCTTTACATATACCAATCTTAATTATTCTGAATAGTTGCTCTTTTAGCTTGTAAAGAGGTAGAAAAGACTGCAGGAACAAGTAAAAAAAAAAAAAAAAGCCTATAACAATCATAGACTTGCAACAAAAAACTCATTTATATAGTTAGGCCATGGTTCCTAGTTCCAGAAATTATTCTTTCTCAAAAAGCTCATTTAAAGCTTCTCAGAGATTAACCTAATTCTCCAACTCTTCTTGGGGAATTATTTTCTATCAACTTTGTATTTCATTTATCATTCCAATAAGTGTGTTCTCTCTTAGATGTCAGTACTTGCCTGTAGCTGTGCTGCCCTTTGTCATAACTAGAGAGTCAGTAGTGAGAAGCGTGAAGTTTTTAAAAGTCTCCCGAGATATGGAATGTATTACTGTGAAGTTGATGATTATTTTAGTGCTGTGTGAGAGGCTTTGAGCCTCAAAAACAAATGCATACTCTTTTCTGAAGAGAGGTTTTCAAGAGCATCTCAATGATAACGGTGTGAGGTGTCTGTGTTCAAATCCTGGCTCTGCTACTTACTAGCTACTTGACCTTGAACAAGTTATTAAGCATTAAGCACTGTGTGCCTCAAATTCCTCATCTGTAAAATGAGGATAATCGTAAGACTTATATTGTTGTGAGCATTAAGATACAATTGTAGCACCATGTGTAGGCAAATAATAATCAATAGTTGGTTACTTTATTTAAAAATTTTTAAATTTTATTTTAGAGAGAGAGCACGGGAGTGAGGAAGAGGGGCAGATGGAGGGGGAGAGAGAGAGAAAGAGAGAGAAAGAATCTTTTTTTTTTTTTAAGAGATAGAATTTTAAGCAGGCTCCATGCTCAGCACAGAGCCCAATGCAGGGGTTGAACCCTGGGATCATGACCTGAGCTGAAATCAAGAGTCAGACGCTCAGCCAAGTGAACTACCCAAGTGCCCCATCTTGGTCTTACTTTTTTATATTGTTCTACTTTGTAATGTTTTTCTGAATAGGGGTTCACTTCTCTTTTAGGTTCAGAGCATCATTCGCTCCCAAACCAGTATGGGTATGCGTCACAGAGATCGTCCTACTACTGGTAACACCCTCAAGTCTGGCTTGTGTTCAGCCCTCACGACCTACTTCTTTGGAGCTGATCTTAAGGGAAAGCTGACAATCAAAAACTTCCTTGAATTTCAGCGTAAACTTCAGCATGATGTTCTGAAACTAGAGGTAGGTATCCCTTGGACTTCAGGGGATCAGGGCACTGTCTGTCCATATGCATATAGATCCGCTGGGCTGGGGGAGGGGGCCTGCTCTATAGACATTCTTTCATTCTGTCTCCAGCTGTGAGAACTGATTGGTGTGAACCTGATAGCAGATAGGAAGTATTATGTTCTGTGAAGAAGTCTTGGAGTGAGGTGGTTCTGGGACCAAAATTGAAAATCTTAGTTGTCTTTGGATACTCAGCTTGAGGAAGGAGAAAGTCAAGGGTCAGGGAAGTTCTCAACTTGACCGTGTATCCCCAGTTTTATGTTATTTTGTGGAAGGCACCAGGAGGTGGAGATGAGGGGGGATAATAAGTAGATGTTTCTTTGAACATTTACAAAGGCAAAAACCGCTGGAAACACAAAATGTCAGAATAAAAATAAACGTGCTCAGAGTTGGAAAAATGTCGTATCGGGTTTGGAGATTTACTTTTCCACTCATGGTTTAGACCATCATGCTATTCAGTTCCTGAACACAATTCTATAAGGACATTACCTTTCTCTATGTGTTTATTTATTGAATTAAGTGTATTTTAGGTTAATTGGCTACTAAGTCTATTCGATTTAAAATATTCATTAAGTTTCTCCTAATGCACTTTTTTGTGGAAAAAATGAAATCTCATTTCTTCAGATTGTTAAAAATTCCCTTAGATTGGTGTTTTTTGACTTCTTTTTTTAAAAACGTATTTAATATTCACTTGAAATTTGAAAACATCAAATTACTATGACTAAAAACACATTTAAGTATCGGAGAAAAGCACTGCTTTGTTCTTAAACTTTGTACGTTACTTCTTTAGCCGCTCTTCCCATTTTTCTCCACGGTTCCGATAATGCCACTCCCACCTCTTCCAGCCACTCAGCTCGAGTGAGACAGTTTGAAAAATCACAACTGAATTCCCATTATTGATAAGAGCACTGTCGAATGTTCATACTCTAGGAAAGAAATGTAGAGAACACTAAAAATCACACTGAACCTTGAAATGTGCTTTTGTACTTGTTTTTTAAAAATGATGTAATTGATATTCAAAGAATTTACCTCATTAAAAAAAAAAAAAAAAAAACTAATAGATCTCTACAGTCCAGGCTTCTTGAGAGCAGTTCTTGGCCTCTATAATAAGTGGGAAGTGGACACGCGCACACACACACACACACACGCACACACACACACACACACACACACATAGGATAGGAAGCAAAACTTTACCCTCCTAGAGTCGCTGGGCTGACAATCAAATTGACATAAAGTAGATTAACAGGAGGAAAGCACATAGATTTTAACACACACCTGGGAACTCCCGTAGGAGAATGAAAACCCAAAGGAGTGGCTAGGCTTAAAAGAGTTTATATACTGAATTGAACAAAGATAGGCAGCTTACCTTTATGAAGTTTGCTTTATTATCACTGGAGAAGGAGAGGCAAAGTTGGGAGTAATCTATACAAACAGACCATGTTTAAATAATTTTATCTTCCTTTAGTCTCCCCATATATTTTAGTTACTTTTCGACGATTGCCTCTCTCCATTTCTTTCCTGCTGGCATAGGGAGGACGTCTTTTGTGCCATCTTTCAGGAGGGTGATAATTTTTGTGTAAGAGTCGGTATGTAGTGGGATTCTAGACGTATGCCTTGGTCCTCAGTATGCATGGTTTTCTTTGGAATGGTCTTCTTTGGAAACTTTATAACATAATCTGGGAATGTAAATTACTTATTAATTATATAATTACAATTTAACATAGAGTATAGATCCATAAAATGCAGTTAGAGAATACAGGCAATGGTACTTTCAACAAACTTTAAACAACAGTGTGGGGTCATTGAGGGCATGGAGCAGGTGCCAGCCTGACCGCAATGTAGCCTGACACTCATTCCTGGACACACAGGTGGGAGTCTCAAGAGACAGTGCATGCGGCTTTTGTCTTTCCCTCTGAGATGTTACAGAGCTGAAAGCAAGCCCACTAACATTACCCGTGAGGTAGATAATCAATGTGGATCGCCAGTGAGGTAGAATGTTACAAAGCAGATGAAGGATTTCATACATGTGTACCTGCACACAGCCTGCACCAAATACAGAAAAAAAGGAGGTCTAAAGGACAGTTGTATCCAAGACCCTTATTGTGGAAAGCTCCCTTGTATTTGATATTGACTTAGGATCCTCTATAGGATTTGGTCCAGGACTATCAAGACTACTCCTATTTGCCAATCAGCAGTTCCTCATGTAAGGGAATCAGTAGACTCTTTTGTGAAAGAACCCAGCCTACCATGTAATAAATATTCTATAAATGTTTAGGAATCCTGAATCCATTCTTCCCATGTAATGGTACAAGTCCAGTGAGTAAGTGCCTCCTTATCAATAATCCCCAAATTTAAAGTTTCACTAATCAGTACTTTGTCTTTCCAGTCAGATTTGGTGGGGTTTTTTTAATGTTTATTTATTTTGAGAGAAAAAGAGCATGCAAGCAGGGAGAAGGGGTAGAGAGAGAAGGAGAGAGAGACTCCCAAACAAGCTCTGCACTATCAGCACAGAGTCCAACATGGAGCTCGATCCCACAACCCGTGAGATCATGAGCTGAGACAAAATCAGGAGTCAGACACTCAACTGACTGAGCCACCCGGGTGCCCCCCCAATTAGATTGTAATACTTTGAGGAAGTGTGAATAGAAGAAAGAACACGCCTTTGGTGCTCTCATAACGAGACCTGAATTAAAATTTTGTTTCCACCACTTTCCGGCTCTGTGACCTTTTTTGAGTGAGTTATTCTCTCCGAGCCTAGGCCCTCCTTTGTAAAACAGGGCAGTGGCTACATGAGATCATGTTTCTTATGGGCTGAATTGTATCCCCCCAGAATTCTTATTTTGAAGCGCTTACCCCCAGTACCTCATATGTGACTGTATTTGGAAATAGGGTCCTTAAAGAGGTGATTAAGTTAAAATGAGGCCATTAGGGTGGGGTCCAATGCAGTCCTACCGGTGTCTTTGTAAGAAGAGGAAATGTATTGACATGCAGACACCAGGGGGGCGCAGGCACCGAGGAACAACTGTGTAAAGAAACAGCAAGAGGGTAGCCTAGGAGAGAAGCCTCAGAGGAGGCCTGCTCTGCCTGTACCTTGATCTTAGACTTGCAGCCTCCAGAACTGTGAAAAAGTAAATCTCCATTGTTTGTCACCCAGCTGAGGGTATCTTGGCAAGGCAGTCCTAGCAAGCAGATACGGTGGTATATGCCTGACACCACCTGACCTGTACTATACCTGTAATAAGTGTTCTTTCACCTTCTCTCTATATCCTCTGCCACTGGTATGGCAGTTGGCATATAACAGGCACTTAAACAGGTCACCTCAAATGAATGAGTGAAAGGCCCTTCGTTGGAATACTTTTCTGATAAAACTTCTGGAAAATGGAAGCAAATTCTTGTTTTTATTTTAATTTCACTTTTCACAGTTTGGGTAATTTCTCCCTTCACTGAATAAGAAATATAATCTCATCATAGCCAAGAGGAAAATGGAAATGATTAATAGTATCTTTACTTTCGTATGGGTTTTTTTGATTCTGTCATTCCATTTATCTCTTACTAGTTTTATTTCATAACTTATTTGCTTTAAAATTTCAGATCAAGGAGTTTTATTGTTCCATTTAGTTATTCCTATGTTGTTCTCACCACAGTAGCTTTGAGAGTGAAGAAAACACTATTTATCTGTCAAGTTTAATTTCCAGAGGGATCAGGGAAGAGGGGAAGTCCATAACCATTTGAGTGCCTGCTGTGAGCCAAGCAATTGATATATATTACATGCCTTTATTTTATTTTATTTTTAATGTTTATTTATTTTTGAGAGAGAGAGAGACAGACAGAGCACAAGTGGGGGAAGGGCAGAGAAAGAGGGAGACACAGAATCAGAAGCAGGCTCCAGGCTCTGAGCTCCCAGAACAGAGCCCAACGCAGTGCTCGAACCCACGACTGCAAGATCGTGACCTGAGCTGAAGTCAGATGCTTAACGAATTGAACCACTCAGGCGCCCATATTTTATTTTATTTTTTTAAACTCTTATTCACTAAATAATCTCTACCCCTAACGTTGAGCTTGAACTCAACGTTCAAGTTACTGATTGACTGTTACTGCATGCTCCACAGACTCGGTCAGCCAGGCACCTGACATCCCTTTATTTTAAATCTTGCCAACCCTATTGTGATTAGTGGTATTATACCTGTGTTACAGATGTAGAAATTGAAACTCAAAAAGATAAAAGTCACAGAGCTATCAAATGGTAGAGCCAGAACTCCAACTCATTGTTTCAGACTGAACTATCTTCTATTCTTTATCGGGCTATTATTCGTTTTCATCTGAGATGGCGTTTCTGTGCCTGACTTATTTGGAACTCTAAAGAAAAACAAAATGTTCTGGATTTTAGGAACAGGAAAAGACCAAATTTCTTGAATATACCGTCAGCCTTTTTTAGCACCATATTTTCCTCATTCTTTTGTCCCTCTAATTGAGTCTTATGAGAAATACACTGTTCTTTTGTGTTTATATTACCTAAACTAGTTGTTTAGTTTCCTTTTATATCAATCATTAACTTGTTAGATTTTTAAAAAATATTTTAATGCTCTTAATTCTGGTCAGATTTGTTTTATTCTACCCTTATTTCTGTCTGGAAACTCAAAAGACATGGGTTTGAAGGAATGACTTAAGAATACATGGCTGTTTTTTTCAAAAAATCTTTTTTGAAGTTATTAAAAAATTCCATCTAAGGCTACGAAGAACTATTGAGTTGAGTTCCTTAGAGACAGGTGCCAAGTCTAATTCCAATTAATATATTCATTGATTTCTTGAGGACTACAGTAAGTAGGATGTCAGTCAAAATTGAAAGGTAATAGAGAACTCTTTGAAAGAGTATAATTAATTTTAATTTGGGGGGAGGGGAAAAAAGAGCTGTCATTATGTCAAAGAAAAGCAAAAACTAATTTATTCAAGAAGGAAAAAGCCAGTTCCAGAATATACAACAAGAAAACTGAAAAAGCATCATCTACAAGAATTCCAATCTGTAATCCTTTTTTCATAAGTTTTGGGGTTCACATGCTTATTGCATAACCAGTCAGATTATTGCATTTTTAGAAGGCACGAGTATCAATTATCTGAAGGCAAATTGTATATAGTTCAAAGGATAACAGTGACTGTTTTATAGTCCCAGTCTTCAAGAAAAAAAAAATATTGAAGTTAACAGATCTGTTCAGTCAGGAAGAAAGATAAAAAGGGGACATAAAGAAATAAAGAACAATGCTAATTATTCCTATTTGTCAATAAAAGTAGAACAGAAAAAAAGAGTGTTAATTTAAGTTAAATATTGAGAAGCTTAAAAAAAATTATACCTATGACTACATGATTAAAGTGCCTAAGGAAATTCCAGGTCGCCTACCCTTTATATCATTAGGCTGACATCTTTGTACTCATCCCTCTAAAGTGCTAAAGGAGAATTAAATCTGTCTTGCTCTGATGCAGAGGGCCATATTAAGAGACAAACATCAGCTCTTTTCCTGGCCAAAAGATTTGGAGGAAACCCGGAGGCAAGAAAGCTTTCAATCAAACACTTTTTGGAACTAGAACGCTCTTGGCAAAGCAGATTTCTTTTCATCCTAATACCAGTTTTGTTTTGTTTCCTTTCTTCTGGGAAACCTGACTCTTATGTAAACTCAAAAGATGAAAATTGACTCTTGATTTAATTAAGTCTAAGAAATGAAATGAGATCTGTTCAATGGGGTTTCTTTTAATTATATTCTTCAACTTTTGCCATCACAAAGCAAAATGTGGATAATAATAAATCTATAGTTTCTTATTCCATCCTTAGATGTTTAAAGCCTGAATTTTCCAGAAATCATTAAATGGGTTATTAAACAGTTCTTGCTCTTTTAGGTATTAATAACTTCAAGGAGCCAAGTATATGTTTAAATGGTAAATATAAAAACCTATTAAGGTAACAATCCCCACTATAGAAAAATTGTAACTTTGCTATTTGGGTTGCAATAAAAAAATTACTAGTTCATTTTTTTTTTTGAAAAATTTAAAGGACTTAGCCAACATGAACTACTTTACCTTATAAAATCCTGAGGAGAAAAAGCCATAGCAAGCATTATTTTCCCAGAATGTACTTTAGCCACACAAAATATGTTTATTTCTTGCTTCGTGAGTGGAGGAAGGAAGGAGAGGGAGGGAGAATCTTAAGCAGGCTCCGTGCCCAGTATGGAGCCCAATATGGGGCTCAATCTCGTGACAATGAGATCATGACCTGAGCTGAAGTCAGCTTAACCATCAAGTCACCCAAGCTCCCACCTTTTCTTATTTCTTAAATCCAGACATCTGCTTCTTTTATAAAAATAACAAATTGGATTAGTAACATGATCCATCCAACCTACTAGTCTTTCTTTGCCTGGGACACCAAGGGATGTTAGGAAATAATCATTAATTTAAAAAAATAGAAATATATAAAAATAATAAAATAAAAATTTAATTGCCCTCAATTATTTAGAAGTCAGTCACCTATGACTTGATGTCAACACTTTTTAAAGCTAATTATATTTTTTTTCTGCACCGCACATCATGAAGTAATTCCAGTATCTTGCTCTGATGAGACCAAGTTAGCTTTCAGGGTGAATTAGTTTAACAGGGTGAAGAGACGTAAAACCCAAAGCCAAACCCTGATTTAATTTCTTGCAATTCCATTTACACCCTGTGATTCAAGTTTACTATCATTTGTTACTTATAGGTTCTCTGGCTGTAGAATCAGACTGGAAATACTAGATATGGTAGAATGTCCATGGTGATAATGTCTTGATGTTGTAAACGCAACCTTGATAATTATTCTGTAGAAAGTATACAAAACAGTGCTTTTTTGTTTCATATCTTTTGGAGAATGAAGGAAAAAGGTTTTTTTAAGTTTATTTATTTATTTTGAGAGAGAGCACGAATGAAGGAGGGGCAGTGAGAAAGAGAGAGAGAGAATCACAAGCAGGCTCTGTGCTGCCAGATTCCATGAAGCCACAAGATCCTGACCTGAGCCAAAACCAAGAGTCAGATGGATGCTTAACCTACTGAGTCATCCAGGCGCTCCAAGGATAAATTTTTAAGAATGATACTTTGTGCTTAAAATATACAATTCTAGGCATGATTTTTTAAAAGGCATTAAGGACCACATGGGTGGTTCAGTTAGTTGAGCATCTGACTCGATTTTAGCCCAGGTCATGATCCCAGGGTTGTGGGATCGAGAGCTCCAAGTCAGGCTCTGCACTGAGTGTGGAGCCTGGTTAAAATTCTCTGCCCCTCTCCCTTGCGTGCTGTCTCTGGGCGCCTGAGTGGCCCAATCAGTTAAGGGTCCAACTCTTGATTTTTGTTCAGGTCATGATCTCACAGTTTGTAGGATCAGGTCCCACATTGGACTCTGTGCTGACACCATGGAGCCTGCTTAGGATTCTCTCTCTCCTTCTCTCTGCCTCTCTCTCTCTTTCTCTTAAAATAAATAAATGAGCATTTTAAAAAAAGAGAAAAAAGGGCATTAATTGGCACTTCTGAATCTGACCTTTTGGATTAATCA
The DNA here is from genome assembly GCA_030068075.1 of Paguma larvata. NCBI lineage: Eukaryota > Metazoa > Chordata > Mammalia > Carnivora > Viverridae > Paguma > Paguma larvata. The sequence continues at coordinate 67,792,501 of CM057837.1, forward strand.
TTAAAGTGCAGAAAACTGATATTTTTCTTTGATTTGCAGAGAGCTTTGCAGTTCCAAAGTCAATACGGTAAAGATACCTTTGCAATACAGGGGTAGTCTCGAGGATTTTCCTCTCATCAGTATCTTTAACTTTGCGTTCTAAGTTGATTTTAAACTGGGTGCAAATAAATCATGAAGATTTGATCTTTCTCCAGGGGAAATTGTTCCTCAACATATCATTCATATAGTCTTATCAACCATCTTTTAGTAGAACACAAGAGCTTTTCAATTTATGAATGAGCTGTATACCAATGAATCAAAAGGTCATAGGGCAATTATTTGGAATTCAGAATGCAGCGATACTTTTTTTAGTTTCACACAGGCAGAATACTTACAATATTGTTGAATGCGATGTAACGAAATGAGAAGTAGTATGAAAGGAGGTGATTGTCTGAATTCGAAGTTCGTGTTTCATCTGTACACACTCTTCCAGCCACAGCAGTCTTGGATATAAACCTCTAGCAATATCAAGTGTTTTAACAAAAGTTTGTGTCCATACTACGGTGTTTTAACAAAAGTTTGTGTCCATACTACGTAAAATAAAGATACTAACCAACATTTCTTGAGAGGCCCTATTGAGGGCCTCTCAATTACCTCAGTTACCATTGAGCCAGGCCCTATTCTAACTTGTATATGTGTATTATTCCATTTAATCTTCACAAAACTATGAGGTTGGAAACTGAGGCGCAAAGAGATTACATTACTTGCCTGAAGAGGAGATTTTATTCCAGTCAGTCTGCCTTTAGAGTCTGCTCTTATAACTTACACTAGCTTTCCAGGAGCTAGGCTAAATGCTCAAGATACTAAGATGAACAGAACGTCGTTCTCCCCAGAAGCTTACAAAGGTGAGATGAATGAGCCACAAATTCTTGCACAGTGTTACAGGTGCAGTACCAGACGCATTGATGCGGTGCGATGAGAGTATGAAAGGGAACATGTAAATCAGTCTGCGAGGAGCACTAGAGACTGCTCAGGGAAGCGTTCCCAGAGGAGGCAACATTTGAGTCAGCTCTAACCAAAAATCCATTCTATCTAAAGAATAGGGTGGTTGGTTTTTATTTGCGCTTTGTTCTGGTTGTAGGATAAATGAGAGGAGGCAGGGGAGCACCGAGTTATCGCTGGGACTGGAGCCAGGAAAGGGTGACAGAGAAAATGACCTTTCTTATCAAGTCTGTCCCAAGCCAGGCTTAAATTAATGTGTCTCCAAGGTGTTCTCCTGTTGGTGAAGGGACCAGCAGGTCCGCGGTCCAGGTCCATGGAGATAATTAAGAAACAGATGAAAAGCAGCAGAAGGCGGGATAAGAAAAGAGAGGCTTTCTCCAGATTTTTCCCAAGACCTAGACAGGCCTGTCCGCAGATCGAATTTGACCTCTGACTCACACTCAGAATGGAGTTTGGGCTACACGGTGGCTAGGGTGTCTGAGTAGATCTCTTCATTTTTCTCCTCCTTCTAGCCATCTTCAGCTGCAGGTGTCTTTCCGAATTATGGTCTTTAGAATTTATGGATATTTTAAAATAAAGAATTATATAGCTTTAAAGAATGACAAGTGGACCAATGAGTAAAAAGAAGCTTGTTTGTCCCCCCCAAACTGGCCTTTAACTAATTTGGCCTCAGACAACTCTAGTAGATCTCTCTCTTTTTTTTTTTTTTTCCCCTTAGAGGAAAAGGAGAGTTTTTAAAAATAGCTGTAGCCTCTAGCCTGCCGTACAGCCTTAGAGGAATCTAGGGAGTCTAGACAATGTCTTCGGAACCAGAGCCAGCTTTGCAGTAATTTGTGAATAAATAATGCATTACAGCCTGTTGAATTCAGACTGCAAGCAAATGCCACTTTAGAGGGTCATATATATTACATCAAGTTATTATCCTCTGAATTTAGTTAACAGCATAGAAATGGCTTTTTCACAAGTCTCCTTCATTTCTCCTTTTTCCTATTAGAATAGAATGCCTTTCCTCCCGCCCCACCCACACTCTCCTCATTTGTTTTCTGTCAAGTCTCCTACATTAGCATGAGTGATTTTTCTTATTAAAGCATCTTGGACGAATGACATACAAACTAGGCCAGTCATTTCTTAGCATTAATAAAAGCCTCTTCAAATAAAGTAATGCCCAAACATCTCTTGTTTTCTTTACCAGTCTTTCCTTGAGATCTGGTAGCCTGTCTACCTCGCAGAAAAATAAAGCCAAAAAATGTAACACTTAGTTTTTGCTTTTGTTTTTTTACTAATAACAAACTTACATTAGTGAGCCCTTAGGTATGTGCCAGGCATTTGTTAGATAAAGAAGCATGTATAGATCCTAGTTCCTGAATTTAAGGAGTTACAATCAGACTGCAAGTTAGACAGTTATTATACTCTGCGGGGGAAAACCGTAACGATGGAGGGATGCGCAGAACAGGTGCGTGGCAAATGTTAGTCAAAAGAATAACCAGTATATAATTATTGTCGTTTGGATTTTTAAGTTTTACGTCTTTGACCTTGGGAGGCTTAATTCCTTCAGATATACAGTTGCAGTGACATGTACCTCGCCGAGTTGTCAAGAAGAGTCCCTGAGAGAAGAAAGCTCCTGGCACGGGGCGCCTGGGGGGCTCAGTTGGTCAAGCATCCAACTCTTGGTTTCGGCTCGGGTCGCCACCTCACTGTGAGTGACTTCAAGCCATGTGTCGGGCTCACCCTGGCAGCTTGGAGTTTGCCTGGGATTCTCTGCCCCACCCCGCTCACATTCTCTCTCTCTCTCTCTCAAAACTAAATAAACATTAAAAAAATGAAAATAAGTACCCAGCACAATGCGTGACACCCACCACCACCATGCGCTCAAGGAGGGTTTGTTCATGTGTTCGTTCAATCACGGCTGCCTGTTTCTTGTTTGGCTGTTAGCATCAGACCGCCCCGCAGAGCACCTTGCCACAGACTGTTGGTATCTCCTGCGTTTCTTCCACTATCGGCGGAGGAAGCGGGGCAAGAACCAGTGACCTATGCTTCCTCACATCCCTGTCCAATGGCCCATCTTGATATTCTTTGCAGAACATTATTTTTTTTAATGTTTATTTATTTTTGAGAGAGAGAGAGAGAGAACAAACGGGGGAGGGGCAAAGGGAGAGGGAGACGCAGAATCCAAAGCAGGCTCCAGGCTCCAAGCTGTCAGCACAGAGCCCAGTATGGGGCTTGAACCCACAGACTGCGAGATCATGACCTGAGCCTAAGATGGACACTTAACCAACTGAGCCACTCAGGTGCCCTGCCTTTATTTATTTATTTTTTAATGCTTATTTATTTTGAGAGAGAGAGAGAGCTCGAACAGGAGAGGGACAGAGAGAGAAGGCGAGGGAATCCCAAGCAGGCTCTGCACTGTCAGTGCAGAGGGGCTCAAGCCCACAACCCATGAGATCATGACCTGAGCCAAGTCGGTCACTTAACTGACTGAGCCACCCAGGCGCCCCAGCTTCATAGCCTTTAAAGTTTGAAAAGATTCCAGGCAATTGCCAACTTCACAGTCGTTACGTTGATTAGATCTTAGTCCCAAATCAGTGATTTACGGTATATCCAACTAGAAAAATAAGTGAGGTGTATTGGTTTCTTTGTGCTGGAAAATATCGCTCAGTGAGATGTTCGATGACATTTTTCAGATTTCTATGTAGAGACATTTATGAAGCATGATGCCAGAAATTAGGGAAGAAACGGAAGTAGTTTCCTTGAATACAGGATTAGTCATTTTCTCTTTATCGGACATCATATACAGAATTATTTATTTATCTCTGTCATCATTGCTAAGATATTAACATACTATATTCTCTTTTCAGTATAAAAATAGTTCTTATAGATTTTCCTATGCTATGAAATTTGGCCAAGTGCAAACTGAGAAATTCTGGAAGCATCTCATTTGCTGTAGTGGAATTACCTTCCCCATCTGGTAGCTTTTTTGTGGTGGTGGTAATTATTTTTCTGATTTTTTTTTCCCTCTCTGTCTCCGCCTCGCTCCCTCCCTCCCTCTCTCCCTCCCTCTCCCCTCTCTATATAACAAAACGACATTTGGGATGAATTCATGTTGATAGGGCTAATTTTGTTGCTGGTGTCTGAGGGAATGTGTCTGATTCTGCGACTCCAGCTCTGCTGGTGGAGATTCCTGCTCCAGCTCTAGGGATTTTGCAAAGAAGATAGTTTCTAACCCCTTCTCTCCCAAAGTGGAGCATTACAACTGTATTAGTCAGCTATTATCACATAAGAAATCGCCCCAAAGCCTAGCAGCTGGAGATGAATATTACTATATCGCACAGTTGCCAGGGACGGGAACCTCGGGGCAGCTTAGCTGGGTGGTTCCGGCTGTCTTTCCTGAGGTGTGGCCACACTGTCGGCCCGAACCGCAGTACTCTAAAAGCCTGACTAAGCTAGAGAGCCCTCTGCCAAGCTCACCCACATGGCTGTGGGCACAAGGTTTTATTTAGTTCCCCATTCTGTGGGTGTTTTCACAAGGCTCTCATGACATGGCGGCTGGCATCTTGCACAGCAGGTAATCCACAAGAGAGAAACTGCAACCGAGATGTCTTTTATGACCCACTCTCAAGAGTGACATCCCTTCTGCCATATTCTTTCGGCCGTACAGACCCGTCCTGGACCACTGTGGGAGGAGACTAGACAAGAGTGTGAATACCGGGCTATGGGGAACGCAGGGGGACATCCTTATAAGGCTACTACGTGTGTAAGCCCAGCACCTCCCCCAGAATGTGAGTGTGTCAGGAACAGTTGCAGTGACGTGCTCTCAACAGCAGTGCCGTCTCACGGACCCAAGCGCCATCCCTCCCTTTCCCAGCAGTTGGCTCGTTGCATAGGCTCTCTCACCGGTTCATCTTTCTGCCTGTGGTGATTCTAGTTTCACATGTCTTACTGCCTTTCTGTACCACCTGGCACCGCTCCGGGTCGCCACAGTCCTCCCCATGCCCGTGTTTCATGAACTTTGGATCAAGTGAGTGGAGTGGCAGCCCCATTCCCTTCCCTCCCGCGAGACTCTTGGCTTCCTAGGAATGTTCAAGTGCTGTATGTTAGTAGTTTCCCTCTGCTTCCCCAGACACCCAGCCACATGTTCTTGTGATCCAGGGTATGCAGATGCTTGCTGTACTCCTATCCCAGGCCCTTCCATCTCCAGAGAAATGTGCCTACCATGTAGCTTTTGAATTGATGAGGGAGCTTCCTCTAAAAAAAATTTTTAACGTTTGTTTATTTTTTGAGAGAAAGCGAGAGAGCATGAGAGTGCGAGAACACGTGGGCAAGCAGGGGAGGGGCAGAGAGCGCCGGAGACACAGAATGCGAAGCAGGTTCTAGACTCTGAGCTGTCAGCACAGAGCCCAACGCAGGTCTCGAACTCCTGAACTGCGAGATCATGACCTGAGCCGAAGTCAGTGCTTAATCAGCTGAGCGACCCAGGTGCCCTGAGGAAGGTTCCTCTAAATCCTCAGGATTCAATTTCTTTTTTTTGTTTTTCAAGGAATGGGGTTTAGTCCCTTTTATGCTGTGAACCATGGTTTATTGCTCCCATTAGTGGCACAAGTATTAGACATTTAAAATAAATCTCACTTTACAGCCAAACATTATGATGTGTTTAGTTTCCATGCTTGTAAATTTATTCCCTCAGTTTAAGGAAAATGCCTATAAAGATCACTTTGTAATTCAGTATCCATTATGAGAGTACTTTGTAATTTTTTTCCATGATATTTTATAATCAACTTGGGAAATCTCCACTGTGACACAATGGTAGTGTGTTTAAAACCTGACAAGTTACTTTTATACTCAGGATTTAAGGAATTTACTCTCATGATACATAGAATATGATACATATAAAAACTTATATAATGTATCAGTGTTAGCCTTCTGGGTGTCTGAAAATTTTCATTTCTTAAGTCTAATGAACTTTGAACTCTTTTTTTCATTTTTTTAATGTTTACTTTTTTTTTTTTAATGTTTATTTATTTTCGAGGCAGAGAGAGACAGAGCGTGAGTTGGGGAGGGGCAGAGAGGGAGGGAGACACAGAACGTGAAGCAGGCTCCAGGCTCTGAGCTGTCAGCACAGAGCCCGACGCGGGGCTCGAACTCACAGACCGCGAGATCATGACCTGAGCCGAAGTCGGACGCTCAACCAACTGAGCCACCCAGGCGCCCCTGTTTACTTATTTTTGAGAGACAGAGAGAGAAACAAAGCATGATCAGGGGAGGGTCAGGGAGAGAGAGGGAGACACCGAATCCAAAGCAGACTCCAGGCTCTGAGTTGTCAGCACAGAGCCCGATATGGGGCTCGAACCCACAAACCACAAGATCATGACCTGAGCCGAAGTCGGACGCTCAACCGACTGAGCCACCCCGGCGCCCCTGAGCTACTCTTTGGTTATCCTTTTACGTAATTATTCACTTAGGTATTACCCATCTGTGATATTAACTAAAGAAATGAGAACAAACCCTGCTGTCCATCAGGAATTCCCCTGTCACCTTAAACTGAACTAGACTTTTCCGAGAACTCCCAGCATTTCTTATTAAGTAAATGTGTGTGAGGTTAAATTTGGATCTCAGATAATGACTGGGATTTTTGTAATGCTCAGGAAATTATACTGGTTGGTTTACTGATTTTCTCTCAATTTGACTTTCAAGAGCCTATGAGGGATTTTTTTTTCCTGTGGATTTGAATTAAGTTTTATAGTTTACTTTAAATATATATCTTTATGCTCTGACAGGGTTATGATAGCCCGGGGAACAATCTCTTTGGTTTTCCTCACTGGTGAGTATGTATAACCTCAAATGTGATGTTAATGTGGTCTTACATTCAATTTCTGCCCAAGAAAAATAATAAATTGCGGAATTGGTTGATCCAATGAGTATACTAAGTCCATTTATTTGAACACGCAGTCATCAACTCACCAAAGCCAGTCAGATTTTAAACACACTTTGTCAACTGTGCCTGGGAGCCTACTGTCCTAGTGAAAATAATTAATTTCAAACTGGCATAATGGGCATAGCTTTCCAGTCCCTTCTAAACCTGCTAGCTAGAGGTCATCCCTAATGACTCCCCTTCTCACTCGATTTTCAGTAGTCAACACGTCCATCTGCCAGAGGGCTCAATAGGGCAGATCCTCAGAGCAGAGTACAAGTTATGATCTCTATAAATGAACACCGTTAGGCTATAATTAGATGTCAAACCCTAGTTACTAGATAGCTTCAAATATTTGAGATACCTGCCTCTCTCTGCCAGTATTTGCTGGTAAATACACGACAGAACAATGTGCAGTTTTCCTCGTGTTACCGTGGTGGCATAATTTTAGTGTATTCAGTGGGTTGGCTCTGATCTAAAATACGGATTAACTTCCTCTCCGGCTCCATACTAAAAACAGCGTGGTAATCTGGACCTTGTGTTTACGTGGCAGTCTTCTCTCGTATCACAAAGCCACGGACAGCATGTATCCTCCGTAGATAATTTGCGGCTTACTGTTGCTGCCCAGCTGCATGACGACCAGAGGCAAAGAGGCGGGTATGTGAACTGTATTACAGGGATAGAATTGAGAATGATCAACTGATATTTGCATCTTTGTCTTCTCTGTTATATAGAAGTCAAATTCAAGTTAAATACCCTTGAACGTACGGGATCCTTGCTGTTGTTGAGAGCTACAGGAGATTATAGGAGCAGCTTCTTTAATAGTCGCCACAGCACCTATTACCTTGTATTGACCATTCACACGGACATATCAGGTGTTGCAAAAATCTAATAGGACCCCAAGAAGGAAAGATATTTAACATAATTTAAAGATTTAAGGGAGTATAATATCAAACATGAAAACATTCTGCCAGCACCAGTAAGAGTAAGACCTGCCGGACAGAAATGAGGAGTCGTCTGACTTTCTTTCAGTAAACGCTTAGGGTTAGCAGTAAGAAAACCAAGCCACCATAGGCTTTGCATGTAGCAAGAGTCACATTCAGAAAAATGTCGGGGACGGGGGGGAGCAGGGGCGGGGGAGGGTGCCTGGGTGACTAAGTCGGGTGGGCATCCGATTCTTGATTTCAGTTCAGGTCATGATCTTGCAGCCATCCCCTTGTAAAGCTCTGTGCTGACAGTGTGAGCCTGCTCGGGATTGATTCTCTCTCTCTCTCCCCTTTCTCTTTGTTAATCAAAAATAAATAAACTTAAAAAAAAAGAAAAATGTGTATGAAGCAGGAAAGAACCTAATTAGTACAGATCTCTCCATCTTAGCCTTTCCCACAATCAGTGTTGGTAACGTCATCTCCTCCAACCACTTCTGTCTGTCTCCGCTACCATTCGAGCCCAAACTACACTCATCTTTTGCCTGGATTACTTCAGTTGCCTCCTAACTAGTCTTACTATAGGTACTCTTGGCTTCCTGGTCGTTCTTAGAATAAATACTTAAACCCATACCTCTAGGCTCTCTGTAATTTGGCCTGGGCTGCTGCCTCCTCCAAATCCATCTTGTACCGGTCAGTCTTCCACCTAAGGGCTCTTGCACTGCTGCTGATTTGCCTGGGACGCTCTCCTCCACCTTCCCCTTCCCCTGGTTACCTCTTTCCCGTTCCTCAGAAAGCTCGGTTAAACCCCACTCAGTACTCAACCAAGGAAGTCTAACATGCTTTACCACCTTCCAAACCCAAACTAGACCACATTTTTATATTAGATGTCTCCAAAGCGCCCTGTGCTTTTTCTTCAGATCCCTTAATTAAATAGTCACCTGATCATTAAATACCTGTCCCCAAACACTACTTGAAAACTTCCGAGAGAGAATATCAGGCTCATAATTATTTCCTTAGTGCCTGGCATGGTACCTGACACAAGCAAGATGCTCAGGAATTAGTTGAATTCATAAATATTTCATCAGATGTGGACAACACCAGCCCAATAAAGGCACACAAACACACACACACACACACACACACACGTGCGTATCCCCTCCTATCTCTCTCCATGGTATCAGTATGGGTTAGTGTATCAGGTCCCTGTGGGGATGTCTGTTCAACTTGCAACAATTCCCTCTTCTCCAGGATTTGTTCCACGCTACTTCTCAAACACAGGTGTGGGCTCCTGGAAGCCATGTTTGTACTTTGTGCCTCCTCCCTTGTTTCCCCTCCTATCACCCCCCTCTTCCTCCTGGGTAATTGGATCAGGAGTGGATGCCCAACCCAGGCTGGACCAATCAGAATTTCTCCATAGGGAATTTGAAATTGGAACTAGGGACAGTTGGTCTCTTCTGGTAGTTGAACTATAACACATTCTGCAGAACTCCAGGGTAATAGTCTCTGCCCACTGTGTAGACCCATGAAGCAAAGAGAAGAAAGGCCAACGGAAAGCAGAGACTGAAGCAGCTGCACAGAAATGAGGGCCCTGCCAACTTTCTAGTCCTGGCTTTCAGTCCTTTCCCATCTATGAGCTGCCTTGGTCTCCTGGGGTTCCTAAATTTCTTTTTTGCTAAAGGTAGCTTGAGTTGGTTTCCATTATTTGCAACAAAAAGATGCCTTAATACAACTAGAAAAGCTAAAAATAATGCCCCCCAAACATGCCCAGACTTAATGGAGGAAGACTCTTTGGTCACTGAGCTCATATAGGAAACGAATGAACTCCAGATGACCTCCAGGTGCCTTATAGGGTATCACAGTTAGTTTAGGTTATTCTGATTCCCTGCCATGTTGAAGACCCTTATGCTTAAGCATGAAACATTCTTAATTAGATCTTTTTAAAAACATAAGAGGCTACCACATAATTGAGAAGTATCTTCTATGTCCCTTAAGTTGCTTTAAAAGAAACAAAGCAAAATGAAAAACTAGCATCTAAGAAAGACAATCTTAATTAGCTTGGTGACCAAAAAAAACACACAAAAAAAACCAAAAAGCTTCAGCGCTGAGGGATTTAACCCATAATCTCACTTGATGGTTTCTCTTTGGTACTCTAAAATATGTAATTGGCCAGCCGGGGACAGCCGAACATATCATATCGTTAACCTAGAAAATAAAAGAAACAGAAAGCAAGTTCTCTTTCTGTTTTTCATCATTGTCATCATAAAAGAACTTGATAACTTTCTTTCAATTTCCAGTCCTCCCAGAAGAAACATGTTTTCTTTCCTTCTGTCTTTCTTTTATGAAAGGAGTATGATACTGAGGTAGGAAGGCCTAATGCTTTGCCTTTCACTGGCCTGTAATTGGATTCATTGTTTCATCTGACTTTCTTTATTAAAGCTTCAGTAAGCTACCTGTTTGTGAGTTTCAGTCTTCCATCTTCCTTCCATTTGTCTTCTTATGCTTGTCCCTCAATTTGACCCGAATTCCAAATTCTGTATATTGTATTTCACTCTCTGGCTCTCCATTTTCTGTTCTGAACACTTGGCACTTTCCAACATCATTTTTAGTTCATTGGAAAATATTAACCCGTTCCATAGAACCTAATGAGCAAGAGCTCACTGCCTGCGCAGCAGCTTTCTGAATGGTCAGAAATAAAACGAGCGAGAAGATGAAGCCCTCCAAGACGGGATCAGTCATTTCAAGTGAGATCAACTGAGATGTGAGGTCTGGAGACCAAAGGAGAGAATATGTTTCTAATTTTCCAGATAGTGCCCTCAAATTATGGTCTTTCAGTATGTTCTGAATAAGGTAGAAAATTGAGAATATGCAATTTAATATTTAGCTCAGTTCATATGGGTAAAAATAGATATAACCTTAACTGTTTTATTGTTTTAGTGTAGCGGACCTATGTTTCTCTCAATTAAATTATATACTTTTGTAGAACATAGAGTTGCCATGATGGATTCCATGAATACAGTCTTCTTTCTAACTCAGCCACCCTGATTTTTTTCATATCTTGCTTCCGTGACACTGTTCTTATAGAAAACACCAACTAATAACTATTTACGATGCTGTCTCCTCCCGAGTATAAACTGTCAGTGTAACTTATAACTGTTTTGGTTTTTTCATATTTATTAAGAATATGTATACTTAAGTGATCTTAAAATCAGCCTGTAGTCATGGGCTCATTTATTTGTAGAAACAGTGTTATGCAATTGTATCATGGCTGTCACCGTGCCAGTAATACACATCCGGGTAGAGTAATTTTAAACCCCACCAGACTGTGTTGTGGTCTTGGCTTTGTCCCACTGCCCTTCCAGTCTCAGGCTCCTCTTCTGTAAATAGAGATTACAGCCATTACACCTGTTTCAAGGGTAAATATGAGACGCCAGAGAATGAATAGGAAGTGTTTGTACATTACTATCCCTCAGTCCATTTGTGTGTGTTCTGTATGTACTAATTACAGGGCTCACAATTTATTCTTATGGCTCCTGTATACATAAATTTTTGTATAAATCCAGTTTTTATGGAGGAAGAGTTTATCCTTTAACTTTCCATGTCCTAAGCTTGTTTCCACTCCTGCCTGTTTTCCTCCTCATAAACATGCACATTGTGCGTGTGAAGAGTAGAAAGCAGAGTTAAGAGAATTACTAAGTTGTTTTTCTTTCCTTTCTCAATTTTTTTTCCCTGTATTGTCTCCATGGAGAACAGAAAGTTCGTTTCTCTTTAAACAGAGCGTAGGGGCGCCTGGGTGGCTCAGTCGGTTGAGCATCGGACTCTTGATTTCTGCGCAGGTGGTGATCTCACAGTTCGTGGAGTCAAGCTTCACATCAGGCTCTGCACCAATAGTGCAGAGCCTTCTTGGGATCTCTCTCTCCCTCTCTCACCGCCCCTCTCCCGCTCATGTTTTCTATCTCAAAATAAACTTAAAAATAAATAAATACATAAAAATAAACAGAGCTGAAGTTGATGGAAGCAGGTGTGACCCCCAGATTTTATTTGTAGATCACATTTATTGTTATTAATAATAGTATTCTGAACAGCAGCTAACATTTATTCTGCCCTTAGTATGTGCTAGGCGCTGTACTACCGTATTTCACAGAATCTAAAACACAGACAGTGGGAATATGGACCATTATTTTATGTGCTACTAAGAAAGATTTAAAAAATGCTGTCAAGCAAACCGAAACCGTGACAAAAATGCCTTCTTTACACCGAAATTATTTGGTTAATACCTATTAAAAGGCCCTTTTAAGTTTAGATATTTATTATGTGTCATTCTTGTACACACATAATAAGGGAATTATGAGCAAAATAAATTGGTCTAAAACTTCATCACATTCAGGTCCAACTGTTCTGAATTTCTTTTTGACTCAAAATCCGTGTTTTTCCATACACTACTGTCCTTGAGCCATCGAGAGCATTAGTAATGCAGCATTTCTTAAAGGAATACTCCACCGTTACCTGGGGTTTTCTTCTGAGCCACAGACACCCATTCTGCACACTCTGGTGTACTCACACAGCCAGTGACAACAACGTTATGGTTGCCGCCTAGCTAACAGCAATTGTGAAAGCATACTGAGTTCAGAGATATTAAAATGCAAAAAAAATATAAGTAAGTAAATGCATCTTCGAAAAGATAAATTAGGGCGATTATTTCTCAAGCATTATCTAACTTAGCTCTCAAAATCATCCTAAGAGGAAAGTAACTTGTTAGACCCATCTTACAAATGAGGGAGCCAAACGTGGAAAGGTTAAATAAGTTGCTCAGGAGGTCGTAGTGGGTAAGTGACCAAGAAACACCAAACTGAAGTCCATCTGACTGCACAGCCTGAACTCCTGCCACTGAAATATACTGGCTTCACTTCTAGTCCCCACATAGTTAAGATCTCTGATAGGGATGCAGGAGGAATATCCTAATTCTTCCAGTACAGAGAGTACATGGTGCTGCATAAAGTATTTTTCAGAGGCTATCAAACTGGAAGTTTAGTGAATACAGATTAAATGAAAAGGCTCCTACAAATATCCTCAGCTGACTGTAGGTACTACAATATAATATAGTCTTCTAATTCAGAGGCATGGGTCTCTGTGTTTTGGTAAAAATACTCATTTTCCTAATGAATTAAAGTGGCTATAATGCGTTTTAAAATCTGCCCTAGCTTGAACCTTACAAAAACTGATGATATGGTAGTTTTCTAATATCAAGTGACAGAAGAAGAAAACTTTATGGACGGGTTTTTGTGGTTTTCACTTGAACGAATAAATGTACCTGCCATTGTCACCTAATTTATCACTCCAGCATACACACTCAGTGTACAAATAGTTTTGGCCTGTGGAGTCTGGCATTGCCAGTTTTGTCTGCATCCTCCTGTGTGCTTGTTGATTTTCCTATTTTTAATATATCTTTTAATTTGTTAGATGTGAGCTGAGTATTATTGAGGAATTTTATACAGTTGAGGGGCACCTGGGTGGCTCAGTTGGTTAAGCGTCCAACTTTGGCTCAGGTCATGATCTCATGAGCCCCGCGTCGGGCTCTGTGCTGACGGCTCAGAGCCTGGAGCCTGCTTCAGATTCTGTGTCTCCCCTCTCTCTTCCCCCCCCTTGCTCGTGCTCTGTCTCTCCTTGTCTCTCAAAAATTAATAAAGTGTTAAAAGAAAAAAACAAATTTTGTTTAGTTGACCGTTGAACTCTCCCCTCCCATGCAGTCAAATCTGTGTATAACTTTTGACTCCCCTCAAAACTCAACTACTAATAGTTTACTGTTGACCAGAAACCTTCCTGATAACAAAAACAGTCAATTAACACCTATTTTGTATGTTGTATGTATTATGTACTATTACAACAAAGTAAGCTAGAGAAAAAAATTGTTATTAAGAAAATCATAAGGAAGAAGGGGGTCTGGCTGGCTCAGTTGGTAGAGCATGGGACTCTTGTTGTCAGGGTTGTGAGTTCAAGCACCATTTTGGCCATGGAGCCTACTTAAAAACAAAAAAGAAAAGAAAAGGGGGCACTGGGTGGCTCAGTCAGCTAAGCATCTGACTCTTGATTTCAGCTCAGTCATGATCTCATGGTCATGAGATGGAGCCCGGCATCAGGCTCTGCTTTGGGCAACAAGCCTGCTTAAGATTCTCTCTCTCTCCCTCTCCCTCTTCCCTTCTCTCTCTCTCTCTCTCTCAAAAAAAAACATAAGGAAGAAAAAATACATTTACAGTGTTGTACTGTATTTATCAAAAACTTCTGGGTATAGGTGGAGCATACAGTTCAAACCCATATTGTTCAAGGGTCAACTGTATATAACTGGACTCAGGTAAAGGAGCAGCTGGAGCTTCATAACAGAGCCCACATCTAGTCATGTCCTTGAAACTCTAAGGGCAACTTTGGGATTTTTTTTTCCAGGGGATAATTAGCAATTCTAAGGAAGTGGCACAGTCTCTCTTTAGGTATTCAAAAGTGTAGGCTGGAAAGCGTGTCTTATGCTCCTGTTAGATGATAAATACAGAATTGGTAGGTGAGTCTTATAAATGAGCGATAGATTTAATCAGTCTACCAAATATTCATTGAGAACATGCTGTGTGGAATAGCTCTGGGTATGACACAGTAAAATACACAAGGCATACACTCCTTCAAAAAGTGAATAATGTTATGAGAGACATGTAGGCATTTTAAAAAATAAAGGATGGGGTGCCTGGGTGGCTCAGTCAGTTAAGCCCAGGTCATGATCTTAACTCTTGATTTTGGCCCAGGTCATGATCTTACAGTTGTGGGATCAAGTCCTGCATCCGGCTCCATGCTGAGTGTGAAGCCTGCTTAAGATTCTCCCTCTCCCTCTGCTCCTAACCCCTCCACCCCCAAAAAAAAAGGTAATATAATGCAAAGCATATTCTGTATGGGATCTAGACCTAACTACTGTAGGAGCTGAGAAGACTCGGGAGAGTTGAGTGTGTTTTGGAATAATCAGTAGGGCCATGAAGAGACAGTAAGTTCAAGAAAGGACAGAGTTTGTGTACTTAGATAAGAAGGGGGACAACATCCCAGGCAAGGAAAATAACATAAAGAAAAACCCGAATGCTCAGCATAAAACAAGTCTTTCTCTGGAGCCATGAGGGATTCCAAGTCCTTTCACAGCTGATAAAAACTGTCTTTGGTATACAGAAGGTCTGAAACTGATTGGATTCTCCTTGCTATAGAAAGTCTTTTATGTTTATATTTTATTGCAGTGAAAAAGCATTAGACACATGATCATCACAACCTGGGGGACGTGTTGCATATTTTAGCAAGTTGATGGCTAATTTACACCATGCTGGGGCCCACTAAGAATTAATATTATCCTCCTTGCCTCTGTTATAAGTTTTGATATCTGATCATTTGCCAGTGATTATTGTCTACTGACCTAGAGAGTTTTCTCCCATATATATAATAAGGGGAGAAATTACCCATATTGCCATATGAAAATGCTAGCATGAAGATATTTGTCCCTCTCTCCCCAAGATTGCAAATAAAAAATAATTTGATTTGGTTTCTAATTTTTTTACTTTTTCTTTTTTTGATCATAAATTTTTTTATCTTTATTCTCTTGTGATGATGTATTACATTAATTGATTGTCAGGTGTTAAACTACCTTTTCATTTATGGGATAAATTCCACTTGTTCATAGTGTATAATCCTTCTTATATGTTGCTAGATTTGGTTTGCTAGGATTTTACTGAGACTTTTTTCTTAGTGTTTTTTTAATGTTTTTGTATTATTTTTGAGAGACAGAAAGAGACAGAGCACACGCAGGGGAGAGGCAGAGAGAGAGGGAAACACAGAATCCAAAGCTGGCTCCAGGCTCTGAGCTGTCAGCATAGAGCCCAACATGGGGCTCGACCCCACAAACTGTGAGAGCATGACCTGAGCCAAAGTTCCACGTTTAACCAACTGAGCCACCCAGGTGCCCCAAGACTTATTTTTTACCATTCAGTCTCCCACTGTGATGAAGTGACCGACTATAAATACACCAAACCCAAAGTACATTGCATATCTTAATTATCATCTTTATTTTTTAACAGCTTTTCGCACTCGCCACACCTTTGGGTAAAGTCAGCACATGGAGCCTTGGTTAGTGGTCATTAAGTGTCAAGTAATCAATGAGCTAAATCTTTAACTCTCTTATGAATGGTTGACATGCTGTCAGCAATGCTAGGACAAAAACAGTATGGAAAAACGTTGTATTTTCACCTTGACAGTAGATCCCAGAGAGCTGCCTACAGAAATGATGAAGTCAGAGGAAAACTGACATGCAGGAAGGAAAACAGCCCTTTCCTTTCTACTACAATTAGTCCTTGGTTCTTATCTCCTAAAATTGGAGCTTTTATATTTTTTTCCAACAGTCAGATGCTGTCTCCAAAACTCTTGTGATCTCATATGAAAGGAATGTCCTTGAACTCTGAATAATGCTGGGCCTCAACCCTCAAAGGAATATATCAACAAGACAGATTGTTTTTCTGTTGCCGTGACTTAGAATAAAATGGTTATTGAAAGCGGAAATTGGATATAATAAGATCCGCTTGCTGAAAGAGTTATGTTAAAGGAAACAATAACTTGAGACGAATCCTGTATAATAATTCCATGTGGAAACATTAACTTCATAGATTGATTGGGATATTAAATAGCAGTTAATTTTGCCAAAGTCTAAGTCTTGTTCATATTGATTGGAGTCTTATCTGAGGGAAAAATAACCACACAAATTTTGTGTAAATCACAATGCCGTGTGAGTTAATGTATGGAAAGCACTTAGAACAGGATCTGGCACAAAGTATGTGCTATATAAATGTTTGCTGTTTTAAATGATAGAGTATGGATTATTCCTTAACAAACTAAGGAATTTTTTCAAGTAAGCATATGAGTTCTTTTATGCCTTCTTTTCTTTGGAACTGAACTTTTTTTTTTTCTGCTTTCTCTATTGTTCCATACCCAATTAGAGATACCTTTAAGCAAACAAAATTAAAAAAAAAAAGGAAGTTAACTGGGACTGAATTTACTTGAGGTTAGTGGGCTTAAAATGACCCCAGGTGAATCTAAACTCCCAAACACTGGGACTAGTTACAAAGTCAACAGACTGGAGACCCTTTTAATACAACTTAGCTGAGGATCTCCTTTTTTGTTCTGAGGATTTAATCACTTTGGTTGGTATTGAGAGATGTTTTAATATTCTGTTATGTTTTTTTTTAATGAAGAAACTGTAGGTCAGTAATTAGCCTCTCATAAGGAAAGGTTTGCTAGATATAAACCAGTGAAAACAATTCAGAAAGAAAAAGATCCATGCATTTCGCTGCAATAAAGATTTAAAATTTCTGTGCATTAAAACAAAAAGAACTTTTAGGGGCACTTGGGTAGCTCATTCAGTTAAGCGCCAAACTCTTGATTTCGGCTCAGGTCATGATCTCATGGTTTGTGACTTCGAGCCCCGCAGCAGGCTCGGCGCTGACAACAGGTTCTTTCTCTCTCTCCACACCCCCGAAATAAATAAACCTAAAAACTGAAAAGAAAAAAACTTGTATGCGCATAAAACAAACTTAAAACTATATTAATAAAGGGGATGCATATTTAATCTTATAAATTAATGGGACAAATATAAGCGATGAGCATTTCTACAAAAAAAATAGGCAAAGAATATAAATAAAAAATTCAAAGGAAGAAATAGAAATAACCAATACACATGTTATAAAAATGATCAGCCTCACTAGTAATCAGAGAAATATTAATTAAGTTACATTTTCCCCTAGCAATGATTTTTTTACTATCAAACTTGATATTGTCAAGTGTACCGAGAAATAGGTATTCTCGTATACTACGGGGACTGTAAATTGATACATCTTCCTGGAAATTAACTTGGTAATATGAATCAAGAGCTTTAAAGAGTTTATACCAATCACTTTTAGACACACTAGGTTGGCAAAAAATTAAAAGTCTGACAATACCAAGTGCTGGTAAAGATGAGAAGCAATGGGAGCTCTTATACATAGCTGATAAACACAGAGGTGATTCCTTTGATATTTTGTAATAATAAATATATAATAAGTAATATATAAAATATTATATATAATATATGGAGACCAAAAATATATGACCAAAATAATATAACATATAAAAATATAGAAATAACTATTTTTACAATAACTACAATAATAATTGAATATTATCTTGAAAAGCCAGCAGTTCCACTTCTAGATATATGCCCTAGACTAGGAACTCTTGTTCCCGTTACACAAAGACACTGATAGAAGAATGTTCATAACAGCATTGTTCATGATAGCAGAAAAGCTGACAATAACTCAGGTATCCATTTATAGGAAAACTGACTAGTGGTATTTTCAAACATTAGAAATCTGTAAGCATAAAACTGGAAGAAGCACACTTAAATGTATGAACATCGATGAATCTTAGAAACATAACACTGGAGACAAAAAAGAAATATAACACTGAAAAAAGCAAATTACGAAAGAATGCAATCAGTATGAAACCATTTTATGAAGTTCAAAAGCAAGGAGAAAGAAACAATATATCGTTTAGGGACACAAACGTGTTTTAAACTAAAAAAATATCAAGGCGATAGAAAAAGAATTCCATATGGTAATTACCTCTTACGGGGAGGGGGGGGGGAGGGGGTGAGCTTCAACTTACACTAATTCTTCCTCTCTCAGGTTAAGTGGGAGGTTCATGGTATTTTACTATTATGCTTCATAACTCATCTATATGTATATTACTTTGTATATATCAAATATTTCATAATACATTTTAAAGAGCTTATAGAGTTTGATTTCATAATTTCATTTTTAGAGAGCAATACAAAAATAATAAGAAAAAATAAGTGCAGAAAAAGTTTATCCCAATGGTGGTATTTATTGTAACCCAAAACTGAAAAACCTACATATCCAACATATTTTTCATATCTTGCCTTGTTTAAGAAAGGATTTTTTAAAGATTTTATTTATTTAAGTGATCTCTATACCCAATGTGTGGCTTTAACTCATGACCTCAAGATCAAGAGTCACATGCTCTGCTGACTGAACCAGCCAGGCAGCCCCAGGAAAGGATTTTTAAAGGCCTTAATAAATACATTCAGTGAGACAATAGTTAATTGAACCTTGCTGAGAAATGAAAGTTGAAAGAAAGGAAGAAGGTAAGAGAAAGCCAGGAGTAAGGTTATTATGAACCATATAAATGATAAAGTCTCCTGTTCTCATTAGGGGTGGGCCACAGATTTGACTCTAAGCTTCCAGTAACCAGGATAAAAAGGGAAACGTGATTCATGGTGCCTTTAAAATAAGAGTGAACCAACTGTTCTGATGGAAGCCAGAGAGAAATTTCCCCCTAGATTAACTGTGCAGGCAAGTTATTTAAATACCCTCTACCTGTGTTTCCTTGCAACACCTGTTCTAGAATGTTGTGAGGATTATGTAAGTTCCCAGGGCAGCATCTGCCAGCCAGTAATCACTCAAATATGTTACTGATTAGCCGTGATGAATGACGTTCTCAAGAGTATCCTTACAGAAAACACTATCATGGAAGTAGATATCATTAAGGTAGAAATGGAAAGGTAACCCCGATCTCAGGTAGGAAGGCCTCTCAACAACAGGACAGTATGGTGAATTCATTTTCTGGTGTTTCATCTGTTCTCACCCAATACGTATTATTAAGCACATCCTTAATGCAAGTTTTCTGTCTGGTCATCTATGACCAGGATATAGGATTTGTTAAGTGGTGTTCTGCTTCAGCCAGTCTAATTTTGAAATCATTCGAATGTATTGAATAATAAATAAAATTTGTCGCGTTTACTTTTTCAGCTTTCCAAACGTGAAAGTATTATTCTGCAGTTGAAGACAGACCAAAAGCAATTAAGAAAAGAACAGTGAGAAATAGTAATTGAACTTAATTAAAACCTACAAAGAACAGAATAATCAATTGAGGTTTTTAGCTTCCTGGGATGTGATATCATAGTGATAAAAATATTAATTGCTACATTTATTGAATGCTAATTATGCACCAAACTCTGCTAATTCCTTTACGTATATTATCTCATTTAATCCTTACAACACTTTGAGGTTACGAATATTATCTCCATTTTTTTTTTTTTGGTAGGAAGATTTTGAAGCCTTAGAATAAGTGACTTACCTAAAATCACAGCGTCAAGTATAGGTTCAAGCCAGGATTCGGATCCAGGCCTTGCAGATTCTAAAACCCTTGTTCTTAGTCACTTTAATATAATTACTCTTTGTCAAATAAAACCAAAATTTATCTTGAAATCCCTTGTTCCAGATCTAAAATGTTTTTCCCCAATACCCTCAGTCAAATATACCCTGATTTTTATTATCCTGTAATAAGTTTATGCATCGGTCTTGTTGTCTTCTTGGTTTTGACTGTCAGACTGAAAGTTAACCTTCTTCTGGTCAAACTATATGATTGACACTCATGTTGTTTCGCTTCATTTGGTCACCACCCTGAACTTAAAAAAAAAAAAATAATGGAAAATATCCTTGGTTTGAAGTAGAAAAGTTCAGCAGTTTAGTTTGGTAATCTATAATCTCATGGTCCTAGACTCTATGGATTGTTCTGGCCCTTACTGAGGTTGCTGAACCATGTTGCCTCCATTCCAAATTGTGGGCTTCTTCCTCAGCTTGCCAGTTAGCCGAAAGACAACTATATTAGTGTTGACGGTGGAGATGCATCTTATATTTAATGATCAAATTCAGGCTCCAGGCAATTTGACCTGGGGCTCTCTGATATTCTCTGCCAACTGTAGGAACAGATTTCCCATTCGAACTATGAAGTGTGAGTGTCATGGTCACTGAGTGGGTTTGTGGTAGAGAACTTTGCCAGTGACTGTTTTTCCTTTCGGTGGACCTAACAGACAATTGTCCCCAGACTCCTGGTAGGAGCAGCAGTGGCATGGGGAAGATCTCAAAAGATAAATACTTGGGACATCTGGCTGGCTCAATCAGTAGAGCATGTAACTCTTGAACTCAGGATCGTGAGTTCGAGCCCCATGTTGGGCATAGAGGTTACTTAAAAAAAAAATCAAAAGACAAATACTGTCATGTTGAAAAACATAGATGTGTTCAGCTCAGTGGCTTGTGATTACTCTGTATTACTTGCATTGTGCAGTTCAGAAACTAGAAAAAGCCTATCAAGAAAGTTATCATTCTGAAATATTTGTAGAAGGGCAGGATTTACTCTATGGGATAGACAAAAATCTCCTGAAAGATAATTGTATGAAAGAGAACAAGGTTGAAGTTTACATTTGTTGAAATATATTACTCTTGGAAATCTTTAATAAATCAAGATCCACTTGCAGGTACTGATTTCTTTTTCCTTTTATGATCTTTAAAAACAATTTTTTTTTGGCCTTTGTTCATAATACATGTTTTCTTCTCTTTCTGGCTTCCCATATTCCTTAACTCATTTCATCTAGATATATATAGACCATCTGTCCTTCCAAAAAGCTATTCCTTCTCTCAACAAGGGGCAGGGATGGGAACAAGAGGCACAATATGGAAAGAAAGCCAGGAAAAATCTTGTGGACAGTTTTTTGGCTCCTCTCCTCTGGCCCCTCTTTGCAACCCCTTGGGGAACAACAGGGAGCCAACAGCTTGTATCCATTTGGGAAAATGGCAATGGCAACAGAAGAGAAAACGCTAGGCTGTTCAGCTGTCTTCCTAGACAGAAAAACAAAGCAAATGGTGGACGGTGTGTTGGAACTCACACATTCTGTGCCGCGGGAGCAAATAGATTGGAATTTCTTATCATCGAAGTGGAACATAAGAGGCTTTATCAAGGTTTGACTAAGTAAAATGCAAGCTAGTCATTTGAATTGTTTCCAAATTCACAATCGGAAGCTCTCTACGTTGTGATAATTTTGTAATAACCTATGTCTTTCCCCAAAGACAGTCTCATGACCTGGGGAATTACATGCACGCTATGCTCCAGGAGTTGCACCCACAGGATTTTATAGACTTAAGAGACACCTTTCATCCCGAGAGCCACGTGATGTCTCGCTGTAGCTGTTAAAAATGTAGCCTCGGTGAAGGTCCTTGAGAAAGTGCCCTTGAAGCTCCCAAGCCTGAACATGGGAGGTCTTCAGATAAATGTTGAATGGATAGCACATTAGTTCAAGCCAGTTCCCATGAGCAGTTTTGTATGTAAAGGGAAACTGCTGCCTCCCACCTCTTCCAGCTGTGTTTAAGACCTCAGAAGTAAGGCAGTCTTGCCTAAAAACCTAAAAGGAGACGTGCTGCCCCAAATCAAATTACAGAGAAGGTAGTAACTTTGAGGTGGGCCAGACTTCCCTGGAGCGAAATTTTACAGTTCCTATTCCCTTTCAGGTGCCAACCACATAAAAATAATCACAATGATAATAATGGAACCTACTGCCCAAAATCATGTCTGAGTTTTCAAAAGAATTTAAGAAAAAGTCTAATTCGAGCATTAGAATTGTTCCTGGGAAATCTCTACCGGAAATTGTCTTTATTGTCTTTGAAAATCACAGAGGTGAGGTTTTATGCCCCTGTGGAGAGCTTGCATGGAGCAAGCCACCGCTGCTGCCAGCTTTGTGAACCCTTGAGTCTGTCTCGTAGGCTAGAGCTTCAAACTCCTCTAATTCAAACACGCGGAGTTTCTCCATCACTGTGAAATCTCGCAGATAGAGGTACAGTGAGCCTCCTAAATTGGTAAAGCCTACCCGGGGGGTCAGGGGCCACAACTCTGTTTCACTTGCCCCTTGAAGCCTGTCGATCGCCCATGCAGCTTCTGCCGGGTGTCACCTTCTGTTGAAGATCTGATTCACACATTGCAGAAAGTATTCCCTTTTGCAGAAATTTTATCAGTCCTCCAGTTGTTTCAGGATGGTAAATTGAACCATAAGCCAAACTTAAATTGAATCCTGAAAACTTTTGATATTGTCAAAAATTAATCAAAAAATTAATCAGCTCTGTAGAAGAATTGGGGTAACAAGAAATGAAGGATTGAATACTTGAATTTATTTTTTGTTCTTTTTTGTATTTGAGAGAGAGAGACAGAGCACAAGCAGGGGAGGGGCAGAGAGATGGAGACAGAATCTGAAGCAGGCTCCAGGCTCTGAGCTGTCAGCACAGAGCCCTACACGGGGCTTGAACCCACAAGCAGTGAGATCATGACCTGGGCCAAAGTCGGATGCTTAACCAACTGAGCCACTCAGGCACCTCTTGTAGTTGAGGCCTTCACTTAACACTTGACGATGTCGATTTCTTTGGAAATAGTCTTACTTCTCACTTAAATATGACTAAGCCTCATGGCTGTATTAGTTTATCCAAAACAATGCAGTGCTGTCCTGTAGAATAGATATGTACATTGCTTAGAAGGATGAAACAGTGTGATGTTGAGATACAGTCTTTGGATCCAGACAGAGCTGAGTCTGAGTCCCAGCTCTGCCACATAGAACTTCCTGTTGCCTCGGTTTTCTCGTCTGTAAACTGAAGTTGGTAATATCTGCTCTAGTGTTGTGAAGTGATTAGATGAAGGAATACATGGGAGAAGTTCCTAGCCCATAGTACATGCTCAGTAAATGCTGCTGTTGCTAAAATGTAGTTCTTGTGTCCTGCTCACTGACACAGTCCCACTAGTGATGATATGAATGTGTCACAACTTACCAAGCTAACTGAGGAAATGAGAATTTCACTCTTGACTCCCTGCTTCCTTATTTTGTGTCTCATATTGAGGATAGAAACGGAATCTTCTCCTTCCGTCCTGCACTCCACAGTGACTAACACAGTGCTAGATAACTAGTAGACATTCGGGAAATGTTTGTCAACGTGACCTTACTTAGCAATGTCTTATGTCTTTCGATACCCCTCTTTATAAGAACAGAATTATGCCCTGCCACATGAGAATCTTCAAGTTTCCTGGAAACTTATCTTCCAATAAAACTATGGGGATATTTTTGCCATCTTCAAATTGTTTTGCTTTCTGGTCTCTGGGCCCATCTTTAGCCATTTTGTTCTTTACGCGTTTAGAAGTGTCACCAACCACTGCAGCTGGCAGAGAAGTAACTTTTCTGTCTCCATTTTTAAATGAAAATCTTAGTTTTTCAGATATTACTGAAATTAGCTAGAAGTTCTTTATGCTTAACCTTTCCATCTGCATATTTAAATATATTTAATGATATTTCAGTAGTTTTGTGATACATAAGCATGTCTAATTAAGGCATCCTACACCATGCATTTTTTTTCAAGCTCTACTGATAGCCTAGCATTTGACTACCATTTTGGGGAAAACCTGAAAATACATTGCTTTTCTTTGAAATCCTTAAAAGGGTGAATATATTACAGATTGAGGAACTGATATGACTTTATAGATGTACAGTTGATCAAATTTATAATAATTAGCTTTTTTCAGAGTTGTTGGTTTTTTTTTTTTTTTTTTTTTGGCCTGTTCAGATGTCTACTTCTTGACTCAACTGTGGGGGTGGGGGGAAGGTGGTAGTTAGTATTTTTCTTAAAAATCTTCCATTTCTTGATTTTTAAAATTATTTTTTAATTTATAAAATTCGAAAATGAATTCATCTTCAATGTCTGTATTTTTTGTTGCGTCCAATTTGTCGTTTCTAATTTTGTACGTTAGGGTATTCTCTTCTTTTTTGACTAGGCAAACTAAAGTTTTACAAGGACATTTCAGGCAGTCAGAAGATCACCTTTGGCCGCATCTTCTAAGTTTCACATTCCCATTCATTTCTAACAGCATGCAATCGCAAGTTTTGTGAAAATTATTTAGGAGTTTTGTGTCTGTGACTTCCATAGACATCCATCATTAGCTTCTAGTTTCTGGCATTTTCGCCATGTCTGAGAGCACCTCCTTACCACTCCCTCACCTCCAGTGCTCAGTGCTAGTCTTCCTGTCCAAGGGCTCAGTGAGCTTCTTCCAGGGTCCTCCACCACTTCCTGGGAGACGGCCCTGATTTCCCAAAGGGCAGGGAGATTTGAGAGTCAATGTTTGCTACATTCCTTCAATCTCGTCCCATCTGCTCCATAACTAATTGCTATTCCTCTAAGTCTGAGACAGGTAGACGGTCTTCCCTAGTTTGAGTCCTGGGGGAGGATTTCCCTCCTTTAATTGCTTAGTGATTATAAGAAGTACTGGGAGGGAATAATTAGCTTTTTAAGTTATCACTGAGTAATGGGGACATGGATGATCCATGGATCCCTTGGTAATATTATTACCAATAATACTACTCATGAATTGGAATGGAGTTGTAACAGTGGTTTTATTCCCACAAGGATGCTCCTGCTCTGTAAGGTGCATGAGGTGTTGCACCAGCGCTGTCTTATCCATGAAGAAACCGAAGCCCAGAGTAGTAGGGTGACTTTCCTGAAGTCATAAATAGTGACAAAGCTAATAAGAATCAGATGTTCTGTCTCTGATTAATTTTTTCAAATCTTAGTGAAAATTATAGTTCAAAACTGCAGTCTCAGCAGCCATCAACTATTTTCTGCCATCCAACACAGCTGATCATTCCACGTTCCATGAGAAAATACTTTGTGTTTGACCCCAAGAACACTCTTTCTGTTTCCCTCCAGTTTGAGCGCCATGACCCTGTGGATGGGAAGATTACCGAGAGGCAGTTTGGTGGCATGCTGCTGGCCTACAGCGGGGTGCAGTCCAAGAAGCTGACCGCCATGCAGAGGCAGCTCAAGAAGCACTTCAAAGAGGGAAAGGTGGGTCTTTCTGTTTCCAGGAAGAGGAGGAACCATGGGAAGGTACTGGCATAGGCACTAACAAAATGAGAGTGTCATGGAGCAAGTATTATAACTAATTCTTTACCTCTCGAACTTGAAAAAACAATGAGTAGTGAACGAGGAAGAAGGGAGAGTCCAGAATAACCCCCTAGGTTTCTTGTTCAGACAAAGGGTGGCACCATGAACTAAGTCTGAGGAAATACAAAGAGAGACTGGTTGACAGAGGAGGGTACAGACTTTAGTTATAGATATCTTGAATTTAAGACACCTGTGGACTCTCCAATTAGAGGTGAGTAGCAGGCACTTGGATATTCAGATCTACTTCAGATGACGGAGATAGGTTTGGGAATTACCAACACACTGTTCGACTTAAAACCATGAGATTGACCAAGGAGAGTATTATACAGAAAAGAACTGTCCTTTTTTGGACAGAGACGAAGTCAAGTGGAACACTAACATTTAAACAGCCCAGGAAGGAGGGGCACCTGGATGACTCAGTTGGTTGAGCAGCCAACTTCAGCTCAGGTCATGATCTCACAGTTTGTGAGTTCCAGCCCCGCATCGGGCCCTGTGCTGACAGCTCGGAGCCTGGAGCCTGCTTCGGATTCTGTGTCTCCCTCTCTCTCTGCCCCTCCCCTGCTCGTACTCTGTCTCTCTCTCAAAAATAAATAAACCTTAAAATTTTTTTTAATTAATAAATAGCACAGGAAGGAAATGGTTAGAGAAGGTAGTGCAATCAAAGCCAAGGAAGTAGAGGGTTCAGGGACTGGGGGTGGGGAGGAGGGTGTCTGCAGCGTCACATGGGACAGAGAGGGTCCACTAACGTAAGAGAATAAATATCCATTGGTTTTGGTAAAATGGTAATAAGTGATGACTTTTGGGAGAGCTGTTTTATTAGAGTGGAGGGCATATTAGAATGGGAAGTAAGATCAACAATAGCCAAAGTATGGAAAGAGCCCAAATTTCCATCGACGGATGAATGGATAAAGAAGATGTGATGTGTGTGTGTGTGTGTGTGTGTGTGTGTGTGTGTGTGTGTGTGTGTGTAGAGAGAGAGAGTGAGAGTATTGGCAATCAAAAAGAATGAAATCTTGCCATTTGCAACTACATGGATGGAACTGGAGGGTATCATGCTAAGCAAAATTAGTCCAAGAAAGACAAATACCATATGACTTCACTCATATGAAACAACATACAAACATACAAAACAGGTGAACATAAGGGAAGGGAAGCAAAAATAATATAAAAACAAGGAGGGGGACAAAACGTGAGAGACTTAAATGTGGAGAACAAACAGAGGGTTACTGGAGGGGTTGTGGGAGGGGGGTGGACTAAATGGGTAAGGGGCATTAAGGAATCTCTCCTGAAATCATCGTTGCAGCATATGCTAACTAACTTGGATGTAAATTAAAAAAGAAAAAAAAAAAGAATGGGAAGTAAGGAAGCAGAAAGAGAGGAAGAAAATGAGGAAGAGGGAAGAGGGGGCTGCAGAAAGAAAGAACGTTGTTAAAAAATCTAAGGCAGTATATTATTAGCCTGCTTGGGCTGCTACAACAAAACACCACAGACTGGGTGGCTTCACCAACAGAAATTTATTTTCTCGCAGTTCTGGAGGTTAGAAGTCCATGATCAAAGTGCGGCAAATTAAATTTCTAGTGAGGGCTCTCTTTCTGTGCTTCGGACAGCCGCCTTCTGGCTACATCCTTACATGGCCTTTCCTTGGTTGTTTGCAAGGTAAGAGAGAGAACCAGAGAACAAAGCACAAGAGCACACGTGCACCCCAGCTCTCCGATGTATCTTCTTATAAGAACACTAATCCTGTGGGTTCAAGGCCCCGCCCTTATGACCTCATTTAACCTTAATTATTTGCCAAGAGGCCCCACCTCCTAATACAGCCACAGTGGGGGTTAAGGCTTCAATGTAGAAGTTTTGGGGGGCACACATTCAGTCCGTAACAGACAGAAAACACAGAGGTCTAGCACATGAGGAACCAAAAGGGGACTGTTGTGGTTGGAGCATATTAGCAAGGAGAATGGCCTGAGATGTGGTTCGAGGGGGAGATGGGGGCCTGCACATGCGTGGAACGAGTCTGGTGGAAAGGGAAGCCCTTTAAAGGGCTGTGAAGAGTAAAATGACATGGTTGTGTGCAGGTTTAAATAAATGACCCTGGCCGCTTTCTGAAGAACGGTTTGGGAAGGAGCAAGCATAGAAGCTGAAAGACCGACCCTAAGATTATTAGGGATTTCAGGGAGAGGTGATTGAGCGTTTTTTGAGCAGCATCGCGATGGAGACCATGGGTTTGTAGTGGTGCAGTAGTCAACACTGCTCTCTGATACCTTTCCGCACCAGCTGCACCTGGCGCAGGAGGGAGCAGATGGTAGAAACTGAGTCAGCCTCTGGGGTTTTGGCAGGGTACGGGATGGACAGACTGAAGCAGAAATCAGTTAAAAGGCATACCTCTTAAAGATCACACACCTATACACACACCCCGCAATGCCAGACCTTCTCGTTCCCAGCCAGTGCCCTTTCCACTGGACAATGACTACCATGTGGCCATGACCAAGGAGACTGACCTGGCGCTGAAAATGTCCCTGCCCCTACACAGCAGGTGTTCCGTCGGTTACGAGGGAAGACTCATCACTAACGGAAAGTGACAGAGGACAGTGTTCTCTCCCAGAGACAACTTTTACCGTGCTTAGAACCCAGCTCATATCTGTTGGAAATTGTAATTTCAGAAAATCAA
This sequence comes from Paguma larvata, assembly GCA_030068075.1. Taxonomy (NCBI): domain Eukaryota; kingdom Metazoa; phylum Chordata; class Mammalia; order Carnivora; family Viverridae; genus Paguma; species Paguma larvata. The sequence continues at coordinate 67,820,839 of CM057837.1, forward strand.
AGGCAGACGTGTAGATGGATTTTTAGTCCCTGTGCTGGAAGCACAGTGTTTGCATGAGGAAACACACTTTTCTTTTTCCCAGACTAATTTTTAAGTAAGTTCGGTTCAGCATTTTTTTTGACCTTAAAATAATTATCAGAATAGGCTAATTCATGTTTTTTTTTTAATTTTTTTAAAGCAATAAATTGGGTGTTAGAGACATCTCCCTTGAAGGAACAGAGTAGCTTTAGCTGGAGTTAATTTAGGTTCTGGAGACCTTGCAAAAGAGCTTCGAAGTAAAAGGACAAATTTTGTCAGAGGATGAAAATCTTAGGCGCTAAATTACTTCTGGCCCTGAATTTCCAGGCTGCTGTGGCAAGGAGATTGAGATTGATTGTCCTCTCACGTTGATTAGTTTGCGAACATAGCAATTAACTAAAATGAGCGTTAATGAAGGGCCTTTGCTCCTAAGGTTAGCAGTCTGTCTCTCTAGGACCATGTCTCATTAAAGGGGAATCACCATCTGCTTCTTAATTGTTTCTTTCATTCCACTTTGGATTTGTTAACATGAACACGTAAGTTTTCATTTGGCTCATGGTCATCATTTTTCTGTGTGGGATTCTGAGCAAATTATCAATCCAGACCTAAAAGATTGATGATCCCGGTGGTGGCATTAAGTAAATATTTGCATATTGCTTAATGAGCATGCAATGTTTCACAGCCTTTCACATTTTTCTTTTTCTATCTTTCCAACAGCTTTGTTAGATCTCATCTTGCCTTTGAGAATATAGAGATGGAGAGAAAGAGAAATTAATGACCCACCCAGAATCTGGACTGAAATCCAAGGCTTTCAATTCCAGATCTTGTCCTTTCTATATTAGAGTTCTCCTAACCATACGCTTTCTCTAAAGCAGTGCTTCTCAACCCCGGTCACCCCATATCACCTGAGGAATTTTTCAGAAACGTGATTGTTGGAGCCCTCTCCAAGCTCACTAAATCAGAAGCCCAGTGGGTGGGTCCAGGCATCAGTGTCTCTTAAAAGGCCCCCAAGGTGATTCTCATGTGCTCTTCTGCTGTGAGCTGCTGCTCTGGAGGGCTACATTCCGCCGGTGTCTCTAGCTACTTTGTCCCCGAGTCATAGCTAGAAGGACCGGGGAACCTGCCATGCTATTCGTGCTCTGTCGTGTTTTGTACTTCACAAGGACAGTTTTCATTTCTTTCTTCCTTTTTTCTTCAATGGGAAACACGTTTTGTTTTGGCTTAATTTTAAAAATTAGCTCTGAGGCACTCGGGTAGCTCAGTCTGAAGTGTCTGACTCTTGATTTTGGCTCAGGTCTTGACTTCAGGGTCGTGAGCTCGAGCCCCACATCAGGTTCTGTGCTGAGGGTGGAGCCTGCTTGAGATTCTCTCTCTTCCTCTCTCTCAAAAAAAATTTTTTTAATTTAAATTTAAAAATAAATAAAAAATAAGTAAAAGTTAGTCCCTATCCTCTACTAGGTTTTCCCCACTTCCCTCAATATCTTTTTGCATGTGAATAATTCTTCTGGGCCAAATCTGACTTGGCTCTAAAATTTGCTTATTTTCCTTCCTCCATATTGTCTTATTCTCCTCATTAAAAGAAAAACAGAGTTTTCTGAGACTTTATACATGTAACTCACAGGGATGGCCCTCTGCTTGAGAGTGCAGAAACTGCAAATTTTAATAATTTAGCAAATCCGCTTAAGGCTGAACTGAAAATTGCATTTAGTTCAATGTCAGTAATAATTTAGTAAGAAAAAATATATATATACACACACAGCACTATATAATTTCATATTCGGTACTTGTTGAGCACCCACTATGAGCTCAACAGTAATGAGCAAACCAAGTCTACCACAGAGCACTAACACTCCTCGTGCAGGGAGACATAAATAACTATAATACGGGGCAACTCACTTGACTTCAAGCCTCTTAAGAGCAGTGTCTTTCTCATCTTTGCATGTCCACAGTACCAAGTGAGTGGTCATATGCGTTGGCGAGTGTATTAAATACCCTAATAAAGCTATGAGACCTTTTGGGAGCCCCAGTGAGAAAGATTAGAACCACCGAAGAGATTCTTGGTGGCAATACAATTTGAACTTAGCCTTAAAAGCAGAGTAGGATTTTGACAAGCAGAAGTTATAAAAAAAATTTGCTTTTGCCGCATGTTTCCTCTTAGATCCCTGTCCCCAACAACCTTCTGTCTATATCATTCTTATTAATAATACTACCAGCCATTAAGCAGGGTTGGTACTTAACCAAACTGTTGTAATAAAACTATTAGACTATTAACTTTGCATATCATCTGTAGATAATATTCATGAGGGCGCTTTTATTCACTTATTTTCACAGCTGTTTGAGAGTTAAGCCAGATAGTGGTCATCATAGAATATCAGATTCGAGAAACATTGCTGCATAGCACTTGAAAAACTCTGACTCCAATTATTAGGCGCCCCTCAAAGTCACTGTGTAGTAAAGCACCTGAGGTGGGGCCATCCAACTAAAAAGACTAGAAACTCTACTGATTGGGGCGCCTGGGTGGCTCAGTCGGTTGAGCGTCCGACTTCGGCTCAGGTCATGATCTCTCAGTCTGTGAGTTCGAGCCCCGTGTCGGGCTCTGTGCTGACAGCTCAGAGCCTGAGCCTGCTTCGGATTCTGTGTCTCCCTCTCTCTGCCCCTCCCCCACTCATGCTCTGTCTCTGTCTCAAAAATAATAAACATTAAAAAAAAAAAAAAACAACTCTACTGATTAGCTTAGTTTTACTGATTAGCTTTGAAACCTGTCCTCCCAAAGAAGTACTAAGCCGTGAATGACTATGAAGAGAATTTATGGACTTTTCCCTGTTATATTTCTGGTTTTCCTCCACAATTAGTTTCATATACTTCAAAGGTATATGAGAGGTATACTTGCCTCTCTTTTCTAGTCTTCAAGGCCCTACACATACCAGAGAAGAGAGTATAGTTCAGAGCTGAATCAAATAAACTCATTACCACTGGTTCTGTGGTAACGAGCCTGCTAGCCTACTAAGGACTCGACCTGCGACTTACTGAGCACTTGCTGTGTACCGGGCATCTCACCTATCTTCTCCTCAATTATCACACGTTGCTTGATGGATAGAATCCCCATTTTTCAGGTGAAAAATACTTTTCAGAGCTTTAGTTATTTGCCTGAGATCACACAGCGTCTGAAGAGGTGGCAACAGGATTCACAGCCGGGACTGTCTTACTCCACAGTCTATAGTCTTCCTCCTGAGGAGCCAACTTAATGCTGCTCCGTATTCTCTCTGATTTGAATAAGCACAAGGGTTTGGGGAAAATAAGAAAACCAGTGTATTGCTAGACTCAAGCCTGTGGTCTCTCAGGGAGATGGCTAGAAAGGTCATCTATGGGCATATTTTGTGGAAGACCTGGAACACGAGGCTAAGCAGTTAGGTTTATCCAATTGACAGTGAGCAATCACTGATGTTTTGTGAGTAGGAGGAATGAGCATATGAAGAAAGTGATGCTCAGGATGATTGGATATTTGTAGAAGTGTAAGTAATAGAAATGGTGCGATTTCCCTCCACTGCCAGGCAGCAGTTGTAGAGAAGTGTGGGGTTTGTGACGGGATGATGCTTTATTAGAACGAGATGGGCACAGTAGCACCTGTGAAAGGGTACCCAAGAAGTTGGTGACAGCGACCACATGTAGGGAGGGAGATTGGAAGACAAGGGTAGAGGAAGAATCGCTTTGTATTGATCATATATTACTATTTGTAATATTCATATATTACCATATATATTATATTCATAATATTCATATAGAAGAAGGAGGAGAAAGGAGACAATTTTATCTTTTCAGTGGGCCATAGAGGGAGTTCAGGCAATCGGATTGATTCCCGGCAGATGGATTTCCTGTGACTGATTAAAAGACAAGGCAAGGAAACCACGTGTGACCGTGGGTTTATCCTCCGCCATGGTCTGTCAGCACGAGATAGCGGTGTGAACAGCCGACTCCCGCGGAAGCCAAATTTCCCTTCCTCTTTCTACTCCAACGGCATTGTATTTGGTTAACAATTTTACCGAGGTATAACTTGTATACCATAAAATTTACCTGTTTTAAGTGAACAATTTAATGATTTTTAGTAAATTTACAGAGTTATGCAGTCATCACTGCAATCCAATTTCAGAATATTTTCATCACCCCAAAAAGATCTCTTATGCCAGCTTGCAGTCAGTCCCCATTTCTGCCCTCGCCCCAGACAACCATACACCTTTTTTCTGTCTCTACAGATTTGTGTCTTCTGGATATTCACATAATTGCATTCATAACATAATGTAGTCTTTTGTGTCTGGCTTCTGTTCCTTCTCATCATATTTTGAGTTTTTTCCATACATACTGTTACTTATATTCACCGCTGTGTTTTATTGCTGAATACAGTAAATAGTATTTCGTTGTATAGACACACCACATTTGGTTTACCCATTCACCAGTTGAACATTTGAATTGTTTCCAGTTCCAATTGTTTCGGCCATTGTAAATAAAACTGCTATGAACATTTGTGCACAGGTCTTTATGTGGACCTATCTTCTTCGTTCTATTAAGAAAATTCCTGGGAGTACAGTTTGCAAGGCTCAGGCCCATTAACCATGCGATCACGACCTGCGCCAAAACCGAGAGTTGGGACACTGCAACCCAGGCACCCCTAGAGCCCAGTTTTATATATGTCCATCTTTTCCAAGGTAGATAGATAACCAGTTTGTTGAACAGTGGGACACAGAATAAAATAACTCCTCCTTCTTCCACTTCCCCATAGTGTGTCAAGAAAGCCCCTGTGGTGCCATGCCTAAGAGAAGGCTGTTTCCTTTTGCCTGCTATTCTGCAGGTCAGGCCACCTGCCAGTGGCCCGTACGCAGCTGTTGTCTTCCAGTCTGGACAGCTCAACTTGCAGAAAGCGCCTCCTTTCACTTTCCTTCCATGAACCTCATGTTAGAGTCTTATTCTGGCTGTATTGCTAGAAAACTCTTTGGATTTTTTACTAAGGTAGTTATGAAGAAATAAGGATTTTGTGACTGGCATCATCTTTTCTTTAAGAAGCCTATCTAAATTGTAAGGCCCATGTCCAAAGCAATTTTATTTCCCTCCCTGTTTCTGGCATAGTGCTGAGTTGCTATTAAGTGCTCAATAAATATTTTTATTGTATCTATATAATAAAAGTTAAAATGTTACATATTTCAGTTTAATAATGGCATAATGTAATATGTATCTCACTGTTTTTGTAAATCATCAATTAGCCATTCAATTCAGATTTTCTCACTGTCTATCCTCAAATAATTCTCAGCATGAGTACTCTGGCCTTGACCTATTGTATTTGATGTTTCACGCTAAAGTAACTAACAAACATTAGAGTTTGTTTTTGTCAGAGTGGGTAGCATTTCCTGTACCATGCCCTTTATTTTAGGAATTTTATGTTAACCATTTTTAAGTGTATAGTTCAGTGGCGTTAAGTACATTCATATTGGGGCATGTGGGTGGCTCAGTCAGTTAAGCATCTGACTTCAGCTCAGGTCACAGTCTCACGGTCACAATCTTTGTTAGTTAGACCCCCACATCGGCGCTCTGTTGTCAGAACAAAGCTTGCTCCAGATTCTCTGTCCCCCCACTCTCTGCCCCTCCCCTACTCATGTTCTCTCTCTCTAAAATAAGTAAGCATTAAAAATAAATCTTAAAAAAAAAAGTCCATTCATACTGTTGTACAACCGTCACTACTATCCATCTTCCCAAACTGAAACTCTGTACCCATTAAACACAATTCCTATGGCCTCTGGATAGCTGAGTCAATACAGCATGCAACTTTTTTTTTTTTTAATGTTTATTTATTTTTGAGAGACATAGAGACAGAGCGTGAACAGGGGAAGGGCAGAGAGAGAGGGAGACACAGAATCTGAAGCAGGCCCCAGGCTCTGAGCCGTCAGCACAGAGCCCGACACAGGGCTCAAACCCACGAACCGTGAGATCATGACCATGAGCCGAAATCAGCCGCTTAACTGACTGAGCCACCCAGTCACCCCGCAACTTTTTTATTTTAAATTTATTTATTTATTTTGACAGAGAGAGTGGGGGACGGGCAGAAAGAGAAAATCCCAAGCAGGCTCCACACTGTCAGCACAGAGCCCCACGTGGGGCTCTAACTCACAAACCACGAAATCATGACCTGACCTGAAATCAAGAGTTGGACCCTCAACCAAATGAGCCATCCTTGTGCCCCCAGAATACCTAACTCTTGATCTCAGGGTGGTGAGTTCAAGCTCCACGTTGGGCATAGAGACTATTTTAAAAAAATAATAAATTCCCATATCTGTCTCTATAAACTTAAATAATTTAGGTACCTCATATAAGTGGAATCATATAGTATTTGACCTTTCGTGATGGGCTTATTTCACTTGGTATAATGTCTTCAAGTTTCATCCATATTGTAGCTTATACCAGAATTCCCTTCCTTTTTTACGGGTGAATAACATTCCATTTTGTTTATACATTCATCCATCAATGGACACTTTGGTTTTTACCACCACCACATGTCTTCTGATGGAGGTAGAGAGAGATGACGGTATTAGTGTCTCCACAAATATCCTGCAGGCGATATTGCAGGTGTCCTTCTGGTCCAGTCGAATTCTCCTCTAGAACATTGATTCTAGCCTAGTTTTTATATTAGATAGCACACATGAGGCATTTGTATAAGGAATAAGACCTATCTCTGGATGCTCTAAGTCAAGGCCAAAAGAATGGCCTCAGATTACTTCCAGTTCACTGCCAAAAATTATGGAACTTGGTACATAGTAGGTACTTACATATGTTGGAATGCTTGCTTAAATTCAGATGTACCACTGTGCATAGATTGCCAGAAATGGAAACAATCCAAATAGGATGGATTAAAAAATTGTATTATATTCATACAACAGAATACTAATGGCAATAAAAGTGAGTTAACTACAGAATACAGAAACATTGACAAATCTAAAAGAGAAGCCATATGTAACAGAATGCATATTCTATTATATGCATAAATGCATATTCATTTATGAACTTCAAAACAAGCATAATTAAACTGTTTATTTGAGGATACATAAATAGTAATGCTGTTTAAAACAAACAAACAAATAAAGAAATGAATCTCCTAAAAGCCACCATAGTAAGTAACACTGGGAAAAGGGGCTTATGACTAAAAAAGGGACATGTTGAGGGGAGAGAGGAAGGCTTCCAGGATGCTGGTAATAGTCTCGTCCTTGACCTGAGTAGAGGCTCTATGGATGTTCATTTTATAACATTTTATTGTACTTTTATGTTTTATTCAGCTTTCTATATGGTCATCATATTCCACAATAAAAAGTTTTTTAACTTCTGTTATTCTAGGGAAATTATAAAAGATTATGTGGCATATCTATCCATACCATATTTTAGTTGTTAGTTTGATTGAGAAAGATACCGTTGACCCGAGTTTGGAGAATACCAGGAAAGAACTAGATATTGTCTATATTAAAATATCCTTATTACCAAGTTCCCCATGTGAATTTCTGGGCCCTCGATTTTGGGGAAATGAAAATTCAAAGGGGAGCAGCACTAAGTAGAAGCCAGTCAGCATCAGCAGTCCCTTTAAGTATCTGGTGCTTCATTAAAAGGCATTCACCTCAGTGTCTCCCCAGCGTTACCCACTTCTTAGAAACTGTATTCATTTCCATCACAGCGCGATACGTGAGAAGTGGGGAATAGGCAAAGAGGACAAATCCTCCACCCTGTAAGCAGACTCCCTTGGTACTAGTTATACAACTCTCCTGAGCCATCAAAGAAAGTCCCATCAGAGATCAGCAAATCTTGGAGCAGCTTTTGAAAAGAACTTCGTTCAGAGAATTTCATCCGATTAAAGTTAAGCGGCAAATAGCTCCGTTAGTAGCTTTCAGGTTGACATAATGAACAGCTTCCCAGTTGCTTGGGTTCTGCTAAATTCTGAAACCATTCCCCTGCATAGCACTGACTTTGGTGATTTTTTAATTGGCTTAAGCCTCAAAGAGCTTAGCTGGCCTAAGGGTAGGTTATTAAAATGGAAGTCCTGATTCTAATCCAACTTGTTAAGATGTATAACGCGTAACAGATCAAGGGGCCAGAGCTCATTTAGGAAGTGTCATGATGGATATTGTGACTAATTGGAGGGCACAGTTAGAAGTATTTTTAGTAAAGATATCCAGCCATCGCTGTAAACAGCGTCATGTCAGATTTTACTTGGGAAGGGAGAGCAATTAGCCGGCTTGCCTTTGTCAGGGAAAAATTCTAGAGTTGTGCTCCCTGTACAAACTTGGCACTTCTTGACTAATTTATTCCGTTTCTGTTCTAGACATAGCATAGTTTTTTTAAATTTATGTATTGAGAGAGAGAGCATATGCATGCAAGTGAGGGAGAGGGGCAAAGGGAAAAGGAGAGAGAGAATCTTAAGCAGACTCCATGCTCAGCACGGAGCCTGACGTGGGGCTTGATCTCACAACTGTGAGATCATGACCTGAGCCAAAATCAAGAGTCAGATGCTTAACCCGCTAAGCCACCCAGACACCCGAGACATAGCATAAATTTCAGATATATAGACACGAATAACCACCTCATTCTCTGCATTTTGTGCTGCTTTCTGTTACAGATTCCTGCCTTATCTTGCTGTCTCTCTTCTTGCAGGGTCTGACATTTCAGGAAGTGGAGAACTTCTTTACCTTCCTAAAGAATATCAATGATGTGGACACTGCGTTAAGCTTTTACCATATGGCCGGGGCATCTCTTGATAAAGGTAATGAAACCCAAAAGTTTTTTCTTGAAGGCATAAACATCGAATCTGTCATCTGTTAGGTGACTCCCCCTCCTTAACAGTATTTTTTAACTCCTTTTTACTCCTTAACAGTTTTTCTTGGCATCATTTTTTCTGTTTTGTTGCCATTGCACAAGGCTTGCATTTCACTCTGAGAGACCAAGCTCAGCACATGTGTTTTCGTGTGCTAAAGGCCATAGTCAAGGCAGATGCCTGTCTTTAGAAACTTTGGAATTTCTCTCATTTGGAGCCAGAGTCATGACATACATAAGGTGACGCTAAAGTCAGCATGCATTTCAATTCATTCTTTGGTGGGAAGCAATGGTTTGGTTTATTTCTTATGTTAACTTGGTTTTTTTGCTTTGTTTTTAAGATAAAATGGTGGCTCAGAACAGCACCCCCTATTGGTGTACTTCCTACACAGTCAGTTCCAGCTAGTACACGCAATGTGAGACAGCAGGGGAAGTGAAAACACTATTTTTTCCCCAACATTTTCTTTATGAAAAATTTCAAACACTGGGGCTCCTGTGTGGCTCAGTCAATTAAGCATCCACCTTCAGTTCAGGTTATGATTTCACAGTTGTGAGTTGGAGGCCCACATTGGACTCTGTGCGGACAGCTCAGAGCCTGGAGCCTGCTTCAGATTCTGTGTCTCCCTCTCTCTGTGCCCCTCTCCTGCTCACAGTGTGTCTCTCTCTCCCTCTCTTTCTCTCTCAAATATAAATATTAAAATTGATCGAAACCTGTTTTATGGCCCAGATATGGTCAGTTTTTTGAAGAATGTTTCAGTACATTTGGAAAAAGTCTATTCTGCCCTTTTGAGTATAGTGTTGTACAAATGTCAGGTCAAGGTGGTTGATAGTGTTCGGATCTTTTATGTTCTTACTAGCCGACTTTTTTGTCTACTTGCTCTGTCAGTTAGTGAGAGAAGGATGTTAAAATCTCCACATACCACGCTTGCTTGCTCAGCACATACACTAAAATTGGACCAATACAGAGAAGATTAGCTTGGCCCCTGCACAAGGCTGACATGCAAATTCTTGAAGTGACAAAAAAAAAAAGAAAAGAAAAGAAAAGAAAAAATCTCCACATAATGTGTGGATTTGTCCATTTTTTCCTTCAAGTGATATCAGTCTCTGCATCGTGAATTTTGAGCTCCGGCATTAAGTGTAGACACACACTGATTAGGATTATTATGCTTTCCTGATGAATTGATCCTATTATCATTATGAAACGTTCCCCCTTTATCTTTAGTAATACTCCTTTTCTTGAAATCTGCTTTTTCTGATATTGGTATAATTACTCCAGCTTTTTTTTTTTTTTTAATGTTTATTTTTGAGACAGAGAGAGACAGAGCATGAGTGGGGGAGGGGCAGAGAGACAGGGAGACACAGAATGTGAAGCAGGCTCCAGGCTCTGAGCTGTCAGCACAGAGCCTGACGCGGGGCTCGAACTCACGGACCGCGAGATCATGACCTGAGCCGAAGTCGGACGCTCAACCGACTGAGCCACCCAGGCGCCCCTACTCCAGCTTTTTTATGGTTATTATTTTCATGGTATGTCTTCTTTTACGTTGCACATAATCCGCATCTTTAGAGTGTACCTCTTCTAGACATATAGTTGGATTTCCTGGCCTTTTAGGTATACATATCTCTAGGTATACATATCTCTCTGCGTTTTATATCTTAAGGGTTTCTCTAGAAATTGTAACATTTCGTGGTTCACTTAAATATTGTGCCACTTCAAGTGAAATGATAGGGGCACGTGGGTGGCTCAGTTGGTTAAGCATCCAACTCTTGATTTTGGCTCAGGTCGGGATCTCCAGGTCATGAGGTGGTCGTGAGAGTGAGCCCCGCATCAGGCTCGGTGCCCAGCACGGAGATTCTTTCTTTCCCTCTCCCTCTCTCCCTCCTCTGTTCAGGCTCGAACCACGGGCATGTGCACACACTTTCTCTCAGAAAAAAATAGAAACTTACAATCATATGGTTCCATTTACCATGGCCCTGTGTTTCGTGCCTTAGTTGTCATTTGTATTTCATCTGTGTATGTCATAATCCCTACAATATTAGGATTTTTGCTTTGAACTGTTTTTCTTAAGAAATTATTAGAAATAATAATCTTTTATGCTTACCCACATTTACCATTCACTCATGTGTATCACTTTGAGTGTTTTTCTTTGATTCCCGAGTATCTAAATTCTTATCTGATACCACTTCTCATCGGTATGTACAACTTCTTTAGTCGTTCCTTGTGGCACAGATCTGCTAGCAATGAATTCTCTTAGTTTTTGGTTGACATGACAATGTCTTTATTTCACTGTTCGGTACTACAACGTGTAAGTTTTAAACCTCTCCAAAGCACCGACTGAAATTTTATAAACACAGTCTTGTTTATTCAGCACTTTTTGGTGGATTCCTAAAGATTTTCTAATATAAGATGACGCCATCAGCAAATGGAGATTATTTTACTTCTTCCTTTCCAAACTGGATGCCTTTTACTTCATTTTCTTAATGCACAGCTTTTTTTTTTTTTATGTTTATTTTATTTTTTGAGAGAGAGGGCACGAGTGGGGGAGGAGCAGAGACAGAGGGGAGACACGGAATCCAAGGCAGGCTCCAGGCTCTGAGCTGTGAGCACAGAACCCAAAGCGGGGCTCAAACTCACAGGCTGTGAGATCATCACCTGAGCCAAAGTTGGACGCTTAACCGACTGAGCCACCCAGGCGCCCCTTAATCCACAGCTTTTTTGAAGAACAGTTGCTTGTTTGCTTTTATGTTTTTTTAAAATAATACCTCTTCTGACCTTTGTAGAATCTCTTTAAAAAAATTAATGATATCACAGAGGGTATGTATGTATGTGTAATATCACAGGGTTCTTTCTCCAGAACAGCTTTGGTTCTATTGCTCAGTTGCACAAAACGGATTTGACAGCGTCTGACTACCCAAAGATACAAGACTTAAAGTCATCACTTATTATAAAATTAAAGTTAATAAGTTCCTCTTCATATTTGCATACCTTTTTTGAAGAGCTCAACTAAAGACAGAATTGCTTTAAGGAACAATTATCTAGGATGAATCACTGTGTTAAAATGATAGGGTATATAAAATAGAATGATTCAGGGTAGTGGTGGCAAAGGAAAGTGCAACCTAGTGGTTAAAAAATAAAAAAAAAATAAAACAGACCGTGTTTCTTTCAAATGACTCCAGGCCATTTCCCGGGATGTTTAGTCTCCATATAATCCATGCCTCATTATCCTTGCTATTTAACAGAGGCAGTGTTACAAATTACGCAGTCATATCTGACATCCAGATATATGTTTGGCTTTGAGATATATGATAGTTAGCATTTGTTTTGACTTCTTGGTTTGTTTTACCTGTGTAACTTTGGGTCTCCGAGTATAAAACGATAGCTATCTAGGGCAAACTGGCCTAGATTCATACTAAGTAGCAGGGAGAAGCCAGGTATATTCATTTCCTGGGACTGCCATGACAAATCACCACAAACATGGTGATTTAAAAAACAGAAATTTATTTTCACCCAGTTCTGAAGGCCACAAATCCAAAGTCAAGATGTTGGCAGAGCCAGTCTCCCTCTGAAGGCTCTCAGGGAAAGTCTTTCCTTGCCTCTTCTGGTTTCTTGCGGCTCTGGTCACTCCTTGGCTCGTGGCTGCTTCTTTCCTCACATGGCCTTCCCCTCCTTCTCCTTACGTGTCTGTCTTCTGTATAACTCTTGAAAGAGCACTTGTCATTGGATTTAGGGCCCACTTGGGTAATCCTTAGCCCAGACCTCATCTCATGATCTTTAATTTAATTACATCTACGAAGACCCTTCTTCCAAACATAGTCACATTCACAAGTTCTAGGGGTTAAGATGTGGACGTATCTTTTAGGGGGTCACCATTCAACCCACTGTAATTACCAAGAACTAAATATCACCCATGTGTGATCCACAAAGTAAGGACAAAATAGTGGGGGTGGGGGGGCAGTGAATTTAAATTACTTTGAGAATATTTGTATTGTCAGTTTGAAAGCTTAAATTTTTTTAGAAACCTAATTATGCCGTTTACCTGGGTAACTGCTATTTAGCTTTCAAGTCTCAGTGCAAATGTCACTTCCTCTGAGAGGCCTTCCCTAACTACTCAATATAAATTATAAAAACTAACTATATTGTCTGTTGTTCATATAGTTTAAAAAAAAAAAGGTCACTAGCCTAAAATCTTCTGCCTTTACTGCTGTCATCAATTCCTATCCATAAATTATGGACAAGGGCTTTAATTTTCACGAATATGTCTACTTGGGCAGAGCAGAGACCACTAACTACAATATATTTTATATGATAGGCCCTCCGTAAACACTGAGTTACCCACCACCTATCCAGGAGCTCAGAAAAACTGCATTATCCTTGATTTCTTTTTCCCTCACCCCCACATTCACTTCTTCACTAAATCTTGTCTCTCTGCTTTCAAAGCATATCCTGCATCTGACTCCGTGTCTGCATCTCGCCTGCGAAAGCCCTCGTCTATCTACCCAGCTGACGGGGCTCCGTGTGTCGTGGCCCTTATATGCGCTCCGAGTTCACCAAATACCACTTCCTTCCCAGTTCACTCCATTCCGCGTTGGTTTTTGTCTATTTCCGAAATACATCAAGTTCATTCCCACCTGAAGGCCTTTGTTCTAGCTGTTCCTTCCCCTCAAGTGCCCTTTCCCCTGATCTCCGTGTATTTGGGCCCCTGTGATTCAGTTCTAGAACGCACTTCCTCAGAAAGACCTTCCCGTTCTAAAGTAACTCCATCAGCCTGTGTCATAGTAAGTGTCACTACCTGATATTTTCTCATGGGCTTCTGTGTTTATTATCTGACTTTGCTTATTAGCATGCTTCTATGTCTTGTTCATGGATATATTCCCTCTGCCTAGGACAGTACCTGGGCTATAGTAGGCATGTTACAAATGTTTGACCAATAGACGAATAAGTGAATAAACGTATTGATGGATGTGAATAGGACCTCGGATCTCGAGCCAGTAAACCCTGACCTTTCACAATAGACCCAGAGAGCACACTCATGCTGTCAGTTCATTGTGTTCTTCTGTAACCCCTCGTTTAGCATCTATTTCACCTTCTTGCATGCTCAGGGGGGTGGTCTCAGTCACGTTAACTGTTCACGTACCGGCACGTGCATGGAAAGACTAGCATGTGCTCAGCCATCCTCCCCAAGTCCCCTCACCCTGCCTGGGGTGCCTGTCCTCTGCAGCCTCTCTTCGTACTTCCCCCTGTGCTTGCGAGCCTTCCTAAGCCCGACAGTCCTACCAGTGATGTTTCCACTGGTTTGAGCTCTACCTGAATTCTTCCTCTGCAGAATCACGGGATTTTACTGCTAAGACGAAACTTGGATGAGAGGGGGAAAAGTGTCATGGTTAAGAACACAGGTTCTGGGGCGCCTGGGTGGCTCAGTTGGTTAAACGGTCGACTTCAGCTCAGGTCATGATCTCATGGTCTATGAGTTCGAGCCCCGCGTCGGGCTCTGTGCTGACGGCTCATCAGAGCCTGGAGCCTGCTTCAGATTCTGTGTCTCCCTCTCTCTCTACCCTTCCCCTGCTCACGCTCTGTCTCTATGTCTCTCAAAAATAAATAAACGTTAAAAAAAATTAAAAAAAAAAAAGAACACAGGTTCTGAAGTCACACTGTCTGGGTTTTAAGCTCGGCTCCATCATTTGCTAGCTGAGTTGCTCTGGGCATTTTCTAAATTTAGTCTCTATGTTTTTAAAATCAGGATAATGATACCTACCTCATAGGTTATTAAACTTGTACCTATCATGCAGTGACTGTTTAAGAAACATCAGCTGCTTTCATCATGAAGTTGATGATGGAAAGCAGAGTGAGTGTGGTCCGTCCACTCGTTCAACCAGCAGCACAGATACTGTGCTGGGTTCTACCCTCGAGAAGCTAGTGGTTTCGTAGGGGAGAACGTTAAGTGTACAAGCTTTTCCAGTTTGGGGTGATAAGAGATGATTAAACATAAGATTAAAAGTGGATACTTTTAATACTTTGCCCACCATACTAGGGGTGGGGAAAGAGTGGGGCAGGGGTAGAGATAGGGTACTCCGGGCTGCCTGCGGCTCACAGTCTCAGCTGCCTTCATTTTTTCTGAAAAGGTTAAGACCTTCACAAATTGGCACCTTTTAGAGGCCTTGGCACTGTCTCTTCCTTGGCTATTTTAGAGCTTGCAAACCTGTCCTTAGACATAATTTAGCACAGAATTTCCCAAACAGCATTGTGAAGAACAGTATTTACTGCAATATTGTTAATGGTTCTGTGGGTTTAAAAAAAAAAAAAAGTTCCATGGTTCAAAAAAGTTTGGAAAGTGCAGAATTTCTTCCTGCAGCTCTACTCCTGCCAACTTTTTAATATGCTAATGTGCATTATTAATCTCCAAGAGAGCCACATAGTTCCCAAACTCGATTTGCTCCAAACCGTCTCTTAACAACTTACAGAGCTTACTGTTCTTCAGAACAGTCTGAGAGCCCAGGCAGGCGGCAGCTACAGATTTACAGTATGACAGCACGATCCAGTCCCTCCGGAGTAAAAGTAACAAGTTTCACTGAGGTTCTTTCTTTAGTTCTGCATGCCCCATGTGAGAACACCACCTCCCAGGCAGGTGTGCAATGTCCTTGGTGAATCCTGACCATTTGAAGGAGGAGCCTTTCTCCATGAAATAGCGTGTGTTTCCACGATAGGTCATTTCTTGTTTAGCACTGCAGAGGAATTGGCTCTGTTGCTTATTCGTGCACACACTGGGCATAAAATTAGATCTATAACCTCTCAAGTGCTGTCTGAATGATTTACCTACTCTGCTGAAGAAGGTAATGGAAAACTGAACATGACTTCTTCCCTGATGGCATCCTCTGATGGAAAAATTAGAAATTGAGTTGGAGCTCTAGAATGAGCTATGGTTTGTATAACTTCAAATATTCTTACTTTTGGTGCGCCTGGCTGGCTCAGTTGGTGGAGCCCGCGACTCTTGACCTCAGGGTCGTGAGTTCAAGCCCCGTGTTGGGTGTGAAGCCTACTTTAAAAAATAATAATAATAATATTCTTACTTTTGCCAAGAGAATAAAAGGTTTCCAGGTATGGTGAAGCCCCATTACAGAGCACCTCAGGATATTATAGATTTGGTAAACAGTTGTGTCCCCTGTGTACTTTGAACTATAATACAGGAAAATAACCACACAAATATAGTCCGTGGCCTTTAGTACCATGCCCCAGCACAGGCCTACTTAGATTGAAAATCATAATTTATGACATGGTGTCCTTAGTTGCTTTTTTGTTTTAAGTTTATTTTTATTTATTTTGAGAAAGAGAGAGCAAGCCGGGGAGGGGCAAAGGGAGGAAGATAGAGTCCCAAGTAGGCTCTGCACTGCCAGCACAGAGCCTGAGGTGAGGCTTGAACTCACAAACCATGAGATCATGACCTGAGCCAAAGTTGAGAGTTAGACACTTAACCAATTGAGCCACCCAGGCCCCCCCTTAATTATTTTTAATTTATTTTTCTTTTTTGAGAGAGAATGTGTGAGTGAGGGAGGGACCGAGAGAGAGAGGGAGACAGAGGCTCCCAAGTGAGCTTTCGCTCAGAGGAGGGAGCCTGGGGCTCAAACCCACAAACCATGAGATCATGACCTGAGCCGCAGTTAGACACTCAACCGACTGAACCACCCAGGTGCCTTGTCCTTAATTTTTTATAGTCATTCTATACATACATTTTACCTTATTGTCTGACAAGCCAAGAGAATAACTAGTAAAGCCTGTGGCATAATTCCTACCGGATGCTCTTTGCAACCCCAGGTATTTTTTTGAAGTATCAGTCATACCAAATGATCCCAGTTACCTTTATCTCTGAAGTGACCTAGATGGCATAGATGACCTTTAAGAATCTTTGTGGCCTTGATAGTCTTTGAGTCTGTTATTTTGAATGAGTAAAGGAGTCTTGGTCTTTTGGTGTTTAGGCCCCTACTGGGTTGTTGGGGAAGTTGGAAATTAGTAATGGAGTCAATTCTAACACACAACAGACTCCTATATTCTGAACAATTGTCTTTAACCAAGAAGCTGCCACCCTCTCCTGAGCCCTAAGAATCCCACAGCATTGTCATTTTGGGGACTATGAGGCCGTCACACATCTGGAACACTGACAGCAACTATCATTTCATTGCAGCTTCCGTCTGCCAGTCATAATTCTAAGTGCTTTTTGGACATTATCTCTCTTCATCCTGCCTGAAAGGCAGTTGGTATTATCCCCCATTTTGTGGATAAAGAAATATAAAATAAAGCAGCTTGCTCGTTATTACCCAGCCAAGCAGGTAGAGCCAGGATTTCAGCTCAGGCCTCTCTAATCACGAAGTCTGAATATCCCTTCCACACCGTCATGGTGTCTCTCAGTATTTCCCAAAATGCTGCTGGAATTTGAAAATCTTTGCTGAAACACAACCCTGAAGGCAATGAAGTGTCACCACTTTGAACCATTCTTTTCAGTAGCTTAGGAAAGACAGGGTCTGGGCTATTTATTTCCAGCTCTCTGGCTAAGAGTAGAACGAAGGCCTTTTGGTGAACTCTAATATTTGGAGGCAGTGCCCTCCTCTGGCATATGAACTATGACATGACATTTTCCCCCTACAGTTGTCTCTTCTGTTCAGGACCAGGCTCTGCAGACACAACCTGACATCTGTAGTGCAGCCTTATCGTGACGTAGATTCTTACAGTTGTTGTCTAATCTAGCTTCTTACCCCACATCGGAACGTCTTCGTAGACACGTCTGTGTTCTTCACCTTTCTAACCATACTACTCTCCGTGAAGAAACCAATCCATAGAAGCCTAAAGTCACTTATATAAGGTCTCGCAACAAGAAAAGTCGGTATCCCTTTAAAGGATACCTCAGAACAGGAAAACACGTGTGCGTGTACCAAATAGCTGGTTCTCCGCATTGAAACACAGGGCATACAGATGCGGCCCTCTCAGATTTGAGTATCCACCTCTACGCATTGACGTGGCAGTGCTTTGTTACACTTCTAGGTACTGTCCTAACATCTAGCATTTATTGAGAGTTAAGTATATGCATGAAATCACGAAGTATAAATTTTGGTTTTAAACTCAAACCTGAGTCTGAGTCCCTGCTACTTATTAGCTTTCTGGCCTTGAACTTAAGTTCTCAAAGCCTCAATTTCCTGATCTGTAGAACGGTGATAATAGAATATCGCTTTGGGGTTATCGTGACAATTAATGAGACAATACTGTATTAGTATACCAGATTGAAAGTACAGCTGTACCTAGATGCCTGTTCTGGTTTTTAGCCCCTAGACACTGTCTTTCCTCTGCCTGTTTATCTTATTAAGGAGCTTATAGACTGGAAATAATCTTATCCTAATATGGAAATGAAGCAAAAAGTTATTAAACAAAAAATAAAAAGGAGGCGACTGCGTGGCTCAGTCCGTTAATTGTCTGACTCTTGATTTTGGCTCAAGTAATGATCTCACAGTTCATGAGTTGGAGCCCCCCATTGGGCTCTGCACTGACAGCACGGAGCCTGCTTGTGATTCTCTCTCTCTGCCCCTCCCTTGTGTGTACGCGCACATGCTCTCACTCCCTCTCTCAAAATAAATAAATAAACTTTAAAAAATTAAAAAATAAATCTACTTTAAGAAAATTTAAAAAAAGATTACCCTAGGAACTCATGGGGCTTACTTTTGTTCTCTTAGGAAGTAGTATCTACTGTTTTTTTCAGTCACTTTTGAGATTCATATCAGTTTAGAAGTTAAAAGTCATTTAGCTTCTCCTAAGATTCATCATTCATCCCAAACTTCTTGAGATCATTGCTTTCAGCAGGCATTAATCTTACTTAAGTTCACCGTTCCCAGGAATACCTAACCCCCATTAAATCTCTGCTATCCTCAGCATTCAAGGAGGAGTTTTCACGAGACCATAAACTCTTGAGGACATGAACTGTGTTTTCCACACAGTTTCCTACTCTGATCCTAGAGCAATTCTTTATATATAGTAGATGTTCATTGAATGTTGAATAAACAAGTGAATTAATTCTGGACATGGTCAGATCCTGGAAAGGATGATGAAATACTCTGTTAAAAGCCTAGTGTGACGGGAGGGTGATAGAGAACTATGTCACCTTCCCATGTCATTCCTTTTCTTGACCCCGCAGGCAAGTCACAACTTCTCTGACCCTCAGGTTAGAGTGATACTAAGTGTCTCCAAAGGTTCTTCCAGATTTGAAATTCTTAGACTCTAATTAAATCAGCTTTTTACTGAATGTAGTAATATTTTAATGGACATGTTGTAGCCTAAAGTTATATCCAAATTTGTGTGAAAATGAACTAACATAATTATCAGATACATTGGAAATCAGAGGAGGGCTGTCGAATCCCCAAAAGCCGGGTGGCAGTTTTAATTTATTTTCTTGTTAAGATATTTAAAACTTAATTCGACTTTGACCAGTGTATCTAAAGATCCAATTTGTGGCACTTGGTATAGTAGTTGCAGAAGAGCGACGGTTCTGTAAAATGTCCCTAAAACAAGCACAGCTGTGTATGAAGTATGATTCGAAGGAACCTCAGAAGGACAGTCCCGACCATAAATACCTTCTCCACTTCGCTCTCTTGCTGCAAAGCAAATTAATACAAATTTAGCACCTTAAAACAATACCTGCTCATGCCCTCAGTCTCTGTGAGCCAGAGTCTGGGCACAGCACAGCTGGCTCCTCCGCCTAGGTCCTAACAAGGCTTCAGGTGTAACAGGTGTCAGAAGGGCTCTGTCCTCCTCTGCCGGCCAGGGGCTTCTTACACACTCTTGCAGGTTCTTGGAAGAATTCAGTTCCTTTTGGTTGTAGGACTTTTCCTTGCCGGCTGCCAGCCAGGGCTTACTCTCAGGGGGCTGCTGTAGTTCCTTGCCCTGTGACCCTGCCCCCTCACATCATGGCAGCTCACTTCTTCACAGCCAGCAGGAGACTCTTTCCCCAGTGTGCTGAGTTGCATTCTTTTATTCTATAATTGTAATCTTGGGAGTAACTATCCCATTACCTTTTCCATATAAAGTAAGCTAATCCCACAAGTGGTATCCCATTATATTCACAGACCCTGCTTGCATTCAAGGAGCGGAGATTACAGAGGCATATATACCAGGTGGTGGGAATGTTGGGGACCGTCCCAGAATTCTGCCCACCACGCCAGCCATAATTCCAGAATGTCACACCTTTACATTTATTCTTTGAAGACTCCTGAAGACCTGGACATTTTAACTGATTTAGGTCATAGTACCTAAAAAATAACATGGCAGCCGTAAAATTTTATCATGAGAAGGGAGCTTGGAAATCATTTAAAACCTTCCTTTGGGGGCACATGGGTCTGGCTCTTGGTTTCAGCCCAGGTTACGATCTCACGGTTTAGTTCGTGAGTTTGAGACCCTCTTGCAGAGACATGTGCAGAGTCTGCTTGGAATTCTCTCTCTCTCTCTCTCTCTCTCTCTGCCCCTCCTGCACATACTCACGCACAGTCTCTCTCCCTCTCTCAAAATAAATAAACTTTTTAAAAGTATATAAATAAATCCTTCCTTTATTGTTTTTAACCTCTTCGTTTACACATGAAGGAAGTGGCTTGCTCAGGTCACAACCAGTGTGACACAAAACTGAGGTTCACGGACTTTCATACCGCTGTTCCGTTTGGTACATGGCACCCACTGCTGGAGGAACCTAACGCTCTCGTAGGAGACTCGGTGCTTATGTGCGAAAGCGGAAGTAGGGAAGAGTTCACAGCAAAAACGTAGGAGAGAACATCCCCCAGACAGGCGTGGCGTGAGAGCGGGAGTGGGAAGGTCATAAAGACGTGTGGGGAACAGGTTATGTGGAAAAAAGCTCCTATTTTATACCTTCTCTTAAAAGTTTGTGGGAGGCAAGCCCTGCGCCTCTGCTCATCATTGCGTTTTGTGACAAACATTTACATGTGAAGAGGAGCGTTGGCCGGGACTCCATTCCCTTAAGACAAAGCCATCAGTGTTTAAAATTATTCGTGATGAAGGCAAGGAAGCGCAAATTCTGAAAGAAATATTTGCTTTATGAGGCAGTTTCTCTGCGGAGACCTCGTTCATCTGCCCAAATTTAAAGTCACTTAGCAATTCTGAAGATTGATTCTGACTTAACTACATGACTTTGAATATATTGTGATTTAGTAAAATTATAGAAGTGCCCCGAGGAGGAAGAGCGCAGCTTTGGGGATTCGTGATCGCCAGTGGGAGAGGGAGGAGGGTGGGGGTAGGATAAACTGCCCAAATCTACATAAATAAATAAGACAAAATTAGCCAACATTCCATCCCACTGAGAAAAGAATCAGAAAGGAATTCCACCGAGGGTGTGGAGAGACTAGTATTTACTGCAAGCCCTGCTTTTTGTGGGACTTTAAGGTTTGCTGCCCTTAACAGCCTCTGAAGCTTTGATGAGAGGTACTTGTAAAGGTGGAGAGTATTTCACCTTTTATATAATTTCAGCAAGCCAAGTTAACAATTCTTTTTAATGTTTATTCATCTCTGAGAGAGAGAGAGACAGAGTGCAAGTGAGGGAGGAGCAGAGAGAGAGGGAGACACAGAATCTGAAGCAGGCCCCAGGCTCTGACCTGTCAGCACAGAGCCCGACGCGGGGCTCGAACTCATGAACGGCGAGATCATGACCTGGGCTGAAGTTGAACGCTTAACAGACTGAGCCACTCAGGTGCCCCTCAGTAAGCCAAATTTTAAATATATCCGTTTCTCTGTCTTTAGCTCTCAGAGATTCAGACCCTGTTGGAGCTGACGACTATCAGCCACCAAGCAGTAACTTTGTAAGGGGAAGGGGAATAAAAGGTGCTTCCTCCTCAAGAGTGAGGTCAGGATAAACTAGGCCCTGGTTAAGTGAACGATGTATCCCGTCGGTGGAGTGCTGTGCAGCTGTTAAGGAACTGTGTCGGTACTGGTATGGAATTCTTTCTAAGATACATTGCTAAACGAGAAAAACAAAGCCATATATTTAGTATACTACCATTTTAGGGGGAAGAAATGAAAAATGAATATTTGATTTTGTATCCATATTTCTGGGAAAACTAAAGATACTGGTTGGGTCTGGACAGCTCGGTGACTGAGGGATAAGGCTGGGAGGGATACTTCAATCCTCTTGTACCATTTGGATTTTCAAACAGGTGAGTGTATAACCTAATGAAAAGTGACTTTTTCAAATAGAAAGAATGAAAATTGAAAGAGTCAAAGAGGCAAAAGCATATTCACTTGAATATGGGAAATTGGTCTTCAAATCAGAGCTGGCTTTGTTATACAGGTTTCCTTGCAAACAGCCTTGACTGGCCCTCTGTAAAATCTCACCACCCTCTACGCTTTCTCTTCTAGCTCCCTAGTCAGGCGTTAGCATCCCTTCCTGCTTGCAGTACTTTCTTCAGACTGAAGAAAGGGAACAGGTTATGTGGAAAACCCCCACCCCATCACCCACTACCATACACGCACAAATCTGGAGAGTCGTCTCTTTAATCCTTTAGAATTAAAAATGTACCTCCTCCCAGATATACACTGTTCCACTGTAATCCATGTGTCTGTTAATATGTCTGATATTTCTCCTGTGCACTTCTGAATCCTAACGATTCGTACGGTCTCCTCCACTAAACGGGGCGTGTCCGCTGAAATCACTGGCTGATGGTGCTGGTGGAAATGCTTGCCTTTTGTGGAAAAAATCTGATGAGGATTTTTGATGAAGCCAGATATAATAATGGGTAATGGCAGTAAACCTTACTGTAAAACAGTTTGTACTAGATTAAACATGTAAGCCCATGGAAGCAGTCATCTGGGCTGATGCTCTGAGCTTCAGAAAACCTGACTGCAGATTTTCTCTGTGGTTTGTGCTCGTATTCGGGAGCCAAGAGCACCAGCAGCACCTCTGGCCAGTGGGCAGCCTGAGCACACAGAGGGGGTCAGCCTGCCTGCAGCTTCAAAGCACCGTGCAGGACAGGGGACAGGGAGCCATTATCATTTTCATTATCAGTGTGCTGCTTTTAAATTGCTAGTTCCTTCGAATGCTGTCCTTCCCTCCTCCCCTGCCAGCTAGAATCAGGTTGAAATGTGTATGTTGTATTAGCCAAAGTATCTGGGAAGAAGATACAAAAGAAAGGGCAAGTGTCTTTAAGGGAAAATCCTTCCCCCTAGCGCCACCCCTAGCCCCCAAAGCCATCTAGGGACGGACTTAAGAAACTAAGGCGTCTGTAGCATCAGCCTTTCCAGGGCTGAAGCAGAAATGTCTCCCCTCACTTAACCTTGGCAGTCGCAAGCCAGCGTTTCATTTTCCCTGCTGCAGTCCAGGAAGGCAGGAATAATCACATGGCCACACAGCTAGAGACTGTCAGCCCAACTTGGCGTGTCACCTTTCCAAACACCTTTGCAATTAGGAAGAGACAGGCAGCTCCTAACTGGGTCACGTGCTTCATGGCTGTATCTGTGCATTAGAGGCGACCGCGGGGAAGGACTCCCAGGGCCGCCTCTGTCGCACGTGTTTTCCATTGGCTTGCAGTTCAATAAACCTTTTAAGTTGTCCCTGGAATCGTCAGTGTAAGTTCCAAGGGAATGCTAATGTCTTCCAACATAGAGGGCAATCAGGCCTGCAGTCAAACTGTAATGCCGACTCCTCACAACCTCCACTGTTCAGTCATTCATCCCCGCCCACTAGGACTGAGCATTCTCCAGTTCGGCTTTTCTTTCATCTGAGCTGTCTCTGTTAGGGTGACACGTTCATGGGGGAACCAGTATTGTCCATATAAGGGCTCAAACGTACCCAGTGTGTATAGGGAAAATATCATCTGGCTGGAAGTCGCGACCTAGAGTCAAGACGTAGTTCCGCTGCCAGCTAGCTGTGTGACCCTGGGCGGGTTGTTAATTTCTCTAGATTTCACACTTTCTCTGAGGCCTCCTCCAGTTCTGACTCTCTGATTCCAAGTGGTATCTGGGCTCTTATCCCTCCAGAACTCTCCCTTCTTCTGTTTGATCACTGTGGCAAATAATTCTATGTAATGTAGCTTCTGCTATTACAGTCACACAGACTCTGCATATGTTCTTTCTGCTGTTGAATTGTGTAGTTATGGACCACGCCAGAGAGTAAACTGGGGACCTGGCACAACTCGGATTCTGCCTGCACTTTCCAAAAGGCTGAATGGTACCCCATTTTCGAGAGCCAGTTGAGCCCACTTCTGCCCTCTCGCTGTCTAGTAGAAATCACCCAATCTCAAGGCCATCTGCTGTTCAGGCAGTCAGACCACACTTGTTCCGCATTCGGAAACCTAGCCTCCTCCAGGGTGAGTTCATGCTCCATGTAGACATCTTTCAGATTAGAAACTAGAATCCCAGCCATCCATCAGTTAGCATCAGCAAACGAGAGAGACCCAGATTCCAGTACCAATACCTGGTCTGCATGGGGAGGTCAGACCTGGGCGGGGCAGGTGGGTGGGGCGATGTTCTGCCTGCTGTGATTTGATTATGACTTCCTGGTTCGGGGATGTGGAAGCAAATATGAATGAGCCAACTCTCAGGACCGGCTGTCGAGCACACGGCTTGTAATCTGCTGTCACCCTGCTTGCCCCAGGAGCTCGCAGTTGGACAGCTCACCAGCCAGGCAGATACTTGTTTCCTCCACTGCTCGGATCCCCCCGCTGGGGACCTGAAGGTCTTGGATGGGGAAAGGGCACCCCAGGTACGTCGTTTGCTGGCTGCCAACATCCCAATGGGTTGAGTTACAATGACGCAGCAGCCCTGGTTTTTCCCCCTCTAGCACAAATGGTGTGAGAGCCCTCTCCAAGCGGGATGGAAGGCAATCTGTTCTGTCAAGAGATGGCATTTGTAAATGAGGCATTCCTGCTGGTGGCCTCCAGGGGCCCCGATTCTACAACCACTTAGTACCACTGTGATGAGTTTTTCACTAAAAATTGTCAAGAGTTCTCACTGACATCCTTGGCTATTATTTTAGTGAATGGTTTCTTTAGAGGAAAAGGCCTGTCTTCATGGGGAGAAGGATGGGCCCTTGGAACATCAAGAGGAATCAACATTAGGCACTTTGCCCCGAGCGAATGGAAGGAACCGGGAAAGAGGAAGAGAGGCTAGTCGGTAGTGATGATGGAAGTGTGGGGTTGATGTGGAAGCAGGAAAAGGAATTCGTAGTAAACAAGCGTTCCTGTTGATCTAACACTAAACGGGTTTGGATCCATTTCTTGGAACATATTTCTCAGAACATACTGCAAAGGGTAATTCTCAGGCACAGCTTGAGAGCGTCCAGTTTCTTCTGATCTGATTCTGTTTTCACTGAGCAATCTTCTGAGGTGAATTGAGTTTCCTTCATAGATATACCAACTGAGAAGCATAATAACCAGCTGTTATCATTTGAGTTCTCTTAACAGTTACTATTCTCGTGGTGAATTGGCCTGCTGATTTCCGTTCCTTCCCTGGGCCGTTTAGTTAGCAGGAATCAACTCTTCCTGGGTCAGCAGGGAAAATCAAGTGTCTAGACCCACGAGGCGGAGTTTTTTTAAACCCAAGAAGTTCTTCGTCGTGTAGAGTCTCCACCTCCTCTTTCAGGAGTTAAACCACATCTCATGAACCTCCACTGAAAAAGCTTCTGCTTCAGTCTTTCAGTTCCAAGGGACACTGGTTCCTCCACCCTGACTCACATCCCGGTGCAGGATGAGAAAACCGGCTCTTCCCGCCCTCCTGGGCAGCCGTGCCCTCAAGCCAGAGGCTTTGAACACCAAGGCATAGCCTAGCTGGTGGTCAGTAGAGCGTTCCTCTATCCTCCGTCACACAGTTCCTCAGCTATCTGTATCCTCCACACCCATCCTCACCCTCAGATTCTAGAAAACACCAATTAAACTGTTCTTTGTGCTACTAAGCCACCTCAGCAGTTACCTTGTGGCATCCCTTCGTATGAATATTAAAAAATTCAATCTAAAGAGATCAGGCAGGGGAACCTGGGTGGCTCAGTCGGTTAAGCATCCGACTCTAGATTTGGCTCAGGTCATGATCTCACACTTGGTGAGTTCGGGCTCTGTGCTGACAGTGTGAAGCCTGCCTGGGATTCTCTGTCCCTCCCTCCCTCTCTGTCTCTCCCCCACACACTCTCTCAAAATAAATTAAAAAATAAACTTAAAAAAAAAGACATCAAGCGACTTCATCAGGGTCACACAGCAAGGTGGCGGTGGAGCTGGGACGAGAGCTCCAAGCCGTTTTCCTGCCGTATCCCCTTCCGCCTCCGCACTGCCCTGGAACTTGTGCCTGCCGGCCTTGGGGGCACTGTGGTGAATACATGGAGGAGTGAAAGGTCAAATGCAGAAGAAAATAACAGGAAAGAACTGAAGTTACAGGAATGGAATCAGCAGAGAAGGCACACTGACTCTAGTTCAAGTTCACACTGCCTCTGGGTCGATCTACTCTGACGTTTAGAGAGAACACTTCATTGCTAAGTGGTCGATAAGTAAAAATCCTTTTCTTTCCTCCAAGGTTGACCTCACGTAAGAGTGTGTCTGAAAAAAGGAAAAAAGGGGTGTGTCTATAAGCAAGAGCAGTGTCTACGTGCCGCTCGATCAGGTTTGAGAGTAGATGGGAGAAAAAGGCAGTGGAAATGCTCTAACCCTCCCTCGCTTGTTCTTCATGAGAACCCGATTCTCACAGGATCACCACCGTTTAACAGTAAATGTCAGAAAAAGGGAAAATGACACAAGAGGAGAGATTTTTCTGCTGAGGTCTGGAAGAAGAAAACAAAAAAGGCGGCATACACTGAACTAGGGAGATGGGGGCCACTGCTATCCTGGGGGGCACAGTTGGCAAAGACAGAGCGGCCGGTGGAAAGCCTGCAGGGAGGAGGGGCCGGGAGCTCATCCGTGCAGGTACTTAGCTGTCCATCAGTACCCGGAGGGTGAAGCCTTAGTGTACCGACACAAGCCTCCTCAGTCCCCACCTCCCGTTCTTTTGCTGCCTGCTTATTCCCTTGACTTTTTATTATCAGATTCTTTCCTGCGGGAAGGAAATGCCAAGAAGGAGACTATTATAATTTCATGCATTCTTTGGCTTTTTCAAGGCACTCTAATGGTAATAATTTATTAGGAAAGCCACCCGCGCGTGCTCTAGGCCATTAGAATCCCATCCTTAAACATCATGTGGATTTTCACCTTTTAAATTTTTACTGCGGTGGGGCGCCTGGGTGGCTCAGTCGATTAACATCCAACTTTGGCTCAGGTCATGATCGCGCCGTCTGTGGGGTCGAGCCCCATGTCGGGCTCCATGCTGACACCTCGGAGCCTGGAGTCTGCTTCTGAGTCTGTGTCTCCCTGCCTCCCTCTGCCCTTCCCCTGCTCACATTCTGTTTCTCTCTCTGAAAAATTAATAAACAGTAAAGAAACATAAAAAATAGAAATAAATTTTTACTGTGGTAAAATACATATTAACAGAAAAGATTCCAATTAAACCATTTTTTTAAATTTTTTTAACGTTTTTCTTTTATTTTTTGAGAGACATAGAGACAGAGCAGGAGCAAGGGAAGGGCAGAGAAAGAGAGGCAGATGCAGTATCTGAAGCAGGCTCCAGGCTCTGAGCCATCAGCACAGAGCCCGATGTGGGGCTCGAACCCACAGACCATGAGATCATGACCCGAGCCGAAGTCAGCCGCCCAACCGACTGAGCCACCCAGGCGCCCCTAAACCATTTTTAAGTGTATGAGTCATTGGCATTAATTACAGTCACACTGTTGTACAACCGTCACCACTATTTCCAAAACTTTCCATTACCCCAAACAGAAAACCCGTACCCACTGACCACTAACTCCCACGCCCCCTGCCCCTGCCCCTGGTAACCACAGATCCACTTTCTGTCTCTATGAACTTAATATCAGGCATTCTTACTTAACTGTATATACCTCCTAAAAGGTAGCAGCAGGAGAAAAGAATGGATCCTGAGGTGAAAAGGAAAGGGGGTTTGGGGTTAAAAACTGAATTATCATTTTCTTAAATATGACTTAAATATAGTTGAGAACTCTTTATTATGACTGAGTACTTCTGTCCCCCCAGAGAAAGCAAAAACAAAAGTCCTTCTGTTGTGCTAATTCAGCACCTTTCTTTCCTCTTTCAGTGACCATGCAGCAGGTGGCCAGGACAGTGGCTAAAGTGGAACTCTCAGACCACGTGTGTGATGTGGTGTTTGCACTCTTTGACTGCGATGGTGAGTGGGGCCCTCTGGAGCCAGGTGGGAAAACTGAGCCTGACAGCCCTGGCGGTGGACGCTGTTTCTAACAGGGCCTGGCGGACGGCTGCAGGGTACTGATGCCTCTCCAGCCTACCCCTTTCTCACAGCGACAGCTCAGCCCTCAGCCTCGTGATACTGAGAAACGTAACCCCAGGTCCTGGTTTGTGTTTTCCATTTCTTCTTACAGTTCCAGTTTGCCTGTGGGCTTAATTTAGGACCATAAAGATCTTAAAAGTGGAAACAAAAATATTAGACTCAACTTGCTGCTTAGTAGATTAGGAGCACATGATTCGCAATTATCTGAATGTGTCTAGAAAGAAGGTGGTACCAGGGTGTCTGGGTGGCTCAGTCAGTTGAGCATCCAACTTTGGCTCAGGTCATGATCTCGCGGTTGGTGAGTTCGAGCCCCACACTGGGCTCTCTGCTGTCAGCATGGAGCCCACTTCAGTTCCCCTCTCCCCTTCTCTGTGCCCCTCCCCCACTCACGCACACGCTTGCGCACACACTCTCTCTCGATAAACAAGCATTAAAAAAAGCAAAAAAGAAAGGAAGGAAGAAGGCAGTCCTGGTCCCTGAGGCACACTGCAGTCATTCACATCCCACGGCAGCCGTCCGGCTCACAGCGGCTGTCGTGTCTGTGACCGCTCCGCAATTTAGCCCAGTTGAGATCCTGGTCCTGCTCTGGCGTCATTTCCCGGCTGTGTCACCTGACATGATACTACTACTAATATTCACAATAGAGCCTTACGCTTTTGTTCAGTGCTTACTAGGAGCCAGGCATTGTGCGAGGCTGCTCGGAGGAACTGTGATTCACCACATCTTCCAGATAAGGCAGCTGAGACTTGGAGGTGAGGTCATTTTCCCCGGATCGCATAGGTGGTCGGAGATAGCACAACCGGGATTTGAATCAAAGCTGTGCTGCCTCCCTCTGTCCTCTGTGACGCCCACAGCTTCTTGCCAGCCGGGATTCACCATTCATCTCCCTCTAGGAAGCCAGGCTAATGGAATCCAGGAACCAGGTCAGAAGTCCCCGCCTATGTGAACCTTTGTTCCAGTCCCAGCATAATGAATCACTCTGGCTTTTTCATTCCTTGTTTCAATTTGTCATCATTACTACACGTTACACTCTATCTCTGCCTCCGTGACCTAACTTCCCTATTAAATTGTGAGCTTTTGGGGTGCCCGGGTGGCTCAGTCGATTGAACGTCTGACCTCAGCTCAGGTCATGATCTTGCAATCCACGGGTTCGAGCCCCATTTCAGGCTCTGGGCTACCAGGCTCAGAGCCTGGAGCCTGCTTTGGATTCTGTGTCTCCCTCTCTCTCTGCCCCTCCCCTGCTCACATTCTGTCTCTGTCTCCCTCTCTAAAGAATAAATATTTTTTAAAAATTGTTTTAATAAAGAAAGTGTGAGCTTTTTTTAAGTTTTTAGTTTAATTCCAGGGAGTTAACATATGGTGCGTTGTTAGTTCCAGGTGTACAAGATAGTGATTCAGCACTTCCATGCATTGTCCCGTGCGCATCGCAAGTGCCCTCCTCAATCCCCATCACCTACCCCACCCATCCCTCCACCCCCCTCCTCTCTGGTTACCACAAGTTTGTTCTCTATAATTAAGAGTCTGTTTCTTGTTTGTCTCTCTGTATATATACATATATTTTTTCTTCCCTTTGCTTGCTTGTTTTGTTTCTTAAATTCTACATATGAGTAAAATCATATGGCATTTGTCTTTCTCTGACTTATTTTATTTAACATTATACTCTCTAGCTCCATCCATGTTGTTGCAAATTGCAAGATTTCATTCTTTTTTATGGCTGAGTAATATTCCAGTGTGTGTGTGTGTGTGTGCATGTGCGTGTGTGCGTGTGTGTGTGCGCACGTGTGTACATACTACATCTTTATCCGTTCATCAGGCAGTGGACACTTGGGCTGCTTCCATATCTTGGCTCTTATAGATAATGCTGCTACAAATCATGAACTTTTTAAGGGTAGTTACAAGTCTCCTGTTCACCTTTGAACCCCTCCCTAGGACCTCGGGTAGTACTTTGCACGTAACAGGTGTTCATTAACTTAAGTTACTGAACTTATTAAACTGAACTTGAGTTATTTAAACCTCCCACCTGCACCCACAGATGAGGTCTGAGTCGATGAAAACTCCAGTGTTAGGACAAGAAGGCAGGCCTCACCCTGAGGCAGGGGTGGGTTATTCTCTAGTGCCGCCCTGTCCAATAGGATACCGCTGGCTCCGTGTGGCTGTCTGAATGCTCGCACCGAAGACCGTTCTAATGAACAGCACTGCTCCACAGAGGCTAACTCTCCTCAGACTTTGCTTTTACTCTAATCACTTTTAGGTGGTTTGAATTTTTTCCCAAAAACATTTAATTTTATAATTTTTGAAGCCAGAGAGCTGGTCTGTGAAGGAGATACGGGAATAAAGCCTCACAGTTCCCCTGCTCTCCTAGGAAGGCCTGGGAAGTGAAATTTGATTTTCTGGCCCTTCAGAAGGAGGTCCTGTCAATATCTACTTGCATCACCTTTAGAAAATCAGTTAGCATCCCTAGGGTTTATTTTCTTAATCTGCAGAAAAAGGAAGTATCTATTAATTTAAAAAGGCATTGTTATTTCTCCCAGTGCTAGAGTTTAGGTCAAAATGCTAAAGGACACTGAATTCTCAAACAGATTTGTTCCCCACAGAATTCAGGGGTGCACTCACAGATCACACATGCGCACAGATGACAGTCAGTCATACACCTGCCTCGGAAGGGACAGAAGCCATTCAAGTTGATCAGCTGTGGCCTTATGGAGAGCAGGAGGCAAATCCTGTGGTAGTCTGAATGGCCTCAGATTTTTTTCATCTTAGGTTTATTATAAAAATACTAAGAATCTCGTTTAGACCTTTTTGTTATTTTAATTACATTCTTTATTAAATTTGTTTATTTATTTATTATTTCTGAGAGAGAAGAGAGAACACAGCAGGGGAGGGGCAGAGAGAGAGAGAGAGAGGAGAGAGAATCCCAAGCAAGCTCGTCTTTGTCAGCACAGAGCCCGACTCGGGGCTTGAACTCCCAAGCTGCGAGATCTGATCCAAAACCAAGAGTCACGCTTAACTGACTGAGCCACCCAGGTGTGCCTTATTTACATTCTTAATAAGCCATATTATTGATTCAGCCAGCCAGGCTGCTTTTTAACTCTGTATTGAAGTATAATATACATAGCGAAAAGTACAAATCTCTTAAGTATACAGCTTGCTAAATTTTAAAAAACTGAACACACCTGTGTAACCAGTATGATGCAGAAACAGCACATCAGCGGGACCACAGGGCCCCCTGGTGCTGCCTTCCAGTCGCTTCCTCTCCCAAGGGCAGTCAGCTTCCTGACTGGGAATAGCATAGATTAGGCCTCCCTGGGTTTGCTAGTTTGTTCACTCTTGCTGTGAGGTATCGCTGAGGCGGTCCATGCTCTCTTCGGCCAGAAAACACGGGCCAGTTCAGGTTTTCAGGTACTCCCTACCGAGGTAAACCACGTATTCTTTCTTTCCGCCCTCTTCCCAGACTGCTCGTTGGTAAGTCTGTTTGCTGGTTTCCTGCTGTCTTATCACTACCAGTCATGGTTGCCGTTCTTCTGATCAGCAGATGTTTATTCCTGGGCATGTAGTCAAAGGGTAACTGTCCCCTACTGTTGAAGTGGTTACTGTTCTGTGTGGCCGAAGAGATTGACCTTCCGTTAAACCAGATGCTTTCCGAGTTCCCTCCCAGACCCAAGAGTCTGCCGCTGAGGAGGGTAGAATGGGAGGCCAAGAGGAAACGGGCTTACCCCCAAGCCAGATTTTGACTTTGGTTTTTGCCATGAAAACCCCCATCATCATCTCTCAGCTGGACGACAGGCTTCCTGACTGACTCCTGTACTCCAGGTGTGCCTCTCTCCAGTCCCATCCCCACACAGCCAGCCAGGGAAATCCAACCACCATGGAAATCTAACCCGATCTCACTTACCCGCTTCCAGCCCTCTCCTGGGGCTCCACTACCTAGAAGATAAAGCACAAACCCTTTCATGAAAATACAAGACCCTTGGGGACCTGTGACCTGCCTGCCCCTTCCGTTTACTCGGCCCCCACCCCCGTGTGCAGAAATTCCTGACTCCTTGTAGTTCAGCAGCCGTGTTGCTCCCGGCCTGCGCCTTTGCTTATGGGAATGCCACCAGCTAGAATGCCTCCCCTGCCTCACTCCCCTTTCCTTGGCCAGTCTCTGCTCATCCTTTGGGATTCAACTTAGGAGTCACTTCCAGAAGGCCTTTACTGCTCTGTACTTGCGCCACCCTCAGCCTGGGTTCCATATCTTCCCTGCGCCCCCATAGCATCTTCTGTGTACCCCATTATGGCACTTATCACACTGTTGAAATAATGTATTTGTCTCTCCCACAACCTGGGGGTATTTCAAGGAACAAAGTCTTATTTATGTCTCTATTCTCAATTCCTAGCATTACAGGACCTGACCTATAATATATTCTCATTCAACTTTGGTCACACTACACTAAACTGTCACTGAGTTGTAAGCAGAAACATCGAAGAAGGAGCAAACCATTTGTTTTCAGCAAAGAGAATTGAATTTGGCTGTGAGGTGGCGCTGGGCTTTGGAACCCACACCGTGTGAACAGTGGAATTTTCTCAGTGTCTCTGTTCCAAGGCCTCTGCTTACCCCTGTTGTGTTTGCTTCTTCCTCTAGGCAATGGGGAGCTGAGCAATAAGGAATTTGTTTCCATCATGAAGCAGCGGCTGATGAGAGGACTAGAGAAGCCCAAAGACATGGGCTTCACCCGCCTCATGCAGGCCATGTGGAAATGTGCACAAGAAACCGCCTGGGACTTTGCTTTGCCGAAACAGTAAGCAAAACTGCGAGAGGGGCCTCCTCCCCCACCCAAGTCACCCCGGCCCCTTGGGCAGAGCCTTGGCACAATCCTTCCTGCTGCTGCTTCTGGAAGTAGTGCTCCCTTCCTCCTGGGAATGATCTCAGGAATCAACCAGTCTTCCCTCTCCACTCTTACCCTGTCCCAGCATCTCTGCTCGGCTCTGATCCTGCCCAGTGATTATCCGCCTAGGTTCTCAAAAACATGAACAAGCCCTCAAAGTTCAGACTTTCGGCACCTTCATCAGCACCACGCATTCAGGCACCCTGTGACAAAGAATGCAGGGAACCAACCCTGCCAACCCTGGGAAACACCCAGGTCTCGAGTCATTCTTGCTGCGGATTCACATTAAGAACATTCCTTCCTTTCCTTCGTAAGCCACAAGTTGGGAAGACCTCTGAAAGGCAAAAGGAATGAGGAAGAGCCTGGCCCCCGAGCTGGTGCGAAGGCTGGGCCAGAGGAAGGATCCTTGTCGGTCCCCGGGGTGGCCCTGAGGCCTGCTCCGAGAAGGCGATCTGCACAGCGGGAATGGAGCAAGGTTTGGAACTTAGAGCAGCTGCTCCGTGGCTCTCTCCACGCCCCTCCTTCCCTCCCGGGCTCCCTCAGCGGACTCCACCATGCCGGTGCCTGATGAGCAGCAGCGACTGAGTTCACGTTCCCTGCAAGTGCCATTTCCCCTCCAGGAATGTGCCTCTGAAGCCGAGGCCTGGCTCGGAGCCCGTCTGCCCTCTGTCTTAAACACTTGTAAAATATCACTTTAATTATAACAGTTTGCAATAAACTGCCCCCCAAAGGCTCTTGTCTCTTTTATTCTAGGATCCTCCGGGGTACTTTTCATTTCATTTCTCCACTGAGCTGGAGACCCTGCTAGCAGCGGACCTGTTTTCTTTCTACCACAGTCTCGTTCTTCCTGTTGAAAGGCAACTTTAGGCACAGACAAAAAGCGAGGGCCTTGGGAGGCTCGCGACGGCACTGTCCCTGCGCAGTTTGGATGTCATTTCATCTTGGGCCAGGTACATAGTCCTTGCTCTCTCCTGCCCCACGGTTAGGAACTCAGATGGGGTAAGAGCCACAGCCACCAGTGTCGTATATGGACTCAGCTCTCTCCGTGTGGCCTTGAACGAGCAAGCCATTTCCCATCTGGTTCCTCAACTGTGAAATGACCGGGTTGAGTGTAATGGGCTCTAAGTTTTCTTCCAGGTCTCAAAAGCCTCTCCTTCAGCTCTCCTCCAGAACTCCTGCAGCCTCCAGAACCTCCAGGTAATGCTCCCTGGCATGAGACTGTCTCGAGCCTAACGCAATAGAATGACCACACCAAAACCCCGGTGCCTCCTGCAAGGCCTGGACGGGTAGGGAGTGTTCATCAGCCAAATAAGAGCCGGGCCTGGGTCTGCACCTGTGGCTCCACCAGGACGGTACCGACCCCAGCGTTTCCTCTGGGGCAGTGGAACAAGTTCACTTCCAGGGTCCTTTCTGGGAGCAGGCTAGACTCTCTCTCAAAGGAGGGGCACCTGGGTGGCTCAGTCCATTAAGGGTCCAATTTCGGCTCAGGTCCTGATCTCACAGTTCATGGGTTTGAGCCCCGCATCAGGCTCTGTGCTGACAGCTCAGAGCCTGGAGCCTGCTTCACATTCTGTGTCTCCTTTTTCTGTCCCTCCCCCGCTCACACTCTGTCTCTGTCTCTCAATAATTAGTAAACATTAAAAAATTTGAAAAAAAGATTATCAGAGGAGCTTGCCACTCACCTACCTCACCTACCTTCTACTCTTTACTGTCTTGGGATATGTATTCCTGGTACCCGGGTGGAGGCTTTGCCTTCCTCTCTGCCTCAGGGCTGAGGCATCAGCAAAATGTGAGCTTTTCTTAAATCTGTCCCGGAATCCCCAAATCACCTTTTCTGCAACCCTCGTTTCTCCAGCCTGAAAGGGAAGTCCCATTCACAGCCTTTGTGGGGCATTCCTTCCCCTGCAAGAAGAGAACTGCTGCTTGGCTGGTGAAGCGGAAAGCCAGAGCACAGCAAGAGAGGGTAAAGAGCTCACCTACATCTTGAAACCCAAGGTCAAGGGCACCCACTTATCGCAGTTACATGGAATTCCAACTTTAGCTCCTGGGCGTGCCTGGGGAAGCATAGGAGGTCCAGGTGCTCAAGAAGACAGGATGGCCACACTTTGGCACAACCAGGTAGGTGGGCAAGCGAGAGGTACAAGCTAAGTCACCCAGAAGAGCCCGGGGTCCCCCAAGGACGTCCTTGAGCAAGGCGGCATGTGAGCAGGCTTGAGAGGATTTCAGTAGGCAGCATATGGGGTAGGCCGGGAGCACTGGGGGATACGAAAGGCTGATTGGTGCTTCTCTTTTTATTCAGATTGTTTCTTCTACCTAAATAGAAGAACCTTCCTCTTTCTTCAAGACTCCACTCCAGCTGTTCCCCACTTAAGAAGCCCACGTGGATCCTCTTCCAGATAAGATTAGTAGTCCCTCCTCCGTCTCCCAAGGATCACTGGCCCACCCAACACCACTGCTGTAACCCATGTAATGGTTGTGAGATTGTCACCCACAAAGTTCAGACCCAGAGTAGTGACATGGTCAAAGAAATATCCCACCACCAAAAGCTAATTTTAAAATAACTCTTGGACGGGGGCACCTGGGTGGCTCAGTCGGTTGAGCATCTGACTTTGGCTCAGGTCACGATCTCATGATTTGTGAGTTTGAGCCCTACATCCGGCTCTCTGCTGTCAGCACAGAACCTGCTTCAGATCCTCTGCCCCCCTCTCTCTTGCCCCTCCCTTGCTTGCACTCACCCAAAAATAAAAGCATTAAAAAATACAGGGGCGTCTGGGTGGCTCAGGCAGTTGAGCGTCTGACTTCCACTCAGGTCATGATCTCAGGGTTCATGAGTTCGAGCCCTACATCAGGTTCTGTGCTGACAGCTCAGAGCCAGGAGTCTGCTTCGGATCCTTAGTCCCCCTCTCTCCCTGCCCCTCCCCTGCTCTCTCTCTCTCAAAAATAAACATTTCAAATAAATAAAATAACTCTTGGAAAATGTAAAAATGATCTGAGCAGTGCCTCAAACAATTCCTCTCACACACCCACAGCCGTTCTCTCTGTTGCTATTCTCTACTTCTTTAAAACACAAAAAGAACTCTCTAGTTCTAGCCCTTGGGCTTCAGGGAGGGAAAGAAAGTAGAGAGGACCCAGGCTGCTGGGCTTCCTTGTGACCCTGGGCTCGGCACCATCCATGAGGACAAGCAGAGAGAATGTGGAGACAGGTACTAAGGAAAATGGGTTTAAGAACATGCATGCTCTTCAAAAATCACACTACTAGCTTTTAATACCCCACCTGATTTTAGCTCTGCCTGGAGTATACGCACTTGAACTGAATGGGAGTCTACGACCAAAGTCCAGGCAACAGCTGCTATCAGGGAAGAAGGGACAGCAGCAGAGGTGCCAGGAGCCAGGTCCCCCTACTGGCTCATCCTCTCCAGGCCTGAGCACAGCCCAAGCCGGGTTCTGTGCCCTCAAGAAGCTCAGAAAAGGAGGGAGGGAACAGTGCGGAGTTCAGCTTTCAGGCTTTGAGTGCCACCTGCTGGCAAGCAGGCTCAGCGCAGGGATTCTGGCCTGGAGCAGCGCGAGGGTAAGCCGCTTGAGCCAGCCCAGCCCCAGCCCTGCTCCTGAGACGACGCCTCCCA
Organism: Paguma larvata; assembly: GCA_030068075.1. NCBI lineage: Eukaryota > Metazoa > Chordata > Mammalia > Carnivora > Viverridae > Paguma > Paguma larvata. Next base: position 67,857,534 of record CM057837.1, read on the forward strand.
GGAACATGGGTGGCACAGGGTGTGGTGGAATGAACAGCCAGAGATGGACCCTAACCATGAAAAGAGACACTATGGATATGATTGTAATTGAGAAGAGGAAAGGAGTGATGCTTGTGGATTGCTGTGGTTCAGAACGGGAATTTTTACCAGCAAAGGAGAGGGTATGAGTTGATCTATTCATTCCACAACTGGGGAGTATCCAGGACAGACTGGGAAGTGATTTTGTAACCCAAGAATTAATTAATATGACAGTGTTCACCAAAAAAAAAAAGATTAGAAATGCATTTGAGGATTTTAAATCACACTTACAGGTTATAGAAAAAAATCATGCTGAAAATTTTTAAATGCTTAGAACTGAGTATGATAGGGGTGCCCGGGTGGCTCAGCTGGTTAAGCGTCCAACTTTGGCTCAGGTCAAGATCTCACTGCTCATGAGTCAGAGCCCTGCGTCTGTGCTGACAGCTCAGAGCCTGGAGCTTGCTTTGGATTTGGTGGCTCCCTCTCTCTCTGCCCATCGCCTGCTCACATTTTGCCTCTCTCTCTCAAAAATACATAAACATTAAAAAAATTGTTTTAAGAACTGAGTATGTTGGGGCGCCTGGGTGGTTCAGTCAACTGAGCGTCCGACTTTGGCTCAGATCATGATCTCACTGTTGTGGGTTCAAGCCCCGTGTCAGGCTCTGGGCTGACAGCTCAGAGCCTAGAGCCTGCTTCAGATTCTGCGTCTCCCTCTCTCTCTGCCCCTCCCCTGCTCATGCTCTGTTTCTGTCTCTCAAAAAATAAAATGTTTTAAAAAAAATTTGTTTAAAAAGAACTGAATATGATAATGAAAATACTAAATAGTAAGACTTGTAGGACACAGCTAAAGGAAAACTTAACTCCTTAACAACTTCCATACTTACTTACAGGTTATAGGATGACAATATGTTAAGTGTCTGACTCAAGAAGTTAGAGAAAAAAATCAAGATCATAACCCTAAATAATAAGAGCAAAAATAAATAATATTAGAAAACTTAAGATGCATATAATAGGTACTACAGAAGCTTAAAAATAGTAATATTGGGAACAACTTTATGCCAATAGATTTGAAATGGATAGTTTTCTAGAAAATATAACTTACCAGACACAAAATATTAAAAATCTGAATAGACTATAATAAAGTGAATCAGTAATTGTAAATCTACTTGTAATAAAAAATACCAAACCTAGATGATGTTACATGAGAGGGGGGAAACAGAACCAGGGCCTGTAGGACCTATCAAGCCCCGATAAGGGGTTTGGACTTGATCTTAATTATAATTGGGAGCCACCGAAGGATTTTAAGCCGGAAGATGATGTAATGAGCTTTGCATTTTGGAGTGATGACTTTGCCTGCAATGCCACAGATGGGTTGGAGCGGGATCCAGGTTGGAGACTGCTATAATAATCCAGTTAGCAGATGCTGGACGCCTAGATTAGGGGGAATGACTGCAGAGTTGGAGTCACTAACAGAACTGGGAGATGTCAGGTCAGGCCTGAGTGCTCGGGGTGGGGGCGTGTAAATTGGAGGAGGGCTGGGGCGGGGGCATGTACACTGGAGGCGGGTGAGCGAGAGGGAGTCATCAAGGATGACACCAGATTTCTGTTTAGGTAATGGAGTGAACGGTACTGCTCTTCAGAGGGTCGGGAACCAGGAACGGCTGGAGGAAGATGAGATTTTTTTGACATGCTGAGGTGCCTGAGAGACATCCTGGTAGAACTATCTAATGGTTTGTCAGAGATGAGAATCTGGGCCCAGGAAAGGGGTCTAGGGTGGAGAGATGGTTTAGGAAACTAAAAATCTGGGTTCTCCCAACTTCAAGGCCAACTAACCACAGATACATCAAGTCTGAATCAGTTTCCCCACTCACCTGTAAAATACTAACTCCAGCTCCGTCTCTTCCCCAAGGGAACCTGGGAGTAGAGACCATTGAAGTGACAGGAACCTGTACTTGGTGGGCTATCTACGAGGGGACAAGTTTGGTAGAAAGGATTTCAAGTGCCCTGTGCCCTCTCCTTCCAACCTCCAGCCTCCAGCCTCCGGCCTTACTAGGTGTCAAGAGCTCCTTTTTCCGTATGGAGAAGAGAGAGAGCAAAGGGCCACAGTGAAGACCCAAAGATGCTACAGGTAAGTACTCATGTGTTCGTTCAACACATAATGTGTTGAAACTCAAACTGAATATTCAGTCACCTATCAGTCATTCATATGCAGGTGAATTTTCGCCATTGTTGCTCTAAGGGTTAGGTGTTCCTTTCTTTTTCCACCATTCACATGGTCCCAAAACCAAGCCTAACATAAAAAGACATACATTTTTTTTAAGTTTATTTATTCATTTGTGGGGGGGAGGGGCAGAGAGAGAGGGAGCAAGAATCCCAAACAGGTTCACAGGGGGCCCAACCCAGGAACCGTGAGATCATGACCTGAGCCCAAATCAAGAGTCGGATGCTCAACTGACTGAGCCCCCCAAGCGCCCCCCACGGAAGATGTATGTTTTACAGCCTCCCAGCCATTCCCACAGCTGCATAGTACTCCATTATATACCCTGGTTTAATCAGGAAGAGTAGTTTCTCAGGGAGAGATTTTTAGAACCTGGCTCTCTGAAAAGACGGGCTTTCGAGGTCACATTTGGAGACAGCAAGGGACACTGGGTAATCAGGAAGCAAAAGAGCAAAGGACAGGGAGTACAGGATACTCCACTGATTGGGCAATTCTTCCTGAAGCCCGAGGAAGGAATTTATCTCCCTGGCTAGTTCAGGGGAACTCTGAATCAAGTGTTTAAAGAGAGAAAAACTTGGGGCACCTGGGTGGCTCAGTCAGTTAAGCATCTGACTTCAGCTCAGGTCATGATCTCACAGTTTGTGGGTTCGAGCCCCACATCGGGCTCTGTGCTGACAGCTCAGAGCCTGGAGCCTGCTTCAGATTCTCGGTCTCCCTCTCTCTCTGTTCCTCCCCTGCTCACTCTCTGTCTCTTTCTCGAAAATGAATAAACATTAAAAAAAAAGAGAGAGAGAAAACCCTGTCTCTAGGATTCATTTATTCATTTAACAAATCTATATGGAGCCCATGTTAGGTATCAGGCCCTGTGCACAGCCCATGGGTGACATTGAGGGCACGACCTCCATCTTGGTTTAGCTGGAGACAGGTGTGCGGGCTGCGTGGGGAAGTGAAGGGGAGTGTCTGCGGAGGAGCCAGGCTCACGGAGGAGGGCCTTTCTCAGCCTCAGATGTCATCTCCGATCTTACACACACAACTAGCGACTCCGCTTCGGCGCCTCCTCTGGGGCTTACACGCAATCCCACAGCCGTACTCGCCGCCCTGCCCTCTGCTCTTTCACTTCGGGCAACTCGGCGCGGTGCCTGGCTTCCAGGGCAGACATCTGCCTGTTAAATTAATTCTACCTCTTCACAGAGATGGCGCCCAAGCTGAGCCCCGAAGGACAAGTTAGCTTGCCCAGGTGATAAGGATAATTAGGGACGACAGGCAGATAGATAGGGCTGGGGTGAAAGGTATGTAGGTAGAGATGGGGAGGGGATGACAGGAGATGAAAGCATGTTAAGGTCACACTGAATTCTCGGTGCCCCCGAGGAGAGAAATATGGAGGCCGCTGGTCATCTAACACAAGGATGGTTTCGGCGTAGAAGCAAAATGAGGGGATGCTAGGATTCATCTGGAGATTCATTTCTCCAGTGACTTCTTTTTACCTGTGGAGGCAATTAAGGATTTTTTTTTTCCTTCACTCTTTGAGGCTCATCCTCCCACAAATACCAGGATCCCAGCTAGACAGGATAGACATTTCCAATTTTTCCCTTAGATCAAAATCAGGACACCTTGATTTCAAGAACTATGAAGGAGAAACTGTAATTTCAAGCCGGCACACCAGTTCCATTTTTAAACAAAATCGATAGACCAAGGGCCATAAAGTTTACCTTGAACTGAGCAGGAGTGTGACTCCCTTCCTGGCCTTTGGACCAGAGAAGGACCCGTAGACCAACTGCCTCAGCACAGAAAACAATGCACCCAGTCTGAGATCCGTAAGAAGGGTCGGGAGCGAGAACAGGGAGGCCGGTTAGACTGGCATTCAGGCACAGTTTCTAATCCCTTCTGAAACAACAAAGCCTTTTTTTTTTTTTTAAGTTTATTTGTTGTGAGTGGGGGAAGGGGCAGAGAGAGTGGGAGAGAGAGAATCCCAAGCAGGCTCAGTGCTGTCAGCACAGAGCCTGACACCGGGCTCAAGCCCACAAGCTGTGAAATCATGACCTGAGCTGAAACCAAGAGTCGGACGCTTAACCACCTGAGCCACGCAGATGCCCCAAAGCCTTTCTGAATTGAAACAATTTGGAGACCCAGCTCAGCTGCAGGGAGGAGGGAAGGAGGAAAATGAGGAAAATAAGCCCCAAAGAAGTCCTGCTACGCAAACACGCGCGCGCGCGCGCTCAGCCTGTCTTTCCAGAGGCTTACTACTCCAGACCCGGCCAACCAAGCCGAATTACTGGCTACAGACTCAAAATTTAAAGAAGATTTTGTCATTTACACATTTTGCGGGAAAGGAGAAGCGGGCTCATCAGCCAGCAGCTGGGCAGTCACAGCCCCATTCTTTAACACAGTGAAATTACAGGCCTTCGTTTACACGAGTGCCCTCTTCTCAAAGGGAAGTACTGGCAGTCAGCCAGAGAGGGGCCTCGTGACACTCAGGAAATGGAAGAGGAGAATGCACGATACTTAGCAGAAGAGGGGGAAATGGACACTGCAGTCCTAAGTCAACAAACCCTACAAAGCCTGTTTGAAAAGTGTCGGGGCACCTGGGTGGCTCAGTTGGTTAAGCGTCCGACTTCGGCTCAGGTCATGATCTCACGGTTCATGAGTTCAAGCCCCATGTCGGGCTCTGTGCTGACAGCTCAGAGCCTGGAGCCTGCTTCGGTTTCTGTGTCTCCCTCTCTCTCTGCCCTTCCCCTGCTCACGTTCTGTCTCTATGTCTCTCAAAAATAAACGTCAAAAAAAAAAAAAGTGTCCTAGTTGTCCTAGTATTTATCCATTAACATGTGTTAAGGACCTGTCAATCTGTGGGGACCTTTTCTCTCTAGGTGTAGCGCCCTCTTATTAAGGAGGCGCTATCTGGATGTCTTCTTTGGAGAAGTGTCTATTAGTATCTTCTGCCCATTTCTTCACTGGATTATTCATTTTTTGGATGTGGAGTTTGGTAAGGTCTCTATAGATTTTAGATACTAGTCCTTTATTTGATATATACAATGGAATACTACACGGCAATGAGGAAGAATGAAATCTGGCCATGCATAGCAACATGGATGGAACTGGAGGGTATTATGCTGAGTGAAATAAGTCAGTCAGAGAAAGACAGATACCATATGTTTCCACGCATAGGTGAATTTTGAGAGACTGAGCAGAAAACCGTGGCGGAGGGGAAGAGGGGAAGGAAAAAAGACACAGAGAGGGAGGGAGACAAGACAAGAGACTCTCAAAGACTAAGAACAAACTGAGGGTGAGGGGGGTGTGGGAGGGGGGAGAGTGGGTGACGGGCACTGAGGAGGGCCCTTGATGGGAGGAGCACTGGGTGTCGTATGGAAACGAATTTGACAATAAATTGATTTAAAAAAAAAAGATGTGAAACATACATAGGGGAAAAAAAAGGCGCTGATTTCCTCACCACCGGGATCCCTCTCGCCAGGCCGGCTGGCGGCTCGCATCGGGCAGGGAACCGCGGGAAGGGAAAGGAACGCTGATGTGAAGAAATGTCCACGGAGTGAGCGTGGGTAGCCACGGATGCCTGCTTCTTATTACGCTGAGAACATACGACCTATTTAAAAAGATATTCCTTATATTCCCACTTCCAAATTCGGCAGCTGGCCGGCAGTGTAGCCGGCCACCCTGTCTGCCTCCGGAACCTCAAGGAGTCGTCCATCTGGCTATCGAAGGCCGTCCCCTCGCTTGTGCCTTCGATCCCACCCCCTCCGTCTACTCCCGTAAGTGTCTCCTCTCCCGCAGTGCCAACATCTCTCGCCCAATTAAATGATTCCTATCACGGAATTAAAACAAAAACAAAACCAAAAACTTCTCCACATTCCTCTCTACGACCAATCCATTTCTTCCTCACTTTCACTCTCTTGAATTCATTCCTATCCGCCTTTCGCCTCTACCGTCCACAGAGATCGGTCTTGTCAAGGTCACCACTCACCTCCACGTTGTCACACCCACGGGTCGGGCCCCAGTCTCATGTTGCCTGGCCTTTCCACAGGGTTTGCCAGAGTTCGACCCCTCCCTTCCTCGTGAATCGTGCTGCACTTGACTTTTGCGAACTCATTTTCTTATTCACCGGCTGCTCCTTCACTGTCCTTTCCTGGCTTCTCCTTCCCTCCCAGACCCGAGTACACGGGGCGCCACGGGACTCAGTCATCAGACTTCCACTCTTCTCTATCTACGCCCACTTCCTTGGTGCCGTAAACCCCATTGACATTTCTTTGTCCATCCAGTCCCGTAGCTTTAAATACCATTTCTTTAAATGCCATTTGGCAATTTCCAAAATTATATTTCCCTCCCATGGTTTTCCCTACACCCCGCATATACACAGCTTCCTACTCGACATCTCCACTTAGTTCTAAAAGGCATCATGAACTTAACACATCCTAAGTCACACAGCTAATATCCCCTCTACCAACCTGCTTCTCTCAGTCCTCCCCCAGTTTCTCCAGTTTCAGGAAAGGCCAGCTTCGTTCCTCCACTGACCCTGGCCGAAACCCTGAACTCATTCTCGACTCCTCTTCCTCAGTCTCACATCCCACATCCAATCCACCAGCAAAGTCGTTTTGATTTGTGTCTTCGAAATATATGTAGAATTTGACTACTTCTCACCACTTGCACCATTAGGCTTGTCGGAGTTACCATTAATTCTACCTGATTACCGTAGTAGCCTCTTACCAAATTCTATTTAAAAGTCCAAGTAATAGAAGGCCTGAGAAATGACCACTGGAGTTGGCAACGTGGGTAACCTCGACAGGACTGCTTTCACTTCAAAGCCTGATAGAACCTCCACTCTATGGCTAATCCTACATGCTCCTTGTTGACTCTGTAATAACTCACCAAGAAAATTCCCATTTCAGAGCCTCTGCATGCTCTTCCTTCTACCTGGGCCATCCTTCCCAACAGATAGTCCTATCTGGAATACGTCCTCTTTCTCCTGAATCGAGGTTTCTGTTAAAATGCCAGCTTCTGAGAGATTTCTCTTAGCGGCCTATTTAAAATAGCGCCTCCCACTCTCTACTCCCTTTTATTTTATTTTCTTCCTAGCACTTGTCACTATCTGAATATTTCTGTCTCTCTCCTTCTCCCCTACACACGCTAGGATGGAAGTTCTATGAGGGCAGGGGCTTTGTTTTGTTCACCACTGTACACCCAGCCTGGCAAGTATGTGCCGAAAGAAAAAATAAATGACTTTCGTCTTAAACTCACAGAATTACTACCAAGAACATGGAAGCATACTAGACTTCAAGACCTCTGAGTACGACCCTCTGGGATCCAGAAAAGCGGGCATCCAGCTTCATTACCTCTCCCAGCCGTCCCCTTCTTAGAAGACATACGGTAGCACTTCCGCCCTCGCTCAAACCTCGCTCAAATCTCGGAAAAGGAGGGGCGGAGGGTTGATGTCATCATCCTGCGCCCGCCTGCCCCGCGACGTGCCGGCGGCTGGCGCAGCCCTCCGCTCGCCCGGCCTCCCCCTCCCTGGTTCCGCGCTCTGGTTCCGCCATGGAATCCAACAAGGATGAAGCCGAGCGCTGTATTAGCATCGCCCTCAAGGCCATCCAGAGCAACCAGCCCGACCGGGCGCTCCGCTTCCTGGAGAAGGCGCAGCGGCTGTACCCGACGCCGCGAGTTAGCGGTGAGTGTGAGGTGCCGGAGAGGCAGAGGGGACATTAGAACTGGTGGGGGGAATACGGGAACGGACCGAGGGGAGCAGTTGGAGGAGGGGGAGGGGTGGCGAGGCGCGGCTACGCCTGCGCACTGAGACGCGCGGTGGCCGCTGGGAGGTGTAGTCTTTCGCTCCCACGCCTCTCGGAGACGGTGAACACCTGACGGCCGGGACGGCCGAGACTTCAACTTTCCGGGTGCTTGTGGAACCCTCTGAGATTTGGAGTTCCCGAGGATGAGTGGCGCAGGCGGGCGGGGGAGAAAGGAACTTACCTCAAAGCGAAATCGAACTACTTTTCCCAAGGGGCCATTCGGTGGCCAAGGGCCGGTGGCCGGCCTGGGAAATATTATAGTTTAGGAAAATAAACATAACTCCTTTGACGGAGAGAATGTGTTCGAGAGAGGGAAAGAAGACTTCTGACATTCGGAGGGCCTAGAAAGGAGTCTCCGGGCGAGGGCCTGGGAACACCCTCCCGAAACTAGAGCTTGCCTTTTCCCCCACTCTACACCATCGCCTTGGACGGTTACCCTGAGAGCGGGCCCCCTCACTCCCTTCTGGAGCCTCCTCACCCGCCTGTGAGATTCGGGGCTTGTTGGAGACGCTGGCCTCAGCCACCCCGCCCACCCTTGCCCCCAAGAGTCCATCAGTGACCGCCGAATGGACGGCTGGACAACACAAGGTTGCTAAGTGTCCCCGGCTGAGGCTTCCAAACCAGGGAGGGATTAGCGAGGTTGTCCCAACTCACTCTTCCCAGGAACCCTCTTTCTCTTTAACCTAAGACTTAAAGTTTTTCTTAATACAAGCTGGAGGAGAGAACGAGGTAGTCCATTAAACATACGGGCTTGGTGCCAGCAGTTACCACGTAGTAAACCGTCTGGCACAACAGGAACTCGGAAGACCTGAGTTCTTATCCTGACTGCTACCATGTGACTTTTCTGGGCTTGGGTTTCCTTATCTGGAAAATCAGAGGGTTGGTGCTGACGATATGAGTTACAATAATACTATAGGGCTTCTCTGTTTCGAAAGCTTTTTTGAGGGGGGCCTGGCTGACCCAGTCCATAGAGCATGGGACTCTTGATCTCGTCGTTGTGAGATCCAGCTCTGCGTTGGGTATGGAGATTACTTTAAAAAAATAAAATCTTTAGGGGCGCCTGAGTGGCTCAGTTGGTTAAGCGGGTTAAGCCTCCGACTTCTGCTCAGGTCATGATCTCACAGTTCGTGGGTTTGAGCCTCGCCTCCGGCTCTGTGCTGACAGCCCAAGAGCCTGGAGCCTGCTTTAGATTCTGCGTGTGTCTCTCTCTCTCTCTGCCCCTCTCCTGCTCGTGCTTGGTCTCTCTGTCTCTCTCAAAAATAAACATTTAAAAAAACTTTTTTAACTAAAAAAATAAAATCTTTGAAAACAAAAATAAAGAAAGCTCTTTCCAATGCATTTTTGTGCTTGAGCCTGCCCCATCAGGGAGGCGGAGCAGAGATCGTTATCTTTGTTTTATAGATAAGGAAATATCTCAGAGGCTAGGGACTCCCGTCCAAGATTACACAGCTAGAAATTGGAAAGTTCTGTGACTCTATAAATGTTTAATAGAGGAGCGAAATGAAAGAGCAGCAGTCAGCCTCGTAGCCTTCCTTGCTGGCATTTGGAATTGAGAAAGGGGAGTGCCGGCAGAAGAGGCCACCTGGAATGCTCGAATTTTCCTCCCTCCTGACTACAGGTTGATCTTTGGCCTGTTTGCCTTCTCTCGGAGAGGGTTTCAGTCTGCATTTGCCAAGACTCCTGAGGTAACCTGCTCGAGAAGCTTCCTTACGAAATAAATCACAACTGTGTAAGAGAGGCGCGTTGAGGGGTGGGGCCTGCGAGCTCTCAGAATCCTGCCGGACTCCGACTCTGATGCTTCTGGGGGCTCAGAAGCAGGCAGCCAAGAAAGGATGGTAACAATGTGGCCCGTGGCGGTCTTCCTGTCAGCAGCCTCCTGCGCCAGTTCGGGGGCTCGGACGGATGTCCTTCCTGGGGCTCAAGAAATGGAATTTGGTCAGGCAGAATCGTCACCTGCCGCACAGTTGTCATAGTCACACTATTCTGGAAAGACTGTGCCTCATACCTCTCTGTAAACTTCACCTTGCACCGTGTGCAGCCCTGTATGGAGCTGACAAGGACCGGGGGTTAACTTAGGCCTGGGATGGAGAATCCTTGGTTAAAAAAATATTTGGTAGTCGTCTAGACTTGCCGTTTGAGGTCTGAGCTCATTCCAGGTGCTCGTTCAATGCAACAGGCTTTTTTTTTTTTTTTAAGTTTATTTTTGAGAGAGAGTGCGTGCGAGTGGGGGAAGGGCAGAGAGAGGGAGAAAGAATCCCAAGCAGGCTCTGCACGCTGTCAGTGCCCCACGTGTCCAACTCTTGATTTCGGCTCAGGTCATGATCTCATGGCTCAAGGGTTCAAGCCCCGCATCGGGCTCAGTGCCGTCCATGCAAAGCCTGCTTCAGATCCTCCGTCTCCCTCTCTTTCTGCCCGTCCCTTCATCGCTGGTGCTCTCCTTCTCTCTCTCCCTCAAAAATAAACATTAAAAAAAAAAGAGTCAGGCGCTTATCCGACTCAGCCACCCAGACGCCCGCAACAGGCATTTTTTTGTTTTATTTGCAAAGTCCTCTGCTTGGTGCTGAGTGGTATGGCAGGATTGGTAAGACCTCATCCTTCACCTCAAGGAGCTTACGGTGGAGCGAAGAGACAGAGCTATAGAAAAAAATAATCTGTGGTTAAAGAAAAATTAAGCACAGTGTTAGATGCCAAGGACTTAAGGATGGACAGGAGAGATCCAGTCCCCGCCCCCATGCGTCCACAGTCTGGTGACATGGAGGGAAGTGCTGGGGATGGAGCCCTGAACATGAAATTACATGCAAGAGAGTGAGTGAGTGAGTCCTTACTAGGACTTAAAAATAATGGTAGATCCCAGCGAGGGAAGGACCGGAAAAGTCAGGGAGCAGGACAGAGGCAGCATTTGAACTGCACTTCGGAGGAAGGGAGGAGACTTGGAGAAGAACCTGGGGGGGGGGGGGCGGGGGCGGGGGAGACATGGAGGCTGGAAGCCGGGGGAGGACTGGGTGTAGCAAGACTTGGAGGTCGTGGAGGCGCTGATTTGAACAGAGGGGATTAAGGCTGGCAAGTAGGACGGGGCCAGATTGTGGAAATCCTTTCCTGCCAGACCAGGGTATTCGCTTTATTCGTACCTGGTGAACAGACCACTGAAGGTTCTGACAGCAGGAAGAAGATAAGGGTACTGTTCTTAAAGAGAACAGCGAGAAGGGTTAATGAAAGGGAAGAGAGACTCAAGGCAGAAACCAGTTGGGAGACCATTCATTGCACTCAGTAGGTCAGGAGCTCCGAGCGCCTGAGGTAAGGCATCCCGGATGAAGACAAGGTCATTGGAGAGGAGGTCCCAGCCCCGTGTGAGAGAGGTGCGCTGAGGAGAACCGGGGACACAGAATCCAAGCCCGTGCAGCCAGGGAGGAGGCAAGGGTCGGGGATGGTGAGTGGGACGAGCTGGGCAGAGGGCAGGGTGCCGCGCGATGCTCCAGAGCAGCCGTCGACTCGGAGCTCGGGAGAGCGCCCCGGGTTCCAGCTCAGAGTCTGGCATTGTCATTTCGATGGAGCTCCCCGGGGTCCTGCCTGGTGGGGGTCACTGTGCGCTTGCCGTCAGCACAGCCATGGGCCCCATCTGTCCTTAGCCACGGGCAGAGACCGGGGAAGCAACGGAGTGAGATGGAGACCAAGGGGAGGAGGCGATCCCGGGAGAGGGCAGCAGCCAGGTGGCCCTGGAGTGGCGGGGCGGGGACGCGGTGAGCAGCACTGTCAGGCCTCGTGGGGAAAGGGCGAGCTGCGAAATGAGAGGGGAAGGATCCCGAGCATGAGTGGAAGGTTGGAGTCGGGGAAGTGGAAGAACGGACAGAGGGAAGGCTCAGGTGAAAGGAGGTCCGGGGCAACCTCGAAGGGTCGAGGGGCCTCGCAGAGAAAAGGCCGTGAGGGGACTTCAACTCGTGCTGCAGGAGGTGGGCCCAAGGGCGGACACGTGTCCTGTGGAATAGTAGCTGGGCCCTAAGCCGAGAGGTCATAGGGCGGGGCTCGTAAGGCCAGGCAGTCCCTTTCTGGCAGCAACTGGCAACCCACTAGGCGTCGTCTTTGCCTGAGGCTTAGCAACACTGGCGGAAGGTACCCGTTTCTCAGGGAGCCAACGAGAATGTCCTCAGTTTCCCCAGCATACTAAGAGAGGGTTGGCTTGGACGGCCTCGCAGCCCAGGCTGCCTCAGGGTCTAGGAAATGACTGGCCGCGGGTCCAGATGAAACCAGGAAGGCCAAGCCCCGAAGGGCAGTGCGTGGGGCGGGGAAGGATTGGTTGCTTTCAGTCGGCCTTCACAAGCCCCACTGTGCGCTCAACCCTTCCGTCCGCCGAATTTCACCCAATCTGATTTTGCCTCAGAGCAGCCCTGTGAGGGCAGGGATCGTGCCTTCACTGACGATCCGATGACATGGCTAAGTAGCAAAGGAACCGGACTGTCCGGCTCCGCGCCCAGGCTGTTGCCCTGTGCTGGCCGCCTTCTCCCGGCCCACTTTGAGCACCACGGGAACAGAGAGAGGGCCTGGAAATAAAACGAACGGTAACAGATAACAGTATTTGCTGAGTGTCGCGCTAAGTCCTTTATATGCCTCTGCTCCTTTACTCCTGCAGCTCTCGTGAGGGAGATGCAGTTTTACGTGAAGAAGCTAGATCAGCCGGTCCGAGATGACTGTGCTAGCAGGTGGCAGAGCCACAGTCCGGCTTGGAGGCGCACCTCTGCCTCGGCTGCCACCTCTCCCTCCGCAGCTCTGGTTTCTTCCTCCAAGTTTCTGTCTTTTTAGATGCCTGCCAGCTCTACTGCGGGGTGGGGGGGGCGGGCGGGAGTCAGGATTTGAACCCAGCCTTGTCTGTCTAACTCCGGAGCTACGTTAAGCTGTTCCGTGTCGTACTCTTTCGTGACATTTGCCATGTCAGTCGTGCCACGGGGGTGTAACAGTGAGTCAGGATGAGGCAGTCGCATCCCACGGGTCTGTCCAGACCGTGAGAGAGACCTACTTGTCAGCAACCAGCAGTCTTGAATTGGCAACCCAAGCAGAAACCTTCTGTGTGACCCGGGGCACATCCATTCCCCTTTGGGTTCTCTTTCTGCAGTGTAAAGAAATTTGAGTGGCTGACTCCATGTAACTGCCCTGAAAAGTTTCCAGAATCTTCCTTGAGAAATACTAGATGAGTCCATCTCCTGGTTAATGCCAGGAGTCCATCTCCTGGTTAACAATTGAATGGTTGGTCAGGTTCTCCTTAGGGTGTATCAGCACAGCCTGGACCACTGAGCTTCCAGAGAAACTGACATAGACAAGTTCTCTTTTTTTTTTTTGAAGTTTGTTTATTTACTTTTTGAGAGAGGCCAAAAGAGAGGGAGACAGAGAATCCAAGCAGGCTCTGCACTTGTGCAGACAGTGCAGAGCCTGACGTGGGGCTCGAACTCACGAACTGTTGAGATCATGACCTGGGCCGAGATCAAGAGTCTGACGCTTAACCGACTGAGCCACCCAGGTGCTCCTGAAATAAGTTCTTTAAAAGCCCTCCGAATCCAGTGAACTGGCTCCCCCCTCGGCCCCATCTGCATCAGCATCTCTTCCTCTTTTGCTTTTTCTTCCTTTGCCATTCTCCTGGTATGGACCTGGCATCTGGGACAGCCTGAAATCTCATGAGAGTTGGGTCCAAAGCCTGCCAAGGGCTGAGACTTTGCCTTCCTAAGCCCTGGAGCTCCCTGGCCCCACCAGCGTGGGTCCCCTCCCTGGCCAGCTGTCAGCCTGTGTCATAAATCAGCAGCCACTCAGTTTGAACTTTTACTCTGTCAGTTTCTGCGCCAGGCGCTTACAAATGTTACTTCATCCTTAGACACCCATTACCCTCAGTACCCTTAGGAAACAGGTGCAGACAGATTTTATAGATCGGCCAGGGCCATACTGCTAGGAATGACTGAGCTGAGATTTGAACACAGTTCTTTCTGAATTTAATGTCTATTTATTTGGAAGGACTGTTCTGGAGGGAGCTCCGCATGCCAGAGTCACGCGGTCCAGGGTAGCAGAGTTAAGAACATGGTTCTGGGAGCTGGACATCAGGTGTTTTCAGTGCCGACTGCCCAGCTTGTATCAAACACACAGCTCCTTCTTTAATTTTTTTTAATGTTTATTTATTTTTGACAGAGAGACAGAGACAGAGCATGAATAGGGGAAAGGGCAGAGAGAGAAGAGACACAGAATCTGAAACAGGCTCTAGGCTCTGAGCTGTCAGCACACAGCCTGATGTGGGACTCAAACCCACAGACCGTGAGATCATGACCTGAGACAGCTCCTTCTTTATAATGTGGACGGTGGTAGTGAGACCTACTTCTAAGCCCATGGTCAAGATCAAATGAACCAGCAGAGGCAGAGCCTGGGCCTGCCTAACACATAGTGAGCACTCATGACGATTACTCTTCTCAGTGCGTACCCTTGGAGTTTGCCACAGGAGTCCTTCAGCTCCCTCCTGCGAGGCAGGCTGAACTGTCAGCTCCCGACCCAGTAAGAACCTGTGAGTTCGCTGCATCTGAGACAGCAGTGGCCCAGGGCACAGTGGCCCGCTTAAGTCCCAGTGTTTGCTCCCCGAGAGCCCTGCTCCAGGCCCCTCGTGTGAGACCCAGGTGCGTCGCGTGAGCGGATGTCTGACACCCACCACAGTGCTCCTGGCGTGTTCGAAAGAAGCTGGGGACCAGCCTAGGGCACCGCTGTCCTTCCTTGGCACAGGACCCTGGCTCGCTGCTGTGGTCCTGGTGCCTGGCTTCGCAGGGCACTGTACCCCAGGCCCGACCCGGGTTTCCAGAACTCGTGTTGTGCCTGGAATCAGTGGGCATGGGGAACTTTTGCCAGAGATTTGGGCTCTTCGTCACTGAGTCAGCAGGAACCACAGACTTGGGTTGGAGTCACTGGGACCCTATCTGAGGGTGACAGCTAATGCCCTATATAGACTCCGAACACCGAAGTAAGGCGTTCGACATGGCCGGCCACTTGGAAAGTGTAAGGAATAGCAAGTAACGGAGGAGAGATCACATCCGGGGTCTCACACCGTCCCTGGCCCTGGGGCACACTCCCCCACCTCCCTCCACAGCTAGGGGGCCTTTCCCACCAATCTCAGCTGAAACAGATGGTCCCGCTAAGTACAGTCCCCACCGAGATAGGCGGAGTACTTGCCTCTCTCTGTGCTTAGCAGAGTCTGTGAAACACACCACTTTGGAATTTTTTTAAACCTAAGTTTGTTTTTATGCGTAATTTTAAAATAACCCATACCCAGGGGTGTCTGGCTGGGTCAGTCCGTAGAGCATGCGACTCTTGAGGGTTGTAAGTTCGATCCCCACGTTGGGTGTTGAGATTAATTAAAAGTAAAATCTAAAAAAAAAAAAAAAGAAAGAAAAAAGATTTAAAATAACCCATGCCCTGACAACTCACAAGAGCAGGCGAGTGTCCCACCAGCTCCCACCCCCTGCACCCCACCCAGGCCAAGTTGGGGAGGGAGCTACTGGCTTAGCTGGGAGAAGCAGCAGTTGGGATGTGGGGGGGCCCTGGTCTCTCCCAAGACCAGGCAGCCCCTCAGCCATGTCACGTGGCTTTGCTGGAACAGGAGCCCTGAATGGTTTGTTTGCCTTGCACAGCCCTGATCGAGTCCCTCAACCAGAAACCACAGTCTACCGGTGACCATCCCCAGCCCACAGACACGACCCACAGGAAAGCAGGTGGGGCCGACGCCCCCTCGGCCAACGGAGAAGCCGGAGGAGGAGAGGGCACCAAGGGCTACACCGCGGAGCAAGTAGCTGCAGTGAAAAGGTAGAGGGCCTGGCACCCGGTGCCGTTGGCAAGTCTTCACATCTAGAGAAGGTGTCCGGCAGCGGGTTGCCCACCTCACATCTGCCCGTGGTCTGGATGGGCCCTGGGAGGGTCCTGAGGATGGAGGGGGTCTGGCTGGGCGGCTCACCGGCCCAGAATACAGCGTGGGAATCGGGCTCTGCCATCCCCTCCCGCCAGGCCACCCCACAGCAGAGGCTGGAAGGGCCGACTCTGCCGCCGGCCGGGTGAGCCCGGCCTCTTTACACGGATCTGTTGATCAGACAGAGATGGGGCTTGGGCTCCCCTTCCAGCTTCTCCCCCGCCCCTGGCAAAGACCCTTTCGGACCAGGGCCTGTGCAGCATAGAATGGAGACGGGAGACGGGTATCCCTCCAGGGCTCGGGCAGGCCCTGCACAGATGCTGACGGTCCTTCCGAGGTGGCCTCCGGTGAAGGTGCTGTCAGCAAAGGGAGATGCTTCCTGGCCTGAAAGGCAGCAAGCAGCCCCCCTCTTAAATCCTGAATGTATTCTGGGTGTTTCCACTGGGCCCTGCCTAGCTCCCCATTCCAGGTGGAGCTTACCAAGGCCCCCTTGTCCCCAAGGGACCTGTCGGCCGTGCCCTGCTGGTCCCTGGGCCTTCTCGAAGCTGTGCGCCCATACCACTCCCACCCACTCACTTCACGGCCCTGGGCCCACTCTACCCCCTCCCCCAGGGTCAAGCAGTGTAAGGATTACTATGAGATCCTGGGGGTGAGCAGAGGGGCCTCCGATGAGGACCTGAAGAAGGCCTACCGCAAGCTGGCCCTCAAGTTCCACCCAGACAAGAACCACGCACCTGGCGCCACTGAAGCTTTCAAAGGTAAGCGAGCCTCGGTTTCCCAGTGTTTGGTGCTTTTCATCTCCTGTCCTTGGGAAGGAGTAAGTGGCCTTGGACCCATGTGCCCTGGGCTCAGGAGCTGCTTCCTGAAAAGAAAGTCCTGGTAGCCCCCTCTAGCATAGAGTCAGATAGCACCACCCCTGCCTCCCCTTCCTCCTTGTTCCCCAGGGCTTACAGGAGGGAGCTGAGGCAAGAGAGGACCAGTGGCTTCTCCACGGTCACATAGGACTGAGGGTCAGAAGCAGGCCTCCTGACTCACCTGTATGCACTCCCCCATCTTGGGATCTTGGTAACCGTTTCCCTGTGCCGAGGGCCAAGGAAGCCTCAAGGCAGTGGGCTTGTGGCCTGGTGGCCTCACCGTCACCAGCGGCCACAGCCAACCCTGCAGTTACACACACAGTCACACAGCACTCACACATACCTACTTATTCTCATGGCACATACACCATACACACGTGACGTACACGCTCAGCAGTTTCAAACCGCCCGCTCCACACACACTCACATACCACGCTCACAGAACACACACTCGCATACCACTCCTACCCACCCTTGCTCTCACACCACATACCCCACACACAACGGTGTCACACCACACACGCACTCCACACACACACTCACCCAGAACACACGCCCCACCCATACTCATACCACACACACATAACACACTTACACACCATACACACACAACATACGTACTTACACACTACACCCCACTCACACACACCATTCATACAACCCTCCTCCCTACACACACACACACACACACACACACACACACACTTTTAGGCCTCCCGTGGCGGTCATGGCAGTCTCTGGTCTCAGGGCCATTTAGTTCTGAAACGAGTGTTTTGATCCTGGCTAAAATCATGAGCTGCCCTTTAATCATTTATATTTTTATTGAACTCGTCAAGCACACATGTACCGACTGTGGGCCAGCTCTGTGTCACTGGGCCCTGCAGTTCCACATATCGTGACCGCCTTGTCCCCTGTAGGACCTTCAGGGTCTTGGGCAGGCCTCCTGACTCACTCGTGTGCGTGTCCCCACCTTGGGGATCTTGGCAACTGTTTCCCTGTGCTCAGGGACAGGGTGGCCTCAGGTCAGCGGCCCGTGGCCTGGCCGCCTCCTCAGCAACAGCAGCCACAGCCAGCCGTGCAGCGCGCACGCACTCACACATGGCACACTCACAGGAGGCAGCGTCCATCCCCAAGTAGGGAGCCCGCGGCCAAGCAGACCCCTAAGACCTGGTGGGCTGTTGCTTAGGCCCCAGCCCAGGTGCTCCGTCCCAGGCTGCCCGGGCTCGGCCCTGCTGGGGGCAGGGGGGTCTGCAGGCGGCAGCCCGCGGCTGCCCGTCGGCCTGCTCCAGGGGGAGAAGGTGAAGAGAAGTGGGGAGGCAGGGCAGCCACGGTTAACGTTGCCGCGGCCCTGACTTCTGCCTTCGTGCCCAGCAGGCATGAGGCCAGACTTAACCCTGGGACCTTGTCACAATGGCAGGAGGAGGCGGATTCTCCTTACTCACGAGGGTTGCAGGTTCTGAAGCAGATGCGGCTTTGCCCCGCTCCTGTGAGAGAGTGAGCCGCTTGAGAAAGGAGCAAGAGACTGGGGAGGGCCCGGAGCTGGGTCCTTTGAGGCACAGGTTTCCCACCTGGGGGGGCTTTTCATGGGGAGGCCGAGGAACAGCAGCTGGGACCTGGACCCCAGGGAGGAGCGGGCTCACCAGGCCACACTCCCAGCAGTGAAGTTTTGACTGGAACCTGGGGATTTGGCCCTTCCTGACAGTTGCTGTAGGAGTAAATAAGGTAATGCCCATAAAGGGCCTGGGGCAGAGAAGAGGCTGGACCATTGTCATGAGGTGGAGCACAGGGAGCCTGAGTGTTAATCTTCCCCCGGCCCAGACTGCCCAGATCCACTCAGAGGTGTTCCTGCCCGCCCCCCTCCCGCCCGGCAGCCAAACTTCCCTCCGGCCCCAAGGACTCCTGCTTCCTAAAGCACCACTGGAGTACCTGAGAGGAGGGAGCTGTTGGCTGCCCTGGGCGCCTCAACGCCTGACTTATGCCTCCTCGCCTCCTCTGTAGCTATTGGCACAGCATATGCAGTACTTAGTAACCCAGAGAAGAGGAAACAGTATGACCAGTTCGGTGATGACAAGAACCAGGCAGCCCGGCACGGCCATGGGCATGGGGACTTCCACCGTGGCTTCGAGGCCGACATCTCCCCTGAAGACCTCTTCAACATGTTCTTTGGCGGTGGCTTTCCGTCTAGTAAGTACCCCACCCCACCCCCTGCGGCCCGGTCTCCCTGGGGGTGATGGTGGGAGACTGGATGCCAGCCCCTCCCTTTTCCTGCAGCCCCACCCCCTGACTCAGCCCCTCTGACCCCCAGGTAACGTCCATGTCTACAGCAACGGCCGCATGCGCTATACCTACCAGCAAAGGCAGGACCGCAGGGAGAACCAGGGTGACGTGAGTGAGGAAGGCACTGGGGAGATCGAGGGGAGGGTCCCGAGCTCCACCCAGGGTGCGGGGCCTAAGAGGGAGTGACATCCCCAGCTGTCTGCCCTGGGACAGGCAGTGCCCCCACAGTTCCAGGCCAAGGAGCCATCTTGGCCCCCTCCTTGCCATTCTGCTGAGTGACACTAGAGGGAGCCACACTCCACAGTGCTGCCTGGAAGGAGTGGGGATTTGATGGCCTCTGTCAGGGAACCTAAGGCAGAGACTTCACCTACAGACAGGTTGAAGTGTGACTGGCCTTTGCGCGGTGCCTTTGTTCATAAGGCCAAAGTGACATTTTCCAAGCAATGGGAACTGAAACTTCACGAGAGAATTGTAAAGGATGACAGAGGTCGTTGACTCTTCTTTTCAGCATTTCTTTAAAAATATGTACAGAAGCTATAGCAAGACAGTGCTTCAAAAACATTTTGAATGCCATGGGTTAAAGAGCAGCTAGCGGACCAAAATTAAAATACTGCAGACAATTCCACTGCCTTTAAAATGATGGCAGGCCGAGGGGTTCCCTTTGGCTCTGTCAGCGTGGCCTTCTGCTTTTATTTATTCATTTTTTAAACTTGGTGTGTGTGTTTGTGTTTGACATACAGAAGAGTTTTTTAAATTACAAACTATCACACAGTGAACAGTTTGTTCTTATTTGCAATTTTTTAACTGGCAGTTTTTAAATTGGTAACATATTCAGATGATGCAAAATTCAAAAAGGTATATGCATATATAGTGAAAATCTCCCTCTAGCGCTGCCTACTGTTCTCCTGGAGGAAGCCACTTTAGCTCATTTTTTTGGTGTTCTCCGATAAGTAAATACATACAGGCACCCTCTTCCTGTATTTAACACCAGTTGCTACTTTTTCATCTGGGGGAACCGGCAGGTGAAGGAGCTTCTGTGTTTTGGGGGGCCTGTGGGAGGGAAGCAGAGAGAGGAGTGTCACGGGCTGCTCCTTCGTGCCAGGGAAGCTGGTGGTGATCGTGGCCGACGCCGCCGTCCCGCCCAGGTCCAGCTGAGTGGCCCTCGGCTCTTTCCTCCAGGGCGGGCTGGGGGTGTTTGTTCAGCTGATGCCCATCCTCATCCTGATCCTCGTGTCGGCGCTCAGCCAGCTCATGGTCTCCAGCCCCCCGTACAGCCTGAGCCCACGGCCGTGAGTACCCCCCCGCCCCCCACCCCCACCCAGGGCTGGGGTGGCAGGCAGACAGGGACTTCGGATTCTCAGCCCGCACCGGGGGCCTTTCACCCCATCCTGCGGGGCATTGATCACATGCAGAAATCTGGCTTAGAATCAACAAAATACACTGGCCCCGTTGAGAGGAGGTTCTTGATCTTTTTAGTGTCACGGTCCCCTAAGAAAATGCAAGGAGAACTGCACGTGCACACAGCTTTGCATATGATTTCACAGGCTTCATGACCCTCCCCCCCTCTTATCTGCTGACCTGGAGATGAGAACCTCTCCTCAAGTTCTGGGTGGGGGGGGCCTTGCGGCCAAGGAAAGAACAGGGCTCTTGAATCAGAGCAAAGGTGGCTTTGAATCCCAGCTACTTGATTAAGTAAGCAGCTGTGTGACCCTCGACAAGTCACATGACTTCTCTGAGCTTTGGTTTCCTCACCTGTGCAGTGTGAAAATTAAATGAGTCAAACACGTAAAATGCCAGCTTTGGGGTGCCTGGCTGGCTCAGTCGGTGGAGCATGAGATTGTTGATCTCAGAGTCTTGAGCTGAACCCCATGTGGGGTATAGAGATTACTTTAAAACAAAGAAGCAAAATGTATTTTTTTTTTAATGCCCGGCTGGTTAGAAATGTTCAACAGTATTTGTTGAATGACCAATTTGTTGAGACCAATTTGTTGAATTGGTCTCAGCTGCCAGTAGTAAACTTGGGCAAGTTATTGGCCTTTTAAGGCATCTGCTCCCTCATTTATTTCCAGCCCCTGGCACCATATCTGATACATAGTTACATAGTGGGTGCTCAGCGTCCATTGGTGGGAACCCTCTGCTCCCTCTAAGTGCTGGCCCTGTCTGGAAGCCTGACGGCCTTCCTCTTGGCCAGCAGGGGGCAGAGTCGGGTCGTTGGACCCACACCAGGCAGCACAGGCTCTCTGTGACCTGTCGCCAGCCCTTGGCTCCGCAGCTGGAGAGGCAGCAGAGGGCAGGTAGGGGCTGTTCTCCCGGAGCACTGTCTCCTGTGGGTCAGCCTGTGGGTGGAGCTGGAAGATAGGACCGAAAGCTGGCAGGACGCAGGTTCTTGGAGTCCTTTGTGTCATGTTGTTCCTAAGCCTCTTAACCCCAGACTGGGAGTTCCTGGGTAGGCAGGCAGGCCCCGGGCAACAATCAGCTTAGGGGAGGAATGCGGAGATGGAGGCACGGGCACCCCGACTCACACCCCTAATCAGAGGCAGAGCCCAGGCTCCCCTACTGCACTGACCAGGGCCTCTCCCAAGGGGCTCCTCCCCACAGGCCCCAGGTCAGCAGTGTGGTAAGCAGAGAGCCTAAGGAAGGGTTGGCCACCGTCTGGACCATGTAGACAAGGAGAAACACCCTCCCTGCCTTTCCTTCAGACCCTTGTTTTGGGTGCTGTGCGAGTTCCTCTCCGGTTTCGGAGGGAAGCAGGTCCTGTGGCCTATGCGGTACCTGCTGTTGGGGGGTCCTGTCATCCTTAGAGCTGTCCTGGCCTGGGGCCCCCGGGCCCACTTTGTGCCTGACCTGTTTCCGGCCAGGTCGGTGGGCCACATCCACAGGCGAGTCACTGACCACCTGAACGTCGTCTACTACGTGGCAGACACCTTCTCCAAGGAGTACACAGGCTCCAGCCTCAAAACAGTTGAACGGAATGTGGAAGATGACTATATCGCCAACCTCCGAAACAACTGCTGGAAGGAGAAGCAGCAGAGTGAGTGTGTTGTGTGTTGCGGGGAAGGCCGAAAGCCCTGCTCCCCGGGGATTTGTGGACCCAGCGCCAGGCACTGCCTGGTACCAGCCACCTCCTGGCCAAAAGCAGAACCCCACCCCTGTTTCCCTGGGGCTGGGAGCCACGGGCCACCTGGAGATTTCCTCCAGGTTCCCGTAAGTCACTGCCGGAAGCCTGAGCGTGGCTGCCAGAGGTAAGTGTGTTGAGGTGGATTGGAGCACAGGTCCTGGCCACCTAGTGATTGGCCATCCAGCTGTGTCTGTGGGACCCTAGGGAGGTCTAACCAGAAGACAGGTTCTTTCCTTGGCTGATCTCACCCACAGTCTGTAGAGAGGGGCCTCTGTCCCTCTCCAGAGCTGGGACCATAGTCTGCTCTCCAGGGCCTTTGTTAAAGGGAGGCCATGTCTGCCCCAGCTCCGGGGCCTGTAACAGCCTCCCCCCGCCCCCCCCCCCCCGTCCCCCAGGCTAGGTAAGTGCTCCGGTAGCCCTTGGGGAATACCAGGTGTGCCCTAACTCTGCCCCGTTGCTTTGCAGAGGAAGGCTTGCTGTACCGGGCCCGCTACTTCGGTGACACAGATATGTACCACAAAGCACAGAAGATGGGCACCCCAAGCTGTAACCGACTGTCAGAGGTGCAGGCCTCCCTGCATGGATAGTCCTGGGCCAGCCGCGCCACCGAGGTCCAAGTATGAGCCAGGGCCTCCTCTGCCCTGCAACTCCTGGCGGCTTTGGCCCTGGTCATAAGGCAGAGGAGGGTGGGAGGGAGAGAGGGACATAGCCTGTTGATTATGGCACAGACTCCTCGTCCCCAGCCTGACCTCCAGCCTGCAGAGCTGGGGCAGCTCTCGGGTGTGCTCAGAAACCAAGGTCCGGTTCCGGCTCCAGTGCTACCGCCCCCTCCCAATTCCCTGGCTCTAGGAGTGTGGGGTGCCCGAGAATCAGAAGGGGGAACTCAAGGCCACGGCCAAGGGCCACCCCTGCCTCCCTGGTCTGACTGAGCCACCAAGTCACCATGGCCCCTTCCCTAGGGCCAATAGACTATTGTCTATGCTCTGGTATTTAGGCCACCAAGTATCACTGGTCTCAAGATAGCCCCCCCTCCCCTCCCACACACACAGTCCCCACCTGACAGCAGGAAGAAACACGTGAGAGCAGGAGGGCCAGGATCCCATCCTCCTCTTTAGCCCTTCCAGGCAGGAGGAAATACAAGATGGATGGGCGGCCCCACCATGGGCCAGGGAGGGAGCCAACAGGCTAGGCGCAGGAGGCGCCTGTTGCCCTGACCACCCGCCCTCTGGCGGGATCAGAGGCACTCTCTCAAGTGCCAGTGCACCTGGCAGCCTGGCAGCCGCAGGCATCCGGCCTGCCCAGGCACCTCACCTGTGGTCTCAGGAAGAGAACAGAAGGTCGTGAGCTTAGGGTCAAACACAGAGCCTTTAGCATAGAGCGGGGGGAGGAAATGCAAGTTGCTGGTAGCAGACTCCACGCCTCCTTCACCCCTCCCTGCATGTGGGTGGTGAGCTCTGCTTCCAGCATTTGACAGAGGGGACACACCGCCCCGGCCCAGAGGAGTGTAGGCGGAGCCTGTAAAGGGTCTCTTCTGGGTTGGGACCTGCCCCTCCACCCTCTACCTGTGTCCCCCTCGGCAGGGGTCCAGCTGTGCTTGGAGACCATCTGCCAGCACCTCCGCGGGAGTGACGGAGTGCAGGAGGGAGACAGGTTGGGACCGAGGCGGGCAGGACAGCAGCCAGGAGGTCGGCTTGTTTGTGCGGGCTGAGCTAGAGGCTCCAGGCCACAGGACTGCCAGGCTAACTGTTACCACTCTCCTCCCCAGACCATGAAATCCCTGGAGAATTTTTGGTGATATGCACTGAGCCAAGGTGATGGACTGTATATTTAAGGACAGACATAAAAAGAAAAAAAATTAAAATGGAATTGGAGGCCGAACGCCGCACAACTGCCCTCTCTCTCACCCAGTAAATGCTGAAAGCCCCTAGGACAGGAAAACCTGCCACAGGGCTGCTTCCCTGCCTCCCAGGGCTGGCAGAGGCTCAGGCTCCGCTTCGGCTGCTCCTAGGATACGGAAACCATGGCAACGAAAGTAGAATGTAAAACTTGCAGCAAATGTCTGTGGAAAGGGCTGGGGGAGGGGGCGCCCAACTGCCTTCCTCCCCCTCCCGGGAGCCACCACCAGTCACCTCTCTCCGTGGAAGCCAGTCAGAGGCGTTGGCCAAGGATAGGAGGAGGAGGAACGAGAACTCTCCATAGAATGTAATTTATAGAGCGTGCATATGTGTATATATATATATCTATCTATATGTAAATAGCATATATAAAGATATATATATATATATATATAGTCTACTTTTTAAACTATGCAGGGATTTGGTTAAGTTGTTTAGCTGATTTCTTCCCTGTTTTAGAAAACCCGAGGCGTGTTTGGGGAAGGCAACCTGGTCCTTCAAAGCCTGGACGTTAAGCCATGGCTGACAGTGTAAGGAAAGTCCCGTCGTAGCTTTTAACGTTCCCCTCAAACCCAGCCTGCTTTTGATGGCAGCGGTAATCATGATAGCGTAAGTCTGCAGAGAACTTGGAGGTTGCCAGCTTTATGGTGAAGCTGGAGGGGAGCAGGCTTCCAGGGGAGAAGGTGCCCCTAGGGCCAGGTACCATGTCAGCACTGAGTCATGGTAAAGGCCCAGGCAGCCTGCCGGTGTGAGGCCGCCCTCCTCAAGCTTTGGTCCACTGGGGGAGGGGGCTCTGAGTCCTGGGGCCCAGGAGCTTTCTGTCCCCCTGTGACAGAGAACAGGGTTAGAGAGGGGGACCAGGTTTTGCCTAGCCCCCTGCCCCCGCTTAGTCCCAAAGTGGGTTTTGCCTTATAGATGCCACAGGGCACAGCTCCGTTGTTGCCACTGGTTTTTCCCAAGTCACGCAACAAGGACTCCAGACGGTTCTTCCTCCAAGAGTCAGCCAGGTGGTGCCCAAGACCCTGGGGCAGCAGCCGACTCCTGAAGAAAGTCCGTGCCTGGGGACACCTCTGTCTCCACCCTCCATGGACTTGCCGCCACCCGGCCTTCTGTTGCACTTTGGACAAAGGCTGCACCTGAACCAGAAGGGTTTTCTTACACTCACCTTGATGTGAGGATTTTTCTCAAAACAGCAGTTGCTGCCAGGGGAAGGGAGGGAGGTTTATTTATTCCCACGGTTTATACTGGGCCTTTTGGAATTACTGTTTTTCTTGAATTTTCCTCTGGCAGTGGGTGTGTCATTGAGCCTGCCATCTTCTAAAGCCTTACTTCCCCAAGCTGCCAGCCAGGAGGTGATAACCATCCTCTCAGACTTTCTCTTGGCTTTTTTTTTTTTTTTTTTTTAAGTCCCACCCCCCCCTTCCCCCCCAACGAACAAAGATTCTTGCTGGGAAAGGAAGCTTGGTAAAGAAATGTCAGATCTGGTCTTTGAACAAGATCCTGCCCTGTGATGCAGCAGCCACCCTGGCCCAGAGAGATTGATAAGTGGACGTGGGCGAGAGTACCCACCCACCCGCGGTGGCCCCGGTGCTCTGCCCCCACCACCCCTACCGTCGGATCTTGGCAGATGTCCCTAGGTGGGCTGGCCCATGTGCAATAAGAACACAGATCCTAAAGGATCCCCTGAGAAGCTGTATTTCTTGAATTAGAATTCTAAAATTGTACATCTATAAATATATGTTTATTATGTGATTGGCCTTGGTGGGTCTGCCTTGAACAAGGGGGCTGAGGGGATGGGCCACAAACACCTGTTGATACTGACGCTGCCCAGCTCATACCACCTAGCAGTCTTTGGTGATGGTCCAAAGACCATCCTTCTCACCCCTTGCCCCAGCCGACAGCCACTTAGGTCACAAGTGTTCCAAAGCTGGCTCCATCCAGGCAAAAGGTAAGGGGCTTAATCGGGCCGGGATCCTGGAGTTCCGTGATGACCTCTGTTCCCCCTATTGTGCTCCCTCTCCGTCCCTCCTGTGAGCAAAATGCTCAGAATCTCCCTCCTCCCCAGCCAGGAGCTAGAGCCCACTCCCGGTCTAGAGCAGGGGGAAAGTTACAAGTTTCTTTCCATCCCTGGCTGCACAGTCTTCCCAGATGTACTCCCCACGTGGCCCCACAGCCGCCCTCCTCCCCCCAGAAGGTCAGAAAAGTTAAAAAATGTGGCAGCCAGAGTCGGGCTTTCTGTGAATGGAGCTGCAGATCTGCCGGGGCCTCCCAGAGACAGGGCCCCGCAGCCCTGACTGGCGGCCTGAGGCCCCTCCCGCTCCCGCTCCAGCCAAAGACAGGCAGGCTGCCCGGTGGTGCCACCACAGCCCGGGAGCTCATTGGTTGCCCCTGCCCGGGGTCACCACAGCCTGTCCTGCCTCGTCCTGCGAGCTGCCACTTGTTAGCTGCAGTTGGCAGAGGCAAATGCCAGCCACCCCCGTTTACTCATCCCATCCCCCTCCCCTCAGCGTGCAGCTCAAGGAGCCAGTAGGGGCGGGACGGACTCTGTCCGGCTGTTTGCTGCAAAAAGGAGCCTTTGACAAGTGTCCCCACCCACGGTCAGGTGGCAAAACGAGCCACTAGTTGATCCAAGCTCCCGGGATCTGCCAGCTTATCTCTGCGTCCCAGGCTGCCCCCCGGGGTCTCTAGAAGGGAGCTGGGCCCGGAGCAAGGAGCACCTGCCCTGCCTCAACTGTAATCTCCTCACCCCGAGTTGCGGGGCAAAGTCAGCTGGCTGTCTAGGGCAGGTTCCTGAGCCACAGTGCCAAGACTCCGGTAAATGGACTGTTGACACAGTGTCGGCTCTGGAGCAACTCAGAATCCTTACCAGATGTCACACCTTGTGATTTGGGCGAGTCAGCCCATTCCCTGCCCCCACCCCCGCCCCCAGCAGGAAATTGAAGCCTACTGGAAGGTGATGCCCAAGGGTCCCCATGAAACTTTGCTTGTCCTTGGGATCTGTGTAGCAAAGCAATCATTCTGCAAACATTGGCTGAACTTGAATTCTTAATTCTCAACAACATTGACACCACTCGTGCCAAGCCGAGTGGCGGGAGACGTGTCCAGGAGGGTGGAAAAGGGAGGAAGCCACACCAGAGAAAATGGAACTTAATCTGAGGGGCTGGGACCGGGGCTGAGTTTCCCACAGGGGCAGGTGCGCGCTCTCCCAGCAATTACAAATGTGACCACCCCCCCCCCCACTGCTGCGACAGTGACTTCCCTGAGTTAGCATCACCCCCAGGAGACAATGTAATAGATCAATTATTGGGTATCAGCGTGGGCCCCACAGCCCAGCTGCCTGGGCTGAATCCCTTTACTATTACCTGGGTGGCCCCGGGCACATCACTTAGCCTCCCTCTGCCTCAGTTTCCTCATCTTCAAAATGAGAGTCGTAAAATCAACTACCTCATTGGGTTATTGTGAGGAGTCAAAGGGTCATCACACATGCAGCACTCAAAACGGCGTCTGGTACATGGGAAGCTCTAAGTGTTGTCACATGTCCTTAGATGACAAAGACTAACAGCACTGGCTCAAGTCCCATCCCAGGCACGGAAACCACAAAGGTGGCAACCGGGCAGGGGGATGAGCCATGCCCGACAGAGCCTGGCGGGCAGAGTACGTGGTACACACAAAGCTGGGGGTGTGGCAGGTGTGAGTGGCCGTGGCTATGGCTCTGGCAGGGGAGTCTGGGCGAAGGAACTGGCCCCGTGAAGGAGGTAGGAGGACAGAGGACAGCAGGGCTGGGGGCGAAGTGGACTCTCTGGCCAGAAGGGACAGTCTGAGCCAAGTCCTGGAGCTGGCAAGGCACAGAAGTGACCACATTCTAGGAACAATACACAGGCCAGGCCCCCGATCCATAATTGTCATCTGCTTCACTGGGAATGAACGAGCAAACGAACGAATGCACCAGAGACCTCGTGCTTCCCACACTGGCTGTCCCCCGTTGGCTGAGTTATGCATTGGACAAGCATTCCTAAACCTTCCTGGGTGCTGGGCCCTGCCCTCCAGGAGGCCCGCAGGAACAAGCCAACCCCGTAAGGCTAGCCATGTGGGAGGGGGTGGTGAGAGCGGGGGCAAGGAACTGGCAAAGTTGGAGGTCTAGGCTGTGCCCTCAGTGTCACCCCCCCCCCCCGCCCCGGCCTCTCGTGGAGGGATGTTTCCCCAGGAACAAGGCTAGGCCTCCTGTCACTTGTATAGCCCCACAGCTGTCTGGGTGGGAAATAAAAGTCCAGGGCCCAGACACAACAAAGGGTGTGAGAAGGCACTCTACTCTCTAGAACCCTCATCACCAAGCAGCCCCCCCACAGCCCAAGAGTCGGGGCTTTGCTTGGGAGGAGAGTGGGGGCCTGACTGCCACGCTGTGTCCACCCTCTCCCCCTCTTCTCCTTCCATAGTTTGGTCCAGGGAGGGACCAGCTCTGTCTGGGCTTGCCCCTGGGGACAGGCAGGGGACAGTTCCCCAGTGGAGCTGGTGCTGGTAAGGGCAAGCGGTCAGGCTCGGGGCCTTCAAGGACTCTCTGGTCAGCAACCCCACTTCCTTAACTGGATTTCTTGCCATTTTTCTGACGGACACGGTGAGGGAGCCCAAGAGGCAGCTGTCTGAGCAGCACGTGGTCTCTCCTCACAGACAGGGAAATCGAGGTCAGACGGAGGGAGCGAGGCCCTGTGCCGGCTCCACGTGGCCTGCGGGGCCCTCGTGCTCTGACCCTGCTGCCCGCCGGAGCCTCCTCCATCCACCTTCCCTGACGTGCTGCCCCAGTTCCTTCTGCCAACGGCCTCCCGCTGCTCCTCCCCCCCACCTCCTCTGGGAGGCCTGCCACTTTCCCACAGCCACCTCGTCTGGGCCCCGCCCTCTCAGCCCATCACCCCAGAGGTGTTTGTGCGGCTCTCGGAAGAAGGCTTCGCACCCCGGAGAGGCAAGGGCCTGTTCGTCTCATTCGGGCGCTTAGCCCCGGGCACAGTGGGGCCTCCATGAACACGGCTGAAGGAAGACAGGGGGCCCCTCAGCACCCACACGCCTCTCTGATGACCACCCATGGCTATCCCACTGCTTCCTCCGCCCCAGCAACACTGCCCGGGGTCACCCTGTAGGCAGCTCTGCCGCCACACACCTGCACACAGAACTAGGGACACTTCTCAGAGACCCGAGGGGGCTCAAGTGAGGCGTGCCCATCTGCCTAGAGGGACTTGCATCCAGCTGGCTGGTACCGGAAGGTGAACTAGTCTTCCAGGATAAGCACCGAGTAGGGCCTCTCTCCACTTTCTGGGGGAGGCAGAGGCCTGCCGAACACGCCCCGTGTCTGCTCTCCCTCAGTGAGGACGGGCGTCCCAGGGGCTGGTGGGAGAGCTGCAAACAGTGCTCACCCCCGTGGGGACCTCTGACGCAGCCGCCACCCCATGGGTAGTAGAGGGTGCCCTCCTCACTCGGGCCTGTGGCAGCACCCATTCCTAGGCTCAGACCCACTTCTGTCCCTTGGCTGCCTCGGTACTGCCCTGGCCGCGGGCCTCGGGGTCACCACGGGCCGGCTCCGCTGCCTGCCGACCACCAGCCACGGCTACGTGGGCAGCAACTGTTTCTGGTGGCATCCAGGCTGTGAGCCCCGGGCTCCGAGCAGCACACAGGCAGTGCTCAGTCTGCTTCTGTTCGGGCGGCTGTGGGCCTCAGTCTCCCCCCGGACCCCTTCTCAGCCCTGAAGCAACAGGGCACAAAGTTTAGAAATCAGGTTTCGAGCCTCAGCTATAAAGGACATGTGTGTCATTTTCCATTTGTATCACTTAAAAGTTTTTGTTATAATTGTGAAATTAGACATAATTTGATATAATTATTATCATCCTCCTTCAGCCCCCACCGGTTTCATCCCTAATGTCAGCTTCTGTCCACGGTGGCGTCTTGGGCTTGCTAGCCTAACCAGGGTGCGCCTCGTACAAACAGGCCAACCCAGGGGCCAGGGGGCCCCATCGGACCCAGCCTGACCCCAGGACCCTGGGACCTGAGCCCCGCTCACAGCCAGCCCGGGGTGCCCGTCCGTGGCAGGACTGGATTCGGGGCACGAGATGGAGTTGCATGACCCACATCTGTTCATATTATTAGCACCGGAGCCGGCTGGCCGAGCCTGTAACACAATTCGAGGAACTGTTGACTGGGCTCGTGTTTCCAACCCGGCTGGCAGGAGGGACACATGGAGTGCTAGGCAGAGGGGCCTCTGGCTGTCCCCCTCCCCCCACGCACCTGTTGTCAGGAGCGCCAAAGACTGCATGTCCCTCCGGGGTGCTGCTGATGTCAATGCGGGCACTGACCATACCAAGGGGTCCCTGGACGACCCCGGGTCAGCTGCCTGGCCGCGTAGCTGTTTATGTAGTCTCAGCCCTGAGACCTGGCCTCTGTCTCCCCCTGCCCTCCTTGCCCCCCTCTGAAGCAGGGAAGACAGTGAGTGGGTGGTTAGCTGGGAAGAATGCCGGCCCTAGACCCCAGGGTGAGGAAGACTTCCCGCTTCCCTGGCTTCCTACCTGGTTTTTCTGTTGCGGGTTCCTGCAGGTGCCACCATCCCAGGGGGAAGCTAGAGTCAGCCTGGGGAAACGACCGGGGCTCCTGGCTAGGCGCCCAGCTCTGCACCTCCAGGCGATGGGGTCTTGAGCCAGTAAGATCCCTAAGCCCTTGCCTTCATCTGTCAAATGGGAATCTCAAACTAGTCCTGCAGGCTGGGGGGCGGGGGGCACACATAAGAGGTATGCAGGCGTCCTTCATGAGCCCAGAAGCGCCCCCAAAAGCTTGCCTGTGGCAGAGAACATTTTATTCCTGTAACTTCCCTAAGAAGGGACAAGGGGCCTCTGGCGCCACTGAACTTGGTAACAAGGGCTGAGACACCATGTCAACAGGAACCAGGAGTTAGAGAATATGAAGAGTCCTACACTTGATGGAAGGTGCTGGGCTTGCAATCTAATTACTGGGTGGCCCGGGGAGGGAAACAAGACATCCTTGCCCTGGAGCCACAACTAATAGAGTGTTAGAGACGGCGGGCACCCTCAAGAGGGGTGCTCAAACTGTGTCCCCTCAAGCCCCTGGGCCCCTAAGCGTGCAAGGGGAGACGGGAAGGGGCGTGGTGTTCCGGCCCCACCCAAGTTTCAATCACCCACAGTTATCTCTTCACTTAGTGCCATGAGAACTTTAATTGGAGAAGGGGTCTCACTATGAAAGCAAATATTCAAAAACCAGGGAACTAATTAACCCCATGACTTCACCGAAGAGGAAACTGAGGCCCAGAAAAGAGAAGTAGCTTGCTAAGTTTGCTCAGCTCAGTGGTGCCAGAGCTGCTGCCTGGGTCACTCACCCCCGGTCCGGGGACAAAGATCCCACGCCCTGAGGATGAAGTGGTTGGGGGGTGCCCCCATCGAGGTCAGGGTCTCAGCCTCGGCTCCCCTGATATGACCCCCGAGGGGAGACCTGAGGACCAGGAGCCACGTTGTCCCAGGGCAGGCAGCCCAGACGCTGATCTGGGATGACAGGAGGACAAAGCCATCTTCCGCCCCCTCCCTGAGCAGTCAAGAGCTTTGCAAATTGTCAGCCCCCCCGCAAGGCCTCTCCAGGTAACTAATTATGTCAGCCCCTGCTTTCCGGTCTGCTGCCCAGCACCCCAGGGATCGGATTCCTCACCGCAGGTACTGGAGGTGGACACACGGGTACCCCTCTGCCCCCCTGTACAGGTGGAGACACTGAGGCCCTGGCAGGAAGCGGGCCTGGAGCCAAGCCTCCCTGATGCAAAGCTTGTGCTCTCGTCTTTATTTCCTGCTCCTCCAGTATCTCTCTCCAGCCCCTGCCTGTGCTGGGCAGCTGCCCTCCTCCCCACGAAGCATCTCTGCTTACCCTAGCACCCGACCCGGCGCTGACTGGCCCCCCCTTCCCCTCGCTGGCTTTAGCAAGGACAGCCGCCCACAGCTCCAGGCTAGCCTTTCTCCTGTGTTCTCCCTCGGCCACAGGGAGGGCACAGGCCAGGAACTTGGTCCTCCAGCCTAGTGCTACCTAAATAGGCTCCCCACATCTGCCCTTTCCCTAAGATACAGCCCATGGCTCAGCACCAGGGCGACCGGGCAGTGCAGGGTTCTCCTGGTTAGCACTGAAAATCCCAGGTTCCCAGAAATTCCTCAGACATGGGCAAGCTGGGACCACTGGTCACCTTACTCAGCACACACAGATGCGGGGTATCAGGCCTTCTCCTTCCCCCCGCCCCTCCCCCCCCCAACATGGTCTTCCTTCTTTCAGGAACTCTGGTCTCTGCTAAGGCTAATGGGCAGGACCCCAGTCAGTCCCTTCAAGCTGTCTGGACTCTTCAGACTGAGCTGGGAACTACCATAGGCACATAGTATGGTTGGAGGCCGGGAGTCTGCTAGGAGGTAAATGAAGGGTCTATGACTTGTTGGAGGCCCCATCCTGTCCTAGGCCCTGCGAGATAAGTAGCAGAGAGAGCCCAAGAGAGGCCTAGTGGGATCCTGGGCCTCCATCCCAACCCAGCTTCATCCTCAAGCCATCCACACCACTCTGGTTGGTCTCAGTTAGGGCAACCCTAGGGCTGGGGCCGGGCAGGGTCTGCCCGGGGCTCACTGAGGCTGCCTCTACCTGGCTGAGTTTGTGGTGAGTCATTTCCTACCTCGGCTGGCTAGGAGGCTGGGAGGGGCAGGGAGGGGATGGCGTCTAAAAATAGCAGGGCCTAGACTGGTGGAGATACCCAAAGAGCTTCTCCTTGGGCAAGGGAGGAGCAGGCTCCTCATCCGAGCTGACACCGGCTGTGGCCCCCAGCCAGATGCCTGCGTTGGGCCGAGGAGGAGAATGGCCCTGAGGCCCCCTGCCCTCCCCTCCCCAGGCTCAGCACAGGGTGCTGAGGTGTGGAGAAGGCATCCTAAAGGCTGAGACACAGGAGCGGCATCGAGCGGGGTAGGAGCTTGAAGGAAGACAGAGCCTGGGGAGGGGTGGGAGGGTGCGTGGGATGTGATTCCGAAGGCTTGGGCCTCCCCGGGGCTGGCAGAGACGGCTGGGGCTGGATCACGAGCCCGGATTCGCCTCCCACATCATCTCCACGGAACCACCTTTACTCCCTGCCCTACCCGCACAGAGACACACACAGGGACACGCAGACAGAGCCCCACACTCAGCCGGCCGGTGTGAGTCATTTCCTCCTTAAAGGGCTCATCTCCTTGCTAAGAGGGACTCCGTTTCCCTCGTCAGCAGCATAGACTGAGGACCTACTGTGTGCTTGAGTCACAGTCTGGAAAACCAGGAAACAATACTCATGACTTACCTTGGGGAAGCCCACTGAGGACAGGGCAGGACAACGCCCAGGGCGGAAACACAAGAGACAGGGATCCTGGGCCTCTGTGTTGTGGGATAATCTGGAGTTTGGGCAGCCTCGGGTTAAGTCCGGCCACTGCCACTTTCTGGCCGCGTGACCTGAACCCGTCACTAATACTCTGCTTGCTCCCACCTGTGACGGCTAAAGCGGGAGGGGCGGTGGGAGTAGGAGCGGCACTTTACAGTAACCACAATGGCCGCCATCACGAACACGTCATAGTTACCTCGTTTTCTCTGATTCTCGTAACGACCTTACACAGCAGCCCTCACTGTCCCCATTTCACATGTGGGGAAACAGAGGCCGACAACATTAAGTAGCTTGCTCAACATCATACAGCCAGCAGATGGTAGAGACCGGATTTCGACCCAAATCCGAAGCAAACTCACATGCATTACGGGGTGCAGGAAGGGGCCTCCTAAGTCTGGAAATCAGCCGAGGGGCATCTCTGTTTGGGGAGGGCCCTTGGACGCCAGCCCCGGGGGGCTAGCACGTGCCAAGTCTCTGACTGGGGACGGGCCACCTTCCTTTTGCCTCACTTCCCTCACCCTGCGCACCCCCAATTCTCCCACCAGCTCTCAGGCTCCCTCCTAGAAACACAGAACGCGCTAGCCCTCTCCCGGAGTCACCACTTCTACTCCTTTCCACAGCCCAGTGAGGGAAATGGCACAACTCCCGCTTGACCCAAAAGGCAGGCAGAGCAACGAGATCATGAAACTGCTGGGAGCCCCAGAGCTGGGGGAAGCAGATCCCGGACCAAACCCTGGCCTCCTCGGCTCCTAAATTGAGGCTCATTCCCCACAGCCCGGCTCTCCGGTGGGGTGGGCGGGAATCCTCTGCTCTCCCTGCTCGATCACACTTTCCCTGAACCCTCTTGCTGGATTACCCGAAAAACCCAAACCTTGCATCAGCCCGATGGGCCCTGGCTCCAGTAAAAGCCTCTTTCTGCTTCCTGGGGCTTTCCCCACCGTTATCTGACTCATCATCTGCTGGTCCCAGGAGACTGGAGACCTTATCCCCTATAGTACAGATGGAGAGTCTAAGGCAGGAAGTGACCTATGCCAATGAGTCAGGGGCCAGGGCGCTGGGAGGCCACAGGTGCAGCTGGCACGGCCTGGACAATGTTCCCGGGGTGTCACACACTCAGTTAAAGAGTTTTTGTTGCCATATAGTGGGCACAAATTCAAGGGATTTGTGTTGAATGACTGCATGAAGGTTGCAGGCCCTGGGCGAAGACATGACCAGAGATACCACAGAAAGGGTGAACATGATATATAGAAACAACAGCCCAGGAGCGCAGTCCTGCCCTCAGTCGCAGACTCCCCAAACCCAGCTGGCGCTTGTAGCTCACAATTCTCCCGTCTGGAAGCATCGTCATGGCTAAGGCTCATTAGGTGAGTCCTAACGACCACTGGGGCTTAACACCTTACAACCACCATCTTATTTAATTCCTACTTCAACCCAATGAGGCCGGTATGTACTATCATCATTACCACTTGACAGATGACTTATTTGGGGCTCAGAGAGGTTAAGCAAGTTCCTCAAGGACACACAGCTCAGCCCTTGTCCCAACAGGCATGGGAGGACAAAGGCAAGGGTCGCCTTAGACTAGCTCTCCAAATGCACGAGAGAGGGGGGCCCCGGTGTCTGTGGCTCCCATGTGGGGCTGCCCTGGTGTGTCTGCGGGTTGGCAACAGGAACTCGTGTGTGGGTCAGCGCAGTTATAAG
The DNA here is from genome assembly GCA_030068075.1 of Paguma larvata. NCBI lineage: Eukaryota > Metazoa > Chordata > Mammalia > Carnivora > Viverridae > Paguma > Paguma larvata. The sequence continues at coordinate 67,892,725 of CM057837.1, forward strand.
CGTGGAGGTACGAGCTCAGAACAGAACGCCCACGGCCCGGGGACAATGAGCCAACAGCGCCTGGGCGGCAGCGGGGCAAGCCCGCCCGGCGGGGCACCGCGAGCCTGCAGCGCGGCGTCCTCCCCGGAAACCCGGACCGGGGGAGGGGGTTAACCGCTGCGGGCGGGCGCGCCGGCGCCGGCGGATGAGCCCCGCCGCACGTTGCCCCAGCCGCACGGCCGCGGCGCTCCGCGTCCTGCACGTTGCGCACATCGCGCGCCGGGCCGCCCCGCCCCTTCCCCGGCCCCCCACCCGGGCCGCGCCCCCCGCGGCGGGCGGAGACCCAGGCCAGACTGGGTCCCCGGCGGCCCATTAACTCCGGCGGCGGTGGCCGCCTCGTCCCAGACACCTTTGATGGCTGCCCTTTGCTCCGTCGGCTTTGCGCGGACAAATGAGGGAAATTGAGTAACCCAGCGCGGCGAGGCAGGAAACTCCTGGCCGCTTTGTTACTCACGATTTTGCAGCAACGTTGTTGGGGGGAGGGGCGGCTGGGGAGGGGACCTCGGGGAGAACTTCTGGCCTTAAGGAGATTGGGGACCCACGCGGCGGGAGCCTGTGAGCACGGTCCGGGCGGGTCTTACTGGTCTCTACCTCCCAGGGCGGGCGCAGTGCTTGAGGCTCTCCTCCGTGCGCTGCAGATTCTTGTTAAGATGCGTTTCCTCACCCCCCTCCTGCTTTAAGTGGCCCGGCCGGCAGGTGAAAGGGGTTTAGGGCTCGAGCTGAAGGCTGACATTTGGGGCCTTAGGTTTTGCCTTTAGCATGGGTTTGCAGTTTCACTTGGGCAAATCCCTTTACCTCTCTAGGCTGCGTTTCTGGGGGGGGGGGGGTTGGGGGGGGAACAAAAATAAGGTAACTTGCCTGGCCCTAGGGCTCAGGACAGGCTTTGAACACCTAGCAAGCAGGAGAAAGAACCTTCCATTTAAAGCCGAGATTTCCCCTTGCCCGCTTTTCCTGGCGGGACGCACAGTATTCTGTATCTAGACTGAGTGGCAGGAGTGAGTGGCTCTCTGTTGCCTACTGAATCAAGTCCAAATCTCTTGGCACTTAGGGCTTTCTCACATTGAGCCTATGGTACCAACTACACCCCAGCGCTGCACCCTGAGGAGGAATCTCAGACCCCCCCCCCGCCCTCCCCCAAACAGACACAACATTAATATTCTTACTTCTGTGCCCTTGCTCATGCTGTTGTACGCCCTCCTTGCCCAGGAGGTTCTTCCTCAATGATTGGCTCCTTCTCAAACAGATCTCCACTTAAATGTTACTACCCTGGAGAGTTCTTTCCCTAGTACCCAGTCTAGAGCGGGGGGGCCCCGTTACTCCCTCTTGGAGTTTCCTGTTTCATCCCTCCTCAGCCCTTACTACCCCTTAGGATTAGAAGTTTGTCTCTCCACTGGGCGGGAAAGTCTGTGAGGGAGAGGTCACGTCCATTTCTTCATCTCCATATATCCCACACTTACCCAGAAGCCTGGCACACGATAAGAGCTTGGTAAATGTTTACGGAAAGGAAGGAAGGATGGATGGGGAGTAGCGAAAGCGTTGAGAATAGCCAAAATGCCCACGAGAAGGAGGCCGGCGTTGTGAATGACAGACAGCCGGATGGGACACTAGGCAGTGGTTAGGCAGGTACGCCCCCTCCATGGAAGAGTGTTCCTGATACTGTGAGAAACGGAGAAAGAAAGTTGGTCCCTTTCTAATGAACCAAAACGGGATGGTGGTGGTTGGGGAGCATGTGTATAGATAAAGGTATGGGCACGTCTGTAAACACAAGAGAAGTCGGGGTGCTGTACACCAAACTAAATACCCCTGAGGAGTAGAATAGAGACGACAGCAGCTCCTGTGGGGGCGTGAGCTTGTCCCCTTTGTGCAGGTGAAAGCAGCGCTAGTGAAGACAATGATGACAGTAGGTAGCCTGCCTCCACCTGCCAGGTGACATCACCGCAGGTTGCCTTGAGCCATCAGGCAGAACCCAAAGGTGACAGGAAGCCTGGCCTCAGTGCAAGCTGGCTCACTTCCACATCCGGGTCCCTCCGTCCCGTTGGTAGGAGGCGCCCAGAGCAGCTCCTCGCTGCCCTCAGCGGGGTGCAGGGAGTCCAGGGGTCAGACACAACTTGACTTGAACCGAAGGCCTCCTGCCCGCCTCCCCACTTGCCTGCTGTCTGTAGCACAGCGGCTCCCATGAGACCTGGAGCAATACAATTCAGACCAACCAGGCCAGGGGAGAGGAAGGAAGAGCGGCAAAGGGCTCAGGGTCAGATGTCTGAGCTTCTGTTCCCACGGGTGCCTCTCATTATGCTCGTCAGGAAGCAGAAAAGAGCACAGCCCTTTGCCTTCATTTTCGAGTTTCCCATCTCGCCCGGCCTCTTCCCCTGCCTGTCGCAAAACCCGCTCTCCAGCTAGAAAAGCATGGGGTAGTGCGGGGATGTACCCTCCATCTGGAGTCACTCAGTGTCCAGTGGTTTCAGCCGGGTGTCCCGGCGCAATGGGCTTTGCCCCTCTGCGCCTCAGTTTCCCTAGTAGACTAAATGCGTGGCAAGTGTTTGGCAAGAGGCCCCATACGTGTAAGTGTGTCTGTGATCTGAATGAGTTAGCTCTTCTCTGTGTGGCTGGGAGAGTAACTACCTACTTCACTGAGCTTTTGTGAGCATTAAATTAGATAATGCCTGTCGAGTCCTTGGCTGTGTTAAGTGTTTACTTGTCTTATTAAAGATAATAAGATGCCGGCATAGATCTTGGTCCCTGAGACGCGGGGGATTAGCATGGTAGCTGCTGGTGGTTTCCTGGGGATAGAATGTAGGGCTTTCAGTGACCCGGGCAGCCGTGCTGTTCGATGGTGTTACTGAGCTGGCTGGTTAGTCCACTGCCTGCTCCCTCAAACCCATTTAGACCAGCTCTATCTGGCCCGGCTTTCCCAACATGCCATCCTGGCAGCTGTCACAGGCCCAGAGCACTGGGCGAAGTGTCAGGCCTGCTGCAAAATACATTGGAACTTTATCTGACCCCTGGCTCCCGTCCCAACCAGAAATACGTTGGCTGGAACTTGCTCAAGCTTGGAGGCTGGGGGAGGAAGGCAGCCAGGATCGCAGACCAGATACTCCAAACCCCACCACCCAACCCTGTTGGCCCTCGTTACATCTGCACAGTTCTGCTCATTAATGCTGTTCCTAACGATGAAACAGTTTTTAAAACCTAAGGTTTAAACCCGAGCTCCAGATTTGCAAAGAGAGAGAAAGGGGACCATTCCCCTAAACTCAGGGAAGTTTACTGCAGAACTTTCCTTTTCTTCCCTCAGTGTTGATTTGCAGCAGTCTCTTGGGAGGCCGGGACAATCCTCTATGCCACCACCTGGAACTCCCTAGAAAGGGCCCGTGACAACGGCAGCAGAGGCAGCCATTCCAGATTGGAACCCAGCCGGCTTTGAAGGGGGTGGAGCTCAGTGCCAGGGTCTCCACCCCACTCCGGGGTGAGCCTCCTTCCCGGCCTGCTCCTTGAGCCCACTCCCACCGGGAGGTTCCAGGCCAGTGTGGCAGGTCCCAGCCAAACAGGTCTTCCTGCAGGCTCCGTCGTGGAATAAAAGGAATCCCAGGAGTGCGCCACCCCAAGCACAGTTGAGCACTCCACAGAGGTAGCTGGCCAGTGAGAGCAAAGGAGGAAAAGAAATGCTAGACGTGTTACCTGGAAGAGGTTTAGATGTGGGGTCTAAATGCCAGGAGCTCCAACATGCCCCCTTGCACAGGTGATATTGTCAAGACCCTGAGCCTCACAGATGTGGAATTCATTAGATTCAGAATTTGTGGAAAATCCGCCTGGCCAACTGGAGTACAGACTGGACATGAGATGACATCACGGAGCTGTGGCTAGTGTTCTCAGATGAGAGAATGGAAATGGGGTCACTTAGACGAAACCATAATGAGATATCACCTCACACCTGTCAGAATGGCTTCAGTAAAAAACACACAAGAAGCAACAAATGTTGACAAGGACGTAGAGCAAAAGCCACCTTCGTGCGCTGTCGGTGGGAATGCAAACTGGTGCAGCTACTGTGGAAAACAGTGTGGAGTTTCCTCAAAAAATTAGAAATAGATCTACCCTATGATCCAATAATGCCGCTACGGGGTATTTACCCAAAGAATACAAAAACACTAATTCAAAAAGGTATAGGCACGCCTGTGCTCATCGTATAATTATTCACAATAACCGAGACATGGAAGTGGCCTAAGTGTCCATCGCTAGTTAAATGGATAAAGATATGGTATACATATACAGCGGAATATTGCTCAGCCATAGAAAAGAATGAAACTTGCCATTTGCCACAACATGGATGGAGCTAGAGAGTATAATGCTAAGTGAAATAAGTCAGAGAGAGACAAATACGTATGATTTCACTAATAGGTGGAATTTTTTTTTCATATGTGGAATTTAAGAAAACAATCACAAAAAGAGACAAACAAAAAAACCGCAGACGACGCTGAGATACAGAGAACAAACTGGACGTTGCCAGAGGGAGGTGGGTGGGGGGATGGGTGAAATAGGTGAAGCGGACTGGAGTCCACTTGTCATGATGAGCACTGAGTAATGTTGAGTAATAGAATTGCCGAATCGCTATATTGGTACACCTGAAACTAACATAGCATGTTATATGTTAATATGTTAATTACACCATAATTTTTTTAATGAAATAAAATTACTTTAAAAAATGAGAACTGGGACACCTGAGTGGCTCAGTCGGTTAAGCATCCGACTTCGGCTCAGGTCAAGATCTCACTACTCATGGGTTCAAGCCCCATGTCGGGCTCTGTGCTGACAGCTCAAGAGCCTGAAGTCTGCTTCGCATTCTGTGTCTCCCTCTATCTCCGCTCTTCCCCCGCTCATGCTGTCTCTCTCTCTCAAAAATAAATAAACATTTAAAAAAATAAATAAAATAGAATAAAAACCTTTAAAAAAATGAGAACAGCTATCCCTAAGAAATTCATGTTGAAGTATTTGGAAGTGAAACATCGTGATGCCAGCAACTTCTTTTCAAATGGTTCACCAAAAAAAACTTGATATAGATAAAGCAAACATGTCAAGAAGTTAACAATAGTTGAATCTAGGGCCGCTTGCCTGGCCCAGTCAGTGGGCACATGACTCTTGATCTCAGGGTTGTAAGCTTGAACCCCACACTGGGTGTAGAGATTGCTTAAAAGTAAAATCTTAAAACAAAACAAAACAAAAAGTTAACAATAGTTGAATCTAGCCAGAGGGTATGTAGGTGTTTATTGTGCCATTCTTGCAACTTTTCTATATGTTTGAAGACTTTCACAAGAAAACATTAAGGGAAACATACAAGTGAAATAAGCTTATTCACATGAAAACAAGACAATACAGAGTTCATCTTGCACTAGCTGAATTTCACCTCTTCTCTGAGGATAGAAACGGTAGAAACAAAATGGCTTCCAGGAGTATAAAGTTGAGCCAACTCAACAACCAACAGTTTCTTTTTTTGATGTTTATTTATTTCTGAGAGAGAGAGACAGAGTGTGAGTGGGGGAGGAGTAGAGAGAGAGGGAGACACAGAATCTGAAGCAGCTCCAGGCTCCGAGCTGTCAGCACAGAGCCTGACGCAGGGCTCAAACTCACAAACCATGAGATCGTGACCTGAGCCACCCAGGCGCCCCGTAGAACCAATGATTTTTAAAGAGTTTACTAAGTACTTGTTTGGAAACAGTACTGATCATTAAAAATCCTTTTAGGGGCGCCTGGGTGGCTCAGTCGGTGAAGCGTCCAGCTTCAGCTCAGGTCATGATCTTGCAGTTCGTGAGTTCGAGCCCTGCATCAGGCTGTGTGCTGACAGCTCGGAGCCTGGAGCCTGTTTCAGATTCTGTATCTCCCTCTCTCTCTGCCCCTCCCCTGCTCACACTCTGCTTCTCTCTCCCTCAAAATAAATAAACATTTAAAAAAAATCCTTTTAGTTTATGGCCAGAAGAGGACTCATCTTGAAATCTGGGAGATTCCAGCCCTTTGAGCTACTCGGCACCAGATTTAACACCAGTCAAGAAATACATTTTGGGGGCGCCTGGGTGGCTCAGCCAATTGAGCGTCTGTCTGACTCTTGATTTCGGCTCAGGTTGTGACCTCACAGTCATGGATGGGATGAGCCCTGTAGCAGGGTCCACGCTGAGCATGGAGCCTGCTTAGGATCGTCTCCCTCCCTCACCTTCTTCTCTGCCCTTTTCCTGCTTGTGTGTGCATGCATGCTCTCTCTCTCTCTTTCTCTCAAAGATAAAAATAAATAACCCCAAAGGGAAACACATTAAGACCTACTATGAGCAAAGCCCTGAAACTTCACAAAAGGGGTTTTTCCCTCTGCCTAGGATCTGATATTGAGTACAAAATAGCCTCAATTCTTTTTGAGTCTTATTTATTTTTGAGACAGAGAGAAAGAGAGAGAGAGCACGTGCATGAGTGGGGGAAGGGCAGAGGGCGAGAGGGGGACAGAGGATCTGAAGCAGGCCCCACGCTGACAGCAGAGAACCTGATGTGGGGCTCAGACTCATGAACCGTGAGATCACGACCTGAGTCAAAGCCAGACGCTTCACCGACTGAGCCCCCCAGGGGTCCCTAGCCTCAGTTTTGTAAATTGTGGTTATTAAGTTGAATTGTGTCACCCGAAACTCATATGTTGATGTCCTAATCCTCATTGTGACCTATTTGGCAATGGGGTCATTGTAGGTGTCATTAGTGAGGTCAATAGAGTGGACCCTAATCTAATCTGATGGTGACCCTATAAAAAGGGGAAATTGGGGCACCCAGAGAGAGACATACACAGGAAGAACACCACGTGGAGATGAAGGAGATGAGAGGGCATCTCCTACGAGCCGAGGAACGCCGGAGACCGCCAGCAGACCACCAGAAGCTGGGAGAGAAGCGTGGAACAGACTCTGCCTCACAGCCCTCAGCCGGAACCAACCCTGCCGATACTTTGATTTTGGACTTCCTGCCTCCAGAACTGTGAGACGATACATTGCTGTCGTTTAGGCCACCCAGTCTGTGGGAATTTGTTCCTGTAACCCTAGCCGACTAAGTGGCAAAGTACATACGCCATAAAATTTACTACTTTAACCATTTGTTTAAAATGTTTATTTATTTTTGACAGAGAGAGACACACACACAGAGTGCGAAGCAGGGAGGGGCAGAGAGAGGGGGAGACTCAGAATCTGAAGGAGGCTGTCAGCACAGAACCCGACTCGGGGCTCGAACTCACGGACCGCGAGATCATGACCTGAGCCGAAGTCGGACACCCAACCGACTGAGTCACCCAGTCGCCCGCCAACATTTTCTTTGACAGCTTACCTGATTTATAACCGTTGGACACTTAGACATGCCGTACGTAGGTTTCCATTTGTGCTCTTGCCCTGCACCCACTTACCGTGGTTCTCCTGGACCTCCCAGTGGCGGTCAGAGCAGGAAAGTCCCTTGGAGCGATAGATAGAAGCCGCAAGCTCTGAGCAGCGACCAAGCCAGGAGCCGCCCTCTAGCACGTGATTTCGTCAAGGGTCGGGCAGCAAGCTGGTACCATGCGGGGGGAAGTCCAGAGCTCCCACGTGGCCCAGTGCGCTGCTCAACCCACGATGCTCGACCCATTTCTTTTCTTTTCCCTCCTGCACACACCTCTCTCTTTCCCAGAAAAGGCTAGAAGGGTGTGTTAACCAAGGAGAAGTAAAGAGTGGAAGGGACAAGATAGAAAGGGTCCTGGAGAAGGTGGAGGGGAGCTCGGGGCAAGGGGTGGGGTCCCTCAGGCTCCTGGAGGAAGCAGGGAGCCGGAGACAGGTAAATAGAGGGGGGGGGGCTCAGCACGCAGAGCGGTGGTGCTGGGAAGAGCAGTTGTGCCCAAGAGAGGCCGTGGTGGTGAGGGCCACTGGAGGCTCCGGCGAGGCCCCCAGCTGAGGCAGAGCGGGGCCAGCGGGGCCTCTGGGGCGGATGGCGGACCCACAAAGCTGAACCGGGGACACAGACTCTGGCTTGAGGATTGACCGAGAAGATGCGGGATGGTGGAAAGCGGCTCAAGCTGTCGGCGTTTGGCCGCCGCCCCATCCGGCTCCCGTTCTTCCGCAACAGCCCGCAGCCGCGGCCGGGATTGACAGTCACCTCTCCCCGGAGCCCATCACGGCAGGTCTGGAGGCTCGACCGGACAATCGTTACCCCCTCTTCCCCAGCAAGGGCATGAGACGTGGACAGGTGGCGTGCCTCGCTCAAGGTCACAGCCAGGAAGGCGTGAACATGAGGTGAGGCCGCCAGCCGGGCGTGGGAAAGGAAAACCACTGGCCAGATTCCAGAGAGGATGCAACACTTGTCACCGCGGCCGCCCGAGCTCCTCGCTCTGGTGCACTCGCTGCCCGCCTGACCCCCAGAGCCTGCGGAAGGAGCCTAGAAGGCACCACGTATCCCCTCTCTGCAGATGAGGCATCGGATGCCCGGAGGGACTAAGTCGATTGCCCAAAGTCACACAATAGCCAGTGAAGAGATTGGCAGCCCAGCGTGCGTGCTGGCCTGTGCGCCAGCAGGAGCCTCCACCATGAATCCACATGAGAAACACCCCCCCCCAAAAAAAAACACGTGCGTCGTGCGAGACGGAGGGGCCGATTCCGAGCCGCAGGGAACAGCTGCGCTGGCAGGAGGGGGCGAGAATGTGCGTGTGAGCACAGCTTTGACAGCGGCAAACAGCGCGTGGGAGTGTGTTGACAGCAGGGTGTGGGATGGCAGCGCCGGCGCCGTGTGTGTTTCTGCTGGCAGCAGAATGTTCTGGTCTGTGTTGATAAACAAGAGTTTGGGCAGGCGGGAGGCTGAGGCAGGGACAGGGGAGAAGCACAAGGGGGCAGGTGAAGGCGGGCGGGAAGGGCGAGCCCGGGGTCGATGGTGGCCGAAGCCTGCGGCTCCCGGGACGCGGGGCAGCGGGGTGCCAGCCATTGTTTTCTCAGCTGACCTCACCGGGTGCGCATGTCTGGGTGTGGATCCCTCTGCGAACCACCTGATGCCCGTAAACACGAAAAACAGGAGCGGGGACACAGTGTGAGGAAGAGAGTGTTCTTCCCGAGCTGCTGGTTGCGCACGGAGGGAGGTGTACTCAACACCCGAAGCCAGGGCAAACACATCAGGACTCCCGTGACCGGGCAGATTCCTCAAAAGTCGGCTTCTTGGAAGAGGCCGTGCTCCTGAGACCATCCCGGCTCGCGACTGTAACCGGAGCCCCTGAATCTCCTCTCGCCTCCTGGCAGACACAGGTGTAAGCGGGCAAGGGAGCCTCAACCTAGAAGTCGCCACAGCAGCCTCTTCCTGGGGCTTGGGTCCCACCCCATCTCTCCCCGACAGGCTCTCCCATCAGAATGCCCCTCCGCCGGCTCCCTCTCCGCTAGCTGAGCTCTATGCTACCCCCAAGACCCTGCGGGTGCCTCACCTCCTCCTGGAAGCCTTCCAAGCCAGTTCCAAGCTTAGAACTGCCCCCTCCAGGACTCTAACTGCTCCTGTTGCCAGGGCCCCTCACACAGGCCTCCCGGTGAGGAGGCTCAGACTGATCCCTCGCAGAAGTTCAGCAAAACTATGCCCCTTGCTTCTCCTCACGAGGCCCTGCCGAGACATAGACCCGCTGTCCTTCATACACTCAAGTGAAATTCTTGGCTGTCACTTTGTTTTATTACTACTTTAGAGACAGAGCGTGCACGAGCAAGAGGGAAGGGCAGAGTGAGAGAGAGAATCTCAAGCAGCCTCCATGCTCAGTTCGGAGCCCAATTCGGGGCTCGATCCCATGACCCTGGGATCACAACCCATCGACTGTCACGTTTTAACAGGAACAACTGAACCACCCCACAGAGCGGCTGGCTGCCTCTGTGTTTCCATGTGAGCAATGTCAGAAGGTCCCTTACCCCAAAACCCCTCCCCCACCCAGCCCACTGAGGTATCTGAAGTTGCACTATTAACCCTATCCTCGGGAGGCCTTATAAAAATATGATTCACAGTTGAATCATTATATGGTAGACCTGCAACTAATACAACACTGTATGTTAACTATATTGGAATTAAAATAAAATAGGGGCGCCTCAGTAGCTCTGTTGGCTACGTAAGTCAGACTTAGCTCGTAAGCATCTGACTTCAGCTCAGGTCATGATTTCCAGGTTTGTGAGTTCAAGCCCCGCATCAGGCTCTGTGCTAACAGCTCAGAGCCTGCCTGGAGCCTGCTTCAGATTCTGTGTCTCCCCCTCTCTCTGCCCCTCCCCTGCTCATGCTCTGTCCCTCTCTCAAAATTAAACAAACGTTAAAAAAAAATTATTCGTGTACACTTAAAAATGCTTAACACGATATATTTTAGCTTATGCGTATTTTACCATGAAAACAAAGATTTTGGAAGGAGAGGCAGAGAGGGAGGGCACAGAATCCGAAGCTGGCTCCAGGCTCCCAGCTCTCAGCTCAGAGCCCAACGTGGGGCTTGAACTCATGAGCCATGAGATCATGACCTGGGCTGAAGTCGGCGGTTTAACTGACTGAGCCACCCAGGCATCCCTAGCAACAGCTGGACTTTCAAAAAAAAATTTTTTTTTTGGCTCCCGGAGAAGCAACATGTGTGTGTCGGCGTCTAACTTCCTAGCTCAGGGAATTTTGAAAAAGAATCCCAAGTGAAGACTGAAGAAACGCAGGTTCCCCAGCCCAGGCGGTCTAGTGGCCCCAGTGATTCCAAGGGCAGCCAGGTCTTCAAGTCCCAGCCTAGGAGACCCTGGGGTGGAGCCCCCCACAGGTGGGACGGAAACGGGGGCTCCCGCCACCCCAGCCGGCTGTCGCTGATCACTGCCTCCCAGGGGCAGTGACAACGGTTTTCCTAGTTCCTTTCCACTGGGGCCCTCACCATGCCTTTCCTGGCTTCACAGAAGCTTTGGGGAAATGGCGAGGAGAGCCACCCTTGTGGCCAGACTTGCCCAATCTTTGAGGCTGGAGGAGGCCTGGAGAGGTCATTCGGTCCATTCTCCTGTCTCCAGGCGGCACTGGAATTATCCCAGCCGGGCAAGCCCTTATCTTGTTTTGAGGACTTCGGAAGCTGGGCATTCCCCACCCTTCCTTGGTCAGCCATTCTCATGTCTAAACATTTCTAGCCAGGAAGTCCTTCCTCCTATCGAATCTAAACTTCTATGTTAGGAGTTTCCATCCTGTGGCTCTTGTGGTTAGAGACAGGGAAATGCCCCTTTCTTCCCTGCCTTCGTCCTTAGGTCGGGAGCCACTGGAGCCTTACATCAGGACTAAAGTCCTAAGTCACTGTGAACCGCAGGCAAGTCACTACTCCTCTTCGAGCTTTGGTTTCCTCATCTGCAAAATTAGGCCGTTGACATCCGCGGTGCGGAAATTGAAAGGGTCAAAGGAGACACGAGTGTGTGGACGAGGCATAAAACTCGCCAGCAACGTGAGGCCGTAATTATCATGGACAAATAACAACCACCCATCCTGGCGGAACCATTGTATAAAAATGGTTTCCAAAAGCGTGGTACACAAGGTAATTTTAGGCGATATAAGAACAAGTATTTGAAATTAGAAGTTAATGTGTGTTAGAGAAAAATAAAACTAGCACACCAAGTCCAGGATTTTGTAAGTATTTCTTTGATCCCTCCCTCCCCATTTTATTTATTTTTTAAAGGGGGGAGGGGCACAGAGAGAGAGAGAGAGAATTCCAAGCAGGCTCTGCACTGTCAGCGCAGAGCCCAACATGGGGCTTGACCTCATGAATCTGTGAGAGCATGACCTGGGCTGAAACCAAGAGCTGGGTGCTTAACCGACTGAACCACCCAGGCGCCCCTCCCTCCCCATTTTAATAAGTATTATCGCTTAGAAAAGAGGCATGCTAAGACAACAACAACAACCACTTACCATTGTTTTACAGAAAAAATACTGAGTAAATGATACTCCAGGTAGCATAAGGCGAGGGCTGAAATTGTGAAGGTGGCTTGAAAAATGGCGGCTGAGAGGCGCCGGCGAAGGAGAACGAAGTGGGCTGGTCCTACAGAGGGGGCCAGAGCGGCTGAGTCAGGGGAAGCGTGGGGAGCGAAGTCCCAGACGGGAGGGGACAACTGCCCCAGATGCGCCCCCCTCTGGGTTCTGGAACAGTGTCCCCCAGAGCCGGGCTGTTACCAGCTCCCTCAAGGCTGGTGGGCAGGCAGGACTGGGATTTCATGTCCATCTTTTGGTCCCCAGCGCTCTGAGCCCCCTTTTGTCCAGCTTTCTCCTTCCAGGGGGAATGAGACAACCCTCTTTTTTTTTCTTAATGTTTATTTATTTTTGAGAGAGAGAGAGGGGGAGAGCAGGGGAGGGGCAGAGAGAGAGAGAGAGAGACAGAATCTGAAGCAGGCTCCAGGCTCTGAGCTATCAGCACAGAGCCCCACGCAGGACTTGAACCCACGAGCCATGAGATCATGACCTGAGTTGAAGTCAGACGCTCAACCGACTGAGCCACCCAGGTGCCCCCAGACAATCCTGCTCTTGGCCCCTCCTATAACGTCACCCAGCTTGTGTTGTGGGACTCACAACTCCCCAAACAGACCCCCCTCCTCCACTCTCAGGGTAGGATCGGGCCAAGAGGCCTGGTAGAAAAGGTCATTTGAGACCCTCTGTGTGCCAGGCCCCTTGCTGGGCACCAGGACGCAGGCCTCTGCTCGCCAGGAGCTCACAGCAGAGCCAGGGGAATCCGCCCCTCGCGGCCATCCCAGCTACGATAGCGCTGTGTCCACCATCGGGCAGTGAGGGAAATGGTTCCCTCTGCCTCCCGGAACTAGGCATCTTCTCGTCACCCCCCCGTGCTCCAGAAAGAGGCTCCCAGCCCCTCATTTACCCTCTATACCCAAACCCCGCGGTGAGCACTGCCAACACCTCTTCTTGAGCTGGAGTCTCTCAAGCCCTGGTGTCTCTACACGAGTTCCCTGGAATCGGAGACGTCTCCGAAAGACTTTAAGATGCCCGTGTTTTTGCTTGGGAGTAATCTTAAGAAATCAATAGAAACATATTCCACATCATCTGGATGCTTGGCTTCCAGCCGATTATGTGATGACAAAACGTTAGTGTCTACACTTGCACTAATGTTTATGGAAAACAGTTAACTTGATTTTTTTTAAGTAGATGCTACATGTGGAAAAATACACAAACCTTGAATATATAGCTAGATGAATTTTCACCAAGAGAACACAGCTGTGAAACCAACACAGGAAACAGAATATTATTACCACCTCCCCGGAGACCCTTCTCAAGGCCTTCCACACCCCTCGGTGACAACCACTACCCTGACTCTCATATGATAGATCGGTTTTGCCAGGTTTTGAACTGGATCTCATTGGGTCGTATAGAATGACTCCTTGATCCCCTGGCTCCTTTCTCTCAATATAACGCCCATGAGATTCACCCATGTTACTGGCATGCAGCCATAATTGATAGCAGTGAGCTTCTAATCCAGTGCTTCTCAAAGTAGGATCCTCAGAAGTAGTTCTTAGGGTTCCGTAATCTACCTGCTGAGGAACAGCAAATGTGGGGGTCTGATGGTTCAGAAAGGGATTCACAGCATCCCGCTGAGGGGCACTCAGTCCAGTCCTGGGCATTCACTCCATAGCTTAGGTCCTGCCTCAGTCCCAGTGCTGACTCCCAGACCTGCAGCTTCCCCAGTGCGCTGTGCTCAGCCAGGCCTCCGGGTCTTGCCTGGGATGCCCTCCCTTGCTTATGTGTTTTGCGTCACCTGAAAGACTACCTCGTCTGCGAGGTCTCCTCCGCTCCCCTGGGCACCTTCTCTTGCGCTTTGTCCATGTTACTCCTGCAGCTTTTACCATGCCGTGTGGTCACTGCAGGTCTGTCTCCCCACTGGACTGTGGGCTTTGAGACCAGGAGTGCGGGGCAACACTGGACTCACCCCCACAGTGACTGAGGAGGGAGTCTTGCTGGTGGGCACCCAGAACCATCGGAGGCAGGAGCAGGGTTCTCTGTTCTGGCTCGCCTACCGCATTCCACACGGGGTCCGGTTGGCTCTGACCTCCCTGCATGACCAGCTAAGCTGGACAGCATCAGAACTATGGCACGGGAGTCCTTGGCCAAGCCACCATACCAGAGAATTAAAGGCTTACAGAGCCCTGTTTGGGCCAATGCCCGGCCTTATGGCCTGAAGGTGAGATAATTTACCAGACAGGCATCAGTTTCCTCCTCTGTGAAATGGGAACGATGAACCTGGTCACCTTCCTCTTCCCTGGGAAGAGTATGAAGTTAATGAATGCCCAACACCGGACGTGACTGTACCTAAGACCTAGTACAAGCTGCCTGGAGGCAAGGGAATGAATGGCCTAGGTGACCCTAGGTTCTTTCCTCCTGCTCAGGACTGAAGGACAGTGTGAGACCCACAATTCAGCTGTAGCTGCTCATCTTGGTCCCCCGCCCTTCCCTGGGTGGGTCTTGGCTTGGAAGCCCTAATTTGCTTGCTAAGCACCCACCCCACTTGTTCCAACCTAAGTTTGCCTGGCCCTGTGCCTTGCCCCTGCGGTGCTGTGTCTAGTCCATTGCAGCGAATTGGGGTTCTTCGATCCTTCTCACATAACCCTATTCCTAATGCCCCTCCTCTAAGCAGCCTAGTCTTATTAACCTTGGGCACGATGGGCTCATCTACACTGCTGCCATTTGTGAAGAGCTCATGTCCTAGCTGTCCCCCAGCTTCCGACCCCCACTCCATCCTGAAGTAGAACTGGGATCATAGAATGTGGTTCTTGGAAAAGCGGGCTCCACCCAGTGGGGAAGAGAGAGGCAGCTGCCTGTTGCCATCGCAACCAAAAAAGCACCCCCAACCCTCCCCACCCCCTCCCCACCCCCGCAAGCTTCTTCATTGGCCAGTGAGATCCTGATCCCGCCTCCGATACTAGAAGGGACCAACCGAAGGCAAACAGAGGGAGACCCTGCCGGGGGATTAGTGGGGGTGATGTGTCTCACTTCCTAGTCTTCCGCAGGGAAACCCACCCGCACGCGATCCCGCTTCTCCGCGCCATGGTGGCTTCGTTGGAGCCGTGTCCGAGAGGGGGGTGGGGTGTGAGCCTGTAGCAGGATGTTTCCTCGGGTGCGGCTGGGTAGACGCAGGCCTCGGCTGTTGGACTGGGGAGGAAACAGTTGTTCTTCCCAGCAGTTCAGGCCGCCAGCTAGGGCACAGGGTGTGGGGCGACTCCTTGGGGCCGCCGCGGAGAGGTCCCTGAGGGCCTCCAGGAGGAGGCGGAGGCGAAGGCGCTGCGGGGGTAGGGGGAGGAGGAGGCTGCGCTGGAGAAGGATTAGGGAAGGGGGTGGGGAGGATGCCGCTATCAAAAAGTTGGCAGGAAGTGGCCAGAATCTGGGCTTGCAGTCGGAGAGGAGCCCGGTTCGAATCCGCACTCTGCTCTTCCCAGCAGTGTGACCTTGCACACACGCGCCTTCCTCCCTGTCTCGGAGGAGGGGTCCGATCACGCTTCATTTCGTGCGGATGCCCGTGTCGAACGCCCGAGGGGGGTTCTCTGCCAAATGCTTTCAACGCGACGCCGAAGTAGATGGGGACTGTTTTAATCCACATTTTACAGAGGAGGAAACCGAGGCTCAAGGAGCCTACCTGAAAAAGCCTCGGGGGAGCCCAGTGCCCAAACGAGAGAAGGCTCTGGCCGGCCTGCCGGCCGTCGTCCAGGAGCAAATGGGAGGTTCATTCCCACCCCCACCCCCAGGCGTCCTGGCCCGCCCGGAAGGAAGGGTCGTGCCAAGCCGTGAGACTTGCGTGGTTTCCTTTAGCAAAACTGCGTCAGACTCTCGTCTGGGGGTAAACCGCCGCTAACTGGTGACAGCGCTTTGATTACAACACATCAGAAGGGGAAACCAAGCCTTCTCCGCCTTCTCCCTTTGCCGGAAAGTTCCCTTTCCTTTCCAGGAGACGACAGATGAAAGAAGATAGAGCCTGCCTTTGCGGGGAGGGAAGGTGTTTGTAGCCACTCGTGTCCTATCAAACCCGCCGAAGATTACCTCTGGAAGCCTCCATTTAACGTAACAGACTCATTTAACTACGCCCCGTTGAGATTGAGACTCTGCAAAGAGCCACCCGATCAGACAGCGCTTGATGGGTGCCAAGGAAGGGGCAGAGCCGGCAGAGTGGGCCCTGGTGTAGCCTGAGACTGGACCTGATCTCTGAGCCAGACTTTCCTCATCTGTGAAATGGGCTTCCTTGGGGTGTGAGCATCAGGAAAAATAATCATGACACTCACTAGAACCTTTGTTGGTGTGCCATGTGTGCTCTGGATGAGTCAGGTAGCCCTCCTTAGACACACACACACACACCAGAACACAAAAACTCCAGAATTTCCAAGGACCCCACAGTCAAGGAGAGGCTTTTGCTCAGATACCCTTGCAGTTCAGTTCAAGGGACCAGAGTCAGAATCAGTAACAAACACCTAAAAATGGATTTTTTTTAAAGAATTTTTTAAAGTGTATTCATTTATCTTTAAGAGAGAAAGAGGGAGGGTCAGGGGGGTGGGAAGAGAATCCCAAGCAGGCTCCCCGCTCTCAGCGCAGAGCCTGACCTCAAGAAGGCGAGATCATGACCTGAGCCGAAATCAAGAGTCGATGCTTCACTGACGGAACCACCCGGGCACCCCAAAATTGATGTTTTCGAGCGCCTAACATGTGTCAGGTTTTATGTTGTGTTGAACCCTGATCAACCCTTTTAATCATTCCAGAACAACCCTTCTTTTCTCCTGAAAAATACTGTTAACAGGTATCCCCATTCTGCAGATGAGCAAACTGAGGTTTATAGAAAAGAAAGTTCTCTCCGCTGCACCTTCGCCATCACGGTGCCGCGTTTGGGCTCCATGAGTCGTCTTCAGCAGCTCCAGCTTCACGTCCTCCCGAGTCCTTGTTCTGCAGAAAAGAGGGTCTCGGTAATTGCGACACAAGTCCCAGGATTTACCCTAACGACACATGCGGACGCTAGTTAGGGGTCATGTGACAACACTTACAAAAGCACTTGCCCCGGAAGATTCAGCGCTGATCAGATAGGCGGCCGCGTCACGCGTCACGTGCGGCCTCGTCTGTACTGAGGGGCAGAAAGGAAAGGGGGGAGGAATGGTTCGCCCAAAGAGGAACAGAAAAGGTGGACAGTGGGTGCTAATAGCTAACTCGACCTGTGTGCGTGCCGAGGACATGAGGTGACACGGTTGAGAAGAGTTGGGACGGGGACTGAACCCTGGGCAGTCTGACTCCAGAACCCGCGACCCTAACTCACACCTTCTGCTGCAGGTGCCAGCCTCGTGCTACGCACCCAGCAGAGAAAACAGATATGGAAGGTAAGGCCCTTGACCTGGGAGAGAGCCTGGCTCTGCCTCTTTGGTCCCCGGTCAGTCCTTATCACATCCGGTGCCCGTCCCCCCCTCCCACCCTGGCTGCTCTTTCTTGTTCCCACAGGGTCCTAGGAGCCTTTCTGATAGCCGGTCCAGGGCCGCTGCCTGCCATGCTACGGAAGGCCTTCCACGTTTCGCTGGAGCTATGCATTGTCCTGAGGTCTAGTTGCTTCCTGGTTCTCCCAGCAGAAGGGAGATTCTCTGGGGACTAGGACTATGTTCTTCCCTTCTCCCTTCCTCCTCTGGGACCAGGCAGAGGTTGTGCAGTAGGCAACAGTGGTGACTTAGGGGCCCTTAGAAGGCCCTTCTCTACCCCCTAGGGACGTCCTTTACTATGAAAAAAAATTCCATTAGATGGGATTTCTTCCCTTTAATTCCCCTTAAGATTCACATTCCCCTGAGCGGGAGCCTAGTAGGTCCTACTGCTCATTCACACTTTAGCGAGAAGAAGTTCACAGAATCTTTCCTGAGGGCAGTCTTCGTTCTCAAGGCTGCTTTTGACTGAGTGATTCGAGAGCTTCACGCATTCTCTTGCTGAATCCTCACAACTGTCTGAGGCGGGTACTCTTACTGGCCCTGTTGTACAAACGCAGAAACTGAGGCCCAGAGAGGTGAAGGATCTTGCCTGACGTCTGCAGGTACTGGAACAGGGATTTGAATACCTGAAGTCTGGCTCCAAAACCTACACTCTCCATCGCGCCACTGAGACAGTCCCTAACATTTTCAGTTTACAAATAGATTCAAGATCAGGGGTGCCTGGGTGACTCAGTCGGTTAAGTGTTCACCTCTTGGTTTCAGCTGAGGGTAGATCTCGCGGTTCCTGAGCTCAAGCTCTGCGTTGGATTCCGGCTTAAAGCGAGGGGACTGCTTGGGATTCTCTCTCCCTCTCTAGCTCTGCTGCTCCCGTGCTCCCTCTCTCTCACACACGCGTTCACTCTCTGTCTCCCTCTCTCTCAAAATAAATAATCTTTAAAAAAAAACGAATATATTCAGTACATCTTTGAGACTTCCCTGCAGCAAAGTTGTTAGTATAATCAGCCTCATTTTATAAAGGAGAATCTTGAGGAGGTGAAGTTCAGCCAATAGATGAGTGACAGATCCAGGGTTTGAGCCCATATTCTTATCTGAGATCAAGGCTTTTCCCCGGACGCCACGCAGCACCCAGTGAGAGGAGCCTTGGGTCAGCTCCCTGGTGTCTGGGGACAGAGTGTGAGGGGCAATGGAAGCGGGGAGCCGCCAGAACAATCCTGTTCCTTCTTCCCTTCCTCCCCTGCTCCCTCCTTCCCTCCTTCTCTTCCTTCTCTTTCTTCCCTCCTTCCTCCCAGTCATTGATTCAGCCACCTGAGCACCTCCTAAAGGTGAGGGCTATGGGTAAGCAGTGACCAAAACAAGTGTCCTTGTGTCCTCTCGGGGTTGATAGTCTACCAAACAAATAGGGGTGCCTGGCTGGCTCACTTGGTGGAGCAACTTGATCATGAGTTCATGAGTTCAAGTCCCATGCTGGATTTAGAGATTACTAAAAATAAAAATAAAAATGAAAAACAAACGAACGAAAACCACTTGCTGTTTCTATCTTTTGTGGTTTTTTTTGTTTTTTTTAAAAGACTATTTTTTTTAATTTTTTTTAACGTTTATTTTGAGAGACATAGAGACAGTATGAGCAGGGGAAGGGCAGAGAGAGAGGGAGATACAGAATCTGAAGCAGGCTCCAGGCTCTGAGCTGTCAGCACGGAGCCCGACGTGGGGCTTGAACTCACAGACCGTGAGATCATGACCTGAGCCGAAGTTGGCCGTCCAACCAACTGAGCCACCCAGGCGCCCCTATTTTTTGTTTTAATTTTTTTGGTTTTGGGGTTCTTCTTTTTGAGAGAGAGAGAGAGTGGGGGAGGGGCAGAGGGAGAGGGAGAACATTTATTCATATTTGGGGGGGAGGGGCAGAGAGAGACAGAGACACAGAATCCGAAGCAGGCTTCAGGCTCCAGCTCTCAGCACAGAGCCCAAAGCGGGGCTCGAACCCATGACCTGAGCCCAAGTCAGACGCTTAACCGACTGAGACACCCAGATGACCTGAGAGAGAATCTTAAGCAGGCTCTGCACTGGGTTTGGGGCCATGACTCGAGCCAAAATCAAGTCAGATGCTTAACTGCCCGAGCCACCCAGGCGCCCCTACACCTGCTATTTCTTGAGTGTTTATAGTGAGCAGGGCCCTGTGCTAGGTGCTGAACATGTATCACCCCCATGGCCCACTTCCTCAGGCAGGAGACTGGGGCTTAGGAAGAGCTAAGTGCATTATTTCATTTCATATGACTCCAGGCTGACTCCAGAGTCCAAGCATCTTACCAGCAGACTAGACTGCCTTCCTCTTGGGGTGTAATGAGCATCCAGTAGATACTTAGAGAGTGAGGAGTGTGTGTGTGTGTGCGCGCACACACACACACACAGAGCCCTGGCTCTGTGACTCCAGAGGCAGCCATTTCTGCTGTCTCCAGCACCCTCCTTCCCACCAGGCCCCGCCCCAAGCAGGAACTGAGTAGGAAAAGGCCACCTCCCAGGGCAGGGATAGGCTAGCACTCCAGAACCTCCGGATGGGAACCCCCCAAGAAAATGGAATGAGAGTGATCTAACCAGAGGTTCCAAAAGGAGACCTCGCTGGTTCTCCCTGGGCAGCCTTTCAGCATGACTTCTTTGTGCCTTGGTTTCCTCTCCTGTAAGATGACCTGCTCACAGGCTGTGTCTGAAGTATTATCCATCAGAAACTTCTAGAACCAGTTAGATGCTTTATCCTCCTGTTTTCTTCTTCTTCTTCTTTTTTTTAATGTTTGTTTATTTGTTTAGAGAGAAAGAGAAAGGCAGAGAGAGAGCAGGGTAGGGGCAGAGATAGAGGGAGAAAGAATCCTAAGCAGGCTAAGAGCTGTCGGCATAGAGCACGACTCAGGGGTCCATCTCATGAACCATGAGATCATGACTTGAGCCAAAATCAAGAGTAGGATGCTTAACCACCTGAGCCACCCACGCGCCCCCTCCCTGGTATTGCCAGGTTCTTCATAGGGATTATATTTCCCATTTTACAGACATGAAAATGAAGCTCAGAGAGCCTGACCCACGGCCACCTACTGAGTGTTAGACATGCGATGAGAACCCACCCAGGTTCCGAATCGGTTGCCCCAACAAGTATCTACTAAGCACTCAACTGGATGCCAGGATCTGAGCTACGTCCCGGAAATAGAGCAGGGAGCAAGGTGGGCTTGTCCTACCTCTAGGAGCTCCAGGTTCAGTAGAGGTGACAGACAAGAGAGGAAATACTGCAATTGTTGGCTGGACAAGGTGACAAGAGCAAAAAGACTTCTCGCAGGGCAGAGGACAGAGGTGCCCTTGGGGCTGTCTCAGCTCCCATGTTTCGGAGGACAAGGCAGAGCAAGGTTTTAGGGGCTGGGGAGCTGAAGTGGGAAAGGCCGGGGTCTGGGAGCAGCAGTCTTGGCTCAAGTGGGATGCTAACTGGGGGGAGGAGTCGGAGCTGCCCCACCCAAAAATACCCAGGCTCCACCTGCCTCCAGTTTCTACCCCAACAGTTTCCTTGTCTGGGGTGGTTTCCAGCCCCACCTGCTTTCCTGGAGTCTGGTTCATCTGTCACTCCTGCCAGGCGTGTACGTGGTGCCTAGTGTCACTCTGAGTAATTCCAGAGACCCAGGTGTCCTCACCTGCTCCTGATTCAGTTTGACTCACCCTCCCTATTTCTGGAAGGTGGCTCTTGGCTGTTTTTACCTCATGCTTGGGCACCTGGGGCCTGTGGGAGCAGCAGATCCTCCTCCCCACTCCTGATGGTTAAACTGGTCGGTGCCATGCAGAGAAAGAGGGAGAGCCCTGAGGAGGGAGCCCTCACCCACCTGGGACTAACTCCCTCCCTCTACAGCCCACTCCCGACATCTCCTTTCTAGTGACCACCAATGTTCTTCCTGTTCTTAACAGGAAAAGGACATTACCTAGGAAGAAAAGCTCATGTTAATTGATCATTTACTATGAGCTGGGCAATCTGTAGACATCATTAGAGTCTCACGACACTCCATTATTGATTGTGTAGGTTTTTTTTTTTATTTTTAATGTTTATTTATTCTTGAGGAAGAGAGAGAGAGATGGAGTGCGAGTGGGAGAGGGGCAGAGAGAGAGAGGGAGACACAGAATCTGAAGCAGGCTCCAGGCTCTGAGCTGTCGGCACCGAGCGCGATGCAGGGCTTGAACTCGTGAGCCGCAAGATCATGACCTGAGCTAAAGTTGGACACTTAACCGACTGAGCCACCCAGGCGCCCCCCATTATTGGTTTTTATTTTCCAGATGAGAAAACTATAGCTCAGAGAGGGGAGTCATCTTGTTTAAGGTCACACAGCAAGGAACTGGCTGCAGCGGGATCAGAAGCCAGGTATAGTTGACTTCTGAGTTATTTCACCAAGGCCGCACCTAACCCCCACCCCTTCCCCTGGAAGAGGGAGATCCTTCCACCTGCCAGGCTCGAACCCGCTCAGATCCAGCCTCGTGGACCCCTGGGATCCCTTGGTGGTGGTGCGGCGGGGATAGAAACTCTGAGAGAAGCCACCATTTACTCAACCCAGGGAGCTGAAGGTCACTGCCTCCTTGATGGGGAGAAGCCCAGACTATGACGGGGCCAGGCCTGTGCTGCTCGGTGGGGGTCATGGCCAGTCATCCCTCTTCACTTGAGGTGGGCCCGGGCTAGCTGCCTCAGCATTCCCCGCTCTTTCCCTCCCACAGCTGGTCACCAGGTGACTCCACATCCCTCCCCTCACCTCTGCCACCCGTCCTACCTTCACACCAGATAAGGCTGTCCTGCCCAGAGCTGTGCTCTCCCATAGAGAGGCCACTAGCTCTACATGGGTGGCCGTTGAGCACTTGAAATGTGACTCAGAACTGAATTTTAAATGTTCTTTCATTTTAATCAAGTTACATTGCAATTTTAAAATTGATAATGTAGTTGGGGCGCCTGTCTGGCTCAGTCGATAGAACATGCGACTCTTGATCTCAGGGTTGGAAGTTCAAGCCCCACAATGGGTGTAGAGATGACTTAAAGATGAAATCTTTAAAAAAAATGATAATGCAGTTCTTGGAAAACATTTAAATATGTGTGGAACGCCTTGGGTATGCGAATCTACTTTTCAACTGCAAATTTTATGAAATCTAAATAGAGACCATTCTTTGATGAAAATTTAGCAAGTACTGTAAGTATAAAGGAGGCCTCAGATTTTGAACACTTAGTAATACAAAATGTGAAAATATCTCACTAATATTTTTTACATTGATTACATGTTGAAATGATATTTTTTGTGTATGATATTAAATAAAATATATTATTAAAATTGATTTCATCTGATTCTTTTTTTAAAGTAGCTACTAGAAAATTTTTCTTATTTTTTCTTTTTTTTTTAATGTTTATTTATTTTTGAGAGAGAGAGAGAGTGTGAGCAGGGGAGGGGCGGAGAGAGAGGGAGACACAGAGTCCAAAGGAGGCTCCAGGCTCTGAGCTGTCAGCACAGAGCCCGAGGTGGGGCTCGAACCCACAACTGGGAGATCATGACCTGGGCTGAGCTGAAGCTGGACGCTCAGCCGACTGAGCCACCCAGGCGCCCCAAAAGGTTTTCAATTACTTATGTGACTCATAAGTTCTATTCCCATCGGACAGCGCTAGCCTTTGTGTGGGTTCAAATCCTGGTTCTGTGTGTCCTTGAGCAACTTAACCAAACTCTCTGGGCTTCAGTTCCTTACTTAAAAGACAGGGATAATAGTAGCACCTCCTTCAGAAGAATACACGAAATAATGTTTGTAAGGCGCTTAGCCCCATGCCTGGCATACAGTAGTGCTCCCTGGGAAAACAAAACAAAACAAAACATCGCAGGCTTCCTTTCATCATAACCCTCCAAGTGCAGTCCAATTAAACTCAGCAATATTTATTGAGGGCCTGCTCTATGCCAGGCTCTGGGGGTTCCATGGAGAGCAAGCCCTCTTTTCTCCCACAACCCCGCCATCTGGGAGGGAGGCTGCTGCTAAAAGAAGTGGGGGTAAGGGCAGGTGGTGGTAAGTGCGGGGGAGAAAATGGAACACGGAGACGGGCTGGAGAGACTCGGCTGCTTCTGCAGGGGAGGCGGGGAAGGCTGCAGGGGGCCCTTGAGCTAAACCTGACTGGCAGGGAGCCAATCGGGTGAAAGTGAGGAGCGGGCGTCCCTGGCGGAGGGGGCAGCGCCCACAGCACAAGCGCCTGCGGCGGCTGTGCAGACATTTCTGTATTGCACAATCTGTTTCACCAAATTTTCCACTTCTTGCATCCAACTCCCTCCCGGCTACGGCGCCGTCCCTGTGTTCACGGCAACCTTCGTGAGGCTGGCCCACATCGTCCCCTTCTCGTCTCTCCTGTGCCTCCTCCCTCTCGCTCCACCTAGGGGTTCCGTGTTCTAGGAGGTTTCCCCTGCTGGTTCCTGTCCCCACCTTCTTGGCTCGCTCTCTGGTTCTTTGACTGCTTCGTTCGAGACCATCCTGGTTCTCACCCCCTCTCTTCATCTCTTCTAGGGCGGTCATGCCTCTGCGACAGACTTGCCCCTTTCTTAGAGCTGGATCCAGACCCTGCTCTCGCCTGCCTCCTGGTACTGAGCTGAGCTGTTCAGTAAGATCCGCGGATTGCAGATGCCCTCGCTGGGGAAACCGAAGGCATGTCTGCCTGGGCGCAGTGGAAAATCCCCGGCAGGGGGAAGGGCTATGGAAATTTCTTCTTAACGTTCTCTTTCCAGACTTGGACTCGCCCCAGAAAGCAGTCAAGCATTTGCCCAGTGACCTGCAAGGCAGCTCTGCTGTTCCTCTTGCCCCGCCCCCCACCCTGGGCTTGAACCCAGAGAGCAGTGATGGGGCTTCGAGAAGCAGCCACCGGCAGCTGGGCTCAGCCTCAGAACGGCAGCGGATAGCCTCCGGTCCCACCCCCTTAGTTCAAAGATGAAGAAACAAGGGTCGGTGGCAAGATCATCCTATCCTACTGGTCTCTCCACTCTCGGTCCAAGCTCCTCCAGTGCCCATTCCTGTTGCCTCATCTGTAAAATGGGCTTATTGGTAATAGCGCTTCCTTGATAGGATTGGTGATACTCGAAGCGAGTTAAAGAGGCAGAGCATGCTATGAATATGAGCTGTGTATCCTCTGTCCCTGAGCCTGTCCTTCCCCGCAGCCCCAGTGGTGGAGTGTGCCATTCCCATTCTGCCAGCCACCCACCTCCGGGGGCTTGAATGAGGCCTTGAAGTTATCACCAGGGGCTGGCTGGTTCCAATGGCGCCTGGCCCTGTGTTGTCTATAGACCGTGTCCACAATATGTCTTGCCCATATTTGTCCTGCTGCTTTTTATTTTATTTTATTTTATTTTATTTTATTTTATTTTATTTTATTTTATTTTATTTTATTTTATTTTATTTTATTTTATTTTATTTTATTTTATTTTATTTTATTTTATTTTATTCTAGAGAGAGAGCACATGAGCAGGATAGAGGAAGAAAGAATCTTAAGCAGGCTCCATGCTCAGCATGAAGCTCAATGCAGGGCTCGATCCCATGACCCTGGGACCAAAATCAAGAGTCAGATTCTCAGTGGACTGGGCTACCCAGGTGCCCCATCCTGCTGCTTTTTAAATGTACATAGATGCAATTTTTGGTGAATAAAATACAAATCACTTGACAGTGTGAGTGATGTCCCAGGTTTGTCTTATATTCAGTCAATCGGTGATGGTGAAAGTCCACTGAAATTTTTGAAGGTTCATAATGGGTTGGGAGCCACTGGACAGGTGCCCCCATACTTAGCCCTTCTGCCCTGAGGGGCCCGTGCTCCTCTCCTGTCCCCTGAGATGTGCCAACCCATATCAGTGCCACTGCTCTGTCCCTGGCCCCCAGACTACCCCTGGAGAGGGCTCTGACAGGAATCTGAATGACAATGAAGAGGTTGCCCTCACATCCTCCGGGCAGAAGTCTCACCCTCCCTCCTCGGGGAAGCTGACCGCCGTCCCTCCCACTTCCTAGACCATACAGAATTCTGCAGATTCATAGCCTTCACCCAGCCCTTCGCCCCTTAACCTTGTAGGCGTGGGTGTGGTGGGGCTTGCCTGTTGGGGTAATTTGGGCTTGGACTGGGTGCAGAGAGGTATAAGGGGGCTCGGAGATGTTGTGTACTGTTGGTGGAAATGTAAAATGCTGAAAACAGTATGGCAATTCCTCAAAAATTAAAAATAGAGTCACCAGGGGCACCTGGGGGGCTCAGTGAGTTGAACGTCTGACTTTGGCTCAGGTCATGACCTCGCAGTTCATGAGTTCAAGCCCCACTTCGGGCTCTCGCTGCTGTCAGTGCAGAGCCCGCTTCAGATCCTCTGTCCCCCTCTCTCCGCCCCTCCCCCTCTTGTGCTCTCTCAAAAATAAAAACATAAAAATATAGAGTGACCATATGATCTAGCAATTCCGTTTCTGGGTGTGTACCCAAAAGAATTGAACGCAGGGTCCAAAAGAGGTATTTGTACACCCTTGGTCATAGCAGCATTATTCATTCACAGTCACCAAAAGATGGAAGCAACCCAAGTGTCTAATAGTGAATGAAGAGATAAGCAAATCGGTACGTACATACGATGGAATATTATTCAGCCTTAAAAAGGAAGAAAATTCTGGCTACAGAAAATTTGCTACATGAATGAATCTTGAAGACATTGTGTTAAGTGAGGTAAGCCAGGCACAATAAGACAAATACTGTGTGACTCCCCTTACATGACCTGTCTAGAGAAGTCAAATTCATAGAGACATGAGGTAGAACGGCGACTCCCAGGGGCTAGGAGGAAGGGGACGCGTGGTATTGTTATTTAATTTGTATAAAATATGCAAGATGAAAGATTTCTGGAAAACAGTTGCATGACAACATGAATATATTTTTAACACTGCCAAATTATACCCTTAAAAATGGTTCAGGGGCCAACACGCAACCAACGGAATGGGAGAAGATATTTGCAAATGACACATGAGATAAAGGGTTAGTATCCAAAATCTATAAAGAACTGATCAAACTCAATACCCGAAAAACAAATAGTCTTGTGAAGAAATGGGCAAAAGACATGAATAGACACTTCTCCAAAGAAGACATCCAGATGTCTAACAGACGCATGAAAAGCTGCTCAACATCACTCATCATCAGGGAAATACAAATCAAAACCACATTGAGAAACCACCTCACACCAGTCAGAGTGGCTAACATTAACAAATCAGGAAACAACAGATGTTGGCGAGGATGTGGAGAAAGAGGCTCTCTTTGGCACTGCTGGTGGGAATGCAAACTGGTGCAGTCACTCTGGAAAACAGTATGGAGTTTCCTCAAAAAATTAAAAATAGAACTACCCTACAACCCAGTATTGCATTACTAGGTATTTATCCAAGGGATACAGGTGTGCTGTTTTGAAGGGGCACATGCACCCCAATGTTTATAGTAGCACTATCACAATAGCCAAAGTAGGAAAAGAGCCCAAATGTCCATCAACAGATGAATGGATAAAGAAGATGTGGTATATATATACAATGGAGTATTACTCGGCAATCAAAAAGAGTGAAATCTTGCCATTTGCAACTACGTGGATGGAACTAGAGGGTATTATGCTGAGCAAAATTAGTCAGTCAGGGAAAGACAAATATATGACTTCACTCATATGAGGACTTTAAGATACAAAACAGATGAACATAAGGGAAGGGAAGCAAAAATAATATAAAAACAGGGAGGGGGACAAAACATAAGAGATTCTTATATAGAGAAACAAACAGAGGGTTCCTGGAGGGATTGTGGGAGGGGGGATGGGCTAAATGGGCAAGGGGCATGAAGGAATCTACTCCTGAAATTTTTGTTGCACTATATGCTAACTGACTTGGATGTAAATTTAACAATTAATTAATTAAAAAACAAATTAAAAAACTAGAAAAAAAGGGTTCAGCGGGCGCCCGGGTGGCTCAGTTGATTAAGCATCTGGCTCTTGGTTTTGGCTCGGGTCATGATCTTGCGATTTGTGAGTTTGAGCCCCACATTGGACTCTTCGCTGACTGCTTGGAGCCTACTTGGGGTTCTTTCTCTCTCTCTCTCTCTGCCCCTCTTCATCTTGCTCTCTCTCTCTCTCTCGAAACTAAATAAGCAAAAAAATTTTTTAAATGGTTCAAATTTGGGGGGTACCTGGCTGGCTTACTTGATAGAGCATGCAACTCTTGATCTTGGGGTCATGAGTTCAAGCCGCACATTAGGGGTGGGTGTAGATTATACTTCATTTTTTAAGGGGTTCAAATAGTAAAATTTATGTTATGTGTATTTTATCACAATTTTAAAAAAGAAGTATTTTTTAAATATACACACATGCAATTTTTGGTGAATAAAATACAAATTCCCTTAAGGGGCCCTAGTGGGCCTCTCTGGACATGGCAGATTTGAGACTGTCACAGCCCTTTCCATCCTTCCGCTCTTCCACACATGTTCATGGAGGGCACTGTTGTAGGCACACAAAAAAATGTGCGTTAACATTCTATTGGCAGAGACAGACAATAAATAAAATTTGAACCAGCGACGCATCCTTTCTAGGTGCAAATCACTCATCATATATATGATTTGCAAAATATTTTCTCCCAACGTGTCTTTTACTTTCTTGATTTTGTCCTTTGAAGCACAAAGTTTTTTTTTTTTAATTGTCTTTTAATTTAAAAAATCTTTTAAATTTTAATTATTTTTTATTTTAGAGAGAGAGAGAGCGCGCAAGCAGGGTAGGGGGACAGACTCTTAAGCAGGTTCCAGATCTGCGTGGTGCCCAACGTGGGGCTCCACAGGGGGCTCGATCCCACAGTCCTGGGATCATGACCTGAGCTGAAGTCAAGAGTTGGATGCCCAACTGATTGAGCCACCCAGGCGCCCCTGAAGCACAAACATTCGTAACGTTAATAAAGTCCAACTTGCTGGCCTTCTTTTCTATCACTTGCACTTTGGTGTCATATCTAAGAAATCACTGCCCAATCCAAGATCACGAAGATTTACACCTATATTTTCTTCTAAAAGTCTCATAGTGTGGCTCTTCCATTTAGGTCTGTGATCCACTTCGAGTTCATATTTGTGTACACGCATTTATATATTTTTTTAATTCAGGTATTAAGGTATAATTTACATTCAATAAAATTTGCCAATTTTAAGGGGCGCCCGGGTGGCTCAGTCGGTTAAGCGGCCGACTTCGGCTCAGGTCATGATCTCGTGGTCTGTGAGTTCGAGCCCCGCGTCGGGCTCTGTGCTAATGGCTCAGAGCCTGGAGCCTGCTTCGGATTCTGTGTCTCCCTCTCTCTCGGCCCTTCTCCTGCTCACGCTCTGTCTCTGTGTCTCAAAAAATAAGTAAACGTTAAAAAAAAAATTGCCAATTTTAAGTATATAGTTTAATCAGTTTCTTCAAGCACTTGTAATCATTCTGTAGTACTGGATATTTTTTCCTGGGATGTTAGGGGTAGGAAAAATTGAGTGCGTGCCCATTTTCTCTTCTCCTTAGGCCCCACGGTTTTCTTGTAAATGCCTGTGTGGTTAGGTGGGAGTGTGTGCGTGTGCGTGTGCGCGCGCGCGTGTGTGTGCATGTGTGTGTGTGTGAGAGAGAGAGAGGGCATTTTGATGTCTGTGTCTTAGCGGTTCCCGCTTATTTTAGCTTTGTCTTGCAGCCCCACAGAGCCACTTAATTATATACAGGTTGAATGAATGAACACGGGAATCCGATGACAGTCCATCAGCATCTGCCTTCAGAGCCACCAGCGCCCCATGGCCACAGGTGTTTCCCTGCAGCTGCCCGAGGTAGAGGTCGAGATGGGCACTCGTCAGCTTGCCCCCTGCGTGGATGTGTCTGAGTTTTAATAGACTGTTTTCTAATTTGTGATTCCTTCATAAAGAGCCCTCTTTCGGGATAATTACTGAGTCCTGTAATAATCTGTTAATTGGGCCTGGTTTCTGAGCCTCGTGTTTCCTCAGCCCTCCACGGGGCCGCCCCGGTGGTACTTGCCGCCCACTCCCCGCAGCGAAAGCAGGTGTGGCTGACCCACGTACCCTGAATGGGGAGCCACAGAGGGCTCAGAGGAATGAGCGGAAGGCCTGGGAGGGAGGAGGGCGCACTTCCCTTCTGAGCTCTGCGGCCTTGCTCCCTGAGCACTTTGGGCCTTTGCATGAGGTGGAAGTAAAGCGACCGAACATAGGGTGCTTAATATGTGCCAGGCTTAGAAGGATACAGCTTAGAAGTGAGGCTGTCTAAGCACGTTACCCCAAAATGATGGCGGGGTTTTTTGTTTGTTTTGTTAAGATTTTATTTTTAAGTAATCTCGAGGGCCAATGTGGGGCTCGAACTCAATTGTATGCTATACCGACTGAGCCACCCAGGTGCCCCCCCCAAAATGATGCTTTTTACAAGAACATATTGGGGCGCCTGAGTGGCTCAGTCGGTTGAGCGTCTGACTTCAGCTCAGGTCATGATCTCGCAATTCACCAGGGTCACCAGTTCGAGCCCCGCGTCGGGCTCGGTGCTGACAGCTCAGAGCCTGGAGCCTGCTTCAGATTCTGCGTCTCCCTCTCTCTGCCCCTCCCCTGCTCACACTGTGTCTCTCTTTCTCTCTCAAAAATAAATAAATATGTTTTAAAAAGACTATATTAAGGTTACATGTTGACACAATTCTTGTGAAGCTGATGACTTGAGGGGCGCCTGGGTGGCTCAGCTGGTTGACCGTCCAACTTCAGCTCAGGTCGTGATTCTCACAGCTCGTGGGTTGGAGCCTCGCCTCGGGCTCTGTGCTGACAGCTCTCGGAGCCTGGAACCAGCATTGGATGCTATGTCTCCGGCTCTCTCTGCCCCTCCTCCATTCACAATCTCTCTCTTTCTCTTTTTCTCCACCCCCCCCCCGCCTCAAAACTAAATAAACATAAAAAAAAAAAGAGGGAGACTCGAAAAGGTGTTAGAAGAAAGCAGGACCAGAGCGGAAAGAGGTCACAGCACTGCCACAGCTCAGGTCCCCATCTCTGGCCCAACTACTGGCTTCCTCTGCCAATGGCGAACCCCAGTTATGGCTTCACATACACATTTCTTCACTAGTGTCCCCATTTTATAGATGAGGTCATTCAAAGGGACTCACTCAAGGTCATTGGCTAAAAAAAAAAGAAGAAGAAAAATGTCTGAGTCAGGATTCGAACGCAGATTTCACTAACTACAGCACTGTGACCTTAACCACTAGGGACACTACTTCCTTTCCAGAACCTTAACCTTTTTAATATTCCTCTAAGCTGGGTGGCAGGCATAATGAAAGAATGAAGTGTTTCTACCCTGCCCTCCTCTCTTCTTGGCCTGAGAGTCTAAGGCCGGTGGGAGAATCTCCTGTTGTTGGAGCCAAGGGAGAGGCGCATGAGCGAGCCATCAGCCAGCCAGGGCCTGAGGGGAGCCCAGGGGTACCCCCCCAGAACTGGGGGATGCGAAGCAAGTGTGTAAAATGAGATCGGGAAACTGCAGTGTTTTCAACACTGACTGTGAAGGAGGAGGCAGGAGGAGACAGAGGGGAGTCATAAAAGGGCTGAAACTTGCTCTGTCTTAAAGGAAGGAGAAGGGTTTGCAGGCAGGACAGAGGGATGACTTCCCTGGCGAAGGGCACTGGAATGAGCAAAACTGGGGCCAGAGAAGGGAGCGAGCCATACTGACCTGCACCTGAAGACGGGGAGTGGCAGGGAGTGTGGTGGGCCGTCAGCCCGTACAGGGCAAGTGGGGCCCGATATCAAAGGTCTTGAAAGGCGGACAGTGGAATCTGACAAGAGGGAGCTATTGTAGGTTCTAGAGTAATACCCTGATGAACCGGGAAATAGAAATAAGAAAGGTAATCAGTACAAATGTTATAAGCCAAACAGAACAATTTCTGAAAGCATTTTCCAAGGTTGGATTTTATTCGTAAGTCTGTGAGCTTTATTAGCTTTGGGTCTTAGGAACAAAGGAGGCTTTCCCATCTTCTCTTCAAGAGCCCACCCAATACCGGGGACAAAGCTCCCTGCCCCGTCTTAGAAAGCTGGCCAGCTCCCATCTGGGGGCCCTTCTGTCGGGCTGGGGGGCATTTTCAAGCCCTGTGATGCGGAAAGCCAGTCTGGCTTCAAGGAGATGGCGACTCAGCTGTGTTTCTTGGGAGTCAGGCCTCAGTCTGACCATCTAAGAAAAGAAAGAGAGGCACCCGGGTGGCTCAGTGGGTTAAGCATCGGACTTTGGCTCCGGTCATGATGTCACAGTTCACGCCCCGCGTCGGACTCTGTGCTGACAGCTCAGAGCCTGGAGCCTGCTTCAGATTCTGTGTCTCCCTCTCTCCCTGCCCCTCCCCCATGTGTACTCTGTGTCTCTCTCTTTCTCAAAAAAACAAATAAACATTTTAAAAAATTAAAAAATAGGGGCGCCTGGGTGGCTCAGTCGGTTGAGCGGCCGACTTCGGCTCAGGTCATGATCTCACCGTCTATGAGTTCGAGCCCCGCGTCAGGCTCTGTGCTGATGGCTCAGAGCCTGGAGCCTGCTTCAGATTCTGTGTCCCCCTTTCTCTCTGCCTTTCCCTTGCTCACACTCTGTCTCTATGTCTCTCAAAAAATAAAATAAAAACGCTAAAAAAAAATTTAAAAAAAATTTTTTTTTAATTAAAAAATAAAAACAAAGAAGAAAAGAAAAGTGTGCTTGCTGCCTCCTGGTCTTGGAGAGGGGTTAATGTTTACTGTGCCATCCAGTTCTTGCCTCTAAATACCAACGAGACTCTGTCTTGGAGCTCGACATGGTTGTTTTCTTTATTCCGCTTTTGGGGCAAGGGCTACACAGCTGTGAGCATGGGCGCTGGTCTTAATTCCTGGGAAAGTGAGCCCAGACACCATCCAAAGGCTGAGCACCCTCCACCCCCAGCTCCCACCCTGAGGGGCTGCCTCAGTCAGACGATGGTCATTCAAGGGCCGAGGCCTGTGTTTACTAGTCTGTGAAACATTACTAAGCCCCGTCCCACCCAGCTCGCCCAGGGTGCCTATTAGGAGGCTGCGCTAAGAAAATGAGGGTGGGGGCTCTCCTAAAACTGCTCTGGGCAACTTCGTATTTGTTACCAGCATTTTCAGATCCAGTGCTAACCCGAGTTCATTCATTTTGGGGAACAAGCCGCTCGGTTCTACCAAAGAGATGTGAGTCTTCGAAACTATCCCAAAGTTGAGCATCCTTTGTCAGAATCGCTGATGAAAATGCAGATGCCCAGGGCCCTGCCCCAGGTGCACTCAGTCAGAATCTCCACTAGAGCCCAGGAAATCTGGCTTTTAACCTGGGCCCCACACACTCAAGTGGGAAAACTACCGTTTTCACATCGGGCAAACAAGGCCTGCCTGGGACCAGGAAGAGCAACAAGGGAGATAACAGCTCTCCAAAGGCCAGTGTGGGAGGTCCGCACCGTCAAGGGGAGGGAGAAGTGCAAGCGCCTTGGCCTTTATCTGGCCCAACCCCTATTTCACTGATAAGGAAATTGGGGCCCAGAGAGGGCAATAAGGCCCAGTCGCCCAAGGAATCCCACAGACAGGCCTGCAAGGCCCCTTCCTCCGAAGCCCTCACCACTCCTCCTTTTCTGCTTCCCCTCCACGCGCACGTGTGCCGTGCGTGTTGTCCGTTCTGCACCTGCCAGGGCCACACCTCCTCCCAGCAGCAGGCCATGCTCCTTGGAGCCCTGGGTTCTCGCTCTGGGAAGAGGCTGGAGCGAACTCCATTTCTTGGTTCTCCTGCTCCCTGGCCTTTTACATTCAGAGATCAATTTTGTGATTTTCATGACTGCATAACAAATGGAACTGTGACCTTTTCGTAGGAAGAAAAAAAAAAAAAGTCTCCTGTAGTCCTTCTAGTTTCTAGAAGTGCCTTGGGCTTATATGCCCTGTACCTGGGCCTTCTGACCCAGGGCAACCAGGTGAGCTCTCCCTGCTGAGACTGGCTCAGTGGGAGGTCTGACTCACGCCTCACCTTCCAGGGCTTTCCAGCGCTTTTCCCTGCTAGCATCAGCCAGCACAGAGCCAAGGGAGCCAGGGTTCTTGGCACAGACGCCACGCAGTCCACATACCTCCATTACCGGGCTGGCAGGCAGCCCCGGAAAAGGACAGAGAACCGCGCAGGTGGACCCGAGTCTGATGAAACTTGCCTTTTCCCAGCAACCATCCCCCTCTTTTATTTCACAGCATGAGCCTCGACCGTTTGTAACAAACATTTTTTTTATTAGAAAAGTAAAAAATATTGCATAGGTCTTAATACTTGAACATCAAGTGTATTCATGAACAGCGAGTATCTTCATGTAAACAGTTCTAGATGGAAGACCCAGATGGCACTCCTCGGGGGGGAGGGGTTCCAGCCCCCCCCCCAATCACCCCCCATCCCCTCACAGCTCGACTCCTCAGTACACATTGGGGGGGGGGCAACGCAGCTCCCAGGTGTACTTTTTCTTCAAGTGTCAAAGATCCCCAAGTGATCCCAACACCCACCCCTTCCGACTCTTACATTCAGGCGTCTGTAAGATAGCTGCCTGGAGCAGGTCAGTAGTGAAGCTCTGATCAGAAACAACAAAAGATACAAAAACAAAGAACACATTTGGCCCCTTCAGACCACGAGATACACAAACCGCCTTGACCTCCCCCCTCCCACCAGGGCCGCTACCAGGAGCACACATCCCTTGCAAAGGCCAGTGCAGCCCAGCTGCTCACCTGGCTGTCACACCACTGTTGTCTTAACTGTCAGTAACGATGAAAATAATAAGGTACATGCTACATACACATCCGGCCAGGAGCCTGGTTGGCCCCTAAGCCTTTGTTTCATGCTACAGTACTGAGGGGCTTATGGCCCCAACTGGGAGCCACCCGCACACCTCAGGGAGCTTCCTAGGGAACACGATGTGCCCCCCACCTCCACCTTCCTCCCCTCAGGTGGCTGTTGTCGGTTTGCTAAGGACAGGCGTCAACCCCTCAGCTCCTGCCTGCCAACGTCCGCCTGGAAATCAAAAGTTCAGTGGTCTCTGGCGTGGGGGCAGGGTCGGCCCCCCCAGGCTCAAGTTCAACACTCCTCAATGAGCAGCTGCTCGGAGCTGTACAGCTTTTTCTTGATGACTCGGAAGCCTGTGCTCAGCGTCAGGGACTGGCTGAAACCAGGGACGAAGGGAGAGTTGGCAGAGCTGAACAGCCCCTGGATCTTAGGCCAGAGGCGTGAGTCCAGGCGCAGCACGAGGGTCAGCTGGAAGGTGGGCACCAGGCTGGGGTCGAGGGCCAGCTGGCCGACGCTGTGGCAGCTCTTGCCTTGCTCTACGCAGACGTCCAGCAGCGCCCCCCGCAGGCCGCACGGCTCGCTGTAGGCCAGGCGCAGGAGTTCCTTGCCCACCTGGCTCACCAGCTGGCTGGGCATCAGCAGGCGCGCTGGGCGCCGCGAGCCCAGCCGCGCCTGGGACAGGCTCTCCTGCAGCAGCTGCATCAGGTTGGCACACAAGTGCTCATCCTCCGGGTCGCTGAGCAGCTCGAAGTCGGGCAAGGACACCCCATCCAGGTAGGCCGAGTCTGGTAGGGAGAGCACACAAGAGAGGGGTATAAGAGCAGCTCCAAAAGGGGGGGTGCCGTTTCGTTAAGAAATCAATGCTCCTTCCCACTCTGTGCCTCAGTTTCTCCCCCCACACTCGTACCCTGTACTCCAATCTCCGTCCTGCAGCCCGCCACCCCTCCGCACTCAGGGTTCTGACGGGATAGGAAGCCACGGCAGCGTTGACTCCTTCCAGAGCGGCGCTTTTTCTTTCACCTCCCGGGCCCCGTGAGTCGCGTCCAGTCTCCGCCCACGGCTTACCTTCCTCCAGCCCAAAGCCACTGTTGCTGCTGTCCAGGGACTCGCAGTCCGAGCTCTCCAGGCTCGCGCAGCGGCCAAGACCCTCTTCTCGGGCCGCCGACCCCCAGGCTGAGCGCGGTGGCTGATCTGGGGTGGGAGTTCGGGACAAGGACGACGATGAAGAGGAGGTGGACGATGAGAAGCGATCCCAAAGGCTAGGCATGATGAGGACGGACGCCAGGACGTTTGCAGATGAGCTCTGGATGCGGGAACGCAGAAAACGCTGTAAGACAGAAGCGGCACGGCCCCGGCGTCAGTCTGGGGGCTGGACGAGACTGAGAGCTCCAGGACTCGCAGGACTGAGGCCTCCCCACCCAGAGATCAGCACATACTGAAAGGACACTTACCAGCTAGGTCGGTCGGCGAGAACTGCTAGGACAAGAGCGTACTGCCGCTTGAATGGGTGCGCGAACTGGTACCAACCCCCGAGCGCTGCCCAGACCTGTCCCTTCTACCCACCCGCACCTCCCCCTTGGCCTGCCGCGGTCCCTAGCACCAGGGCCGAGAGACCTATAAGGACTAGAGCAGAGAGGCCACGCCTCCTCGGCGCCGCAGCCCAATCCAGATCCGGGAGTGTGGCTCCTCTCGGCCAATGGGCTCCGGGCGCACGTTCGCAACGTTCTCTCCTGCCCGGTGACAGCGGTCTGGCCCCGCCCTCATTGAGCCCCAGAACGCTCCCAGCAGAACCCCGCGCCGCGGCCACGCCCCCTTTCTGGAAGGGATCCGCGGCGGCTGCAGCTGCCAAGGTCCCCGAGGGCGCTCGCGGCAGGGGAGGATCAAGGAACGACTTGTTTATTATAGGGTCCTGTTGCTGGGGGAGGGGGTAGCCGTGACCGCACAGGGGGAAAGGCAGGGGAACTTGAGGGGGCAGCGGGACGGGAAAACGGTTGTCCCCAGCGTCTGGGAGCCTGAGACTACAGGCACAAGTAAGCGCTCGGGTGGATGCCTGTGGGACGGCGGCGCGGGGAGCAGACGTTAACCCGGCCGGCCCTCGCGCACGTACCCCCACGCTAACCAGGCCTTGCACAGGGTCGGGAATATGGGGGTGGGGTCCAGGCAGGGTTGGTCCCGGCTCCGAGCTCTCCCTTACTTGCAGCCCCACCCGCCTGTTAACTCTACAGCCCCAGGGAATGGGTTAATGGGGGAGGCCCGTCCCCCATACGATCCTCATTCCTAGATCATGTCCGCTCCCACCCCCAATTGCTTCCAAGGAGAGAATTTGGGGAGGGTAGCTAGCGCACAGCCTTGGGGCTGAGAACGGGGACTCATAGCCGATGAACACACGGGCCCTCCGCGGGCCCTACAAATCCACCGGGGTTCGGTGGTGTCTCCCCCGCCCACAGTACTCCAGAGTCCCCGGGCGTCTGCCGGGTCCTAGCGCCCCTCCCTCCAAGGCGCTTTGTGTAAAAGAACCTGAGAGTTGCATCAGGACCAAGGACTAGATCTCCGGAAAAGTCCGGGAGTGCAATGGCCATCCCCTGTTTCGTCATTCAGGCGGGGCCACAGGAAATCTGGCCTGATGGCGGTGCTCGGGGACGAATAATGATTGCCGAGGGTGGGAGGAGGTTCGGACGGACTCGACCTTTACGTCTTTAAAGGCTTATCAATCTGGGACACTAGGATCCAGATAGAAGAGGGAACCAAATTTACAACAGACGCTCCCACTCCGGGAGCCTAACCAGATCCGACTGGCAGGCCTCGCCTCGGGGGCGGGCTTGCGCGTGACAGATGACACTTGCCGGAGGTCGGGCCCCTGCCATCCCCACCCCCCGCTAATTAAAAAAAAAAAAAAAAAAAAAAAAAGGCTGAGCCATGGACCTTTCGAACCAGAAAGGACCGGTATTGAAGCCCTGCACACCATCCCCCTCAACCCCCCATATTCCAGATGGAGGAACCGTTTCTGGAGACAAATTTATGGATAAAAAACAAATTAGGGGAATCAGATTAGGAGATAGCGTTAAGATTGCCGCGCAATAGAATAGTCTCTTAGCCGGTGGGGCGACTAAGGCCTGAACACTGGCCCTTTCTTCCTGTCCTCCGAGCTCCCATCACTTACTGGGAGCCTAAAAGACACCAAGGTCAGGGCGGTTAAGGGAAGCGCTTCGAGGGCTGATGGTGGTAGATGACATTCTCTTGAAATCACCGTTTACTGAGGTGGGGGTGACCCATATGGATGTGTCTTTTGGTTGCCAGGACAGAAGGTTAGGGAATGAATCCTCAGAGTACTAGTCCCTCTTCCCACCAGGCCGACTGAGCTGGGGACACCTGAGACAGAAGGACATAGTTTTGGGATGTTTTTCTTTTTCGTCTCTCTCCTTCTCACTGTGGCAGAAAACAAAACAAAACAAACAAAAAAAAAAACAAAAAAGGAAATATTTCAGAAAAAATGTGAAACACTAAGAAAAAGAGAGGTTTCTTAAAAGTGACTATTCAGGGGTGCCTGGGTGGCTCAGTCGGTTGGGCGGCCGACTTCAGCTCTGGTCATGATCTCGCAGTCTGTGAGTTCGAGCCCCGCGTCAGGCTCTGTGCTGACGGCTCAGAGCCTGGAGCCTGCTTCCGATTCTGTGTCTCCCTCTCTCTCTGCCCTTCCCCTGTTCACGCTGTGCCTCTATGTCTCTCAAAAATAAATAAACATTTTAAAAAAATTTTTAAAAAGTGGCTATTCATAAGCAAAAGAATCCAGAGATGGTTTGGAGAGATCAGTTCACCAGTAACCATTCATATTCCATAAACACCATCACAAAGTAGTGAGCTAAATACCTTTTTTCATTCACTGTCTCATTCTGTTAATAAAAGTTTTTCCCAAATGGGAAGGGCTGTGTTAATGGGCACTGAGTAATTTTGTTTCTTTTCAAAAGAAATCCATTTGTGCTGTTGTCTCCTTGTGTTTTTTTAAAAATATGAAAAAAAGGACCAGGAGTCTTAACCCTGGGGGTCTTTCCCAGAGCAGAAGGGGGTGGGCTCCAGGATAAACAGTCACCTACAAGGAGGACTGGGGACAGGGAAGGGAGGGGAGGCTCCAAGTGGCTTTCCTCACTGACCCCCTTCACCGTTGTGAAGGAGGGGGCAAAGCCCCATACCATTGTCTGACAGGAGAACCTTTGGACCTAGAAGAGGAATTTCTTAACTGTTAGCCCCTCTGTGGAGTCACGGCCAAGGGCGTTGATCCCTCTTGTGAGGTGAAGGGTCGGATCCCTTCTACCTGGCTGGGCCCGCAAAAACTTCATTACCACCCCACATACCCCTCCCACTATTGAAGCAGATGGGGGGACGGGGTGTGGGAAACACTTAAAACATGTAACTCCCCAGGGAGGAGGAAGCTCAGTCTCCTAGCCTCTAAGCCGGGCCTCTTTAGAGACCTCAAAGATCCCAGAAACCCTGCATTTGGTGTGCTTCTCTCTCCCTACTCGGGCCTAAGCTGGCTGCAGGTCAGACTTGCCTGCGCATGCCCCTGCCCGAAGCTTTGGAGACCCAGCTCTGGCCTCCCTGCGGCCAGGAAGCCTTCCCCAGCAATTCCCGCCCCAACCTTCCCATCCCTTAGTTGCCCCTCCTCACATCATCCTTATACCTGTGTAGATATCTGTTAGTAATTGTTTCTTTAGTCTTCTAATTGGGCTATGAACTTCTTGAGGGTGGTGTTCTACTCTCCTTAACTTCCAGTGGACAACACATAGTAAAGGCTCAGTGAACATTCCTTGGACGAACAGATGAATGGATGGATGGATGGATGGATGGATGGAAGAATAAAGCAAGAAGGTGAATTTTCCCAGAAATGTGGACCTACATCTGGATTCCCAAGGCCAAGATGGGCCTTTGGGGTGGGCCTTCAGAAGACCTGGAGGCTACCTTTCTGTTCCCCTTCTGACAAGTGCTGCCAAGAGCCTTGGATGTACCTGAACCTTTTCCTTCTTCCTCAGCACAGGTCTGGGAGCGGGGCTTCTAAGTCCCCAATTTAGTTCTCCAATCAGAATATAGCGCACGACCTGAGGAGGCTGGGGAGAGAAGGGGACGTTGTGTCCAGGGCTGATGTGGGGGAATCTTTTCAAGCAATTAGTACTTTACCTTCAAGTACTTCAAAATACTTCCAAAAAAATTTCTTTACATACAATTCACAATTTTACTATTTTTTTTAAATCTTTATTTTTTTTATTTTTATTTTTTTTTAATTTTTTAACATTTATTTATTTTTGAGAGACATAGAGACATAGCGTGAGCAGGGGAGGGGCAGAGAAAGAGGGAGACACAGAATCCGAAACAGGCTCCAGGCTCTGAGCTGTCAGCACAGAGCTCGATGCGGGGCTCGAACTCACAGACCGTGAGATCATGACCTGAGCCGAAGTCAGCCGCTTAACCAACTGAGCCACCCAGGCGCCCCTTAAATCTTTATTTTTGAGACAGAGACAGAGACTGAGACACAGACAGAGAATGAGCAGGGGGAGGGACAGAGAGAGAGAGGGAGACACAGAATCCAAAGCAGGCTCCAGGCTCAGAGCTGTCATCGCAGAGCCCAACATGGGGCTTGAACTTATGCACCGCAAGGTCATGACCTGAGCTGAAGTCAGACACTTAACTGCTTAACCGACTGAGGTGCTCGGGTGCCCCGCAATTAACAATTTAAAAGTAAACAATTCGGTGGCATTTCATGCATTTCCAATGTTGTGCCACCACTATCTCTAATTCCGAAACATCTTGATCATCTCAAAGGAGACCCCAGACCCAAGCGCTTGGTCACTCTCGTCAAAATACTTTCGAAGTTTATATTCCCTCGTTGGAATAGGGCTGCTCTTTTGCCCAACTCCAGAGGGCATCCTTCCCTTTCGAGTTTGTGCGTTTGCATATGTCTTCTAGGGAACTGTGCTCTAGGGAGCACTGCTCACATAGATGTAATGTGCAACATGGAACTGGCATCAAGACGACCATGGGGAGTCTGGCTGAACTCTGAGCAGGAGTGGCCTAGTGTCACGTCCTGCGTTCTGGGTGACTCAGGCCTCTGGAGCTGGTAACCAGGCCCCATGTCCCAGTCATGGTGGCCAAAGCCCTGACCACACAGACACGACCTCTTCCCGGGCCCTGCTCTATTCCCGTGGGACCTGCCACAGCCTGCAATTGAAAGTCAATGAGCACTCACTCCTGGCCTCCTGCCTCTCCCTGTTCAGGCGGTTTTTGTCCAGCGCACCGATTCCCAGGGCCTCGGTCTGGCAAGTCGCCCGAGTCGAGTTTGGGAAGTTAAACCAGATCTTGGGGTGGGAACCCTCGAAGTCAGGATGGGAACCCCTGAAGGCCAGCCAGCTTGCCTGCAAGGCTCAGCTCGGGCACCTTCGCAGTTCTTTGGAAACATCTCACTGAGTGGAGGTGGCGGGAGGAGCCAGTGGGGCCGGGCGGTGGGGAGAGGGTGGAGGGGTGTGGTAGGAGGTGGGGACAATGCAGCCAGCAAAAGTGTTCCCAGGACTTCTGTGGCTTTTTTACTTGAAAAACAACAAACAGCCCTGTCAAAATAGCAGGACTGTTAAGTGCACCCTGGTTTACTGGGAGGGTCGCGAAAAGCTATTGAGAGCCCAGGGCTTCAGGTAGGATTTTGCTTGCACTATTGAAGGGAGAACTAAAAACTCAGTGGGGAGTCTTTTTGCAAACGAAACTACTTTTTGAAATGGAAATACTAACAATACAATGTATTGTGTAGGCTTTCAAATAATATGTTTTAAAAACATACCCTCTATTTATACCCTGGGGAGTGAATACAGTGCCATTCTACGGATGAGGAAATTGAGGCCCAGAGTGAGTCCAGGATTCCTTTCAACCAATGGCTTTTGAGCCCAACTAATAATTAGAATCATCTGAGGAGCTTGTAACCGTAGATTCCCATCTCCCCACCCCCCATTTTAATTTGGTAGGTCTGTGTGGGGCCCTTTTGTACGACAGCCCTCTAGGCAATCCTGATGCTCCGTTTTAGTTGGAATGTCTGCCGACTTCTCAGAAAGAAAGGTAGGTCCTCAAAGAAATGCTGGATTGGCTCCCCAGCCTACGGAAGGGCCTGCCTGTGGGTGGAGGTCGGTGGGCAGCAGGGTGACATGGCGTGCAGCTGTGGAGACTAGGCCCACATAAGGTTGTGGTGAGCTCACAGCCGGCTAGTGCTTCTGGGTTCCTAGGTTTCACAAGTTCCTCAGGGAACAGGGCAAGGGCGCGGGGAACCCCACAAAGGGCTGGCTCAATAAACCACCATGTCAAAGAATGGGGCTTTTGAGCCAGTGGGGAAGCCTAGTGGAGGATCTTGACAGACCTCCCTTCACCCCAGCAGTGGTGAGAGGCACAGAGGCTCACCAGACTCCCACTGCTCCCCCACCTTGTTTCCCACACAGCCAGAGGGGGTCAACGAGTTGTCCTAGGGGACCCAGCCAGACTCCAGGACACCCAGCTCTTTCTTTTCTCACTAATCCACCTGGCTGCCTCTCCGGAAGGAGTCTCATCTGCTCCGGGGCCAGTTTTCAGCCAGCCTCCCAGGATCCCTCTCCCACTCCCACGAGGAAAGAAAAGAAAAAGGAGGGAAGGCCAGAGGCAACACCCCTCTCCAGTTAGTACCTAAAGCCTAGGCTAAGTGACTCTTGATTTCTGGCCTTGTGAGGGGACAGGAGTCCCCGAGCCTGAGATCAGGTTGTTTGGCCACTGTGCTGTGGCCTGCAGCAGCCTCTTGGAAGCATGACATGCCTTTGAATTCCAGTCTTTTTGTTTTTGTTTTTTGTTTTTACAAACAATGCAATCTTGCATTCTCTTTTTACATTTTATCTGTAATTAATCTGTTTTCATTTTAGTAGCAAACTCTTATTTTTTAAGCAACCTCAACATGGGGATCGAACTCACGACCTGGAGATCGAGTCGCATGCACGCGCTACCAACTGAGACAGCCAGGTGCCCCGAGTAGCAAACTTTTAAATTGCCAGTTAATATCACTTAATTTCTCCCTTCCCCAAACAACCAACCAACCAACCAACCCAGTAAGACCTTTTCATACAGAAAAGGCACACCGCGATTATCTTGGGGTCTCAGGTAGTGTTGGGATTTTCATACCCCGGTTTTGAAAACCCAACACTAGAGTCTCAAAGGCCTCTTCAACTTCCACAAGGATTGCAGCGAAGGGAAAAATCGTGATGAGTTCTGTGGGGCCACTTTCCTAAAAACCCCCAGGCCAGGGCCTGTAGCAGGGCGACCATCTGGAAGAGGCCTGCCCGGGAAGATAGAAACAGACGCTCCCAGGGCCGAGCTGGCCCTTTCAGTTTTTCTTGCCTTTTGAGGGTTTCCAGTTGCCATATATCAAAAGGGAAGGAGGGGTCAGAGTGGGACTGTTCTTCCAGCTGGGGAGGGCGGGGGTGACAAGAATGATCGGAGCTGCCACAATGGGGACAGCCTGAGTCCAGGCTCACAGCCTGCCTGGACGGTAAAATGAGCTCACTTATTTTGCTTTTCGAGAAAGGAGAGACCAGGAGGGCTGTCTAGCCTCCGGGTACCCCAAGGGGCGGAGGTGAATAGCGCCGGATTAGAATGCTCAGCAGAGCCGACCCGACCAATTGACCCTCTCACTGTCAGAATCTTTTCTGTCGATGGAATGAGCCTTAAAAATCTTTGAATATTAGGGCCGGGGAGGCGGGGGGGCCTGTAGAAGCACCTCTTCAAGCCCTCCCACCTGCCCACTTTATGGACGAGGAACCCGGCCGGAGGGTGAGGAGCCTTAAGTGTTGCCCGAGATCTCCCCTCTCCTGGCACTCAGGCCTCACTCAGTCTTCAGGAGCTTTCTTTCCTCGGGCTTGCACCACTCCTCACCCCGCTGCCGAGCCTGTCTGCAATCTCACTCAGAAGCGTGTTTTTAGTAGTCAAAGGCTTGGGAGGGTCTGCTAGTCCTTTTTCTGGAATCCCTTGGCTGGCGGGTGACCAGGAACTGCCAGTTCTACCTGGCAACGTTGCCACGCGCTTACAAAGATCTGCGACCTTTCTGGAGCTCTTCAGCGTTTTAAAAACACTTCCATGTTTCTTGGTATTTTCATAACGCCGTGAATAAAAATAACTAACATTGTACACTGTGGGCAAGACGTGCCTCACCAGTGTCCTTTTCCAGGTAAGAAAACGGGTTCAGATAGGTGCAGTGACTTGCCTAAGGTCGTACAGTCATACACGTTGGAGCCATGACTGTCGATCTAGGCTCATTTCCTTGATGCCACCCCGCCCCACCAACAGTCTTAGTTGTGAGCCACAGAGGGCCCTACGGCTGGAAATGGGGGGCAGTACATGTTGGCGAGTGGTGGTACGAAGAGGTGGAGTGAACACCTGGAACTGCTATGGAGTTGTTAACAAAAAAACTTTCTCTTCTGGGTTGGTCCTTGTGTTATCTAATCGAGTTCTTCCTCGCCCTGCAGAATTCAGCAGGGCCCAGCAGTGCTGACTCAGGGACAAAGCAGACTGCCACCCAACGGGTTTCCCCTTAGCTAGACACCCTCAGACCCAGAAGTGACCGTACACCACATACCCCCCTCCAGGTATCCTTCCTGGTCTCCTCTGGGAAGTGGTGGGCCAAAAGTGCGGCCTCTCCCTCCCCACTGTCCCCTTTGTAACCCACAAAGGACCGGCTTTGGCACAGGAATCCAAGAGCCAGTGCTGAATCTTTTTGAACTTAAAAAACAAACCCAGAGAAACACAAAAATTTTCCATCTTTAGATTCTGCTCTGGGAAGAGGTGCACACAGAGCTGAACCGACTTCACAGAGATCTGCAGTGGCGGTCTG
Source organism: Paguma larvata (assembly GCA_030068075.1). Classification (NCBI taxonomy): domain Eukaryota; kingdom Metazoa; phylum Chordata; class Mammalia; order Carnivora; family Viverridae; genus Paguma; species Paguma larvata. Next base: position 67,936,830 of record CM057837.1, read on the forward strand.
CAGTGGGGCCGGCGCGGATGGGGGAAGGGAAGAACCCCTTGCTCTCCCCTCCTCCCCCCACCCCGCCGAGGTGCGCCCTCAGGGGAGCCCGGCCGCGGAGGTGACAGATGCAGAGCAGCTGAATGGGAGGCGGGGGTGGGGGGTGTAGGTTTGTCTCCGCGGACCCCCTACGGGGTAAGCCGGGACGTGACTTGGAGAACGTGCGTCTGGGGGTCTGGGGGCGGGGGGACAAGAGTCGCACTGAGAGAAAGGCGGGGCCAACCCCGGCCCCGCCCCCGGGGGGGGAACGAGACTCCTCCTACCGTTCGGGGGAAAGCTGCCCCGCCGCAGATGCTGAGCTCAGCGTTTCGCTCAGGTCGCGGGGCTGCGGGGTGGGGGCAGGGCGAAGGGGCCGGCGCCTTTCTGTTGAGGGCAGAAGAGGGGGAAGCGGGGGAGGAGGGGGAGGGAGGGAGAGGCTGAGGAGGCCCTCACAACCCTGAGGCTGCAACTCTCCTCCGACAGGGTCTGCTAACAAAGCGTTCTCTGTTGGGGTAGGGGAGGCCTCCTGGGTGCACGCAAAACCTTAAGGGGGCGGGAGGGAGGGGGAGCGTCCGTGAGTCATCACCCCAAACCCTGACTTAGCCCCAAGAACCCGCGTCAGAGAGGCCAAGCCCTTGTGCCCTCTGACCTCAGGATTTGTTTGGTGGAGGGAGTGCAGGGAGCAGTGCTTGCCCCCGTAAGCTGCTGGCCAGAGCCGCCCAGGCCACCTCCAGCTCGCACGGGAAGGGGTTTTTCTTTAGGCAACCTCGAAAAGAGCAGGGAACGATCAGCTGGGGAGGGGAAGGAAGAAAACCCTTTGTACCCACCTGGCATCCATGGTTACCCAGGCCAAACGGGTGGGTGGCTATTTTTGAGCTGACCTACATACCTATTTGCCTCTTTATCTTTTTATTATCACACATGGTTATTATGGGAGCTTTTCTTTAGCACTTGGTGCCGCTGCCGCAATTGCTGAGGGCTGCACAATGAGGCGTGTTGCCTCACTCTCCCCGGGAAGTTTTAAGAGTCTCTGATCCTGGAAAGAAGGACGTCAATAGGTCTGCAGAAGCTTCGCCAAGCTCTTTCCCCAGAGAACAGATCCCAGTCCTGAAGCACCGACTCCAGAGCTGGCCAGCCCTGGGGGCAAGAAATGACATTGAGATTTGACCGCACTGTCACTGGGTTTTGCCGAGGCCGGCCTACAGCCCCCTCGGCTTCCAGGCCTCCATTACAGCGAAAGTTGATCTTGTGGTCCCGTGGCCCCACGCTTTGAGAGGGGAGGTTTCCCTTTACAGAGAGAGAAAGTGAGGCACAGAGAGGAGCTGTGGACAGAACTAGCTGGGAGTTACTGCTCCAATTCTGGAGGCGACTGGTTTGGGGTTTTTGTTTGTTTTTTTTTATTTTTAAGTAGAAACAGGGAGAGCCTGCAGATTTCTCTTGATTTTACCTTTGTTCAACATCACTAAGGCCTTCCTCTCGAACCTTTTTAATACCTACCGCCCCCATTGCCTTTAGAGCAAGTCTGGCTCGCTCCCTTGGCCTAGCAAGCCTTCAGGGCAGCCCCTTGCTATCTCTAGATTCATCTTCCTCCCACAGCCCAGGAGGGGAAAATCACATATGGTTCTAATTACCTCTGAAACGCTCTTAAATTCTCCATAAAGTACAGTATGCAGGGCTTTGTGTATACAGCTTTGCACAGTAATATGTATGTAGATGTGCAAAATATATACAGCCACGGACAGTAGATCATAAAGGAGGACATCAAAGTATAAGCATATAATTGACAGTAGTTTTAATCACGCTAGAGCGTGAGTCAATTTCTGTCTTGTCCTATCTGGTAACCTCTGGAGTCTGAAATCCTTGCCCTGGAAGGAGAATGGTGGATACTCGCACTCCTTAAACTATTCTTTTCGGCTTGGGTTTTTCTGGTCAATGCTGGGACAATTGACTTCACCCAGGTTCCCTGTGCCTTGTCAGGTGTCCTCTCTCCCAGCTTGCTCCTGTCTTCACACTGATTACTCTTCCCGGATGCCTTTCTAGCTCCTTCTAGCTCTGACTGCAGGCTGGTCTCGAGTTCAGGGCCCTCTAGGAGCCCTCTTGGAACATAGGTGGGGATCTCCATGTTCCCTAGTTGGGGAGTAAGGGCAGGGAGTCCAACCCGAACCTGACTTTGAAGCCAGTACTCAGTTCACAGGGCTGGGGATGTGTTCACTGGACAAGGTGTGTTGAGACGATCCCATCCCGGGTCTGATGCCACATCGCACTGTAAACTCCTTCATGTATTTTAAATCTTTAAACACCCACCAACACCGCCACCACCTGCACACACACACGCACACGCACACACGCACACCCCTCTGTATGTTAGATACATGTGGTATATATGGTATATGCCCAGCATGTATTTGGCCCAGAATTGAATGGAACTAGAGCCTACATGTGACTCAGGGTCAATGTGAAATCAGTGAGAAGTCTCCCCTGCCCCCTCCCAGGCAGTGGGGAACTTGCTTCCTGTGAACTCTGGTAGCATTTATGATCGTCACAGAAAGTCAAAACTGAAAGGGGGATTTCCCTTCTTGTCAGACGAGAAGACCAAAGGGAAGTATCCAAAGCAACACGGAATGGGAGCCAGATCCCACGGTCCGCTGGCTTACACTGGTCCTCTCTCCCTTCAGCCATCCATCGCCTCTTCAGAGAGGCCTTCCCTGGTGGCCCCATCCCTTCTTCTCCTCTGTTTCCTTTTGAGGCACTCATTCAGTATGGAATTATACAGGTATGTATCTGTGTGGGTCCCCAATGCCCGTCTTTGCAACTAAACTGCAAGCTTCAGGAGGCCAGGGGTTGTATCTGTTTTATCATGGGGCTCTAGTGCCCTGCACACAGCCAGGCCCACAGAGGTCCCAATAAATATACATGAGCAGAAAAAAATAAGTATCCGTGTGGCCTGAGAACCTCCTCCTATGTCTCTAGGGGAGCACTGAGATTGGATCAAAAACCATAGAGTTGATAAGCCTAGAGTGCCCTGTCTTGAGGAGCTGAAGGTTAGGAGGGGAGAGGAGACACCTAGTGGACAGCCTCACACAAGGAAAATGGTTGAGTCAGGAACGCCTGTCAGAGCAGGTGTTGCAGTCAAGCGAGAGGCAGAGGACAGACTGGAGGTTGGAGGCCTGGGGCAGGGATCCAGTTAGCTAGTGATTGCAAAACCTGAAAACCACTGAAGTGTCCACGGCCGGAGAATGGTTAAAGAAATACTATCTCCACACCCCAGAATATTATGCGGGTGTGAAAAAGAGGGCAGTAGACTTTGGAAAGATATGCAAGATATGTATTGCCGGGTAAAAAGAACAAGTCACAGAGCAGTTTGGGTCCTCTAATCTCCTTCTGAAGCAAGAACAGGACACTCCCCGGCAGACACACGTTCAACTGTGTGGAGAAAACAACTAGAAGGATGCTGGAAAAACTGTTCACAGATGTTATCTCTGAGGGATGGAGGAGAGGGCGAGGTTTTACTCTTTCTCTTTGCACCTTCTGCACTGTTGAATTTTGACCATGAGCTCATAGTACTTTCACAAGAGTTTTTTGTTTTTGTGTTTTGCTGTTGCAGGATTGGGAGGGGGGGCGGGGAGGGGGTGGGGGTAAAGGGGTGGGGACGGGGCTCAGCAGTGGGGACTGCGCAGTAGAGGGTCCTGCCAGGACCTAGGTAGGTAGAGGAAGGGTCTGAGAAGGCTGCGTGGTTCCAAATGAGGAAAAGTGGGGGTCACTGTGGAGACATGGTACCAAAGTGGAGCTGGAATGTGAGCTGTACGGTGTAGGTAGGGTATGGGGGTCTCATTCAAGGTGACTCACCCCCACAGTACTGGTGACCCTGGGCAGGGGACAAGGAGCCCAAAGCCAGGAAACTGATTTTTGGGAACAAGGGCAAGAAAACGAAGCAGGTTGACCTCTAGGACCCTACGGATTCCTTGGCCGGTTCACCATCCTTAGGGTACAAACCGTTCTGGCCGCCCCATGGAAACAAACAGAGCGAGGAGGGGCCAAAGCCAAAGCGGGCTGGGAGGAGGTTGGCCTTCCACAGGCCCGCTGTGGTGTGCCGCCTGGGTCCCCGCCCTCCTCCTGCTTGCTCCTGTGGGCTGACGTCCAGGCCCTAGGTGAGAGGCCAGGACTTCTGGCCCCTTCCGGAGATGAAGCCCCTTCCCAGGACCCGGAGCAAAGGAAGCCAGAACAATGCTGTTCATGGAGATTGGGGGAGAGGGAGCTAAGTAGGGGCACGAGAAGTTTCTTGGCTCAGATAAGCCAGTAAAAGCCTAGAGAAGGTCAAAGATGAGGAATGTTCTGTGATTTCTAAGACAGCAGCTCATTTATCTCATAAACACTTGCTCTCAGCCTGAGTCCAGTGGTAATACTGTCTCCACTGCAAGCTGGATAAGAGCCCTCCTCCGAGGGGCTGTGTTTGAAGGCTTGTCTCTAGGTCTCTCCACAAAAGGCCCTCTGAAAGGTAGAAGGGAAATGTTTGCCGTGTGCCTGCCGGGAGGCACCTCCACGGGTGTCTATCTAGTCTGCACTGCAACCTTCTCAAGGAGGTAGTCTTTGACAAACCGGGAAACTGAGGCTGGGAGGATGGTGCCTCGTCCCTGACCACATGGTTAGGAAGTGTTAAAACTGGGATTTGAACCTGGGTGTGCCCATGTCCCACTTATAATTTGGTTGCTTGGAGCTTAGAACACATTTTCCCATCAAAATAATGCTGTAAGTGGTGGTTTGGTTGCCATAATGGCCTAGCTCGCCCAGAGTATAGCCGGAATTAATTCTATGTTTCAGTGTGGTTGTGGATGAATCAGGCTTCTGCGGGCGAGCCTGGAAGCCCACTGGAGAGGGAAAAGGCATTGGAGGGTGTGCCCAGCTGGGAACTCTTGCCCTCCCTGTAGTGCCTGATGCGGGGCAGACAGGGGACCTGGTGGCTCAGGGAGCACTTGTCACTTTCAGAGCCTTTCCAGTAAGCCCCAGCGAGTTCTAGCCGAACTCACAGGAGTGGGGCAGAACGTTTGTCGGGTTTGGGGCTCATAAGAAAGGGAGTGCCATGAAAGAATGTGCCCTAATTTTCAGACGCGGCACGCCCGAGTCCTCTTTCTTCCTCACACTGCCTCTCACTCCGTGCAGGCCTCTTACACCTTCCTCTAGGACGATGGAGGGCTCGCTCGAAGCAAGATCTAGGGTTCGTTTTCCCCATCCAGTCTGGTGGCTGCCTGGGGAAGTGGGTGGGTGGGTGATCATGCGTGCGCGGGATCCGGAGCTTTGAGAGTGACTTCGGGGGGAGCATCCCCTCATTCATTCATTCGTTCATTCGCTCGCTCGAGCATTCACTCAGCGAACCTCTGCTGTGGGTGTGCTGGGCACTGCGTTCCTTCCTTTCGTGGCACTTCCGTTGCCCAAAACCCCCTGGGCATGGCCGCCTGCGGCTCTCAGACCCAGAATCTCAGCAGTAGAAGGAATGGGTTTTTACAGATGGAAACTGCAGTCCTCCATTCATTAGGGAAGGTCTGAGCATCAGGCTAAATACTGCGAATAGTCAAAGCCTGAAAACAGAGGTCCGGAGACAGAAGTGGGCAGTGATTTTCCCAGTGTGTCAGTCCAGGGTCCCCATGCTTGGACCAGCATGTGCCCCTTCCGGCCACACCCATGGCCCCCCTGCCTCGAGAGGCATCCCTTCCATCTAGTACGATTCCTCTGGTCTCCCCAGGAACAGAGGCTGGGGCCTGGAGAAAGGCCCCAGAGAAGAGGTGGGATTCCTTCCTCACTGAAAATAACGGTGCCTGGGCTCTCCCCTGGAGAGCTAGCTTTCCTGTTGGGGGCGTTCAGAAGTCTTAGAAGACTTTTCTCGGTTCTTTCAGGAACCTACCTTCTCTCTAAATTCCAGGTCCTCACGGGTACTATTACCTCTGTGGAACCCCCTCTTTTCCAACCTCCTTCATCTGGCTAATTCCTACTTCCCTTTGGATCTCAGCTGAAAGACCCCTTTCTTGAGGACTTTGCTGGGCCCCCAGGCTAGTCAGTTCTCCCTGCTCTGTGCTCACCACGGCAGCCTGGACTTCTCCCAGGCTCACCAGGGACATTTAGGATTGTTCTTGCTAACTGAATGCCTTTCTTTCCACTGGACCGTGGTCTCTAGGAGGAGCAGACACCATGGCTGCCTTTCCTCTGTTTGTGTCTTTGTTTTTAGCAATTGTATGCTCATTGTCTCCATCCATGCTTGGTACACAGTAGGTGCTCAATGTGCAGTTGTTGAGCGACTGATCCGCAGCTAAAGGCAAGGCCTTCCGTTGAGTGACTTTCATTCAGGTCATTCAGCGACTGTTTATCTGGGACCAGCGCCCACACAGGATATAAAGACGACTTGGAAAAAGAGGCTTACAATCTAGTAGAAGAATTTATTGTCGAGAACCTCTTTTAAAAACTGCAAAAATCTCTTCTCGCTGGAGAGCCTCCATCCCCTCCTAAGTTCCCCTTTCCCTCTCTGCTGGCCTGTCGGTACTTGGCTACTTGGCCCGGAGCCCAGCATGTGTCCCCGAGTTCCAGGAGGCACCCAGACACAGAAAGACCTGGGGCTTGAGGCCTGGTATGGTGCTGCACAAAGCCTCATGGCTGTGTTTCCAGGGAGCTCAGGCACAGTGCAGACGTGAGCACCGCACCGAAGCTCCCCAGGCTCTGACCTCTGGATAGCTTTGCACTGCATGCATGCATGAGCTCTGAGCTGTTTTGGAGAGTTCATTAAGGAAGCACCTTATTCTCAAATTCCCCTAGAGACAAACTTTGAAGGCAAAGGTTCACATTTAGTTCGAGGGTTTGAAGTGATGCCTCCAAGTCAAATATCCCCAAAGTATCCCTGGATCCAAAAGCCTTGAATGGTGACCACAGTAGCTCCTGCCAGTTTCCTGGAGCCTCGGTTTTGTCATCTGAAGGATGTTTTGTCATGAGGGACACGAGAGGCTGTGGAGTGAAGAATGAATCAGAATGCAAGTGCTCGCCCAGGAGGGAGGACGCGGTGGAGATGGCCTCCTAGGGGCCCCGGGGTGGCCCTCAGGCAGCCTAGGCCGAGCGTGGGCGAGAGGCAGCGCTAGGACCCAGGGGCGGAGTCTGGAGCCCGCTCCGCCGGGTGAATTCACAGCCAGAACACAATGTTCTCAGTGTACCCACAGGAAACCCGAACGAGAAGAACTGCACATGGCCCTCTGCTGGGTGTGTTCTGGTCCCAGCCTTTGATTCTTTTTCCTAACCTCAGTCCCCACTTTCACATCCTGCGACCTGCAGAGCCGCCCGCCCCACCCTGCTGGGCTGGCCCCAGGCCCCAGGGGAGCAATCAGCGCAGGAAGCGCAGGGCCTCGCTGGCCTTCTCCATTTTCACAGCAGACCGTTTGCCTCTAACCTTAGTTTCCTGAATCAGCCCTTTGTGATGGAAACTTTTCACAGTGCGGAAGACAGACGGCGGAGGACAAAGCTGAGTTTCTAGCGAGGCCGGGGTCTTGGCTCGGATGCGGGGAAACAGCTGATGCCTCTGAACCACCTCCTCCCTTCCTCCCTGCAGGCCAGGCCCCACCTGGGACGGGGCGAGGGCCTCCACCGCAGCTGCCTTCATCAGAAGGCACTGGGAACTGCCCAGGGAAGCAGGGCCAAGTTCGGGGCAGAACAGCCTGTGATGTGGTTCCTCGTTTTTATTTCCACGAATGCTATAATATGTTGTCCCACCGAGCTATTTTTATTGAATGAAAAATTTTTTTTTTTTTTTTTTTCAAAAAGCAAACCTCCACAAAACCAGCAGCCCTCTTGTTACAGGGAAGGACAAGGTGAACTTTTCACTTCCTTCCCCGCAGCCTATCAGTTCATCTGTGGTTTGGGGTCACCCACACTTCTGTGCTATATTCAATCGCAATTTTTGCCTCCCTGTTTTTGAAGCCACAGAGCAACGCTCTTACACCCATGTACCTCCTGCAGGTCGCAGGAGACTTTCAAAAGAGCCTTAGTGAGTTCCCACAACTGATTGCAAAATGGAGGCCTACCTGCCTTCTGGAAGGTATGGAGGCCAGATGCCAGCCTCTAGGCAGGGGCGGGCCCAAAGAGACAGGCTGAGAAGCCAGCACCGCCCAGCATATTCGGGCTCACTACGCTGTGGGGGGCTGCAGGCAGGGAGCAAGTTCTGGGTGACACACTACACATCTGCCTCCCTAGCCCGGGGCCTGGCCACTAAAAAGTAAACCCCAGTGCTTATACTGAGCTCCGTTCATAGGACTCCTTCCACTCTGGCATTTCTGACTTTGGCATTGGTTCACAAGAGAGTTTGAGGGTGTCCTCACCCTAGGTCTGTAAAGAGATCCTACTGGGTGCCACCCAGACTTGCCCAAGCTCAGGGGTTACCCTGGAGAAAGGGCTTCCAGAAGCAAACAACGCTGCTCCTCCCGGGGCAGTATGCTCCAGGCTCACAGCCCCAAAAGCCCTGGGTTCTAGTCTTAGTTTTTTCTTTTTCCTTTTTTTTAAAGATTTTTTTTTTTTTTAGTAATCTCTACACACAATGTGGGGGGTCAAACTCACAACCCCGAGACCGAGAGTTGCACGCTCCGCCGACTGAGCCGGCCAGGTGCCCCTAGTCTTAGTGTTTGCGCTTCGTTGTGTGACCCTGTACAAGTTGCTTTTCCACTCGAGCCTTCAATATCCTCGTTTATAGAAGGAAGGGGTCTGGTTAGATGTCACGGTTACAGGTGGAATTATGTCCCTCCCCAAAATTCAGATGTTGAAATTCTAACCCCAGGAGCTTACAATGTGACCTTATTTGGAGGTAGATCTTTTTTTTTTTAATGTTCATTTTTTTTTTTTTGAGAGAGAGAGAGAGAGAGAGACAGAGTGTGAGCAGGGGAGGGGCAGAGAGAGAGAGAGAAAAGGAGGCACAGAATCCGAAGCAGGCTCCAGGCTCTGAGCTGTCAGCACAGAGCCCGATGTGGGGCTCGAACCATGAGATCATGACCTGAGCCAAAGTCAGATGCTTCACCAACCGAGCCACCCAGGCGCCCCTGGAGGTAGATCTTGGCAGAGGTAATCAAGTTAGAATGAAGTCAGTCGGGCGGGCCCTAATCCAGAATGACTGGTGTTCTTATAGAGAGGGGCGATTTGGACACAGAGGCATGCACGGAGGGACGACGAGTAAAGACCCAGGGAGAAGATGGTCATGTACTATCCAAGGAGAGAGGCCTGGAACAGATCCCTTCCCTCCCAGCCTCCAGAAAGGACAACCCACACGGACATCCTGATCTTGGCTGATCTTGGATGCCTCGCCTCCAGAAGTTGATACAACTAAGTTTCTGTTGTTTAAGCCGCTCAGTCTATGGAACTCGGTTAAGGTGGCTCCAGTCGGCTGGTAGGGGAGCCCCAGCCCAGAAGAATACGGTTGCTGAGGCCCTTCCTTGAGCTCTTGGGCTCTGGTCTTCTTTCCTGCCCTCTCTCGGCCTCTCCCAGTGAGTATACGATGTCACCTGTGAGAGTGCTCAGCGCGATGCCCCGCCTACAGTAACCCTCACTAGATATTAACCGTGATGAACACGCTTGCTGCTCCCCGTGCCTGGACAGTACTTGCGCCTGCTGTGAGACCCTCTGTGCCCAAAATGAGAGGTGTAGGTTATGTGCGCAGGGCCTCACTGTCACACCTTCTTTATCAGAGCCTTTCCCATCCTCCTCAGCAGCTTCTAAATCTAAGGGTATTAAACCTGCAACTTCCAGAAAGTTTTTTTTTTTTAGGGAAAGCTCATTTTGGCCACAGAGCCAGAAGGACTCAAGGGATTGCAGAGGCTCAGAACTGGCGATCGTGCCTCTGTCCTCGCACATGATAATCCCCGGGGTCCTGAAGAGCTACAGAATTCTAAGGCTAAGACTCGGTTTTCCTGCGCGCCTCATGAGGCAAGCACCCCGGAGAAGGCTTGACTGCAGGTGTGTGCAGGTGGGCCTGCGCTTTTAGACAGCAGGGTTCCGCCTCCTCCCTGATTCTCGACAGGCCTCTGGCTTCCTTTCTAGCTCTCGGAATGAATACTATATATGGAGAGATGGCGTGGGGATGAAGTCTTGCTTTCCTCCTGGCTCCTGAGTCCATAGGTCTCTGGGGGCCTTAGCGCCTGGTGCTCCCACTGCAAACGCAGGCTGGCTGAGAGTCTGATTTTCCTTTTTGTTATTAGGAGTGATTTCCAGAAGCACTTTAGGCTGGAACGTTGAAGGGGGCTCACAGAATGAGACTTGAGTCTTCTCTGGGCAGACATCGGTCCAGGAGAGCCAAGTCCTAGGTTGTCTTCCAGGCAGTATGGATTCAAGAGCCACGTTGCCCCGACTTCGTAGAATCTTCCAGATTCACTAGATTTTGGAGACTCTGCAGAAGGTTAAGTGAGAGGCATCTGACTTCTGTAGCCCCCAGACATGACCTTTCGGGTTGGCTAAACCAATGAGATGCCTCTCTTTGTGTGTGTGGTTTCTCTTCCAATAGATGCCTGGACATTTCTGAGAATCAGGAGTGAGGGAAGGAGGGCGTGCAAGCCCACTTCAGGCTTTCAGGGTCAGGGAAAGAAGGAGGAGAGACCATTTGGGGGGAAAACATCTCTCCACAATGTCCATATATTTTTAAATTTGATCGCTTCAGGCTGCTGCTTATTCTGGCTTTTGGCTCAGAGCCCAGAAGGGAGGCTCCTTCAATAATTCTCACTGAGCCTTTCCCTGAAAGTCAGTAAATAAATACAAATGGGAAAACGCTTAGTTTCTAGTCGGAGCAAAAATACCGTTCACCACCTAGTGGCCTGCGAAAATCACATCTGATGCATTATACCAGCCTGTCGAATCCTTCCGGGCCCGAGGAGCCTGCTTTCTAAAGGGATTTATCAGGAAAGCCGGGATTCTCGGCTTCTTGCTTAAGTGCACCCTGGCTGCGTCAGAGAAATGCTCTTTTGATGGAAATCGGGCATGGAGAACGAGGCTCCAGACAATCCGGTCCTGGCGTCCTTCTCTTGAGGGACCTCACCACTCCCGTGTTTACACCCTTTGCTCCGGCCACACCGAATGACTCCACAAACGCAGCGGCTGACTTCATGCTGCTCCGTCTTCGCACACGCTGTCCCCTGTACTTGGAATGCTGTATTTGGCGTCTTCCCCTCTTTGCTCAGCCAGCTCTAATTCAGGCACGCTTAGGTGCAGGCTCACCTCCAGGAAAATTCCCTTATCGTTCCCTCTTCTTTGCCCTCCCCAAGCCCTCTTGGCTGGCACAGCACCCCGAATAGACCCGAGTCATGCAGTTACGGCACCGTATGTATTCCGTATGTCTATTTACTTGTCTGCTTTTCCCACGGGTCCCAGCGTTTCCCAATCCTGGCTACAGAAGAGTCGCTGAAACCCCCAACCTTAGACCTGTTGGATCGCAGGAACGAGGCCAGGGAGACTGTATGTTTATTACACTCGGTTCTGAAGCACCGGAACTGAGTTTGGGAACCAAGTTTGCCCTACCTTTGTAGTTCTTTATTCCTGCACGTATTACCAAGGCCAGAGAAGGCCCTCAATAAATGTTGGCCCCTTCTATTTTCTCTCTGGTAATCTCTTTTTGTTTCCACTTCCTTTCCTCGCTAGCCCTAGACCAACAATTTGCTTACCCTCTTGCTCTTACCATGTAAAACTGTAACCACTAACTCTTCATTTTTTTCCATTCCTCCCACCAGGCTGCCGGGGTCTGCTAGTACACTCCCCAGAGATTGGGGCCATAGCAAGTTAGGGGACTCGAACTGCGACTGGCCCCTGAACGTGCCTGGCAGGCGTCTGACCCTGGCCAGCGCTCTCCTGTGCTTTACAGGGTTCCCAACCCCCCAGTCCCCACTCCTTCCTGCCCCTTACCACAGGCAGCGCACCCGGAGAGACGGAGAGACGTGCCTCCTCCTCCACAGAGAAAATAGAAGCCATCTGATGGGAACTCCCTCAACTTCCTGCCACCTCACCTACACACTTACCCACATCAGCACTATCCTCTTCGCCTGCCCTCCCTCCAAGAGTAATCGCTCCAACTGGACTCTGGATCCCATCCCTCCCACGTCCTCGGGGACCTTACACCCTCAATTATCCCCTCTTTCTCTTTGACCTCTCCCACTGTAAAAGAAAAAAACAAATGTCCTGACTGCGCGTACTCCTTTTTAACTGTCACCCTCCCCGCTTCTTCCTCGTTGCCTCCCCTTCCCACTGAATGTAAAAGTGTTGCCTCGATTTGCCCCCACGTTCTCACCTTCCCTCAGTCTGGCTCTGCCTCCAACTGTACCACTGCCCTTGAGACGAAGTCCCCAGTGATCTCCTTGGTAAAATCCATCCCTGATCGCACTAAAATGTACACCACATATTGCTGTTTGCAGCCTCCTTTTCCAAACGTCCTCTCCCCGTGGTTCCCAAGATGCCGCACTCCAGGCTTTCTGGCTCTCTCTCTGGTGACTTCCCGCTGGGACGTCTCTTTCTCTGCCTGTCCCTATGTGTAAGAGTTCCTCAGGGATCGCTCCTTGGTCCAATTCTCTTCTCACACCGTGGGCTCTCTCCCTGGGCAATCCCATCCACCCCCTCCCTTCTGGTTTCATAAATACCTCTAGGTTGAGGAGTCTCGAATCTAACCCCAGGCCTAGCTCGCTCTCCCGCACTGTCAACCCATGGAGTCACCTGCCTATGGGACATCTTGAATCTGCTCTTTCCATACCCCTGTCTTAGCGGATAGTACCCCTCGTCCCTCAGCCACTGACACAAGAAACCCGTGTGTCCTCCCTGAGTTCTCCAAGTTTGACCCTGTATAGGCTACTTCTGCTACTATAGTCCTGTATAGGCTACTTCTTGAGAAACTCTCAAAGCAAATCCCTCCTTCTGTCTGCACACCTTCGACAGGTCGCAGGCGTCTCTCACCTGGGTCTCCACCACAGCTTCCTAGAAGCTCCGGATCATCCTGCCACCGATTCGCCACCATTCCCTCCAACTGAAACTTCTGAAGTGAAACCAGATCTTGTCATGCAAACCCTTTAAGGATTCCCCAGTGTCCTCGGATTGAAGTTCAAATGCCTTAGCAAAATCCATCTGGTCCAATACGCCATGAACCGGCCATGACAAACCCCTGCAGCCCGACCGAAGCGTGATGCCTTTTCTGACCCTTGGGGCTCTGCGTAGTTTATTCCCTCTCCCTAGACAATCCTTCCTTCTCACCCCACTGACTCGTGTTCAAGCCTCTGCCTAAAAACATCATCCTAGGAAACCTGACCCCTTGCTCAGCTGGATTGGCTGTCTCTGATTTTACAACATCTCATGCTTTCTCTATCAGACAAGTTTTACACTTAAAATTGCCCTTTTGTCTCCCTTAATAGATTTATAACCTCAAGGTTGGTAACTGCGTCATGTCTGACAGTATATCCTCCGCATGTAGCAGATGCTATACACATAGTAAGTGCTCAATAAGTGTGTGTCGAATGACAAAACACACGTGGAAAGGAACGTCCCCCTCTGCTCCTGCTGGTAATAAATTGCATGTTGCTTTCTTACTTGTCTTAAAGAGCGTGTATTATAAAAACGAAACAAGCTGATTCTGGAAAATAAGTTCTCTGTGGAAACCTGACAGACCGGAGAAATTAAAGTCTCTGGAGAGGCGGAGACTAGCTCGTGGTCGCATTACCACCGGGCCCATGTGCAGGAGCCCATGAGGCGGGCAGGGAGGCACCAGCCTCCTTTACTTTGGCTCCTCACGCGCATGGGATCACGTGGGCCACGGCTGCCTTGGCATACAGGTTTGAGAGAGCTGGGTTAGTCTTGGCTCTGCCCACTACCTCATCTCCATAACCTTAGACATTACTCCGCGATGGATGTCACACAGTAAGTAGCTACTGTCACTTCTAAATCAGAGCAAACATGCGACAGATTCCTACGGTCATCCATTCAGTACCTATAAGCACATCCACTCCGTGCCAGGTAGTATTCTAGTGAACGAGATGACAGTGAATGAGCCAGGCGAGATCTCCACATCTGGTCTGTACGCCAGGGAGATGAACTAGATGGTCTCCGGTCTCTTCCAGCTCTGAAATGGTGAGATTCCCTCTTGGACTAGATGCAAATAAAGAAGGCAGGCGAGTGCAAAGTATCGTGCTCCAGCCTCCTTCCCCCATTCTTCCCCCACGGTGCCATCTCCATCCCGGAGTCCGCGCTGGGAGACGGGCAAAGATCTGGTATCCTTTGTACTCTGTCTGCAACCCAAGATTTGACTTTCCCAACTCTGTGATTGAAGCTCTTCTTTTCTCTTTTGTGGAAAGGATTGTCATGGTTAGAATTTCAGGCAATTACAAGGAGACCTGGCGAGATATTTTAGGCAGAGTTAGGTGCTTTGGCAACAGCACAGGGAGAGGCCGAATGGCCTCCTCCGTCAAGTGTGGTATCTCTTAGGTTTGCCTGAGAGGGCACCAGGTCCTAGGCAGGTTTCTCCTCTTCCTTCTGGTTGAAAGACATCTCCTGGTCCTCTCTCTTTTCTTCTACTTCTGACTGGGCCTTAAGGTCCAAAGTTTCTAGCACCTTCGTATCTGGTGTTGTGACTGAGAACAAGGAATGGAAGGATTTCCAACGATGTGGGGGAAGGGAAGCCATAGGTTGCAAATAAACGGGCAGAACAGAGCAAAGTCCTTGGGTGAGGAGCTCATTTAGAGTTCTAGCCCACTGTGGTTAGTATCGGGTGTGGGATGGCACTAATCAGTAACGCGTGTAAGTGTACCGGTGAAAAGTCAGGACTTTAGTGCTGATCCGGGATAATTAAATGTGAAGTTGAAAGTAAAATTTTTGTTCAATGACAGAAACGTAAAACCAGGTTTCAGTTAACTATTTATATCTCATTACCATGAAACAAGACAGTTGTATGGAGTTTGGTATCAGACTGACATGAACCACTATTTATTTTAAATGTTTATGTTGAGAGAGAGCAAGCACGAGTGGGGGAGGGGCAGAGAGAGAGAGAGAGAGAGAGAGAGAAAGGAAGAGAGAATCCCAAGCAGGCTCCACAGTGTCATCTTAAATCCCAGTATGGGGCTCGATCCCATGAGCTGTGAGATCGTGACCTGAGCCGAAATCAAGAATCAGACACTTAACTGACTGAACCAGCTAGGTGCCCCTTTTTATTTATTTTTTAAAAATGTTTATATATTTTTGAGTGAGAGAGTGAGCAGGGAGGGGCAGAGACAGGGAGCGGGGGGAGATAGAATCCCAAGCGGGATCTGTGCTGTCAGTGCAGAGCCCAATGCGGGGCTCCGTCCTAGGAACCATAAAATTGTGACCTGCACTGAAATCAGATTTAGATGCTTACCCGACTGAGACACCCAGGCGCCCCATGAATCATTCTTTATTAGCAGCAAATTCTGTCTTGAGATTTGCTAGTATCTGATGAACCAGAAGCCACAGGGACAAAGATTTGAAAGGCTAGCTCCCTTATGAACTACAGTCTTAGTTAATAATCTTGGTACCCCACCTTCTTGGTGCCGTTTCAACTGTGAAACAGTACTTGCCTCATTTATCTCGCAGGGCTGGTGTGAGAATCAAGACACAGCGTAGGTGACAATCCTTTGGGAAGAGCAGAGCATTTTCTTGCAGAGCCACGCTTCCCATCAGCTTGCTGAGGACGGCTGGCTGTGCGGACCTGGTCATTAGCTGCCATCTGCCCTCTGCCTTCCTCCTTGTTCACGGAAGCGTGCCTCAAGCATCTAACTTCTTTTCCACCATACTGAATCTTACAGTCATGCGGACACGGACAAAGAGCTAATTCTATCAGCTCCTCAAGGAAGAGGCTGTCTCTTCATTTTGCTCGAGACCCCTTATCACCAATCACTGGGAGGAAGAAGGAAGAGTGGTGACAAAGCTTATTTTCCTCCTGGTAGTTAATTCATTTTATCATTAAAAAAAAAGGGTTTTAGGATTTCTCTTTGTTCAAGGCACTGGGCCGGGCATGCAGCATGCTGCACCTAAAATAATCTCAGCTTTGGAATCTGAGAGACTTTGAGTTCAAACTCAGGCATGGCCATTTGCTTAGCTATGCGGACTTGGCGGGTAATGCTCGCTCTGAGCTTTAAGTTCCCCTTCTGTATTGGGGGTATTACATCTCTTGCAGCGATATTGAGAAGACTATAATTCATGCCTGTGAGTGACGGGCACACGGTGAGTGCAGAGAGGACGGAGAAGCATCAAAGCATCTTCAAGCTCAAAGCGTGGTATTAGGAGTTGTGGATGATGAGAAATGGCAACCAACAGACAGGGGCGAGAGGGAGAGGCCATCTCCCAACAAGAGCGAAGGTCTTGCTCTGACAGTCGTCGAGTAGCAGCTGAGGGACCGCCGTGAAAGGGGCAACCCTAGGTTCTCTTCAGCTTCTCAAGTCATAAGGTGCAACGGCCAACTTAAAGAGAACAGAATTCAGGAAGGTCCCAATACCAAAGGGTAAAGATGAGGTAATACAGTGTCTGTGTTGTACAGTTATGCAAATGAGACCAACGAGAGAGAGTTAGCGATTGCTTCTCAACTGTCGCTGGAAACATGATCTAATTTTTAATTTTAATTTTTTGCTTTGGTAATCATCACGATGGTTGGTACGGGGGCACCTGGATGGCTCAGTCAGTCGAGCGTCTGACTTTAGCTGAGGTCATGATCTCACGAGTTGGAACCCCACACTGGGCTCGCTGCTGTCAGCACGGAGCCTGTTTGGATCTTCTGTCCCCTCCTCTCTCTGCCCTGCCCCCGCTCTCTCTCTCTCTCTCAAAAATAAACCTTTAAAAATAAATAAACACATAGCCTTAAAAAGAAAAAAGATGGTTTGTGGTAAAAAGTACATTAGGAAACTCAAAGGCTTCCAAATATGGAACTTGTTTGGGTTGAGAAGTAGTAATATGGAAATAGGTGAGTTTGCAGGCTGGTCATTTTGTGCTCTGATGTGCTCTAGAGACTAGAGCAGTGGCTGAATTATCAATTAACTGAAATCTCTCCCAAGTTCCAAGATCTCCTTCTGCCTGGGCTGTGTGACCATGAGCGGGTCTTTAACATCCCTGTGTTCAGATTCCGGGAGGCAAGATTACTGCCTCAATGAAGTCACCACTTCCTTGTCAGGTAAATAAACGTTTTGAACTCCCGAGATTAGGGCCAATTGCTACTGGGATTATACTTATTCATAATTAAGCATCTCTAAAGCAGGTTGGGTACAAGTTATTAAGGAGGAGAAAGACAAATGTTATCAAGGCAAAATTAGCATACTATCTAAAATAAATGATTTTCATAAGTGTACAGTGTGGACCCCGGGGTCCCCTGAGGCAGAACAAAGTACATCTCTTAGCTTTCCAAATTTTCCCATATAGTAGGTGTAAAAACCTACTAAATTTGGGATGCCTGGGTGGCTCAGTCGGTTGAGCATTCAACTCTTGATTTTGGCTCAGGTCATGATCCCAGGGTCATGGGATCAAGCCCCGAGTTGGGCTCTGTGCTGACCAAGAAGCCTGCTTAAGATACTCTTCTCTCTCGCCCTCTGCTCCTCTCCCCGGCTTGTGTGCACACTCTTGCTCTCTCTCTAAAATAAAACACACAAAAAACCCCAACCTACTAAGTTCATACAGTTCTGTAAAGACAAATATCCCTGGGATAAAGGAAATCTATCATATGCTTAGGAGAAATGTTTTTAGATTCCCTTCTTATAAAAAGTAATTTGACCTCTTCCCGGTATCCCAAATCCCTGAGACTTCAAAAGGACAAAGAAACCAATTTGGAACTCTTTCAAAGGATTTATTTGCTATAGAATTGCTTGAGCCCACCAACAAGATGAACTCAGGATTTCTGTGGTTAAAAGGATTTTGCTCACGGATTTATTTTTACAAGTGCTTCAACATTCAAAAAGTAATTCTTTTTGCCAGCATTTGGCATGTCTAGAAGAGGTTAGAAAAAGTTAGAATCTATAGAATTAGGTGTCTAAAAATAGAAAAAAACCCCAACATTTTAAAATTCCTCATTTGGACAGGTCCTGAGTTGAAATCACGTTCATCTGCAAGAAGAACTGTTGTAGGTCAGAAACGCTGTGTTGTGTAACTCCAGATCCTGATCTTGGACTTGACCGGTGAGGACTGCAGGCACTGCATGAATGACAGGAGAGACGTCATTCAGTTGGCCAATTCCGGCATGTGTCCTACCTGGCTTGTAAAGTTTTATAAATATCTCTTAAACCCAAATCTTCAGGTTCTCTGACGCCGATTGTCTTATTCTGATTCTCAAAACTTTTTTTAAACAAATAAACAAAAATTTTCCCTGCAAGATCACACATTTAAGTATTTGTTGCCTGTGGATAGATACAGAGAAACCAAGCACGGATGCGAATGAACAATTCAGCGATGGAGCTGTGAGTCTCTGGATGGCTGTGTAAGCTGCAAGAAAAGTCCCTCGCTGGCCCCGCACTTGCCGTGCAGCAGAGGCGGCCCTCTGGGCAAGGTCAACCTGAAGAGGGTGTGAACCCCAGCAGCTGCTCGATGGGTTTAAACCGCCACTCATCCGCCTCCAGCTCTTCTACCAAACCAGCTAATTTTTCCATCCGAGCAACTTGCTGATCTGTAAGAGGCAAGGAGGCAATACAGAACACGGCACAGCCCCCGCGAGACAGTCACCCCCACCAGCATGATGATTGGTTTAAAAATAATTTCTGGAAGGATTTTTTCCCTTAATCTTCGAGTGCTGAGGTCTTATTCCTTGTTGGTCAGAAGACTTAAATCTAAACAACAACAACAACAATAACAAACAAGGAGTATGTAACCTCCACGCCATAGCGATTTGTGGACTAAAATCATAGGGTTCCAGGCAATTCCAGCGTTCCCTCCCACACCGTGCCTTCAATGAGAAGTGGTCTGGTGGGGGAACGCAGTTCCCGGATGCAGAAGTGAAGGCCACAGAAAAGGTGCTTCCAGGATCTTAGAGTCCCAGCTCCTCAGAGTCCAGACACACAATTAAGGTATCACATAAATATTTGAAGATGAAGAGGATGACGGTAAACAGTGGAGAACAACAAAAGATTTCAGAAAGGAGAAGGGAAAGCAACACAAGAAGGGTAGGAAGCAGGGTCTCCTCTTGAAAACTAACACTTCTGACTTCAGCTCTGAGCCTCAATGTGGACATGATGTCTGGCTTAAGACCGTAGAATGCTGTCCTCGCTTCAGTAGCACGCACACTAAAAGGCCACAGAATGTTTTGTCTGCAGGTAACTTAGAAAGTTCGATTCAACAGCCTGGCCAAGTTTCAGGAGTTTTTGTCACAAAGCACGCTGACCTTTCTGAATCCTCCTCTCCCACCCCCCGCCCCACGATTTCTCCTCAGAGTTGAGTGTACAACCTCACGTGCTTACCGTGTTTCACCTGTTTAAGCGTAGATGCCACTTGATAACTGAAAACGGATTCGCAGAGGAACCTCTCAGAGCCATCTACAAACAGAAGGGGAAGAGTTTTAATCTGCTCTAAGGGTTTTATGGCTTCTGACAAACCAAGTAAACGTGTCCGTTCTTTCCCCTGCTTTTACGTTCAGGGTCCAGTGTGCAGTGTTTACAGAGAGGGCTTCTGTTTCATTTAGAATTACCGGTCCTCAGCTATAAAAGCTACTTCTTCTATACCTAGAATATTAAAACAGTCCCTCTACTTGTTTCAAAGTTTAAAAATAATGTTAAAAAAAACAAAAATAAGAAACCTCAGTGTGATGTCCTGGTCAACATTTCTCCCCTCCTAACCTGACAGTTTCTTAATGTTCTCTTATTCTCCACGTCAGGCAAACACTGACATCTGACCCATTTGGCCACATGGTTCCTGTGCCATCCAAATACAAAGGTACACCAAAACTCTGTATCATTTTCATTCTGAAAAGTAAAACTGAGGGAAAAATAGCTGTTGTTGTTTTTTAATATATCAAATTACATCACTGCGACCATCACAAAGCATTGCTGGGAAATTTTATTCTGTAAACGCAAATTGTAACCTTGATTGTCCAACTGAACCAAAACACTGCAATTTGGATGGCGATAAGAGTATGGTGCAATTTCAGAACCTAGCATTGTACTGGTGCCAAGAACTGGCAACAAGAAGGTAGCTAACTCAGTCACAACAGCACTGGGAAGATAACTGTGAAACATAAGCTAGTTCATGTTACTCTTTGCCAGGCAAGGGCTGATACAGCAAAATGTACTCCCCAAAGACACAGAGCTCATATAAGAAAATGTGACTTTTAGAAGTGGCAGGAAAAAAAAAAAAGAAGTGGCAGAAACCATTTGGGGAAGGTGTCATATTGCAAAAATCCTAAGACAAATGGAGGGAGAGACACAGCTGTCTTTTTTTAGGTGGTAGTTCATGCCAGCACTACTAGGTGTCAAGCACTCACCCATCAGTCACGGGCTGGCGTGTCAGCCAGCTATTAAGTGACAAGGAGACAGGACTAACACATTCTGGCTTCATGCTGAGTTTCGCACAAGGCTGACCTGATTTCAGAAGTCATGGTTGTAGAAATAAAAGGAAACCTCATTTCAAGTGGAGTCAGGAGGCCAGAAGAGGGAGCTCTCATGCCCTAACAACTCAGGGTCAATTGCAGACTCTTAACAGGTAGAGGCAAATCTTGCTTTCCAGCAGGAAGAAAGAAGCCTATTATTTTGCTGCCCCAGCAGGGTGGAGAAAGGTTTTTCCTTGCCAGGCAACAGCCTAGCCAATGAGAAACTGTCACAACTAAGCTAGTGAAAAGCGCAGTCAGTGGAGCGTCAGACTTCAGCTCAGGTCATGATCTCGCAGTCCGTGGGTTCAAGCTCCATGTTGGGCTCTGTGCTGACAGCTCAGGGCCTGGAGCCTGCTTTGGATTCGGTGTCTACCTTTCTCTCTGCCCCTCCCCTGCTCGTGTTCTGTCTCTCTCTCTCTCTCTCAAATATAAAATAAAACATAAAAAAAAATTAAAAAAAAAGAAAATTAAAAAAAAAAGAAAAGCCACTACACTTCATGAACGCCTAGTTTGTGGCGGTGGACTTCCTGTTTATAATAGTCTCTTCCAGCTTCCTCCTTGCCTCTCCTGTGTTCTCTGGACTTGCCTATGGTTTTGCCATAGCTTGCTTGTCCCCAATTACAATTCTCTCCTATTCCTGAACAAACCCATTTTTTGCTGGTAAAATAATGTGACAGTTTTGTTTTTAAGATTAACCGGGTGAGGGATGCCTGGCTGGCTCCGTTGGTAGAGTATCTTGGGGTCCCGAATTCAAGCCCCATGTTGGGCCTGGAGCTTACTTAAAAAAAAAAAAAAGATTAAAATGGTGAACAATAAAACCATAGATATTGTATCCAAATGGCTTGAATATACAAACAAGAGGGCTTCTGTCCAACATTATATTCAAATTAATGCAAAAAGGAAATTAAAATGTAATTATTTATAGATTAATTACATATTAATATATGTATAACATTTCGAAATATTATTTCAAAAAGTGCTACACACTTGAGGAAGAAAGCTACATTCTTTAAATTCAACCTCTTTTCAACATATTGAACTATATGGTGTATAATATCCTATCCCTTCCTCCTACCCCATTCCTCTGACTGAATGGAAGTCATTTGTGAGCAGATAATCTAAACTGAGCAAAAAAAATTTTATTTTCAATTAACTAAATATTATACTGACTGTCCAGTTTATTATGTAAATATGCCAGTGTTCATTATCCTAATTCATACCCTTGCTTAATGAGTCAAATTATAATTCAAGTTTTATTTTAGAAAGAGCAAAGCATAGAGAATGAGAGCCCACTTCTCAGGTAGTTTCATGCTTAACTTTAGGATCTCACTTCACGCAAGGCAGTGGGGCTTATGGGCCATAGGGATCAGGCCAAGATGTACTCGGAAGCTCTTGGAAGTGCTCCCTCACGCTTACATTTAATCACGGGTGCTATTACGATAAAATGCTTAAGTTATAACATTTGTATATTTCCCTTGGCAATGAACTTCAAAGCAAAAAGATGTAAGCTAATCTTTCAAAAATGCACCTGCATGTCACTTTACAACTCTGTCTGCCTATGGAACACACTTTGGTTGATTTGCAGCTCTGTATTAACCACAAAGTCCACTGCTTCTTAGCCACATCCTATCAGATGTGATATCTGTACCAATCCAAAGCCCGGAACTTCTCTGGAGAGGAGTCAGCCTGGGGCAATCCATCTTCTACTTAGAGATTGCAATCAAACCCTTCGTAACACGCCAGGCAGCAATACATCAGCTTTCCTCTTAAGGGACAAGCAAAGGTTCTAAGCAGTGAAAAGTTCAGTAAATTGCCCAAATCTAACGCCATGCCAACTCCAATAAATAGGATGCTATCAAATTCATTTAAAAGAATAGTACCTCACAGCAGCAAATTAGACCATGCCAGTTAATTTATACTTCAGTAGCCTATGACGTCACTAAAATTCAGGTACTTCTGGAAGGCAGTCTCTAATTTGCTCACTAAACTGGGTGAGGACAATCTTAGCCAAGGGCAGGAAGAATGCTGAAAACTGCTGTATAGATCTTCTTCAGTTCATGGTGGGGTTATATCCTGATAAACCCATCCTAAGCTAAGAATATTAAACTGAAAATGCATTTTTTAAAAGATTTTATTTTTATTTTCAATTTTATTATTTATTTTTGAGAGAGAGAGAGCTAGAGTGGGGTAGGGGCAGAGGGAGAGGGAAATGGAGGATCTGAAGCGAGCTGTGTGCGACAGCAGTGAGCCTGACACGGGGCTTGAACTCACAAACTGTGAGATCATGACCTGAGCCAAAGTCGGCACCTCAACCGACTGAGCCACCCAGGCGGCTCAAGATTTTATTTTTTTTTAAGTAATCTCTATACCCAATGTAGGGCTCAAACTCACAACCCAGAGACCAAAACTCACGTGCTTCAGGGACTGAGTCAGCCAGGCGCCCCCCCAAAATGCATTTAATACACCTAACCTACTGAGCATCACAACTTAGCCTAGTCTACCTTAAATGTGCTTGGAACTTACATTAGCCTACAGTCAGGCAAAATCATCTAACACAAAGCCTATTTTATAATAAAGTGTCGAATATCTCGTGTAAATTATTGAATACTGTACTGAAAGTGAAAACCAGAAATGATTGTAAGGGTACAGAATGGTATTATCGGCTGTTTACCCTGGTGATTGTGTGGCTCACAACTGTGGCTCCCTGCCCCTGCCCAGCATCCCGAGAGAGTGCCACCAAATATCGCTAGTCCAGGAATAGATCAAAATTCAATACTCGAAGTATGCTTTCTATTAAATGCCTATGGTGTTTGAACCATACTAAAGTAAAAAAATCAAAAAAATCCTAAGTTGAAATATCACTAAGTCAGGACCATATATATGATGATTATGTGAGGTGTCTGTTACAGAGTGGATACGTGAAAAAGTTAATTTATAAGGTTTAGTACATTATTTTGGTTTATTATCCTTACACTTAAGAGGATTCAAAATTAAGTTGACTGTTATAAACAGTATCCAATCTTGGCTCTTGATTGCCTTTCTTCCTTCTCTGAAAAGGCAACTTTTCCTACTCTTTTTTCATATTCAATTAAACTACCCTAAGAAAACTGGTCAGTTACATGCGCATTAGATTAGCTGCATAATAGTGTCACCTCTAAACACGGTAGAAGATGCTTGCGAAACCAACATCCTTATTAGCTTTCACTTAGGAGTACTCTTTTTCAACTTAACATTCTTGATTTGACCAGAATAGTTCAGGAATCATCATCTCTAATTTTTCATAGTTTGTCTTTAAGTGTAAGTAGCTTTAAAATATAGCTAAAACTTTAAACCTAAGAAAGGGAATCAAAACCAAGCACTCTGAATTTAAACCTAATATAAATTCATCCGACAACAGAAAGCCAATACTTCCTCCATCCACGCTGGGATGGAATAAAAATGGATAGAACTAAAACTTGTTAGAACATCAGCATTCAGACCCATCTCAGTAGCCTTTCTTCTTTAATGTTTCCAAGTAATCTGGTGTATACTGACACAGAACGCTTACAGCTTTGAGCTGAAGGAGGTACCTCCTGTATTGAATTCCTCCTGTAGCTAGAATTTAAATGACTTTAATCTTAGAGTCCATTGTTAAACATTGATTCCTCTTTTGCTGCTATAAAACTCATTAAGCAATTTAAGTGCCTCCAACTTTTGATTTTTGTGGGCAACTTCCTTAATACCAGGTGTCTGCTGCATATAGTTGAAGTCATAATGTATTTTTAGTGCCACACATAGTAAATAAGGCCCCAATTGTTCCCTACGTCCAGACTCAGTGATACCAACTCGAGTATTCTGTTAACACAACTGAGGAAAATGAAAAGGCAAAGACAGAAGTATGTACACCGCAGATGTATCACTAACTACAATACCCGACTGTCCACTTCATTAATCGTGAATTCAACAAATTCTAGAGAGCCTTATGGTCCCAGTCTTCCCACGTTTCCTTGTCACAAATGATTCTGTGTTGGTTTAACCCACAACTTTTTCCTGACATAAATAAATAAAGTTCACCCCAGAAAACTGACACCTAACTATAGTTTGTACTTTTCTCAGAGATTTCCAGATTCATTTGTAAATGTACTTACCAAGATTTGCAATTTAAAGCAAAAAAGATCAATGCATAACTAAGCACACAAGTGCTACAATCAAGATTCTGAATCCTTAATGGGTTCTTTGCTGACTTTTTTCAAAGTATCACGAATGGTTTAATCATTACGGACCATTCTTTCCTAAGAAGCCCCCAGATGTTAGTCAAAAGACAGACTCCTGGGGCGCCTGTGTGGCTCAGTCGGTTGGGCGGCTGACTTCGGCTCAGGTCATGATCTCGCAGTCTGTGAGTTCGAGCCCCGCGTCGGGCTCTGTGCTGACAGCTCAGAGCCTGGAGCCCACTTCAGGTTCTGTGTCTTCCTCTCTCTCTGCCCTCCTCTTGCTCACTCTGTCTCTATGTCTCAAACATAAATAAACGTAAAAAAAAAAAAAAAAAAAAAGACTCCTGTGCTACACTAGACTAATTCGGAATCTCTAAGGGGGGCCAGAAACGTGCATCTTAAATAAGCTCTTCGGGTGATTTTTAGGCTCCCTGTTAAGAATTTATTGGTCTGGCTCCTAAAGTGACATGCATCCGGTGAATTTCGGGGATCAGTGCAGTTTCGTGCTTACAGCTCGTGCTCTGGTCCAGTTTGCAAATGTGTGCCGAGCAAGATGGTGGACGCTCTAACGCAAATCCAGCTCCAGAGCTAGAAAAACCACACAGGACGGTCTGGCCGTGGGCCAGGAGAGTCCTCTTCACGTAGAAGAGGAGTGTATTAGTTTTCCTCTTAGAACCTACTTGATGAGGTTAACCTATCTGGAGATTAATTACGTCAGAAAAAATACGTCAAACCTCCTCATTGTAGGGAGGCGGGCTGGTGCCAGGAGAAGGCAAACTGGAGCAGGAGGTCAAGAGCATCCCTGGCTCTAGTGCTGACTTGGTCTTTCACGTGGTCAAATCGCTTTGACTTTTCTGGGTCTAAGTAAGTCTAGATGACTTCTTTGATTTCCAAAGTCTTTTTCAGCTCCAAAATTTTGATTCTGGAGAAAGATTTGTGTTTTGAACATAACATTTTGAAATGGGGACAAGAGACAAAATGTGAAGCTGAAATCAGGGCACACTCGTCTCTAATCCACTTAATAGCTTTTTTACAATTAATATTCATTGCAGGTCAGAATCCAATTATTCAGCAAAAAGCAGCATGAGATCACCTTCTAACATCTCTCCAGCTCCTTTGGGGTAGGTGAAAAGGGCTTTCCGTGGCGGGGCAAGGTCTGAGACGCTGAAACCGGATCCCGTGACAGAACTTCCACTGACCCCACCGGCTGAGGAGGAGGATGAAGAGGCAGCCATCTCCTCTCCAGCAGAATTCTCACTTTGCTACAGAGAAAGAAAAACAGCAATTGGCAAGTTTACGGAAGTGAGACTGACAACATTTCATTCTAGCTGCCGGAAAAGCCAGCACACGGTTCAGTATTAGCTCCCCTTTTTTCTGTCCTTTCTACTTCCGCAACCTTTTACTAATGCCTCAGGCTGAAATCTCAGGAATAAATATGTTTATTCTGTTTTTCTACTTAAAACACACTTCCTACCACTAGCGAACTGTTTATATCGCTTGGGATCGACTGTGAGTGATTTATGGGTTACGCAGGGGTGATACAGCAGTGCCAAGGTAGCAATCTGACTGAGGAAATAAATTATATGGGGATAAAACAACATGCCTCATAGGACAGTTTGTCTTGGCTACATCCTGACCGAGCCACACCAAAAATTCGCTTATAAAATTTTCCAAATAAAATTCCAGAATAACACTGTGTTCTGTTCTCAAGGAAAGGGAATTGGTTAGGAAATACATATTTGTCCTTTCATTAAAAATGTTTTAAAAACTTTTTCATCCAAATGTAATACCCAAATTGGTCACTTGGTGGCATCCCCAAACCAGAACAAAGTAGCTCATGAAATGGATTGCTGAATTCATGGTTCATTATGAATACGGCAGCTGTGGTTAACCCTACGTCATATGTCAAAAAATCAGAAAGCCCAAATGTAAATGAGAAAATCTGTACTGAATACATGATTCCTTACAGAAGTTCAAAACAAAAATACTACTTTGGTCACTGACGCTTATATTACACATTTACTTAAGATTCTAAAAAATGTACATTTTCTAAAAGGAATGGTTAAACACTGTGCTAGTAGAATTTTCTGTCATGATGGAGATGTTCTAACATTCTATTTCTGTGCTGTCCAATATGATAGCCATTAACCTTCTGTGGCTATTAAACTAGTGTGACTGAAGAACTGTATTTTAAATTAATTAAAAAAAATTTTTTTAAGTAATTTCTGCACCAAATGTGGGGCTCGAACTCACAGCCGCAACATCAAGAGTCGCACGCTCCACACTGACTGAACCAGTCAAGCACCCCTGAAAAACTGTATTTTAAAATTTTATGTAATATTAATTGAAATTTAAATAGTCACATGTGGCTAGTGATTACTGTACCGGATAGCACAGCTCTAGTATTTAGACTAAAAAATGACTTTACACCGAATTGTATGCTTTAAAATGGTGAATGGTTAATTTTATGGTATGTGAATTTTAGCTCAATTTAAAAAAAACAGAAAAAATGACTTTAAAAGGATTTTAAAAATGAATTTCTCTCCTCGATGGCCAAGAATTTTAGCTGATTATTTCTTCTTTTGCTAGCTGCAAAATAAAAACATTTGTTACAAAAGTTGGAACTTATTTTTGAAAAAATAGAAAAAAATGAGCATATACTATGCAGATACAAATCTCATATAGACACACAATCCCACAATCCAGTTTCCTAGCGAGAAAAATGATATACTGTGCATTTCTGAAATGTTGGCTGTTCTGTTCCCTTAATTTTGTGATGATGATTTTAACACTGTCAGGGAAGCAGAGTTGTTTTTGATTTCATTATCTGTCCACAAGTAATACGGATTAAAACTGAAGGGAGGTATGGGAACAGTAAGGCAACTGGTACAATTAGGATGTCGGCCTATTTAAAAATACGAATTGATTAAGGACATTGTCAGTCTTGCTATTGGATCACCTTTTCTTTTTTCTCTGAGCTCTAGAACTTTCCAAATCATATTCATAGAGCCAACAACATTTCGAGTTGGATTCATATCCAATCCTTTGGGTGACGCTAGCTTAAAATATAGCTTGACAGGTTCTTAAATGCTCTTTTAAACAGAACTTAAGCAGTAATGGACCTGGTCTAAATTTCTAAATGGATTTTTGTTGGGATTCAAATAAAGTATACAGATAATTTCGCCATTTTTGGAGAGGTACTCAGTCTTGTTTCCCAACAGTTCAGAGCAGAACCTACTGTGAAGTGTTTATATACTCACCTAAGACTTAAAACTCCAAATCTTTTTTTTCTACACCTTGATAAATGCTCTATTCAGTTGCAAATGCAAGGGATACTTTATATTTTGAAACCAGTGGCTCAGCAGAGCTCCTTAGGGACTGCCAGAGTGAGGGCAGCTTCAAAGGCCAGACACAGTGTGACTTCTAAACGGAGTATAATCAAAGGAATTCCCTTTCTTCCCATTTTCTTTCAAACTCAGAACCACTATCATTCAATACACAAAACAGCTAAGGTTGAAAACTGGCGTGCATAATTAGCACAAAGCTACCTTTACATAGGTAAGCAGTTTTCTGCTGAGACAGAATAATACACCGAAGTCATCTTTAGCTTTAAAGATTCAGGTTGAATTCTGCATGCTGTCAGCAGACGGTAACAGAGGAGTTTCAAGTGAAACTAACGATAAACCCTGCTTTGGAACTGCTTTATGAAGGCAGGCATTCTGATCATCAGAACCAAACATCATGCTTGGCTTATATTAAGTAGCTGTTAATTTAAATAAATGTTTGCTAAGTGAATTAAACACTTCACAGGAACCACAAGATTCCTTAAAGTCATCTAATCCAATTCCCTCATTTTATAGATGACCGAACTATAGAGCTATAGAAATGTTAGCTTATGTGCTGTGACGTTTTTCAAGCAATGGCTCTGTGGGCATATCACGTGCCGTGCGAAAGCACTAGAGTACAGACTCTGAAGTCTCTCGGCCTAGGTTCATGTCCTGGTTTTGCTATTTAATTTGCTGTTGTAACTCTGGACAACTCACTTAACCTCTCTGTTCCTCGGTTACCTCATCTCTGAAATGGGGATAATAGCAGTACCTCCCTCAGAAAGGTGTCACAAAGGTTAATATAACTAAAGCATTTAGAGTAGTTACAGGCATAGTAAACACTCAATATTAGCTATCCGAAATCAGTAATGGATATTTAATCCCGAATTTTTTTTTCCCCTTTGCAGATCCCAGTTTTTCATTCATAGTATGTCCCAACATACTTACTCATGGGAAACGTTTTAATTCTCTCTATTTGATAGTCAGCAAGCTGCTAGACGGTGAAAGGGTCTCAGCAAGAGGGAAAATGCCCACCGTTCACCCACTTCGCACTTTCATTTGAAGGTTCATGAGTTTAGACAGAGTTCTGAGATCTAGGAAAGGGGGAACCAGTTGTCTTTCCACCTTCGAGGCCCAGCAACGAAACCTGGGTCCCAACGTTTCCTGCATGAATAACGAACAATGACAGAACGCCAGGCTGGTGGCTCAGCAAAGGTTTATATGTGCGTGGGAAGGACAAGGGAGGTGTCACGAAAGTTGGTCCATTACTGGGTTTTTTTCTTCCTCACTCTGCAGACCTACAGTATTAACACAACTGTCTCCCACACTAGGCTGCCAAGCCCAAGGTGGGTACTCGGCAAAATTCTGTTTAATGAGTAAGTATTCATGATGAAGTAATCTAATGTGGGGTTTAACCTTATAAGGGAAACTGGGTCTATTGGCAGTAGAGATCCCCACAGGAGAGCAATGCTACTTCGGGGGACACAGCATAGCTTGTGTCCACAGTGACAGAATGATCCAGCATTCACTTTACGACAGGGACGATCTCGTATTCATATACTTTACTTCCTATCAGATATATGCTTATTTTCTTAAAAAGAATCCTCCTTTTAGAAGAAGTCGTATGAAAGACAGACGCTGAACGATGGACAGTGGAACAATGGCAAATTATTACAAGCAGTCGCTAAATTCCATCATCAACAAATCGTTCCATCGGGCTCCACTTGAAACAGCAGGACTACCACCCAAACGGATGCTGCAGCTAAAACTAGATCGGGTGGAGAGAAAGGGGCTAGAAAGGGGAGGGGTCAGAACGCCGGCCGTTCCCCCACTAACTCCCACGCACACTTCCTCTTCCTTCCCCGCTCGCTCCCAAGGGGGCGACGCTACCGGCGCCGCCCCACTGCGCAGGCGCCGCCCTGTGGCCCGCATGCGCGTCGAGTGCGGCGTGGCCTAAGGAAATTTCCTTACACTCCCACTGCAGCAGGTTCCAGTGTCTCCTCCTATCTTCTCCATTTTACTAGTCCTTGCAGGTAGGATCCCAGGGATCAACTCCCTCCCACCAAGCTCCCGGGGTCCCTGAGCCCTCGGCCACTTACCTCAGAGGATTTGGCACTTTCCCCTACAGCCCCGCCCCCAGGGCCAGCCGGACCGGCAGCGTTTACAACGTCGAGGATGACGGCGTGCGCGCGCCCGCGCGGAAGGAAGCCGCGCCGGCGCCGGCGTGCGCGCGCTCGCGCTGGTGGGCGTGGCCAGGGCGGAGAGATGCGGTGAACGCGCTCAGGGAGCGGACTTCCGGGTGCTTCGCCCCCGTGTCTTACCGGAGTTATCTGCAGCCCAGGAGTTCTTTCATTTCAGTCGATTTGGTGTGCTCGCTTTTTTTTGCTCGCTTTTATGATTCGGGGCGTTAGCTTCTGCCACATTTCAGCCTTCTGCTCTCTCCTGTCTCCAGACTACCACGAAGCAGGGTTAAATTGCTTATCCCCCCCGCTTCTTTCAGAGCAGTCATGTAGCCCAGTGCCGAACGAGAAAGGCAGACATAAAGTTTGCTGTGTTTAAGACACTTCCTCCTTACTCCAGAGCTCATGGTCTGAGGGCCTGGCCTAAACGTTAAACTCTTTGTGAAGGGCCTTTTCTATTTTGCGAGGTCCTGGGGGAATAGGGCACTACGGTGTAATGTCCTTATTGCTAATTATGCCTGTCTTCCAAGTCTGTTTACCTTCTATGTTGTTTCTCACAACGCGAAATCTCTCCTTGGTTCTGGAAGCAAATTACCAATTAAAGTGACTTACTTGCTGAGGGTTAGATTGAGCTTTAGCATATATTTAGTAAGGATTGGTGAATTTTTGGAGAATCTAATTTTGGACTTAAAGGCTATGTAACGTGTGTGGTGGTAGGAACTTAACCGCAGCTAGCCCATAAGGAACCTTTACTTAATTCTTGATTCATTAAGTGGTGACTAGAAGCTTAGCTTCTCAGTGAGTGATGTACGGTTTGGGGGTAGTGGCCTATAGAAATGGCTTCCTCCACTCAGCAGTGTTTTGGTTTGAAGAACCATGTTGGTTAAGTCATATTTTGACCGTTTTGGTGGGCAACCGGGTCTAATTTTGAGGTTTCTAGCATCTCTAAAAGTACTTAGAGGTTATTTCACCCCCACCCCCATCCCCGAAAGATACCGTGTGCTAAACATTCCTAATTCTCTTAATTATCATGCTGGATAAAAAGGGTGAGACACTTAGTAAATAGATAAACAGAAGGTTGTTTCTTACTCCCTTTAAAGTAATAAATACGTATCTTTTCTCACAAAGTCATGGACAGCCTGTATATAGAGGCTGAATACTTTTTAATTTATTTATTTTGAGCGAGAGTGTCAGTGTGTGTGCGCCCCCGTGTGCACACATGGGGAAGGGACAGAGAGAGGGAGGGAGAGAGAGAATCCCAAGCAGGCTCCTGAAAGTGTGGAACCTGACGAGGGGCTGGGACCCATGAACTCTGAGATCATGACCTCAGCCGAAATCAAGAGTCGATGCCCAAGCGATTGAGCCACCCACGGCCTCCTGGCTGAGTACCTTTTATCACCTTTTCTTGGAGTGCTGAAATAGTTTACAAATTACTGTTTAGGAGCACCTGGGCACTGACTGGTTCTGTCCGTGGAGCATGCGCCTCTTGAGCTCAGGGTTGTGAGTGTGAGCCCCATGTTGGGTATAGAGATTACTTAAAAGTAAAATCTTTAAAAACAAATTACTGTCTAGAATGATCCAGGAATGGAATCCTGTGGTGGAAAATGCAGCAACTGACTTAAAACAGCCTGCAGATAGGAGAAATCTGATGGAAACAGGGCTGCTTTTGCTTAGTGTGTACTTTGAACAGATGTCAGGTTGCATAACGATCCATACAGTAGAGAGAAGGTTTTTATTTCTGATGAAAACAAGGTAAGGTGGTCGTTTATTTTTCAGGATTTCGCTAGAATACTGTTGGGAGAAAGGGTCATGGAAGTTCTGCGCCCCCAGCTCGTAAGAATTGGTGGGCGGATTTACAGAAAAAATCCCATCCAAGAACAGACTTACCAACATGAGGAAGAAGATGAAGACTTCTATCAAGGTAATCCTAGTTGCTCTCGGGTCAGATCAGTACAATGGTCTCCGCATTGTGGAAGCAGTGCTTTGTTTTGTTTCAAAGCGTTCTCTGTGAGCACTGAAATTTGAGCTGTTTGGCCTCCACCTAGCTCCATTAGTACTATGTCTGAGGCATCTGATCAGTTTCAGTTTGACAAGCCATCCTCAATTGCAGTCTCTAAATTATGTTTCCTCTCTGTGCAGAGACATAAATGTAATACCGGGTAATTTTAGCAAACTCTTAACAATAGCTATTAATATTCTGTGACACAATTAATTTCCTTTATCTGTAAAATTGCGAAGCAGTATATATAAGTTGTTGAAATAAATGAAATATGTATTTTATCCAGCGCCCCCAAATGTTAGCTGTTATTACTGTTATGTTGTGATTTTTCTTCTCTTTGTAACCATATAGGCAGTTCCAAATATATAATTAACATAACTTTATTACGTAGGGATGATTTTAAGAAGTAAACTAAATAGTTGAGATGGATTATGAATATATATGTTTTTAAGTTTATTTATTTATTTTGAGAGAAAGGGAGAGAGAGAATCCTCAGTGCAGAGCCCAATGCAGGGCTTGAACTCACGAACCATCAGATCCTGATCTGAGCCGAAATCAAGATTTGAATGCTTAACCAGCTGAGGCACCCAGACGCCCTGTTTATGAATACTTCTAAGCCAATTAACTTGGGCTTGGGTTTAATGCATAAATAGGGCCTTTCAGGTTCTCTGCTTCCTTTTCCTTTTGGTTTATAAACTTTTTCATCAGGCCCTGAGCCCTGGGGGTTAGTCTTCCCTCTGGTTTTTCCGTTGTTTCCCTTTAGCCTTGGGACTGGACCTTCTTTATTTGACCCTCCTTTCTCTTTGGCTGGCCTAATGGAGTAAGTTCTCCTGGTATCACGGCTATCTCAGTCATTGAAGTAATTTTGTCTTAGTACTAAAAACAGCTTACTTGCACATTGTAAGAGGATACTTTGTGTTTTGTGAATTACATCTCCATAAAAACTAGTAGAAAAAAAATTATTGTGTCTTATCTTTCTGGGAGAAAACAGTTAACTGGTGGTATGTATATACTATTTTTCCAGGGTTCTAAGACTGGAAGATTTAACATAGTCGTATGTTTTTAAGTTTTCTCCTCAGAGCAGGTCAGGAGCAATGTCCCAGCAGTGTTCTGCAGTATAAAGTGTTGGGCTGTTCTTTGTACACATGTATTTTTTAAACCTTGAGGGTGGTTGGCAGGTGGGGAGAAGACTGTCGTCCACAGAGCGGCAGCTGTGAGCGAGATGTTACGGTTTCTCCGCAGGCTTCGTGGAGTGTGCAGAGGAGCCCTGCGATGCCTACGAGGTGGTGCAGACCCAGCAAGGTTTCCGGTGCACCGTGAAGGCCCCCAGCCTGCTCTACAAGTGAGTGAGGCCCCCAGCTTCACGGGACGCACTGCCAGGAAGTTCAGCAGGAAGCTGACTCTTTTCCACACCCTTCTGCAGTGTCGATTACTAATGACAAAACAGTTCAGTGTTTTATATCCTAGAATTTCTAAGGATTGATAGGGGATCAGGTTCATCATTCCAAATGTATCACCAAATCCTGTTGATTTTTTACCTCTTAGTTTTGTCTTTTGAATCTGCTTCCTGTCTCTTTGTGTACTGCCACCGTGCCGCACCTTCTGTGGATTACTTCAAATAGCCTACTTACTAGGCACATAATTATTGTTCTCCTCCCAATCAGTTCTTCACATTGAGGGTCGAGTCATCTTTCTAAAAGGGAAATGTGATTATGTTATTACCTCTGCTTAAATCTGTCAGCCTCTTCCATTGAAGAGGGAATTCCCTTCCATTAGAGTGACTGCCAAACTCTTGAACGTGACCTAGCCAGCCCTGCCCTTTTCAGTCACAACTCGCACCACTCTCTTTCTGGTTCTGCACGTAAGCTCAGCTGGTTTTCTTCAGTTCCTGAAGTGTGCTGTGCTCGTTCTTGCCTTGCAGCCTTGCCATATGCTGTTCCCTTTGCCTTAGAATCTCTCTTCCTCACCTAGTTATATTGTTAAATTCTTCTTTCTAGGGACCCTCGCCTTGACATCATCATGCGCACCAACCACATTGATGACTCTACCCTGTGCTTCTATAACACCCTCTACCTTTCCTTTGTAGCATGTTTTAGTCATGTATATTTAGTTGCGTACTGTTTGATGTCTTCTCCACAAGATGGGAGACTTCTGGAAGGCAGGAATGTGTCTGTTCGATTAATCTCCAATGTTTGTCAAAGACTGATATGCTTTCTTCAGGGTCGTCTTTATGAATTTGCTCAGAAACTTTGTGATCGCTTCAGTCTGCGCTTGCTTACATCACTGCCCACATTCTGTCTCCACAGTGATATGGTTTGCTTATGTGGCTAACTGGCTTCTTTTGCGCTTATACCTCTGGATATAGGCTGGCTTAGGGAGTGTGTAAATTGTTACTCTATGTTGTACCACGTGAATTAGGTCTGTTCATGCTCCTCTCTCTGTGAAAGAAATCTACAAATAGGGAATCATATGCCTTTAAGCTCCAAGAGGCAAATCATTTCATTTTCACCAATCTTGAGAATATTCTGAAACACCTGTTAAGGATGAACTTCTTCTCTTGGACTGTGGCCAAATGGGAAACCAGATGCTAAACCTGACAGCTCATTTGCCTTTAAGGTTCCAGTGACATTTTCTTCTAAGAAACAAGATTTTAGAAAGTCATGTTCAGTTTCCTCATGAAATCAATGTAACTATTCTCTTAATGTGTGTATTTGCCACCACTCAGGTGTGTGAAAATTCCTTAGATGTCTGATTCCAACTTGATGATCTTCTGAATTCTTTATATTCTAAGTATTCATTATGTTCTAGGTGACTTGCATGTTAGATTGGGTATTGGTTCTGCTCAATAATTAACAGACAATAATTACTAGGAAGATTTCTTTCTTATTAATCATTTCTTTAGGCTTATTTGGGTCAAGGAAGAAATTACTTGACCAAATTAACTTACCATATCTTAATGGTAGTAACACCCGTCCATGGACTAGATGTAACTCTTTAGTTCTGCATGTCAGGTACACATTAGAATCACCTGGGGAGCTTTTAAAACTCCCTATACTTGGGTGCACCCCAGACCAATTAAACAGAATCTCTGGGAGCTGGATTCAGACATCTTTAGTTTTTGAAGCCCCCCAGGTAATTCCAGGGCGTAACCAAGATTGAGAACCACTTGATCTGGTAGGAATTTCTACCTTAATTAAGGAGTCACCTTTTCACTGTGTATCTCTTATTGTAGTGAATGTTTTAGACTCCCCATGAAAACCTCTTTTGAACCTGGCAGTAGTCTTAATTGGAAGGATGTCATTTTGGGATGGCGTGGAATGTCCTGAGCCATGTGCCAGTCACTGGGAAGCCCTTTTATATATGATCATGTTTAAGCCTAACAACGACCTTGCTGTACTGAGGTATTATTCATTCCATTTTTCTAAGTGAGGAAATAGGCTGAGAGTCGTTAGATGACTTGCCCAGGATTTGAGTCTAAAACTTCTTTAACCTCAGCCACTTCCTTTCTAAATATGTCTAGGCTATTAATAATACTTTGAGCCAGCTTCTTCGTGTATTTTTAAGAGATTTTATTTTTAATTTTTATTTATTTGTACTTTTTAAATTTAAATTTTAGTTAACATACAGTGCAGTATTGGTTTCAGGAGTAGAATTCAGTGATTCATAACTTACATACAACACCCAGTGCTCATCCCAGCAAGTGCCCTCCTTAATACCCATCATCCTTCTAGCCCATCTCCCATCCACCTCCCTCCATCAACCCTCAGTTCTGTATCATTAAGTTCTGTCTCTTATGGTTTGTTTCCCGCTCGTCTCTTCTTCCCTCCTTCCGACGTATTCATTTGTTTTGTTTCTTAAATTCCACGTATGACTGAAATCATATGGTATTTGCCTTTCTCTGACTGACTTATTCCACTTAGCATAATGCATTCTAGCTCCATGCACATCATTGCAAATGGCAAGATTTTATTCCTTTCGATGGTTGAGTACTATTCCATTATATATATGTACCACATCTTCTTTATCTATTCATCAGTCGATGGACACCCGGGCTTTTTCCATAATTTGACTATTGTTGATATTGCCGCTATAAACATTGGGGTGCATGTACCCCTTCAAATGTATTTTTGTATCCTTTTGGTAAATACCTAACAGTGCTGTTGCTGGATTATAGGGTCATTCTATTTTTAGTTTTTTGAGGAACCTCCATACTGTTCTCCAGAGTGGCTGCACCAGTTTGCATTCCCACCAACAGCGCAAGAGATTAGTTCCCCTTTCTCCACATCCTCGCCGACACCCGTGGTTTCTTATGTTTTTACTTTTAGCCATTCTGACAGGTGTGAGGTGATAGCTCATCGTGGTTTTGATTTGTATTTGCCTGATGATGAGTGACATTGAGCATCGTTTCATGTGTCTGTTAGCCCTACAGATTTTATTTTTAAATAATGTCTGTACCCAAAATGAGGCTCCCGAACCCGAAGATTAAGAGTCACACGCTCCACCGACTGAGCCAGCCCTTAGCCAGTTACTCGTTGTTAATAGGCTTCTCTACTGGCCAAATGCTAACAAACAGTAGCCTGGTTCAAAGTACCCCTTATTGGGGATCCTGGGTGGGTCAGTCAGTTGAGTATCTGACTCTAGATTCGGGTTCAGGTTATGATCCAGAGTTGTGAGGTTGATCCCCGGGTTGGGGTTTGCGCTGATCATGGAACCTGCTTAAGATTCTCATTCTCTCTCTCTTTCTGTCTCTCTCTCTCTGTCTCTTTTCCTCTTTCCCTCTCTCCCTCTGCCACTCCCCTGCTCCCACACCTGTCCTCTCTCTCTCTCTCTCTTTCCATGTCAATTAAAAAAAAGGAAAGTACCCTTATTGATAAGGCCTGGAAAGACAAAAGCCTGACATAGTTGGTGGAATAGACCCTTTAGCCCAACACGGAGACAAGCCATAGGGGAATTGTTTTTCATTCCTCTTCTAGACATCTTATTTTTTTAGAACTGGCTGACTACAGCGGGTCTTAATGGAAATAATTGGGCTGGTTATTCCATGTAAAAACAAATGCACAGTTTTAGACCTAGTCGCTCATGTTGTTGGGCACTGTAACTGAAATCACAGAGGCTGCAGTAGTGTCGATGAGGGAGAAGTTTTTTTCTCGTTACAGTCCTGTCTTTGCATCTTTAGTGCTTTAGAGATTCTGAAACTTTTCTCCTGGGATCCAGGAAGCTCCTTTACTTTAACACACCTGTTACTATAGGTTCCAGGAGATAACCTTGGACTGGCAGAATTGCTTATTCTAGGAGGCCCAGGCAAGTAATGTGAGTGCATGAATCGGTGGTGGACGCGCAGGCGGTGAAACAGAGTCGGGAGTGGCGGGGATTGGGACGAGCTCAGTTCCGTTTTTAGGGACGAGAGTAAGCTCCAGCCTCTTATTGCCATGAGTTGTCGGGTCTTTTAATTTTTCTAAAGAACCTGGAAATCTGTATTTTTAGGTGAAATCTCCTGAACAAAACGTGTATGTGCTGAATTCAGCCTGAGGGTTACCTGTTTGGTCTTTTAGCTCAAGCTGTCCTGAATAATCTGTCCTGAATGGTGGACCCTTCTCTTTGCCAAGCTCTTTACCCTTATTTTATTTTATTGTTATTATTTTTTAATATTTATTTTGGGAGAAAGCGAGCATGTGCGCTTGCATGCATGAGCAAGAAAGGGGCAGAGAGAGAGAGGGAGAGAGAGAATTCCATGCAGGTTCTGTGCCATCAGTGCAGAGCCCAATGTGGGGCTTGATCTCCCAAAACGTGAGATCATGACCTGAGCTGAAATCCAGAGTTGGACACTTGACCTATTGAGCCACCCGGTGCCCCAATCTTTATTTGTTTATCAAAGATAATTCCTGTAGGATGAACTCATAATATAGTTAATATGCTTTCCAAAGGACGTTTTCCCTAAACTGTAGACCCACTAGCTGCCGGACGTGCCTTTTGAGACTATGCCAGCTTTCTTTTCACCAGACTACAAACCCAGATTTTGAACCTAATTTTGAAGAGCAAACAGGTGTTGGGCGTGGTTATTTTGTTTATATATTAAACCGACTCTAGGGCATTATTTTGCCAGTTGGTGTAATGCAGCACATTCTATAAAGCTATACGACTTGTATTTCCTCTACAGATAATGAGCCTTTACTGACGCACTTTTCTATAAGGGAGTATCTCTGGCTATGTGTGATTTAAATGTGATGTAATTTTTTATTCTAGTACATTCGACTTACTGTCCTTCAATTAATTAATTTTTCTGTGTATTATAGGCATATCGTTGGAAAGAGAGGTGACACTAGGAAGAAACTAGAAGTGGAAACCAAAACTTCTATTAGCATTCCTAAGCCTGGACAAGAAGGAGAAATTGGTGAGACCTGGTATATGTGTGATATTTGCAATCACTTTTGCATGTGTATGGAATAGTGTGAACCCAATAGAGGTGTTTAATTACTATATTCTTTCTTTATTTACTTATATATTTTTGGGCAGAATTGAATAGTGACTATATTCTTTATGGGGTTCTGTTGCTATTGGCCTTTTCTGATACATCAGTATCAGTCTCCCAATGAGGGAAGATGTAGTTATGCACCTTTATCTTGATTGAGTACCTGGGCCTTCCCTTTATACTTTACCACACACGGATGTTATACAGCTTCCAGATTTTGTTGGGTATTAGGAGAATTCTTCTCTGCTTTCTTAGCTTGAAATGGAGTGTGTGGATTGTTTAAAGTTAAAATTAGAGAAAAACCAGTGAGGTCAGCAAATTTGAAATCAAGTTCAGCCCTTTCTAAAAAGGGTTCTCTTGTTTTTAACTTGCTTTGTAGACTGGGAAGGATATTGTCAAAGTCATGATCAAAATAACAACCTGATTCAAGTAACTGCTCAAGTGAGGAAAAATAGTTGAGTATGAATCAGGTCAGAAAGTGTCTGTGCCAAGCGTCCGTGTGAGCCAAGGGCGTAGGCGTGTGTTGTAAACTGGCTTTGAGTGAAGGGCACTCACCGCAGGGGCAGAATTTTACAAAACTCATTTCAAAATGATAGGACTTTTTCAAAGTCCAGTAAGCATAGCAGCCACCAATAATCCATCTTTTGCAAATACCCAGGGGTTTTATTAAGTTTTAGGAGAAAAAAAGATCACTAGTTCTGTTCTCATTTTGTGCTGTGTAAGAATAATCATCATGACAGGTAAGATGCGGTTGACCGTAGAGAAGTGCTGTCCGGGAGGACCTTCTGAGATAGTATGGGGCCACTGGCACGTGTGACTGCGAGTGCCTGACATGTGACCGGTATGACTGAGGAACTGAAGTTTTAACTTCATTTAATTCCGATTCATGTAACTTTTAATTTAACTAGGTGCGCGTGGGCTCTTATATTGGACAGCAAAATGCTAGAGGTTTTCTTAGCCCTTTGGTAACATCAGCAGGTGCTACCATAAGAACTTTAATGACATTTTTGAAGAACTTTCATTAAAATAAATATTCAGCTCATTAGAATTACAGACGGAAAAAGCCGGATCTTTCCTTAAGTATTAAAAGTTCAAGCTACAAATATTGAAGTAATTTTATAATTGCAATAAAGGTTATTTCTTAAAAAATTTTTTTTAATGTTTATTTATTTTTGAGAGAGAGAGAGAGAGAGAGTATGAGTACAGGAGGGGCAGAGAGAGAGAGAGACACAGAATCCAAAGGAGGCTCTAGGCTCTGAGCTGTCAGCATAGAGACCAGTTCAGGGCTCAAACTCACCAACTTCGAGATCATGATCTGAGCCAAAGTCAGATGCTTAACCGTCTGAGTTACCCAGGTGCCCCAAGGGTTACTTCTGTATCTGTTTTTTTTTTCCTGATTGTAAATCAATACAGGCTTTCAAAAGAACAAAAGGCTATAGAAATTATAAATATAAAGGGAAATGTCTTGTAACATGAACCTCAGACATGATCACTGTTAACAGTTGAATGTATTCCTCATTGTTTTTCTATCTGTATGGTAGCTATAATAATTTTTATTGCAGTAAAAATTATAACATGGTATAAATGTGGAGATCTCAGGCATTTTAGGATGCTGGAGTCATTCCAAACTTACCTAGAAAAGGGTAGGCAGGTTGTAAAGATTCCGTTTTGACTTAGAAAGCACAAATACTTCAGTGTGAACACCAGTGTGTCTAATCGTTAAAAGTAAGAATTTAGTGAAACTAATTGAATAGAAAACCAAGAGGATAAACTGGCTTATTGGTCTTGTAGGGAAGTAAAGGATACGGAAAAATCAAATTTATTGGTTAGAGTAAACCGAGTTGGGACGTGAGACTGAGACAGGTTGCACTGGTGTGGTATTCGCTTTCATTTATTCATTTTCTTCTGCCTCTCCTAAAATTAGAGAGACTAAAGAAGGAAATGATCGAGAGGTTTTAATTTGTCCTCTCAGCAAGGATCTGGTCGTCTAGGCTGTTAGACGTCTAGGCTATTAGAAGATGCTTTTTAAATTTTTTTTTAATGTTCATTTTTGGGACTCCTGGGTGGCTCGGTTGAACGTCTGAATTCGGCTCAGGTCATGACCTTGCTGCTTGTGAGTTCGAGCCCCACGTCAGGCTCTGTGCTGACAGCTCACAGCTCAGAGCCTGGAGCCTGCTCATGATTCTGTCTCCATTTCTCTGCCCCTTGCCCACTTGCATGGTCTCTCTCTCTCTCTCTCTCTCTCTCAAAAATAAACAAAAATAAGGCACCTGGGTGGCTCAGTTGGTTGTGCATCCGACTCTTGATTTTGGCCCAGGTCATGATCCCGGGGTCATGGGGTTGAGCCCTATGTCAGGCTCCATGCTGAATGTAGAGGCTGCTTAAGATTCTCTTTCTTCCTCTGCCCCTTTCCCCTGCTCAAACATGTTCTCTCTCCTTTTTTCTTCCTCTCAAATAAAAAAATAAAAATGATACTGTCATTGTAGTTAGAGAATTGGTTTTTAAAAGTTTAACGTCTGGTGCCTGGGTGGCTCAGTCAGTTAAGTGTCCGACTTGGTTTCGGCTCATGTCATGATCTCAGTTTCGTGAGCTCTGCGCTGACAGCCTGGACCCTGCGTGAGATTCTCCCTCTCTTTCTGCCCCTCCCCTGCTCATACTCTCTCTGTCTTTCTCGGAAATAGGTAATAAATTAAAAACGTAAAGTAAAAGTTTAATGTCCATGCTTTTAATTCTTTTTTTCCTCGGTATCCCTTGTAGTCGATAGACAGGCTGAATGAGTGTAGAATATTTCTCACCTCATCATGTTTGCCCTTTAGTCATTATTTGATCAACGTTGAGTCTTTTTTTGGCGATTGATCCAAGCACCTTTTAGTGCCCCTTTCAGTTTCCTGTGTTACAAAAACCAAAGCATCTCATTGGTCTGTCTTTTTTTTTTTAAATGTTCACTTATTTTTGAGAGAGACAATAAATTGGGGAGGGGCAGAGAGAGAGAGGGAGACAGAGGATCCAAAGCAGGCTCTGCACTGACAGCAGAGAGCCCAATGCAGGGCTTGAACTTGTGAACTCAGCTTGTGACCTGAGCTGAAGTCAGATGCTTAACTGACTGAGCCACCCAGGTGCCCTGGTCTTACTTCCTACCAAACCATGTTCTTTTTTTTGTTTTTGTTTTTAAGTTTTAAAATTTATTTTGAGAGAGAGAGATGCATGAACAGGGCAGGAGCAGAGGGAGAGGGTAAGAGAGAATCTCAGGCAGAGTCCATGCTCAGCACTGAGCCCAAGATGCTTGATCTTAGGACAGCGAGATCACGACATGAGCCGATGTCAAGAGTTGGGCACTTCACCGACTGAGGCACCCAGCCCCCCCCAAACCACCTTTTTACCGAAAAAGAGTAGATTTAACATTTTGTACCAGACATTTACAGAAATAAAACATAAACCTGAGTTTTAAGCTTCCTTCCCTTCTGCTCCTTTTCCTTTTAGCTTCTCACCAAATTTTTTGTTTCTGGCAGAGGTAATTTCTACTTTCCTTTAATTTTGTCTCTGTTTGCCTTTGAACTCTCCTTTATCGGTATCTCTAACAATATTTGAGTATCTACTATGGATACTTCCCTTCACTGAGCATTTGAGCCTTTTGGATTCTCCAAGGATTCTGTCTGATAATATAATAATATCATTAGAAAACACCGTATCTCCACTTACATTTTTTGGCTATTACTCCTGTCAATTTTTTACTTAAGCAAATGGTTCTCATGCTGTTAATCCATTCATTCATACTCTACTTTTTTCCCTAGGTATTCTATCTTGTTTCTTTCTAATAAAATGGCTATGATACTTTCAATCTTAGAAAAGGTTGTTTTTATTGAAAACTCAAGTGCTTTAATGGAGAGTATTAGGATAAATACATGGAATTATTTCTTTAACTTCTGCAGTTGCTTGGAAGGACAAGCTTTGTGGTCTTTAAAGCACAGAGCCCATTTTGCTGCTATTATAGTTAATGCCTCAATATTTTATATCTATTCAGAAGGCTGTCTTTTACTGTTTTTTTTTTTTTAATTTTTTTCAATGTTTTTATTTTTGAGAGAGACAGAGTGTGAGCAGAGTGGGGGCAGAGAGAGAGAGAGGGAGACACAGAATCTGAAGCAGGCTCCAGGCCCTGAGCTGTCAGCACAGATCCTGACGCGGGGCTTGAACTCACAAACCGCAAGATCATGACCTGAGCCAAAGTCGGATGCCCAACTGATTGAGCCACCCAGGCGCCCCTTTACTATTTTAATAAATAGTCTGTTGAGGGACACCTGGGTGACTCAGTTGGTTAAGCGTTGGACTTCGACTCAGGTCATGATCTCACAGTTCATGAGTTTGAGCCCCACATTGATGAGCTGGAGCCCTGCTTTGGATGAACCCTGCTTCGAGTGAGCATGAGACCTGCACTGGGGGAGCCCCGCTTCTCTCCTTCTCTCTCTGCCCCTGGTGGGATTCTCTCTCTTTCTCTCTCTGCTCCTTGCTCACTTGTACCCTCTGTCTCTCAAAATAAATAGATAAAATGCCAATTTTGTTCATTGTTTTTATCTTTTGCACCTTTTCTTAGTTGCTGTTTTGAGCCACTTCCTGTCAGTTCTACAATCTAGAGATTTAATCTCTGCTTACACAGAGATCGTATAATCCCTAAATGATTTTTCTTTGCAGACAGTGGTCTATGCTTTGTTGTTCCCCCACCCACTTCTATTTATACTTAAAGACATAGCCCAGATCAAAGAAGGCCCAAGTATACCAAAACATGGGCGTTTGGTATTCATCTATATAACATAGATAAATATTTTACTTTAATTTTCTATTTTCATACCTTTTTTTTTTAAGTTTATTTATTTTGAGAGACAGTGTGAGCTGGGGAGGGGCAGAGAGAGAGGAAGAGAGAAAATCATAAGCAAGCTCCACACAGTCAACACAGAGCCTGAAGCGGATCTCGGTCTCATGGACCATGAGATCACAACCTGAGCCAAAATCCAGAGTTGGACGCTTAACCGACTGAGCCGCCCAGGTGCCCCCTGTTTTCATACATATATGATAGGATTATATATATTGTAGTAGACTCTCCTTTGGTTTTTCACTGTAGTGAATGTCTAATAATTATTGCCACAGTATTTTTTTTTAAATTGAGGTAAAATTCACATGACAGAAAATTCCAGTTTTTACTCTTAATTTTTTATTGTTACTTAAATTTCTATGTGATATCTTGTTCATACTTTTTTAAAATTGTGGTTAAAATATACACAATGTAAAGTTTACCATTTGACCATCTTGTTTTACGTAAACTCTACACCTAACGTGGGACTTGAACTTATGACCCTGAGATCAGGAGTTGCATGCTGTACTGACTGAACCAGCCAGGCTCTCCCCCCCCCCCCCCCCCGCCACTTCGATAATTTTAGAGTGTTGAATACAGTGGCATTTAGTGCATTTACAGGGTTGTGTAACCATCACCACTCTCTAGTGTCAGAACTTTTTTATCATCCCATACCCACGAAACAGTCACTCCCCATCCCTCTCTGCCTCCGGTCCTTGGCTTCCACTAGTCTGCTCTCTGTCCCTCTGCATCTGCCTGTTCTGGCTGTTTCCTGTTAGTGGAAACATACAGTGACATTTTGTATCTGGGGTCTTCCACTTAGTATAATGTTTTCAAGATTCATTTATATTTTTCTGTGTATCTGTACTTCATTCCCTTTTTTTATGACTGAATTATGTTCCGTTTTATGGAGACAGGACATTTTGTTTACCTGTTTATCAGTTGCTTATCTCCATTGTTTCCACTTTTTGGTATTGTGACTAGAGCTGCTCTGAGCATTTGTGTACAAGTTTTTTTTGAACACCTGCTTTTTGGTGTTTTTTTTTTTAATATTTTTTTCAGTTGTTTTCTTCTTGTATTTCATATTATTATTTTAAAAAATCTGTTCTTTTTTTTTTAAAGTAAATTCTACCCACAATGTGGGGCTCAAAGTCATAACCCCAAGATCAAGAGTCGTATGCTCTACTAACTGAGTCAGCCAAGTACCTCTTGTTTTTATTTCTTTTGGGTTTCTATCTAGGGATGAAATTGCTGGTCATATGGTAATTCTCTTTTTTACTTTTTTTTTTAATATTTGTTTATTTTT
Source organism: Paguma larvata (assembly GCA_030068075.1). Classification (NCBI taxonomy): domain Eukaryota; kingdom Metazoa; phylum Chordata; class Mammalia; order Carnivora; family Viverridae; genus Paguma; species Paguma larvata. The sequence goes on from CM057837.1 coordinate 67,981,697, forward strand.
TAAAGAGAGACAGCATGAGTGGGGGAGGAGCAGAGAGAGAGGGAGACACAGAACTGAAAGCCAGTTCCAGGCTCTGAGTTGTCAGCACAGAGCCCCATATGGGGCTCGATCTCACAAGCAGTGAGATCATGACCTGAGCCGAAGTCAGACGCTTAGCGACTGAGCCACCCACGTGCCCCTTTGTTTTTAAACCTCATTCTGCTTAGATTGAAGTTATTAGTAACTTTCTTACCCTTGTTCAGAAATTATGTGCACATTCAGGACTGTTTTAGCTCTCCAGAGATGACAGTATCAAGGTCGCTTATTTTACAAGCATTTGACGGTCATGTTAAATATCCCTCCTTTTTTTTTTTTTGCAGTAATCACTGGACAGCACCGAAGTGGTGTAATCTCAGCCCGAACCCGGATCGATGTTCTTTTGCTCACTTTTAGAAGAAAGCAGCCCTTCACCCACTTCCTTGCCTTTTTCCTCAATGAAGTTGAGGTTCAGGAGCGATTCCTGAAGTTCCAGGAGGAAGTACTGGAGAAGTGCTCCACGGTAAGCAGCAAACAAAACAAAAAGTTAAAAAGAAAGGGTACAACAATGGTTCATAATTCAAACAGTAGAAAGATACAAATTTCTTCTCCCACCAAAAAAGGTAACCATTTCTAATGATTTCTTTTGATTCTGAACTGAAAAAAAGATACAGACATATCAGCTCATAAGCCGCTGTAGATTACTGAACTAGTCTTTAAATGTTTTGTTTTATTTTTGAGAGGGAGAGAGACAGAGTAAGAACAAGGGAAGGACTGAGAGAGAGGGAGACACAGAATTCAAAGTAGGCTCCAGGCTCTGAGCTGTCAGCACAGAGCCTGACGTGGGGCTCGAACTCCCAAACTGTGAGATCATGACCTGAGCCGAAGCTGGACGCTTAGCCGATTGAGCCACCCAGGCGCCCCTGAACTAGTCTTTAAAAATTTCAAGACAGGGGCGCCTGGGTGGCTCAGTCAGTTGGGCGGCTGACTTCAACTCAGGTCATGATCTCACGGTCTGTGAGTTCGAGTCCCGCGTCAGGCTCTGCGCTGACGGCTCAGAGCCTGGAGCCTGCTTCCGATTCTGTGTCTCCTTCTCTCTCTGCCCTTTCCCTGTTCATGCTGTGCCTCTGTGTCTCTCGGAAATAAATAAACATTAAAAAAAAAAAAAAAAAATTTCAAGACATAAAAGTGTCATTCTAACATACCTCCCGTTCTGCACCTTGTGGTGCAATGTTGATGAGATACCGTTATCTGTGGATCTTCTGCCCTGGGCGGTGATGGCTTGTTTGGGGTTCGTAACTAGAAATTCGCATCTAAAATTGTCCTCTTATATAACAGTGAAATGCTTGTGACCAGGATAAGAGCAGGTAATCTAGATTAGAAAACAAATTTTAAAGCTCCCTTTGGATATAATTTTGGGCGATTTAAAGAAACATCAGTTTAAAAAACTTATGAACATTAATAAATGTTTTTTTGTTCTTTTTTATGACATTTTTTATAGAAAGTTTAGAAAATAAAGAAAAGAAGAATAAAAAGTCACCCATAATCTCACCACTGAGAGATAATATTGTGGCCCAAAAACAAATGTTTAAAAATCAGATTTGGGTTGTATATGATTTTATATCCTGTTTCTTTGCAGTTTCGCCTTACACCATGATCATTGTTTTGTCATTGAACAAAAACCTTTACTTTCGCTTTGGAGACAGGAAGGAAATTCTAGCAGTGATGCCAAAAAAACATATCTTATTTTGATATCAGTTCAGATAACTTGATTTTTAATGGCTGCTTTTATTATTCTATTATATGGGTATATAATAATATAGCTTTTAAAATTTTTATTTTTCATTATTATAAACAATGTTGTTATGACTCTTCTTACATACATTTTTCTGCACTAGTCTAATTTCTTAGTAAATTCTTGGAAATGGAAAAAAGAGTCTGTACAGTTGAGGGTTTTTAAAAAAAAATTTTTTTTAAATGTTTATTTACTTTTGAGAGAAAGAGAGACAGAGACAGAGCACGAGCAGGGGAGGGGCAGAGAGCGAGAGAGAGGGTGACATAGAATCCAAAGTAGGCTCCAGGCTCCAAGCTGTCAGCACAGAGCCCAATATGGGGCTTGAACTCGTGAATGCTGGGATCATGACCTGAGCCAAAATCGGACGCCTAACCAACTGAGCCACCCAAGCGCCCTACCTCTTTTTATTTTTTAAATATTTATTTTTTAATGTTTATTTAGTTCTGAGAGAGAGAGAGAGGGTGAGGGTTTTTATATATATGTCTCCAAATTACCTTCAGGAAATGAAAGTAATCATATGTTAAATATGTTAAACCGTATCCTGTGACCTTGTTAAATTCACTTATCAGTTCTTGTAATTCTATATTAATTTGCTAGGGCTTCTCTTACAAAGTACCACACACCGGATAGCTTAAACAATAAAAATTAAGTGTCCAACTTAAGCGATTGAACCACCCAGCTGCCCCAGGGCTGGTTTTTTATAAGGCTTCTCTACTTGGCTCGTAGATGGCTGTTTTCTTCTGGCGTTTTCACATGGTCTTCACCGTGTGTTTGTGCCCTAGTCTCCTCTTTGTATAAGGACGCCGTCATATTGGATTAGGGCCTACCTGTATGAGCTCATTTTACCTTAATTACCTTTTTAAAGGCCATAGTTACAAATATAGTCACAATATGAGTTACTGGGAATTAGGATTTAAACAGTATGAATTTTAGGGGGACACAATTCAGCTCATAACAGATTATTTTGTTGTTTTCTTAGAATTTTCTATGTATAGAGGGGCCTGGGTGGCTCAGTCAGTTAAGCATTCGACTTCCGCTCAGGTCATGATCTGAAAGTTCGTGAGTTCGAGCCCCAAGTCAGGTTCTGTGCTGTCAGGTCAGAGACTGGAGCCTGCTTTGGATTCTGTGTGTGTGTGTGTGTGTGTGTGTCTCTCTTTCTTTCTCTCTGCCCCTCCCATGCTCATGCTCTTTCTCTGTCTCTCAGAAATAAACATTTAAAAAAGTTAAAAAAGAAAAAGCTTTCTGTGTATGTAATCATGTCATCTGTGAATAAAAATAGTTTTACTTCTTCCATTTAAAAAAATTTTTTTTAAGTTTACTGAGAGAGAGAGAGAGAGAGAGAACATGTGAACAAAAAGGGGAGGGACAGAGAGGAGAGACACAATACCAAGCAGGCTCTGCACCATCAGCGCACAGCCTGATGTGGGGTTTGAACTTACAAACCTGTGAGATCATGACCTGAGCCAAGTTCAAGAGTCAGATGCTTAGCTGACTATGCCACCCAGGCGCCCCTACTTCTTCCAGTTCAATATATGTGCCTATTTCTTTTTCATGACTTACTGCATTGGTAGGGCCTTCAGTATTGTGAATAGAAAATGTGAGAGGGGACATTCTTTCCTTGTTCTTTTTTTTTTTTTTTTAATTAAAGGAGCATTCCATTTTATTAGTAATTTTTTAAAATAAATATTTATTTATTTATTTTGAGAGGGGGAGAGAGAGAGAGAGAGAGAGAGAGAGAGCGAGCACGTCCGTGCAGGAGAGGGGCAGAGAGTGGGGTGGGAGGGGAATCCCAAGAAGGCTCTGCACTGTCAGCTTGGAGCCCAGTGTGTGGCTTGAACTCATGAACCGTGAGATCATAACCTGAGCCGAAATCAAGAGTTGGACACTTAACCGACTGAGCCACCCAGGCACTCCCTTTCCTTATTTTTGATCATGGGGGAAAGTATTCAGTCTTTTATTACTAAGTTTAATATGAGCTGTGGTTTTTCAGAGATGCCTTTTATCTGTTTGAGGAAATTCCATTCTGTTCCTAGTTTACTGAGAATTTAAGAAAAAAGCATGACTGGATGTTAAACTATCATTTGCTTTTCCAATATTATGAGATTTTTTTTTTTCGTAGTGTAAATATGCTTACATTGTTTTTTTAAAGTTATTTATTTATTTTGAGAGAGCGTAGGGGGGGAGGGGCAGAGAGAAAGAGGGAGAGAGAGAATCCCAAGCAGGCTCTGCACGGTCAGTGCAGGGCTTTATCCCACAAACCATGAGATCGTGACCGGAGCTGGAATCAAGAGTCAAGATGTTTCACCTACTGAGCCACTCAGGCATCCTCCTCCCCCCTTTTTTTATTAATTGGGTTTTTAATGTTAAACCAATCTTGCTTCTTAGATTACTTGGTCTTGATGTATTATCATTTTTATGTATTGCTGGGTTTGATTTGCCAGAACTTTGTTAAGGAGTTTTATATCTGTGTTCATGAGAAGTGTTCTATTTTTCTTTGTGATGTCTTCATCTGGCTTTGATGTCAGGGTAAACTGACCGTCTGATTCAAAACCAGATGACTAATGAGTTGGGAAGTGTTCCCTTTATTTTCTGAGTTTGTGTAGGTTTCTGTAGGTATTCCTTCTTTCTTAAATGTTTAGTAGTATTCACCAGTAAAGCCACTTAGATCCGGAGGTTTCTGAGATGGTTTTTAAATTATGAATTCAGTTTCTTTAGTCAAATTAGGACTATTTGGGTTATCTACTTTCTGAGTGTGCTTTGACAGTTTGTGTCTTTCAAGGAATTTGTCCATTTCATCTTAAGGTTTTGAATTTAATTGGAATAAAGATGTTCATGATATTTTATTACCCTTTTAATGTCTACAATTCCTGTAGTAATAGTCCCTCTTTAAAGCTGATACTGGAAATTTGTGTTGCCTCTCTCTAGTTTCTGAAGTGTCTGGCTGTTGGACCTTTAAAACCCTATTGGACCTTTAAAAAACAAAACAGGGGCGCCTGGGTGGCTCAGTTGGTTAAGTGGCCAACTTCGGCTCAGGTCATGATTTCACAGTCTGTGAGTTCGAGCCCCGCGTCGGGCTCTGTGCTGCCAACTCAGAGCCTGGAGCCTGCTTCAGATTCTGTATCTCCCTCTCTCTCTGTCCTTCCCCTGCTCATACTCTGTCTCTATGTCTCTCAAAAATAAATAAATGCTAAAAATAAAATAAAATAAAATTTAAAAAACCAGCTTTTGGTTTACTGATTTTTCTCTATTGTTTATCCATTTTCTGTTTCATTGATTTCTAATTTTATCTTTTTTATTGCATTTCTTATGCATTCCTTTGGGTTTAATTTGCTCTTTTTTATTGGTTTCTTAATGTAGAAACTTAAATCATTAATAGACTTTTTTCTTTTCTAGTATAAGCACTTACAGATGTTAATTTCCCTCTATACATTCCTTTAGCCACATCTTCTCAAATTTGATATGTGTACTTTCATTTTCATTTAGTTCATAGTATTTTCTAATTTCCTGTGTGGTTTTCTTTTAGTATTAAACTTTTTATTTTGAGATAATTGTAAATTCACACACAGTTGTCAGCCTGGTGATTTCTTATATGACCCTTATGTTACTTACAAGTATACTGTTTACTTTTCTACATTTGGGGATTTTCCAGATATTGTTTTGTTACTAATTTCTAATTTAGTTCTCTTGATGAGATAACACAGTCTGATTCTAAAAAAAATTTTTTTTTAATGGTTATTCATTTTTGAGAGAGAGAGAGAGAGACAGAGCAGAGTGTTAGCAGGGAAAGGGCAGAGAGAGAGGGAGACACAGAATCCGAAGCAGGCTCCAGGCTCCAGCCTCCGAGCTGTCAGCACAGAGCCCGATGTGGGGCTCGAACCCACGAACTGCGAGATCATGACCTGAGCCGAAGTCGGACGCTTAACCGACTGAGCCAGCCAGGCGCCCCCACAGTCTGATTCTAATTCTTTTAAATGGATTTATATCTGTTTTCTGTTCCAGAATATAGTTTGTCTTGGTAAATGCTATGTATACATTTGAAAAAGATGTGTATTCTGATGTTTTGGGTTGATTATTCTATTATAAACATTACATATGTCATCTAGTTGCTAGTGACCTTTATGTCTTCTGTATCCATACGCATTTTCTATGTATTTGTTCTGTTAATTTCTGAGAGAGGACTGTTGAAATTTCCAACTTTGACTATGGACTCATCTGTTTCTCCTTTCAGTTCTGTTAATTTTTTTCATGTCTTTTTTTTTTTTTTAAGTTTATTTATCTGTTTTGAAAGAGAGAGCATGCACATGTGCACTCACGCACACGAGCGGGGCAGGGGCAGAGAGAGAGTCCCAAGCAGGCACCTCCCTGTCAGCGCAGAGCCCCTTTCGGGCCTCGATCTCATGACCGTGAGATCATGACCTGAGATGAAATCAAGAGTTGGACGCTTAGCTGACTGAGCCAACTGAGTGCCCCAGTTTTTTTTATATCTTCTTAATGTATCGATCCTTATGTCCTTTTATATCCCTCACAGCATTTCCTGTTCTGAGATTTAGTTTTTCTGATGTTAGTATTGCCATTTGAGCTTTCTTTTAATTAGTATTATTACATCGTGTGTCTATTTCTGTCCTTTTGCTTTTGGCATATGTGTATCTTTATATTAAAAGTAGTTTTCTTAAAGATAGCATATAGCATATTGGTTTTGTTTTTTATTTTTCTAAAAATATTTTTACTTATTTTTGAGAGAAAGAGCATAAGCGGGGGAGGGGCAGAGAGGAGGACAGAGGGTCCCAAACACAGTGCTCTCTGCTGCCCAGGGCCCAGTGTGGAGCTCAAACTCATGAGCCCCCAGATGATGACCTGAGCCAAAGTCAGATGCTTAACCGACCAAGCCATGAGGTGCCCCTGTTTTTGTTTTTTAAATCTCTGCCTTTCAACTGGAATAATTAAACCATTTACTTTTTTAAAAATTTTTATTTATTTTGAGAGAGAGAGAATGTACATACACGGCGTAGGGGGGGAGGAGTAGAGAGAGAGATTCCCAAGCAGCCCCTTGCTGGCAGCACAGAGCCTGACACAGGGCTCAATTGCACAAACTGTGAGATCACGACCTAAGCTGAAACCAAAAGTTGGATGCTTAATTGACTGAGCCACCCAGGCATTCCGAGACCATTTACTTTTAATATAATAATAGATATGGATGGCTTTAAATCTGCCATTTTGCAATTTTTTGTCTTGTCTTGTCTTTGGTCGAGTTTTTCCGACAATTTTAAAATTGAGGGTATTTAAATTTTTTATTTTATTAAGATTTTTTTTAATGTTTATTCATTTTAAAGAGACAGAGTGCAAGTAGGGGAGGAACAGAGAGGGAAACACAGAATCTGAAGCAGGCTCCAGGCTCTGAGCTGTCAGCACAGAGCCCAATGTGGGGCTTGAACTCATGAGCCATGAGGTTGTGACCTGAGATGAAGTCAGAGGCTTAACTGGCTGAGCCACTAGGCTCCCCTATTTTATTTTTAAACAGCCTCTTTTTCCTTTTAAAGTTTATTTTTTAGCAATCTCTACACCCAACATGGGGCTTGAACCCATGGCCCTGAGATCAAGAGTTGCACACTGTTTCGACTGAGGCAGCTAAGCACCCCAGGTGTTTAAAAATTTTAATTTTATCAACTCTATTGGCTTATTAGCTATACCTATTTATTTTTTAAGCAATTGCTTTAACGTTTACAATATATGTCCTTAATTCATCACCTCCAAATAATATCCACTACTTTATGTACAGTGAAGAACCTTATAATACATCATCTCTTTCTCCCTTTCTGACTTTGTCTCATTGTCATTAATTTTACTGCTCTATGTAAACAACTTCCTGTAATATTTCTTGCAGTTCAAGTCTTCTGGAAACGCTTTCTCTCAGCTGTTCTTTGTCTGAAAAATTATTTAGGTCATCTTTTTCGAAAGATAATTTTTACTGGCTATAGGATTCTAAATTGATAGTTTTTTTCTCTCAGCACCATAAAAACATTATTCCATAGTCTTCTGGCTTATGTAGATTCTGATAAGAAATCTGTTAAAATTCTTTGTTCCTCTGCGTGTAGGATGTTTGGTTGCTTTTTTATTTTTAATTGGAAATAGTTTAAAATTTATAAAAATTATGAAAAGAAATAGTGTAAGAAATACTCATATGTTCTAATATGACCTATCGTTTATAAACTTTCCTGTAAAGTTCCAGGGTAAAGTCAGGAACTGCATTTATTTTTTATGTTTAACCTCTTTTCTGTTTTGAGCAATTCTCTGGCTGTAATTTCCTTCTGAATTTTCTTTTGTCATTTTGGCCATTTCTGTGTTTTGCGTGTTTTAATGGCTTGTTATATGTCCTGCACCTGTGAGTACTACTATATTAAAAAGGGGGTCATACACTGTCCAGGGTTGGCACTTTAGGAAGTGTTTTTGATGTACGTTGCATGCACTCTGTTGTTGCATTTTGGCTGCTGTGTCCCACTGGTCGGTCTTCTGCAAAGCTCCTCATTGCTTGTAGTGGCGGAGTGTTTGGACCTCCAACCAAGTATGCTTTGATTTGTTTCTCGAAGTAACCCTGGGCCATCCCTGTTCCTCCAACCTGGGATACAGATACTGTGGCCACTCCTCTTAGGGAAGGTCTTCAAGTTCGTTAGTTTTCTGTATTGGGGAAGTCAGTGATGCCAGTTCCACCGAGTTTCTGGTCCTGTTTCTGGGTTGAGACTTGCAGATCATTCTTTGTTGCCGTAGCATTCGGGGTTAAGACTTCTCGGAAAACTGGCCTGAGTTGTGCATAGACCTCCAAGAGTGTCCTCCGCCATCCACTTGGCCAGCATGTTCCTCTCCCCAACCTTGCAAAGTAACTTTCATTCTCAGTGTTCCCTTTGCTCTCTGGCCTTACCCTAATAGTCGCATTTCTTCCCTTGACTATTTTTTGTCTTTTTTTGTTCCCCTTATCCCTCGTGCAACAGGTGCTCTCTGGGAGCAGTTACAATGTCCTTACAATTCCCTGCTAGCTCTTAAGAGAGTGCCTTCTTTCTGCCTCAGGGGTGAAGGGCCTTGTTTAACCTCTTCTAGCTGGAACATTTCATAGCCTTTCTGACATTTATGTCATTGATGTGTTTGAAGAATACAGTCCCTTCCAACATTCACTTAAAAACAGAGCATTCTTGGGGCACCTGGATAACTCGGTTTGTTGAGTGTCTGACTCTTGATTTTGGCCCAGGTCATAATCCCAGGGTTGTGGGATCGAGCCTTGCATCAGGCTCCACACTGAGCATGGAGCCTCCGTGGGATTCTGTCTCTCCCTCTGCCCCTCTCTCCTACTTGCATGTGCTTGCACTCTCTCTCTTTCTCACTCTCAAATAAATAAATAAACCTTAAAAACAGCATTCTTTTTGTATTTGTCCAGTGTTTTCCTTGTGGTTAACTCCATGTTAACCCCTCCTTTTTTTTTTAATATTTATTTATTTTTGCGAGAGAGAGAGAGAGAGAGAGAGAGAGAGAGAGAGAGAGCCGTCTGAGTTGGGGAGGGCCAGAGAGAGAGGGAGACACAGAATCCGAAGCAGGCTCCAGGCTCTGAGCTGTCAGCACAGAGCCCAATGCGAAGCTCAGACTCACTGCAAGATCATGACCTGAGCTGAAGTCAGACGCCCAACCGACTGAGCCACCCAGGGCCTCTATACTTTCTCAGAGTATTGCATAGGTAATATTGTATTCTTATGAAAATGGCACATCCGGGGCATAAAATGTTCCTCTGTTTTTCATAAGCGATGTTATATCCAGCCAAGATGTTGCCCAATTTTTCCGAAGTATAATAACTATATTATATCTCCGTTACAGCTAATAAGCAGTCTACAGGAAGATACTCTGTGGTCATGCAGATACCCTACTCCTCATCATTTCCCCCGGGGCTTAGCAGTCATTGCTGATTCTTAACTTGATCTAGTCTTTACCATGATGATTGCAAAGTGGTAATTTTCCAACTCTAGTACGTGCTCTGCACTTCAGCTTTCTACATTCTCATAAGTGGACACCTTTCTTCTCCCTTGACTTTTAAATTTATCTATTATTGGTGTGGTTTTATGAATTTTAGTTTTTTCCAAGTGCTTATAATTTACTATTGTGCTTAATTATTTTGCTGCTTAAATTGTCTCAGATTTGTTTCAGGGCCCTCTCAAACCTTTTCTGAGGATGTGTCCTCCTCAGCCTGTGTGTGGCAAGCCATATACATGGCTGCTGTTAAGTGCCTTAATTTCTCTAAGATTTCACTCCTGCTTTTCTTTTTGGAGCCTTTTGGAGTTCTGTTGTATTCCTCTGCCTGTGATCTCTTGCCCCCAGATACCTATAGGTCCGGTTTCTCCTGCAGCTCTCTTGCTTTTTTGGCAGAACTCAACATATCTTGGCCTCCAGCCTGATGTCCAGACTGTACCACTGTTCCCAGCAGCACTCCAAGTCAGACAGGACAGAAACCGGTTCCTCAGACAGCCTCCTAATAAGCCGGAACACTGCAAGCTACTTTCACTCTTCCTTCAGCCCTCATGAACAAGTGGAAATTGAGTGGCTTCCTCCTGACCTGTTGTGCTGCTCTGGGAAAGGGTCAGGCAGAGGGTGGAGAGGAAACTTGAAATTTCCTACCCTTTGAGTACAGCTTTCTCTTGGTTAGGGTTAGGCATTTGCTTGGTTGTTGCAGCTTCTTAATTAGTTTCTAGAGTTTTCCCAAAGCTACATTGGTCTGTATGTTATTGTTTATTTGGTATTTCCACGGGGGAATGAGAGCTTGGAGTTTATTAGACACCGTCTTGCTGATGTTGTTCCAAGTCTGGATAATTTTCAAGCATTATTATTTCTTTTCCTCTCTTCCCTCTGGAACTCTGATTACATATGTATTAGATCAGTTGATGCTGGTGCACGGGTTACTGAAGTTCTGTTCATTTTGCTTCCATACATTGTTTTTCCTCTCTCTTTCTTTGCTTTGGTTTGGATAGTTCCTGTATTTATGTCTTCAAGTTCACTGATTTTTTTTTTGAAGTTTCTAATCTGTTATTAATCCCATTCAATGGAATTTTCATTTTTGCTCTTATTTTTTACCTGTTGAAGTTCTACTTGTTTCTTTTTTTTTGTCACCCTTTTCTCAGTATCTTTATGTTTTTCTTGAAATTTTCAGCATATTTATAATAGCTGTTTTAAACTCAGTGTCTGCTAATTTCATTAGTATGATAGCATTCCAGATTTATTTCTGTGGACTGATTTTTTTACGTACTTATGGGTCACATTTTTCTGCTTCTTGCATGTATGGTATTTTTTATTGGATGTTGAACACTGTAAATTTACTTCATTAAGAGATTAAGAGCAAATCTTTTTTTCTCTTTAGAAGAATATTAAAATTTTGTTCAGTAGAGGGTGCCTGGGTGGCTCAGTCAGTTAAGCGTCTGACTTCAGCTCAGGTCATGATCTTGCGGTTTGTAGGTTCGAGCCCTGCGTTGGGCTCTGTGCTGACAGCTTGGAGCCTGGAGCCTGCTTCAGTTTCTGTGTCTCCTTCTCTCTCTGCCCTTTCCCTGCTCTCACTCTGTCTCTCTCTCTCTCTCAAAAAAAAATTTTTTTTTTTGTTCAGGAAGACAGGTATTTGTGAATCAGCATAATCATTCCAAAGCTTGTTTTAATTATTATTTTAAAATTTTTTAATGTTTTATTAATTTTTGAGTGAGAGAGAGACAGAGTACAAATGGGGGAGAGGCAGAGAGAGAGGGAGACACGGAATCTGCAGCAGGCTCCAGGCTCTGAGCTGTCAGCACAGAGCTTGACGCGGATTCAAACGCACGAAACTGAGAGAACATGACCTGAGCCGAAGTCAGATGCTTAAACAACTGAGCTACCCAGGCGCCCCCAAAGCTTGTTTTTAAGCCCCTTAAGGACAGATGTAGAATATTCTTTACTCTAGGGCTAATTTAGCCTCACCACTTACTTCAGTGCGTCCTGTCTGGTATCTCTCTTCGATACCCCATGTATTCTAGAACGGTGACTCCATTCTGGCTGGCGAGAACTTGAGTGTTTACCTGCTGTTTGAGCTTTGGGGATTGTTTGGCTTACAGCTTCTGTTCTTACCTGGTCTTGGGGGCTTCATCCTCTGCATGTGCAGATTTTTGTTCAGCCGAAGTCTCGAAGACACTCTATGCAGATTTCTTGAGCTCCCCCTTCCCACCTTTTTTAAACTTAGCTTCCTTGTCTTTCACGCTTGGCCCTTCAAATTTCATTTGCCTTGGCGTTCATTCCTGAATTCCGCTTTTTGTCACTTCAACTCTTCAGGATCACTGGGCTCTGGGTTTCTCACTCTGTGCCACTGTCTGGAAATTGTCTCCGTTCAGAAAGCTAGGATAGGGCTCAGCTTGCTTTTTTCTCCTAATGTAGGTATCACTGTTCAGGACCATCTGTTAATCTAATGTCCGGAAACATTTGTTTTATATATTTTATCTCATTTTTATAGTTATTGATGGCAGAAGGACAAGTGCTATAGGAGTTAATTTTCCATGGGTTAAAGGAGATATTCTCGTAGATTTTGAAATGGAGATATTCATATAACATAAAATTCCCATTTTTAAAGTGCACAGTTCAGTCATATTTAGCATATTCCCTACATTGTGCAGCCATCGCCACTGTCTTAATTCCAGAATATTTCCATTGCCCCCCCCCCCAGAAAAACCCCATTCCCATTAAGCTGTCACTCTCCATCGTCCCCTTCTCCCAACCTCTGACAACTGCTCATTTACTTTCACCGTGGATTTGTCTGTTTTGAATATCTCATGTAAATGAAATCATATGTTATGTAGCTTTCTGTGTCTGACAGCTTTCACTTATTAAATTTTCAAGGTTTATCCGTGGGTTATCATGTAACACTACTTCATTTTTTTCTGTGGCTGAAAAATATTCCCTTGTTTGGATATATACCACATTTTGCTCATATATTCATCACTTGAACGTTTGGGTTGTTTCCACTTTAGGAACACTGCTTCTAATAATTTGTAATATTATAAATAAGGCTGGGTTTACCACTATTTTTATTCACTTATTCAACGTTGAGTGATATATAAAATAGCAAGTAATTGTTGAGTTCTTGCAGTGTGCTAGGCAGTGTTCGGAGTGTTTGCTGTGTTTATTTTGTTTAATCTACAGTCCATCCCTATGTGGTAGGTATTAGTATTCCATTTAACTGATGAAGAAATGGAAATTTGGGGAGGTAACTTGCCCAAGATACTGTAGTTAGTGGGTGCCACCATCGTAAGTAGAGTGAGTGGTACAGCATTGTGTGCGACCTAGTAACCGCTCTAATTCATACAATCCAGTCTAACAAATGCAGGAGGTTAGTTCTGGGAGTCACTGCGGGAATTTGTGACTGGTGTTGAAATCGAAGATCTTGTGGGGTGCCTGGCTGGCTCAGTGGAACGCGTGACTCTTCATCTCAGGGTTGGGAGTTCAAGTCCCACGTTAGGCATAGAGATTACTTATAAAATAATAAAAAAATATTAAAAAAATAAAGAGATTGAAGATATTTGATGGTTGCTTGTCTGTTAACCAGTTTGACCAGTCTTTCAGTAAGTGGGTTTTTTTTTTAAGGTTTTATTTTTAAGTAATCTCTGCACCCCACATGGGGCTTGAACCTTAGGTATTACTTTTCATTTTTTAAAAATCTTTACTTATTTATTTTTGAGAGAGAGTGGGCGAGCAGGGGAGGGGCAGAGAGAGAGACGGGGAGAGAGAATCCCAAGCAAGCGCCACACTGTCAGCGCAGAGCCCAACATGGTGCTTGAACCTCAGTGACCTGAGCTAAAACCAAGAGTCAGATGCTTAACAAACTGAGCCACCCAGGTGCCCCAGTTTTCATTTTTAAACATTATTGTGAAGGTCACATTTTACATACAGCCGATGACCTTTCTACTCCCAGGTCTCATCCTCTCCCTCCCTCACCCGGCCTTGAACTCTTCTTTTCTTCCTTTAAAATAGTTGGCCTCTTTTCTGTCTTTATTTGGTAGCATGCTTGTCCTTGACCTCACCCTTGACTCCAAGGAAACTGAACTCACCTTTTAGAAGAACGTTTTCTGAAATCACCTTCCTTTGTGCTGAACAATTTATAAGAAATGTTATTTCACTACAGACATTATCATGATCATCCCTGTGCTTCAGCTCTCTGAGCCTGAGTATTTAACGTAGGATTTAGCTGCTCACAGACATCGGCAAGGTATTTTTCATCTGTGTGATCTGCAGACAACTGCGCCTTATTTTTTCACTCTTTTCCTCTCTTGCATTAAGATTCAGAGATGTCTCACTGTCTGTGAGTTCAAGAAGGATATTAAAACCTTGTATATCTCTCAGTCATTCTATAGTTGGTAATGCTGCTATAATTCCATTTTATCTCACAGCAGGGTCCGGTAGAAAGCACATCAGTAATGAAAAACTGTAATTCAAAACTGTGTTTGGCGGAGCATTCTGAGGGCTCATAGCAACAGGGGATTTCTCAGGCTGCCTGGAGAACTTGAATAGGTTATAGCTCCAGAAACTACATAATTCTGCTCACATTGTAGTGTGAAGGGTGACACGGGGCAGAAATGACTAATGGATCTGGGTCCCCCGTCCCCCAGTTGGGATTATTTTTGTGTTTAGTGTTATTTTCTGAAGAAAATTTATGTGTAAAAGCTTTGATATATAATTTAGGATTCTTCATATATAAGGAGAGCTGTGGGATTTATAATCATCTTATGAGCTAATTTAGGGTGGAGATGGAATGGTTGTCCTTGGTAGTAAGAGAACTTGTAAATTCCTGAGTCTTCCTGTGGGGTAGGAAAGTAAGACATGTTTACAAGATCCATATATTACACCATTTGGATGGCAACAGTTGTTATGAACAGGTGTTTTTCATTCATTCACTATTTATTAAATGTCTGCTATTTGCTAGGCTATGTATTATGTACTAACAATGGACTCTACTCTTATGCAATCCATACTCTGGCAGGGAAAATAGTGTTCTTACGGAAATAGTTATAGCACCATGAGATAGGTGCCATTAGAAGGGACGGCAGTGGGTACCCACAGAAGAGGTTCTCCAGTGGTTGGAAATGGTTTAATGAGGGAGGTGACCCTTGAGCAGAGTCTTAAAGGAAGAGCAAAAGTTTATGCTGGGTTGGCAAATGTGGGGCATTCTCGGCAGAGGAAATGGCACTTGCAAGGTATGGCAGCATTCTAAGCTGTGTTTTCAGGGGAGAGTGAGGAGTTTTTAAAGATTGGAATCTAGAAAGTGAGTAAGGAAGAGTGGAAAGGTAAATGGTATCCAGGTGGTAGAAGGTCTTGTGTGGGTTAAGGATTTGGGGCGTGTCTTATTTAGTCAGGAACTAGTAAAGAATTTAAGTAGAGACTCATGTGATTAACTTAGCATTGTAGAAAATAATTCTGAAGGCAGTGTGGAGAATGGATTGAGAGTTAAGGAGTGGGATACCAAAGGCAGCTAGCAGTCAGAGTCTGTTGATGCAGTCTGTTGAAAAAAAGAGACTAGGTCTCTCGTGTATTCAGGAGGGGATATATTCAAGAAATGTTTCAGAGGTCTTCTCTAAAGTGGGGATAACAATAGTACCTATCTTACTGTTGATACAAAGAGTGAATGAGTCAATAAACCAAGGTGTTTAAGCTGTATGCAGAGCACGGCACCTAGCTAGCACTAACTGTTGGCTCCTTTTGTAATAATACCACGGATTACAGTATGGGAGATGAAGGAAAGCATGGCATCAAGAAGAAGCAAAGGGTCTGCCTCAAAGAGGTGGTGTACTCTTAATCCATCACTAATGTTTGAGTGGTCAGTGTCTGTCTTTGGGAATAAGTGTAGGTTGGTAGATGGATCGTTAATTAGTGCTTACAACTAACTTGTGGAGGAATAGTTAAGCTTTTAGAAAAGTAGGTTGGACTCTTCACTGTGCTCGTCAAAGATAAGAGGGATGCATTCTTTAGTGAAGGGGAGATGCTCTTTGCTCCTTTTTAATGGGGAAGGATATTTAGGCATTCTTTTTTTCTGGTCAGTGTAAAATCTGCTGTTTGAATATTTGTCCTTTGTTTTGGTCCTTAAGTTTATTTATTTTGAGAGAGAGCATGCACAGGAGGGGCAGAGAGAGAAGAAGAGAGAATCCCAAGCAGGCTCTGTTCTGTCACTGTGAGGAGCCCCATATGGAGCTTGAACTCCGGAACCTGTGAGATCATGACCTGAGCTGAAATCAAGTCAGATGCTTCACTGACTGAGCGACCTAGGCACCCCGTCCTTTGTCTTTAAGAATCTCCTCTTTTCCTGTAATTATGTCTGGACAGAATTTATAAGCCACAAGAATCCAGACTCTTTTCTGAAGCTTATTCAACTGAAGATACTTTATTAATAACATATAGAGACTCTCAAAGTCAGCTTTTGTGAACATTCTTAAAGAATAATAGAAATGACTCAACAGAGCCTGATTTAGCTCTTGACAATGCTTTATAAAAGACAGCAAAGCTGGTATTTGTCTAGAGTGGTACATGGTCACATAAGAGGCAGGAACCAGGGGAAGCCTGCATTTATTCCATACTGCCATGTACCAGGTTTCTTTTAAACCTTAGAACAACTTTTAGAGGAAAATGTTGTCTTTTTTGTAGATAATGAAGTTGAGTATCAGAACGATTGAGTCACACTGCTGATAGGTGGCAGAATTAGAATTTGAACGTAGGCCTGTCTAGTTGCAAAGACTAATTAATGTTCTTTTCACCAGTCTGCCTTGTTTGAATTGCTTTCCTATGTGAATGAGATTTATGTCACCTGCCCAAAAGTGATTTTATGGCCATAAAAAAAGGAAAGAAAATATAATGAGCATAGGGAAGGCTTCCATGTTGATTTCCTCTTTTTCTTTGCAGGGAATATCAGGAAGTGAATTGGTGGATCCCTCACAAATCCTGTCTCGTACTTAATTATAGGTTTTGTGGGAGCATGTAAAAAATTTACAGTATCTTTGGCTTAGAGGTAAACGAGGCCATCTCCCTTATGTTACAGAGGAGGAAACCGAGGTCAGGAGGAGTTAAATGGCTTGTCTAATCACAGCTGGGTTGTAACAGAGTTGGAATTAGGACCCTAGACTCTGCGTCATGGGTTAAAGGCCTTTAATTGCTAAAGCACAAACCTTTGTTATGCCTGGAGCTCCTAGAAGATGATGTATGTGAATTTAGTTGAGGATTTATGTCTGTCTGTCTGTCTGTCTGGCTCTGGCTCTCAGCATGTACTATCAAGGCAAGTGCTTTTGGGTGGTACAGGTTTGGGTTAGATTCATAGGTGTTCTTTTCTTAACTCACGTGTCATGGCACAGAGGCTTCCCTTCTGCTCGCTGGCAGCTCTGGCAGATGCTCCTGGTTACATCCCATCTGCGTGGAGAGGACGATTGACCCCTACCTGGGGCTTTAAGGAAGCAGAGAGAGTGACTGCTCCGTGGTGAGCTAATCCATACTTCTCTCTGCTGGCCTTTTCCCCAAGCTTGACAATTCTAGATGTCACTAGTCCTTATTAATTGTTCATGCCGATAGCATTGCCAGCATTTCTGCCCCAGCGGAGCCCAGGTACTGGATTAAAAATGCAATCAGTGAAGGGCCTGTGATGGTGTGATGATTGCTAATGGTAGGTCACGGAGTTGCAGTTCGAATGAGAGGGTTAAGGTCTTGCACGTGGGACAGCTGAGTTAGGCTGTGACTTTGAACTCTGAACTGTGAGTTAGGCCTGCATATATGCTTTCTGTGGAGGTAGTTTGTGCATCATTTTCTCCTTGGATGAGACTTTATTAAACAAATAAAGAAACTGAGGCTTATGGTATGGCTTAGCCATAAGAAACACCTTTTTTTTTTCATCTAGACACAACCGCCCTAGGGAATTCTGTTACTTCACCCTTTGCTATTCTCATTGGGCGGAAAGTCACCACCATTAGAATTTTCAGGCGCCAGCCTGGTTGTCCAACCTAATGGAGTAAAATAGTTCTAGCTCTGAGTAATGGTGAACTTGGAGCAGGGCCCAGAGTAATTAAAACCCCTGGAGTACAGAATTTGATGTTGGTCTTTGTTCATTTCAGTGAAGAGGCTTGTAGGTGGGAATATGCTGTATTCTAAGCAAAGAAAAATAATGGCTCTAGAGGTTTATGTCATTGCTTGAAGATTGGCTCCATGTTAATTTAATTTTTTAAAGTTTATTGATTTATTTTGAGAGAGAGGGAATGTGTGCATGGAGGAGGGGCAGAGAGAGGGAGAGAAAGAATCCTAAGCAGGCTCCATCCCACAAACTGTTAAGATCATGACCTGAGCCAAAATCAAAGTCAGATGCTTAACCGACTGAGCCACCCAGGGGCCTCTTGTTTCACATAATTCAGTAAGAGAAAAGGTTTTCTTAATAGATGGGATTGCTAAAATTCAGGGAGTTTCTTCATTTTTTGAAAGACTGTCCAGTAGGATTACATGTAAATTATATAACTTCCAATATGGTTAAAGACTGAAGGCTTATGACTCAGAGTTCTCCAGAAGAGTTCAGGTTATGTGGCCTTTACGTATTCCATCTGTTCTTTTTCCTGCTCTTTTGTGTTCTCCGTGTTTTTTTTCCTCAGTATTCAGTGTTGTCTTGGCAAGCGAACTTAGGTTGACTGAAGTGATAGGCTCTCAGAGAGAGGGTAAGGAAAGGAAGGTTCTAGAGCTTCCTTCTGCTAGGTAGTAAGATAATAAATTTATGTTGTTTTATTTAAAAAATTTTTTTAATGTTTATTTTTGAAGGAAGAGAGTGAGAGACAGAGCGTGAGTGGGGGTGGAGCAGAGAGAAAGGGAGACACAGAATCCGAAGTGGGCTCCAGGCTCTGAGCTGTCAGCACAGAGCCCGATGTGGGGCTCGAACGCATGAGCCGGTGAGATCATGACCTGTGTGCCAAAGCAGACGCTTAACTGATTGAGCACCCAGGCACCCTAGTTTGTGTTGTTTTAAACTGCTAAGTTTGTAGTAATTTGTTACAGCAGCAATAGGATATTAATAATTTTAAACTCACAGAAAGGTTGGAAGACTAAGGATAGTACTCCTTATGCATATTCACCTGTAGTTAATATTTTACTCTATATTAGTTTTATCATTCTCTCTCTCTTTTCTTTTTTTCTAAACCGCTTTAGAGCGCGTTGCATATGTTATGGCCCTTTTCCCCAGCAGTCTGTGAGCATGTCCTTACCAACATTTGCTATTGTCTTTTATTTTGTAGTCATTCTAATGGGTATGAAATGATATCTCAGTTTTTGTTTCTTTTTTTAATGTTTTTTTAAATGTTTATTAAAATGTTTTTTGAGAGAGAGAGAGAGACAGACAGACAGAGCACAAGTGGGGGAGGGGCAGAGAGAGGGAGAGAGTCCCAAGCAGGCTCTACACCGTCTGCACAGAGCCTGTATGGTGCTTGAACGCATGAACCACAAGATCACACCCTGAGCCAAAACCAGGAAGCAGACAGTTAATTGACTGAGCTGCCCAGTGCCCCTTGTCTTTTAATTTTTTAATGGAGTCTTTTGAAGTACATGTTTTTGATTTCGGTCAAGTTCAAGTCATCCTTTTTTCTTTTATAGATCATGTTTTTATGGCATCATATCAAGAAAGGGCAAATATTAATATCACTTTTCAGATATTATGGGATTTGCTTTATTAGTTTAGTGACCAGATCCATTTATCATGTGAGCTTTGTTGACATGTGTAAGGACTTGCCTCTGAGTGATGATCGCACTGTTCCAGCCTCTTCTGAGCAGCTGTTACTAGTAAGGCAATATACTATCGATAAAAAGCACAGGCTTTGTGGCCTGACTGCTTGGGTTTGAATTTTGGCTTCATCCCTTACGAGCAGTGTTGCTTTGGGAAAGTGACTTTATTTCTTAGTCTCAGTTTCCTCATCCGTAAGATGGTAATAATACATACATCGTTCCTGATAGGAAAGTGTGTAGGAAATGCCCGGAAGAGAGTGAGGGCTAAAAAAATATTAGCTCTTATTGCTGGGGGAACAATTCTCAACTGTAGTTTGGGATGGAGTTGTGCACATTGGAATCGTTTGAGGGGCTTTTTAACACTTCGCATGCCTTTCTAAAATGACAGGTTCTGCCAAAGTTAGAGCAGCTGGGATGATAAATACTGTACTTTGCCTTCCTTGACACATTTAAAGCTGATTGTTCCTTAAAATCACTTTCATTAAATGAGGCAATTTGGGTTGATGTGTAGAGTCACAAAACTCTTCATCAGATATAAAAATAGGTCAAGCTCCATTAACACTTAGAAAATGAATAATCTGTTAACTCCTGTTGCCCAGGCAAAAATTAGGCAGTCATTGGCAAGCCAAGAACAGAATATAAGCTATCTGTGTTTGATAAATACATTTCTCTGCCTTTGGGATGGTTTATTAGTCCAAGGATTAGAATATGGGCCCAGAACTTGCAATTCAAAGATAGAATTACTGCTTTGCTCTTGTTGGAGGAGAAGATTCTCAACTCTTTTCCTCGTCTTCATTTGCAGAATGAATATAATGAAACTTGAGACCTACTTACCTTCAAAAGGAATTCATGATCTGATATAGGACTAGTATCAGGATATATAAAGAATTCTTATAACTCAACAATAAGAAGTCAGAAAATGGGCAAAGAATTTGCATAGACATTTCCCCAGAGATGTCCAACAGAGACATGAAAAGATGTTCAACATCATAGGTGAACAGGGAAATGCAAATCAAAATTACAGTGAGATACCACCTCATACCCAGTAGGATGGCTATGATAAAAATTCTTTTTGAGAGAGAGAAAGAAAGAGACTGAACGAGCATGTGCACACGAGCATGGGAAGGGCAGAGGGAGAGGGAGAGAGAGAATCTAAAGTAGGCTTCATGCCCAGCACAGAGCCCAATGTGGGGCTTGATCTCACAATTGTGGGATCATGACCTGAGCAGAAATCAAGAGTCAGATGCTTAACCAACTGAACCAACCCAGGAACCCCTAAAAGGAAAGTAGTAAGTGTTGGCAAAGGTGGAGAGAAATAGGAACCATTGTACGGAAATGCTAAGAATGTAAAATGGCTCAGCTGTTTTAGAAAACAGTTTGGTGGCACTTCAAAAAATTAAGCATAGAATTCCCATATGACCCGGCAGTTCCACTCTTAGGGATACACCCAAAAGAATTGAAAACGTGGTGGCACAGAAACTTGTACATGAATGTTTATAGCAGCATTATTTATAATAGCCGTAAGATGGAAACAACCCAAACAGCCATCAAGGGATGAATAAACTGGTTATATTAAATATACAAGTGAATATTATTCAGCCATAAAAAAGAACGAGGTACCAATACATGGTACAACTCGGAGGAGTGTTGAGTACTTGCTAAGTGAAAGAAGCCAGACCCGAAAGTCATGTATCGTATGATGATTCCTTTCATATGCTGTATCCGGAATAGGCACATCTAAAGAGAAAGCAGATTAGATGAATGATGGAGAATGGGGAGTGATTGTTTAATGATTGTAGAATGTTTTTATGTGGTGAAAAAAGTTTTGACAGTAAAGAGAGCTATTGGTGGCACAACACTGTGAATACAGTAAATATCACTAAATCGTACACTTTATTTTTTTTTAAGTTTATTTATTTTGGAAGAGAGAGCATGAGCGGGGGAGGGGCAGAGAGCGAATCCCAAGCAGATTCTGCACTGTCAGCCCAAAGCCTGATGCAGGGCTCAAACTCAGGAACTGTGGGATCGTGACCTGAGCGGAAATCAGGAGTTGGACGCTGAACTGACTGAGCCACCAGGTGCTCCTCACATCGTTTTTCTTTAAAAGGAGATACAGGAGTGTATTTACTATTTTTGCTACCCAGAGACAAGTGTTTTAAAGTGCAAAGAATGATGAGTGACAAAAAAGGATGACTGTATTTGATGTGGCAACTCCAGTATCTGGATATTTCTCCAGATTTATTTTTCACTCATCTCTTTGCTTGGGAGAATTTATTCTTAACACCTAATACTTTACCTGAAAACTCTACAGTGTCTGCTAAGATAGAAACAGTGTTTTTTATAAAGAGTATATTGTTCTTTGGGGAATCCCATAAAGGCCTGGTTTGCTCTGGGCCTAACAAAGCTGATAAAGGAGCAAAAGTTATTCTTAGAGCTGACATTTAGATGGTGTTCTCTTTTTCCTGGGCACGCCATTCTATCAGGCCATCAGTTCCTTTTTTAAAAAAATTTTTAATTGGGGTAAATTTCACATAACACAAAATTAGCCACTTTAAAATGAATGATTCAGTGGCATTTAGTGCATTTACAGAGTTGTGCATCTACCAGCTCCATATAATTCTGAACCATTTTCATCACCCCAAGAGGTAAGTCTGTGCCCATTAAGCACATCCTTGCCAGCATTTGTTATTTTTTACTTTTTTGATGATAGCCAGCCTACTGGGTATGAAATGGTATCTTATCATGGTTTTGATTTGCATTCCCCTAATGACCGTTGAAGTTACCATCTTTATGTGCTTGTTAGCCATTTGTATTTCTTCTTTGGAAAAATGTCTGCTTAAGTTCATTTTCTATTTTAAAAATTGGGTTCTTTTTTTTATTTTAGTGGAGTTGGGTTCTTTATATATTATAGATACACGCCCTCATTGGATATATGGTTTGCAAATATTTCTGTCATTCTGTAGGTTGTGTTTTTACTTTCTTGATCGTGTCCTTTGATACCCAGAAGTTTTTAATTTAGGTGAAGTCTCATTTATCTTTTTTTTTTTGTTGCCCATACTGTTAATGTCATATCTAATAATCCATTGCCAAGTCCAAGGTCATTAAGATTTTCCCCTAAGAAAACTCTTTCTTAAAGTTTTAGTTCTTATATTTAGGTCATTGATCCATTTTGATGTAATTTTTGCATATAGTACAAGGTGGGGGTTCAGCTTCATTTTTTGCATGTGTTTGTGGAGTTGTCCTGGCACCATTTGTTGGGGAGGCGCTTCTTTCTCCATTTAATTGACTTGGCACCTGGTTGAAAATCTGTTGGTCATAGATGTGTGGGCTTAACTCTGGCCTCTACATTTTATTCCTGTCATTTACTTTTATTTTTAATGTTTATTTATTTTTGAGAGTGAGAGATACAGAGCACAAGCTGGGGAGGGACAGAGAGAGACAGAGACACAGAATCCAAAGCAGGTTCCAGCCTCCGAGCCGTCAGCACAGAGCCCGGTGTGGTGCTTGAACCCACAAGCCTCGAGATCACAACCTGAGCTGAACGCAGACGCTTAACCGACTGAGCCCCCCAGGTGCCCCTCCTGCCGTTTACTTTTATGCGGGCTGAATTTCTTATTTTTCTCCTTTGATAACAGGATCATGGGGTTGATAGCACCATTTTCCAGAACCCCAAAAAGCTTCACCTAACTATCGGAATGTTGGTGCTTTTGAGTGAGCAAGAGATCCAGCAGACGTGTGCGATGCTACAGCAGTGTAAGGAGGAGTTCATTGAGTGAGTACTCTGCAGGAAGGGGGAAGGGCGGGCACCCCGTGCTGGCTTCTTTTTGGTCTCCCAGACTCGTCCTTGCACCAGGGAGCCGAGTCACGTGGCAGCAGGGTTTGTCGACTCACCCAGGTATAACACTTAACGTTGGAACATTGTCTGAAAGGCTTAAAATGGACTTAAAGCAGATATTTGCAAAATTTTATGGAAAGACTCTACCTTAAATTTTACTAGTTACGTATGCAAATATTATTCTTGACAAGACTCTTATTTTCACCGAAAGGAAAGTCTCTTCATTATCTGTTGAACAGCATATAAGCTACTGTATTCGTTTTTTGTGCTGCTGAACACATTACTACAAACGTGGTGCTTAGAACAATGAAAATTTATTATCTTCAAGTTCTTTGGGGTAGATGTCTGATATGGCTCTCGCCAGGCTAAAATCAGAGTGTCAGGAGGGTTGTGTTCCTTTCTGGGAGCTCGAGGGAGGAGTTCATTTCCTTGCTCTGGAAGCCCATCTCCTAGAGGTTGTACTCACATTCTTTGGCTAGTGACCAAATCCTCCATCTTCGTCATCTTCATCACGAGCCGCATTGCTTCTCTCTGACCATTCTGTTATTGCGTCTCTCTCTCTGGCCATAGTAGGGCAGGTTCACTGCTCTTAGGGACTCATGAATTTGATTGAACGCACCCAGATAATTCAGGGTAATCATCCCCTCTGAAACTCCTTAACCTTAATCACATCAGCAGAAGTCTGTCTGCGTGTAAGGTAGCATATTTACAAATTCTGGAGGGTAAGACATGAGTGTGTCTGGAGGGCCGATATTCTGTAACCACAGTAACTCAAACATCATATAAATAACATGATTCCCTGTGGAGGTGTTCATTGTATTTCATAAATGCACTTTAATTTTCTTTTTTAAATACAGGTAGTTGTGTTTGAGTCAGTAAGGGTACCAAAAACTGTCCAGGCAGTCTGTTTGGGCTCAGGGAAGGCATTACTATTCTAGGGGTAGAGTTCTTTGTTTTACTATAAAATTTTAATTTACATGGACATCCGACCTAACAGCTTTATTTTAAAGAATCATCTCTTTCCTACCCTTTACTTTTTTACTTGATCAACAAAGAGTAAGAGAAATTTGAAAACTAAACAACTTAAAGAATTTTTTTTATTCAGTTATAATATTCAGGTCCCATATTATTTATTGAATGTTTTCGTATTTATTTTGAGAGAGAGAGAGCAAGTAAGAGCAGAGAGAAGGGGAGAGAGAATCCCAAGCAGACTCCTCACTGTCATAGCGGAGCTCAACGTGGGGCTTAAACTTATGAACTGTGAGATCATGACCTGAGCCGAAATCAAGTTGGGTGCTTAAAGACCGAGTCACCCAGGCGCCCCCCCCGCCCCATACTATTTTGATATGGCCTTGTAGAAGTGGATTACCTAGTTCATCGAGTAAGACAAGATAAAAGGATTATTTTTTTATACACATGCTGTAAATGAAAGTATGTAATAGGATGACTTGTTTGTCGGCCAGTTCTTTTCCACTGTTTTGAAGACAAGATATTTTTCTTGAGCAAAATCATATGCCGATTGGGTTTGCATCTGCAAAGAATACTTCTTTTGTCTTCTTCTTTGCTCACTGATGGACATAACTGCTCTCTCTCCGTCTTAACCTAAAATTCAAAATCATTGTGTTTGTAATTAGATATTTGCAACTTCCTTGCATACAATAAAATTTTATGCTTTACTTTACAAAGCAGAGCAATTTTATCTGATTTAAGAATTAGTCCTGATACTTCAACTTCTTTCCAGATCAGGTTTTGCTAAATGAAACTGAAAGCAGCTGCACTTTCTTGGCTGCCTTTGGGACGATCCCACTAAGAAGAAATTGAAAGGTAGATAAAATATTTGTTTAGGGAAGTGTTTGTTTTCTTACCTATGAAAATCAGGCCACAGGTTTTTAATCACTGCAGCTTTATCCTGAGCTGTGTGAGGATTTAGCTGAGTTCTTCCCTTTTATGTCTCCTGGTGCCTTTTGTGACTAAATGCCAAATCTGAGCCCTTTAAGCATGTCAGGGTTGGTGTGCATAGGAAATGAAGAGCAGCCTTAATAGTTCCTAAGAATTTTTGACATGACAGGATGAAAACAGTAATTGTAGTTTTTCAAATTCAGCAAAGCTTTTGAAATAGGACAGAGTTACGCTGCCAAAAATCTGCTGTGCAGGCAAAATTTTTTTTGAAGATGCTTTTTTCAAAAAGCTGGAAAGATTTGAAACGAGCTAGTAAAGCAAGCCCCCCCCCCCCCAGGCCCTTTTCTCCCACCTTCTCCTCTGCCACACATACTCGTTTAAAAAGCGCATAGTGCAAAATTAATTTCTGAGGAGAATGAGAATCAGAATTGGCTGTTTAGATTAGTTAGAAGTGCCTTGTTTCCCTACCAGGGAAAAATGTATTATAGAAAAAATACATATAGCTGCACACACACTTTTACCCCTCATGAGTAAAATTATCATTTAACTTCCTTATTCATAGTCTTTGAACTCAGCCTCTGTACTTGATAGACTGTCAGTAAATAGTGGTATTTCTTGCTTTTTTTTTTTTTTTTTGGAATATTTATTTATTTACTTCGAGATGGGAGAGGGGCAGAGGGAGAAACAGAATCCGAAACAGGTCCCATGCTGTCAGTGCAGAGCCTCATGCGGGGCTGGATCTCCTGAACCTGAGATCCTGACCTGAGAATAATGGCATTTCCAACCTGAAGCTTTTATGATGTAAAGATCCCAAATTAAAATATAAGAAGGGAAAACACTGAGGGGCGCCTGGATGGCTCAGTTGGTTGAGTGGCCGACTTCAGCTCAGGTCATGATCTCACGTCTGTGAGTTCCAGCCCCACGTAGGGCTCTGTGCTGATGGCTCATCAGAGCCTGGAGCCTGCTTTGGATTCTGTGTCTCCTCTCTCTCTGCCCTTCCCCTGCTCACATTCTGTCTCTATGTCTCTAAAAAATAAAATAAAACGTTAAAAAAAATTTAAAAGAACGGAAAACATTGAAATTGATAGGCTAATAAATAACATGCTGTGGTTTAATTTGATAGCTTTTAAATCGAGAGATTAAATCAATGTGGCTAGATTGGAATTTAATTAAAACTGCGGTGTTAAATAGATATTTTAAAGAAATAGTTGAATATTCGTTTTGAATTTGGGGGTATTTTTCGAGTTTAAGGGATGTTACCTTGCCAGGAACAGAACTTTGATTTCAATTCTTAAGCTAAGGGCTCATGTAGCTGTATAGATTTCGAATGAATTATTCAGTGTTCAGTAAACGCTGAAGCTTTAAATGCATCCCTTGTGACTTTTCCTTGTGAGATGGAGAACACCAGCCGTGCAGTGGCTCTGAGCACATAGTCTGACAAATACGCAGTACTTTTTTAGTTCCAGTATCACTCTTCTTGTGGCTGAGTGTTCCCAGTAGGCCTGAGGTAAAACCAAATAAGAAGTTAAAAAGGGACTAGGATGAGGGAGAAGAGGAGGAAAGATACCCACAGACAAACGCTGGTTCCTGCTTATTGCCTCAAATGTCAGTTGGAAAGTATGCTCACTGGTGTCCCAGGTGGAATAGTTTTGTTATCAAGACAAAGAGCATTAGTCAGGCAAACCATTGAATTTCTCTCCCTCTTGGTAAATCCTAGGGAAGGTTGAAAGAGTTTCTGTTCCTACTCCTAAGGCAGGCTTTAGAGCCTGTTTCGTTGTTGCTTTTTTTGTTGTTATTGTTCCTGGTACCCCATCTAATTCCAAAGATTTGAGGTGGTTCGCAGAGTGGTTCGCAGTGAGGATATACATGCAAGAGAAATGTTAAGTCAGGGAGCTCAGAGACCATAAAGATGGAACGGGGAGAAGGTTTTACCTGAAAACCAAGGAATGGTTGTAATAGGATTTAATAGTTTTCAAGCACCGGTATACTTGAACTATATTCCAAAAAGAAACACATCAATTGTTACAGTTCTTACCTGATAAAAAAGAGCATAACCATTTCTTAGGAGAGAATCCCTTTCTAGTTCTCAATCCAGGAAAAACTTTTCATGTAAATCTTAACCCGAAATGGTGATGAGCAGCGTCTTTAACGGGAATTTTGAAAATACAAAAATATTGTTTACGTGGTTCTTTCTTGGATCGATGCCTACAATTTGAGGGTATAACGTTAGGCGTAACCCAGTAAAAACATGTTAGTGGGAAACTAAACCAATGGTATGGTGCTTTTGGGTGTTCTAACTATGCAGGGTTAGAGATGAAAAAAAAATGTGGAGGAATGCATGCTTAGTGTTAAACTTTTTTTCATGTGAGTTCGGTGACTGCACTCCGATAGGATTGAATGGCAGTCTTCATTGAGAAGTTTTTGCTGTTACTTGGAATCGAGGTACACCGTGTCGTTGGTTGAAGCTACAGGCCTCAGGTAATAGTTCAGAGAGTGGCTTGTGTTTTCGAACACCCCACTTAGTAGAGGTGGTAACAAGAATACTTATGATGAAGGCAGTAATTTTTATTGAATATCTGTCTAAAATAGATATTTAGTTTCTTACTGAAAAAAATTCTGGTCTTGTGCAATAATATGGTCTTCAGGTTTTAAGGGAATCTTCACCATGAAGATTCCTAGGCTACAAAGGGTCTCCCTGTAGCATTGGTGCAGTATCAAGAGAACTTTCTCGTTTTGCTTTTTTAGGAATTGTCTTTTGGTGGATCCTAACTTCCTTTTGTCTTTGAGCCAGGACCACAGTTTTTTTCAGTGACAATGTAGGCGTGTGTCCACATTCTTCTCAAAATTGCCCAGAAGGGCTTTTCTCTTTGGAGTAGAACATCCAGTCAGGGTTTACCAGAGATTCGTGGAGTACGTGTTTTACACAAGACATTGGACCCAGCTGGGGGTATAGGAGTGGACAAAGTGGATGGACTCCCCGGCCTCATGGGGCTTGCAGAAGACCGTGTGTGGTGAGCCAATTTTTAGCTGGGTTTCACCTTGGCCCTGCAAGGCCTTTTCCACTTGAAGGATAAATCTGTTCAAGCAGGATGGTGAGGTGCTCCTTGACATGAAAGTAGTACCTGCACCCATGAAACTAAGATAACATTGTATCTCAATTATATTTCAATTAAAATAAAGTCATACATACTAGTTTTAGAAAAGTCAAATATTATAAACAAAAATATCACTTTTAATCTTAATGCTAAAGATAATTACTATTAATGCTGTGGAGTATATACTCTCAGACTTTTTAATATGCAAGTATGTATTTCTTCTTTGAGGATCTGATTAAGGGTAGATGAAGAGCCTTAACAAATGCGCACACTCCCGTAACTCCAGCCCGGTCCACATGCAGTGCGTTGTCATCGCTCTGTGAAGTTCCCTCCTGACCTTTTCCAGTAAATTCACTCCTCCCAGCAGCAACTATTGTTCTGATTTCCATTTCCATAGATTAATTTAGCTTGTTCTTGAACGTCATATAAATAAAACTCAGTCTATGCACTTTTGTGTTTGGCTTCTGTTGCCTGTTTTTTTTTGTATTAACTTTTTAATGGATAATACATTTATATGGTTCAAAATTTTAAAGATTCAAAGGATATGCAGTGAAGAGTTTCCTTCCCGCCGCTATTCCCACCAAGCACCCTGCTCTCCTCTCTAAAGGCAACAGATTTTTCAGAGATTTTTTTGTATGTACAAGGAATAGATACATACACATATCTAAATTTTCTTACCCCATCTTTTGCACAAATAGTAATATATAGCATGTACATTGTTGTGCACCTCTTCTTAAAACCTTAATGAATATTTAATCTGTTGCCAATCTTTGGTTGTTCTAAACAATGCTTCAGTCAAACCCTAAGCACAAGTTATTTTCCATGAGTGTAAGTGTATTATATCATATCAGGAAGTAGTATTGTTTGGTTATTCTTGTGTGTGTGTGTGATAAGCTTGACCAGTGCGTTCAGGGGTGGTTAGCCTGAGCCCTGGTTTATGGGGCTCCGTATTTACCCCAGCCTTGTGCCGTTAAGTTTTAGCAGCCATTGCTGATCATTGTCTTCGTCCATTATTTCATCAGGGGTTGCAAAATGGCGATACCCTAATTTCTTCATTACTTCTGCGTTTATTAGTTGGAATTCTTCCATAAAGAACTTCCCTTTGTCAGCTATAGTTGTATGTGTAGCTGAATTCATAATTATTTCCTTAGGTTTGGCTCCTAGAAATTGAATTGCTGGACAAAGGTTGCTATTCTCAAAGGCTTTTTATAAATATTGCTATTAGGATGTTTTACTACTTCATGCCTCCACTGTTGTTAGATGAGTAAGCTACTGTTCTTACAGAAATAATGAAATTAAACCCAAGAGATGGGCAACACATTAAATGTCTTTGTCAATCACCCCTGTCATTCCTTGGCTTTTTCTTGTGAGTAGTGATAAACTGGTATTGGGGTAACTGTAGGGTGACTTTGGAACCACTTGTGTTTCTGGTTGTCATGCATGAACACCGTTTCGAAAGTAGAAGGATGATTTGATAATATTGTTAGTAAAAAAAAAAAGACCCAACAATTTCATTTTTGGCAATATTTGTATAATAACTATGTTTAAAATATAATGGCCCTCTTAGCTTAACCAATTATAAAAATCTAACGTTTTTTTCCTTTGCAGTGACATTTCTGGAGGCAAACCCCTAGAAGTAGAGATGGCAGGGATAGAGTACATGAACGACGATCCCGGCATGGTGGACGTTCTTTACGCCAAAGTCCATATGAAAGATGGCTCCAACAGGTATGTTTCTGGAATCGTCTTTGTTTCCATCAAGAGGTGCCTAAAAGCATTGCTAGAAGTTCAACAAGTTTTTATTCCTTTTCTTTGAGATCCTACTATCGTAAGGAGTGTGTCAATTCTTTTTTTTTAAATAGTAAGTGATTATCTTAAAAGAGGAATTTGTTGTAGGAAAAGCATCAGATTTTAGTCTGATAATTATTGAGTTACTTAGATGGTGGGTATTGATTGTAGCAATCTAGTTTTTATGATGTATGCTTCCTTCATGTTTTTCAGGCTACAGGAGGCGGGAAGGATGGCATTTTAGGGTGGTAGTTGCAAAAGTGACATAATGCAGATCTAGCGAATACCAGGACAAAATGGGATGATAACTATACAAACTCCGTAAGATTATTAGGATTAAGCTAATCTACGTGAAATGCTTCGAACAGTGCTTAGCACATACAAACATCATCAAAACACATACACAAAGTTTTTGTTTCGGGTATGTATTACACTTAGATAGCTTCTAGGGATTCTCAGTCTACAACCCAGGCTATTTCTGAGGCTAGCCCAGGCATCCAGAGCCATTTCTCATGTTAATGCCCTTTATTAGTCTATTCAAGGTCTGTGAGCAGAAGAGCCAAACTTGAATTGGAAGGGTTTTTTTTTTTTGTGGTCTTTTTATTAAGGCCAGATAGAACAGAGCTCAAACTGAACTAGAAACCCTCTAGAGAAAATTAAAGTCTCTAGGCCGGCCCCCAAATTGATTTGCTTTTGTAGAGGATCTCTTGTAAGATTTCTCATATCTCAGTGCAAATTGGCAATCTCAGCTATCTTCTCTCTCAATTCAGTTGGAAGTGAATGCGGGGGAGGGGGAGGAAGGAAGGAAAAGATGGTATAGAATCTGATGTTGTGTGTGTTTTGGACCAGATTTGTCTTGGATACCTGGCATGTGCATAAGTAGCAGACTAATGACGTTGCCTTAAGAAGTGGGTACGCGTTATTCTTTTACAACATCCAAAACCGTTTCTTATGAGGCTGGAATTCGGTATCTGGTATGGGTCATTTCCTTTGCACCGTAAGTTATAACAGTCTGATGGCTTCACCAGTTGCAGGGCTACTATGTATGGGTAGATTACTTTTCGGTTGTGAACGAAAACAGTGAATGATAAGAGAGCAGTTCTCAAACTTTTGTTCTCATAACTACTTTAATTTCTTAAAAATTATTGAGGCCACCAAAGAGCTTTTCTTTATATGGATTACAGTAATCAATATTTACCTTATTAGAAATTAAAATTAGAAATTTCATATTTGATAGTTCATTAAAATAAAACTTTTTGTTTACATAAATAATATATTTTTCATGAAAAAATCTTATTTCCCAAACCAAAAATGTGTAGTGAGGAGATAGGCGTTGTTTTACGTTTCTGTTAATTTCCTTAATGGAAGACAGCTGGATTCTCCTATCTGCTTCTCTCTTCAGTCTGTTGCAATATGTTGTTTTGTTTGAAGTATACAGGAAAATCTGGTCTCCCACACAAACGTATTTGGGAAACTGAAGAGTACTTTCATGGTGTTTTCAGATAATTCTGGATATTTGATACTACACTAAAACTTGACAAGTTACAGTTTCGTAAAGGTCAGAAACCCTATCAGCGAACATTTCATACTCTTGCACTAAAGTCCGTTGCTCTCTTTTACATTTCGGCTGGACCTTTAACCTGTGCACAGTTTTGCATTGGTCATTTAGAAAATACTGCTTCCCTGAGTTGTGCGCGTCTTCCAAACGTTGACACATTTCATTTTGCAGTATTGAAAACACTGATAACACTACTAATTTCACCACAATCTTTTAAGTCTTAGGAAGCTGATGTCAAGCTCATTTCTAAAATTCTTATTTTCACTTGAAAGTTGAAATTTTATTGATCAGAAATACTATTTTCCTTAGTTCTTTTTTTGAGAAATTGTCAGATAGCCAAGTTTGAATAACCATAATTTGTCCTTCAGTCGTTCTTTCAAGTAAAAATGACGTTCGCGGGCAAAGAGGATAGTTCCACTCCAGCCCTGGTGACCCCATAAGTGCTTTTCCTCTAGATGGCCGTCTGCCTCCACATACAGCCCAGCTGCTTTGTCCGTACTGCTGATCGCATCACACAGATACATTAGAAAGACATGTACTCAAGGTCCGAGATTTAATAAAATCGATTATTTTTATAGTTTCGTCAAGGATTCATGAAACTAGTTTTTTTAAAA
Organism: Paguma larvata; assembly: GCA_030068075.1. Classification (NCBI taxonomy): domain Eukaryota; kingdom Metazoa; phylum Chordata; class Mammalia; order Carnivora; family Viverridae; genus Paguma; species Paguma larvata. The sequence continues at coordinate 68,014,059 of CM057837.1, forward strand.
ACTGTGAATGTATAGTGAAGAATATACTACTGCCCGTACAATTCGCTGCTGCCCCCTTGGTTTATACTAAAGTGCCAGCAGGTTTTTTGTTATTGGTGTTTTTAAAAAAAAATTTTTTTTTAATGTTTGTTTATTTTTGAGAGAGAGAGAGAGAGAGAGAGACAGCGTGAGGGACGGCAGAGAGACCGGGAGACACAGAATCCAAGGCAGGCTCCAGGCTCCAAGCTGTCAGCACAGAGACTGATGTGGGACTCGATCTCACAAATCGCGAGATCATGACCTGAGCCGAAGTCAGACACCTAACCGACTGAGCCGCCCAGGCACCCCAAGGTGCCAGCAGTTTTACCCAGTATTGCTTTTGCACTGTCCGTGCAAATGTCATTACAATGAAAAAGGCAGACAGTGTCATACAATTATTATAAGTATAGTTGTGACGTCATGGACTCTCCTAAAAGAGTCTCAGGGATCTCCCAAGGTCCACAGACCATATTGCGACAACCTTTGATCTAGGTAAGGTTTTCATTCTAACATTGGAGTTTGCATAGTTTCCGGGGAAATTATGACTAACTTTTTTTTAGCAATTACTCTTACTTGGCACCGTGCTTACATTGTATTATCTCCATTTTATCTTTACAGCATCTGTATAAGATGGATAATATCCGTATGCCCATTTATAGATAGGGAAGTTCAGAGAGTTTAAATAGTTTGGCCAAGGAACCCATAGACAACAGAACCATGCTCTGAATCCCTATGCCAGAATAAAGAAGGTTTTCAGTGTGTGTATACTAGGTTAAGTAAGGTAAACTATATTCCAATTCTTATTTCCACTTTTGTTTTGAAAGTTGGTAAAATTCACATAACATAAAAATCACCTTTTTAACCATTTTAAAGTGTATAATTCGTTAGCATGGAGAACATTAGCAACATTGTGCAACCACCACTTCCAGTGTTCCAGAACATTTTTATCGCCCCAAAAGGAAATCCTGTACCCATTAAGCAGTCACTCTTCCATACTCCCTTCTCTAGTCTTCCATACCCCCTGTTGCCTCCCCAGCTCCTGGCAACCACTAATCTACTGTCACTATGGATTTGCCTATTCTGGGCATTTCCTATAAATGGAACCACACAATATGTGGCCTTTTGTGCCTGACTTCTTTTACTCAGCATAATGCTTTCCACGGCTCATCCCTGTCGTAACATGTATCAGTACTTCACTCCTTTTTATGGCAGAATAACATTCCGTTGTATGGAAATACCACATTTCAAGTCGATCCAGTCATCAGTTAATGGACATTTGGGTTGTTTCCACCTTTTGGCTATTGTGAATGGAGCTGTCTTCAATTCTTTTGGGCTGACTCACTTTTAAAATGTATTACATTTTTTATTTCCTTGATTAATCTTATAGTTTTATAGGGCATCATAGCCAGTTAGCCTGACCTCTGTTAATTTGTTTTCTTATTATCTGTTACGGGATTTATTTAGTTGTTGTTCATACTGGTTTAAATGTTATTGTTATAAAACTGAAATCTGTGATAGCTTACAGACATACAGTTAACACTAAGCTATATGGAACATTTACATGGGATTATAGCAGTAAAATAGTGAATTTTTTCTAATCTATTCTAGTATTTATTTACTCTTTTCTTGGTGGCCCCCAGAGGGAAACAAAGAGGTTACTGGGAAGTGATAATAAAATCATTACTTTGAGTTTTTCCATTGGATATCTTTACCTTTTGCTTTAATAGTTAGACCCTTGGTGCTGTAGAAGGTCTTCAAGTGTAAAGAATAATAGGTTTTTGAGATTGGAAGAAAATAAGAGCTATAAAAGCTAGGCGGCTTTTGTAGACGGGGCTCAGACATGATTGGTACCCACATTAATGGAACGGAGAGTGCTCCAAAGATGAATAAACCCATTATTTCCCCAAAGACCCAGCCCTTCATATTTTGCACACTTACTGTTGTCAAGGCTTTATAAATTGAAAGGTCTTATGAAATATCCTCCGAATCCACTAGTGTGATCAACCAAGAATGGTTTTGAATAATTCCCATCTCTGTCACTGCTCTTTTTGTTTTTTCTTTTGCCCATTCCTCTTTCACAGGGAGAGACATGTTTATGTCATTTCAAAAAGATTTGTAAATTTCCCTCCTCAGATTCGTGGGAATTACTAAGAGACTTAAACACCTCCTTTGTGCAGGGTATTTTGGGAGGCTGATAACTAATTCAGTAAGACATGGTCTGTTTTAAAGGAACATTAAATCATTTTATTTGTTTATATGAAGAGATACCGCTCAAGACAAGAGGCATGGGAGAGAGACCATGTTGTAATAAAAATACATTCAAGTTTCTTTGTATGATTTCATATAGTTTGAATCAGATATTCCTTCCCTTAAAATGATTGAATGTGAAATGCCTGACCCTTAAAAGGATGGAACCGCTTAGATCAGATTTTTCCTCTAGAAACTTGCAGCTGAGCTGGGACAGCGGAGGTTCACTTACTGATGTATCCTTGGGTTTGGAAAAGCGAGACTGGGTAAGGAAGTTGTGGCGGTCTTTTACTCATGACTTAGTAGTCAGCTGTTGCTAAGACTTGAGTGTTGAACACAGTGGCTGTTCTGTTCTGTCTCGTGCTGTCACACAAGCTTCCATCCTTGGCCCTCTAAGAATGGCTTCCTCACATCTTCCTGACGTTACAAAGTCAACTCAACTTCCTTCCTTTTTCCCCTCACAGTTTACTATTTTCATCACTCCTAACCCGCTCAGTTTCACTCTCTTTCTGAAGAATGGCATGCATTATCTCTGATGAAGCTAATCTCTTATTCTCCTGACCTCATCCCTTCTTATTTCCTCAAAGACCTGGCTCCATCAGTTACTCCACTCCGCAGTGCGTTTCCAGGCTTCTTTTCCCTCAGGCATTTTCCAAATGCCCAGCATGGGTGGCGCAGTAGACTCCAGGGCTTCCGTCTTAAGGAGGCAGGTGTCAGTAATTAGAGTACAGTCCGGTGAATGCACAGCAAAACTCTCCTCGTGGGTGAGCAAGCTTTGTAAAGGAAGACTTTACAGAGGAGGTGTCTTTGCTGAGCAAGGAGTTCACGGGCCAAGAGAGGAGCAGTTTAGGGAGAGGGAATAATAGCAAGTACAGATCTGGAGCCGCCATTTTATACTACGCAAAAAGGATGTTGGATTTTTATTTGGTCATTTGTTTATTCAACAAAAATTTATTGAGTGCCTGTTGTGACAAATTTGTATAGTTAATTTTTGCCAGGCTCTGCGCTAGGCTTTGAATATAGACTGGTGAATAAAGCCGGGCACAATCACTGTCCATACGTAGTTTACAGACTAGTGGAGGAAACATGCTAACAAATAACACATAAGTGAATCGTCGAGCCTTGAACAACATGGATTTAAATGGCAGGAATCCACTTACATACAGACTTGGTTCAGTAAATACAGTACAGAACTGTAAATCTATTTTTATTACGATTTTCTTAATAACATTTTTTTTCTAGCTTCCTTTATTGTAAGAATACAGTATATAATACATTTAATGTATAAAATATGTGTTAATCGGCTGCTTATGTTACTAGTAAGGCTTTCCATCAACTGTACGTGGTCGGTAGTTAAATTTTGGAGGACTCAAAAGGTATCCATGGATTTTCAACTGCGTGGGGGTCCAAGGCCCTAACCCCTGCATTGTTCGAGGGTCAGCTGTAATGGAAAAGCGTGATACAGGTGAGGCAGGGGGGAAACGGTGCTCCATTAAAGAGGAAACTATCGTAGCAATGTGGACTGGGGGAGGCAGGGTCAGGGAAAGCCTCTCTCAGAAACCGATACTGAATTGAGATCTAAAGAACTGAGAGTTTGCAGGCAAAGGAGAGATAGGACGGCTCTTCCCACCTTTTGTTCTAGGCAAAAGAAAATACAGAGCAGGAGCCCTGAAGCAAGAAAAAGTTTAGCAAATTCCAGGTATGGATGAAGTTTAATGAGGGAGAGGATGGGGTAACAGGAGATGGCCAGGTGAGGAAATTAGAGGGACTTTGATGACAGCGGTAATAGGTAAGAGAAAGATTGAACACAAGCAGAATAACTAAAAAGAGATCCTTATTAAGGGTAAATTGTGATGGAACTGCGGAGCACTGAAGACCGAGATATCGAAAGAGGTCAGTCACAATAGTGGAAGTGAAATTTCTAGAGGAAGAATGGTCAACCTGGAATTGTGTACTCAGAAAAAAAAAACCTTTAAGAACAAAGCTGAAGTGAAGACTGTTATAGATGAACAAAATCTCAGAGACTTTATCACTGTGAGCTCTGCAGTAAAGGGATGAATAAAGGATATATTTCAGGAAAGGGAAAAGGCATCCAGAACATCTGAGATGCAGGAGGGTTAATATGACATGCAGAAAAGGATGGTGGATACATAAAATGGCAAACATTGTCTGTATAAAAAAACTATTTTATACAATTTGACAGTTTTTTTTTATTGTTGTTGTTGTTTTTAAAGTAGGCTCCACGTCCAACGTGGAACCCAATGCAGGGCTTGAACTCACAACTTTGAGATTAAGACTTGAGCTGAGATCAATTCGGATGCCCAACTGACTGAGCCACCCAGCCTTCACATATATTTGAGAGAGTTTTGAAAAAAAGAACTGGGGCAATCTCACAGTTCATGGGTTTGAGCCCGGTGTCAGGCTCTGCGCTGATGGCATGGAGCCTGCTTGGGATTCTCTTTCCCTGTCTCTCTGCTCCTCCCCTGCTCACACTGTCTCTGTCTCTCTCAAAATAAATAAATAAACTTAAATAAAAAAAGAACTAACATTGTTCAGTTAACATAACTGTCAGCTAAGAGCGCTGTAGGTCAAGACTAAGGAGAATTTTGGAGTTGAAGTATTCTAGATTTTTTTTTTTTTTGGGGGGGAAAGTGGTGTTAAGATATTTCTTTAACTTTGTTAAGCTAAATGCACATAGTAAAAATTTAAAGTAAATATAAAAGAGTATATAAATAATAAACAAGTAGAGAGAAAAAGGAAAAAGAAACAAATGGAAATTTAATCCAAAAAGGGGCAAGAAGTGTAGAAAAAAGTGGGATGAATATTTAAATGTAAGATGGCAGGAAGAAGTCCAGACATGTATATATACTTAATGATACATGTTAATGAATAAACTTACTGCTTAAGAAAGATATTATAAGATAGATATAAAAAAATTCAGTTATATGTTCTTTACCAGAGATACATCTATCCATGAGGTTGCAGTAGTAGAAAGCAAAAATACACTAGGCAAATACCAAAATGAAGTTATGAAGCTGGCATAACAGAATTAATATTAGTAACAGAGAGTACGGTTACATAATGATAAACAGTTTACCAAGATGTTTGTACCCACTAGAGCAGCCTCAAAGTAGATTCAGCCAAATTTGTATAGTTAATTTTTTAATGGGGAGAAATTGAGAAATCCATCATCATGGGAGATCTTGATTGTGACATATATTGCAATTATTGGTAGGCCAAGCAGATGTAAAGTCAGTAAAGATACAGAAGCTTTTTTTTTTTTTAATTAATTTTTTTGAGAGAGAGAACATGCATGTGCAAGTGGGGGAGGGGCAGAGAGAGAGAGAGAGAGAGAGAATTCCTTGGGGCTTAATGAAGGGCTCAAACTCACGAACCATGAGATCATGACCTGAGCTGAAATCAAGAGTCGGTTGCTTAACCAACTAACAGCTTAACCCAGGCACCCTGACATAGAAGATTTTAACAATTAAGTTTTAAAAAAACAATGATGGCACAAAAACAGACACTCAGATCAATGGAACAGAATATAGAACCCAGAAGTAGACCCACAAACGTATGGCCTACTAATCTTTGACAAAGCAGGAAAGAATATCCAATGGAATAAAGACAGTCTCTTCAGCAAGTAGTGCTGGGAAAACTGGACAGCAACATGCAGAAAAATGAACCTGGACCACTGTCTTACACCATACACAAAAATAAACTCAAAATGGATGAAAGATCTAAACAAAAGACAGGAAACCATCAAAATCCTCGAGGAGAAAGCAGGCAAGAATCTCTTTGACCTTGGCTGCAGCAATTTCTTACTCAACATGTCTCCGGAGGCAAGGGAAACAAAAGCAAAAATGAACTATTGGGACCTCATCAAAATAAAAAGCTTCTGCATAGGGAAGGAAACAGTCAGCAAAACTAAAAGGCAACCGATGGAATGGGAGAAGATATTTGCAAATGACCTATCAAATTAAGGGTTAGAATCCAAAATCTATAAAGAACTTATCAAACTTAACACCCAAAAAACAAACAATCTATTGAAGAAATGGGCCAAAGCCATGAATAGACACTTCTCCAAAGAAGACATCCAGATGGCCAACCAACACATGAAAAAATGCTCAACATCACTCATCATCAGGAAAATACAAATGAGATACCACCTCATACCAGTCAGAATGGCTAAAATAAGCAACTCAGGCAACAACAGAGGTTGGCAAGGATGCAGAGAAAGAGGCTCTCTTTTGCACTGCTGGTGGGAATGCAAACTGGTGCAGCCACTCTGGAAAACTGTATGGAGGTTCCTTAAAAAATTAAAAATAGAACTACCATATGACCCAGCAGTTGCACTGCTAGGTATTTATCCAAGGGATACAGGTATGCTGTTTCGAAGGGGCATATGCACCCCAATATTCATAGCAGCACTATTGACAATAGCCAAAATATGGAAAGAGCCCAGTGTCCATCGACAGATGAATGGATAAAGAAGATGTGGTATATATATATGTGGTATATATATACACTGGAGTATTACTTGGCAATCAAAAAGAATGTAATCTTGCCATTTGTAAGTACTTTGCTGGAACTTGAGAGTATTATGCTAAGTGAAATTAAGAGAAAGACAAATATCATATGATTTCACTCATATGAGGACTTTAAGATACAAAACAGGTGAACGTAAAGAAAGGGAAGCAAAAATATATAAAAACAAGGAGGGGAACAAAACATAAGAGACACTTAAAATACAGAGAACAGGGGCACCTGGGTGGCTCAGTTGGTTAAGCGGCCAACTTCAGCTCAGGTCATGATCTCATGGTCTGTGAGTTCGAGCCCCGCGTCAGGCTCTGTGCTGACAGCTCAGAGCCTGGAGCCTGCTTCGGATTCTGTGTCTCCCTCTCTCTCTGGCCCTCCCCAACTCAGACGGCTCTCTCTCTCTCTCTCACTCTCTCTCTCTCTCTCAAAAATAAATAAATATTAAAAAAAAAAAAAGGAGGGGTTAACATGGAGTTAACCACAAGGAAAACACTGGACAAATACAAAAAGAATGCTGTTTTTAAGGTTTATTTATTTATTTATTTGAGAGTGAGAAAGAGAGAGAGTGCAAGCACATGCAAGTAGGAGAGAGGGGCAGAGGGAGAGACAGAATCCCACGGAGGCTCCATGCTCAGTGTGGAGCCCGATGCAGGGCTTGATCCCACAACCCTGGGATTATGACCTGGGCCAAAATCATGTCAAGAGTCAGACACTCAACAAACTGAGTTATCCAGGTGCCCCAAGAATGCTCTGTTTTTAAGTGAATGTTGGAAGGGACTGTATTCTTCAAACACATCAATGACATAAATGTCAGAAAGGCTATGAAATGCTCCAGCTAGAAGAGGTTAAACAAGGCCCTTCACCCCTGAGGCAGAAAGGAGGCACTCTCTTAAGAGCTAGCAGGGAGTTGTAAGGACATCGTAACTGCTCCCAGAGAGCACCTGTTGCACGAGGGATAAGGGGAACAAAAAAAGACAAAAATAGTCAAGGGAAGAAATGCGACTATTAGGGTAAGGCCAGAGAGCAAAAGGAACGCTGAGAATGAAAGTTACTTTGCAAGGTTGGGGAGAGGAACATGCTGGCCAAGTGGATGGCAGAGGACACTCTTGGAGGTCTATGCACAACTCAGGCCAGTTTTCCGAAATATCTATAATAAAGTACGTGTAAGACCTTTTTGCAGAAAATTATAATTTATAAGTTACATTATATATACATGAGAGATTGCTCATGTTCATCGATAGACTTAGTTTCACAAAGATGTCGTTTCTCCCCAAATGGTTCTATATAAATTCAATGAAATTGTAGACTACATATGTAATTGAAATGAAGAGCCAGGAACAGGAGGGGGAGGTAGTTAAAGGTCATTACAGGAATCCAGGTGAGAAACAAGGCCTGAACTAGAACAGTAGCTCTGAGAATTGGTACATGGAGGCAGGAAGAGTAAAACCTGCTTGAGTTGGCAGTTTTCTGAAGGTGGTGTGTGGGAGTCAGGTGAATAGGATCCATTATGACTAAGCTGGTTTATCTCAGGAATACAAAGATGAAGTAAGACCAGAAACTCTAATAACATCCAACTCGATAGATCAAATTTAAAAATAATGCCTAAATACGTGCCTAAAAGCCTTTTGATGAAATTCAGCCCATTTTTTTTTCATTAAAAACTTTCAGAAAATAGAAAGATATTGCCTAATATGATAAATATCTGTTTTAAAGCAGAAACCAACAATCCTATTGAATGGCAATTTTCTGGGTTTATTATTGCCATTATATTCAGAAATAAAGCATGATTGCCTGTAATCACCATCACTCTTAAACACATTGTTCAGAAAGTTAAATCCTAAATGCTAAATCCGAAGCTATAAAACAGAAGACAGCTGAAGACAAAAATTGCTATTGAAGGTAACATTATAGTCTAAAAAAGCTCTAAAATTGATAAGAAGTCAGTAGAAGTGCTAATAAGTATAATAAGTGGTTGGACAAAAGATAAATACCCCAAAATTAGTAGCTCAGTACTAATAGATTGTTAGTTCTAGATGCCGTTTTAGACACCGTAAGGGATACAAAAATGGGTAAAATAACCTTTATTTTAAGGACCTGAAATCTACTTAAGCACTTAACTATTAAAAGAAAACACAAAATTAAAAGCAGAAGAAAACTAAGTAGATGTTTGATAAACGGCATGAGAAGGCCACTGCTGCTAAAGGTTATAAAGTGGGACAGGCTTTTCAGAAAGCAAGCTGGCACGTTATGCCAAGAGTTTTATTTTCTACTCCCTGGACTTGCTAATTCTCCCTATGGGAATTTTTCTAGTGGAATTAATCAGGTAGGTGGACAGATCACTGTATGTGGGAGATAGATCTATTACAGTATCTCACGTGACCGTATATACCGGAAACAATGTAAATACTCATCACAAGCAGAAGAATGGGAAATAAACTATAGAACCTCTGTAGAATAGAGAATACTAGGAATCGACTAAAAATTATGTCTTGGAAAAATGGCAAATATTCACCACGTAGAGTATTATGTGATGAAAACAGATTGCAAAACAATTTATAAACGTACATTTACTTTTTTCCCCCTCAGAAGTGGAAGAGAGAGCAAGAGAGAAATAAATCCGTTAATCTCAATACATAAAAGTCTTTTCAGTGGTTCTTTCCGGATAGCAAGTGATTTTTTTTCCCCTTAAGCTTATCTGATTTTCCTTTTTAATAATGTGGGTAAAACAGGCAAGTGTTATACGTGTCCAGCTTTACTTGGTCAGGTCAGGGTCAGCAGTAATTAGTGGGTATTTTAAGTGGTAGAATTATAGTTTGACCTGGCTCTGACTGTGAAGCCTGTGTTCATGCTGGGGCAGAAAAGGGGATTAAGAATAATTAGAGATAGGGGCACCTGGGTGGCTAAGTAGGTTAAGCGTCTGACTTTGGCTCAGGTCATGATCTCATGGTTTGTGAGTTCAAGCCCCACGTTGGGCTCTGTGCTGACAGCTCAGAGCCTGGAGCCTGCTTTGGATTCTGTGTCTCTCTCTCTCTCAAAATTAATAAAACATTAAAAAAAAAAAAAAAGAAGTTTTGGAGACAGACTACTCTTTTGAGAAGTTTGGTGAAAAGATGAGACTAGTATATGTATATGTGCAGTTAAGAGTTACATTCCACAGCCGTGCAGCTTGGCATATTTGTACCATCTTTCTTGCATCTTCCCATCTTCCTTTTTACAGCCACTCTTCTTCTCTTTACGTTGTTTTCTCTTATGAATGTAAAGGCTTACAGATGAGTAAAGTGAAAGTTAACTGGCTCTCTTACCCCCTGCCCTGACCCTCCCCGTTTTGATTTTACACAGACAAGACCACATTACACACGTGGTTTGACAGTTCATTCTTCTCATAACACATAACCTAGAAATTACTTTTATGTCAGTGCATATAGATCCCATAAAGTAAAACTGCATTTGTCCTTCTGCCCCATAGGCTATATGCCATAGGACTTACATGCTTAGAAATTTCCCATCAGAAATGTAAATCAGAACTGTAATGAGATACCACTTCACACCTGTCAGAATGGCTAAAATCAACAACGCAAAAAGAAGTGTTGGCGAGGATGCGGAGAAAGGGGAACCCTCCTCCACCGTTGGTGGGAATGCAGCCTGGTGCAGCCGCTCGGGAAAACAGTATGGAGGTTCCTCAAAAAGTTAAAAATAGAACTACCCTAAGACCCAGAAATTGCATTATAGGTATTTTCCCAAGTAATATAAAAATACTAATTCAAAAGGATACATGTACCCTGATGTTTATAGTAGCATCATCAACAATAGCCAAATGATGAAAGCAGCCCAGGTATCCATTGACTGATGAATGGATAAAGAGGTATGTGTATGCACATACACATACATGCATACACACATGCACACACACAGTGGAATATTATTCAGCCATCAGAAGGAGTGAAATCTTGCCATTTGCAGCAACTTAGATGGAGCTAGAGAGTATCCTGCTAAGCAAAATAAGTCAGAGAAAGACAAATACCATATGATTCCACTCATGTGGAACTTAAGAAACAAGACAAATGAGCAAAGTGGAAAAATAGAGGGAGACCAGAAAACAGATTCTTACCTGTAGAGAACAAAGTGATGGTTACCAGAGGGGAGTTGGTGGGGGGATGGGTAAAATAGGTGATGGGAAGTAAAAAGTACACTTGCAGTGATGAGCACTGGGTGACGTATGGAAGTGTTGAATCACTATATCGTACACTTGGAACTAAAATTACCCTGTGTGTTAACTAACCGGTATTTAAATAAAAACTTTAAAAAAGAGAGAGAAAGAAAAATGTACCACCATTTCATATCTTTTTTTTTTTAATGTTTATTCATCTTTGAGAGAGAGAGAAGGAGACACAGAATCCAAAGCAGGCTCCAGTCTCCAGGCTGTCTTCACAGAGCCTGATGTGGGGCTCGAACCCACAAACTGTGAGATCATGACCTGAGCCAAAGTCAGACACCCAACCAACTGAGCTGTCCAGGTGCCCTCATACCTTTTGAATTAATTAACCTTCCTCAGTCTAGCATTCAAGATCTTCCAGTATGAAACCAACTTAATATTTCGACTTGATCTTCCACTGCTTTGTACTTGCCCCCAAGCCCTAGCCAACCTCACTGCTTATTGATGATTCTTTGGGTCTTTGTGAGTATTGTTTCTTGTGACTAAAACTTCTCATCTTTTTGTGTTCTCATGCTGTCTCTTCTTATTGCTATCTTTTCTTTTTCCTTTTCTTAAATAGACTCTAAAATTCTTCATGGCAGTGAGTACTCTTATTCAGCATCATGTATCCAGTGTCTTTTAAAATTCAGGTTCATAGATGATCAGTGAACGTTATTCACCTGAGTCATTCACTCATTCAGCAGATATACAAGATGAATTGAGTACAGTTAGCTTCTTGTCCTAAGCCCATCCTCCTAACAGCCTATTCTGTTCCCAAACCAGCCATACTCTCTTCCACGTTTAAATTACCCAAAGCTTCTTGTATTGTTTGTGTCATTACCAAAGTCGTCTTTATAGTTACCTTAGTAGATTATAAGCTCCTTAGTAATAAGGGCTGTGTTTACTTAGTCTTTTTTTGTCTAAGGTTTGTTTGTTTATTTATTTACTTATTTATTTTGAGAAAGAGCGAGAGAAAGGGAGGGGCAGAAAGAGGGGGACAGAGAGAATCCCAAAGCAGGCTCTGCGCCATCAGCACAGAGCCCCACACGGGGCCCAAAGTCATGAACCACGAGATCATGACCTGAGCTGAAATCAAGAGTTGGACGCTTAACCACCTGAGCCACCCAGGAACCCGTGGTGTAGTTCTTCATTTTCGTAGTGACTAGCATAATGCCTATATGCAATAATCAGGAAATATTAATCGTACGAGATTGAATTAAACTGGAAAAAAAAATCCCAAACAAAAGCCTGGAATTTGCACTTTCTAGGAAGTCAGTGATCTTTCTGCCATACAAATCCATATCTGTAAAGATGGCTCTGGAATGTTTGAGCTCTGGAGCGCTTAGAGACCTTTTAAACTAAGAGCTTAGATTTAAGGCGTTAATAACTGGCTTGTGTTTTCAAACTCAAAGCACTGTCTAAATGATAAAGCTGCTTAAGAATAATTCATCATTTTCCACATAGCAACCCTATATTATTTTTCATTCAGTTATTAGGAAGCAAAGGCATAGAGAAGCTCTGTGACTCATTCACAGGCAAACAGGAAAGGATCAATGAAGAAAGAATCAGAAGGCTATACTGTTAGAGATATGTGGACATATTGTCCAGTGTAGTATGTATGACATCAACCTGAACTTTAGTGACTGTACCCAGGTACCCTTAAATTCTTTTAATAGAACTCCAAAGTATTTGTCATCTGTGAATCATGTGTGCGTGCAACAGCTCTTGACTGAGGACTGATTAGGTGTCAATTAGGCATTAATTTAGGTGCCGGGGTGAGACAGGAAATAAGGCGAAGAGCCGGCCTCCGTGGAATGCGCGGCGAGTCGGTAACAGAGCAGGACCGACTTGGAGTCTGGTCTCTGTCCTGACTGGGAGCAGCTCAGTCTGTGCTTCACTTCCTCTTGCATAAAATGAGAGATTAGACTAGAACTTTGTAAGGAACTTTAGTTCCTTCAGAGTCCTAGTTAGTGTGTGAATTGGACAGAAATCTTAATTTTCCAGAAAGACAGAGCTGGAAATTGGTTTCTTTCATTTAGTCGGTTTAATTTCCTTCCTCTAATATTTCTTGCTCCCTGTTTTCTGTCTAGTTGAACTCCCTATTCACTTCTCTTTCTTTAATAGAGGAGAGAGAAAAGAAGGGCATCCATTCTGCTGTGATTTGTAATTGAGGTAGATTTTGAAGTCCTTGGTTATGTTCAGACTTCAGTTATGTTGTAGCGTTTAGAAGTATTTCAAAACCTTATTGTTCTGTCCTGGTGTTAGTTAATCAGAAACTTTAGACTCAAGGTAACGTAGGTCTTTGTTTGGAGGTCCACATGCACAATTAATTGAGCCAGTTAACTGTAAAATTAGAGTGCTGGGCAGTGCGAATAGATGTTATTTTCTCCTTAGGGATAGAGGGACAAAGTCGGTTTCATCCTTTCCCGCTTTATAGCGCGGTCCTTAAGGAGTGTACTCGGAAGCCACATGGCATGGGTTCTGATTTTGGGTCTGCCACCTGTTAGTTATGTGATTTTGGTGAAGTTGTATAACTTCTCTGTGCCTCAGTTTCCTCGCTGGTAAACTAGGGATAATAATTCATTGTGAGGATTAAATGTGTTAACAGATCTCAAGTGCTTAGAACAGTGCCCGACTCCACTCTAGCTGACCTCTGTACCTCTGGTCTCTTCTCCTCCTAAAGTGCTTCTCCTCTGCTAGAGTCAGCTTTCAGAAACGGCGTCTGACCACATCGTTCTCTTTTTTAACTGTCCGTGGCCTCCGACGGTCCGACCAGCACTTCTATCCAGTCCATCTCCACTGTTCCTTTTACCGCATTCTCCACTGTAGCTGTATTCAGTAATCAGTTTTCCAAATAAGATGTGATCGTGCGTGCCATGGCGTCTTTGCACAGGCTTTTTCCTCTGCTCGAAGTGTCCTTCCTTCATTGGTTTTATCCGCAAATCTTCAGCGATCCTTCAAGACCTCGTTATTTTAGTTTTTACATCCACTTCTCACTTTTTAGTCGGTCACATCCGTCAGTTAACCAGTCACAGCCAGTAGGTACTGGAAGCCAAGTATAATGGTGCTCTGGAGGATACAGGACAAATACAGCTTGCTCTTGAGGAGCATACAATCTAGTAGAGGAACAGGACAGACAGACTCAAAACGGCAGGGGACCGTCCCTGTGAATGCTGAGGAGAGCACACATACGTGAAGTCGCATTTCAGAGAAGGGCAGAGTCATTGCTCGCAGACCCAGGGGAGTGGGGGCGTCAGGGTGGTTAGAAAGGCTTCATAGAAGAGAGGGATTTGAATTGGGCCTGGAAGGAGCTGCATAGATGGAGGGAGGGCGTGGGTACTGTGGCCCAGGGAACAGAGAGCACAGAGGTAGCAGTTGTCAAGCCGCTCAGTGGCGGAGGCCCGGTAAGAAGGTGTGCACGTTGAGGAGTGCTGAGGTCACGAGGCAGCAGGGGCTCACTGGGGTCTCCAGAGCCTGGAGCATCCCGAGCGACTGGTGTGTTGGAACGTTCTACCCCAGGCCAGCCACACTGGAGCCTGACACAAAGGGAGAATTTGGCAGTACTGACCCCAGCGTCATTCAAAACTTTGATATTCTGTTCATCATGGATTTTTTTGCATTAATTTGGTTTTTAAAAATATTGCTTTATTTTTTTTTTAATGTTTATTTATTTTTGAGACAGAGAGAGTCAGAGCATGAGTGGGGGAGAGTCAGAGAGAGAGGGAGACACAGAATCCGAAGCAGGCTCCAGGGTCTGAGCCGTCAGCACAGAGCCCGATGCGGGGCTCGAACCTACAGACCGAGGGATCATGACCTGAGCCGAAGTCGGATGCTCAACCGACTGAGCCACCCAGGCGCCCCTAAAAATATTGCTTTAAAACATTTATTGCGGCACCTGTGGGACACGGTAGGTTAAGCGTCCAACTCTTGATTTCAGCCCAGGTCATGGTCTCACAGTCATGAGGTTGAACCTCACATTGGGCTCTGCGCTGCTGCTTGGGATTCTTTCTCTTCCTCTTTCGCCCCTCCCCCACTCACATGTTCGCGCTCTCTATCCAAAATAAGGTAAAATCTTAAAAAAAAAAAAAACACGGGGGCGCTTGGGTGGCTTGGTCAGTTAAGCGTCCAGCTCTTGATTACTATTCACGTCATGATCTGGCGGTTCTTGAGTTCGAGTCCACATTGGGCTTTGCAGTAACAGTGTGGAGCCTGCTTGGGATTCTCTTTCCCTATCCCTCTCACTCTCTGCCCCCTCCCCGCTCCTGCTTTTTCTCTGTCTCAAAATAAAGAAACTTAAAAAAATAATAAGTAAATCACACGATTTATTTAGATGACTGCATTTTTTGGCACTCCCTTAAATTTTGTGCCCAAAGTAATTTCCTCACTTGCTTCACCCTTGTGCCAGCCCTGTGTTCTAGTTCTCAAGTTTGGTGGAGGGGACATGAGTATTGATGATGATGATGATGATGATAAATGATATTGTTAACTATGGCTTCCTCATGTTACAAATATTTTTTGGTTCGTGGACAGTATTGCATAAAAAAAACAAGATGAAGAACTTAAAATTTTAAGAAGATTAATTTGGAACTTTGGAACCGGCAAACCACGAAAGGGGAAATAATCGTTTGTGCTCCCGAGTCAGTTTCTGGGGGTCGTAACTTCTGCTCGCTGCAGTGCATGCAGTGCAAGCAAAAGGAGTTGTTTTGCCCACGTCTAAACAGGTGAAAGGTCACTGGGGGTAGGGGTACTAGAGGCAGCTGTCCACTTGGAGACAGACCTCAAGCAACTGAGTTGCCGCAGCCAGAGTGTTCTGCCTGAGGCAAGATGGGCCACAGAGTAGGCCACACAGGTAGGCTTGGCCCCTATCTCACATAGAGCAAACCTGTCTAGCCCTGCTCACTGGCCACAGTACTTACACTGTGGGCCATTACACTTGGACCATGGCCCAAGAAACAACGGAAGATTCTCGAACTCTGTAAATTTCTCAGGGCTACTTGTATCCAGGAAAAGAGGCGATGTCTAACCCAAAAGGGTATTACTAGTATGTCTAAAAATGTCACATCCAAAAAATGTGCAGTCTATTGTTCATTAGTACACTAGTGACTAATGGAAGCTTATTTTGGGCCAGGGATGTCAGTTAGCATCGGCACTAATCTCAGAGATGGCTGAGGAAGGGTTGAAAGGTGCAGGCTGCTTCCTGCGCTTGCCACCAGGTGCACTGCTCTGTCATTTGATATGGATTCGGCACATATCCAGTGACAGCTGCCTCAGTCACAGAGTGGACATTTTGGCACAGTATGTAGAAGCCACAGGCTGCATTTTACCTTCAGATGAGTGGGTGGTCACAGAAGATGGCTGCTTCCTGAGGTCTTGGACCAAGATCTGCTCACCACACACTTGCTGGGCTGCTGACCCCTCGAGTCGGCACAACCAGCAAAGTCGTTTTTCAGAACTGAAGGAAAGAGAAGAGAGTTTTCCAGACAAACAAAAGCTGAAGAGTTCATCACTACTAGAATAGCCTTATAAGAAATGTTAAAGGAAGTTCTTCAAGCTGTTGAGCAAAACACCTGCATAGAATGAAAACTTCTGTGCAAGCATTGTTTCTGGTGGAGGTGTTAAAGTGAATGGCCATCGCTGAGATAGAACTCAACCACTGCGGAACCCTACTGCGTAGAGCTACCTGGAGTCCACATGAGGAATAGTCCTGCAGCCTGTGAATTTTCCTATATTGTCTTTATGGGTACTACGCTCCCGTCTCAGTGAAACACTGAGATAGTGTCCAAGGCTACTAGGATCTTCACCGTGCATGCTCTTTCCCGGTGAGCAGATGCCTTAGAGTTGTACTGGATCTCCTTTGACCTTGGCAGAAGCATATTGCCCACATGGTAGTTTTAGGTTCTGTGACCGGATGAAGCAATAAAGCGGTTCCTTGTAGGCACCTCTCTGTTGAGCCTGCCTTCTTGAGCCCTATCCCAAGATGCTAAACTTCAAGATCGTGTGTAAACCTCCTGTGAGAACCTGACCCTCCCCATGTACAGTCGATCCCTCCCTTAACACTCACCACGGTACTGCAGTTCTTGGTTTCCATGTCCATCTGTTCCATAAGCCTGTGAGCACCTTGTGCCTTTTTCCTCCCTCCTCTGCGCAGGGTCTTGTACAGTGATTGGCCCAGAGCAGATACTCTGTAAACATTGAATCAGTAATCAGGGATTCAGGAGTTACTGAGATTTTTACACTTCTATCTTCAATTTCTCCAGGCTGCAAGAATTAGTCGATCGAGTGCTGGAACGCTTTCAGGCGTCTGGACTAATAGTGAAAGAGTGGAATAGCGTGAAACTCCATGCTACAGTCATGAACACTCTGTTCAGGAAGGACCCCAATGGTAAGTCCCATGTAGAACTATAGCATAGTTTGTGATCAGTAAGGCCTTATGATATCCTTGGCATTCGAACAAAATGAGCGATCAAAGAATCTCTGGTATATCTTTTTTTTGAACGTTTGATGTGTTTTGATGAGCACAGTGGAAGTAGGTAGGGACATATCTAGCATGGGACCATGACGTTCTAGATCTCTGATTTCTTTTGCCCATAGTGTTGCCAGATTTAGCAAATGGAACTACAGGATGCCCAGGTAAATTTTAGGTAAACAGTGAATAATTGTTTTAGTATAAGCATGTCCCACAGGTGCCTGGGTGTCTCAGATGGTTAAGTGTCCAAGTCTTGATTTTGGCTTGGGTCGTGATCTCACAGTTCGTGGGATCGAGCCCCACATTGGGCTTCATGCTGACAGTGCTGAGCCCGCTTGGGATTCTCTCTCTCTTTGCCTCTCTTCCCCTCCAAATAAATGAGTGGACTTTAAAAAAATAAAAACAAAAGTAAAAGTGTGTCCCATGCGATACTTAGTAATCTGTTTTTTGAAAAGAAGAAAGAAGGAAGATTAGCTAATAAAAGTAAAAGTTAGGCCAGTGGTTCTCAACTAAGGGCAATTTTGCTCCCCTCAGGGACATTTGGGATTGTCTAGAGACATTTTGGTTGTCACATTTAAGGGGTTGAGGGTGCTTTGCTACCAGCATCTAGTGGGTGGAGGCCAGGGATGCTGCTTAACTCTCTACAATGTACAGGACAGCCTACCTCAATAAAGAAGTATCTAGAAATGTCAGTAGCACCACGGTTGAGAAACCTTGCATTAGAGTAATAATTTTTCCATTCATGGAATCTGAGCCTTTATATAAAAATGCCTTGTTTTAACCCTGATTTGGAACAATAATCTACATTTCAAAAAGGATTCTTCTTTTCTTCCCATTGCCTCTCCCCACCAAGTGAAAACTTTTCTAGTACATTCAGCACCTATCTGATCAGGAGCCACAAATTCAGGTGTGTGGAATGGGTTTTATTTCCTTTGTTTAGGACCCTGATCTTGGTTTTAGAAAGTCTAGGTTAGAAGAGGAGGACTCCATCGGGACTTGACCCCATAAACTATTTGTAGATTTATACTTTAGGATGGTTTGTGTGTCCCGTTTTTTGAACAACATGATTTGAACTATGCAGGTCCCACTTACACACAGAATTCTTTCAGTGAATACAGAATATACTATAAACACATTTCCTGTTCCTTATGATTTTCTTGATTTTTTTCCTTTATTATAATAATACAGTATATAATACATATATCATACAAAATATGTATTGGTTATATTATCATTAAGGCTTTCAGTCAACAATAGTAATTTAGTTTTAGGGGAGTCAAGAGTCATATATGAATTTTCAACAACATGGGGGTTGGTGCCCCTAACCCCCATTGTTCGAGGGTCATCCGTGCATCTTTTTATTTATCTCAGGTATACACCAAAGATCCCAACTGGAAGTCATTTAATATTAAGCCCATTTGGTTAGAGCCATTGTAGGACTAAGAGATATGTAGCTGTCCAATTTTTAGTTCTAGCGTTCATGTTTTGTGATGTTAGATTGTATTTTGTTTAAGGTTTTTCTAAATAAATCACTATTTTACCTTTGGGAACACTGAGATCAAAAATGGTTCAAATGACTCAGTCAAAGCCTATAGACTCACAGAACAAGAATGCTCTTGTTCTGTTGGAATGCATTTCTTTCATTTGGAGAGTAGTATTGCAGAAGAATATTGAGAATTTCAGAAAAAAATTTTCTGGAATATTTCTTATTTATAAATGTATAAATGTTTAAAGCAAACATTTAAAGGAGTTTTGGTTTTTATTTTGTTCTGGACGGTCAGTTCTAAGTTTGGAAGCATAGTTAGATCCTCTGAGGTGACGTACATCTGCACATTGCTATGTAAAGACAGAGGTTTAGAACTCTAGAGTATACAATAGATTCGTTGGTTCAGAAGATACAGCACCATCCAGTAGTACTTCCCGTGATGAAAGAAGTATTCTGTGTCTGTGATGTCCAGGATGGTAGCCACTATCCACATAGTTATTGAGCACTTGGAGGTGGCTAGTGAGGCTGAGAAAGTGCACTTTTCATTTTAATTAATTTTAATTAATTCAGTTAATCACGAGTGGCTGGTGGCTCCTGATTTGGACGGTGCAGGTACAGATGGTACTTTATGAGACATTTAAGACCATCAGTAGTACATTCTGCAAATGTCCTAGTCCTTAAATCTTTCTTCAGAGCTCTTACCATGCTCCATTATTAACTAACCTTTTGACATAAAAGAGCTGAATTATGCAGGAACCTGTACCTTCTAAATCGTGTGGATCCAGATTTATATTCAGTTAGCACTGGAGCTTCATGTAAGAAGATATTCTTTGTTCACAGTACAGTTATCCTTTCTGACTTAGAGATAGTTTGAATATCACACTTCCATTGAGATAATTCACATACTATACGATTCATATAGTATTTAAAGCATATAATCCAGTGAGTTTTAGTAGTCAGAGTTACGCAGCCATTTACCACAGCGAATTTTAGAACACTTTCATCACTCCCAAACTAAACCCCGTTGGCAATGTGACTCCTTATTTCTTCTTAACCTAGTAGTCCTACACACCATCAGTCTACTTTCCTAGACTGTCCTATAAATTTGCCTTTTCTCTGGATATTTTCTATGAATAGGATCATGTGATATGTGATCCTCTGTGACCGGCTTCTTTCACTTAGCATAATGCTTACGGGGCGCACCCGTGTGATAGCATGTATCCTACCTCGTTCCCTTTTTGTTGCCAAATAATCATCCACCGTATGGATGTACCACATCTTATTTATCCATTTCTCAGCTGATGGACATTTGTATTTATTCGTTTTGACTATTAGGATTAATGCCGCTGTGAACATTTTCATACAGGTTTTTGTGTGGGCATATATTTTCACTTCTCCTGGGGATATACTTAAGAGTGAAATTTCGCATCATATGGTAAACCAGTGTTTAACTCTTTGAGGAGCTGCCAGACTGTTTTCCAAAGTGGCTGCACCATTTTCCATTCCTACCAGCAGTGCGTGAAGGTTCCAGTTTCTCCCCTTCTTTGCCAACACTGGTTATTATCTATCTTTTTGATGATTGCTGTCATTTTTGATATGAGGTGGTATCTCATTTTAGTTTTGATTTGCATTTCCCTGGTGGCTAGTGCTACTTACAGATTTTGAACCTGTCATTAAACATTTCAATCTTCAGATGTCACTACTGCTTTTTAATTGATACACATTAATTACTTAGTGTGAGTGAATTTAAAGTTTCACCACTTAACAGCGGACCTGTTTTTAATTTGTGAAATGTGCATGGTATTGGGATCTTTGATTAAGTGAATACTTTGTCATTAGAAGTTACCAATGGGTATTTCCAGTGGGCTAGCTAACATATATTATGCACGTGGAGTTAGCACTCTGGACATACTTTACCAATTCTGACTTGGTAGTCTCTACAGCTATGTACAATAAAAGAGCATATTCAAAAGTGGAAATACAAATACTTTTGAGTGTCTGTTGGTAGGCAGGAAAGGGTAAATATCTTAGAAAATATTCTGAAGGTTAAATAGTTCTTAAGGATGCTTTGAATTGTCGATACCTTGGATTCTTCTGTATGATGAATTTGTACTTGAAAAGGACATAGGAATCAGGTGTTTCATTCTTTCTTACCTGTCATCCTTTCCTTTGAAATCCTGTTTCCTGCTATACTTCAAGGATGTCCTTTGGAATAAGCAGGCTAAATTAACACAAGGAGTCAGAGCATAGCTTTGATGAGGCTAAGGTCATAGATTTGCTGCATTTCTGTGTAGAATGTCTGTAAAGATACCTTTGAACTGAAGGGAGCTTTCTCGGTGGGGGGGTGGGGGTCCTTAAACCAAACCACATCATGTTGGTTGCAACCCAAATCAGCATTGCCAGCATTTTTGACTACTTAATGTGTGAATTTTTATATATTTTTACATACACATTTTAAAATCCATACACCTTATTCAAAATCTTGGGTGTTTAGACTGATTGCAAGGAACCTTTGGAGATCACCTAATCTTAACCTATAACTGTGTAAATGGACTGAGGTCCATAGAAGAGACATAATTTGGCTAAGAAGATGGCTCATTTTATATACACGCACACACGCCGTATCTTTTTTATCCATTCATCTGTTGATGGACACTTTGCTTCTGTATCTTGGCTATTGTAAATAATGTTGCAGTAAACATAGAAGTGCATATGTCTTTTTGAATTAGTGTTTTCATTTTCTTTGGGTAAATACCCAAAAGTAGAATTACTGGATCGTATGGTATTTCTATTTTTAATTTTTTAAGGACACTTCATCCTTTTGCTCCAGTTTACATTCCCACCAACAGTGCATGAGGGTTGCCTTTTCTCCATGTCCTTGCCAACACTTGTTATTTCTTGTCTTTTTGATGAATGGATAAAGAAGATGTGGGGTGTGTGTGTGTGTGTGTGTGCGCGCGTGTGTGTACATGTATATACATATAGAACAGAATGACTCAGCAATAAAAAAAAGAATGAATTCTTGTCATTTGTGACAACATAGATGAACCTAGAGGCTATTATGTAAAGTGAAAGAAATCAGACAGAGAAAGACAAATGCCATAATGATTTTATTTGTATGTGGAATCTAAAAAACAAACAAAAAAAACCAGAAGCCGACTAATAACTATAAAGAACAAACCAGTGGTTGCTAGAGGGGAGGTAAAGGGTGGGGTGGGCAAGATAAGCGAAGGTGCAAATTTCTAGTCATAAAATAGGGGCGCCTGGGTGGCTCAGTCGGTTAAACGTCCGACTTTGGTTCAGGTAATGATCTCATGGTTCATAGGTTTGAGCCCCACGTCAGAGCCTGGTTTGGATTCTGTGTCTTCCTCTCTCTCTGCCCCTCTCGTGTTTGTGCTCTGTCTCTCTCAAAAATAAATAAACATTTAAAAAAATCAAAAAAAATAATTTACAGAGATGAAAAGTACAACATAGGGAAGGAATATAAGTCAGTGGTACTGTAATAATGTTGTAGGACAGGTGGTGCATGACAGATGGTAACTACACTTACATGGTGAGCGCTGAGTGATGTATAGAACTGTTGAGTCCCTGTGTTGTACACCTGAAACTAACACAATACTGATGTCCACGATAGCTCAGTTAAAAAACAAAAAGACTCTGGCTAATTACAAATGTAACCTACCTCGAGTACTTGGACAGTGTTGAATGAATAAATGTGTATTGAGTTGATGACAGAGCTGAGACTGGACGCCAGGCCTCTTGACTCAGCCTGCTGCTTTTCCCTCCCACTGTACCACTTTCCAGGGAGTACATTTTGCGAGCTGTACCTCTAGAGACCCAAAAGAAACAAACATAAATAACCCAAGCTTCTCTTCTAACGTTATCTTTGAAATATTTACAGCTGAAGGCAGGTACAATCTCTACACAGCGGATGGCAAATACATCTTCAAGGAAAGAGAATCATTTGATGGCCGAAACATTTTAAAGGTCAGTACATAGCAGGTGAATTGGAAATTCTTTGTCATGTGTCCTAAAATAAGAGAGGAAAACGAGTTCTTCTCCTTTTAACAGTAAAATACATTTTTCTCATGTTTCCCATAAGAATCATTGATTGAAAGGCTGGCTAAAAAAAAAAAAAAAATTTTTTTTTTAATGTCCTAAAGGAGAAGGGAAATCTTTTTGAATCTGTCAAGGCTGTGATATCTCCTAAAGTACTTGAAATTGATGATTTAAGAAACCAGTATCCAAGCTACTTTGACCCATAGCAGTAAGTTGATCTTAACAATGTGAGTTTTACTCTGTATTTTACCTCTGGAGGTCTGAGTTTGCATTTTTTAAGTTAAAAAGAATTGTTTTGTTCTAATAGACTTTTCTCTTCACCCACCACTCTCTAAAGTTGTTTTGTAATTTGTTTTAACTCCAGAATAGCCCCTGTCTGAAAAGTAGGGCGGTCTGTCTCTGACTGTTGAGGCTTTGCTTCCTGAGTGTTAAAGTAAGCTATGAAATTACCATAAAAAGGGTTCTTCAGGATTGCATTTATCTTCCTCCCACAGACCACATTCTGCAATATCCATGATTTATGCCCTCTCTATCAGGTTAACATGTCCTCGTGCCTCTGGGCAAACATAAACATAAATTGACACAATGGAGAGATTTTTAATTCTTCTTTTCACTTGTTCCGTAAGGGGTTTAGGTCATACAGTTTCAAAGTCAATGGATGTTTTTTAGAGCTGGGAGAAGAGTGTGTGTATGTAACTTCAGAATAAGCTTTAGCTTTTAAAAATGCTTTTTCATTTTCCTTCCCTACCTCATCCTCCATTGCCTTAGCTGGTCACTTGGCACTTTTCTTGCCAGATGCCTAATGTGACCCCGTTCCCTCTCATTCATGACCTCATTTCAGCACCTCCGGACTTCGTACCGTAGAACCCAACAGGGCAGTGACCGCATCCACTCCCAGGCATTCAGGCTCCTCCACTGCAGAGTTCTGTCGATTCCTTCTTTTCCTTGATATCTTTCCTCTTTCTGAGTAGTTTTCTTGTTTTCAAAGTAGCTGCAGTAGCTTTGGTTCGAGTGGCAAGCTGCTCATGAGTTCCACAGCCGTTTACTGATTTTGCCAGACCACATCTTCAGTGCGATCTGAATCTTTGTCTTCTTCTGTCTCATTTTCTGGGCCTTTTCCAGTAATAGCATTAGTTATTTTGCTTTTCTGTCATTGTTGTTCGTTTGATTAAGAAAGAAAAGTAGACTGAATGGGGAAAGAAATCTATAGGAATGACTCAAGCCAACTTGGTTCTTTTGGAATCCGAATTAGAGCTCAGAAGGTGTGCTGATGGAAGTCAAGTGTGAGGCACTTTGCCGCCAGCAAGAGGGAGGCCACGGCAGAAAGCCTGTGCAGTGGCTGTATGAACAGCATGAGTCTTTCACCTGACACTTAATTTCTCTCATCCCGGGAAGTCCGTCTTCCAATTTAAAGATGCTTTGCCTTGAAATCTTCCTACCCACCCCAGTGATGGCATGAGTGCAGCTCCCTCTAGTGTCAGCAAGGGCTTGCTATGTTAGTGGTACCCTAACTGGTTCATGCCTCATCACAGTCTTAGAGCTGGGCTCAGCTAGGGAATTAGAGACCACTTAATCCACTATCCCACTTAATTTTCTAAGGGCACAAGATCCAAGATGGTTAAAGTGGCCTGCCAAAGGTTAGTGATAGTAGCTGAGTCTGAAATGAGAGCAAACAGATTCAAGTCACAAGTTAGCATGGTCTCTGCTGCCTCCCATAAAGAAGCTCGGTGTTTAGGTAGGGATCATTAGGTATTTGAAGTTGGGCATATCTGTTTGAACTGTAATAATGTCTGATTAGAAGTTGTTTTATAAATGTTGGGGCAATGATGTGTGCCAGTTAGTCTAAAACTGTGGCTAATTAAGAATTAGATGTTGAATTGAATGTAAGTAACACCAACACCAACAGAAATACTTACTGACTATATGCCATCTGCCAGACCAGGTGTCCTGCAGATAAAACAGTCATTATGATACAATCCCTACCTTCCAGGAGCTTCCTGTCTTTGAGAGGTACAGACGGTTAATAGGCAGTTACAGTACAAAATGATGAGGGCGAGTTACGAGTATGGAGGAGAAGTTCTGTTGAACACAGTAAGAACAAAATGTCTTTTGATACACCGTCCAGTATTTTACTTTCTAATCATTAGCTGCAGAAAATACAATCTTTCACCTACATTCAATCAAAGGAATTCACTTTTCTTTGAGAATAAAGGTAAAATGTGGCCTCCAACAATTACCCACACCATAGCCAAAGTAGCTATGGTAGCCCACCTTTTGGAATTACCATGAATGAACATGCCTTTTTCTATTAGAACGTAAGAACCCATGGGCCCTGACACCTTTGGGGAAAAAAAGATTCCAAAAAATCAGTGAATTATATAAGTAGTTTTTGTATCAGATAAAATTAATTTAAAAAGAAAAAAACGTCAATTTCACTAACAAGAGAGGAACTGACGTGGAGAAAACCAAAAGGTTAACTGCATTGGTTGTTTGGGAGCCCGAGCATATGTGTGTAGCATATTAACAGCTGCTTAGGTCAAGGATCAGGAATGCTGGTGATGAGAAGCAGCCTTGGAAAAAAATCAGCTTCATCTGCTATTCAAAGAGAAACAAAAGGAGAAAAAGCAAGTCATCGCACGTTGGTCTGAGAATGTAATAAGTAACAGCCAGCCGCCCTTCTCCCCCATGAAGGGAATTGGTCCTTTAGGCTCGTGTAATATTATGCGTTCTGGGTGCCTTAATGAGAAAGAAAAAAGTCTTTAATGACTTTGGGAGGTAGAAGCCACATTTTTCTTTGGTAAGGCTCTTTTGAGAGTTGTTGCAGCTGTAATAGACCAGTTTTGGGTTATTCATAGCTAAAATAAGAATTTTCTTACCTTAAGAAGGACTTTGAAAGAACTGACAAGTAAAGAATCATTCTCCTGTGGTTTTCAAATCAGAAAAGGAGCATATGTAGTTGTGATGGGTTTTTATGAAGACGGACAGATAGCTCTGAAAGGAGACGTGTGCTCATGAGGATGACCTAGGCCAAGTTCATAGGGTAATGTCCCCTCAGAGAGTTTCCATTTCTAATCTAAGAGTTAGGAGCAAAGATTCTATTCGTTTATCCGTAAGGCAGTGATAAACTGGTAATTGGAGAAATCATACCTAAGGACGTACTGCCAGAAGTAACTGCTCCCTCGCAGGTGGAACAGTCAGAAACTGCCAACCTCAGAGAGAGAAGTGGTCTTAGTGGCAGTCGGTTTGGGGGGGCCTGTGAACTGACCGTAAGCAATAGAATCATTATTCCAAGACTGTGCCCTCAGCAGATTGAACAGGAGTACAGTATGAACCGTCCTGAAAGCATAGCTGCTGCCTGCAGAGTGAAGAGGAGATATTAGAGCCCTAGGTTGTACTCACTAGAGGAGGTGATGTCGTACAGATAAAGGCACAGTTGGTACAGTATTTGGGAAGGAATAGAAAGAAAGTGCTATAGGTCCAGAATCAAAGGACATCATGGAAGTACAGTTTCCTTAGATACTTAAGAATCCTGGAAGATGTAAACCAAGTAAAAAGGAGATGAATTTGTGCCTTTTCCATTTTATATATATGAATCTTTAAATCTAGAGAAAGAGGGAATTGGTGCTGTTAAAGTAACTGTATTGGGGGCGCCTGGGGGGTTCAGTAGGTTAAGCGTCCGACCCTTGATTTCAGCTCAGGTCATGATCTCAGAATCATGGGACTGAGCTCTCCATCAGGGCTCCATGCTGGGCGTGGAGCCTGCTTAAGAGTCTCTCTTTTCCCTCTCTCTCTCTCTCTCTCTCTCTCTCTCAAAAATAGCCATATTGGTTTTTAATATTTTACTTGAAAAGTGGTTTCATTTTTGAAAATGTTTTAAATCTATCTCGTCACATTGAGACTTTTCTTAAAAGACGTAAATGAGAGTAACTCAAATATTTCATTCATTTTTGCATCTGTTCTATCTCTGCCCCTTATAAAAAAAAGGACCGACCGTTAGAATAAGTAAACTAAAATGAGATCTTTATTTAATTTACTTAAGGAAACTGTTTAAAAATATTTTATCTTTTTTTTTTGGTAAAATATATACATAGAACAGTGCATGAAACATACATATATATACCTTTAACAATCATGAAGTGAACAGTGTAACTACTACCAAGGTCAAAAAGTAGAACATACCTCCCATGTCCCTCCCTGGACAACTCTTTAGTTTGTCCTAAGGTAAGAAATGCACCATCAAATTCTTCAACACTCTCAGTGAAGATTCTTGTTTTGAATGATCACTTTGTTTCAAAGTATTAGAAGAGTATTGAAAAGCTGAATTCATTTTTGTTTTTTTTCTAGGGGAGAGATGTGAGACTGGGAACTACGTAGAAATTAAAAAAAAAAAGATACCAGGGTCACCCACCTGGCTCAGTTGGTGGAGCACGAGGGAACTCTTAATCTCAGGGTTGTGAGTTCGAGCCCCACGTTGGGCGTAGAACGTCCTTAAATATATATATATATATAATATATGTGTGTGTGTATGTGTGTGTGTATATATATATATATATATATATATATATATATATAAATGAGTACAAAGAAAGACTAATGTTTTGAAACTATTAATTCTAAGGAAGAAAACATTGTGCCTTTCAGTATCGAGCTCAGTATTCACCCATATTATATACTGTTACTGAAAATTACTTCTTAGTCACGTGGCGCTTTAGAATTCTTTTTTTCTTCTTCTTCTTCAAAACTGCTCTTTCAGAAAGGCTTTCCTTGAGAGTCGATCACCACTTGTTCCGTTGCACTATTATATCAGGATAAATAACAGCAAATTGAATGTGGCCTCAAGTTATTCTCTCTCATTGCCACCGTACCTTCTGGTGGTGTTTTTACTACCTGATATTTCTGCGACTTTTTTTTTTTTTTTCTGTGACTTGAAATTTTAATCTTATTTAGGTAAGTAAAATCACTAAACAGACTTCACTTCCTCTCTAAGCTATTTATGCTTATACACGATTGACACTTACTAAGTTCCCTTGGACATACAAATAGTTCGTAATAGTTTTGTCCACAGCATCAACAACAGTCACATTATTCTTGATAATCATGTGAAGTAGGAAACGTGTTAGAAGAGCAAACATACAGCTTTCTGAAGAATTTAACTCCTCAAGTTAAGATGTAGAAAAAGGTCAATTCGAGAATAAGTATCCATGGAAATTATACTCACACATACATATATATTCAATTAAAGATCGGAAGAGAGAGCTAGGAAAATGTCTGGCAAAGGTAAAGAGATAGAAAATATGAGGGGAAAGTATGACAAAGAGGATCCTCAAACAGTGCAAAAATTAAGATCCTGAAAGGCGGGGCTCCTGGGTGGCTCAGTCTGTTAAGTGGCTGACTCATGATTTCAGCTCAGGTCATGATCTCACGGTCATGAGTTCGAGCCCCACATCGGGCTCTGTGCTCCCAGCACGGAGCCTGCTTTGGATCCTCTGTCTCCCTCTCTCTGCCCCTTCCCCACCTCAAAAATAAATAAACATTAAGAAAAATAAAAGATTCTAAAAGGAGACAATAGAGAGATTGTTAGTTCTTGAACTCGTATGAAGGAGGCTCTACACTGGTAGTGCCCCCAGGCACTTGGGAGTTGTAAAGAAAAATCCTCTCCAGGAGACAGTTTCATCACCCTCCGCCTACTAATATTCCTCCGAGGAACTTTTCCCCCCAGAATGGCCAGGACACAGAGATAATGAGGCATCTGAGGAGACCACTCTGTAAGCAAACAGACGTCCAGAACTCAGCCACGAGATGCTGCGGTCATCAGACTCAGACTAAAAACAACTACGCTTCCTGTGTTCAAAGGAATAAAAGCCAAGCTTAAAATTGTTATCAGATAGTTGGGAACTGTTACAAAAGCAAAGTGACGTAGCAGTTTTGAAAAACAAATAGAAATGCTAGAGCTGGAAAATGCGGTAATTGAAACTCGGGGCTCAGCAGATGGGTTCAGCAGCAGTGTAGACATAGCGAAAGAGATGGGGTGAACTGAAAGGTCAGAAGAAATCATGCAGCACGCTGTGTGGACAGAGGGAAAGGTAAAACTTAGAGCGGAGAAGATAGGAGACCTGTAGGGTAGAGCGAGAAGGTCCAGCATCCATCTAGTCCAAGTCCCAGGAGAGGAGAGCGCGAATGGGGCGGAGCCGATGAAAGTCGTATGAAGTCCAAACAGGAGCTCTGTGAAGTGAGCTGATGACTTACGACTGCATCACGGACAACGGACGGCCTTAACTAAGCTCCTCGGGCCCCAGCAGTTGTTAAACTTGAATGGCTGAAATTTGTTGGCAATAGCCACATTACAAAGAACAAAAAAATGAAACAGAAAATTCAGCTAAAGAATACTTTTCTTAAAGTAGATGATTAAAAAAAAAGGATAAAAGGTATCCAGGAATTCTTTTTACTTTTCTTATAACTTTGCTATAAGTTCAAAACTGTCAGAGTAAAAATTTCTAAACGCAGGAAAGACAGATGTGCACGTAGGAGGGGAATAGGACACTGGCCGTTTGCTGTGTTGTTTTTTTTTTAATAACCGCCTTCCAGAAGAGTTTGTTGAAATCTTAGCTGTGTTTTGTTTCAGCGTTTAGAATAGATGCAGCTTTCAATAATTGTTGATCTGACTGCAGAATGCTACCATTTGATTTCAAAAGGTATAAAAATTTAACGTAAGGAGCAATTTTCTGATTAGAAGGTTTCCTGTTAGAGCAAGCTACTAGGAACGTAGTGGCATCTTTCATTAGAATGCTTTTTGTTTTGCTCAAGAAATGAGAGTTCATGTCTTTTCGTTCTCTCTGCTGCCATCCCTTTCAAACTATTCCCTATTTAATTCCCAGAAACCTATCTCCCACCTCTGTTGCTGAGCCGAAATCGCACTGTAGAAGGTCACAGTGGTCCCTGTTCGTTCAGTGCCTTGACCCACTTTTACTTTTTTCCAGTGGCCACACTGAAAGTAGGAAGCCCTTTTCTCCTTCAGATGCTCTCTCCTCTTGGCGTCTGTGGCAGTTGGCTCTCCTGGTTTCTGCCAGTGAATCTACTTTTTTTACCTTCACTGCCTCCTAGGGTTACTTTCCGAGGTTTGGTCCTTATCTCTGTTTGTCTCTTACTGCAGTCTTGTTTAGTGCAAATTCTGCCCCTTCTTCACGTACAGATACTGCGTCCTCCATGACGGCCGATGATGCTCTTCCCCCTCTCCGTCCTGTGAGTGCGCAGAGATGTGTCATGTGCTCCCCAGTGCTTAGCAACGTTCTTGTACCTGGCAACCACTTGGGAGGCTTTTCCGGACCGACCGACTGAAACTGTTTTTTACAGAAATCAGATTTCGGAAGAGGAGATGAAAAAGATATTGTTTGCCTGAGGAGATAGTTTTACCCCATACATGAGACCGTAAACGCTGAGAGCAGGGGCCAGCAAACTATAGTCCGAGGGCCACGTATGTCCTGCCGCCTGTTTTGCCCTCAAATTATGAATGTTTTTTATATTTTTTAATGGTTGGAAAAAAATCAGAAGAAGAGCAATATTTGAGGACATGTAAAAATTATATAAAATTCAGATGTCAGGGTCCATAAATAAATTTTTTTTTGGAACACAACCGTCCTCATTTGTTTATGCACTGACTGCTTTCGTGCTGCAGTGCCAGAGTTGAGTAGTTGTGACGGACACCATATGGACACCTCGCCTTTTATGGAAAAACCTCGCTGACACCTAAATGGTTAGAGTTTAGTTTAGTTTTCTTTTATTTCCCCCAACACAACTTCCTGCTTTATGATTAGATGTGATGCTCATATTTAATAGACTCTCACGATATACTAACTATGTCATATTGAGTTAACAGCCAGTCCTACTGAATTGCTATTTCCTTGAATCTTTTCTAGCAAATGTTTGTTTCTTTTTTAAAATGAGTTTACTAGGAGCATCTGTGTGGCTCAGTCAGTTGAGCATCCGACTTTGGCTCAAGGCATGATCTCTCCGTTTGTGAGTTCAAGCCCCACATGGGGTTCCCTACTGTCAGTGCAGAGCCTGCTTCGATCCTCTGTCTCCCTTTCTCTCTGCCCTTCCCCTGCTCATTCTCTCCCTCTTTCTCTCTCTCTCTCTCAAAAATAAACATTAAAAAAATGAGTTTACTAAATTCAAGAAAGAGAGAGAGTCGCAAATTAAATATACCTATAGCTCATACAGTGCTCCATTAATAAGTGAAGAAGTGAAATTCACTTTTCGATTAAATTTGATTGCAACCTTAGTACTCCAGATAGCAAGATCCAGCTGATACAGATCATAATGAACTTGAATTTACACTTCACTTCCTTTTATTTCAGAATACGTCCAAAACCAATTTTCATATTTCTCTGTGGTGTGCATTCATTAACTTGAAAGACAAACAATGATTTCTTCTACAGTTTCATTTATGCCTTATTACAGAGTATATTAATAAGAATTATTGAATGAAAAATAAAGAGCACTGCAATTGTAAATAAGTTGTGCTACTTTTATAATTAGCATAAATATCAGAAAAATTGGACTTTAAGAACAAGCCTGGGACAAGACGTCTTGCCAAAGTACAGCCACTATTATTTTGCAGTTAGTGATAAAATACGGCTCTGCCTTCATTCATTTTTTTAAACATTTATTTATTTTTTGAGAGAGAGAAAGCACAAGCAGGGGAGGGGTAGAGAGAAGGAGAGACAGAATCCCAAGCAGGCTCTGGGCCATTAGTGCAGAGCCAGATGTGGGGCTCGAACTCACTGACTTGTGAGATCGTAACTGGAGCCAAGATCAAGAGTCAGAGGCCTAACCGACTGAGCCGCCCAGGGGCTCCTTTTCTTGATGGTTGGAAAAAAAACCCAAAACTCATGAAAATGGGAGATTGCAGGAAATCATTAGGGGCTTTTCCATATTTTGCCCGGAATAGAAATAACATACTCTACTTGAAAAGACATGAAATACTTCTGACAGGTGAGTGGACAGTTTTTTCAGGCATCAGAGATAAAAGAAAAAGTGCAATTTGGAATGCTTTGGTTTAGTTTTATATGGTCTTATTTTAGGCTCTTGGGTTGGAGTGGGAGCCAGGGGATGGGGAAGATTCATATTTTGGGACAGTGCCTTGTCCCAAGTAGTATTTTAACAAAACTTTTCCTCTGCCTTTGTTTTATGTGTCACTTTGCTTGGAAAGTGAAATCTTAAAGCATTAATGAGGGCAACCAAAGACCTGATTGTCAGTGAGGTGAAACCATCATTGAAATGAAACTAGAAAAGGAGTACTTGGTTGATTTTTGACAAAGCCGACATCCATTCTAAAAAAATGCACCTTGTCTGGTCTGTTGCTATCTGTTCGTACATGGTATTTCACTCTCTTGAATTTAAGTTTCTTGGTTATTCATCTTTGCAGTGGTGCTAGAATACTCGTATGTGTCGTCTTGGCTCAGGCGGGGAATGATGGCTTCGAAGGGTCTAACCTGCACAATGACAAGATCTAGGCCATGGTTTGATGGTTTGGCAAAGACAGTGACAGTAGAAAATACCTTCTTGAGTACCCACTAAATATAAAACACTAAGCTAGATGCTCAGTGTATTGGGGAGGGAGAAGAAATAATTGTCTTTTGTCCCTCCGATTACATTCCTGTGAGCTCTGTGAACAGGGTGCTTGTTTTCATTGTGGGAAATAGTCATCTCTTTTATGCACTCAGGTCTGGGGATCCGGTCGTATCACTCGGGGTATAGATCACAAATGAAGTGAGTTGGGTTATGGTTCATTTGGGGTCCATTGTAGTTTTTTTTTTCAATGTTTATTTTTTTGAGAGGGAGAGAGCACGAGCTGGGGAGGGGCAGAAAGCAGAGGGGACAGAGGATCCGAAGCGGGCTGTGTGCTGACAGCAGCAAGCCTGATGTGAAGCTCGAACTCACGAACTGAGATATCATGACCTGAGCCAACGTTGGACACTTAACTGACTAAGCGACCCAGGTACCCCATTGTGGTTTTTAAAAGTTGTGGTACAACATACATGATAGAAGATTTCCGATTTTAACCAATTTTAGCGTATAATTTAGTGGCATTAAGTGCAATTCACATTGTGCAACCACCACTACCATCCATTTCCAGAACTTTTTTACCATCCCAAATTGAAACTCTGTACCCATTAAACAGGAAATACTCATTCTCTCCTCCTCTCGTTCCCTGGTGCCCGCCATTCTACTTTCTGGCTCTATTGACTACTGTAGGTGTCTCATATGAGTGGAATCATACAATATTTTGCCTTTTGTTCTGGCTTTTTTTTTTTAATGTTTATTTTTGAGAGAGAGAGAGAGAGAGAGAGAGAGAGACAAAGCATAAGCAGAGGTGGGGCAGAGAGAGAGGGAGACACAGAATCCAAAGCAGACTCCAGGCTCTGAGCTGCCAGCACAGAGCCCGACATGAGGCTCCAACTCACAAACTGCAAGATCATGACCTGACCCAAAGTCGGGTGCATAACCCACTGAGCCACCGAGGAGGTACCCCAGTTTCTGACTTATTTCAGTTACATGTTTTCAAGGTTCCTCAATTTTGTAGCATGTATCAGGATTTTATTTCTTTTTAAGAATGAATAATATCCCATTGTGTATATATACTCCATTGTCTTTTTAGCTACAGTGTAGACAAGCCAGCAGCCAAATGAAATCCTTACCCAGAGATGGTGACAGGGCACTGTCTTCTTTGGAATAGCCTGTTGTTTAGATTGGGTGGCTTGATGCCAACAGTACCCAAGTGTTATTCCAAATGTTAGAGGACACTGGTGCGAACAGATCAAAGAAACAAGAGTGAAGTGTCCACTGTGCCAGGAAATATATTAAGTTCATGACTAATTAAGAAACAATGTCCTCTTTCCCATATCCCAAGGATGAAACAGGTTTCCAATTCCTGATCAAATGTGAACGTTATTACAAGTTAAAAGTGAAAACACAGGCTGTAAGTCAACAGAACACCAATCCAGTTCACCCTCTCAGCTATAGGTTAAAACATTGATACCATTTCCTTAAATCATAGAGTTCTCGTTCTCATAACTCCTGAGGTGTGGCAGGGCTTCTGGGGCCTTTTGCTTATTTGCCGTAGAGCCCTTTGCAGAGGGGAAGGAGGCTGTGTGAACCGGGTTATGGACGACTAAGGGTGTGTCATCATACGTCATGCCGCGCTGCTGCTGCTGCTGCTGCTGCTGGGGCAGGTTGGCTGTGGTTCTGCCAGAGGACGAAGTGCTTCATGCCTCCCTGTGTGCTAAGATGACTTAGTTGAAAATCCAGGATAACGTGCGGCAGCCTCTCGCCCGTCTTCCTCAGCTATCGTTTGGACAGCTGTTACTTGTATGTACGTATCCCCTTGCCATCATCTGATGTTGCTGAGGGCTATCTGGTTCGCTCAACTTTGGGACGCTGTTGTCGTGTTCGAAAAGTTGGAACAGAGCTGAACCGAGCCCGATGACCTTGTTTTCTCCCCTCTCACTCTGTTCTTCTCTGAATGTGTTGCTTGGCACAGCAGTCAGCCCCTTTATGCCCAGCCTCCCTGCAGCCACTTGCCTAGAGACACGCAGGCCAAGAGGCAATCGTCTCTGCTGCTGTCCCCGGTGCTCCCTTTCAGGGATTCCTTTCTGCTGACTTGCACTTCCTGTCCGACACATAATACAGAGATCAGACACTTCTCTTCTGTTGTGTTTGTTTGAGGGGCGGTTACGAATGATACCTGAGAGATGATGACCACACCGAAAATAAGAGAGGTGACAGATTTAAATGACCTCAGGCCTTTTTCTGAGGGCAGGAATTTATCTGCAGAAATATTACCTAGGTTCTTTCTGAAAAGCCACCTACCGGGGGCATGGAAGAGTCTCTGCTAGCCGGGAGCCACCAGCGGCAGTTTTGCCTGGCAAAGGCAGTAATATCCATGCCCTGAGGCAGTGCCTTCTCCGGAATAAATACTGTAGCAGACCGAACTCCCAGCTGCCCACCTCTGATGCTAAATTCTACCTGCTGCCGTGGAACCCGGGGCAGAGTGCACTCTGGGTGCCAGGTCGGGTCCAGCTCTGCAGCCCTGCCAGCATGCCCTCTTCCCTCTTCCTTCCTCCTACCTCCACCCCACATTTTTTTCTTGCTGCTTTTTAAAATTGAGCAGCCCTGCAGGGAGGGGAAGTCCCTTGGCATTTTGAGTATTGAGGTGCTCAGCAGAACTGCCTGGCCTCCTGTTTGTTTGCAGCTGTTTTAATTCAACTCTCTAATAGGTCATTTGGCCTTTCCAGCAGAGTCTTAAACTAAACTTGATAATCCTTATGTCAGCAGTGAGGCTCAGGCCAAACATCCAAAAGTGCAACCCTGAGTGATTATTTGAGGGAAGTTTTGGAGCCTTTATTCCCTGGCTCTGTCTGTCTGGCTTCTGCCCGGCGCCTCCTCGGGGTCATGCTGTTAACATCCCTCACGCTCGCTGCGGCTCCGACAGGCAGCTGGTCTGGGAGAGCGGGGTGATGGGGGCCTCTCACGTTCACGTTCCCGGTCCGTGTAAGGGGCCCCCTCGGTCACCGGAGATGGGACTTGCGCTCTGGTAACGTGCCAGCGTTTGCTGCCCCTTTAGCGGAGGTGCGCAGAGGCAGGAGTGACGTGCTGATGGCGGGGAAAGAACAGCTGCTCCCCCGATTTACGGCCTTCTTGCCGCGGTCCTGATGCAGGCACTGATGTTAGCAGGACCTCCTCCCACAGACTGGCCTTCGCCTTGCTCCCTGGGGCTGCGGTGTCCCAGGCCTTCTGCAAGTACATTATGTCCCCTCTTTATTGGCTATTATTAGCTCTTATTATTGGCCCTCTCACCACTCGGTCCACTGCAGTTTGTGGTTTCAGATATTCAAAGTGGCATCTCAGGCAGAGCCACGGCTGTATTTGGAGAGGATTCTAGGAAAGAGAGTACCTGCGGCCACACTGTCTTCTATCCTGAAGTAGGTGTTCCTATTCCAGTCTTTAAAAATACGACCGCCCTGTGAGAGCAGGAAATGACTGCAGAGGCTGTAAATTGTCAGAGTTCCTTCTAATCCTTTTCCTTTTGTTCTTTAAAGGAAACTCTGCTCTTTGGTTCCTGCGATGATGGATTAATGGTTATCGTCAGTAAGTGATGATCAGAATCAGAGCTCAAAGTCCTGTCTTCTAATCGATCTTGCTGGAGTGCAGCACATCCTTGTAAAGCGTTGTCCCTGTGTAACGATGGAGAAATCGGGGGCAAGAGTGGCTGTGTGGTCACTGACAGGAGAGCATTAGAGCCTAGCCTGCTCTAAGAACCATTTTGACCTCTCTCTCAATAGAAGTTTTCATCTCTGGTTTTCAGGCCAGTGTGTGTTGTGCCTGTGTGTGGACGCCCATGGCTTAGTATGAGTAGGCTCCAGCGTGGTCTTTTGTGATATTCAGGAAGAATCCATAGGAGTACAGTCTTTATGAATATTTTAAAAGTAGATGGGAGGCTCTTTTGTGACCCCTGGATGTGTGGATCTCCATTTTCCTTCTTGTCTCCTGTCTCCCTCATTTTCTCCCTTCAGAAGTAACATCGCATGTAGCCAGAAGGAAAATGCAAAGGACCGAAAGGCTTGAGAATTTGAATTGCGTGGCACCTGGGCAGAGATTCAGAATCTCGTTTGTTTGTTTGTTTGTTTGTTTAGGTGAGGGGAATTTTAACAGAACTTCGAAATAAAGCTTATTTGTGGGAAAAACCCTTATTCGTGATCCTAATTCTAAGTGAGATTAGTACTGTGACCTTCGCAGAGCCGTGATATTCTTCAGACCTGTCGTATTTTCGGTCTGGTGTCCATGACTCTCTGTCTACTACCTACAGTCTTCCTCTTGGACGTTCTGAAGCATCCCTCACGAAGAACGCTTCTGACGTATACCCCTGTTTGTTCCGTTGCTTTTCAGAGAGGGTCTGCCAGGGGCTGTGCCGATCAGTTTTCCCGACATTCGGTTCTCTTCCTTGGCCGCAGAACCGCGTGAACACTTCTTTGCGGTCTGATTGCACGCGCACCGCCCAAGGATGGCACTCCTCCACTTGGCATGCTTTGGCACAGGTTCGTTATTCGGACCATGGCACTCGAAACACACCGGACTGTGGGCGCGGCCTTCTACTGGCCCGTGTTCTGGGCCTGGTCCCGGGGTCTCTTAAATTTCTATCCCAGCGTTAGTGATTCTGGCCTATCCGGTTCCTCTCTTTTAAATGGAGCTAATAGAACTCAGCTCTGGTTTACATCAGCGATTTTTCGAAGGGTTAGTGAGCTGGAGTTTTTGAGATACTTTTGGATCCTTAGACGAAAGGTATGATTTAACCACAGCGAGGCTTCCTGCTGGGGGAGTGCCTTCCTATGGAACTCCCAGTGCTTGTCAGCTATCTTCCATTCATGCTTGTACCATCCTCCCTGCTCGGGAGGTAGGTGGGTAAGCATTGTTATTAAGTACAAAATAGTGTCATTACTGTTACTCTTATCTGAAAACAGGGGGTAATTGTAAAAAATAGAACTTGGTAAAACAGATTATGGAAGAAAAACACTGGGGGAAACCTCAAAGTATCAGGCACTTGACCCATTCCTGTTTCTTCGGGTCTCAAAAGTCTGATTGCCATACACAAACATGATAGAACACATCCCTTCCTGTGGAGAAACGGGATCCAGCACAGCCTTCTAAATACTCGCATTAACTGAACACCAGTACTTACTTTCTGTTGCACTACTTTATGTCCTAAGGGTTAGTTTAACTCCCATCTACCAGGAATGAGTATTCGTTTCACAGGACGTCTATACTTTGGATCTTTATTTTGGACGTCGAAACTGAATTTCCTCGTAGTGGAGTCATGTTGGACAGCAGATAATTCCCTGAGGCCTATCAGCCCACAAATTGGATTTCCGCAAAGGAGAGATCTTTGGAGAGAGGAGGTCACTACGTTCTCTAAGATGGAGGAGAGAGAACAAGCTTCATTGGGAAGCCACTTGGGCGGAGATTCCCCAGCAGGTTTGTCATCGTGCTGTTGAGGACTGGCCATTCATGCAGTTTTGTGGCTTGAGGTCACAGATTTGAGAAGGCTCCTTTCCACCCTCTTCCAACCTCTGTCTGAGACTTAGTCTCTTCATGCAGCCTAGTCACACATGGAGTCCTTTCTGGTCTTCAATGATTGTGTCACAGGTCCTAGGGAGGAAGAAGTAGAAGGTCTGAAGTGAATGCAAGGAAGAATGACCACAGTTAGCCCTTAAATCTTGCTATTTGTTTCCTTTCAGTGCATAGCACGACATTCCTAGGAATCAGTAATTCCCTCTGTGTTCTCTCTAGGAAACAAACACGTACAAACTAAGAAATGACAGGCTTCACAGATCATGTGAACAGAGGACAGCAGGATGGGGTTGGACTTTGTCTTGCACGTCTCTGTCAGGGAAGCCTTGGCTTTGACCTATTAAAAAAACAAAATTTAACTGGGTAAATATAAAGGTCTGATTGACTTGACGTAATTATTCCTGAGTCCTGCAGCATCCCATCCTTGCAGACCAAGAGGAGCTCCACGGAGGCGTACAAGATGGAAGACTTTTATCGCAAGAAGGGGGTTGGGTAGAAAAAAATTTCTAGCAAGGAATGGTTCGTTTCAGGCAAGGTCACCTCCCTTCAGGGGGAAGGCAGGAATCTGTCAGGCAGATGACCTCACCAGGACTGACCTGGTAATTCCAGATTGGTGACAGAGGCCCACACTGCAGTTAGGTTAGTTACTGAGTCTTTGCCAATGTCAGGCTTAGCACAGGTGACTCCATCTGGGGCTTGTTTTTATCTTTATTTTTGTAACAGAGCAGAAACGTTTCATCTTGGTAATCCACACGTCTGCCCTTACTTGGTGAAAGGGAAAGGTTCGTTCAGTTTTCTAAAGATACTGGGAGTATTCAGCGAAGGATAGCAGCTGCGTGCGCAACAGTTCTCCGATGTCGTATTTCCACCTACTTAGACTTAAAATGTCCTTCTTAAATTGTCCAGTTTTACTCCTTACAAGTAGTATTTTACAAGTACTTACTCCTTACAAGTAGTATCACGAATATTTGAAGTCTTAAATTCTAATTTTATTGCCTTACCAAATATTTGTAGTTCTGCGTAGCTGTTCGTCATTATGTTCCTGTAAGCAGGCTTTTTTAAAAATGCTGGCTTCCAGCACAACAGGGCTCTGTGTGTGTGTCAGAGAGCGATGTTTCCAGAAAGATAGTGGCTTAGGTTTCAGAATTCCCAAGGGAGTTCTAAAACAACAGTGAGGAGAAAAAACTCCGCATGATTTAAATACCTCAACGTGATTCTTTTTCATTTAAATTTTCCTGTTAGGTCTTTTATTTCCCAAACAATAGACTGCTTTGCTCTTCCTGAACTACTTTCGGCTTGAGAGACCCAGTTTTTGTAGCTGAAGCTTTTTCCTCTTTCCCCTCTCAGGTACCTAATGAAATAGAGCCACTTAGGCTCCAGAATTCCAGGAGAATTCTTCTGGCTGAACTAGAGCAATCCCACACCAGGCCCCGGACACCAGGGTGGCAGGGAGAGGAGGAGTAGCAAGTGTCAGAGTGTGCTCATTTCAGTCACTTCCCGTGGCTGGCTGGGCGCCCTCACTGTGGCTCGAGCTGGCGTGTTGGAAGGGGCACCGCCCACAGAAAGGGGCTGGGGGTGCAGGGGTACAGGAGCCCAGACTCCAGAAGTTAGGCTACCCAGGCTTACATCTCCATTTGCCTTTCTTCTTCTTTTCTAGCTTTATGAATCTCAATGTCGTACCCTTTACTGGCCGTGTACCCGTGGGCAAGGTACTTAAGCCTTATAAACTTCAAGTTCAGCTATAACACGGGAACTAATAATTAGTATCTGCTTCTTGGGGTTTCGAGGATATCCAGTCAGATGGTGACATGGAGCCCACAGCATAATGCCTGGCACCCATGCTTGCCCAGTAAGTTGGCCAGTAACAATCTTTGTTTTATTAGTGTTAGTACGTACGTACTGTTCACTCTGGTTTTTTAATATACATTTAATAATATTGGCATTAGTAACTTTGTTAAAAATCTCCTGTTATGGGGCACCTGGGTGGCTCAATTGGTTAAGCGTCCAACTCTTGATTTAGTTCAGGTCTTGATCTCAGAGTTATGAGTTCAAGCCCCAAGTTGGGCTCCGTGCTGGGCCTGAAGCCTACTTTAAAAAAAAAAAAAATCTCCTGTTACGATACATTTGAGTTCATAAAAATCTAAAGGGACCTGGTAAAAACCACCATAAGCGAAGTCAAAAGACAAATGACAAAGGAAGGGGGGATATATTTGCAGTTCATACCATAGACGAAGGGGTCACGTCCCTACTATAGAAAGAACTACCACTCAGTAAACAGACAGTTGCAAAGATTTTTATGGTGGTATGCTTCCATTTAACTGTGATACAGATTTCATGTCATGATATGTATATACTCCGAGCAAAACAGGAAAACTTCAGGTTGAAGGAGGGGCTTGGGACACATGTAGCCAAAGAAACGCCCGTGCATGTGTAAACAATCCTGAAAATTTTGTTTTTCCCCATAAAGTAGCTCCCTCTCAGAAACGCTCTGTTACTGCCCATGGTACCCTCATATTTACTCTGTCATTCGGGATTTTTCTCCTCTCCTTTTCCTGACTCCCCCAGCTCCAGAAAGTCACTGAGTCCTTTCTGTGTTTCATGCAGAGTATCTCACGTCTGCTCCGGTCTTTCCAGGCAGGCAGCTACGATTTTAGTCAAAGACGCTATCTCTGTCATGACTGAACTGCTGCCCTGGTTTCCTTTACTTTCTCTTGTTCCCTCGTCCAGTCGGCACAGTGTGCCACAGCCAGATCAGTTTCACTAAAATAGGGTTTCATGTTGGGCCACCAACCTGCTCAGAAACCTTCGGTGGTTCCCCACCATCAAGAATGGAGTCTGACTTCCTGAACTGGACCCTCAGGGTCCCTTCATAGGATTCACCATCCTTATATCTCTGACTTAGTCTTTATGACTCTTCAGGGCCCCTCCAAACACCTAACCTGGTCTCTTTGGGCTGGCCCACCGTGCCCTTCTCTGCCTTCATGCTGCTCTCCTCCTCCTGTTTCCTAAGTCTTATACTTGCTGCAAGGCCCAGGTCAGTTCCCATCTCCTCCATCTCCCACTCTCCTGGGTGCCCAACCTCAGCATCCATTGTCTTCTTGCCTTGCCGCATTGATTGCCCGTACCTCCCCTCTCACACTTAACCTTTGCTGCCTTTATTGTCTTAGGTAAACTTTTTCATTGAAGCAGAACATAATACAGAAAAGTACACAGATTGCAAAGTCAGTCAGGAACTTTTCACAAAGTGGACACCCCTGCGTCCTCCATGTTCCTCTCTTCTGACTCCCACCCCATCTCCCTAACTAGACGGTAAGGACCTGGGGCCGAACCGTATGCCTTTGCACAAAAGTGCATCACATCAGGTCCTCAGTGACACTGCAGAACAGGAATTGGAGCTGAGAAAGGGATCTGGGCTTTACAAATAAGAAACACACAGAAATTTAAAGGAGTAGGTGATATTCCCACTACAACTACAGATTCTTTCTTGACAACTAGTTCACAGTTGAGACATGATTAGTGTAATATGATTTTGGTGAGTCTGTTCAAGGATTCCTTGATGGTGACCGGTATGTAAAGAAGACCTTTAAATCTAAGGCAAACAAGGCCGTACTTTCTCTTTTCAGACATAATGTTCACAGACACGGGCAGCATGAGTTTGTGTTGTCCTTCTCTCCAGCAAATGTTTATTGATCACATGCATCCTACTAGGTACGGTTCCAGCGTACGGTAGTATTCAGCTATGAATAACATAAAAGATCCGTCCTCTGTAGAGCTTATACTGTAAGGAGTCACTAGAAATAATTGATAGAACTAAAAGAAAGGCTTAAGACTAAAGATACAAAAGGACTAAACAATACGATAACTGAAAAATCATTACGAAGTCCTCATCAACATACAGAGAAAAAGAACATGGAGATAAGAGGGACTAGAGGAAGATTAGCGCCGTCCTAGGGACCTCAGGGTGAGAAGTCCATTCGTGACATTATCCAGAGTATGAAAGAGGACAGCCCGTCAGAAAGGTAAAACAAGTCCAGGGTGAGGGAGAACAGAGAGATGTCAAACCATCTTAGGAAACCCTCACTTTTCTATTTTTTTTTTTAATATTTTTTTAACGTTTATTTATTTTTGAGAGACATAGAGATAGAGCGTGAGCAGGGGAAGGACAGAGAGAGAGAGAGAGGGAGACACAGAATCTGAAGCAGGCTCCAGGCTCTGATGAGCCGTCAGCACAGAGCCCGATGTGGGGCTCGAACTCACAGACCGTGAGATCATGACCCGAACTGAAGTCGGCCGCCTAACCGACTGAGCCACCCAGGCGCCCCGGAAACCCTCACTTTTCAAGAGCACCTTACAGTTCACAAGGAAGGTCCTTTGACCCGCTCCTCTTACTGGATCTTCCCCCACTCTGATCTCGTACAGTCCCGCAGCTCCCGTGCACCAGGAGCCGACCCCGAAGTTTAGGCTGACTGCAGCACTCCTTCCGGGGCTGTTCTTATCACCATGTTTACTATGTACTTGAAACCTCAGGCACGAGGATCTCTCCGGCAAATCACCATCCACAGCTTATCCACATAAGGCAAAGTGAAGCTACAGGGGTTGCCCTTGCCAGTTCCCAGCTGTGGCTCTGTCACTGGGAAACACAGGCACACGGAATAGAAGATAGAGGACCCACCCATAGGCTGCTAATCCTTAAAAAGTAACTTGTTGAAAGTGTTATGAGTTCCCTTTTAGTTTAGTTTTGTCTTGTCTTTTATTGCCCCTTTGGTGATATCTTTTTTTGCACCTAGGCGGCTTCGGTTTGCAAAGCCATAAATCTGCCAGTCTTGTTGACGTGGCTTTCACTTCAAATTAATGTTCAGCAAAGGGATTAGCAGATAACCGTTTCGGGCTGTATTTCTTTACACAAAAGGCTGGATATGGTTTAACGAG
Source organism: Paguma larvata (assembly GCA_030068075.1). Classification (NCBI taxonomy): domain Eukaryota; kingdom Metazoa; phylum Chordata; class Mammalia; order Carnivora; family Viverridae; genus Paguma; species Paguma larvata. The sequence goes on from CM057837.1 coordinate 68,057,118, forward strand.
GCTGCCAAAGCAAGGAGGAGAAGTTAATTGTATAAATCAATGCAGGCAGGAACTGATCACCTTTCCGAAAGACAAGACAATGCGGCATACAACCTCTAAATAGATCTCTGGGGTCAAGTTGATGTCATGTTGAAGAATCAATATTTACTGGGCTTTATAAAGTTAGCCTTTAATGAACCCCAGGCATTTTGCTAGGTCACTAATTGCAGGAAGAGGAAAGGCAGCAACTGCTGGAGTCCTGGACTACGGAGCTTATATAAAAATAAGTGAAGAGACGGTCTCTCGCTTATATGCAAATGTCCCACCCTAGGTTCTGCCCAAGCACTGTCGGGTTTGTGTATTGAAAGACTTTCTTGGGATTTTACTGACATTTTAAGAAACAGCAACTCTTGCACCGGAACAGAAGGCCGACCCTTTAAACTTTGACAACATTACCTAAGCAGTTAATTTTCCTAAGCAGGAGTGACTTCTGGCTATCATTTTAGATTCCGCCTTATAATCGTGCTGGTCACAAGGACCGGCCCTCTCAGAGTATGCCTCATCCCTCCCTCTGACACACTTGAAAGTGAAGAAGTGGGGCGCCTGGCTGGTTCAGTCAGTAGAGGGTAGAGCACATCACTCTTGATCTTGAGGTTGTGAGTTCAAGCCCCGTGTTGGGTATGGAGCCTACCCTAAAAATAAAATAAAATATTTTTTTAAAAAGTGAAGAATTGGAGTAAAGAGTGTTTAGGATGCTGGTTTGAATCCAAGTCAGTGGAAGGTTGTTGATAAATATTATCATTTGCCCATGTAATATCGTCCAGTAGAAGACTATTTGGTACGTATAAGTTTTCTGTATTCCTCATGGGGTTGTCAGGATCACTCTTGGGTTAGGAACCTTATATTCTATTTATTTTAGTCAGCGCTGCTACCAGATGCTGTTGACGAGCTGGAGGAAGGTCCTGTGTCAGATTTTCTCTCGGCCGTCCTAAGCTCCCGTCAAGGGTCCTATCTGGTCAGGAGCTGAAAGTCATGAGGCAGCTTCGTTGGGCTTGGGAGTCAGGGTGGGACCTCAGGATGTTTGTCACAAGTTCTTGGTCATATCTGCTCGGTAGATAAATTTTGAAACTGACTTTTCAGCTCTCTTCCCCTAGTGCATTTTGTGAGAGGAGGCTTTAAAATTTGGGACGCCCGGGTGGCCCAGTAGGTTAAGCGTCCAACTTCAGCTCATAACCTGGTTCGTGGATTCAAGCCCTGCATCGGGCTCTGTGCTGACAGCTCAGAGCCTGGAGCCTGCTTCAGATTCTGTGTCTCCCCCTCTCTCTCTGCCCCTCCCCTGCTCACGCTCTGTCTCTCTCTCTCTCTCAAAAGTAAATAAATGTTTAAAAAAAATTTTTTTTTAATTCACCGGAGAGAAGAGCTGCTGTTCTTTTCTCACTCCCACGAGCATCCAGGATTGTTTTTCAGAATAAACACTGAAAAGAAAAAGCATGAGAGGTTGGTTGGGACTGTTGTTTTTTTTGCGAGAGAATCTGATGTTTGCTCTTTTTACCTGCAGTTTTCTTTGGACGCTCATTCCAGGTTTGTATTCTTTCTTTCCAGCTCTTTGAGAACTTCTACTTTGGCACCCTGAAGCTCAATTCCATTCACATCTCTCAGAGGTTCACAGTGGACAGCTTTGGAAACTACGCCTCCTGTGGGCAGGTCGACTTCTCCTGAGGAGGATCTTGGGAGGCGCTAGAAATTGGACGTCCGCGCGAGGTGCCGAGGGAAAGAGGATCGTGGTTTTCGTTGCGAAGAGGGATGTGGAATTTGGACGGTGACTTTCCCGGGTGGCTCCCCACAACACAGCATGGTCTCCACTATAATGGTCGTCCACAGTCAGCACGTTGCCGGTCAGCCCAGATGGTCGTGGGCACGAGGGGAACTTGTGCCTGGAACCCTTGGCTTGTTCCTCTTTCACAGGCTCTGCTTTCTTTCTGAAGCCCTTCTCTGGGAATGGACGTCTCAAGCCCATGGGGGCCGAGATTCGCATTATTTCTTATACACCTACTGATTTTGCCCCAGCCGTTAAGCTCTTTCGCATTAATACTTTAAAAGAGAATTAAAGATATGATTTTATTACTCTCTCCACCTAAATCGAATGTCTCCAGTTTTAAGAAGGTTTGATTTTTACTTCCCTTTGTACCTTAAATTTTAATCACTACCCAGAATTTCTTTGAAGTAAAAAACATGTAACATAAAAGTTTACCATCTTAACCAATTCTTTGTCAGTGTATGTAGTTCAGTAGTGTTAAGTGTATTCACATTGTTGGGAAGCATCTCCAGAACTTTCTCATCTTGCAAATCTGAAACTGTACCCATTAAACAACTGCGTCCCCCTCTCCCGAGTCTCTGGTAGCCACCCTTCTCCTTTCTCTTTCTGTGAACTTGACTGCTTTAGGTACCTCATATGAGTAGAGTCTAACGGTGTTTGTCTTTTTGTGACTGACTTACTTCACTGAGCGTCACGTCCTCAAGGTTCATCCGTGCCGTAGCGCAGGTCAGAATTTCCTCCCTTTCAGAGGCCGAATACTGGCCTATTCTCCGTGTACCCTACGCTTCGTTTATCCGTTCGGCCGCCAGCGAGCACTCGAGTTCCTTGCCCGCTGTGAACAGTGCTCTGTGAACACGGGTGTACGGACACCTCTTCCTGATCCTGCTTTCAGTTCCTTTACTACTCGGTTTCAATTTTTATCTTTTACTTCGATCTGTCCTTTTTCTTCTGAAGTTAGCGCTCTTTTGTGTTTGTTGGATTCCTGCTCTTTATCCTACTCTACCCGCCCCTCGCCTTCCCAGGCCAGTGATGGAGTCACAGTGTGGTGGTTCCTCTGTGTGGACTCCGCAGGGCAGCAGCAGGAGACATGGGCATGACAGCAGCAGGGCCGTGCGGTGGGCAGAGTCAGCTGCGGAAGCACAGTCTCCCTTCCTCGCTCCAGCCTCGCTGTCACCCTCCTCTCCTCCCCACCTCTCCTCTCCCTCCCTCCGTGTCCCCTCTTTCTCTTTCCTTTATTCCGTACTCTACTTTGATTCTTTCTGTTCGAAAACGCGATTCTGGCCCCTGTGCTCTAAGGCCACTCCATGGAACGGGCTGTGTAGACCTCAGATTCGTTCATCAGTGTGGCCGCCCAGATCACTTGTGAATAAATGAGTTTCCAGAGTAACCGTGTTTCTCTTTCAGTCTTAACACGGTTTTAGTTTGACTCCCTCAGTCAACATGTGTCAGGACCCAGTGTCACCATCACGTAGTTGCTGGCCCAGCCGTTACCGTCCTCCAGAACTTACGTGGCCGTGCCTGCAGGCCTGGTTTTCCCCCAAACGCTGAGTAACGTGAGATTTTATCTCGTTCACCTTCAGCGGTTAGATGGCACGGTGTGGCGGGTTCTCCCAGAGACCCAGCCGGACAGCAGCGTTGACAGTGGAGCTCAGCGCCCTCGTCTCCTCTCCCTGCTTCTCTCCTGCTGCCTCCTTTCTGACACCTGCCACTGGGCAGCGTTCCCCAGGAAATAAAGTTGTCTCCTCATGTTTAATTTTTTTTTTAAGTTTATTAATCCTTGAGAGAGAGAGAAAGAGAGAGATGAGTGAGTACAAGCAGGGGAAGGGCAGAGAGAGAGAGAGGGAGACAGGATCTGAAGCAGGCTCTGTGCTGACAGCAGAAAGCCGGACGCGGGGCTCGAACTCAGGAACCACGAGGTCATGACCTGAGCCGAAGTCGGATGCTTAAATGACTGAGCTTCCCAGATACCCCTAAAGATGTCTTATTTTGAGGTTAAAGATTTATGACTTGTGTTCCTAGTAAATTTTTTTATCTTGAAAAATGTAACTTTATATATCAAATCCTGAATTCTTTTTTTTTTTAATAAAGCTTTTATTTTTTAAGTAATTCCTACACCCAATGTGGGGCATGAACCTATCAACCCTGAGATCAAGAGCCACGTGCTCTACTGACGGAGCCAGCCAGGCGCCCCCAAATCCTAAAGTCTTAATAGAATTGGAAAGTCTGTTATTTAAAATTTAGAGGTAACTGTGCGTTTAAGGACAGATTGTCTTATTAAGTAATTTTTCACAAGTAATTTACCTCTTTCAGTCTCCTCTCACGACTCTACGGTGGATTTTTCCAGAAGCTACATGACAAGTGACATCGTCACTCTGATGGTTAATGGAGCGTGTGCTTGTGCGTTTTTTATTTCCTAGAATCTTGTAAGTTGTAGAAATTCATAAGAATTTCCCAAGATTCAGGGTCCCCTCTCACCAAACTGTAATGGGGTTCATATTGGAAGACTTGCTAACTGTGTTTATAATCAGATCTCCTTTAATATTATCCGTGAGGAATTCATCCTGTATTGAAATAACGCCGCAGCTAACGTCACCCCGGCCAGTTTCTGAGGCCCAGCCCTCGCCCGGCTCCTCAAAGAGGAGGAGGGAGCACAGTCTCGCTGTAGTTATTACACAAGGTCTGTGTTGTTATTTGTCCTGGAGATAACTGGTGTTTTTGGACAAGACACAGTGAGTTAGCCCCAGATGAACTCCTTACCTGGTAGAAACAGGACAAATGTTACTTCTAGTGCTTATTTTTAAGTGAGCTCCCGAGTTTACTACATTGGCCGTCGATGCGAATCCAGCTTCGTGAAGACACAGAGGTTGGTTCAGGCTCGCTTCTGTGCTGTGCTCTTTCCCTGGAGCTGAAGGGAGCCCGCTGGCCCCAGAGGTATATGGAGCTGAGGAACACCTCTCCAGTCCTAGCGTGATGCCTGCAGGGAACGTGGCTATCGAAGCCCCAGGATGCTATAGGAGAGAAAAGGGGCTGCTGTTGTGGCTGTTGTTATTAATAGCTTTTTCGTTGTTGTTAAAATGTTTTTTTAATTTTTTTTCAATGTTTATTTTTGAGAGACCGAGACAGAGCGTGAGTGGGGGAGGGGCAGAGAGAGAGGGAGACACAGAATCTGAAGCAGGCTCCAGGCCCTGAGCTGTCAGCACAGAGCCTGACATGAGCCCTGAACCCACAAACCACAAGATCACGACCTGAGCCAAAGTCAGACGTTTAACTGACTGAGCCCCCCAGGTGCCCCTAATAAAATGTTTTTTTCAAGCAAAAGATAAAATAAGTTCACTTTGTGAAAAATCATCCGGTTGTGCATTCATGCTTCATGTTCTTTTCAGTGTGCGTTTTATACTTCAGTATAAACATTGGTTTAAAAACAAATTTCATCCTCCAGAGGTTACCCCTCCCTACACATTTAAACACGTATCCTAGCATACTATTAAATCATTTTTCCCAAGTCATAAATAGTATTTGCAGAATGCTCACATTTGTCATTTATTTGTGTATTAACTCAGTTAATCTTTACTACAGCCCACTTAAGTCGGTGTTATCATTCCCCTCATTTTGCAAACTGAGGCTTAACAAGGTTAAGAAATTTGCCCGAGGTCATAACAGTTTTACCACCAGTTCTTAAAATGGGACGCACGGACCCCCGTGAGTCCCGGAGAACCTTTGAGGGCTGTATGTGGTCCACACTAGCTTCTTAAAATACTAAGCATTATTTGCCTTTTCCAACTCATTCTCTCGAGAGTGTACAGTGGAGTTTTCCAGAGGCTATGGGACATGGTGACATCATTACTCTGATGGTTAATGGAATATGTGCTCGTAGATTTTGTGTTTTCTAGAATTTTGTAAAGTTGGCAGGTTTACCTTATAAGTGGTTTTAGACTTTAACTCACTTTGTTCTCAGTACTTCTGCTATCTTCCAACTACCTGTTTGCAGTTTTATCTGCTGCTATGGGCTGAATTATATGCCCAAGAATTCATATACTGAAGCCCTAACCCCTCAGTAACTCAGAATTGTAACTGTGTGTGGACACAGGGTCTTTAAAGAGGTGATTAGGTAAAAATGAGGTGGAGGCTTTTAGGGTGAGCCTGAATCCAGTCTGACCGATGTCCTTACAAGAAGAGGAATTTTGGACACACAAACATCAGACCTGTGGCCTCCAAGGTCAACTCCCGGGCCTGTCTTCAAAAAAGGTTGGCGATGACATCACCAAGGCCATCGCCGATTGCAGGGGTCTGAGGATTACAGTGAAACCGACCGTCTAGGACAGGCCCTGACTGAGGTGGTTCCTTCGGCCTCGCCCCAGTCCAGGCGCCGCAGCACGAACAGTGGTGTGGAGAAATGTCCAGTGAAGAACGAGAAAGAAAAATATTTCAATAAAAGATTGTTTGACAACCAGAAGGGGGCAAATCAGATGTGTATGCACAGAGGGAGAACCATGTGTGACACGGCAAGAAGGCAGCTACCTGCAAGCCAGGAGGAAAGACCTCAGGACAAACCAGACCTACCAACACCTTCACGTTGGCCTTGTACTCTCCAGAACCTTGAGAAAACACATTTCTATTGTTTAAGCCACCCAGTTTGTGGTGTTCAGTTATGGCAGTCCTAACAAACTAATATGCCTGGTTTTTGTTTTTTTAAGTTTATTTATTTTGAGAGAGAGCATGAGTAGAAGAGGGGCAGAACGAGAGAAAAGGAGAGAGAGAATCCCATGCAGGCTTCACGCTCTCAGCATGGAGTCCGATGTGGGGCTTGAGCTCACGAACTGTGAGATCATGACCTGAGCTGAAATCAAGAGTCGGAGACTTAACCCACTGAGCCCCCAGGGGCTTCACTAATAAGCTTATTCTAACGCAGGAGCTAATCTCCGTGTCTTCTCTTGAGCCGGACATTAAAGAGATCTGCAAAAATGTTAACACCCTCTTCTAGATTTTTTTGTATTCATAAAATACATGATTTTGTTAATAAGTAAGGGGTTCATTATTCTTTTTAAATAAGCATTTTTTTTTCAATTCTTAGGGGTTTCTTTAAAGATTTGATTTTTTTTTTTTTTAAGAGCAGTTTTAGGTTCACAGCAAAAACTTAGAGGCAGGCTTTGTTTTATTTCCAAGCATGATAGATGATACCTATATATCTTACATAAAAAGTTGTTAGGATTCCTCAATACATTTTTAGTGTAAAGGACTCCCGACCTCAGAAAGTTGGAGAAATGCTTTGCTATTCGATACTCCTTCCAAATGGGATCACATTACACATGACCTTCTATAGCAAGCTTTTCCCATCCAGCAGTATATAGTGGGCCACATTAGTTGTCAATAGATACAGATCTGCATCATCATCATTATTATTATTTTCAAGCAAGCACATGTGCACAGGGTAGAGGGGCAGAGGGAGAGAGAGAGAGAGAGAGAGAGAATCCCAAGCAGAATCCATGCCCATCATGGAGCCCGACACGGGACTTGATCCCACAACCCTGGGATCATGACCCCAGCTGAACTCCAGAGTGGGGTGCTCAACCAACTGAGCCACTCAGGCGCCCCCTACATGATTTATAGTGTCTGGGCACGAGTCTAGTGTGTGTATGTATTCTACTTTAACTAGTTGGTCCCCAACTAATGGACAATGAGTTGGTTTCCAGGTTTGGCTATTATAAACAATTCTGGATTGAATATCTTTGTGCATTTTTTTAATGCTTGTGAAGTCATCCAGAAATGAGATTAAACGGTTTTAAAGGAGTGGTGAAATTTAAATTTCTTATTTGGAAATGAGGATTCTTCCATTTTGTAGTGCTAAATATTAATAAAAACAGAAAAATGCATAAAACATACATACCATTCGACAGATACACCCAGCAGCTGTGGGGCCCGTTGGTCTGAAAAGGCTGACCTGCTTGCTAGTAATTCTCTCGTAGTTTAGGGGAACCTTTTCTTCTTTATAAATTATGACTCCATTTTCTACAGCTCTTTCACCTGTCATCTGGAAAACTGATTCTCTCTCCTAAATTAGCTTTCCTATTGGCTTAACTAACAGTCCTGGACTCTCTTGGGTTTGCTTCCGGGGCACATCGGCTGACCCAGCTTGAAGGTGTGGCAGAAGACCAGCTTCCCTGGACGAGCTGCCCAGGAGTGCGGGGAACATTTTGACCTTCCAAAGTCTGGAAATATCTGTTGTCTTATTGATGGGCATCTTGTCAGCGCCTTTCCAAACTCTTTATCGGGCAACTTTGGCAATTCTAGAAGATCAGGGCCCTTCGTAAGATAGTACTGGAAAGGGAGAGCTATATCTAGAATCTACTGCCTCAGGGCCTTGGTGATACGCACTTAGCTTTGCTAGAAGACTAGGACTGAGATAATGGGGGGAAATGGCAACTTTTAGTACATCTTCAGAACTACGGGACAGAGCCTTCTCTTCCCGACCTGAGAGAAGAACCTAATGTTTTGTAAATGCCCACCGTGCTCAAGCACTTAATGTGATTTTGCATGAGTTTCACCGCGGTCTTCTGAGATCTGAGATCTCTGCGATCCCTAATAGAAACTAGGGAACTTGCCCAATAACACAGCTGATAAGCGGGCTCTCTCCCCCTGTCTGACAACAGACTGTGCTCTTCCCCTATACCGTGCTGCTATACAGCCTGGTCAGGTAGCTTTATTCACTGGGAGATGAAGACATCAATGGCCAGGGCCTCACTGCAGCACCACCTCTAAATCCAACCGCAAACAAAAAGACAACACGGGAAAGGAGCTATTGTTTTCTGTTTTCCCAAAGGGACCCCAGCCCAAGCCATCGATGCGGTCCGAATTCCCAGGCAGGCCAGATTCAGGGTGACTATGAACCTTACAGCCTGTGTTTTTTTCCTACCGATTAAGATCATGTTTTTCATTGCCTTTGATTTTTCTTTTTCTTTTTTCTTTTTTTTAAGACCACACCAGCCAAGTCTTTTTATAAAAACACAATCTAGGGCTTGGGTCCCAAAAGTTCCTTATGTTTCGTCCAGTCATATTCGGTGTCCTCTTCAATGTATTTGTAAGGTAAACCTCACCCCATTTCTGCTCTGATCCTGGGACTGCCCAGCCTCCAGCCTTCCCAACTGGTATGTCAACACTTTTCTACAGACAACGATTAGGGTCACAAAATTAACAAAAACCTGAACACCTCAAACAAAACCAGCCTCCCCCTGCTCCCAGCCCCCTCCCCCAGTGGCGTATTAAAATCAACTTGAAGTCAAAACCATGAACAAACGTGCCTTTTCCACATTTGCAGCCTCAAGGCAGATGAAATGGCCAGACGTTTGCCTTTTAGGGTTGCCCCCGGAGGAGCTAACAAAAGGGGTGAGGGCCCTCAAACAGCTGCCTGGGGAGGAGGAGGACATCTGCCTCTTTCCCCAGCCATAAAGCGCTCAGGCCTTGAAAAGAGCATGTGGGGTGGGGAGCAATAGTTCTGAGGCAGCCAGTTGTTATATGGCTTTTGTCTTAACGAAGTCACCCATTACTGTGAGCGCCGGAACTCGCAGGAAGCCAGCTGTCAGGGCTGTGGCACAGGCCCCTCTGGGTGGCGGGCAAAGGGAGACAGTGTCTGTGGCCAAATTCCCTTTTAGACACCTGAGCCTGGCTGGCTTTGTGACTGGAGAGATTTGTGTCCTCCCCACTCCCATCTTCCCTGGGGAGACCCCGGGGCCCTTTTCTGCCTCACCCTTGGAGAGACAGCAGGGGACGTCTCGGGATTTGGATTCCTTGGTTTGCAACTCCTTAAGTGCTAGGCTGGGCCGCGTTCCGCTTGGTTGGCTGGCGTTTGGCGCTCTCAGCGAGCGCTTCCCTTTGAAATCTTCCCCCTCCTTTTTTTTTTTTTTTTTTTAACCAGGTATGATGATGTCAAACGTGATGCTGATGCTACAGTTACAGACACGGCCCCTGCTGGCGCAGCCTCTCTGATTTTCTCTCCCTCTCCGCGTCCAGCGCTGGGCTGTTTCAGACAAGTGCATCTCCTAACCAGGTCACATTTCAGCCGCGACCCGCTCTCCGTCTGTCACCGGAGTCAGACCGCAGGAGGAGGGCGGAGGAAGACGACGGCGTTGGCTTCGCCGACCGCGGGGTGGGAGGAAGGACGTTAAAATACTGCAGAAGTCAAGACCCCCCCGAGGTCGGACCCTGGCCACGATGCGCGCCCCGGGCTGCGGGCGGCTGGTGCTGCCGCTGCTGCTCCTCGCCGCGGCCGCCCTGGCCGAAGGCGACGCCAAAGGGCTCAAGGAGGGCGAGACCCCCGGCAATTTCATGGAGGACGAGCAATGGCTGTCGTCCATCTCGCAGTACAGCGGCAAGATCAAGCACTGGAACCGCTTCCGAGACGTGAGTCTGCAGGGCCGCGAGGGCCGGGGGCGCGGGTCTGGGGAGGAAGGCTCGGGGCAGAGCCCCCGGCGCCCGGCGCGGCGGCGGCACGTCGCAGCCACCGGCCCCGCAGCCCAGCGGGCTGACCGCACCGAGAGTAAACAACGCGCACCCTCCCGGCACCCGCCGGGACAGCTCGGCGCCCCCTCCCCGAGGCCCCCGGGCCCGGGCCCCCAAGCCCCGCGACCACCCAGGGCGAGTCCCGGGCAAGGAGTTGCTCCGGGGCGCGCGCTCCAGACACGGTCTGCACCGCAGGCCGGGCGCGGAGAGGGGCGCGGGATGCAAGGAGGGTGCAGGACGGGAGGGGCGGGGGCCCTGGCTGCGGCTGAACCCCCGACCGGCTCCCCCGCTTTTTTTTTTTAGTGGAAAAAAAGGAGGCCCCCAGGCCTGCCCCCAGCCGGGTGGATGCTGCAGGTTCCACATACGGGGCACTGCAGAAGGGGCAGGTCTGGGTGCGGCCGGCGGGGAAGGGAGCATCGTCTTGCGCGAGTGCCCTCTGTTCCCACCTTGGGCTTTGGGGGAGGGAGGACAGAAGGGGAGAGAGCCCTCGGTTGCGGCTTTGAGTTGGGTGTGTGTGTGTGTGTGTGTGTGTGTGTGTGTGTGTGTGTGTGAGGGGGGTCCTAGCCATCCTCATTAGGCGACATGGTGAAAGGCGTGTCCATGACTGGGGGCGGGCGACGGCAGTGAAAATAGCCGAGGGGGCCACCAGAGCCAGGTCTGGGGTCCCCAAGCAGGGTGGCGCGGCCTCATGGAGGCTGGTTCTCCAGGACCGACCTTTCGCGGGGGAGCCGGGCCCAGAGCGGGTAGCGGCTGCCATCCAGAGCAGAGGGAAGACTGCGGAGCCCGGTGGGCTTGAAAAAGCAGAGGGGAGGGCCCAAGAGCTGGGTCTGGGGTCCCTTCGCGGACGCCTGTCCGAACCCTGGCTTCACCTTGGGCCGAACTTAGCTTGGTGGGGGTTGGGGAGGCGGCTGCGGACTCGCTGGCGTTGCTGCAGCACTTTGTTTACGGGCACCTGTAGATCGGAGGGGAAACCAGAGGCTGCGTTCCCAGAAGGGGGAAGTTGGGGCGGGGCGGGGTGGGGGGGAGGGCGTGGCTGGGATCCGGAGAAGCGGGGCGGGGCGTGAGGTGGAGGATGGGCCCGGATGCGGATGCACCAGAGGAGAAGGCTGGTCCCCGCCACCTTGTGCTCTCAGATGCCCGTTTTCCCAGAAAGCCTCTAACATGACCCCGCATTTGCCACATTCCCTCATCAGACCACCTGGTACAACGCCGGCCACACCGGTGACCTTTCTCATCTTCTCTTAAATCGTGCGCGTCCAGAAGTTCCTTAGAAATGTGTTTAAAATCCGCATGCTTCATACGATCTCCAGCCAAATGATGGGAAGCGGCAGAGAGACGGATTTTTGGTTATGGCGAGAGAAGCGCCGGTTTCTCTTCAAAGTCTAGGGTAGGTCGTAATTCATCAGAAAGAATCGCGCGCAGCCAGGTGCTGGGGCAGAGTGGCCTGGGCCCCAGAGTAGGCACTTTGCCCCTCCCACGGCTGATCCAGCCAAGGGAGGCCGGACCCTCGGCAAGGCCTTTTCCGAGGCCCCTGCAGGCCCAGCACAGATGAGCGGCAATCTCCTGCCGCTGCCTGGGAAGCAGCCCCACGGCAGCAGCGAGGGGGCGGCCGCAGGCTGGTCCATCCGAAATCCATGTGTCACCGGTCCAGGCCTCCCTCTGACTCGCTGGCTGCTTGATCTTCCAAAGTGAGACTGGTGAAGGTCAGAGGGAAAAGAAATGCTTAATCAGAACAGTAAAGGTTTAAAAATAAAGATGCCTGCCCCCCATCTCCCTTCCTCCACCTGCTTCCAATAGCCAACTCGGTAGGTGAGGATAAACGCCTGACCGCTTGGCCCCCTGACACAAGGCTGCCCACCTGTCTCCCTGTATTGGTGCCAATCAGTTCCTCCTTCCTCCAGGGCTTATCAGGCGAAAGGCACCAGATTTGAAGTTCTGCAGGACCTGACCCCATCGGATTCTTGGAAAGCTTTAGGGCATGTATTAATTTGGGTGGCCTCGGGCTTTTTATAGTGTCCTCCAAAACACCTTCTAAGGTGGGAAGCTAGGATCAGGGAGAGAAGGAGGACAAGGAAAACTGTTCAGGAGGGTCTGGCTCTGGAGATCCACAGACAGCTTCTGCAGAAGGGCAGCAGGCGGCTGGCTCCGAGCCTCTGCATTGCACAACTCTAGAGGTGCCTCGGGATGAATGGCGCCCCCTGGAGTTGTGCAGTGCTCAGACTTTCTACAGGGACTGTGCCGCCACTCTAGACACGTCTCATCCCTCCTGTTAGTAGAGGCCCCACTTCATGCTCTAAAGCCTGAAGGCCCTCTAGTTGGGCACAGTAGCCTAGGGCTTTATATACCTTGCGTCAAGCTCGCTTTCTTGCAAATACGCCCCTTGGATCCTCAAAGGATCCCGGCACGGCCAGGGGAACCAGAACCTAGTTCATAACCGCGAAATGGCTCAGGGCTCCCAGTTTGCCTCAGGAGAAGGGAAGCAAGCGAGAGGGGTGGAATGTTGTTGGGGGAATAGGAGGGAGGAGTCCGAACGGTAGGTGAGGGATGCGTCTCACTCAATGCTGTGGACTGAACTGAGGGGAGAAGACGGAGGGCACCATGTGGAAGAGGTCGGCGGGGGGGGGGTGGACGAAGAAGAGGAAGAAAGCGTGGGCAGTTGCTGCAACGTGGAATTGGTCGGAGCTGGCTAGAGGGGAGTTCAGTTTTGCATTCTTTCCCTGAGCGCTGGGATTATGGGGGAGGCAGGATTTACCAGCAGAGTAATCCTCGCCTCCAGTGGGTGCAGGGCTCTCGCGTCCTGTGCCTGGGTAGATTTCCTCTAATGCCCAGCGCCTTGCTGCCAGGGAGGAGAGAGCTTCGTGCCAGAGGAGAGGGGGAGGTTGGGATCTAGCTGTGCCCTACCCTAGCCAGGCCCGGGCTTCTCGGAGGCTCGCTCCCTGGTGGTATGATCTCCAGATTCCCTCCCTGCAGAACTGGGTGGGATTTGACTGCAGGTCTTCGGAATAGAGCATCCAAGGCCTCATAGATAGAGGGCACGTGAGAGGGGGCAGGCCCCTTCCACAGCGTTCTTCCCGGCAGGCTCCAAGCGCCTGGGCGGCACTGAGTGTTCTTTTTCTTCTTGGCTCTTCCCTCCTTTGTACTCCACTTCCATGAAACTTTAATGGTATTTATGGGCGTCTAGCACAGTGCTCGGCCCCCAAGAGGCACGCAGTTAACGTACGTTGAATCACTGATTACACTGAGTGCTTACATCCGCCAGTCCCTGCAGTAAACACTTGACAGGCAGTGCCTCTTGTGCCCCTCAACAACCCGTGAGCCAGTTACCATTTCTTTGTGATCCACCCATTCTATGGTGGAGGCAACGCGGCACGGAGACGTTAAGTAACATAACTTACCCAAGGGTCGAATAGCTAGTAAGTGGTAGAGCTGGGATTTGAACCCGGCTCATCTGATTCAAATCTGCTTGTCGGGGAACTCTAGGTCTCACCCTTAGTGGAAAAAGGGAAGGAAGAGTCTACCCTGAAGAAAGAAGTCTACCCTAGTTCGTGCCCTGTGAGCCTTCAAGGTTGCCTCACTCCTCCTAGGAAGGGGGTGGGGGGGCTCAAAGCCCTCAGTGTCTTCAGCAGCCTGCCACCCCGTGACCTAGTGACATCCGGAAGGCAGCTGTCTACCCAAGGGGAGGCAGGAGTGCCGTATGCTGGGAGAGCTCCGGCCTGAGAGTTGAAAGGCCTGGGTTCGGGTTCTGACCCTGCCGCTGGCTGGCCACACGATGCCAGGTCCGTCACATCCCCTCTTTGAGCTGCGGTTCAGGCCGGGAGACTAAAACGAGTGCGTAAGCGTGGAGGCATCTTGTCACAAGACTGGAGGGCACCCATTTCAGGCACTCTCCAGCCCCATAGAAAACTCCAGATGGACCATCCTTTCTGGGGCTGGCCCCACTGTGCCTCCGTCTCCATGAGAAAGACATTGATGTATGTTCACTGACTCACTCACTCACGGCAGATCCCAACGCCTCCCCTGAGCCAGGGGCTTTGCCTGATCCTGGGAGCTGGCTCGGGAAAGTCATGCCTGCTGGCCACTCATGATTCTCACAGTCCTATGATCACCAAGGAAGCCAGTAACAAGTTTTAGCCACAAAGGGGCTCCCTTATCACCGCCCCTCCCCTCTCCCCACTCCACACACCTAAACCGATGCAAGTGTGGGAATGAGCTGCACAGATGTTTGTGAACAAGAGTGGGTGTGTGAGAAGAACCCCAAACTGGGTCAGAATGGATTCCATAATTGGGGTTTGGGGGATGGGAGGGTGGCTTGGGCCCTTCCCTGGCCTCCTTCTCCATTCTCGTTTTGAATCCTCTCCCAACTGGAGCGGCTGGCATCTCCTGGAGCCGTGTCAGCGTGGTGAGGGACACTTGAACACCCGGCAGGGCTCCAGGCCTTGGGAAGAGAGGGAGAGAAGAGCACTCTGGGCCTGGAGAGGCTGTCGTCTGGTCCTCCCGTCTTCCAGGCAGGCTGGAGAGGGTGGAAGATCAACACCGCCCCTCCCATTCTCCAGAAGGTCAGAAGTCCATCTAGCGGAGCAGAAGAGCACTATCCTACCCCAAGGGCCCAGGGAGGACACTCAACCTGTGTGCCTCGTGAGAGGACAGAACCAGCCGTGTGGCCTTGCGAGAGCTACTTCCCATTTCTGGCCTTTGATTTTCCCCTTGGCGTAGGAGGCTGGCTAACAGAAGCATCTACAGAGCCCTTATCATTCTTTTTGACTCGAGGAAGATGGCGCTAGAGCCAGTCAACAGCTGCCTCACCCAAAGACAGGCCCCACCGCACCCCCTCCACCCCTGCCACAGGCTGGGCAGCACAGGCTTTGGGTTTAGGGAAGGGATTTTCTTTTTGCTCCAGAGGAAGTATCTGTGGCCAGAGCAGCGTAGGGTATGTATTAGCCAGAGACAGAGAGACCTGAGAAATGGGGCCTTAGCAGTATCTTAGGGCAAATGCCAGGAGGTAGTCCTATGCCCCTGTTTATGTTTCCCTGCAGGTGTAACATGGGTCTTCTTTGGACTGTAGACAGGGAAACTGTGTGCCTAGGCCTAGGCCTGGATACGCCGTTGTACTTCACCTTGGTGGGCAGTCCTAGGCCCAGCCACAGGCTGCGGGGTGATGTGGCTCTTGACATGGGACAGCCTCTTAGCTCCTAAGGGCTCAGCCAGCGTTCATTTGCAGATACATCCCCTCCTTCAGGGTTCCCACGGTATTTATTGGTCATGAATTCATTTGGCACATGTTGGCACTGCCTCGTGACATCACCTACACTGTGGGCTTGTATCTCAAGTCTTCTCGCTGGTCTTTTTAATGTGCGTTTATCGCATTCCCCCCACGGTGAAGCTCCTGAGGGCAGAATCTGGGGACCGGCTACTTGTGCACCTTACCACCCCGTCCTCCGGGGGGGTGTGCACATGGTAGGTGTTCAGGACAAATGTATGCATCGTGGAATGTGCCAGAAAGGATCTCGGCTAACTTGTCCCGTGAGCCCCTTTCCTCACCGTTCTCTCTGAGTAGCAGCGTTGTGGGTGCCGGGGCTCCGGGCAGAGCCATGCTGCTTATCTGGGGAGGTCTCTTCCTCTTTCTGGACCCCAGAAATTTGAGGCAGTCGAACTAGAACCCTGGCACCTGACTCTCCAATGATTCATTTGTAGGAGAAGGTAGTGAATGACGCCTTGAAGGAAGATCGTCCTTCAGCCCCCGGTGTCTGTGGGCCTGGATCTGGCCTCCCCCTTTCAGCCTCCTCCCCGTCCTCCGTATGCCTACAGACCAGTCCATCCACCTATCAGACCTGCGAGTAGGTAAGCCTAGGATCTCGCAGGTGGAGCACAGGTTCCCCAAGGCAGGGCCTCCTGCCCCTCCAGCTCTCTCCCCTGATGTCAGAAAAGAGGTCAAGGCTTCGCTCAGCTAGAAGGACAAGCCAGGCCTGGCCAGCGTCTTACCTCTACCCGGAGGCCACCCTCTGGCTTTTCCCCTGATCCCTTGTTCCGTTGTGCAGGTTGGAGGACATGTAGGAGTCTGAACTTCAGGCTCTTTCGCCTCTGTTCTCAGAGCTCTCGGTTTGGGAGAGCTGAGGGAGCAGCACTCAGCGCCAAGCCCCCACACTTTACAGGTGGAGACACAGACCCAGAGAGGTGCCGGCCCCTGAGAACCCTCCTCCCCTATCGGCCCAGTGTTCTCTCCTCACGCCATGCCCATGTTTCCTCAGAGATCCCTGGGGAGTAAATCCTGTCTCCACTCATGTTCCAGAAGGGAAATCGAGGTCTCAAGGCAGCTCAGAATAGAATTTCCAGCCCCCTCTCCCTCGTGCCCCTCCCCTGTCCTCTCTGCCCTTTATGGACCCCTGGGGCTGCCGCCTAGAACCAGAAACCCAAGGACAGGGCAGCGGCCGTGACGCCCGGAGTAGTGGAGCGGTCCAACCCGTGGAGTGCTTGCACGCCCGCGGTCAGGGGGACCCTCGGCATGCCGGGAGTGATAAGCACATTTTTGCCCTGCAAGGAAATTCCTCCAAGGGGAGAAGGGGTGGAGGCAGAGAGTCTTACAGATGCCTGTCTCCTGTTTGCTCAGGCTGCATACATAGCCTCTGCCACTCCCTCAAAGATAGGAACAAATATTTAATGACTGCTCCTGTTTTCACATCCTCCACAGGGCAGGCCCTGCCCCCTCAAGACGCCTCCTGCCTGGGCGTGGGACGCAGCAGTCGGTACTCAGCTGAGAAGGAGCCTGGATGGCCCGCACTTGGCCCCTCCTCACTCCTCTCTGGGTCCCTCACTCGGTGCTCCTCTGGCTCTTCGTGGGGGTGGGGGCAGGAGGAGGCCCCAGCCACAAGTGCCCCCCCCCCCCGCCCGGCATTCTCCAGGGGACTGGTCTCCATCGGAGGCTCCCTTGACTGAGGAATGAGGCAAAAATAGTGCCGGGCACAGGGCCTTTCAGAGGTTGACAGGGGCCTGGCCCACTTACATTTTTAGAGGTTTGATCTATTAAGGAATGAAGAAATACCACAACAAGGTGAAGCTTTGCTGTATCTGAAGTCTCATGATGAACGTCCTTCTGTCCTGTTCGTGTGCCTCTGCGCCTCTGCCTCGTTTGGTGACAATATTCAAAATCTGTATTCGAGGCCCCCTGTGACCGTGAGACCCAAAAACGCCTCTGCACCCCCACCCCCACCCCCACGTTCCCACCGGAACCCGGGCTTCAGTGGTCCTGTTTCGTGGCTTTGGAAAGTACGGTGCTTCACGGTTTATAAAGGCCTCTGAGACGTTGCTCTGGGTCCCGCTGCAGCTCGGCGTGGCAGGCAAGGGAAGCTTCCCATTTTATGGACGAGGAAGTGGGCTACGGCGAGAGCACTATTCCCGCCGGCCGTCCTGCGGGCAGTCAGAGGCAAGGCCAGGCGGGAGCCCAGTGCCCTGATTCCACGTTGGGGAGGGGGGGTCAGTGTCCCCATCACACTGTGACGCAAAGAGGCAGGTGGAGATTTGCCCAGGTGCTTTTTAGCCCAATAAATCAGGGCCGTGGGGGCTGCTCTTCTGTTGCTTCATTCACCGCTGAGGCCCATCTTCCTCACCAGATGGAGAGGCCGGGAGAGATTGGGTTAATTCAAGCTGTGAAGTGAGCGGGTGATTTGGGTGCTAATTAAAATGACAGGAAGTAAACAGCGCTTGGAAACACCCAGCATGCGCCCCCTAAGCCCGGCTAGGCCTGCGCACATACCACCGGCTCCCCCTCAGCTTGGCACAGGGGGCCCTGTTTCCATGGCAACCGAGCCGAGCCGCAGAGATCAAAGCAGGAGATGGGTTAGCTCCAAACCAGCAGAACCAGGGGCTTATGAAGGGGTTTCTGGGAAGTGCCTGGAGGAGGCCGGGTCCAGGTGTCTTTCCCAACATTGCCAGCCCCTCCTCTGGGTCCAGGACTCCCCGCCTGGGGGTTGAAGCAGAGCTGGCATGGTGGGAGGAACCGCCCACGAGCTGGAATTGGGCCCCCCGGGTCCAGCCTCCGCCCTGGGGCTTTCCTCATCTGCTGCAGTTTATGGGTTTATGGAGCCGAACAGAGTCCTGGTTAGGGGCACGGATTTTGGAATCCCAGGTCTGGGGGTGCCAGTACCCTGCTGTGCAATTGATATGGGATCCTGCGGAAGTCACTTTACCTCTCCCGAGCCTCGATCTTATCATCTGAGAAACAGAGATAATAATAGTAATTTTCTCTTAGGGTTGTTGTAACGAGCACAATGCCGGCCACGTGGTAATTGCTGGAAAGATACTAGCAGTATTTTTACTAGGTGCTAGTGCTGGGCATAGACGGGTGATTTTATAAGGTGTCTGCCGTCCAGAGACTGGCCATCTAAATAGGGCAGAAGCAAGGGCATCACTTGGTGTAACTGGGCGGTAATAAGCCGCCAGCAGCAGTCAGGCCCGAAGGAAAACCAGGCATGGGGCTGGGTTAGGGAAGATGGTGCCCGAGTCGGGTTTTGAAAGAAGAATCGAAGTTCTGGGGCTGGATGCGAACACACATCCCGCAGGAGGAAGGTCTGGCCGTGGTGACGCATCAGCCAAAAGGACATGGGGCTGGTGTAGCCAGGAACAGAGCGAGAGATGACTTTCTTCCGTAGGTGACAGAGAACCAGTGAGGATTTGTAAATATAGTATTTTTCGTAGTTTTCTCCCTTCATTAGAAAGTAAAGCATGTTCACTGGGATGCCTGGCTGGCTCAGTCGGTTGAACGAGTGACTCTTGATTTGGGGGTTGTGAGTTCAAGCTCCACGTTGGGCATAGAGCGTACTTAAAAAATTTAAAAAATGTTTTAATTTAAAAAAAAGTGGGGCGCTTGGGTGGCAAGGTCGGTTAAGCATTCCATCTCTTTTTTTAATTATTCTATTAAAAATTTTTTTGAATGTTTATTTATTTTTGAGAGAGAGGGGCAGAGAGAGAGGGAGACACAGAATCCAAAGCAGGATCCAGACTCCGAGCTGTCAGCACAGAGCCCGACATGGGGCTTGAACCCACAAACCGTTGAGACCATGACCTGAGCCAAAGCCGGGCACTTATCCGACTGAGCCACCCAGGCGCCCCACGCTTTCCATCTCTCAAGCTCAGCTTAGGTCTTGATCGCAGAATCATGAGCTTGAGCCCCACAGTGAGTGTGAAGACTACTAAAAAAAAAAAAAGTTTTTAAGTGAAAAAAAAAATAAAAGTAAAACATATTCACATTGTAGAAAATCTGGAAACTTGAAAAAAGCAGAAAGAGGCCAAAATTCTCTGTATTCCTACCCCCCAGAGGAAACCACGTTAACATTTTGGTATGAAATCTTTTTACCTACTAACCTTTAAGATTTTTTTTTTTTTCCCAAAATGAGAACGAAGTATATTCCGTGAAGAGTTTTAAGGAGGGAGAGATGCGGTGAGAATTGTGCCTGGAAGGATCCCTGTTGCTCTCGCCGTGTGGAGGGCAAAGGGCGGGCGAACCCGCCGGGGGCGCGGCAGCCACTGAGGCCGGGGTTGGCAAGGTAGACCGTGGGCGGGGGGAGGTATGGCAGGGAGGACGGCAGGCTGGAGACGGGACGTGCAGACGATAAGCATGGCCTTTGCCTGGTTCTGGTAAACTCGGTGAGGGTGCCGTGAGGCGCGGGCCACGGGAGAAGGCCGGGAGCCCGGGTCCCCGTGAGTCAGCCTGTGCCTGGCGCTCCGAGCATCTGCCTTGCGTGAGGCACCTTCAGAGGGAGGGAGCAGCTGCTCTTTTTCCTCCCCGAGGCCCCACATTAGGGGTGACAATGCCAGAGGAGATGAGGACAGCGTTAGACCCAAGGTGCCGAGCTGGAAGGACCCTGGCCCAGCACCAGCGGGGGCTCTCCCAGCGCCGGCCCTCCCATACGGGCAGTTCAAAACCGGGCAGTTGAAAATGCCCCCAGGTGGCTCTCATGCACGGCCACTGCTGAGATCCACACGGCACAGAGGAGGACCCTTCACCCCGAGGATGCACAGCGAGCCAGGCTGAGAGCAGTCTCTGGGCACAAAGGCCTCCCCACCCCTTCTGCACCTCCTTCTCGGTGCAAGACCTTTCCTCTCTCAGCAAGGCCTCACCTACGCACAGCGGGTCGTCCGAGGGGGCCTGGCTCTGCTGTTCCTCTGTCTTCTTTAATTTTTTTAATGTTTATTTTTGAGAGAGAGAGAGAGACAGAACATGAGCAGGGGAGGGTAAGAGAGAGAGGGAGACACAGAATGTGAAGCAGGCTCTAGGCTCTGAGCTGTCAGCACAGAGCCCGACGCGGGGCTCGAACCCCCGAACAGCGAGATCATGATCTGAGCCAAAGTCGGACGCTTAACCGACTGAGCCACCCAGACGCCCCGCTCCTCTGTCTTCTGACCCTCAGCTGGCTGCTCTGCCTCCCTGGGCCTCAGTTTCCTCTTTTTTACGGGGTGGATCCTCTTGGTCCTGCCGGCTTCCCAGGATTGTGAGGGCAGAAGGAAGACAGTCCCATGAAAGTCTCTGGAGAGGACGTAATTTGAAAGCACCATGAAATACAAGCCATGGGACACTTCTGCATTCCCAAAGTTCTTCCGCAGGCCTGCTCCATGCTGAGCACCACCGGGCGCCGGGGCGGTCACGGTGGCTGAAATCAACCAGATAAAATAGACGTGCTCTTCCTGGGTCCAGAAACGCGGGTCTCGGCCCAGGCCCCACCTTCCCGCTGGCCTGGCCCTTGCTCCAGAGCACTGGACACGGGCGCTTCGGATAGATCAGCAGCAAAGCCAGGACAGAACCGGGCCCCCTGTTCCCTGAGACGACCCTAGTGCCTTTATGAGGCCATTTGTCACAGCCGCTAATAAGCCCACTTGGGTGCCATAAATAGACACCATTGCACTGAAAGGCATTATTCACACTTACCACCAAACACCTCCTTTTCAGCTTGTAGGTTGTGCCAGCCCACACCCGACCTCAGGGCCCCCTCAGTGTATCCCTGGGCTCTGCCCCTGTGACACCCACGGGACCCAGTCACCCTTCCCTGGGGGGATGCCTCAGGGCGATTCGCCTCACACCCCACTGGTCTCGCTGTCCCTGGGGGTGGGGGGAGAGCTCTGTCTTTTCCACTTGCAGGGGCTCCTCGTGGGAGCTCTCTCTGCCCCTTGTCTGCTCCTCTGCCCAGAGTCTCTTCTGCTCTAACAGCTTTTATTAGTTGAGTGCTTTCTGGACACTGGGCACCCCTCAGACACCATCTGTCATCTCCGAGTGGTCCCAGGAGGTAGGTGCCAGGGCTCCTGAAGGTCAAGGTGCTTGCCCACGGTGTGCTGGGAAGGGGAAGATGCCCTATCTCTTCCTCATCCCCCTCTCTGGCTGGCTGCTCCACTCTCCTGGGAGTGAAGGCTGCTTAGACCTGGGCGGCGGGCAGGAACGGGCAGAGTGAAGGGTACGGAGAGGAAAAGAGAGACAGAGGAGATGGACAGAGATGCACAGAAACACACGTGAAGGCAAGACAGATAGAACAGAGCTCGCGCCGCCGGGCCCTCACGGGGAGAGGTCTGCCGGTCTCTCTGCCCTTTCCCTCCCTCCCAGCCCTGCCTCGCCTTCTCTGCATGGAAGAGGCAGGAGGGCCAAGCCTGAGGGAGGGCCTTGGCACCCAAGCGTGAAAACTGGGGGCTGCTCACAGAAGTGGGCTTTGTTAACCTCGTTTCTGGATAAAAACCATCTGGCATTGGGCGAGCCGCCTCGAAGTGTCCTTGTTTCCTGTGCACACCCAGCATGCACTGTTACCTGCGTGTGTGTGCCTGTGCACACACGCTCACAGATGGGACGTACACACCAGCACGTATACATGCTGTGAGTGTGTGCCCGTGAGTGCGCATGCATGCACCCGGGGCCCTCGTGAATGCACACGCGTGTGCAGAAGCACATACACAGGTACACACTTGGCCACGGCGTGCTCTACCTGGGTGTGATGCCGACTGCCTGCTTGGCCCCGGTCCCTTCCTGGCCTTTGCCCAGGAGGCCATGTGGGTAAGGGCCCTCCCCTCTGCCTGGTCCCCTGATGCTTGTCAGCTTCCAGGGGAGATGTCAGTGGCCCCAGAGCCCCAGGGCTTTCAAAGCCCTGGTGGGTGCTGGCAGCTGCCCCCACGTAGCTGCCCTCTGGTGCAGGAGCCCCCTGCTTTCCTTTCCAGGCCTGCCAGGGGTCTGGCCCCTCCCTTCCCCTGCCCCCCAGTGTGCCCTCTGCCTTCCATCCCTGCACAGCTCTGATCCTTGGGTGGGTGGGACTCAGGATGAAGGGCGTGGCTGCACATGGCTTTTCATGCCCCTTCACCCCCCGGCTCCCGCGCACCATCCAGAGGAGGCCAGCAGCCGGCTCCATGGCGCTGCCAGCCTCCAGTCCCAAGGAGCCGTCTCCCTGCCTGCCTGATGGAGCGAGCCTCCACCAGGAGCGCCTTGGGAGCTGTTTACTGGTTTCAGCAGCGGCCTCTGCCCTGTAGGGGCTAGTGGGGAAACCGGAAGGAGTTGGGGATTTTGTGCCAGTGAGCTTGGGCTGGGTGGGAGCTGCTCTGCCTTGGCCACAGTAGGGTCCGTGGGCCCAGGGGAGGCCCCTGTGGCCGGAGCAGGGTGAGGGGCTATCTCCGTGTGCCTTAGGTCTTGGGGACTGTGTGCCGCAGCCAAAAGAGAGGTCTGTGCTGGGTGCAGGAGACTGGGTTCAAAGACAATAGGAGCTGGGGGGGGGTCGTGTCCTGTCTCCGGGCTGTCTGGCCTCTCCTGCAAATAGAGGGGCTCGGCCAGATGACCTCAGAGGGCTTTTTCGGGATCCTGGAATCTGAGCATTTGCAGCAAGACCGTGGTAACTGAGGAAAACATTGACACCAGGAGGGACCACAGCCCCCCTTTCTCTCAGTGCACCATCAAAACACTACAAGAAAGCCGGAACTTGAGTGAAAACAGTCCCCGTGCGGTGGAAGAGAGGCCCTCCATCTTGCCCCACTCACACTCACGTGGTGGCTGGTGGCAAGGGAGGGGCCAGCCAAGGGAAGGACCCTGGCAGAGGGAGAGAGAGGCATTTCTGGGACACTTAGGGCACAAGTGTGAGAATCACCGTTCCTGGGCACTATGGGTCCCTTCGACACCTGTCCTGGTGGTCAGGCCAGGGCAAGGGAGAGATGGGGCCTTGCTCTCTCGAAGCCATGGGCCTCACCACGAGTGCCCCTAAAGCCAGCCCTGAGTGGGCCCGGGCCTTAGGCTCCCTGTAGTGAAGACAAAGGAATACTGTCCTCCACTTGAAGGCCATAGAGCTTTGAGAGCCGTATGGTAATCAAAGACCGTTGCCCAGCACCCATGGTCACACGATGAGGCCTGGGAGCGCTGGGACCACATGGTCTGAGGGTGGGCGTCACCCTAAAATCCCCATCTCTCCTTCTCTCCTCCTGCTCTGTTTCCCATGATGTGCTGCTGCTGCTGCTTCCTGATCCCCAGGAAGTAGAGGTAAGTACCCCCAAGGCGGGGAGGCATGACGTGTGTCTCTCTGCAGCCCCTCACCCCACCCTCCTCTCCTGTCCCTCTGCACCTTCTCCCTGCAGCGCCCAGCATAGGATGGAGGGGTAAAGAATGTATGGCAGAGGCTGGAAAGGATTCTGGAAATGGGTTTGGGGCGATAGAGTTCTGGGGGAGGCAGCTGGCAGGGCCCGCGTCTGGGCACCCACCGGGTGACAGCAGTTAGCACGGGGGAGCAGCGTCCCAGCCCTCTGCCCTCTTGGCCCTGGAGTTGAGCCTCGCCTCTAGGATGTAAACCTTAGTCCTTCCCTTCTCCCTTATCCCTCTGTCCTTCCTTAGGATGACTACATCAAGAGCTGGGAGGACAATCAGCAAGGAGATGAAGGTAACATGGCCCTCCCAGGGGAGGGAATATGACCAACACTCCTGAAGACTTGAGACCAGAGGGCACATCCCGACCATGGCCTTGGGGGTTCTGTGGCAGCCGGACCCTGATGGAAGCAGGGCTCCTGAGCCGAGGAGCTCTGGTTATCAGGGCTGCTGGAGAGAGGAGCTTGCTTCCCAGCTCAGAAGGGGGGCCGGGGGTTCCTGCGCTCTCTGGCATTGATTTCTAGGTGACTTATATTCTGGCCCTGCATCCCTGCAGCCCTAGACACCACCAAGGACCCCTGCCAGAAGGTCAAGTGCAGCCGCCACAAAGTGTGCATCGCCCAGGGCTACCAGCGGGCCATGTGCATCAGCCGCAAGAAGCTGGAGCACAGGTGAGGGCCTTGGGGAGGCGGGGGTTCGGGGGGCATTGCTTAAATAGCAAGGGCTTGCCTGGTTGTCCCCTATGCGGTAGTTATCTATTGCTGCAAAATAAACTTCCCCAAAATGTAGCGCTTAAGACAACAAATGTATTATCTCGCACGGTTTCTAAGGGTCAAGAGTCTAGAAATGGTTCCGTTGGATGGTTCTGGCTCAGGGTCTGTCACGAGGTTACAGTCAAGATGCTGGCAGGGGCTGCACCATCTGAAGGCTGGATTGGGGCTGGAGGATCCACCTCCAAGCTCACTCACGTGGCTATGTTCCAGTCACATAGACCTCTCCATAAGGATGCTTGAGGGTCCTCACAACGTGGCAGCCGGCTTCCCCTAAGCGAGGCATCTAAAGGAGACAGAGAACAAGGAGGAAGCCACAGTGTCACTTACGATCGAGTCTCGGAAATCATACATTGTTACTTCTGCCACTTTTCTTTATCAGGAGTGAGTCTCCCGGGGAAGGGAATTAGACTCCACCTTTTGAAGGGAAGAGTGTCAGATAATCTGTGGACATATTTTAAAATCACCACACTCTATGAGATCAGTCTCCAAGCAGTGTGGGACTCAGAGAAAGTCATATCTCTTCTCTGGGACTTGGTGTCCATACCCATAAGACAAATAGATTGGTCCAGATGGCTTAAGGTTCCTTCCAGCTCTGACATGCAATGACTTAATGAAATATTTAAGGTCGTAGCTTCTGAGGCTTGCAGAGGAGGAAAAGGTGTTAGCTCTGTCCCAAGGGCAAGACATGCCAGGGTCCAAGAGCCTCAGAAAGGTCCCATTTTCCTCCCCTTTCTCCCAGAATCCTGGTTTCTATGTGAACTCTTCCATTTTGTAAATGTTGGTGAATAACTCAAAGACAAAAACCCTTGGTGGCCAAACAAAACAAGTCTCCAGGCTTGTGGGCCCTCGGTTGGCAACCTCTGATTATGCAAGGAGCGACTCCTTTTCAAATCTTGCAGTCAGCCCTGGAGTCGCTGCCTGAAGGCCCTGCTGGACTCAGTGACCACAGGAAAGGGGAAGCCGGGGGTCTGTCCCCTGCCTGGTTGGCTCCACCCCTATGAGCTGGAGAAAGGTTTAGCTGGGGGTGACGGAGAGGGTGCGCTGGGGCAGGGAGGAGGCCTCGTGTACTACAGATAGCCAGCGCTAACTTCTTGTTGGAACCGGTCTCTCGAACCTTCTCTTTGCCTGTCCCTCTCTCATTTTTGCCTCCATCCCTGTGCCTTCCCCCGCCCCTGTCCTCCTGTAGGATCAAGCAGCCTGCCCTGAAGCTCCCTGGAAACAAAGACACCGTCTGCAAGCCCTGTCACATGGCCCCGCTCGCCTCCGTCTGCGGCTCTGATGGCCACACTTACAGCTCAGTGGTGAGGAGCCCAGGCCCCGGGAGTGGGGGTGGGGGGGGGAGGGGTTTACACCTGAAGCCACAGGGAGCAGAGAGGACGACTCAACCAGGGCCTCCTGTGGGGCTCCCGGTGCCAAAACAGAGCCGGAAGTGCTTGGTCAGCGCATTCGGCGTGGCCGACCGTAGAAGGGTCCCCTGAGCCCTGGGCTGGGGCTGCCTGAGGGTCCCAGCCAGCCCTTGCCCCTGGCCTTAGGCAGACGCAGGTAGGCAGTGGGGCTTGGAGGACATAGGTGGCCAAGTCACTGCAAGTCAGAGTAAGTGAGGTGAGGTCCTCAAGAAAGTACCCGGGGCTCTGGAACGAAGGAGATGTGTCATCCGGTTGTCGGGGGTGACGGATGGGACTTTCCACAGGCAGAGTCCCACGTGGAGGGGCTGGTGTTCACCAGCAAGCACCAGGCGTTCCGGGGCAGGAGAAATAATCCTCCATGAGACCGTGTGGGAGGGAGTGGCGGTTGGGGGGAACGAAGCCCTACCTTACAGGATTTTTATGTGGGTCAAACGAGACCTTTGTGAAAGCAAAGATTTACAAACTTTAAAGTACCGCAGAAATGCAGGCGCTAATTGTGAATGCTCCTGCTAGTGACCTCGAGGTGGTGGTTGCTTGGTTTTTGGAGGGCGCTGTCAGCCCAAGGTTGGGTTCTTGGGCTTTGGAACCTTTCTGGGGCGAGATGCAGATTTAAGAGTCACGCGCCGTGGGTGATGATGGAAGCTGGGCAGGGGTGAGGCCACCGGGAGAAGAGGAGGAAGGGACAGAGAATAAGCCAGAGGCTGAGGGCGGAAGGTGCACCGAGGAGGCGGGAGGGACAGCGAGGATCCCAGGGAGCTGACGGAGGGTGGGGGTGGGGGACAAGAGCGCTGTCGCGCAGCCCAAGGGCAGAGCGAGATTTGGGCAGGAAGCTGTGGTCTGAGGGTCGTGGTGCTCTCTAGTAGGGAGGGAGAGGTCATCAGATTGGCCTCCACCGTGGCCCCATGGCCTTGGGTACGTCCCTGGGCCTCACTGGGCTTGCATGTTCTCAGCCGAGCACAAGAAACAGGATTCCTCCCTCACGGAGCTGGGAGGTAGTGTGAAACACTGTGACCCCTTCTTAGTAGCCGTCATCTCATGGGGATAAAACAGACATGACCAGGGAAAGGAGGCGAGGAGAGGTCGAGCCCCTCTCCCAGGCTGGCTTTGGCAAACAGCTGTGGCAGAGGGTTTTCAGGAAAGGCCAGGGGCGTGAGCAGCTGTTAGCAGGTGCCGGCAGCCGTTGTCCAGAGCTGAGCAAAGCCCCCCGTGGAGAGACACTGAGGGCGGGGCCAGCAGTCCGTTCCCTTGGGACTAACAGACTGTGGTGAGAAGCAAGACAGGCCTGAAGGCAAGGAGGCGGCGGCAACAGGCAGCTAAATAGGGGAGGTGGGTGGATGGGGTGGGGGGTACGGGAGGCTGGTGTCCTGGGAAAGACAAATGTGCGGAGAAGTTAAGCTGGCGCAGACCAGGGTTCATGGGAGCCTTTGAATCCCCGGGAAGCCCCTTCCAGGGCCTTCTGCCCCCTCACACTGTGGACCTGTGGCCCAGCAGGGCCAGCCCTCCCGGCTCTTCATGGGTACTGTGTCCTTCTGTCAAAACTGGGGAAGGCAGCTGTGGCTGCCTGGCAGGCTGGAAGGACCCCAGCTACCAGGACCCACGGGTGAGCCCCGCCACCGCCCACCCGACCTCTCTTCTCGTGCAGTGTAAGCTGGAGCAGCAGGCCTGCCTGAGCCACAAGCGGCTGAGCGTGAGATGCCAGGGCCCCTGCCCCTGCCCCACAGAGCAGACCACCCCGTCCGCCACCGATGGCAAGTCAGGTAATGCGGGTGCTGGGCCACAGCCAGGCTGGGGCAGGCCTCGCTTCAGGGCTCTGGGATGGTAAGAGGGGGCAGGAAGGGAGAAGTGGCAAAAACCGGGACAGGCCTGCGGGGTCCTGTGGGGCTGGGGGGCTCGGGGCTCAGGCGTAGGGAGCAGGTGCCAGGGACCGAGTGGGGAGGACGACGGGGGATGATTTCTCACTCCCCTTCCCTCCTGACCACCGCCCAGCCTCTGGCCGGTTGGGCAGCATCCCAAAGTGAGATGGCACTGTGCCTCACCCCACTTCACCCCTGCCCCTTTCTCCCCCTCCTACCGATTACAGAGACCTGCACGGGTCAAGACCTGGCTGACCTGGGGGACCGGCTGCGGGACTGGTTCCAGCTCCTTCACGAGAACGCCAAGCAAAATGGCTCGGCCGGCAGCGGGACCAGCCTGGCCGGTAGTACCGACGCTGCTTGCTGTGCCCGGGAGGGGGGAGGGCAGTGGGGAGGCAGGCGTGCCCTGGGCCCGCCTGCCTTGTGCTCCCTCCTGCCAGACCCTGAGCCTCACGAAGGGCCTAAACCCTGGAACAAGGGGAGGTAAGCTTCAACTAGGCAGGAGGGGTCCAGGTTAGCAAGTAGGAAGAACTTCTTGAAGAGCGTGGCAGGAACTTACGCCCTGAAATGGGTAGCCGCGGGAAGGCAAGAAATTCTCTTCCCGGAAGGGCTTTCCAAACAGGGTTGTGAACAGCTTGGGCACAGTCCTGTGTAGAGGCAGAGGGGCCGGCTTGTGGCCGTTCTTGAGCTTCTCCCTCCCACGGTTACATTCGGAGCCGCCCTGACCCTGACCCTGAAGAGATGGAGAAGGTGTGGGTGGACAGATGGATGGAATGGCTTACCCTGAGCGTGCCCTAACCGTGGCCTTCTCCCCAGGGCTGGACAAGAGCCTGGGGGCCAGCTGCAAGGATTCCATTGGCTGGATGTTCTCCAAGCTGGACACCAGTGCGGACCTCTTCCTGGACCAGACGGAGCTGGCCGCCGTCAACCTGGACAAGTATGAGGTCTGCATCCGCCCCTTCTTCAATTCCTGCGACACCTACAAGGACGGCCGTGTCTCCACTGCCGAGTGGTGCTTCTGCTTCTGGAGGGAGAGTGAGTGTGGCCCGTCGCTGGCCCCGGCCCCCTGCCCGCCCCCTTCCCACCTCACCTGCCTCCTGCCCTCTCTATCGCCACGTCTGTCAGAGCCTGGGGAAACCAGTGCTCTAACCCCATTCCTTGGTGATCTGGGCTTTGTGGGTCCTGAGGCATACGCGCTTCGGAAGAGTAGAACCTACAAACGTCAAATCTCCAAACCCCCTCAGGGCCTTGGAGGGAACCGACGGGTCCTAAAGCCTGAAGCCATATTGGCTTCTCTGCGGTTCCGCTTCAGGTCTCACATTATTTGCCCCCAGTCTGTGATTATGTAGGTGACCGTCAGCCTTAGAGATAGGACATCATTTGCCTAGCTTTATATATCCTGAACCAGAGCTGGACATGTGCTTAGAGGTCACCGAGGCCAAGCAGCAACCATCGCCAGTGGGGAAACTGAGATTCCGAGGGGTTGGCTGGCCTGCTGGCCGGGAGGTGGGGTGGGCCCTGGTGTCCTGCCTGGTTCCCGCCCTGGTCAGCCGTGTGGTGCTGGGAGTGCAGCATCCACGGCCTGAGGCCCAGCCTTCCGCTAAGGCTCCACCATAGGCCGGTTTGGGACCCTGGGCAAGTCACCGGATCTTTCCAAGTTCGGTTTCTTCATCAGATCTGGAAGACTGTCGCGAGGGTGAACGGGGAAAATCTGGGTGCGGAGCACCATGTAAATCCCAAATCCATCTACCGGAGTGGGGTGCCTCCATCTCTCTTAGGGGCCCTCCTTCCTGCCCCGTCTTCCTGCTCTCTGCCTCGCCCCAGCGCATTCACCTTCCAGGCCTTGGAAGCTCACTCTGTCGGTTCTATGCAGCGGCCTCCTCGGGTAGGAAGCAGGGAATGATCTCACTTTACAACCAGCCAGGCCTCTAGCTGGGAAGGGCTAGGGACTTCTCAAGGTCACAGGCAAGTTAGATTTGGCTGCAGTTATTCTCGGCCTTCTGTCAAACCTTCCCTCTGCTCTTATGTTTCCCCTTGGGCCTTTCGCCCTGGGGAATCTGTGGGTTCCACTTCCTCTTCTGAATCCGGCACCCTCATCCCATGAGTTCCCAGCATCCTCAGAGAGCCCCGGGCTTCTCGGCACACCTCGGCCCAGGCCACAGCCGTGGAATGGCCTCCCCCAGTTGGAGCCTGCATGTTTTTGGTTTTTTATTATATATATACACACATACACACACAGAAGAGCCCCTTTGGCGGTTTTCAGGACCTTAGAGGGTCAGTGCATTCCACCACCACCGTGGGGCTTCCCCAAATCGAAGCCTGGGTAGTTTCATCTTGCGGAGCCTCCCGCCCGGGCTTCTAAGCCTTGGGGGCCCCTCCGTGAGTCCCACAAGCACCGCGGGACGGCCCCCTTCAGAGGCTGCTTTCCTCCCCACAGAGCCTCCCTGCCTGGAAGAGCTGGAGCGCATCCAGGTCCAGGAAGCTTCCAAGAAGAAGCCAGGTGAGGGGGTGGAGCTGGGCTCAGAGAGGGAGGCGGGGGTGGTGGGGGGGAGGCTGCCCCGCGGACCCCCTGAGGCCCAGAGACTCCAGCTCCTGGGCATTATGGAAAACACTGAGCCCATTGGAGGCCCTGGCCTAGGAAGACAGGGAAAGAAACTCCCTCCCAGCCAGCCCCTCCATAAGGATGTTTTAAGCACTGACTTTGTGCCCAGACATTCTGGGGCTGGAGGATGGGATACAGAAGGTTCGACTCATTTCAGCAGGGGTGCGTGCAGAACTCAGGTGAGCCCCCTCTGTAGCAGATGTTCAAGTGTGCAGCAAATACTTACGCCAGCCCCAGAGAGACGGCAGTGCCCCCGGCCCGAGTCAGAACCGATGGGCAAGACACACCCGGTCCTGGCCTCGTAAAGCACGCTGGCTACTTGGGAAAACAACAGAGTTGACACGCCAAACAGATAGACCCGCCGACTGTGGCGTGTGCATGTAGGGTGCTGAGGAGAGCACGGTGGGCGTGAGTTAGCCTGGGGGTGTGCACAGGCCTCCATGGGGAGCCGATCTTCAAAGGAAGAGCTGAGGGGTGAGGAAGGGCCAGCCCAGGGCAGGGAAAAGCTCAAGGATCTTGGGAGACAGTAAGAAAGGGGCCCCCATGGCTGGATCATGGTGGCTGAGAAGACAGAGGGCCCAGGGGCAGATCCCTTAGGGCCTCATAGTTCCTCAAATGCAGCTCGGTCTTTAAGTCGGCCCATGGCGTCAGTGCGCATGGGACCACATGCTGGAACCATCCCACAAAGCCCTGCTGACCGAGAGCCCAGTGGCCTTCGGGGACAGACGTTAGTGCCACTTCCACCAGGAAGCCACGCTCTTCCTGGCAGCACCCCTCTCCAGTCTGCGTTCCCGAGCATGCTCGCTGGGCCTCAGGGCGTCCATCCTGTGGCACCTGGAATTGTCATTTCTATGTGAGTCTCACCCACCTCCCCAACGGGGCGGAGTCTCTGTCTGGGTCGGTGCTCTCAGAAGTCTGTCGAGTGGACAGAGGAGCCGCACTTCCAGGGCCTGAGGGAAGATGGGTGGGGTGGGGTGGGGGGGGAGAAAGCCTGGGCAGAGGACAGCCAGGCTAGAGGAGCCACTGTCGGATCCGGGGTGTCGAGCACTATGACATCAGGGAGGCGGATTTTCTCGGCCCCCATGAGTCGAGCCTGGACGTCTGGCCTTGTCGGGGGACCGGTACCTGAGGCGGCTGGGCTCTGATGGGGCCTGGACCCTTGCCGCTCCTGCCCAAGGCTCCAGGGCCACTTCTCCAAAGAGCTCGCACCCCCCGGCGTCTCCTCTGACACTGCCCGGCCCTGTCGCACTCAGGAATCTTCATCCCGAGCTGTGACGAGGACGGCTACTACGGGAAGATGCAGTGTGACCAGAGCAGTGGCGAATGCTGGTGCGCGGACCAGCTGGGCCAGGAGCTGCCCGGCACGCGCGGCCACGGCAGCCCCGCCTGCGGTAAGGGCCACGCGGAACCCCGGGGGGGGGGCTCCAACCTGCACCTGGGGGGGCTCGTGGGGTGCCTGCCGGCAGGGGGGCGAGGCGGCCGGCGGGGTCCTGACCCGCCCCTCGGCTCGTTCACTTCACAGACGAGATCCTGAGCTTCTCGGGGGACTTTGGGAGTGGTGTCGGCTGGGAGGACGAGGAGGAGAAGGAGACGGAGGAAGCGGGCGAGGAGGCTGAGGAGGAGGAGGGCGAGGCGGGCGAGGCGGACGACGGAGGCTACATCTGGTAGATGGCCCTCGGGGAGCCGTGGCAGGCCAGGGTGCCGACGGCCGGAGGGGAGACGGGCCAGCAGAGACCTGGACAGAAGCAGGCAGCTTACGAACGGATCCGGAAAATACAGCTGGAAGGACCCTGGCTCCAACGGGGAAGACCGGGTGTGTGAGTGTGCATGGCACGCGTGTGGCACGTATGGCCGGGACGTGTGAATATATGTGTGTGTGTGCGTGTGGCATGCGCTGACAAATGTGTCCCTGGTCCACACTGCTCCAAAGACCTCCTCGTGGTTGTCTTCTTTCCATTCGTTGTTGGTTTTCAATACACATTCACACACGTGTACCACAAGGTCAAAATCGATGAAATGAGATGCTCCCTGCCACGCCCCAGCCCCATTCAGGCCTGTCCTGGCGCCCTCGGGGTGCCCTGCCTGGGGTTCCTGGTCCTGATTGCTCATCTTGGCTCAACCAGCCCTGCCTCCTCTTGCCCTTGCCTGCCCTCTCCCTCCCCGCTTTTTGGGTGTGCCCGTTGCAGAGGGGAGGGAGGGCCGGGAGCTGTCTGCTGTCTAAAGCCCTCCTACAGCGGGCCCGTTTGGCTGGGACACGGGCTGGAACACCTACTACGGCGATCCCTTTCTCTCCACCGGCCCCGGAGAAACTCTCCTCTCCTAACCCAAGCCGGAGTGACCGAGGGTGGCCGAGGCTGAGAGGCAGGGGGAGGGGAAGGCTTTGCCGAGCTGCTGCAGGGCGCGGTGGGGTAGGAGCAGAGTGAGGAGGAAGGAAAAGGGGCCCAGTGGCGGCCTGCCTTTGCAGAGCTGGCAGGAGCTCTTAGAAGTGGAGGCAGGGTAGCCCTGAGAGCCAAACCCCAGAACAGCCGGGCCCCTTCCTGTGGGCCTCGGGTGGGGGCCTGGGCTGGGCCGTTCCCCTGCTTATGCGGGTGGGCTCCGCCCAGCCTTGTGGGGGTGCCGCCCTGCCCTTGTGCCCCTGGTGTGCTCCGGGAGCCTGAGGATCAGGCCGCAGGTGAAGCGGCTGGGTCTTGGCCAGGGGCATGTGTGTGTACCCACCTCCTCTCTGGCCCCCAGTGCTCCTCTCCGCCCCCCCCGCCCAGGCCGATGGAAAGTTATCCCTGAGACCCAGGGAAGGAGAAGCAGGGAAAAGCTCCACTCGCTATGACCTTTCTCCATCTCTCCTTAAGACAGAGGCGCCAGGCCCGTTTCCATCCCCTCTCCTCCCAGCACCAGGGGTGACCCTCTGACCTCTCGGAGGGTCCCCCGAGGCTGCTCTAGGGGAGGGGCCTCTCAAACCTCTGAAGTGTTCAGAGGTTGTGAAGTCGGAGGGGATAGGACTGGGGCAACCAGAATCCGAAGCCATGCCTCTCTGTTCCCCCAAATCCCCTTAGCATGTGGGAGCCGGGAGAGATGCAACCAGGCCCCCTGCATGGCCTGGCAGACCAGGTTTTGTTCTGTTTGCCTCATCTGTCCCGTTCTCCCGGTTGAAGCCAATTCCTTAACACCTTTGTTGAAGAATTTCCACCCTGGACCTGGGGCTCTCATGCCCTTCTGTGTGCAGTGAGCACAGTGTGTGTGTGTGTGCGTGTGTGTGTGTGTGCGCGCGCGCGCGTGCGTGTGCGCAAGAGTCTAGGGGCCGTCCCTGGGGGCCTGGGATGGGAGGAGGGGTGCCTGTGTGCTGGGCGGGCAGCAGGGGTGGCGTCCCCCAGGCCCGGCTCCCTGGGCAAGGCTCTAGCCTGTGCCTCCAGCTTCTGCTGCAGCCCCCGCTGTGTCCGTTGGGCCTAATGGAAGAACCTCACCCAGCCCGCCCCTTTCACTGCACCCCGGAATCAACATCCTCCGAGTTTTCTCCTGGGGAAAATAGTGAAACTGCAGTTAGCCCCACGAACCGCTTCTCATTCCGCAGCACAGCAGCACGATTCTGGTCGTGAAGGTGTCACGCTGTCCCAGACCGCCCTCCCCTCCCAACCGTGTCCTGTCTCCCCAGCCCCCTCCCTGTCCAGCCACCTCCTCCCTCTGGCCCCGGCTTCGTTCAGGGAACCGCCCTCTGCTCTCTGAGCAGCCACCCCTCTCTCAATGGGAGCTACTTGAAGCTTCCCCGAGCTCTCTCGCTAGGTATGGAGTCTGTCTGTCTCTTCCCTCTGCCCCAGCTGAGGCTTCCAGAACTGTCTCTGGAAGTGGCTGTTGAGGAGGCTGCGGCGTTCCGGGGTGGGGAGGGGCGGAGAGGAAGGGGCACCCCTCTCTCACTGTTGCCCTCCCCTCCCGGGGGCACGTGCTCTCTCTGTGTCTCTGGGTCTTCTGGTTGTGCACGTTTCTTATGACCTTGTAAATATGTTGTAGAAAGAAAGCAAAGGGCGCTGAACTAGACCCTGGTGGGACTCAGGGGTCCAGCCTTGCCCTGTCTCTGAAGCCCCCACACTGCTTTTCACCCCACTCTCTGAGACCGAGGCCCCCCAAAGCTAGACAGAGTAGCTTGTTCCCAGTGGGTCGACAGCCTCCAAGTGACTTCTTATCACACAAGCTGCAGGTCTTCTCGTGAGCGAGGTTGCAGGGTAGCCCTTGGCTCCTCGGATTCATGCCCTTTACCAAGCTGCCTGCCACCAGCCTCTCCCCTGTCCTTGTACCGGGATATCCTCTCCCCCCTGGTTTAGGCGGGCAGTGGCATTAGGGCTCTGTTGAAAAGAGCTCGACCAAAATTTAAGAGCAGTTTCTTGCCTGGCCCTGGAGCTGCCCTCGGCCACCCCAGGCCTCCTCACCCATGGGCGCTGGGAGAGACAGGAATGTCTACGAGGGGGTAGTTGGAGTTGGAGAGAACAAATGTGCCTTGAGAGACCACTCAGAGGGTTCAGGGTGACGGGGAAGGAGGCATGGCGTTCGAGCTCAGGAAGGAGGAAGAGGAAGGCGGAGTTGATGAGGGCACCACCGGGCCCGGGCATCATGACTGCCCCCGGTTGTCCTGCTGGTGCTGTGACCAACACGTGGTCAGCGGTCACACCTCCTTCCCCACGCTGTCCCCCCGGTGTTGGTGGCCACCCCCGCGCCTTTCATGAGCTCTGTCTGCTTCCAGCTTCACCTCTGAGTGGGTGGAGTCCATTGGGACCCACGTGGGAACCCTCCATTTCACCAAAGCCTCACCTCAGCCCTTGGGGAAGACGAATGGCGAATGCGCTGGCACCCAGCACCATTGCGAGGCTGTGGGCTGGCAGGGGTCACGGGGAAGAGACACTGGGGGCACAGAAGGAGACTCGAGACATCCCGAGGAAGTCCCAAGCAGAGCGAACTGCTTTATAGCCTGAAGCCTACTTAAATTGTGTTATGTGCAATAACTGAGCTTAGAGTTAAGAATTGTGTTCAAGTGCTTGGATTTCCGTCTGTATATTTAAGTGCTGAAATCGTATCTTTCAGTAATTTTAGATGTCTTTTAAAAAAATCGAAAAACAAAGTGTTAGACCGTGTATGTGCATTGATGGCACTCAAGCGTCCCGTGAGTCACCCCACCCTCTCCCCTTCCCCTGTGTCCCCAGCCCCTCTCCCCCGGCACCCCCTCCACTTGGGGACCCCGCCTCGTGTTGTCTCTATCTGCCTATTACTCAGCCTAAGGAAACAAGTACACTCCACACATGCATAAAGGAAATCAAATGTTATTTTTAAGAAAACAGAAAATAAAAACTTTATAAACACCACCCACTGGCGATGTGCTGATTACTCTTCCCCTTGGTGTCATTTTTCACAAGAATAACATTCACAGACGTGATCCCGGCCTACAGACTCATGGTCAGCCTGCTCCCTCATTCCCTGTCATACTGTGAGACCCCCGAGAGCAGTGACTTGGAGGGGGGCCTGATATGGGGGGGGAGAACCGAGTTCAACTTAGAAGGATTTTTGATATTACTGCAAATATCCCTGCAGTCTATGTTTGTATATATGCCAATAAACATGTCTACACCACAGAGCGGAGATCAAACCCTATGTCCTGCTATTTCCATTTAACTTCTTATGAACCTTTCTCCACGTTATTAAAATTACTTGAAGACATGACTTTAATAGTCGCGGAGTATTCTGTGATATGGGGGTACGTAATGAATTTAATCATTTCCCTATTTTTGGACATTTACACTGTTGTCAATTTCTTGACGCTCTCCGCTCTATCTAGCTCTCAAACTTGGTAACCATGACCTTCGGCAAGTCATCTGGCAGACGGAGAGAAGAGCTCATCTCATTAAGGATTACTCTTTATAACCTTTAGAAGTGCTATCTAAACAGCGAAAACGCTGCATGAGGTCTAGCAAACTCCCCCCACTGCCCCATGCCAGCCCACAGCCGGGGCGGCTCTGCCTATCTGGCTAGAACAGACCCTAAGGCAAGGGAACTGTCTTCTGGGGGAAAGGGGGAGGCCACGCCGGGTGGTTTTCTGCCACTCATTTCTCACAGCTCTCTGCAAGGTCAGAATTGGAGGCTCAGGAGTCCTCCTGGAAGCCTGTGTCTTGCCAAGGGGCCGCTCCCAGCATGTGGGATGGAGTATGGGCACAGAGGTCTCTGGGAACCAGTTCACTGGCTGGCCTTGTGAGACCTGTTCTTTTAGAAATAGAGGCACCATGGGGCGGGGTGGGGGGGGGGAGCAGAGCTTGGATTCGGTCAGCGGAAGCGTCTTCCATCAGCCTAGGAGGTAGGTACTGTTATTAATGCCCATTTTGCAGATGAGGAAGGTAAGTCTCAGAGAGGTTCAGTACCAACCAAGGATGTACAGCTTGCGAGAGGTGAAGCTTGGATTCTGCTTGCTATCTCCCGCTGACGCAAAGCAGGCTGCCACCGGTGTCCGGTGACTGCTGCTCACGTGGCTCAAAGGTGCTTGGAGGAGAGTCACCTGCACGGGTAAGTTCAGGAAGACTTCCTGGAGGAATGGGACTTCATTTAGGCGCCCGGATCGGTGGGAACCATCTAGTGACTTACTCCGGGCTGCCCATTAGAATCATTTGGGGGAAGTCTGGGCTCCCGGGCCCCACCTGCGAAGACTGATTTTGCTGTTCTGGGCTAGGGCGCCCGTGTATTTTAGGAGTCCCAGGTGGTGCTCATGGGCAGCCAGATGGCTAAGCAGACAGAAGCAAGTCCCTTGGATCAAGACGGGATGTGCAGGAGGCCATGGCGGAAATAGCCTGTGAGGAGCCCGAACTGGGCCCCCATCTCTGGATGGGGGCAGGCGGAGGCCTTTGGGCCAGTTCAAGGGCAGAGCGCTTCTGTTTTATCGTTTTATGCAACATCTTGGCACCCCCGAGCCACGCCTTGGCACCCCCGAGCCACGCCTTGGCACCGAGTCCGTGAGGAACCCTCGGCCTGCTGAGGGTGCCTGCATCCGTCCTGGTGGAAGCCTCCCGAGGGATTATCCTGAGCCTTCAGGGGAATACTGGTGTGTGCACTCAATGACCACATGTATTCAGGCCGAGGGGCAATAGAGGCCGGGCAGGGCCCTAGCTCCTGACATCACTGTCACCATGTCCCAGCAATCTGGCTTCCCAGGGCACGTGGCTCAGACAGTACTGCCGGGGACAGGGACTGTGTATTTACCACTCTCCGGTGCTCAACCCGGGCCTGAGAACAAATCTAAAAGAGGAAAGACAAACCGCACACGAGCCTATACAGGTTCAAAGGAGCAGAAGCAGCCTCCCCACCTGCCTCCTGGGTCCTGAGCTGGCGGCTGCTCTCCCACCTCTGCAGGGGGCACAGAAACCAAGAACAAAGTCGCAAACAAACACGATTAAAAAAAAAAAACTAACTTAAAAAAACAATTTTTTTAAAATTTATTTTTGAGCAGAACAGATGAGGGAGAGGAGAAAAAAACACAAATGTTTCTGTGTTCCCATCAACATGCTTTTTCCGTCATGTCTTATCCTGCCCACGTCCCCAAGGGGCAAATATTGTTACACACCCACCCCCGTTTCAGCCAGGAGACAATTACGCCTCCGGGGAGTGACCCTGGTGCGTGGGGCCTTGATGTCACCCCAGGCCTGGCTGACAGCCCCCACATTCCACTGGAACAAGCCGTGTCCTGGGTGAGTACGGGTGGCGGCATGGGTGGCGGCGAGGAAGTCCCGAAGTGAGGACACTTGGGTGTTGCCTGGCTTTGCCTCCCAGCACCTCCCCTCGAGCCTCAGTTTCCCCATCTGTAAGATGACTACACCTCCCCGTCTTGTGGTTCTGTGGAAGAAGGCAAAGGCATGAATCCCAAAATCAGTTTCTGTAAGGTTCAGGGTTTTCTTTCTCTCTCTCTGGAACATTCCACAGTTGCTGCAATTAACCCCGAGGGCTCGCACATTTGCAAAGTAAAATTATCTGCGCTTTAAAAAGAATGCTGGAGAAGGGATATAAGGAAGAGCAGCCAGCTTTCTAGGGCCCAAATGACTAAGGGCTTCTTTTGGGGATGTTTGAAGGCGCTTGATGTCCAGGAAGGGGGATGCTGCCTGGAATTCTGGGGGGCTGTGGCCAGACTTCGGGACATGGCACTTCCTGTAGTTGGGGACACGGGCTGGAAAAACCGAGCACCATCCCTTTGGCCGGAGCACACTGCCATGTGACAGCTGAGGTGGCTGAGGCCAGGACTCAGTCACCGACTGCACCGCAGCAAGTGGCCAGAACGGACGTTAACCTCAGGCCCGGCCAGGCCGGAGTCTCCACACGTAGGATTTCACCTGAGCCCGAAACATCCCTCATCATCTAATGGACGAGGAAACCAGTCACACGACCATCTGGGACAAGTCCTCTCACTGCTGCTCCCCTCACCGATGGTGAGGCTGAGGCTCTGGCAGCAAGGGGCACCCGGCTGAGGGAGTGGCCAAGTCAGGACTTGAACCCAGGCCGCGCTCTAGGCCGCCACCTGATGCAACTCTGTGTGCTGCTTCTCTAGAAGGCTGGGCAGCCTCGATGCCTCTCCCTGAGAGAGGACTGGCCTCTAGGGAAGGCCGGGCTGACCCAAGGGAAGGTTCCTGCCCCCCCCATCCCTTCCTGATTCCTGCCATGCAATGAGAAGTGGGTAGTTTCCTTCCAGACTTCCCCGCACATTGGCTTCCCTGGCCCTGTGGGGGAGGAGAGCCCGCCCTGCACCCAATCCTCTCAGACACTCTGGAAACTGTCCCCCCCCACCCCCCGCCGAGCTGGGCAGCCTTCCCTCCACCCCACCCCGGGCCTCCCCACGGACCCTAACCGGTGCTGGGCTCCAATATTTACCTTGCCCTGGTGGGGGGGGGGCGGCAGCCCAGGGCTTGGCAGCATCTAGCTGCCAACATAGAGTCTGTCTCCCCAAGGACCCCCAGAACTGGCCAGGAGGGGCCCGCGTCAGCTGGGCCAGGGCCAAGGTCTGTCCACTTGCAGACCAGCTGAGGTCCTGCCCCTCGGCAGTGAGCCGGCACCCCGGAAAGGTACTGGGCTCCTCCCTCACCCTCCCCTGCCACCTGACGCCCTCCCTGCAGGGTCGGGACTCCCCCTGACTGGGTCCCTTTGGTTCTGCTCCTCGTCCGTTCTCTCCCCCCACACCCCAGGCTCCAGAGCCTGCCTTGCTCGGGATTCAGACGGCCAACTCAGAGAACCCTGCCGTCCACCCCGGGACGTCGGGAGCTCATCGGGTCCACTCCTGCCCCAGAGCCTCACCGTCCTTGACCCGTGGAGACGGGAGGTTCCACAGCTAAGTTCACCGCCCCCCACCCCCGCCGCTGGGTGCCAGGCTCTCTGTTTATCAGAGCACGGAGAGAGGGAGCGGGGCGGGATGGGAAAGAAGAAACAGAGAGAAGTAAGATCCGCCTGCCTTTAGGGACCCCGCACAGTCTCATGCGTGCCCAAGGATACAGTCGGAATGTGACTCTCGAGGTGCGGGACAGTGCTCTCCCAGGGTTGCAAACTCAGTGAGAGGGTGGCAGGGCCAGTGTGACAATAACGTCGTGGCAGGGGCACGCCTGTCCCAAGGGGGTCACCGTGGCTCAGATCTGTGTGATGACTGCGGCTCAGGAAAAGTTTCGGACGAAGGCCGGAGAGGTGGGTGGGGTCAGCCCGGCAGGATTCGGTCCTCTCGGGACTGCCGCTTGACTTCCTGGCCACACGCCACCTTCTTTGACAGCCGTGTGGAACAGAGTGAGTGCAGCAGGCCCGAGACTGCTCACGAGGCTGGCCCTTGGCCGGGGTCTGTGAACTTGGATTTGGGGAGTGCTCCCACGATTCACGGAGAAGGGCTCACTGCGCCTAAATCACTGGTGCCAACGGCATGGCTTATGCGGGAGCCCTGCTCTCCTACGGGGAGTCTGGACTTTTGGTACATCTGAGCAGGGGGTGCCTATGTGACCGGCCCCCAGGAGACACCTCGGCGCTGGGTCTCTAACGAGCTTCTCTCACAGATAGTGTTTCACGCACGCTGTCACGACACGTCACTCGAGGAGTTCAGCGTGTCCTGTGTGACTCAGTGGGTTGAGGACTCTGGGAAGCTTTTGCTTGGTTTCCTGTAGCCTCCGCCCCACGCCGATGCTGCTCTGTATCTTTGCACTGTGACAGGTCTTAGCTGTGAGTGTGCCTCTTGGGAGCGGTCCTGGGGACCCCGCCCCAGGGACTTTCTCGGATCCATCAGTGTCATAGTTAGTCTCTTCTTTCTCAGGATCCTGCAGAAGGAGAGGTCCCTTGGACGCTAGGTGAAGAGTATTTGTAAATCGTGCGTCAAGAACCCCTGGCCGGGGCTCCTGGGGAGGGCGACACTGTTAGCGGGGCTGAGGGAGGAGGAGGAGCAGGTGGCTTCCTTCCCCGACGGCTTGCTTGGCACCAGGCCCCGCCCAGTGGGCTGCACGCCCCGAGTCCTCTCATTCAGTCTGCAGAGGCTGAAGAGGCTGGGGGTCTCCGGGAGCCACTGGTGTCCAGGGGGGTGTCATAGGTGAGGTAGAGGGCCTTCCTGCCTAGGCGACGACCCCAAGCCCCGTGGATCCCTCGCAGTTCCTGAAACGCAGGCTGGAGCGGAGGCAGCCGGAGGGCCCCACGCCTGCGCTCGCCTTCTCTGTAACAGAACCCTCCGTTTCTAGCCCGGCGCCCAGGCGCCAGACAAAGACCACATTCCCCGGCTCCCTTGCAGCTTCACGTGGCCCGGGGACTCCGTGGCAAACACCAAGATGTGAGCAGAAGCGACTGCAGCCACGTCCTGGTCGTGGCCTTCAAGAGGCCATGCCCTCGTCTCTCCTTCTTCATCTCCGCACGGGCTGGAAAGCGGCCACGGTGGCTCCGTCTTGTCCGGGCAGCAACCAGGAGGCAGGAGCTTCCCCCCGCCCCCCCCCCCCCCCCCCCCCCCCCCGCCCACAGCCTGCAGTCACACTCCAGTCTCAGACTGCCGGGCCTGGCTGTGATGGAAAGAGACATAGCTGTTTACTTTGTTTAAGCCGGTGTTATTTTTGGTCTCTGATATAAGAGCCAAATCTACATCCTAATTTTGAGGGTTTCCAACATTTTTGCCTCGACCACAGAAAGAACATTTAAAAAAAAATTTTTAATGTTTATTTTTGAGAGAGACAGAGTAGGAGTGGGGGAGGGGCAGAGAGAGAGGGAGACACAGAATCCGAAGCAGGCTCCAGGCTCTGAGCTCTCAGCACAGAGTCCGATGCGGGGCTCGAACTCACGAACCGTGAGATCATGACCTGAGACGAAGTCGGCCACTTAACTGACTGAGCCACCCAGGCGCCCCAGGAACATTTTGTCTGTGGTGTGTGTGAGAGAACAAGGCTTCATGAAGCAATATGAATATGTCCTCTGCATTCTCACATTTTAAGTCTATTTCATTTCTTTAAAAATCTGTTTATGTTTATTTTTAAGAGAGAAAGAGAGCCAGTGGGGGAGGGGCAGGGAGAGGAAGAGAGAGACAATCCCAAGCAGGCTCCATGCCGTCAGCGCAGGGTCTGCCACAGGGCTCGAACCCATGAGCCGCGAGATCATGACCTGAGCTGAAGCAAAGAGTTGGGAGCTCCACAGACCGAGCCACCCAGGCACCCCTGCATTTCATTTCTTTTAAAATGCTGTGCGGCGCCTGGGTGGCTCAGTCGGTTGAGCATCCGACCTCAGCTCAGGTCATGATCTCATGGTTCGTGAGTTCGAGCCCCGCATCAGGCTTTGTGCTAACGGCTCAGAGCCTGGACCTGCTTCGGATTCTGTGTCTCCCTCCCTCTCTGCCCTTCCCCTGCTCGCACTCTTGTCTCTCTGTCTCAAAAATAAATACGTTAAAATGCTGTGTGTCTTCATTAAATTGCTGTGCCTGAAAAACACCGTCTTGACAATTGTCCCGGCTGACCCGTTTGCCCCAGCCACCAGCTTTTCCACTCTGCCACCTACCCGCCCCCAGCCCTGCCTG
Source organism: Paguma larvata (assembly GCA_030068075.1). Classification (NCBI taxonomy): domain Eukaryota; kingdom Metazoa; phylum Chordata; class Mammalia; order Carnivora; family Viverridae; genus Paguma; species Paguma larvata. Next base: position 68,099,638 of record CM057837.1, read on the forward strand.
CGTCACTCCACTCTTTTTCCCCCCTTCCAAACAGTCATTCACTCAGCAAACGTGGATGGAGCCTAAACCTTTCCCACTTCCGGACTCCCACGTTCCGTTCCCTCCGTCTGGAAGGCTCTTCTCCTGCCTCCCGGCTTCTACCCTCCACCGAATCCCCGGCCGGGATCGCCGGGGCCGGCACCTGTCTCTCGTCAGGCGGCGGTCCATAAACACCTGTTGAATGAATGAATTCCGCCTCAACCCTGTTCACCTGTCACTTGGACACCCGCAGCAGCTTGTCTTCTGGCCCCTCCTTTCTAGCACTCCCAGTCCATCTTGTTCACGGCTGCCACGGAGACAGGGTCCCTGCCTTCCTCTGACAAACCCTCAGTGACTTCCGACTGGCCACCAGGTAAAAGTCCATTTCTCTTTGGCTCTTTGGAAGCCTGGTGATTTGGCCTCCACACTCCTCACCTGCGTCTCCTCCTCCTCCCTCCCCATCTCCTGTGCCTCCGAGCCTCTGCGGAGGCTCCACCTCGATCTGAAAATGTTCTCTGTTCTTCTGCCTTACCTGCGAAGCCCCTACACATCCCTCAAAACCCAGATCAAACGTCATGTCTCCTTCCCATCTCGTCGGGCATGGAGGATAAGCCACCTCTGTCCCTCGCTGGCCGACGTCTTTCCTAGAACACGACACGGCATCTCCCTGAGGGATCCCTGGGATTTCCCTTTCTGATTGCCTGGAGGCCTTGTCACAGCTGTCCCCCGAGTCCCGGGCCTGGCATAGGGCAGGCGACTAGGACGTATATGTTAAATAAATGAATGACTGGATGAATTCCCTTGTCCCAGTTCAGGGACATCCATTGTTGGCAATCCCTGACCTCGCCATTGTTCAAAGTATTTATTCTCACCCCTGGCCCTGCCCATCACCCTCAGAGTTTCACTTCTCTTTGTTGGCTGGAACAGTTTTACCCTTTCCTGTAGAACCTTTCTGCAAACTGATTCCCAGCCAATGTATCCCAACTGTTTCTTGTTGGAAACCGGAATGTCAACATTGTATATGAATTGCTGAAAACGTTATATTTAGTGAAAGGAAACAAGTCTTTGGTAATTTTTTTAATTTCGTAAATTTGGTGCATTCATTTAAGGCATATTGCATTTTTGGCAAATTGGCCTACTTTCTGCCTCTTAAACTTCTCTCCCAGCTTAGACTTAGATTTCGAAAGATTCATTCAAAGGAATGTATGTGTAAGGGGGCGGATGTCTGTTTCAGGGGGCAGAAGTATCAGAGAGGCTTCCATTCCTTATCTTCTTTGCCTTCTCTGTCTTACTTGGAGTCACACCCCCGCTTTCTCAACTGCACCCTAGCAGCACCGGGAAAGTGCTCAGGGGCACCCTCGCCGAGCTGCAGCGGAGGCCGCGGCTCTGGAGGGGCGCCCGCTTCCTTAGTTCCCTTGGGCTGCTTGGTCAGCAGGGGGAGGGCTTGGGAAACAGGACCGTATCGTCCAGGATGGTTTGGTGGCAAGTGACAGAAACCCAATGCAGACTAACCCGGACAGCGAAGGAATGTATTAGTCCTCACGGAGGGGGTGGCTATTGGCACGGCTCTTGGAAACAGAGGAAGAAGTCGAGGAACCAGAGCCGGGGTGTGGCGACTGTGAGGTTAATGTCCCCTGGACTCTGGCCGTCTGTCATCCCCAGTTTACTCTGTTTCTTTTCACCTGTTGGCCTCATTCTCTCTGGCCTGTGATGGTTGTTGTCTCGTGTGGCAGAGAACGTGCTGCCTGCGCAGAGAAAGAGCTGCTCGTTCCCAGACTCCGTAATCAGTCTCGACCCGGGACCCTGGACTGGACCCTCCTGCTGCCAGGGGGTTGGAGTGCTGTGACTGGCCGGGCCTGGGTCATGTGACTGCCCTCGTGCCTGGCGCGGGGGTCTATTACTCCCAGAGGAAGTGACACAGGGAAGCAAACCCAAGTCTTTTATAAACACAAGAGAAGAGAAGTTTAGCTCGAAGGAAAAACCCAGGGACGTGAATAAATGTCCCGTCCTCTACCTCGCACGCTTGGGGGGGCAGGATTATTTTTAATGTGTATTTATTCACTTTGAGAGAAGGCACAAGTGGGGGAAGGGGCAGAGAGAGAGAGGGAGAGAGAGAATCCCAAGCAGGCTCCACACGGTCCGCGCAGAGCCCAAGGCGGACCTCGAACTCACAAACTGGGAGATCGTGACCTGAGCCCACACCAAGAGTCAGACGCTCAACTGACTGAGCCAGCCACGGGCCCCAGGAGTCCAGGAGGTTTAAAGATTTAGACCCACCATTGATCCCAACCCGCGGACCTCACTCAGCCACACACCTCCGTCGCAACTCACCTCCGTCCCACTACTCACTTGGTAGGTAAACGTTCTTAGAAGAGGCGAGTGAATGCTTCCGTATATGGCCCCGCTCCCGGGCCAGCCGCTGCCCCGCTGCCACCTGACCACGTGCCGCCGCACCTGTGTCCCCTTGTTTTGATCATGTTCGTCCTTTAAGGCCCAGTTCACCTCCTGCCACTTCCACGAAGCCTCCCCTGACCCCACACCTGGCAGGGATTGGGGTCTTATTAGGCTTTGGTTTCCTCTCACCCTTTATAAACCATATCCTGATTTTGTGTTATTTGTATTACTGGCTTAACAGAAAGGAGTTTCCAACAAGTAGTCCATCACACGGATGGGACGGCGTGAGCTCTCCGTCCCTGGAGCTTTCGAGCACAGGCCTGTTTGGGGGAGGCGGGGGCGGGGGGAGGTGGTGGGGACATTGTGGAAAGGTGAGGGCCTCGGGATATAGCGTACGGTCTCCTAGGGCTGCTGTAACAGATTGCCACAAACCGGGGAGCTTAAGACAACAGAAACGTACTCCCCTGCAGTTCGGAGGCCGAAAGTCCAAAGTGAAAGCTACTTCCGGAGGTTCTGAGAGAAGCCAGGCCTCTCTCCTCGCTTCCGGGGAGCTACCGGAAATATGACATTCCTTGGCTCGCAGGTGCCTCACTGTCACCTCTGCCTCCGTTGTCACATGGTGTTCTCCCCTGTGTCTCTTTGTGTCCTCTCTTCTTCTTACGAGGACACCAGGGCCCACTCTAAATCCAGAATGATTGTGTCTCAAGATCCTGGACTCATTACATCTGCAAAGAACCTATTTCCAAATAAGGTCCCGGGTGGACGCGGATGCGTGGCAGACCCCACTCAACACCCTGCAGGGATCCCGGGTAGGACAAACTCAGCACAAGCCACAGTGGCCACGGGAGAGGCTGGACAGCTAGCTGGAAAGCACAGACCTCAGCCCCGGTCATCATCAGATCCAACTATCAAAAGAAGCCAGAGGTCTGGGTTTTTATGTAAAATAGCCAGATTTTTTTTTTTTTAATGCTTATTTATTTTTGAGAAAGAGCATGAGCGGGGAAGGGGCAGAGAGAGAGGGGCAGACTCCACACTGTCAGCGCAAAGCCTGATGCGGGGCTTGAACTCACAAACTGTGATGTCATGACCGGAGCCGAAGTCAGACACTCAGCCGACTGAGCCACCCAGGCGCCCCTAGATTTTTAAGTGCTGGCAACATATTCAAAACAGGTTTTTTTTTTTTTAAGTTTATTTATTTATTTTTGAGAGAGAGTGTGTGTGCAAGCAGGGGAAGGGCAGAGGGAGAGGGGGACAGAGGATCTAAAGGGGACAAAGGATCTGAAGGGGGCAGAGGATCGGAAGTGGGCTCTGTGCTGGCAGCAGAGACCCAGATGCAAGGCTTGAACTCTCGAACCGCGAGATTATGACCAGAGCCGAAGTTGGACACTCAACCGACTGAGTCACCGAGGCGCCCCTCAAAACGTTTTTAAGCACTGTGGCCTACACATCTATATAATCATAGCACATCTGTAAGTCAGGTTCGTTCTCTGCAGCACGGGTCTGTGACCTCTGGTGGACGCTCAAACTTGACTTCTGTGAGCTAGCTCAGAAAACAGGGTCTGGTGCACTTCTTGGAGAAGCCACCAGATGGCGCGCCAGGCATTGCATTAGGCCTGCCTCTTCCCGCCAGGCCTGGGAACCGTCCAGGGGCTGAAATCCAACCACGGGGGGGTTTCTCAGGTGGAGAGGTGGGCAGCGGGAGGAGGGGTGGGGGTGGGGGGAGAGTGAGATTAGCTAGTTGCCAGAGTTCACCGCATTTCAAACATACTCTTGCATCTTTATCTCCATCTTTGATGCCTGCTAGCTCTTGCTTGTATTTGCTCTCTTGGCAGACAAAACAAGTTCAAAGGGACATCCAAAGATACACTATAGGAAAAACAGAGGAGCAGCTGATAGTACATGTTCAACAGCTGTTCTTGTTCTTTATTCTAAATAAACCAATTAACTTTAAAGAATTGACGCACGCACATGGCAGAGAAATTCTAAACCATACAAAATATTCCTGTTCCCACTGCCAACACCTGCTGTCTCTGCTAACATGTCCTCATTGCTTCCAGAGCTGTGAATTCAGGGCTTAGGATTATTTCTGTTGTTGCACATATATAATACATTTTTCTTTTCTCATTTTTTCATTTTTTTTTAGAGAGAGAGCACATGTGCATAAGTGGGGGAGAGGCAGAGCGAGAGAGGGACAGGGGGCAGAAATCTTAAGCAGGCCCTATGCCCAGCATGTAGCCTGACACTGGGCTCAGTTCCACGACCCTGGGATCATGACCTGAGCCAAAATCAAGAGTCAGGTGCTCAACCGACTGAGCCACACATGTGCCCCTCTATTACACTTTTCCTGAAAGGAACATTCTGCATTGTTTGTACAATGGAATTAAGTTTATCAGTCCAGATGGTTCCTGACTTGTTTATAAATGTGACCCTGGTAATCCTTATAAAAATCACAGAGCGAGTGTATAATAGTTACGGGGAGGGGGCATTTTCAGGGATTTAATTACACCTAATCAGAGTTTGACTTTTAGATACGATACTTAATGATACATTTCTAATATTTAATATAAATTTAGTTTTACTTTTTATTATGACTTAGTTAAGTGTCCAACTCTGGCTCAGGTCTTGATCTCATGGTTTGTGAGTTCAAGCCCCATGTAAGACACTATGGCTGGCAGCTCGGAGCCTGGAGCCTGCTTCAGATTCTGTGTCTCCCTCTCTCTCTGCCCCTCCCCTGTTTGCGCTCTGTCTCTCTCTCTCAAAAATAAACAAAAAAATTAAAAAAAAAAGAAATGTTCAAAGATTCACAAAAATGGAGGAAATGGTATAATGAACTTCCATGCTTCAACAGTTAGCAACTCTTGGCCAATCTTCTCTTGGCCCCTATATGTACTTTTTGTTTGTTTGCTGGAGTGTTTCAAAGCAAGTCTCAGGCATTGTGTCATTTCATCCAGGAACACTTACTAGTACACCTTATTTTCTTTTGTTCTTCTGTCTCTGTTGTTCACTCTCTTCGCGAGAGAACTCACGTCAACTGGCTCAAGACCAATAACCATCCAACTCGTGCCAATGAGAGCTCCCCTTGACTTCACCCCTAAGCCTCGTCTGTCCCAGCGTGGGACCCCACACAGTTTTCATCATTCCCAATGGCAGGTTTACTTTTCTGTTTTCCACTCATTTTTTAAGAATCGGATAATATGGGTAAAACTCAATAGTGTATTCGAATCAGTTACCCCAAATTCAAAGATGGCCATTTGTCAAAGTCCATCTCTTGGCTCGCACTCAGTGCCCCTGTGCCATCAGAACTTAGAGTGTTTGTGGGTCAACTGAGGTCTGAAATGGCTGAATTTTGTGTAAAGGAAAGGTAGTCCAGGAGTATCAATGTCACACGTACTAAGGTCAAAAGTCGTAGGGTGTCCATCTTCCTCAGTTCGTCCTTGCCTGCCCCAGAAATTGGTGATGGCTCTGCGTGGGTTGTATCCTCCCAAGATGGCTGCAATGGCATCTCCCAATCCACGTGCCATTGAGTGACCTTGACCTTGCCCCCATTGAGAGAGAGAGGCTATGTCCTCCCGTTGAATCTGATGGGCCTCTGACTCGCTCATAACCAATAGAATTCAACAGAAGTCATACTGATGACTTCCAACACTGGCCCATAAAACACGATACAGCTTCCACCTGGCTAGCCAGAACACTCGGCTTGAAGCCCTGAGTCACAGGTAAGTAGGCTCACAGGTAAGCAGGTCACCAAGCCGTTAGGATGCCCAAACTATCACACTCGAAGAGATCACCTGTAGATGCCCAAGACCATAGGGCGAGAGCTGCTTGGCCATCCCTGTCGCGTGCTGTTCCATCATGAGCCTCCATCTGACTACAGAGTCATGAGAGCCTGAGCCAGAATCACCCAACTGAACCCTTCCTTGATTTCCTGGCCCATAGAAATCATGACAGATAATAGAGTGATTGTTTTTTGCTTTAGGCCACTAAATTCTGGGGTGACTTGTTACTCAGCATAGGTAACCGTGTTGTTGGTTTTGTGACAATTATCGTAGCATATTTTTTTAACTGTTGTTGTATGGTTGCTATTGTATTTTTATTATTGTAATTTCAGTTTGCCTCTACTGGAGAACTTCAACGAGAGCTGACAGCCTGACCCGTCTCCCTGTCTCCAGCAGACCCTCCCTCTGAATGTGCTGGGAACCTCGGAATGCCCATCGGGAGCTTCTCACTGTCAAGAACTCCTCACTGCTAAAATTCATCATTGACGACTGGAAACTCTTGTCTGCTGTGATCCCTGCCCCCTTGGCAGAGCACCCCTGCTCCCCTGCGGTGGGGGGGGTAGTAAGATCTGCCTAGTCTTGGGTGGAGAGAATAGCTCTTCGTGTGTTCCGATTTCAGTTACCCCTACACGTTCTACTTGTACCAGGAAGTTCACCGCTACTGGCTCACTCTTTGGAATGTGTCACTGCCTCTCCTTGTTGAGAGAACAGAGAGAGCTTCTGACCCCCTCTCTCCCTCCCGCTCTGTGAGGGGAGGCGTCAGCTCCCTTCCTGAGTGGGGCCCAGGGAGCAGGACTGCAGGGAATTTCCCTGGACAGACCACCTGGCACTTGCAGGCCCTTAGCCCCGCATCGAGGCTGACTTGCGTCCTATCCTCCGGGAGCAGGAGGGGACACATCACACGCTCTTCATAAACCAATGTCCCCCCATGCCCGCCCCACCTCTCCGAAGAGCTCGCTACCCTTTTTAAGGCCAAAAGCAGTCATGAACTTTCTTCAATGGACACTGGCAATTGGTAAGTGACCACATTTCTGATTTTGCTCTGGTCTCTGGAAAACGTACGGTCAAAGCTGTGGTTCGCCATGACAAGAGTCTAGGTCCTGCTGGTAGAAAAATAAAAGGGAAAAAAAATCATTACAACTCTATCACCCAGAGGTAAGGAAACTGGCTTTTGTGATATAGCCTCCCAGACTACACATAGACATAAGAGTGGGACTTTATAACATGCACAGTATAGATACAACGTATATATCTATTCATGGCATTATATGCCCTTCCACGGGACGGCGACTCTTCATTTCTTGGAGACCACAGTCATTTCAACACGCTCACGAGGGAGGGAGTTTCTGGCTGGCTCAGGCAGTGGAGCGTGTGACTCTTGATCTCGGGGTTGTGAGTTGAAGCCCCGTGTTGGGTGTAGAGATTACTTAAAAATAAAATTTTGAAAAAAAAAGAAGCTCATGAGATTTCTAGTCCCCTTCCTAGAAAAATAACCTTGGAGATATACTTACAAATTTGGCATTAGGTTCTATAAATAAATAAACTATTCATAAGCAAATTAGATTGTATAGCTGTACCTTTCATTTTTATGGGTACATAACATTCAGTTGTGTGGCTATGTTGTAATGTATTTACCTAATCGCCTATTGTTGGCATGTGGGTGTCTTCTAATGTTCCACGGTTACCAACTACTCTGAAAATCTCTGTAGCGAAATCATTAGGGGCGTCTCAGTCTGGTCTTCATCTAGGCTGGTTGCGTCTTCTGCGACTTTGTGGCAATTCTACACCTTCCCTGGAACAAGGCAGGGCATGTTTTAATACACGCAGTGTCTGCAAAACGAGGAATCCGTGGGCCATGGCCAGGGTGTGGCCCGGGGGATCCTGGCCCAGTGTCACTCAGAGCTCAGAGAGAGGGGCCAAGTGGGGGGGGGGGCGCTGGTGTGGCTTCCAGCCAGCAGGGCGTCCAGGACGCCCGTGAGGCAGGCCGCTGGGGACCTGGCCTCCGCTGCCCAGCCTCAGGAGCAGTGATTTATGTCACGGGCTGAGGAAGAACAGGGGCTGTGTGTTCCCTCCCGGAGCCGGGGCCGGGCAGAGCCTGGGCGGGGGTGGCGGGGCGGGAACAGGGCAGGAGGGTGGCAACAGCCGGCTTCCAGGGACCTGGTACACGGGCTGGCGAATCTTTATGTCCATAAAGCAAGCCTTCACCAGCAGGCCAGCAGCGTCCGGAGGCTGCCCGTGGAGGTGAGCAGGAACCAAGCCAAACAGCCAGCAGAGAAAGGGGCCTTTGTGGCTAGTGGAGCATGGCCGCTGGGGTTGGAGGGGGGATGCCAGGGCCGTGTGGCCAGGGAGGCGGCCAGCAGGTGCTGCTCCCGGGTGCCCTGATCTTGTAGCCCCGGGAGGGGCGCGGCCGGGCCTCGGTGCTCAGTGCTAGAGGCTGGGGCCTTTGGTCTCTAAGGCACTTCCTCCCTTCCTTCTTCTTTTTTTCAAAATCATTTTTCTTTTAAAAGATGTTCTCTTTATTAATTTTGGTAATTACGATATGCTCATTTATGTGGTGAGTCCAGGCAAAGCTGGAGAAAACAGCGTAAGGATCTTCCCTTGCCCCCCAATTCCCACATCAGCTCTGGAGCCCTCTCATTCCCGCCCCTCCCCCCCGGGGTCCTTACATCTACGCGGCCAGGGCCTTGCTATTGTTGGTTAAAAAAAAAAAAAGGACATTCTCTTTCATCTAGGAGTAGCTGCCATTTTTCCAACAACGTGGATGGAACTGGAGGGTATGATGCTGAGTGAAATAAGTCAGGCAGAGAAAGACAGTTAGATGATTTCACTTGTATGGGGAATTTGAGAAACTTAACAGAAGACCATGGGGGAAGGGAAGAAAAAATAAGTTACAAACAGAGAAGGAGGGAGGCAAACCACAGGAGACTCTTAAATACAGAGAACGAACTGAGGGTTGATGGGGGTGGGGGCTTGAAGGGGTGGGGGCGTGATGGGCACTGAGGACGGCACTTGTTGGGATGAGCACTGGGCGTTGTGTGTAAGTGACGAATTACGGGAGTCTACGCCTGAAGCCAAGACCTCACTGTATGTGAGCTAACCTGACAATAAATTAAAAAACAAAAAAATAGGGGCACCTGGGAGGCTCAGTCAGTTAAGCTTCTGACTTCGGCTCAGGTCATGATCTCAGGGCTCATGAGTTCGAGCCCCGCGTCGGGCCCTGTGCTGACAGCTTGGAGCCTGGAGCCTGCTTTGGATTCTGTATCTCCCTCTCTCTCTGCCCCTCCCCGGCTCACGCTCTGTCTCTGTCTCTCTCTTTCTCTCTCTCAAAAATAAATAAACATTAAAAAAAATTTTTTTTAAACCAAAACCAACAAGACAAAGCCATGTCCAACCTCGTCATCGCCATGGTGCTCAGCTCGGGAAATCTGGAACCGTGTTCAGGCATTTGCATTCTTCTTTTGACCCTGAGGCAGCGATGTTGGTGCATCATGAAGGGCCAAGGGACACTAAACGGCCCGGATGTGTGGGACCCTTTTGCACATTGAATTGTCCTGCTCACAATTCCCGGTGTCCCAACTCAGCGACACGCCTTCTAAATTTAGCAATATGCACACGGGCCTCCAGACAGTAGGGCTGCGGCCACCCACGGTCTGTAACACCTGCACAATCGGCGACACTACGAATCTACCAGGGGTCACACGGTCACCTGGGGGGGGCGGTGGGTGGTCTCGCTGTTTCAACCAATACTGTAAAACCGCTCTTTTCCACGTACCCTTTTGGGGGCTGCTTTTCTTCCTGTAGGAAACTTGTCAATGTTGGCGCTGCCGGGCTATAAAATATGTGTGTTTTTCCTAGTTTAGGAGAACATGTCAGATCGTTTTCCACAAAGGTGATGCGACGGGCTCACGGCCAAGTTCAGCTGCCAAGCCCCAGGCCCCCTTAGTGCCACTGTCATGACTTGGTTTTAAATTCTGCCGTGTTGGTGGGTAAACCTTAGTATCTCATTGTGCTTTCGTTTGCAGGTTTTAGAACTCTGATGAAGCCGAACGTCGTTTCCACTTTGTACTGAACACCGGCCTCTCTCTTCCCAATTCCTGCTTCACGGATGCCTCTGGGGAGGCCGTCCCTCGTGGAGTGGGGACAGACCATAGCCGTAAATGCCCTTCCCATCACGTCGTACCAAAGGGACACGGTAACATGACTTAGCACTGTTGAAGCTCATAACCTCTGAGCAAGGCGTTTTCATGGGCACCGGGCCCTGCTTCTAACATGCACGTCCTTCGGGACCTGCTGATACAGCGAGTCTGGGGTTCCTGCCTTCAGGAAGCAGCTTCTCCTTTCTCGGGCACTGCCAGCTGAGAGGGACACAGGCCAGGCTCTCCCGAGCACCCCGCCTATGCTTCCGGGTCACCAGATGACAGCCCCTCCTCTTCACAGGAACCCGCAGTCTCCATGTGGGATTCTGAACCCACCCCCCCCACCCCCGCCCCCGGCAGCACTTGGTTGGGGCTGGGGTAGAGTGAGCCGCCTTCCTCCCACGGGGTGGAAATAGCTGCTGGTCGCCTCTGTGCTTTCCCTACAAGAGACCATCTCCACGCTCTGTGTGTGATCGAGCGAGGGTGGGGGCTGCTGGGGTAGGGTCAGACTGGCCAGCCTGGTGGGCTCTCGGGAGGAGGTGTCTGACCCCAACTGGACTCTCTTTTTTTTTTTTTAATTTTTTTTTAACGTTTATTTATTTTTGAGACATAGAGACAGAGCGTGAGCAGGAGAAGGGCAGAGAGAGAGGGAGACACAGAATCCGAAGCAGGCTCCAGGCTCTGAGCTGTCAGCACAGAGCCCGATGCGGGGCTCGAACTCACAGACCGCGAGATCATGACCTGAGCCGAAGTCGGCCGCTTAACCGACTGAGCCACCCAGGCGCCCCCAACTGGACTCTCTTAAAACCTGGGTCTTACTCTGGAGGTCCTGTGTTTTGCTTCTCTGCTGTCTTTTGGAAACATAGGACAAGTCCCTGTCATCCTCCTGTCATACCATTGAATGGGCAAGCGAGCCCCGATGATGGTTCTGCACCCCTCTCACAGGGACCGAGCACCTGTTGCATGCCAGCCTGTGCTGTGCGCTGAGCACCGGGCTGGAGCAGAACCAGACGAGGCCTAGACTCTGTGGGCGCACAGGTCGGTGGTTCCAGTTGACGAATCTGAAATAAAGCAGATACCCACTAGGCACTAGGCACGAAGAACACCCAGCGGGCAGGAGTAGGGAGGGGGCTGGTCAGGGGGGCCTTCCTGAGAAGGTGACTTCAACTGAGACCCAAAGGGTGAGGGGCAGGAAGATTCTAGAAGGAGGAGACAACAGCTCATCACCCTGCCGAGGGAGAGGAGAGATGTCCTCAGAGTCTTTCTCCTCCCACGGCTCCCCAGCCTCAGTTCAGGTAGAATTTTCCTGAGGTGAGGGCCCTGGCCTCTCTGAGGGCCCCCAGGCACACCTCGCTGCCTGCCTGGTGGTTGTCTCCATAGCTCCAGCTGCCCCCAGGCAGGAAAGGGTGGGTGTCAGGTCCACTCCTCCCTGTTTTTTTGCCCTCCGGCCCTGCCCTAGCCTCCCCACCACCACCACCCCACCCTATAATTCCCCCGTCTGCCATAGGAGCTTATTTGGGACTTACCGGGCCAGTCTTGCTCAGGGGGAGAATACAGTCCTCAGCCCCCTCCCTGAGACCAGGCCTCAGCCTACCCATCACCACCACCTCCCTGCAGCGGCCTGAGCCGTCAGGGGTTGGTGACGGAGCACTGGCCTGTAGGCAGGGGGCTCAGACCTTCTCCTGGCCTTTCCGAGGCTCACTGGTGACCCCAACACATCACTGGCCCCCTCTGGGCCTTTCCAAACTAATAGCGCAGAGTTCAGTTGAAGGGAACTCATTAAAACCCCTAAGAATCTCAGACGACAAGGAGCCCAGTATTGTCCCTGCAGAGGAGGAAACTGAGGCCGTGTAACGGAGTGCTGGCTCAGAGGCTTTATGGTGTGGGGACAGGAAGACAGGCCTGGAGGGGGACCTGTCTCCTCGCGTCATCTGATTCCCACCAGCCACGAGGCCTGGCCACGCAAGACTCTCGGAGCCTCAGTTTCCCCATCTATAAAGTGAAGACGAAGTTCTCTCCTCTCACGGGTGCCGTGAGGTTAAAATGTGGTGAACGACATTGTTAAAGGGCCTCATATAGAGCAGGTCCCGGGGAAGGAGGCTTGCTGTCTGTAGGACGAGCCCCCAGCCGCAGCCCTGCCCAAGCCTCTCACTTTCTAAACCCCACGCGACCTCGGTGAGAACCCGAGGGAGCAGATGTTGGAGGTGTGTCTTCCTGGGTGGCCGGGAGGAATTCGGGAGGAGCTACGGGACGGGACGGGAGGCAGACACTCTTCAAGGGTGCCTATGTGACGGTGGCTGACTTTGCCAATGGCCTCGAACCCCCGTTTCCCTCTCTGTAAATAAGAACCCTAACACCGCAGAGATGCACACGTCAGCAACTCGCCAAGTTGGAAGCGATGATGATTGTCATTACTATTAGTTCCTTTTTGTCAATGAGGGAGATATAAGGCAGGCATACATGTCCCCATTTTACAGATGACAAACACAGGCGATGTTGGAAGCCCAGGGACACGCGTGACAAATGGCTTCTCTCTGCCCATTCTCCAGGCAAGGAGGCATGGGCTCCAGAGACTAGAAGGTGGGCCAGGCGAGGCCAGAGACCCGGGAACAGGACCAGCCTTCGATTCTGAAAAATCAGACTGGGTCACAGGGGGACGAGGTGCTGGAGGAGACAAAAACAGGCCCGACCATTTCCTGATTGGGCGCTGAAAGCCAACGCCAAACCCTTTTGCTCCATAAATAAATTTTGCATTTAAGTAAATGGGGAATGACACGCCATTTTTTCCCATCTGCAAAAGAAAAGGGCATTTATCCCCGTCTCCAGGAGCTCATTCCTTACTTCCAGCTCCCCTCCTACGTCGCCCAGGGGCGGCCCGGGAGGGATTTTCTCTTCTCATCCCCTGGGGGAGTCAGGTCAGGCCCCTTTGGGCAGTGCTTGGTCCCCGAGTCACAGACAGGTTCTGTTCCCACAATTCTCCTAAGAGGTGCTTGTTGGGAACACAGAGTGGATTTTCCCTCTGAAGCAATATTGTCCGTGGTTCTTTGGTGCCCAGCCTACACCAGCAGCCCATTCGGGAGGCAGGGAAGAAAAAGCGAGGGCTTTGGAGTCAGATTACCTGGTGTAACCCAGGCTCTGCTACATCCTAGCTGTGGGACCCTGGGGAAGTGACTCAACTTCTCAGAGCCCCACTTACCCAGTCTGTCAACGTTGGGAGACAATTCTCCAGAGAGCCTCTACAATTTCTGGAAGTCTTGTGACAGCTTTCATTTTGGACTATTTTTTCAAGGATATTTATTTAGCAAATAGCTTTGGGAGATAAACCTAGTGTCTCCCTGTAGGGCAGGGGGCAGATTTGTTTGCCGTCGAGGATAACAAAAACGATGTCTCCTGAAAGGGAAAAGACTGGGCCGTTTTGCCAGAGGCCCCTTTCTAAAACCGGGGAGTTTCCTAATCTCAGGGTTCCTCTGCAGTGACCCAAACCCACTGTGGGTGCAGCCCTCACCTGGGCTCACCTCCCCTTTGGCCCGTGAGACAAGGGGCTGAAAGGAACCAACGAGAACACAGAATTCCAGTCACCTGTTTGTCTCCAGTAAGAAGTCCTTTGTCTCTGTCCCAGAAGTCTTGTGTCTTCTGCCAGCATTCATGGAACTGGCAGGCGGACTGCTAGCTTGTGAGCAGGGTAAAATCTCAGACCCACCACGGTGCTTGGCAGCCCATCGCCTGGCTCTGACGTCCCCCCAGTTGCTGGGAGGGTGGGTGCAGGCCGGGCCTGGCCCTTGCTGGGGAGTTAATCAATGGTGGCTGGAACGATGGTGGGAAGCTGGTTACTCACAAGCTACTCAGAATTCCCACCCGGGATGCCAGCAGTGCAGCCTGGCCTTGGCCCCGGGATTAGAAATTCCATCCTATCCGGGGGGAGGCTGGCGGCTGGGACGGGCTTGCAGGACCCGGGGCCAGGGCTCCAGCCGGGTGGAGTTTAAGTCTTTCTTGACCACACCTTCGATTGCCTCCCTCCTCAGACAGCCTTCGCGATTAATTTGTAATAGATCTTTCTACACCTTCCCTGGTGCAGAAAGATGTTTCGAGAAGCTATACTTTATTTTTACATAAATGATTTACACTGCGTGTATCATTTTGCAATGTTCATTTTCCACTTAAAAATACATCCCGGACACCTTTCTGTGTCCACCCACGTAGCTTTCAAGAGCAGCTGGATAACATTCACAAAATGATTTGATCGCCATTTATTTATCACCCCCTCCAGATGGGCATTTGGTGGTTTCCACTTTTCGTCGTGCAAAGATGCATACGTACACGCCGAGAAGCCTCCCCGGGTGCATGGGGGAGGGCGGGAAGGAAGGCACTCTACCCTCGATCACAAGAGGTTCCAGACTTCCCTGAGTTCCCACCGTGCCACGCAGCTAGTCATGGCCCCTGCTGCATTCCCCGTTTCCTCTCCACTAAAAAGACGTGAGGAGGGGTTGGGCCATAAGGCTGGGGGGTGGGGTGGGGAGGAGGGAAGGGACGGCTGGGTCACAGGGACTCTTCTTCCTGTGATACTGGCCGGCACAGTGGAGGTGACTGATTAGGAGCCACCTCATGGGTGACAGAGGGGACACACGGGCCACCATGTTCCTAAGAACTCTCTCTCGGCTACCCCTACTTTGGAAAAAAGCTGTGTCAAGTGTGACACTGTGTTCAAAATCGATGAGATCCTCTTAGGGGCCAGCCTGGAACCTGTCCACCAGCTCTCTTGCTCGCTACAAGATGTCATCCCGACTCTGCAGACCAAACCAGTCAGGTCAGCCGATGGAGCGAGGCCTGGGGGTAAGGCCAGCCGAGACACCAGGCCAGCCGACAGAAACGCCAGCGCGTGTCCTGAGAGCGCCTGCCAGGCTCTGCCCTGGGCCTGCTGGGAACACCGTGGAAGGCACAGCTTGCTAAAGTCAGGCCAGCCGAAGGATGCGACATCGAACACGACGAGCAGAATAGAATTAGCTTGTAGTTAATTAGCCAACCGCGTCCTGACGTGCCAGGCTCTGTGCTAATCTCTTCATCCCGTCTCTCCCATCCTCCTGACAACCCTGTGAGCGAGGTGTTACTACAACCCCCTTTTTACAGAAGAGGAGACAGGCCCAGAGAGGTTAAGAAACTTGGTCCAGGGCCCACAGCTAGTAAGTGATGCACCAGAGACTCAGCCCCAGGCCTGCCCAACTCTGGCATTCAGCTACCAAACGGTTCTTAACCTTTCGAGAGTCACAGACCCCTTCGAGACTCTAGCAAAAGCCCTGAGCCTCTGTGATCAGAAAAGCGCCCGCAGTACGAACTCATGATGCAGCCGGGCGCACGGGGCCCACTCCCTGGGTGCGTGGCCCGTGCAGTCACGTGGGGCCTGTGTTCGGAAGGGACCTGGGCTTGGTTTCGTGTTTTGCTGTGGCCGTTGTGAAATTCTGAAAACTTGTTGAGCCCCGAGTCCCACACTTTCATTTGGCACTGGGCCCCACGAATGGCGTCTTGCACGTACCTGTGCTTCCACACACACACTACAACTTTGCAAACCACCTTAGAGGTGCGGGAATCCCATGAGGCTATTCGAAGACGCCTCCGCTTTCCTGGAAGCATGTGTGTGTGTGTGTGGGGGGGGTGTGGGTGTGGGTGTGGGTGGCAAGCTGTAGGTAGAGCTGGGTGCCCTGGCTGGAAGCGAGGCCAGCGAGCGGAAGAAGAGGTGGGGGGAGGGAGATGGCATCAATTTCAACACGGTCTGTGACAGCAACTTCCTCACCTCGGAGAGAGGAAGCCGGTGCTGGAATGAACAGCCGCGGGACTGACCCCGCGTCCTTACAGCCCTGCCACCTGGGGACCTGCACGAGGAGCCTCTGCTGGGCCTCACGGGAAACACGGGAACGTAACCAGAGGCCGATGTTCAGGCTGGCTGTCTGGGACAGGATTTTCTTTTTTTTCTTTCTTTCTTTCTTTCTCTTTCTTTCTTTCTTTCTCTTTCTTTCTTTCTTTCTTTCTTTCTTTCTTTCTTTCTTTCTTTCTTTCTTTCTTCCTTCCTTCCTTCCTTCCTTCCTTCCTTCCTTCCTTCCTTCCTTCCTTTCCTTCCTCCCTCCCTCCCTCCCTTCTTTCTTTCTTTCTTTCTTTCTTTCTTCCTTCCTTCCTTCCCTCCTTCCTTCCTTCCTTCCTTCCTTCCTTCCTTCCTCCCTCCCTCCCTCCCTCCCATCTTTCTTTCTTTCTTCCTGTTATTTTAAGAAAAAGTATTTATTATTTACACCACTGACAGAGTCCCAAAAGAACAATATTACACCATGTTTATTTGAAAGGCAGGGCGGGATTTTCTTGTTCAAACCACTTTACTGAGGGGCTTCAGGAGAAGGCAGGACAATGAGATTCCATGTCCTCGGCCAGCTGAGACCTGCCCCCAGCTCTACAGCTGCTGAGTGCCATGTTAGAGTCTTTTTTAGGTAATACGTGTATGTATGTATGTATGTAAGCTCAAGGCCCAACAAAGGACTTGAACTCACCACCCAAGATCAAGAGTCACATGCTCTATCGACTGAGCCAGCCCGGTGCCTGAAAGGCGAGGTGAGCTTTTCTTTCTTTTTTTTTTTATTAATTAAACAAAATTATATCCAAATTAGTTAGCATACATTGCAACAATGGTTTCAAGAGAAGATTCCTTAATGCCCCTTACCTGTTTAGCCCATCCCCCCTCCCACAAGCCCTCCTGTAACCCTCTGTTCTCCATATTTAAGAGTCTCTTATGTTTTGTCCTCCTCCCTGTTTTAATATTATTTTTGCTTCCCTTCCCTTACGTTCATGTTTTGTATCTTAAAGTCCTCATATGAATGAAGTCATGTGACATTTGTCTTTCTCTGACTAATTTCGCTTAGCATGATCCCCTCTAATTCCATCCACATAGTTGCAAATGGCAAGATTTCATTCTTTTTGATTGACAAGTAATACTCCATTGTATATATACACCACATCTTCTTTATCCATTCATCCATCGATGGACATTTGGGTTCTTTCCCTACTTTGGCTATTGTTGATAGCGCTGCTATAAACATTGGGGCGCATATATCCCTTTGAAACAGCACACCTGTATCCCTTGGCTAAATACCTACTAGTGCAATTGCTGGGTAGTTCTATTTTTAATTTCTTGAGGAAACGCCATACTATTTTCCAGAGTGGCTGCACCAGTTTGCCTTCCCAGGTTGTATGAATTCTATACATATTTAGAATGTTAACGCCTTAGATGATTTGCAAATATTGGCTTCCATCTTATAGGTTGCCTTTTTAGTTTGTTCATTTTTTTTTTCTGTGCAGATTTTTAGTTTGATGTAGTTCTACTTGTTGATTTAAAAAATTTTTTAATGTTTTATTTATTTTTGAGAGAGAGAGAGAGATGGGGGGGACAGAGAATCCCAAGCAGGTTCTGCACTGACAGCAGAGAGCTTGATGCGGGGCTCGAACTCAGGAACCGTGAGATCATGACCTGAGCTGAAGTCGGATACTTAACCCACTGAGCCACCCAGGTGCCCCACACTTATTGATTTTTAGAAATAAGTATTTTTATGTTCACTGTTCTTGTTTCATTTCTTTCCACTTAGGCTTCAAAATTGCTTATTCTTTTTTAAGAATTGGTTCCTGCATTGACCTCTAAGGAGCCTAAACACACTTCTTTTAAAGGATTTTTTTCAAATTATTCTGCTGTGAATTTACTTCTTATGGTTGAGTTTGTCCGTTTTCTTAGCATTAAGTTTCTTCATTTGATTCGGAATATTAGGGTCCCATAGGGTAATGGTTAGCACGCCGGACTCTGACTTGGAATGTTAGTTTCGAGGTCAAGTGCAAGAAGTTTGTTCATGTTTTGGTTTTCTTTCTTTTATCTCTCCTGCTCACCATGCCTGTCTCAGGCTTGGCCCTCTGAGCCCACAGTCTGGAACTTAGGTGGGCGTCTCAGGGGGGCCTGCTCCGAGCTTATACTGGGGAGGTCAGACACAGGTTCCTGTGCAGAGAGGGGCCTCTTTTGAGACCTGGAGGAGAAGTCACGCCTGTGTCCTGCTGTGTCCTGCCCCCTGAAGTGCAGTTTCTCACCGGCTTTGCTGGCTTCTGCCTCTGACCCCAGGGCTTCTGCCCCCCTCTCACAGGTTGGGGTTTTATTCCATTTCTGCACGGCACAAATGTTGATCATGTTTTTGGTTGTGACTTTGTCTTTTTGGGGGGAAAGGGAGCTATTTAAATTTTACAAACATATTTTCTTATTTTATTATTACTATATTTCTGGAACCAGGGGGCCTTCCAAGCATCGATGTAAAACTAACTTGACCTCACACGGCCCCCATTGCCTGCGTTTCATATATGGTGAAGTTGAGGTTCAGAGAGGCAAATGCACTCAGGGGAAAGGGACTCTCAGGGCCCAGTTATAAAATGATACGTGTTACTATTGACACCCAAACTCTAAAACCTTCGGACTGTGTCCTTCCCATCTGGGCTAAGGCGAATCCTGCCCCAGTCCAATAGGAGACCCCCTGGGGGAGGTTATGGGTAAAGATGGAGACTTAAAAAAATAAAGATGGGGTCTGTGTGCTCTGGGGCTGGGTAGAGTAATGGGTAGGAACCCAGGGGAGAGGGCAGGAAGGTAGGTGAATTAATATATGCACACACACGCCCTTTCCTGTTTCCTTGCTTGCTTAATAGCAGCCGCAAGGAGGCGGAGCAGAGGTCAGCGTCACACCTTCCCGACTGAGGCCGGCTGTGACGCCCACTCACTCTGTCCCGGCCACATCACCATCCTGGCTGGAAAAGAGACGAAAGGCAGAGACGTGGCTCTTCGAGACCAGGCCTGCGGGTAGGACCAAAAGAGAAGAGAGCCCCACGGCCGTTTGTTGCGAGGGGAGCACAGCACCCCATCTGAGTAGAGGGAGTAAGAACGGAGAGGAATTTTCATTCCTTGGAGGTTTTCAACGTCCTCTTTGAAGAGTTTAAATGGACTTGGTGTTTGCAGAGTCAGGACAAGTGTCAGAGTGGTTTTACGAGGTCCGATCCCTGCCTCTGGGGACCGACAAGAAAAACACGATTCATTCTCGTCATCGCTGCGGCTCCAAATGTTTTATCGCCTTCTGCCTCAGAGGAAGTCATTATTACCTTGGACGGAGAGTTCAAGGAGACAGCCTGGGAGTCAAGGTCTTTAACTTACTGGCCACGTGTGATCCGGGGCAGGGAGTATGGGCTGAATCGTGCTCCCCCAGATGCTACGTTCAACTCCTAACTTCCAGCCCTTCAGAACGAGGTCTTACTTGGAGCCGGGGCTGTTGCAGAGGAAATGTGTTAAGATGAGGTCATCCCGGAGTCGGGTGGGCCCGTGATCCCACATGGCTCGTGTCCTCATAGAAGAAATTTGGGGGCAGATGCGTCCAGGAAGAACGCCGTGTGAAGAGGAAGGCAGAGATTACGGTTACGCTTCTACAACCCCAAGGATGTCAGCAAACTGCCAGAAAGGAGGAAAGAGGCACGAACAGAGTCTTCTGTACAGCCTGCAGAAAGACCCCAGCCCGCCTCAATCTCAGACTCCCGGCCTCCAGAACACTGCGACAATACGTTTTGGTTGTTTGAGCCGTCCAGCTGGTGATACTTTGTGGCGGCCGCCCTGGCAAACGAATACTGCAAGAAGTCACCTCACCTCTTGGTTTTAGGTTTCTTGTCTGTAAAATGAGAATAATGGTCGTAATAATACCTACCTGTGGCAGAGACAGCGATGGTCGCCAAACTTTGTGTTTGCTCCCTGCGTCTCCAAGCCCCCCCTGCAATTTGGTGGGTGCCCCGTGACTCGCATTTGCCAATGGCCTGTGGGCTGATGGGACATAAAAAGGCCAGCACGTGACCCTCCAACCATCTTTTCCTCAGTCTCCGCATGGAGGTGGCCTCCAGCTCAGTCGGCCAGGCCCCAAGATCAAAGCGAGTTGCCCTGGAAAGTCACAGGGCCGCGCGGCAGGCTTTGTGTAGGTGGGGAAAGAAATCTTTGTTATGTTAGTTAGTCCTTGAGACTTTGGGGATTACCACCCTACAACCTAGCCTGTGCCGACTCACACGCCACTTCTAGGATTGTCGCGGGGTTTGACTAGGTCACTATGTGTAAAACACCTAAAACAGCGCCTGGCATGTAGTAATGACTCGAGAAACGTTAGCCGGCATGCTAGCTGTGTGACTTCAGGCAGGTGCCTGACGTCTCTGAGCCTCGTCTTCAAAATAGGAGCAACGACAGCATGGGGATTGTTGTAAGGATTAAAGAAGATACCGTTTGTAGGCGTGCCTGTGGCTCACCTGGTTAAGCATCGGACTCTTGATTTTGGCTCAGGTCCTGATCTCGTGGTTGCGGGATGGAGCCCGGCATTGGGCTCTGCGCTGGGGGTGGAGCCTGTCTAAGATTCTCTCTTTCTCACGCTCTCCTTCTCTCTCCCTCTGCCCCTCCCCCGCTCACTTTTTCTCTCTCTCTCAAAACAAAAACATTTAGAAAAAAAGATACTGCTTCTAAGAGCTTGGGCCAAGGGAGGTGGAGTGTGTTCATTCTCCTCCCTCTGCTCTTCAGGGCCGCCTGGGTCGGTCTGCCGGTCTGGCTGTGTCTCTTTGAGGCTCCTCTAGCAGGAATGGGCCAGCATCCAAGGACCCGTCCCTTCCTGATGTGACCGGCAAGTTGGGCTCCATTCTTGGGGAAGTCCTTGTTCAGAGCATCTGCTCTCTGTTTTGCAAATCTTCCCACAGCGGAGAGGGGGGCAGGGGGGAGGGGGCAGAGGCCCCCAGCTCCCCTTCTGCCAGGCCTCAGGAGGGGATTTAGGCCCTTGCAGACCAAGGCTCAGACTGTCAGCTGCGTGCCCAGCTGCCGCCTTCCCCAAACCGAGCCGGCCCGCCCGGGCCGAGGATGCGGGCTCACGGGACCTTGGCACTTGCCCCGATCAAGGCGAATCGGCTTTCCTTGTCGCGAGGAAGGCGAGACCCAGGGGCCGGCTGCCCCACGTGCAAGGAGAGGGAGCCTTCCTCTTGGAACAAAGCCACGAGGGAGGGCAGTAAGACATCAGGGAACCTGCAGACTGAGAGCGGAGGGCTGGGGCCGCCGCTGATGCCAGCCCTCAGCCAGGATCCAGAGCGAATCAGAGACCTGCAGAAACGGCCCCTGGGAAGCTGCGCCCCGGCCAAGTCAGAGAAAGATGTCAAGATTTCGCTTTGATGTAAAAAAGGAATAGGGGTGAAATAAGGCCGGGATTAAGAACAGCTGGGTTTTCATTCGTCCTTAACTGATAACTGGATGTTCGTACTGATTTTTATACTGTGGCCTTTAGCACATCACAACTTAACTGATCCTGCGGGTGACGGAGGTTTTCCCAGAATCCTCTGGGCCCTTTCTTCATTCCTTCCTTCCTTCCTTTCTTCATTCATTTATTTATTCGTTTATTTATAAGCAAACGCTATGCCCAACCTGGGGCTCAAACTCACGACCCTGAGATCAAGAGTCTCATGCTCTGCCTGACCGAGCCAGCCAGGCACCCAATCCTGGGGACTTTTAAATAACAGGTGATCAGGCCCCAGTCCAGACCAATCGAATCAGTCTCTGAGGACAGGGGGAGGGGGAGGGCAGGGCTTCTCAAAGGGTGGCCCAGGGACTCGCAGAACCGGCAGCACTTGGGAAAATGCAAATTCTCAGGCCTTACTTGTGCACTAAAACCGCAGGGCTTTAAAATAGGGGACCTACCTTAGCCTGCTAGACCATCTCAAGTGGCCTCACGGAGAAACCAGACCAAGAAGAACCAGAAAACCAGTGAAGCAGAGGCGTGCAGGCAACACTTTTTAACCATCAGGTATGATAGACACATAATGTATAAAGATATATTATGGAGGGGCGCCTGGGTGGCTCGGTCAGTTGAGTGTCCGACTTCGGCTCAGGTCATGATCTCACGGTTCGTGGGTTCGAGTCCCGTGTCGGGCTCTGTGCTGACAGCTCAGAGCCTGGAGCCTGCTTCGGGTTCTGTGTCTCCCCCTCCCCCCCGCCTCTCTCTCCCCCTTCCCCACTTGTGCTCTGTCTCTCTCTCAGAAAATGAATAAACATTAAGAAACATTTAAAAAAAATTAAAGATGATGGAAAATGTATGTGACTAAATGGAAATCAGCAAACCCTAATTTTTACAACTGAACCCTTTATACCTTGTGCCGTGCAGTTCCACCCCGGAGGATTGCCCGCAAGCATGTAGCAGCTCGGCAAGACGGCGAATAAGCATTTTACTAACCTACTCTGAGGTTCGCTTTTTTTCTTTTTACTTGACACGCCCTGACCCACTGAGTCAGAAACTCGGGTTAGGTCCAGAAGTCTGTGTCGTTGAGCAAGTCGTCCAGGAGACTCTGATGCGTAGGAAAGTTTGAAACCAGTGGGCGATTTTCATGTGCGCCCAGAGTTGAAAGCCACTGGGTTGGTTCAGGGGGCTCTATTATTGTTGTTATTGTTGTTACATAAGTTGTAAAAGGGTGAGTGCTGAGTTTAGTGGCTTCTTCAATGGTGGCTTACCTCTTCCCTGCTGAGACCCAGAGTTCGGGATAAAGGGATCTGGCCTCTACTTCCTGTTTGGGAAAGGGAACATGACCTACCCATTCTTTGAACGTGTTCTATATGCATAAGGGAGAACAAGACGGGGCATCTGGGTGGCTCGGTCGGTTAAATGTATGACGTCAGCTCAGGTCATAATCCCGAGGTTTGTGAGTTGGAGCCCCGCGTCGGGCTCTGTGCTGACAGCTCAGAGCCTGGAGCCTGCTTCAGATTCTGTGTCTCCCTCTCTCTCTGCCCCTCCCCCGCTCACGCTCTGTCTCTGTCTCTCAAAAATAAATAAACATGAAAAACAAATTTTTTTTAAAAGAGAGAACCTGGCAAATATTGTCACAATTAATATTCCTGCCCAATCTGCCCTGTTCCTAACAGCAGTATCAGAAGAGGCCAGCCCCAAAACCTGCTCAGGGCGCCCTTGACCCACCGTATTTTGAGACTTTACTGACATGCGAAGAGGCTGGGCACGGGCTCCCCTCGCTGCTGCTTCGTGAGCTCCATCTAAGCCAAGTTGATGCGGCACATTCTTCACAATCCTAATCCCGGAGGAATTAATTTCTCATTTTGGAGTAATAGAATAGTTGTGGGAAGTGGGTGGAGTGGGAATTTCTAGGAATCACAGCTTTTTTTTTTTTTATGCACTTTCTCTCATTTTCAACCTAATGCTTCTGTTCACCCTCCCGATGTCGTGTCCGGCAACGGGTCATCTGCTTTGTCTTGGGTCCACACGGTGAATGCCCTGCCCGTGTCCTTCCAGGTTCAACCTGAACTCTCCAGCATCCTTCAGGTTAAATGAACTGGAGGATGGAGTCTGGCTGGAAGACTCCGTGACGCTTTTGTCTACCCTGTCCGGAAGGAGGGGTGTGTGTGTGTGTGTGTGTGTGTGTGTGTGTGTAGGGACACAACTACAACATGTCCCATGATCCTGTTCTTCTCTCACAGCTGGAGAAATCTGGGCCCCATATGAGCCAGCTCCTGCCTCATGAGGGGACCACGGAAGAGGACAGAAACCACGGGCAGGTGGACACTTGCCAGAGGCCGCTGTCAGCTCCCATGGACGTGTCTCTGTCTGGGCCTTCCCTCTTGATTTCTAAACACATCGGTCACAAGTACATGCCTCCCCCCACCCCCCACCAGGTGCGCTCTGGTCCTCACCAGGTTATTAACCACCCTCCTCATTCCTATCCATCTCTGCCTTTCAGGGCTCCTGCTGGCAACACCGTGGGGTTTCTCCGTGGCTTCTTCCAAGTCGGCTGGGCTAAGGGAGATGTCTTGGATTTATTAAAATCAGCCCCATATTGGAGCCAGATGCTTCACAGCAAATGATGTGGTCGGGACGAAGTGAAGAAACCAGCGGGGCCAACCAGGAGGCTCCAGGACAGTCTCTTCCTGGGCCTTGCTGAAAAGTCTCCTTTCTTGCGCCTTCTCTCCTCCCAAATCAAACATTGGCTTACGCAGTCTTGTAAACTTCCGCGTCTCACTCTGGGACCAGGAGACTGATGTTTGTTGGGCTGTTTCTTCCAAGCCCTCTCCGTGGACGGGGGCAAGGCGGACGGAACACTGGAGTCCTGGCAAGGGTGAGCCGAGGGCCTTGCTGTAGGTCACAGAACTAGTGCTGGCCACGGGGGGCGGGTGGACCCGGCAGGGCTGGCGTTCTGGCTGAGGGCGGGGGGAAGGCGGGCGGCGGGGGTGCAGAGGAAGCGGGCAAATACTCAGGCTTTTCGCCTTTCTAATGGCAAGTTACATTAATAGTCAGCACCTGGGTGGCTCAGTCAGGCAGCGTCTGACTCTTGGTTTCCGCTTAGGTCATGATCTCACAGTTCATGGGTTTGAGCCTCGCGTCAGGCTCTGTGCTGACAGTGTGCAGTCAGCTTGGGATTCTCTCTCACCCTCTCTCTCTGCCCCTCCCCCGCTTACACTCTTTCTCAAAAAAAAAAACAAACAAAAAAACTATTAAAAAATAATCATAGCCATAAGTCACGGTAATCATGGTAATGATAAATCACCATGAAGAACTGAACTCCCATCTCACCTAGAGCTTCCCAGCATCCCCTGAGCAGGTGCTTTGGCGTTATTATTGTTCCCGTGCAGACTCAAATACAGAAACTCAGAGATGTCTCCGTGAACCAGAGATAGAATTGGGATTTGAACTCAGGCAGCCCGATTCCAGGGGCTACGCTCTTTTTTTTTTTTTTTTTTTTTGAGAGAGAGAGAGAGAGAGAGCAGGGGAGGGACAGAGAGAGAGAGAGTCCTAAGCAGGCTCCACGCTGTCAGTGCGGAAACCTAGGCAGGGCTTCATTTCACAGAACCGCGAGATCATGACCTGAGCCGAAGCCAAGAGTCCTACGCTTAACCGACTGAGTCACCCAGGCGCCCCCAGAGGCTACACTCTTAAAAGTCAAGTGACAGATGCAAGGAACATATGTTTGCTAAAGAAATTTTTGGAAACCCAGGTAAGCAGTCTGCCATCCCCAGTTTGGTTTATGTGTTTCCAATCCTTTCTCTGTGCAAACATATTCATGTTACAGAGAATATTTTCTGTAAGGCGAATCATTTGGTACTTGCTGTTTTATTGATTACTTGGGTCACGTAATTTTCCTAAACATCTTTGTCATTCAAAAAGTCGTCCACGTGCCCATCTTGGTGGCTGCAGAGAATCCCATCACGCGTACGACCGCAGTTTGTTTCAGCAATTCTCTCTCACTCAACACTTATGTGGGTTTCCGGGTTTTCATTATTATAAGCAATGCTTAAGGTCCAACGACATTAAATCTTAGCATCCAGCCACAGTTATTCTTAAGATAAATTCCTGTGCTGCATTTGCTGGATGAAGGTGTAAGAAAAAAGGTTAAGGTGTTGAACACACATCACCCAACTTTCCTCCTACCGTCGCCCGTAGGATGAATGGATGTTTCTCCACACCTTCTCCAGCACCGGGTTTTTGCTATAAAAAAAAAACACTGTTGCCGGGGTGCCTGGGTGGCTCAGTCAGCTGAGCGCCTGACTCTGGCTTAGATCAGGATCTCAGGGATCGTGGAGTTGGAGCCCAGCGTGGGGCTCTGTGCTGACAGCGCGGAGCCTGGTTGGGATTCTCTCTCTGCCTCTCTCTTTGCCCCTCACTTGCTTTCTCTCAAAATAATAAAAAATTAAAAAAAAAAGCAAAACAGTAAGTAATACTGAGTCGGCCCCGAAAACCCGGACATGGGGTGTCTGTTCCGTGTGGATGGGGACCGCGCTTTCGATTTTCTACCCCGCAGTTCTGCGCGGCGCCCGGCACACGGCGGGCACGCGGCCAACGTTTGTTGGGCTCCGCTGTTTCTATCTCAGCAAGTTCCTGAAACCTTCCTGAGCCTCAGTGCCTTTATCTGTAAAATGGGGAGATAATTTCCCCCAAGTCAAGAGCATTTCGGAGGGTTCAGTGCAAGACCGTGAGCAGATACCCAGCCCCGGGCCTGGGTCATAGCGGGCGTGCAGGAAGTGTTTATTCAACGGAAGTGCGGCCAAAAGTTGGAAACGACCCAAGGGTCCATCGATGGATGAACGCATAAACAAAATGGGGTCCATCCTCACAGTGGACTGTTCTTTAGCCTTAAAAAGAAATGTCATTCTGACACATCCTACAAGGATGAACCTCGGAAACATTACGCTCAGTGAAAGAAGCCAGACACAGAGGGCCACATAGTGTATGGTTTCATTTGCATGAAATGTCCGGAATAGACACATCCCTAGGGACAGAAAGCAGACTCGTGGTTGCCAGGGAACACGGCCTCCTCCTGGGGTGATGAAGCTGTTCCAGAGCGAGGGAGTGCTGATGGCTGTACATGAGGCAGGTACTAAGTGTCACCAATAGTACGGTTTATGTCCTGTGTGTTTCACCACAACAAAAAAAATGGAAGAGTTTATTCCAAGTGCTTCTTTTAAAAGTTTTTTTAACGTCTGTTTGTTTTTGAGAGAGAGACAGACAGAGCGCGAGTGGGGGCGGGGCAGAGAGAGAAAGAGACACAGGATGCGAAGGAGGCTCCAGGCTCCGAGCTGTCAGCACAGAGCCCGACGTGGGGCTTGACCCACAAACTGCGAGATCGTGACCTGAGCCGAAGTCGGATATTTAACTGACTGAGCCCCCCGGGCGCCCCTATTCCAGGTGCTTCCCACACTTCATCACCATTCATTCATTCATTCATTCGTTCATTCATCTGACAGTCACTTGTGCAGTGTCAGGCAGAGTGGGAGCCGATGCTGAAGGCTTTCGCTGAGGCTTCCTCACCCACGGAGGACAGGAAGGAGGCGCGCTGACATCTGGAAGTAAGCGAGCAGGAGCGCTGCCCCGTAACGGGTTCCCCGGACTCTGCTTCCATGGGCCAGGCTTGACACACGGCTTCCCAACTGTTCCTCTGCTCCCCGGCCGAGCGGGACGTGTGTCGGGAGCAGTGGGCTCCAAGCCCAGCGTGAGCATGCCTCTATTTGGGGCCAGGGCGGTGGCGAGCAGCACCCACCAGGCACCAGTGTTCTGACCCCATTGACTTAAGCCCAGATCTTCTGGGTTCCCTAGCGTCAGTCTCTCCACGCACACAGACGGAAGGCAGAGGCCGTATTCCCTCAGCAGGGATGCTGCTTCAAGAAGTCACCATCAAGCGGGGAAAAGAAGTCACAGAAGGAAAATGGAAGAAAACCTACAAAAGGAGACAGGATCCACCCCTGCTCGCTTTTGCAAACTCTGGGAGGGGCCATGGGGCAGGCATCTCGGGGCCTGTCCCTGACGCTCCGCTCTGGTTTTCAGGATTTGTCCTGCGGACAGAGGGCAGCCTGACCACCTGCAGCCACTGCTGGGTGATCCATTCTCTTTGGCCCCGGGTTCCATTGTAACCTCTCCTTGGGGCCCCCTTCCAGCCTTCGTAACATGTGTCTATTCACGGAGTGACTGCGGCTCTCAGCAGAGAGCAGGCACGGGGTGAGTGGCCTCAAGTAAACGCAGTAGCTGTTAATTCAGGGCTCGTCATGAACCAGGCACGTGACATGCACCCCTGTCTCTCATGTTGATATTGCCCCCACTTTACGGGTGAGCAACCTAAGGCCCAGAGAGGGCAATTCACCGGCCACACGGCTGCTGTGGGATGGGACGGAAGGGTCTGTGAGGGCGAGAAGGCATGGATTCACACACGTCCTGACACTGCTGGTAATGTCGGCCGCCTGGGCCTCACTCTTCTCCTCTGTAAAATGGGATACAGTGATCACAGCAAGCCCCTCTGCTTCCCTCTGGCTCTCAGTGGCTCCCCAGCTTGAAGGATCAAGTCCAGCCCCTTCTTAGTGTTGGCCTACAGGCTCCTGCGGCTTCAGGCCCTCCTCTCCTCTCCAGCTGCCCGTCTCATCCGAAGCGAGCTGTCTCCCGGGCCGCGCACGCTCCAAATCCTCTCTGTCCCCCAGGCCCCTGCACGGGCCGCCTCCTGGGCTAGTCACTCTGTTGAGCTTGCCTGGGTGAGAGAGAACGGGGCAGGCATTTGAACCCGGGCACTGGGGATTGCCACGCCGATCGTTGTAAGAGCACGCCCGGGGGCCCTGTACCCCCCGGGTGAGCGTTGCCCGCTATGCACGTCTGAGAGAAAAAAAAAGTTGAAACCGTCCCAGGGTGGCAGCTCTGGGACGGACCGCCTGGACCCGGGTGGCCTCACCCACCCTCTAGGTGAGCGGAACCACCTGTCTCCTTCCCCACTGCTGAGTCTGGCCCCGGCTCCGGTGGGCGGCCGCCGCTCCAGGCCCAGGTGGGCAGGAGAAATCCAGGCGGGTGCCGAGAGAGAAGGCGACGGGGCGGTTGCGGCCGGGGCTCTGACCAGGCAGATGGACGCAGAGCCCGTGGTTTCCAGCTAACCAGCTTATTCCTCAGGTTTGAGTGTTACGGAGCCCGGGGCCGGCGCTGCCGGGAACCGCAGCTCAGAGCCCAGCGTGCGGCCGGGACTTCAAGCTGGAGGTTGAAAATGCAAAGCCCTGTGGGTCGTGGGCAGCGATTATAATGAACGGAGCCACAGCAGTGGCCCTCCTGGCCTGCTGCTTTCGCGCTTTGGACAGACACGGATACGGAGAGATGTCTCAGCTGGAGGTAACACATCAGTGCAAGTGCCGTGCTCAGTGCTGTCTCGGCATTGGAGAGACGGGGGGGGGGGGGGTCCCTGCTCTTCTCTCTTCAGAGGGGCGGCTGCCTTCCCCCTGCTGCAGCCCCGTGTCCCTGTGGGAGTGACGGCCCCGCGTCACCCAGGAGCAAGTGCTGTCAGACCCCTCCCCACTCCCACCGCCCTCCAACTGCCCGCATCTCCGGCCCAACAGGCGTGTTCCAGAATTCTGGAATGCTCTCCTGCCAGCAGAGCTGTGCCGGGAAACGAATACTCCCCCAAAGCAGCCTTCAGCCAAAGACGGATAAGGATTGGTGTAGGAACAGTCCCCTCGCCTTCCCCCTCGGGTGGAATTAGGCACCTGCTTTATTTCCCGGAGGGGTTCTGCTCCAATTGCCCAGGGGGGTAGCTGGTGTCACAGTGCACCCTTCACTGGCTGTCTCGCTCCCCGCCTCCCCTGCCGGGGGTCAGCAGGTCCCGAATAAACCCTTTGCTTTCCAGCCCCTGTCTCAACATCCCCTCCAGGTGTTACTCAAACGAGGACACCTGATTTTCCAGAGGAGGTCGAAATCTGATGTTGGTTGGTTTGTTTAAATAAAACCCCTTACTTTCTAAGGGTTGGCTTCTAATGCCAGTCGTTAAAAACAAAGCCAGATGCTGCGTGGGCCACACGTCCACGGGGTAGATTCGGTCCATGGTCGGCGGTGTACGGGGCTACGTGGGCACTGGGCCCGGCCTGAGCCTGCACGCCCCCTCGGCTCTTGGACGCTGTGGCCGTGGCTCCCCTCCTGAGAGCTCCCTTCGGCTGTCTTCCTCCCCTGCCTCTCAAGAGGATGCCCCTCCTTGTCGTCACTCTCCCCACGCCCCTTCCTTCCTCCCTTCTTTCTCACGGCCTGCTTGTCCTGGGCAGGCCTCTCCCGCTGGGCCTTTACTCCTTGCTTGTTCTTCCAATAAACTGTGCGGCCGCGTTTAGCGAGGGGTTAACTAGCTCCTGGAGGGTTACCTCTCCGGGGAACCCGTTTACCGTCGTAACCTTTGTCCAGCTGTTTCAGAAATGGCTCCTTTAAGGTTCCCTCTAAGCTCAGATCAGGAGGGTCCTGTGGAGTTTCGGCCTGGCCTGCTTCCCCAGGGTCCCTGCTCTCAGTGGGGGTCACCACGCCTTTTGGGCAATGCTGCCGAGGCCCCAGAGGGTATGGCCTGAGTTAAGGAAGCCAAGGGCTAAGGGTTTCAGGTGGCCAGGAGGTTTCACGACAATAGCAAGGATGCCTTGGGGTGTGAACTTTGACCCACAGTGCCCCCGAGCTGCTACAACCGCCACAGGCCAACTCTTGCTTCTGGGCTGCAGCTCCACGAGAATGGTGGGAAGGTGGGATGGGGCGCTGAAGCTTGTTCCTGAACTTTTTCTTCCCACCCTCTTTACCCACAACCTTCTCGTCTGCTTCTCATGGCTTTTAGTCCTATCTGCCTATTATTTGCAGGTTTCCAACCGCTACAAAGTGTTCTGTGGAATGCTGGAGTCTTGAAAATGTTGTTTGGTTAAAAAAAAAAAAAGTTTCCACGATGAAAGAATTGCACCCATAAAAGTTGTTCCAGAGTGAAGTCTGGTAAGCTGAGGCAAAGAAAAGCAGGACTTCTCAGAGCCTTTAATATGTTAATGAGCACAGTAACTTCCTAGGAGCGGCTAAGATCATGGTTTCTCCAAACACGCTTGGGGGACGCAGTGATGCAGACTCCAGTGCTGGGCCTGCCGTAAGCAAATGACACGGGTCCTGGACCCCTGCTGGTGACCAGACTGCTTCCCGGATGGATCTAGCTGACCGTCACTCCCTTACAGACTCATGGGTGTTTGGTTCCTTCCCAGGGTTGGGTAACTTGGGGTGTAGTGGAGATTCAGGAGCTCAAAAAGGGTCTGAGAGTAGAGACGAAAGACGGTTCTAAAGCCTGGGCTGGGGACCGAGGGGGTGAGTGGGTGGAGAGGTCTCCTGGCTTCTCTGGCCTGTGATTATGGCAATTTGTTTCTCCAGGAGGTCATTTGTGGTAGGAAAGAGAGCCCAGAAATTAAACTAAATATATCCAGGCCCAGAAGAGTGGAGACAGTGACAGCACCTGGCTGGGGGCGGGGGCGGGGGCGAGGGCGGGGGGGGGGGGGTGCCGCGCAGGTTGGAATGTCATGGTACACAGCTATATTTTAAGGATTGGCAGGAAAATGGTTTGAGTTCCCAAGGCCTGGCCTGGGTGAAATGGCAGAGGTACAGGTTTGAGTTTGGGGGAAGGGGTCCCACTCCTTCAGGTCACGCCTCCTTCTGTAGTGACCCCCGAGTCCCCTCCTCATTGCTCACCAATGCTCAGCCCTTCTCTGCCTCTTCATGGTTGCTACTGCCCCCCCCAAACCCACAGTTTTACTGGCTCTGTCTTCTCGTGTTCCAAAACGAACCTTCTCCTTTCTCCCCAGGGAAGCGCCAACCAGGTGGCCGTTAGGAGACACGAGGGCTGATAGAGCAATCTGATAACAATTTCAAAGGACTGCATTAAGTTTCTTAGCCGAAAGGGTCTTTTAGCAATCTCCTCGTGTGGGTGCTGAGACTTCGTCGAAGGTCAAGGGAATCTTAGGTGCCATTTCCACATGGGAAGGGCAGCCACACGCAAGTGCTCTGAGCAAAAGGGCACCGCCTGCTCTCTCAGCTGACTTTTGGATGTAACAATGGCTGCAAATCACTGATTACACCCCTCATTCTCAAGGAGACTAGGGCTCAGATAAGGCAAGTGACTTGTCCAAGGTCGGGGAGCCAGAGAGTGGCACAGCTGGGACTTGTCCTCAGGTCCCTTGGCCTCTAGCCAATGCTCCTGTCCCTGCCCTATAACTCCTGGGTATTCAGGACTCGGACCTCATCCTTGCAGCCACCTCCAGGCAGTCCTCACCGGCTCTGCCATGCTGGTAACATAAACAATCATCAACCCCCGCCCCCTCCCGCGCTTAGCCAGGCTTCCCTGTGTCTGTCACTCCTTGGGGGCTTCCCTCTACCCTGCTTCATGCGAGAAGTCACCCCTTTCCTACTGCTGCTAACATTTTCTTGTTGATTTTTGACCGCTGCGGAGCACAAATGCGAAAGAAAGGCGGAGACACACTTCGGAGTTTGCTCATTGCATGTTTTCATTTTTAATTAAATAAGTCAAGTAAGCCATCAAGTGATGGGTTCACATTCTGTTCCGCAAAGCAGACCCTGACCGGCGGTGGCCGCCAGCTCTCCATAGGGCAGCCCCAGCGTTTTCAGGAGACGGCAGATTGTAGCCACGGCAAGGACATCTGGGGCTCTGATGGCAAGGGACCGGGAGCAGCGTACACACCGTATGTACACTCCTTGGCCACATATGGCCACGAAGGGGGTGTCCCGTACCGTGTGGCCATGAAACAGGACACGGGGTCGAGGTCTTGGCAAAAAAGACAGAGTTTGCAGGATCCGGGAGGGAGCAGGGGAGCCAGGCGAACTTGGCCTAGAACATACAGACGACATGGAGACTTCAGGGGTGCCCAGTTCGAGCCCAATGGTAGGGGAAGCAGGGTATTTTCCCAAGTGAAATCCGGGGTCTACAACATGAGCTGGGTCCGTGGGGATGCCACTGCATTCGTATCCGTGGAAACCCGCAACTAATTCGTCCCCCGGGCACAGTCATGGAATGACAAAGGACACGGAGGCCCAAGGATCCCAAAGCTCTCAAGACACCTGAATTTGCCAATTCTGCTTCGTCCTTTTGAGGTAAAGGGCGGCTTCCAGTATTCCTGAAACTGTGGGTGGCTGAGGGGCGCTGCGGTGGCATTCAGGAAGCCCCGGGCCTCCTGCCTCTTGTCCCGCTGGGCCGCATTCTGGGAGCTGTCACTAGCAAACCCGCTGACCCGGGACCCCTGGATTTCAGCGGTGCTCCTTTCACCTTGCACAGATCGGCAAGGCCTACCTGGTCGCTCCGGGCCTGCTTCCCCACCCCCAGGGAACCCATCCCCCCAGGCCCTGCCTTTGTTTTCAGCCACGGGATTGGGAGCGAGGGATGGCCTCAGAGACGCGGCCATCTGGTCTTCTGCTCCTGTCCTCCACAATCCAGGCCCTACAGGCGATTAAAATAGGCCCTAAAGTGCGAGAGGACCACCAGGGCTGGAAGAGAGCTTTGGGGTCAGGACCCCACCACCATCTCCAGCCCGGGCGCCCATCTAACTGAGACAGGGATCCCCTGACCTCCTGCTGGACTTGGCTCATCAGACGCCACCGTAGTGGGTTGGGCGGCCCTCTGCTCTCAGGGGTCCGGTCGGCAGCCGCCCCATGACGCCAGCCTGAAGCTGAGCCTACCGGCAGACAGGGAGTAAACTCATTAAACATTTTTCCCCCTATTCATTTAGTTATTTATTTTCAAGTGTGTGTACCACAGAAAGGGACCAAGGGCTAGAATTTGCTCATGTCTCTCAATCTCAGTAATAACTTGGGGATAACCCACTGCGGGGGGTGAGGGTCAGGGGACAGGAGGGTGTGCCACAAAACGGCGGATCTTCTTCCTTCCTCTCTGTGGGGACTCAGGAACCCTGCTCCCCACCAACGGTTCCCAAAGACCCCTGCTCCCAGCCCGGTGCCCTCGTCCTCTCCAAGCGTTACAAACAAGGCCAGGGGAGAAGCCGGGAATAGGCGGCAGTGGTGACAGCCTGTGGGTGTTGGACACTGCCCTGTCTCACCAAGGCCTGGAATGTTCTGAACTATTTATATAGGCCGGGCTAGAGACGGCTTCACCAAGAAAAAGAAAATGAGTAAACACTCATTGCTGAATAGGCCTCTTGTTCCGGGGAAGCCGGCAGCCCCGGAGATGAGGCCTCAGTTGCTCCCTCTGTCTGCGGGCAGGTGGACGCCGTGCGGGGGAGAGGTTCCTGGTGGGCGCGCTAAGAGCAGAGAAGCCTGGGGGGAGCCTCGCTGGGAAAGGAGGCACTGGCCCAGCCGGACCACCTTCCTCAGCCCGGCTCCCTGCCGAAAACCACGAATGCGTAACTCCAACCAGGTCCCCCCGTAGAATAAGGTCAGTAGTCGCCCCCACCCTGTCCTTCCCCAGACCCCGAGGGTTCCCGGATCACTGCCGAGCCCCAAGGCAACACTCGCTTGAGCCGTGCCCTGTTTCAGACACCAGGGCTAAGGTAATACAGCAGAAAGGGCCTTAAATGTCGCATCTTCAAATCAACAAGAAGAAACCAGGGTACCTCCCTAAACCGCACCCTGGGGCCGGTGCAGCTCCCGCACCCTTGACTTTAGTCTTGTGCTCTGAGTCGCCTTCGAGTGTCCTTGTGACTACGGAGTGAGCCAACGGTTTTCTAGTCTTATTTCGTCTTTCTTGATTTGGGTACAGCTTCGAGTCCCTGCAAATAATAAGGTATCTTATGTCTTTTCTTTGTCACAAAATAAATAAATTAAGTCAACTTGCAGTGTACAAATTGTCAATGTCCTGAGAAGTCCCAAAGGTCCCTTCTCCGCACAGTTCTCAGAACTTCGGGGTGGAGACCGTGGCCGCAGAGGCATAGAAAGGATAGAAGGTTGCTGTCCATACCTGGAGGGCCCCAAGGAGAGCCCCAGAGGGAGATGCCTGCCTCCACCCCTGCCCCAGCCCCCATCAACCACAGGTGGGGAACCATGTGGAGAACAGAGTGGGGAGGGGAAAAAGAGCTCATGCTTCTGGGCTTGCCAGAAACATCCTGGTCTCTCTCTGCCCCAGGGTCCAGTTTGCAGAGCTGGAGGCCCTTCGGACCCCAAATCAGAGCCAGCTCCCTGAACGACTTATTCCGGAACTGGAAGGCCTAGACCGGAGGCCTCCTTGAATGACTTGAAGTCCACGGAGACCCAGCAGCTCCAATGCGGTGATCGTGAGAGACCCCACGGAACGGCTGCAGTCCTCACCGTCTCAAACAGCGGCTTCTGGCCAGGACGCACTCCTCCCTTCCCCACGGCAGGGCCAGCTGGACTCAGGGCCTCTCTTTCCCTCCTGTCCGTGTTACTCAATCCAAAACTCAGCCCTCTGGGTTTGACAACAGGACAGATCTGACATAGAAGTTGTCCAGGAAATCAGAAACAGCCCTACCGACCTGGGGCAGCTCTTCAAGTTCTGGGGTGGACGGAGCTCTGCTCCCCCGTTTGGGCTGGGGGTAGAAAAGGACCTCCACTTTGGGGGCATCTGCTGCTTGGCCATAGGCCCCTGCCCCCCCCCCCCAGAAATGCATTTGGACCTGAAAGAGATGTTCAAATCTGGCTTCGTCTCAGAGAGAGGGTGAGGGCTAATTTATGTTGCTTCTGGACACACAGCAAAGAACACTGGTGGTTTCTGAGACTCATTCCGCATGGGGTTCAAACAGAGACGCCCTTGGGGCACTGTGGGTTGCCATGTGGCCGCTCAGGCTCTGATCCTTCTGGGGAAAGGCTCTTCCTCCTCCTCCTCTCCCTCCAGCGGGAGCCGGAGTGCTCCCTGCTGGTCCTCCCAGCCCCCTAAAGCCCAGATTGCTTTCATGCAGCACTCCCGCAGAAATGAAATAAAAAACATAGCCGCAAAACAAGATCCCAAACTATAAATAACTTTTTTTAAAAACCCAAATAAAACACCCAGCCTGTCCCAAGTTGAGCAACCCTCTTCCCAGAGCCCTAGCAAGAGGAATTACAGAAACCAACCATGTAATCTTGGTGACCAACCAGGAGTCTGACCTCTGTCTCCTGTCTTCTCAGGGGAGGGGTACCCTGTGACTTCTCCCCCCAAGGACACTCTGCACTCCCTTCCGGGCCCTGCCTCACACGAGGCCTGGCTAGAAACAGCAGGATTCCTCAGCTGCCTTTGGCCTCTAGTCAGGCCTGAGGCAGCCTTCAAATATGGACACGTTCTCAGGGAGCCGGGGGAGCTGGGACGGGGCCTTTGGGCTGCGGTCATGTGAGGACTGGCGACACCATTTCAAAACATCCTGCCGGCCAGCAGAGAGGATGCGAATGGGCCAGAGGAGGTAGCCGGGAGAATCTAAGGCGGGCGGGGGCCGCAGACTCGGCAGTTCTGTACCCACTGTTCAGTCCCGAACCTGGTCAGAACAGGGTCCATGACCGTGTTTCCTTCCACGTCCCCAAATAATTTGAAAAATGTAACTCAAAGCTGCTCTTTAGGTGCGGGACAGTTAGCTCCCGTGGGCAGGAAGCAACAGGGAAGACGGTGGTGTGTATGTGTGTACGCATGTGGACTTGGCGTTTCTAGGATGTTTGCGTGTCTGTGTCTGGTATAGACAGGTATTTGTCTTTTCCACGCGTCTGTGTGCTTTGTTGTTCTATGCAGGGCTGATGTCATCAGTGACCAGCACGGCTATTCCATTTATGAAAATATTGAACCATCCTTGGTTGATAAGGGTCCACCTGTGATCCTCTGACATTTCGGGCTGTTCCAGCCCCTCCCTTCAGACGGGTGCAGATTCCAGCCTGGATGGCGTAGAAATCTAGAAATGGACAGATGAACCGCAGGAGGTCTCACTGCCACTGGTTGGTGGCCACAGCCCCTTGGGGTTAAACATCCAGCCTCTGACCCAGGGGGTCTACAGGCATATATGGGTTTTTGGCGTATGCCTCTGTGTGTGTGTGCATGTGTGTGCGTGTGTGCGTGCATGCGTGCGTGTGTGTGTGTGTGTGTGTGTGTGAGAGAGAGAGAGAGACAGACAGAGACAGAGACAGAGAGACACAGAGACACAGAGAGAGACAGAGACCGAGAGAAAATGGCTTGTCAAAAGTGCCAGGCCTGCCCGGGTCTGCTCAGGAGACCGTAGCTCCTCAAGTCTGGGTCTGGCGACCCTGGCTGACGGGCACTGTCCTGTTCTCAGGGAGCGACCCCAGGCCCGAGGCTGCGGTGGGGGGAGCTAGCTGGCGGAGGGGCCTACTTCTACGGGCGGGCCGCCCGCCCTCTGCGACAGCCGCCCCCTTGCGGCCCCCGCGGGAGGGGGGGTGCAGGAGCGAGGAAGGCAGGGCG
Source organism: Paguma larvata (assembly GCA_030068075.1). NCBI lineage: Eukaryota > Metazoa > Chordata > Mammalia > Carnivora > Viverridae > Paguma > Paguma larvata. The sequence continues at coordinate 68,136,659 of CM057837.1, forward strand.
GGCCTTTCACCAGGAGGGGCGCGCGCACGGCCGCGGCCGCCCCCCTACGTGACCCAGAAGGTCCCGCGCTCCTCCAGCAGGCTGAGCGAGCGGTTGGTGAGCGCGGCCGCGTCCCGCGCCAGCCGGTAGCCGAAGAGGCGCATGGCCGGGGCGCAGGCGGCCTGCACCACCTGCGCCAGCTTGAAGGGCATGCTGAAGCGCCACTTCTCGAACTGCTCCGAGGAGTTCTTCTGCGTGGAGTAGATGCCGCTGCCGTCGCGGGCCGCCTGCGTGTTCCTGCGGATCCAGTCCTCCACCTGCGGCGTCAGCGGGATGCCGGCGAAGCGGTACATGTCGCGGGCCTTCTGCAGCGGCCAGCGCGCCACGTCCTCGTAGCGCACCAGCATGTAGCGGCCGCGCAGCCAGGCGGGCTGTCGCAGGCCCAGCTCGGCCGACAGCCGGATGCTCTCGCAGTTGCCCCGCAGCCGCTGCACCTCCTCCTCGCCCAGCCGCGCCTGGCCCTCGGCCAGCCACTTCTTCCAGCCCTCGTACTTGCCCGCGAAGGCCACCATGCGGGAGGCCAGCACGGCGCGCGGGTCGCGCACCAGCTGGATGACGCGCAGGTCCAGCCGGGGGTCCTCGGCCAGCGGCTGCAGGAACTCGAGCTGGCGGATGCGCACGGCCTTGAGGGCCATGTGCTCCTTGCGGCGGCAGGCCTCGGCGGCCAGCGTCACATTGAGCGGCCCGCAGCGGCGGTTCTTGCAGTGGTACTTCTCGAAGACCTTCTTGACGAAGGGCGTGCACACGGGGTCCTCGCAGAGCGAGCGGCTGGAGCCGCGGCGGAACATGAACTGGGTCAGGTGGTCCTCGGGCAGGGGGCTGATGAAGTGCTCCAGCACGTACAGGTCGCACAGGAAGAGCTGCTGGAGCACGTCGCGGTAGACGAGGGCCGAGCCCGCGGCGTTGGCGCCCCCCGACTCGAAGGACACGGTGCGCTCGATGTGCCACAGCGGCTCGAAGAGGTAGAAGATGTTGCCCTGCTGGTTGAAGAACTCGCCCACGAACGAGGAGCCGGTGCGCGTGGTGGCCATGAGGAGCACGTGGCGCCGCGGGCGGGCCGCCGGGGGGCGGGGCGGCGCCCGGGCCGCGGCCTCCGCCTCCGCCTCCGCCTCCGCCTCCGCCTCCGCCTCCGCCTCCGCCTCCGCGGCCAGCTCGACACCCAGCTGCAGACTGAGGTTTCGCAGGCGGCCCTGCAGCTGGGTGAAGGCCGAATCCAGCTCACTCAGGGACAGAAGGGACGCGTTGTCGGCCAGGATCAGGGCGGGGTCGGTGCTGTTGGCGTCCGCCAGGGGCTGCGGGATCTGCCTCAGCTTGTCTGACACCCTGGGTGGGGGGGACAGAGGGGGAAGTGGAGTCAGCGAGTGACTGGGGAGCTCCATCCCTGGGGCACCCCCAAGCAGCCTCCAGGGCTGATCGCCCAACACCTGTCGTAGCCAGGTTTCCCCAGAAGCAGCCTCCGAGCCAAGGGTTTGGGTGCGAGGAGCTTATTTAGAACACAATCACAAAGAGAACTGGCGGAGAGGTAGAGGAGGGGGCGGAAAGAAAGAGAAGTCGGTATAGGGCGAGCAGGCTGTCCCCGTGGGCACACCAATCCCCCTGGGGTGCCTGGGAGGACACACCTGGGGATTCTCTTGCCCCGGGGGAGGTGACGCTCCTAGCCGGCCTTGGCCGAGGGCTGCTCCCAGAGGCATCTACTCCCCGTCTTCCTGGCTTGCCGGTGTGCAGGGGAGAGAGAGTTCTCTGGTGGAGAGCTGCAGAGGCTTGCACGGACTGGAAGAGCCCGTGCTGAGGAACCCAGGCGGGGCAATGACTGCCTGCCACACAGTCCAGTTCCTAATCTCTCCACGCAGCCGATGCTTTCTTGCAGGGGTTGTGCTGGGAGAGCAGGTCTAAGGAATCTCTCTGTGTCTAGCAGGCTCACCAGCAGAGTCACTCGCCGCACACAGTGGTACACTGCCAACTGCCAAGTGTGCATTCCCAGTGCAGCCAAGGTGAGCGCACACCCCTGGCGTTTAGTGATACACAACCCGAACAACTGTACGTGGCAGCCCTGCGGGCCAGGTATGTGTACCGGGACCCTGCCTTTCCAAGGGCTCACCCTCACCTCATCCACGGCTTCGGGTTGGTGTAGGAGATGTGTTGTTAATGTGAGGCTTCATCCTAGCCCAGAAGTTAATTAACAATAACCATGGTCAGCACGTACTAGATACCGACTGCACGCCAGTCATGCCTGAGCTAAATGTTTTACGTTGCCTCATTCAGTCTTTACAAGGAAGGCCCATCATTAGCCATATTTTTAATATTTATGTTGTGAGAGAGAAAGAGAACGAGTGGGGGAAGCGCAGAGAGAGACACAGAGAGAGAATCCCAAGCTCGGAGCTGTCAGCATGGAGCCCAAAGTGGGGCTCAATCCCAGAAACCATGAGATCAAGACCTGACCCCAAATCGAGAGTCGGACGGAGCCGCCCAGGTGCCCCATCGTTAGCCATGCTTTACAGGAAGGAAACAAAAAGTGATTTCGTCCAAGCTGTCACAGCCAGAAAGGGCCGGAATCGGGATTCCAACCCAGGCTGCCTGAGTCCAGAGCCCCAGTGTTACCCCGCGCAGTGATGAGGACGCGCGCCCCGCCCACCGCCTGCGCCCCGCCCACCGCCTGCGTGGAAGAGCTGCCTTTGTACTTCCGCAAACAGCCTCCGCCCGCCCGCCCCTCCCTGATACGGAAGACTTGTGCCGGCGTCCCTCACCTCGATATGATTTTATTTTCCTTTTCAATGAAGACGAAAACCACCACCACGAAAGCCAGGAAGAGGGCATATTTGCTCTTCATCCTCAGGCTGTGCAGCAGGTCCCGGCAGTCCTGGGGTAAAGCGAGCCCTTTCTCCATGGGGAAGGGTGCAGCCATGGGCGCTCAACTCAACAGCATCGCGCGGGACGTGGCTCGCCGTCTTCAGGTGGGGGACACCCTCGTCCTGTGAAGAGACAGGTGGTCAGGACATCCTTGTCTGGAGGTGAAGAATGAAGAGGGGTTTTTCCACCCAACTTTTTTTTTTTTTAATGTTTGTCTATTTTTGAGAGTGAGAAAGAGATAGTGCAAGCAGGGGAGGGGCAGAGAGAGAGGGAGACGCAGAATCCGAAGCAGGCTCCAGGCTCTGAGCTGTCAGCGCAGAGCCCGACACAAGGTCGAACTCACGAGCCATGAGCCGCGAGACCAGGACCTGAGCTGAAGTCGGACGCTTAACCGACTGAGCCGCCCAGGTGCCCCTCCACCCAACTTTTGAAGGTCGTGGCCCTGCTTGGCAGCTGGAACCCCAGAGCCACTCTCCCATAGATGAGAGATCAAATCATTTTAAATGCTAATCAGCCCTCCGATTAATTCATCCCACTTCCATGAATTTATCCTTTGACCTCACGCACAACTTGCCTTAAATGCATGGAAGAATGTTCCTTGCACTATAAATGTGTGAAACGAAAGACTACAAACACCTAAATAAAAACGATGGAGTTGGACCTATAAACGCTGACGTTAATAACCTAATACATATATTAGATCCTTCACTTGGGCCCTTCCAAAATCCTTCCCATGGCCTCGGCCTTCATGTCGCAGCTTCCTGGGGCAGCCTCCCGCCTGGCTAGGTTAGGGCTCCCCTGGCCCCACCACCATGCAGACTCCTGTTAGCACCTGAGACCGTCGTAGGGTGAGCCCACTTGTAACGATTTGTTCAACGCCGATCGTCCCTTCGTGGGGCACAGGGAGTTCGTCCAGACTTCTCATTATCCCTCTGCCCCGGGCCAGGCACACGGGGGACACTCAGGCATGGTTGCCAAATGACAGAGTGGGTAAAGGCACCAATGACCCTCAGTGGAAGATGTATATACCTTTTTAAAAGTTGAAGCAAATATGGCATTGCTCACGGAGCCCATTTCTTCCATTCACGCTCCCTGTCTCTCTCTCTCTCTCTCTCTCTCTCTCTCTCTCTCACTCACACACACACACACACACACACACACACACCCCTGTCCTGCATCAGGAGCCCTGGATCCCAGCATAACACCGCCCATCCAAAAGTCTATCCCTTCTTCATAAGGACCTCCATCTGTGGGATACTATCTGCTCCGAGTCTGGAAAAATCTTATGACCTGGCGCGGTGCAGCCAGGACCCTCTCTCTCTCTCTCTGGAAAAGATAGATTTTCCCAGGGGAAGCAGCCGACATTGACGTGAGGGAGAAGGAGGGCAGGAAGACAGGACCTGGGGTTGGCCCTCATCACCCAGTGGGAGCCGCCAGAGGGACAGCCGGAACATCTGTCCTTTGGAGAAAGCAGTGGGGCGGGGGCTCTGAGATACGAGGAGGCAGACGCCTGTGCAGGGCAGAGGGGCGGCGAGGCCTCCTGGCTGTGGCTGGGTGGAGAGGGGCCCGGGAGGGAAGAGTGGTGTGGGGTCAACTCCAGGGCAACTGGAATCTTCCAGCCTCTTCCTAATTCTTCTGGGCCCTTCCCCCCACACTCATTAAACAACTCTCTCCTGAGCACCCACTCTGTGCCAGCCTCTGGTCTAAGCCCTGGGGAGACCAGCAGTGAGCAAGCAGATCCGGGCCCGTAGCCCTCGAGGGGCTTGCCCTCGGGCTGGAAAGGCCATCCGGAGCCATGTGGGTAGCTGGAATCCACTGAGCGCTCACCACTTCACCCCCGCTGGAGCGCGTCGGACCTTCCAGCTGATGGTCTGTCTGTCCTCCTCTCCCAGACTCCAAGCCCCTTGAAGTACAGACTAGCATCTAGAATGGTCCCCAGAATGCATCAGCTGCCAAAAAGAAAACCCACGAGCGAGCAAAGCTGTCAAGGGTGGTGCCTGGCTCCATGCCTGGCCAGCTGTCAGCCCCAGTTTGCAGAATGACAGGCAGAGCCAGGTTCCTCTGCACCCTGTTTCGCCCAGGGGTGTGGCGTGAGGCCGCCCATCCCTCTGGGAGGGTGAGACCCAACACTGAGTCTGCAGAGCAAGAGGGACTGAAATCCTGACTTTCTGCCCTCCTGTGTCTTGGCTGAGAGTTGCCTGTGTCTGATGATGTGAGGAAAGCAGAAGGAGCTGGGACCAGAAGTCCTGGGCTTTAGTCCTTCCTGCATGTCGGCCATGCTGTGCAACCTTGTATAAATGACTTAACCTCTCTGGGCCCCAGGTTCTTCACCTGTAGCATGAAAAACCTGTATATAAGGTTGCCGTGAGGAATGGTATCTGGGGCATGGTAAACGTTCGTTAAATCCGAGAGGGGAGAAAAGGCAGGGGTGGCATGGGGGGACTTTGCCCTCACTCCTCTCCCTTCTGGGTCTTCGGTAAGACCGGAAGTTCGGCTGCCTTGATGACAAAGCTCCTGCACCTTCTCCTCTCCTCCTTACCAAGCACGGTTTCTATTTCTGGGTTGCCATCTCGGTCCCCTCACCCCCCACCCTGAAAAATACAGGGCTCCCAAGACCCTTCTCGGCATTGCCCTAGAAGGAGGAAGCAATGGTGAAGACTCTCTCCCACACGACGCACAAGGCAGGCCGTTGGCTCCTTTGTCCTGTCCCAGCAGGCTGCCCCTGGCTTTCGCTTTGGAAGCCCAGCAGATGGTCGGCAGGCAGGTGAGAGAGGTTTGGTGGTCCCAGGGGGAATGTGGGAGGTCCCCAGACCCAGGAGTTAGGAGAGGGCCACGGGGGCCGGGAGGTCACAGGGTCACGAGGCAGGAAGGCGGGGCGGGGATGGCGGTCACCTGGTGAAGCTCCGGGCAGAGGCCCTCTGTAAGAAGCGGGTCTGGGGCATCGGTGAACACTAGTCACGCCTGTGTGCTACCTCCCTCCCCAAACCCATGCTGCATCCTTGCTTAGCCCACGGGAAGAATGACACAGCTTTTCCTTCTCTGGGCAGACGCCACCTCCTGGGGGAGTACTTGACACCCTCCCCCCACCGTCCCCAACACCCAGCAAGTGACGTGACAGCCAAAGGCAGAGGTGGGATGCCAGCCGAGGTCCCATTTCCAGGGCACCAGGGCGCCAGGGCCAATGGTGAAGGAGGCCAGAAGCACGGGCCAGCCCAGCTCTGCCTGGTCGCAGCAGTGGTGGGACAGCCGCCCTCAGCCCAATTATCCCCAGGGCTCTGCTCTGGAGTCCCCCTCCAGGGCCCTTCCTTGCCTGCTAACCTCACGCTGCCCATCTCCGCCCCCCCGCCCCCCGCCACCTCCTTTTGCAGCATCCTGCTTCGTTTCCTTCCTGGACCGAACCATGCTTGCTTCTTGCCTATTCCAGCCGCTGGAGTGTAGGTTCCATGACAGGAGAGCTTCATCAGTCTGTTCCACCTTCGTATTCCGGGCCCAGAATCCCAGTGCCCTAGTCTGCGTGTGTACCGGGCACAGGACAGGGGACCCGTCACTTGTTGAATGAACAGATGAATGCCTTTTCCAAAGCATTTAGCCCAGGGCGAGACGCTTACCCATTCCACGTGGACGGGAGGTACGAAGAAGAGAAAGCAGGTGTTCCTTAAATGAGTGAGCCGTGCGTGTGCTCTGCGCCTGTGCGTGTGTGTGCTCTGAGCATACGCCCTGAGTGTGTACGGTAAGGGTGCCCTGCGTGCGTACCACTGGCCGAGACCACGAGTGCGTACTATGGGCAAAACTTCAAGCTTGGGGCTTCCCATACGCCAGTCTCGAATCATCATTATCGATCCGATCCGGGATGTCATTTGGGGATGAAGAAACTAAGCCTCGGGGCTTTCATTTCAAGCCTGGCCAGCTGTGTGCTAACGATGGGAGGGCGGAGCCACGGGTGGCCGAAGCTTAGAAGCTTAGTGAGGGATGCCGAGAAGAAAGTGGGCCCCGACTTCCCTACCCTCCTCTTGCCTCAGGGGCCTTTCCGCTGGCGCCTCCCTCCTGCCCGGCCAGGGGCCCTCACTAGACAACAGCTGTCCACTTGGACGCCTCCCAGGCTGGCCCCGCCTCCCCTCGGGGTCCCAGAGTCGGCTGTGAATGGAGCGCTGATAAGGGACGGGCCCTGCCAGACATTGCATCAGGCGGCAAAACTCCCGGGCCCAAGAGCGCGGTGGGGGCTGGGCCGCTCCAGCAGAGGAAGAGCCGCCCGGGGGAGAGGAGCTGACGGAGGGGAGCGCTCCGTGGGAGCCGCGAAGCCCCCCATGGGAACCTCTACACCAACAACCCGCGGACGTGCCCCCAGCATGCGGCCGCCAAAGCCCAGAGGAGGATCTCTGTGAGTGGTCTCTGAATCCTTCAGAGAGCAAGCAGGGCAGAGGGCAGGGCAGGGAGGAGGAGCGCAGACGCTGGGCCTGCCCCCCCTGCCCCCCCCCCGCCCCGAGGTAGGCGATCTTTGTTTCGAGAATGCAGAAGCCCAGCCAGGGGCCTGTCCAAGCTAGGTTCCATTTCGCATCGGCAAGGATGGCTTGGGAAGCACCGAGGCCCCCCTGCATCTCAAGCTCAGTGTCTAACAGGAGAGTAAACGCCTAGGGGGCTCTTAGATGAACCAGTGAGGGAGGGAAGGAGAGAAGGAATAAAAGAATGAAGAAGCGAATGAATGAATGCCTGGCTGATGCCCCCCCCTGCTCCCCTTGGGGTGCTCACATTGCAGGGCTCCGGCTTCCTCTCCCAGGAACAGACCCCTCTGGGACCTCCTTCGGGCATGCGCTCAGCCAAGACAGAGACAGTAGAAGCGGCCGATGGTGAGGGCGTGTCTCACCTGAGCGGCAGCGGACGTCGAGAACTTGTGAGAAGCGGTGGGCCACGGCCACGAGGGGGACCACTGGTGGGGGCGGGGCTGCCCCGGACTCGGGGAGCCAGCCCTGTTTTGTTCTGTGAGGATGCGGGGGGAACACACTCTCCACCCCCATTTGAGAGTCGCTTCAACAGGGCCTGCTCAGCACTGTGGGCAAAACATCCTGGGTAAAACCCCAGAGGCAACAGGTGCATGAAATACAGGGCCCCAGAGAACAGTCCCAGGCCTCGCTGTCAGCAGAGACACTTCCGGCGCCTCTCACACTGAACCTGGGGCCCCGCGCCAGGTCAGAGCTGAGCCCTGCTCTGGGCTTTGCTGCACTTGCCCAGACAGGAGCTGCGGTGGAAGCTGGCATCCCGATGTCCTAAAGAAATCTCTCGGGCATACCACCCCATGCACCATGAAGAAACATGGCTCTTGCCCTAAAACTGCAGAATGACGGGACCTGGCAATTTTCTTATCCACCCTTCCTCATGATTTTATCTGTAGAAATTCAGGCTCAGAGAGGAGCACCTGGGTGGCTCCGTCCAACTTCGGCTCAGGTCATGATCTCGCGGTTTGTGAGTTCGAGCTCCCCGTCAGGCTCTGTGCTGACGCCTAGAGCCTGGAGCCTGCTTCAGATTCTGTGTCTCCCTCTCTCTCTGCCCCTCACCCACTTGTGATCTGTTTTCTCTCTCTCTCTCTCAAAAATAAATAAACATTAAAAAAATAATAATTAAAAAAAGAGGAAGGCTCAGAGAGACCAAGGCATACAAAGTGTACGGTGACAAAACTCAACTACATAGGTCTCCTGTCTCCCCGGTGCGTGCTGGCCCTGCCCCGCTTCATCAGTCTCTCACAGCTTAGCCCACTTAAGAAGCTTCGTTACAGGGATGGCAAATACGTGGCACACATTCCACCACCCGGCAGCCCTGTGCCTGCCTGGAGCAGACATCACTAATCAATCAATATCCCCTTTTCAGCAAAGACTGGATGTAGCCTCACTTCTCACTGCTGTGCCAATCCATTGGAGTCATCGTGTGAGATAAAACCAATCTGCCCTCCCAACTTTAGAGGACCCTTCCTGGCTACCAGACAAAACTCCTCACCACCCGTTCCTTTGGCATGCTACGATCTGACGGTCTGACGTCACCCTGCGATGCCAGCCCAAATCCCAAGTCTCCTCTTGCATAAACCCTCCATGTGCCTTCTACGTCCATCCTCCAAGCCTTTGATTTAGTTCATAAAGCCCTTCGTTGAACTAAACGCCACAGATTATAATTAACGGCAAAGTTACTAAGAATAGTCAAGGCATCAAAATTTGCAAAACAAAAGAAAGAAAGAAAATGGCCTTTTGAAAAGAACTGGAATGGATGCAAGGTTCTTATAATTCCACCTTTCTCCCTCACTTGGCTTGTGCTTCCGTGAGCGCGAGTGGAGGCGGAGTTACAGAGAGCCTAGGAAATTACACAGAACCGCCGCCAGCCCGTTCCATACCACAGCTGGCAAAGATCTTTACACGGCTAATTTTATATTATTACTCACATGCCTTTATATGTTTTTATGAATGAGAGCCAAAATTTAAAAAAGTCTCAGGGCTTCCCCACAAAATGTTTTTTGGGTTCTGGGAAAATTTGGGCAAGCCCACTGGAGTGCGTCTTGAGTGTGACCATGACCTGCTATGGATACGACAGCTGAAGAAGGTGGAGACCAATGGCCTCAAGCACACAAGGGCGAATCAAAACAACACACGGTGCCCGTTTCCTCACATAGCAGATCGAAGGACAAGGTGTTCTGGAATATACCGTGCAGGTCGAATGATGGGGAAACAGCCGGCAGAGACGTGTGCTCATCGCATGCCCACGTGCCCTCCACCTTCCCCAGCCCGCTGAGGCACGTGACCTAGCTCGGATCGGCGGGATGGAGGTTAAAGTGACCTGAGCTGCATCAAGGCCGGGGCCTCGGGATGATCCCACACATCCTCGGGCCCTCTCCTCTCTTGCCGTGGCTACACCGGAGGCCACCTGTTCCAGCCGGCTCGGTGCAGATCCTGAGTTGCTGACTGGAGAGGCCCCCCGCCCCCAACCTGTGTCAGATGTGGCTTAAGCGAAAAATGAGCCTTTGATGGGTGAAGCCACTGAGATCGGGGGTCTGACCATTACTGCGGCCTAGGCTGTTCCGTCCTAATACGCCGGACCCTCTTGTAATGCTGATGGGAGTATCCTTTTTGAAGGACAGTTTGGCAAAACCGTCACGAATAAAAAAAAATATTTTTAAATGTATCTGAGAGGGAGAGAGAGAGAGAGAGAGAGAGCGGGGGAGTGGGGCAGGGGGAGAAAGAGACTCTCAAGCAGGCTCTGCGCTGAGCCCGATGCTCAGGGTGGAGCCCAACGCGGGGCTCGACCCCCCGACCCTGGGATCGTGACCTGAGCTGAAATCAAGAGTCAGATGCTGGACCGAATGAGTCACCCGGGTGCCCTGAAACCATCACGATTTTGAATATGCACCCTCTTTGACCCAGCGACACCACTTCAGAAATGAATCCTGCAGATACACTTGCAGACACACTGTCACAGTTACAACAAGGACACCTACAAGGGTAAAGTGTTTATAATCAATTGCAAAAGGCTGAACATAACTTCGGTGTTTGTTAACAGGCAAAAAAAAAAAAAAAAAAAAAGAAGCCCACCCTCCAAAACGCAAAACTAGTTAGCTAAATGATGATGGTACCTTTATCAGCGCAATACTCGGTGCTGATTCAAAAGAAAGAGGCAGCTCTGTACGGGCTGAGGTGAAATGCTGTTCGAGGTATGAGTGATACGAGGAAGGGGCAAGAGCGTGGGAGGTGTGCTACCATCTGCGGAAAATCGGGGGTGGGCGCGTGCAAATGCTGACACACAGAGTACCTCGAAGGGAGAAAAGCAAGAAACTGGCAAGAGTGGTTGAGGGAAATTGGGAAATGGGGGTGAGAAGGGGGACCCGCTTTTCACGGATACCTTCTCGTATGGCTCGAATGTGTTACCATGTTTGTTTACTACCCCTTCCAAAGAAAAGGAAGCTGGTTATAAAGTAAAGTGGAATAAAAAGAGAATTTGGAATTGGGTTCGAATCCACTGCCCGCTACACAGTTAGCGCTTTAGTATTAACTTGAGTGACCAAGTGCATCTAAGAAGCTCTGTGATAAACTTAACCCAGCATGAGGAAGAGGGAGCTTTGACAAAGATGGTGACGGTGCCAGGTTTCCAGTGTCTTGAACCAAAGAATGCTATTAAGCTGAGGATAGCAAATACTTCTCAACCCATGAGCCAAAGCGGATAGATTGGTATGGACTGCCTAGAGCCCTGGGAGAAGACTGAGGCCAAGCCTGTTTGCCGTGAGAAAGAATGTGGTGGTTGATTAGTGATGCCTGCCATGTGTGTAGGATGGGAAAGGAGTGACACGCGTGTCACATATTTGCCATTCTTACTTCAGGAGGAGCAGCCTAAGAAGGCTAGGAATCTTCTGGGCCAGGGAGTTCTTTTCTTCCCTCATTCCTTATGTGCGCTTTTATTTCTATTTTTGGTCATGCTCCTTACTACAAAGTGCTGGGCTCATTTGCGGGTTTGGGGGCTTTTGTTAGTCTGATCGATCAGCAACCTTTCAACCAGAAACGTGTTCCGGTATGTATACACGCAAGGATGTGTTCGCGTAGGTGAACGTGCTTAGCAGAGGCCTGTGGCCGCTGTGGGGGAACTGGAGGTGCCCTTCAATATGGTCCCACAGCCTTCCCATCTGACTCCGCCCCTCTGAAGCTAACTCCACTGGGTAGGAAACACGCTCCATACATACGCCCAAGTACCCTTCCTGCTCTATCCTGCTTACGACCTTCCGAGGAGACTTCAGATCTTTCTGTGCCTGGACAACATCCAACTAAAGGACAGGATGGAGAGAATTTCTTTTGCTCCCTATTTTTCCAACCCTACTCGCTTTTGTGCTGACGAAACAGAATTTGGATCCTCTGGGGTACATGCGGTCCTACAGTTTCCTCGAGCCCCCATGTAATGGTCTATTAACAGTAGGAAGGGAGTTCATTCCTTGTGACAAAAAAGGGGACCCAGTCTCTTCTCTTTTTTCACCTGGGAGTTCTGCCCACCATCCAACCAGTACCGTATCTGTGGGGGCGGCCAGGGGTCTTAGCGCACACTGACTTCTGCTATGGTCTGAGCTGATCTATGGCCACAACGGAGCCTATCTGTACTGGGCCGTGGGAAAGGAGAGAGAGAGTCCGAAGGTGGGGAGAGGTCCAGGTAGCCGGCTCTCTGAGCACTGGACAAAGGGCCCTGGACTTGGAATCAGACTTGGATGGGATCCCTATTCTCCCACTCTGGTGACCTTGGGCAAGGTACTTAACTGTTCTGAGCCTGGGTTAGGCCCCCAGGGCTGTCGCGAGCATCAGGTAAGTTTGCAGGAGGCTCAACACACAGGCTGGTCTTTATAAGCCAGAGCCCGCCGTGCTAGCGGCACTGTTGGTGTGCGCTCCTTTCGCGCGTCTCTCGCTCAGCCGGGATGTAGGCCTGCTGCAGGGGGAGGGCGCAGGTGGATTCACTGCCTTTCCTGTGGGACCAGCCCACAGCGATCCTTGCCTACTGCGGCCTTTGCTGCCGCTATGACTGCTGGTCACTAGAAAGCATTATTAGGAGGGACATTCAATGTAACGCGCCAAGCCTCAGGCCTGGACATGACCCTTGCCAAACAGTTTCAGGCTTCCCAGCTGGGAGGACAAGTCAGTTTCAACTCCTGCGCCAAGACTGACCAATTGAAAGCAGCTGCCCCGAGCACCGAATCCGAAAAAGTCAGCTTGCGCTCTGCTCGATAGCAGGCGAGCGTCACCTGGCCGGGGCAGGGGGTTGGGGGAGGGGGTGTTTAGAAGTTACTGAGGCCTGGGTCTCACCCCCGGAGATTATGAGTGAATTAGCCTGGGTATGGCTTGGGCATTGATTGTTTAAAGCTCCGTGGGTGCCTCTAACCTAGAATGGGCAAGGATTGAAAGTCAGGCTTTAGCCCATCCGACTTCTTTAAGAAGCACCTGCGGGAGGCACCAGCCCAGCAGCAAGACCAGACTGGTGGTTGGGGGTGGGTGGGGCAGGGGTGGGAGGGTTGCTGATCTCTTGCTGACCAGGGCTGGATCCCAGGTGAAAAGGTCCGTGTTCCTTGGTTGACTCAGGACACAAGCACTTGGGGAGCTTCTAGGTCTGTGTTGGAGCAGTCCATTCAAAACCAGCTCCGCTAAACCATGGGATACTACTCAGCAATAAAAAGACATAAACTGGGGTTCCTGGGTGGCTCAGCGGGGTAAGCACCAGATTCTTGATTTCAGTTCAGGTCAAGATCTCACAGTCATAAGATCGAGTCCCAAGATGAGCTCTGCACTGAGTGTGGGACCTAATTCAGATTCTCTCTTTCCCTCTCCCTTTGCCCCTCCCCCCTCAACATCAATAAATAAACTTAAAAAAAAAAAAAAAGGCACGAACTGCTACTACACACAACTTGGATGCACTTCAGGGGTACCGAGCGAAAAAAAGCCAGTCTCAAAAGGTTATGCACTGCACGATTCCATTTATAGAAAATTCTAGAAATGACAAAACTGTAAAGAGAGAAGAACAGATTAGTATTCTCAGGAGCTAAGTTGGGAGTGGGGGTGGGAGGGACGTGGTTAAGGCTATAAAAGGCAACATGAGGGATCCTTGCAGTGCTCTGTGTCGACCATAAGTGTCACTGTCCCGGTTATGATCTTGTATAAGAGTTTTGTGCGTTGTTACCGTAAGGGGAACTGGGTAATGGTTCAGGGGACCTTTCTGTATTATTTCCTAAAATTGCACCTGTATCTACAATTCTCTCAAACTTCAAAAAATTAAAAAATTGGGGATTAAGGAGTGTACTTGTCATGATGAGCAGCGGGTGATATACGGAATTGTAGAATCACTATATTGTACACCTGAAACTGATATAACGCTGTGTGTTAACTACCTGGAATTGAAAACTTACAGAATTTAAAAAGTTTAACTGAACAGAAAAGGAAAGGAAGCCAGCCCTCACCACAGAGGCAGGGTTGAAAGGGGTCTTTGAAAATACTGCTAGGTGTGGGTAAGCAGGCTGGGCAGAAATGGTCTTCCTGGGGTAGGAGAGGGAACGAGTTGAATGCAAACCGGAACTCTGGGTTTGGCTCTTTGTAGAACCATGAACCGGTAACCCCCCTGGGATCTACTCGTGTGCAAGGATAAGCTCGAGAGCTTTTTGTGGGGGGGGGGGGGGCTGAGTGAGGAAGTAGAACCTGATAAGGAAGCCCTGTCCTTACAGAAGGAGAAAGGGGGGGCGGGACTGGAGGGACTGACATGGTCTGTGATCCCCACCCCCACCCCCATCAGCTGGAAGGCCTGACTTCCAAGTGGGAGAGACGCTTGGAACAGGCACAGGGTCCATGAGAGGCCACACGAGACTCGGCATGCAAACAGTGCCGCCGCAGGGCCCGGACCCACGGGGGAGCTCTGCAGGGCCTTACTGACTTTGTAACACAGGCACTCACGAGTTCCTGAGAACGGGGCCCCTGGCTGCTTTAGGGCCATTCCGTAGCTCCCAGGCAAGAAGGAGCTCCCAGGCAAGGAGGAGGGTTTGAAGAACTAAGGTAGAACCTGTAAAATGTTACAAGTCTGGGGAAAGTACTCAGGGGACCTCTCTGGATGATAAAGGCTCACAATGGACAAGTTAATTCATTTGCAGAGTACTTGCTCGGGGGGCCAAGCAGGGGCAGAGGCACCCGGGAACAGAGCAGGGGAGAGACAGTCTGTGCCCTAGGGGAACGGAATAATAACAAGTTAACACTGACCAGGAACGAGGCATCTCACAACAGGTATTTAGTCCTCAAGAAGGCAGTACCTTTCTAGTACTAATCTTCACCCCCACCTAGGCCAGGAGAGGCCGAGCAACCTGCCCTCAGGCACACGGGAGAGCTGGGTTTTGAACCCAGGCAGTCTGGTTCCCCAGTTCATGAATGCAACCACCATGCAGAATCACTGAACAAACAGGTTTGAAGAGAGCATTTTTAAGTTTCTTGTCCTAAGTGACAGCCCTGCATTAGTTTGAAGCGAGTTCTCTCTTCTGCTAAACATAGAGGGGTACTGTGTTAGAGACAGTGCGCCCCAGACTTCTGCTTACTGTGAACCTCGTTAAGGGTTATGATTGCTGAGAATTCTGTTTTGATTGCTGTTTGCTGTGAACACTGTGAAACTTTTCTTGGGGTGCTGTGAGGCCTGTTTAGTTTGCTATGTATTAGACTAAGTTGCTGTGTGTTAAATCTTGTTAGGTATTAGATTTAGAGACGTAGGAATGCACTAGACTCCTGACCTGTTTGCTGTGATTGCTGTGAACCCCGTTTGCTGTGTTAGAGAATTGCCATATTGTGAAAGCATAGTGCTGTTAGGGCTAAGGCCACTCCATTTTGGTTTAAGTTCCATCTTGGAGTAGTTCTGGGTCCCGAGTTCCAGGAAAACAAGTCACCCTGGACTCTGCCCCGGGTTCCAGTAAACAGAGTAGCCAAGAGGCCGGACCCAGATTAACAGACCCCGTCACCACCCCGGGTGGGACTGGACCCTGATTAGCAGACCCTGCCTCCACTTTGAGTTCCAGGGAAACCACAGGAGGTCAGATTCCTAGAATAGCCCCCTAGCAAAACTAATCAGTATTCAGCCCACGCGTGCTGACCATTTGAATCTGCGCGGGACCCCCAAGCTAAGACAATCCATAGCTAGCCCGAGCCCACCAAATATGAAATACTCAATCAGAAACTAGCCCGTGAGAATGCCAATCAATCAATTCAAAGGATCCCCATTCCCGCCCAAAAAGTGTACTCGAACCCTGATAAAAAGCCTGTGTAAACCTGGCTCAGGGCTCTTGCCACTGCACCGCTGTATCGGGAGGTGCAAGAGTCCGAGCTCAAGCTTCGAATAAAGACCCTTTGCGTTTGCATCAGTCCCGGCTCCCCGGCGGTCTTCTTGGGATCCAGAATTTGGGCACAACAGGTTTAGCCAAAAGGTGGAAGCCATAGAACAGCGGGCAGCTCAGAGTTCTGGCTGGGACTGATCTATCAGCACCTGTCACTTACTTGCCGTGTGACTTTAAACAACTCTCTAGACCTCTGCCTGTCTCACACTCCTCAAAGAGACACGCGCGACCTCAAATACAAGGTTCTTGGAGTCTTGGAAGACACATCCTTTGAAGGCACAAGGCCATTGCCGCCCCCCCCCACCCTCCCCAGGAAATGGGAGCCTGCTGGCTTGTCCCAGATAAGCAGCTGGTGCTGGCTGCCGGTGACATTGAGTAGATGCTGCTCCTGCCCAACCTTGTGGTTCCGAACGGGGGCTGGTTTGCTGCAGTAGGACCGGATCCTAGAGACTGAGTGGCCTTGAAAGACGGCGTCATGACACGCAGCAGAGGAGACCGGGGACAGTGCCCGTGGGCACCATTCCTCCAGAATCGAACCAAGTTCAAACAGGGCATTCCTCTGCCTGGCCGCCCCCCTCCACACATTCCCCCTGGCCAAATGCCCCCTCCCCCTCCCCCGTTAGCAAAGGACACAGGAAAGAATGTGTCACAGCTGGGATTTGGACCCATGTGTGTCTGGCTGCAAAGAGGGGCAGTGAGGTGAGGTGGAGAGCACACTGAGTTCTTCCTGTTCCAACTCTGCCACCTGCCAGCTGTGTGACCCCAGGCAACTGCCTCACCTCTCTGTGCCTCACCTGTAAAACGGTAACAGCCCTGTATTCATTTCCTATAGCTGTTGTAACAGCCTGCCATCAACTCGGTGGCTTAAAACAATACCTATTTATTATCTTAAGAGCTCTGGATGTTACGGGCGCCTGGGTGGCTCAGTCGGTTGAGCATCTGACTTTAGCTCAGGTCATGATCTCACAGTTCATGGGTTTGAGCCCCACGTCGGCTTGGCACTGAAAGCATGGAGCCTGCTTCGGATCCTGTGTCTCCCTCTCTGCCCCTCCCTCACTCATACTCTGGCTCTCTCTCTCAAAACTAAATAAACATTAAAAATAATAATAATTAAATAAATAAATAAATATTAAAAGGAAAAAAAAAGAGTTCTGAATGTCAGAAGTCCAAGGTCAGTTTGGACTAAAATCAAGGTGTTGACGGGCTTGCGGTCCTTCTAGAGGCCTGAGAGGAGAATCTGCTTCCTTGCCCTTTCCAGCTCAGTTTCTAGAGGCTTCCTGCTTTCCGTGGCTCGCAGCCCCTCGTCCATCTTTAAAGCCAGCAATGGCTGCTGGAGTCTTTTACTCGAGGCATCACTCTGACTTCCTCTTCTATAGTCAAATCTCCCTTTTTTTTTTTTTTAACTTTCTTAATGTTTACTTATTTTTGAGAGAGAAAGAGGGAGAGAACGAGCAGGGGAGGGGCAGAGAGTGAGAGAGAGAGGGAGACACAGAATCCAAACCAGGCTCCAGGCTCCGAGCTATCAGCACAGAGCCCGACGTGGGGCTCAAACCCACAAACCGCCAGATCACGACCTGAGCTGAGGTCGGACGCTTAACCAACCAAGCCACCCTGGTGCCCCTCAAAATCTCCCTCTTACCAGGACGCTTATGCTTACATTGGGCCCATTGGATGATCCAGGGTAATCTCCCTATCTCAAAAATCCCTAACTTAGGCACTGCAGAGTCCCTTTACCGTGGGGAAGTAACACATCCCTAGTGGGGTTCATGTGCAGACATCTTTGGGGAGCCGTTATTCAGCCTCCCACAAGCACCTACCTCATAAAACGGCTACAAGTTCAATGCTCAGCACAGTGTCTAACCAATAGGAGGCGCCACTGGGGATGAGAATCACTGAGAGCTTTTCTAAAATAGCAGGGCCTAAGATTCACTCCTGAAGAGCGGGGGTAGGGTGATCCCCACACTGAAATGTTTATAGGCTCCTCAGTGACTCAGCTGGGCCGCCGGGGAGGGGGTTGACCATAATAAGCCCTGAATTCATGTCAGCAGCTACTCTCATTCCCCACAGCTACTTAGCACTGAGCCTCCCTGCCCAGCAGCCGTTCAATAGATGTTTGTTGAATTACACTGAACTAAATCACTCCCGGGGCCTCAAACTGCCCCTGGAAGGGCTAGGAAGGGCAAGCGGGTCTCTCACGGCTGCATCAGGGCCTGAAGAATGAGGTTCTGTGGGCAGAGGCCGAGGACTCGAATCGACGTCACACCCAGAAATGGCTGCCTGGTGGGGGTGGGGGGGTTGGAGTCCTCCCTCCTCCCCAAAGTCCAGTCAAGGGGGCCGCCCTGGGCAGGATCCTGTCATCAACGGGCCATTGTTAATGGAACAGAGGGGCTCTGTGCCCATTTAACACTTCCCTCCCTCACGCGGCTGCTCCCAGCTGAGGGTTGGCTTCTAGAGGATTTCGAGACTGGGGAGGGGGCCCCAAAGCTGTGAGGGGGGAGGATTAGGGGTGGGGGCTGAGAGCTCCCTGGCCGGAGGAGCGGAAGCAGCGTAACACATAGGCCGGTCTCAGAAAGTCAGCAGGCTGGGAAGCCCCGGTGCTGATGTGCGCTCAGCTAACAATGTCAAGGGCGAGGTTCCGGCGAACGCTGGGAACCCGGCGACAGCCAGTGAAACCCACCAGACCCCAACGGGAGTGAGGGGAACAGCTCTCCCCATGGCATGGCCGTGCTTGACTTACCTTCTTCCCTTTAAGAAACCAGGAAGGTGAATTCTGCCTGGTAAATGGCACCTTTCATTCCCTATAGAAGAACAGTGTTTTCAAAAGGGCTGGGAGGGTTTTATGTTCTGTGGGTTTGGGATTTAAGAGGCAGGTAATTCAACCAGGGCCGGGCATAAACGTCCCTTTGCTTAGCAGGCCTCGTCTGCATTCGGCCCTTGATATTAATAGTGCCAGCGGGATTTCAGGAGGGTGGCATTTAAGATCCCAGAGATAGCGCGTGACCAGCACCCTCAAACATGTCAGAGACCTAATTCTTGTGTTAGCCATCGGCAATTCTCATCTGTTGAATACAGCAAGTCCTCTGGAAGTCTCTGCCGGGAAGCACTTTGCTTTCAAAAACAATCTCGGCTGGTCGGATCTCAAAGTGGGGTCAGTGGCAGCAGCACCGGGGACTTGGTGGACATGCACGTCCTCGGGCCCCTCCCCAGACCTCTTCGGTCAGAATCTCTGGGGGCGGGCACAGCGAGTCGTTCCAACAAGCTCTGCAGGCAAGTCCGCTGTAAAGTTTGAAAATCACTCTTCTAGAGCAATTATTTTTAAAACTCCAGACTGCCATCCATTTGGTAGGTCGACAAACTTTAAAAAGTATTTTTTTTAATGTTTATTTCTGAGAGAGAGAGAGAGACAGATCGAGAGTGGGGAGGGACCGAGAGAGAGGGAGACCCAGAATCTGAAGCAGCCTCCAGGCTCTGAGTTGTCAGCACAGAGCCCGATGTGGGGCTCGAACCCACAAACCGTGAGATCATGCCCTGAGCTGAAGTCGGACGCTTAACTGACGGAGCCACCCAGGGGTCCCTCGACAAACTTTTTTTTTAAACTAAAATAGAATTGTATAGAACTGAACATACGAGTGCATCATGGGTTTCACAAGACTTTTGTTTCGGTTCTGTGTATCTCTGAGGTTTCGTCCGAAGATTAGTAAGCACTGTTCTGGAGCCAGTAAGTACCTATTTCAGCTGGCTCCCCTTTTGTAACTGGCCTGAATTAGGAGGTTTTAAAGGTCATGGCGGGTGAGTCCCCTTCCCCCGCTCAATGCCCTCACGGAGGCCTTGAACAATAAGATGGGCAGCTTTGGGGCAGCCTCCCGCCACCCCACCCCCACCCCTCGACTCCACCCACCAGACACAAAGGGTCCCACATCCTTCATCCCCGCAGCCCCAGCGTGGCCCCTCAGCTTCCAAGGGGGGCATTCTCCTGTGCTCCCAGCTGCCTCTTCTCCATTGTCTGCCTGGGCTGGGGTCTGCCGCTGTGACCCATGGGGTCAGGGCCTGACCACGGTGATCGGACCAGACACGCTGCCTCTTGGCCAGACCCCCTGTTGAGAGTCCCCTAGGTGCGGGGGCCCACAGAGACAGGTCCACCCTTCTGCACTGCCATTTGGAGTGTGACCGAGTGTGACCTAGGCCTCCCTGGCTCCCCTCCTCACCTCTTCCCTCCCTCCTCCCCTCCCTTCCTTCCCTTGGTCCCCCCTTCTTTCCTTCCATATTTAGGTGGTGCCGTATAGCAAACGTTAACTTTAATATATAAAAATGGAGCAAGGCAGAGGAAAAAAACTAAGCAGGAGAGCAACGTGCTGGAGATTCACCGTAAGCCGACCCCGCCCTTCACCTCCTGGCCTTACATCCCTAGCTGGGTGACCTTGGGCAGTTTGCTTAGTTAGCTTCTCTGAGCCTTCCTTTCTCATCTGGAAAATGAAGGCAGGGGTGGTGGTAAGGATCCAGGCTGTGCGCATGGCTGGCGTGGGGACCAGGAGTGGCAAAAGGGCTTTCTAAGGAGGAGAGGGTGACGGATGTGTGAGGGGGCAGTGCTTTTACTCTGGGGAACTGATGCTGGCCGTGGGGGGGGGGGGGCTCTGGGGACACGTGGGGTTTGGGCTCAGCCTCAGGGTAGACTTTGGCCAGGCATGAGGAGGCGGGGGACAGCCCCTGGGCCTTCGAGTTGGGAAGGCCTTTGGCCAGGCACAAGGAGGGGGGATGGCCCCTGGGCTCTCGCCTGGGAAGGCCTTTTCTTTTCTCTGTTTCCACCCAGAAATGCTTTGTTATTTTTTAAGCAATGACTTTATAGTTTTCATAATCGTGATAGATGCTCAGTGTGCAAAATTCAAGTAAAATGGACAAACGAAGAGAAGAAAGCAACAAATCCCCCCTCGGTCGCGCCACCCAGATGGAACCAGTTGGTCTTTCATCCACAGATGTCTCTAGGCACATCTAGATGGAAGAGGGGGCAGTAGAGAGAAGGTTTATACGCATGGGGACATGCGCAGTTTAGTTTAAGTTTTAGGGAGTGCTGGGATGGGGCGGCCAGCACAGCTTGGGAGGGAGCACTCGCTGGCTTGGCGGTGACCCCAGGCAGCGATCGCACTAACTGTCGGGGACAGCTATTCTCTGGGTTGTGCCTCAATTGGAAAGAGATTTCACCACATATCCTTCTGGATCTTTCCAATTTTGGGCCATGGACATGTATTACTTACTTCATAAAATATAATCCAATTAAAAACAATAATAAAAGCAGGTACCAGTTTTCTACCCGTAGAGGTAGAGGCAGAGTTCTTTTGAGGTGAGACGCCCATTTTAGGAGTCATTTTAACAGGCCTCTGAATTTAAGCAGAGGCAAAGCCCGAAAGGGAAATTTGGAGGCAACAAGAAGTAGAATCATCCCTACGGCCAAACCTTACAGTCTGCGTTCCCTGCAAGAGAAGCAAAAACTCTCCGGAAATTATTACTATGAGGTTGGGGGGAGTAACCGGTTTGGGTCCCCTCCCAGGGGCGGCCATCCCTGAAGCCCGAGGGGTCCTGGAGCTGAGGGCCGGCAGTGTCGGGAGCAGCCACCCTGCAGACTGTGGAATCCTGGGAGATCCCCACATATCTGTAGGGAGGGCCGCTGGACTTGCGCTAACCTGGGACTTGGGCATTAAAAAGGGGATGAGGGAGCCCTGAGAATCCAGCACCCGTCGGCTGAGTCACATGCTGGGCAATCACCTAAGCCAGGGGGCCCTCGGTTTCCAGGGCAGGGCCAGGGCCCGGATGGCTATCTGGTGGAGAAGGAGCCAGCCCCGGGAAGGGGAAGTCCGAGGAGGGCCCCTATGGCTTCAAAAGTATTCCTGGAAAAATGGTAACTCGTAGCCCCAGGGAAATCAGAGCTTTTCTCTCACCCCAGAGGGCCCTTCTCTCTGCCGCTCAGGGACCCAGTGGCTGCAGAATGAAGCCGAAATGCAAGCCTGAGAACAGAGCTGGCCTGTGGCCTCGGTGGCAGAGGGCAGGCTGACTCCTCCCTCCTTCTGTCTCTGCAGAAAGAAGACTTAAGAGTCTCTGTTTCTCCCCTTTCCAGCCAAGGGAATTCAGGTGAGCCAGAAAAAGCTCGCCAAGCCTCAGTGTCTTCACCTGGAAGATGGGGCTCACCGTGCCTCCCTTGTGAGCTGCGGAAGGCCAGGGCGCCACTCAGCGCACGGCTGGCCCCGGGCCCCTCCTCCCCGCCGGGGCAGCTGCGGCGGGACGGGGCTGCGAGGCCCAGCGGCAGCTGCGGCGGCCTGGCAGCCCGGGCTGAGGAAGCTGGCACTCGGCCCCTCTCTTGACTCACACTCCTTTTCCAGGTCCGGCCCACCAAGACCAGAACGGGTGCGCCCTCTGAACCCCTGCGCTCCTTCCAGAGAGGTGAGTTTCACCCCAAATGGCCACGTCAGCGGGGTTTGCGAGGCCAAGAAGGTGGGTGCTCTCTGCCACCTCCTAAATGGACCCACAGTCTCCAAGAAAGTCTGGGGGGTGATCCTCGGTGAAAGATGGAATCTCCCTTGGCACCTCCCGTCTGCGCCGCACCATTGGGCAAACACAGGTTCCTCACCCCGTCTCCTATGATTCTCCGACGGCTTTGTTGTGCAGCCGGACGGCGGGGTGGCTAAGAGCAAAGGCACAGCTTTAGTTGGACAGCTGAGGGTTTGCATTTTGGCTGTGTGACCTCGGACAAGTCACCTAACCTCTCTGGGCCTCAGTGCTGGCATCTGTAAAATGGGGCTACCTCATGAAACCAGACAGATGCAAATAAATCACTCCGCCTGAGGATGCTTAGGGCATACAGAGCTCTCAGATACTCAACTGTGCCTACAAGGAAGGCAGAGGCCTTTGGGCCCTGTCGTAGTGCTGGGCACACAGCTCAATCAGACTTTACTTTTTACAAGTGATTCCAACACCGGAATTCCCAGAATTCCAATCAGAGGCCTGGCAAGGATGTACTTTTGGAAGCTCTTCATGCCCATCGCCGCTTCCAGAAGCTCCTGCCAAGGCTGAGCTTTTGAGTGGGGGCATGGGAGACCCCAGGCAGGGAAGGGAATGCTGGGAAGGCGGGAGCCAGCAGTTGGAGACGAGAACTCAGGGCAGGAAGCCAGAAAGCTGACCTGGCTCTGCTACCCAAGGCGCGAGGGTCCCTTGCAGGACTTTGGGCACAAGGACACCAGAGAACCCCAGAGGGCAGACTGGCAGGTGGGCGGCAGTGAGACTCGGCGACGTCATGCTTCCCCAGAATGACTCAGTGGTGCCCCTGGGCTGTGAGTGGGAGCTGTGTACTGCGGCCTCGGGCCCTCCCTGTCTCCTTGCCCTTCAGGCTTGCACGCTCTCTCTCCTCCCCCTGGCGCCTCCTGTCCTCCCTGCCCCAGGGGACCCATGGCCATAGCATCGGCGCTTTGCTCCTACCTGTGACCCCCATGCTGCCTGTCGCGTCTCTCCGATCTCTACATTGAGGGAAGACCTAACGGCCAGAAAGACTTGGATTTCATTACTGCCCCGACTCCTGGCCACTGATCTTGGGTGGGTTGACCCGCCTCTCTGAACCTCGGTTTCCTCATCCGTAAAATGGAAACCCTGCTAACAACCTTGCTGGCTTGTACGGGGCTTAGTGAGACGGTCTGTAAACTACTTGGCACACGGCAGGTGCGTAGCAAATGGAAAGTATGACATTCAAGGGCCTCTATGATCTGACCTCAATTTACTTTTCTAGCTGCATTTATTAAAATAATAATAGCTCATCCTTCTTGCTGCTTGCCCCGTGTGAGGCACCGCTGTCAACACTTGGATAGGGGCACACTTTCTTCTCCTGTCACCCCCATAGGGTGGGTACTATTAGCATCTCTATTTTACAAAGAGAAAACTGAGGCACAGAGAGGTCAAGCAACTTGGCATGGTCACACAGCATGTGGGGAGCAGGCCTCCCTTCCCTTGCAAGCAGCCTGGCCCTACAGCCTGCACCTGCAACCACAACTCCGTCCGGCCTCATCTCTCTCCACGCACCCTTCAAATTACAGTTCAGTCCAAATGGGCTCCCTGCCATTCTCTGCATTCGATCTGAACTTTCCCATCCCCGCCTTTGCCCGAGTTCCCTCCTTGCATCTGAATGCCCACCTCATCCCTGAAGCCCTCCCCGAGTCCTCCCTCACATCTACCTTTGTGGGCTCGTCACAGTTGGACTTGAAGGTGGTTATCTGAGCCCAAATCTTGTCTTCCCTTCTGGCCTGAGGGCACTTTCTGCCCCCCCCCCCCAGGCAGTGTCAGGCACGAGCAGACACGTAGACTCTGCAAGCAGGCATGTAGAATCCGGACAGGTGATGCCAGGGCTGAAGCACCTAATGCGTCTCCCCGGGTGGCCTAGGGGAGAACTTCGCACTCAGCACTCCACTACTTCTGCAAGAGTAGCTTGAGGGCTTCAGCCGGAACCCGCACCCCCACCCCCAGGCAGCCTGCCAGCTGGGCTTCCTTCTCTCTGCTCAGGGGAAAGGACTCAGCCACGGGAGATCTGCATTGCCTGGGGGTGGGGCTGAGCATCCGTGCACAAGGGGACAGGACAGAGAAGCACTTGCCGATGGGGCTGAGTCACGGTGGGAGTCACGGTGAGTTGGAGGGGGCAGACTCAGACCCCTCCCTAACAGGCGCATCGCATCTGGGAGGCTGAGCACTGTCCTACCCTGCACAGTGTGGCTTTGTGTCCTATCCATCACTCACGGTTCCAGTCCGACGGGGACTCACCGGGGCTGCGGAAGCACTGGGGACACCAAGGGGAACGAGGCCGACGCTGTCCTGCCTCACACAGCTCACTACCCATAGGGGACCGCAGACTATGAAACCAGCAAGGGCCACACAGTGGAGTACGGTGTGACTAGGGGGACATGCAGGCAGCTGAGCTAGGCTTCCGGAGGTGACACCTACGCTGAGGCCTAAGGCCGAATGGGGGCTGGCCACCAAACAAGAAGGAAGGAGAATGTTCTTGGCAGCTGGAGAGGCTACAGAGAGCAGGAGGTGTGTGTCTGGGGAATGAGGGCCGTTGGAAAGTGGCCGAGTGAAGATAAGGTGAGGGCTGGGGCAGGGGAAACTGTGGCATGACAGCCACCGGGAAGAGCACGGGGCCCACGGAAGCCACTGGCATCCCAAGCAGCTGGGCCCCTACCCCAGGGTGGGGCCCCTGCCTCGCAGGCATGCCCCGATCTGCCAGTTCCTCCTTGCTAGTTTAAATCCCTTCTCCTGCCGTCTAGGCCATTTCCTGACACCAGATCACTGCCACAGGGAAGCAGCAGCCAGCACCCGGCCGGCCTCGCAGGAGAGGCTGACAGACCGTCAGAAATGCCCCGACCCGGGCAGCCCGGGGAAGGCCGAGGGCTCGAACTCCCGCCCGCGGGGCCCTCACGAAGGTGCCCCGGAAGCCAGGCTCCCCAGAGCTTCCAGGTCAGAGGGCAGTGGCACGGCCTGGCCAGTTACGAACTGACTGTTCTCTCGCATGCATGCTCTCTGCGCTCAGGCCGCAGCCGCAGCGGCGCAGGCTCACACACCCCCGTGTCGCCTTGGGGTTCGGGGCGCTGGGGACAGACGGGAGCCAGGCGGCAGGGGACAGGACCCCGCTGCTGGGGGATGTGGGCAACCGCTCTGCCTCTGTGGTTCTGCTTGCCCGTCTGTAAAACGGCAATAGCAAGAAGCCTCCCGCTCGCGCTGCCTGCGAGAACACGGGCGCAGGCCCGGAAGGTTCTAAGAGCACAGCAACCTGCGCGCTAGCTGCCGAAACCCACACCTCCCCTGCCCCTGTCCCCCGGGCGCCTGCACCAGACGGAGGAACAAAAATAAGATAGGGTCACGGGCGTTTCGGTTCTTCGCTCCCCTCGTGAGGCTGACTTCCCCTTCCTCACAGGTTCTAGCGTTCTCTCTCGGGCCTCTTCAGGTACGCCTGTCCTTAACCCTGCGGCGACGGGCCCCAGTTTTTGTCCAGAGCAGGGGTGCGGGGGGGGGGGGGGCGCAGGCGCCTGCAGCCAGGCCCACGTGCCCCAGGCGGGAGGCGACTTGTGAAATTTCTTGCTGAAAACTGGTGTCGTCTCAGCTGTGGGAGGGGGGAGGCGGGGGGGGGCGGGGGGACCCGGTTTGTTTTCAAACTATTTCCTCAGATAGCGCGGCTTTGGCTCAGACATGTTAGCACTTCCCGGAATCCTGCAGATGGAGAGGCAGCTGGAGGGGAGGGGAGAAGAGGGGAGAGGGGACGAGATGGGGGGGGAGGCCCGGGGCCCCGCCTCGGGTGGCCGCGTGGGCGCCGGCGCCCGCTCGGCGTGTGCGAACAGGCATGCACGCACACAGGAAGGGAAGTAGGTCCGCCCGGAGAGGGGGGCTTTCAAATGGCTAAGCTGCGGCGACTTCTTCTGAACCGGAACTTCCCTCAGGGGCCCGAGGCATAGGACAGACGACAGACGCGGCCCCCGGAACCCCCTCCCGGCAGGCCCAGGAGCTGGGGCTCCGCGGAACCCAGTTTGAAGACCTCTGCTGCTAAAGGACTCTCGCCCTTCTTGGGAGGAGTCAGTACCAACATCGTCTTAAAATAATGAGCTTTCTGAGGGAAGAGGACATCACCTTCCTGATGAATTCTCACTTGTGTCTTAGGAGAGCAGATGCCACACATTCCGAGAATCGGGGCTCGGAAAGCGCCCCGTGATTGGTCCCATTCACTAAGGAGGGGGCGAGAAGCTCTCTGAGGAGGCTTGTGAATTGAGGACGGAGTCTCCGGGGCAGAGAGTGTGCGGTGAATAATACCTGTAACCCGGACCGCGTTCTTGGTCCCGGCGCCTTTCAGAACTCCTCACCCATGTGAATTCACCCGCAGCCCTGTTACCTATGACCTGCCGGTGAACTAACCTCTTACCGATTAAGAAACTAAGGCCCAGAGAGGTTAAGTAACTTGCCCAGGGTCGCATAGTTACTAGGCAGTCCTGCAGGCGTGCAGCCTTAGAGTATGTGCTCTCGACCATTACATGACTTGCCTTTGGGGATGAGTGTGTCCCCGTGCTCACACTTGTGCCTACCAATGTTTTGGTATATGATATGTCCAGCTGTTTCCTGAAATATTTGTGTTTGGCGGCGGGGATGGGGGTGGGAGGACATATCTGAGAGAGAGAGACAGAGACAGAGTGTGGTGTGTGTGTGCACGCATGCGGTCTCCCACCAACCCACCGAGGCTGCAAGTTACGGGGCTCACGCCCAAGCTCGCTCTCCGCTGCAGTCTGGCAGCAGCATGACCAAGGGACTCCCTGGCCAGAGGCAGGACCCCGACCTTCCCGCAGTGCCTGCTCCCCAGATCCCAGAGGTTCGCATTTGCCCACCCAGCTCACATCCAATGCAGAGGCCCCTCAGCCCTTCTGGGTCCCAGCCAGCAACTGCTCCCCCCCCCCCAGAGAGCCCCAGCTCTCTCTCCTCCCTAGGTGCTGGGTTTTAGAGTAGGTCACCTAAATGCACTGAAGTTATTAAGCCATCATGAATTTGCTTCCTACCGAATAGACATAGTAACTTACAACGGTGCTGGGACTTCTTGAAACCTTTGGTGAGAACTCACACCCCCAGCACCCTAAGCTGATGTGGCCTAATCTGATATGACTCCGGCCAAAAGCAAAGAGCCTTGATGTTCCAAGTTAGTCCAGAAAGCCCTTCAAGGTAAATGTCTGGGTTTTGAGGGTTTCTTCATAAGTGAGCCCCACCTTGGAAGGACACGAGAGGGGAAAACTAGCTTTGGTCCATGCGCTCGAAACTGACATTTAAGACACAAAGCTTCACCAGGTGCCACAAAACTGGACAAAGCCCCACCATTCTCCACCATCAAAGTAAAACTCACCAACCGAGAGACCGCCTCTGCCTTGCTGAGTGGGGCCGAGGCCAAGACTTGCTCAGATGGGACAGGGTTGAGCTGGAACCCTGGGCGGACTTTTCTGCCCCATGTTCCTCCTGGTCCCGGTGGCCAGTGTGCCAACCTCCCGCAGCACAAGGGCGGACCGGTGGCCCGGTGTGTTCCCTGACTTTTGAGGCTCCCAAAGTCGAGGAGGGGCTGGACAGGGAGGGGATAGGGAGGAGGGAGCTGGTGAAAGCAGCCAGTAAGCCAGGTGTAACCACGGGAGGCCAAAACAGCACTTCCCAGGCTGGCCTCCGAGATGGCTGTTTACTTGTGGTATTCAGAAGACGCTGAAGTAGGAACTGGCTTATTTATTTTCCACACTTTCCTCCAAATCCTTTTCAGAGTCCTCTAGAACCCCAGTGATAAATTTCCCAGGGCCTAAAGAAACTCACAGTCCTTTAGCACACAGCCATCTTTGTGGAGCAGGGGGGAAGGAGGGGAGGGGAGAGACAAGAGGGGGAGGAATGGAGGGTGGGTATGAAGCTACGGGTGGTCAGGGGCTCCCATGGCCTGCCTACCCCCTCTCTCCATGGTGGTGGATAAGGGCAGGGGGAGCAAGCAGCCAGATTTGGGGCACTGGAGCCAAAGACTGAGCGTGTCCACCTCCAAGCACAGAACAGACCGTCCAGCCGGCCAGGGACCACCCGCACCCAGCTGTGGGAGCCACGCACTCGGGGCAGGACAGGCAGCATGCTACCATCTGTTTAGTCATCCGGGAAGGAAAGGTGACATTTATTTCTTATGTATGTTTAAGGAATAAAAAGGAGAGCTGTTTTCTTTTCCTCTTACGTGACCTCATGACGCGCAGAGACTTCTGGGTTTCTGCACGGCTCAGATCCCCTTGGCTCCCCTGCTCGAGGACTTTCCAGCAGAGGTGAGCGCTCGCTGGGGTTCACCCATCACCTGACAGGGTTCCTCAGTACCTCCGCATCTCAGACACCGGGATGGAGCCGGGGCACACAGACGAATAGTCCCTGTCCCTCAGGTGGGACAGTTTCTCCCCGCACCCAGTCTCCCAACCTCTGTCCTGGGCAGCATGTCCACTCCGCAATGGAGGCAGAAGAGGGCTCTAATACCTGCTGCTCTGCACTGTCAAGGCTCTTGGAACCCACCCAAGTGGGCTTCCTGGGGAAGGTGGGCTTCCTGGGGAAGGTGGGCTTCCTGGGGAAGGTGGGCAGGGGCCAGCTGGGCAGTGCTCATCCTCGGCTCCTTTGTTCAGGTTGCCAGTTTTTCCCGTACTGTAGGCATGCCGGCCGGAGATGGGGGTGGGCAGAGAGGTGAGAGGCAGCCCTCTCAGCCCTTACGGGGTTTAGAGTACAAACCAGACCGAGACCATGGGGGCCCCTAAGTGCCTGCGGGGGAGCCTGAAGGCAGCATAGCCGCCAGCTCCTAGCTGCGTGACCTGAGGCATCCACTGCTCCTCTCTGAGCCTCACTTCCTCATCTGTAAAGTGGGGCACATGTGGGAAGGCATAGCTAGGGACCAGGCGAGCCGTGCATTATCACCCCCCGCCCCAGCTCTGCCCCACCCATCTCTCTCGGGGACCACAAACTGCCCCAGGCACGTGGCAGGTGTGGGAAGGACAGCCACACAGCCACGACATGTTCCTCCATATTCACCAGACAGGCGGGGGCAGGTGAGGGCCGATTCCCTGCGTAACAGATTTCCACTCTGGTGAGGGCCGGGAAAAAAAAATATATATATACACATATATACACAAAAAATATATATATACATGTATATATGTATATACATATATACACATATACATACATATACACATGTATATATATGTATATACACATATACATATGTGTATATGTATATATATATACATATATATATATATTTGTGTATACACACACACACACACACACACACACACACCCCAGTTGAGGTTGTTTACCTGGCAATTTCTCCCAAACCCAAACTTACGACTTGTATGGTCACAAGTGGCAGCTTTGCCTTCTGGCTAAGTAGCGAGTCATCTCCTCAACCTACTGCAACGGCTCCCTCAATTCACTTCCAAATCTCTTATCATGTCCCAACTCCAGATCTACACAGAAGACTCTAGCGGCCCGGAGCCACCCAGAGTTGAATTTCCCATGGCCCATGGTGTAACCCAGGCTGGGCAGAGAGTATGGAAAGAGGACTGCAGTCAGAGGCCCCAGGACCACGTTAGTAAGTAGCCAGTGTTGCTTCTTTCTTGCCATGGAGAACCAGTAGGGGCCTCGGAGACAGCCTGGCATGGTGGAGACAGCATGAGTTCCAGAGTTAGACCGTCCAGGTTCAAATCCCAGCTTTGTTTCTCATCAGCAATATGACTGAAAAAGTTACTGAACTTTCTGAGCCTCAAGTGTCCTAATCTGCAAAATAGCCATAGAATGCTAACTTCGTAGGGATGGAAAGGCTTAATGAGATAATGTACGTAGAGCTCCTGATTCACAGAAGACATAAGGTGGGAAGGTGATACGGGGAAGAACTGGTGGTGGCATGCCACGTGAAATTGGAGGTGGCCAAGTTCAGGTCACTCCCTCTCTCGTGTAGTTCTGGCACTGCCCACATACTCTGCTAATTTCAGCTTTTAGACCATTTAGAAGCTTGAAATGCAGACTGAACCTATTCACGAAGGGGGGGTGGGGAATGACACGTTGCCTTGTGATTTCAGGGCCAGGTTGTCCATCTCCTTGCACGCTCTCAATCCCCTGCCAGTAGGGAAGCACTCCCAAGACCGCTCGCAATCCCAGTTCCAGGAACATGAGATGTTTCAGCTCCTCTGGGAAACGCGTGCCAGTTGGCACAGAGAAACCTGCCCAGTGCTCAGTACAGGGACTGTGATTATCCCCTCCACCTGCTGCCACCACAGAGCCCAGCCCCTGCTGGAGGACACAGCCCCTAGACCCTCATGAGACCCATTTCCCGCCAGGCCTGCAGGAACCAGGAAGAAACACGCCACACCATCCCCTGCTTAGCCAGATATAGAAATGGAGTCCTTCTTAGGGGAGCACAGGCCAATGAGGAGATTCAAGACCCCAGGGCCAGCCCACAGGGCACAGTGGAACTTGCTGCTTGGGCCACTTCTCCAGACAAATCAGGCAGGGCTCGCTGGAACCACTCAGGGCCTCCTCCTCTGCAGGAAGACCAATTCCAACCCAGGCAAGGCCCCCAGGCTGGCGCATAGTGAGTCCTTAGTAAACGTTAATTATTGGTGTTATTAATCATCAAACAACTATTTATTGAGTACCAGCTGTGTGCCAAGCACTGTGCTTGGTCCAGGACAATCCTTGAAATACCCCAGGGCCCCAGCACACCAGGGCATCCGAAAGCAAACACAGCTTCAGGTGCAGTGAAAATGAAAAGGGCTCCAGCACTGCCCTGGTTTCCTCATGACCTTGGGAGTCTTAAACATCCCCGCCCTGTTTACCCCCGGTTTACCCCCGGTTTACACACACACATCCAGGGCTGGAATCTCCTCCGCTGGTCCTCCTGGAAGTCCCTCTGAGGAAGCACATGCGCTGGGGGAAGGGGGCGAGGGTCTGTGTGCTTTCCTCACAAGCCCTGTCATTGCCACCACTCAGCTGTCCCGCGCGGCGCAGCATCGGCCTGCTGCTTTTTCCACTCTGCTCAGAGCCTGGCACGCCGGGTCTCAGTTTTATGAATCACTCCCTCCTGTCTCCGGGCCTCGCCTCCGGAAGGGCTGCGCACACCCAGACACATCACCAAGACACCGACTTTCCACGCCAGACTCGCTCCTGCTGAACCCCGAGATCCGACCGTAGTGTCTGCTTTCCCCCTTCTCACGTCTAGCCCCGGGGTGCCCGACAAGACAGCTCTTCCCCGGCCCATCACGCTTTGGGGGCTCCATACTGGGGGGGCTGCAGACAAAGACCGTGGATTTATTCGAGGGCAGGAGGGCATGCTTGGTCTAAACATCCAAACCCTGGCGCCCCCAGAATTGTAAATTTCGGCCTGCGGCGTGTGTGGGGTCCATGTGGCGTGGGCTCCGAGCGCGCGCGCGAGGTGTCTGTGGCTTGCACGGTGATGAGCCGCGAGTACCTGGCAGCCGTGACTCTGCGTGCGGGTCGGGTCTGGGGGTTGCGGGTGCCTGCGTGGAGTTTTCCCTGGGCCGGGAACTCCCTGTCCCATGCTCCGTTTCGCCCCCTCTTCCTCCAAAGTTTGGCGGGCCGCCCGGACGGGGAAGGTTGGGGGGCGCACGGCCGGGCGGCCTTCCCTGGGCCTCGGAGGCGGTTCCGGGACGCCGGCGCCCTACTTACCCCGGCCGCCGAGCCTCCTCCGGCGGGGGCGGATCCGACTGTCCGCGGCTGCGGTCCGGCGCCTGCAGCATCCGCTCGCAACTTTGCCCTCCTCTGCGTAGAACCCAGCAGAAGCAGCTCAGCGGCTCCGATCCCTCGCGGCCCGGGCTCGGTGCCCTACCCGGAGGCGGCGGCGGCGGCGGCGGGGAGGGAGGGAGGCGCGGCCCCGCAGGTTCGCACGCCGAGCGGGAAGCGGCGCCAGGCGGGCGCCGTCCTGCGCAGCGAGTGAGCGAGCGAGCGGTCCTGCCTGGCGCCCTCCCCGCTCGGCCCGAGCCGGCGAGCGGCCCGCGGCGGCGGCGGATTCCTGAACGGCGTCCAAGGCGCCCGGGGAGCCCTCCTCCTCCTCCTCCTCCTCCTGCTCCTCCTCCTCCTCCTCCTCCTCTCCTTCCTCACCCCACCCAGCTCCCAGCACTGCGCGCCGTCAACTTGGGAACCGTTGGCGAAGTTGGCGCAGCTTGGGCAGCGCGCTGGCCCAGCCTCTGGGTGGAAGGAGGGGAGGAGAGGGAGGAGCCGAGGGGGGAGGGAGGGGGGCCGCCCCCGCCCCCTGGGAGCCGCGCTCTCCAGGACCCCTCTGTGGGCCTTTGTTCCGGGCGCCGCACCTCGGCCCGCCCTCCCCGGGGACTCGCTGGGGGCCGCTCGGATCCCCCACCTCCTCGAAGAGAGGCTGGGAGGAGCTCCTGGGCTGGGGGGGGGGGGGGAGAGGCGGCGTGGAGATCTTCGCGGCTTCACCCTGCCAGAGCCTCCCAAGCCCTTACCGGCCTCCCATGCTGTCCCTCCCCGGAGACATCCCTCTGGTTGCACTGGTTCTAGGCCCAGGGTTGGGGTGGTGGATCCAAGTGATGGTCCCCAGGGCTTCCAAAGACCAAAGCACATCCTCTCTGGGCGGTCACAGGTCACCCACCCGCCCTACCGCCTTCTAGTGCCTCCAGTCCAGAGCTCCTCTAGTTCGAGACCCGGGGAAGCAAGATGTAGGGTCCACGCGGGCCAGCCGGAGCGACTTCGCGTTATCTTCAGACCCTCCTGGGCAGCCGGCGTGCCTCCGGCGAAGGGTGGAATGGGTGCTGCTGGAGGTCGACTGGGGACCGGGTTGCCTCCCACGCGCGGGGCAGTGCCCGGCTGGGCAACGCCGGCTCGCGGGTTCAAGGCCAACCTAACCTGAAGCACGGTAAAGTGCTCGAAATTGGAACACAAGCCGAGACTCCCTGTTAGCATCCTGTGGTGCCCTGGCCTCCCCGGCTTTGATCTGGGCCTGCTGGGTTCTTCTCCTGTCTTCCCAACACTTAACGCCAGGAGCTAATTCAGGCCTCTTTAAGACAGCGGTCCTGGCTTTTAATGAGATAGTACAGGGTTGAGACACCAGAGGTCATTTCCTGAAAAGAAGAAATAGGAAAATTTCTTTAAAAAGCAAAAACCTTAACGTCTGCACTTGGCCTCCCTGGTCATTTTCACCGTTTGTAGAAGAGAAAGCCAAATAGAATGGAGCATGGCCCCGACCGAACCTGGGGTGAATCCTCACAGTGGGGGAGGCAGAGGTCCCCGTATATTATCTGAGTCCGGCCTAAGCTTCCACCAGGACGATGGGCTGGAGGGGACCCGGCCAAAGTGCTCCAGACTGGGAAGGGAGACGTTGGTGTCTCTTTTGGCAGAAAAACCCACCTGGGTGCTTCAGTTCTATTATTGACAGTTGGGTGACCTGCTCCAGAGGCCTAGAAATTTGGTGAGAACTCAGACCCTAACTCACCTCCCAGATAAGCATCCTGAGTCCCTCTCCACATGTCCTGCAGCCTCGGCCGCCCCGGCCTCAACACCACCCCCCCCCCCCCCCCCCGCCAGGGCGAGGACCTGTGCTCTGGAATCAGTCTGCATGCTCTCCAACCAGTTTCCAGAGCAGGGGGGGTTTTCTCCAGACTCCATGCCCTATTCTCTGAAGGGAGGGCCTCCATTGAGCCTCACGGATCTATCGAGAAGCTACATTTAACTGCACCTGCTGGTCTTATAAGGGAGGCCTTCCCGTCAGTCACATGGAGACTGGGATTTTAGTGCCAGAACTTTGAACGCCCGTCAGGATACGAAGGCTGAAAACTTGGGGCGGTGTCCTCGCCAGATTATAGAGAAGGGATGGCACTACTGACGTAGGGGGTGGGGAGGAGGAGCACAGGTGGCCACTGGGAAATTCCTGTGTTCACCCAAAACTTACCGAGCACCTACTAGATACCGGACCCACAGAGGCAGATAGGCCGTAGGCCCACCTTCTGTCCAGAGGAGACAGATCTATGTCTAAATAAATACTAATAATACAGTGTGCTATGTGAGGGGAGGCCGGGGCTGGGGGTAAGGGGGCAGGGGTCTCTGGAACAAGATCACAGGCTTGCACGGCCCCGGGGGCCTCAGGGGCAGACGGAATGCAGTGGGACTGTCGGTCCCCGGGAATCGTTCAGTGCCACCGCCTTATTCTCGGAGCTGAAGACGCCAGGCCTGGGCTTCCGAGAGGAGCCGGAATTCTGCAGGCAGAAGAGAAGGCCGAGATGGGACAGAGCTTTCTAGGTAAAGGGACCAGCAATGGAAAGAAATGGGTTTCTCTGGGCTGGCATGACAGCTAATAATTGGGCCTTCGTTTCAGGCTGACTTGGTTGCAAATGGGAGGGAGTGGGTACAAGTCTGACAGGACATTGGGAAATTTCATCCTACAATGGTTTCCAGGCTGAACTTCTTCTCACAGTGGCTCTGCCAAGAGATGTGGTCTTGTTTTTCATTTGTTGGTTTGGTTTTTTGTTTTTTTACCCTGTTTGAAAAATTAAAAAATTGGACCCTGTTGAAAAAAGAACTTTCCAGGCCAGAGGCAGAATTGCAGAGTGGTTAAGAATGTGGAGCCTGGGGCACCTGGGTGGCTCAGTCAGTTAAGTGTCCGACTTCAGCTCAAGTCATGATCTCCCAGTTTGTGGGTTTGAGCCCGGTGTCAGGCTCTGTGCTGAGAGCTCGGAGCCCAGAACCTGCTTTGGATTCTGTCTCTCTCTCTCTCTCTCTCCCCTTCCTTACTTGTGCTCTCTCTCTCTCTCTCTCAGAAATAAATAAACATTAGGGGCGCCTGGGTGGCTCTGTCCGTTGAGCGTCTGACTTCGGCTCAGGTCATGATCTCACGGTCTGTGGGTTCAAGCCCCGCGTCGGGCTCTGTACTGACAGCTCAGAGCCTGGAGCTGCTTCGGATTCTATGTCTCCCTCTCTCTCCGCCCCTCCACTGCTCACGCTCTGTCTTTCTGTCTCCCTCAAAAATAAACATTAAAAAAAAATTTTTTAGGTAAATAAAGATTAAAAAAATTACTAATAAGGGGACACACCAACACCACGTGCCCCCCGATGTGACACACTGGGAGGTGTGTGGAGTATGAAGGGTTCCGGCCAAAAAAATACATCACCCGAATCTCATCACAGGGAAACCTCAGACGAACCCAAGCTGAGGCGCATTTATAAAACAGCTGGCCTGTGGGGCGCATGGGGGGCTCACTTGGTTGAGTGTTTGACTCTTGACTTAGATTCAGGTCATGATCCCAGGGTCGTGGGATCGAGCCCTGAATTGGGGCTGAGCAGGGAGCCTGCTTGGAATACTCTCTCTCTCTCTCTCTCTCTCTCTCTTTCTTTCTCTCTCTCCCTCTTCCCCTCTCCCTGCTCACGCACTCACTCTCTCTCTCCCTCAAAAACAAAGCGAAACAAAAAAACCCAGCTGGCCTTAATATTTAAAATGTCAATGACCCCAAAGCCAAAGAAAATGACGAAGAAACCACTCCAGATTAAACGAGATGAAAGAGACAACGTGAGCACCGTGGTAGGCAGGCTTCTCAGGCGGGCCCAGTGACCCCCCCCCCCCCCACAACATTCACACACTTGTGCAATCGCTGTCTTTGAGAGCACCTAGACCTGCCGACCTGCTTCCAATGACTACACTATAACGAAGGTAATGGAATGTCATTTCTGGATTACAAAAGACCGTAATTTGGGTTACAAAAGACTGTGACTTCGGTCTTGCTACATTCTCTCTGGTTCCTCTCTGCCTGTTCCAATTACCAACTGCCTTATGGAAAGCCCTGTGTGGCAAGGCGGTGAGGCCCTCAGGCCAACAGTCTGCTATGACCTGAAGCCTGCCAACAGCTGCGGAATGATCTGGGAGCGGTTTCTGTCCCTGTCGAACGCTGAGATCACAGTAACTCTGGCCGACACCTGGACTGCAGCCTTGAGGGACCCTGAGCGAAAGAGCTAAGCCACATCCAGATTCTGGACCCGCAGAAACTGAGGGATGATAAAAATGGTTTGTTTTAAGCCTCTAAGCTTTGGAGTGACTTGTAATACAGCTACATACAACTGATAACAGCCACTAAGTACAATGCGTTATCCTGAACTGAATCCTGGGCCTGGAAAAAAAAAAAAAAAGACTAAGAAAGACATTGTTTAGATAATTGAGAAAATATGAATAGGGGCCAAATGACTGCTAATATTGTGTCAGTGTTAAATTTCCTGTGTTTGATAACTTTACTGATACGTAGGAGGATGTTCGATTCATTAGAGATACACACCGTGATATTTAGGGTCATGATTTCTGCCGCTTCCTGTCAAATGGTTTAGAAGGACTAATAAAAATAAAACTTAAGGGCATTTGCCTGGTTCAGTCGGTGGAGCATGTGACTCTTGATCTCAGGGTGGTGAGCTCAAGTACCACGTTGGATGTAGAGATTACTTAAAAACAAAACTTAAAAAAATAAACATTATATGTATTGTATATATCATATGTATTATAGAGAAAGAATTTCACGTATCTATTAATTTAAAAAATTTTAATGTTTATTCATTTTTGAGAGACAGAGAGACCGAGCATGAGTGGGGGAGGGTTAGAGAGAGAGGAAGACACAGAATCTGAAGCAGGCTCCAGGCTCTGAGCCATCAGCACAGAGCCCGATGCGGGGCTCAAACTCACAGACCGCGAGATCATGACCTGAGCTGCAGTTGGACACGTAACTGACTGAGCCACCCAGGCACCCCTATTTATCTATTAATTTATCTCAAAACTTAATGACTTAAAACAACAAAAATGTATTATTTCTTACAAATTTGTGGATTGACTGGCGACATCTGGAAGGCTCCTCTGCCCCAATTGGCATCCACCGAGGCTACTCACCCTGCTGCCCAGCTGGCAGTGGGCTGGGCTGGGCTGGAAAGTCCAAGAAGACTTTACTGCCAAGGGTGCCACCTCTGTGCTCCTCAACACAGCCTCTCTCTCTCCGTGTGGGCAGCCTGGGTGTCCTCACAGCGCGGCAGTTTCAGAGTAGACAGACCTGACCTAGCAGCTGGCTTCTGAGAGACGAAGTATAAGCTGCCTGTCCTCTTAAGGTGCCCCAGTCCCGTGCCGGGCCATGGAATCGCTGAGCCATTCTTGGGATCTGGGGTAAATCCTCCCCTCTGGGTCCAGAAGAGCAAGTTGGCAGTGACTAAGGAAGAGTTCTGGGGGTAAAGAAGGAAGGAAAGAGGAAGAATATAAAGGGGTTAAAGAGGTCCCCCAGCTGGAGTTAAAGGGCCCGGAGACTCAAGGGCCTGGAGTAGACTCTCCCCCCCCTCGCCACCCCACCCCACCCCACCTTCCTCTACTCCCTGATCATTTCAACCAAAGAGCTCACTTAAAGATGGTAAGCGGCAGGGGCGGCTGGGTGGCTCAGTTGGTTAAGCATCCAACTCTTGACTTCGGCTCAGGTCACGATCTCAAGTTTCACACCGGGCTCTGTGCTAACAGCTCGGAGCCTGCTTGGGATTCTCTCTCTCTCTGCCCCTCCGCTGCTTGCATGCATTCTCTTTCTCTCTCAAAAGAGATAAGTAAACTTAAAAAAAAAAACTAAAAAAAAAAAAAGATGCCAAGGGGCAGAGATGGGGGAAGAAAAATGTCACTCACTAAACACAAAGTGCCAGGAGTTTTCCCCACATGATTTCATCTATCTTCACAGCAACCCCATAAAGCAACGATTACGATGCCCTTTAGAAAGAAGAGGTAGCAAAGGGCTCGGGTGGTGTGGTGACCTGAGCCAACCCACACTGCAAAGGTATTGAATCAAAGAATGTCTTTGTTTCTTTCTTCAACAAACACATTTGGGCCCAGCACTGCCCTGGCTTGGGAACACAAGGATGCATGATGTCTTAGTCAGCTATTGCTGCAGTAATGCTGCAAAACAAACATCCTCCAGATCTCAGCAGCTTTACAAATACTGAATTTCTTCGTTCATAGGTAGGTCAGCAGTTGAACAAGGATTTCTGCTTCAGGCCAAAGGTAGGCAGGGCTTGGGGTCAGCCTTTGTGTTGGCTTCAGGTCTACTGTTCATGTCCCCACATTCTACTTGGTCCAGTGGCTACCTGTGACACCTTCTTCTCAGGGTAGATCGCAGCAGGACAAGAGACAAGGCAAACCACCCAAACACATTCAAAGGCTCTGCTGACATCACTGGCTAAAGCAAATCCAATGCTCAAACGTAAAGGCATTAAGGCAGAGAAGCCTATTCTACCCACTACAAAGCCACAGCGACGGCCTATGTAGCGAGTTCTGGGACAAGGGGAATAAGAACTGAGAGCAAAATCCAGTCTGCCACAGGTGACGGGGCACAGGTCTCGCCTTCAGGGAGCTCACAGCAGCCTGTGAGTACTCACAGAGGCAGAATTACAGTGCAGCGAGGTAGGGCGCAAGGAGGAGGCGTGGGTGGGTGGCATGGGAGTGTGCGTGCCTGTGTGTGTGTCTGTGTTTGTGTCAGGTGCATGGGAGTGTGTGTGTGCACATGGAGGTGGGTCCCTGCCACCAGCAAGACGTTCTGGGAGGTATTCTAGAGAAGATGGCTGAGGTCAATGCTACGGGAGAAAATAAACGAGCTCTCGAATGCGAGAGAAGTGGGTACGGAAATGAGGGAGGGCATTATGGGTAGTCATGACTTGGCGACAAGGATGGTGTGCTCAGGGACGCTAAGAAGCAGGGAAAACTGTGGGTGTCGGGAGCGGACAGGAAGACGCAGGTAGAAGCCCAGCCACCGAGGGCCTTTGTCACGTGCCGGACGCCTTCCCTCCGCCACCAAGAGCGCCGCCCGGCCTCTGCACACTGCTCCCCGTCTGGGCCGACTGGCCTGGATGGACTCCGGCCCAACAGCCTCTCTTCTGGAAAGGTGGCAGCATGTAGAATGTCTCTTCCCAAATTCCTCCTGTTATGGACTGAAATCCGTTCTCCCCAAATTCATATGTTGAAGCCCCAACTCCCAAAGTGGCCATAGTTGGAGACAGTTTATGATGTAATTAAGGTTAAGTGAAGTCCTAAAGGTAGGGACCTAATCTGACAGGGTGGTGTCTATAGTAGAAGAGGAAGAGACACCAGATCGATCTCTCTCTCAATCTCTCTCTCACTCTCTCTTCTTCTCTCGCTCTCCCCACAGAGGAAAAGCCATCTGAGGACAGAGTAAGAAGGCAGCTGTCTATAAGAAAGAAAGCTACCCTGATGGCCTCCGAAACTGTAAGGAAATTAATTTCTTGTTGTTGTTGTTTTTTTAATTTTCATTTTATGGAGGAAGAGAGAGAGTGTGAGTGTAGGGGAGAAGGGGGGAGAGAGAGAGAGAGAGAGAGAGAGAAGAATCCCAAGCAGGCTCCACACCTAGTGCAGAGCCTGACACGGGGCTCGATCCCACAACCCTGGGATCACGACCTGACACAAAATTAAGAGTCGGATGCTCAACCAACTGAGCCACCCAGGCGCCCTGAGGAAATAAATTTAAGTCACCCAGCCTGTTGTGTTTTATTATGTCAGCCCTAACAGATGAATACACCAACTAGGTTAAAAAAAATCAGAAGATTCACAGACAACATCTACAAACAAAAACAAAAACACAGCCTAGATGACAAGTTAAACCTATAAGCCCAAAAATACAGGTGGGTTGGAAACGAGCTACAGGCAGTTACTAGCCATGGGTGATTTCATATCTGTGGGGGAGGAAGCAGAAGGCAGAACGCTGGGCTTCCGATGGTCCCGAGAACAAGTAAGCCCTCAGATCACCAACTGGCCCTCAAAAGTATGGCAGGCCCATTCAATAGTAGCTGAAACCAGAACACCATTCCGCAGAATCCGATTTGCGTGGGAGCGCCAGGGAACCATAGCGCAATGAGGTCACATTGTGCTGGCGCCCTCTGGGCCCTATAAACTCTCACAACTAACAGACGGAAGTTCTTTCATGACAAAGTCCCTCGCTGGGACTTCGAGGGTAGAATCCAGTCTGGTCAGGACAGGCCCACTAAGGGACCAAGAAAGGGATGCTCCAGGAGAAAGTGGGATTGGAGGACGGAGGGTTGAGGAATCTCAGAAAATACAAAGCCGTGTGCATGTGCGTGTGCGTGTGCGTGTGCGTGTGCGTGTGTGTGTGAGATCACTGAGGCAGACTTTATTTTCCAAAGACGGTCGCAAAAACTATTTCCCATCCTATGTGCTCTTCTTACAATGGGACTTGGCATTTGTCTCTATTTTTGTGGTGATGGAGGTTTTATTTTTAATTTTAATTTTATGTATTTTGAGAGCACAGGAGGGGCAGAGAGAGAGGGAGAGAGAGAACCCCAAGCAGGCTCTGCGCTGTCAGCACGGATCCCGATGTGGGGCTTAAACCCATGAACCATGAAATCATGACTCGAGTCGAAATCGGCAGGCAGACACTCAACTGACTGAACCCCCCAGACACCCCAACGTTTGTCTCTTTAAATAGTGGGGTCTATACACCTGATTGGAACTCTGTAACCAGCTTGACCAACAGAGTACAGTGGGAATAAAGGCCATGTGACTTCCAAAACTGTTCAAATGTCACGTATGTCTGCCTTTTTAAAAGATGTTTACTCTTGGAAATCAACCACCACGCTGTGAGGAAGCCCAACAAGACCCATGTAAGGACCTACTAGACCGCCAGCATCCACCGCCAGACGTATGAATGCGGAGCCCTCAGACGACCCCAGCCCCTAGCTGTCGGCTCACCTCACTCAGTCTTCCAGCCGAGGCCCCAGGCATCAAGATGCAGAGACACCAGCCATTCTCACTGTACTCTTTCTGACTGTCTGACCCGCAGAATCTGGAACACAATAAAATGGTTACTGTTTGACACATTAGGCTTGGGATGGCTTGTTATGCAGCATTAGCAATTCATGTTGTGGGGGCGCCTGGGTGGCTCAGTCCGTTAAGTGTCAAACTCTTGATCTTGGCTCAGGTCATGATCTCCAGTTTTGAGATCGAGCCCAGCGCTGGGCTTGGAATTCTCTCTCTCCCTTTCTCTCTGCCCCTCCCCCTCTCTCTGTTTCTTTCTCTTCTCTCTCTCTAAAAAAAAAAGAAAGGAAAAAACCAATCACGTGGTAGATACAACAGAATATGGAGTCCAAGAGACACGAAGGTAGAAAGCTATCCTCACTCACCCCATGTCTCCTAAAGGTCTGGAAAAATCCATCTAATTTAAAAAGGAACCCCAGGAAAGCACTAAGGTTGAATCCTATATAAAATTATAAGAAAAAAGAGAATAAATAGCAAAATCACATTCTTATAAATAATAAAAGCATGCCAGGAAAACACATCCACGGAAGAGGTGGAAACGGTGACTTAATATTTCAAAACCAAATTAGAGAAATTTAAAAAAAGTGATAGAAGTTATGAAATGACCTAAATCGAAATTAGAGCAACTCAGAAGTGATGGGAACAAAAGAAGAAAGTGGGGAAAAGTGATGATAAAAATCTGAAAATAACTAAATATAAAACGAGAAACCATTTCAGAACTGAAGGTGAAGAGAGAAAAACCAGAAGAGAAAGAATCGCAATAGATAATACTTGAAGAGGAGAATGAGATAGAAAGGAAGGCATTTAAACGTACAGAAACAAACCGAAGGATAAGAGAGATTCAGGGTAAGTGATAGATTCAGCACAGAGAAAAGGAAGATTCACCATACGTATAATAGAAAAATCCACGGGGCGCCTGGGTGGCTCAGTCGGTTAAGCGTCTGACTTTGGCTCAGGTCATGATCTCAGGGTTCATGAGTTCGAGCCCCGCAACTGGCTCTGTGCTGACAGCTCAGAGCCTGGAGCCTGCTTTGGATTCTGTGTCTCCCTCTCTCTCTGCCCCTCCCCTGCTCACACTCTGTCTCTCTCTCTCTCTCAAAAATAAACAAACATTTTAAAAAATTGTGGAATCCACAAAGAACCTTGCAGAAAACAAAAACAATGGAATAGAACAAATACCAAAAGCTGTTCCTTACGGGTGTAAGGTTATAAGTCACTGATGGATAAAAGTAAGACCACCAAGGCAAAGTGTGGTCTGAGAGTACACTTTATTGCAAGCACCCTCGGGCGAGGTTCTGAGACTCGAAAAAGAG
This sequence comes from Paguma larvata, assembly GCA_030068075.1. Classification (NCBI taxonomy): domain Eukaryota; kingdom Metazoa; phylum Chordata; class Mammalia; order Carnivora; family Viverridae; genus Paguma; species Paguma larvata. The sequence continues at coordinate 68,179,059 of CM057837.1, forward strand.
GCGTTGGGAAGTCACGCCCGAGGTCGGAGGTTAAGGGCTTTTAATGGGTTTGGGGAGGAGATTTCGAAACTGGTGACGAGTTCTTATTAGCAGATAGGATACGTTGTCCGCTTGTTAAAGTCCTATTGGTCTACTGGAATGACGTGTCCACCTCCCAGGGCTGTGGCGGGAACTTCGGCCATCTTGGGTCGGTTTCCATTTTATGGAGCCTTCCCTCTGCCCTAGCCCAACAATGGGTGCCTGGGTGGCTCAGGTGGTTAAGCATCTGATTTTGGCTCAGGCCGTGACCTCATGGTTCGTGAGTTCAAGCCCCATGGTTGGGCTCTACGCTGACAGCTCAGAGCCTGGGGCCTGCTTCAGATTCTGTGTCTCCTTCTCTCTCTGTACCCCTCCCCCACTTGTGCCCTCTCTTTCTCTCTCTCTCTCAAAAATAAACTTAAAAACAACAACAACAACAAAACTGTTCCTTGCAGAAAGTGTGACGTAAAACATCATATTTAGGAGGCGTGCGGTGTACCTGAGACTCAAGCCTGGGAAGACTGCTGGACTTTAGTGAAAGAAAACAGAGTGCTTGACTGGCTCAGCCGGTGGAGCACGTGACTCTTGATCTCGGGGTTGTGGGTTCAAGCCCCACCCTGGGTGTAGAGATTACTTAAAAATAAAATCTTTAAAAAAATAAATAAGAGGGAATCCTAGCCAACAGACCACATCGCCGATGAAGGAAGGAAATACAAATTGTCACCTGACTTTCAGCAGCAAAGCTTTATGCCAGAAGACAATACAACGTATTAGACCATATAGTGTTTCAGGACACGAGAACCACTGATTTTATGGAGTGAAACTGACCACCACGTGTAAGAGTCAGGCCGTTATGAACATGGAAGAGCAGGAGCAACACTGTTCCTTGAGCCCCTTCTGGATAATCCACTAGAGGACAGACGTGGAAAGTAAAAAAGATTGGTGACTCACTGGCGTTAAGTCTTGGAAAATACCCCAGGTGTGTGACACCAGACTGATCCTTGGACAAATCCTCCATGATGACCTGTCGGTGAGCTGAAACTTTGAGCACCCCCCCCCCCAAAAAAAAACATTCTTTCCTTTTGTTTAATCACTCGAAGCACACCCTCCCCTCGGGGCATAACGTCCTCGATCTGCCCTGGAGATAGGACTGTTAAGCCTGCTTTTAAACATTCTTCTTTCGGGTGGTCTTAAGGGAGGCGGGTTACAGATCTACCTCCTCCTGCAGCCGCCCCCTTAATAAATCATTTCTTGTCAAGCTGGGGCTTGTTGGCCTTTTTCTTTGATCTTCCAGCTCCTTGGGCCTTTGGAGGTCGTTTTGCATACGCCTCCTTTTTCCAGGACACCAGCTAACAACCGAAGAAGGACTCATAGAAGGACGCCTGGTGGCTCAGTCAGTGGAGTGGCGGCTCAGTCGTTGGAGTAGCTGACTGCGTCAGCGCAGAGCCGGATGCGGGGCTCGGACTCCTGAAACAGAGATCCTGACCTGAGCCCAAATCACGAGTCTTTGCCTCAATACCTGGGGTTCGTTTTCTCACCGCTTCGAACGAAGAGGTGGACACAAAATAAATTGAGCAGCAGGCCGAAGTTTATTAGAGCATAAGATCAGAAAGTAAAAATAGTATGAAAGCCCTTTGCAGAGAGGGGGGCATTCAAAAGTGAACGCCCGTGACTGTAGGCAAGGGGGACTTCGTGTTACAGGGTTTTGGTCGGCCCCCTTCCCTTCCCCCTTGCTCCTCCTTCTCAGGTTCTACCCCTGCCGGCTTGATAACTAGGTGCTGGGTTGTCCATTCCTCATCGGCTAGGTTCCATTGTGTGGGGAGTGGTCTATGGCGGACTGTTTTTTGGGGGCGGTCCTAGGTTTCAAGGTCTACTTATTTTTAGCCACGTCTTTTGTCAGATTCCTGAGGGAAAGCTGAAGGAGCGTAGGTGGGGTCTGTCACATTCTCAGGAGGAAACTTACGCCTGCCCAAGGGACTTTGCTGTGGTCAGATGCTCCCAGCATTGTTCCAAAGTATGTGTTTTTCCCCACCCAGCGACCTCAGGTCCTAACCTTTCCACTCTCTGCCTATTTTATCCTATTTTTCCCTGTCAGGGGAAGCTTAATCTACTGAGTCATCCAGGATTTAGGCTCAGGTCATGATCCCTGGGTGATGGGATTTCGCTCAGTATCAGGCTTGGCACTGGGCATGGAGCCTGTCTGAGATTCTGTCTCTCCATCTCCCTTTGTCCCTCCCCTGCTCTTGCTCTCTCTCTCTCTCTCTCTAAAATAAAATTTTTAAAAAGCAGAAAAAATAAAACAAATAAAAAACATCATTAAAAAAAAAGAAGGGGGGGTGCCTGGGGGCTTACTTGGTTAGGCACCAGCTTCGGCTCAGGTCATGATCCCTCGGTTTGTGAGTTCGAGCGCCGTGTCAGGGCTCTGTGCTGACAGCTCAGAGCCTGGAGCCAGCTTCAGATTCAGTGTCTCCCTCTTTCTCTGCCCCTCCCCTGCTCACACTCTGTCTCTCTGTCAAAGGTAAATAAACATTAAAAAATAAATAAATAAATAAAAGAAGGAATTATCAAATTGCAATATCACCACTTTGCCTCCCTAATGAGTTAAAAGGTCCTGGCATTGATCTCTGTGGCTGCTAACATCACAAAAAGAAAGATCCCCAGACACTGTGTGTCTCCTGATGGAAGAACAAAATATGGCCTATTAAATAGTCTTGCCAAAAAGAAGCAGAAGAAGAGGAAGAAGGAGGACTACGAGGAGGAGAAGAAACAAACTTGAATCTGATCAAGCCTACAACCTAACTACTAATTTAAAGAAATACAAGGGACGAAGGAACCATTGTTCCTGAAATGATACCATCAAGAGCGACAGAATCTAGACTGTGGAAATTTCTTTTTTTTTTTTTAATTTTTAAAAAATCTTAACTTTGAGAGAGAGAGAGAGCAAGCAGGGAAGGGGCAGAGCTGGGGAGAAAGAGAATCCCAAGCAGGCTCTGCACTATCAGTGCAAACCCTGAGATCATGACCTGAGCCAATATCAAGACTCGAATGTTTAATGGACTGAGCCCCCCAGGCGCCCCAGACGGTGGAAATTTCTATAGACAGAGACCCAAGTTTTTCAACAACAATAACAAAAACTGCAAGTTAAAAAAAAATGGAGGGGAAACTTATAAATTAAAAGAAATGGAACTGGGGCGCGTGGGTGGTTCAGTTGGTTGAGTGTCCCACTCTTGGTTTCAGCTCAGGTCACGATCTTACGGTTTAATGGGTTTGGCCCCGCATCATGCTCAGGCCGGGGTGGGGTGGCGGGAGCCGCTGGCATGCTGAGCCTGCTTGGGATTCTCTCTCCCACTCCCACTCCTCATTCACGCTGTCTCTGGCTCCCTGGAGATGGATAAACAAACTTAAAAAAACACTTTAAAAAAAGAAGAAGTTGAATTAAAAACGAGAGGTCAAAGAGGCGCATGAATCAAACAGCGTATGGACTATTTGGATCCTGATCCAAACAAACTTTTTTTTTTTTTTCATTTATACAATATCTGCTGAAGTAAGAACTCACAACATACTTGATGATTCAGAGGCGCTATGGTTAAGTTTTATAGATGTGACGACGCCATCGCGGTACCGTGCTTGTAAAAGAGAGGCCTCAGAGAGAGGTACACAGTGAAATGCTACAGAGGAACCCATCTGCCGGATGCGTGGGATTTCCTTCCAGATAATCCGAGGATGAGGAAGGAGTGGTGGGGAGGGTGTAGATGCAACATGACTTGTCTCTTGGTGATTGGCGGGCACCTCAGCTTCATCAGACTATTCGTTCCACTGTATATGTGTTTGAAATGCTCTTCGATAAAAAGCCCGGTGGAAGCTCCCTGTTTCTTGTGGTGCCTGATGTCACCCTGGTGAAGAGGGAAACAGGACAGGCAGAGGCCGTTCCAGGTAGACAATGCGGGTGAAGAGACGAAAGGAAGAGAGAGCTGCTTGGAGCAGAAGTGGGGGACAGGGGTGGCCAGCGAGGAACCTGGAGAGTTGGTCTTGGGTCTCCTTACGCTAAAGAGCTGAACCGATTTTAAGGAGCAATGGGGAGAAATGGCAGGAGTCTGCCCCTCCCCCCCCATTTCTCTCTCTCTCTCTCTCTCTCTCACCAATAAATAAACATTAAGGCCTCCTGGGTGGCTCATTTGGTTGAGCGTCTGACTTAGGTCATGATCTCACAGCTTGTGAGTTCAAGCCCCGTGTCTTGCTCTGTGCTGACAGCTCTGTTCCCCAGCCTTGCACACAGGGCTCCAGCCACCCGTGCCTCCCTGCCAGATGAACCAATGCCTGGCACCCTCTCCCTTCTCTGGATCTTTTTTTTTTTTTTTTTATGTAATCTCTACACCTAACATGGGGCTCAAACTCATAACCCCGATATCAAGAGTCGCATGCTCTACCCACTAAGCCAGCCAGGTGCCCATTGGGATCTTGATCAATAGGTCAACAGGTCATCCCTGAAGCCCTGGAGGCCTCGGCCCACTTGGAGTCTCGCTCTAGGGTCAGCTGGGGAAGCAGGAGGGGGGAATTGATGGGACATTGTCCAAAGATTTCTTCAGAAGGAAGCCGAGGGGCCCAGTTTCTATGGTAACAAGAATGCCTTCCAGGGGCCACTGAAGAGCACAAAGGCCCATCTGATTCTTACCGTGGGCTGGCAACAGGGTCCAAGCTGGTCGGGAGTCTGCCCCTTGGGCTGTGGAGGGGGAGTTTGGGACCAAGTAGCCAGACTAGTAACCCTCACCCTGCCGGAGCACTTCGAAGCGGTTCTCCTACCCACCTCAGAAACACCCCCGGTGCCCGCCAAACACTCAAATCCTTTCGCTTGACATTTTCCAGGCAGAGGTTGGGAGGAAGGAGCCTGGGTGGTTAACAATACAGCAATATCCCCTCTTTGCCTCTCTTGCTAGGAATCTCACCAGGGAAGCCTGGGATTGGGGGATCTGGGTTCCAATCCTGAGCTCTCCCTCCAGCGGGCGGGCTCCATCCGTCACAGAACCCCGCCGAGCCTTGTTTTCGTTGGCAGGACAGCGGGATGCAAAACGCACCCACTTTGGAATCAGGCAGACCTGTGTCGGAATCTCGGCTTTGGCCCTGAATTTATTCAACAAAACCTATCGAGTGCCCACAGACGGCTGTCCCTGTTCTGGGTGCTGGGGGGTAGTAGCTATGATCAAAACTAGCCAGCTAGCTCCCTTACTTCAGGGGCTTCGGTTTAGCAAGAGCCACGGGCCTCGAACAATCAAATAATATAATGGAATGAAGAGGAATGTGGCGCGACCTGCTTGCAAGTAGAGGGGAGGGCTAAGAAGAAATATAACCCAAGGCAAGAGGCAGAGAAGGAATCACGGCAGGGGCGGGGGCCGGGGCGGGTTGCTGGTGAGGGAGGTTACTTTAGATAATGTGCCCAGAAGGGCTCTCTGGCTTCTGCAAAGCTCCTGGCGCAAATCTGAGGCTCGCTTTCCTCATCTGTGACCCTCAGGGAAGCATGTCCGCCTCCCAAGTGTGTTGTGAGGATCAAATAATACCACAGAAACCTTAACCAAGCAAAGTAAATGACGCCAAAGAAATAAAATAAAATAAAATAAAATAAAATAAAATAAATTAAAATAAAAAAATAAAATACCTATTTCTCAGCCAAAGACTCACTACCAGTGATAAACGAAGGACAATTTGGCAAATAAGTTCAGTTTCTGATTTTATTTTATCACGAAGCCATCTTTTTTATTTTTCTTCCGTTAAGGTTTCTGGGTCTATACTCGTTAAATAAATAAACGAGTATCTGCCAAAACCAAACCAACTTTACCCGTGTCGGGCACTCTGTAAGTTCTCAGTAATATGCTAGATTCCCTTCCTTCTGAGGAGTTGGGGCTCATCTTGTGGGCGTTAGAGGGGTGGCATGGTGGAGGCCGAGTTTCCGTGAAAGACCATGACAGGCACGCAGAGGGTCTCCGGAGTCTTCCCTGAGTCAAGAGAGCATGCGACCCTGTCATGGAGGCCAAGCCGGGCTGGCCAGGAAAGTTGCGCACCGGGTGGCAAAAAACAGGGACGCATTTCACCGAAGGTTACCCCGAGCTTGAGCCACGCCCCCCGCTGCCCCACCCCAGCCTCGCTGTTGCAAACCCAGCCCCGCACTCGGCCCCAACCTGTCTCCTTTGAGGAGAGACAGCACAAGCATATTTCCAAGATAACCAAGTTTGGTGGTTGAGAAGAGGCAGTCGCGGACAATCCAGAGGCCCCAGCATCCTCTCCTACCCCAGTTTTGGTTCCATCGCACCAAGCCCGACTTTAATTTGCAGAAGAGCCCTACGGCTACAGAGCATCACCAAAGCGCAAGTCGAAGGGGCCGTCTCGCGTTCTGCGCATCTGCTGGGGAATTGCAGCAGCGAGGTGGCCGGGCTCCCAGATTACAGGGCCGCAGCCTAAGTGGTGACTGGGATGGATAAAAATAACCTGTGGCCGAGGTTGGGAGGCGAGGGACGGCATCTCCCCTTGCCAACTGGCTGCTGCGAACAGGCTGTCCTGGGACTTCTGCTGGAGGGCCAGCCCCACTCAGAGTGGCTTCTGCACCCCAGCCCCGCATCACCTGCTGGTCCCTTCAGCCCAGCCGGCCGGAAGTCACCTGTCCAGAGACGATCTAGGCAAGAAAGAAGGTTTTTAATTCTAATACTAGTTATATCGCTTTTGTCCCATCTTTGGGTCTGATTTAAAAAACAAAAATAGGACAGGGCACCTGGGTGGCTCAGTAGGGTAAGCTCGGACTCTGGGTTTCTGCTCAGGTCATGCTTTCACGGTTCATGGGTTCGAGCCCCAGTCAGGGCTACAATGCTGACAGCTCAGAGCCTGGAGTCTGCTTTGGATTCTTGTGTCTTCCTCTCTCTCTGCCCCTCCGCTGCTCACGCTCTGTCTCTGTCTCTCTCAAAAATAAATAAACATTAAAAAAGTTAAATAGACATTAAAAAACAAAAGCTTTGACATGGAAAAACCTTCCCACCATTGTTGAGGGGCAAAGGCACAAAATAAAGCAGGTTGGGTTGTATGACCCCATTCATGTGACATTTCTGTTGTTCGAGCCCCCCAACCTGTGGGGTTTTGTTATGGCGGCCTGAACAGATGAAGATGGTCGGCCAGCCCATAGCGACTGCCACCTGCGGTAACTTCTCGGAAGTAAGCCACAGATTCTAACCTCCACACCCTTGTATGTGCGTGTTGTCTCCTGAGTTGGGAACACCCCTGCCTCTGCCCATGAACAGCTCAGTTTCCAGATCCTCTAGAGATATGAGGGGAGTCACACTGAACTCCATTGCAGGAAGAAGAACTCTCTGCGATCTGGCTGGGCTCCGGAAGGCTCGGGGGATGGGGAGCAGGTGGGGGAGGGAGCTAAAGGACCCCATTCAAAGGAAGGAAGCAGAGCCTCCCTTGTGGGACAACCAGCACAGAGGCAGGAAGGAACCTGATGCATTCTGGGTGTGGTGAGGAGACCAGTACATTGAATGGGCTCTTCCAGGAAGAGACCTTGGGAGCTGCAGAGGCGGCGGAGTGGGCGTGGGCGGTGAGGGGGGGGGCCACAGGCAGCGAGCTCTGTGCCCGCCCGCTGTATTCGTTTCCTAGCGCCGCCATCACGTCTCCTCACCAACCTTGTGGCTGAAAACAACACGGAGTCATCCTCATACAGTTCTCTGGCCAGAAGTCCCGCGCGGGGCGCCCTAGCCAACATCAAGATGGCAGCAGGAGTGCGTCCTCGACTGTAGGCCCCAGGGGAGCAGCCGTGTCCAGCTTCCACACGCCGTCCACACTCCCGGGCTCACGGCCTCCGCCTCCACCTGCAAAGCCAGCAGCTTCTCACCTCTCCAGCCCCCCTTCCACCGGCGCCGCCTCCTCTGACCAAAGCCAGGAAAGGTTCTCCACTGCCGACAACTCACCTGATGAGATAGGGCCCACCCAGGCAATCCACCTGAAGGCCTGTAGCCTTCATCACATCTGCAAAGCCCTCCTGCCCGTGAGGTAACATCCATGGGTCCTGGGGACAGGGGCATCACAGAGGGGCCATTATTCAACCAGCCACACTGCTTCGCTCAGGCTCCTCCATCCCACAGGGTGGCCTCAGGTTTTATGAAGGAGAAAGGGGAGCAGACAGTTCAAAGACTGATGGAGCCCAGTGTTGGGTGCCCGTGAAGACATGCGCGTTCATCCTCTGCGCGGGGGGGGGGGGGGGGGGGCTGTAAATTGGTACGATCTCTTAGGGGCGTGGTTTGACAGCAGGCACTAAGATTTTATATGCATGTACCCCCTCCATAGAATTTACCATCCTGCTTCTAGGAATGAATCACCTGTAGAAATATAGTATGCCTGGAGCCATCAGTTAGAGATTGATACAAGTTTGTGCTTATAGACGTAGAAGTACATGTTTGTTGCAACATTGTAATACTGCAAATAACATGTAGGTATATGATGGAATTCTATGCTATGATTTAATGTTTATTTTTGAGAGAGAGAGAGAGAGAGCAGGGGAGGGGCAGAGAGAGAGGGAGACACAGAATCCGAAGCAGGCTCCAGGCTCCGTGCTGTCAGCACAGAGCCCGACATGGGGCTCGAACCCATGAACCACGAGATCATGACCTGAGCCGAAGTCAGACACTTAATCGACTGAGCCACCCCGGCATCCCTTTAGGCCGTGATTTAAAAGGATAAAGTAGTTCTATAAATACTGACCTAAAAAAATGTCCATGATGTATTACTGAGCGGAAAAAAATGCAGATCGTTATTAATAGCATAATCCCATTTCTGAAAAGAAAAGGGAAAAAAAATGTAGTTTGCTGTGTGCTTTCTAGAAACTTACCTGTAAAGCTCCGTCTACTTAAATCCGGGCAGGAGTTGAGATCACGCCCCAGCCTGGTAACTGGTTAGAATGGGGGTAGGCACGGGGGACAGGACGGCGGTCAAAATGGACCTTTTCACTTCTTGCTGTATAATGCGTAGAGTGGTGGGATTGGGGGTGACTCGTGAACTATTTTTTTTTCCTGTTTTTGAGCAGCATTAAAGAAAAACTTAGGGACCCTTACTTAGCGTCGGGCCCACGTGAGCGGCTCTGAGAGCATGTGTGTCCAGAAGGGGTAGGGGATGGGCCCAGGGGGCACTCCTGTGGGAGCCTGGATCTTGGTCACTTCGCGGGACTGACAAAGGACTCTGGGTCCCACGTACTCGGGAGAGCAGGCGGCGGGAGCCCGTCCCACAGGCAGCCAGCCCTCTGCCCTCTGTGCTCTGCTCCGTGTGGCTGTGGTCTTCCCCGAGGTCCCCGTGGAGGCCGGCCCAGAGTCCTGGACAGGAACAAGGGATCCGGGCCCCACTCGGGCCTCTAACTCATCTCCCATGACACCAGGAGGGCTGAGTTCAGCTCCGGATGCCACCCCTTACGAGAGACAGAAACCTGTCCAGGGGGACAAAGCGATGTGATGGACCAGATAAAGAGCCATAAGCAAGACCCACAAGCCTCCGAGGGGACGTAGGGGATCCCCAGGGAACTCAGTCTCTGGCTTACGTAGGGATTGTTGTGGGAAAGAGTGCAGGCTGCCCAGAGGACGGAGTGGCACCGACGCGCAGAAGGTGCAGATTTCAGCTCAAAATAAGTGAGTTCTTGTCAAGCAGAACAGCCCGGGGACAGAACGGGCTGTATGAAAAGGGGCTGAGTTCCCGTGGCTGCACCTGCTGAAACACAGGACAGATCTCTGGGCAGAGTGTGGAGTGGGAATGAAGGATTCTCAGTCTCACTGTCGGCTGCCACCCCCCTCCCCACCTGGGCCCGGGGCTCCTGCCTCAGGTGAGGCCCTGGGCACTCTTCGGAGGACAGCAAATAGGGCCGCCTCATCTGCCATGACCCGCGGTCATCAGCTCTGACCTGACTATCGGCCCCTTACGTCATCTCCTTCTGTCCGGCAGTCTGAGTGGTCACACGGAGCCTGTCCCGGTTCAACCTTCAATGGCTTCCTCATCCCTGAGCAAAAACATACTCCTCCCTGCCCTCCCAGCCAAGGGGAATCTGGCTGCTGCCTTGCCTGCCGTTTCCGGGCCCGGCTCCCTGTACCTCACTAACCTCCACCCCCTGACTCCTTTCTTGAGGTGAAATTCACATAACGTAAGCTTGATCACTTTCAAGCATGAAATCCCTCACGATGTTGGCCAACCATCACCTCTGTGTATTCCAAAACATCTCCATCGTCCCTGAAGGAAACCCCACTCCCGCTGAGCAGTCACTCCCCTGCCCTGCCCTGCCCTGGCGCTCGCCATCTGCTTTCTGTCTTTCTGGATTTGCGTAGCTTGGCTATTTCATAAAAATGAAATCATATAGTGTGTGACCTTTTGCGACTAACCTCTTGCACTTAGCATAATTTTCTGAGGTTCATCCGTGTTGCAGCACGTGTGACTGCTTCGTCACGCTTCATGGATGACCAATATTCCAGTGGAACAGGCCTCTTTCAACTCCTGGAGGCCACCACGCTCTCTCACCTCCAGGCCTTTGTGCAAATGGTTTGCCCTGCCTGAAACTCTCCTTTGTCTGCGATCACCTGACCAACTCCTACACCTTCTTTGCATTTCTTTCTTTCTTTTCAAAGATTCTATTTTTACGTAATCTCTACACCCAATCTGGGGCTCGAACTCACAACCCCTAGATCAAGAGCCGTACGCTCTACCCCCTGAGTCAGCCAGGCGCGCCTTTGTGTTTCTTTCTTGACTCCTAGATAAACAAGACCTCTCTCTCAGGCGTCCTGAGAGCACCTGTCCTTCTTCATAGCCCCTAAGTACCTGTTGGTTCCTCCTCCTCCTCCCCCTCCCCATCTCCTTTCTCCGCCCTCCCTCTCCCCTTCTCCTCCTCTTCCGAAGCCTCTCCTTCTTCCCCCCTCTTCTCTTTCTCCTTCTCTTCTATCTTCTTCTCCTCCTTCTCCTCCTTCTTCTTTTTCTTCTTCCTTTCTTTTCCTCTTCCTCTTCCTCTTCCTCCTCCTCCTCCTCCTCCTTTAATTTGGGTCGTTTTTGTTGTTGGCATACCTCCCCTCCTAGATTCTAAGTCCCATGCGGGCAGGACCGCGCCCTTTCTTGCTCATCACTGTGTCCTCAGTGACTAGGATAATATCTGGCACTTCGTAGGTGCTCAGACATCTTTTCCTCATGAAACGAAGGAGCAAATGCTTGTGTTAAGCACCCATTAGCAACCGAAAGCTTATCTGTATCCGATTTTCCCAGAGCCAAGGCAATAGTGGCCAGAGTTGGCATCCAATATCTTTCTGGGTTGCTGGTACCCCAGTCTGCATCCTCTTCGGCCCCTCCGGGTTTAGGGGACTGGGGGCGTGCCTTCCCTAGGGTTGCTTAGGTGGAAACCAGGGGAGGTAGCTTAGCCCGCTGATGGGGCACTTCAGACATCATCACTGGGACAGCTCTGCAAGGTCTCTCTTGCTCCAGCCTGACTCTTCCTAGCCCAGTCCCAGGCCCTGGGCACCTGGCTGGGTGTGACGTTTCGGGTCAGGAGCGGTTTCTCCAGGGTTAGAGCCCAGCAACTGTTGTGTTCGTCCGTCCTCTTGTGGTCAGTCCCAGAATAGCAAGGGCCGGTTTCCTCACCCTCCTGATGCTATGCTGCAACTGGCCGCCAGAGGGCAGGGTTCTCAGCACCATCCCACACCGTACTTCCCACCTACAACCGCCGCCTCTTTAAAAAGTAGATTATCTTTTTTAACAGCTTTATTGAGCTAGATCATAGACTGTAAACACTTCACAATTTCAAAGACGACAATCCAATGTTTTTACGTATACTCATACAGGCGTGCAACCGAAATCTAATTCTGGAACACGTTCATCCCTCCCAAAAGAAATCCCCCATCCCTTAACTGTTGCTTTCCCCATTCCTGCCCCGCCCCCAGCCCCCCTGCAACCGCTAATCTGCTTCTATAGATTTGTACATTCTGGGCATTTCCTGTAAATGGTATCGTACAGTATATGGTCCTTGTGACTGGCTTCTGTCACTTAGCACAGTGTTTTCACCACACCCCAGCACGAACCGCGACTCCATTCTCCTTGATCGCAAAATCATATTCTCCTGCGTGGATATACCACACTTCACTTATGCATTCATGAGTTGGTGAACATTCAGACTGTTTCTACCCTTGGCGATTATAAATGATGCGGTTCTGAACATTTGTGCCCAGGTTTTTATGCTGGATACGTGTCTTCCTTTCTCTTGGGTGTATGTACGCAGGAATGGGATTGTTTCTCTCTGTGTGTAACAATTTCAGAAACTGCCAGACGTTTCCCCACAGCAGCTGTATACCGTTTTCCATTCCCGCCTGCAGTGTGCGGTAAGGGTTCCAAGTTTTCCACGTCCCTGCCAACGCTCGCTACTGATTTTGATTACAGCCGTCCCGGTGGGTGCGAAGTGGCAGCCCGAAGCGTCCTTTTCCAAAAGAAACATTTTGACCTGCCCTCTTGCAATTTTCAAATTAGATGCATAGATTAGTGCTTCTCAGACTTTTTTGTGTTGCAACACCTTGGCAGTCTTAAGAATTGCTAAAGACCAAAATAATTATTAATTCACATAAAAATAATAATAAACCCATGCATATAGTAGGTTTATTACAAACAAACCAAAACGTTTTTAAGAAATAGACCCATAAAAACAAAATATATTTATGAACAATGAGCATATTTTTATGAAAACTGTCTACATTTCCACAACTTCCAAGAAGTTCCGTGAGAAGTTGGGCAGTTATCTATAGTTTTGCAAATCTCTTTAATGACTATCTTAATAGAAGACTGTTGGATCTTTGTACCTGCTTCTGCACGGATGGTTGGGAGATGTTATTCTTTTTTTTTAAGTTTATTTTGAGAGAGAGAAAGAGAGAGCGCGCATGGGAGGAACAGAGAGAGAGAGGGAGAGAGAGAGAGAGAGAGAGACCATCTCAAGCTGGCTCTGACCTGCCAGTGCAGAGCCCAACGCGGGGCTTGAACTCATGAACTGTGAAATCATGACCTGAGTCGAAACCAAGGCTCAGACGCTTAACCTGCTGAGCCACCCAGGTGCCCCGAGATGTCGTTCTGACTAGAGAAAATCTGACCTCATAGATATGTAGTTGGAAAAGAGAGGAGTGGGTTTAATAGCTTTTCCCATAACTGTGTGTATTCTTTGATACTACACCGGAACTCAACAAGTGGTAGCTTCTTAAAGATTAGTTCCCGCGTGGAATCTGAAACCACATCCACAACTATGTCACACGCTCTTAGTTAAAAAAAAAATGCATGAGTCCATCTTGCACTTGAAATGAATCAACCCAGGTACCATCTTGTAGCATCACGCGTCGGTCATTTGGAAACGTTTGGTTCGCCGAATGGTGCAGACCTTCCAAAAGATGACGCATCACTAAACGATGTAAAACCTCACACTCGCTAACGGTGGCCACTCGTCTCATCGGGAGAGTCTTTAAATACTAGCAAGCCATCAAGTTCACAGCCGTGGATACGAGCTTCCCGAAATTCTAACCTCCGCTTCACAGCTCAGATTTTATCATTGACAACAAACGTGATCAACTGTTTTTCCTCGGAGGGACAGACTCGTTTTGCTCCTTTTTGCAAGGCTGCCCGCCAGAGAGCAAACTCTGAACACCCACAGCTTGTGGGCTGTGCTTCCGAGTAAAATGGGTGCTCCGTGGACAGAGAGGCTGGTTCGCCTCCAACTCGGACAAGTTCACAGGTGCACTTCCCATAGTCAGGCGCGTAGGTGTCAGCCCAAGTGCCCTCGACACACGGCTCATGTCATCACACAGAATATTAAAAGTCGGGCACTCGAGGGCTGAGATTCAATAAAATTTATCATTAAAAAAAGTTTTTTTAATGTTTATTTATTTTTGAGAGAGACAAAGTGTGAGCGGAGGAGGGACAGAGAGAGAGAGGGAGATGCGGAATCCAAAGCGGGCTCCAGGCTCTGAGCTGTCAGTACAGAGCCCGACGTGGGGCTCGATCGAACTCATGAACCGTGAGATCATGACCAGAGCCAAAGTCGGACGCTTAACCAGCTGAGCCACCCAGACGCCCCAATGAAATTTATCATTTTTACTGTTTCGTCAAGGACCCTCTTAAACGACGCTGGCATTTTTTGTCACTGTGAGTGTGTGTCTATGCAGGATACGGTGGTGACCCTCCCCCCAGCTTGGGGCCACTGCATTCTGATGAGGTTCCAGCCGGTTAACCTGCCCTGGCTTCTGCATCGAATGTCCGTGATGAGAAAGGTAACGTCTTACTACCGTCCTGAAAGGGTCTCAAGGACTTCACGATCAAATCATCCACACAGGTAAGCGAATTTATCCTCACACTTAATTTTTTAAAGAAAACCAGTATAATGCCCCAACTAACATGTAAAGGAAAAAGAAATAATAAATTTATGTGCGTCTCAATAGTTGAATGTCCAGCCAATCCCCCCAGCAGACACAAGGGGGCGCAAGGCAGCCAGCCGCTCACACCACAGGAAGCGCATCACGCAGGCCAGGCTACAAACGCAGGTGGCCTTAACGATCCTGTTCTGGGGACGTGAATCCCAGGAGACGCTGCTGTCGGAGCTGTGATTTTCTGAAATGGCTGAAACTCCTGGTAGAGTTGCCTGCACACACAAAAGTACAGTCTTCCATCACTTAGCATTCCCAGAGTATGTTTCAAAAGATGCAAAAATACCTTGTATTTAAGTGTGAGATGGGGGCACCTGGGAGGCTCAGTCGGTTGTGGGGCTCCCTGCCTCGGATCCGACCCGAGGGCCGTGAGGACTTGCACACCCAAAGCGTCTCCGTCCAGCGGGGCTGCTGTGACAAACCGCCCAGAGTGGCGGGGCTTATACACAACGGAAACATTTCTCACAGTGCTGGAGGCTGGGAGTTCGAGACAGGGAGCCGGCTGGTCACGTTCGGGACTGGACCCTCTCCAAGAGGCAGACTGTTGACTTATCGCATCCTCCCACGGTGGGAAAAGAGCAAGGGGGCTCTCTGGGGGTCCCTTTTATAAGGGCACTAATTCCATTCATGAGGGCTCCACCCTTAGGAACTACCTACCTCCCAAAGGTCCCACCTCCTTGTACCATCACATTAGGGGGTAGGATTCCAACATACGAATTTGGGGTGGACGCGAACATTTGGTCCATCGCAGTGGGTGACAGAGGCAGGCCTGGGCCAGGGGAGGCTCCCCCAGCCAGCAGCCTATGAATTCAGGCTGGCTGTGTCCGTGGCCCTCAGCTGGCCCCGTGGGGAGGGGGCTGGCCCGTGCTTGCTGGGGAATCCAGGCATGCTTGCTGAACTGCATCACAGGCCCTTATCTTCAAGAAGCCGTGGAATGTCAGAGTCTCAAAGGATCTGGATAGCCAGGGAGACAGCAGGGAATGTAGCCTTTCCAAACTCCAAAACTGCTCCTGGCCTCAGGATGGCCTCCCCCAGGTCCAGCCTCATCTCTCCAGGGCCCTGAATGTACCATGTTCTCTCTCTCCTCAGGGCCTTTGCACATGCTAGTCCCTCTGCCCCCAGACCCTTTCCTACCTGCTGTGCTGGCCTGGTAACTCAACCTCCAGGTCTCATCTTAGATACAGCCTCCTCCAGGAAGCCCTCCCTGACCCTCTTAAGTCTTGAGTCAAGTGTGCTGTTAGCCCTGTGCTCACCCATCAGAGCATTTGTCTTTCACAATCCCTGTCCGTGGGTTTCCTGGGTTTCACAATCCCTGTCCCCGAGAGCTGTCAGCTCACAGAGGGCAAGAATGCTTTAGTTCTCCCTTGCGTCCCCACAGGCCTGACACAGGGCTGGCGGCTGTGGTTTATAACATCTCGGGACTGCTGGAAGTTGTAGGTGACCCCCTTGGACCTGGAGGGAATTTTCTTTGGGAAGGGGCCAGGGGCAAATGAGCTGTGGCAAGTGGCCCGGGCAACCCAGAGGACACTGTCACACATGTTTGGATGGCCGTGGGTGGCTCAGGTGGCCGAACGCAGGCCCCTCTCAGGGAGGGAAATGGCCCAGGGCTCTCCTGCCTGGCTCCGGAAAGCCAGAAAGCCAGAAAGAGGAGCCGCATGAAGGCCCCCCCCCCCATTTAAGGAGGTGAGGTCCCCGGGAGAGGGAGATGGGGAGTTCGAGGGCCAAGACAGAGGACCAGCCGCACTGAGAGGAACGGGTTGCAGAGGCAGGGATGCCTCAGCAGGGAGGCGAAAGGGCTGAAGGGAGAGAGGAAGGATTCGGGGCGGGCCGGGGCTCCAAGGGCCTGAGGAATGCACCCTCCAAGTGTACGCAAAACAAGAATCCATCACAGGTGAAGTGCACACGCCCTTCCGTGTCCAAAGGGCCGGTCCACAGGGATCCCTGAACTAGTCTGCCCAAACACTGCGCCCTGGAGAAACTGAGGCCCGGAGTCCAACGTGACATTTCCTGGGGCAAACTCTCTGGGTTCCTGACTCCAAAATCCTTCCTCCTGAGTTCCGCCTCTACGCGTTTCTTCAGCCTCAACCAGGAATCTCTGCTCCCGAGGCCCTGAGGATCCTGGTGGGGCCGGAAGTGGCCCCGCGGGAGGGCTCAGCTGACGCCGCCATCCTGCAGGAAGTCAGCCCTAATTCTATCTGTAATCCCTCCATCTTCAATGTTGGCAACTCATCGAAAGTACTTTTTAAAAACCAAACGCAAGACCTTCAAGGCCGTGCAGGGCACGCCCGACCGGGGACGGACTCCGCGGCCAGCTTCGGCTCAGGGAAGGCCTTCCTCACTGATCCGGAAATCCCCCCTCCCCGCCCCCCACACCCACCGGAATGTCCTGGAAGAGGTTTTCCAAGACAAGGGCTGCCTGGGGGGAGGGTGGGAGAGGGAGAGAGGGGGGCGAACGTGGGCCAGATGGCAACCCGGGTTTGGAACACCTTCCTCGAATGAGGCCAGAGCCCCGGGGCAGGCCTCGTGATCGTTTCCAGGGCGCGAATATAAAATTCCTGAGGGTCGCCAACTCCTTCGCGTTAGGGATGCGTTTGAAAAGGAGGCCCGACGAAGGGGTGAGCGGCCAGAGAGCGGCAGGTCGTTGGCAGGGTCTGGGCAGGGGAGAGGTGGGGCTGGGGTGGACTTCGGGCCTCCCGCCCCTTCCCTTTCCTGGGTAGAGGTGTAGGTGCCAGGTGGCGCAAGCGCGTCTCACGTCAGCCCCCGTCTGACCGACCGGGAGGCTGAGGCCCAGGGAAAGGGAGCGCCTTTTCCAGGGAGCGGCAGATACCGGCTCCGAGAGAAGCTCCGGAGAGTTCCCGAAGAGCTGGGAAAGGCAGGTGGCTTCTTGGAGGAGGTGGCCCCGAACAAGATGGGCCGGGGGGAGAGGTGCGCGCGCGCGTGTTCGTAAAATCAAGAAACACTCTGGAAAGGGGTGAAGGGCGTCCTTTGCAGGGGCAGCGCCTCCCCCGCGTCTCCCGGGCCCGCGGTGCGGACGCGCACGGGACCTTCTCCCCGCCCGCCGGGCCTCCCCCTGCGCGGGACGAGCGCCCCCGCCGCCCCCGCGCCCTGCGGCCTGCGCGGCCCTGATGCTCATATCGCTCCGCGCGCGGTTTCGGATCCTCTTTCGCTTCTGCCGGGTCCGCTGGGATTGCAGGAAATCGCATCTCGAAAGGGGATGCGGATTTCGGCGCGGGGCGGGGAGGGGAGGCGGGGAGGGGTCTTGCGAAAGCTGTGAGGGGAGCGGGGCCTGCGAGGGCGGGGGAAGCTTCCCTGAGAGCCCCCGCCCCAACCCCCGCTGCCCGACACCGTGCCCTAGAAAAGTGGGGTGACGGTTACTGCAGGGGTGGGGCGGTGGGGCGGCAGGGGAGAGCCCGGCGGGGCGGCCGGCGGAGGTCTTCCTGGGCGCAGTGGCGCGCACCTTGCAGTGAGGACTTTGGAACACACGGATTTCCCCCTCTCTGTATTTTATTTCACAATAAGGCTACTTTTTAAAATATTCAACCAATTGGGGCGCCTGGGTGGCACAGGCAGTTAAGCCTCCGACTTCAGCTCAGGTCATGATCTCACGGGCTGGTGGGTTCGAGTGCCCCGTGGGGCTCTGGATCTTCTGTCCCCCTCTCTCTCTACCTCTCCCCTACTCGTGCTGGATCTCTCTCGAAAATAAATAAACATTAAAATATTAAAATATTCAACCAATTAAAGTTGTGAAAGTGAAATTTCAACTCTAACTTTCTTCTTTCTTCCTTCTTTCTCCTTCCTTTCTTCTCTTTGAACAAGTTTCTCTTCTCTTTTTTTCTCTCTCCTTTCTCTCTCTCTTCCCCCCCCCCTTTCTCTTTCTCTATTGGTCTCTCCATTAACAAATATTACCTGAGGACCCGTCTTGTGGCAGGGGATGCTCTGGGCTCCAAAGCTGGGTTGGCGAATAGACGTGGCTCCTGCTTCTGCCAGCTTGCTGTGGAAGGAAGGCAGGTGACATAAATGAGAAAACCGGTAAATGCAGAGCTACAGAATGTTGTAAGGAGGGGGAAGGTCTGGTGTGTATCATTTATTTTTGCATGCATGTACACACATGCACACAGTTTTGTATATTGCATATATATAGGCTTAAATTTTTTTTAACGTTTATTCATTTTTGAGAGACAGAGCGTGAGAGGGGAAGGAGCAGAGAGGGAGGGAGACACAGAATCGGAAGCAGGCTCCAGGCTCTGAGCTGTCAGCACCGAGTGTGACACGGGGCTCAGTCTCACTGACCATGAGACCATGACCTGAGCCGAAGACAGATGCTTAACCAACTGAGCCACCCAGGCGCACCCTGCCTTTTATTTTTTTAAGTGTTTTTAAAGATAGACTTAAAAAAAAAAACAAACCACAGAGATCATATACGATGCATGCTGTTCAGTACTTGTCTTTCTCACTTAAAAATACACGGTCGGGGAGGCACCTGGGTGGCTCAGCGAGTTAAGCATCTGTCTGGATTTCAGCTCAGGTCACAATCTCACGGTTGGTGGGTTCCAGCCCTGCCTAGGACTTGGGATTCTCTCTCTTTCTCCATCTCTCTGACCCTCTCCTGCTTATGCTCGCCCCCACCCCCTCTCTGTCAAAATAGATAGACTTTTAAAAATACGTACGGTTGGAAATTTTCCCAGTGGGCACATGCAGGCTACCCTATTTGGTGGCAGCGTAGTTTTCCGTCCCATAGCTGTGGAGCTGCCAGAGCAAAGACTCTCCACGGATTCTTGGAGCTCCCGTGGTCCCTGGAGTGGCCTCGGGGATAGCTGGGGAGGGGAGCGAGTGGGGTTTGTGGTCCACCTCTTTTTAGCCAGAGCAGCCCTCCTTTGATGCGTGTCCTCCACCCCGGCGGCACCTAAGTCACCTGGCCGCTCTTTAAACCCTTGAGTCAAGATCTCTACGGTGGACACTGGAATGCACGTAAAAATATATTTTTAAGTTCCTCGGATTTGTCTAAAGTACAGCCAGGACTGCGAAGCCCTGTGGGGTTGGGGGTGGCCCACGTGAACGTTTTGAAAGCCAGTGGCCTCAAAGGAAGACGTGCGGAGCCCTCACCGCAGGTTACAAGCAAAGCGGGACGGCAGCGGGAGCTCTTGCTGCCCACTCCAGGGTTCTGCCCCTCGGATCACCTTTTTTGTTTTTTGCAAATTTCCAGTGTATGCCATTTGCAAATTTCTCTGCCTTCAGATTTGCAGATCACTGGGTTGAAATGGGTATGTCTTCCTTGTTTTTAACCAAGATTTATATTACAGTTCCATTTACGAAGACAATACAGCTCTACTAAAGAAAGAAGAATCGAAAGATGTACGTGAGTAGGCGATTCACGAAAGAAATCCAAGGGACGTGTGAACGTGTGAAAAGGAATCCCACCAAGACAGAGACACGAATTAACGATGCCGCCTTCCCACTCATACCGTTGGCAAAGCGAGATGCTTTATGCCACAAAAATGTGGGGAAGTGGGCACTCTCCTTAAAATCATATCCATCCAGAGGCCCCTGGGTGGCTGAGTCTGTTAAGCATCCGCCTTTGGCTCAGGTCATGATCTTGTGGTCTGTGAGTTCAAGCCCGGCGTCAGGCTCTGTGTTAATGGCTCAGAGCCTGGAGCCTGCTTCGGATTCTGCGTCTCCCTCTCTCCCTCTGCCCTTCTCCTGCTCACGCTCTGTCTCTATGTCTCAAAAATAAATAAACGTTAAAAAAATTTAAAAAAATATTCTCCTCTAAAGAAACTATAAGTACTACATAGTTATTAGAGAAAACACAGAAAAAGCAGAATACAGGACCCAAGTTCCCCTTGGTCCTACCCCCGCAAAGGCTTCTGCAGTTCCACTTCAGCTCATTTGCTTCTGGTTTTTTCCCTGTGCCTGCTTTAGGTAGCCGTTGTCATTTGGCATTACAAATTTCACATCCTGTTTTTTATCCACCTTGCATTTTAATGGAAGCATTCCCCCCCCTCCCCCGGGATGGAAAAATGGCACTGTTATTGGCTGTGTAATATTCTGTGACAGTCTCGGTTTTCTTAATAATTTTCTTCCTGTTAGACGTTTGGCTCGTCTCCGGCCTTCTGCTATTATGACTAACACTGCAATAAGCATCTTTGTCATAATGTCTTTCCGTCCTCAGGCTTAGGTTCAATTCCCGGCAGTTCAATCAGTGGGCTAAAGGGAAGGAACGCTATTAAGTCCTGGGCACCCGTTGCCAACTCGCTCTCTGCAAGGTCGGACTTGTCTCTGCTGCACCAGCCATGCCCGGGCCCACTGCGGACCGGTAATTTTCCATTGCCTTTCCAAGTAAGACTGGTTCCTTTTCTGAATCTTTGCCCTGCAAACACTCCGTGTTTCCCCACTTCTGTCCTCCCTCCCTGTGGTTTAGTGGAGAGAGCAGGGCACCATGGGTTCAAATCATGACTGGCCCCGTGACTGGCTGTGTGACTTGGGGAAAATCACTTGGCCTTCCTGGGCCTCCATTTTCTTCCTCTAGTTCCCGCCTTCCTTTCCATGTGGCTGGAAACATAAAGCCCTCGACCTTCCTCCCAGAGGTCAGGCGGGGTTGGATACCCTTATTCTTTTGCTTTCTCTGGGACAGCACCAAACCTTTTTCTCCCAAGTTTCCCCTGGGGGTCTAGCCGGAAAGGCTCTCCTGCTTCGTGCGGGCCATCTCCTGGTGTCTTCCCCGGCCCCGTAGCCATTTTTCTCCTCACGGCCATCCTCTCCTGGGAGAAAGAACAGGGAGTTACTGGCTCCCGGACCGGCTTATTTTTCCCTTTCTTGCAAACCAGTATAGAGAAGCTGCAAGCGATCTTCTTCCTCCTTGGCCTGCCCAGAGGCTGAAAGGTTCTTATCGAAGATTCAAGGAAGGGGCACTAGAACCCTTAGATCATTAGTCACGGTCTCCACTGGGGTTAGTCAAGCAAGGCCTCCCGCTGGGTGCCATGGCTGGTGCGCCCTGAGAAATGCCAAGGAGGGGAGGAGCCGTGGGCCAGTCTCTGCCCCACAGAGTGGCATGTGCAAGGAAGCAGGGTGGGATTACCACAGGCACCAGGTGGCCCTTCCCATCAAGGCCACACTGCTTCAGCCTGCAGAGTCCCGCCCACCTCCGCCGCGTACCTGGTCTTCTGGGAACTCCTGCTGGAAGATTCCGTGCTCTGTCCTCTTTGCGGGCTCTGTCCTCTTTGCGGGGTGCTTACTTATCCTCGGGTCCGAGCTTAGATCAGCCTTCTCCCAGAAGCCTTCCAGGGCTGGCCAGCTCCTAACTGGGTGGCCCCCATGTGTTTCCGGGGTAGCCCTTCCCTTCCAATTTGATCATAACTCTCTACAACCTTTGCCCCTTCTCTTGTAAGTCATCCCAACGGACTGGTTGAGGTGTCTTGAGGGCAGAGATTGAGTCTGTCTTATTGAACCTTGTATCTGTCTGAAACAAGGCTCAGCACACAACAGGAGCTCAATAAATATTTGGGGGGCTCAATGGAGGCTGTAGGGAGAACAGAACAGCGGGCAATATGAAGTGTAAGCGTCTGAAAGGCGCAGACGTCGAGCACGCTGTGGGAGCCCGGGGGGCCTGGGATGATGACAGGAGGTTTCCCGGAAGAAGTGGGATATGAATTGGCTTCACGGAGTGAGAGGAAAGGCATTCTGGGTAGAAGAAGTGGCATGAGCAGAAACAAGATGGCGGCACAGCGTGCTAGGTGTGAGGGCATCTGCTGGGCTGGACGGAGGGCCTGGACGGGGAGGTGACTCGGAAAGGTGGGCATCGCAGGTTGTGGGCACAGGGGCTGAAAGGAAAGGGGGTGTGCTGCAGAGCAGGGGGAGGTGAGGGGGGAAGAACTGAGTGCTGACTGTCAGGGAGATGGATTTGGCACTGGTCCTGTGGGCAGTAGAGAGACAGTGAAAATTACTCAGCAGCAAGGGGGCAGAGTACGATGGCACAAAGTATGGCTGTACAGTCAGCCTGGAGACTTGGGTTCAAGCCCATCTCTACCTGTCTTTCTGGCCGGACAAATCTTTTTAATTTCTTCAAGACACATTTATTCAACAAAAAATGTTGAGCTTTTTGGTGGCAGACACTGTTCTGGGCCCTTGGAATTCAGGTCATGGTGGACCTAGGCCCTGTGCTCACAGATTCTTCCATTTTTCACAGCGATGAAGCCTGCGATGAAGACTATGCTGTGAGCGGGGATGATGACTAATAAAATTGTTACCTACTGTCTGTTCAAAAGAAACAAAGATGGGCGCCTGGGTGGCTCAGTCGGCTGAGCGTCGGACTCTGGGTTTCAGCTCAGGTCATGATCTCATGGTTCATGAGATGGAGCCCCACGTTGGGTTCTGTGCTGATGGCACGGTGCCTGCTTGGGATTCTCTCTCCCTCTGCCTGTCCCCAGCCTCTCTCTCTCTCTCTCTCTCTCAAAATAAATAAACTAAAAAAAAAGAGACAAATTTAGACTGTATGGTCTTGGTAGTATCAGACAGGATGGCTGTGGAGGTGACAGTGAACATGACAGTGGTCCCTGAGGTTTAGGGAGTCCCCAGAGGTGGGGTGAGAGGTGGGCAGGGCAGAGAGAATGTGTCAGTCCCCACATGGGACTTCAGTGGACCCCTGGAGGATGTCTCGAAGGCAGGGCTCGGCACAACCCTCCTCTCAACACCCAGCACCCACCTGCAGTGTATGCTATGACAGGCGTCAGCAAAGGGCTGTGGGAAACGGTTATCGGCACCAGCACCGCCCTACTGCTGCCTCCCTGCCCAGAAAGAAGGCCTAGCTTGTCTCTCAGTGAGTCCTGTTGTCCCTAAACCCAGATAAAGTGCTTTAGAGATGGCCGGATAACAATAGGATTGTCGCAGAAAGAAGCAAAGCCCTGGGCAGCAACTGGCCTCCTTCTGGCGGTTAAGCGGCCGACTTCAGCTCAGGGCATGATCTCACGGTCTGTGAGTTCGAGCCCCGCGTTGGGCTCTGTGCTGATGGCTCAGAGCCTGGAGCCTGCTTCAGATTCTGGGTCTTCCTCTCTGTGTCCTATCTAAGCAGAGCATCTCCCCCTCTGTGTCCTTCCCCTGCTCATACTCTGTCTCTATGTCTCTCAAAAATAAATAAACATTAAAAAAAAAAAAAAGATTGCTTGAACAAGGCAACGATCATGCCTTTTCCCCACAGGCACCCTTTAAAACACATTTGGAGGGTGTGCCTGGCTGGCTCAGTGGGAAGAACCCACCAACTCCTAACCTCAGGGGTGTGAGTTCAAGCCCCACATTGGGCATAGAGCTTAAACCCACATAACACATTTGAAATTTTTTATATTACAAATTTAAACTTGCAAATGATGCATTTCGTGCCTTGCTATATGTTGTAGATGTTTTCAAATGTTTTTTTTTACCCAACCTTGGGGGCATCTCCTTTGACATATGAGGAGTGTCCTCCCCATCACACTCTGTCACTAGTCATCACACTCTGTCACTACGGTCAGCCAAGACAGACTTACTTTCCACCAGAACACCTTGGATTTTAGTTTTTATCTTTATTTGTTATGTTTTTTCACTTACGGTTGTTCTTTAATTCACCTGCCATCTAAGCCACAGAGCCATGACCAAAGAGCCACGCCTCAAATTCTTCATAGCTGCACAACAGATAGTTTAAGTCCACCAGGGACCTGGATCCGCCATGTCTGAATCCTGGGGGGAAAATACAATAAACGCTCCTTTAGGAGAGAGCTTCCGGCGTTTTTGGTTTAAACTATCTTTGGAAATGTAAAAACTGTTATAGTGACCCCCTAAACACTTAAGACTTACGCGTGATATGTAGGAGAGCTTTTGAATTGCTTCCTGTGATTTATCCTTGCTAAAATCTTTCTGCTCCTACATATAAACTTAGAGATCAAAATTATCTTCCTTCTAAACAAGGAACAGGTTGGCCCCAGCGAATAGTCATTGACATTTTTAAAGCCGAAATACTGATTTCCCTTTTTATTTTATTTTATTTTACTTTTAAGTATATTATTTATTTTGAGAGAGAGAGAGCACACAAGTGGGTAGGGACAGAGAGAGGGAAAGAGAGAGAATCCCAAGCAGGCTCCGCCCTGTCAGCACAGAGCCCAAGGAAGAGCTCGAACTCACAAACCAGGAGATGGCGACCTAAGCGGAAACCAAGAGTCCCCTGGTTTCCCTTTTGAAATTCAAATAAACATGCATGCCCGTGGCTGTCTCTTCGCTTCTGAGCTCTAAGGCTGGGAGATTGCAGGGGGTGTTGTGGGGCCGAGGGAGCACTGCCCTCATTTCTGCCCTCGCTGGTGGGCTGAGGGGCCTGGGCTCTGCCTCCAGGTGCCCTCTCAAACTGCCCTTTCGTTGGCTGCTGGGGGTTTCCGAGGGGCGGTGCTCCACAGAGGATTTGGGTGGGGTGGCGGGGTAAGAAGTGGGAGCAGGATTTCTGGGAACAGGGACTTGAGAAAGACAGATGGGTTTCAGCCAAGGGGACCTCTTTGTGTATCCCAGGGTCGTCCCCACAGATGCTTTAGGAGACCACTGTGACATCTACACGGATGTACCCACATTGCTGGCATGGAAGGTGGAGAGCAGGGGGATGGGGGGAGGAGCTGGGAGACCCCCAAGGCCCACTGAGACCATCCTGTGAGTGTGAAGTGGCCCGGGCTAAGGTGGTACCAGTGGAGGTGGTGAATTCAGGAACTATTAGGCTCCCTCTACGTGATAGAGCCAGGCAACCTTTGGACAGGCGACTGATCCCCGGCCCCGGCACAAAGAGCAGGGGTCCAGGAACTTAAGGCCCGATCCCACCACTAAGCAGCTGTGTGGCCTTGACACTCACCAAGTCACTTAACCTCTCTGCCGCTGATTTGTCAAGTCAGCCCAGTCTTGCCTAACTGTCGGGGAGCTGTAAAACTAGAGTTGAGGGCTCAGACTTTGGAAGGGCCAGCATGTTGGGTTCCTGAGACACTCCGCCGTCCAGACTCAGCCTCGGGGCTGACAGCCTTGTCCCTCCCAGTCTGGGGGTCTCAAAGACTCAAGGTGTGGAGGACTGGTGACCCAGAACCCTGGCTTGGCTGTCACTCCCGGTGCTGTTTGAACTTCCCATAATCCAAGTTCCTCACTCAAGGGCATCTCCTTGATCAGTAATATTGCTCAGTTATGATTGGAATGGTCTAGTTCACAGGTCGGAGGGGAGGCAGAAAGCAAACAGCAGTCGACAGGCCCCAGGAGCCTTGGCTCAGCCCTGCTCAACCTGTTCTTCCCCTACAGAAGCACATCTGGTCTCAGTTTCCCCTCTTGAGGCCCTGCTCTGTGCCAGGCTGCCCTCTGAAAGCAGATTGCTGAGGTTCTAATGCGGAGAGTTTAGACCCCCAAGGTACCCGAAGCACTACTCTGTGCAGAGCCCGGCTGCCCAGAGCCCCTCCGACACAAAGACACATACCAATCCAGGGTAAGAAACGATTCTCCAAACCCCGTGCTAGCCAGAGCTGTGGCGAGCTCGCAGACAGGTGTGTGTGTGGAGGCAGCTGGGGGAATTCAGGTACGAGGGATCTGAGTGGCACAGCGCACGCTGGGCTAAGAACTGAAATTCTGGGTCTGAATCCCTTCTCTTCTGGGGCGAGACCTTGGACAAGGCTCTTGGCTGCTCCAAGCTGCTGGTTCCCCATCATTACAATAAGGGCAATAATCTAGCCTGGTCTAGAGATCTCAAAGTGCCCCCTCGGCTTTGAGAGTTTCTGTTTTACTCTCCTAGGTCACACGGCTGTGTGCCTCTCCCTACAGGGGCGGAGATTTCCCAGGACAGGGGACTTTAGTCTCTCTTTCCCAGTCAGGTACCGCATGCCCAGGGGGTCCTTAACCCCATGGTGACTGACCCGCTAACTCACCATAAAGCTCGTGACTCCAGTTGGATGGGGGGACCAGCTATCTCCAATCACTCTCAGCCATGTCCTGGTCAGATGATGGATCCCATGGTGCCTCCACTGTAGGGGATAGGACCCACCCACGGCTCACCTTCGAAAGCCCACCGAAGGCTGGAATCCGGCATCATCCTGAACGGGAAAGGCAAACTGAGGGAGTAACGCCAGACCAGTGGACTCACGGCACACCCCCTCCCCAACACACCTCTGGGCCACGACCTGCCCGTGCAGAGCCTTTCCCAGAAATACCAGCTGTGACTGGCCTACGCACATGGCCGCTTCCAGCCTCGCCGTGAAGCCTAGTATCTGTAACTTCCAGATCTGAACTTGATAATCACTCTTCTTCTCTCCTTGGGCAAGGTTCCTTAGGTCCTAGAGATTAAATGAAATCCCAAATTAATTTTTTTAGCAGATTAGATCTAGGGCAAAGCCAAAGCACCGGGAAAAGAATTGTCCAGGGAGTCCGGAAGTTGGGGATCTGCTCTAGCTCGCGCCCCTTACTGGGTGACCTTGGAGGAATCGCTTGTTCCTCTGGGCCTCAGTTTCCCCTTCTGTACGACAAGATAATTGCCCTAGGAAGCTCTCTGAGGAATTGGAAATTGTACCTTAACTGGTTTGGGTGCCTCAGGGCAGGCCCCGTTTGCCAAGCAAGGCCCCCTGGCCTAAGGCTCTACTGAACTTTTCGCTGCCGGCCAGAGATCGGAAACCCAAGGGTAAGGTAGTTTTGATTGTCTCTCATTTTCTGGAAGTGGTGACATTAGGCCAATATTTGTGGTTTAGCATATGATCCTGGGCCTTCTCAGCAGCCCGGACCCAGACAGTTGTATGAAGGGCTGAGCTCTGCGGCTAGGCTTTCTACCCGAGCACGTGACCCAGGCAGCTGCAGGCCGGGGCTTCCAGTGAACTTCCCCAAGACTGTGACTCCGCATGGGGGCTTGAGACCCAGGGTGGGCGCGAAGAGGGCGCGGGAGGGGCTGCGTTTGCCCCAGGAGGGTAGGCACTGGCTCTTATGAGGCCTTGCTTAAAGTGAATGAAGAGCCGTTTCCTTCTTATAGTTCTCGGGAGATAAGGATTTTATAAAGCCATAGAGAAAAGGGATTTTTACTTCCCTTTTTTGTGCTTTTCCACATTTTCTCAATTACAGACGGTGAACATGACCGCTTTGGTAATCGGGGAAAAAAGCCTGTCATTATTACTTTTTCAGTACCATTCCTGAAGCCATCAGCACCCACCACTCTGCTCATGTCATGATTTTTTTCTAGGCAGCTCCGTGCTGGGTGGTGGAAAGGATATGGGCTTCAGAATCAGACAGACCTGGGCCAAGGGCCTGGCCCCACCATTTCCTAGCTGTGTGTCCTTGGGCGAGTCACTTAAATGTTCTGAGCCCCAGGTTCCTTCCAGAAAGGGAATAACGGTAGCAGTCCCTGTCAGTGCGTATTTAGCCCATGCCAATCACCGTTCCAAGCATTTTCGTGTATTTACACGTGTAATCCTTCCAACTCTGCGAGGAAGGTGCTATGAGCTCCATTTTACAAATGAGGAAACAGAACACAGAGAGCTTAAGTAGCTTGCACAGGTCATCAGGTAGTTTGTGGCGGAGCTGGGCCTGAGCCCGGCCGTCCAACCTCAGGGCATATAGAGGATCCTGACCTCCTCGTCACAGGGGCCTCAGGCCAGAGGTTTCCGCGAGATGGAGCGTGCAGAGGCCTCAGAGCCGCAACGTGATGGGGTCACAGATCTTCCTCTCTTTTCTGTGGTGAGAGGGAGCCCACGGGAGCGTCCAGCCTCATGGGAAACTCCTACTACAGAGGTGGGGAGGGGGGTGGGAGCGCTGAGCGTCACCGCAGGGGTCAGGACCCCGATGGGGCCTGGACAGCCTGCACCCCAGCCGGTCACCATCCCATCGGTGATGAGGACAAGCCGGGAAGGTCTTGTGATGAATGGGAAGCAGGAACCACGGCTCTCGAGCCCTATGGTGTGCTGTCTCTGGGCTACGACCTCCCGGACCAGAAGTGGCCCCTTGGGGAAGCGCGGTGTAGGCTCCCACCATCTTCATGCTGGACGGAGGCAGATACTCTGTTACCACCTGCTGTGCCGGCTCCGTGGGGGATGGGGGCTGCGGGAGCACCTGCGGTTGTGGGCAGAACAGAGGAAGTGAGGAAGCCACTCCACAGCAGCTGGCTTGGGAGGTTGGTGGGAGTGGGCCGGGGACCTCTCCTTCCCTCGGCGCTGATGTCCCCAGCCACTCCAGCCACTGCGGGCCCCTGGCCTTGCCACCAGCACAGAGGTGAGGTGCCCATAGTGACGGGGCTGTGGCGTGGTGACATTTGGAGGGATTGTAGCTTTAAGTACTGAGGGATCCGAAAGTCATGGGGCAGATATTGGCCCATCTCTGGGGAAGGAGGGGTGGACAACACCACGTAGGCTCTGGGGTCGTTTCCCTGCTTGTTTTGTCCAGTTGAGAAAGCCTCCTCGTCCCACTCTTAATAAATAAGAAGGAAGCAAAACCCCACACCTCCCCCTCCCGCCGCTGCTCCATTTGCACAGTGGGGACACACGTGCCGGGCCCGTTCACCGGCCCGGCCTCACCCCGTTCTCACGGCAGCCCTGCCTCGCGGCTGAACCTGTTCCCCCCATTTTCTGGATGAGGACACTGAGGCTTGACCCCTCGCCCAGGGGCTCACAGTCGGTATGGCAAGCGATGAAGCCGGCACTTGGACCCCTGGCATCTCTTCTCCTGGACGTTTCGGGCCCAGATATATTTTCTTATTAAAAAATATATTTCAAAAAGCAGCTCTGAGATACAATTCACATACCGTATAATTTGCATAGTTATGGTATATAATTCACTGGCTTTCAGCGCATTCGCGGAGCTGTGCAACCATCACCGCCACCAACTCTAGGTCCGTTTCAGGACACCATCACCCACAAAAGAGGGCCTGTGCTCCTAGCTGTCATCCCCAGTTCTGCCACCCCTTACAGCCTCTGCAGTCGCTAACCTCTGCGGATTCGCTTATTCTGGGCACTTCACATAAATGGAGCCATGTAATGTGTACGGGCCTTTTTTTTTTTTTTTTTTAGACAGCTAGTGAGTGGGGGAGGGACAGAGAGAGAGGGGGACAAAGGATCCCAAGCAGGCTCTGCACTGACAGCAGAGAGCCCGATGTGGGGCTCCAACTCAGGAACCTGGAGATCACGACCTGAGCCAAAGTCTGCCGCTTAACTGGACCCCCTGGGCGCTCCTGATCGGCCTTTTTTGGCTGGCTTCTTTCACTTGGCATGTTTTCCTTTATTTTTAAATATACATATTTTTAATGTTTACTTATTTTTGAGGAGAGAGACAGAGACAGAGTGCGAGTTGGGGAGGGCAGAGAGAGAGGGAAACAGAATCGGAAGCAGGCTCCAGGCTCTGAGCTGTCAGCACAGAGCCCGACGTGGGGCTCGAACCCATGAACAGTGAGATCACGACCTGAGCCGAAGTTGGACGCTCAACCCGCTGAGCCACCCAGGCGCCCCATTTGGCATGTTTTCAAAGCTCACCCATGTCGTAACACTTGTCAGGCACTCACTCCTCTGTACTGCTGAGTGACAGTGTAGCGTGTGGGCATGCCACTGTTGTTTCTCCAGCAGCAGGTATCGGGCATTTGGGTCGTTCCCACTTTCAGGCTACCACGAATAACGCTGCTCTGAACACACACGGACAAGTTTTTGTGCGGACCTAGGCTTTCAATTCCCACGGGTAGATATATCTAGGCTCATACAGTAACCATATGTGTAAATTTTTGAGGAAGGGCCAGCCTGTCTTTTCAGTGGCCGCACCATTTTACATTCCTACCGGCAACATAGGGTTGGTTTCAATTTCCCCACATCCTCCCCAACACTTGTTATTACTGTCTTTTTGATCATACGGCCATCCTAGCGAGTGTGAGGGGGCATCTCCTCGCGGTCTTGCTTGCCGGTTCCCTGATGACTAATGATGTCAAGCCTCATCTTCTCTGTTATCTTTTCTGATAGCTAATGATATTGGCCACATTTTATAATAGTTTTAATCTTCCTTGTGTGTTTTATTTTTAATGTTTTTATTTATTTTGGGGAGAGAGAGAGAGAGAAAGAGAGAGCACAAGTGTGGAAGGGGCAGAGAGAAAGAGAGAGAGAGGAGACACAGAATCCGAAACAGGCTCCAGGCTCTGAGCTGTCAGCACAGAGCCCGACACGGAGCGTGAACTCACGAGCCATGAGATCACAACCAGAGTCAAAGTCGGAGGCTCAACTGATTGAGCCACCCAGGCGCCCCTGGTCTTCTTTGTTTTTTTAAAAATAGGCCCAAGCGCCTGGCTGGCTCGGTTGGCGGGACTCCTGTTGTGAGTTCAAGTACCATGTTGGGTGTGGAGCTTACTTAAAAAAAAGAACCTATTTTTAAAAAATAGGAAATGCCTTTATGTGGCTTCCCAATGAATTCTAAAGGAGGTTTAGTGAAAAATTTCCATTCCACTTGCCCTGAATTCTTCCAGAGATATTCTGTGCAATATGAAAAATACGTACAAATGTTTTTTTTTCTTTTCACACAAATGGAGCATATTAAACAGCTTCTCTGTCCTTTGGTTTTCTGCTTGATATCACCGGTGTCAACCCTGCTTTAGTGCTATCGGAACCACGGGAGATCCCAGCGTGCACGGGGTTGTGAGCTTTTAATTTTCTTTGAGGACAAATCAGGCATCTCTGGCGTCAGAATCCAGGAGGCCTTGTACGGTCGGGTCTTTATGGCGGGACTTTTTGTTTTACTTTGTTTTAAATTAATAGACTTCATCTTTTCTAGAAGCTGTACGTTTACAGACACTCGAGCCGATGACCAAGTTCCCATATGCCTCTTCTCATATGCGTCTCCACTCTCCTCTATTACTACCGTCTGGCCTTAGTGTGCTACATTTGTTACAATGAATGAACGGACATTGATACACACTCGATACACACTCGTTAACTAAAGTCCATAGTTTGCGTCAGAGTCCCTCTCTGTGTTGCAATTTTAACAAATGCCAGGCACCCACCAATACAGTATCATAGAGAATAGTTTCACTGTCCTCAAAATCTTCTGGGCTCCACCTTTCATTCCTCCCACCCCCCCCCCCCAACCTTTCTACTGTTTCTCTAGCTTTGTGTGGCAGGGCTTCGAAGGGGAAGCCGGCCCTGTTCAGGTCTTGCTCCCAGCTCCAGGGAGGAGCTGGGGGCCCCTTGAAGGCTGGGGCGGGGACCTGTTGAGAACGGTCAGTGACAAAACAGAAACAATGTAGTAATGCCTCTGTGCTTTATTCAAGTCGCCCACAGACTGGGCGGGCACAGCGCCTCACAAGCAGGGGAGCACCCTTCCCGAGGGACCTGGGGCAAGCACAGGGTTTTCAAGTCTTAAAAGGGACAACGCGGGAAATGGCATGACGGGCTGGGAGGTTGGGATTTCTTTCTAAGGCCGCAGGTCCTTTTTTCTAGGATCAAGTAAGCTAGCTAAAGGAGAGTTAGAGGCTTGGGACTGGTGTGTATTTCCCCGACAGGTGTTGCCCATGAGCACAGGCTGATTTAGGTTTAGCTTTGTGGCGTGGGCCTTCATGTTGTGGGTTGCAATCAATAGGAACTAACTATCAGAATCGACCTTGAAGAGCCCCTCCAGGACTCAGGCCCGGCATGGGTCCCTTTGGTGAAGGATAAGCGTCTCAAGTTTCAAAGTGGCGTTTCGAAGCATTCCTTGGGGGCGCCTGGTAAGTGTCTGCCTCTCGGTTTCAGCTCAGGGCGTGATCTCACAGTTCATGAGTTTGAGCCCCTGGTCAGGCTCTGTGCTGACAGCACGGAGCCTGCTTGGGAATCTCTCTCTCCCTCTGCCCCTTCCCCCACTCGCGTTCTTCACTCTCTCTCGAAACAAATAAATAAGCATTAAAAAAATAATAAAAAGCATACCTTTTGTAATCCTCTGTGGGGAGGAGGAGAAAAGAGATTGCTCAGAAATTGCCAGTCATTGTCTCCTCCCAGGAAAGGCGGGTGTTTGCCCAATTCCTGGCCATGAATATGGAGAAGTTGAATTTGTGGTTGAAGAGGCAAATTTGACCTTGAAAAAGGCTTATGCCTCCCCAAGTCACAATGATTCCTTCTGTGGGCCCGGCTTTTCCCAACGGGTTGCACAGTGTCACAGCCTTGAAGTTACAGTGTTCCGACTGTCTTGGTCCACCTGGCCAAATAGAAGTTTAATATTTTCAGGGCCTGGAGTCGATGAGGCTTATAAACAGATTCGCGAGTCTGATATAAGCTCAGGCCAACAGTCATCGCCTTGAGAAATAGCCCTGTCACCTGAATTCCATCATCCACCGGGCCAAGGCGTGCATTCCTCTCTGCCATCAGGCCAGTCGGGCAAGTCATGAAGTCTGCTTGGGGCAGGTGGCCCCTGAACACGGAAGGGTAGTTATTGATGGGATCAGGCCCTGACAGCCCTGAGGCATCCCCGTGGTTGGTGTCTGCATGCCTTGAACATGAAGGTGAGGGGACTAGTCAAGGCCTTCTGGGCAATTCTGAGCATTCTCGGTGGAAAAGTGTGGCATAGACTTCAGCCCCAAATTTTCCTGGACTTAAATCCTGGTTCTGCCAGGATCAGGGATATCCTAGGCAAGTCAGTCTCCTGAGACTCAGTTTCTCTTTCTGTAAAATGGGCATAATTAATTCTTGATTTAAAGATTTGAGATCGTGAGGCAGAGTGTTCAGTAGAGAGCCTGGCATATCACAGGCAGTCAGTTAATGCCAGTTGTTGTCATTATGGCTACTATTATTTCATGCCGGTTTGCCTTTTTTGATTCTTTTCTTCCTCCCCTGCTAAGTTCCGAGTTCCTTAGGAAGCTTTACTTTTTATTTATTTATTTATTTTATGATTTTTTTTTTTTTTTAAGTAGGCTTCATGGCCAGCGCCGAGCCCAACGCAGGGCTTGAACTCACAACTCTGAGATCAAGACCTGAGGTGAGATCAAGAGTCGGACACTTAACCAACTGAGCCACCCATGCACCCCGGAAGATTTACTTATTAAAGATAAGCTATTGCAGTCAATTTGATTATAGCCAGGGTTTTGCTTTCCCTTTCAGTTTCAGAAACTATTCAGTCTAATCTCATCCTTGTTTTTGTTGACTCTTCAAGCCCGGCCCAGAGCAAGGTCCGAGGGTGCTCTAGGAGCTGGCGGAGCAAAAGGATGACTTGTGTGAGGTTAGCAGGGGCAGGAAGCCTCCCGGGAGGGGGAACGCAGCTGAACCTTGAAATCGAAGGCAGGTTTTGGTGGGTGCTTGGGACAGAGAGATTAAGCTGGTAAATCGGGAGGGTCGGAATTCCAGGGAGCTGGTTCTGGCCCAGTTCTGTTATTTCCTGGCCATGCGACTGGTTCGGTCACTTCCTCCTTTTGGAAGTTCTCATTCTGATATTCACAGATGGATGGCGGAGGCCTGAGAATCTCTTGAAAACAGGACAAAAGGCTGTGTCTGAGCATTTTCTGGCAAAGTACTCACAGCTTTCAGCAGATTCTCAAAAGGCTCTGACCTCCCAGACTTGCGGACTTTCTTCCGGTGACTCAGCATTCCCCGGGGACTCTGCTGCCCGCTGCTGACTCACCGGCACTAGCTCTTAGCCGCCTCTGTCTGAGCTCCCCAAGAGAATATCAGATTGGCTCAGCCAGGCCCAGGACACCATGAGGACATCCGTGGGCAGAGTTCTGGGGTCCGGCCATGTCCTGGGTGCCGGCTAGCCTCCAGAATAGACTGGCTGCCTGGGCCTGTGCTCGTCTCCAGCCCAGAGGGTTCCAAATGGGACTCTGGCTTCCCCAGAAGGGGCAAGGCATACATCAGGCCCCTTGTGTGGCCTTTCCGTTCAGCCTGTGTCTTTCCATTCGGTGTCCTGAGCCCCTACTACAGTGCTTGGTATATGCTAGGTGATCCGTAAAGACATTGCTTAAACACTAACAAGACAGCTACTTGAAAAGAAAACGAGGTACAGTGGGAGCGGCGACGAGGAAGTCTTGGCCATCTCCTAAAGCGAAGAAGAGACCTCGTTCTGGGAATATCACTTTAACTGGGTCATGCAGGGCCAACGAAAGTTCACTAGGGAAAAGAATTTGAGGTAGGGAAGGAGGGTGTTTAGAGGGCGCATAGCTGTGAAACTGCATGGCTTATTTAGGCCACCATGAAAAAGTGGGGCAGAGGGGCCGGGACCACGGCGGAGGGCAAGGCTGGGAATCCGAGGGAAGGGAGCTCGGGCTGGGTCCAAGGCCCTGCGTTCGGGAAGGACATGTCAGAGTAGGAGGGGACATCTGGGAGCGGAGACGGTAGAGCGGTGCAGTGTACAACAGGATCTCCCTTCCGGGACGAGGAACTCAGTTCCCTACCACCTGGAGGGCTGCGTGGTGGGGGCTTCCTCCCGCGCACTTAACGTAGTCAGCTCAGGCTGCCGTAGCAGAATGCCAGGGGCCGGGGGTTGTAAACAACAGACACGTATTTGCTCAGAGTTCTGAAGGCTGGAAGTCTAAGATGCAGGTTTCTACTAATGTGGTTCCTGGCATGAGGTCTCGTCCTGGTTGCAGATGGCTGCCTTCTCACCACAACCTCCGTGGCCTTTCTTCAGTGTGAGCAGGTGACGGGGTGGGGACGCTGCTCAGAGAGCAAGGTCTCTGGCATTTCTGCTTTTTTTTTAATGCTTATTTTTGAGAGAGAGAGAGACAGAGTGCAAGCGGGGGAGGGGCAGAGAGAGAGACAGAGACACAGAATGGCATTTCTTCTTCTAAGGACAATAACCCCGTAGGATCGGGACCCACTCTTATGACCTCTTTAACCCTAATTACTTCCTTAGAGGCCCCAGTTCCAATACAGCCACGCTGGGGGTTAGGCTTCAATATATGAGTGGGGCGGGGGACACAAACATTCCTCATAGCCCTTCTTCAAGAATTGCCCTCCGCCAAACACGGCTCCTGGCCCAAGGTTACACCTCTTCTGGGGGGTCAGTATTACGCCGAGGTTTAAAAGCCGTTCCCCTTGGGGTGCCTGAGTGGCTCTGTCGGTTAAGACTCTGACTCTTGACTTTGGCTCGGGTCCTGATCTCACGGTTTGGTTCATGGGTTCAAGCTCCACATTGGGCTCTGCGCTGACAGTGCGGGGCCTGCTAGGGATTCTCTCTCTTTCCCTCTCTCTGCCCCTCCCCCGCTTGCTCTCTATCTCTTTCTCAAAATAAATAAAAGTAAACTTGAAAAAAAAGACATTGCCCTTGCTTCAGTTGAGGACAATTCAACACGGGGTAGGCCGGGGCTCTGTTGCAACTTCACGGCACCTCAATTTCCCCCTCTGCCTTGGCTTGCCGCCCTCGCGGCCTCCGAAGTGGGAGCCTGAGAGCATGCCCCAATGAACTGCTGCCCACGCCTCTCAGCCTCAGAGCGGGTTTCCCAGAGCGCCCCGCCAGAGTCGGACGGCAGGTAGTTCAATCGAAGAGCCCACTTTAACTAGCTGGTAAAAGCAGCTGGAGTACTGCATTAAGAAGGCTTTGGAGGTCAAGTTCTAGTAGTGATGTCTGCCGTGGGTGAAGAAGTGGGCATGGGGGCTTGTGGGCCGGGGTACAGCATTCCTGCAGCATGGGACCGTGCCACTGACGCCCAGTGGGAGAGCTCTAGGCAGGAGAAACACACCGACAGCGTCAGAGGCCAAAGGAAACGAGAAGGGGGACCTTCCAAGTAGGAGTCTCCTGTTCTACTTCCAGAATGCCATTCAATGGAGGGCTGAGCTGGGTTAGAGTTAGTCTGGAGGGAGAGTAGGGACGTGGTGAGGGGAGGTGACTTGTTTCGAAGAGTAGTGAAGGGAGGGGAGAAAAAACACAGAGCTGAAGTGAAAATCAAGAGTGAGAAAAGAATTGTTTTTTAGGATGGGAGAGCCTCGGGTATCCTTGTCATCTCAGGGGGAGGAGTCAGTGGCAAGGCGAGAGACTGAAGATGTAAAAAAGGAAAGTGCTAGAGGGATGATATTAAAAATGCCGAACAATTCGTAAGGAGGGGCGATGAACGAGAACGAAGTCAGAGGCTGAGCGGCAAAAGCACAGGACGGTTTCACAGCTACAGTTTAGCCTCACACAGAGAAGGAAGGCATTCCCTCCTCAGAGATAGAAGGAAGAGGTAAAATAGGAAATGAATATGAAGATAAAAGAGGTAGGGGCTTGAGCGTTATTGAGAAGATCTGGAATAAAACAAAACCTTGAGATAATGAAAGCTTAAACAAGATACGGGTGTCTTTACATGAATAAGGTCTGGAGG
The DNA here is from genome assembly GCA_030068075.1 of Paguma larvata. Lineage (NCBI taxonomy): Eukaryota > Metazoa > Chordata > Mammalia > Carnivora > Viverridae > Paguma > Paguma larvata. The sequence goes on from CM057837.1 coordinate 68,215,752, forward strand.
TGGACCACACAGAGCAGATAATACTCATCGGAACTCCAGGCTCTTATATTGTTGCTTCGTCATCCTCAACAAGGCTTCTACCTCACGGCCAGTGATGGATGCTGAAGCTCCTGCCATCATGTCTATAGTCCAGGTAGCACAAAGAAGAAAGGAATCTGTAGCCAGGGCAGCATTGAGCTGGTACAAATCAGAGTTGTTCAGTAGTAAGATTATTGAAATACTTCTCCACCAGCTGCTAATAGCTGATGGCTCCCTGATGCCAACCTCCTCATTCTCCCCAATCATCCTCTGGCTCAGCTGGGACCTGCCATTGCATTCCCTCAGAACGCGACGCCCAGAGTCCTGGCTGTACTGCTTGTTAACTATTTGCGTTGGCTGCGTCTCTTCAAAAACAGTACTGAGAATTCACAAAACGGGCGCTCGTTCTTTTCTCGCACTGGCCAGAATAAAGCCCATGGTCGCAAGGGAGGCTGGGAAATGGGGTCTTTCTTCTGGGTGGTCGTGTACCCAGCCGGAAATGGGGGGAGGAGGTTGGTTACTATCAGAATCAAGGAAAAGGAGGTGAAGGAGGCTCGGAGATCGTAGCAGCCTCGACCACACGGGAGGGCTGCGGGAGCCTCGCCGGGGCTGTGAATTCTCCCGCGGACGGCTCAGGTGAGGATAGAAGAGAAGAAATCGGAGGCTGGGAACTGGTGGTTGGGTGACTGAGGTGCGATGGGGAGAGGGGTCCTCGGTAGAGGCTGATACTTGAGGGGCTGCCCGCGGGGTCCAGAGGAGGCAGAAAGGCAAATGCAGGCGGGGGAGGCTAAAGGCTGGAGGTGTTGATGACGAAGAGGCCAGAGGGAAAGGAGTCTGAACTTTGTTGTTTGAGACACGGCGGTGGTGGTACAGGAGGCTTCCGGGGCAGGGTGCGGGGTGGGGTGGCCGTCCGGGGAGTCACGAGGGCGAGCTGGGCCTTCTCGGCGGACGCCTGTCGGTCGTATCGGCTGTCTTGGCCAAGGACCCTTTCAGGTGTAGAAACGGTAACAGATGGAAGCCGTCTGGGGCCAAAAGTGGGGTCCAAGTGGGTCTGACAGGCGGGGTCTCAAGAGATCTCAGACACCAGAAGCGGGGCCTCGTGAAGATCTGGGCCCCAGAATTGGAAAACCATCAGGATCGCGGCTGGGATTTCCAGTATGGCTCACCTTTCTGCGGAAAAATAACCTCTTCGGTTTCCTGAGAACTTGAGCTCCCAGTACGGAGGAAATGAAGGGGACTTTCTTTTTAAAGTTTTCCCATATGTTTTTCTTTAAAAAGGACAAAGTGGCGCATGGACATTGTAATGAGTGAAGTCGTGCAGAGATGAGCGAATCTAAGTCGGCAGGCTCTCTCCCCACCTACGATTCTCTGTTCCTCTCCTCACCCAAAATCCCCCCACTTCTAAGGGGGACAGGGCAGGAGGGCTTTGCTTCCTGGGTCAGTGCCTGCCTGGAGCAGGGGGATCCTAACCTCCCTTGCCAGCTCCGAGTTCCTCTCTGGGAAGTCGTGGCAGGCCTTGAGACAAAGTCGGACAGTGGGGCTTGAGCCTTGCTCTGCCTGTATTTTCTGGAATCCACATCCCTCATTTTTGGGAGAGAGAGACAGAGAGCAGGGGTGGGGCAGAGAGAGAGGACGACAGAGGGTCTGAAACAGGCTTTGCGCTAAGAGCAGCGAGCCCAACGTAGGGCTTGAGCTCACGAACTGGGAGATCATGACCTGAGCCGAAGTCGGACGCTTAACCGACCGAGCCACGCAGGCGCCCCGCTACCTCATGTTTCAAAGGTGCTTCGAGTATCAGTGTTTTGTCCAGGTCACTTTCCTTAGTCATGACTGTTCAGCATTTGAGATCTTTCCGGTATCCGCTGTCACAAGGGTCCTTCTGTGAACACTTTGGTCTTAGTTCTAGATTATTTACCCGGGGGGTATATTGCTAGGAATGGTATTAAAGGGTCGAAGGGTCGGAAGAGTTTCATAGCTCTTTGCCATCTATGCATAGGTGGTTGAGAAAGTGTTTAAAGAGATTTAAGCATTAACTGACTTGGTGAAAAATTGTAATAATCCACTTACGTTTTTATATTCTTCATTAAAATTCTGTCCTTACAGGCAGGGAGGTGGACCCGGGATCATATTATTGTGTTCCAGGGATGCAAATGAAGGCGAGAAAGAGCAACTTAAAAACATTGATATGTCCCTCTAGTTATGAGAAAGGGGGGTATTAAAAAAGGGTTGTGGTTGGTTCACACTGTCATTAAGCAGCTCTGAGAGCCCAGTGACTCCACCGAAGTGAGAGCACATGACCGGAAGGTCTCTAAGCTTCCTTTTGGCATGGAGTCTTGTAATCTCTGCACGGCTGTAATCAGGAGCCGCCCTAGAGCCCTACCTTCCTTGCATTTATCAGGCTATTGGGGTGAGCGGCCCCGTGCTTGTGCCTCGACCTAGGAAGGCTGCAGATGGGGCAGCCATGCAGCCGTTTGGCCACTGAGGCCAACCGGTGAGGCACCCGATGTGGATCAAATCTTGTCCCGACTTTCCTCAGCCCTCCTCTGTCACCTACTGTGGTGCACACTTCCCGGTTAGCTCCCCAGTGGGAAGTAAAGAACCGCAGTGTGGGGGTGGCGGTGGAGGCAAACCGAAGGCCCCGAGACTTGTCTGCGGTCTGTTCCTAAGACAGTACAGCTGGCCAGAGGCAGACGGAATCTTGGGTTTGCTCCCCTGTGGTCAGGTGTGACCTTGGATAAATGTCTTACCCTCGGCCGGCCTCAATTTCCCCTTTGCTACAATGATGGAATGGGACTAAATGACCTTTCGGGACCTGCCCTAACAGGCTGAGATTTCCTCCTTCCCTTCTCTTGAGCGAAGAGGTACTCCTCCCTTGGGAGGGGGCGGGGGCTGACCGCTCTCTGCTCAGAACCAGACTGTGCTGGCCACGGGTAGAGGGCAAGTGGTTTTGTGTGGGCCACCGGGGCCTTTCTTATTTTCAAAGAATAAGATGAAGATTGAGGGCTGCACAGCATGGGCCACTTCCTTCTCCAACGAGGCCTCTGGCTGATGTACAGCCAGGTTCTCTAATTCAGGCTTCACTTCTCCTTCCCTTCTTCAATGGCTGAGGCACTTCTTATTCTCCCCATCTTCCCCTCCACCCTCCCCCCAACTCCAGGACAGACAATGGTAGGACCTCAGGAGGGGCTGTATTTAATACTGAAAACCTGGGGCCCCTGAGTGGCTCGGTCGGTTAAGCATCTGACTTCGACTCAGGTTGTGATCTTGCAGTCTGTGAGTTTGAGCCCCATGTCGGGCTCTGGGCTGACAGCTCAGACCCTGGAGCCTGCTTCGGATTCTGTGTCTGTCCCTCTCCTGCTCCTACTCATGCTCTGTCTCTCTCTCTCTCTCTCTCAAAAACAAATAAAAGATTTAAAAAAATTTAAAAAAATACTGAAAACCTGTCTGTGGGTCATGAAGAGAAGAGACTGTGGATAAGACACGTTAAGAGGGAAAAATCAAGGTCCAGAATGAAGCCACATGCTGGACCAAGCCAGGTAAATAATAAACATCATTTAGGAGATGGGGCGCTGAGTTTGAATAATGACCTTGAAAACTTAGATAAAGTCATCAACCTTCTTGGGTTTGGATCCTCACCTGAAACATGGACTAGAAATAGTAATAGAATATTGTTTCTACATAATTTCTACAATAATGGAAAACGGTACTTCATTGAAAAAATGTGAGGCTTAAAACGTACACATAAAGTCTCTAATGTTGACTTATTCAAGTGCTAGTTTTCTTTTTCGGACGACCTCTCTCTTCCCCTCCACCACATGTTTTGCCCCCTCGCGTCCCATCCCCCTTCTCATCCCCCTCCCACCTGGACGCCTCCAGTCGCGCAGGCGCTCTGCGCGGCGCTGAGTCAGGCTGCGGGGAGAGCTCGGGCAGGCCAGGATGGGGCGGAGCTTGCGCCTGCGCAGTGCGCAGCTTTGGGGCGGGGCAGGTTTATAGACGCTGAGGATCAGCTGACGCTCCGCATTGCAGACTGCGGAGTCGGGCGTCGTCATGTACTCTCTCTTCCTCCTGGCCAGCTGCCTGGGCGCGGGTAAGCCCTGAGACCACCCCCCAACTCGCCAGTCTGGGTTAGGGGTTCCCAGCCGAACGCTGCACACCCGTTCCGGAGCGGACCGTCCCGGGCCTCCGCCCTCCGCTCTCTGTTGGGGTTGATAAGGGGCACTCACTGCGCAGGCGCTCGCGCAGCGCAGATACCTGCGGGGCGGCGGAGGGGCTGTGGGAGGCGGCTGGCAGACAGGCCTCCTAGAAGCCCCCGGGCCCGCCACTCTGGACGCGGGGTCGGGGCGACTGGGCTAGGCGGACGGGACGGGAGCAGTAGTATCTCCCTCGGGGTTCGAGTCGTTGCCTCTCGGGGCCTCCGCTCTGCTATGGGCTGGGCCGGGAGGGTGACTCCTCCTGCACCTGTGCTGTGCTTGGACTGGGTGCACGTGATCGAGATGGCCTTGAGCCCCATCCATTGGGACACATTTAGGCCCTTGGCCCCAGCTGCCCCAGTTTTTAAGAATGTCGAAGTTGCAGGAAGCACATAGGTATGTCATCTATGTAGATGTTTATCTTTACATAGATATTTTATTCTTGATCCTACACCTTGAATCAGATAATATGGGGTTTTGTGCCGATGATTTTGCAGTGATTCACATTTCATCTCCTTTAAAATGTCTTGCACAGCCGCTGGCCCGTTTTAGCAGCGGCCTTTATTTTGGGGAAAACAGAAGTACCGCAGAAGCTGTGCGCAGCAGTATTCTTATCCTTGTTTGTTGCCCTTAAGTAGTACTGATGGTTATTAAAATCATCGCAGGCTATTAAGGCAACGCTTGGGAACCAGCTGCCTGGCCTTCTGGAATTAGAAAGAGCCCGCCTACCCTCCCCGTGTTACTGTGACCTTTCTTGCTCCAAACTCCTGCTCATTTAAATTATGGTAAAAGAAAGTGAGTGAGATTGAGTACTTCTCAAACTTACGTAGTTTGGTCGGCGTGGAGCCAGATTTTAATTTATATCCGGAGAGGATTCCAAGCCTGGGTTTTTTCAGGTAAGACAGCTGAAAGGAAAGGAAATACACTGAAAAGTAATAAACCTGATCACTAGGGCCAAACTCAATTTCTGTTTCTAGTTAACTGTAATCAGGAGCTAGCTTCCATTCTATCATACAGCTGTTTAGATTTCAATAAACCAATAAAACGGATGACAGAGTTGATGGAAAGCCGAAGAAATAAGATACAGATGAACTAGATTTAAGATGTTTTTCTTCTGTTAGCTTTCAGCACCTCCCAGAAATGTGTCTTAACCTTAAACCACGCTCTTAAACTTGTTTTACTTGTAGGTTGTGAAAGGTGATCTGCTTCTAAAGAAAGCTACTTAATTCCATAGTCACTGAAGAAAATTATTTCCCTCTGGGGTCGATACTATTTGCTCTGCCATCATCTGTTTAATAAATTAATACTAGCCTCTACGTTTTCGGCGCCGATCGAGAACAATTTTTTGTTCAGCCTCAAACAGCTCCTACTGGCAGTGAGTCACTCCTCACGAGACCTTTGTGAGCTCTGAATCATTCCAATCACTGGAAAGGGATTTGTTTCTTTTGAAGTGTAAAATCCTCCTGTGGTATATTTGGGAGTCTGGTTAACCAGAATATTTAGTTAACCAAGAGACCCTCTTCCCTGAACGCTTGAGTAAATGGGAGCACGTTACAATTAGAGGCCTTGTTCTAACCTTGCTGCCTGGCCTTTAGGATTTCCCAAGGTTATGAATTTCTAATGGTAGTGAGTTCGTTAATGGAAGTGCGTGGTGACCACAGCCATCCTCCGCTCTCTGAGCGGTGCTTAGAACTTGCCATTCCAACGTGGCACTGCCGTGGTACAGTTCAGCTGTACTTTTAATGATGACCTGGTGATAGAGACCCTTGCTTTTGAGGTTTTTGGATTCATCCAATGGTCCCTCCTTTCCCCCCACCTGATAAAGAAAGTGAAGTAATGGTATACGGAGAGAATTGGAGAGCATTTAATCTGACCTCTTTGTAAGGAATGACGACACCGACGGGTCTCCAGAACTGACTCGCCCAAAGCGTAGGCCGTTTACTGGGGAGGGCAGGATCAGAACCCAGGACTCCGGACAGTGCTTGCTCTTTCTGTAGCCTCCCATCAATGCTTAACTTTCACAAACTTCATGGGTTGTAATTTGCATACCGGAAGCATGTACATTGTAAGGTGTATTACTCAATGAATTACCACAGAGCGAACATAACCATCTTACCAAGGTCATGGGGTAGAGAGCACGGGCATCCCCTGTGCCTCACCCATTCACTGCCTTGTCTCACTCCAAAGGAAGCCGCTTTGTTAGCTTCCAGCACCATAGATGCAAAAAAATCATTGTTTTTGAACTTTTTGCAAATGGAATCTTGGTAGGGCATACTGTTGGGTGACTCCTTTGGTGGACAAAGACAGGGCCAGTGTTAATGAGGTGATATGTGTACAGCATGTGGCACGGTGCCTGTGGTGTGGTATGGGCTCAGTGAAGCTTAGGTGTCCTGTTACTGTCACTTGGGTGGTGACTAACCTAGTGAATGGTGTTTGCCCAACACTGGGGCAGGTGGGCTCTCTGGGGATGTTAGAATGTATTATGTATATACATATTCATTGATAGCTCATTTTTATGATGATTCAAGACATGAGTTTGTGGTGCCGCCTGCCGAATATCAACAGAACTTCAGTTATCGCCTGACAGGAATTTCGGATACATCTGACTTCTCAATTTTCAATCTGTAATCAGTTTTACTTTGAAAATATTAATGTTATTCATGAAGGGTTTATTTGTATTAACCAATCAAGGACTTGGTAGGTGCTTTAATTGCATTCGACGAGCCATATCCAACCATTCTACAAGCGGAAGTGTATTGGATCGAGTGGTCTGGATTTTTCTAAGTCAGGGGAAGGAGAACTTGTTCCTCCATTTTCTTGGTTTGTGAAACTGGAATGGCCAGGCGGGGGCGTGACTACGTGGGGAAGATGGAGGACAGACAGGGTGCTGCCGGCTGGGGAAAGCACTCGTTGAGGTATGGGACGCTCTCATGGTCTCTAAGCCCAGACCATGCCACTCGGGCAAATGTGTGCCACAGCTTTGGGAAACAGTCTTCCAGCATGGGCATTCCAGATTACTGGAAGCCTTGCTCTCTGCCTCTTATTTGGTTCTGCCATGAGAAAAGAAGGTCTAGATTTTCTTTAAATCAACAGAAGAGAATAGTAATTATATTACCATGCCTTTTACTTTTTTCCTAAATAATTTTAAAATAATGGTGAAAAAGACCGTGATTGGGATGAAGAATTTGGCTGTTGCAGAAGTACTAGTTGCTTTGCTTTTTGTTTTGTTCTATGAGGTTCCAGAAAACAACCGGAATTCTGTCCTTGGGTAATAGTTCGTGTACTGAAAAATCTATGTAAATTCCATGTTTTCATCTGGAATTTGTAATTATAAGGGGACTGAGATGATACCACGGAAAATAATTTCATCACATCGCTGATAGCTGTATGACCTTGGCCAGGTTACTTACACAGTGGTGCGTCCTCATCTGCAAGATAGGGTTACTGATCCTTCTGATCTAATAAGGTTGCTGTGAGGCTTTAGGACTTTACTCTATGGAAGGATCTAGGTGTCCATACTGTAAGGTTGGCTGCTATACACCAAGAAAAACCATATCGCGTTTGTCAGTGTCTTTGTTGTGCCTGCACAAGAGACTCTCCTCTGCCCTTGATTTTGTGGTATCCTTTCGCTTCTTTTATTTCAAAAGATGTTTTAAATTTAATAAAAGAATTAAGTTGACTTATAAATATGTGTGCTGTATGTAATTACTGGGTCAGGGAAACCAACCAGGGTAGGCAGTCAGCAGTCGAGAGGGAGTGGGAGTCTATATGCTAGTTAGCCAGACTCGGTGTATAGCTAGATGAGCCTTTATCAGCAGTCCAGAAGATCCGGGCCCAGTCTTGATAATCTGAGTAGTCATACTCTAGGCCTGTCGTTACTAACCATTGTTCCTGTTTTAAGTCCTTCCGTCTGGCTTCCCCATCCATACGTGGGGGTGAACTCCTTAGGTAATAGTTGCACATAGTGAATAAGTCCAGTAGTGAAAAACTGAGGGTAAAACGTCTGTTTCCGTCCACCAGTGTCCCACAGACCTTTCCCAGAGACAGCCTGGGACCAGCTCCTTTAGGAGCCTTCCAGAGCAACGCATAATTGACTGTGTGGGGTTTCCTCACTTCTCTCTCTCTTTTTTTTTTTTAACACAAATGTAAAATTTTTTTTAACACACATGTTTAATAAACACATAACAAGGCTGCCGTCCAGCCTCTGGTGCCTTATTGTTGCTTAGAACCTTTGCATTTTGTGTTCCACCTGTCTGGAACATTTTCCTCCCCGCACAATCCATGTGGACTCCTCCTTCCACTCAGTTGTCTGCTCATTTGTTGGCGTTATCAGAGTTCCTCACTGCCCTGTCTGCACGGCCCTGCTGTCCTGCTGTAGTCTTGTTCTTCTTTTGACTTGGATTCATTTTTTTTCTTCATTGCACTTCCCACCAGCTAGCATTCTGTGGTATGTGTATCTGTCATCTTGATCATTTGCTGTATCTGCAACACGTTCAACCGTGCTTAGCCCGTAATAGGTGCTTAGCGTTGCTAAATGGTGGTGTGAGGTGCAGGCAAGAAGACTTCGGACCAGGAGGTGCTGGTAGGTTGCTGTGCCTGAAACTTAATATTAATGGTGTCAAGTCTTTATCACGATTAAAAAGAGCCTTTTATGTACTGAAAGTAGTTTTAAGAATTTGTGTCTAGGGCTTGACAAATCATCAGTGACTTTGAGCTCAAGTGAAGTGTTGACCATTATGATAGTTTATGTCCAGGTCAGAGGGACCCTCGAACTTGTTAGATAGGATATTACGTTAGGGGGTAGGGACACAGGAACCTAACAGAACTTAGATATAACCCTGTGGTTAACAGATCTTAGCTGCCCTGTGGTGGCTGTGATTGGAGATAAATCTGAAAAGGGAACCAGTCATAAATTGAGAAGTTCTTTCCCCACCTCTGGGTTCCAGATATGGGTTGTTTGTAAATGGTGGTTCTCAAGCTTTTTGGTCTCCGTAGCCCTGTCTTCTCGTGAGTTACTGAGGGACCCCCCCAAAGAGCTTTTGTTTATGTGGGCTGCAGCTTTCAATATTACCAGCTTATAAATTAAGCTGACAACTAAAAATAATCCTTTAGAAATGATAAACCCATTACATGTTAATATAATTTTAATGAAAAATAACTTTTCTTACACACAAACATATTTAGTGAGAGAATGGCTCGTTACATACTTTTGCAGTGTTTTTTTTTTTTTTAAATACCTGGCAGGTTCCTGCTGCTCCGGCATTCAGTCTGCTGCCGTGTCACAGGCCGTGTGCCTCCGGCAGAACTCCACTGCGCGTTTGGGAGTGAATGAGTGAAAAAGGCAACACCTTGGTATTATTACCGTTAGGAGAATTTTGACCTCGCAGACCCCCTGAAGGAATCTCTGTGACCGTCAGGGTTCTCTGGACCATACTTTGAGAATTACTGGGAATAGCCGATTAGCAGGAACTAAAGGCATCATAATTAACACTTACTGAGAGTTTATTGTGTACCCAGTACTTTTCTGAGTGCTATTTGCCTAGCATTGATTTAATCCTCACGACAGCCCTCTGCGGTGAGAGCAACTAAATCAGAATGCTCGGGCATTCTACTCTTCTCCTCTAATATGTGCGGTGGTCTGACGTTTAGGTTTCCAAAGAAGGGCGGTGTTCCTCTAAGGTGTTAACTAAGGTAAGTCAGAGTTACATTTGTAGTTGACATGCTTCCAAGTATCTGCAGTCTTTTAGTTGATCGGGTGGGACGAGCCCCGAACACTGAATTTCCTTATTAGTGGGGTTTGCATGAAACCTAGTCCAGCATATTGCTGTCTTCTACGACTGTGCAGAGAGCACCCAGCCTGTCAGTGGGGCAGAGGTGGAGCCCGTGCCGGCCTCTAGCTGAGCGAGTGGACTCCTCCTCTGCACGCCTGGGCCGGGTCTAGAGCCACGGAGATGTGCCGCTGACCTCCACTTGTACCCGTTCACCCGACCGGACCCTGGGCAGGCCTGCCCGGGCCTCGTTTCTTCATGGTCCAGGTGTGCCAGCTTCTCATCTAAGGTGATTTAATTCCATCTCTGATTAGCAGCTGATAGATTGATGCTTCGGAAGAAGAGCTTTGCTAGCAGTTTGTTGGATTGGAGTGCTCTTAAGTGAACTAGTAGGGGTTTCTCGTCCCAAAATTAATTAATCCACTTGCATCACTCTGTGCAATCTAAGAGGATTGCGTTCTTGTCCCACAGCGTCTCAGTTATCATTGCATGGGCTAATTTCCCTGAGGACTCTCTTGCCTTCTCTGTGGAGGTCAGTGTTTTTGTCCTGGAATAATCTCACTTAGGAGAAAAGTAAAGGAGCAAGCAGAAGGAGAAACTGAGGAGGGAGAGGGGAAGCAGGGAAGAAAGAACCTGTGTCTTACATAACAGAGATAATAGCTTATTGGGGCCAGAGGTGATGGGATGTCAGCCAGGTGAGCTTGAGAGCTTTATTGCCACGGATTTCTTTTGTGATAAGAGGAATCTTTGGGCCTTACTTCCTTCAGATCAAGGCAGGCTGCCTGTGAGCACAGGCTATTCTGAATGGTTCAATGGGCAGTGTTTTTTATTCTTTTCGGCAGCTTGTTTCCAAAAGCAGGATCCTATAAAGAAGAGACCAGTGCTCTTTGCCATAGAAGGTATTTGTGACACCAGCCATTTGCTGGAGTAGTCGGTGTTGAGTGTGCTGCTTTATGTCCTGCTCTGAGGAGCTTGAAGTGTCTGAATTCTTCTGAGAAATGTCTGAATGGGGGGAACCTTTGGTAGGTGCTGCCCTCCTGGGGTTAGCCTTTCTTGGTTTCCTAGCAGCGCCTGTTGCCATGGTGTGAAATTACCCAGGCAGCAGGTCCATTGCCCCATGGAATGTGTGCCCTGATTGTTGGTGCTGGGAAGCTGCTTGTATTTTCTGTTATCCTTTTTTTTTTGGCAACTAGACTCCAAACAGTGTTTAGTATATGTTACTTAAGATATTTACAAGGAAAAACAACGGCTAAAATAATAAGGCTGATTGTTTTAGCACATGGAGCATGTAAGATACACCTTCTAGGAAAGGTGGTCCCCTTCATTCTGAGAATGTTTTTGAAAATCTTTGGTAATTATATTGTGTATGTGGACTTTTAAATATCCTCAGGGGAGGTAAGTCTTATAAAACTTGTTATTTGGGGGCTATTCTGGTGAATGAGATGATTAAGCTGGTATTTAGTTAGGCTTAGGATTGACTGCAGACGACAGAGCGCTAGAATATAGTGGCTTAAATATGATAGAACTGTCCCTATCCTTCCACAGGAAGTTCAGGAGTCAGGCGATGTGGTGGCTCCACTTTGGGAAGAACTCAGACTCGGCCCCTTTCTTTGTGGTCCATCACGAGTGCTAAAGATCCAGCCATCACACTTGTCTTTAAAGGTGTGGTACCTCTACTAACATCCCTTGAGCCAGAATGCGGTTTCCTGGCCGGACTCTGCTACCAGGGAGACTGGGAAATGTAGTTTTTAAATCTTGGCAGGCATGTGTGCAGCTAATTACAGTTCTGGTCCTCTGGAAGGAACGGAGAATGGATATGAGGAGTCATTTGTGGTCTGGTAGCCAAACCCAAGTTCATCTGTTGCTTATGCTTCAGAGCCAATCAGTGAGAGCTCAGGTTTGCAGCAAGGGAAAGGTTTGAGAGCCAGCCAACCAAGGAGAGGAGAGGGTAGCCCCAAATCTACCTCCTCGAAGGGGGAGAGAACAAATTGTTTTATAATTACAGGGGTTGAGATAACATCTATATTGATGAAAAGGGCGGGAAAACTTACAGCTATTCACGAGGCAAGATGGAGCCTGTGCATTGAGCAAACATATATGAAACTTACTATTTCCCATGTTCATTTTAGGGTGGAGTCATAACATTAAATTGAGGCAAAATTGGGGTCCTGACCTCAGGAGGTCCCCTTAGGACAAGGAGGGGGGCTTTGTGCATGCTCCCAGAGCCCGTATAAACCGGAGGAGGTCCCGGGCTCCTGATCTCAGGTAAGGAATGCAGGGCCTTGCTTGTTCATTGGCTGGAACCTTAGCAGTGACCTTCAGCCCGGGCCTCCGCAGGGACAGCTAGTGGATTTGTTCGTGGGGGGGTGAAAAGAAAGAACCGCTGATTTGGGAGAAACAGGTCTGTGAAAAAGAAGCTTCAGACTTCCTGATACTTTGAATCTCATTAACCTTATGGAATATAGTTTCAGTTTCTGCCACATCGGGCAGTAATTGTTCCCCGAAACTGTGGTGGTTTAGCTTTTTTCTGCCTTTGAAGGTAACCTGGAAGAAATGATATCACAATATAAAAATTAGAACGTGCATGCCTTCTGTTGGTGGCTCTGCCCCTCATTAACAGTTAGGTGTACGATTAACAGCTTCAGAGGTACCAGGCACCCTTGGTCCTTTCTCTACTTTGTCATTGATTTTCACCGAATTCCTGAGAAAGGGGCGATCTTTTCCCCTATATTTTGGAGATAACTGTGGCAAAAGTACTTGTCCAGGTCTTGGCTTTAGTAGACACCCCCTCCACCCCCGCCCGGGGCAGTGATCATGTTGTCTTACTGCCTCCTCACCCTTCCAGAAAAGGGCAGGTTTCCAGGGTGCTTTTTTTTTTTCTATTTTAAATGTTTATTTTGAGAGAGAGTGAGCATGAGCAGGGGAGGGGCAAGAGAGAGGAAGACAGAGAATCTGAAGCCGGCTCTGTGCTGACAGCAGAGAGCCCGGTGTGGGGCTCGAACTCACCAGCTGTGAGATCATGACCTGAGCCGAAGTCGGGCCCTAATCGCCTGAGCCACCCAGGTGGCTTTCTGTAGAAAGTGGGTTTCAGAAATACTTTGCACTATGCTAGCTGTATCAGGATTGTGGGAAAATCAGCCTGTAGCTCCAGAGTCGTGAATTACTGGGCTATTTCATCTGTGGTATTTTCATTTATTTAAATTTTATTTCTTTATTTATTTGAGAGTGTGAGCAGGGGAGTGGCAAAGAGAGAGAGAGGGAGAGACAATCTTTAGCAGGCTCCACGTCCAGCATGTGGCTTGATCCCAGAAGCCATGAGATGATGACCTGAGCCGAATCCCCTCATCTGTGGTATTTTTAGTGCCTTGCTGGGTACCTCATTCTTGCTTGTGCAGAACTTCTTTAGCCTCTCCGTATGTAGTATCTGTTCCCGGGCTGCTCATGGTGGAGCCTGTTCCACTCTCTTTGTGACTGACTAACCAACGCCTTCCAAGGTTTTGGGATACAACTCTTTAGGTCTTTGAGCTGCCAGTTAATTACTTGATGAAATGCAGAGCGAACAAACATAGAACAGTCTGGATTCTGCTATTCGTGGGAGCAACTATTTTGGGCAAGGTAGTGGATCAGAGAAAGTCCTCCTGTTGCTACTGTAGGCGATGATGTCGATAGCAGTTACTGGCCTTCTATAGCACGCTAGCTCTGTGTCGTACAGTTAATTTTTACAAACTCCTAGGAGTACTAGCAATAGACCCATTTTGCAGATTGGAAGACGGAAGTCTTAAGGTCACCTGACTAGAATTGGTGGAGCCGTGATCTGAACCCTTGGCTGATTTCAAAGCCAGTAGGTAGGGGAGGTGAGGTATGTGGATAAATGAAGATGCCGGAGAGTGGGTGGTGAAGCGTGATGGCTGAGAGACGTTCTCTGGTGGTCGAAGATGCGTGCCGATGTCAGCGATGTCATCTTGGTTCTCAGCAACAGTAGCTGAGCAACAGCGCCGGTGGCTGCGTCTTCATTTTCTAGATGAACAAGCTCGGGATGGTGATTTGCTGAAGGTCATTTGCGTGGGACTTGAGGCAGATTGTGTTTTCAGTATTCCACCTTTGAAAAACATTTAATTAATGAAAAATTTTTTTAATGTTTATTCATTTTTGAGAGACAGGGCCAGAGCGCAAGTGGGGGAGGGGCAGAGAGAGAGGAGACAGAGAATCTGAAGCAGGCTCCAGGCTCCGAACTGTCAGCACAGAGCCTGACTCGGGGCTCGAACCCACAAACCGTTGAGGTCATGACCTGAGCCGAAGTCGGACACTTCACCGACTGAGCCACCCAGGCGCCCTGTGAAAAACATTTAATTTAGATGGGGACGTCCGCTACCTTAGCTGTCTCACTTTCTAAGCTCAAGATTTAGTTTCTTTTTGCAAGAAGCCGTCACACCTAAAACCCATGTCGCTCTAGTGAGTTCTCCCTGCCTCCAGGCCCGCTGAGGCTTTTTTGTCTAGACTCCAGAGCTGCCATGAAGGCCACCTGCTGGCGGCCACTCTCAATACAGTAAAGTTCCGTCGGAGCCCGTCTTTTATAAATGACCTACATGTGGAGTTGTTTAGAATGTGTCTATTTTCTTCTAGGCCCTGGGAGTAAACAGGGAACAGACTGCACCCATCCCTTCGCTAAGAAAATACAATGGAAGTTTTGTGTCTTAACACAAAGCCTGTCTTTCCTTAATAAATGAAACTTGCCTGTAGGGTTTTAGTGTCTCTGAAGTGATGATTTCTCTAATTTCAGGTTACCAGCCTTTGGGCTCTGAGGGCTCAGATGGCAGGCCTTGGAGCCGAGAGAGGGGGTTCAGTGCTTGGCCTCCGCTGAGGACTGTTTGTGTTTTACCATGACGCATTTAATCAGAATTCTCCAGGAGGCCAGGCACACATTCTAAGAACTTTCTTAAAGTTCAGCATATTGCCTCAAGAGAAGAAAGTTGGGGGGCGCCTGGGTGGCTCAGTGGTTTAAGTGCCACTTCGGCTCAGGCATGATCTCACCGTCTGTGAGGTTGAGCCCCGCGTCGGGCTCTGTGCTGACAGCTCAGATAGAGCCTGGAGCCTGCCTCTCGGATTGTGTCTCCCTCTCTGCGTCTCCACCGCTCGCACTTGGTCTCTCACTCTCAAAAATAAACATTAAAAATAACAACAAAAAAACTAGGTGTAGAGAAGAAAGTTGGTATTTGGAGCAGTGTGGAAGAATGAATATAGAGATGAAGGCTTTGCTGGGAACACGTTTTGAGAAATAACTCATCAGAAAGTGGCTTAAAGTCATTTTTATATGTTGCTTATGTATAAACACTGAAAATGTCATTTGCCTCATTCTTACAAGAGCGAAGATGTGTAGCCCCTAAGGGACTTGTAGCCCTGCTCACCACTCCACATTTCTCTTACACAGAATTCCTTATAGTTTGGGTGTTTGGTTTCTGCTTGGTTGCTTCTGCTTTTGGACAGGTCATCACCTAACGAGGCACCCCGTTCCTTCCCCTGCCTCGAGCTGTGGTCTGCTTCTCTTAACCTCTAGCCACTGCTCGGAGGTGTGGGTCCGAAACCACACGGAGCAGATCGCTCCCGTGCGATGGCTGGAAGGTGGCCTTTCCCTATGGAGATGACGGTTTCCTGGAAACATTCTCCCAGCCAAGCACCTGCAGGCTTTAGGGGACTTGGGAATGGTGTCTCATGCCCCCACCTTCCTGCCCCGCCGCACTTGTCACTGTCTCCTGGGAAGCGGAGCACACAGGCCTGAGCCCTGCCGCCTGCCCGCAGCCTCGACTGCCACCGCCATCCTTGTGCTGGTCGCATTCATGCTTTACATGGGGAGTCCTCTTCCTAGCTGTCCTTTCGGGATCTTTCTGTTAGCTTCTCTCTCAGCCCTGCTGCTGCCGCTTCTTATTTGGAAAATTGGTGATAGCTTTCCGTTCCAGTTAGGTGCCCCATCATCTGAGTCTGCCACCTCACACCTGGGCTGAGACCCTGGCAGGCGCTGTTGCCCACGGGGGGGTGGGGGGGCTCTCACATAGGCGTGGGCCCGCCTAGCCGAGGTCTGCCTCTTCAGGCTGGCTTCTGAAAAGACAAAGGAGATTTCTCTCCCTTGGAATGGTCAGGAATCCCTCTTCCCCCTCTCAGCCAGTCTTTTGTGTCTCCCTCTGTCAGGGGCCCCTTCAGATTCCGTTGTGGAGAAGCCACCTCCAGCTCCCCAGGCACTTTGGTAATCTGGCTGCCCCAGGGCTCTCGTTACTTGTGTTTCTGTTTTTTGTTTCTCCCTTTGGGTGTCGCAGCTCTCCCGTGGGGTCCCAGAGCCTGTCTGCCCACTTGTTCTCCCAGTCAGAGGAGCCCATGGTCCTGCCTTCATCTTCCTTGTTTTCCCACTTGGCTAGAGAAAAGCCAGGCTTGTCTTCACGGCCTTCAGTCCACAGCTGGGCTCCCTGCACAGGTGTGTTGCCTGAGAGCTCCCTGAAACGGCGTGAGGCTTTGGCATATAGCATTTTCCGGGAAAAGGAGTCACCTCTCACAGGTGTTCACTGTTTGGTTCCCTCACAGGGACCAGCTCCCGAAGTCAGCGCCCGAACCTCAGCAGGTAGTTCCCTGGCCCCGGCATCACCCGCGCCTGTGTTCTAGCCTCATCCTGAGCTCACACGGTTGTGAACACACTTTGAGGCATTTTAGGACATCAGATTTGTTGTATACCACAGACTATTTTTTTAATATGCACTTTTAAAAAACCGGGCTTTATGTTGGAGGTACGTGGAATGTCTTACTGAGAATTTAATTCCTAGGAGCTGGGAGTTCGGTTTCATTTCTCAGTGTCCGTGGAATCTTTTTTAGGCTTGATTTTTGATGACTTCGTGGGCCTACCAGATTGGGTAGCATACCCCTGCATACCTTTAATTTCTGAAGTCCTGAGGTGGGCCGTTGAGTAAGAGTAACTGTTGAGATTGGGTTTTTGTTAGCTGGAGCAATCTCAGATAACCAGCTGCCCAAGGCTATTTTTAGTCCAGAACAGTTTGGCCAAAACTGGTAACAAAGTCATTATTGCAAGTGGTTACTGTTTCAAGTTCCTAGAAGGAATAAACCAACTATAAGGTATTCTTGCCTCTTGGGCCTATGATAGTGCATCCCATCCTTGAAGCCCCGATACATTTTGGCCCTTGTAGCCAGTTCTTGGCTGGCATGGTTGGAGAGAACGCCCTGGATAAGAGTGCTGCTTGACCGTGTTGACGAGAACAACGGGCGGTGGTGGTCAGGGCTTCTGTGGGGAGGACTCCTCGCTGTCCCTGCCTTTCTTAATCCTTTCTGGCCCTGGTGTGCTGGTGCCAACCTCTTTCTGGCTTTCCTGTGTATCACTGTGCATTCCTTTGCCTAGAGACTCATTTTGTAGCTTCCTGTTATTTTTCTGGCTCTTTTCTCCCAGTTAGAGGTAGAACCAGTTTGTCTACCTTGGTGCTTTTCAGGATTCCCCAGGGCCCAGTGCCCGGAAGGAGCATGGCAGGTTCTGCTGGGACCTGCTGGCTCTGTGTGCTATCTCTGACTGCCACACCTCTCAGAGCCCTGACCTTTGTGACACAGTTAATGCCCCCTCTCCTTTTCCCAGACCTACAGCTGAGGGCTGGCCCCAGCCTCGCTTGGCTACATTATAGGTACTGAACCTGAACCATCTAGGTCTAGGGACTAGTGTGTACTGTGGTGAATCTGGTGCGTGATTTCCTATGGAAACCAGGGTCCAAGCCAGCAGTGTTTGGAATGTGGCTAGTTCAATTGAGTTCATCGACTGGTTATGGATGTGATTTTTGCCGCCAAGGGGCATCGAAGGCTATCACCCGGGCCGAAGATTAATCATTCACTTGCTGGTGTCTGAAACGGGTGCAGATAATCTGGCTTGAGCTTTTGGGAGACCTGTGACTCAGTCTTTGTGTGAATAGTTCGTGGAATACAGCTTTGGTTGAAAAGCTAGTCATGACAGCGTTTCATTGTCTTCCCTTCCCCGGAGGGAGAGTGCCTACCAACCTACATTCTTTTGTACTGCGTGTTACATGTCCGTAGAATTACTGTGCCTTCTCGTTGGGCTCACAAATTGAGGCAAAGGGCTGCATGACTCCTGAGGTTCTCGACGTGTTTTGTAGGTGGCTCTGGGATTTCCTTCTCAGTCTTGGGCCACGTGTTTCCTCTGTGCGGTGGGAGGTTGGTATGTGCTGGAGTCGGCCTTGTGTACCGTCGTCCATCTCTGTGCGGCCTGATAGAGTCTATTGTTTTCTAGCCGAATCGTTTGGTAGAGGCGAGGCTCCAAAGTGAAGGTTACTGTAGACCTGTGTTAAGAAACATAGATCCTCTTGAATTTTTCCTTTTTGGTATGTTATACCATTTTTATAATTAACAGCCATGTAATCTTTTCAGGTGACATTTACTGTTTTAGCATGTGAATTACACTTAATAAACATTTATGCATATCATATTTTGCCTCTTGGATTGGTGTATATCCTTAAAATGTTTTTCTAGAAGTGGATTACTTTTTGAAGAGGGATTTTTTTTCCAGTTTTTGAAATATGTTCATATGTTAAGTCATACTTACCAGCCTTACAAATGCATTGTTGACTACAAATGTGTCACTCCCCCCCCCCCCCCCCCGCTGGCTGATTTAACTTTTAAAATATGGCACCTTCTTTGTTGTAGTCTGCATTTCATTGGTCCTGGGTGATGGACCTTTCTTGCATTTTCCCCCTCGTCTCCTCTCTGTGCACGTGACTTCTGCCTGAGGGCTTTTCCGTGGCCACAGCAGAAGCGGCGTCGTTTGTGCACCTGGCCTTGAGTGCACACGTGTTCACTGTGTGCTACCAAAGTGATCATGTCGTTTTCTCTGGTGGTAAACTTGTTTATGTGCAAATATGCACAAAGTTAGATTTACAAAAGGGCTCTTCTTCTAGAACATTAATAATGTTTTTTTGTAATAAGGATATGAATCTTATTTTCCCTTCAGATTAAAAAAAACGGACTTTTTCATTCTATGTTATTTTCTATAATTAAATCCTGTGATTTCTTTTATTACTCCATGGAAGAAATTTAAGATTATGAAGATTAAAAGGCCTGATACTGTTTAAAAATAGTTTTGAGAGGAGAGGCATCTGGGTGGCTTAGTCAGTTGAGCGTCTGACTTTGGCTCAGGTCATGATCTCATGGTTCGGAGTTCGAGTCCCGCGTCGAGCTCTGACGTGACAGCGGAGCCTGGAGCCTGATTCAGATTCTGTGTCTCCCTCTCTCTCTGCCCCTCCCCTGCTTGTGCTCTCGCTTTCTCTTTCTCTGTCTCAGAAATAAACTAAAAATAAGTAGTTTGAGAGGAGAAAAGCAAACCAGATAAATTAGTCCCTCCTGCCCTGTGACTTAGACTGACGTAGACGGTCACCCAGCGTCTTGCCTGGACCCAGTGGTGCCGTGTGGTTTGCGTGCCCTGCGGCTGGGTGAGGGGCCGAGCTGCCGTCCCGGGGCTCAGGGCCCAGGCTGGTCCTTCACTCCGGGTAGGTGAGAGAGGGAGGCCCTCTTCTCATGCTGGTTTGTCTTTTAGCTCTAGCCAGCCCCGTCCTAGGGCTGAAAGAATGCACCAGAGGCTCGGCAGTGTGGTGCCAGAACGTGAAGACGGCGGCTGAGTGCGGGGCCGTGAAGCACTGCCTGCAGACCGTCTGGAACCAGCCGACGGTGGTGAGTGCCATTGCCGCCGTGCGCGGCCTGTTCGTGTCGCCGTAGCTGCTGCCGTTTTCAGAGCTCTTCTCTCGCCTCATCTGGTTTGCACCTCACGGGGACCCTGAGAGGGAGGCGGGACCTGCCGCGGGTGGGCCCGTTTTCCGCACAGTGGAAGTGGAGTCTCAGGTTAAGGTTCCGCTCCCCCAGGCTCCCTCAGTCCTTGGGTGGCAGTGAGGGGATGAGGTGCCCCCGCGGCCGGCACTGTGTGCGCCCCGTGCTGCCTCCCGGGCCTCCGCGTGCGCCCCACGCGTCCGCTCCGGGGGGGGGCCCTCCCCATGAGGGTGCCCGGGCGCCTCGGACTCAGCTCCATCCTTGGTCACCCCAATAAGTAAATGCTAAACTTTTGAAATCCTTCCTCCCTTTTTGGTATTTTCTCTCTCTCTGACTCTCTTCAGACAGGCAGATCACAGATTCAGACTCCTGAGCTTATTAGTAGGAATTTAAAATTTTATTTTCAGCCAAACTGGAAAAGAATCTGCTGGTGTGTGTGTGTGTGTGTGTGTGTGTGTGTGTGTGTATGTGTGAGAGAGAGAGAGAGAGAGAGAGAGAGAACCAGTTTATTTTTATCCAGTTTAATTTAAAAAAGTTTTTAAAAAAAATTTTTTTAATGTTTATTATTTTTGAGACCGAGCATGAGTGGGGGAGGGGCAGAGAGAGAGGGAGACACAGAATGTGAAGCAGGCTCCAGGCTCTGAGCTGTCAGCACAGAGCCCGACGCCGGGCTCGAACTCATATACAAGATCATGACCTGAGCCGAAGTCAGACGCTCAACTGACTGAGCCACACAGGCGCCCCTAAATAAAGGTTTTTTTTTCCCTCCAGCTTTCTGAGGTAATTGGCCTACAACATTGTGTGAGTTTGAGGGGCACGGTGTGCCGATTAGGGGTATTTATATGGCAACACGATGGCCACCACAGCGTCAGCTAGCATGCTTAGTCTCGAGTCAGTGGGTCACTTTAGAAGTTCGTCTTGTATATGTTGTTAATATACTGCAATATACTGTCATCCTTAAGAGAGCTCAAGTAAGTAAGCGTGCTTAAAGGAAGAATGGACACCAAGCTCACAGATAAGATGGGGCGCCTGCTGTCGTTTCTGCTAGCTTTGCTGTCTTTGTGGATAAGTTCTCTGCATTTCAGCTTCTTCATACTTTTTTTTTAATTTTTTTAATGTTTATTTATTTTTGAGACAGAGACAGAGTATGAGTGGGGGAGGGGCAGAGAGCGGGAGACACAGAATCTGAAGCAGGCTCCAGGCTCTGAGCTGTCAGCACAGAGCCCGACGCGGGGCTCGAACTCACAGACTGCGAGATCATGACCTGAGCCGAAGTCGGATGCTCAACCGACTGAGCCACCCAGGCGCCCCAGCTTCTTCATACTTAAAGTCAAAGTGTTGCATTTCACTTGTGCTATTCAGTAAGGTAGACATTAGCCACGTATGGCTATTCAAGTTTAAATTAAAATTTCAGGGGTGCCTGGGTGCCTCTGTCGGCTGAGTGTCTGACTTCAGCTCAGGTCATGATCTTGTGGTTTGTGAGTTCGAGCCCCGCATTGGGCCCTCTGCCATCAGCTGTCCTGTGGAGCCTGCTTTAGATCCTCTGTCCCCCTCTTTGCTCCTCCCCTGCTCACGTGTGAGCTCTCTTTCTCTTTCAAAAACAAATAAAACATTTAAAAATAAATAATTAAAAGTTCAGTTTTTCTTTTGCACTAGCCACTTTTCTGGTGCTCAGTAACCACGTGCGGCTAGCTTTTGTACTGGATACTGAGATTTTAGAATATTTCCATTATCACAGAAATTTCTTCAACTGCTGTAGGTTTTTTGCCCCCTTGATTTTATTTTTTTAATGTTTTATTTATTTTTGAGAGAGAGAGAGAGAGTGTGAGCAGGGGAGGGGCAGGGAGAGAGGGAGGCACAGAATCTGAAGCAGGCTCCGGGCTCTGAGCTGTTACCACAGAGCCCGACGCGGGGCTCGAACTCAAGAACTGTGAGATCATGACCTGAGCCGAAGTTGGACGCTTAACCGACTGAGCCACTCGGGTGCCCCCTCCCTCCCCCCCTTTTTTTTTTGGAATGGAACGCTTCATGAATTTACGTGGCCTCTTAGGCAGAGACCATGCTAATCTTTTCTGCATTGTTCCAGTTTTAGTGTCTGTGCTGCTGAAGTGAGCATGATGCTACGGAGTTTCCACCTAAATGGTGTTAAGTATAGCGTATGAACGTAGGACTCCTAACACTCATGGGGCACGCTCTGAGACGACAGAGCTCAGGTGCATTCTTTGTGGGACCTAAGCCCGCTCAGGAGACGCCCGAGCTTTGCTGGCGGTACCGGCTGCCGCACACACGCTGTGGCTCGCTCCGGGACGTGCCACCTCCTGAGGCGCGGGCCACTTTTGACTGCGTGGAGTTCCACATCCAGCAGTTGTCATGAGTGGCCGCTAGTGCTTCTTCGTGAAGAGAAGAACAATTAAAAACACTGTTCTTTTAGAAATAGTTTCTGAATTCACTGGGACACTGTCCTCTGTGGCCACAATTACTTTCTGATTTGGTTTCTAATTTGCTTCTCATCTTGTTTTTAATACGGCTTCCTCTTTCCAAATTCAGTGTGTCAAGGGAGGACTTTAGCTCTTTCTCTTCTGCTGGGACAGTCTCATGGGTGCCTGAGCCTCTCCTGGACGGCCCCATGCACGCTATTAGCCGTAGGTGCAGAGGGGCAAACTGAGTTCTTCAAATGCAGCTAAGGTCCGAGGTCTTCTTTCGTCTCACCCGGACGTGTTTAGTTCCTTCCCTCTTGGGTTGAAAATCAACTGACTTTAAGAAGGGAGCTCCCCGTACGTAGCCTTTGAGAACCAACTAGAATTTCCATGTCCTGGGCCATATGAGGTCCTGGGTGCCCGGGCTTATCAGAACACCAGTGTGGTGGTTCTAAGGTCTGGGGCGGCGATGTGGCCGCTCTCCGCGTGGGCAGAGCGGCGCCTGGGAGGTGGAGAGCAGGTAGGGCGCAGGGATCGTGCTGCCGTCTGGCTGGGCTTGCTGCTCTGCCCCGCCCCTGTCACTCCGTGTTAGTGATCTCGGCCCCAGGTGACCGGTTTTCTCTGATTTCTGCTGCTCGCGTTTTCACCTTCCCAAGCCTCAGCTTCCTCCTGGAGCTGTTGTGAGCAGTAATATGAAATTTGGCCTGTGCTGTGTGTGCCGAGTCAGGTGCTGAGGGGCAGAGGGTACGAGAAAAGGGCATCTATCCTGTAGAAGCACAGAGGGTTCTGGTCAGTCCCATCTGATCCTTGCCCCATGGCATCCCTGTGCTTCTCCTCTAGGTTGGGGAACCAGGCTGTGCCAGTGTGTCAGTCCTCCCCGGTTAGATCTAACAGGACAGGGGCCCAGGGGACTTTCCAGCCGTGCGCGGCGTGAGTTACAGCCTGCAAACGCACATCTCTCTCCCTCATGCTCTTTCCTCTTAGAAATCTCTTCCCTGCGATATATGCAAAGATGTCATCACTGCGGCTGGGGACATGCTGAAAGACAATGCCACTGAGGTGAGCTGCCCTGAGTGCGTGTGACCACGTGTGAGCAGTGGCCGTGTGCACCCGTTCCTTAAAAGAGCCGTGGTTCTGGGGGTCTAACGAGGAATGGGCAGGGCCCGGGTAGGAAGTAGTTTAGATCTCGTGAGCCGCATACTTCTGTTACATAGTTGTTTTTTGTTTTTTTCCCACTCCCCATCCCTTAAAAATGTAAAAACCATCCTCAGCCACAGGCTCTTCAGAAATAGGCTGTGGGCTCAAGCTTGTGGACTCCAGCCTAGATCTTCAGTGCCCAGGCTTGATGGGGACTTTTGTATGGCCAGTCGCTACCCGTAGGTCCGTTTTGGCCATCTCTGCTCAAAATTCCCTGTGCCCGGGAGACTGCAAGCCAGAGCGGCTGTATTTTGAGGACTGTCTGCTTTTTGCTTGTTTGTCTGATGGAGGCCCTCTCCCGGCGCTCTTCCCTGAGGCTGCTGTCTGCCGGGAGCCACGGAGGGCCTGCGCTCAGCCGTCTGCAGAGCAGACACACACCCTGACCTGGCCCCTGCCTTTATCCCTTTAGCAAGAGATCCTCGTGTACTTGGAGAGGACCTGTGACTGGCTGCCTAATCCGAACTTGTCTGCCTCGTGCAAGGAGATGGTCGACACCTACCTCCCGGTCATCCTGGACATGATTAAAGGACAGATGGTACGTGGTGGAGGGTAGACTCTCGAGGGTGCCTCCGGGGCCTGGGGAGGTGCCCGACCAGAATAGAGTGGGAAGTCTTTTTCAGTGATTGGGATTTTCTCCATAGCTTGTTTCTACTGTTCCGATTTCCAGGGGGCTTGGTTCCAGCGGCACCCTCTGCTCGTAACTTTCAAGGGTTGGGAAGGGTGCAGGAAGTGGGAACTTGGAGAATACTGAAGGAGTTGTAAACTGGCCACGTTTACGTGTGCCCATTTGATAACTCACGTCGGATCTTTAGCTCTCCCTTTGAGGATGCAGTTCATTTCATTTCTGTAATTTTTATCCTAAGGAATAGTTCAGGGAATGTGCTAAGGTTCAGCTACGAGGGTGTTCTGCTTTCACTCAAATACGCATGCAGCGAGCATAAACCATGTGCTACCTGTTGGATTTTCAGCAACGAACAAGGAGCCGGGTCTGTGGAATTGGGAAAGACCCTAAGAATGAAGAGGTGCTCAAGAAATAAGGCCAGAGGGGCAGAAGGGTCCTGAGACTGGACCAAGGTTTTGGCGATGATGGCTGGGGTTGCAGCATTCAAGGCCTTTTAGGTTCTGCTTAAGGGTTGCAAGTGCAGCAGGAAGTCCTTGGAGGGTTCAGGAGAGGCAGAGGCATGACATGATCGTAGGGGCCTCCTTGAAAGGGTTTGGTCTAGGTCCCCCCAGTTGGGAGTTGGAAGTGGGGAAGCTGGCAGGACAGTCCAGTGTGAGATGTGATGGGTCACTGGAGGTGGACAGAGGCACGTTCTGTTTCAGAGGAGAAATGGACCCGACCTGCTGATGGAGGGAGAGACGGTGGGAGGAGCGAGGAATGTCCTCCAGGTTTCTGGCTTGAGCTGCTGGGAGTGGGGTTGGGGGAGCCTTTTGCTAAAGTGGAGGTGGGGAGGGGAGCAGGTGGTTTTGTTTGAAATACCTGTGAGTGGGATGTGTGTATGAGTCAGGCCACAAGGTAAGGACGGGGACTCAGGCTGCCCGGTGGCGGTTTTGTTTTCCTGTGGGGAGAGCTTTCCAGCTGGACTTCTTTCCTCACTAGAGTCATCCTGGGGAAGTGTGCTCTGCCCTCAATCTCTGCGAGTCTCTTCAGAAGCACCTGGCAGAACTGAATCACCAGAAACAGCTGGAGTCCAATAAGATCCCAGAGCTGGATGTGGCTGAGGTCGTGGCTCCCTTCATGGCCAACATCCCCCTCCTCCTCTACCCTCAGGATGGCCCCCAGAGCGAGCCCCAGCCGAAGGTAAGACAGTAGGCCCAGCCACTAAGGGCCCGTTCTGTTGACTTAGAGATGAGAGATGAGAGAGGGGTGGCTAGGTGTGTGCAGTTCTCAAGCTGGGGACTCACTCCTTCGTTTGACCTTGCAGTTGGCTGAGCCACCTTTCAAATGGTTGTGTCATAGAGGTTCTGAAGAACTTGGGGTATTTAAAATATGTAAAGGCTTCTCTGTGTTTCAATTAAATATTATTGAAATCAATGCGCGGTTGATTATAAGCCTGTTAATGATTTCAGAGCCTATAAAAACACAGCTGGAGTGCCTGGCTGGCTCAGTCGGTGGAGTGTACAACTCTTGATCTCGGGGTTGTGACTTGAAGTCCCGCATTGGTTGTAGACATTACTTAAAAGAAACAAAAAACTTTTAAAAACCCACAGCTGTTCAGTAAGTCACTGCCTGGTGCTGTGGTCATGTACACATAGGAAATTGTCTTGGAAATTTGAATCCTCTTAGTTGTCATTGGAGCATGCAGTGTCTCCAGCCTGACCCCTATCAGGCCCTACCCCCTATCAACCCCTGTCTCTGTAGGCTGGTGGGGATGTTTGCCAGGACTGCATCCAGATGGTGACTGACATCCAGAACGCTGTAAGGAACAACTCCACCTTTGTCGAGGCCTTGGTGAACCATGCCAAGGCGCAGTGTGACCTCCTGGGGCCTGGCATGTCTGACATGGTGAGCCTTCTCTCCTCATGCATTGGAGGGTGTTCTGGGCTCGGGAGCTAGGGTTTGGAGACAGGAGTGCGGGAGCTCAGAAAAGTTCAGTTCTTGAGGTACCATTTTAAGTTCCAGCCCAGGGGCTTTGAGGAAGAGACTCTTCAAACAACTCCTGTTTCCTTTTTTCCAGAAAGCATCTGGAGCAGTTGGTGGGTACTTAAGTACTTTGTTGGTTAGTTCAGTTTGTGTATGTAGCAAAACACTTGGAATAAAGTAGTATAAGGAGACCGCTTTTGTGAAGAATTTTTTCCCCTCCCAGCCACCATATGTGTAAGGAACAACAGTAGAATCCGTTATAACCCTGTTTTGAAAAGCCTGGCCGTTGTGTATTCATAGCTATAGGTGTGCCTTCCCCACAGCCAGTGGGCTTGTCCTTGGGAAGCCATGTGGCTTGCAGGACATCCACCTGGGGTGCCTTCCTTACCTTGCTGAATGTTAGTCCTGTAGGCCAAGAAACTCATTTTGTTAGATTCTTAGGGGGTTTCATTCTTGGACCCTGTTCACATTAACCACAAGCCTATGAAATTGACACTTGAAGCCAAAATGCTGGTTTTGTATCCAGCAACCTTGGCTATACCGGATGTAGGGAAGCTGGTGGTAATAACTCCATGGGTCTAGGACCTAGAGCAGCCTTCCTGGGGAGGCATGGCTGGTTCTGGGAGCTCTGGCTTTTTTTCGGTTGGGAGTCTTTTGGCCTCATTGAAGTATCTTTGCATATCCCAGTCTTACTTGGCTTCCCCAGTTCAGCCCTGTGTGAGGGCTGCCCTGTTTCCCTTGGTTTCCTCACTGGAGGCACCCCAGTGTGACCAGAGCTATTCTGTGAAGGTCTGTAGGAAATCACTAGGTGTGTAGGAAAGTAGGTGTGCTGAAATCATCATAACTTGGTTCTGCTGGGTTTTAACTGTATGGTCTTGTCCAGAAATGTGCGAATGGACATTGCGCGTTTGTAGTGGCACGTCTTGTAGCCACTTTCAGAATCGCTCCCTGAGTAGTTGCTCTGTGATCTCGGGGCAAGTTTGGGCAGTAAAAGAGATTGGAGGACCTTTTCTCTAGAGGCCTTTGGGACACATTTTCAAAACACCCTTTGCACACCTTTTCCTGTAATGAATAGGATAAGCAAATTGCCGTTTTTATGTCAGACGACTCCCGTTTTGGAGGCTTGCTTCATAGTTACCTGTTGACCTTGTTGGAAATGCTTCGGGACTTGGTATGTTACCGCGGCAATGAGTGTCACCGACAACCTGTTTCTCTCTCTCCAGTGCAAGAACTATATCAACCAGTATTCTGACATTGCCGTCCAGATGATGATGCACATGGTAGGTGGCAGAGGAGGCGCCCAGCTCGCATTCTTTGTCTCAAACTCTGTGATTCCAGGCTTGTGAAAATTACATGGTTTAGTTTTCCTTTTTTCCCCTCAGATGATGAATTGGGTCAAAATGAACCTTCTTCAACCAGCAGACTCTCTACCTGCAACTCAGTACCCCCCTCCCCTCCCCTTCCCCTTCCCCAGCCAGGGAAAAGGCTGAGGCAGCTCAACCCCCAGGACCGCCCTGGCGGCTCCCTGGCGATTTGTTTGCCTGCGCATATGTGAGCCGGCCATCAGATTTCTGGTATTGGCCTTTCACCCTGGGGCCCGTAGGAATAGTCTGCTCTTATAGCTAGGCCAGGGCTGAGAATTGCCACCTTGCAGCTGGGGTTTGGGGTGCAGGGAATCCCGTCCCCCAGAGTTGGTCCTGCACTCTGCAGCAGTATTAGCTATATAGCTACTGCCTGAGCTCCTAACTCCTGCACTTGCTTCTGATGCTTCCGGGTGGTATGGGCATCCCTCCGTTATTAGAAGTAGAAAATCCTGATCGTGGACGTGAGCCAGCTAGCTCCATGCAGAAAACTGTTGTACGAATCCGGGTGGTGTGATGGTATTCTTACGTTGGGAACGTGCCCTGGGTTCCTGAGCTCTGAGCTGCTGGAGCTGAGGGGGTGGGTTGCACTTTCTCTCCGTCCTGCTGACTTCGTGTTGAGAGTGACGTGTGGTCTTTGAGTTTGTTCTCCGACCACTGGCCAGCAAACGGTGGCCCACCATGTGTTTTTGTAAAGTTCTGCTGGACTCAGTGGTGCTCCTCCCATCTGTGCTGCTGCAGCAGCAGAATAGTTGAGTCTTCGCAGTCGGAGCGCCTGAAAGATTTACCCTGTGGCCCTGCTGTAATTGCTCAGGGGCTCCGTCTGGGCATTGGGGTTGTTACAACACGCCTTGTTCCAAAAATAGTTTAGAGGCAGCTCACAAAGACATGGAGCTAGAGGAGAAATAAATAAGCCTTTGATTTGACTCAATTTGGTTAAGTGCTTCCTTGTAGCTAAGTAAAAAAATTTTCTCATGATAAAAAATTAACTGCATAGATGGCTTTTGAAAATACGGGTAATACTTCCCAAATCAAAAATCATTTGTGATTTAAAAAAAATAGCAGTGAGGTCATATGGTTATATAGTACTTCTGACTTTATAGTTTACATTTATTTGCTGGAAATGTATTTTATTGGTCATTAAACATTTTGATACAAAATGATTTTTAAGTGGCTGCCTAACCTGTTTGGGTAGAACATAATTTATGTAACCAGTCCCCTTTGGATGTTTAGGTTGCTTTGAGGTTTGCTTTTGGGATGAAAAGCATGATGAGCTTCCTTGTGGTTAGGTAGGTAGACAGGCAGGCAGGTGCCCGTTTCTCCCTGAGTACAGAGAACTAAAGCTGGAATTGCTGAATCAAGGGGTAAGCGTTTTGATCTGTTGTCAGATCGGCCTCCCAGGCTGGCATTCGGTGCCCCGCGGCCCAGGCAGCGGAGGGTGTGCTTCAGGGCCCCGACCCCTCTGGGCGTATGCTCCAGCGCACACCCCAGATTTGGGCACGCCTGTGTCTTGTTCCACTTTCCTGCTTACCACCTGAGGGAAGGCCTGCGGGCACGGTGGGCCGAGGTTCCTGGGGATGGAGAGCTCCTCATCACCTGGCGTCTCCTGGGACCTGTTGCCCGGTGTTTTGAGCGGGATTCGGTGTGGTGGGAGCATGGGGACAGCGCACGCACAACTGGACAGTGTGGTCTGTCCCTTGAGGGCCACAGTAGCTCTCGGCCCCCTGAAATAATAGGAACAAGGTAGGTTGCTGATTTGAGACTGCGAGGCTTCCCCTGCACTTCTGGTGACCTCCTTACAACCTGGGTTAACTGATGTTGTTATTTTAATTTTTTCTTAACTGTTTTGTCCTTTCCTTTCTCTTATTTTCATCTCCGATTTCCTGTTTTTTTTGTTCAACAGCAGGATCAGGTATGTGATGGGATTTGCTTGTAGTAGTGGTCTGCTGCTGCTTGTAGTTAATTTTGCTCAGTTTTTTTTTTTTTTTTTTTTAGTGGCATGATCTGTGTTACTAACTAGGCTGGTGGGGGAGCTTCTGCTTCTCTCCCCTGTGATTTTGGCAGGGGGACAGGTAGTCTCATCTCCCCTTCAAGGGGCCAGAAAAGGCCGCCAGCAGGGCTTGGACTCTGGTTAGAAACCAGCACCCGGCTGGCCACGTGCATGCCACCAATGTGATGACGGGGAACCATGGGTGACCCTGGAGATGCCTCGGTTTCCTTAATCGTAGGCCTGACTTCCAGTCGGACACCTCGTTTCCGTGATGACTGAAGGAGGGTTGCATGTCTTCAAGCCTGTTTTTCATCACCCCAGAAATGCTTCTGCCGCATGAGCAAATCATTTGCAAACAGTGAGCAGACCGTTCCCGTCTGTCGGGCCCAGAGACTTGGAAATAATCTCTTGATTGTGGCTTCTGCCCTCTGGGGGATGGGGTCCTGCAGATCCCGGAACCATATCAGGTGGCTCAAGAGCCGGGCCACTGGTGGCGTAATATGTGGACCCAGGTTCCCAGACCCTACCTCCTGAGGCAGTACCCTCTCTGAGCACGGGCATCTCTCTGTAGGAATGAAGATTTTTCAAAGATACTTTGAAGTCTAATGGGCGAGGACTTCGGCCGAACCACCTGCAGTTTCACCTAGGCCGCCCCAGGGAGTTAGTAGAGCAGAGCTCATCCGAGACAAAGCAGCCACGCACCTCCTGAGTCTTGGTCTTTTTTCTGAGAAGCTTGCCGTGTCTTCGGCCCCGTTCTCACTTCCCTCCCCATTCTTAAAGTGTGCCAGAGTGTTTAGGATACGTTTCAGGCTTCCCCAATGTTCCTTAATTTTGAAGACTTCTTGACACTAAAACAGGGTGAACGATAGCCACGGTCTGGCTCTTTTGCAAAACAGCGCTCGTCCTAGCAGTCCCGTCCTGCTGCTTTACAGTTGGTGGCGGGAGGCAAATGCTGTCAGGCCCAGAGCTTGGTGCTGGTTGCATTTGGTTCACAGAGTATACCGAGTATGTATACTTTTCCTCACGCTTGGCCATCACCATCGTGAAATGGTCGAGATGTCCACATTACAAGTTCCCCGTGGTTTGCCGTCTGGGTGGGAGAGGGGGTCGGTCTGGAGCATCCGTGACCTGGAAGAATTGATGGCTTTGGGCCTTGGGTTTTTGTGTGTGCTGTGTTTGTGCAGTTTGTGAAAATACAGTTTGTGAAAATAGAACGCGGTTTTTATTTATTTTTAATTTTTTTTAACGTTTATTTTTGAGAGAGAGACAGAGTGTGAGTGGGGGAGGGGCAGAGAGAGGGGGAGAGACAGACTCCGAAGCAGGCTCCAGGCTCTGAGTGGGCAGCACAGAACCCAACGTGGGGCTCAAACTCACAAACTGTGACATCGTGACCTGAGCTGACGTCAGTCGCTTAACCCGCTGAGCTGCCCAGGTGCCCCAAGAATGCGGTTTTTAAAAAGCCAACCATTTTTTCTTTAAATGGCCTTGCTGCTGAAAAGATCCAGGGTGGGTTTTTTTCCAAGATTTTTGGCTTTCTGCTTATGGGCATGGCGGTTCTTCCTCTGGAAGAACATGTAGCTTATTTCCTACAGAGAGTGAACCAGTCGACCAGGAAACAGGTTCTAGAGCAGACCAGGTGTGCTTGGAGGAGGATTTGATTGCCCGTGAAAGGGAACAGGCACCAGAAGTCTCGCTTTCCTGGGATGCTCTCTGGGCGGAGCAGGGGTGTGGTTCTGTCTGCTATCCCCTCAGCTTCGCGTGGCTGCCCCCCTGTGTGAAACTGGGACATCCGGGCTCGCGGGAGTCCCTGCAGGTTTAACGAGGAGTCCTGCCCGTTTGGCAGTCAGACTTGACGCTGTGACCAGGGTGCTCCCCCAGCACCGCACCCTTTGTGTTGAGAGAGTGGAACTGAGGGGGGCGGTGGGCGCAGGCCTGCATCTGACTGCTTTTTCTGTGCCTTCTTTAGCAACCCAAGGAGATTTGTGGCCTGGTTGGCTTCTGTGAGCAAGTGAAGGAGATGCCCATGCAGACTCTGGTCCCTGCCAAAGTGGTCTCTGAGGACGTCATCCCTGCGTTGGAACTGGTGGAGCCCATTAAGGTATCTGGGTCACTGCTTTGTACTGGCCAGGCTGTGTAACACTCAGGCCACTCCGCACCGTACCACGTTCTGTGAGGCACACAGTTTTGGTTCCCTGTTTGGCTGCTAAAGGTGTTTGAGTTTGAGACCATTCATTAGTTTATGGTGTCCCCTCTCCTCGTGCAGCCCCCCACTCCCAGCCCTGCGTGCCTTTATTTCTTCAGTTACAAACCCGAGTGCTTCATGGGATCAGCCTGCATCCGTAGCACGTCTAACCTTCTCTAGTATGTTTGTGCCCCTCCACCCTGCCCACTGTCGCTGCAGTGCAAATCTGATATTCCCAGAACACCCCAGGGCTCACGCAGAAGCTTCTCGGTGTGCCGCCTTGCACGCATGGGTGTCTGCTTCGTTTTCCTGGCACCCTTCACTTGGGAAAGATCCACCGTGTTCCAAACTCAGCTTACATTCGTCACTTGTTACGGGTCCGGCAGGGTGTTGGGGATGGAGTCCTGAAACCGTTGACCTGGAGCGGTGGACAAAATTGTCCTGTGCATCGGGCTTGCAGTTGAGTTCTTAAAAGGGTCTGGGCCACGTGACGTTTTTTCACATGGCACGCGCACGCACTTGTTCCAGAAGTTGCCATGTCACTTGTCCCTTGGCTTCTCGTCTCCCTCCTCTGTCCCCCCTCAGCATGTGCAGCGTGTGGACCTCGGGTCAAAGAAGTCAGGTGGGGCTGGGGAAGCACTGCCACCTGCCCTGTCTTGCTGACTGGATTACTGGCCAGAGGAAACGAAGGGGAGTCTCAGCTTGTGTTCTAGCCACATGTGGCTCCATGACTTAAATAAAATAGTTCCTTGGTTACCCTAGCCACATTTCAGGCGTTTAGTAGATACCTGTGGCTTGTGCTGCTCTGTGGGACAGCAGAGGTGGAGAATGTTCCTTCTATCACAGAAAGCTCTACTCTGCAGGATTGCTATATTACAGGCAGGCTGGAGGACAGCAGTCTCGGGTACTAATGAAACTTGACACTCAGGAGCAGACCTGAAATGTGTTTAAAGCTTTGTCTTCTACACAGACAGGAAATAAGTCTTCCCTCTGCTGCTCCCCCATCTACCTTCCCGAAATGACTGCAGAATGATGAAAGGATTATTACAGATACATCATGTGGATAGCTCTTTGGGGTGGGGGTATGGTTTCACTGCTTCTGTCTCCTGAAGTATGAATTCCTGGTGTTGGTGGGGTGGGGGGGCGCATGGTGGGATGTGGTGGTGGTAGAGGACTGTGCTAAGGGATGGGTCTCCCACCACGTAAAACCAGCAGAGACGGGAACTCGGATGCTGGGAGGAAGCTGCCTTTTCAGCGACCATCTCTTGTCCCTGGCCACAGGGTGTCCCTTTTCCTTTAGCGCAGCAGGGCCCAGGGGTGAGGCGAGGGTCTCGGCATTAAAGTGCTCTCCTGCCCTTTTAACAGAAGGACAGGGTCCAGGCGAAGACTAGTGTTTCCTGTGAGGTGTGTGAGTACGTGGTGAAGGAGGTAGTCAAGCTGATCGACAACAACAGGACCGAGGTACGTGCGTTTCCAGAATGCTAGAGTGCCCCTGCTCCCCAGTGGCGGACCCAGCAGAAGGCTTGGCCCTCGTCGGCACTGGACGCCACCTCTGGGACCCTGCATACCTGCTGCCACCGGCGGATCCCTCCGGGCTGGGGCCGGGCCTATTTCATAGGTCTTGTCTTTCTGGGGGAGGAGACAGCACGTCGCTGTTGGCTGGTTTCCTGGACATGTTAGTATTTTGAGAATCTTTCCCAGGCCTGTCCAGCCTCTCATCTCCTACTATGATCCTCTTTGTTTTGTGTTTCAGGAGAAAATAGTTCACGCTTTGGATACCGTGTGCTCAAAGTTGCCCACATCCTTATCTGAAGAGTGCCAGGAGATGGTGGACACTTACGGCAAGTCCATCCTGTCCATCCTCATGGAGGAGGCGAGCCCTGAGCTCGTGTGCAGCGTGCTCCATCTCTGCTCCACCCAGGGGCTGCCCGTGCTGCCTGGTGAGCGGGAAGGGAAGGGTGTGGCTGGCTGGCCCCTCCCACTGGGGAGGGCCCTGCCGCCACTCAGCCTCTGCCCCCGTGTGTAGTGCGTGTGGTCCAGCCAAAGGACGGTGGCTTCTGTGAGGTATGCAAGAAGCTGGTGGGCTATTTGGACCACAACCTGGAGAAAAACAGCACAAAGGAGGAGATCCTGGCGGCTCTCGAGAAAGGCTGCAGCTTCCTGCCTGACCCCTACCAGAAGCAGGTGTGCCCCGGGCTACCTCGGGTCAGGGTGTCAGAGCCTGCCTGTGGTGGGGTGCAAAGGCTGGGGTGGCTCAGGGGGAGCCATGGGGGGTGGGGGTGAGCAGAAGCCGGTGAGATGAGGCTGAGTGTGGGTGGGCGGGGCATCTGGGAAGGGGGTCCTGGGTTGGTAGTGGCAGGAGGTGCCTCTCCTTTTGCGCCCCCACTCTGCATGGACACCCCTAGACCTGTGTCTGTATCTGTGTTCACCTAACAGTGCGATCAGTTTGTGACTGAGTATGAGCCCGTGCTGATCGAAATCCTGGTGGAGGTGATGGACCCTTCGTTTGTGTGCTTGGTAAGCTCCTCTGGGTGGCTCTGTATGAGGCAGAGTCTCGGGCTGGGGGGACAGGCTTGTAGGCCTGTGGCACTGACTGTTGGGAAGCACGCGTCAGAGCTCTGCTTCAAGCTGCTTCTAGAAGCTGATAATCTCTGGTTTGGGAAAGGATCAGTAGAGTGGATCTAATTCCTTCCTCCTCCTTTTGCCCTTTTTTCACCATATAGAAAATTGGAGCCTGCCCTGCAGGCCGTAAGCCTCTTTTGGGAACTGAGAAGTGTGTCTGGGGCCCGAGCTACTGGTGCCAGAGCATGGAGGCGGCGGCCCAGTGCAACGTGAGTAGCCGGGCAAGTGCTCCGCGGGCCTGCCTCGCCAACGGGGCAGCTCCGAGACGACCCTGTCAGTAGGCCCCTCTGCAGTCGGCTCTCTACCCTGCCTTTGTGTCAGGCCGGGGCGGGGGTGGGGTGGGGTGGGGAGGTGGGTGGTAACTGAGGCCCGGAAGCGATTAGGCTGATCTTGGCCCAGCAGAGGCACGAGGACTGTGCTTTTGCCCGTGAGAACGACACCGTGGAGGCGTTCTTCAGTATTTCGTGCTTCTGCTTTCCTGTTCGCTCCTGTTAGTTCTGCTGTGACAGGGTCAGGATCACATTCACGAGGCCACCCCTGAGCCTGCACAAGTCCTGTCCCTTGGGTCGGTCTTGAGCCTGGCCTGAAGCTTCACCCAAGGCTAGACGGCTGCTCTCGAATGGTCCTGAGAGCTGGTGCTACCCGGTTGTTGCAGGGTGCCGTGGTGCCGTCTTGACCCGGCAGCCACCGGCGGGGCCCCACACTGCTTTCTTGGGTGGGGACGTGTGTGGACCAGTTGGTTGCTTAATGGTCTCTTTGCGCAACGTTTTCTTCCTCGAGCGGGTTCCTCGTGACCAGTGGGGCATGACTGTGCGGGTACGATTGCGTCAGTGGGCCGTGCCCACCCCAGCCGCGTCCAGCTCCTTGCTCCTCCGGGCCTGGCCCCCAGCAGTCAGTAGAGGAGTAGGCTCTTGCTGCCGTCCTGGGTAGATGTGCTCCTGGGGCCATTGTCCTCCAGGCCTGAGCTGGTGTGCACCCTGTTGGGTGAGGAGTCCTGCCCCGGGGGCCTCCGTGTAGCCTGCTGAGTGCCAGGACTGTGCACGTAATCGGATGGCGGGGGGACCTGGGGGTGCTATCTGGAAAGCCTGGAAGTGCTTCATAGGTGCCACCCTGGACGCTTGCCTCAGGAGTCCCCAACACTGGGGTGGATGCACGCCCCCCAGTTTTAAATGAGGTGCTGTCTGTCTGACTTAGGACAAGATAACAGGTCCCATCTTTGGGTGATGTCTGGTGCACTAAGGGACCAAGGGTGGAATTTGTCACATGAAGACTAAACCCAGTTTCCTCTCTCCTGTCAGGCTGTCGAGCATTGCAAACGTCACGTGTGGAACTAGAAGGGATGTTCCTTCTCGGAGAGACTGCAGCATCTTTTCCTACTTGTGTGTCTGGGGCAGTGAACACGCCGATCTGTTGACTCCGTTACAAAATAGGACTCTCCCCCCACCCCCCCACTTCCTGTTTCCCGATTGTAGCATTGCAGTCAGTGGGGGAGGCGCCTTGCCCTCTGCCACCCATAGCCGCTTCAGCGTCCCTCTGCCTAGACCGGTGAGGATGTCCCGTGCGCCGGGGGTCTTTCAGCCTGCCCTTGTGGTGGTTCCCTGGAGGAGGCTGTGGGTGTCGGCGGGAGCCTCCTCTCCTTCCTCTGGGCCTGGCGGGCCTCGTTCCCAGCCCTCCGCCTACCCCACGTGGGGACTGCCCCTCTTCTGGGCCATTGGCTGCTATACAAAGAAGCAAAACAAAGGCAGTTTTATACAAAAGATTAGAGGTTCAGAATAATGAGGCTTTTTCAAACCACGTAGTTTTCACTGTAGGGAGGATTTAGGAAGCAGCTGCTCATTAGACCTGGGTGAGGCTTGGGTTTGCTGTCCCCGTGTTGACCTTTGATTCAGCTTTCCTGTGTCTTTGCTGGTGATGCCTTGTTTGGGGTTCTGTGGGTTTGGGTGGGAGGGGCAAACCTGCCTGAATGTGCTCTAGCTCCATGTGGAGGTCCTGTGGGCCTGCTTTTGTGCGTGAGCGTGGACAGTGGTGACCGCCTCTTGCTTGCTTTTGTGTCCGCGTGGCTGTGGAAGCCTTGCTTTGTGCGTCTGTACCTTTGCTCTGGGCTCCCAGCCCCCTCATTTTGAAGATGTTCTTTTTGACCTTCAAATAAATGTGGATGACAAGCTCCTAAGCCTTTGGCTTTCAGGTAGAGGGTCTGCCGGGCGTGCTGTCCGGGGGCCTCGGCTACCGCCCTGCCTCCTCTTTTCCACTTCTAGTTGCCAGGAGACAGCGAGATACGCAGTTGTTATTAAATGGACTTACTGACTTTTTTTGGTTTGTTTTGCACTAAAGTTTCTGTGATTTAATAATAATAAAGTCTGTTAACCAGACCCGCGCCTGGGTGCTTCTGTAACACCTCAGCCAGGGGCGTTTGGTTTCTGAGTGGCTCCGCAGTCACGGACCTGTGGGTGTCCAGCAGTCCTGCAGCCCCTCTTGGCCACAGACGGCAAGCAAAGTGGGCAAAGAAATGCTGCCTGCCTCCTCTCTGATTGATGCAGCGCCAGCAGTGCACCCCCTGAATGTCAGGCCCCGATCTGCCCGTCCCAGGCCAACCCGAGGGATGGCGGTGTACGGAGCCAGAGCTAATGGAAGGAATTGAATTGACGGTTCCTTGTGAGTTGCTTTTCTTATTTAAAATTCAGACCATTCCAGAAACGTTCAGTGAGTACCAGTTAAACAAAAATCAAGGGGAAAACGTTGAGGGAATAACTTAATTTAAAAAAGAATACACACAAACACTCTACATTCAGAACCCAGGGAAACACCAGTCATTTCTCTTTATGAGCCGGGCACGTTCAGGAAGGCAGTTCACTGACATGGACCATGTCCGTGTGCGGAGGCAGGGGTCACTCACTGCCCCTAGCTGCATGGCCAGCCGGATGTGCTAGGTGTGCACTGGGATTTGAACTGAAGTCGGAGTCCAGGCCGGGCAGGGTACGCCAGCTCCGGGTCTCCCTCTTCCGGTGCTGAGAGTTGTGGGGAGGGGAGGGGAGAAGGGCCTGCTTGGCCTCTTAGAGCTCAGCCTGGGCGGAGTCGGTCCGCAGACTCCTGGGCCCCCAGTGACTCTCCTTACCTTTGTCCTTAGATGCTTAACGTTTTTGTTTGGTTTTCTTAAAAAAATAACAGATTTTATGAAGATAGAGGTCAGGCGCTGAACGGGCAGCTGGCAGATCTGAGCAGCTGGTGTGGGCTGCCCACCAGGCCAGCCTGAGGTCGTACGCCCAGAGCCGGCCTGGGGAGCGGCCGCACTGCGGTCCTGCCCTGCCCTGGGAGGGGGGTGGGGGACAGGTGCCGCTCATGCCAGCGAGGCCCCCGTCTGGTCATAGCTCTGTGATCTCCAGGGGGCTCTCCAGGATCACATCGCGAAGCTTGTGCAGGGGCGTCGATTTGGCTGACTCCGTGCGGGCGTTGCGCTCAAAGGCACTGGCTTCAGCGGTGGTCAGTGTCTCCAGTGAGCGACCCAGGCCCTTCTGGTCGTCCTCGGGCAGGCTGTTAAGGTCCGTGGCCAGCAGTGTGCCTGTGCTGCCGTGCACCGTGTGGATCCCGTCGGGCCCCTTGAGCTCGGTCGGCGGCTTGTGGCGGAATCGCAGGCTGCCCTGGCCGGGGCTGCGCTCCCCTGGCTCCTCCTCCAGCTCAGTCTGGATCAGCTGCAAGAGGCGAGGATCCCCCAAAGGCTCTGGGACCCACCCGTGCTCAAGGTCATGCCTAAGGGCTGAGCAGGCGGATGGCCCCAGGGCCCCACCTGCTGTGCCCGGTTCCTTCCTACTGCACACGGGTAGCTCTGCAAGGAACTCTGGGCTCATGCTGCAGTAGGGCTGGCCTGTCCAGCTGGCGGCAGTGTTTCTCAAACTGGGTACAGAGGGGAACCACGGACACTTAGGGCGTTAGGGATGTGTTCTTGGAATGTGGGCTTCCCAAGAGGGTCTTGACTTCTGTGTATTTGCTTTGATAAAAATCCTGTGATGCAGTTTTGGTACCTGGATTTGTCAACAATTTGTCCACAGGTGAAGTTGGAGGGGTGATAGGATATAGTGGAAACTCAACACGTGCACTTCTGTCCTGTGTGGAACTGTTCCTATTCCATTTGGGAATTGTTGGCCCAACTGGAAGTCAGGGTTTTTGAAAAAGTGAATATTGAAAGTGTTGACATCACTGCAGGCAAATAAAATTTATGTAGGCCCATTTCCTGTAAGGACATCACTCCTTTTAAAGGCATCTTCTATGGGGTTCGAGTCTGAGAAACACTCCTCAGCACCCACCCTAGGAAAGCCCACTGCGGAGCCCAGAAAGTACACCCGGCCCAGGCCTGCCGTCTGACTTCCTGGACCCCACCCATTGCTCTCTTTGGCCCTGGCTGCTGAACTCGAGAGAGTCTGAGAAGGGTGAGGGTGGCTGGAGAGAGGGAGGGAGGTGAGGAAATAGCACCCCCAGGGCTGGGGCACAGCACACAGCTCCGGGCCCGCCCGGCTACCTCGGAGATGGAGGAGTGGCAGGAGGAGGCTTTTTGCACCATCCGCTGTGCAAAGAGCTTTTTGAGCCGCAGGTAATCCTCCAGGACCACCTTGAGCAGCGATCCCTGGGGGAGCGAGAGGGTTAACCCCCCAGCAAGGCCGTCCCCTGCCTGCCACACCGCTCGCTCGCTCCCTCGGAGTGGATGGAGGTGATGGAAGATGCTACTCGTCTAGGGCGCACAGGCGCCTGGTCCGAGGGGAGAGGGTTGGGAGCAGAGCCTGGGGACAGTGGCCAGCCAGAACCCACGTGGGCTCCAGGCCACTGGAGGCTGAAGTAGCCCTTTATCAGCCAGATGGCCTGGCCTCTCTGAGCCTAGAAGTGGAGAAAGCTGTTTCCCAGGGTCCTCCCTCAACCCTATAGCCTGGGGAGCTGGCTAAGCTCAGCCAGAGGTCTGGGTGCAGGCCCCTGAGGGGGGTGTGGCGCAGGAGCGAGCAGGGAGGGCTCACCTTGATAGGTCCCTCCCGAATGATCTGGCCCAGCTTGGCGATGTTGTCGTACTCTTGGATGGCTGCCCGCAGGTACCGGTCGTCGTCAGGTTTGACTGCTGCCGGTTCCCGCCCAAAAGTTCCCTGGGGAGAGGGCACGTTAGCTGGAGCAGAGGTAGACAGCATGTGCACACCTAGGGTAGTGGATACTCCCCACCCCCCTCATCCCCCAAGGAACCCGGCTCCTTGGCAGGCAGTGGCGAAGACCTGCTGTACCTCCACCCCGTCCCGCACGGTTGTCCACCCCCTGCCCCTAGCTCTGGCCAGGGCTCACATGGGTGCGGGTGGGGCTGTTCCATAGGTCCGCAATCTCACTCAGGTTCTCCGGCAGGTCGTCCTCGTGCTCAGCCTGGGCGGCCAGCTCCAGGTTCCGGCAGAAAGGATCCAGCCACACGGGGTTGGCCCTGCCGGTGGGGTGGGTGGGGTGAGGAGGGACAGATGCCCTTGTAGCTTAACCACTAACCCCCGCTCTTTTCCCTGGCCAACAGCAGTTGGGCCTGGAGGTTCATGGCCATGAGTAGGCCCCTAGCCCATAGTGCTTGGGTGCACGCTCCCATGCTGTCATCCCTCAAGAACCAGGACAGCAAGTCGGTCTCGATCAGCTTTGGTACAGAGGCCTCACTCTGCACCTGGGCTCCAAGTCTATGTCTTCTGGAACTGGGGGCCCAGTTCGGGTGTTGATCCCAGCTCAGCCAACAGTTTGAGCGTAGAGAAGGGTGACTGGCCACCAGGGGGCACCCACACCCCAGATTTTAGCTAGTCTGGTCCCTCGGAGCTTGAGGGGTGTCAGACAATCTCCTCCAACTGGGTTCTGGGTGGGTCTCCCCAAAGTGACTCCGAGGGCTCAGAGACCTCACTCACCCGTCAAAGGAATACTTGTTGGTGTTGGGCATGTCCATGATGTCGATGAAACCACGATTCCCTGTGGGAGGGAGGCACCCTGCTGCGGCTCGGGGAGCCTGAGCCAGCCTTGTGAGGCCAAGGCAGGCACTCTAGGCCCCCAGAGGCCCCTCCTGCCCTCTCGTCCTCCCGCTGCGCCCCCCCCCCCCACCCCCCGCCGTCGCAGCCCTTGCTTACCTGCTGAGCCGGCCACAATGGCTTTGAGCTTCCTCTTGTGTCTGGAGAGAAGCAGAGAAAGGAGCTTGTGAAGGAGGCTGGACGGGGCTAGCATCTCGGGGCCCTGCCGGTCTCTGTGACTGTCCCAGGAGCAGGGCTGGCCGGCCTCTCCCAGGGCAGGGGGCAGGGGTCAGGGGTCACTCACACGGTCCTGTAGTACCAGTTCATGAGGATGAACAGCATGG
The DNA here is from genome assembly GCA_030068075.1 of Paguma larvata. Lineage (NCBI taxonomy): Eukaryota > Metazoa > Chordata > Mammalia > Carnivora > Viverridae > Paguma > Paguma larvata. Next base: position 68,256,228 of record CM057837.1, read on the forward strand.
CGGCCAGGAAGAGGAGAATGGCCAAGACGATGATCGCCATCTGGGGGAGTGGGGCCAGGGTGAGTGGGCGAGAGTACCCAGGGCAGAGGGGCGGCGGGGCGGATGCCACTAGGAGTACCTGCAGGACGGACATGTCGTCGGGCAGCCGGGCAGAGATGGCAGGCTGCACGTCCAGGACGTTGTAGTTCCGGAAGAGGTTCCGCAGCTGCTCCTTGTTCTCGTCAATCATCTGGATCACCCTGCGCGGGGGGCGGGGGCCTCAGCTCCCCTCCTCAGCCATTCCGCAAGAGCTCGTCCACTCAGAAGGCTCTGCTGAGCTCCCGCCTCCAACCCCCAGATTCACCCCCACCAAGCTTTGCGAGATCAAATCCCACTCAGCTAGAATAGGTTTGTATCTTACGGGGTCTACCACCCCTCATCCGCGATCCTGCTTGCTTCCTCACCATCCGTGTCATACTCCCATTTTACAGATGGGGAGAGTAAGACTCAGGGTGGAGCTCTGCTCATACCCCCAGACTGCTCTCTACTAGCCCTGCCCACTTCTGGGCGAGAGCCCCACACAGCGGGCCTGGTGGTGGTATTGGCCTCCTCTGGTGGGTCCCCTCCCCGGCTCCGGGCAGGCAGGTGGGCCGACCATCTGAGCGCAGACCCCACCCACCGGTCCACGTCCAAGATGCGGTTGGTGTCTCGGTTCACCACGTGGATAAGCAGCTCCGTCTGCGCGAAGTTCACCCGACCCTTCTTGTCCACGTGGAACTAGGGGAGAAGAGGCGTCGTGGGGTGTGGCAGGAACAAGGGGTGGGATGGGAGGCCGCTCTTGGCCCATGCTGCCCATAAACCTGTCACTGCTGAGTGCTCACGGAGGACCGAGCGTGAGGTCAGTCACTTCGCTGCATCGGGCCAGGTGCTGTTATTAGCCCGGTTTTACAGGTAAGGATACGGAGGGCTGGAGACGCGGAAGGACTTTCCCAAGGCCGTGTGGCTAGGGAATGACCGAGGGGGCACAGAGACCCCCTTTCATAGCCCTGATCTCCCCGCAGCGCCCCATCCCGTGGCCTGGTCCTCCTCCCCTCACAGCCCCCAGACCCAGGGTGGCTTCCGGGGGGCACCTGCACGTCGTCAGTGTTGACGATGGCACCGGTGATGTTGGAGAGCAGGCGGATGAACTCCTCCTCGAAGCCACGCACGCGGTCGGGGATCTCATTGATGACGATCTTGACGCGCTGGTCGTCCCTCAGGATGTAGATGCCAATGATGGCCGTGTCATTGTGGCCCGCCAGGTCCCGGGCCACAATGTCCACCACGAAGTAGCCGGGGCTGTAGGCCATGAAGAGGTCGAAGGTCCGCAGGATGCCGTCCACGCTCCCTGCAGGAAGAGCCCGCGGGCAGGGTGCAGCTCAGGGGCCGCCCAGTGCCCCTCGATCCCCTGGGAAGGGGCCAGGGGCATTTGGACACACTGAGGGGAGGCAGCGTCTCAGGCCACAAGTCCCCGCAGGGCCCAGCGAGGAAAGCTGAGAGAGGAGTGCGAGGTGGGGAGGGGACACGTGAGCATGATGTTCATCTGAAGGAGCGGCGGTGCTGGCTCGGGGTGGGGGGGGGTGCTGAGGAACCAGGAAGAGGGACTAGAGGAAGACCTGGCGAGCCCTGAAAGCCAGGCCAAGGAGTCTAGACTGACTCCTGTCGGTGAGAAGAGTGGGGAAGGGGAAGGGGCTGGGGCTCCAGGCCTTGTAGAACCTGACCCAAGAGGCTAGGCTATCCACACAGGCAGACACGCAAGTAAACACGCACGCTTCTGGTACAAACGTGCTCTTCGAATTCTGGCTCCCCAGTGCTGAGCACAGTGCCGGCCCCAGGGGAGGGGAGGTGCATACATAGGAAGATAGGAGGACGCAGGGAAAGGAGAATGGGAAGCTGGCTACGCACACCCTGCGGTGCTCCCACAGACCCCATCTCCTCCAGACTACAGTCCATGCAGTGACAGAGGTCTCGCGTGGAGGCTCCTACCCATGGTGAAGACCTGGCCCACGTCCTCAGAGTCATTGGCGAGGGCCCGGAAGTAGTGGATGGCCAGGATGCTGTAGAAGACGAGGCTGTTGTTGCCGATGTCTGCATCCAGGGCCAGCACCTGGATCAGCTCCGAGCCCACCTTGGCATCGGTGGCCACTCCTGCAGAGAGCGGGCGGGCGGGTGTAAGCGGCAGGGCAGGGGCCGCCCCGCACCCCAGACCCAGGCTCTGGCCCCTGCACCTGCAGTGTACTCAGCCTTGGTGAAGCGCGGGGGCTGGTCGTTGATGTCTTCCAGCACAACGCGCACCTCCTGCAGGGTGAGGTCAGCGACCAAGTCGAGGGCTGGGGAGGGCCTGCGGGGAGGTGTCCAGCTGCGATTGCTCGAGGCCTTGACGATGAAGGAGAAGACGGCTTCACGCTCCCGGTCCAGGTCCCGCAGCACCAGCAGACGCCCGTCGGGCTGCAGACGGAAGTTCTTCTCTTCGTTGCCGGCTGAGGGTGGGACCACGGCACAGGGTGAGGGGGCAGGGCTGGGGCGGGGCATATTTGGGCATATTTGGCCCCAGGGGAGGTAGGGCTCTAGCCCTGCAGGCCCCACCTGCAATGAAGTAGTACACGATGGCGTTGGGGCCCTCATCTGCGTCCACGGCGCCCGTCACGTTGCCCACGAGGGTGCCACGTGGTGAGTGCTCAGGCACTGTCAGCAGCTGGTACTGGGGGCTGCCTTTCTGCAGGGGGGAGGGGGATGTCACACGAGGGCCCAGGCCAGAGGGCCTTAGGCAGTGCCTTTATGGGTGCCGAGGGACTTTATCGCCCGGGCCTTGTGAGGCGAGCAGGACCTCTGTAACCTCAGCGGAGCATGGGCTGGGCCCGGCCTGGCGGGTTCTGTGAAGTATCCCAGCACCTGGATGGAAGTTTGAACAAGGGGACACACTCTTATATGCACATGCATGTGCAGTCACAGTCTCCAGGGGATGTCACCCCCATGTTGTACACAAGAAAAAACCCCACCAAGTTGTAGACTATGTAGGAATCTACACAAGAGGCTTGGCTAGCCCCAGCTCGGTGACACGGAGCTGAATTTCGGGTTTCCTGTGTGCTCTTGTGTGTGCAATTAGAGTGACAGCTTCAGGAGTCACGGGCATTTGTCTGCTTTACGTCTGTTTTTTTGACTGCTGGGTGGTACCTTGAAATAGTAGCTGCTCAATAAAGATTTGTTGTAGGAAAAGTGCATGCGGTTTCCGAGTGTAACCACGTGTATACGGCACAGCGTGCACAGGGGAGTGTGTGCATGTGTGCTTGCAGGCGGGGAATCCCTGTGTGGGTGCGGGGGGATGGGCGAGCTCACCGGGGGCCTCACAAAGAGAGGTTCATTGTCGTCGATGTCCTCCAGGGCCACTTGCAGTGGCTGCATGGTCTCATATGGCACTGGCTGGCCCAAGTCGCTGGCCACCAGGATGAGCTGGGGGGCAGAGGAGCACAGTGAGAGGAGGGCACTCCGGACCCACCTGGTGGGCACTCCCTGGGGGCTGGGTCACCGCCCTGGCAGGCATTCTAGGGAAGGAGGTGGTGGCCCTGCGCCTAGAGGAAAGCCCCTCCCTTGGCCCCGCCCCTTGCCTTGGGGCCCGCCCCCTTACGCTGTACACAGCCTGTTTCTCGCGGTCCAGGCGCTGAGCGGTCTGGATGAGGCCGCTTATGGGGTCGATGGTGAAGTACTCCCAGTCCCGGTTGCCCGCAGTCTTCAGGAAGCTGTAGCGCACGGCCCCGTTGAGGCCCTCGTCCTTGTCTGTGGCATAGACCTCGTATACATTGGAGCGCAGCGGGATCTCCTGTGGTGGGGGTGGAGGGGTATGGCATGGAGGCTCCTGGGGCATCCGAGAGAATGCCAGCTCCCAGGGCCTGATGGAGCTCTTGTCCTTTGCCCTCGCTTAGCAGAGTGTCCTTGCCACCTTCCAGCATCCTAGGAAACGCCTGCCTGCTTCGCGGGATTCTCCTGGAGTCTGAGCATCTGCTAGAACATCCCTTCACCCCACCCCCGACTCCACCAACCAGGGATGGCCCCACCCGGTCTCCATCTGCCATGCTTCAGAGTCTTTCAGGGTTATGGCCCTTCCAAGGCCTTCCCCCATCCCTTGGACCCCATGGCATGCTGCGATTTGGAAGGCAGAAGGGGAATCCAAAAGCTGAGGCCACAGCTCTCCCTCTGTTGCTGGGTCTGTCTTGCTCTCTGCTACCCTAATCACAGGAGCCCTCGGTTTCCCCAGACACCATCTACCCAGCGGGGTACCTGAAAACGAGGGCCAGGCTGGTAGGCTGACATGGTGGAGAGAGACGACACTGGCTTCTAGTCTGTCACTAATTCCCCGTGTGACTTGGGTATATACCACTTCACGTCTCTGGACCTCAGTCTCCTGATTCCCTTGAGTTAAGTCTGAGATGTCAAAAACTCTGATGGGTATCCTATCCTACACTGACCCCCTAATAAGCTGCACAGGGCACAAGGCAAAGAGCGAGTTTCTTGGCTTTTAGTTGGAAAATTCTCAGCTCAGCATAGTTTCACTGTTTATCTCACTGATCATGACACTCAGGAACTCCGAATGGCAGTTACATGCAATTAATAGAAAGTGGGATGCCAGATAATTACTTAACAAATGCTGGTTCTCTGCGAGACATAAATCTTTCAAAACTTGGAGGCTTGAAGGGAAAAATGTAGCAAATGGGTCTTTGTTGTGGAAAAAGAACTAGATTATTAAGTTATACCTTGCCTCATTCTACAAGAAAGATTGGAGACAATTTATAAGAACGTATAGATTATAAGAAGAGCGAACAAGTTAAAAAAAATCAGGGTAAAGAAAAAGAAAATGGGGGCACCCGGGTGGCTCAGTCGGTTGAGTGTCCAACTCCTGATCAGGTCATGATCTTATGGTTTGTGGGATCGAGCCCTGCATCGGGCTCTGTGCGGACAACACAGAACCTGCTTGGGATTCTTTCTCTCCCTCTCTCCCTGCCCCTCTCTCGCTTGTGTGTGTGTGCGCGCGCTCTCTCTCTCTCAAAATAAATAAACTTTAAAAAATTTTTTTAAAGAAAAAAAGAAGAAAATGACCATCAGGAAGATGGAAACTGAGGGGTCAGGAGCCAGGTTTGTGCCCCAAGTCCCTGCAGGGTCATTCGGTGTAGGCTGACCGCTCTGAGCTCCCTGGTGGGCAGTGCAAAGAGACAGCTCCGTCACTGCAGTGGGCACTGGAAAAAGCAACTCACAAGGTAGGAGCACAGCGTTTCCAAGGACTTGATGCTGACATTCTGAGAGGTGGAGGCATGCTGAAGTTCGAGGAACAGAGAGCAAGTGGGAGACACCCCGATTATACCACCAGGGGGCAGGTCGGGCCTGGGTGCTGAGATGAAGGAGGGAAGGGTGGGGGATGAGGGAGTACTCCCTGTCTTTACAGGGCAATTTAAACAATTCTTTAAAAAGTCTATTTATTTTGAGAGAGTGTGTGTGTCTGAGCAGAGGAGGGGGAGAGAGGGAGGGAGGGTGGGGGGGGAAGAGAGAGAGGATCCCAAGCAGGCTCTGCACTGTCAGCATGGAGCTGGACGTGGGGCTCGATCCCACGAACCGTGAGATCATCAAGGTCACGAGTGGGACGCTTAACTGACTGACCACCCAGGCGCCCCTACAAGGCAATTTAGAGCAAGGAACGAAAGGGTTGGCAAATTCTGGAACCTGAGCCACTTCCCCTTGTTTCTTATTTTGATGCGGTCCTCAATTTCTAGGCTCAGTATCAGCAGGAACAACAGACAGACAGAAGGAACGTGTGTTTATATCGAGACACAAATGTGGGGGAAGTGGGTTTCCGGGGAGACTGGCTTTTCCGGTAGACTTCTAGGAGCATCTAAAAAACACTCAGAAAAGTCGCTTTCTCAAGTCCATTGGCCGGTAGTGACAGAGTGAGACTCAGGCCTCTCGTGCTGGCACCGCTCAGCTCATACTACTACCCGCTGTTCAGTACTGCCCTGTGGGACACTGAGCAGGTCTGTCTCCCACTCTGGCCTCGGCTTCCCCACTTTCACAGAGGGGCCCTTTCGGTCTCTGGCGTGACTGCAGGAGGGAGAAGTGGGCTGGGTGTCGGATGGGAGATGGGGGTGGGCGGGAGGACCAGGGACCGCGGTACCTCTCTGATGTGGAGCACGGTGCCGTTGGGCGGGCGCACGAAGACAGGGCGGTTGTCGTTGACGTCGATGACCTCCACCAGGAGCATGGTGGTGCCCCAGAGTGGGGGCTGTCCGCCATCCGTGGCCACCACGGTCAGGTTGAACCTCTCGTAGGACTGCAGTGGCCGCTTTGTGGTCACCAGGCCTGAGTCCACGTCCACATGGAAGGCCTCTGGCAGGTGGGATAAGAGAGCAGGGCCTGGCTCTGGCTGGGACATCCTCTCCATCCCTCCTCCTCCTCCTCTTGGCTTGGGGCTGCAGGCAAGACAGACAGCCTGCCCCTCTCACCCCCAAGGCATCATGGGTGGGGAGCAGACTACTTACCCACGCCAGGACCCTCAAGCGAGTAGGCCAGCTCCCCATTGGAGCCCTCATCCTGGTCTGTGGCCATCATGGTGATGACCGAGGTGCCCGCCGGCTCATTCTCATACACGCTTGTGCTGAACTGGGGCTTGGAGAACTGTGGCCGGCAGTCATTGACGTCTAGCACCTGGATCACCACCTGGGCGGGGGTGGGGGGAGGTTGAGGTCAAAGGTCAGGAGCATCCTAGGGAGCTGCTTCAGGTGACCCAGTCACACGGGAGTAAGCCAGGGCGGACAGTGCCCACTGCAGGAGTCTGACCTCAATTTATTTAAGCTCTCCGAGTCTCAGTTTCCTTAGCTGTAGGTTGGGTCTGTAGTACCTTATCTCTCAGGGGCTAGCGAGGCTCACGCGTGACGGTATATGTGCACAGTGCCTGGGCCAAGTAGATGCTCTATAACTAGTACCGCGGTTACGGGATCATCCGCGTCCCCGCCCACCTCCTACTCTGTCCCCTGCTGCTTCCCACAGTGGCCCTGTACATCTTCCCACAGTGGCCCTGTACATCTGACTCTCGTCTCTGGATCTTAATGCTGGTCTGTGATTCCTCCACCCCCAGAAGTTCTCTCTTGCCGGGGATCTGTGTCTGACTTGGGACTTGGCTCCCCCTGCTGACCCCACAGCCCAGGGCAGGTCCTACGGGCACGGCAGGCCAGGAGGCCCTCTCCCGCTTGCTCCTGTGGCCCGGCCTGCCTGCATCTTCATCAGAGCCCTTCACAGCAGTGATTTCAAGAGCGCCTTCCCGTGCCCAAAGCACTTGCCGACTCCCCATCGCCCTCACTCGCCGCTGCCTCGGGCAAGAAGCATCGTGCCTGCAGCCCTTGCCTCCCACCCCCTGCAGACTTGACAGCTGAGGCTCAGGGAGGTCAGATGCCAAATGCAGAGTGCTCAGCTAGAGGGATCTTTGTCTTCCGCCTCCCAACACCGTGCTTTTCCCAGCACAGCACGTGTGACACAACACAGCCTATGTGACAGGGACAGGATTCGGGTACGTGTGAGAGCTCCCGGCCCCTTCCCCCTACCTGCTCACAAGAACTGGTCTTTGCCCACACAGCTGCTCACCCACCCCCACCTTCGGGAGAGTTTACCTTGGATGGTTAGGTGACTGTGGGGAGATTTGGAAGAAATGAATACAGAATGACTGAACTGGAGAAGTCAGAAATGGGGGAGACGAAAGAAGGAGAAAGCAAAGCCTCAAGGCATGGGACTCTGGAGAGAAGTGAGGACTGAGCTTAGACGGGGCTCAGGGCGACTGCGTTGGTGCTAGAACTGGAATAGGAATGGGGCTGGGAATCGGAGCCCTCGCTAGTGTTCTCTAAGAGACTAAATACAGATAATCGCTTTACGATATGATTATGTTTGGTTGCTAGACTGTTTCCTTCAATGGGTCACCACGGACAGCGGGACGTGTGGAGCCCCAGGCTTTACTTGAGTTACACTCGGGGGTGTTTAATTGCCTTAGCAGGGGTTTGGCAGAAGAGATTTCTCTTCAAGAGTCCCCATCTCCGCTAAGCCACAGCCATTTTGACTCAGCCAGCTAAGCTCTTGCTGTCTCCTCCTGCTGCCAAGTCTCCAAGGGGACCGGGTGGCTCTGCTCCCAGGCTGCAGCATTCTCGGAAGGAAAGGCTTTGCCTGATGCCTCCACAATTCCAGTCCTCGGCGTCCCTGGCCCCGGTTGGTGGCCTTTACCTGCACCGAATTTTCTCGGCGGTTGCTGGCTATATCCCCAGGGTTGTCTTTGGCCAAGGCAGTCAGAATATAGTGGTCCTTCTTCTCCCGGTCCAGGGAGGACAGCACATAGATGTCACCCTAGTAGGGGGAGGGGGGAATCAGGTCCTTCATCAGGCTGATACTTATTGAGCATATACTATATGCCAGACATTGTTCTAGGCTTTGGAGATGCAGCACTGGACAGAAAGGACGGCGGCCCCTGCCCCCGTGGAGCTCTGATTCCAGTGGCTCTTCTTATCCCCAATGCCCAATCCGCCTGGAGATGGGACGGTCAGCCCAGGACGGAAGTCGCTCCCTGGCCAGGTACGCGGCAGGACTCTGTAAATAGTTGCTCTTCCTAGCGCTGGGCTGGGAGCACGCCTGACCCTTCACACCGAGCAGGAAGGACAGAACCCTGCTGACAGGGCAGAGTGCAGGGGGATGTGGGCAGGGAGAGGCGGTATGAGGGAAAGCCCGGTTCCGGCCCGGCCCCTGGGGAAGGTCCTGCCTGACCGACCACCCCCAGGCCAGTGGTCTCTCCTGTGCTGAAATAGCAGCTTTGAACCAAGTTACAGTCCTGTGAAATCATTACCCATCCTTTCTCTTGAGTTTCTGCTCTCCCACAAGTCTGAGACTTCCCCCCCCCGCCCGCCAGCACGGAATACAGGGTCAGGTATACAGCAGGAGCTCAAACACTGTGGCCCCTTTCTGCAGAGCTTCCTACACCACCTCCCTTTTGACAGTTTCAAAAAGCAGCCACATGGACTTGCATCAAGTTTTCTAGTTTGGTGGGCACACATCTCAGAATTCCCATAGTCTTTGGCCACAGGGACAGAAAGGCCAGTCCGCAGGGTGTCTGGGACTGTAGCAGGGCTTGCTGACTTGGTCAGAAAAATCTCTGAGGCTACAGATGTCCTGGTGACATGACCAGAAACCGGGTTGACTATGATGCTTTTGGTGGCTTTTCAGCCTATGACCCTGGGCCCTTCCCACTGCCCAGTTTGCTGGCTTACCGTAGCAGGGTTGATGGCAAACTTGCCCTCTCCGTCCCCGAGGCTGTACTCAATGAGGGCAAAGTTGCCGGAGTCGGCATCAGTCGCAGTGACTGTCAGGATGACCATGCCCACGGGCACATCCTCGAAGACGGCTTCCTGGAGCCCAGCGGGCAGGGGGAGAGAGTGGGCCAAGGTCAGTCCTAGAATCTATGTCCCTTCCCTAAAAACTCACCATGGTGGACAGCCCAGGGCACCAAGCTTCTCATGGGGCGGTCATGCCCACAGAGCTCAGAGGCCGGCAGGGTAAGGGTGGAGGTTGCCCGACGGCTCCCAGGAATGGGCACAGGTCCTGACCCAACACGCTGCCTGGCCGCCCACCTGGTAGGAAGGCTGGTCAAAGATGGGGTTGTTGTCATTGATGTCCACAATCTCCAGGTAGACAGGGATCTCAGCTGCCCGGGGCGGAGACCCGTTGTCTGAGGCCCTCACGGTAAAGTTGAGCCAGTGTACTTCCTCATAGTCCACTGTCCGGTTGGCAATGACTTTCCCTAAGACACAGAGGCACCTGCTGCCGGTTTTGCCACTCCTCACTCATGGAAGCTCTCCAAAGTATAAAGAGAAGGTTCTGAAGTCCCGAGGGGCAGGTGTGGTCTCTTGAAGAAGGAGCGTGGCCTAGCAGCACTGCCCATGGCAGGCACACCTAACAGCAACTGGTGTCTAGCTGTTCTCCTTACTGGAGGGGAGAGAAAGCTTCTCACGAGTCAAAGGGATGAGTACCAGCAAGCCCAGGGCCACCTCGGAGAGATTTCTCTCTTAGCTTTCTCACTCCCTAAGTGATAGTAATGGCGGAAGCCTGGGTGGTAGCATCCCAGGCTCCCAACGGCCCTCAAAGGGGGCTCCACCCGACCCCCAGGACCAGGCGCTCTGTCCTTTCCTGTGGTTTGGGCATCTGTGAGTGATGGCAATGTGAGCCATACCGGATCTGGCCCAGCCCACTGAGGGGCTATGGTGGGGTCCCACCTGGAAGGTGACGAGTGGGCCACGGTCCCTCGTGGAGGCTAAGCAGGAACACACACGTCCCCCAGTGCTCTTCTGGCAGATTCTGCCCCCCCTACCTGCTGAGGAGTCTTCCAGCTGGACATAGCCTGGGGGCGTCAGGTCCAGCAGAGTGTAGGTGATCAGCCCATTGAGGCCCTTGTCGGGGTCCACGGCGGCCACAGCGATGAGCGTGGTGCCCGGGGTGGCCCCCTCCAGGATCCGCTCCGTGTAGTAGGTGATCCCGAAGGGCTTGAACTGGGGTGTGTTGTCATTGACGTCCAGGATGTTGACTGTCAGCTTGGCTGGCGTGGAGGCAGGAGGTGAGGGCGACGTGAGGGTCAAGTCTCAGTCAAGGCTGGAGAGGGCGGGGCCTTTCGCCACCCTCTTGGGACTCCCTGGAGCCCAACCCGACCCACGTGCCGTGGCATGTGACCCTTTCCTCGGGGCTGGTTGCTCACTCTTCCATAGGGGAACTGGCTGGGTGACCTTGGTGGAACTGCTGGCCCACTGGGCCTCAGTTTCCCAGCCTGTCCAGTGAGGTAGGACTATGATGGTCTTTAAGACCCTTGCCAGGGTCCAGCCTTCTGTGTCCTGAGTCGCTCCCTCTACATAACTTGCCTGGGCCGTTTGCGACCAGGTCTGCTCTTCCTTCCTGAAAACTTGGGCCTCTGGTCTGTAATGATAAGCAGCCAATATCTGCCAGGCCTATCTCCCCATCTCAGCAGCTGTCATGCCTCATGGCAGAGGTGATTCGAGGCCACCCTGTCTCTCCATCTCCCTCTCCTTCCCGCTCCGCCCACACAAAATCCCTTCCGTTGGGAGCCCCTCCCAGCTCATGCCTAGGGCTGCAGGCAGTGGGGGCGCCTGTGCCCTCCAAAGCAGTGTCGTGGCCTCTGCAGCGTTCGTGTTTCCTGGCACTCTCCTTTCTCTGGGCGGACCCCATGACTTCCTATCAGATCTGAGGTTCCTGTCGCAGAGGCCAGCCACACCTCCTTACTAGGTCTGACAATGGGATTCTGGCTTCAGTCTCTGTTGTTCTGTCATTTTCTCAATGCCCATCCAGCCTCTATCAAGCCTCCTTCCCACTCTGAGCCTTAGGGTTCAAGATCACACACAACTCTGGGCTTCTGGGTCCCCCACTGTTGAGCTCGAACAACCGGGACACGAGGCCCCCCGCCCCTGACCTCACGGTAGCTGCCGCCTTTCATGCTCTTCGCATAGCCTGACTACTCGCAGCTCCCGCAGCCGGGTCTTATCGTGCCCACCCGGGGGCCAGGCCTGTGCCTGTTTGCTGCCTGCTTCCCCTGCCCTGATCGGCTCTGTGTGACCCAAAGGAGATGCCCGGGTGGAGCCTTACCATTTGGCACGCTGACGGAGCGTTCTGGCAGGTCACTGGCATTGTCGATCACTGAGAGAGTGACCTCATAGGTGGCAACCAGCTCCCGGTTCAGCGGAGACTTCACCATTACAGACCCTGTGGACCAGACTAGGTTCAGTCTGAGGGGAGCCCCCTCAAATCTGGGCCTCCCAGGGGCTCTCCTGGCTAGCTCTCCCAAACCACACCAAGGGCAATGGTCCCCAGTAGAACTGGGATGGGCTGGTGACATCTTTGGCTGGGATGAGACCACAGCCACCTGCAAGCTGGGGGCACCTCGCTCAGCCCCTCACCCACTGCTGACTAGCCAGGTAAACTCGAGGAAATTAACATCTCTGTACCTCTGTTTCCTCATTTATAAAATGAGAATAATTACGGTACCTACTGCATAGGGCTATTTTGGGGATTTATGGCAGTAAAATGAGTTTCCATTTGCAAAAGGTTTAGAACGGTGCTCGGCACATACATGGTGACATGTTCTCTCTTGTTCCCAGAATGCTTATATTCTACAACAGTGTGAGTCTACTGAATGCTATCGAACTATACGCTTAAATATGCTCGAGATAGTAAATTTTAAGTTCTGTGCATTTTATCACAACTTAAACATTGCTTGTATCCTAGGGAGATCAAGTATAAAAGAAAGTCAAGGCAGCTAAGAAGTCCTGAGGGTATTCCCTGGAGGGGACAGGCCGACCTCTTTGTCTTGATTAAGTGGGCATGACAGGGCCTGACTGCGGGAAAGGAGGACCGTCCTGTGGTAGCACTAGCAAGGAGTTGTTCCCTTATTTCCTGCCCACCGCCTCCCACAGTCCCTGCCTGTCCCTGAATCACGGAGGAACCGTCCAGAGGCTTGGGCTTGGACTGGAAAGACCTAGCTGGGCCAATCTCGGGACTGGCTCTGTTGGAGGACCTGGTGGCCTGATCCTAGGTGAAACGTCCTCTCTCCAGCTCCCTCTTGGAAAGTGTGGCCTCTGGGATTCCCTTTCCCCTTGGCAGATCCCCTGCTGGGCTTCTGTCTTCCTCGGGTCCCCAGCCATGGGGCGGTCACTTACCCTGGGCCGCTGCCTCCTCCTCCTCCTCCTCTTCCTACTCTCGCTCCCCGTCCCCGAGGTTGGGGAGCGAGGATGGGGAGAGGGTGGCTGCATTCAGTCTGCAAAGGCTGGGCCACGGCCTTGGCCTGGGCCCCACAGGATGGAAGGGTGGTAGGGGTGTGGCATGGAGGAAGGCAATGGGGTGAAGCAGAGATGAGGTGGGAAGTGACAGAGACACAGAGCTCAAACCTGCAGGCCTGCCAGCCGTGAGGAAGAGAGAAGAGGGTTAACATCAGTTAGTTCAGGGCGCAGAGGGGATGGAGTAGAGCAGGGCATGGGGAACGGAAGGGTTCAGAGCAGACCGGGGCAGGAGGTTTGAGAGGGAAGGGAGTTGAGGGGAAGAGGCAGGGGGAAGGAAGCCAGGAGCAAGTAGGAGCCCCATTGGATAGACGCACTCAGGGAACTGGGGCTCTGGCAAGAAGAAAGGGGAGGGAAGGTAAGCAGGTGAGGTAGGGAAGTTATGAGGAAGAGGGGGAAGAGAAGACACTGGAAAGAAAAATAGAGAGAAGAGAATCAGTCATAGGGAGGGAGAGCAGAGAAAAGCGGTAGAGGCATCAGTAGAGCATAAGGTGGAGCAGGGTGCAGGGCAGCATTCCATGGTCCTAACCAACTGCTGTGGGGGGAGTTTTGCTAACCTGGGACATGGCTAACCTATCTAAATTCTCCTAGTGCTTATGGTTTTCCTGTCTTTTTTTTAATGCATATTGAGTGAATCGTACTGTTCGGTTCACTTGACCTGTGGTCATTGATACCACTCTTGTTTTATGTATGTACCTATTCCCTTTTATTCCAACACTCCTGTCCCTTTTTCTCCCATTGATCAATCACTGTAATGGACTGAAGTATGTTTTTCATTTGAAAGTGGTCCTGAAAATCATGTACTGTGTTTGTGTATTTTACATACATAAATGGGATTGTGGTTTATATATCCCGTTCTAAGGTCTATGCACATTTCTCTGTGAATCTAATCTACTGCTTCTGACTGCTGTATGGTGTTCATGGTGTACACTCACCATGTTTTACTCTCCAATCTCCTAGGTATAGATGCCCAGTGGTCTCCCACTCTCACCACCAATAATATGGCAGGAAACAGGACATAGAGTCCTGTTACTGACCGGAGAGTATCCTTGGGACATATACCCATGGAACTGAATTGTTGAATCATGAGGTAGGAGTGTACTTTGTGCTAGATTGCTATCTAGATGGTGGACGTGGTCTCGACTCCTATAGTAGTGTATGAGTGCTCTGATGGCCCCATATTGTCACCAATACTCAGTACTGTCCTGGCATCCTAATATCTGCTAACTACATATGGAAAATTATTATTTCATTGTTGTTTTACTATGCATCTCTCTGGATAACAATGATTTTTATCATTTTGTGATAGCCATATTAATTTTTCTGTCACTCTTCTGGGCCTTCCAAGAGGTGTAGCTGTAGGGGGTCCCATGTCCCCCTCCTAACTCCCTGGAGTAGCAAAAACATGCAACTTGGAAAAATGGTAAAACCATCAAAATTATAATAATCTGCACAGATCATGAATGATAAACCACAGTTCTCTTTGTTTTGTGACAGTGTAGATCATTAAGGGTGTATATAAAATCTACAGTGGCCTCAATGGAGGAAAGCGTTCAACTCTCTGGTTATTAAAGACATACATGTTAAAACAAGGTACGATTTTCCTACACAATTACAAACGTGAAAGCTTTATGGTGTTTAGTACTGGCAAGGGGGTGGGGAGATGGGTGTTCTCACGGAACACTGGTAGAGTGAGGGAATCTGGAAGGAGAGACGGAGCTGGTCCAAGGAGAAGGAGAGAGGAGAGAGGGAGGGAGCCAGAGAAGGGAGGAAGAAGAAAGGGAGCAATGTGGTGTCGGGATGGGGGCAGAGAGTAGGAGAAGCAGCTGAGGGAAGGGGAGGAAGAGAGAGGGAACAGAGAGGGGAGCATCGGGAAGAAAGCAGAGGGCAAGGAGACGGGCAGGGAGGCAGGGGTGGGGTGGGAGGGGAGCAGGCCCTTGTACCTGTGTTGATATTCACAGCGAAGGCATCCTCCTGGTCAGGCACCAGGCGGTCAGTGTCGTCCTTGGCCACGATGCCGATGATGTGGTACTCCAGCTTTGGGTTGAGGTCGCGGTCGATGGCGGTGACGTTGGCAATGACAGTGCCCGGCTCGGCCGACTCCAGCACGCTCACCGTCTGGATGGGGTTGAGGAACTCGGGGCGGGAGTCGTTGATATCGTCGATAAGGATAGTGACGATGGCCGTGCCCGAGAGCGGAACAGTGCCCCTGTCGGTGGCCACCACTGTCAGCCGGTAGGATTCCTGCTCCTCCCTGTCGATGGTGGCGTTGGCGACACGGATGACCCCAGTGACCGGGTGGATGACGAAGCGGTCCTGAGCCCCAGCTTCTATCCGGTAGATCAGCTCCCCATTGAGGCCACTGTCCCTGTCCGTGGCTGTGGCCTGAAGGACTGAGAATCCTGTGGGGATGGGTATAGAGAGTGACTGAGCACGGCAGCCTCTTCCAGAAACCTTATACCGAATACATTTGCTGGTGGTTCCTGCGGCCCTGTCTTGCCACAGTCTTGCCAGTGGTTATGGTTTGTGTGTTTCCCATGTTTGAAACTTTGTAGGTAAATGGTGTCTCATTTTATTTCATATTCTACGATTATTTGAGAGATTGAAAAATTTATAGTAATTTAATGATTGGTTGCATCTTCTGTAAACAGTCTGCCTTTGACCTCTGTCTATTTACCTGTAATTTATGCAAATTACATAGTTAAGGTAACTGGTGACAGATACCTTTTCCTCAGTTTGTTGTCTGCCTTTCAATATTGGCTGTTATTGTTTGGTGTAAAGAAATTTAACTTGGTATGCATCAAACTATAATATTTTTCCTTTTTTAAGATTTGTTTCTCAGATGCTTAGAACTTTATCAGAAATCAGAAAAATATCTACCTAAAGTTTCTCCTGTTATTTGTAAAGGTTTTCTACTCCTCTGTATTTTCTCTACAATGTCTTTAGGTTTCATCTCGGTGTTTCATAGGGTGAGAATCTACGCTAAATATTAATAGATATTTTGCACATTAAGTAGTCTTCACAACTGATTTCACTGTGCCCCCTGCCCTTGTTTTAAAAGATTTGATTTTTAGGGGCGCTTGGGTGGCTCAGTTGGTTGAGCGTCCGACTTCGGCTCGGGTCATGCTCTCGCTGTTCGTGAGTTCGGGCCCCGCGTCGGGCTCTGTGCTGACAGCTCAGAGCCCAGAGCCTGCTTTGGATTCTGTGTCTCCCTCCCTCTCTGTCCCTCCACCGTTCACACTCTGTCTCTCTCTCTCAAAAATAAACATTAAAAAAATTTAAAAAAAAAAGATTTGATTTTTAAGTAATCTGTACACCCAACGTGGGGCTCGAACTCACAACCCTGACATCAAGAGTTGCATGCTCACCGACTGAGCCAGCCAGCTGCCTTTTGTTGTTTCCTTTATCACATAATATTACCTTCTATACTTGACCAGTATCTGTTTCTGGGTTACTCTGTCCCAGAGTCTTGTACTTATATCGTGTGTTTTTAAAAAAATATTTTTTTTAAAGTTTATTTATTTTGGGGGAAAGACACACAGAGAGAGAGAGAGAGCATGAACAGGGGAGGGATAGAGAGAGGGAGAGAAAGAGACTCTCAAGCAGGTTCTGCACTGTCAGCACGGAGCGTGATGCGGGGCTTGAACCCACGAACTGTGAGATCATGACCTGAGTGGAAATCAGGAGTCTGGCGCTTAACCAACCTGAGCCCCCAGGCGCCCCTCGTATCATGTGGTTTTAAATACCGCAGTTTTGTAACATGTTATATTATCTGGCCAGGCAAATCTGCCTTATTTATACTTCTATCTCAAACTGTTCTTATTCTTCCAGATGACCGTTAGAATCAAATATACCCCCCAAACCATATTTGATTTTGATGGGAATCACATTAATCCCATTTTGACTTTAAAACAGTCAGTTTTGGGGGCGCCTGGGTGGCTCAGTTGGTTGGCTCAGGTCATGATCTCGCAGTCCTTGAGTTCGAGCCCCGTGTTGGGCTCTGTGCTGACGGCTCAGAGCCTGAGCCTGCTTCAGATTCTGTGTCTCCCTCTCTCTCTTCCCTCCCATGCACCCTGCATGCTCTCTCTCTGTCTCTCTAAAAAAAAAAGATCAAAGAAAAATTAAACAGTTTTTCCATCCAGAACACAGATGGAAGATATCTTAATAATCTCATTTTACAGATAAACGCCGTGGATCAGAGCAGAGAAGTCTGGGTGGCTTGATTTTTCTGACTCCCGCTCCAGTGCTCTCTCCACTCTCTCCCCCCACTGCCCCTCTTTCTTCCCACTGCAGGTGAATTCTGCCTCTAGCTTGCGGGGCTCTCATCTCCAAGGACCACCGAGCAGCTCCGGCCTGGGACCTGGGGCCTGTCCCCTGCTTACCTGGCGGGCAGTTCTCCAGCAGGTGGACTGTGAGGGCGGGGGGGCTAAAGGTGGGCCAGTTGTCATTGTCATCCAGTATGGTGACCAGCAGGTCGGCTGTGCCGTTGAGCAGCCCGACGTCCTCGGCCAGCAGCAGCAGCTCCAGGACCGGGGGCGAGAAGGCCTCCCGGTCAATGATGACCCCTGACCTCACCGTCACGACACCTGGCGCCCGACGCCACCAGCAGGAGAGACACAAAGGAAAAGGGGTACAGTGGGGAGACAGGACAAGAGCCAACCGAGAGGGGACAGGGAAAGACAGGGGCGTGATAGGGGAAAGACAGGGAAGAGGGGCAGAGAAGGCAACACAGTGACCTTCTTCCCCAAAGGCGCGGCAACCGGTGCCTGGGGATGGCCCCCCGTGGCCAGTCCCTGATTGTCCTCTCCCCAGGTGCCCTCTGCACTGCTTCAGGGTCTCTCCTAGGATGGGGGTTCCCCGGGCGGAGTGCTGATCTGCTCTGTTGGGACAGGTGCTAGTACGTCCTTCCCTGTTGTCCCCTGTCAGCAAGTGGGCCACTCGTCCGGGACCAGACTGACCGGACGTGGTCGAGGGGAACTTTGGGTCTGCTTTGAGACAGACTTAGGACTGCTCCTAGTGGACTAGGGGCGTGTGCAGGCAGAGGGAGTGGGCTTGGGGGCTCTTTGTCTAGGCTGAGAGCTTATGGCCCAGCAGGCCCTGTGTGCTGTCTCCGAGCCTCCCTCCTGCGGGGTCCTGCTGGCTGGCCCCAGGTGGCTTAGTCAGCTGCAGAACGGAGGTTGTGAGGAACTCGGTCTCCATGGAGCGCCTGGATGTCACCGAGAAGGGAGGCCCTAGGCGGAGCAGTGGGTCACTCCCGCCCCAGCAGGAAGACCCGGAGCCAGGCTCGGGGTGCGGGGGTGGCACGGAGGCCTCACCAGTGCTGTTGTCGATGTCGAAGAGGCCGCTCTGGGAGCCCAGCAGCTGGTAGGTCACCACGGCGTAGACGTCCAGGTCCGCGTCCAGGGCCAGGATGGGCCCGTTGAGCACCGTGAGGGGGGTCCCTGGGCCGGGGGGGAAGAGGGGTCACTGCAGGGCTGATCTGGCCCCCGCCCTCCCCCGCCCCCGTCCCCGCCCGCGCGCCCCGGTGAGCCATGGCTGACGATGGATGAGAGGGAGGGAGGTGAGGCGGACGGGGAGGGGAAGCCCTGGGCCGGGCTGCGGCAGCCTTGGCAGACTGACGCAGATGCCTGGGGTGCAGCCTCAAAGCCCTGCTGGGGAGAAAACACAACAGCGGTGAGCAAGCCCCTCCGGCCCGCCCGGAGCGCGCCTGCCTTCCCAGCAGCCTTTGAGGGTCACTCCATGGGAGGGTTGGGGGCTCCCTGAGTGTGTGGGCCCTGTCTCGCTATGCGCTTCCAGCCCAGCCTGTCCGCACGTGTGTACGAGACGCTCCTTATATGGGTGTCCCTGGCTAGGGATGTGTGACACCCTCGTGTGTGCGGGACTTCATGTTCACGGTCATGAGCACACGCACGGGAGCACTGGCTGGCCTGGGATCCCCCTGGTTGCGCACCTGTCTGCCTCTGCAAGTGGGCACATTTGCACGCGAGGTGCACTGTGTCGGCCCCTACCCATGTACCTAGGTGTGTCTGTGCACATGAGCAAGCCCACCCTGCATGCCCGAGCGTGGGCTTGCACTGATACACACGTGTGAGCACGTACACAGGCAAGATTAAGAAACAGAGGGGAGATGCTTAGCCTGAGATAAGGAATGTCTTAGCTCATCTCTTTCTGATTTAGAATCTAAGCTTCTGGGGCCAGGGAGGCTGGAGGAGGAGCAAGGGGCCCTTCCCGGGGACACAGTAACCAGGAGATTCTGTTCTTCTGAAGGGAGGTGAGGCTGGTCAGTGTACTTGTGTGGGGAGAGGGCCAGGCTGGCCTACCCAGGGCCCGTTGGTCCCCCTCCTCTGATTACAGGTGCTGCTTGAGCTTCCGGAAGCCTCTAAGATGCCCTGTGCTCCTGGGGTGAGGGAGCAGGGAGGGGTGAGCTAACCTCCCTCCTGGGTAGTCTTCATGCCTTACTTGCCCCTCTTGGGGGGGGGGCGGTAATGGGGCTGCTTTCAGACCACTTTGGGGACCACAGGTGTCTTTTCCAAGCAGACCCTTGGCCTCTTTGGTTGGTCCCTCAAAGGGCGTGGCAACCAGGGGCCCACCAGCCCCTCAGGGCTGTGCCCCTTCCTCCCTCCATGCACTTGTGCGCCTGCTGGGTCTGTGTCCAGCCCCGTGGTGAGGCTGCCTCCCCAGCCAGGCTTCAGCCGGGCCCCTATCAAGCGCAGGGGAGGTCCTCAGGCATCCGGGGCCTGGGTGGTGGCTGGCGGCAGGAGTTCCCAGGTGGGTCTGGCACCTACCGGCGGGAGAGTTCTCCATCACCTCTGCCTGGTAGGTGCTCTCAGTAAAGAGGGGGTGGTTGTCATTCTCGTCTGCCAGAAAGATCAGCAGCAAGTCAAAATCCTGGGGGAGGCACAAGGGGAGGTTAGGTTGTCGGCCTCGTTCGGGCAAAACGCTCCTCCTCCCTCCAGGAGGGCTGAGAGGTGGGGCGGGGCACAGAGGTAGGTGATTAAAAAGCCTACCAGGTTCAGAGACCTGGGTTCAAGTCCCTGACGTGCTAGCAACTCTCTTGGTGCCCCGGGCACATCATTTCCCCTATCTGGGCCTCAGTTTTCCAATCTGGCCAATGGGAATCCTAACTCCTTCACGGCGGTATTGTGAAGGGAGCGGGATGGACGCGAACAGCATTTAATCACGCTCCATCTGCTGGTAGAGAAGGACTTCAGGCAGGAAGAGGCGTCTTGGTTTTCAGACCCGAGTCCGATGCCCCTGTCTGGGCTCAAGCAAACTCTCACCCAATGCCGCACCTCCTGCCTTTCAAAAACCACAGGACAGTCCTTACTCCGAACCTCTCCATACCCCTGGACGCTATCTCTTGCAGAGCTGAGAAAACGAAGGCCCCGAGATGGGGCGGCTCTTTAAAGTCACAGCGCAAGCTAGCAGCAGAGTGGGGACCAGCCTCCCGGCTTCCCGATTCCCACCACTTAATGCTGCTGCTTCCAGGGTGACTTGCCCTCCTACGGCACAGGCAGGGGAGGGGGATGGGAGCAGGGAGCAGGGGGCGGGGGAAGAGGAGGAGGTAGGAAGTGAGAGAAGGAAGGAAGGAGAGGAACACAGGATGAGGGGCCCGTGGCTTCTGACTACCTCCAGCCTAATGTCTCCTGGGCTTACACAGATGGGGAACGGGAGGCCCAGAATGAGCAGCGCCTTGGCCGAGCCATGCAGCCAGTCAGAAGCAGGGCTGAGATCAGCCGACCCAAGGACTCTTGGCCGAGGCCCTGCCCCAGACCTCATGGGCTGGGAATAGAGGGCAGACTCCTATCCGCAAAGGGACTGCCTTGCGACACCCACCTCAAAGAGATCCAAATTTCTTGGCTTTTGAGGGAAAGTCACCTGGAAACTGCAACCCTTTCCGCACCCCAGAGTATGAGTTTATGAGTGCAGGCCTGTATGCACACAACTGTGGCGTGTGCCCAAGTATCAGTGGTTTGGGGGGAAAAGATGACAGCTGGTGTTGAGCGTCGGCCACCTGCCAGGCACAGAGCTGAGGACTGTACAGATACTGGCCCCTTTAAGTCCTTTCCGCAACTTTGGGGTAGGGCTGGTCTTCACTTTGCAGAAGAGAAGGGAAAGGGGGGATGAGAGAAATCTACTTGCCAAAGCCACACACTCAATGGCAGGATGAACGGGGATTTGAACCCGGCACTTGCTTACTCTAAAGCCTGTGCATCGAATCCCCAGGCATACTGCCTGCCACCTTCAGCGTGCAGCCCTGCTCCCCCCTGCCCACCCCCATGTTCCTCTGGCCTCACCCTCCTGGCTATGCGCGGGTTCTCCGGGTTGTCCTTCACGGAAATGGTCAGCTTGTACTCTGGGACCCGCTCGCGGTCCAGTGGCCGGTTCACGGTGATGACCCCTGTCTGGGATGTGGAGGCCTGGTGAGCTGAATGGCGACCCGTCCCTTGCTTTGGGCTCTGGTCCACAAATGCCCAGCTTCTTCCCCTGCAGCTCCAGGAATAGCTGTGAATTCTCTCCCTGTGAATTCTGCTTCGCTATCTGGGCTCCTTCTGGTTCGGTCTCCTCCCCAAGCTTCTGCCCATAGAGATACGGTCTAGAAGGCCATAACAGGCTGGGAGGGTCTGGCCAGAGCCAAAGAGTGACCCACCAATGCCCAGCTCTTGCTGTCTCAAAGGGGTGGGCCCCCTGAGGGTCCTGTGGTTCTAGAAGCTGGTAGTACTCAAGAGGACAATGAGGAGTTGCTGGTGCCTCTTGGTAAGAAACCGAGTGAAACTAAGGCTCTGGCTCCATCTCTGCACATGACAAACCTTGGGACCCCAGGGATGGCTGAGCTGGAAATCCAAGACTCCAAGCTACCCGGAGACTCCCGCGTCCCAGCAGAGGGCAGAAGCTTGGGGAGGAGACCGAACCAGAAGGAGCCCAGATAGCGGAGCAGAAATGCTTCTAGGGCAGGGTCCTCTTTCAGGAGGAACCCCGGGGGCCCCCCTACCGTGGCATTGATGGCGAAGGCCCGCTCTCGGTTGCCTGCAGTGATGTTGAAGGTGAGGAGCGCGTTGCACCCGCTGTCCGCGTCGCTGGCCAGGATGTGGGCGACGAAGCTGGAGACAGGGCTGTTCTCGCTGACGGTGATGTTCATGGGCAGGTTCAGCAGCACGGGGTCATTGTCATTGATGTCCAGCACCCGAATCCCCACCAGCATCTGGGGCGTGTTGGGGAAGAGGAGGAAGTGGTGCGGGGTGAGGAGAAAAGGGGGCACGGGGGAGAGGGAGAAGAGAGAAGGAAGAGAAGGTCACGGCAGACATGGCGGCGGCGGAGGAAGGGATGGGTGAGATGGGGCAGGAGGGTCAGGGCGATGATAATTGACAAAGGAAAGGTACAGGCAGTCATGGAGGGGAAAGAAGAGGGAGAAGATGGCGATAAAAAAGGAAAAGAAGATGAAATCAAAGAAAAGAAGCAAGCAGAACGGGCGGCGAGGCAGAGGTACGGCAGAGGGCAGGGTGGAGATGGCAGAGGGACGGGTGCAGAGGCCCGGCCGTCTGGGTGGGCAGAGCTCTGAATGGCCATAGCCCCAGTGAGCCCCAAGGGGCACTGGCGAGTCTGGTGGGGGCCCTGAGGATTTGGGCTGGCTCCGGGTCGGCCTGTGGCCTCTATGGGCATAGGGTGGGCATTTACAGAAATCTCCGTGGACGGCGAAGGGGTCGGTGAGGGGAAATGGGGCCTCAAGACTCACCGTGGAGCTAAGTGGAGGCACCCCTCTGTCGCGGGCACAGATGGTCAGGTTGTAAAAGGCAATGGTCTCCCGATCCAGCTCCACATCCTTCCGGACGCGCAGCACCCCCTCCACGGGAGAGATCACGAACTCGCCTGGGTGTTGCCCAAGGGAGGCTCGAGTTAGCCGGGAATGGCCAAGGGCTGTGGAAAGCCCGGGCCTCTCCTGCTTCCTCTAGTGAGCCTTCCGCACCAAGGGTGGGGGACAACTGGGCTGGGTCCTCCTGGGCCCCCTGCTTCAGATCCACGGGGAACCTCACGTGGGCTGGCCAGTGCGGGAGCGAGGGGGACCGAGAAGTAGCAGGGGTGCCGGCGCTCACGGGCCCGCTTATAGCCCCACGTGCCTGAGACGCCAGGCAGCTTTCCTTCCCCGGGCCGTGTGCGGGACTGGGACTGACCCTGAGTAAGAGGGTTATGTTGAAAAAGTGGGGGCCCTTTCTACACAAGCACCCTCTAACCACTGATGCAAATCGCTGTTGATCAGAAACTGATTAGCAAGGGTCTTGGGTACTTTGTAAGTTGCAATTACTTCCAGATACCACGTCTTGGAAGACAGGATATTGGGGACGGAAGGAACGCCTTGCCAGGGGTGAGGCACCAAGGCAGGACAGGGCGGGAGTGGCTGAGGGCAGGGAAGCCCCCAGCTGCTCTCCATACAGTCCTGCTATTGAGCCACCACTGGTGGGCTGACAGGGTTCTGCCAGGTCGGGGGCCACCCCTGGCCTCTAGTCAGACCTGGCTTCTTTTCTCTGATGTTCTGGAAAACCCTTAGCTTCAGTCCCTTATTTTGGCTTGGCTGAGGGGGCCAAGCAAGAACCTCAGGTCATCAGGCTGATCTGGAAGGGACCTCAGCGACCATCCAGTGTCCTTTGGAAAATGAATCGAGAGTCCAGGGACGGGTGACGACGTGTCTAAGCTCCCGCAGCAGTTCAGGCCAGAACCCGGATTCAAGTCCAGGGCTCTGGGTCTCAGCCCACTGCATCCGTGGGACAGTGGTCTTTCCAGACCCCACCATCAGAGCGGATCAGGGTGGGAGGCTTGGGAGGGAGGGGTGAGGACAGAGAGCGGGTGGAGGGGAAGGGCAGAGGGGAGGAGGTGGGAGCCCAGGTGGACAGAAGAAGGGCAGGGGCGAGCGTGAGGAAGAGGGGCTGCCTCTGTGCGCTCCCCCAGGAACTGGGGACAGCCAGCCAGAAAGACACTTTCCCTTTGACACCTGGGGGAAAAGGGCCCAGAGCGGGGCACTGACTTGCTCGTGGACACACAGCACACGGGCACGGCAAGGATGGAGGCCCCCACTCCCAACCATTCCCTCTGCCTGCTCTTCCCACCCAGACTCCCCGGCCCTGCCTCTCTGACGACGGTAACAGCCCTCTGTGGCCCACCTGCAGCCTGCGAGGTGGAACTGCCTGGAACAGGATTTCCTGAGCCCGACACTCCAAGGTCTCACGAGAACTGGGGATTCCCTTTCTAGGGGTTTCCCAGCTCTGTCTCAGCCCCTGATCACGTGTGAACAGATGGCCTCCTGCCTGCTCGCCAAAGCCAGCCACCCTCTTGAAGGAAGGAAAGGGGTGCTAAGAACTGGGTGGGGGATGGTGGGAGGGGCAGGCCTAAGGCTCTGGGGGACTGGGCCTAGGCTAGACCCCCATGAGATCGGCTCGAGGAATGAAGATCGGGGAGGTGGGCAGACCGAGGGCCCCCGTGCTACAAGTTACCCTCAGTGGCTTGCCCCCAGAGAACTTCCTGCCATTCTGCTCCTTTTGGAGAGAGGGGTTAAAAGCAGAGGCTGTGCATTTGCGTCCTGACTTCACTACCCTGTGTCCTTGGGCGTGTTCGCAGGGCCCTGCCTCAATGTCCTCCTGTGGAAAACGGGCCAAGGAAGAGGTGCCACCGCAGGCTTGTGCCGGCACTAGACAAGGCCTGGCCCACCTCAGGTGTGCTGCATCCGTGGCGGGTCTCGGTATCCTTAGGGGGATGCCGAAAGGAGGTCCAGGCAGTCCTCTGAAGGAAGTGGGGGCTTTCTGGCAGGATGGGGACGTATGAAGGGTCTGAAGAGTGGGCTTGGCCGGAAGGGACAGCCGCAGGTCCCGAGAAGGCCGAGGTTGGAGGGAGGGGCTCGAGTGCATACGGCCTGCACACAAGAGTTCCTTGACCACATAGCTCCCCTGCAGAGCCTAGTGGGGCTTGTAGGATCTCCATTGTCTCTGATGTGTCCTCCCCAACAGAGCCCCTCCGGGCTCAGGCGGCAGTGCTGGGGGCTGGGTGGCCCAGAGCACGTGCCTTCACCTACGGTGTGTCCCTAAACTGGCCCTCTACAGAAAACAGCCCTGATTTGTAGCATGGCAGGTTGTCAAGTTACCAGCGTGGTGTCACTGAACCTGGAGGTGGGGGGAGGGGACGCTGTGCCTCACGGGAGCCACTACCAGGTTGCCCTCCCCTCCCCCGCCTCCAGCCTTCACTTGTCTACCCGGAAATGGGGCCGGGTTCTGTGGTCCCGGAGTTATCTTTGGACTCTGAGTATCTACTCCTCCCTCCTGGCGGGGAGGGGACCCCAAGCTTCTCTTACTCCCCTGCGGGAGATGCCTCTCAGTCCCCTAGGACCCTCAAGAAGGAGTATTCCCTCCTTGTCTCCCACATGACCCTAAATTCCTATGGCTGACTGTGACCGCGTGTGAATTTAGCCAGGAGGTTTTGCTCATGACTCCAAAGGCCCATGGCACGGGGCAGTCTGCAGTTTGTGGGGACCCGGGTACGAGCCCTGTACCCCAAAGCTAGGTGCAGCGAGGGCCTCTTCCTGGGAAGGGGCTCAGCCGCCTGCACGGCCCCCAGCTCTCAGCGAAGCTTCGGCAGCCTCCCAAACAGGTGCGGGGACTTCCATGCAACTGGAAAGCCTCGCTGTTTGTGAAAACACAGCAAGTAGGCCCTTGCTCCGCTGGCTTCAGGACAGGAAGGCACGGTGCTTGGCCAGAGAAGGGACTTTTGGGACACGAGAGGGTGGCATGTCAGAACGGAGCAACCTACCGCAGGCTTGGGACGGCAGGGGCTGTGAGTCTTGCCCTGTGGAAGTCAAGTTGAGCCTCCTGACTGCAAATATGCCCCAGGTTCTATAATCTATCCTGGGACCTCTCCTCTGTCTCCTTCCCCAGTGCTTGCCTCTCGTCTCGTGGTTTTCCACAGCCCCGTGCTGGCGTGCCCTCTGTCGCGCAGACCTCTCCCCTGAGCCCTCGGCTTGTGCATCCGGCCTCCACCCGACATCTCAAACCTGACCTCACCTCTTCCTCCACACCTGCTCCTGCTGCAGACTCCCCACCTGCCGCCCTCCCTCCAGCTGCTCAGACCGAAACCCTGGGGTCGTCTTAGACTTTCTCCACATCTAATCGGGCAGCACATCCTGTTGGCTCCACCTTCGAAATACACCGGAGCTGTCTACCTGCCCCTACCTCCGGGGCCACCGCCCCGGTCCCACCCACACCATCTAGCCTCAGTGATTGCAACGGGCCTCCCTGCTCCCACTCCTTAACCTCAACGGTCTGTTGTGAGCGCAGGAGTTAGAGTGGTCTTGTTAAAACGGTGTCCCTCCTACGGTTCCCATATCACTGAGAGCAAAAGTCAGGTCCTACTCGTGCTCAGCAAAGCCCAGCGACATCTGGCACCACTACCTCTCTGACCTCACCTCTCCCTACTCTTCATCTTGCTCGACTTCACGCCAGCCACGGGGCCTTTTAGTTCCTCTGGGAACACGCCAGGCATGCTCCAGCCGCAGGGCCTTTGCACTTGCTGTTCTCGCTGTCTGGAATGGCCTTCCCCAGATGTCCACATGACCCGGTCCTCCCTCCTTCAGGTCTTTGCTCCCGTGTCAGCTTCTCGGACAGGTCCTCCCTGAGCACCCTACCTAAAATTGCAGCGTTCCCCTGACACTCCCCATCTCCTGGCTTTATGTTTCTCCGTAACACTTAGCACCCCCCAATATACTGAGTTAGCTACCGAATCAGTGATGTTCACTGCCCGTGTCTTCCACCTAGAACGCGTGCTCTAGAGAAGGGCGGGGATTAGGGTCTGTTTTGTACCCTTCTGTACACCTGCCATATGACTGGCATATGGTACGTGCCCAATAAATGTTTGTTGAACGATCAATTAAAAATCAGGAAGTTGGGGCACCTGGGTGGCTCAGTCGGTTAAGCGTCTGACTTCAGCTCAGGTCATGATCTCACAGTTCGTGGGTTCAAGCCCCGCATCAGGCTCTGTGCTGACAGCTCAGAGTCTGGAGCCTGCTTCAGATTCTGTGCGTGTCCCTCTCTCTCTGCCCTTCCCCTGCTAACGCTCTGCTCTGTCTCTCTCTCAAAAATAAATAAAACATCCCTCTCTCTATGCCCCTCCCCGACTCATGCTCTGTCTCTGTCTCAAAAATAAATAAACATTAAAAAAATTAAATAAATAAATAAAACATTTAAAAAAATTAAAAAAAATCAGGAAGTTTCACAAAGATTTGGATTTCTAGCTTTTCTTTTGAAAATGGGAAGATCTGGCCTCTTGGGGGCTGCATTTTGACCTGGCTGCACTGGCAGGGCTGAGCTGCGGGCTGTTGCAGCCCCTGCTACTCCCCACTGTCTTGCCTAGACCCCTTCTCCCACGTATGTCCCCTGCCTGACACCAGCCCGCCTTTGAATTTGGAATTGCTACTCTATGGAAATGAGTGGAAACTGACTTAAGGAACCTCCCTGGCCAGGGCGAACCCTGCTCTCCACCTCAGGACGACCACCGAGTAGCTGTGAAGGCTCTCAATGGAAACAAGATGTGCAGAAAAATCTGGGTGCTGAGTGCATCTGGGGGGTCCGAGGGTTTGGGGCAAGGATATTTGTCCTCCCTGCCTGCTGGAGATTTTTCCTCTGGGTACCACACAAAGGCATTTTCTCTCTGATTCTCAAAGGTATCTCTGACCCTCAGATGGGTCTCTGACTGCGAATACCAGTCTCTGTTCCCA
This sequence comes from Paguma larvata, assembly GCA_030068075.1. Lineage (NCBI taxonomy): Eukaryota > Metazoa > Chordata > Mammalia > Carnivora > Viverridae > Paguma > Paguma larvata. Next base: position 68,283,840 of record CM057837.1, read on the forward strand.
GATTTCAGAATGGTCTCACGTATCCCGATGAAGAAGGGGTGGGGAGAAGAGTACTTCCATCGTCTTGTGGGTGGGGGAAACTGAGGTCCAGAGAGAGCCAGGCCGCTGCTCCGGAGTGGGGTGGGGGAGGGGCCCCCGGGTTGTGCCGCCCCCCGCGCCCCCACCCCCCGCGCCCGGCCCAGGCCCCGCTCACCCAGAGGGTCTCCGTCCGCGATGCTGTATTCCACCTGCCCGTTGGGGCCCGAGTCCCGGTCATGGGCCAGGAAAGTCCACACTCGGGGCCCCGGCTGGCCCTCGGTGACCTCGAATGGCCCCTCGTAGTCTCGGGGGAAGGTGGGCACGTTGTCATTGATGTCGTTCACGTTCACGAGCACCTGAGATGGTGGATAAACTCAGCCAGGGCTGCATCCCAGCCAGCCCCGTGCTGAGCGCACTTCCCCCATCTGTCAAGTGGGGCTGACAGTCCTGCCTCGTGGGCTGACGCGTGAGTCCCAAGGGACCGTGGATGGGGGAAGGCCTTTTGAGCTTGTCTGTGGACAAGTTCTTATCATCGTTAAAGCCCTTTTATGGGCTTCGTCATCGTATTATTAGTAATTATGCTGCAAACTTCTATTTATTGTTGCACTGTGGTCGTTTCCCCGTGGTCTCACGTGCTCCTCCCACACCCTGACAGTTTTTATTATCTCCCTTTTCACAGAGTAGGAAAGCGACGTTCCGGGAGGTTGACTGACTTGCCCGGAGTCACATGGCTAGGAAGCAGAAGAGCAGGGATATGAGCTTCTGTTGGTTTGACCAGAGTTTGTGCTCCTCCCAGGAAAGGGAGGAGCTCAGGTGTCCTGATCTGTCTGATCGGTGCAGCCACACAGAGAAGTTCAGTAAGATCCGCAAAGCCCCAGACCAAGCGTGGGTGGGTTGCCAAGACCAGGATAGGGCTGTTGGATTTAGGTGTTTCTCCTGGACAATCTTTCTGAGCCCTGTCCACCCCCAAACTGAGGCTATGTCCCACCCACCCACCGTGGTGGTAGAGGTGAGGCGGTGAGAGAAGATGGGGCACTGGTCCGTGGCAGTGACAACCAGAGTGTAGCGGCCATGGCTAATCTCATAGTCCAGCTCCTTGGCAGCACTGATGACACCCTGGGGGGACAATAGAGGGGACAGGGTGGATCGATGGGTGGTGGATCTGGGGTACCCTGGGGGCCAGCTTCTTCGTGGGGTCCCCTCAGACCTCCCCGAGGAGGCATGCTGTTACCTCCTGGCCATGATGGAGAACCTCATGGCCCTCCCACCCAAGCTTCGCGTCCTTCTGCACCGGATGCACCCCCCCCCCAAGTTTCCTCCAGACTCCATTTTTGCTTAAGGCCCCTTCCGATCCCTTTAGCCAGCTGCACCTCCTCCTCAACCCCGCCATCAGCTGCTGACCGTGTGTCTGTCGATACGGAAGGTGTTGATGATGTTGCCTGCGACGATGGCGTAGTGAACTGTGCCATTGGGCCCCTCGTCCAGGTCTAGAGCCTGGATGGTGATGAGGCTAGCATTGATCGTGTCTGGGCCCTCATCCAGTAAGATCTCGTAGTGGGGCTGCTGGAACACGGGTGCATTGTCGTTCTCATCCACGATGGTCACGTACACGTGCGTGGTGGCCTGTGGAGAAGAGTATGGTCAGGTTCCTTGGTCAGCTGGCCAGACGGTTTGACCAGTGGAGCCAGCTGGATAGTCTCCGAGGCTGGGATCGCTTAGCATGATCCAATATGGTGAGAGAAAGAGAGAAGGATGAGAGGGTGGGAAGTCACAGGCTGGTAGAGGAGGAAATCACAGAGGCTCTACCAAAAGCCAGGCTAGGTAACTGTTTAAGTCCCGGATGGCACTTACGCCACTGCTTCTTGGCCTATGCCCACGGCAGACATCACTAATCAATTGCGGCACTGCTGAGAAGCAACCTCGTTATCCTTGTCAGCGCAGCGATCTAGTGATTAAAACCGGCGTATGAGATGAATCCCAGTTAACCATCCCCTAGCCTACAGCTTTGTTAGGACCAGGGCCTTACCGACCTTGGGCTTCCTGCCTAGATCACGAAAGTGAAGAATGTGATGTTCTCAGCCCAACACAATATTAAACTTCACCCATTGTTCATGGAAATGGAAGAAATACCTATTTTCAGCATGTTTAAGAAGGGAGACGCTGGCCTTGGGGCAATTAAATAGGCAGGATTTGTTACGCCGTGAAAAATAAAGCTCACGGAACATGACTTCCTGGCCAGAACATTTTCTGCAGCATGCTCTCCTTTAATTGGCCATTTCTGGCTGATGCTTGGTCTGATGAGACCACACAAAATAGCCAGCCAATTGGAACTCCGTGAATAGCACTCAAGAGAAATGACTGATGTGGCACTTTATAAGCAGGGTATATGAATGGGAGAAAGAAATTAGCCATGTGCTGGTATTCTCTGTTGCTTGCATTGCCCCCCGCCCTTCCTTTCTCTGCTTCTCCACCTGGGAGGCTAGTCCCTGTGGACTGCCTCATCTGGGCCCCTCATCTGGGCTCCTTTGCCATGTCGTCTCCAGATGCATTTCCGAAACAGGAGGTCCTGGAAAAAGCCAGGAGGAGGGAAGAAAGAGAGGTGAGGGCATTTCTTCCACGCTCCTTCCTTTCCTCACTGCAGTTCTGTCAGTGGCTGTGTTTTTCCTGCTGGGTGGCCCCTCCTTCCATGGTTCTAGCTCTCCCTGGGCTCATGTCGCCTCACGTCCTCTTATCGTCCTCCTGGATGCATTTGGTAATGGCTTCCTGAAGTTGCTGGCCTGTGGGTGCTTCACCAGCCCTCTGGAAACAGTCCCCCATTAAATTTGCTTCGGAGGAGCCCTGAGGGTGCCATCCAATTCCTGGCAGGACCCTGACTGATACAAACCATATTTAGTGACTAACAGAAGATAGTAAGGTAATAACGCCTGCAAAAATGCCTGGGTAGAGAGACTAAGACTAGGCCATTGCCAAGGCCAGAGAATAGAAAGCAGATGATACAAAAAGCTGGATGAAAACAGCTTGTGTTCATCTTTTTTCTGGGGCTTTGAAACCCACCTTGGGTGGTTCTGGAACTCCCTGTGGGGAGACGAGAAGGGCAGTAAACCTAGAGCCAAGAAGACTGTCACTGCCTCCGAGGAGGCAACGGGTCCACTGAGGTGCAGCTGTGGATCTGGGAGGCGTGGGGGACAGCTGGTTGCTGAAATTGTTTCCCAAGCAGGTAGGGTTGGCAACCTTGAGATGGAGCTCTGTGACCTTGGCCATATCACATTCCTTTCTGGACCTTGTCTGCTAATAAAGAACCTGACTTTATATCTAAAGTCCCTTTCAGTGCAAGCATTCTGGGGTTCTGGTCTGTTGTCATCAGTCATGTGGGATAAATCCCACTATCAGGGAGGCATTCGTCTGGGTCTTAGAGACTCAGTGAATCTTTTTAAATTATTATTATTTTTAAAAATTTAATTTTGAGAGAGAGACAGAGCATGAGCGAGGGAGGGGCAGAGGGAAAGGGAGACACAGAATCTGAAGCAGGCTCCAGACTCTGAGCTTCTGCATAGAGCCCGACGTGGGGCTCAAACTCATGAACCGTGAGATCATGACCTGAGCTGAAGTTGGACACTTAACCGACTGAACTACCCAGGTGCCTCTCTTTTATTTTTATTATTTTTTAAATTTATTTTTGTGAGAGAGAGAGAGAGCAAGCATTGAGTGGAGAGGGGTAGAGAGAGTGTCAGCTCAGAGGCTGACGTGGGGCTCAAACCCACAAACTGCAAGATCATGACCTTGGACGCTCAACCAACTGAGCCACCCAGGCACCCCTCAATGAATCTTTATTAAAATAATAATCACACAGAGAAGGGAAATGCATAATTTAACATTTCTCAAACTTTTCTACCAGAGTGGAGAGGGCACTTGCACAGACTCTGAGGTAGACCCTGAAGTGTCTGTCTTAAGAAGGAAATATCTTCAAAGGAGCTCCTAGATGGTTCAGTCGGTTAAGTGTCCGACTTGGGCTCAGGTCATAATCGCATGGTTCGTGAGTTCGACTGTGCCGACAGCTCAGAGCCTGGAGCCTGCTTTGGATTCTGTGTCTCCCTCTCTCTCTGCCCCTTCCCTGCTCACACTCTGTCCCTCTCTCTCTAAAAATAAAATAAAACATTAAAAAAAAAAAAAAAGAAGGAGATACCTTCACGATCTCTCATGTTACATTTGAAAGTGCATATGGATTTTACAATCTTCTCCATAATGTGTTTGGGTTAGTTTTCATTAAAAATAGTGGTGGGGATTTATGTCTCAACATAGAAACACCCGAACATATAAAACAAATATTAACAGACGTAAAGGGAGACATGGACCGTAATACAATACTAGCAAAAGACTTCAATACCCCACTGACACCAATGGATAGGTCATCCAGACAGAAAATCAATAAAGAAATATTGGCCTTAAACAACACATTAGACCAGATGGACTTAGTAGGTATATACAGAACATTTCATCCTCAAACTACAGAATACCATTCTTTTTAAAAGCACATGGAACATTCTCTAGGACATCACATGTTAGGCCACAAAACAAGTCTCAATGAATTCAAGAAGATTGAAATCATATCAGGCATCTTTTCTGACCACAGTGGTATGAAACTAGAAAGCAATTAAAAGAAGAAAACGTTAAAAAAAAAAACCAAATACGTAAAGGCTAAGCAAATGTTACTAAACGACCAATGGGTTAAACAGAAATCAAAGAGAAAATAAATACCTTGAGATGAATGAAAATGGAAACGAAACTTTTTAAGATCTACGGGATAAAGCAAAAACAGTCCTAAAGTTCACAGTGATACAGATGTACCTCAAAAAAGAAGAAAAAGTCCCAAATAAACAATTTAACTTTATACAACTAAAGGGACTAGAAAAAGAAGATGAATCAAAGTCCAAATTTAGTAAAAGGAAGAAATAAAGAGCAGAGTGGCAATAAACAAAGAGTTAAAAAAAAAAAAACAACAGAAAGATAAATGAAACTAAAAATTAGAAACATGGCAACTTTTCAAAATTGAATCATGAAGAAGCAGAAAATATGAATAAACTGATTACAAGTAATAAAAATGAATCGGTAATTTTAAAACTCCCTCCAAGCAAAACTCTAGCACCAGACAGCTTTGCAGGTGAATCCTGCCAAATATTTAAAGAGGAGTTAGTAGTTATCCTTCTCAAATTATTCTAAAAAAATAGACGAGGAAGAAATGCTTCCAAATTCATTTTTTGAGGCCAGGATTACCCTGATATCAAAACCAGGCAAAGAGACCATGAAAAAAGGAAATTATAGGCCAATATACCTGATGAACATAGACGCCCAAATCCTCAATTAGCAAACCAAATTCAACAATACATTAAAAGGATCTCACACCACAATCAAGTGGCATTTATTCCAGGGAGATAAGAATGGTTCAACATCCCCAGATCAATCAGCCTGATACACCACATTAGCAAAATGAAGGATAAAAGTCATATGAAAATCTCAACAGATGCAGAAAGAGCATCGGACAAAATTCAACATCTGTGATAAAAACTCTTAACAAGGTTGTATGGAAGGAACACATTTCATCACAATAAAGGCCATACGCGACAAACCTAATGGCTAATATCATCAATGGTGAAGAGCTGAAGGCTTTTTTCCTCTAAGATCAGAAATAAGACAAGGATGTCCATGCTTCTTGCTTTTATTCAACATATATTGGAAGTCTCAGCCACGGCAATTAGATAAGAAAAAAAAAAGTCATCCAAATTGGGAATGGAAGAAGTAAAACTGTTACTATTTGCAGACGACATGATACTATATATAGAAAACCCTAAAGATTCTACCAAAAAAAACTATTAGAACTGATAAATGAATTCAAAAAAGTCAGAGGATACAAAATAAACAGACATAAATTGTTTCTATATATTAATAACGAGTTATCAGAAAGAGAAATTAAGAAAACAATCCCATTTACAATTATAAAAAGAATAAAATACATGGGAATAACTTTAACCAAAGTGAAAGACCTGTACTCTGAAAGCTTTAAGACTGATGAAAGGAATTGAAAACGACACGAAAAAAGGGAACGATATACCATGCTCATGGATTGTAGGAATTAATATTGTTAAAATGTCCATACTACCCAAAGCAACCCACAGATTCAATGCAGTCCCTATCAAAATACCAAAGGCATTCTTTACAGAACTAAAAGAATCCTAAAACTTGTATGAAATCACAAAGAACCCCAAATAGCCAAAGCAATCTTGAGAAAAAAGAATGAAGCTGGAGGTTTCATGCCCCTAGATTGCAAACTATACTACTAAAGCTATAGTAATCACAACAGTGTGGTACTGACACAAAAACAGACAGAGAGATCAACAGAATAAAACAGAGAGTCCAGGAAAAAAACCCACGCACCTATGGTCAATTAATTTATTACAAAGGAGGCAAGATATACAATGGGGCGGCGGGCGACTGGGTGGCTCAGTTGGTTAAGCTTCTGACTTCAGGTCCGGTCATGATCTCATGGTTGGTGAGTTTAAGCCTTGCATCAGGCTCTGTGCTGACAGTGCAGAGCCTGCTTGGGATTCTCTCTCTCTCCCTTTCTCTCTGCCCCTCCCCCACATGCCCACCCTTTTTCTCTCTCTCAAAATAAATCAGTAAACTTAAAAAAAAGAATATACAATGGGAAGAAATTTAAAATGGATTAAAGACTTGAATGTAAGACCTGAAACCACAAAATTCCTAGAAGAAAACATAGGCAGTGAGCTCTCTGACATGAGTCTTAACCAACACTTTTTCTCTTTTTTAAAAATGTTTATTTTGAGAGAAAAAGACAAAGACAGAACGAGAGCAAGGGAGGGGTGGAGAGAGAGGGAGAGCGAGAATCCCAAGCAGGCTCTGTGCTGTCAGTGCAGAGCCCGAAGTGGGGCTCCGTGTCACGAACCGTGAGATCATGACCTGAGCAGAAATCAAGAGTCAGTCGCTTAACCAACTGAGCCACCCAGGCGCCCCTTTCTCTTTCTTTTTCTTTGTTTCCTTTCTTTCTCTTTCTCTCTCTCCTTCTTTCTTTTAAATGTTTACTTAGCGATTTTTCTTTGGCCGAGTCTCCTCAGACAAGGGCAACAAAAGCTTAAAAAAAACAAATGAGAGAGACTATACCAAACTAAAAAGCTTGGGCATGCAAACCATCATCAAAACAAAAAGGCAACTACCGAACGGGACAAGATAATTACAAACCATACATCCAATAAGGGGTGAATATCAAAAGCATCTAAAGAACTTACATGACTTAGCAAAACAGATAGTCTGATTAAAAATGGGCAGACATTTCTCCAAAAAGAAGACAGCCAGAAGGCCAACGGGCACGTGAAAAGAAGCTCCACATCACTCATCAGAAGGGAAGTGCAAATCGAAACCACAATGAGATACCACCTCACACCTGTCGGAGTGGTTAAAATCCAAAACACACGCGGCAAGTGTTGGGGAGGAGAAGGAGAGAAAGGAAAGCTGATACGCTGTGGAAAAGAGTACGGAGGTTCCTTTCAAAGTTAAAGATAGAACTACCATATGAGCTGGTAATAGCACTCCTGGGTATTTATAAAAAAAAAAAAAATACAAAAACACTCATTCAAAGGGATCCGTGCACTCCTCTGCTGGCGGCAGCGTTATCGACAAAGGCCAAATCATGGGAGCAGCCCAAGTGTCCATCGGCAGACGAACGGATAAAGAGAGATGTGGTCCATATATACAATGAAATATTACTCAGCCATAAAAAGGAATGAAATCTTGCCATTGGGATAACACGGATAGACCTAGAGAATATTATGCTCAGGGAAATATGATAGAGAAAGAAAAAAATACAGTAGGATGTCATTTAGATGTAGAATACAAAACACAAATGATCACACAAACCAAAACAGAAAGAGACTTATAGATACAAGAAACACACTGCTGGTTACCAGAGCAGGGAGGGGTGGTGGGGGCGGGTGAAAGAGGTGAAGGAGATGAAGGGGGTACACACTTCCGGTTATAAAATAAGCCGTGGGTATGAAAAGTACAGCCGGGGGAACGCAGCCACTAGTATCCTCACAACTCTGTATGGTGACAGGTGGTAACTAGACTTCTCACGGGCATTGCTCCACAATGCATAAAACACCGACTCACTCTGACAGACGCTGGAAACGAATACAACACTGTATGTCTGTTATGTCCATAAAGGGTGTGTGCCTCAGACATTTGAGAAAAGAGGACCGTCTAGAAAAGCTGCTGTGTTCATTTCATGGCCCTGCACGGTCCTGGATGCAACTGTGAGCACTCGTCACCCGCCAGGAGCCCAGCATGAAGCCCTCTTCCCCCGCCCCCCCCCCCAGATGCCAGCGGGAGCCCGGGAGTGCCACCTTGCAGGGGAGGGACTGTATTCCAGCCTCACTGATGGGAGTGGCGGAGCTGACACCTTCCACTTCCCCAGGATTCCAGAAGTCGGTCGAACCGTCACCCAGGTTGCAGGGGCTGGGAGAGGGGGCTGCTCCGTAGAGCCCCTTCTCTCTGCGACCGGGCCTGAACACAGGAGGAAAAGGTGGGTGAGGAGGAAGTCAGTGACCCAAAGGCCCTCTCGGTTGAGTCCTTCTTGCCCTGGCGTTGCGGCAACAGTGCTTGAGGTTTCTGGACCGTGCCTACACCTTGGGCAATGCCTCTGTGTCTCACCCTGACGCAAGCCCAGGAGGCTCACTAGTGGACCGTGTGGCAGGGAGGAAGGAAGTGGAGGATGGCACCACTGGGCCCTGCTCAGGTGTTCTAGCTTACTGGGGGAGATGTTTCCCTCCCACTAACCCCAGGCTCTCTTCAGCCGCCTTCTAGACCCAGGGGCAGCAGGAGTCTGGTCAAGGGTGGTCTGGGTGAGCCCAGGCCAGGTGCTCTAGGGTCTCACCCTTTGGTGACCCCACCTCACCTCTGTCAGAGGCTGGCTAGGGTGGGAAGAGGGCCCAGTATCTACCTGATATCAGTCGGGTTTCTACCTGCTGTGAGTGGACGGGCTCACGCTCTGCCAGCAGGAAAGGCCTTGAGCTGTTTCCCAAAGCGGGGTCCTAAGGTCAGGATCGGGATGAAGGGCCCAGTTCTGTTCTGGCAGTCTCTGGGGCTCCCTTCTCAGAGGGGCCTGGGCTGGAGCAATGTCACTTAGGAACAAAAGCAGGATGCCCGCCTGTCCTCTGTGTAGCCTTCCCACCCCAGGAGCGAGGACTCAGAGCGCCCAGAGAGCCTCCAACTAGCATCGGGCCACCCAAGGGGCACCCAGAATTCCTGGCTACTTTCCGGTTCCTCTACTGATTCCCAACCTGGATGGACTCTGGCTGTCCTCAGCCCTTCAGCCTGGGGGCCATGTGAGCTCAACAGCCCTCGTGAGTCAGCCAATCCCCTGGAAGCTTCAGGAAGGCTGGGGGACAATGGCTGTGTCCCTCCTTCCCTGACCCCCAGCCCTACCACTGCCGCCCCCGTTCCTCTATTTAGGAAGCCACTTACTCGCTTATGGAGGACTTGGTCCCCCATAGCTCATAGTCTGGCTCAGGAGGGCAGATCAGCTGGCTGGCAACTGAGGTGTGATCGCCGAAAGGGGTGCAGGCAGTGAGGCCTGGAGGGTGCCCGCTGGGAAGCTCAGGACACTTGGTGATGGGCAACGACTTGAGTGGAGCCCTGAGGGAGAGGGGAGGAGAGAGACGCCACCAGAGGTGCCAGGGCTGTCTGGGGGTGCGAGAGCAGCGGACTAGAGGTGGGGTGCGTGCTGTCCCGCAGATGTCTGGGGCACAGGGAGTGACAGCGGGTGCAGGGTGGAAAGTGATGCTGGGGGGGAGCCTGGGGGGCTCAGTTGGTTGAGCGGCCGACTTCAGCTCAGGTCGTGATCTCACGGTCTGTGGGTTCAAGCCCTGCGTCAGGCTCTGTGCTGATGGCTCAGAGCCTGGAGCCTGCTTCGGATTCTGTGTCTCCCTCTCTCTCTGCCCTTCCCCTGCTCACATTCTGTCTCTATGTCTCTCAAAAATAAATAAAAACGTTAAAAAATTAAAAAAAAATAAAGTGATGCTGGGGCCTGGTGGGAGAGGAGCCCTGATGATTTGCTGCAGGACCTACTACCAGGCGCAAACACACATGCATCTGTAGGGACGTGCCAAGCCTGTTGTGTGCTTCTGCACCTGTGCTGCATCTGTGTGTGTGTGTGTGTGTGCGCGCGCGCGCACGCGCGCATGTATGCACAAGGGCATCGCAGGTTCTGGAATCTACAGTCAAGCCTGCTCCAACTTGCCTAGTCCTTTACGAAAGCCAGCTTTCTTTTTTTTTTCTTTTCTTTCCCTTCCTTCCTTCCTCCCTTTCCCTCCCTCTTCCTCTCCTTTTCTTCCTTCTTTCTCCTCTCTCTCTCTTTCTCTCTTTCTCTTTCGCATACCAGGTCCTGGGCTGGGCTGGAGGATATTGGGGACAAAGGCTGCTGGGTGAGGTCAGACACAACCTATGATGATTAGGTAGGCTGCTAAGTTAAAGGTAGCGCACTTCTCAGGCTGTGCGGCAATCCCAGTCCTCTCCGGAGAGAAATGGGAGAGAGTAGAAGAGGCTTTACGCTGGCAGTCAAGTGCGGCTGCCTCCCCTACCTATAGCTATAGGGCCGAGTGCCCTGTGAGTCAGAGGGGAAGCCCCTCCCGCGGGGCTCTCCGGGAGGAGGCAGTTCTCCCCGCGGCCCCCCGGGGGCGCTGCGGGAGAGGCGGGGTGGGCCCTGGAGCAGCGGCTCTCTCGGGCGCCCAGGGCGCTCACTCTCTCGGCACTCGCTCGGCCGGAGGTTTTCAGGCTGGCCGTGTCCAGCGGCTCAAGGAGCACCAGGAGCTCCCCCTGCGCGCCCGCGGTCCCGCTCTCGCCCCGGGGCTCCAGATGCCGCCGCCCGACAGTGACATGGGCGGCCCCCTAGTCCCGGTGGCTGGCTGCCGGCACTGGGGGCCTCTGCTCCTCGCTCTCTTCCTGGCTGCCTCCCGAGGTAAGGTCGGCAGGAGTCTGGGCACTGGGGAGGCGCACTGGGAGGACAAGGGGCGGGGGAAAGGGTCGCAGGCAGCTGGGGGCGCCCCCCTCAGCCTGCCCTTCTCCTGCCTGCTGGGACTGCTTGGCGGGGACCAGCGGCTCTCTGCCAAGTGCCCTGGCTGGGCGGTGGGCACATCTGCGTGTTCTGACAGCTGCCCACACTGCTTCTTGCCTGACCCGTCCCTGCCCAGAGAGCCCCGGGCAGGAGTAGCCGCGGCAGAACAGGCGACCAAAACGGTGGGGACAGCCCTAGCATTTTCTAGTGGGTGCCACAGGGCTTTTGACACCTGTGGCATCTCCCTGCCCCTCCAGCCTCAGGGCTCCAGGATCTCACTGGGCGCAGGGGGTGTGGTACTCTCTGTGCCCTGTTCCCTGGCCACACTCCTGCTGACACTCGGGGGGGCACTGCTCCATACCCCAATGTGGGTGCCCGTCTGGTCCTTATCCTGAGGGTCTGGCTGCTGACTCAGAGTTGAGGAATCAGCTGATTCCTGACATCTAGCTAAGCTGCAGCTCAGGGACCGATGTGGGGGCACTGGGGAGAACGTGGGACACTTCCCCAGCTCCCCCATGAGCCCCTTCTGGGTCCTGGGACACCTTAATGGCATCTCTCTGGTTTCGGTCTCCTCAGAAGCCCTACACCAGGACGGCCCCACTTTCTTCTCCTAAAGTCCAGACTGTTACAACTCCAAGTGGAATCCTGGCTGGGGCACCTGAGGGTAGGGCAGAGGTCGCAGTACCCACAGCCTGGCCCCGGGTCCTTGCCTGTCCAGAATTGGAGTGGCCGGATTTCAAGGGAAGAGGGGGGCCAGCGAGCAGCCCGTGAACTACACTTTATGGGGAAGGCCTAGGGAAAGCGTGAGTCATGCAGGGAGTCAGGGAGGCTGGAGGAAGGTGCGGCGCTTGGCACAGGGACCCAGTGGGCGGGTCAGAAGAAGAAAGGAAGGGGGAACACAGGGTAGGAAGGAGAGGAGGGAGCCTAGAGGACCTGGAATGTACCTCAGAAACGAACTGTGTGCCTGCGGGCGGCATGTTATCTCGGCATTTGGAGGCTGGCCTCTGATAAGGGGGAGGGAGCCCACACCCTACACACAGAGCTGCCTAGCCCTGGCCTGGATACTTCCAGTAGGGGCAGGGGGGAAGGCGGTCTCGGCACCAAGGCCATACTTCATGGCAGGACATGGCTTCCAGAAGGAGCAGGGCATGGTGGCAGGCAGGAAGGCCAGCACCTCGCCCACCAGCGAGCACTTGCCCCGCCCCTTTCTCCTCAAGTGACCTCAAGAGGCCCTTCTGTTTTCTCGCCACTGCCCTGCCCTCCCCTGGCTGAGCTGCCCCAATTTGGGAAACTGAGTTCTAGAGGACAAGCGTTAAAGGCCCACCTTGCCGAGTAGCTGGTAGCAGAAAGGTTCAGCATCCCTCACTCCACAGTGTCTACACAGCCAGAGGCCTTCTTCCCTAGCGGTTCTGGCTACTCAAGATGCTTTGGCACGCCAAAGGGCCATCTCTTCCTGGGCCCAGCTCAGGCTCTAAGCGGCTTTCCACTAAAAGGGGTCAGAAGCATTCTCTTAGCTTTGAACTACTCTGGGCCTCCATAGTCTTAACTGTAATGTAGGCACGGTAATGAATATTCACACTTTACCCAGTACGGTGTGCAACGGGGGGCTTAACACACGGAAGGCCTGGTTGCAGGCATGGTCGGAAGGGCCTGTGAGTTGGAAAGACCTCCTCGCTGGCCTGCTGAGGTGCTGGGTTGCCTTGGGCAGGAGTGCCCAAGGTCAAAGCCTTCATGCCTGGGAAGGGGAGAGAGAGGTGGCTGGCGTAGGCCTTGTTTTGTAAGCTCCTGGGGTTGGGTCAGCACCCAGGAGAACGGGGGTGGTGAGTCAGGTGCTCAGGAGCCCGGTAAGAGCTGAAGATACCCCTCTGCCTGGGCTCGGCTCGGGGCGAGATGGGTGGAGGGAAGAGCCAGGACCCAGCAGACCCGAAGGGTGGCAGAGACCCTGCCTCCCCTACAGGCACTCCTAGGGCCTGAGGAAGTTCTCATCCTCACCGTGTCCTTACAGGCTAACCCACATGGAAGTGCACCGAGCGAGCCTCGGGAGGGGAGACCCCTTCTTCCCCTTCATGGTAAACAGGCCTGCGGGGTCTTGTTGAGTAACCCAGTGGTGCAAGCCTCTGACGCAGCAAAGGTCAGCTCTTAGGAAATCCACTACCTTCTGTCCAGAGGCCCTGGGGTGGCCCTTGAGGCCAGCCATTGGGCACAAGGGGGCATCTGCCCAATACCGGGGACAGCCAGCAACACCAGGGAGACCCTTGCTGAGCTGGGCTGGTTGCTCCTGTTCACCCCCCCCACCCTACCCTGGGCAGGGCCAAGGTTCCCTGCTGGGGCCTGACCTCCCTGGGAGAGGGTGGCCCAAGTGGGAGGTACAGCTGGGCAGCTGAAAGAGGCCACCTCCCTATATACATATAGACACGGGTCTTCACCTACCAGATCGAAGGAAAGAAAGAAGGAAGGGCTCCTTGGTGCCCATCTGGGCTATTGGCAGTGACCCCTTCAACCAGCACTAAGCCCCACATACTGAGCTTGAGGCCCCCAGGTTAGGCCAACTATCGTTCCAGGAGCAGTCTGCCTTCGCCTGGGCAGGGCGAGCCTGGGAGCGGTAACGCAGCTTCCCGCGGACCCCCGGATCCCCTCCGCGGCAGCACGGGCGGGCCCGCGTCCTTCCCGAGGGCACCCTGTATGGGGATGGCGAAGCGAGTGACCTGAAGTTGTGTGCCTCGCATGCTTCCCATACGGTCCTGTCCCTGAACGGTCTGGCCTTGGGGGTCCGTCAGGATTAGGTTCAAATCCCACGGCGGCCACGTACTGCTGCGACTTCGGGCAAGTCACTCGGAATCTCTGAGCAAGTTCCTTCATCTCTAACACGGGGCGATGATGGCACCTCCCTCAGAGGGCTGCTGGGAAGAGTCAGTGCACAGACTCGGCACGGCACCGGCACCCGGGTAGCGTTAAGCGATTTCTTGGCTTTTCTGCATGTCACCGGCTCTCTGTCTAAGTTCCTTGCTGCCTACAGAGCCGGTCGAGAGCCCAGGTGTGGGAGGGCACTGACTGATTTCACTAGGAGACTGGACTCTAAGGATCCTGGAGGTCTGAAGGATGCACGGGTCCAGCCACCTGTCGGCACCTACGGGTGCTTAAAGTGTGAAATGCCCACGGAGGTACGTGTAGCTTCTCTTAAAGTTCCCCAGAAATGGGGGACTTTGCAGCTTCAAGGCAAGGCCAGCTCGGGGTTTGCTTGTCCCGCTGGGATCTTGCAACTCATCTTTACATTTAGCCTATTTGCTTTGGCTGACTGTCCCCAGAGAGAAAGACAGTGGCTGTCATGCCCATCCGGCATTTAGTCATGAACTTGCTGTGCCTCTGCCCCAGCAAGCCTGGTCCTTTAAATGTTCTACGTAGGATGCTATTTCCCATGGGGACCTGGGTTCAAGTCCTGCCTCTTCTACTCACTGTGGGACCATGAATTCACACTCTCTCTCCTTGAGACACGGGCAGCCTGGGTGACGTGGTTTCAGTGAGGCAGCCCGCCCCCTTCCCAAGTTCCATGATGGTGTTTCCCGAGCGTCAGTCAGTTACCTTTGGGATTTCTGCAGCAGCCGCCAATTGTATGTACTTATTTTTTCCCCCTTGAATCAACTCATTCTTTGACTTGAGTGAATAGGTTTTAAAGGGAAACTTTCTATCGCTGCCACCAATGGAGAGCCAGTATCACTTGCCACAAATAGAACAAAATCGCGCAAGTGCATAATAACACCCAATATGAATATTAAATTCTAGTCGGAAACTGTAGTCTGGGGGAGGCTCTCTGAGCCTGAAACCGCCGTCCCTTGTTTACAAAAAAAAAAAAAAAAAAAGGTGGGGGAGGAAAACCTCTCTATGTGATTCAATGTTACGCCGTAAACTAAAAGTAAAACTGTCTGTGTTATAGTCGCTCTTGCCCCTCCCCTCTCACTGCAGAAGCAAACTTGCCACTGTGAGTGGTGGTAGCTGGTGGCTGGGGACGGTTTGGCTCTCCCAGAGGAAAAGAAAGAGAACAGTACTTCCCATCCTAAGAGGTCAGGGCACGGTCGGAGGGCTTCTCTGGGCTTTTTCCAGCCCCCAGTTTTCCCAGCCCCTGTTGCCTTCCTCAAATAAATACAGTGTCCAAATAAATACGGTAGCTCCAGCTGGGTCCTCTCTCATGTTGGGGCCAATCGGCTATCGCAATGACCACAGCGGGGAGGGGTGAGGGAGGGAGAGCAAGCGAAGGCCTCACTGGCCAGACCGTCGTTCCATCTGCAGGAAGGAGACGGGGCCTCCCGTCAGTCCCCGGCTACCTCCCGTGTAAGTGCCGGCTCCCGCGACGACCACAGAGCCGCCCGCACTGGGGACAGGGCACAGAGAGACTGGAACCTGAACCTTAGGGAGTCTTCACAGCACGGGCTCCCGAGGGAAGCCTGCTAGAGCTGCACACAGGCCTCCTCAGGGAGGGCCTGGGGGAGTCTGGGAAGGAGTCATCCAGAGAAGCATCCACAGGCGGGGCGTCTGGCCAGCCGCCCAGGCCCTCTCCGGGGAGGCGCGCTGGCCAACGGCCTCCAGCCCCGGATGCACGGATGGTTTCCCAAGGTGCTGGAAGTGCTGCTTCCTCCAATAGAGCCCGGCTTCCCCTTCCCAGACTCCTGGGTCTGGTGTGAATGGACGCTTCCTGCGGGGGCAGGTATCAATAAACACATCTGAGATGCCCTTTGTCCTCGCTGCCACAGACCCCACGGGCTGACCTGCCGGCTCGGCCCCTCGCGCCGGGGACACTTCCTCTAACTCGGCACCGGCCGACTCAGTCCTGACAGGTTCTTGACTCTGTTTCCCTCTGTGCTCCGCAGCTTGATAGAGACAGAACTGGGCCTTTCTCTACACCCTCCGTGGACTCTCCTGGGGAAGAGGGCCTGGCAGGGAGCTGGAGACCAGTTCCATGTCTGTCTGGGGCTCCTTCTGAGGGTGGGGTCCTGGCCCTTTGCACTGAGCACAGGGCCAGCAAGAGCAGAAGATCAGTGACTGTTTACTTACAGCGCGTAGCAGCCACTGGACGGAGTTCAGCTGTTTGGGTTGGGCTTCCCAGGCCTGACTAATCAAGCTGGGGACCCACCTCCAGAGGCTGGGGCGTCGCTTGGCAACCGTGGGCTAAACTCATGCCCCGTCAGGGAAAATACACAGGCCTGCCCACACCCACACACACCCATCCCGTGCACACCCACGGGGTTTCACGAGGTGCCTGCTGGGTGGAAAGAGGCGAAGTCGAGAAAACTAGCATCCCGAGATGGAGCCAAACGAGGGCGCTTCTCCTCTGGACTGGAACAGAAGCTTCTACCAGAGGCTGAGGTTCCCACAGCTAGAAAGTGGCAGAAGCCAGCCTAAATTCTGAGCAGACGTCCCTTGCGCAACTCTGCAACCCCGTGGCCTCTCTGCCTTGGGCCCGGCTCCTGTTAGGACCTCGGTAAATATTTGTGGAATGATGGGAGGATGTTTTCAGTTTAGGTCTGAGGCAGAGCAAGGACGACTGGGTGGAAGATGAGTAGTTCATCTAAGTAGCCGGAGAACGTGGTGTCAGCCCTACCTGCTTCAGGAGTGTGTGTGGGGGTGGGGTGGGGTGGGGGGTGGGGGGAGGGCTCTTCCTTCCTGCAGTGCTGGTGTGTCCAAGGTGTGGCTCTCAGCTCTGCCACACAGGGTTGGGTGGTCTTGAGTAAATCACCTGACTTCCCTGAATCTGTTCCCTCACCTTTACTGTTTTTTATTATTTAAAAAAAATATTTATTTTTGGAGAGTTCAAGTGGAGGAGGGGCAGAGAGAGGGGGCCAGAGGATCTGAAGCGGGCTCCATGCTGACAGCAGCGAGCCTGCTGTGCGGCTTGAACTCACGAACCGCGAGATCATGACCTGAGCTGAAGTCGGATGCTCAACCGACTGAGCCACCCAAGGGCCCGTTTCCTCACCTTTTAAAAATGGGATGATAATACCCACATCGGGGTGTCTTAGGAGAATTAAGTGAGGTGAGTATAAAGGGCTAAGCAAGTCCTGATACATAAGAAGTCGCCGATTTCTTGCCCTGTTCCTCTGCCGTAAGGAAACCTTAGCCCTTTCCTCTGGCCACAGACTTTCAGATCCAGGAACATGGGGAGTCTCTTGAGATGAAGAGAGGGAGGCAGAGCGGCACAGAGGAGGATGGGACCTGCCCAAGGGCATGCAGCAAGGACCCGGCTAGGTGGGGACTGGGGACTGGGGCCCCGGGATCCACCACACCAAGGTTTTAATCCTGAGACCTGGAACTGTCCGGGTTCCTAGCGATCTTCCTCTAGGCGCTTCTGCCTCCTTACCTAGTGACAGGTGGGGACCGGGGTGGGGCTGGGCCCCAGGAGCAGCACAATGACTGGATGGTTCCCGCCTGGGCACGGGCTCAGGGCCAGGGCCATTTTCCTGTCTCATATGCTCCCGGCCACCCTGGAGCCAGGGGCTTTCCTCCCCACCCACTCTCCCCAGGCTCTGACAATGACCCAGGTGTCCAAAAGGATCTGCTCCTGACAATAAGCAACATCCTCCTGCCAAATAATTACAAATCCAGCTGCGCTATATATATCCCCGGTAACGTGTGCACGTGCCATTGGGGATGGCACGGGGTGCGTGCGTTATTTTCCCCAACGCCGTGCCTTTGAGCATCCTCCCAAGGACAGGCCGTCCTGGGCCTTGACCTGGCTTGGGTCTTAGACACAACAAATGGGATGCCTCTACCCATCCCCTGCCGCCCCAGGACAAGATCCCGTGAGCCCTCAGCCCGCTGTCCTCTGGCCCTGTTGCTGCAACTGAAGACGGTCCCCCACCCCCCAAACCTCAATCCCCTGCAGCTTCTCCTTTTTCTAAAAGGGGAAGAGGTCCTCTGGGGAGTGTAGGATGTTGGGAATTGAGCAATGCCCACCCCGCTCCCTCCCCCTTGCCGATTCTCTGCCCCCCTGCGGGTTTTCAAGGAAATTGCTTCCAGGGCTGAAAATCTCTCCTCAGTGCCGTCCAGGCCTGTGCTCATGAGCACCATCACTTGGACACTGAGAGCTGGAGCCTGATGCCCTGCTGGCAGCCCCCCTCGCCGGTGTCCCCCTGGAGGCCCCACTGCTTGCTCCCACCCTGCTCCCCCCCCCCACCCACAAGCTACCTCCGGCTTGCCCGCATCTCAGCCCCGCGCCAGCTACACCTCTGTCCACTCCACAGCCCCCACCCCCACCTGGCTCAGCTCTGTGCGCCACTTCCTGCTCCTGCCCCCACCTCTAGTCCGCCTGGCCCTCTGCAGCCACCCCAGACATGTGGCCCTGGCCCGTACCGAGCCAGCTCTGCCCACGGCCTGCAAGGAGTGGTGGATGCTGCTGGCTCTGGCTCTGGCTCCCAGCCTTGGGTTCTCTGGGGTGGGTGTGGGGTTGGGAACGGGAAAGATAGGGTGCTAGCTGGGAGGGGTGCTGGGAGGAGGTGCCACTAGCTGGGGCCTGCTGGAGAAAGGGGACACGCAGGGCAGACAACTCCTTGGTCTGCTCTTTGAGTGGGTTTTCTATTCTTCCTGGGAGTGCCTGGGAGGGTCCCTTCCTTAGCTACTCCCCGCCTCCGTTTATTGGCACACGGTTCTGTGGCTGCAGCCACCACCCGGGCCTGTGAAGGGGAGTCTGAGCCTTACCATCTCTGTGGCTCGTGTTTTCTCCTCGGCGAAAGAGGAATAAAAACAACACCTATCTTTATAGGGTTGCTTACGCCCATACAGTAGTCAGCATAGCACAGGACACACGCTCTTTCTTCTGGTTCTAACTAGATCCGGCTTTCCCCAAAGCTCCCCATGCTCTGGGCTCTGAATCCTGAGTCCGTACTCTCTGCAGCACGTCAGGCAATTCACTTTCCCCTGCTGGGCCTCTACATTCCTGCCTGAAAAGGAGATCAGTATCTTGCCAGGAAGTTCTGAAATTTCTGCTCACCTTGGCGAAGGTTTTCCATAGACCTGGGGCTCTCAGACATGACTCCCTCTCACGTGTGTATGGAGGGAGTGGGAGGATCTGTGTGTGTCGGTCTTCCTTACTTTCTAGGGGCCTTAAAACTCCACCTTGCAGACATATTCTTTGGGGCCATGACTCTGCTACCTTCCCCCCCACCCCCACTCTGCTTTAAATACGCAGGCACTCCAACACTGGATCACAAGCTGTTGCCAGTCATTCACACCTTAGTGGGAAAGAGTTGGAAGCTGGCTTCTCCATTCTATTCGGCAGAACTATTTTTGCTCCTAGGAAATGTTGCTTGACTTGCTGAGATGAATTACAGAGCTGCCCAGCTTCCATGTAGCAAACACCAACTACTAGCAAAGTGCCTGCGGGACACTTCATGTAAATTATTTGTTCTCCTTGCCTGACCCTGGCAGGTAGATGTTTTCACTTCTGTTTGCTAGCGAGGAGTGCGAAGCTCAGGGTCTAAGGGACCCCAGCTCCCGGACTCCCATGCAGGCCGGTCCAGTTCCAAAGCTAAGCGACACCAGGCTGCCCTCGTCCCGACGGGGCAAAGCTTTCAGCTCTGCTGCCGGGTGCCAGGCTCGAAAGGCAGGGAAGGGGATGTCCACAGGGGGAAGTGACATTATCTTCATGAAGCCGATGGCAATGAAAGAGACATTCCAGTCCGGATTCTGTGCATGTTTCCTAACTCTCCTTCCTTGTCTGCCTGACTTAAAACAACCCAACACGCCAACTAAAATTCAAACGTCGCTAATGTATAATAACTGTAGTGACTTCCCCTATGTCCGCAGAGGGCGCGAGAGCTCGCGCGTCGCGTTCCCCTCTTTCCCTCACTCGGGCGTCTCACGACCACGCGAGGTAGCGAATATTTTTCTCACTGCACACACGAGGGAGGTGGGGCTCACACAGCTAGAGGGGCTGGGCCTCCAGCCCCAACATTCTGCCTCTAGGGGCCAGTGCTTATGGGAGTCAACACGGTTAAGTGCGGGGGGACTGGGGCAGGGTAAGGAGGACAAGGGGATGGCTTCATCTGCTTACTGAAAACAAAATGAACTAGGAAATATTTCTGAGAAGACTGGGTGACAGCTGGTGCATGGATGAAGCGACCTTTCACGACTCCCCTGTCCCTGTCCCCGAGTCCCCTGGAGTTTTCCTCACCACCCGGCCCAGAGTACCCTCTCTACTTGCTGAAGTCCTATCTGTCCTTCAACCCCAAAGACGCTCCCTCCTTCGGGAAGTCTCCTGACCGTCCCCAAGGCGGCTATATCTTGCCTCCTCCAAGGGCCCTGAAGGCTGGCACTGGCCTGCCCTTTAACCTGTGGGGTTACTTTGTCAGGAATGCGTGCTGTCTATCCAGCTGGGTCGTGAGCTCCCAAGGGGAGACGGCATGCTCAGCCCCCGGGTGAGACGCAGCACCGGGCACAGGCCTCGCACACATGGGTGCTCCATTAGTGCTCACTGATGAGGAGGTGGGAAGGCGTGACTGGGCCTGGGAGAGGGAAGGCCCAAAGGTGCTAATGGCCCCTGAAGTCTGGTCAAGGGCCAAGGGCTGCTCCCACCCGACAGCCCTGGACACGGAGGCTGGAAGGGCCAGGGGCCAGTTGTGGGCAGAGCCACAGTGCCTGCAGTGGGGGCAGGAGGAGAGGGACGCACTGGCTGGGCCCGGTCTGCTGCCTGCTGTCTCTACTACGCCTCGTCCAGCTTTCTAGGGGTCCAGGGCATCCCTTACCTGGAGAAGCTCCTCCCCCCACACAGCCCGGGATGGAGTCAGGTTCAAGAGCTAATGAAGAAGCTGAGGCCCGGGGAGGTCAGCTGACTTGCTGGGGCCTGCGGCTGGGGAACCCGCAGCTTTGGAGCCCTGGGCCAAGGTTCTTCCTCACTCTGGGGGAATTGGGAGTGGTTCTGGCTCAGGAGGTGACAGTCTCTTGTCTCTCTGAACAGGTCTGGTGGCAGCCTTCAAGGTCGCCACGCCATATTCCTTGTATGTGTGTCCCGAGGGGCAGAACGTCACCCTCTCCTGCAGGATCTTGGGCCCCATGGCCAAAGGGCACGATGTGACCTACTACAAGACGTGGTACCGCAGCTCACGGGGCGAAGTGCAGGTCTGCTCGGATCGCCGGTCCATCCGTAACCTCACCTTCCAGGACCTTCACCTGCACCACAGTGGCCACCAGGCCAACGCTAGCCAGGACCTGGCCCAGCGCTACGGGCTGGAATCGGTCTCCGACCACCACGGCAACTTCTCCATCACCATGCGCAACCTGACCTCAGCGGACAGCGGCCTCTACTGCTGCCTGGTGGTGGAGATCAGGCACCACCACTCGGAGCAGAGGGTCCACGGTGCCATGGAGCTGCAGGTGCAGAGAGGTGAGGGTGTCCTCCGTGGGACCGCATGGGGTGCCATCACTGTGGGGGTGGGGTGTGCGCCCCTCTGAAAGGGTAAGCAGGAGGGAAGATGGAGTGACTCTGGGGGTGTGGTACCGTGTGTCTGATGGCGTGACCATGTGCGATTCTGTGCCGGGGGACGTGTGACTCTATATATGGGTGGCACTGGCTCCCCAGGCATGTGCGTGAGACGGGGTGGCTACAGTGTGTGTAGAAATCTCTGTTTGGTGGGGTGGGGTGGGATGGAGAGGAGAGTGTATGTCGTTCTAATAAGAGAGGGTGTACAAACCTACGCTGGGATGTCACTGCTCGTGACAACATGGCGCCCGTGATCCGTGACCTGGGGT
This sequence comes from Paguma larvata, assembly GCA_030068075.1. Classification (NCBI taxonomy): domain Eukaryota; kingdom Metazoa; phylum Chordata; class Mammalia; order Carnivora; family Viverridae; genus Paguma; species Paguma larvata. The sequence goes on from CM057837.1 coordinate 68,305,711, forward strand.
GTGAGTTGGGGAATGTATGTGTGTGTGTGTGTGTGTCTGTGTCCAGGTGAGGGGGTGAGGGACAGGTGTGTGGGTGCCGGCATGCCCTGGGAGAGGCACGAGAGTGAGCAGGGCATACCCAGCCACGCGGCAAGAACATGTACCTGTGTGTGTGTGTACGTGTGTGTACGTGTGTGTGTACCCGCTGGCTGAGACCGGCCTCCCTGACCTCAAGTCCACCTAACCAGCCCTTCTCTTTGTTCCCACAGACAAAGAAGCAGCACCCCAGTGCGTCTTGTACCCACCTTCCCCCAGGGAGAGTGAAAGTAAGAGACCACTCTTTGGCCCCTTCTGGGTTCTCTGTGCTCCTCTGTCCTCATCTCGGACCCAGGCCCCGTTCTCAACTCTGACCTCATCACCCCAAGCCCTCGGGACCCCCATTCTTCCTCCTCTGCTGTTGCCCCTCCCTTCTGCCTTCCCCTTCGCTGAAGCCGTGGGGCTGCTATCCCCAGAAGCCTACTCCCCGTCCAAGGCTCAGGGCCCTGGGTGGGGTGCGCCTGGCAGTGACCTCTGGCCAAGTGCCCCCCGGGGCCGGGGCCGGTGCCGCAGGCCATTTTCAGCTCTTGCCCACCAGCCCTCTGCCGCCTGGGAGGACTAGAGGGCTGTGGGGTTCCTCTTGGCTTGCATCCGCCTCCGCCGACTTAAAACTTCCTTGTTCTGGGCATGGCGGAGCGGGGATGGAGAGGCTCACAAATTGGCTCGAGCTCCTTCCCTAGGGCTCTCACTCTGTGCTGGCACCATGCCGAGTCCTTTCCAGTACCTCTGTCTTGGTGGGTTCTGAACCCCGAGTAGGCGGCACCGTCTGCGCTTTACAAACATGGAAATGGACGCCCGGAGAAGCCCAGCTGGGCTGTGCCTGCTCCCCGGCGGGGGGTGGGGGGGGATGCAGAAAGCGGTGGGTGGCAGTCAGCCCCCTGGTGTTTGCCCAGAGAGGTACCCCGCGGAGGAAGGGGGCACTGCTCTAAGGGATGTGGGGGCCCCTGGAGGCCAGGAAAGAATGCCCAGCAGCTTTGAGACAGCTGGTATAAGGGGAGACCTCTCAGGGGCACCCCGTTCTTCTGAGAGGAGGGGGTCTTGGGAGCCTCCTATCCATCAGTATTTACCGAGCATCTAGTATGGACCAGCCCCTGCCCAGGCCCTGGAGACACCAAAGTACAGACCTTCCCCCTGCCCTCCAGGAGGACGTGCACAAAGACTGAAGGCAGGAACAGAACGGCTAAAACCACAGCCCCAGCCGAAGCCCGGCTCAAGGGTCGTGGTAACTTTCTACACACACTACTCTTTTTTGAACCAACAAACAGCTTAGCCAGGAATGAAATTAGAACACACATTTCGGTCTGAGCCAGACCCGCATGGAACTAAGGAACTCTTGGGTTCAAGTCCCTCTCCCTGCACACCGCAAACCTTAGGTGCTGCCTCGGCGCCGAGCCCCTGCTGTCCTCACTTCCTCCACCGGCGGCTCCCCGCGAGGGCGGACGACCGTGTGCACAGGCGCACAGGACGGGACGAGCCTCACCTGGTGGGACCCACGAGTGTTTACTTCCCCATGGTTCCTTCCACTCTGAGCAACCCTCCGGTCCCGCTTCTTCCTCCAGGAGCCCCTAGAGCTCCCTTAGGGACTGTCACCTCTGCCACTGCCCACCGTTCACCGATGGTGAAACCAAGGTTGACGAGTGAAGGGATTGCTCTCAGCCCCTCAGCCAGAGCGCCCGATTCCCAGTGCACGGACCCTGCCCGGGGGCCAGGCTGCCCTCCCCTCTGCCAACACCAATCTTCTGGAAATTAGTTGTAGGAATTGAAGTCTTGGGGACACAGACAAGAGATGCCAGTGGGGACAATGAAGAAACCAGGTACAAAAATAGAGAGAGAGCAGAGATTTGGTTCATTTTTCTCAATCTAGACTCTAGAGAAGTAGCTGTGGGAATGAAGGGAGCAGAAGTCACCTGGGAACTCCCAGGCTAGTAAGGACCCAAGGGTGAGGCAGAACCTTGAACTTGATGGTCCAGAGCGGGCCAGGGCTGGGCTCCTCTGCTCTCAGGTGGTGACATCTGCCTGACTCTCCAGTTCACCGGGTCGTGTGGCTTCGCTCTGGCCCCTGCCTCCCTGGGCTGCCGTCCACAGTGAACTGGCTTCCCCAGGGCCAGAGGGATGTGTTTACTTCTGTCCTAGCTATTGAGAGCAGGGAGATGGCTTTGATGGCCTCTGTGGACCCCTTCCGATCCCTTTCCAGACTCTTGGTTCTGGAGGTCTGGAGACTATCACTGTGGTGGCGTCTTGTCACTAAGGTGGGCGTGGGGTCAGAGGCAATGACCCAGCGGTGCTTTTTGGGGGGGGGGCCGGGGGGGGGTTTGGACGGAGCTCCCATTCTCTAGGGATCATGTGTCCACTGAGAAATCCGAGCGAGTGGGTCCCTTTCCTACTAATGGGGAGGTAATCGGGGGCATCCAAGAGGCTGAATCAGGGACCAAAACCTCAAATCCCCCTAAGCCAGGGACCTGGGGAGTTAGACAGTAGGGAGAGGTGGAGACTGTGGCAAGGACTCAGCTGCCAGCCTGTAAGTTCCAACGGCTGCATGCTGGGAGCGGGGCCTGGGGCTGCCTGAGCCGCTCCATTTTCAAGCACGGCCAGGAGTCCAGCTTTTACATAAACTCCCTATTTTATTTTTTAATATTTATTTTTGAGAGAGAGCAAGCAGGAGAGGGGCGAGAGAGAGGGAGACACAGAATCGGAAGCAGGCTCCAGGCTCTGAGCCGTCAACACAGAGCCCGACGTGGGGCTTGAACTCACGAACCGTGAGATCATGACCTGAGCTGAAGTCGGACGCTTAACCGACGGAGCCACCCAGGCGCCCCATAGACTCTCAATTTTAAAATGTTGGCAAAAAAAAAAGTTATGTACTATGTGGGCCATGACAGGACGGTATGTGGATGGCAGCAGACAGTGGCCACATGTCTGTTTTCTGATGGTTTAGGAACATTTGCTTGGTAACCCATGTGCTTAGTGGGCCTCGGGGCTGGCTGCTGGGTACTGCCCTCAGGGCTGCTTACCTTTGGCAAGACCCCGGTGCCTGCTCGTTCTAAGACAGGTGTCCCAGAGCCAACCTTAGCACTGATCGGGTAAGGATGCTTCTATCTGCAGCCCTGTCTCCTAATGTTCTTTTTGGACAGTAAGTGGGTGGCTGGTCTAGGAAATCATCTGAAAGCCCAAATCGGCCTGAGGTCGGGGGAGGTGGCAGGAGGGGAGAGAGGCGGAGGCAGTCGGGCCCCAAGGAACCCTGAATTGCTGAGGGGCTGTGTGGTTTTTCACTGAACCCATGCAAGGGCAGGGGGGCGCATTGGGCAGCCTATCTGTGCACAAAGCAACCTCCCTACCCCCCTACACAGCAGAATGTTTAGTTTGCTTTCATCCAGCCTCCTCCTTGGGCAACCGGGCAGCCTGACTGAACTCCCTCCTCCCCTCTCCTACCTACCTACCCAGCCACAGGGTGCCGGCGGGCTCTAGACAAGGAGGCACTGCCGCGCAGGTTGCGGGGACGGGGCTCCCATCCCAGCCTGCTATGTAAAGGCCTGGCACAATCCTCAGAGCTGGCCTGGCCCCTGCCTCTGCCAGCGCCTGGTCACCTTCCCCGAGAGCCTGGCTCCCGATGGCTACCTCCTCTCCTCCCCAGGTACTGGCAGTGCATGAGGGGAGGCACAGGGAGCCAGGGCGAGGCTGGGCTCTGCAGGAGAGCCCACAGCTTCGGAGGACACTCGGGCCCACGCGGCTGTCCCCAAGCCCCTGCCTTCCTGTCCTGGCCTCAACTCTGGGCCCAGGTTGTAAGGAAACCAGGCCCCGACGCCCTGGAGTGGCCCCGGGGACAGGAGTCAGGCCGCGGACAGGGAGCCGCCGCGAGCGAGCACCTGCCTAACCCCACCGAATGTGTTTAGTGCCAGTCTGGAGACCTGCTTGGGGAGCGAGAGAAGAGCGCTTTGTGACTCGCTCCTCCGTGCCCGCGTGAAGGCCCCGTGACTAGGGGGTTAGAAATCCTCGAACGTCTCTGTGGTCGAATGTGTCTACTTACAACATCCCGCATCAAGATGCAGCCTTGCTAAGACCTGCAGGGAACCTGCTGTAATGTGAAGTTGAACTTGGTTTGTAATTAGCATAGCAACTGTTCCCGGTATGTCTAAAGTGCCTGGAAACAGTTTGTTCTCTTCTGTGATATGAACAACCCCCTCCCGCCCTGCCCCCCAGCTTACTTAACACCATCAGGTTATTTAGCAATATAATGAGATAAAAACAGCCGTTATTCCCTAAGAAATAGCGCAAAGGCAACGTTGAGACCACGGCCCATCCACCTTCCCAAAGCTCTCCGGGCCAAGGGGACGCTGTGACGAGGTATCCCAGCCCATATTTTGGGAAGGGCTAAAATCAGGAAGGAAATGCGTGTACGCTGGTTGTGGTTCTGAGGGCATGTCTGTTCCCAGCTAAACTCCTGGAGTCAGCAGATGGGCAGAAATAAATCAAGCCTCTCCCGCCGTCGGTGGGATGGTGAAGCAGTACAACCTTTGTGGAGGGCGATTGGGCAACACCCTGAAAGAAAACGCGCCTTCTCTTTGGCTCAGCACTTCCGCTGCTGGGAGGTGATGTGCCGGGGTACTCGCCCAAGTGCGCAAAGGTGCATACGTGAGGAGTTCGCCGTCACGTTATTAGTTATGTTGAAAACCGGAAGCAGTCTACCTAGCTACCGACAGAGACTATTGCAGTAAATTCGGGGATGAGCCCCGCGAAAAAGCCCTAGGCAGAACGAGGTAGATCTCTGGGTGATACAGAGATAGATGTCCAAGCCACGCTAAGTGGGAAAAGCCATCGTCACAAAAGACTTATACGTGCAGTTCACACGAGGAACAAATCTAGCCTATGTGCAAGAAAAGCGTGGACGGTGACTGTCTCTTTGCAGAGGGCCTCGGGGGAGGAAGAGGAGGAAACTTCTGAATATATTTTAGTTTATAGTTTTTTGATTTTTTTTTTTTTTGTAATTTAGGAAGTTAAAAAATTTTAACTTTAAAGTTCAAGTCAGATAAGGATTCACAGTTTTCCAGTTCTCACCCAAGCTTCCCCCTGTGACTTTCATGTGGGAGGTCACTTCCGGAAGCTATGTCCAGAGCTAAGGGGTCTCTCAGGGGATGAGTGGGGCTTTTGTTCATATGACGTACAGAACGTAAAATCTGCCATTTTAACCACTGTTAAGCATGGCGTTAATTATGCTTGCAACATGCTGCAACCATCACTGCTATCTATTTCCAAAAGTTTTGCAGCACTTGGGTTCCTTGTGACCTTGAACTTCATGGCATGGGGTCTGTGAAGGGCCTGCTTTCCCTTTCCGGGGAACGTCCTGTGGCCCAGGGCAGCTGAGCTGTCCCCAGGGGGCTGGGATGAAAACCCTTCTCTGTCTTCCCTGAAGCTGCCTCCACCGTAAGGCCCGGGTCTCATTTCTGCATGCCCGGGGCCCACTGGGGAAGGACGCATGGGGCTCTCTTTGAAAGGGATCCCCAGGCCTTCTATGGCTCTGCGGGTCCCTGAGGGTCTGGCTGTGTGGCCTGGGTAAAACCACGTCCCCCTGCGGCCTGGTCTTCCTTCGCTGCACTTCAGTTTCCCTTAGGGAGGAACGGAGGGGAAATGGGGCCTCATCTTGGCTGTCTCTCTGCCCCCACAGGCATCACGGCTGCTGCTGTGGCTACGGGCGCTTGCATCGTGGGCATCCTCTGCCTCCCCCTCATCCTGCTCCTGGTCTACAAGCAAAGGCAGGTGGCCTCCAACCGCCGTGAGTATCCGCGCCTGCATGGGGTGGGGGAGGGTGTGAGGGACCTGCCCCGGTCCCCAGCCCGGCCCCTGGGATTAGCAAAGAGACAGGCGCATTTCCTCCCTGTTCCAGAGATGGGAGTTGCTATAGTCCCTGCAAGGAGCCGGGCTCAGTGGTGGAGAGAGGAGGGGACCCAGGCGTGCCGTCTGGGGGGCCCGAGTGCCCCCCAGCCCCATACGGCGCTGGCTTGGCACTCATTAAATATCTGTGGAAAGAACGAGTAATCCCATGGAGCGTTTCGGGTGGGTTTATAAAAACGCCGCCGCTCGGCGATCCTTCGGGGACCTGCTTTAGCGTAGGGGTAGGCTCGTTTCGCAACTAGCATCGTAATTGCCGGGACGAAAATGACCTTTGGATTATCCGAACTGGAAGCAATCTTGGAGATGATCGTTCCGTTCTTTCATCTTAGAGCTGAGAGCCCTGAGCTCGGCGGGGCTAAATCATGAACCAAATGTCATGTAAGTGACTAAAGGGGCAGAGCTGGGCCTCAAACCCAGAGCTTCAGCGTATGCTCTGCCCAGGGAATAGAATCCCACCGTATCATTGAAGTGCTCAGCAGCACGAGGGGCCGAGCCACCCCCGCCCCCCACCTGGAACGGTTGCTGGGCTGGGTACCACGCCACGTTTGTCATATACCGTCTCTCATTTATTCCTCATAACACCGCGAAGACTTGGTCCTATGATTGTTCCTACTTTACCACGGAGCCAACTGAGGCACAGAGAGGTTCAGTAACTCGCTTAAGGAACCTCGCAGTGAGTAAGCGATGGAGTCGGGCTTCAAGTCATGGCCACAAACACCGTTTCACTCTCCTCTGTGGTCACAGAGGGCAAGGCCCTTGCCCTTCCTCTGACCCTGCCCGTGAACCTAGGCTAGTGTGAGTCCTCCAGGAGCAGGAGGCTGGAGAGTCCTCTGCCCCGGCCCCTGCATCACCTCCCCCACCTCTTCTCCTCTGCCCGGCTGCAGGAGGGAGCCCAGAGTGGGGCTGCTCTGCCGACAGGTGGCTTTTGGCTCACACCGGATTTCCTTTGGCTGGACTGTGACTCCGTGAGACCCCCCCCACTCACCCGGAGCCCCACAGTGGCTCACTCAGAGGCTGTGACCACCTTTCCCTTACTCTCTGGGCCTCTCGCAAAACCCACCACGGCCTATCTCCAGAAATACCCAGGGGTGGGGTTGGGGTAGGGGGCAGGTGAAGGGTTTGGAGCAGAAAGAGGAACCCAAGGCCTCGAGCAATCACCGCGGGGCTGCCAGGAGCTTGTGCCCATCCGTGCGGCATTTTCATGGAAGCGAGGAACGGACGTGGAGGGAGACACGCTCGGCTCCCAGATAAAGAGGTGCTTTCTGTCCCCTTAGCTCAGACCACAACACTGCCTCCGTCACGGAACGGGAACTGGAAAACCAATTCTGGGCATGCGCTGGGTGCCGGCCCGGGGCCCGAACACCGTAGGGGCATCCTAAGGACACGGAAGCCTGGAGTCAGCCTGGCATCTCCTAGTCTATGTGCCGGGACACCTGGAGTCTCAGCTGAGGGCTTCCTGGAGGAAGAAGCGGGAAGGGGCAGATGGACTGGAGGCTGAGGAGCTGGACTGAAAGAGGGGGCAGGTGGTCCCGTGAGGCGGCTAGGGCCGCGCGGTGACCGGTGCCGTGCACCCGCTCTGAAACTCAACGGAGCCGGGTTCTGCGACGTGCAGCCGCTTATAACTCCTTACCCCCAGGTTCAATAGCTGCAGTCGCGAAAAAAGGTGTCGATAATTTATCTTCCGATAAAAGTATTTTGAGGCCAGTTGGCCCAGCCCCTCTAGGAAAAAAAAAAAAAAAAAAGAGGAAGAAGAAGAAAAAATGAGTTATAGGACCAAGTGTCTTAGAGACAGACACAAGAGACGCCAGGAGCGAAGGGGACGGGGAGCGGAGATTGGGGTCATTCCTGTATTTAGACTCCGGAGAAGTGCTGCTGCTGGAGCCGTGGGAACAGAAGTCACCGGGAGATGCCAGGGGTTGGGGCGCAAAGCAGAGGCTAAGCACTCATGGCGGGCGGCTGGTCGGGGAGGAGACAGGGAGCACGTGTCGGTCGCCGCGGGCAGGGCACGCTCAGAGGGAGCCACACTCGGGGAGAAACAGAGAAAGGGTTGGGAGCGCCGAGGCAGGCAGCTTGGTGCGGAGGCCAATGGCTATAGAAACCGATCTAGTATCAGATGGAGCCCGGTCCCCCGGCTCTAACGTGGGGCCAGCGATCCCTCCCCCGGAGAGGGGAGAGGATGAGCCCAGGGCGTGCGAAGCCTCACGCACAGAGGCACCCGGCAAACGGCAGCCATGATTCTGAGAGCAGAGATTTTAGGAACCTTTGTGCAACTTCCCTTGTGTGTTCCGTGTGTGCCCCTCCTGCCCACGTTTCCCCACAGTGGTCGGGGGAAAGATCTTACAAATGAGAAGCATATCGGAGTTGCAAGGAAGAGGGAAGTTGGGGCCACTGTATCTGGCTGGTGGCGGGCGTGGGGGTGGGGAATCCCAGGAGCGGGGTGGGGGGGCAGTAACTGGGAGGAGGAGCAGAGAGCGGCGGGATGTCTGAGAAGGGATGGGGTCTCGGGTCCCTCAGGTTCCTTTAAGAGATGTCACCTCTAGGGCCACCCTAGAGGTGATGTGGAGGATGGGCCGGAGACGACCAGGAACCCTCCAGTTCGGAACTGACCTTACGCCACTCCCACTCGGTAAATCGTGGCGAAAGACCAGAATGTGGCAAAAGTCCAAACAGGAAACAGCAAATTCAGGAGTCAGGCCTTCGGTCGATGCTTAAATCCGGAAGGTCTCACAACCCCTAATCAAGCCATAGGAGAAAGCGCTGGCTGCCTTTGGCCTCCTCCTGACAAAGGCTGCCCTTTCTACTTGTGAAACGCAGCCCAAGTTTCAAGGATCACTGGTCGAGATACACGGCTCACTGGGGCCTCGCTTGCGGGATAAACCCCAGGCTATGGGCCTCCGGAGGGAACAGAAGTGGGATCCAGGGCTGAGCAAGGCCTTCCTGCTCCTCGAAGGGCGTCTTTCAGTGGGGGCAGGGATGTTGTCTAGGGAAGCCTTTCCTTTGTGACTACCTTGTCTGTCTGTCTGTCCCTAGGCGCCCAGGAGCTGGTGCGGATGGACAGGTAAGGCCCACAGAGACCTTCCTGAGAAAACTTCCAAATTTCCTGCAGCTGCTTTGGCCCCAAAACTTGGCAGGCTGTCTCTCTGCTTGCCTCTCCCCGGGCCGGTGGCTCTGTAGGGCAAGGGCTACGCCCAAACTACGGCTGGAGTGCATGTTGAAGGGAGAGGGCTAACTCTGAACCAGGGCCGACTCTCCGCTTCAGTCGGATCCTTTCCCCTCTCCTTCCCGATAACTGGTTGTACTGTGACCGGGCTCACAACACGGACATGGCCTCCCCGGTCCTCGGTCAGGGGTCGGGAAGGACAGCTGTGCAGCTAGGTCCCTGTATAGCCATCTTGCACAGCTGCTTAGAAGAGCATTCGCCACTGAGGCCCGCACATCTGTCCCGGTTGGCTGTTCTCCCTGCTGCCCCTCACCCAGCAGGCCAAGATCTGATGCCGCTCAGATGAGCCAGGCACCCATCTTCGGGCCTTGGTGTTGGCCAGCCATGGTGGGGGAGGCGGGGGGGGGGGGGAGCAGCTGAGCTGGGGACAGACACTGAAACGTGCAAAGGAGGACAGCACGCCTGGAGCCGTGCGGTCCCTCCCTGCGGGGCACTCCAAGGAGAAAGCTGTTGGGCTACACGGGCGGAAGCCAGTCAGGGGCTCAGGGTGGGGCAGCGGGCTGGGCACGGAGTGGCCGGGGGAGTGTGTGCTGTCGCTGTGCTCTGGGCAGGAAGCTCGCGTGGAGCCTGGCATGGAGGGTCTCCCTAGGAAGGAGCCACACTCAGGAACTTGGCCCAGGTGCCTTCACCACCAAACCCAGAGTCCCTCTGGGTGTTTGAAAGGGATGATTTTCTAGACGGGTCACGGGAAGTCCTGCTAGCGATCCTGCTAGTATCTCGGAGTTGGCAGAGTGGGGGCGGAGGGGGGGGGGGAGGGAGGAATGTCTTTAGAGGCTGTCCTGTTCCCAAGCAGGAAGACGGAAAGGGAACTCCTCCCTTCTGCCTAAGACAAGCCGTGGGGACATTCAGTCTTAATGCCATGCACTCTCCTGACCGGAGAGAAGCCTGTTCCCAGATTCCTGAATGTCCTGAAAGTGTCTCTGACCCCGGGCTTCCTGGCCGTGCCAGGGTGGATGGCCAAATAACAGGGCAGAGCTGGGGTCAGGTGCCCTCAGCTCAGGGAAGATGGGAGAGTGTAGCCCACGGCCTGTTCCCTGAGGCCCTGGACCCTCCCCTCCTGCCGGAAGAGGGTGCCAAGGACTGGGGACGAAGGCAGGTGAGGGTAAGGAAGCGGAGAAGGGGTACAGGAAGGAGGGCAGGGGCCAACACCCAGGCAGTACGACTGACGGATTCGGCTCTGATTTTCTAGCGGCAGCCCTCAAGGAATCGAAAACCCCAGCTTCGAGGTCTCTCCGACTTCCCACGGGATGCCAGAGGCCAAACCCAGGCCTCCGCTGTCCTACGTGGCTCAGCGGCAGTCTTCGGAGTCTGGGCGGCACCTGCTCTCTGATCCCTGCACTCCTCTGTCTCCGCCAGGCCCTGGGGACGTCTTCTTCCCGACCCTCGGTGAGTGCTTCCCGACCCCCGCAGCGCTGTGGCCTGCAAGGTCATGACCTCCCCCATGGCCTGCAGGGCACCAGCCTTACTCCCCTCCTGTGGCCTCAGACTCATGGTGTAGGATTAGGGGGTGGAGGAGAGAGGAGCCCCTCATTCATTCTGCTTCTTTCTGTTGCAGACCCTGTGCCTGACTCTCCAACCTCTGAGGCCGTCTAGACCAGCTGGGGCCAGCGGGCAACTGTGGCTGGGCCTGGGGCAGGTGCATTTGAGGCAAAGCCGGCCCGCTGAGTGGTCCCTTAGCCTCGGCCCTGGTTCCCTCCCTCCTGCTCTGAGCCTAGACTCTTTGAGATACCTCTGATGGTCAGACCCTCGCCTCCTCTGGGTGCTACACGGCGGCAGGGAGAAGGTGTTGGATCACTCGGCCCCTGTCTCAAGGATGGTGGGGTGCCGGGAGCCCGCCCCAGAGACCTGAAATTCATCAGCTTCGAATGCCAAATAGCCTACATCCTAGAAGCCTAAGAATTTGCAGCTCTGTGGTAGCTTCTTTCCCTGGGACGGGAGCCTCGTGATCTGACGACACGGAGGGGAAGATATGGGCACTGGGCGGAACCCTCCCCGACCCGGTGCCATCCTCCCAGGCATGAGACTCAGGACAAGATGTGGAAAGACTCTTCCCTGCCGTGGTAGAGCCGGCTCCCTGGTCTCGCCTCTGCTCACCTGCCAGACTCTCTCTTTGTAACCATGGGTCTCTGGGGCTGGGCCTGCCTGCCTCCGGGCCGTGGGCGCCTTCCCCAGCTGCCTGCTACCAGCGACCGCGGCCAGTAGCTGCCAAAGGGGTTCAGGAAATCTGGGCTCCCGTTGCCTGCCCTCTAGTCCCCAGAGTTCATTAGCCAGGGTTCCTGAAACGGGAAATGCAGGCAGTGGCATGGAGGCCACTATAGGCAAACTGGGATCTTGGGCAATGGAGGCCAGGCCAGAGGCTGCAATACCCACTGCCGGCGGGGGTGAGGGGGAGCAGGTGGAGCCTGCTGGGAAGGTAAGTGGAGAGGCTCCACCTCCCGTCCTCCCTCCCCCCTCCACTGCTCCGTGTGCTCCGTACAGAAGGTGACCACATACTGTATTGTCCCATCTGTGACCCTCTTGAGTGTGAAGAGGGAGTCCTGTTAAGAACTACACGGGCGACACGTGCAAACTCTGGGAACGGACTGTAAGAGCCGGGTTTTCATCCCTGCTCTGCTTCTAGGGGTGCCTGAGGCCCAGGGAGCCCTCCTCCTCCACCCCTCCCGGTCTTCAGTCTTCCATCCCGTTCAATCTGCTGAGTCTCCACCGCGGAGTGCCCCGACGGGCGGGCGTGTACATAGGAGGGCGTGTGTGGCACTCTGCTCTGGACTCTCTGCTCCGTCTCCTGCTTCAGGGCACGTCCTGGATTTGTTTTATATGCATATACGAGGGAATCCTTTGTAGAATTTCGATTAAAGGATTTCAAAACATGGAGAGGAGTGGGGGGGCTCTGTATCCTCTGGGGTGGAAACAGGGAGGGGGGCCCGCGGGGGGAAGGGGCGAGTTTGAGCCGGGTGGGGCCCAGGGCACTGCATCCAGGAAGGCCTTCCTCCCCCGGCAGCTGTCAACGGCTCTGCCGAGCTGGGCCTGGGTACCGAGAGCCAGGACTGCAGAACCCGCTAGATCGCCTGGGGAGGGGGAGACAAGAGTTGGGGGTGGAACAAAGGAGCGACTCTAGGCTCTCCAGCAGCAATGAGCCTCCAGGCCTGCGGCAGAACCAGGGGACCCCCTGGATGCACCACACTGCTCGCCACGGCGTGGGCCAGGGTGGGTGTCCTGCGATGCCGGGCCTGGGCCTTGAGGCCGCAGGGACACCTCCAGTGACCAGAACGCCAAAATCCTAGCTCCTGCTTTGCCCCTGGGGGTCCATCTTTGGGTCCGTCGGCTGCCAGGGACACTCAGTGCCCGTTGTCAGGGAAGGAGGGTGTTGTTCTAATAGCTCATGGGGGTCCGCACGGCAGGGATGCAGGGTGACACTTGCTCAAGGCAGAGCAGGGCTACCCCTAGGACTGAAGGATAAGCCTGCAGACCAGACGCCCTGTGTCCCCCAGCCCCAAGAGTGCTCCTGCCCCGGGGCAAGGCCGGCCTGGCTCGGCCCCCAGCTTCTGACCTCCAGGCACATATCATTTCTAAGAATTTGGCTACCAGACCCCGAGGCCGGCTGCTGCTGTGTGGAGGGAGGGAGGAGGCCCCAGAGCAGAAAGCCACCACACTTCCTCCCCAGCTTCCTCCCGCGCGGCCTCCAGCTCTACTTCTCTGGACCCTCACAAGTGAGCACATCTCAGCTTCGTGGTTTCCTGTTTTCAGTGAAGTTCACTCTGAGCTCCAAGCTCCATCTGCATCCATGACCGCACGCCCCACCCCCAAAGGCCCTACCGCGTCCTCCCCGCTGCCCGGCGAGGCGAGGTGAGGCAAGGCAGGGCTGGCGGCAGGGGAGCCCTCCCTGCTTGCCCGGGGGGTGGCTCCTGCCTCTAGAGACACCTGCCCGGGTGGCTTCTTCAGGGAGTGCTCTGCCCTGAGGGCCTCAGGAGCACGGAGTGGGGCTGGGGCCTGCAGAGGTCGGGTCTGTCTCCCCCACCCCAGCTTGGGCACTGCCTTCTGGAAGGGGCCTTCTCGGGAGTCAGAGCACTCCAAGGCTGGTCTGGCTGTGTTGGGGGCCGGGCCAAGATTGCTTGGGCCACTCTGAGGGCGCAGCAATGGGCAGAAAGGGAGTGGGGTCGCCGGCCGGGATGCCGGGTGCAAAGGGCCCCGAAGCAGCAGACACTCCGAGCCTAACTTCGCGTGCATCCCAGCCCCCCGAGAGCACTGGCCGCCCGGCCCTTTCGCTGGGCATTTGCTGCGCCCTGCTCTGCACTACTGCCTCTTTTTCCTGCGCGGATGCTGTGTCTCCCTAACGATTCTGTGAGTTCCAAAAGAGTAGGGGTCCAGGAACGGCCTGTCCTTTGGGCCCAGTTGCAGAGCTGACAACGGAAGCGTAGCCAGAGGGTGATGGGCTGAGCCGGGGTGCCAGGGTCCTATTCTCCGGAGCGGTCACAGGGCCCCTTCCAACTTTCTGCCAGCTCTAGTTCCTAGCGGCTCTGTCTGCGCTGGATGGCATCTCCCGAGCAGCGATAGGAGGCGCCGAGGCCGGGCGGGCCAGGGGGCAGAGGTTTCCCTTTGGTTCGCAATTCCGATGTGTTGGCACGACTTCCGGGGTATATGTTGAGAGGGATTCTGGAGTATCGATCCGGCTTCCTGAGGAAATGCTGACATCGGCTAGCAAGGTGCCTTGGGCACAGGACAGAGAAGTGGCTGCGTGCTATCCCTGTGCCTTTTCTGTTCCAACACCGTGGTGTCCGAAACACCCACACATGCGGTACGATGTCTGACTTCCCCTCCCCCACCCGAAAGCCCTGGGAGGCTTTACTGTCTCCATTTAACACACGGGAAAAGTGAGGCTCCGAGAGATGTGTCTTGTCACGAGCGAATGTGAAACTGGGGCGAAAGCCAGGGTCTTCTGCTTCTCAGGCCGGTGCTTCTTCCTCCTCACGGAACTGAAGGGCATCAGAGGCCAGGACTTGGACTTGCGGGACATACCAAGGCCCCGGGGGATGAACCTGGGCCCACAAGCCCAAGGCTCCACTCCTCTGCATTGTTCTTGCCATTCCCCTTTCTGCATGTCAACCCCGAAGCCACGGGACTCCTGGTAGGCATGGCGGCCCGTGCCCCTCACCTTGCTTACGGCTGGGGGGCGGGGGGTGGGGAGCGAGAGCCTCTCCGCTAATCGCAGAGCCCCGGGGTCTCTTGGAGGAACCGGGCAGGTTGCAGGTGCGGCATCTGAGCAGCTGCAGAACAGCCCTCAGGAAGCAGGGTGGGCAAAGGAGCTGAACTTCATCAGGCCTGGCTGGAGGAGGCTGGCCTACTTGGTGCACAGCACAAGGAAGGGGCCAGGCTGAGATTTCCTGAACCAGGGGAAGCAGGCTTTGCTAACAACACGGTCCAAGTTTAATAAACAGAAGAGCTCTTGGCCTTAAAGACATGAGGTCGACTGCCACGAGCAATGTCCCAGCTCACAGACTCTCATGGGGCTGTTGCTGGCAACCATGTACCCCTAAGTGGGTGGTGGGAGACTTCTGTCCTGCCTGGACGGGTGACTTCTGCAGGTCCCTACCAGCTAGAGAAGCCAGAGCTTGTCACCTGGGACTGTCTAACCTGCTGGCTGTGATGCATGTGGTACGGAGGCCCCCGTCAGGCCCCCCGCCTCCTGCCAAGGTGCCTCTGTGGCTGGGGCTCGGCTCCTGACCTCCCAGTTGCCTTCCGTCCTTCCTCCCTGGGCCCGGCCCTTCCTCTTGCAGAGGCCTCCCTGACGGCCACTTCGATCCCTCCCCCCCCCCCCCCCCCCCGCAAGCCTGGCCTCCCTGCCTGCGGCCTGGAGCTGGCCGGACGGCTGAGGCTGTACAATGGTTTCCCCTGGCTTGGTGGCACACCATTGTGTGACAGGCCTGGGCCGGCCCGGATGCCCCTTGCTGCACAGCTGTTCCTAGCTCTGGGTGACACAGGGCTGAGAGCTGGGTGGGGACAGGAATGTACAGCTCTCAGGAAACTATGGGGGGGGGGGACCCAGGGAGAAACAAAGAGATAAGAGGGCTCGGATACACAATTTCTCTTGGCAGCTGAGTCTCAGGCCCCCTGCTAAGACAGCCTCGCTCTGTAAGTCACGGGTGCAAAGCTCGTCCAGAGAACCTTCCCTGGTCCCCGGCTGCAAGTTCCTGGCACTTCATCGCATCACGGCGTGGGGTCTCTCTGTTACGGGTCTGTCTCCCCCCTCGAGATTGTAGGCTCCTTGAGGGCAGGGCTGTGCCCGACTCCCGTCTGACTGACTTCCTGGCTCCCAGCACAGGCCCGGCACACATTTGGTGCCGAATTAAGGACACCTGGTGCCAGCAAGGGCTGGCTCGAACCAGGCGGATGACTGCGGGTGGGAACGAGAGCGCGGTGTGGGGTCTGCTGGGCACCTCTGGACGGATACGTGCAGGGTGACATCCGCCCATAAAGCCGCGGTGAACCTTTCCCGGAACCTTGGGATGGTGGGTCTGATGCTGCTCACGGCTCTGGCTGGTGCGGGAGGGCTCAAACCACCCTACTTCCTAGAATACCCAGCTGGTAAAATCCGCCCAGTAGCAGAGAAGGGCCGTCCTCTGGTCACCTCTGGCTTGGCCCTTAGTTTTTGATCAATCCTGGGGGTTCCCTGCCTAGAGGTGACAGGCCGATCAGTGGAAATAAACCTTCAAGGGGCCAGTGCTCCTTGCAGGCAAATGCCAGTCGCAGTCCGGCACTGGCCGCAGGGCCCTAGCTTGCCCCTTGTGCCCCATCCTCACCCGGGCTTAGCTGGGCCAGGGAGGAGTGGAGGGGGCACCTAAGAAAGTGGTGGGATCCGTCCTGAGGGCGGGCCCTAGAGAGAAGGTCGCCAGGAGGATATGTAGATATTCGCCCCTGCTCTCAGCTCTGAAAGCTACCACGGGCCCCAACTCCGCGCGGCGCCTCAAACCCACCCCTGGTCATCGCGCGCTCTCAGGCCTTTGTTCGGGCTGGGCTCTGGGTCCAGGGTGTGCTTTGTTGTGCTAACTATGACTGAGTGACAAGACAGCCCAGTGTCACATGTCCAAGAAGGCTTCCCCAAGCTCTTGTTAGGGCTCCTCAATGCATGCCCATCTGTCCCTTGCCCCCCCCCCGGCCCCGACTCCCCCTGCCGTGAACAGCTTCACTGCCTCCCTTACTCGGCTGAATTGTATCATGGCGGGACCAACGATGCCTTCTCCATACCCCCAAGGCCTGGCACACAGTGGGCTTCCAGGGAACACTGGCTGGCTGGCTGGCTGGCTGGCTGAATGAGCAGACAAATGGACAAATACGGGCCAGTGCCCAGCTCCCAACTATGCCCCTGTGGTCACTGCAATCCTTCCCTGTGGTGTGTCCCTTACGAAAATCAAATACCAGCGATCTGTCCTCCCCCCGAAGCAGGGAAAAGAAGTCCAAAGGATAGATCTCTTTTTTGACTAAAAATTTTCTCCTGGACACCTTTTCCCAGCTGGGACGGGGTGCTACTTGTCTATATCGCGGTGTCCCAGCCCAAGAGCCATACACACATTCCCTCGGCGACGGCCTCAAGGAACCCCGTGCCTGAGTCCAGTCATCTGGAAGGTACTTTCTGGGCGCAGAGCTGGTGACGACCAGGAGGAGGAAGGCAGAGAAAGGCAGAGTGTACTTCTCACCACCCAGCTTCCCACAGTCTTACTCGGGAGCTGATCAGGCCCCTCGAGGCGGGGCCAGAATGTCAGGGACCTACGTGTGAGGAGGCAGTGCTCGCGGGTCTCCACCCGGCGAGGCTGGGTCTCTGCAGACGGTCTGTCGACGGATGGAAACTCTTTCTGTCCACGGGGACCCGTCCCAAGTTCTGCAGGAACCGCTTGGGTGGTTAAACGTGGCTTGGGTGATTTCGCGTTTCCCTAATTCCCGTGTCTGCCGGGGGCCCGAAGGAAGCCAGACGCTGCCTCCAAAACTCAGAGTCTTAGAACATCACGGGTCTCCCCGACTGCCTCCCCGGGAAACTCTAGGCCTGCGGGGGGTGGGGGGGGGAAGCGGTGGGAGGCGGCGGAGGGCTGAGATCCGTGTGTTCACTGGCCTGGGTCAGGATGAAGGGCACCAGCAAGGTACACGCTCTCGGTTTCCCTCCCCGGACCTAATCTCCGCCCTTCCCTCACTAACAAGCCCTGCTTTTGTTGGACGCGGTGACGTATCTGGCTCCCATGTAATAATAAGGCAATCCTGACAATTCTGTCATTTTTTCCCCCACCCTCCCTTGCAGCTAGGATGCCCTATGGACCTTTTCTGGCCACAGACATAAGCAGAATTCTGGAGACTAGTTCTAGAAAAACTTCGCTTTCCTGACGCAGGGGCAGGAATGGCTTGCATAGCTCTATGTCTTCTTGTCATTTCCTGCCTTGAATGTTGACATGATGGCTGGAGCTACAGCAGCCATCTAGTCACCATGGGGGAAAGGCCACAAGGCATTAGCTCTGACGTCATGGGGGCCCAAATCAACATTTGTAATTCTCTCCAGAATTTTTGTTAGGTGAATAAAACACATTCTGATTTATTTACGACTCTAAAGTTTCTGCCACTTGTAGCCAAACATGTCTCTAAGAGGAGACATAACTAGCATGATGACTTGCCCTGAAACTAGGCGCAATTAGGGAGGGGTTGTCAGAACGGAGTCCTTCCGTGTCACCACAATAACGGATACCCCTACTTGTTCCCCCCTCAGGTAGTTATATGTGTCCTGTAAAGGTGCCTCTGTTTGTCCCACCGTGTGTGAATGGCTGACGTGATTAGTGGTGACACGGGCAGCAGTGGAGCTGGGGACGCCTAGGGTGTGCCCAGAGCCAGTCCCGTTTCCTGGGCATCTCAGAATATGGTTTCCTAAGCTTGGCCAACTTCCGCCATCCTTCCCAGAGACACTTCAGAGCAGCAGCCCAGCCCAGACCTGCTCCGCCCCATGGTCCATAGAGTTGCTACCGAAGGGGAAGGGTTTGACGGAGTCACCTGCCGGGGGCAGAGGGACAGAGCTGAGGCCTCGCTGACCGTCAGGTCCCTAGGCTAGACAATTTTTTTCCTCAGTCCTTCACACCTCCCTTTGTCTGACTCCTAGCAATGGGACTTTGCCGCTCGTTCCTTCAATAGACAGCGTGTATTTCCCCACACCTTGAACCTGGGCGGGCCTTGTGACTTGCTTTGGCCAACAGAATGTGGTAGAAGTAACCTCGGTTCTAAGCCTGCACTCCAGAGGCCTTGCAGGCTTCTGCTGTCTCTCCTGAACACTTTTTTTTTGAATGTTTATTTTTCTGAGAGAGAGAGACACACACAGACACAGATCGAGAGCAGGGAAGGGCAGAGAGAAGAGGGAGACACAGAATCTGAAGCAGGCTCCAGGCTCTGAGCTGTCAGCACAGAGCCCGACACGAGGCTCGAACCCATGAACCACGAGATCATGACCTGGGCTGAAGTCTGCCGCTTAACTGACTGAACCACCCAGGCGCCCCATCTCTTGGACCCTTTCTAGCTCCACGTGAACAAGTGTGGGCTAGCCTTCTGGAAGAGGAGAGACAGGTGGCCCCATCACCCCAGCTGATAGGTGGCTGACCCCTAAAATCATAGCCATCCAATGACACACAGCTGCCACCCCCCATCTTCCCCCAACACACGTGGGGGCCCAGCTTCGCCAGTCTAAATTGCCAGCTTGTAGAACTGGCGCTAAGTCAACGGTTGGGTTCCATCCCTCTGGTCTGGTTAGCGGTGTGGCATGACCGCGGCCACAGATACCTCCTCAGGGTGTACCAAGCACTTCCAGAGACATGAGCTAATTCAATGGCCAAGAAACCACCTTAGAAGAGACACTATCTCCCTCTGCCGATGACGAGACCAACGTTCCGAGAGGTTCTGACTTGCTGGCGATCGTGCGGCCAGCTCCCACGGCCAAACTTCCCACTCTCGACGTGCAAATGGCTCCCGCCCCAGCCCACCACCCCCCGGACCATCTCGTCATCCAGCCCCACGGAGCCCACCTCCTTCTCCGACCTTGCACACTTGGCACACTGCCTTGGGCGGAGGCTCTGCCCACTCAAATACCAGATTGGACCCAGAACATCAGTCTCTTCCAACCCAGACATATTGTCATGGCAACACGACGCGGGGAGGAAGAGAGGACCTTCCCGTCTGGCGCAGAGCATGGGTTAACGCGGCCTCACAGGTACACAGCTTGGCGAGCGGAGTGGGGGCTGCTGGGGCCCCAAGGCACAGGCTCTATCTGTACGGTCCCACAGAACTGCTCTGTTTGAGCAGAGAGGACCGCACAGAAGCTCTGAGTGGCTACGGATGCAGGTGAAGGAGCGCACGGACCCTCCTTAACCGCTCCTAGGCCGACCGCCTGAAGGCGCGACAGAGGAGCTGCCGAGGACTTACGCACCGCAGGAATTCCGGTCCACCCGTCTCGCTCCCCCCACACAGGAGGCGCAGCTGCCCCCCACGCACCCTCCCCTGCCCGCGGCCGCCGCCCTTACTCACCGACAGGGTGGGAGTGCCTTCGTCCTCCACGGTGACCACCAGGTGGTAGAAGCTCTGGCGCTCACGGTCGGGCGGGGCGGGCCGCGTGGCGATCTCGCCACTGAGCCGGTCCATGCGGAAGGTCAGGTCCTCGTTGCCCTCGGTGATATAGTAGGACAGGACGCTGTTGATCCCGATGTCACGGTCGGTGGCTCTCACCTGGACCACAGCGGTGCCCCCGCCCACGTTCTGGGGGGAGAGCAGGAAAGAGGTCATTCTGGATTCGAAGGCCCTGGGGCAAAGGGTTGCAACCTGCTTCTGGGAGCCCAAGCGTTTCACCTGGGCCTTTAGAGAGCTTTGCTCTACCGGGGAGCACCGACGAGGAGGATAAAGATGCCGGCGGTGAACGTTCTGTGGGCACCTGCTACACGCAGGGCTGCCTTAATTCACTGACTCTACTCTATAATTCTATGACATCATCCCCATTTACAGATGAGAAAACCGAGACGTGGAGAAAGAATTCGTGCAGGTCACACAGCCTGTCAGTGGCAGAGCTGGGGTCTGAATCAACGGAGCCTGGCCTGAGACCCGGCCTTCCTGCTTGCATGGACACCGAACCTGGAACGTTACCCAGGAGTGTCGAGGTGAAAGGTTCCCCGAGTAGCTCAGGCTTGGGGCTAAATAATAAAGGTGTTGTTTTGTTTAAGCAGCTCTCCCGGGATAAACCTCGCGGTGCCCTGTCGGTGGTGAGAGGCCGCTTTCTTCTTTCTCCCTCCTCTGGTCGCTTCTTCACGCCTCCCACAAAAAGATACCATGTCCCAGGAGCTGGCGTCAGGGCTGGGGTTGTGGGTGAGTGGGCCGTGCCCCCCACCCAGGAGACCCGTGAGACCAGGGGGCAGACATTTAGACAGGTGCTTCGCGGTCACTCACCCCTACCGTCCACCCAGGACGGCCAGCTGCCCTCACCTCGTTCACGCTGACGTTGTACCCGAAAGGGCTCTCGATCACCGGAGGGTTGTCATTGACGTCCAGGACGGTTACCTGCAGGATGTGGTCCTTCTTCCGCGGAGGGGTGCCGCGGTCGGACGCTACCACCTGGAGGAGGGAGGTGGCTGGATTCAGGGCTAAAGGTGGGGGAAGGATCGGGATTACGGAGCCCAGAAGGGCAGTCAGCCTGGTGGGGAGGACCGGGAGGGCAGAGAGACTCACTGGTCCGTCCCTGTCCCTGTGTGGCCTGCCAGCTCTGGGCTCTCCCCAGGATTTTGCCTGCTGCCCACTGCTGCAAACGAGCCTTGCCTAATCACCGTCTGGCTTGGGACCATCATTTGGAATCTGATTCTGATGTACCTAGGCTTAGCCTCCTGATCCTACCCCTGACTTTATTCTGGGCTGTGTCAGCCCCTGACCGTGACCTGGGCGGCCAGAACCCGGGGTCCTGCCTTTAGCTTCGCATACCTCCGTTCTATGCACTCGTATGTGACCTCTGGCCAACAGAGAGCCTCCTGTAATCTTTTCGGCCGTGAGCTGGGATTCTCCCCATAGCCCGAGCCTATCCCTGGGAGCCTGGATGCTTCCGGGATGCCTTCGGGGCCACAGAAAGCGCTCTCCAGGCTCAGAGCGAGGCAGAAATACACCCTTGGGGTCCCCAGAGTCCTCGGGAAACATGCCGGTCACGACAATGCAGGAATAACGGTGGCCTTTGTGACTCCTCACACCTGTACTTTTTCTCACCTGAGCAGAGACAGGCCAGGGAGGTTTTTTCCTGCCCATCGCACAAGAGGGGAAACCAAGGCGCAGAGACAGTCAACGACTTGCCCCAAGTCCTCCTGTTTGTGGAAGGGTCGGGGCTCCATGACCCCTGCCAGGCTCTCTCTCCTGGTTCCCACGGCAGGGACGGACCCCTCTGTGGCTTCCTGCTCTGGGTGTACCGGGGACCAGGGACCAGGGACCGGGGAAGCGGACTGCCAGGGTGTGCCAGCCCCTCTTCTGGAAGGTCAACAGAGACACCGGGGAGGGGGGCGGTCCCCACCTTGAGAATGTAGCGGTCTAGTTCTTCTCTGTCCAGGGGCCTGGCCACGAACACTTCGCCAATGGAGTCGTTGGCGGTGACGATGTCAAAGGCCCCAGCGACGTTGCCGGAGGCCAGGGAGAAGACCACCTGTCAGGGAGGAGGGAGGGTGAGGACAGGCCACTAGGTTAGGCCAAGGGTCCCTCCCCTGCCCTCTGCTCAGTAAAGGCATTTGAAAAGAGAGCCTTTTACGCGGACGTGGCCATATCCCTGTGGCAGGCCCGCCGCCGGTGGCAGGTTCCCGGGTAGGGGGCTGGGAGGGAGGTCGGCATAGTGGCCTGGGGGCCAGAAGGGTGGGTGTGAGTCCCACTGCACGGATGTCTCCCAGGACAGGGGTGGGGAAGTACTGGCACTTCCAGAGACCCTGCCAGAAGCAGGCATGAGCCCTAGAGTGACATGGGTTCCGTGTGGCCCTCATGACAACGGTCAGAAGGAGATGCCCAGAAACAAGGAACGACTGGCCAAGATCACACAGCTTGCAAATTCCCAAGAGAACGAAGAGTCAAATGCCTGTGCTTCCAACCCCAAAGCCAGCCCCCTCAGAGGTGGGCAAGCCATCTGTGAATGGTGGAAAGCTCCCCAAACACACCACCCAATTCACAGGACAGAGTAAAGCAGTGGGAAGACTGAGAGGCCCTAGGGCCCCTCCTCTTTGCGCTCTGGGGTGTCCAAACCCAGCGTGCGTGTGGAGGGAGCATTTCCTGCCGTGGGACAGAACCCCACACCCCACCCTGCCACAGCAGGAGGGGGGAGGGGCACGTCCTCGCTGAGACCCGGGGCCACACTGGGAGGGCTGGTCCGGGGCCTGGCACATGGGGCCGAGATGCCGAGTGAGGTGGATCAAGTGACGAAGGAGTCACCAGGAAATTTCGGCTTGCTGCGGAGGGCTGAGCTGTGGCCGGCCTTGGGCTGTGTTCACTGACCCGGGCGGGGCCGGCACAGCTCTGCCTCCTTTCCTTGACCTTGGGCTAGGGTGAGGGCAGGGCAGGGCGGGGCGCTGGAGGCTGCATGACCCTCCTCCAGCTGAGAGGCCGAGGAAGCCCCCTACCGGCAGGGGAGATCCAGGTATTTCTCTCAGTGCCCACCTGCCCGTTGCTGCCAGCGTCGGGGTCCCGGGCCTTGACGGTGGCCACGTGCTGGCCCACGGGGCAGTCCTCGGGCACGCTGACTGCTGAGTCGGAGGTGAAGTCGAACCGGGGACTGTTGTCATTCTCGTCCAGCACCGTGATGTAGACCTGCAGTGAAGGTGACCGGAGACCTAGTACCTCCTTCCCCTCCTCGCTCCGAACGCCAGGCTCCCACCGCGGGTCCGGCGGGGACCGGACCTCTGAGGATTCTGGAAGGTCAGGTAGCATTCAGAGCCTGCCTGGGCCAATCCGGACTTTACACGGAGCTCTCGGGCACACTTCTCCCAGCGGTATGATGGGAGGGGGGCTATACACACGCCCGTGCTGGGGCCAGGACAGCGAGGAAGGGTCCGGGGGGAACCGGAGGTGCCGGGGCCGAGAGCTGGAGGGCGTGGGCCTTGGCTAAAAGGGACAGAGGCTGCTTGGCCAAAAATCCGTGAGGAATGCCAGCTCGGCCCTGCCGGAGCTTCCTGTTTTTCAAGAGGAACTAGGAGCCCTGATTTTTATGAGGCATTAAGTGGTGATGAATAAAAATTGCAGGAAAAACTTATGTGCAGGCTGGCTGAAAGACAGCTGGCGGCCAGACAGCGCCCGAAGGCCTCTTTGCTTGTGCATCTGGGTTAGGGGAAGGAAAGAGGGCTTAGGAACAGGAGGGGGCCATGGGGTGGCTTGGGGGCTTGGGGGTCCCGGCAGGGAGAGGACAGGAATTCCCAACTGTCGGATAAAAACTGGGAACATGCAAATTGCATGCAGACGGCATGTTGTTTTATGTCTGCAGCTTCTAGCTCACGGACGGATGGCCACGCGTGCCCCTCAGGTTCACCGATGAGAGTGAGAGGTAGGGCGGGAGGAGCCTCGGGTTTTGGGGATCCCAGGCCAGCCTTCCTCCCGCTGCCCTGCCCCAGGCGGGACCTCATGCTCCCCTTCCCTGGGCCTGGGGTTCGGGGAGGCTCCCAGGCCTGCCTGCCTGTCCCCGGTGCGCACAGGCCCCCTCGCTGTCACAGAGGAGGCCCGCTTCATCCTCCCTGCCCCTCGGGTCTTCCCTCTCCGTCCTGGCCACGCCTCCACATCTTCCGGCAGCTGTCAGAGCCCCAGGACGACGAGCCCAGGCTTCGTGACGGCACCGACCTCGCCACTCACTAGCTGTGTGACTTTGGAAAAAAATTATTCAACCTGTCTGATCTTCCGTTCCCTCAACTGAAAGTGGGAACAAAAATCCACACGGCACCGGGAAGCTTTGGGGAATGAAGGAGCAAACAAAATGTCGCGGGGTGGGACAAGGCGGACAGGGACATGAGTGATCTTACTCGCCAAGGCTTTGCCTATCCGTCATGATTTCAGTCAGGGAGTTCTGTGAAGTCCCAGAGCCCCAGTCTGCTCACCTGTGAAATGGGTGCAACGATGCCCACCGTGCTGTCAGGGCAGAACCAAACGAGGCCTCTGTGTTCTGACTCCTCCCAAACTCTCTGGTCGGGGTCAAGGCCTTATTTAGGCTTCCTGTACTCCCTTCCGCCACAGGGCCTTCGCATATGCTATTCCCTCTGGCTTCGCACTCTTCCTTCTTGGCTGGGTAAATGTCTATGCTTTCTGCGGCTCTCAGCTGGAGTCATTGCCTCAGGGAAGCCCTCCTCAATTTCCTGGACATCTTATTAGAGACTCTTTCCTGTAGCATATGTTTATTGGTGTGGTTATTTATTTATAAATGTTTATTTTTGAGAGAGAAAGAGAGAAGGAGGGAGGAAGGGGCAGAGAGAGAGAGAGGGGACAGAGGATCCAAAGCGGGCTCCATGCTGACAGCTGACAGCAGACAGCCTGATGCGGGGCTCGAACTCGAGAACCACAAGATCATGACCAGAGCCACAGTCAGACGCTCAACAGACTGAGCCACCCAGGCGCCCCTATCAGTGTGAATAACTTAATCAATATCCCTCTGCCTTATGTTTGTGAAGACGGAGGCTAGGTCTGACTTTGGTTTTCTGTTGTACCCTGAGCCCGGCCCAGAGCCTGGCACACAGTAGGTGCTTCCTCGAGGATTCCCACTGTGATGTCGTTTGTGGCTGTCCCCAGCCACGGGGAGTCAGCCTCAGCGGGTGAAAACGGAGGGCAGCAGCCAACGGCTACAGAGTTAGATCTGGGTCTGTGTCCCTCCCCAGGGCCTCACGGTCCAAACCCGCCTCCCACGGCCCCAAGGGCCTGACGGTGTGACTCAAGCGCGTGCCCCAGTCTGCCCCTTCCTGCTGCCTCCCTGCCCCTCCTAGGGCCCCCGGGGGCTGCTGGGGTCAGGGAGGAGTCAGGTGTAGGTGAGCTGTGGTTTGGGGGTTCCGGCCTTGCAGAGGAAACGGTGCCACCTTTAAAAGGCCCCTCAGCCTGCCTCCGCCCTGGCACCTCCAACTGTGCGTGGGGCCGACAGGGTAGGTGTATCTGGGGCCGTGGCCCCTGGAGCCGGAGAGGAAACCGGGGCAGAAGCAAAAGGCCGTAAGTCTTGGTTCTCAGAAGAGGGTGAAGTGACTGGAAACACGGGGGCCCGTACAGAAGCGTGTGTTCTGAAATGCCCTCGCCGGCCCACGCGGAGGAAAAAGGGCTTCAGAAGCCTCGAGGTGGGGGGGGGGGCGGGGAGCATCCTGGCCATTCTGCTGCTTGTCAGGCCCCACCCGGCCTCGGCTCCCGGACTCCCTATAACGACGAGGGTGAGCTGCAGCTGGGCCCAACCTACGGACGAGGCTGCCGAGGCCCCGTGAGAGGGCCCCATTTAACCTGAGTCTCAGCTCCGGGAGCCTGAGCTGGGAGGTGCGGGACACAGGGTCCCTGCCCAGCGTCCACCGCTGAGGGTTCTGCTCACTGGCTGCCCTCTGGGAGCCCTAGTGGGCCAAGGGGAGCTGCGTGGCTCACGGCTGCTCATGGCCTCACCAGCCCTAGGCTGGTCCCGTGGATGGAGGGGGCTTTGGGCTGCTGGAACGGAGTCCCTGCAGGCAGCAGCGGGGCACAGAACCCCGAGCAGCTACATTTGGCTCTGAGCCCGGACGACAGGTGGATTTCCATCCCTCTAGGCTAACGTGATAGGCCTCGGTGGGGAGTGAGAAGGTGGCTGTGACCAAGACCGCTGATGAGCTGGGCGCCCCACGTGATCCACAGCCAGCCTGACCGGACCGGCTGGGACCTGAGCCAAACCAACGGTTAACGTTCTCATCCTGACTGCAGGACGCCACCCTGGGCCCATCCCCCCCGCAAGTGAACCCCCAGGCTCCCGGCCTCCCCGCCTCAGGTCCCCTGCCCGCCTCTCCCACCCTCCTAGGAGCCTTGCCTGCCACCTCCAGCCTCAGCAGTCCTGCTCCCCCAGACGCTCTGAGCGCGTGGTCGCCCTGCCCTTAGAGCGCTTGAGGGCAGCGACTCAGCCCGTGTCCACCGCTGCCCTTGTCCGGCACCCCTCAGGCCCCGACACCGTCTGCCCCACCTCATGTGCACGGTGATAAAATACGCTCCTTCTCCCAGAGAGAGAGGGGACAGAGGATCATCATATGCTCCTTGGGTCCTGGGGTCTAGTTTACAGAGGGCATCTTATCCCTGCCAGCGATAGGGCTGCTGGCAGGATCCTCATTTTAGACCCAAGGAAGAGAAACCCAGAGAAGTCGAGCAACTCGCCCGTGTCACCCAGGCAGTGAGGAGCAGAGCTGGGGTGAAGCCTCGGCGTTCCTTCCAGCGTGTCCCACCTGCTGCGTGCTAGTGCCCCCGCTCCGGACCCCGGGGGCTGGCAGGAAGGGCAGAGCCGGGTGTGGGGACTGTGCCTCAGAGGGGCTGGGCTGCAGGGACCGTGAGGGGTCTGGGGAGGAACCTGCTGCAGGCCCGTCCCCGTGCCCGTCTCCAGCGGAGGCAGGAGGGTGCGGTGCCATGTGGGGACGGAGCTGGCATCGGCCACGGCCAACGTACAGGGGGGAGCCCTGGTCCAGAGGCTACTCACCTTCTGTAGACAGAGCCAGCAGGAGTCCACGGGAGAGAAAAGGCAAGGGTGCAAACGGTTAGCAGTCGGCAGTGCTCCTAGCACCTGTCAACGCCCCCCCCCCAACCCCCGCTCGCCATCTATGGTCTCCTCCCCGGCTCGGGCTGCCCAGGAAGGTGTGGCACGACCGGCCATGGTGGTTGAAAACCTCACCCATTCATTGCCCGGCCCGTGTGGGGGCTTGCTGGTGAAGAGGCAGGTTTTGGGGTGCCTCGGGGCAGTGATGGGCTATACCTGTGGGGCTCGCACCCGGGGACCCACTCACCACGGTGGAGTCCACCTTGGGGCCGCCATCGTCTGCCACCACTGTCAAGGTGTAGAAGTCGCCTTTCTCCCGGTCCACCAGGCCCTTGACTGTGATCACACCCTGCAGGGAGGGGGCCAGACAGGCGAGTGACAACGTCATACCCACCTGGCAGAGACCACCCCGCTCCCAAGCAGTCCCACGTTCCAAGTCACACCAGACTCCTCGCTAATCCCAAACATTCTGCCTACTTCCCCACTTCCTTGTGGCTCCCTCTGCCCGGCAGACCTCCCCCCCCCCCCCCCCCTGTCCCCCTGAAACTCTGTCGGCCCACATCCTACTTCCTTCTCAAATCTCACTCAGATGCCGCCTCTTCCATGTAGGCTGCCGGCTTCCCCAGCCAGGTAGGATCCCTCTCGCTCGGGCCTCAGGGATCTTACTGTGGTTCCTCCTGTCTCTCCTCCCGGTCTGAGAACTCTTTGAAGGCTGGGAACTCTTGTTCATCTTTGTGAACCCAACATTCCCTAGGACGAGGCCTGTACCCTGCACACTTGCCTATTCTCAAAGGAGGGAGGCCGATAAAAGACACACTACAGCAAAGATGGAAGAGTAAGATCCAGATAGTAGAAGAGAGGCTAGCTGCTACCTAGCTAAGATTAGCTACTGTGATGACGCACTTTATATCGGAGCTTCCTAACAGCCAAGGTAAAAAGAGAAATGAGAGGACTTGCCTAGCTGTCATTGTCTAGTAACAAGAAGGTTACCGGGTCGCCTAGGTATTAACTTTCTCTTACTCCCGAATACGGAGAGGAATGTATTACAGGGACACTTAGCTCAAAGACAGTTTATGATAAAGAGGAGAGCGCCATGCGTATAGAAAGAGCTCAGTAAATGTTGCTTAGCTGTAAGGGACTGAGCTCCCTGCCCCTCAGAGCCCTTGCCGTGCCCGCTCCCAGTCGCCCTCACCGTGATGGAGTCTATCTTGAAGAGGGCTTTGGCCTGGGCGCTGGTGTAGGCGTCGAAGCGGTAGGTGATCTGATTGAGGTTGTCGATGGAGTAGGCCTGGACCCGCACGATCTCGGTGCCCAGCGCCAGGTTCTCCAAGATGGCAGCCTCGTAGGAGGCGTTGGAGAACTGCACGGCCTCGTCCAGCTCGTTGAGCAGGGTGACGTAGACGCTGCAGAAGCCCCGGTTGAAGGGGGGAGCCTGGTCAGTGGCAGACACGTTCAGCAGGTAGCTGGTTTTGGTCTCGTAGTCCAGGTAGTCCACGGTGATGATGAGCCCCGTGCCCTCGTCAATCTCAAACTTGCCCTCCGCGCCGGACAGAATGCGGTAATTCACCAGGCCGCCGTCCCCTGCGGGAGCACGCAAGGGGCTGTGCAGTCCCAGGCTGGTGGGGGTGGCTGCCCTGGGGCTTCCCGAGGTGCCCCTGGCCCACCTGCTGCTGGCCCTGAGGGTCGGGGTGAGGGGCCTTGGCTGGGCCTGCCCAGGGTGCACTGTCCCCCACCCCGGGGCCGGGTTGTCCCAGGAGAAGTGGCAGAGGGTGGGGTCAAGGTCTGTACGGACAGCAAGGCCCGGCAACCATGACCCCTCTGGGGCTTGGCTTTGGCATGAGAGATACACTGGCGGGATCTGGTTCTGCTTCTGGAGCCTCCGACTTCAAGTTCAAGTACCTCCCTTGGGTATTTGGGTAAGGAGTGGTGGGGGGAATTAGGGATCTCTTGTAGGGGGGACTTTCATCTAGAGAGTGTCAGACAGGGGCAGCGTCCTCAGAGGTGGCCAAGACTCCATGGGGCCCCTCGAGCCAAAGGGTTCTAGTACCAGAGACACCTATCCCTCCTCATTCCTCTACCTCAAATCCCTCGGGCGTGGGAGGGATTCAACGGGTGTTTGAGTTGGGATTCCTTAGCTGAAGTCCACAGAGAGTGAGGGGAAGGGCCATAAAGCCACTCAGGAAATCCCAGGCTTCCTTGAAATCCATTGCAAAACTCAGAACGGATATACAGTTTTCTGGGATTTTTCTAGGAGGGACACACAGCTGTCACTAATTTCTCAAAAGGATTCCTGACCCAGAGAAGGCCAGGAACCAGTGGGTAACAGTGACACGTGTGACCTGACTTGTACGAAAGTGCCATATAAGGGATGGCGACCGACCTGAGAGTTTTCGGACCTATTTCTCCTGCCACCCCATCTGGGGGTGCTGAGGGGGGGCTGACATGAGGCGGGGCTGGGGGGCTGGGAAGCGGGGAGCAGCTCAGGGAGCCTCTCCAGAGGGACAGCGGACCCCCCGAAAGACTCCCACTCTGGCTGCATCCCTGGCTGGGGGCGGAGGCCCAAAGAGCCGGGCCCCATGAGGAGGGCCGCAGTGACAGGCCGCGTTCTCCTCTCTTGGGCACTGCCAGCTGTGGCCATCTCTTGGGCTCACGGTCCTCGGTGAGGTCTTGCCTGCTTTAAGAGCATTGCGGAAGCCGGCCCCTCATGCAGCCGGTGCATGTCAGGCCTGAGCCAGGCCTGTAGGACACTGAGCCGCTTCTGGCTGGAGAAGCAGGGCTGCCTGCTGTGTGACAGACCTCCCCCAGCACTGCCGGCCCCCGGCCAAAGGCTAGCCAGGAGCTGGTGTGTCTCCCAACGAGAAACCTAGACTTTCTAAGCTCAGGACCCACGCTCTCTCCATCCAGAGACTGGGACAACTCCCTGACTTCGGTCCTAGGCCTGCGCTTCTAGTGGGGATGTTACCAAGGACTGTCCCCAGGTGAGCCTGGGAGCTGCTGGACGGGGGAGCCGGAGGCATCCCAAGGGTGAAAGCCTCCACAGGAGTGGGGAGGGAGGAGCTGGGGAGGGTCAGTCTAGGGAGCCGGCCTCCCTTGGGTCCCCAGCCGGCCTCACCAGTGTCCCGATCTGTGGCTCGGACGACGATGACCGAAGTGCCGATGCCCGCGGTCTCCCGAAGCCCCAGGCGGCTGTACTGCTGCTGCGTGAACACGGGGGCCTCGTCATTGACATCCTCCACGTACACTATCACCTGCAGGAGCCAGACCAGGGGTGGAAGGTCAAGGTTGGGTGGAGGCCCGAGAAGTCCCGGGCTGGGCCCGTCCGGGCCTGTGCGTGTGGTCACTGCTCTCCTGGGCCAGCGGCGAGCTCTGTGCGGAAGGCCTGGGGCTCTCTGCTGGGTCACCATGTCCCCCAGCCTTGCACGGTGCCGGACATGGGGCAGGTGCTCAAATATCGTTGTATCGTACTCTCGGCTCTGCTACCAACTCCCTTCCTGGCCGTCAACTTTCTCAGCTGTGAAACAGTAACACATCAGTGCCATAATTCACGCTCCGTGCCAATTCTAGGGTTGCCGTGAAGACAAAACGAGCCAGGCCTTGCAAAAGGACTTAAAAAGTTTAAAGTGGCCCCATTCGAACATCAAAATATATCTGGGAGAACAGACCTAAAAGCGTTCATTATGATTGCAGCAGAAAACAGTGGCTCTCTGGGGGCGTGGGGGGACTAACCCCGGCCCACCCAGGCGGCTGAGCGCGCGCGCGCGCGCACACACACACACACACATACACGCGTGCACGCACGCACACACACACGCGCATGCACACACATGCCCAGAGGGCCAGAAGTGCCTGGGAGTTCTGTCCCCTGGGGCGGTCCTTAGCCAGCGGCTGGGGGGCGTGGCGTATATACACTCTGGCTTCCTCAGCCCTGACTGGGTAGCTGGAGTGACGCTCTGTAGAGCTCCCTGTGGGGCTGGGAGTCAAAGTTCCCAGGGCGGCCTCTCCCTCCGGGTCCCAGGCCCCTTCTGGCAGATTCTCCTGGGGCCGCTTTCTCATCAACTTCGTATCAGTTCTTGCCTCCCGGTTTGCTTCTGAGGACCCTGGCCAAGAAAGCGGCTCTATCCGCATGGGAGAATTATGCATAATTTTCATCACTGCTCGCGTGTCCTTTCTAACTGCTCTTTAAAGAACGCCTGTCTTTGCAGAACAGCAGGAAAACAGTTCAAGAGCTGGTAACGGAGAGTTTACGGCTAGAGGTCAGGGCCACGCTTCTTTTTTGCCGTACCACCTGTCCCTGCCCCTCGCATACACACAGGAGCACAGGAGGGTCTGGCCCAGGGATGGGCAGGACCGGGTCTGTGTCCAGAAGGAGCAGTGTGGTAGGGGAGGGGAGCGCGTCACAGAGCCTTGGTGCTTAAGGAGCCAAGGGAGGCCCAGGACCCTTCCGTCTTCTCCCAGATGATGGGGGGGTGGGGGAGTGGGGAACCGAGGCTCAGGGAGGGAGAGGGACTCACCCAAGGCTTCACAGTAACTGAGCGGGCAGGCAAGAGGGTGGGGTCCTCCCGGTTCCCAGCCCACTGACCCCTCCTCCTCTCCGTTCTATGTAGGGGACTTGCTGGCCTCAGAACAGGAGACAACTTCCTTCTAGCCTGACAGAACCGGGGTCAGCAGGAACTTGCCGGCGGAGGAGAGGACGAGCCAACGGGGCACGGGCAACGGTGTGCAACACAGACTGCACTCGGGCTCACCGGCGCTCACGGCGGGACCGTGGCACGGGCAGTCTGAGAGCACTGATTCGTCACTGCCTTTAGGATCAGTCCTGGCTTCTTTAATTATTATTATTAAATTTATTTTGAGAGAGAGAGAGAGCGCAGGAGCAGGGGAGAGGGAGAAAGAGAGAATCCCAAGCAGGCTCAACATTGTCAGCGCAGAGCCCAGCTCGGGGCTTAATCCCACGAACCGTGCGATCATGACCTGAGCTGAAGCCAAGAGTTGGGTGCTTTACTGACCGAGCCACCCTGGCACCCCTACCCTGGCTTCTCTTCTGGGCTTAGCTGGGACATTGCCAAAGAAGTGAAGGGGCTGCTGTTAGCACCAGCAGAAATGGCGGGCTGACTAGTGCAGAACTTTGGGGGGGCTGGTAGCAGAGGTAGAGGGCGGAGAGGCAGATGGGGGTTAAGGTTTCTCTACTTCCCTGCTCTTGGGGTTCCTGAGCCCTGCTGTGTCATCACATTTTCATGTCCAGACACCCAGAACCCACTATGCAAACTCAAGTGCCCGCCCCGGAGCGCAGCTGCTCACAAGCCGGAACCTTCTAAGTTTGGCTTCACCAAGAACTTGGCTGGGAAGATCCTGGGTGGGGTGGGTGTGGGGGGAATTTGCATGGACGAATTTCGGGAACTCTCTTTCTGTAAACAGAAACTAACCATCCATCTTTCAAAACCGTGAGCCGTCCCCTTCCCGAGTCTGCTTGTCCAAGTGGCCTTTCCTCCAAGGGCCGTGGGGACCAAACGAGGGCCGGTCTGCCAGTATAATAAAGAGGACACGGGTGGCATGGAGCCCGGGCGTGGCCCGTTCTCCGCGAGGCTGGCTCCATGCCTCTAGCCTCTTGTTGGTTTCAGCCTTGTTTTTAGCAGCAGAGACAGGCAGCAAAATGGTGTGTGGTTTACGAACCTGAGAGACACAGATGTACAGGAAACGAACGAGTCTGCCAAGTTCTCGTGAGCGGGAGGGCTCAGCTACCGAGCTGCTGGCTCCCTGGAGAACCAGCCCCACTGTCTGTCTAGCGCTGTGCCCTCCGACAGGGACAGGGTAGGAGATGCATGCGCATACGCGCGCAAACTCGCAGTGTGTGTGTGAGGTCCCCGGTGTCTAGCAGGACCGTGGGCACTGTGATCCCGGGCCCTCGTCTGCGCTGGCCCTGGTCTCTGAAGCAGGAACTGGAGGATAGGGATGGTGCCTAGATGCCGTACTGCGGCTGCGCAAGTGAATCTGGGGCAAAGCTGGGGTCCCCACACTGCCTTCAGGGAAGCCCCCAGGTTTCCTGGGGCTCAGAGGCAGGGGGCTGGGTGTTACAAGGCCATCGAGCCCCCTGCCCTGGGTGCCAGCTCCTAAATTTCCACCTTAAAATGACTTGGGGTTTTAGGCAGTGGCCTCTGTGCTCTGAAGGGCCTGTACGTAGGGCCGCACAGTGTGGGACTGAGAGCACAGACCTGCCTGGGCTGCCGGGGCGTGAAGCCCAGCTCTCCCCTTGCTGCTATGGGACCCAAACGTGCTGGCCAATCCCCCTTTGCTCAGTCTCCTCCTCTGTACAATGGGTATAATAACAATGCCTCCCTCGAAGGGCTGTTACGAGGGTTAAAAGAGTTCAAGGACAGGGGCACTTGGGTGGCTCAGTCCATTAAATGTCCTACTCTTGATTTTGGCTTAGGTCATGATCTCAAGTTTGTGAGGTCGAGTCCTGTGTCGGGCTCTGTGCTGACAGTGCCGAGCCTGCTTGGGATTCTCTCTAGCTCTCTCTGCTCCTTCTCCCCCACCTCTTAAAACAAATAAAAAACATTAAAAAAAAAAAAAAGAGGAAAGAGTTCGAGGACAGAAAGCACTTAGAAAGTGCCTGGCACGGAGTTAGTATCAAGGGTTTGCTCTTCCTCTGGGTCCACGGGGAGACGACAGAAAGGAGCGTGGCCAAGCAGGCCTGCTTCTCGGTGTCCCATCCCTGCACCGACTGTCACGGCCTGGCTTCGATCTACCTACCCTGGGGGCACTGCACGCCATTTTGTTTTAAAACGTTTGGGGCCAAAGGCGGTGTGCAGTCACAATGCCACGGCTGACAGGAGCAGGCCCTGGAGAGAGGCGCCCACCGCTCCCAGATAGGGCCATGGGAGGGCCGCAATCCACCCAAGCTCCCCTGACATCTGTCACTCTGTGGCCTGAAGTCGGCTCTACAAATAGCCAGCTGTGCTGTGGGTGCGCTCACTGGCGTGCCTGCAAGCACTTCACAGTCGGTGCAGGTGAGCGTGGTGTGTGACCCGCGGTCCCCGGGGCCCTGGAACCATTCTGAGCAGCCCCAAGGTATAAAAGCCCTGAGCCACGTGGCCCTGGGCAGATCTCGCCCAGACGGGCAGCTGTAAGGACCCAGGTTTCTCTTCCCGTCTCTCCCTGGGGCCAAGCTGCAGGGGCATCAGCAGTTGGGCTAAGGCCGAGTCGCCTACCCTGCAGCACCTCCCGCACTTGCTGCGACCCAGGCTTCTGTTCATTGTTTCCAGCCTGGGGAAATAGCGGGGTGGAGATGGGGCTGATAAGCAGCTCAGACTGGGTCCTGGGTGAAAGTCCCTGCCTTCTCCCCACCCCGGCTCTTCCCGGCTTCCTCCTACTCTTCACCTTTGGGGTCTGACTCACTTTCCCCCTTCTGGGGAAGGGGCTGTGAGCTGCTGAGTGTGCAGGGGGGGTGGGGTGGGGTGGCCCGGAGAGGTCACGTCATTTACCTCAGCCGTCCCTCTGCCAGGCGGCAGAATGGTGCACACACCGGCCCAGCCACTAGGAGTGCCTGTGTGTCTGTTTTTGACCTTTCAGGAAGGTTAAAGTTAATCTGATTTCAGCCACAGGGCTGAGGCTCGAGCGAGGTGAGTGAGGCTGGGCAGAAAGGAATACGTTTGTTTGGGGCAGCTGGGAGGGGTCACTGGAATATGTTGGGGGACACTGTCAATGGGAGGTGACCCCTCTGTGCCTCAGTTTCCTCATGTGCAAACTGAAGTTGGTAACGTTTCTATCTCCAAGGTCATAATTGGGAGATCCCCTTGGCTCATCCCGGTGAGTCGTGGAGATGCGGCAGTTAGCAGGGTAAGGACGCCTCTCCCATCCCTTAGGACTGACGTCAGCATCACTCACCCCCTTCCACACCCGGAGACACCGAGGCTCAGAACAAAAGGACACTTCCGAGCTCCCAGGCTGGGCTCTGGCACCCCTGACCGCATACCTAGCCCCAGGTCCTTCAGTAACTAAAACCGGTGGTGCCCTGCCCCCGCCGGGCCTCAGCTGGGGGCCATCTCTGGTCCAGCTGTGGTCTTGGTCCAGTTCTGAGGCCGCTGCTGAAAGGGATGCGGGGCCTTGCGACCTGCTGAGTGGCTGTGTGTGAGCCCCCGCCCCCCACCACCTTACCCTGACGGAGCTCCGCATGGGGCCCAGGTCATGGTTGTAAGCCTCCACTACCAGCACGTGGGATGAGTTCCGCTCTCGGTCCAGGGGCCGGGGCCCTCGCATCAGGAGCCCGTTGCTGATGTGGATCCGGAAATTGTTGCCATGGTTACCTGCGTCAAGGGATGGAGGAGATGCATGGGCTCTGGCCTGGAGCAGGACGTGGGATGCTCAGAGCCTCGTGGTGGGCGAGGTGCGGGGCCCAGCCCCCCACAATGCTGACCCTGTACAGAGGTCTTGGGAGCCTGGAC
The DNA here is from genome assembly GCA_030068075.1 of Paguma larvata. Lineage (NCBI taxonomy): Eukaryota > Metazoa > Chordata > Mammalia > Carnivora > Viverridae > Paguma > Paguma larvata. Next base: position 68,341,055 of record CM057837.1, read on the forward strand.
GGAGGCCACGGTGGCAAGAAGGCCTCTGCCTCATGCTGCCCTGGCCTGGCGGGATTTGAGGGAGAGAGCGGGAACCGTTCTACCTTGAACCCTCCTGACGGGAAGGTTGGGGGTCCCCTGAGACCCCTCCATAAGACGTGTCGGGGGATTCAAATTTTCAGAAGGATCTGGGACAGTACGAAAAGAGACACCAAAGCCAAATTCTCTGTGGGTTGCTGGAGTGAGGATTTTGTGTACGTCTCTGGGCTAGTCCAGTACCGATCCTGCCGTCATAGGGGAAGAGCTCTCCGATTCTCCTCCGGGGATCCGAGCCTCCGCCATCAGTCCGTGTGCGTTGCATTGGGGTGATTTTACCCCCGATTCCGAGAGCGGGCAGATCGGCATGCTTTAATCTCTGGCCAGTAGTAATTGGGTCGGGGGTGGTCACGTGATTCTAGCTGGCCCAGCGGACTCCTGGCTGGCTCGCTGAGGGCCCCATCCCAGTGTCTAAAGCCACAGCGATGGGTGCAGGGCTGAGTACATGGCAGATGCTGGGCCAATGCCAATGTCTGCGGGACTCGCTCCCTGACCCGAGGTCCCCTCTGTCGGGGTGACATCCCACCGGAGGCACTTCGGGAGCAGAGCAAACACAGCACACCCACTTCAAAGACACCCGAGTCTGTGCAAATAATCAGAGGATGTCCGTTTCCCGCCTCGGCCCGCCCATGTGTATGGCGCCTAAGGCTTCCTTGGCCTCATGCTCCAGACTCCTGACGACCTAGAAAAGCTTTGCCCTCCTCAGGGCAGGAGGGCAGCCCACTCACCATGAAGGATGCGGTACCACACGCGCCCAAACTCGCCCTCATCTGCATCTGTGGCTTTGAGCTGAGGGGAGAACGAGACACGCGGTCACTCCCTGGATGCCACCCCGCGGGGAGAGAAGACATTTGGGAAGCCCCACTCCCGCCTTCCACACCACCCCCCCCCAGCCCATCCCGCATGACCTGCAGGCTCCCCCTCTGCGGGAAGATCAGAGGAGAAGGACATGTCTGTCTCGTCCCCCCCACGAGGACACCTGTTGATGGCTCTGTGCTGCCCTGTTGTGGCAGGGGACCAGTCAGCTCCGCTCCTTGCTCCTCCACCAGGGTCTTGGGGAGGGTGGGGGAGAGGGTGGATGACGGCGCTGTAGCTCTCCGGATCCGGGCTTGACTAGGTCAGCCCACGGGAGCCTGCTTTCCGCCTGCTGCCTTCGGAGACCCCAGGGGCCTCCTCTGGGGTGGGGCTGGGTGTGCGGCTGCGACTCGCCCACATTTTTCTTGGTCGGAAGCCATTCTGGCCTCCCCGAGTCCCCGCTGGGCACTGGGCATGCTAACAGCCACTTTGCGGAAACCCAGAAACCCCACCTCCCTCCAGGTGGCTTCGTTCGCAGTCACCCACGCGTTTGCTCCGGTCCAGTCCGAGGTCACCCGGGCTGGCTTGGCTGTCCTGAGGCACACGCACGGTTCCTGGTGGGACCTGGGGTGTGCTGTTCTCACTCAGAGACCCCACCGGGTGTCCATCTGTGTCACAGAGTCCAGCCTCGAGGCTGCTGGCGGAATCGCTGCCAGCCCCAAGGCAACTCCTGTCAAACCAAGAACCGAACACCTACTCCACCTGCTCTCCGCCTGAAGTGAGTAGGGAGACTGCTCTCCTGCAAGGCGAGGCAGGAGGAGGCTGGACGGCACGGCTGGGAAGACTCGGGGCCTTGCTATGTTGTCTGGTGTCGGGGCGAATGGCTCTGTGATGCCCTCTTCTCTCCCCCTCTCGCCACAGCACCGAGGCTGCCGTGTCCTTACGGACCACGGCCAGCGGTGACTGGTCTGCGAGGGGGCACCTCATCGAAACCAGGTCAGTCTCCTCCTTCGCTGAGATTTTGGACCTTGGGCCCAAAAAGCGAGTCCACCTTCCTACTGGTGAGAAGGGGGAGTATCTGAGCTCATTTTCCACGACTCCCTCCTCACCGGCCCTGCCCCGGCCACACCGAGCTCCTGGCTAGTTCTCGAATGCCAAGCGCGTGCTGTCTCCTCCACCGGCCAGCTCTCCCTCCAGATTGTTACGCTCAAGCTCTCGTCTCCTTCAGGTCCCGGCTCAAATGTCGTCCGCTCACCCGGCCCTCCCTGACCGCTGTGCGTGGAACTCCAGCCCCCCACTCCAATATCCAGGCTGCCTCCACCATCAGCTTCTGATATGCTACATCCTTGCTGATTGTCTCTATTCCCAGAGAGAGACGGGGCTTTGTCCACTGCTATATCCTCAGTCTGGCCCTGGGAGCTTGGGGGGTCCTCGACGGGGAAGCTGCTCAAGACATAGCCTCCTGTGCAGGCAGCTGGCTGCGGGGAAGCTCTGGCTTCCGGGGAGAAAGAAGGCTGGGGAGGGGCGTGTGTGTGTGTGTGTGTGTGTGTGTGCGCGCGTGCACGCACGCATGTGTGGGTGTGTAGAGCGTGTGTGGTACTGGAGAGCTGGAGAACCACCACCTGGAGGGTCTCCAAGGGCCCACCCAAACTGTAAGGCTACGTAGCCAACGGCTGGCTCTCAATCCTGTGCTTTCTGCCCTAAGATCTCTTTGACCTTTGAAAACGTCTCTCACCCCTCCCTTCTGCAGCCAGACACCTTCAAAGGGCAAGTGCTCTTCTGGGAAGCTGAGTGGTAAGCCTGGGAGGTGAGGGGCGCAGGGACCCGGGAGGAGAGGAGGGGCCAGGAGCTGCCAGGGGCCCCCCCCCCGCTGCCGCCCCCGTAGCCCCTCTCCCCTCTCCCGGGTAACCTGGAGGCTGGCAGGCACTGAATAGAAACCCGCTGGCTGCCGACCATACCATTGAAACACCAGATGGGGGAAGGTGAAAGCTGCTGCGGAGGCAGCGAAACCCCCGGGCCTCCGCCCTGCCCGCTGAGAGGGCTCCAAGGAGACAGGCTGGAGCGAGGCCCCTGGAAGCTCGGGAGCAACCGGGCTCCTCTGCATGGCTCCCCTCTCCCTCTGCCCAGCGCAGTTGCCATCCCTACCCTCTTGGCTGTCCCCTCCCCCAAGGCAGGGCCCAAACTCTTCCAGACAAAGCCAGGGCTAGCTGGAGAGTGAGTGAAGACAACTCGCTCTGGCCAGCCCAGCTGACTGAGGGGCGCTGGGCACGGCAGAGTCCGGGGCAGGTTGGGGGTCACGGGTGGCACTCGGTGCTCCTCGGGCCTCCCTTGGACAGCTAAGAAGACCTTTCTACCCAGCTTGGGACTGCTGAGCGCTGGCTCTGAGGTCAGTGTTCGGGGGGCTGCAGGAGAAGGCAGTGGGGCCGGATCCTCACTGGGGGACTCCGGGGGAGGGTGCAAGGGTGTGCACAGACCTGGGGAGTCCTTCTGCTTTCTGTAGAGTGGAAACAGTGCCCAGTGAAGGACAGTGGCTGGCCCAAGGCCACACAGCAAGCTCTGAGATTCGTTCCTCTGCTCCAACACGTGCTGCTCTATGGACCTCCGAGGGTAAAAAGAAGGTTCTAGACTGAGCTTGCAGAGATCCGCCTAAAGCAGGGGCCTGCCAGCGTGCCTCGGGCTTGCGGGCAGGGAGAAGCTTCAACCGCTCTCGGGATTAGTCCTAGCCTTGGGGTGCTGGAGGCCTCTGTTCCCTGCAACCAGCTGACCCTTGGTGGATCGGAGGGGCAGTGAAAGGATCTGGCAGCTGGTTTTGCTGCGCGCTCCAGGGAGGGCGGCTTGACGTTTTCAAGCACTTTAGAATCTCTTGCTTCCAACAAAGCTCCTAGGATGCTAACTGTAGCCTCACTTACCTTCTTACTAAAGTGCTTCCCCCAAGGACTGAAGCCTGGGCCAGCTTTGCTGGCCTGATAGGGTCTCCGGATTCATGGGACAGCCTTGAAATACTATCAGGACTAGCAGGATTGAGACTGCTCCCGCTTCAGAGTGCCCAGGGTTGGCGAGGGAGCCAGTTTTCTCAGTTTTCTCCCTGTGGGAGATGGGGGAGGGCACACCCCATCCCTTTTCCATGCTCATAGTCAAGGAAGGGCCAACCACATACGGCTGCCCAGCCCGAGTGCTTTCTAGGCCCAATGCCTGAAAGGCAGAGGCCCCGGGCAGCTAGACGGGCATCAAAGTTTCCAGCTGGGAGCTGGGAGGGGTCGTGTTCTGTCTGAAAATGCGGGAGGGAACGGGTGGGAGGTGGGGTGTGCTGGACGCCCTCAGTCGGCTGGGCGCAGGGTGAGGCCGCGAGCAGGAAGGAGGCTGGGTGCCGGGGGCCGGGAGTTAGGCCCTGCCGCTGTTAGGTGAGTGCCTGGGGTACGGACGGGGGTGGGGTGGGGGGGGCTCTAGAGGGTGGGGGTGGAGGACCCTCTCCACTCCCCACCGCCTGCTGCCACAGACTCTCGGCAGCCTACCTACAGAGCCTTGGCGCCACTCTGCGGAGAGTCACGCTAAAACTCAACCGTAAGTTTGTGCTAAGCTGCAAGCTGGGAGAAGGGGGGAAACCTGCTATCCTTGTCGCACGAAAGTCTCCAAGGTCAAAGAGATATGAAAGACCATTTTTTTTAGGCCCTCTTTTGACCTCCTGTCCTGCCTTTGCAGGAATCAAAGATCACCGATGCTGGCCCGCGAGCTGGCGGCAGCCTGCTTGCGTGTTTTGTTTGGCCTGTTACGGTGTCTTAAATATTTGAAAATTCATTGCACATTATTTTTGGAGTCAAGTCCGCTTAGCTTTTGCAGCATCTCCCGCCTTCCCATGCCCCTCTCCTGATTTAACCAAATTTGAATTAGTTGCCAACATTTAAACGTCAGGAACGTTTGCCCGAAAAATCTGGATTTCTGGCTTCTCTTGGGAGACCGGGAAGAGCCAACCACACCGGGCCTGCATTCCATCGGCCTGGCTGAGGCACCCCCACCTGCCTGAGGGTCCTCTCCAGGTCCCCCTGCCCACCAGTCCTCTAAGGTCACGTGTTATCTGCTGGCCAGGCGCTGTAAGTATTTTTATTTGCAACCCCAGACATATTCAACCAGAAGTTCAGCCTGATTTTCCATCCACAGAGATTATTTGCGGAGCTCTTTAGCGGGATGGCCAAGAGTGATAACAGGTAGCTGGGGTCTGGGGGGCGTTTTGAGACCCACCTCGTCAACTGTGTAGCTCTTTGTGGGTTGCTCCCCACCTGTTCTCAGAGCCGCTCAGTGAGCTCAGAGGATTGGGAGCCAGAGGGTCAGGAGTCAGGGAACCGAGTTCTGGCCTTTGCTTGGCCACTGGCTCGCAGTACAGGCTTGGGCTTGGCCTTCCCTCGGTGGGGCCTCAGTTTCTTTCTTGTCATGGGAGCAGGTTGGGTCACATTGGGAGGCACCGACAGGAATGCCCATGGGGCAAGGTGGGCGAAATAAGGTGTGTAGGGGGCCTGTGGGGGAGTGTGACGATCCGGGGGCCAGAGACCTCTCTAAAAGAGACAAAGGCTGCTCAGCCTCAGCTACTGAGTGCCAGGCAGTAACCGGTTGCCAGTGGTGCAATTCTGAAATTTCAGGAGGAGCCAGACATTTGCACATCCATGTGAAATCCCTTCGTTTTTGGTTTGTGACTTTAAAAATATTCGTAATTAATCGACATCTACAAAAACGCTAGAAGGGCCCAATGAAACATACCTGTAGGCCCCCAGGTTGCAGCCTCAACATTAGATAATTGGTAGGGCCCTTGCCAGCTGCAGCGTCCTATAATCGACCACTTGTTCCTGGTCACAGAGCAAGCTCTTGATGGAGTTGGTCTTATAACCCAGGTTTTCAGGTATAAGACTATGGTAATTCGTGAGAATTGATTTTAAAATGCCAGACGGCATCCCCCTGCTGTCTCCTCTGTAGCAGGTGGGCGGGGGATAGAGCAGAAAAGGGGACCTGAGTTCAGGCTCAGCTCCATCGCTTTTGGCTGTGTGACCTGAGCCTTGTCACCTCTCTGGTCCTCACTGTTCTAACCTGTAAAATGGCCGTGATGCAGTCTGCGGCTAGTTTAGCAGCCCCTGGCCCCCATCAGTGTTCCCCTTCCTGTTGCAGGAGCCATGAGCACGCGGGGTCCCGGCCCCCTCGCCTTCCTCACAGCCCCTGTCACTCCCGGCAGCCCTGCAGAGGCAGCTGACCCCCTCCCCGTGCTCGTCGCCCTGGCCTGCGTCTTCCTCCTGCTGGCCAGCTGTCTGCTGTTCATGGCCCTCTGCAAACCGGCCGCGCTGGACCCGAGCCGCCGCCGGGCTCGGGAGTGCATGCCCCACCACCCCGGGAGCCCCAGCGAGCCCCAGCTCAGGCTCTGGAAGCGCCTGGGCTCTCTGCGCCGCTCCCTGCCCAGCTTCCGCAGAGGCAGGCCTGCTCCCAGACGCCCCCTGCCGGGCTGCGGTGACAACCTCGACTGTGACTACACGGAATCTACCAAGATGTGATGGGGGGGGTCTCCCGCCACCCAGGACCCACCCAAGGATCCTCCTGCCTCCGACACGGTTTGGAACCAGGGACTGCAGAAGGACCTGGGCCACACACTCAGCCCTAGTGGTCCCCTGTGTGCCCAGGCCTGTGGCCTTTCCCAGAGACAGCCCCTGGAGGAATGCGTTCCTCTCTGCAGACCCTCCAGCTGCTGCCTGCTGAAAGACGGCTGGGCCGACTGCGGGGCTCCAGAGGATACGACCTGGGACCCCCAGCCCTCTTCTCTGGCAACCAGGCACCAACCACCTGCAGGAGGCAGTGCCCCTGCTTCCCAACAGAAGTGCTGCCCACCCTCCGGGCGCCACAGGCCAGCGTGGATTCCAGTTTGAGTTGCTGAATGGCCAAAGGTTCCCTCCAGCCAAGTGAAATACTCAGTCCATGTGGGGGCTGGGGCAAGGATGTCTGCCCTTTGTGCCAACTCAGGGCCAGAGGCGAGAGGAAAGCCAGGGGCTTCCCTCCTCGAACTCTTGGGACCTACCAGCATTTACCTAATAACCTCTGGAAGCAGCCAGCACCCTTGCGGATCAGATGCCCGAGTACCTGCTGGGAGGAGGGTGAGCAGGAGGCTCTCAACTCTGCCTAGTGAGTCGCCATCCTGGCAGCCATCTTGGTGGCCCCCCTTCAAGGCGCCCACGTCACAATGGACCAGGAAGCGGCTGAGAATGGGTTGAGGAGATCCTTGCCAGGCCAGGGCCTGTGCTGTGTCAGAGTGCTGGGAGGCATGGCCGGGTGCTAGAGGTGACGCCACCTGGGCTCTGAGGACACATCATAGCACCTCTGCCTCGCCCAAGGCAGGAGGCAGCCTCCTTTTCGGGTAGGCGGGTCCAGACCTCTTCGGGACAGCCGTGGGGCCTCATGTCTGGACCACACTAGGCATCCTATCGGAGTTTTTGGCAATTGTGTCATTGCCTGGCTATGTGTCAAAGCAATCCTACCCCAGCGCGGGCTTCTCAGAATTCCAGCCCCCCAGAGTGTCCCCACAGGGCCATGGCTGTGCACTCTGGGTCCCAAATTTAGAGAGTGGACAGAAGGGGTCTGATCTGCCTAGTTCCTGCCACCTGTGTCCTGCTACAGGGCTGCCCTGACCCACCTTGCTATGGCTCCCAATGCAGCCAGCCAGGTCGTCTCAAAAAGTGAGCTCCAGCTCCCCCGCTCCAAAACCATCACCGGCTCCCAACTGCTGGCTAGATAAAGCCAGAGCTCCTTAGTCCTCTGGGAGCTGGCTTCAAACTATCTTTCTAGCCTCATCTCGACCCAAGACTCCAGACAAACCGAACCACCTGTCCCCAGACTGTGGCTTCCGCTTCCCAAGGCACCCCCTCTCCACCTGAAAGCCTCTACCTGCCCGGAGCCACTCCTGCTCATCATATCTCTCAGAGAAAGGGTCACTTCCTCCTGGCCTTGTGGGCGACCCATGTCTGTGTCTCCTTCCTACAAGCCTGAAAGCTTGCAAAGAGCGAGACCAAGTCCGACCCTTCACACTGCTTCCCCAGCTCCGGGCACACAAGGAGGATGCCTCTATTTCCTGAGTGAAGGATGGCCCCGTCTGGGTGTGTCCCCCCCACCCCAACCAAGTTTAAGGAGTCCTATTGGGGCGGGGGCGGGGCTGGGGGAGCCAACTTCTTCTCTCACATGCCCGGAGACTAAAGCTTTCTCTCCATGCATGTTGGTGAGGCCCACTGAACCTCCCTTCCAGGTCAATCTGACTTCAAAGAGTGAGGCCACCTTGGCCAGAAACTTCCACGGCCTCAGAGAAGTCACTGATGCCCGAAAGACTCCCTGAGAAACAGGGAGAATCAGGGCTGCCCTGTATTACTCACGGGCTCTAGAATTTCAGGCCGTGCAGTGTTGTGTAAGTAGAAACCAATCCTTCAGGTTTAGAAAGCGGGGCAGGGCTCTGCCCACAGCGGTCTGTGACCCTCTCCCTTCCAGCTTGGGAACTTCTTCCTGGCTCCCTTCCCAGGGCCTCCCTGAGACATCCCAGGATGCACTGGGCCTATCGTCGCTGGTGTCATCCCCAGGCCAGCGTCCTGCTTGGTCCTAAGTGTTCTCTTCCTGGAGGCTAGGGGTGGGGGCAAGGCTGCCCTGAGGCCTGAGGAGAAGGAAGAGCTGGGGATGGAGAGGTAGGGGGGCCCCTCAAAGCTCTGGCCACACCCCCGGGCACGTCCCCAGTTTGGGAGACTGTCAGTGAGTTGGGTGGCAGGTATCAGGCTAGGGCCAGAGGAAGCTGAGGCCCAGAGGAAGAGAACCTCCCTGTTTCTCCTTCTGGAACCTCCCCCAGACTCTCGCAAATCCCGGTGGCTTCCTGGACTCTCCATTCCTCTAGGAGTCAGCGCCCTGCTCCTGGCCCATTTCCTGCCTTCCTCCTGGCCCCAGCGATGCAGGGAGGTGGACACGCTTCCAGCCCCTCCCAGTCCTGGGAGTCTGCCCCGGCGGACAGGCCCGGATCTGCTGTGTTTGGCTCAGCCTCCCCGCCAGAACCCCCACAGCTGGTAGAGAGGGTAATTCATTCCCGGCCTCCCACCCACCACATTGCATCAAGCAACTGAGGCCTCCAGGGTGAGGCGGGGAGGGTTCCCGAGCCCCATTTTCAGGTCCTCCCCTTTCTCCCTCTAAGCCTCAAGCTGTCCTGCTCCCTGGGCAAAGGAACTCTTTCTTCTTGTGCCGGTTTCCTTCCCAAGAAGGGGAGCTTTGGCCAAGGGCCCCATGAAAGCCGCTCTGTTCTGGGCCTCGCTGGGCCCTGGCTCTTTCCGCTCACCTCCTTTCTGGAAAAATGTGACCGCTCCATCCCCTTGCTGCTCTCCAAAGTCCTCCGGGTGGGGTGGGGGAAGGGGAGAGGGCTGCGGGGGGGGGGGGGAAGGGAGGGAGGCGAGGCCTTCCTCCTGTTTTGCGGGGAGCCAGGGTGCTGTCTCAGACCACAGAAACGAAAGGCCTACCATCCCCAGGAGGGAGGAGGGTGCCTGGGTCCCTCTTTCCTCGCTGCGGACCGGCTACTTCCGGAGCAGTCGCGGGACCCTCTTCTGTTTCTGTCCCTCCACGTGGCAGCCATGCCTGCCCCCAGCCCACCGACAGCCCCCGGGCGCCGTGGCCACCTGCCTGTACGATGCTGTGTCCCTCAGGGATGTCCTCGGGGACGCTGGCCTCGTAGCTGCTCTGCAGAAAGATGGGCCGGTTGTCGTTCACATCCAGGACGGTGACGAACACGGTGGCCGTCCCCGTGCGCCGCTTACCTACGGGGCCGTTGTCTGTGGGAGTTGAAGGAAGACGGGCAGTTAGCTGCCTGAGGGACAAATTCCCCGGGCACGTGTCCCGTTCATCCCACCCACTCTGGCCTTCGCGAGGGGTGGTTCCCCCTCCTTTTTAGATTAAGAATAACACTAACAATATCTAATGTGTCCCAGGCTCTAATCTAACTCGTTCAGTCCTCGGGAGACGCCTAGGAAGTAGGTGCTATTATTATCATCCCCATTTACAGAGGAGGTAACAGAGGCACGCAGTGTTTCAGCGGTGGCCCCCAGAAGACCTCCCCACGCCAGACCCCCGGGGAACTGGGGAAGGTCAACTTGTTAGGAAACAGTGTCTTTGAAGATGTAATTAAGAATCTTGAGATGAGGTACCCTGGACTGCGTGGGTGGGCCACAGGCCCAATGACAAAGGTTCTTAAAAGAAAAAGGCGGAGGGAGACTTGAATCGGAGAGAGGGCAGGCAAAGTCAGAGGCAGAGATCGGAGTTTTGCAGCCACCGAAGCAAGGAATATTTAGAGCTGCCAGCAACTGTCAGAGTCAAGGCAGGACTCCCCTCTAGAGCCTTCGGAAGGGAATGCAGGACTGCTGACGCCTGAGTGTTGAACTTCTGGCCTCCGGCGCCATGAGAAAATAAAGCTCTACTCTTCTGAGCTACTGGGTTTGTGGTGATTTGATATAGCAGCTCTCGAAAACAGAGCCAGGAACTGAGCCAGCAGCGGTTGAGGCCAGGTGGGCGAGACCCGCGGGGGCAGACTTCCCATGGGGGCACACGTAGGAGGGCTGACCCCGATGGGCGGCTCTTCTCCGTGCCGGCCCACAGGGACAGGCAGAGTGTGGGCCTGGTGACACCGGATCTTCCAGTTTCTCCAGGGAAATGGAACGTCTGAGCTTTTAAAGAAACTCTCTTGATTTTTATGTGTTCACAACTAACCGTCACTCTGTAGGAAACCGGAGACGGGTCACACATGCCTCCAGGACAGATCTGGCCTCTGGACCCTCTGCATTCAGGGGTGAAAACCCTGCTTGATTTCTGAGCCTGAGGTATCCAGGGGCTCTGTCCCCTCCACCCCCTACAGGACCCTCCCAGGGCTGGGACAGCTGTCACGTTGCCCTCCCTGGAGGAAGGAACTTGTGCCCCGTGCTACATGTCCCGGCGAGGATAGTCACTCTAGGGCGGAGTACAGGCAGCCGGAATTGGCTAAGGCCCAAGGGGTGACTCAGTCCTTCTTCCCGAAGCCAGCTGACCACATGCCGGGGCACAACCGTCTAACCCGGGGTAGGCGATCTGGCTCTTCGAAGCTCCTCTCCAAGCCCCGCCTGCCACTGCCCTGGGGGTCCTGCTTCCTTGGCCCAGCTGGACACAGTACGAGCTGCCAGGCCCCATCAGAGGCCCTCTCCTCTTGCCAGACAGTGCTTGATGCAGGGGGAAAGAGGGGTCTCCTGAGGGCGAGGGCAGGAGGACAGCAGGCTAGAGGGCGGACGCATCTGGGCGTGGAAGGGCTGGGGAGGGGCTGCTGGCTGGAAAGAGGAAAGAGTGAGGCACGGAACGCTCTCTCCCTCTCGCCCACAGCTGACTGCAGACATTGGACTGGATGCTCCTGGGAGGATGCAGGGTACCTGGGCGGGAAGGGGGGTGGGGACAGACCTCATCACACCCTTCTTCCCATCTAGAGCCCTCATGGGCTCCCTACTACCTGGAGATCAAAGACCAAAGTTCTGGCTCAACATAAAAGCCTCTATAAGCTGGCCCTATCTGACTGCAGCCTCCCCTTTCCCAGTATACATCACACCATAGCCAGCTGCTGACACACACACACACACACACACACCACACCCTCTTTCCCACAACCAGGCCTCTGCCTGAGCTGGTGCCTCTGCCTGAAATGCCCTCCCTGCTTCTCCCATCCAAGTACTAACCAGGCCCGACCCTGCTTAGCTTCTGAGATTGGACGAGATCGGGTGCGTTTAGGGACGGTAAGTCGACCGTCCCTGCTTCTCAACTTACTGAGACTTTACTTGGCCTCCAAGGTGCCGATTCCTCGGCCTTCAAGGGATCTGCCCAGCCGCACCACGCTGCTCACACAGGCAAGTCCATATCCCCGAAGGTCCGTCTGAGAGCCCCACCTTCCTGACTCTGAGGCCGGGGTCCTGAGCCCCAGGGATGGGCTTGGGACTTAGGCCCAACTAGCACCTCTCTCCTCCCTTGGCCACGACGAGGGATTCCGGGACAGGCACAGGGGCAGATGGGGCCAATGAGAGCTCCTCTGGGCCTTTGGCTGGGGAGACTGGGAAGGAGACCGGTGCCGTCTCCCTGAAGCAGCACTTGAACCCAAAAGGATTGAGGCCAGGTTTGCGGCCACGGTCTGTCACCGTGTCAGCCAGAGAATGAAGGCCACGCAGAGGAAGCAGAGTCAGCCAATGCAGAGAGACTGAAGCCTGGTGGCGGCACCTGAGCCCCAAGTCCAGTCACACCTGAAGCTCCATCGCCCTGGGGACTGTGAGCCCATATTGCTTATACGAGTTTATTTTAAAACTTGCAACCAAAGCACTGATCCAAAGACACTTCCTCTAAAAAGACTTCCTTGATCGCACCCTTCCCGGGGACACGCTTCCGCCTGCCTTTGCGCACAATACTCTTGGCTCCTCCCTTCCCCCTTTCAGCTTCATTTGGCCTGGTTTCGCAGTGATTCGTCCACACAGTGGTCTCCTACTTGGCTCCCCCGTGGCCCCCACCCTAGCAGCTAAGTGTCTTGGACGAAGCACTGTGGGCAAAGCGTCATGGCCGCCCGTGCTCAGTAATAGGCTGTATGTCTGGCTACCCTTTTTCACCGACGTCAAGACACAGGCTCAAGGCCTGGCTCCCGGGGTAGGGCCTGCCTGGCCCTCAAAGGACGCCCCACTGAACTGGGCCCAGAACCGTGCCGACGGGGTGCAGGTAGGGCTGGTGCGCACCGATGGCCTCCAGGACGAGTGTGTATGCCGCAGTGGTCTCCCGGTCCAGGCTCACGACTGTTCTTACAACAGCGTCGCGGTAGCCCACGCTGAACTTCCCATCCACGTTTCCACCTGCGGCCAAAGACAAGGGAGCCTCTGTCAGGAGCCAGGGCTCCTGCCAGGGAAAGGGCGGTGGCACCTCAGCTCCGCTTCTGAGCCGGAACATTCCAGGGGTAGCCTGGGAGGAAAAGGCCGTGCTGCCTATTGAGCCCTGCCTGAGAACAGGGTTCTAGCAGGGGCGGGGAGGCGGCCCTAAGGAGGGTGTGGCCTGTGAGGGCTCAGGCAGGGGTGCCGAGTGCCTGAAATCATAAGGGCTGAGTATTCATTGAGCACCCACCGCATACCAGGGACTTCATTTCACTTGTACTATCACAAGCCCATTTTGGACAGGGGGAAAAGTCCATTAGCGAGGATACATGTGTTGCCATGGGTTACGGCCACCTTTTGGGTGTAAAATGCCAACTTGGCAGTCTGATTCCTGAGCCTGTGTCCTTCACCGTTCTGCCACCTGCCTGTCTGGTAGAAGTGTCTGAACAGTTAGCCTGGGTTGAGGCTTTTATATGCGGCCAGGGGTCACAAGATTTGGGGTCGGCCAAGATGTTTCCAGGTCCCTAATCTTGGACTGAGTGGGGACTCCCGGGGGCCCCACTGAGTGAAGAGTGGGGGGCAGGTGGATGGGGCAGGAAGTGTGAGGGTCTCCTCTCCAAGGGGTAAAGGACTCCCTCCGGCTGAACAGTGCGAAGACCCCTTCCCTGTCAGCTGGCAGGCAATGTACTGTTCTGGGCAGCAGGGGGCGCCGTGGCACTGGGTTTGGACCAGGACCACGCTAAGCAACTCGCAGAATGAGCAAATTAAAATCTGAGGATCCCACCCCGGAAGGGCTCTCAGCCGGTCGGCAGGAACTGGCCACTTTGGGTGCTGGCAAATCATCCTGGGAGCCATTAGGTGCTTCCGGGTCCCTACACGGTTTGCCCCTGGGGAAAACCCTGACATCCCTGTGGATGGGCTGAAGCACCAGTCACATGGGAGAAAGACTAGGGGGCTGAGACGCAAGTAGTGCTGGGTGCTGAACGACGCCTGGCCCACAGTGGGGGAGGGTCTTGATAACGAAGACTTTCTTAGAGCAGTTTAGAGGACTAGACTGGGAGGAGCTGTCCTGAGGGTGCTAGGCGGGACCCTACAGGGAGGGGCGGGAGGGAAAATTCTGCAGAGGCGAGGCTGAGGGCCGGGAGGTCCCCTCAGCTGCAGCAAGCAAGGATGGGCTGTGAACCTGGGACTCCCTGCTCTAGGGGCAGAGGCATCAGGGAGACCGGTGCTGTGTGCTGAATGCACGTGCGTGCACCCGCGTGCACATGAGCTTGTGAGCAGTGTGGCTGCGGGCAGGTCACAGACAGAGAGAGGACGGAGCCAGTAAAATGCCAAGGGACAGCTAAGGGATGTTGAAAGAACTGCCCCGGGCCATCCCAGCACGTCTTGGCCATGTCAGGGACTGAAGAGCGGCTGGGCAACTGTTCTCATGCAGGCATGACTAATACGTGGCAGGCTCACCACCGCCTACCAAGTCTACTGTCATGGCAGACATCACTAATGGATCATGACTCCCTTTCTCCTACTGAGCCAGGGCACGGCCTCATACTATTTCTCCACGGCTCTCTGCTTGGTATTTTTGAGCAGAAACCATTTTATTTGGAAAGATCTAAACCATTTGTCTCTAAACAGGCGGGAACTCTCATGAATGAAGGGTCCCCAGGGAAGGACAAGGCCACAGTCATCCAATCTCTGCTTCATCACCTCGACGTGGGGGTAGAGTGGGGGGCAGAGTTCCTCCCCAGGAGTCAGGGGCTCTACTCCCTCCAGACTGAACCTCGGTAAGTTCCTCCAATCTCCCGATAGGTTCAGGAGGCCCCCAGAAAGCCAGACCAGAGGCACTCGGCTACGAAGCCGCTGGGAAAATTCTCATGCAGGGGCTACAGCCAGCACGGCTGACTCGGGCCCCTTGCCCCCTCTCCGGCCGCACCCAGGCTGGTCGCACCTGTGATGAAGTAGCTGAGCTCGGCATTGAGGCCCACGTCGTTGTCAGTGCAGTTCAGCCAGACCACCCGGAACTCCCGCGGCACGTCCTCGGACACAGAGACGTTGTACACAGCCGGGAAGAAGGTGGGCGTCTCGTCGTTCACGTCCAGCACTGCGGACAGAGTCAGGACACAGGGCTAGGCCCGGCTTCTGCTCGAGGTAACCCAGCTCCAAAGGCGGTGCATGTCTACACCTCTCGGTCATGGTCTGAGAGTCCTCGTGCCTGCTAGGGTCAGGGCCAAGGTGACCAGAGCTCCTCAGCCTCCCATGGTCCTGTTCCCCTGGCGGTTTGCTGCTGCTGCTGCTGTCCAAAGCAGGAGAGAAAACCACAGGGCCTCTCTCCAGCATGCGCCTCACAACCTTGATGGCTACGATGGTGGCAAGGACGGCGACATCTCAGTTCTGGCCGTGTGTCAAGCCTGTGCTAAGTGCTTCCCGTACAGCACCCCACGAGCCCCTCCTAACACCCGCGTGAAGCAGCCCTTATTAGACATGCCGGAGAGAGGAGGGGACAAGAGCTCAGAGCAGCTGAGTCACTTGTCTGAAGTCACAGAACCAGAGAGTCAGGGTCGGGGTCTTGGGGAGGCCTGCCCCTAGTTTGCAGTGGGGTCTCGGGAAAAATGCTGGCTTTGAGGACTGCCCCCCCTCCCAGAAAAGTCTGATTTCCCTTAAAGACTTGTTTTCTCAGCTGACGGGGCTTGGGCGGAGCTCCACTGTGACACGACCCCATCCCCCTACTCGGGCTCCCCTTTGTCACAGCACCAGGAGAAACGATGGGCTCGTTCGAGGACACGGCTCCTGCTGAGCCCTAGAGACGACCCTGACAGAAGCGGCACAGAGGCGGGTCCCCGAACTGGCACCGGGAACCCACAAGGCAAGTGCGGGAACAAGGGATGAGAGACTGCCCCGTCACCTCTCAGGTGGTGACTAAGGAGGGTATTCGTATGGACCCGCCCCCCCCCCCCCCCACCTGCGCCCAGCCCCTTGGAGGCCGACAAGAGCCAGGCTGGGAGCGGGCCTGGGCTAGAGACCAGGCCACGTCTTGCCCGTCACACTCTGTACTTAACTTCCCTGTGGTCAGTTCGGGCCTTTTGGCAATAGCTCGTGTCAATGGCCCTGTTTTGTCCCAAGATTTAAAGACATGACCAGAAGGGAGGAGAAAGGATAACTGGCTTTGGCCCTGCCCGGACGGGGGGGCGCAGGGCTCGGCAACTTCCCCTTCCTGCTGGTGACCCTGGGGGCCCCGACCCTGTGCAAGTCCTCTCTGCTCTTTGCTGGCTTTGAAGAGGCTAAGAGGGGTGGGGGACCCTGGCAGTGGGCCCAGGCCCCTGCGGGGGGGTGGGGTGGTCCAGCGGCCCTGGGGGTGAGGAGAGAGAAGACTCCGCTGGAGGTTTTGACTTGGTGGCAACGGGGAAGACTCTGTGTTGAATGGCACGGTTGAGGAGGGCGCCCCATTAGCAAGGCATCCTGTGCCCGCATGGACGGGGACAGCAGTGGTGTCTGTGGGCTCCCCGCTCTGCCTGGCACTGCCCCAGGGCCCGTGTGCTCAACGCCAGTAGGAGACACCCCTGCCCTCACCTCGGACGGCCCCTCACCTCGGACGGTAAGCGTGCTGGTAGAGCTCTTGGTGGGCGTGCCCGCGTCGCTGGCCACCACGCGCAGCTGGTACTCGGCGATGCGCTCGCGGTCCAGCTCGGCAGTGGTGACCACCACGCCGCTGCTGCTGTTGATGAGGAAGTCCATGCGGGGCATGCCCACCCGCATGCGGTAGGACACCAGCCCGTTCGGGCCCTCGTCCAGGTCGATGGCCACCACCTGAGGGGAAGCGGGGGCCACGTGAGGGGTGGTGACGCGGGACCTTCTCCCCCGAGAAGTGCCCCCTCCTTCCCGCCGCCTCATGCTCAGCTCCGGCCAGACACACCTGCTTCCCCCGGAGCCTCGGGCCATGCCACTGTGCCCAGCACGCCTTCCCAGACGCTAAGAGGGCAGCGGGGCAGAGCTCAAGGCACCCGGACCCATGGAGCGGGGCGCCAGGGGTGGGGTGGGGCCGGCACTTTTTAGAACAAGGGTCCAGGTGGCCACAGCCTTCCTCTTCAAAACTCTGTTCTCCTCCTTGCGAGCCCCCCAGATGGGCCCCGGCTGGCTAGGGGCCTCCCGACACCATCGTGTCACAGCGGTCCTCCTGGCTGCTGGCTGGAGGCGATGGTTACGTCTCTGAGAGCCCTTCGACCTCGGTCCCCGACTACATAAAACAACCACCTGTGCTTTCCCCCCGCTTTGTTAGACGACAAGATGACAGAAAGGGGCAGTTTTTAAAACTCCCTTGATGATATGTTGTTTTGAAAAGGTCACTTGGGGCCATGTGTAGGCAGGCATTCCCCCCACCCCTACCCCGTATCCACTTGCACCTCTAGTCCTGGTGAGAGCTCTCCTGACTCATCTCCTGACTCATCAGCTCTCCTGATATATACTCAAAGTTTCACAGAAGACGATTCGAGATCTCTGAGGAAACGTGAATGACAGTTCGAATAAAAGCTTTGGCTTAAGCCAAGACTCTCAAGATTGAGAGACGACATCAAGGTCATTTGGTCTAATTCCCATCCAATGAGCTGGATGGGAGGGTATCTAGACTCAACTTGGATGCTTCCCAGGATGGGGGGCTCACTACTGCTACTGTATCTGCTACAGCTCTAATTCCTGGAGAAAGTTCTTCCACCCACCCAGGAGAAATCAGTTTCGGTCCAGGTTGTAGAGGGGGCTGGGGAACACATAGCTCCTATCGGAAACCTTTCTGTATCTGACGACGGTGCCCAGGCTAAGCATTTTAGCTCCTTCAACCATCCTTTCGTGCCTGAGCCAGTTCCTCTGTGAACTCAGAAGCCGTGCTGTTTGTGCCTTGAGCTCCCAGAGAATGGGTCTTGTTTCCTTGTTTGGCCCTCCTCCTGCCTCCTGTTTGGGGGCTCCTCCTCCTCCTCAGGGACTGGCGCCGCTTCCTGGACCACAGCTCCCCCTGCTGGGCGTTTGGGAGAACGTCCTGCTGGCGAGATTGCTCCCTGGGACTCTGAAAGAACGCTATCAATCTCCTTTCACAGGTGAAGAAACTGAGGCACAGACACAGCAGGCCTGCAGGGCATCACCACAGTTGCACACTGTGCTATCCTGCCTTCTTCGAGTGGGATCGGGCTACTCTGGCCCCCGCTGTGTCTCAGGTATAAACTCCCACAAGACCCATAATGATGAATCGGTCACCACGTGTCTCCTGCAGTCCAAGTGCCACGTTGCTTTCCACGTGTGTCTGAGCGAACCCCCGCAGCACAGCCAGGCCGGTACTATCATGGTCCCCATCTCCCAGGTGAGAAAACGGCGGCCCTGTGAGGGCGTTCGCTCTCGGTCACATGGCACGCACGTGGAGGAGTCGGGATCTATTCTCGTGTTGGTTGCACTCCAAAGCCCATGCTCTTGGCCATGCGGGACCTTCCCCGTTCCTAAAAGGGCATCATTCTCCCCGAACGAGCACCTTCGGGGCCTCCTTGCCAGAGGATGATGGAGCGAGAGGCAGAGGGGTGGGTTCAAGATCAGGCCATACCTCTTCGTGGCCACAGGGATGTAAGCAGGTCTCTTTCAGCAGAAAAAGACTGTGTGGAGCCGCTTTGGGGCTTATGGGAGAGCACGGGAGAGTGGCCTGCCCACAGAGGCGGGGAGCCTGGGCTATGCCTGTCAACCTTCTTTGTGTTCTAGAACCAGCTACAGGCTTGGAGTAGACCTCCGTACTCAGGCCCTGCTTGACTCAGCTTCCCAGAATTCTGTCCCGTTGTTCTCCAAATCCGCCTGTCCTTCGACACCCAGCTCAAGGCCCTCCTCCTCCAGGAAGCCTTCCATCACATCTCTCGAAGCATTAGCTCTCCGAGCCTGGCACAGACTGTCCTGTCTGGTGGTCTCGGCTGGCATCCCCCACTCCCCCGCCCCCCTCCAAGCATTCAGCAGGAGGCTAGGCCCCCAGGGCACCTTCTGCCCGTTTGTCGGCTGGGTAGGGTGAGGTGAGGGAGGCGGACCAGGAGCTCAGGCCAGGAAAGGGAAACTCACCTGGTAGACAGAGACCCCCGCCGGGGTGCCTTCCAGCACTTCGGCCACGAAAGGCAGGTTCTGAAAGGTGGGGTCATTGTCGTTCAGGTCCAAGAGGTTCACAAACACTGTGGCACTGCTGGTGGCTCTCAGAGGGGGCCTGCCGCCTGGGAGTGCGGGGGACAGGGAAAGAGGGGTGGGGTGTGACAGGGACAGGGAGAACGGGGCGTGGGGACAGGAGGGCAGGCTCGGTGACTTTTCCATCCCAGGGGTCCCTTCGGGGAGCAGCCTGGCCCCGCACCCTCCGCCGCCTCCACCCCTCCCGGAGGGGACTCCGGGGGCTCCCGACCGGCAAGCGGGTGTGATGACACAGCCCTCCTGTACCCAGGCCTCAGGGCCCGTGGAGGACGAGTCCCTGGGAGAGGTGCCCAGGGCCCGAGAGTCAGGGGCCGCAGCCAAGCGGCGGGGGGCCGCCAGGGACACGTACAGTCGGTGACGGAGACGACGATCGTGCGCATCAGCTCCGCCTCGAGGGGGTCGGGGTTCTCTCGGTCCAGCATGACGTGGGTGGTGCGGATCCTGCCCGTGCTGCTGTTGAGGCTGTAGAACTTGTTGGGGGGCTGGATGCTGTACACCAGGGTGCCGTTCTCCCCCAGGTCCGGGTCCACGGCCACCACCTGCTCGGGAAGACACGGACCCTCCGTGGAGCCTCGCCCCCCTCCCTCCCGGCTCCGGCAGGGGTTCTGGCGGGGGACGGCTGGCAGGAGGGTCACAGGACGGGACCGGCGGTGGAGGTCTTGAGCTCGTTGGCTTCTTCACCCACTCGGTTTTGCCCTGCGGCCAGTCCCTTTCCCCACGTAAGCCCCGGCCTTCCGATCCACAGACCTGATTCGCAGACACCAGTCTAGAGGAAGCTCTCGGCATCTCAGAAATGCCGGGCCCTCCGCAAGTCTCACGTCGACAGCGGGAGGAGGAGGCCTAGAACTATGTGTCTTCCACGGAGGGGTCTCCGAGGTCCCCCAGGCAGAAGCGGCTCCGGGTCCCTCCGGCGCCCGTGCCCGCAGCCAGCAGGCAACAGTGCCAGCTCCTCTTGCTGTCGTTCCTTCCCAGACATGTGGGGCAACACGTTCATGAGCTTTTGCGGGGCGGGGGGAGGGCAGGGCAGGGGCTGCCCAGGAGGCCACCGTCACGGAATTCTCGGGGACTAGGACTTCTTTGGGAGGCTAAGAACTTTTCAGAAGCATCTGAAACCCTGGATTTAGGGAATTGGATCCTCCTCATCAAACCTTCTCTTCCTTCATTCGGGCTTTTATTTTTTTTTTAATTTTATTTGAGAGAGAGAGAGAGAGAGAGAGAGAGAGAGAGAGAGAGAGAGGAAACCCAAGTGTGCGTGGGGGAGGGGCAGAGAGAGAGGGAGAGAGAGAATCCTGAGCAGGCTCCATGCTGTCAGCACAGAGCCTGATGCGGGGCTCGAGCCCACAAACTGAGATCGTGACCTGAGCTGAAATCAAGAGTTGGACACTTACCCAGCAATTTGAAAAGAATCAGGCTTCTGTGACACCAGGAATGACAGGGCAGGGGAAGGGAGTCATGGGTAAGGCACCCTGTTTAGAGGGTGGGTCCCATCGACTTGGGGCTGCTGTGGTGCTGGGGGAAGGGGAGGCTGGAGGACAGAGGGGGCTGAGTCTCCCTGCCTGAGAAGGGGGACAGAGGCCCCTTTACCTCTCCAGCCACCCCACACTTGGCTCCCCACTTAGCCTCACCCCATGAAGGGATCAGCCTGAGTGCCCTCCTAACCCAGGGCAACCCCCACAAGCCATTTTCTCCCTGTCCCCATGCTTGCCACCCTCCTGCCTTGTAGGAAACTTCTCTAGCATTTGCCTCCCCCAAGGGGAAAGCAGAACTCAGAGAGGCACAGGCAAGACTCAAGGTCACACGGCACCGGCCCCGGGGCCGACCCAGCTCCCACCCTTGGAGGCCTCCTAGGGTCCCAGGACAGCAGTGGTCCCCACCCCTCAGCTCACCCCCCGCCCTGTGCTGCAGAGGTCACTGCGGTACCGGACGTGGGCAAGAACAATGCGGGGAGGGGTGGTGACCACAGTCCCCGGGGCCGCATCAGGACAGTGTCATTCCTAACTTCAAGACACCCGGCGATGACAGCCTAGCCTCGTCAGCTCCTTCACCGTACTTGATGTGGGGCCTTTTGTGCTTTGGCAGCAGAATCTGTCCCTCCTCTGGCTTAATCCCCAGCCGGAGGCATCTCTGGGGCCACCAGAACGGAACAGACGGATGGGCTGCCCTGGCCGAGGGCCCCCACCTTGCCCCTGGGCCCAGGAGTGGCCAGGGAGAGAGGCCAGGGCTGGCGCCGAACCCTGAGCCCTGCAGACCCTCCTTCTGCTTCTGAGAAGCACCGGGTCTCCTCCTGGCCCGGCTGCACCAGGGGGCAGGGGCCCTCGCTGTGCTAGGGGGCACGTCACCTCAGTTCCCCCAGCCTCGATACAGGGACCCAACCACCCCTGTGTTGACAACAGGAGGCGGGGCTCTCAGGCACTCTGGGTGTGGCCTCTGCCAGGCAAAATCACCCTGCTGAAGGACAGAGGGGACCCGTGAGCCTTGCGCTTCTATAGCGTTGGTCTCTAGAGGAGGAAGGAGAGTTTTAATCCCCGTTTTTCTGGATGGGGAAACTGAGGCACAGAGCGGTTCAACGACCTGTTCCAGGCTAACAGCTTGCTGCTGAACGTGCGGAGATCAATTTTACTTGGGGTGGGGGTGGGGGTGGGGGCTTCTCGTCTTCTCTCCCTGACCGGAGAGCCAGAGGTGGGTCCAGACTTCCGGCCTCACGGCCCACTCCCCGGTCTTCCGGCGGGGTTGGGGGCACAGGGGAGGGCCGCCGGCTGTGACCCTTCCCGCAGGCTCCCTGCTGGTCCCTGTGTAGAGTCCCCCCACTTTCCCTCTTCATTTCCCATTTCACGCCGTCATTTTTCTCCCGGCCTGACGGGGAATAATTCTCTCTCTCCCCTCTCTTATTTTGCTGGAGGGCTTTGAAAGGCTCTAAATCAATGCCCATCAGCCAGGTCCTTGAAGGAGCCTGCAGGAGCTAGGAGGGAGGCTGGGCCCGAATCTCACTTGCAAACCGAGAGGGGCCGTGCCGCGGGCTCCCATGGCTCAGGTGCACGCCCCGGGTGCACAGACGTGTGCACAGACGCACCCGCCCGGACAACCCGCAGTGCGCCAGGATGCACGCACACACTTGTCCACACACCGCTCTGAGAAGTCCCTGGCCTCTGGGAGGGTTCTGGGCCACGGACCCTCATCTCCCTCTGACAAGGAAGACCCAGCCTCACCCGGTAGAACTGGGGGGCCAGGTAAAGTGGCAGACAGAGAGGGAGACAGAGAATCCGAAGCAGGCTCCAGGCTCTGAGATGTCAGCACAGAGCCCGACGCGGGGCTCGAACCCACAAACCGCGAGATCATGACCCTGAGCCAGAGGACACTTAACTGACTGAATCACCTAGGCGCCCCCAGTTTTTGAATTCCTACAATGCGCCTGGGCCGTGCAAGGCACTGGGGTTCAAGAGCAAATGACGCAGGTATGACCCCAGCAGAGGAGGTGTGGTGACAAGAGCTCTCATTTCTCGGTCACTCACCATGTGGCTCATTAAGTAGAAAACCACACTATCGGGTAGGAACTCTCGCTGTTCCCATTTTCTAGAAAAGACCATTGGAGCACAGAAAGGTAAGGTGATTTGCCTAAGGTCACCCAGCTGGTAAGGGATGTGGCTGGGATGAGACCGTAGACATTTTGGGACTAGGGGCTGCTCACGTAATCCCTAAACTCTACTGTCTCTGAATAAGCAAGTGACCTAATAAATAAATGAACACAGATGTGGGAAGTAACGGTGCAGAGAGGGGGCAGAGCTACTTGAGGCAGAGCCATTAGGGAGGGCCTCTCTAAGGAAGCGGCACTTTAAGCCGTGAAGGAAAATGAGGCAGCCATGGGAAAAGCAGGGGTGAGGGGCAGAGGGAGAGGAATGCCCGGCGGTGGGAGGGGGCGGCGGAAGGCTCTGAGGGGAGGAAGACTTTAGTGGATTGGGGAAGCTGAGGGGCCAGTGTGGGGGGCAGGGTGGAAGGACATGCGTCAGGTGGGTAGCCCCTATGCAAACATGGCCTCCTTCCTGATGTCGCCTCTGGGTCAGCCGTCCCCTCCCCATCCCCAGCTCCCTCTCTCCTATCTCAGCCACAGCCTCCACCTCACCCAGGGCCACTGTGTGGCCTTAGAAGGCCTCAGGGAGCCCCTGACAGTATCACAGGGCACCCGCGTGTAAGTGTCTATACGCCGTAAGCTTTAATGGAATTTCATGACTATTCCTTCTGAAATTATTCTGCTATGACAAATTTGACTAATGCACGGGCTTCTTGATTTCTGGTTTCCTGGCATCCATCACAGATACCTGGGAATTCCAGAGAATTCTGAAAATTCTCAAGAATTATAGAAAAATCTGACCGACGATTTGTCCTCAAGTGCAGTGAAATTTTTTCAGATGCTAAATTTCATAATTGCTGAAGCTGTCATTATGTATTTGGTTCGACGTTCGAAATGACAAGTTTTAATTCTGACTTTGCCCTTTCCTGTTTGAACTTCTGAGTCATGACATTTTTGCAGGGGTGAGTCTCAAACACTAGCAGGGGGCGCTGGAACGCTGGGGTCCCCACCCTGTGGGAGGAGCAGCCATGCTAAGTCAGTCCTGAGGGGTGGGTCACGTGTCCGACTCCCCAGAGATAAAGGTGGGGCAAGTCCCTCGGCTAAGAACTCTGGCTTTTGGCTAGTGTCCCATGCAGCCACTTTCTCCCAGAGACGCCTGTCTCCCTGGCCTCTCAATTCCCTCTGGGAAGATTTTCTCCGAAACATAAAGCAAAGGTAAGAGTTGATCAAAGTTTGCTTGGGGTCCCCGGGTGGAGAGGTCTTGGGCTAGAGCCCAAGTGCCCGCGAGGTGGCAGCAGAGAGCGTCCTAGAGAGAGCCGAGGAAAGGGCCCAAGGTAGTGGTTTGCAAACCCGACCCCGGGCTCCATGGAATCCTCCCCCTGGGGCTTTGAAAAACTAGGTCCCAGATCCCTAATCCAGACCCTACTGGAATGTCTGGGAGGGGGATCCACCACAGCTGAGTGCCGTTCGGATCTTGAACACACGGAAAGGAGGACAGGAGACTCCCTTCAAGGCTGACATCCTTACCAGTCCAGACCCGTCATTGCTGGCTGTGGCTGATGAGGGGCGGGGGTGGGGAGGCTAAGCCTCAGGAGGGGGTGGGCAGCCTTCCTGGAGAGCTAGATGTGACACTTGCCCTCCTCCTCCCGTCCTGTCGCGTTCTCTGGTTTCTCAGGACCGGCCCGCCTGCCAGGGCGCCCTGAGCCCACAGGGATGCAGGGCTGGACCAGCTCGTTTCCAAGTCAGATAGACGTGGGTTCAAGTCCTGAGACAACCTCTTACTAGCTCCGGGACCCTGGGCAAACCCCTCGAACTCCAAGTCCCAGTTTCCTCCACAGAACAATGGGAGCGAGGAGGCCAGCTGCCCCATTGTGAGGAGAGAGAGAGAAATCCTGGGAAGCCCTGGCAGCGCCAGGCACACCGCAGACGCTCAGTACGTGGGGTTATCATCAACTATCAGGTTCACGTTCATCACAGCTGGCTGAGTGGCCGTGGGGCCGGACACCGGGGATGAGCCACCTCGAATAAGGCCAAATGGGGCACAAGGGTGAGGAGAGGAGACAGCCTCTGAATGTGAACCCCGGAGCAGACCAGGTGGGGCATGCAACCTTGACTTTCCTCATCTCCCCCGAGGGCTGGCGCCATTCCGGACTCCTGAGGCTTTGGCCGCGTCTCCTCTGCTCCCCACTCAGAGTCATATCCCTGCACGCAGCACGCACAGGGGCCTGGGCAAACCTGGACTATTCCAGGCCAGAAAATCCCTGGGTGAACTTCAAACGCCCCACTGGGGCAGCCCTAGGACCCGCCTCTGGGGCGAGGTGACCAGGCTCACGCTACGGTGACAGAAGCGGTGAAAGAAAGGTGGGGGGGCAGGGCGCATGCCGGAGGACTTGAGGAGGATGCCTACACCATGTCCAGGGGGAGGGTGGGGCACTCCTTGTGGCCCGGACTGAGTCCCAGGGTCTCCGACAGTGTGGTCACTAGCTGAACTAGCCCTAGTTGCCTTGTCACGGTCCCTGGGCCGCCTGTGCTCCCTCTGACAAAGCCTACTGTCTCTGAGGACCGGGTGAGGGCTTTCCCCTGACCTCTGACTACCTTTCGCCATGCAAGAGAGCTTCTGGAAGTCTGCTCCGTGGGCTGGCTCGGAGGGAGACAGGAAGCCTATCAGTCCCACGTGGAGCAGCCCACGGGGCTCACGGGGGAATAGGAGGCTCCCTCGGAAGGGCAGCCTGGCAACCCGGCTGTCCCCCCACCACTTACCGTGGTCACGTCAGAGTCTGGAGGGGTCATCTCCACCAGGTTGATGTAGTAGGGGGCGTCCTTCCAGGTGGGGTGGTTGTCGTTGATGTCTAGGAGGGTGACGTTCACCTGCGAAGCCACAGGGGACGGTGAGGGAGCCACCCGGCTGAGGGCTGAGCCGTGCGAGGGCAGGGCCCGCCAGGGGGACACACTCCGGGGCCTGTGGGGCGTCTCGGCATGAATCCCACTGGTTCCACCCACTCTGGGGGCTTCGAGGCAGGGGCTGGGCTTTCAAGGAGGGAGTCAGATCCCCTCAGGAGAGAGCTTAGGTGTTATCCCACCAGGAAGCAAAGGAATGAGTGACGTGACCCCTGAAATTCTGCCTGTAACCTGGGCCTCCTCTCACCCACCCCGGCCTTGGCGGCAGGTGACTGACAGGGTGGGGGGGACCTGGTAGGATCCCCGAAGATTCCATCAGTCTCGCGACCAGCCAGGCAATTTCCCTGCTCACCTGGTACCAGGTACGTTATTTATAGGGCTCAGAATCCTATCAGCAGGGGCCTCCCATGACTGAACAGGGGTACTGGGGATTCTGCTGTCTGGTCGGTAGCCAAGAAACACCGACACCGGCCCCTCTGGCTGGGCAAGGATGGGGAGGCAGCTGCGGTGGGTAGGGTGAGGGCCATGCGGAGAGGTCAGGGAGGGCTCCTGAGGGGCAGCCAGAGAACGCAAGGGGAGGGTCATGGCAGGGAGGCGGCTGAGCGGTCAGGGGGTCTCAGTGCCCCCCGTCTCTTGTGCAGCCCAGAGCTCGGTCAGATCCCTCAGCTGTCCCTTGTCTAGCTTCCTGTATCTGAGGCAGCTGGGTGGGATGACAAGGCCCTGGATGGGGATTTGGGCCTTTATGGGTCCCACTTACTCATGGTAGAAACCTAGGCATCGTCTCTCAGCCCAAGGTTAGGGGCGGTCAGGGTCAGGGGCCCCGCCTTCTGCTCTGAGCCGCTCTTTCCGGCAGGAATACGTGCTCCTTGTAGGAGCCCCCAGGGAGGGGCCTCCGAAGCTCCCGCTTTCTGCTTCTTGCCCCGCTGGTCTTTGGGGGACATCTGCTCCTTCCTGAGTGCCACCACGTCCCAGGTGGGAACTCCTTTCTTCCCCACAGGCGCGGGGGCCCCGGGGCTTACAGCGAACTGGCAACTGCCACGCTCACCCCACTCACATGTGCCTCACACCGCATTGGGACACAGGTGCGCCCCGAAGATGGGCCAGGGAGCAGCACCCCGTCGGCCAGTGGGGAGCAGGGGTCATGGGGGGGGGCGCTCACCGTGGCAATGCCGGTTTTCTGGTTGTGGCCCACGCCCCCGTCCACTGCTCGTACGATGAGGATGTATTCAGACTTGGTCTCACGGTCAAGCAGGGAGGTGGTGGTAATTTCGCCTGCAGGAGAGAGGGTTTGGGCGGGCCAGGGAGAGAGCAGGGAGGGAGGGGAGAGAGCAGGGAGGGAGGGGAGGGAAAGAGGGAGTGAAGCCGTTGGCATAAGCCGACAGCGGTGTGTGGGCACGTGTGTGCAGTGCTGGGGCGTGAGGTGACGCTCACAAAGGGAGAGGGGACAACACCCGGGCCTTGGGAACCGGAAACCAGAGGTGGCAACGTAACCCTCCGATAAGAAAGTCATTTTTAATGTGGGAAAAACTGGGCCGATGATGGGGCTAGGGGATGGAGAATATGGCAGGCCACAAAAGACCTCTTTTTTAGATTTTTGACGTTATCTTACTGGTGCTGTCACTTGAGATTTGTTACCTAAGTCCTTTGTGCCTCTGTTTCCTTATCTGGTCAAAAGGGAAAAGTAATAGGAGCCACCCCATAGGACTGCCGCGGGATTCGGCTGACATCACGGAAGGCTTAGAACAGTGCCTGGCACTGTTTATTACAGGACACCACTGAAAAGTGTCACGTGTTTCACAGGTGTTCGCTCTGGTGACTGATTACTGGACAAGTAACCCAAAGAGCTGAGAACAGTTATAATTTCCTTAATTACCTTGTAACGTGATCAGATTGCCTTGAGGTTTGTTTTTTTTTCCCAGTGTATAAACAAGTTATTGCATGAAATACAAGCAATTCTAATTGACCATGGGGGCGCCTGGGTGGCTCAGTCGGTCAACCGTATGACTCTTGATTTCAGCTCAGGTCACGATCTCACAGTTCATGAGTTCGAGCCCTGCGTCAGGCTCTGTGCTCACAGTACAGAGTCTGCTTTGGATCCTCTGTCTCCCTCTCTCCCCGCCCCTGCCCCACTTGTGCTCACTCTTTCTCTTTCTCTCTCTCTCAAAAATAATGTTAAAAAAATTTTTAAAAAATTGATCATTTATCAGCCTGTTTTTGGCTTTTCTTTGTATTTTGGTCTGACCAAAACACAGAGGGCACGCCTGGGGTGGCGTGCTGGGATTTGACAACCGCCACCCCTAAAACAAACACAAAAGAGGCATTTGCCGGTTTTCATCTTGCAATGCTCCCACCGGGGCCGCTGTGGGCTACTGACTCGATGGCAATGGGGAGTGAGGAGCTGCTTGAACTTGGCTTTCAGGAGCAGGTGTGAGGCGTGCCAGCCTCGGGACACCATGGTAGGCAGGCCAGTGACCATCGCACATGGGCTACGGGAAGCAGCGATGCTTTGAGGACAGGGAGGCCCAGATCTGAATTCTGATTGTAGCCCTTTCTACATGTTCAGCCTTGGGAAAGTTACTGAATTTCTTTGGGCCTCAGTTTTCTCATCTGTAAAATGGACCTTAGCATGCCTTCAAATCAGAGCTGTGGTGAGGATTAAGTAACTACAGGTCAAGCTCCCAACACTCAGAAAAGGCTTATTTTTCCTTTCAACCAGCTGTGAGAACACCCCAAGGCAGGGACTGTATGTCTTTTTTTTTTTTTTTTTAAATCCCTCTTGCCTGAGCTGTGTGACCTGCGGCAAATTACTCAACTTCTCTGCGCTTGGTTTATTCCACCATCAAATAAGGGAGCTGGACCACGTCTCCCATTTCCCTCCCTGCCAGATCCTCTGGCTTGTGCGGGGCTGGGAGGGGAGCTGAGGATGGCGACGGGGCAGCGAAGGTCCTAAGGCCAAAAACAACAGACTGGCACAGCTCTGCCCACGAAGCCACGCTCCTTGCCGGGGTGGTGTCGATTAATTGGCGGGGCAAGGAAGAAATTAATCCCTAAAAAGTTTTAAACATGAGCTTGTCGCCGTGATAGATGGCTCCCCCTGTCTGGGAAATTAGATCCAATTAAGGCCACCTTTGTGGAGCGGGCCCGGCTAATTTGGTCGAGGAGCTCTGAGGAAAACACTTACACCTTCGTAGCTGAAGGAGCTGTGTTCGGGGAGCAAGAAAATGGCCGTGTCATTATTAAAGGCCTCGGGGTGGAGGTCCGGTCCCTGGCTGGGGAGGCAGGCGGGTGCTCAAAGGTCAGGGCGCCCGTCACTGTGTGTGGGTGGCGGCGCATGGCTCTAGTGTGGTTAGATTGTGCAGCATTTGGCGGGTGCGCTCCGGAGTCAGGAGTTCAGGCTCTCCAGGTTCTCGGTCAAGTTACTTGACCCCTCCTCTGCTTCGGTTTGGCCATCTGGAGGAGGAGGGGGCCGCAAGTACGTGGTGCAGAGGGCTGAAGGAGGTGAAGCGGCAGGGTGCCGGGCTGAGCACCCGGGGAATGCTAATTAACCACATTGTTCTGAGCCCCCAGAAGGGTGGGCTCGCTGAGGGCAGACGCTGCTCCGAGAGCGGGGAGGAAGGCCCCCATTTTGCCAGAGGTGGTGGAGAGGCTCGGGATGGCCCTGGCCGGGTTCCGTCTTTGTACGTGTCAGTCCCACCTGCTCCCCTAAGCTTCCAGAAAAAGGGTATCAAAGAAAGCCTGAAGGCAGGCTTTGTGGGTACTAGGAGGACTTAATGCCTCCCTGGGCCGCCTGTAGCAGAGGTGGCCAGTGTCCACCAGATTCCTGGTCTCCTTTCCAGGCCAGCACGACTGCCTGAGAGGGGCTGGCCGGCCAGAAACCACCTCCTGAGGCCTCAATCTAGGCGGGGCCGCTGCCTGGTTCTGGCCAATAGGATGTGGGCAGAAGTGACATGTGTCACCTCCAGGCCTGGCCCATGAACATCTCCCTAGACAGCCGTCCAGGGTCTCTTCCCTTGTGCAGTGACCTTGGGGCCACAACACAGAAGGCGCCTGGGTCCCAGAACCACCACGCGGAAGGCTGTCCACCGGACGTGGCGCTGGGCTGCTGTGTGAGCCACCGAGATTTCAGGGTTGGCCTACCTGGCGCCTGCAGCGCCCTTACAAAACAGAATCGGGTACTTAGAAGCGGGGGGCCTTGCGTGTCCACTAAACGGACCTGGGGACCCCGTGAGGGCAGGTCACGTCTGATTCCATCCGGGGCCCCGGCACAGCACGTGGTGGGGAGCGGACCCCTGCTCGTGCCCGAATGAACGCAGAAAAGAATGTCCAAGGGCCTCATATCCCTTCCCGGCTTCTGATCTGGGGTCTCTTGTTGCCTTTTCCCTCCCCCTTCCCTCCCAGCTTCAAGGGAGAGAGATCCGGAGGGAGGCATACGGGGAAAGGGGAAAGGGGGAAGGAAGGTGAGGGCTCCGCGGGCTGAGCAGGGGCCGGGGGCCCCTGAGAGAGGAGACCAAAGACATTGAAGATGAAGACGTGATTTTGTTAGCACTTACTGTGTGCCAGGGACTACTCTTAAGAGTGCGCCCCGTAATAACTCACGTGATCCACACTACACCCCTGACACGAGTGGCCTCATTCCGCCGGGGGGAAGCCAAGGCTCACACAGTGTTAAGGAGAGGAGCCAGAGTTCCAGAAACAGGTCAGCAGCTGAGGGAGGGGGACACGTAGGCTTGAGGAAAGAGAGCCCCCAAAGGGTGGGCGTTAGCCCGCTGTTTGTAAAATGGACACACGAGGGCTCTTCACCATTGAAAGGTATCCTATAGCTTCGTTCATATGCCAATTTCTCAGGGGGTGTGTAAGATCAGTAATCACGCTCGGGTTAATATTTCAGGGACGAAACCAGGCGTCCAAAGCCGGCGTGCTCCAAAGGGGGGCTTCCTGTGAAAGGCAGGGAGAACTCGGCCCAGGAGCAGGTCCCGCGCAGGGCATGGGGAGGTGGGTCCCCACGGGGACCGCGGGGGTCGGGGGGCTCACCTGAGCGGGCGTTGATCCGAAGCTGGGAGGAGCCCTCCAAGGAGTAGATGATGGATTCCTGACCGTACTCCCGGGAGCGGTCCAGGTCCGTGGCGTTCAGGAACAGGACTGTGGCCCCTTCCGGGAGACAAAGTGGGGAACGTTCACCCCGGGGTCGCGGCCCCAGGCCCTGGGAGCAGGACCCGGGACCTCCCGGTGACCAGCCTTCAGGAGGCAGGAGGCCGGCCACTGGGGCACCCAGGGATGGGGGGGCTCAACCGCCGGAGCTCCCTGGGCTGTGTGGGGACAAGACTCCGCGGAAGGGAGTCCCAGAGGCTGCGGTGTCGGTGGCTTGCGCCCACCGCTCCTGGTCCACCACTGCTATCCGCCTCTCTCTGGCTGCTCGCCACGTGACGTACACTCAGACTGACCAGCTTTGACTTTGAGGCAAAAAGAAACGAAGCCCCATATTAAATTCTTCCACATTTATTGTATTCAATTTTGGTCTTGTTTCATCTTGTTCACAAGGGGGATTTATAAAGGGTTTTTATTGTCCCTTTAATGTCTAGGTAAGGCCCTCACCTCCATTTCCATCTCTGCGAACTCCTGAGTCGGGGGACCAGACTTCCCCAGCTGTGCTCACCAGACCCGCGTCTGCCGGGTTTGGGGCTCCAGCCCCGCCCCTGTCCCCACTGCCCCACTGAGGAGGTTCGGTGTGGGTGGTTCTAGAGTCACGGCGCCCAGGCTGGACCCCCCGGGGACCCTCTGGCAACTGTCTGAGCCTCAGCTTCTTCCTCTGTAAAATGGGCCTACCTAGAAAGCCAACGCGTGGGGTTGTTGGTGAGGATGGGGGAGGGGAAAGCACGTGCGTGTGGGGCGCAGGCCCCCCCCTCCCCCCACAGCTCTCTCTGGACCACAGGCTGGCGGCACCACCGTGCGCAGGAATCAACAGTCCCTGGGGGTGTGAGGGGCCAGGCAGGGGGCTGTGAGACAGGCGGGTCTTTCTGGCCCCTTCCAGGGGGTGTGAAGGCTCTGATCCGAATCTGGGTCTTCCTCTGAGCGGGGGGGAGGGGTGGGGGGACAGGTACATGGGCCCTGACATGCCCTTCATCCAAGCACAGGGTGGAAGAGGACCAAGAGCCACAGTGAAGGCCTCTCCCGAGCAGAGGCCGTGGGGATGGAGGGGAGCACAGGGGGCTGCTTCAGCAGCCATGCCCTCCGGTGGAGGCCTTATGGGGACAGGGAAGGGTGCGCTGGGCACAGCACCCAGAAAACCATCAGATACCGAGAAGGTACCTGGAGACTCTCTCCAGAAGGCGCCATGGTGCCACAGAAGGTCACCCCTGACGCCTCCAGGTGCTGCGGGAATTCCTGAATTCTAGTGCGGTTTCCCCACTAGAACAGTCCGCCCTGGGCGTAAGGGTGAAGCCGTCAGGAAGGACGGAACGGGTTCCCCGGAACCTGAACCCACGTGGAGCTGGTGGCCTTGGGTCTGCAAGCCGGGCCCTGCCACCGGAGACGCAGCGGAGAGGTGAGCGGCCCCTTCTGGTTCTCACGTGGGTACACATATCCTGTCAGGCCACCCCTCGGGCCACCCCGGGCCCGCGACCTGCCTCACAGCACTGCAATTCAGCACTCTGTATAATCGAGGTTGTTGGATTGTTGACGGGTGACCCTTTTCTTCCCTGTGCGGCTGCCGCTGCGGGAGAGTGGGGACCAAGCACCCCGCGGAGCGCCCGCACGCAGTAGGTGCTCGCGCTCCGTAAACAGCTGCCGGCTGGCAGGTGGCGGGACCTCTCCAAAGGCTCCCCTCGCTGCCACGGGTGCGTCTGCTGGCTTCCCGCCTCTGCGCCCTCCCCCGCCTGAGCCCCTACCTGCCATGATGCTCTCCACCACGGAGACGAAGTAGGCAGGCTTGCTGAAGGTGGGCGGGTTGTCGTTCTCATCCTGGAAGGAAGACAGACAGGTTGGAGGAGCCAGGGAGGCCTTCGGGGCCGGTCCGCTCTCCAAGGGGAGGCTGGGCGTGGCTGGCACTGGGGGGCTTTGGCCTTGAGGCAGAACCAGAGCCAGGTGGGGGGTCAGGACAGGGCCGAGGGCTCCCCTGGCTGGGCTACAGTTCAGGGGCAGAGGGCAGGCCTTGGGGAGACACGTGAGGGCCAGGAAGATGGAGAATGAAGGCAGCAGGAGGCAGCAGATTCCCTGCTCTCCTGTTGCCTTTCAGTCAGCCCCCAGCTTGGTCCTGTTCTCCTGCTCAGCTCACCGTCCTCCAGGCTGGGGGTGCCCGCTTGACACTTCCCTTCCAGCCGCGCCAGGATGACGGCGGAAGGTCCTAGAACCCCCTCCGCCCCCAGAAACGAAGGAAGCGAGGAGCGCTCCAACCCAGAAGATGCTTAAGTGTGCAGTGGCAGGCAGGCGGGGTCAGGTGTCACCCCAGAGCCGGAATTCCAGACCGCTCCGCGCACACAACAGCGGCTCCTCCACGCCCCTGGGCAAACCCTGGCCCAGAGCCCACCGCTTCCAGTTCTCAAGTCGTCCCTCCTCTGGCCCAGCCTCCACTAGCGAGCAGGTCAGAGGGACCGCGGTCAGGGCCGGCGTGGGAGGAGGGGCCACCCGGGCACGGCCTCTGCTCCTCTTGGCTTCTGTGTCTCCCTCTTCTTATAGCCGGGGGCGACCTCCCCACCCCTGAAGTCTCTGGTCCTCACCCATGGCTTTTTGTAACCACTCAATGCGAATTTCTTCCTGTTCGCCTCTTGCAGGAAGCCCCACCGGCTCACCTGACTCAGCCTTCTCCCCTTCCCCTGGGAGTCCTGGGTGGGGGTACTGGGGTGGTGGCCTCCCGGGAGTCTGCGGTGTTCACGGGACATGCCCCCAGGGCCTCATTCCCCAAGGAACCGGGAGCTCTGTGAGGGGAAGCTCCCTTTCCTGGGGTCACTCAGAGCTGAGCAGCAATGAAAGACAGAGAGAGGCATCACAGCTGCTGTCCACCCTGTGGGGCTTTAGAGAAGCCCCTCCTGCCAGACTGTGGGTGCCCAGAGAGGACCGATGCTCTTCCTCTTCCCCCGCCTGTCCCTGGGCTCTGGGCTGTGCAGCCTTTCTCCCCCACCCCTCGCAGGACCCGTGGTGTGAGGACTCTCCTGATGTCCGGGGCCCCAACAGCGTGCCTGGGCATCCCTCCGGCGCAAGTGCGGCTGCCCAGATACGGATAGATCTCAGCCTTCCGCTTGGCTGCGCGGGACGCCGTCGAGAATGTCAGCGACGGAGCATGAGGCAGAAACTTATTAGCGGTGATATTTCCCCGGATCCTGGCACTGCATTCGCTATTAGTTCTAATTCAGCGGCTCCCTCTACAAAAGCTTATTGTCCCCTAATGGGAAATCTACAAACCGAGTTTGACTTCTTTATTAAAAACCAACAAGCGGTGGGTGAAAAGGAATCACCTGGCCCCGCTCGCCTGCCCCCTTTTCCCTCAGGAGCCCCGGCGCCCTGATCTGCCTCTCCCCACCCCCAGCCCGTGCAGGGAGTGCTGCCTCAAGCTACTCATCTTCACAGGTTTCTTCCCCTCCTCCCACCCCCCCCAGTTGAGAGAAAATCCCTTTGGATGGAGGTGGCAGCGTAGCCAAGTGACAGCTCCTTAAAAATCACCCACATGCAAAAGCAACCCAAAGGCGGTGACCTTTTCAAGTGTGGTCCTTAGATGCAAGTGACTCTAGCATCCCAAAGCCCTGCCTGGGAGGGGATGTTCACTCACGGCCAAGGTGGCACTGGTCTTCGTGGCCAGCACCCCGCTGCTGGCGGGGGCCAGGGCACACCTGGAAGGCAAGCGTGGGGCCCTCGTGGACCTGAATGAGCAAGAGGCCTTTTCTAGGTTCCTGGAAAGCTGGGGTTCGGGGTAGCCCCTGGGTTTCAAGATCCCACCAGGGCAGAGCTTGGAAAGCCTTGCTACTCAAAGTGGGGTCCCCTGGCCCAAAGCACACCAACGTGGCCCGGACGTGCGGAGCCCCAGCCCTTCCTTAGACTCACTAAATAAGAATTTGCATTTTCAGACGCGCTCCAGGAAGTTCATAGGCACCGAGAGGAGGGCCGGTCTCAATCACTCGCAGGCAAGGAGCTCCGAGGCATCAGGCCTGGGAGTGCGGCGGGAAGAAGGTAGCCTCAGGAGTCTGACAGGTCAGGATTCAAATCCTAGCTTACTAGCACTGGAAGCAAATGCAAACGCCACATGCTAGCCAGAACGTGAGGAAGGCGCTGGGGATCTGGGACCCGCTATATTCCCCTACTGAGCCTCGGCTGCCTCATCTGTAAAATGGGATTGTGTGTTATATGAAAGCACCTGATATTTTGGGGCTCAGGGAGTTTTCGTTTCCATTTGGCCAATTCTGCCTGCCTGGCCCTGGGCTGGTGTCGAACAACCTCCACTTCCTTCCCTAGACCTCCCTCTTCTCACCCTCTGCCTCATCTGCCTCCCCCAAACTTAGAGGGGGTTCTTCTCTGGCTGGCCGAGTTCTCTGGAATTCCCGTTTGTACCAGACAGAGCCTGTGCACGGATGCTGCCAATGGTGCGCCCGCCTGTCTCATCAGGTGATGACGGCCAACGTCACAGGTGCCAAGTACCACCTGCGTGATCTCATTTAATCCTCACGACAGTATCGTGAGGCAGTCCCACAATTATCCCTATTTGGCAGACGAAGAAACTGAGGCTCAGAGAGAGTTAAGGACCCCAGGTCACACAGCTAGAGGGGGGCAGAGCCGGGTTTCAAACCCATCCACCTCCACAGCTATGTTCCTCCCTCCATCCACAGCGCCTCCTTGAGGGCGGAACCGGTTTCGCAGACCTGCTTCTGCAACTTGCCTCCCTGGGGGTGGGGGGAGGGGAGGGAAGTCATTGCTTGCCTGAGCAGAGGATACCAGCTGGTTGAAAATGACGGGCTGGTCGGTCAGGGTTAGGAGTGTGACCAGGACTGGGGGGCTTTGGCGGGGGGCTGTGTTTAATCAGGACCCGGAAATGAGGGTCAGGGTCATGTGAGTTAGGATACCAAGACATGGTCATGACTGGAAGGGAATGCGTTCTGGTTCTTCTCGGTACTCCAGAAGGGGGAGCTGCGCTGCGCGTTAAAGGCAAGCAGTGAGTGTTTAGGCTTCTGGGACTCTCTTCAGCTATGCCCCCCTCTACCGCCCGCCCACCCCCTTTCCCCGGGGCCTCCTGCCGCTCTCTGAAGCAGAGCCTCAGACTCTCTGCCCTTCCCTTTGCTGGTTCTGCACAGCCTTATCCTCTGATGCCACCCCTAAATCCTGCTCCCGCACGCCCACCTGCAGGGCTGCCCCCAAGGCCTCACCCCTGACTCATCGCTGCTGGCCCACCCTATGCAGCAAGCGAGTAGGGGTCTCTGCCCATGCAAGGACCTTCCCGCTCAGGAGCTGCCCCCGGAGCCTTCGTCTTGGGTTGAGAGGACAAGGCTTCCTCACGTCAGGTGGGGGGCCGCGCCAGAGGCTTTGGTGAAGCCGGCTGCGACAGGAAGTTCACCTGGGACGCCTGCTCTGGAAGGGATTTTCCTGAGTGCATGTCAGATCACAGCGCATCTCCTAACCTGACGATCTGACCTAACCCTCCTGGAGCCGGTAATGCACGAACTCTTCCGTCAACACGCATTCACCCTCTCCCACAGGCAGCAGCCTTTATGAGATGGCGGGGGGGGGGGCAGTGCAGCCACTGTGAGGAGGCCTCTGGTGGGGAAAGGCCCACTGGTGGCCCGTCAGACCGCGCTCTGGTCCCCGGGCTCGCTGGGGGAGCAGCGCGGGGCCAATGAAGCAGAGTGGAGATGGATTCAGCGACTGATAATTTCAGACGCGGAAAAGCACTTAATATTCATGTCAGACCAGCCATGGTTTGGTTTCGGGCCCTTTTAGATCTTCTGAGGAGCAGAAAAAGGAAAGAAAAAAGGAAGAGGAGGATATATATATAGAGAGAGACAGAAGAGAGAAGGGGACCTCCAGTAATTCCCTTCGAACCTCACAAAGGACGGCTCTAAAGGAGGGAAGCCCGCATTTCCTCCTGCTCCAGCCCCGGCTCCGGCTCCCCGTCCTCCCCATCGGCGGGTGTCCTGAGGTCCCCTGATGGGAGTCAGAGCAGGGCGGCCAGCTCTCGCATCCCAGGGCCTGGGCCTTCCTGGCTGCAGCTCGGGTGCTGCAGCAATGACAGAGGTTTGCCGGGGGCAGCCTTTGGGCCTGCTGTGTGACTCCCAGAGCTGTGGGGACACGGTCTGGCACCACTGGGTTCAGGCAGGGCTCCCAACACGCTGGGAAGCACTCGCCACCCCTCGCCCTGAAAGGGCACGACGGGCACCCCTGGGTACTTACAAACACCTCGATGGTGACGGGGACGGTGCTGTTCAGAGGGGGGTTGCCAGCGTCCTTGGCCATGACTGTCAGATAAATCAGCCCGTTGGGTATCTGTTCATAATCCAGGGGACGGCTTACGCTGATCACTGAAATGACAGGAACGGGGCCCCGGGCCCTCTCTAAGCAGACTTTTTTTTTTTTTAACGTTTTAAAGCTTATTGGGGCGCCTGGGTGGCTCAGTTGGTTAAGTGGCCGACTTTAGCTCAGGTCACAATCATGCACTCTGTGAGTTCGAGCCCCGCATCGGGCTCTGTGCTGACAGCTCAGAGCCTGGAGCCTGTTTCGGATTCTGTGTCTCCCTCTCTCTCTGCCCTTCCCCTGCTCACGCTCTGTCTCTATGTGTCTCAAAAATAAATAAACTTTAATGTTTTAAAGCTTATTTATTCATTTTGGGAGGGGCAGAGAGCGGGAGACAGAGAATCCCAAGCAGGCTCTGTACCTGATGAGCAGACTCTAGAGGCCCATTCAGTCAGGGGTCTCCTTTGGGCAGGGAGGATGTGGCCGGCACGGGCTGGCCAGCCCTGCCTCATTTCCCCCTCCTTCTTCTGAACTCCTGGAGCCTCGTGGTCTTGAC
Source organism: Paguma larvata (assembly GCA_030068075.1). NCBI lineage: Eukaryota > Metazoa > Chordata > Mammalia > Carnivora > Viverridae > Paguma > Paguma larvata. Next base: position 68,378,448 of record CM057837.1, read on the forward strand.
TTAGATTTACTGACTGCCTGACACATGTGAGGCGCAGTGCTGAGCACACTCAGTGTGGGCTATTTTGGTGGTAATGTAAGCACTGCTTTACAGATGAGGAAACCAAACTCAGAGAGGTTCAGGAACCTGTCCAGAGTCACACAGCTAACACCCTGACAGAAGCAGGCCTTGAGGCTGGGTTTGTCTGAATCCGGAGCCCAGGCTCTCCCCCAGTGGGTGCTATGCTGCTTCTCTGCCTGTCTCACCTACTTATCTGCCACTCTCCATTAGTCTGGGAGCTGCTCGGGGGACAGGATCGTGCCTCAGTCTCCCTAGTTCAGTCTCTTACCGCTTCTCCCTCCAAATAAGCACAGGGTTCACCCACTTATTGCCCAGGCTCAGGGCTCCCGGGGGGGGGGGGGGACGCCGACGGCCGGCCGGTACAGACGGCAGCTCCCTCTTCAGTCTCAGGCCCTGCCTGTTCCCTCCCATGGCCTTTCTCCTCTCTCCTTCCCGCCCTCATCTCCTCCCTTTACCCCATGGCTCTCCATGCCCATCGGTGGCCTGTTCTGGGCACTGCTTAGACCCCCTGGGGGGTTACTCGGGGCATGGTGCTGCAGACTTTCTCTCAGCAGAACTCTGCCTGAAGGTGGTAAAGACACCCCCCCCTCCGCCCCCGCCCGGAAAGCCAGAGGCAGGCAGAGTGGAAAGGCAGGGTCTGAGGGAGCTGAGATGCCCCCCCTCCAGTGAACCCCCCCCCCCCCCCGCAGTGCGCACGCATGCCTGATCTCTCCCACGAGCGCTGTTCCAGCTGGGGAGGGAAGGCACCCTGGCTCGGGCGTGGTCTGCAAAGGCCTGACAATAGCATGAGGTTACTGCTTTCAATGTGGAAAATGGGAACAAAATCATGGCTTTCGGAACCCAAAACCTATGGGAGGGTCGAGAAGAGGCTGGAGTGTGTGAGTGGGCAGAGACGTGGAACTTAAACGGGGGACACGGATTTCACAGAGCCCAGCAGGCTGCAGTGCCCTGGAGCCAGGGCTAATTTCCGTGGCCATGCTTCTCTGACCCGACTGTGGGGTGCAGGAGGGGCGAGCGCTGGACTCAGGGTCACCCAAAGCACATCCGTTCTGCCCTGGGGGCACCTAACTCATCTTCGAGCACTGGGGAGGCTTCCCAGAGGAGGGGATGTCCGCATGAGCCCTTAAAGCCAGCCAGAGGTTATGGGCTTAGTGGCCGACGGGAGGCAGAGCAAAGAGGCAGGGAGGAAGGCTTTTCCTGGCAGAAGGAACAGAGTCTGCAAAGACATGGGTGTTCAAAGGGGCTGGCTTCTGGTGTAGACAGGGAGGCACTCTTTTGAAACAAGAGGCAACCAAGAACCAGCTCACACGAGTGTCCTTGGACACCTTTGCTGCATGACCTTGGGCAAGTCCCTGTTCTCTGGACCTTCATGCCCCTCATCTGCAAAACAAAGTGGTCTCAAGACCTCGGAGCCTGAGGCTGCTGCTGCTATTCCCTGCCTGGGTTCTGTGATCAGGAGTCACGGCCACCGGGCAGGCAGGGCGAGGTCCAGAGTGCGGGACCGTGGCTGAACCCAGTGGGCAGTGGCCACAGCGTGGGGGGCAGCTGAAGCACGCCCAAAGGGTCGGGAAGATGGCTGACAGGCCTCTATGGACCCGCGCAGGCAGCCTTGGTGAGAAACAGGGGCCCTGCGGACTGTGGCAACATCAGCTGCCGGGCTGACCGTGGCCTACCACCCACACCCACAGGGCTGATCAGAGACCCAGGCCCTGATCCTACAGGAGGGCGATCCCTGGCTTGTGTCGCTCCAGCCGACCGGCTACGGGGCAGTCTCCTGGGTTGTCCAGGGTGTCTGGGAGGCAGACGCCCGCAGTCCCACCGCACGCCTACCTCCGTAGCCCTCATACACGCTGATGTCGAAGTAGCTGCCGAAGGCGGAGGCGTTGACGATGCTGTAGGTGATCTGGTTGTTGGGAGGCGAGTCTTCATCTGTCGCCTGGAAAAGCGCAGACAGGGCCCGTGAGCCCTCAGGGACCGGGGCTGGAAGAGGGCGGGTGGGAGGGGAGGGCTGCCCCCCTCATGGCCCCGGGGTCCCCTGCTTGGGGGTATCCAGGCCCTTGTTGTCCCTCAGCGGGAGGCTGACTCCCATGAGGGGGTGCGGAGCGAGCGTGGGAATCTAGAAGGTCAGCTGGAGGCCTAGGGAAAAGGACAGGCCGGGGCTCACCCCGAGGATGGAGAGGCTCACCACCGTACCCGGCGTGACCACCTCCTGGACCCTTCGGTCTCCGCCTGATCACCCCGCCCACGGAGGCCCTCCCTGAATCTCTGGACCAGGCAGGCCCAGGGCTGTGCCCACGATGAGTCCCTCTGCACCCAACTGTAGCTTCTTGTTTAATTTCTGCCGGCCTTACACACACGGTCAGCTCCATGCCAGCAGAAACCTCACACTTCTTTTTTAATGTTTATTTATTTTTGAGAGAGAGACGGAGCGCGAGCAGGGAAGGGGCAGAAAGAGAGGGAGACACAGAATCCGAAGCAGGCTCCAGGCTCTGAGCTGTCAGCACAGAGCCTGCTGTGGGGCTTGAACTCACAAACCTTGAGATCGTGACCTGAACTGAAGTCAGAGGCTTAACTGACTGAGCCACCCAGGTGCCCCGGAAACCTTACATTTCTTGGTTGCTGCTGTGTCCCTACAGTCCAGCACACAGTGGGGGTCACTGCGTACGGCATGAACGCAACGCAGAGGGAGAACGTGCTGGAATGAGGCCAGAGATCCTTCTTCTCCTTGACTGTCTTCTGGGGCGACTGTACTGATTAGCTCCTTTTCAGATGTCTCTGATCCTAGAGGCCTCCAAGGGCGTCCCACCACCCTGGGTGTACCAGGAGCAGAGTGGGGAGGGCGGGCATGGTGGGTGGAGCCTTCTCTGCAGCCCCCCGTGCCCGCCTCTGCTACCCGGCCTTCACCCCTGCCTGCTTCAGAAACCCATTTGAAGTGGAGGCTCTGGGTCCTGTCACTCTGGTGGGCACAATGGGGAAAGGGAGTGAGGACAGGTGGTAACTCTGGTCAGAGTTATGGTGTGTGGGGGGATCCCACTGCAGGGGGACACTGGGAGCGTGGGGTCCTGAGCTCCGGGCCTGGCTACCTCCTTGTGCCCCTGGGGACTGCGTCTCTCCTCCTGTGTCCTCTTCTATGATATGGGTGGTGCGCCACGGTCTCTGGTTCCGTCCAGCTGTGGCGGCTCCAGGTTCCAAGCAGCCACCAAGGGGCCTAGGTAGGGGTCCCTATGCGAGATCCTGCTTGCCGCTTATCGAGGGAGAAGGGGAGGACAGCCCTTTGCTGAACGGCGACCTGAAATTTAAGCCGACACAGACGCTTGGCCCCCTGGGCTACCAGGGACAGGAGGGAATGCTCAGAGGCCGGACACAAATCTGGGTTGAATTCTTTGTGGATGGCAAGATGGCGCCGCTGGTGGCAGCTTCCACAGGGCGGTGGGCAGGACGGGGGCGCGGAGGGAAGGCTGGGAGGAGGGCCGGCCCGCGGGAGGCCCTGGCGTCTCTCTTACCCGGAGCCGCACCAGCTGTGTGACGGAAGGCTCGTTCTCTCTCAGAGCCCCCACGTAGGCGTCCTTCTGGAAGGTGGGCGCGTTGTCGTTGACGTCCAGCACGTTGATCCTGACGCGGCCGGTGGTTTCCTCGCCGCCGCCGTCCCGGGCGATGACGGTCAGGGTGAAGCGCTGCATGAGCTCATAGTCCAGCCTGGCGATCAGCACGATGAGCCCTGTGTCCTTGTCCAGGGAGAACCTGTGTCGGGGAGGACGGAGGGAGAGGAAGGGACCCTGGTGTCAAGCAGCTTGTAGGTAAGGCCTATATTTAGCAGGCTGTCCTTGCCCGAAGCGATAAACAGGAATGAATGAAGTCAGAAACCTGCCCTAAATAAGAAAAGCCCCATTATTTCTAATGCGGAGTGCGGGGGGAGGGTATGGGCAGGGGTCGGGACCACGCGGAGGGTGCAAGAGTCACGGAGGGCGAGGGAAGGAGCAGGTTAATTTCATCAAGCAGGAAACGCGGGCAGAAGGACCCTCCTCCGGCTGTGAACGGGAATTTCTGCCCGCTGCGAGTATTTAGATGCCGGAGAACTATAATGGTCAGAGATTCTGTCATTCCAGATGGTTTCGCACCAGAACGTTTCAAACGGGTGGCAAAGCGTCCAGCTGGGAGGGTGGGCGTGGTTGGTCATCTCTTGGGGAATAATACCCTGACCTTCTGCTCAAGGGACGAGCCTTGTGTAAGAGCCTGGGAACTGTGTCCTTGGAAGGAGCAAGGTCCAGCGAGACCGTCCCTTCACCCGCTTCCTCCCAACGTCCCCTCGGGAGCCTCCCTGGAGCTGTCAGTTGACATCTCTATGCCCAGACCTGGTCCGCAGCTGCCAGCCACCGAGCCCAGGAGGTCCTGGCTCCAAGCCCAGGAGAGAAGATGGGAAGACACGATCAGGACAAGGCACCTGAGGGTGCCCTGAGGGACAGGGGTGCCCTGTGCCTTCCTCCTGCCGCTAGTTCCTGCCTCCCATTTTGAGGCTCCGTCCAGGGTGGCAGAGAATGGCCAGATGCACCTAACGGTGGCTGTCTCTTCCTGATCGCTCACACGGATAGCCAGGGCCAGTAATCCGAGCTGACAGCCACTGTCTTACTCATCCTGTGGGGCCTCCAGCTGCACCGGATGCTTCGTCTTTAGAAGCAGACCTGCTCTTGGACTTCGATTTGGCTTTTGATGTTAAAAAATGAGAGGGGCTTCTCTTTCGGTTTAACTGCAGACATGGGAAAGAGAGGCCCAGAACCGTGGTGGGTGATGGGGCAGGCTGGCCCAGGGCAAGTCGTGGGGTAAGAGAGCCCCCCGCTGCTGGAGGCTGTGCATTCCTGGTGGCAAAGACCAGATGCAGAGGCCTGGCCCTCGAGCTCACCCGCTGTGTGACTTTGGGCAAGGGACTCAGCCTCTCTGGGTTTCCTCGTCTGTAAAGGGCGGATGGTAATAGTGCCTAGCTCTGAGTTCCTCCAGCGCCTGTGGGGATTGCATCAGATAATGCGCGGAGAGCCCTCGGCAGAGAGCCTGACACACGGTCGGGGTTCCTCAGCGCTAGCTGCTGCTACGGCAATCGCTTGCTGTGCGGTCACTCGCGTTTCAAAGCTTCTTTATTCCCAAAGCTAACGGCTGCCTTTGAACGTCAGAGAAACTACGCCCCAGGAGAGTTCAGAGGACTTGACCGAGACCGGGCCACAGCCAGGGTCAAACCAGCAGCGATGCCCGTGGGTTCTGACTCCCAGCTCGGTGTTCTAGCCGTAGGGGCACGGCACCCTCCCTGGGTGCTGAGAAGTTTCCTGAACCTCGTGCGTAGCAGAGTGCCACCACTGAGGGGCTGGGGCGGGGTCTCACCGGTCGGGGTCGTCGCTGAAGAAGTAGTTGACTTCCCCGAAGGTGCCCGCGTCGTTGTCTGTTGCCTGCGAGGGTGAGAACAGGGAGTCATTACTGCCACACGCAGGGAACCAACTGCTCTCGCCGGGAGATGTCCACAGCCGGCCCACGGTCCGCCACACAACTCCTCTGGCTGCATTTTCTAGAGGTGCACTGTTCCATACGGTTGCCACCCGTCACCGATGGCTATTGAAATTCACACTGGAGGGGCGCCTGGGGGGCTCAGACGGTTGAGCATCCGACTCTCACTCAGGGCATGATCTCACGGTGTGTGAGTTCGAGCCCCAGATCGGGCTTTGTGCTGACAGCTCAGAGCCTGGAGCCTGCTTTGGATCCTGCCTCTCTCTCTCTCTCTCTGTCTCTCTCGCACGCGCGCTCTCTGCCCCTCCCCTGCTCATGTTCTGTCTCTGGCTCTAAAAAATAAACGTAAAAAAGAGAAAAGAGATTAACCCTGGAGAGCCCGGTTCAGGAGGAGGAGCAAGTGGTCTGAGCGGCAGCTGCCTGCTCCGCCCTGGCCCCCGGCACTGGGCTGCGAGAGGCCCTGGACTGCAGGGGGCGCTATGAGAATCCTTCTCCAGACTCTTCCTGCTGTTGCTGGGGCTGAGAGCTTCCTTCGGGGGCACTGAAGCCCGAACAATACGGACGGGGAGCTGCTGGCCGTGTAGGGGGGACGAAGGTGCCCCAGAGGCGAGCTAGGAGGAGAGAGGCAGGAGCTTACACATTCCAGAGTCCTGACCCCGACATCCCTTCCACCCTCTTTCACGCGGTCTGGGCCAACTTGGCTTCTGCCCACTTGTGGTCGGAGGAGACTGGGGGGAGAGAGGCCTGCCTTATGCTGATGACAGTGGCAGCGACGGTGACCCCTGACGGCCTGCCCTGTCGTCACGTCTTTTACATCTTGGAAGACGGCCCTTGTTTGTGAGGATCTCATTTGATCCTCGCAACTGACCCCCATGATGAGACAGAGCTTTCTACCCATTTCGCAGATCACAAAACCGAGGCCCAGTCCCCAGCGAGGCCCTGTGTGTTCCTGTCACCATTCTGGGTCAGAAGCATATTGTAAGCAAAGTGGGGCTTTACTCCCAGTGATCGGATAGAATTTCCACCAATAAAAACTTTTGTTTCAATACTTCTATTTTTCGGCTTCGCCGAGCTGTAACTGACAGATAAAATGGTAATATGTTTGAAGTGTACAAGGCGATGATTTGATTCCCCCGCTGAGTTCATTAACACACCGTCACCTCACTTAGACACCTTTTAAAAACTTTTTCGGTAAGACGCTAAAGCTGTACCGTCTTAGCGAATTTCAGTTCTACAACGCAGTGTTGTAAACTATAATCGCCATGTTGTCATACATTAGATCCGTGGCCCCATTCCTCTGAGAGCTGGAAGTCTGTACCCTTCCACCAGCCTCTATTCTCCTCATCCTCAATATCTTTGTACTAAGTATTTTTTGAGGTTCTTTTCAAGTTCCTACGTTCTTGGGGCACCTGGTTAAGCATCCGACTCTTGATTGCAGCTCAGGTTATGATCTCACGGTTTGTGAGTTTGAGCCCTGCGTCAGGCTCTGTGCTGGCAGTGTGGAGCCTGCTTGGGATTCTCTCTCTTTCCCCCATTCTCTCTGCCCCTCCTCTGCTCGCTCACTCTCTTTCTCAAAACATAAACCTTAAAAATATAAAGTTTTTAGATTCTGTGAAATCTATTAAATTCCATGTTCTTTACCAGAAACGTGAATTTTTGAGAAAATTTTGTGTTTAGTATACTTAGTTCTGGAAGGCAGGTAAGTGAATAGTATATTTCTAAACCAAATGATTCAAGGGAAAAAAGTGTGCCCAAAAAACTTGGTTCTAAGGAACGAAGCCGTTTCTGGAACTGTGCGTAGTCTGCTTTTACAGGACCACCTCTTGTGCCCAAATTCCCATTCAATGTGCCCCCCACTCGCACTCCAGCAGACCCTGTGCGGACTTCCGCTGGGCCAGGCTCCGAGGACACCACCGCTTCTCAGGGAGGCATGGCGGAGGTGACAAGGAGGACGCTGAGCTATGTGGCCCGCCCTCCTACACAGGACTGATTTCCTGACAGACCCTCCCCGGAGCCCTGAGCCACTCTCCCAACTACCGCCTTGGACTGAGTACCTCACACTCCTCACATATTTTATCTTCACCACAATTTACAGACGGGGACATTTACGGACAAGGAAACGGAGGCACAGAGAAAGTAAAGAGCTCCCAGGGCTTCACGGGGATTTGAACCCAATGCTGTCCTGCCGTGCCCTTGGCCTCTGCGTGTTGTTGCTTCTAAATCAAGAGGAGAGCTTGCTCGCAGAAGAACCTGCACCTGGTGATTCCAGGGACGAGGAGACAAAGCTCCTCAGAATTAACCCGCCTCTCTCCTCCCCACCCCGGGGGCCAGAAGAGAAGGGAGGGGGACAAGCCTGTAAGTTCCCTTTCGTTTCACTAATAATCACCACGTGTGGTATTGCTCAACTATGATAAGTACAGCTTGGTCTGGGGGAGAAGGGACTAGATGCCATCGAGTCTCTTGGTGAGGGGTCAGTGTGGTGCAGAGACCCCCGTTCTAGGCCAGGGTCAACAGCCCAGGTCAATGTGTGACCAAACATCCCCGCCCCCCAGGCCTCAGCATCCTCGTAAGAAAAGGGTTTGGGGGAGTGACAGAGACAGAGCCACATCTCCGGGCCTCACCTCCCAGCACAGACAGTGCCCAGCACAGAGGGGGGCCTTCATACATGCTTGGAAGTGAATGGACAATTATAGTAAGAAGGGGGAGGGAAACAAGGGAGAGGGGGATAGATGGAGCAAAGCTAAGGAGGAGAGAGGCTTCAAAGGGGAGGGAGCAAACATGGCCGCCGAGAGAGAAGGGGACCGGGACCAGAGAGAGCAGCTGGGTGGTGTGGAGGAGATTAGGAGGAGGGGAAGAGAGGGCTGGGCCGGGCAGGAAGTGAGGGGCCCAATCAAACCATGGGAGGGGCTCCCCGCCCTGGGGACGGCGCCCTTCATATCTGGGTGCACTATGGAACTGCACTCAGACTGTCAGGGCAGGAAGGACCCCTTGTCCAGGCCCTTTCGCCCTGGGGCCCAGAGCCGCTGAGGCCCAGGGAAATTAGGTAACAGGGTGGGAGGGATGGTCTTCTCTCCCCAGGCAGACGCTGGCCTCCAACCTCGCACCCCAAGTCCCGACTTCCTCCCCCAGCGGGCGGGGCCCGGCCATGGCTCCCACAGTGACCCTCTCCCCCGGGGCCTCTCACTGCCTGCCCAAGTGGCTGATGCTGACCAGGGAAGATTTGTGATTCCTTTAGTGCCACCGTCTAATGACCGTATGAAATATGCATGCCCGGGGAAGAGGAGAGGGAGAACTTGCATTTTTTCAAATGCACGAAGCAGAATAAGAAGATGAAATCGGCCTCTGTGCCCCTGCCAGAGTGGGGGCAGCTGGCACCCACACAGGGCGGCCTCGAGGTGTACTTGGGCCAGGGCCAGGGTGGGGCAGGGGCGGGGCAGGGGCAAGGGCTCTGCGCCTGGGAGGAACAGCAAATCTGATCACTCGGTGGTCCGCCTGGAGGCCCTCCTGGGTTCCCTGGTGTCCTCAGGGGACACACGCTGGTGGCCCTGCCCTCTGGCCTTTGCTGCCGGCTCAAGCCTCATCCCCGAGCCAGGCTAGACCATGTGCAGCTCTGGGCCCGACTGGTGCAGCCCACTTGCTCCCTTTGCTGGACCGCTTCCTTCCTCTCCTGCCTGGCTCCCCCACGTCTGTCCTCCCTGGCTCCCCAAGGCCGGGTCAGGGCTCAGCCCTTTGGGAAACACTCGAAGCTCTGAAGGTGCTGCGGACAGGGAGCTACCAGCTAAGGTGTTTCCTCCCATCAGGCTGCGGCTCCCCGAGGACACGGCCGGGACGTGGGGCCTGGACAGGAGGGCTCATGATCTCTATCCTCTACAGCAACACCCACACCTCCACGACATGCATTCGCACACGCGTGTTTCCTTCTGGCCCCAGCCCAGGAGCTAGGTACAACCCCCTGCTTCCTGCCTTTACCAGATGAGGAAGCAGACAGGACTCTAAGCGGGTGACTTGCCCAAGAGCTCACAGCTGGTAAGGGGCAGAGCTGGCCTCCAGATCCCTGCGTTTCAAACCGTTTAGCACCTTGATGGAAGGTGACCCCTGAGTCTGTCCTGCGGAGGCCAGGGAGCAGCTCTGCCGTGGGAGCTGGTCCAGTGGAGGGCGCTGCTGGGGTCCGCCCCCGTCCCCCCCCACAGCCTGCCCCCTTCTGCTTCTCCTGTACTTTTCAAACAACCTCCTTCCCAAGCCATGCTTCGTGCCCGAGCATCTAAAAGGTCAACGGATGAATCCAGTGCCAAACAGACGGCGACTCTTGAGCCCACTTTAGGAAGGAGCGGTTGGGGAGTGACCAGGGTCTGTGCACAGAGGACACAGGTCCTCCTCATGCCATGAACACCCTCCCTGCTGCCATCCATCTTCTTGCAGGGTGATGTCCAGGGTCTCACGGGCCAGTCAGACAGCTGCAGGGACGGGGGAAGGGGACGGCCCAGCTGGCCAGGCTGGGTGGCTCTCACACTGTCCCTGGCAATCCGAAGACATGCCAAACCAGGGTTCCAAGTAAGCACTTCAGCTGTGCTGCGGGCCTCCCCTCGGGTGTCTCCGGGTACCCGCTACTGTCCCCCGGGGTAGAATCTCGCCCACAGGTACACACCAGTACACTCTACTGCTTACCGACACTGTCAGAAGAGGCCCGGAGGCAAGATGCCAAAAGCAATGGCTAAAAGGATTTTCCTCTGCTCCAAAACCTTCGATGGCTCCCTACTGTGGCTGAATTAAATCCAGACCAGCACCCTGGTGTCCAGGCCTGGCTGGCTCTGGCGGTCTGGGATCCACCTCTCCATGATGCTTCCAGACTGTTCTCTTACCGCCTCCTGTAATCCAGACTCCAGCCATCCTTCCGGACCAACCCCAAATGCCCCCTCATGTACGCAGCTCCCTGGCTGCTCACTGTTCTGGATCTAATAGCCCTTGGCTGTACCTGTTTGGGGATACGTGGTACAATCTGCCGTGTTTGAAAACTACCTGTGTATGCCCGCTGCCACCCCTTGACAAAGAAGGCTGTATCTGACTCATTTTGGTATCCTCGGTTGTGTTCTGCCCAGCGGTCCAGGGCTTTGCCCAAGTTAATAAAATCTGGGATTTCCATTGCCAACCACTGACGGCTGGCATGACCTTCCTTCTTTTTTAAAAATTTTTTTTTAACAGTTTTATTTTATTTTTGAGAGACATAGAGACAGAGCGTGAGCAAGGGAAGGGCAGAGAGAGAGGGAGACACAGAATCTGAAGCAGGCTCCAGGCTCTGAGCCGTCAGCACAGAGCCTGACACGGGGCTCGAACCCACAGACTGTGAGATCATGACCTGAGCTGAAGTCGGCCGCTTAACCTACTGAGCCTCCCCCTCTTTGTTTTTGATGCCCTCCATCAGCAGATACCACGGTGGGCACTGGGCAGCCAGAGCGGGGCCGATCGGGCAGCCCAGGGGGTGCAGCTGGAGTTTCTAAAGCCTCTCCAGTGAGTCCCTCCAGCTCTGATGTCTGGCCTGAGCTCTGAGGACTGGGTCGGGGACTTGCCAAACGGCCCATGTGGTCAGCCTGCTGGGCACGCCCAGAGCAGGCGGGGAAGGAGCAGAGTGGGCCTAGAGGGACAGGTGGAGGACACCTGGCATGCCACGGGAAGAATCTTCGAGAAGACAGTGGCCACTTTCAGTCGTGTATTCGCCAAGTATTTCCTGGGTTCCTCCAACGTGCCAGCTACCGGACCGGGCTCCGGAATCACAGCTGAAACACACTTGCCGGCATGTGGCTTACAGTCGGGAGGGGGAGAAGACAAGAACGCAGGGGAGAAACAACTAAGGAATATAATTCCAGACAGTGGTCACGACTGTGAGGAAAATAAAACAGAAAAGGGTCTAGCAGGTGATGGGGTTGCTATTTTAGACCGAGGCGTCCCGGGAGACACCTCCTTGGCCAGGTGTATTTGGGTCTACGCGACAGCCACTGGCTGGACACGGGGAAGCCCCGGGAGCTTCTGGGGAAGGGCCCTACTGCAGGCCCCCTGCTCGGAGGCGGCTCGCAGCACCAGCCTCCCCCAGCGCGAGTGTGCGCAGCCCAGACGCAGGGGCCTGCGGGTCCGCGGCTGTCCCTGCCGGTGGCACACGGGGAGAGGGTGCGGCTGGGACTGGCTGCTGCCCGGAGCCTGACTGATAAGGCGTCTCCTCTGATTCTCCCCAACACCGGCATTACGGGCAAAACTAATTCCCTCATTTGGGCCTTTATAATTGCATCTCGGGTGCTTATTTCCGTGATGGACAATGCCGGCAGAAGTGTAATTTTCTTCTGCTGACAAAAGGGAAAAAAAAATAAATACACGCGGTGGGGGAGACTGCAAAGGTTAAGCCAAGGTGAGCCTGCGGTGGGGGGAGAGCCAAGTTCCTAGACTGGCCAGGCCCGAGTCACAAACGCCCATCTTTGCCCCTGGCTACGGGGCAGGAGGAGGGTACGATGGTGCCCCTTGCCCCTTTCAAACACGTGTGTGCCGTGCACTGTGGCCAGCGTGTCTCATACCTTATTTCCTTCCATCTTCCTGACAGCTCTGCCCTGGTGGTGGCGGGACCAGCACCTGTATTACCCCCATTGTACAGAGGGAGCTGAGGCTCAGAGAGGTCAGTCGACTTGCTCAAGGTCAAAGGGCCAGAGTACAAGATAGGCTCTCGCCTGTGTTCTTGTGTGCTATTAACCACTCCCCTCCCCTGCTGCCCTGCCGACGGGGCTGGGGGACAGGGGTCTCCTTGCAGTTCGAGAGCTCAGCCGTAGGATCCAGGGTGCTCCTACCAGGTCACCGTCCTCACCCTCTAGAAGCTAGATGAGTCCCCGCAGCAGTCTCCTTCTGGTCTTAATGGTCCTACCCCAGCCTCTGCCCGGAAGGGGTAGGTGCCAGTACCTCTGGCCGTGCCTGTCAGCAGAGGGAGCAGGGGGCTCCGGCTGTGGTCTCCCAGGACGCGGGCTCTCAGAGAAGGCTCCTGGCCCTCAAATAAGGGCCGCCATTTCTGCCCAAGCTTTGTCTTGTATGTGCAGGTGGTTCGGGACCTAGACTGGGAGAGGCCGTCACCCACTGCAGGCCAGGGCAGCCTGGGTGGCCCAACCCACCCAGCGCTCTCTGCCTGGCATCCTCTGGCTACAGCTCTCCCTTCAACTTGTGTGCCAGTTATATGCCTTCAACCCTGTCCAGCCCGACCCATCACGACATCTCGCGGCCACTCTCAGCACCCATTACTTTCCAAGTGGTCAGGTCCTCCCCTCCCCCAGCTCCCTCCCAAGGGCCCTCTTGTGACCCAGCCTATTTTCATCATGAGTCGTCACCATCTCCCACCCTCTTCCGTTCATTTGCTCTGGACCAAGGGCCTCCCTGGCCGACACACTGTCCCCCTGTCTCCCTGCACCTCGCTGCGGTCCCTCTTACCAGCCTTGCAGAGACCCATCACTGACGCTGGGCCTTATGCCCCGGGCTGCTCCTGCCTGCCCTGGCCTTTCCCCCGTTCTTCCTCTGAACTGCCACCCACTGGGTGCTGCTGTCCTCTGACAGTGCTGATCCCTCCCTGGGGACGGACGCCCTCCTCTCTCGCGGTTTCACACAGCCTCAAAGCTGTTTTCTCTACGGCCTCAAAATCCTGTCCTTGTATCTTCTCTTTCTGTGTCCTCACTCTTCCCTCCCTCTCCCTCTACACACACACACACACTCTCTCTCTCTCTCCTCTCCCTGTGGCTCAGGCAGCCCCCAATACATTCCTGTACTCCTGCCTCCCATAGAAATCTTCCCTCTGTCTGGCCCATCCCGCTACACAATCTCACACACGCGTGCACGCACTCGCGTCCACCCTCAGTCTCGGGCCCCACCCCGCCCTGGCTGCAGCCCCTATGGCCCCTCCACACCCCTTCCCGTCCACCTGCGTGTCCTTCCTGGCAGGCTGGCAGCTGGCAGGCACTCGCTCAATCATTCCTCACTAGCCCGCACCCCCGTCATGCATGCTCGCCCAGACACCCCGCACGGGGCTTCTGCTCTGAAGCACGGCGGGCCCAGCTGCCTCCCCAGCAGCCCTGGGTCCCGGCAACGGTGGCAGGCGGCGGGTGCCGGCGAGCAGTTCTGCTCCTGTGCACAAATCTGCAGAGAAGGGCACCCGGTACAATTTGTTCAGGAAACAATAGCAATGTTTGACATGTCATAAGGATTGATGGAGCAGAAATTTACATGGGAGAATGCATTTTTAAACAGCTCCACGGAGCCCCGGTGCTTTGCTGGTAATACTCTCCCCATTCATCATTCGCTGAGCCTCTCTGAATAACTCCTTAAACTATGGGAGATTAACGGCGCTCTTGCGAGTGCAGAGAGGCTGGTGTGGCCGGTGAGAGGCCGGAGGGACTCCGTGGAAGGAACCTGGTAGCCCAGAGGCCAGGTGACCCTCGCTTGGCCAGATCGGGCCCCGGAGGCCTGGTCCTCTCCCGTGTTCCTTCACTCCCTCCCATGATGCTCCGGGAGAGGCTTTCTGCTTCTTTCTAGGACACGAGGCAGAAGCCAATGGCCGGGAAATACTTAGTCTGTCCCACACTTCTGGGGAAATGCTGGGGGTGTCAGTGGCCCTCATCACTGACAGGTGGGTGCGTGGTGGGTGTTAGGTAGGCATAAGGGTTTGGCTGGCAGCTGCGGCTAAAGAACCTTTACGGGGGTCCCGCCAGGGGAATGGACACACTCCCGGGAGGCGAGGAAACGGTAGCAGCTGCAAGGAAAATGGCACATAGCAGATAAGGAGGGAGTGTTCCAGACGGGTGGTACCAGGGAGTGAACGATGGGGTGCGGGAGAGATCACGGGGACCCTGTGGACCCGAGGATGAAAAATATATTCAGGGAAGCTCTTGGGTTCCGCTCTGGGCTTTCCGGGCATGTAGGAGACAAGAGGGTGCCGCCGGGGAGGCTGAGGCTGGAGACAGAGGCTCAGAGCGCACGGGACGGTGGAGTCACGAGCTGGGGAAAGCAACTGCAGAAGGGTGGGGACCCAGCTTGTGGTGGGGCTGCAGAGAAAGGGAAGGGGGGAGCTTTCCTCCCTCATGTCCCATTATGGACCGGGGATGGACGGCCACCGCTCCATCACCCGTGCCCAAGGCAGACGGTGAGGAGAAGTCCTCAGGATCTCTCAACCCTGTCTTCCCCACGACCACCAGCAACCAGCTCTCGTGTAAGTCATGTTAAAGCCTCTTTGCTCACCCTGCTGGACTCTCTGCTCCTTGAGGGTCAGAACGTCCTGCTCCCTGGGACTGGGACGCACGATACGAGACCAGGCACCAAGCCTCAGAAAGGATTTGGGCAGAATGTGGCATCATGAAAATGGCAACAAAATGTCAGAGTGCCCGCACCCTCCAGCTGGGGGACCTGAGTAAGACGCTGGGCTTCGGGGCCGTGCACTACACAGCCTCCTGACCCGTCTGCCCGCTTCTGCTCTGGGGTCAGCAGCCCAGCCTCCATCGGGGTCAGACTGATGCCACGAGACCCCACCGGCCAGCACAGAAGGCTCCCCGAGCGTTCAAGACCCAAAGTGCCTGCCGTGACCCCCGGGGCGGGCCAGCCTCTGCGGCCTCTGACCTCCGCTCCGAGCGGTCCCTGGATCACTCTTGCTCTTGCCGCTGGGTCTTCAGGCTCCTGACGGGACAGGCTTGCTCCCGCCTCACTACCCTTGCGCTACAGTCCCCGGGGCCGACAGCGCTCCTTCTCGCCGCTGGGGGCTCGGCTCACAGGACTCACTTCCACTGGTGGAAGCTCATGCGGCCGCCCGCTGGCTGCTGCATGGGCCAGGAGCCCAGGTGGGCTCAGCGGCCCGTAGCGGTGAGAGGCAGTGGGCTTGGAGCGGGACGGTCAGGGCTGTGCTGGGAACTCTCTGGACTCCGCTGGAGCCAATGGGCCTTGCTGGTGGCTGGACATGGGGAATCCACCTGGCTTCAATGGGGACACCTGGGCGAACAAGCACTGGCTGCCCCCTCCCACAGACTGTAAGCTTTACAAGGCCTGGAACGGTCTTGTTCCCCACCCCGGATCGCCGGCACCCAACCGGTGGAACGCACACAGGAGACCCTCCATGAACAGCAGCCGAATGAAAGAACGAATGAAAAGTTTCTCTTGGATGACTTATGAGGTCCTTTCTACCAGTGACAAGCCAGAAGTCCCCAGTCCTGAGGAGGAAAGGACACCAGAAGGATACAATGGCTGGTGGCCGGGAGGAAAGGGAATGGGGAGGGGAGGGGAAGGGAGGGGAGGGGAGAGACAGTAATGTCTACTCTAAGCCTCATCTGTGAAATGGGGCTGATAACAGTACCTGCCTCACGGGGTCGTTACGGGGATTAGAGGCGCTACATGTAAGGCCCTTCAGATCAGTGCCCGGCTGTGAGAACGGCAGCTGGTGGAACAAGTGGCAGTCTCTCCGCCCCCAATTCTAACTGCTCTGGGCCAGCTGCAGGCCAGGTGTGGGCGGAGGGGACGGGCGCTGAGCCCTGCGGGAGCCGGGTCCACACCCCAGGCATGAGGGGGTCCATCCTGTGTGGCCGGGGGAGCAGGGATGGGACTCGGGCTGGCGGGCGCTCTCAGGGCGCGTGGGGTCCTCAGCGTGTTTGTCATCGCAGCCACGGTGTTGTTCTTGGGCTCCCCCGCCCCCTTCCTTATTTCTCTTTATTTTAAAAGCTGGAAATAAAAATTGACGGGGAGCAAATGGCTCTGGCCAGCCGCTCTGTGCTTAAAGGAGTCTTCCTGGGAAAGCAATTACGGGACGTCAAAGGCTGTCAGGGTGGCGGGCGGCTGCCAGTGCCCAGGGCCCGGCCGCGCCTGGTGGTCCCCAGGAGGACGCAGGAGCCGGGGCCCGGAGGAGGGGTGTGGGGGCTCCCCTTGGAGGCCCAGGGATAACTGAGACCCCCCACCTCGCTGAGCATCACCTGTGGGCCTGGCATCGCGTGAGGAGCCTGACACGATTTGTCCCTCATCCTTAAAGCAACCGGCAAGACGGAGGCCACAGTCCCACTTTACAGATGAAGCAGCTCTAGCCGAGGCTAACTGGAACAGCGGGAACAGCGGCTGCCCCTTGACCAAGGGCGGGGGGGCTCCGGGCGTCATGCTAAGAGGTCTGCACTGACACACTGCATTTCCGTTCTGGGAGAGGAGCGCTCCACCGCCCCGGCCCGACGGTGTGGAAAGCGCCCAACTGGCAGAAGCGGCGGGCGCCACACAAAGCCCCCGGGTGCCCGCCTCTACCCAGCAGGGGCTGCTCTGCTCAGAGTGCCTGGGCCGCTCTTGGCCCGCGGGCCTTCTTTCTCAAGGAAGCAGTCGGCACGAGAGGGTATCCGGAAGCTACCCTCCGTCGATTAGGCTGGAGTCCCTGGCTCGATACCCCAGCCCCCTCACCCTGAGGTGGAATGGCTCATCTCCTGCCATGGATCTCCCAGGGGATAGTGCTCCAATAGCCCCCCATGGTAAGTGGCTTCACAACGCGCCCCCTGTGACCTTATCTCACTTCCCAGTCCTGGGTGACCTGGGGGCCACGTCTCAAGTAAACGGCCTGACTGCAAGTCCTGTCTCAGGGTGTGGTTCTGCGGGAGCCGGGCCTCAGACACAGGCTGCAGGCTGGGCCACACGGTGAGCCAGACGGCGTGCCCCTGTCTTCAGAGCTGCGCGCGGCTCGGGGTCCCACAGACGGTCGCTGGCAGAGCTGAGATTCGAACCCTGGTCTCTCTGATGGTCATATGCACAAAATGAAAAGGAAAAAACTTCTCTGTTCCTAACCCTTCTCCGCCACTGTCCATTCCCTTATGCCTTGGGTTTGAGGAGGACTCAACTGAGTGACTTAAAAAAAAAAAAAAATCACATCTGACCGTGAAACAAAGAAAACAGGGACACAGAAAGCCATTTTCCTGGGACGCAGGAGGGAGGCAGCTGGCGGCCTGGGGATGAACGAGACACTCACAATCAGAAGGGACTCCGGGCCTCTCCGGGGCCAGTTATCAAGTTGGGATTATGTGGTAGAGGATGAGAAGGGGAGGGCGCCGGAGAGACGCGTGGCCAAGCACGGGGGCCGGGGCTCAGTTCAGTGAGACCTTCCGTGCAGAGGAGATGGTAGGAGGAAGGAAAGACAGCCTAATCAACCCCCTGGGGGTAAGTCGAACCACGGCTCCCCCATTACTGGATCTCACCATACACCCCTGCCCTCACTCCGACCCCTTCCCTCTCTGCCTCTGCCCCTGCGGGATGCAACAGGCAGTTCCGGGTCTAGCGAGAAGGCGGTGAGAGGTGCCCGGGCTGGGGCTGGCCCCACACGTGCGCCAGGACGCGTCCCCATCCCAAGGTGACTTAGAGCCCGGCGGCACGCCCCCCGTGCCCGCTGCCATTGGCGGGCACTGATTGGGCCAGCACGTGCTGCTCGCTAATGACCCGTATTGATTCCACACTCTCCTGTTGTCTCCCTAAATGGCAAGGCGCACATCTGATAGATTAAATACCCACACGACTGCCCGCCTGCCGTCTCCATCACTCCGCCTGCGGGTCCCCTAATGAATTTTACAGCCCCGCAACGACAGAAGAAATTAAGGTCAAAGTCCGACGCAGGAACTATAAATCATCTGCGATCTCGGAGGCCAGTAGAGGGCTGCAGCCCTGGCCCTCACTCACCTGGGCCAGTTCTGCCCAAGGCTTGATAGTGTGACAGTCACATTCTGCGTGTGAGTGCAGGGTGGGGAGGGCGTGCTGGGAGCACTCGAGCCTGGGAAGCAGCCCCTGCTCACAGACTTTGCGTTCCCCCACTCCCCTGCCCGCGCTACCTCCAACAGTCAGAAGGTTCTAACGCAGGGAAGCTCACTGATAGGAAGGGCGCGTAGCTCCTTTATAAAGACTTGTTTCCCGAGGAGATCAAACATGTGGGGCGCACTGTTCACAACGGCCCCAGAACAGGGAGAGGGGATGAGCGGCATTCCGCCCATCTTGCAGACAGAGAAACTCAGGCTTGCCCCGAAAAGGAGCTTGGCCACGGTCATTCAACAAATTGAAGACCTTCATCTTCCAGACCCCAAGCTTACAGTCTTGTTACAAGTGGAGCTTAGAGGGGCCTTCCGTCCAGGTCCTGATTTTACTCCGGGTAGGCGGCACCTGCTGCAGGTGGCTGAGCAGGCAGAGTGCGCTCTGACCTTGGACTTGGCTTGCAAGTCAAGTTCAGAGTGCATGCCTCTTAGCCCCGCTGTCTCACCAGGCTCTCAGGGAGGGATTCAGTCTCCAAGAGGAGGCCTGCTACCTCATGGTGAAGGGAAAGGACTGGGGCGTTCTAGAAACAAGAGTTCATGCCTTGGCTCTGCCCTTTCCACAGGTGTGACCTCAGGCGAACACCTAACTTCTCTGGATCTCAACGCTCTCATTTATAAAACGGGGAGGTTCATTTCTACCTCACCGGGTTGTCATGGGGGTTCAGTAAGATAACACACGTAGGTGCTGAACTCGGCGCCGAGCACTTCATATTAGCACCTATTCTGTGTTCGGCCCTGTGTCTAAGTTCTTTGCGTGAATCATCCCTCTGAGGCCCCGCAACAAAGCCATAAGGGACGAACCCCATCACCGTATTCCAGAAGAGGAAACTGAGGCACACAGAGGTTATTTGGCAGGCTAAACATCCACGCTCTCTCTTTCAAACGAGCAAAAATTTATTTTTAGGTGGTACGGCACTCTCTGCCTAAATACTACTGGCCAGCTTCCTTTGTAGATAAGCACGCCATGGGACTAAGTCCTGGCTGATGAGATGAAAGCGGAAGTTTCCAAGACAGTTCTAGGAAGTCTTCTTAAAAGGGAGGGAGAGTATGTTTCTTCATTTCCTCCATTCTGCCACTTACAATATGGATGTGATGGCTGGAGTTCCAGCAACCACCTTGGACCATGAAGAGGACTAGAAATGGCATAGAGAAGAGAGTTTGAAGGAGCCACCCGAGACTGCTCACCTCGAAACTGCTTTCACATGGGAGAGAAATACACTTCAATCTTGCTTAAGAAACTATTTGGGGGTTTGAGTGACTGGTATCCGTACTGGATCATTGCTGATGCAAGTAACCTAGCCGTATAGCTCGGATGGCTGAGGCAGGATCAACCTGGGTGGTTTTAAGTCTGGAGCCTGGGGGCTTTCCCGCTCTGCCTCCCGTAGCGAGTGCTTGAGGAGCAGGAGATGATAATATCGCCACCATCATCCTCATCGTTGCAGAGTAAAGTAGAGGAGGCTCCTTCCAGAGATGTTCTAGTTTAGCTTACTGGATTTTAGTTGGTCATGAAATAGATTCTGGGGTCAGGACTAGCATTTTGAAAAATGAAATCTAGGGGAGCCTGGATGGCTTAGTTGGTTGAGTGTCCGGGGCCGCCTTCAGTTTGGGTCATGATCTCGCGATCTGTGGGTTCGAGCCTCATGTCAGCTCTGTGCTGCCAGCTCAGGGCCTGGAGCCTGCTTTGGAGGCTGTATCTCCCTCTCTCTCTGCCCTTCCCCGGCTCACACTCTGTCTCTCTCTCTAAAATAAATAAACATGAAAAGAAATGAAATCTAGTAAAATAAAACAGAACATACTAAGGTAAAAACCACAAGACATCATGAAAGACATCGAAGATGACACAGAGAAACAGAAATATATTCCGTGCTTATAGACTGGAAGAATGAATATTGCTCAAATGCCCATACTACCCAAAGCTATCTACAGATTCGATGTAACCCCTATCAAAATTCCAATGGCATTTTTTCCCATTGGAATAGAACAAACAAGCCTAAGACTTGTACGGAATCAAAAAAGACCCCAAAAAGCCAAAGCAATCTTGACAAAAAAGAACAAAGCTGGAGGGTCACGTGCCCTAATTTCAAACTGTGTTATAAAGCTATGGTAATCCAAACAGTATGACAGCAGCATAAAAGCAGCAGTAGCCACATAGGTCAACGGAACAGAATAGAGAGCCCAGAAACAATCTCACGCATATACGGTCAACTAATATTTGACAAATGAGCCAAGAATGCTCAATGGAGAAAAGCCCATCTCTTCAATAAATCACATTGGAAAAATTGGACAGCCACATGCAAAAGATTGAAACTAAACCAATGTCTCCCACCACACACAAAAATTAACTAAGAATTGATGAAAGACTTGAATGTAAGACCCGAACCCATGTAACTCCTAGAAGAGAACGTAGGTAGTAGGCTCTTTGACATCCAGCCAGGTGATGAATTTTTGGAGCTGACTCCAAAAGCAAAGGCAACAAAAGCTAAAATAAATAAATGGGACGACAGCAAATCAAATAGCTTCTGCAGAGTGGGGTGCCTGGGTGGCACCGACTTTGGCTCAGGTCGTGATCTCACGGTTTGTGGGTTTGAGCCCTGCATGGAGCTCTGTGCTGATGGCTCAGAGCCTGGCCCCTGCTTTGGATTCTGTCTCCCTCTCTGCCCCTCTCCTGCTTGTGCTCTGTCTCTCTCTTTCAAAAATAAACAAACATTAAAAAAAAAATTAAACTTTGGAAAAAAGAGAAACTTCTGCAGAGCAAAGGAAGCCATCGACAAAATGAAAAGGCAACCTACTGGACAGGAGAAACTATCTCATCAGGGGTAAGTGTCCAAAATATAGAAAGAACTCCTACGACTCAACAGCAGAAAAAGATCTGATTCAAAAAACACACAGAGGAGCTCCATAAACATTTTTCCAAAGAAGACAGACAGCCAACACGAAAAGGTGCTCAACACCACCCATCATCAGGGAAATGCAAATCAAAACCACAGCCTGTCAGAATGGCTACCGTCATAAAGACAAGACATAACAAGTGTTGGCGAGGATGCGGAGAAAAGGAACCCTCGTGCACTGTTGCTGAGAACGCAAACTGGTACAGCCACTGCGGAAAACAGCATGGAGGTGCCCTCCCCCAAATTAAAGACAGAAGTACCATAGGGGCGCCTGGGGGGCTCAGTCAGTTAAGCATCCGACTCGGCTCAGGTCATGATCTCACGGCTCGTGAGTTTGGGAGCCCTGCGTCAGGCTCTGTGCTGAGAGCTCGGAGCCTGGAAATTGCTTCAGATTCTGTGTCTCCTTCTCTCTCTGCCCCTCCTCTGCTCACACGCTTTCTCTCTCTCTCAAAAATAAACAGTAAAAACATTAAAAAATAAGAAATACCATATGATCTGGCAATCTTGCTTCTGTGTATTTATCTCGAAAATAAACTAACTTGGACGAGTGTCGGCACCACCATGTTCACTGCAGCATTATTTACAATAGCCAACAGAGAGAAGCAGCCCAAGTGCCCAACAATGGATGCACGAATACAGAAAACGTGGTGTATATTCACAACGGAATATTATTCGGTCATAAAAAAGGAAAGAAACCTTGCCATTTGTGACAACGTGGATGGACCTTTAGGGCATGACACTAAATGAAATAAGTCATAGAAAGACAAATTCTGTATAATCTCACTTACAGGTGGAACCCTAAAGAGCAAAAACCCAGCTCACAGATACAGAGAACAGATCGGTGTGGCTGCCAGAGGTGGGGGGTGGGAAGAGGGCCAAATGGGTGAAGGGGGTCAAAACGTGCAAACTGGCAGTTATAAACTAAATTGTTCACGAGGATGTCATGTACAGCGTGGTGACTACAGTTAATAACAGTGCATGGTATATCTGAAAGTTGCTAACAGAGTAGATCTTAGAACTTCTCATAAAAAACCCAAAATCTAGTACAATAAAATGCTAGAGCAATCCCTTTCAAAATAACACCAGCATTTTTCACGGAGCTAGAACAAACCATCCTAAAATTTGTATGGAACCAGAAAAGACCCCGAATAGCCAAAGCAATCCTGAAAAAGCAAACCAAAGCTGGAGGCATCACAATCCCAGACTTCACGATGTATTACAAAGCTGTAATCATCAAGACAGTATGGCACTGGCACAAAACCAGACACTCAGATCAACGGAATAGAATAGAAAACCCAGAAATGGACCCACAGACATATGGCCAACTCATCTTTGACAAAGAGGAAAGAATATCCAATGGAATAAAGACAGTCCCTTCAGCAAGCGGTACTGGGAAAAGTGGATAGCAACATGCAGAAAAACGAACCTGGACCCACTTTCTTATACCATTCACAACAATAAACTCGAAATGGATGAAAGACCTAAATGTAAGACAGGAAGCCATCAAAATCCTCGAGGAGAAAGCAGGCAAGAACCTCTTTGACCTTGGCCGCAGCAATTTCTTACTCAATATGTCTCCAGAGGTAAGGGTTACAAAAGCAAAAATAAACTACTGGGACATCATCAAAATAAAAAGCTTCTGCACAGCGAAGGAAACAATCAGCAAAACTAAAAGACAACCAAAGGAATGGGAGAAGATATTTGCAAATGACATATCAGATAAAGGGTCAGTATCCAAAATCGATAAAGAACTTATCATGCTCAACACCTAAAAAACAAATAATCCAGTGAAGAAATGGGCCAAAGTCATGAATAGACACTTCTCCAAAGACATCCAGATGGCCAACTGACACCTCACTCATCATCAGGGAAATACAAGTCAAAACCACAATGAGATGCTACCTCACACCTGTCAGAATGGCTAACATTAACAACTCAGGCAACAACAGATGTGGGCGAGGATGCAGAGAAAGAGGAACCCTTTTGCACTGCTGGTGGGAATGCAAACTGGTGCAGCCACTTTGGAAAACAGTATAGACGTTCCTCAAAAAATTAAAAATAGAAGTACCCTACGACCCAGCAATTGCACTAGTAGGTATTTATCCAAGGGGTACAGGTGTGCTGATTCGAAGGGGCACATGCACCCCAATGTTTATAGCAGCGCTATCGACAATAGCCAAAGTATGGAAAGAGCCCAAACGTCCATCGACAGATGAATGGATAAAGAAGATGTGGTGTATATATACAATGGACTATTACTTGGCCATCAAAAAGAATGAAATCTTGCCATTTGCAACTATGTGGATGGAACTAGAGGGGATCATGCTAAGCGAAATTAGTCAGAGAAAGACAAATATCACATGACTTCATTCATATGACGAATTTAAGATACAAAACAGATGAACATAAGGGAAGCAAAAATAATATAAAAACAGGGAGGGGGACAAAACATGAGAGAGTCTTAAATATAGAGAACCAATAGAGGGTTCCTGGAGGGGTTGTGGGAGGGGGGACGGGCTAGATGGGTAAGGGGCATTAAGGAATCTACTCCTGAAATCATTGTTGCACTATATGCTGACTTGGATGTAAATTAAAAAATAAATTTTAAAAAAGAATAAAAAAATAAAATGAAATGCTAGAGTGTACTATTACGTGTGTAAGGAAGGATTGTTTGTGTTCTAGATAAGGATGTATGTGTCAGTATGCGTCTTGGGTCATGAAGTTAAATGTAGTTTTTATTACAGTAAAAATATTATAGTAAAAAAGAAAAGTTTGGAAAACACTAAACCCAAGGGCACAGGGGCTTCGAGCCACTCCAGAAAGAAGCTGGCAGGAACCACGGCTGTCATGGCCTCCCACCGGGACCGTGCAGCAAGGTGAAGTCACCCCAAACGCACGGGCCCAGCTCCACTTCTTCCTCAACCTCTGTGGGTCCCCTCCACCCTCCTCCCTCAGCCTTTCTCCCAATTGCTCCCTGGACAAACTGTCAGGCCGAGGCACCGGGGTGGGAGGGCTGCCCTGGGCCCATCCTG
This sequence comes from Paguma larvata, assembly GCA_030068075.1. Taxonomy (NCBI): domain Eukaryota; kingdom Metazoa; phylum Chordata; class Mammalia; order Carnivora; family Viverridae; genus Paguma; species Paguma larvata. The sequence goes on from CM057837.1 coordinate 68,402,727, forward strand.
CCCATTGCCCCGTCCCAGCACCCGTGACCTTCCTAGCACAGGGCACGGGTGGATTTGTGCGGGCGTTTGGTTGACTGCATTTATGAACTCATTCTGCCTTGGCCGCTCTTACGGCTTCTTATTGTCCCCTCGCTCAGGGGGCCCGTTTGCTCTGCTCTGGTGTCCTTTGAGCAACCGTTGGAGCGGGAACGATCAGCAGCTAACCTACTGAAGGGGGACTCAGACAGGCGGAGTACAGGGGACCACGGGCTCTCCGCGCAGATGCGGGGGAACCCTCTGGGGGCAGGTAGTCACACACTGCTAGCACAGGGGGCCTTAGAGAACATCCAGCACAATCCCTTCATTTTACAGATGAGGACACCAAGGCCCCGGAAACCAGCGACCGGCTCGAGGTCACCCGGTGACTGAGCAGCGCCTGTATCCGAGGCCCGCGCTCCGCCCATCTCCCTGGTCTCGCGAGTTGGCTGATTCTGACAACAGGCTGGAGCTCAGAGCCGGATGGCACTCGATGGTGACCAGCGAGCGGGAGAGGGGGTCCGGGGTTTTGGAGTCGGACGGACCGGGTTTGAATCCTGGCTTTGGACACGCACTAGCTGGCTGGCCCTGGACAGCCTACTGACTTCTCCAGGCATCCGCTGCTTTCTGCTGTACAACAGATCCAGAAGGGAGGACTAACATACCGCAGAGGGTTTATCATCTGCTAAGCTCCCAAGGCCTGTCCTTTCCATTTTCTGGTAAAGGGACAAAGGTCAGTGACAGAGCTGCTCTGGTCGAGGACGGGCGATGCTGGAGGCACCGGTGAGGGAGGGTGCCAGGGCTTGACAGGCAACGGGCCTTTCTGTCAGTGTGCCAAAAATCAAGTAGCTGCGTGCAATTACCGGAAACGGTCAGACCTTACCCAAGGGCCAGGGCAATGGCTTCGGGGGCAGAGGCGGGGGTGGATGGCTCTCCATCCTCACGCAGGCCCCGCTGAAGCTCCTTCCAGAAGCCCGGGGTGGTGGTGGGCAGACGGCAGCCAGCTGGCTTCTCCATCTCTCCTTAGTGCCTGTCCTGCCTCTCATCTGAGCCCATTTCGGTTTTACGGATTGATATTTAGATTAGAGAGATACACACAGCCCAGGAGCACTGAGGCCTGACAGACAGAGGAACTCGACCCGTCAATCACCGGCAGCAGCGACGCTTCCTCCAGGACCTGGCAGGTGTCGCCTCCGACTGGAGATGAACCCAGGAGTAGATTAGAGGGGTCCGGAAGTACAGCCTGGACACGCCCCAAATGGGGGAGGGTGTGTCTACAAAGGCCTTCCAGTCTAGCCTGGGAGCAGCGCTGGGGTGACCGTGCGTGCGTGTGCGTGTGTGTCTTTCACTTCCCTCTCCCCCTCCCCAGGCTGCAGATATTCAATTTTCTTTTAAACAGGTGGGGAAATTGGAAGAGATTTTGTTCTGTTTAAGCACAGCTGGAGTCTCAGGTCTCAAGGGACCGGAGAACAATGAGATCAATTAAGATGCCTGCAGTGAAGGGTGTCAGGAGGGGGTGGGGAGGGAGAGCTCCAGGTAGGGGGGCCAGGAGGCCTTTCTCAGGAAGGGGAAGGTGGAAGAGGTGGCCCACGCCCGTCCAGGAAGTCCGGCTTTGGCGCTTCCCGGCTTTGACCTGGGTTTTTTGCCGAAGTACCTAGATGGGACCCGCTCGTCAGCTCCCGGACTTACTAATAATTCACGTTGGCAATTTCTGTTGCCAGCTTTATACAAGGATAGAATCGAGTTGAACCAATGCTATCGGAAGCAGGGAGAGACCGCTGTTCTAGAACAGTACAGAGAGCCCTGGACATGTGGCAGGCAGCAGGTGCCGGCACCACTATCAAAGCACCGGCCGCGTGGGGACCCCGGACTACAACCTTTCCACACACCGTCCCATAGCACCGCTGAGATGGGAATTACCCTCCCTGTTTTATAGAGGAGGAAACTGAAGCCCAGGGAAAGGAAGTTACAAGCCCAAGGCCAACCTGCTGGCAAGAAGCTGAGGCAGGACCCCTGGCCGGCATCTGCCCACTTCGTGTTTGCTAAGGCACAGGGCCCACCAGGAAGTCAGGTGGGGAGGAAGACGGACGTGTCTTGCTGGGCCTGCGGAGAAAGGCAAAGCCATTGCCCAGAACTGGGCATGAGCAGGGCCGCCCGTGTGAGTGGAGCCATCGTCTCCCACCTGGTCTCCCTGCTTCCGCCCCCGAGCTCTCATGCCCTCACTCTCCCCCACCCCACCTCAGCCCGTTCCCCACACGGCTGCCCATCAGATCTCCCTGGCTGTCACTTCCGATGGGCCGGTCACCTCCTGACCACCTCTCCTCCACTTTCGCCCCCAGGCTCTTGTCTCAAAATCTGTCACCCGCAGCTCCCTCCACGTGGGGCAGCTCTTTCCCGGGTTCCTCCCTCATTTCCTTCAGGCTTCTGTCCCCTTCTGGGAGAGGTCCGTCTTCCCTGACCCCCGGAGAGAACGGAGCAACACCGGCAGCCCTGGTGCTCCCCACCCGCCCCGCTGTCATTTTCCCCATGCCACTTATCCCCATCTGACACACTCCGGGCTTGCCCGTACATCATCTGTCTCCTGCCCCTGGAACGGACAGGGATATCTGTCCGTCTTATTCACTGTCGTCGTTCTGGGCCCTGGATAAAGAGCTGCTGTATGGTAGTTGTATCTGGGGGCCCCTTCGCCTCAGAGAGTATGGAGCCTGCTCTGGGAGGGGACAGTGGCTAAGGTTTCCTGCAGCAGAGACGCAGGGGCTCACGGCAGGGCACCCAGCTCCACCCAGCAGCCGCTAAGGGAGCAGGGGCAGCTCCTGCTCACCTCAGCGAAGAGCCAGGCTGAGGGGCCGGGTGCATGTCAGCCTTGACCTTGCGATCGCATGCCTTGATTAGGACAGGGAGGCCCAGGCGATCCTGGAGCCTGGTGGCCATTGCGCCTCCCAGCCCCCTTGCCTTTGTTCCTGTATCCCCAGACTCAGCTTGCCTCGGCGATGTTTCTAGTGTGGTGGGGAGGGAAGGACATTAGCTAGCCATGAGATCCCTGAGCGGTGAGACCAGCCAGGGAAAACAAGGGGAACCTGCTCTGGTGACTCGCTAATAACCAAAAGAATTCAGCATAAATGTGGGGACGCGAGGCTTGGTCAGAAATGGCCACACAGCCTCCGCCTGGTTCTCTTGGGACACTCTTTCCCCAGAGGCCCCCTCCAAGTGGTTCCTGCTCAGAACCCTGTGTGTGAGATGTGTGTCCCGTGGGGGGAGGCCACATGTGGGTGCTCACGTCAGGCCCACACAGACCCGCAGTGGGCCCGGCCTGGATCCCAGACAGGGGAGGGCCAAGCCTCCAGCTGAAGGAGTCACCCCCGCACCTGGAGGAGCAAAGAAGGGCTCCCCCTCGGAGCCCCCTCCATACTCCTGACCCACCCAATCTGTCCATGAGGGTAAGAAAACGGCTGTCGTTTTATGCAGCCAAGTTTGGGCGGTTTCTTCCCGAAGAGGAACACAGGCTGAGGGGCCCCGTCCAGAGCACGGCACAACGCGTTAACGGAGCGTGTGTGGAGCGTGGGAACTCATGGAAACCGCGGAGAACGCATGCCTTTGGGCAGAGCGTTGTAAAGCTCCTACCGCCGGGACGAGCCACGTACTTTGCAGGGCCCGCTGCAAAGTGATCACATGGGGCCCCTTGTTCGAAAGTGAAGAATTTCAAGATGGCGACAGCAGTGCGTCGGGCCAAGTGTGGGGCCTTTCGAGGCCAGGTCCCTGAGCACACACCCAGGCCACACACCCGGGAAGCCAGCCCTCCTGTCTCATCTGTCGTTCGCCTTCCTCTGAGTACACGCTGCTGGCCACGCTTGGTGCTGAGCGCCCTCCCAAACCGTCCTGTGTGTTCTCACGACAGCCCTCTGGACCTCTCAGCACGCCTTCCCAGGTCGGAGCGGACGACACAGGCTCAGCTGCCTGTCAAGGGCCCATGTTGGCAGAGCGGGGCTTGCACACGGGCTGAAGGGGCACAGGCCGGCCAGATCGGGGTCCTTTAAGGCCACTAATAATAAAAAGCACTCCAGAGGATGGCAAGTCCGTTGACTCCTTACATCACCACGCTGGGGTCTCCCAGCAACCCAACCACGTGTGCCGGGCAGGAGCTACTTTCCCACTGGGTGGCCAGGGAGCCGAACCTGGAGACGGAGTGGCCAGCCGGCAGCACAACAGGATTCCTGATCCTGCCCAAGACACTATCGGTCTCCCAAGAGCGGGCTAGGAAGATGGGCAGGGAAGAGAGAGGGGAGCCGTGCCTATCGGTCCCTACAAGGCCACCTTAGAGCTCCGGGGTAGGACTCTGCTCCTGGGCTGAGCCAACGGTGAGCTGGCCCTGGGGCCCCGCGGCCACCCGGTCAGGGCTCCTATGCGTCTCTCCTTCATGCTTTGATTTTTATGCCTAGAGAAGAATCCTGTCTTGGACTGTCCACCTTCTGCCAGTCCTGCTACATGCCCTATGTCCCTGGAACGGGGACAGAAGGCCCTGGATGCCAGTAAGATCTGCCCCAGGAGTAACCTCCTTCCGGGCTGCTCTTCCTTCTCAGCATGTCCTCTTTTGCTGCCATGGAGCTGATAAAGCTGGGGACACGAGTGCCCTATTGTGGGAGACCAGGCTGGCTCATTGCACAGTCCAGGTACCACCTGTCAGCTGTCTCCCAAATGCCTGCCACAGGCCACCAGGAAGGGATAGGCAAGAGAAAGAGGATGCTTTGATACAGGCCTTCTCTGCTATCAGAACAGCAGCCCAATGGCTATATTTCGGGTGGGTGACAATTCAGGAAAAAGAGAAAGAGCTGAGCCGTGTCCACGTCCTAAGAATAGAAGTCCACCTCCCTACAGAGTACATCCCCCTCACTAGATTTCAGCCACGGGACCTTTGCACATGCTATTCCCTCTTTGTCCAACATGCTTCCCTCCCCTCACTCATCTATTAATGCCCACTCAGTTGCCACTTCCTTAGGGAAGCTTTCCCTGATTTTAGTCCAGGTCAGGTGTCTTAGTTATAGGTTTTCATAGTTTCCTGATCTCTCACTCACAGCAAGTTATAATTAAAGATTCATTTCTTAGTACGAACATCAGGCTTTCCCAGGAGACTATAAACTTCATGAGGGCAAGATTCGCATCATTGCTGTCCTCAGGGCCACGTGCCTGGCACGCACTAGGTATTCAAAAAACACTTCTCAAATGAACCAGTGGTTGGATTGCTTTCCTCCCGTCCAGGAAACCCTGCTAGGTGCCAGGTACCAACTGGTCGGGCTGCAGGGCTGCCCCGGGCCCAGCAGAATCCCAGGAAGCCAGCCCACAGCCTTCCCACCTGACTCCTGCTGTTGGGTCGGGAGGTGGGATTGGAAAGCGAGAATCAGAGTGGCTTGGGGATAGGAGAGGGGAAGGAGCCGCACCATCTAGAGGATGGGGAGCCACCAACATGATACAGGAACCTTCACACATGGTGAACACAAACGCGTGTTATACACACGTGCCCCTGGGCACATGTAGCTCCGTACGCATGTGCGTGTACCGAAACAGGAGCATGCCTGTGTGGTGTGTACACGCCCACCCCAAGTGTACCTCACGTGCATCCCCCAAATGTATGTGAGCACACGCGTTCCTGCACCCCTCCCCTGTGTCGCCGCCCTTCCGAGGACCGGTTCTGGCTGGCATGGACACCCGCCCTCCTGCCCGGAAGCCTTTCCTAATGAAGACAGCTCCGGGCTGCCTGGGGGTTCCCGCCTCCCTGGGCGAAGTGTTCCAGTCACCCCGACTCGGCCGTCTCAACAGTGAAAGCAGCTCACCAGCTCTGACCCTGGAGCAGCTCGGGACCTACAGAGCCTGAAATTCACCTGACGGTGCCGGAGGTTCTGGAAGGGCTCGGGGGTCACCCAGAGACACGACGCCTGGAGCGACCCCGTGGCCTGTCTGCCTGGGTCCTGCAGAGGGCACTCCCTGGCTCCTCTCTTCGCCCTCAGCTCTGAACATTACTGAAAGGACAGGCTCAGTGGTCCAACACAGAACCTTCTGGACGGGCAGCCCACTGGTTAAGGGCCTATGGCTTGGGGGCAGGCAGTCTTTTTGTGAATTCCAGCCCTCTCAGTTCCTAGCCTTGGGGCACCGGGCAAGTTCTAAGTTACTTGACCTAAGCCTCCGTTTCCTCACCTGCAGAACGAGAATGGCGGCGTGTACCTGGGTTAGAGACAGCGCATGTAAAGTACATGTATGTTCCCAGCTAGGACTCAACAGTGACGGCCGCCGCAATGATTATGGCAGTAGCAACGCTAACCGCGGTAGCCGCCCTCAGAGGTCAGCTCCGCCATCCCCCTTCCTCTGGGCATGACGGCCCCAGGCACTAGGTCGGAAGGGACCAAAGACACATCTTAGTCCATCTTGTTCATTTTACAGATAAGGCACAAGAAGAGAAGCGGCCCCAGGCGTCCAAGGAGTTGGCCGGGAGCAGAGTCGGTGATCAAGGCCAAGCCTTTGGACTCTGGGTGCCCACGCTTTCCCCTCGCCAGTGGAAACTCCCTTTGCTATACCTGGGAGCTGGAAGGGCCTCAAAATCTAAGCTGGGGGAGGTCCACGGAGCGGAGAGGTAGAGGGTACAGCCCTTCCATGCTAGCTGGAGACCAGGCTGGAGGGGACGGACCCTCCCCTTCCAGCTGCCCCCCCCCCAACCAGGGCGCATGATAAGCCACAGTAGCAGGGCCAGTGCAGGGGTGAGAGTGGGAGGCCCCTCACAGCAGGCTCTGCCCCAGCCCTCCTCGGTGCAAATTAAAACATTTTCCTTTTCTTCATAATTTTTTTTCTGACACAACTGCCCATGAAACATTTTAATAACATCCCGGAAAAGGTCACGGAGAAGGAATTTCACAGTCCCTGAGCAGGCAGCTATAACTTCAGCTCCTCCTGCAGCAAGAGGTGGAAAGATCAGACTGACCCCAGGAAATGGCAGCGTGGGGGAGGCCAGGCCAGGTCAGGCCTGGGTGGGGAGGGGGGTGGCCGCGAAACTTGCCCCCTGCTAGGAGCTGTGGCAGCACCCTGGGTGGGGGGGTTCACACCTAACAAGCACACCTCTTGACAGCAGCCTCGGGAGACCACATGCCCATTCTGCAGATGAGGAAATGAAGGCTCTCAGAGGTGACGTGGACAGACTGACACACGGGCAAAGGCAAGGAAGGCAGGGCCCACGCAGTTGCACGTGCGGTCCGGAGCTCCTGCAGGCATGCCGCCCCGGGACTAGAGCTGATCGCTGGATGAAATAGCCCCTTTGTGCACAACTCCGCAACCCTGGGGCTGGGGACTGAGCAGGAGGTGGGCAAGGCTTAGACTCAGGCACTGGAGGCTGCCCAGACGAGCCAGCCCTAGGCAGAGACGCGGAGAAGAGGCTGAATGCATCCGTGGAACATTCGGAAAGCAACTGGAGAAGGGGGTTGTGGGTGCCGGGCCGGGGTCCACGCAGGCCCAGAACTGCTCTGGTGCTTGGGAGAACCCGGTGTGAGGACCTGCTCTCTAGTGGCAGCCCCGGAGGAGACTGGGCCTAACGCACGGTCCTGGCCACCAGTCAGGAGGCATGCCTTCTGCCCCTTCACAGCCTGCCCCTGCTTGCTAGGTTCGGCAACCCTTCTCCGGGGCTGTGGGACCTTGGGGAGTGCCAAGTGAGACCTCCGTCCCCGGCAAGAATGCCAGGAAGGAGTTCCTGGACACCCCCCAAGCTGGACACCTGAATTCTCCGCCATGTGGTTCCAGGCCTGTGGGGGCGGGGCCCCTGAATCGGAGGCTGCTTGGGCATCCTTCACCCTGATGTTTGGAGATGGCTGGGGGTAGGGGGCTGAGGGTTCTCCTTGGGTCCAGAAGGCCAAAGCCTCTGACACTTGCTCTCTGGCTTGCAAGAGGACCCACGGGGCCTCAGGCACCAGGCGACTGACTGCAAGGAGCACCTTGGTGAAAGCCGGCGGGGCCACGGGCTGGGGAAGCGGGCGAGGAGGAAAACAGCCGTGACAGACTTATTGTTTATGTCTGATGGCCCGCCAAGCTAAACATCTGTTTGAAATATTAATAACTGTCAGATGGGAAGGGCCTGGGGGCTCGATACAGTTTCATACCATCTGTCGGTAGAGTAAACACACTTCGGAGTAGGGGGCCCCCGCGATCAGCAGGCGAGGTCTCGGCTTGGAGTTAAGGATGGAGCAAGAGACAGAAGCGAGGCTCCTGAGGCCCTCAAAGTGGGCAGGGAAGGGCAGCAGTGAGCTGGACCGCATCCCATTTATTGAGCACCTACTATGGTGAGGTGTGCTTGGGAACCAGACATCTGATCTGCTCGGCAACCAACCCGCTTTGTTCTGATGACAGAAGCCCCTCTGGCATATCCCCTGTCCCATTTTCCATGCATGTTATTTGGATGCAGCCAACCGGACCCCTGGCCCCAACAGGAGGAGCGTGACCCATCTCTGGTATTTTGGGATCGTGATGATCAGTCGCAGGCTGACCTGGCAAGGAGAATCAGCTCTGGGACTTTCGCCAGACCTGCTCAGAAAGAAGACTGTTTTCCCACGATGGGTGATAAATCGGTAAGAAGCCAGCCTGGGGGTGCTGGTGTTCCTCTCTGCCCGTGTGGAATTGCAGCAGCTTGGTGCTAATAAATGAGCGCCCGGATACAGCCATGCCTGAAATCGCTCACACTTTGAATTACACGAGCTGATCCTTTTTCACTCGAACCACTTAAGGGTTTGGGTCCCTTGCCATCAAGAATACCGACTGATACACACGGACGCTGGGAGAGGCCTCTTGCCAAAGTCCAAGCCAAGGGCAGCCGGGGATGGCCAGGTACCCTTGAGGAGCCCATTCTTCCCGGGTGCCTGTGTTCAAAGAGCAAGGGTGGCCCTCCTCGGAGCCGGCTGGCCCCCCTCTCTATTAGAGGGCACTTCCGGGGCTCCTGGCCTACCCAGGCTCGATGCCTCTCAGGGACAAGGCAGAAAACCAGTGTCCGTGGCCCGATCCCATCCTCCCCCGGGTCCGTGTGCCTTCCACGGTGCTGCCCTGACCGTGGGAGCCCCATCGGAAAGAGTCCAGATGCTTTAATACACAAACACCACAGCCTCTGGGGGCTTGGGGGGGGGGCACCCCTTCCCCGACTGCCCAGGTTTCTTGGGCAGCTCCCTCCGGCTGCCTCCCCACGATCTTTTCCGAACTCGACGCCCCCGTAGTAGAGCGAGACTCACCAGGACGGTCAGCACCGAGGTCCCCACGGTGACATTCTCGTACAAGCTGACGTTGTAGAGTGGCCGGCTGAAGATGGGCCGATTGTCGTTCTCATTGATGAGGGCGATCTTCACCTTGGCGTAGCCCACGTGGTCAGGCACGCTCTCGTTGGCAAAGAGCTGGGTGTACCGAGCAGGGGCCTGGGTAAGCTCTCGCGTGCTTCCGGAGCCCTCTTCCCCAAAAGCTCCCCCCTGGGGTCCTTACAGGTCCTGACACGGAGCGCCTGTCTGAGTCGCTGCCCGTCCCAGGTGTGTGCTGCTGTGACACCCCCCCCCCGCCCCCCGGGCAGTGTTCAGAGGGCCAGCGTGGTCACTGATTCTGCTGGTGGCTGGGCTCCGTATCGGCTTCTGAGGCTGTGACCATGCCTTGTAAAATTCTGCTCAATTCCCAGACATTTCCTTGAGCTCTTTGGGAATGCGAGGCTCAGCCCAGCCCTTGCCAGGGGCTCGCGGGCTTCTCAGAGTCAAACCCGCAGGGCAAGAACGGGGAGAGGTGGAAGGGGAGTTTAAGGGGATGGTATCATCCCCTGCCTCCCCGATAGCTTCTACCCGGCAAAGGAAAGGGGGGGCTTACATCAAAGTCGTAGCGGTCCACGGTCTCGTAGTCCAGGGGGACGGCCACCCGGATGCGAATGTCCGCTTTCCCTTGGACAGAGGTGGGGGAGATGATGAAGTGCTGGGAGTTGTTGCCCACCAGGTACACCTCGAACATGCTGTTCAGGCCCTGGGGCAGAACGGAGAAGCAGCAGTCGGAGGGGGCTCGGGAGGCCGAGGTCGGGAGCAGCGCGGCTTCGTGGGAGGCGGCTGAGGTACCCGCGGTGGGGCTTCCTTGCCCCCCCCACCCCAAAGTGGTCTGGCCTCCTCTGGGTGACCCTGGCCTAGCTCTCTGACCCCGTCTGGGCCTTCTGGAAGGCTCCACCGGTTCTTTTTGCCTCTGTCATCCCTTCGGATGCCTAAAGTATCCCCTCCAGATGGTTTGGTTCATTTCATTTCCCACCTCCTGCTCCCTTCCTCAGTCCCAGTGACCCCAACTGGGGACAATCTGCAGTTGCAGGACCCAGAGTGAGACAGAGGAAGAGGGTCAGAAGGGAATGGAGGGGAAAGAAGCAAGTAAGGGTCCCTGGCAGCAGGGCTGGGCGGGAGAGGACATGAGGGACGGCAGGACACAACACCTCCCCCTCCCTCCTTCTGGAAGGTGTCAATCGGGGAGAATGCAGGCTTCCTTACACACGGGATGGGACCACCCGAGCAGCTGAATGGCCAACTGAACCCCTGTGTCCCCCACACTGTGGGCGGCTGGTGGTGGCCTGGAAGACACTGGACCGCAGGTAGCTCAGAGCGCCCACGTCCTTCACAAGCTCAGCTGTGGCCCAGCAGCCGAAGTTCTTAGTTTCAGGTGGGGTGGGGTGGGGGCGGGGTCCTTTACTCTAAGTCATTCTAACAGGCCTGAGCTCCCAGAGCCCTCAGATACGGCTTGGCTTGTTCTGACACGAAGGGTGTGAGGTCTTTACGCTACCCGAGACCCCAGATCAAAAGAGCCAGCGAGGAAGGTGGGAGAGGTGCTTACTGACTCTCCAGACTCTGACCTGCTCAGGAATGGAGTCAACCTCCATGGGGAGAAATTACCCCCCAAATGAGCCTCCTTCATCCTAGGCAGACGGCTCAGGCTTTGTAACCAACCCGCGGAGAGCTTCTCCGGACCCTTATTTCAGATGCTCAGTAGTTCCCGACCTGGGCCGTCAGCGCCAGGACGAAATGTCCCGGCCGCTCATCCTGCGCTACCCACCGCTGGCCGGGCACCCAGCCCCGCCCCTCCGGGTACACGCTTGCACGGCGAAGGAGGCAGGCCTCTCTAATTGGCTGTGCGGGGATCCCTTCTAGAACCTGTTCCGGCCGGCTGTGAGGTGGGGCAGCCAGGCCGCCCGGAAGTCTTTCCATGGTCAGAGGGGGGTGGTCCCGGCCAGGCTGGAAAGAATACCCCCCAGCGAAGCCTGACAGTCTGAGATTCTACGGCCCCAGACCGTCCCACAGGTGGTCAAATACATTTGGGGAGTGAAAGCATGTTAATAGCTACCCATCAGTCTCTGGGGCGTTTTCCATTTGTAATTATAAACTGGCAAAACAGCACTGCCAATCTTGGGGTGCAGACAAGCCGCGGGGCTTCCAGAACTTGCCCCCCCGCCCCCGCCCCCACCAAGTGACTCCAGCGGACTGTCCAGGCAACGCTCCTCTGGCGCCGTCAGGTTGTGGAGTCCTCAGTTCTCCCTGGCGTGGAATCCATCCGTCAGATGGAGGGGATCAATTAAATGCCCGAAGGGGCACTAATAGCCAAAAGCGGCAGAGTGTGACAGTTCTGAGCAGGGACACCGACATCTCTCCCTCCACCATAGGACCTGGGGGCCCAAGAAGGTGGGGGCAGGCTGAGCTATGCCTGGGCAGGTGGAGCAAAACCCACTTTGAAGCCCCGTCCCCATGACGCACACCGCCCTCCCCCAGCGCGCCCCCCTTCCCAGGCTCACTTACCAAGTTCTGTCAGTGGGAGTCGGTCAGTCAAAAGGTATGGAGACAGAGAAGGAGCCGGAAAGTTACCGAGAGGAGGAAGGAACCAGAGAGAAAAGATGGTGAGATCTGAGGTCAGGGGGAGGGAGAGGGGCCAAGGGGACCCCAGGAGCACACCCTGCTCCAGAGGAATAGCCCCCTTCGGATCTGATGGGCCAGAGCCTCTGGGAGTGCAGGGAAGGGGGGAGGTCTGTGCAGCCCCACGCCCAGAGAGGGAGAGGGAAGCTGAGGAAGAGGTCCGAGGGGGTGAATAGTGAGGGGAGACCAGGGCTCCTGAGCTCACCTGGTCCTCACCCAGAGGGAAGTGGGTGGGGGTAGCCCTGGTGGGGGGATGGGCCATGTCACTATGTCCTACTCCCAGGAGCCCAGACCAAACCCCTACAGAAAACGGCCCCAAGCATGGTCAGGTTTTAATTTTCCTGACACAGTAAACGTTCAGACACAACAACTACAGACGTGGAAGATTTTCACACAGTTCAAATCACCCAGTTCACTGGGTGGCTCAGTCGGTTAAGCGTCTGGGTCTTGGCGCTCGGCCCCGGGTCATGATCTCTCGATTCGTGAGTTCGAGCCCCGCCTTGGGCTCTGGCCTGCTTGGGTTGCCCCTCTCCCCTCAAAATAAATAAACTTAAAAAAAAAAAAAAAGCATAAAGGGCACACGTCCGTCACCCTGTCCCACTGACCCAGCCACTGGAGAGCCCTCTCCAGGGGCAACCATCATACCCTGCCGCTGGTTCTCTTCCCCAGCAAATCCATGCAAATGCGAGGAACGCTGTTGTGTCCAGGCCCCCTCTCTGATGCAAACAGCGGCGCGCTACTCACGTTGCTCTGGGTTGGGTTTTGTCACTTAAAGCTACGTCTTGGAGATTGTTCCTGAACTGGATAAGTAGGTGCCGACATTAATAACACAGCACAATTTTACTGAACACCTACTCTTTGCCAGACACCGTTCAGAGTAACTACAGAATAACCGTCTGTGGTAACTGTGGAATGCTGGGAGCCCTCGAGGCCCGTGCCTCGGGCAGCGTAGACCCACATCAGAGCAGGGACACAGTAGGTGTTCAAGAAACCACAGGGTCCCAGCAGTTTTTCCTCACCCGTTACTCTGTGCGTCCTCTTCCCACGGGCCATGGGGTGGAGCTGAAGGAACACTGGAACTTGGAAGCCCCTCCAGAGGAAACGGGAGTTCAGAGCGGTTGAGTGAGCCGCCCAAGCTCGCACAGATTGCGGGACGCAGAGCGAGAATAAAAGCCCAGGCCCAGCTCCCAGGCTGGGGTGCCTTCCCAGCCGAGGGAAGTGGGGTCGGGGCGTTCCCATTAGCATCTCCGGTGCAGCCTGAGCTCCCAGAGCGAACAGAAATGGTGACGCTGAGCACCCCCCCCAGGCTAGAATCTGAGCAGGTGCTAGTGGCTGAGGCCAAGCAGGGAAGACCGCCCCCGGAAGGGGAGTGTCGAACTGACTTTAGGAGCGAAGAGAAAATGAGCGAGAAGAGGAGGGATTCCAGGCGGAGCAAGCGCTGTCCTTAGCGTGGATCAGAACCACCTGGAGGCTTTGTTAAGCTACAGACTGCTGCCCAGGAATACCTGATTTGGTAGTTTGGGGCCTTTACAAAGGGCGCTTGTAGGGACGTTGGCCAGACCGTTGGGAGAGCAGGAGCCTGGGGGACAGTCCCACTGCAGGCACTCGGCTCTGGCACCGCCTGCGTGAGCAACGGGGAGCCACTCTAAGCTCTGAAGCAGATGAATGCTGGTTAAAATAAGGAAGGTGAACTTGGCAGTGAGGGGCAGCCCTCCTCACTTGGCTGCACGTCCGAATTGCTAGGAGAGTTCTAAAAATCAGGCACACAGAAGCCCGTGGCCACTGCGTCAGAATCTTCGGGGCAGCGGGGGGGAGGGGGAGCCAGGAAGCTGCATTTTTTTCGTTGCTTCTTAGGGAGCTGCATTGCACAGCCAAGGTTGAGGAGACGGCGGCAGGGGCAGCCCTGGGCTTCGGGCGTGGGTGGGCCGGGCAGACCAGGCCTCAGGGCCGCGTGCTGCTCTCCGCCTTATTCATTCGGGTGTACATCGAAGAGCGGGAACCCCCCGGACTGAGCGGTGGTTCTGCAACTGTGGTACAGGCATCTGTGGCGGTGGAGGCTCAGCGCTATCTAAAACCTTGTCAGAATTGCAGGTCTGGGGCCTCGGCCAGATCTACCCACCGGAAACTCCGGGGGCGGGGCCCGGCACTGTGGAGCCCGCCCCCCAGGTGTCCTGGTGCCCCTGGTGTTTGAGAACCGCAGGGACAGAGCAAGGCGAGGCGAACAGGGAAGAAGACCGGCCCGGCGGGCTGTGGCGAAGGGGGCGCTGGAGAGAGAAAGCCGCGTACATCCCTCGCCGGGTGTGTGGGTGGGGGCTGGAGCGGCCACCATGGTGCGAGGGCGGAAGCCCAGGGTGCGACACAGAAGGGGTGCCTGGTTGCGGAGGCTGAGCTCCGTGTGGATTCAGCCTGCGTCCCTGGCCGGGCAGGAGCACTGGCCCCTCGGGCCAGGTTTCCGGGTCTCCATGAAATTCTCCTACATGTGCCGCCAGGGGCTGGAAGTTCACTCTGGCTTGTGGCCGCGGCGGACAGGACCTCATATACGGCTGTCCTGGGAGCCCAGGCCAGCCCCCTGGCTAAATGCCATCAAATGCTCAGCCTACCCTATTCTGAACCTGCTGAGAAGGCCACGTCCTGCCCAGAAGGCCTCTTGGCTTGTGACCATCAGCCCCTCGGGATGGGACACGTGTGTGATAGTCACCCAGTTCAGGAAAGTGGTGCACAACCCCTACTTAACTGCAGCCCTCCGGACAGACGGCTTCTGGGTATCAAGCCCCAACGGTGTGTTTCGCGTGACCTAACCAGAGTCTTCCCTGACATCCACGTCCATCCACCCCTTTCATGGAGAAGGAAAGCGAGGCCAGGGCAGGCCGAGCGGCCAGAGAAGGACTTGAAGTTGGGTCTCTTTGGTCTCTGGCAGCGTGAGCTCTCACCCACCCAGCTCTGGAGACCCCCTCCGACTGCAGAAGTTGCTCCCAGTTCAAGCAAAGAACTGGCCCCGGAGGACACCGGCGGGCCTCCGAGTGGCAGGGGGTGAGGCCCAGGGGAAGGCTCCTCTGCTGAGGTCTGGGAGGCCAGGCCGGCGGAGGGGTGCGAGCCTGCCCCTCGCTCACTGCCAGGCCCAACGGAGGGCTGTTCGCTGGGGCTGGGAGGGAGACAGCAGGGAGGGGGGGGCGGCAGGAGGCCCTCTTGGAGCTGTCGAGGGGCAATTTTGTTGGGAAGGGAGATAAAGAGGAACATCAGAAGGAGTCCCAGTGCGTGTGGAGAGGAGGCCGGTGGATTAAATTCTCTTCCAGCTGGGAGAGGCGATGAGAAGGCTGATAGCCGGCAGCCGCGGGTCCCGGAGCCGGAGCCGCACGCTGCCCTCCCTGCCGGCTGCCTGCGGGGCTGCGACAGCTCAGCTTTATTTGTTTAGCGGAAGGGGGGAAGGACACAGGAGATCACTCCTCGCCGCTCCCTGCCGTCCCCACCCCGTGCAGCCAGCCCTGCTTTGCTCCCAGTGACTGAAGGCTTGCCACCTCCCCCGCGGAGGGCAGCAAGCCCTCCCAGTCCGGCCCTCCTTATCTGCCGCTGCCAGAAGGGGCTGCCCACCCCCACCTCGGCTCCCCCTAAACCTTGCCCCCCCACCTCCCGCTGCTGGAAGCGCGGGGTGGCCTTGCCAGCCTTGCCTCCTAGTCCCCCCCTCCTAGTCTCTTTGCAGCTCCCACAGCCAGCGGGACCCACTTTCGGTCCCCACGGTCACCTGGCTCCATGAAGTGGCCCAGCGGGGCTTTCCCACCTAGTCACTGAGAGCTCAGTAGGCGCTGGGCTCTCTTAGGACAGCAGCTCCCTGAATGCTCGACTCCCGGAGGGCCCAGGGCGGGGCTGGCATTACCAACAGCTGCACACGCAGGGCCTCTCCCTCCGCCTGGTGCAGTCAGGTCGCCCCCTGCTCTGGGCTTGCATGGGGGTGGCCCGACTCCTGAATACGGCTTCCCTTGGTCGGCACCTGCAGGTTCTAGACATCGGCACGTCCCTCACAGACCTGGTCCCCAAAGGGAGGAAGGCCTGGCTCGGCCCCAGGCCTCTTCCCTGCACGTGAGGCCTGAAGATGCCTCCCTCGCAGCTCTTGCTTGGTTCTCTGTCCCCCTCGGGCGCCTCCCTGCCAGCGCGCCTCTTGGAGAGGCTCGTCTCTCTCTGCTGTCGGTCAGGGGAGTGGCTGCGTGGATGCAGTAGAGTAAGGTTCGGAATGGGGAAGAGACTCTGTCGCTTTCTAGCTGTGTGACCTGGGGCAACTCACTCTCCCGGAGCCTCGGCTATTTCATCTGTCAAGTGGGGAGAGTAGGGCACACCCACAGGATTAGGCGGTAGCATTGTTTCTCTGCCCTGTCTTGTTCGGCGGGTGACAGGAGTCATGTTTTCTTGCCTAAGACAGGAGGCTCTCCTAGAAGTAGCTTTATATGCTTTCTTTTCCTTTGTACCCCAAATGCTACGGGTACCTCACCCTGTGCACTACCCTGTACCCTGGTAGGGACCTTAATTCCTTTCTGCAAAAGAGGAAGGTCCAGGGTCACACAGATGTATGATGGACCAGGGAAGGCCAGCAAGGGCCAAGGTCTTTATGTTGGGGGTGGTGGGCAGCGTCGTGAAGCAAGCCGGAGAAGAGCCAGGGTGCTCTGTGGGCTGGTGAGACACCCTTAGCCCAAGCTGGGAATGGGGCTGGGGCCTAGAGCACGCAGATGCACCCTGAGAGTTAACGCCACCCTCACGGGAGCCGTGTCCAGGACTCAGACCTGCCAGAGAAGAGCCCTGTGACCGGGGACTCCAGGGTGGGGAGCCCTAAGCTTCAGTGGGGGGCTAAAAAAAGCACAGCCTCCAGGGGCTGGATCTGACTCCCGATTGAGTCACCGCCCTTTCCAGTGGTGTAACTTTGGACAAAAGATCTTACCCTTCTGAGCCTCAGTTTCCTAATTCGCAAAGTGGGAAGTGTGGGGGCCATCTGATCGCACTCTTGTTGTATGAGCTGCAAAATCCCGGTCAAGTGGACTGAGTGAGTGCTAGTAAGTAAGGGTTGTCATTTTGGTTCTGGAAGAGAGTGGGGGAGGGGAGGGAGTGGCCCTGGGGAAGCGCTGATTTCTAGACATTAGCCAGGAATGAGAGGGGCAGGCAGAGAAGGGCAAAGGCTTGGACGTGGGCAGGGGTGAGTGGACCCCCCCACCTGGGGCTGCATGTCTCCCTTCTCCCCTGTGCTCTGTTGGCCTAATCCATGCTATTGAGCGGCAGGAAATCAAAGTCCACTGAAGATGGATTCTTTATCACTCCTTTGTCCAGCCTTTCACTTAATTAACCCCAATCAGACACGCCAATGTGAACCGCGGCAGGGCGGGACTCCTAGCCCCCCCTTCCCATCACGGCTTCTCCTGGCAGTCCCCTACACCTAAGGGAGGCACCACGCTCCCCTGGCCCTGCCTGCGGCCCCAGGGCAGCGTCCTATGTCCAGCACACCAGGCTGCCCACTGTGAAGTCGGAGGCCAGGGGGCAATGGGAAGGAGCCCTGCGGTGGCCACTGCCTCCATCCCCCAAGTCTAGCTCAACCCCCAGGGACCCTCCACATTTTAGAGTCCGGGAGAACTGAGGCTGGCGGCACCTCCTCGCGATGCCTACGTAAAGGACCACCCCTGCCCCCCACACCCTGTCCAGGAACAGGGTCCCAGTTAGGACCACGCACGGCACACGCTTGGTAGCTCAGCCTTGCCTCTCTCTCTCGCCTGCATTCCAGGGTTATGCGGCCCAGAGCCTCAGTTCCTCAGTCCTGGGAGTGGGCTGGCTCTCAGGCCCACATCAGGTGAAGCACACTGCCCTAGCTTCAGGCGCTCAGCCCACCCAGACCCTCCTTCCCAAGCTCCTCTGTGGATTGGGCCCTTGAGCAGTGTGGACACGAACCGTTTTCCCTGGATCGGCCATTTGTCGCTGTGTGACTGTGGCAAGCACTTCCTCGTCCCTGGGCCTCAGTTTCCAGATCTGCAAGCCGGGAGGATTCTCTAAGGGCCGTTAATGCCTGTTGTGCTTCCTCGATTGGTCTTCTGCTCCTGCTGCTTAAGGCCTCTCTCCACTTTCTCCTCTGCTCTTGCCTTCTCTGCCCCGCCTTCCTCTTCCTTCACCTGTTCCTCATCTGCTCTCCTCTCTTCCCTTCTAGCCCTCTTCTCCTTGCTCTCCGCCCCCCACCTTTCTCTTTCCCATTTCTCCTTTTCTCCCCCCTCCTCCTTCACCCCTCCTGCTCCCCCCTCCCTCCTCCTCTCCCCAGGTTATCTGCTGAATTCCACACACGCCTGCACAGACGGGATCAATCCAAGGCTGCCTTGCCTTCAGCTTATCTCTGCTCCAAATGATTGATTTTCCCTCTTTAAGAGTAATTTGCTGGTGAATTCCATGTATTGCAAAAACCCCTGTGAAATCTAATTCAATCCGATCGGCAGCTGGCACTTTGGGGAAAGACTACTAGAGAGCTGTCAATTTCATCGCGTGGACGTGTGTATTATTTTGCTCACAGATGAGGGCACGAGGCAGGCAGGTGCTCCTCACCTGCACGTGCCCACACCTCCCCTCCCTCCTTCCCTCCCTCCTGCAGGAGGGACCTTGTCGCTGGCCCTGCGAGCCAGCCTCGGCTCTTCTGGGAAGTGAATTATAATGTGCATTGGGTACTTGCATCAAGGTAAATGAGGGATAGGTGCTTTCAAATTGTTCTCCGCATTTGCAGCCCACGGCCCCAGTGCACTGTGGGAATCTCACACCTCCAAAGCCCAGCTATACCTGACCACCTGTCTCTCTTCGGCCTTCCAGACTTGTCTGGCTCAGAGCTTCAGTTTCTCAACCTTGGGGGTGGGCCGCCTCTCAGGCCTGCCCCAGGCGACCAGCTGCCTCAGTTTGCCTGGGACCACGAGGGCCCCCAGGACGCGGGACTCGAAGTGCTAAAACCTAAGGCGCTCGCAAGCAAACCAGGAGAGCTGGTGCCCAGCTCCACGAGGCATATCTGAAAGCCCAGCAGGATAAGCTGTCCCCCTACCCCTGTCAGGTGTGGAGGTCGTGCACTTGGTATGGAAAACAAGGCTCTGAGCATCTGAGACACCAGCCCCTGGGTCCTACAGGTGCTCCCCAAAGGCTGCACCCCTTCGGGGGCTCCAGTGCCCCCGCAGCTCACACACAGGGGCTGGTCCTCTGCCGGTGAGGATGGCCGCACGGCTCACCAAGGGCTCTTGCTCAGCCCTGGTGACCTTTGCCCTGGGAGGGTCCCACCTTGGAGGCGTCCCAGGTGCCCCCTACTTCCAATGGGTACAGCAGAGCTAAGTGTCCATACCCCCAGAGTTGGAACCGGCCGCCTCTGGCTTCATTCTACACTCCAGGTAAACAGGCGTTTCTGGCGGACTCCAAATCTTTGGGCTGTACCGGGCGTCCAGGTGTCAGAGTGATCAGCCCAGGGAGTCCTATGAGAAGTGAAATGGCTTCAGGGGGACTGGCCAGGAGGGCTGGGCGCACCTGAATAGTGCTCGTGGGCATGGCCGAAGGGCTAGCTTCCTGTGGAAGGCCCCGGGGATCACAGGGACCTTTCCGGGCTGTGTGGAAATTCACGTGCACATGACAGGGGGGCCTGTAGGATTTACAAGGCCCGGGATCTGAGCTCTTCATTCCAGGATGACACGTTCCGTCCCCAACACCCCAGGCCACGTGCCGCTCCTCCTTCCTTCTCTCCATCCTCCGAGGGGCCCTGTTTGAATGACACGCGCCCCAAGTGGAGAGCTCCATAATGCCTCCCTTCTGCCCCTGCCCGCCACCCAGCGCACACAGGTGGCCACACTGTTCGCTTCAAGGTCTCCCACGCTGATCAGAATCCGCCAGCTCGGACCTCACCCCGCTACCTGGCTTCAACTCCTTCCCTCCCTCACTTCGCTAGCAGACCCTGCACGGGAGTCTTGGCTGGGACCCGGGCAGGGGGCTGCAGTGGGCTGTGAGTGTTCTCGGACGTGCAGGAAGGAGAGTCCAAAATGCAAGGGAAAAAGAGCGTGCAGCCCCCGTCCGCCCCAAGCCCAGAACCTTCCCTCCGGGGACTCCGGGGGGGCAGGGCTGCTGCGGGAGGAGGATGGGCCTGGCTGGCTGGCTGAGGGCATCCAGTCCTCAAGGGGCCTCAGGACCAGGAGCAGGGAGGGGTCTGCGCGGAGCTGGGAGCTGGGCCCTGCACTCAGCAGCCGCCTGGCGCTATTTACCATGCTAAAACTATTTCCCTGTTCCCACAGAGAGAGAAATGTGTGGCAAGGCAAAGAAATCTAAATGCCTTATGGAAATCGGGAGGGCACGCTGCCTGCCGCTAATCACACCACTTTGTATTCCTCTGCCTCTCCCACTGCGAGTCCACCTCCCCAGGCCTCTGGGTTGGGGGGAGGGGCTGAGCGGGCGGTTGGGGGGGGAGGGGGGGTGCCTGGAGCTGACAAGCTCTGTGACCTCGGGCAAACTGCTCTTTCTGGCCTGCCTTTCAAAATGAGGGCTCCCATGCCTCAGGAGGCCCCGAGGGCAGGGCTCAAGACTCTGTAGAGGCTGGTGCACCTGACCTGGGGGGGGGGGGCGGGTGGGATCGGGGAGCCAAAAGGGAGACCTGTGATTCCATTTCCCCCCCAGCCCTCTGCCAGGGAGGTCTGCCCAGCTCTGCCTTCCCTCCCCGGGAACAAAAACATCACAAATGCCCTTAGGGATAGGTCCTGGGCTGGGACAGGGGGCTGAGCTTCAGGCACAAGAGGGATCATGCCTGGTGACAGCGCCACGTGTCACTCAGCAGCCCCCGGACATCCCAGCAGTCTGACCCTGGCACAGCCGCCCAGGCCTGCGAAGGGCCCCTCCTATCTGACACAGTCCACGCTTGGGTCAGGCACGAAACAAGTACATTGGATGGACAGAGGAACAGATACAAGGATCAACGGCTATGCGGGTGGTTATCTGTGAATGCGCGGGTGTGAGGGAAACACCAGGAGACAGAGACAGAAGGGAGGCCGGGTTGGGGTGGGGGGCAAGAGAGGATAATAGATCCAAAGAAAAACAGACAAATGGACACGCAGGCAACGGTAGGTGGAGGGCGCTCGTGAGGAACTAAGCCGAGGTAGAGCGACCAGGAAGGCCCGGCCACTGCCCAGTCGACCTGAGGCAGAAGTTGGTGGCTCCCATGCTCTCTCCTCCTCCTAACTCATCCTTCTGGGTTTCTGCCGCTCCTGTGCCTGGGATTCCAAACCCTAGCTGCATTCCAACCAATGCCTCTCCCACAGACCCCATATCCAGTCCCTGCCTGCCTTGCAGTCTACCAACATCCTTTGTTGCTGTCTTCACTCTCCTGGTGTCCAGATTAATCAACCTAAAACACAGCTCTGAGGATACCACTCATGCTCAAGAACCATCCATGGCTCCTGCTTGCCTGCCGAATAGGTTCAAACTCATCTTGGCATTCAAGGCCCTCTAGTCTCCCTTTTTTGGCCTTATAGGGGGTGCGCATTACATACGGGCTGAATTAAACGATGGCGTGGAGTCTAAAAGCTCACCAGTGGTGCTAGTTATGCTGCTACTTTTCACTCCATCTTTTATTGGGGGGTAGAGGTGGGAGGGAGAGTTGTCAATAATCTATAATTTTTATAATCAACGTGCAGCGAAATTGACATTTTGGGGGTATTGACTTTTACGAATTTAAATTTTTTTTTAAGTTTATTTTTGAGAGACAGAGCATGAGCAGAGAAGGGGCAGAGAGAGAGGGAGACGCAGAATCTGGAGCGGGCTCCAGGCTCTGAACCGTCAGCACAGAGCCCGACGCGGCGCTCGCACCCACGAACCCGCGAGATCATGACCTGAGCCGAAGTCGGACGCTTAACCGACTGAGCCACCCAGGCGCCCCATCAGTTTTATGAATTTCGACACATGTAGAGATTTGTGTCACCCCATCGCAACCAGGGTACAGAACGGTGCCGCCCGCCTCCCCTCATCCTGGCCAAACTCCCTTGCGCTCACCTTTACAGTCAACCCCTCTCCTACCCCCAACCCCTGGCAACCACTGGTGGGTTCTCTGTCACCACGGTTTTGTCTCTTTGAGAATGTCAAAGAACCATGCAGGATGTAGCCTTTGCGACTGGCTGCTTTCGCTTCCGATAAAGCCTTTGAAAATCACCGACTCTCACTTCCCCGTCGAGGTCTGCTTATTTAAGCACACTTCCGTCCCCAGAGGACTGAGCCGAGCTGGAGGGGGGCAGTCCCGCATGCTTTTAAGGGGTGAGCCATCCAGTTTCCCCGGGGAGGGCTTTGAAGGCAGGGAAGAAGAGGGCCAAGTGGCTTAGAAAAGAAAAAAAAAAGGCCTGGTTGGCCTGCTCTGTAAGCTTCGGCGGATTTGGACACTCTCTAATGAGGGCAATTAAGAGTCATTACGCTGAGAACAGAAAAGTAAACACAGATCCATATGCTAATTGGCAAATATTGCTGCCTGTTAGGGCTGGCTGCCTCCTCCCCCTCCTGAGCCCTGCCCCTCTTCCTGCTGATCGCACCTGCCACCCCCCCGCCCCCATCGTGCTCCAGTCCTGCAGGGCTCCCTCGTGGTCCTCCTCCTCCCTCGGGGTCACTCCTTCTCAGTCAGCTTTGCCAGCTCGTCCCTAACTCCCCTAACGTGAACACTGGGGCGCCCCGGCCCTCCTCCTCTCCCTGTACTCACAGCCCTTGCCTCAGTGAGCCCAGCTCAGACCTGCGGCTCTAGATGTCGAGTCCAGATGCTAGATGCTCGCATTCCCATCTCCATTCTGGGCCCACGTCTCGGGCTCTGGAGAGCCACGTGCTAGGTTTGCGGGATCTCGGTGAGCCAGCTGGGCTCATGCTGGGGGCTTGAGGTAGGCATGGTGGGGGGATTTACCCCAGAGAGACCACCGAGTGCTATGGATGAGGGACCCCCACCCTAGAGCCGCTTGTGGGACATTTATCAGCACGTCCCCTCTGCCTTCTCGATGTTTCCATATGGGGGGGGGTGTCTAACAAGCACATCAAACATAATGTGTTGAAAGCTGACCTACGGACACCACCTTTCCCTCACTAAACCTACTACCTCACTGTCTCAGGAAGGAAGGACTCCATGTCTCTAACTGCTCGGTCAAAGGTACACACACACACACACACACACACACACACACACACCCGGGAATCCTGACTCTCTCTTCAAAACGGCCCAGGAGCTGACCGCTTCTCCCTCGCCCACAGCACCTGGGAGTCCTTCCAGCCCAGGCAAGGGTTGTCTATCCCGCCCTCGGCAGCCAGAGCATCCTTTAAACTAATTTTTCTGATTGAGATACAATCCACCATTTTAATGTCACGAGGTTTACAACTCGGTGGTTTTCAGTCTGTCTGCGAGGCTGTGCGACCAGCACTCTATCCGGTTCCAAACGTGCCCATCATACTAACAGGAAGCCTCGCTCCCACGAGCCATCCGGCCACTTTCGCCTCCCTCCGCCCAGCCCCTGCAGCCACGACTCCGCGTCCTGTCTCTACGGAGTGGCCTGTTCCGCGCATTTCGTACAGACGGAATCCTATGCTCTGTGGCCTTTGGTGTCTGGCTGCTTCCCCCAGCGTAAGGTCTTCTGGGCTCGTCCACGAGGGAGCAAGCCTCGAGGCTTCGTTACCCTCATGGCTGAGTAATATTCCGCCACATCTTGTCTATGCGCTCGGGGGTGGGCGGGCGGGCGGGTGCCGGGGTCGTTTGCACAGACCGTCCTTCTGACACTTCAGTCCGTAAGTGCCTCGCTGCCTGCTCGCCACCCCGAGGTGGCTTCCTGCCCCCTTCCTGTGCAGGCCGAGCCTTGACAGCACAGCGGCCTGTCTGACCTCCCCTGCCCCTCGCCCCTCCTCCAGCCACGTGCGGGTGTCCTCCTGCCTAGAGCCGTGTGCCTGCTGAGCCCTGGGTCTGGAATGTTCTTCCTCCAAGTATCCCTGCGACTCACCCTCTCTTCACTGAGGTCTCTCCTAAGTGTCACCTCATCAGAGAGGCCTCCGGCCCCCCAGAACAGCATCTGGCATGCAGCAGGTGCTCAACAGGTCCTTGTCCCCACCCCGCTCCCCGCTCAGTGCCAGCATCCTTCTAAGGGTATCTTTTCCTCTTTCCTGCCCCAGGCCTCTGGGAGCTCACTACCCTGTCCCCCAGCGGCTGCTATGGCGTATCTTTTGCACGGCTCTGACCTTAGTGAACGGTTTCCTCGGAGGCCAGGTTTGCCCATGTGAGAGAAGCAGAGGGAACACCGGCCCGTTGACACTAGACTCAGGCACATGTCAGGACCAAGAAGAGAAACAGCGGCACCTTTTAACCCGGGATAGAAACGTATGCCACCCTTGATGCTGGGAATTTCTTCCCACTCTCAGTTCCTTGGAGACGGAGAAGGGAGTGAGCGTCTACCCTGTGTCTTCCTGGGTGGAGGGACAACGAAACTCCTCCTTGCCCCTACCTCCCAGCCACCCCTGCACTATCCCCCTCCCTCCCCACTGCTTTCGGGGGATGGAGTCAGCTGGCTGCCAGCTCTGGGGAAGAGGCCCCCTGCCCCACTTGGTGGCCCACCCTCACCACCGCTGCCCAGCGGCGCTCTGCAGTCCCCGATCCGTCCGCACAGTGATGGAGCGACACATGCAGGGACCACTCTTGGCTGGGTCGTGCTTACCCCTACTCCTCGAGGAAGGGCGATAAACAAGAAAAACCATCTACCGCTGTCAGGGGCGTGCCGGGGGTGGCAGATGGGGGGCTGGGGGAGCGTGGGAGGAAGGAAACAGGTGCCCACGGCCAAAGGGGCGCCAGAGCGGGCAAGAAGCAGCCAGGAGGTAACGGAGAGGAAGGAGGGCGAAGTGCGTTAGTTCTGTTTCGGATCCCTGTGGGGGTGTCGCGAAGACCAGACTCTGCATTTAGGGAGCTCGACTCCAAGGACAAAATGACTCCCGCAGCTTCCCATCGTGAGCGGGGGGTGTGGTGGGCATGGGGAAGGGGCCAGCTGCCAGGGGGGTGGACGAAAGGGGTACAGTCCCCCACCTGCAAGATGAAAGCCCGCCTCTAGGGGACTCGGCCAGGCGGGGGAGGAGGCGCTGGGGAGGGGAGAGGCGAGGAAAGGGGACTGCCGGCCTCACGCCCCAACCAGGGCTCCTGGGCCTGGTGTAAATAGCACGCTAATTAGATTTACGGATGAGACTAAATTAGGAGGTGTCAGAATCACACCGAGGACACCCTCTGGTCCTCAGGGAGGCTGGAGCTTGGCATGCTGGGAGGATCCCACCACGGGATGCAGCCATGCGCGGAAAAATCCTAATAATCACCATCGTCATAATAAGAGCCTCGGTGAAGGCGACTGGGGATAAATTAATAGGAAAAAGAGCAGATGGGGCCCCCTGCTCCCCCTGGCTTCTCTTCCAGAATGGCTTCGCTTTGAAGTCCACAGCTATTTTCCTGGAGAATTTAAATCTTGGGAGAAGAACCCTAGATGTGAGCCGAAGCCGCGACACAGCAGAGGTCTTGCCAACAGTCCCCCGCCCACTGCCGGGCAGCCAGAGGGGCAGAGTGACGCTCACCCGGGGACCACGGATTCCGGGCACCGGCTGTGCGGACGGCGCTTGGGGCGGATGCTTAACCCTGCTCTGCAACCACATCACCAGAGAACCTTCTGGAAATAGGAGCGGGCAGGATGGGCACCGGGGACTGGGAACTGGGGACTGGGGGAAAGGCAGTGCTGAGCTTTATTTAGGTATGTACCTCATCTTGGTTGCTCCCTGGACCGGAGCCCTCCCTCCCTGCTTCCTTTCAGCTTTGCTTCACTGGTGAAATCAGAAGCGGGGCGAGAGATCCGGAATGTTGGAGGCCTTCTATCTACTTCCTTTGTACCACCCAGGGGATTCCTCGGGAGGGGGCTGATTTCCAGCCAGGTCCCCCTCATCTCCTTAATAGAGGGAAAAAAAGGGTCTGGATAACTAGATAATCGTACACCCACAGAAGGTAGAAAAACGTACATCTGCTTCCAGGGACGCTGGCAGCCTGGCCCCTCCCTCTCTTCGCCATCCCTCCACCATTCCTAGAGTTTGGTTTCTCGTTGAAATTGCTTTGGAAAATAGGAAAGCAGAGGTCCAGGCTCTGGGTCACATCGGCGAGCAGGGAGAGTTTAGGGCAAGGGCTGTGTATTTATTTCCTGTGTTTCTACTGCAAAGTAGGTCCTGGTGGATGATACACGGGGCCAGTTGGGCAGTGGCCGGGAACTCCCACAGCTGGAAGACGGACCCTCGGCTGAACGCGTGACACGCGGGAGCCTCCCGGCTCCTCCCTCATCCGAACGGAAGCAGGACACCGGCTCTGAAAACTGGCGGCATGTCAGCCTTCCGGCGGACGCCCGAGGAGGGAGCGGGGCTGAAAGGTGTTAGTTCCTGAGCAGGGATTGCGGAGGGGTTTTTTCATC
This sequence comes from Paguma larvata, assembly GCA_030068075.1. Taxonomy (NCBI): domain Eukaryota; kingdom Metazoa; phylum Chordata; class Mammalia; order Carnivora; family Viverridae; genus Paguma; species Paguma larvata. The sequence continues at coordinate 68,429,116 of CM057837.1, forward strand.
TTTTTTTTTTTTTTTTCCTTTTCTGGGTCAAGGACCCCTCTGACAGTCTGGTGAAGCCCAGGGACCCCCTTCCTGGAATAACGTTGTTAACTGCCAAAAAAATAAAATGCAAAGTCGACCTGTTGTTTTGAAATACAGTTACCAGGTATTTTAAAAGGATGTTAAAGGAGAATCTGTGCTTCTTAATGCTGTAAACAGTAAGATTTGGCGTGGGGTTAACATCTGCTGTAGTTTTAAAGTAGCGATCGCTGTAAGGGATATATCGAGGTCCCGGCGACACCAGAATGTGATATGAAAATGTTTGAGTTCTTTTGGGGGTAAAGGCCCAGCTACTACCGATACCCACTGTTGGTTGTTTCTTTTAAAACTTTTCTTTTTTAAGGTTATTTATTTATTCTTGAGAGAGAGAGAGAGCGAACACATGCGTACAAGCGGGGGAGGGACAGAGAGAAGGAACGACAGGATCCCAAGCAGGCTCCGCGCCATCCGTGCAGAGCCCCGTGTGGGTCTTGAACTCATGAACCATGAGATCATGACCTGAGCTAAAACCAAGAGTCAAGATGCTCAACCGACTGCGCCACCCAGGCGCCCCTTGTTTCTATTTTCATAATTAAAGGGAGTGCTATAAAGGTCGCTTAGAGGTTAGTGACTATAAGGATACAGAGTTTTCTCCAACAAGGGTCCCAGATGCCTTAGGGTGTCAGCGGACCCCCACTTTCGGGTTAGGAACCTCTGGACTGAAAGGAAGCCTGGCAGAGGCCCCCCTATCCCCAGCCCACCGGCACAACCTCGCAGGGCTATGTGGGGAGAGGGGCCAGAGAAACTGCACGCTGGACAGACTGACGAATAAGAACACACCAGACGATAAATTTAAATAAATACAAGGTTGCGGGCTGGGCTCCCTGACAGGGCTGGAACACATGTGGAATGGAAAATGAGGGTGCTGGATACAAATAAAGGCTGAGATTAGCAGGACGAGAACAATCTCTCCTTCTCACGCCCCCCCTCCCATTCCTACACGCAAACCCAGTATTCCAGAATACAGCTTTTTTCCCCTGTCATTTGCTTGCTTTTATTTATTTATTTGGTGATGTTTTCTCCTTGGGGAGGTGGGTAATTCTCTCGTTTTTTTTCCCCCTGTGCCCCTCAAACAAATGAATTGTGTCATCTCCTGCCTGAAATAGGAATTAGCTCCTGCCAGATGTGTCCCCGTTCACCTCTGCGGAGCAGATGCCCCCTTGCCTTACCTCCCCTCTCGCGCTCCCCTCCCCCCCCAGCCATGCTGGCGATAGAGGATCCACCTGCTTGGGTGGGACCAGACCTCTGAGAACAGGGGGGCTCCCCAGTGCACGCAAGAATCACAGGATAGAGAGTTCAAGGCCAAGCTCTGTGGCCTGCTGGCTGTGTGACCTTGGGGAAGCTCCTTAACCTCTCTGAGAAGGGAACCTCTCAATTTCCTCCCCTCTGAGGACACACAATAATATATCCTTCTCTCTCAGGGTTAAGATCGTAGTTAGAATTTACAGAGTGCTTTTTATGGGGGCACGGCTAAGCATCCGACTTCGGCTCCGGTCATGATCTTGCAGTCTGTGAGTTCGAGCCCCGCGTAGGGCTCTGTGCTGACGGCTCGGAGCCTGGAGCCTCCTTCGGATTCTGTGTCTCCCTCTCTCTCTGACCCTCTGCTGCTCACTCTCTCTCTCTCTCTCTCTCAAAAATAAATAAATATTAAAAAAAATTTTTTTATGGGCCAGGCACGGTTTCAAATGCACATGTTAGCTCATTGAACCCGTACAACAGCTTCGTGAGGCAGTGCTATTGTTGTCTTCATTTTGTGGGGAGGGTAAGCTAAGTCCCCTCAGGTTCCAGAGCTCAAAGGTAGCAGAGCAGGACTTGAACCGAGGTAGTCAGGCTTCAAAGCCCTTACTTTTCCGCATTCCAGCTGCCTCTCTCTCCCTTACTAGAGAAAGGCTGCTCCAGGTAATACCAAAGAAACCAGCACGGGGGCGGGCTGGGGGAGGGGGTGGGGCCGAGGCCCCCAGAGGTGCCAGCTCCCTCTGCCCAAAGCAGGGCGCAAGGCAGCTGGAGCAAGTTCAGGGAAGGGAGGATGGGGGCAGGGGTGAAGCGGCAAGCTCGGGTGGCACCCTCCCCTTCCCGCTAAGGTCCTCTCGGACCAAAAGGTGATAGAGTCTTAATTGAGACTGACCGGCCCAACCCGTGGTTTCCCAGAGGGGGACACGGAGGCAGAGCGTGGGGACAGGCCTCGCGTGGAGTCGCTGTGAGTGAGGGGCAGAATGGGGGTGGGGGGTGGCTTCACCGTGTTCTCTCCCGCCTTCCCTGGGCAGTTGGGGCAGGTCTGGTGGCAGAATGCCACGGCCAGGGTTCTGAGCCCCGGGCCAATGTTAACAGAGGCTCTCCGTCACAAAGGCCAAAGGCGGCCACTCACACTGTCCTCCTGGGCAGAGTCCTGAAGGTGGTTTCTGTTGGACTTTTCGGGTTTCATAATAAGGGGCCAGGGGTTCTGTGCCCACCCTAAGAGGAACACAGCCAAACTGCACGAGAGCCTCCAGGCAGATGCTGGAAAGAAAGCACACGCTGGGTGGGACAGGCGGCTGAGGGGGAGGTGGTCCCCCGCCACGTGGCTACATGTCCCTGCTTCTACCCTTGGCCCCTGAGAGCCCATTTTCAACACAGCAATCAGAGGGCTCCTTAAGAAAGGTGACTCAGAGCTTGTCAGCCCTCTGGCTCCCCACTGGGCTCCCGGTAATAGAAAACCGCCCTCCCCGGGCTGCAAGGCTTGGCTCCTGCCAGGCTGTGCCCTCGCCCCCTACAGCTCTCTCTAGTGCCCCCTGAGCCGTCTCGTTTCTGCTCCTTGAAAATGCCCAGCCGTTTCCCTTTCCGAGGACCTCTGCCCTTGCAGGGGAAACACCTTCTGTCAGAACATTCTCCCTCTGCAGCTCCATGTGGCTGCCTGCTTATACCCCTTAACCTTGGTTCCTAACGGCACCTCTCTGGAAGGCCTTCTGGAACCACGGAGTCAAAAATAGCGCCCTCCTGCACCCCATCACTTACCCCGTTTGTTGATTTCTTGACATCGTTTCCACCCACAATGATGTTGGCGCCTATTCCTCTAGCTTCCCCGCCGGGATGAAATACAAGCTCTTGGAAGGCAGGGACCGCATCTTTAGCACTGACTCCCAGTGGCGGGCACACAGTAGGCGCACGACAGTGTTTGTTGTGTGAACGAATACATCATCCTTCCTCTATGTAAATTTCCACCTAGGCCCACGGAAAGGCCAGGAGGCCAGCAAATTAAGAAAGTCCGAAGGCCATTCTCAGATGATTCCAGTTCCCACGGACGGCCAGAACCAGGCAACAGAAGCCTCTCCCGGGTATTTTGGTGTTCCGCTCCCTACTCCAACCCCACTCCTCTGCAAAAACGTCCTAAGGCCAGCAGGAAATATGTTCTGAGAAGCTGGGGTCGGAAAGGAGACAGACGTGAAGCAGATCAAAGGCTCCCCACTCCTAAGAAAGGTACAGGGCAGGTGAGAGGGACTACCAATTTTCAGCTCTCCAAACACTGCTGGGAGGGGGCGCGCCCGGTGCCGAAACGTGCTGAAAAACAAAGCCCTTTGCTGGAGTTTGTAAAGCGGCCAGAGGTACGGGTGATCTACACTCACCGCCACCGCAGAGGCCGGACGCAGAGCGCAGAGAATCTACTTGCTTCAAAGAAGAGTGGAATTTGGGACAACGCAACAGAAAATTCCAACCATCCTAATAACCTCACCCCCTGCAGAGGGGAAAACATGGCAGGCTAGGCCTGCCGTGGGCCGGACGGGGCAGGGAGGGCTGCGGGCTCGATCAGGAGAGGAAAAGTTGACCAAACTGGGGAAAACACACAGAACATGTTGCGGCCAAGGCGGCGGGGGAGGATCCGGTAGGAATCCAAGGGGGCGAGCGAGCTGCTAATTTTCTGTGGGTTTCCAGAACACCGAGGAAGACACGAGAGACCGCCCAGGAGCCAGGAGCAGGGGAACGAGGCTGCCACAGCCTTTAATTTGAAACTCAGAGATGAGCTCCACACCCCGGCTGACTCCTGGGGCCTCCGCCTCGAGAATTCTCTTGTGATTTGCATTACAACCTTCTATTTGCATCTCAACTGTCATGCGCAGCGCAAACAGGCCTTTAGTGGTTTCAGCCCACCCCGTCCCTTCCTTCTCTGGCTTCTGTGAGTCTATGGCTGGGCAACGGACAAGAAATTACTCAGTGGGATTTGACAATGAGGACGGAGTCCTTGGGAGGTAGGAAGGGCTTCTTTCAAGCACCTTTACGGCCTTGAATTTTCCCGCAGAGCCTGAGATTCAGGAGGAAACTGAGCCGAATCTTGGCTGGAGGGGGTGGCCGGGATGATCTAGTCTTCGTGAATTAGATCAGCCTCCTTATGCGGAATGACTGCCACAGAGTGCTAACTGAGAGGTGAAACTGCTTCCTCCTTCCCTTTCTGTTTTCCATCAGCGCCCTCTACCGCCCCCCTGTGGACCTGTGAGGTCACCTTCTTCCAGGAACTCGGCGGGAACTGGGTTTTAGCACGGGGGCACTGACCCATGACCTAGTTTGGATAAAGCCCCGAGCCACCTCCTTGCTGCTTTTATCACTTAATCATGCTTCCATTGAACCAGTACCTCTTTCTGCAGTGTCGCCCAGGTGCCAGGCAGAGTGGGAGGCACTGGGTTACACTGGTGAGCAAAGGCCGACCCGCCCCTGCCTGCGGATCATGCGGCCGAATCCGGGAGACGGACATTACTGAGATCGTCACACTAATAACTACAAAACCACAGTGATGGGGAGGGGGGTGAGGGAGAATCACGCGTTTCTTTAGACTCTGTGGCAAAGGGATTTCACCTCTCCTCGTGCTCCTCTCCCTCCTCCAAGTCTGCTCCATGAACACGTTTTTCTGCCACCCCAGCAAATCCAATCACCTTGACCCCAGACACAAATCCCAACACCTGTATTCTCCCCCCCACCTCGCCCCCAATGTGAACGGGAAGAAATGACACATTTTTCAAATCTCTTTCATAAAAGATGCCTGATTTCTCTTTGAGGTTCCCTGATTTCCCCCAGATTCTGGACATTTGGGCAGGGTTCAAGCGCCGTGGCCGCTGTCTTCTGTTCCTTGTTGGCAAGGTGGCTAAACGCTCCACCCTGGGAACCCGCAGCCTGACCCGCAGCACCCAGGACTGGGCCTTGGGAGCATTTACCCCATCCAGACCTGGATCCCTCCAGAATTCTGGAGAGTGGAGAAGAGACGGGAGATACAAAAGAGCAGGGCAACTTCGAGAGACATTTATTCTCCCCTCTTGTTTAGGAATCAGTCCAGGACCATGTCTGGGATGGTCTGGGGGCAGCTCTCCTGGGAAGGCCGGACGGTGACCCAGAAGACCGTAGGATGGGGAGTCTGGGCTTTTGGGCTGCCCTTCTTCTCTTTCCGCACCTCCCTGTGCCCTGGAGAAGTGGGGCCCTGCGGGGAGGAGGCCAGCCCTTCGCTGTCAGACACTGGTCAGTTCCCTGGGGCAAGCGCGAAATGGTCCTGGTCGCGTGGGCACCCTGTCCACAGTGGGCGTGCGGTGGCCCGTGCCTGGCTGGGTAGTGGCCACCAGGGGCAGGCTGGACCCACGTGCCCCTCAGCACTCCTGCGGATGCTTTGGACAAGGCTTCCAGCTAAGCAGGATTGAGCGAAACCCCAGGGGTCAAGGTGACCTTGAAATCCCCCAAGCAGTCATGGTGAAAGGGCCCTTGGGGTTTCTGGCCCTGCTGGTGGCAATGCTCCCTGGAGCCATCTGGTTAACACCTGGGCGCGCGGCAGGTACTGGGCGAAGCCCTATAGACTAATGGTCTGATCTCCTATCTCTGTCCCTGCTGGCCTTCAAACATGGAGCTGCTCCCCCGGGTTCCCCCGCCTCCTGGCAGTGAGGGGGGGCCCATCCCTAGCACTGGGCAGGAGGCACAGGATGAAGCCCAGAAGAGCTGGTGCTTCCTCCCCTAGCTGTCCCCTCCCTCCTGCGGTGACCGACGTGACGGCAGAGCGTGCACCTGAGCGACGACACAGAGCGGGGTCTCCCTGCCCACCTGTGCCGGACGAGTAGTAACAAATCGCCGAGGGAGAAATAACCCTCTTGTTTCAGGGTGAGTCTGTTGCTGGGAGAGAAACAGATACATTTTCACACAGATGAGCCAAGTGACACTCAGAAAGGGTCAATGACTCACCCGAGGTCACAGAGCTAGCCAACGGCAAGGCTGACTTGAACATAGGCCCCGTCTGTCTCCAGAGCTTGGGCCGTGAACCACTACACAAGCTGCCTCCTCTCTGGGTTGCCTCCACAATTAAGCCCCAGTTCCTTGGCTTGGCATTCAAGGCCCTAAAAAGAGCTGCGACGTGGCCCACCTTCCTACCAGCCGGCTGCACAAACCCTCTGTGTGGGTTCCCTCCTCCGGGCCTCTCTGTGGGCCACTGCCCACCCCACCAGCCCTCCTGGCTGCCTTTTACCATCTGATTTGTGTCCCAAGGCTCAGCCCTGGTCCCCCTTTCACCACAGAGCCGTTGCTGGTCTTCTGGCCCCTTCTCTTGCCCCTTCTTCCCCCTTTCTCAGTTGAGCTGTGGAGCCCTCGACTGCCCGTTGTCACCGGCCCACATGCTGATACCAGTGTCTCTGTTCTCTTGGCCATTAGTGATAGCCCGAAACCAGAGACGGGACTTTTCCTGAGGCTCTCGCTCACACGGCGGTGTCTAAAGGGGGTGCTGCGCTCTGGCGCGGGGGATAAAAGATGACCCACCGGGGCGTCATAAAATGTTGGAACTCGTTTTTATACCTGTTTATCTCCTTTTAACCTTTTGACATTTTTGCATGTTTTAAAAACTACATACTATACTTGTATAAATACACTTGACCCTTTAGGACGGTGACCAGGGGCTACACTGCCCCAAGGGATTAAATATAGCTCCTTGTAAACAGTAGGTGCTCAGTACATACTTTAGTAATCTCAGACAGATAGGTAGGGGATGACCTAGCAAGAGATGGAAGGAGCTGGCGTGTGTGTGCGCGCACACACACACTGGGACTGACATCTTCCTGGCCGTGTCCTTGGCGGGGTGGGGACGGGGGCGGGGGGGGGGGGAGGCTAGGGAAGGAGGGGCAGGACCCTAGGAGTGGAGAGAAGCTGACGGGAGAGTGGCAGATCATGGGAGGAGGGGCCCCTGGGCAGGCGTGCGGGCTTGTTGAGCAGGGAGAGTGGACAGGGGCAGAGGGAGCGGGCAGGAAGCAGGCCTGGAGCAAGGCCAGCGCGGGAGCCCCGCATCGTGAGGAGTAATTGCCGAGAAGCCCCTCAGGCTGGAAAACCTAATGGAATTCCTGAGCACAACTGGCCAGGGAGCAGCGGTAATAAATAGAAGTACTATTAACGATTGCGGCTGCTGACAGGCAGGGGAGACCTGGTGCTGGAGAGGGGCAGGGAGGAGGCAGGTCGAGAGGGTCCCCCGCAGTGCCTCATCCAGGCCTGGAGGGGCACGGGCCCCCTCCCAAAGTCTCCCTCCCCCTGTCCTCCTCACGCGCGGCCCACGTCCCTTCCTCTTACGACCGGCCTCAGCCAGGCGGGCGCCGCAATGGGCTCCAGGCTTCCTGGACCCCTGGTCTCCCGAGGCCTGGGGTCCCCTTGAAAGCACGTGTGCTCCTCACATGGAAACGGAGGAGTCCTGACTACACCAAAAGCAGAAAGCAGACTTTTTTCCCAAGGACATATTTTATACAAGAGCCTCCGACTTTTAAAACTTCTATTTTTCGGTGTACGTTTTATAAGGCACATACTAGATCAGTCAGCTGGGCATAGATTTCTAAAGACGTTACTAAGTAAATGACTAAACGAAGAACTACGCCTTGGAAGTGTGTGCTCAAACAGCTTTCGCAGAGGTGGTGGGGGTAGGTCGAAGACGAGAGACTGCCGAGTTTGGCGGGGGTGGCGGGGAGGTAGCAATGTTTGTTTCTGTTTTTTTTTTCGCTGGGGACTCGGAAGAGCCTGGAAATACCCGGCCTCGTTCCCAGAAAGGGCAGGGGGTCTGGACAGGCCACGCGATCTCGGGACTCACCTCGTCCTTGTCCACCACCTGGATGAAGAGGGGTAGGGCGAAGCCGACCTGCGCCAGCTCGGTGATGGCCACGCTGTACTCAGAACTATTGAACTCGGGGGCGTTGTCATTGATGTCGATAACCAGGATGTTGAAGGTCGTGGTGACTGTGGCGTCGGACGGGGTGCGGTCATCATTCAGCTCTGTGCCCTGCGGGGAGGGGACGAACGTCTCAGAGACGAGGGCGTCCATAATCCCCATATCACCATTTACGAAGGCTTTCTCAGTGCTAGCATCCCCTGTGCTTTACGTGTTATCCCACCCCGCACCACAACCCCAGGAGGAAGGTTCTGTCATTAGCATCCCCGTCTTACTGTTGAGGAAACCGAGGCCCAGAGAGGTTAAGTAACTTGTATAAGGACACACAGTCAGAGTAGGTGGCAAACTGAGGCAGGAAGATTCCGGAACCAAAGGGACGAGGCGGCGTGGTGATGACAAGACAGATTTGGGGGCTCGTCGAGGGGCACAGGGAGATTCTTTATTCGATTTGGCGGAGGGTGAAACCAAGGCCAAGCGATTTTCTGCTCGCCGGTAATCATCCTTAATTTGGCATCTGCTAGGGCCCAAACACAGTGCTAGGTGCCTCGAGGGTCTGGGTCAGGCTCAGGAAAGACGGGCTCAGATCCCTGGGTGCCTGGTTTCTGGAGCAGAGCCTCCCCGGCTCCCAGTTTCCACTCCAGTCTTCTGGCCCCGACTGGAGGCCCCACACCGGGTGTCTTTTGCCAGGAGATTTGGACTCACACCCAAGTTTGGGAACTCAGCCTCACCTTTTATATAAAGATGGAAAAGCTGAGCTCAGGGTCCCACAGTAAGCCGGTGACGGCACTGGGGCCCGCCTGGAACTGCGTGCCCCCACGGGAAGCAAGCAGAGAGGAAGGGGCGCAGAGAGGGGCCCATGGCTTGGCTGGCGGCTGGACGCAGGGTGGGGGGAAAGGCGGCCTGCCTCCCCTGCTGGCCTGCATGCGCACACCAGGTGGAGACAGAGGAGCCGGCTGGCCAGCGAGGGCTAATCAACCTGCCACGGCTGCGGCCCTCCCAAGGTCAAGGAGAGCAGTTGAGGGCCAGGATGGGCTGCCTTATTCTCCTCAGGATGGAAGCGCCTCCTTCCCCAAGCCCCTCTCCTCACTCCTTGTGCCCTCCTGTGCCTCCACTGATGGGGCTGGGGACGGCCCACGTGGCCCAGGCGGGGTCCATACCCTACACAGGTTTCCCAGGGAATGGCTCTGCAAAGCCTAGATTTTCATTTAAAGCCGCCCTGGGTGGCAGGGGGCTACAGGAGCCCGGGGGTTGTTTGTGGCTCCGCCACACCTCCAGGGGAAGGACTCCAGCGGTTTCCACCTCCCCCTACTGCGAGGCTGCTTCCTGACCAGGGAAGAGCCCCAGGGAAGCTAGATGTGGGACACACCCCAGAAATGGGATAAATGTAGCAATCTGAGCTGGCTACAGCGGAGAACATGGAATCATGAGTACCAGAGAGGACCACGGATGACCACCTACTATGTGTCCCCTCAGTCCTAAAGTGGGGATAAAAGCCCAACCCTCTGTGATTTTTGGCAATGGCTCTGAGATGCCCTGCAAGACCCCCGATGTGGCCGAGGTTTGGTCAGTGTTGTCCGTTCTTGCAAGGGGCCCTGGGCATGAGGCCCGGGAATCACGCCGGGAGGGAGGCCGGGAGTGCCACCTGCCTGGAAGCTCGCCGGGGGAACTGCTGGAGGCTGGCACCGCAGCGTGGGCGCCCCTCCGCAGGGGCTGCAGTGCCCGCCACCTGGCTCTCACCTTCACGGTCAGGATGAAGCCGTGGCTGTACAGGGGGTTCTCCCGGTCCAGTAGGCCGTTCAAGGTCAGAGCTCCGCTGATGTAGTCCAGGGCGAAGATGCTGTTGGTATTCCCTGCAAGGAGAGAGTAACATTCCAGGTATGCCCGGGGCTCCCTGCCCGGGGCAGGGAGACGTGGGCTGCGGTGAGGGCTCCTCTCGGCGCGTTAAACCAACAGTTAACTTCAGTCTTCTTCCGTCTCTCCGACTGGATCAAGGAGAGAGTCTGGGTTTGGTGCTAGCACGCCTATGGCGTCTGTCTAACACTGGCATGTTTTTCTTTTTAACAGAGAGAGCGGGCTTCTGACTGGGAGCCTTCCAAAGGGAGCAGGACTTAGTCAGGACTCAGCCACTGCTAGGGTCTGAACGCTGGCTCCCCCGCCCCCTCCCAGCACGCATATGGTGACACCCTAAGCCCTAACGCAACGGTATTAGTAGGTGGGACTTTGGGGGGGTCGCAAAGTGGAACCTTCATGAGTGGAATTAGTCTCTTACAAAAGAGAGCCCAAACGATCCCACACCCCTTCCACCGCATGAGGACAGAGTGAGGAAGGGCCGTCCACGAACCAGGGAGAAGGCCCTTCCCTGACCGTGCTGGCCCTCTGATCCTGGATTGCCCAGCCTCCAGAAGAGAAATAAATGTCCGTTACTCTGTGATAGGGCCCCAAAGGACCGAAGCAGAAGCCCGGTTTCGCTGATTCTTTTTATGCTCATTTTCTATTCTATTCCATTCAATCTTGTTCTGATTTCCTACACAGCAGTGGTACAATTCCCTTTTACAATAAATATAGCTTAAGAACCTAATTCGATTTTAAGAATAAGCATTTATTTTAAATAATTATTAAAACTTGAAGCACAGGGGCGCCTGGGTGGCTCAGTCGGTTAAGCGTCCGACTCTTGATTTGAGCTCAGGTCATGATCTCACGGTCTCGTGAGTTCGAGCCCCGCATTGGGCTCCATGCAGAGCTCGCTTGGGATTCTCTCTCTCTGCCCCTCCTGCCTCATACTCACGTGCCCTCTTCTCTCCCTCTCTCTCAACATAAATAAACTTAAAAAAAAAAACCTTGAAGTACATATTTAAAGTACCGGCAAAAATCACACACAGGTGACACGGGCACCCCCCTCCCCCACCGACTTCATTTTATGTTCCCCCCAGGGGCCTCCCCAAGGTCCCCACATCACCACGTTCATTCCTGCCTCCTCTTGTCTCCGTGTCCACCCCCCTCTCGTGGCCGCACCTCCCATCCTCCCACACAGGGCCACCCCTCCTCCTCCTCCTCCAGGAAGGCAGCCCTGCTTCTCTGGCTGACCCTCTGTGCTCATGGGCAGTCGCCACTGCTCTGTTCACTGTCCCATGGCTTCCCGTGTGTTGATGCGGTCTTCCGGCCAGACTGAAGATGGGGGCCTTTCGTGACTGTCCCTCAAGGAGCCTGGCCAGTGCTGGACACCCAGTGGCAAGCAAGTTCTTAGAGGATCGCTGCTCCCAGGCCACTGGGGCCCCCACGCCCATCCCGGTGCCCTTCCACCCAGCGGCCAATTCACCAGGGCAGATCCCAATCTCTCCCTTCCCTCGTCCTCATTAACCAGTTAGTTGGCTCATCCACACAGGCACACACGGCCATTCCTTCACAGACTCAGCCACCTCCAGGGAGGCGTCCTCTGGCCAGGCCCCGTGCTTGCTGGTATGGGGGACGCGGAGGTGAGCCTGTCAGGAGTCCTGATGCTGAGGCACCGGTGGCCTGGTCACGGGGCTTCGACATGGAGGAGAATCGGCATCTCTGAGTTCACAGCAGGGAGAGACCACTCCCCCAGGGGAAGGCTCAAGGAAGGAAAGCTTCGCGGAGGAGGCAGCATTAATTCCCTGCACCACCAGGTAGCAGCTGTGTGACCTTGGGCGACCCACCTAACCCCTCTGTGTCTTGGTCTCCTCATTTGGAAAACGGGGACAATAATGATCTAGCTCGTGAGGTCGTGACAATTACATGAGTGTGAAAAAAAATAACTACGCAGGCTTGGAGCAGTTCCTGGACATGGAGGAGGACTAGCACCCGTGAGTACTCACTAGGTATGGCTTGAGCCGGGCCCTGGACGATGGGCAGGTTGGGGAAGGGATGGATGGACACTGATTCCACAGGCGTGAACTAACCCTCAGGCCTTCAACACCCACAGGTAGAGACTCCCACATTCCTCACCCGCCCCCTGCCCCCGCTCTAAAGGGATCTGTGCACAGTTAGGGGCTCTCGTCACCTCCCCGATCAACCAGGGGAAGCCCAGAGGGGACAATTGCCTCTTCTAACTTTAGACTCTGGGACAGGGACTGTTCTCAGCCAACCCTCTGCTGGTTGGCAAGGTGTCCCGCGTCTTCCGGGTTGGTGGCCAGAGGCTGTCCTCCACTGTCCTCCCAGTGGAGGCCGGGGAGAGACAGCCGATGACTGCGGAGTCCGTGCGGGTCTCATGCCACTCGCAGGCTGTGGGCTTTGGGGACTCTGACGTGGGGCCTGGACGTCCCTCCAGCCTCCCCCTTGTCTAGAGCTTCTTCCTGTGGCCAGAGAGAGACCTGCGGACCTTCCGGCAAGTGCGTGGAGTGGGGAGGACAGGACTGCGAGGAGGCCCAGACGGGCATGAACGTGAGGGCTTTTCCTTTAGCCAGAAATTCTGTGGCTGGGGAAACAAGGGGCTGCGTGCTTTCATCTGTTTGTCGTTAGCTAATCCATTCGACAATTACTGGGCTCCTATGATTTGCCAGGGACACATTCCGGCAGGAGAAGCAGCCCCAACCTGGTATTCACATCACAGGGTGATCAGGGGTGAGGTGGGGCCAAGCACGGAGCTCGGAGGTGGGGGCTGGGCCCTCTGAGCCCCTAACGCTGAGCCGAAGGGCTCCCCTGAGACAACACCTCAGGGCCCCTTGCCCCCCATCGCCACCCCCCCCCACCGGCGTGGGCCCCGCCTCCCCAGCTCCCAGGGCTAGCATCCCAACATTCCGAATTTCCATATAAATCTATTCTTCCCAATAAAAGAACCTATTAAATGTTTAACTAAATGTGATTCCATTTTTATCTTTGCAAGATTTTTCCTATAAATCATTCACAAACCAGAAGCCCCTTGTCGAATGATGTGCTTTGGTTTCCGGTTTGAAAAATGGGGTTCCCGACCCTGGACCACTCCGTTGGGTCTCCCCACTCAGCACCTTTGCCCGGATCATGGCCACGCTGCCCATCCTCAACCTGAAATCTGTCTCCAGCACATAAAATATCCCCTCCCCCAACCCAGGCCTCTTCTCCAACAAACCAGCAGGCAAATACTCTCCAACTGGTACACATTCAGGCTCAGGAACCCTCCTCCAACATGACACACACACACATCCCTTTCCCCCATATCTACCTCAGCCTCCTGCCAAGTATGAATCACTAACTCTCAGGAGCAGCAGCCAGGAAGGGTTATACCCAGGGAGCTGACAGGGCCACCTGAGCGAGCCACCGGCTCTGATGGTCCCCTGTCGCCATGGCAATAGCAGAACTCCCTGGGATGCTGGTTCAGGCACAGATGGGAGGCGAGCCCAGCGTCCCAAGCAGTGGGGGTCAAGGGCAGGGCTCATTCAAAGACCGAGGGGTTGATTACATCACTCATTTGATTGAGTTCATGTTGAGCACCTACTGCGTGCAAGGTGCCGGGGAATCCACAGAGGAAAGCAGGCAAGGCCCATGCTTTCAGTGTCACAGCAAAGATGGACATAGATGACAGAATCGTGCCACTGAACGTGTCAGTAAGCACCCGCTGAGCTTAGGCCCCCGAAGGAAAGCAACAAGGCAACATGGCATAGAGACGCGGTTGAGATTATGCCCTCGGGAGGCAGACGGGATGCGCTCGGACAGCTCTGCTTTTTGCTAGCTGGGTGACCTCGGTCAAGTTACTTAACATATCTGGATGACTTTGGATTCCTCGTCTGTAAACTGGGGGTAACACTAGTACCCTCCCCAGAGCGTTGTTGCAAGGATTAAATGAGCGGATACAGTGCCTGGCGCAGAGGACGTTCTCAACGTGGGGTGGCCACCTGTACTTGCCCGCGGACCCCCTGCTCCACTCCTACCCCCACCCCACAAGCCTGTGTCTTGAGCTGTTTGCCCAGCAGGAACACCGAGCCAAGCCTGTCCTCTTGCCAGGAGGGCCTCACAACGAAAAGCTCATGTGTACAAGTTGGTGGCTCTGAGGCCAAGGCCAAGGCCCACAGGGCATCTCATCAGGGCTGTGCCCTCGGGGTGCGATACCACTTCCTTACTCCTCTCCCTTAGCTCCCCTCCCACCATCCCTTCCCCAGGGGGCTGTGGGCTTGGCAGCCACACAAAAACAAGTTTCTCTGCTATCCTGGAAGCTGATACCACCCCATCAGCCCTCTGGTCTCCCAGACTTTCTTTATCCAAGTCCCATGGGGCCTGGGGGGCCAGGGGAGGCTTCCCGGGGACGCCTTTCACCTGTTCAGCCCACAGTGCCGAGCAGAAGAGCAGCTGTTTCCCCTGGGTGGACAGGTGCTGTCCATGGTGCCTGTGCATAGAGCTGGGTGGGGCGTGGGGGTGGTTCCGGGATGCAGGGGGGCTGCACCTCAGAGCCCTAAGGGTTCTGGGAACTGGTGACTTAAAGCGTTCACAAAAGAGAAGAAGCAGGTCATTACCATCCTGTGAGTTCTCTTGGGGGCAGCCACCTCCTCTAGGAGCTCCAGGCACCAAGACCTCTTCAGATTCCCCAAAGAGAGGCTGGGGCGGGGGGGGGGGGTGTGAATAGAGTCTGCTAAAGCAGGAAAGGCTGCCAAGGGGGGAGCCCCAGCCTTCTTTCCCCTATTTATTAAAAACAGAAGCTAGTACTTACTGAGCAGTTCCTTATGCCGGGCACCGGGGCTAAGCCGTTGGCACAGCCATATCACTTCCTCCTCACAATAACTTAGTAAGAACATAGCCCACGTCACATGTGAGGAGGCAGGCTCTGCGACGTTAAATAGCTTGTCCAAGGTCACGGGGCTGCTAAACGGCTGGCTTGGAAGCACACTTACATCTCTCTTCCTTGCCCTGCAGGCGCTGGCCCTACCCCAGGTTGGCACCCACTCTGCACCGGGCCCCGTGCTAAGGGATACACAAGAGATCATCATCCTATGTAGAATGCACGGTGACAAAGTTGCTTTTTTTCCTCAGAAGGGAGTCCTAGGTAAAAATATTATACATTTCCCAAGTTCTAGATCAGTTCCTCCAGGGCAGATTTATGTAGCAGCAGAATGCCCGCACGTGGATGTCCCCCAGGTGGCCAAGGGGGCCTACGGTGGGGACTAGTGGGAAGGCAGGGCTGCAGGCAGGAGCTGTCAGCACCAAGGTGGTGACACACAAAGGGCACTGGCAAGGCGACCTTTAAGGCAGACCTGCAGGTGGTAGTCCAGAAATTCAGGTGCCCGAGGCAGGAGGGGAGGAAGTTCTGAGAAAGAGATAGTCAGTGGGGTTAATCATCGCCGAGAGAGAGGCTAAGGAGAAGGAAGGCCCCAGCACAGGCCACGGGTCAGATCTTCGGATGCCCCCAGAGGTCAGACTGTGAGACACTGCGGGCGGGTGGGGCGCAGATGTGGGACGGAGAGTGCAGGTGCAGACATGCGGGGAGTTAAAAAACAAGGAGGCGGAACGGCAGCTAGAGGGCGCAGCAGAGTCAGGCAAAGGGCTTATAGCCGGTCAAAGGCAGGAGGTTGTGTTAGAGGGAAGCCGGCGGATGGAGGGAGTAGGGGAGGGGGAGGAGGTCGGACATAGGGAGCAGGAGGCACAGCTCTCTGTTTGGGCTGTGGGGGGACTCATCCACCCACATCCTTGTTCCTCCGAGGCTGGCAGCCTCTCCCCTTCCCCGGGCGCCCCTCCTCCAAGGCCCTGCCAAAGCCCATCACCGCCACCTCTTGTCCCCTTGTTATCTCCCTGGCAGCATCTTGACCCGCAGCGAGCCAGGTCTGGGAGGAAAGCAGTTTAGCGAGTGGCTGATGGCGCGCGGGGGAACACAGGCGTGACTTTCAATTGCTTTGTCTGCTCCGCTGGGCTAACAGCAACCCGTCCTGCTGGCCTCCGAGTTAAAGGAACACGGATGGTGTCCACCCCGGTCCTTCCTGTTCTTCAGATTCACCTCCAAGGTCGCAGGCCTCAGGAAGCCAGTTCCGGGGGCTGGGCCACCTCACACTCGCTGGGCCCCGAGGGCCGGCTGGCACCCTCAGAGCTGCCCTGAGCTGTGGGGCGTCCCCGGTTCTCAGAGCCAGATTCAGTGTGGCCTGGAGGATAAGGGCCAGGGTCTCTCACTTCTGTCCCCCATGGCACGACGCTCGTCACAGATCTGTTGGATGCCTGAAGTTTCGCTCCCCGCTCGGCAGCGACTGGGGAGGGTCAGTGAGCACACACGAGGCGGGGGCAGGCTCCAGGGAAGAAAAGAAAAAGGCCGTGCTTATGAAGAACCCATCATCTGGCTGGGCTTCTGCATCCACTCCAATGCCGGTCCCTGAACGGAGGAAGGAGGCCCGTGGGACGCGAATCCCTCCTCACCTGGCCTCTGAGTTGGTCGCCCTGCCCTCCTCAGGTCCAGGGGCAGGAACCCTTCCCAGGGAAGAGAGCGGGGCTGGCATGTGCAGCTCCTCCTCTCCGGGGGTCTCTCTTTTAGTCCCGGCCTCTGCCTGGAGCCTGTTACATCGACACCCAAGTGAAGAGACCACCTGCCTGTGCAGAGGATGAAAAAAGACCGAGGTGCCGGCAACAGATCCGCCACTCACCAGCTGTGAGACCTCCCGCACACCGCTAATTCCTCGGAGCCAAATCCCTCATGCGTAAAGCATAGATAACAGCCCCCACCTCACCAGGCGGTGCGAGGATCGGGCGCGATCCTGTCCTTAAAGCATCTATCGTGGTGCCTGGCACACAGTAGGCAGAGAGACAGAGAAAAAGACAGAATCCGAAGCAGGCTCCAGGCTCTGAGCTGTCAGCACAGAGCCCAGAGCAGGGCTCGAACCCATGACCGCAACATCATGACCTGAGCCAAAGTCAGACGCTTAACTGACCGAGCCGCCCAGGCGCCCCTTAAGTTTTATGAATTTCAACACAGTAGGTGCACGCTTCGGTTCCCGAGCCTCCGTTCCCTGCCGTGCCTGCCTCCTGAATAGGAGAATCGGGCTGGGTTGTCCCAACCGTGGCCCGGCTCGGCCAGAAGTTGTGAGTGATTCTCCGCACAACGGCCAACCGGTATCGTGCCCGGTACTGCGCCGTGTTTGCATGCACCATCTTTCTCACACTTTCACATCCCCCCGGCCCATGAGATAGGTATCCGCACCCCCATTTTAGAGCTAAGGAGCCTGAGGCACAGAGCAGTTAAAAATACCGGCACTCAGGTAGTGAGGGGTGGACCAGAGTTAAACTCAGTTCTCACAAAGTCGAAGAGCCCGAGTCTCGCAGGCCCTGAATTTTCCTTCCTCCGGTGCCGGGGACGGGCCCACGAAACAGCTCCATGTGCCCAGTGGGGCGGGCCGGCCCGTGGCGCCTCCACCGGCCAGTCTGGCTGTGTCACCGCGTACTGAAAACCGGGGAGTCAGTCCGAGACGTGGGCTTTGGGCGAGATGTCTTACGAATTAGGAATTGTTACTTAGCTGCCTGCCGACAGAAGCGCCCGGCGCCCTGGGGGGCACGTGGGCCGGGCTGCATTCATACTGTGTGGCCAGATCAACATATGGCCCCCAGCGGTGTGGGTTACTTCTGCTCTCAGCCAGGGCAGGGGGCACAGGCTGAGAGCTTGCCGCCCCTCTGAAGGACCCCGAGGGAGGCGGGGGCGGCGAATGAGGCCGGCCTCCTCTCCAAAGCTTCTCCGGAAGCCCCTGCAGCCCTCTCCAGACCTTGCGGGGTCACCTGATCCACATTCGGGCCTCGGCTCCCCCGTCACCTCCTCAGGGGAGCCCTCCCTACTCCCTGAGCCGGCCCCTCACACCCCTTCACTCTCCACTCCGTTCGCCTGTTTTATCGCCTTCAGAACACTTCTACTCTCTCTTTTCATCTATTTATGTGTTTGCTTTTTGTCTGTCTCCCCTCACTGCAACGTAAGCCCCAGGAGAGGAAGGACTGGTGTCCCCAAGGGACCAACCAATGCATCGTTAGGTGCTCGGCAAATGTCGTTTGAATGTACGAACGGACCGACACAGGGATGCGGGGGGCCATGCTGAGGCTAGCGTAAAAGGTGGGGCAGAACAGTACTGGTGCGACTTGTTTAATTTTTCAGAGAGAGAGAGAGAGATGGGGTGTGAGCTGCGGAAGAGCAGAGAGAGGGAAACACAGAATCCGAAGCAAGCTTCAGATACCGAGCTGTCAGCACAGAGCCCAACGCGGGGCTCGAACCCACGAACCTCGAGATCGTGACCTGAGCTGACGCTTAACCGGCTGAGCCCCCCGGGCGCCCCGGTACTGGCATGACACGTAACATCAGGTGTCACAGAACCATAACGCTCCGGGGCTCTGAGGAGGGATCAGCGACAATTAGTGATTCCAACCGGGGCTGGCGTCCGCTCCTGACGCACCCACAGTGGTAGGTTTGCTTGAGCGGAGTGCATCTCGGTTAATTACAGTTCCTACTGTCCCGCCAGGGAAGGACAACCTTCAGTCCCTCGAGGAGGTGCGAACGGCAGTCGGCTTGCCTCGCAGGCATTTCACAGAACGACGGTTTCCATCCAGCTCACTTAGACCAACAAATGATTCCCTCTCCTAATAAGACCACAAACTGGACCCTGATTAATTCGCTAATAACCGGCTCCAATGAATGAAACATTAACCCACATGGTCAAGGGTAGTAAAACTTATTACGCAGGGTCGCTGGGGCTCAGACGATGGCTTTCTCACGCACGGCAGCGCATGGCTCCCTGCGAAACAGGTGGTTCCGGCGGGCGGCCTCCGGGCCTCTGGGGACGCTTTCATGGGGACTGCAAACCATCACCAGGGGTCGTGGCTGGGATCAGAACCTCCCCATTTCCTGAGCAACCTTTTCTCCTCAACCCCACGTGCCCACGTGTGAGGTTCACCAAGCTGCTGCATTTTATTTTTCAGAAAGAAAATGAGCAACAACCTAAACGTCCAGGAATAGGAATCAAACAAGTTATTATATGAAATATAAAAATAATGTTGCAGAAGGTTGTGACTCGGGAAGATGGATACTTAAGATGTGTGTGTTTTTAGTGTTTATTTATTTTTGAGGGAGAGAGAAAGAGACAGAGTGCAAGCAGGGGAGGAAGAGCGCGAGAGAGAGACACAGAAGCCGATGCAGGCTCCAGGCTCTGAGCTCTGTCTCTCTCTGCGCCCCCCTCCCCTGCTCCGTGCTTTCTCTCTCTCAAAAATAAATGAATATTAAAAAAATAAATACAACGGCGACTTTTAGGTTCTGTATATTTGAGCGCACACAAATCACTCCCCGGGTTTGATGCCCAGCATCTGCGGGTTCTAAGTCGGTGCCAGTCGTGGGCTGATGGGTAACTGCGTCTGCCTTAACGAGGACTTCTTCAACCTGCGTTACTAGCGTTCTGACAATTTGCTGAACTTAGTCTCCCCTCGGACAGGAGCGTCGCCTGCCTCGGTTCCCGCTGCATCAGCCATCACGAAGCATGGAATTTGCTCGGAGGAGTTTGGAAGACTCTGCAGAGGCCGAACAGGGCAGGATGACATCTAGATGAGAATATGGCACCTGTGCCCCAAAGATGCCCAGCCCTGATGAGGGCAGCACAGAGGGGCCGGTGTGGGAAGAGCTCCTTTCCCTGGGCCCTGGAGGGCAGATCTGGGAAAGCACGGAGGGGAGAAGGCCTTCCTGTCACAGTGGGGGAGCCAGCCGGAGGAGCGGGGCTCACACGCAGTGGCGTCAGGAGCAGCTGACACCAGGAGGCGGGAGCCTTGAACGCCAGGTAAGCAGTTTGGACTTGTGTCCTATGGGGAGTTTCTGGAGGCAGGAAGGCCTGTTGGTGATGAGGGCACAGAACGGTGGTGGTGGTGACAAAAGGAGCGATGACAAGGGCCATCTATTATGAGCCCGCCGCGTGTCAGGCAAGAGTCTAAGCACTTGGCAAGTATCTGTCCGTTAAGCTTCGTGGCAATTCACACCGTTAGTGTTCTCCCCACTTTACAGGTGAGAAAACCCAGGCACAGAGAGACTAGGTGATTTGCCTGAAGTCACACAGCGGGTCCGTGGCAGAGCCAGGGCTCGAGGCCAGGCCGGCGGATTCCAGGCCCTGTAAGGCTCAGCGCACAGGCCAGGCTGCCCCCAAAGAGACGGGGAGGATTCGTGCTTCTGTCCGCTGGCAGGGTGCTGGGCGTGTTAGTTCACCTGCGCGAGCGCCCCGGACTCTCAGAATGTTCTCTGAGAATCTGTTATCTGCTATCCCGATGACCGGATGAGGAAACTGGGGCTCGGTCAGGGAGGTGACCGATTCAGCAACTCACAGCTACTCAGTGACCATGCTGGGATTAGAACCGGGGCGATTCGGGTCTCAGATGTCCCTCACGGCCGCTGTGGTCTCTCCCGTGTGGGTCTGGAGACTGGCTGGCCACGATCGGGAGGGAAGGAAAGCAGGATCCCCCTGGAGCCCGCCCGTTCGCCTGGAGCCTGGCTGCTTCCGCGGCCTGCTGCGGAGGGTGGGCCCAGAACAGCCTCTCCTCCCCTCAGCTGGAGCCCCTCCCCCAGCCAATGGGGGGGCGCCGAGGCGCACTGGGACGCTCGGCCGTGTTCCCCGGGGGCCCGCCTGTGCTGCCCGCCGCTGGGCTCGGCCCACATAACTCACCTGAGGCTTGGCACTCAGGAGGGCGCCAGGGCTCCGGGAAGATTTACGGGCTCCGATAAAGCCATCTCAGCCCTCGCTTAAGAAGCGTGTGCTATTTGATGACCTGAAAGGCCTTGTCCCGGAGCGGGAGCGCGCGGTGGGGGGAGGAGGGGAGACGCTTAAGAAAGCAAAGAGGACAGTGATCAGACGCCCAAGGAGTTGGAAGCGGGAGGGGCGTGTGCCCTGTCAGCCTGCGGGCCGCCAGCCCCTCCGCCAGCACCCCTGCGCCGACCCAGCAGTGGGGCGTGGGACAGACAGGGGCAGGGGAAGGGGTTTCTTGGGCAGCGGGGGCCCCAGAGACCACCTACCACGCCACTGAGCCTCTAGGTGCCAAGCGCAGGTTGGGGGCATGGGTGACGCCCCCAGGTGTCCACATTCTAATGAGGAAGACAGGGTCACCTCCAGGAGGAGGACAAAACCTACTTATAGTGACCGAAGGCTCTACGTGAAGTTCGGAGACTGGACTCATACTTGCGGGCTTGTGGGCCTCTGAGCCTCAGTTTCCCCACGGTGGGTGAGAACGCCTGTCCTGTTCTCAGGGCTGTTTGGAGGTTCGAGGAGATACGGGATCAGAAAATGCTTTACAAGCAGTAATGTACTGAGCCTATGTCAGGGAGGCGTCAAGGTTGATGACGTCAGCATCTAGGGGCAGGTGAGGGGCAGGCGACTGCGGGGAGGGGACAGGGTGGGGAGCCAGACCAGTGGTAGGCGCACACCCAAGTCTGCAGACCGAGGAGGCTTGGCGACCCGAACCTCCTCTTCCTATCCTGTTTCCCGGGGTCTAACCTCGTCCTCTAAGTGTCACTTGCTCTGTGTCCCTTGCCTCGCTGTCGCCACGATCAAGTGGCACCAGAGAGCCCTGAGTTGCAATCCTAGCTCCACTACTGCCAGCCAAGCGACTGGACGAATGACTTTGCCCGTCTGAGCCTCAGTTTCCTCACCTGCCGACCAGAGATAATACTAGAATTTGCCTCCTGGGGTCGCTGGGAGGATTTGGGGAGCCCCCGAGCACAAGGCCGGCTCACAGCAAGGCTCCCTGAGAGTCCCGGAGTCCTCCCATCTCCCCCGCCACCTCCCCTCCGTGCCTGCCGATCCCGACAGTCCCACGACCGCCCCGCCCCCACTCCAGCCCCAAGTACTGCAAGTTTTGGAGTGAATGACTTTCAAATCTGGGAAGGAGAACCCATCACACACACCTTGAGCCGCGTAATTTATGAATCAAATTGTGCTCCGTCAGGGCTCCGCAGCCCAGAAATAGATGCGGTCGGACGAGGTTCAGGGAGCCGGCCTCAGACACAGTTATCTTCATAGAAACTGGCCACCAGCGGGCAGAACCGGCCTGGACGACCGACCTTGAGGGGCTCCCTGGGGGGCTGCAAAGCCCCCCTCAGCCTGACCCCCGTTCTGAGTCCCGAAGAGAGGACAGAGATCTGCCTGACGCTCGGGAGGACAGCTGGTGGCCCCGGGCAAGTTACTTAACCTCTCTGGGCTTCGGGGTCCTCCCTTGTTTAAAACAGACGGCTTTTCCTTTGGCAGTGGTTTCTCAAACGTCTTTGTTTTGGTAGCAAAGCCTTTTAGCAGACGAAGGCTTGCACAGAACCCCCGTAGGTCAAACAGTCAAGAGCAGAGCTAGCCGCCGTTGGCTGAAGCAGGTGATGGAGTCTAGCGCGTGCGGCACCCTCCTCGCCCACACAGGGCGCCCCAAGGGATGGGGCTAGAGGCTGGGGGCCTCGGGGAACTGGAAAGTCCCCAAGGATGCACACAGCCTGACGTCACGCTGTATGGGCCACCCTAGGACCAAGAGACGCTGACGACCAGGCAGGTGTAGTTCTTGAGGGTCAGAGGATTAATGTCCTCATCCAGATCGGATCTTTCGGAAAGGGGCACGTGCTGCCGCGCCTAAAACCAGGGTTAAAATACCGGCACCACCGCTCATGAGCTGTGTGACTACGGGCCAGTCAACTACCCTCTCTGGGCTTTAGCTCCCTTGGCTGCAAACGGGGAGGGAAAAACTTATCTCACAGAGCCGCTAGGAATGCAACAGCTGGAAGAGCCTCTATTTAGTCCCGCACGGTGTCTAGCGCGTAGTAAGTGCTCAATAAATATTAGCTGTGGCTGTAAATTCTTTTGGAGCAAGAATTTGGGCACCGGGCACTTGGTACATCCTGCGCCCTTGATCCTCATGGGGACCCACTGATCAGGAAACTGATGCGGGAGAAGAGTATGTCCCCGGTCCTGTGGCGGGGAAGTGGCCGGTCTGAAATCTGAACGCCCAGCCTTTAATTCCAAAGCCCGTGTGCTTTCTCCTCCTCCTCCCCAGGAACACCGCGTCCAGAAGGCCTCAGCAGGAAAGCCCCAGACCGTGCCAGGCATTGCTTCCCAGTGTTGGAGGGTTTTCCGGCATCTGGTCAGTGACTCAGATTGTTAACATCAAAGCAGATATTTCTGGTCAGGGAAAGACTAGGGGAAACGACTACCAATTTAGTTCAGTATAAAAACCACCCGTCAGAGTGGAAAATATAAAAAAAAAAAAATCTTGCGTTCTACTGAAAATGGGCCAGAAATCATTATGTTCCCAAGAAAAGATGGCAGATTTGTCCTCTCGGGTGGGAGCCCCCATCTGCAAACAAGAAGGTTAGGTTCTCCCAGAGGGTACCTCTGGGAACCCCGTTGCACGGGACACAGGAAAAGCCAACTTTTAAAAAGTTCTGAGATCAAAAAAATTTGGGGCAGCATCCTGAACAGAGAGCGTCACTGCAGGACTTGTCAGAGCGTTTAATGTGCCATTGTGCGTCGTGACTTGCCGGGACAAGGATGTTGTGATACAGTGTCTCTCTAACCGATTTGGCCATAGAGCCTTTTTCTACCAGCTCTCTCGAGAGGTGGTATGGGAAGCCCGCCGGGGCGACCGAAGGTTTAAAAAGGGCTGTTCCCACACTCACCCTCTAGTGGGGTCTCTGGGCACTCAAGTCAGACGCGTGCCGCATCCCAGATGGAAAATGGAAGAGTGTTTAAAAGCCCATCGGGTTCAAACTTCTCCACCTCCCCCGGGGAACTGAGGGTCCAGAACGGGGAGAAACCTGGCCAACATCGCCCGGCATGCCAGAGGCGGAGCTGGGCCCGATGGGCCGACCTCCAGTCTGGCTCAAGTCCGGGTGCCCGCCTGGGGCCATGGTCAGAGGCGGGTCCCAGGCTCGCAGTGGGTCTCCCGGCAGCTTTGGGGACCCCGCTTTTCAAAAGAAACAAGTTTTCACTGTGGACGACTTCAAACAGACGCAAATGTGGAGACGAGAACTCAACGAAGCCCTGTCCGCCCATCACCCAGATTCGGCCGTCACCGGCGTTCTGTCAATCGTTCGTAAAACTCACCGCCCCCCGCCCCGCATTTTCTAGAGTTACACCCACAAATTCAGCTCATCCCTAAATACCGTCTGCATCTCTGGTAAGGACTTCTTGAGTGCGCCGAACCCGTCGCGATCACCCTAAACGAAATGATTGGTACCTAACGTCCCTTGAGACACAGTCACATTCGAGCAGGGACCCCAGTTTTGAAACCACATTTGGACTAGAGGCTTTAACCCTTTGTTCTGAGTCCTCAGAGCCCAAGCCTCTGAGATGGCTGAACAAAGAAAGAAACGTACTAAGGTTTCATTTCCTAACCAAGAACGAAAGCAAGAGCCAAGACGATCAGAAGCGAATGGGGCAAAATGTCATCCGGGTGCGTGAACACAAGGGGGTGTGTGGTATCCGGTTCTGTGCTTTTCTGAAGACGTAATATCTCACATTTGCTGGTGGTCCTGGCCCTGCTCCTCTGACGAAGGCCAGGGGTCCCGGACAGGGTCGTGGTGGTGGTGGTGGGGGGTGGCGGCCAGCCTGAGTGTCAGTCCTACGTGTCACGTTACGTCCCCAGGTCCCGGCCCAGCGCCCCACACCGAGTGGGTGTTCGGCATGCTGGATGAGCGAGCCCGGCTGGACAGGGAGGGGTGTCCCGAGATGTTCCCGTCCCCTTGGCTCGCACGGGCAGGGACTTCTGCTGAGCAAGCAGGAAACAGGGGAAAGAGAGACGTCCTTGCCTTTTTTGGCCATGGAGGGCCCGCAACCAAAATCTCTGCACAGACTCCGACCGTGCCCGGTTTTGAGAGAGAGAGCCACAGGTCAGAGGTCGGGGTCCTTCTCGCGGGGCCACCCTCGGGACACGCGGCTGGGATCCTCTCGGTGACAAGGGCTGATCTGGGTGACAGACCGACGACTCCCTTGGCGGGAGGGCAGTTTCTCCGGGAAGCTCCCGGCACTGCGAAGGGGACGGGTGCCCTGCGGCGCCCCTGCTCCAAGCCCCGTGAACAGACGCTTCTGGAGGGGAAGAGGAGCATAGAATCTCGCGGGAGACAGACGGCAGTTTTAGGGGGTGTCTGCGAGCTACAGACCCAGAACCCCCCCCAGCCCAGGAAAGAGGAACTGGGTCCTTTGTCCGTGGAGGAAGCTCCTGGCACTGTCCCTGGTACCAAGCAGTGTCTCGGGGTGCAAACACCTCCCCAAAGCCAGGGGGGAGGGGAGTCTCTGAAATTCAGCCCCCCAACCTCTGCCCAGATGTGCTGCCCACTCTCCCTCCCAGCACTACGCCCCGAGCCGTGCCAGCTGTGAGCCCCAGCCCGCAGCTCCCCTGACGGAAGGTGACTTATGGCTTTAATTATCCAGTGCTGGGTGTGAGCCTCAGGAAGGAGCCAGCCCCACCGGGCTCGGTGCCTGCCGAACGAGGGGGTGCTAAGTTGGCGAGGGCGGTCCCGCACGCTGCCACGCTATCCCCGGCTCTCTCCAGGCGGGGGCCAAGCTCTGCCTTCACTTCTGGGGTGCCCACAGCCTGGCCCCCTGCTCTCGAGGGCGGAATGAGATGAAGTGGGGGTGTGGATGAGGCGGGGTGCGCTGGAAGGAGAGCTGGAGGCTGGCCCACCACAAAGCTTTGTCTTGAGCCGCCAAAGAGGCTGGCGGTGGTGAGGAAGTGTTGCGAGTGGCTGGACGGACAAAGGGACAGAGCCTGGGACGGCTGACACGAACATCCCAGGTTCTGTCTCGACTCGTCACCCCAGTGCCCTTCCAGCTGGCCTCCCTGCTTTCCCCTCTTGACCCTCTCCAGCCCATGCTCCCCCTTTCTTTCTTTTAAAGGCCTGACCACAGATCAAGTTACTCCATTGCAATGTCTACCCAGTGCAAATGGAATAAAATCTCACCTCCTCAGCCTGGTCTGTAAGGCCCTAAGCCATCCATCCCTGTCCAGCTCTCTGAATTTCCTCCACCCAACCCTCTATTCCCCACCACACCCTACCCTTGTCCAACCTCTCTGGTTTCCTGTTTCTTAAGACACACCCAGCTCATTCTTACCCCAGGGCCTTTGCATATGCTGTTTCCACTGCCTGGAACTCTTCTCCCCCTCAGCTCTACATGGCTGCCTCCTCCGCTATTGCTCAGGCCTCTCTCAAATGCCTCCATATCAAGGAGGCTTTCCCCAGCCACGCCAGCCAAGTCGTCCCAGCTCAGTCACTCGCCAATCTGTCCCCCGCCCACCAGTATTTTATTTTCTTGCAAGGACCTCAGTCAACTCTCTAACATTATCTCGTGCATTGATCTGTTGGCTTACTCTCTACCTTCTACTTTCCTTACTAAACTGTGCATTCCACGAGGGCAACAGCCTTCTCTGTCTTGTTCCCTTCATATCCCCAGAGGCTGGCCCAGGAGAGGGACCTGATAAATATTTCTGAGTAATCAACTTAGCTCAGAGCCTGTGTTACAGAGAGGGACAAGCTCCCCAAATGGCCCAGCGAGCTCGAGGCAGAGCCAGTACACCAGAAACAAGCACCATGACCCCCAGGACTATGTCCCCCCTTCCCCTCTTTCCACGGTCGGGGAGCTGCCAACCCCCCCTTCCCCACCATAAAAGCCCCCTTGGGAGGCGGGCTCCAAGGACTCCCGCTGGGGGGCTTTGAGGAGCCCCCACCAGTGATGGCCTGTGACTCCTGCCTCTGGGGCGGCTTCCGGGCCGGGCAAGGGAGTGGGGCTGGGGGAGAGGTGACCATGGGGGAGGGTGGGACAGAGCGTCTGAGACAGCTGCTCTGGGAAACAGGCCCTTCCCTCACTGCCCCAGGCCTTGCTTTTCCCATCTGTGACCCGGAAAGGGTCGGACCGGACGCTACGTGGGTCCCCGTGGCCTGTGGCAGGTGAGCCTCAGGAAACCGGGCCCCCACTGTTGGGAGAGGGACGGCGATGGGCCAGGGGACAGGAAGTAGCATGGCTCCTGTCGTGCCCCCCTCCCTGCCTGGCCCCAGCGCCACCGCGGGTTCTCGGCCTGGGTTACCAACCTCCCTCCACCCAGAGAACTCCCCTAAATGAAATTCCTGCTGGCGTGGGGCCCGCGATATAACAAGTCACTCGCTTTGCCTAGGAAATGAAGGATGGTGAGGCAGAGTTCCCGGGACACAGGCGATCTCCATAAATCTGCCGGACTATTTCCGGGATTACTCTGTGGGATTAATGATCTGTCCTTCAAACAAAGACCTGCCCTCAGCGGCCCAAACGAACGTCCCCGCCCCGAGGGGGAGGGAGCACTGGGGCCGGTCAGGCTGTGCACAGGCAGACTCCGTAAGACGCCAGGTCAGCACTTCACCTGTCCTGCCAGACCCCGAGTGGGCCCCTCCTGCCCAGCGCATCAAGCCTGCCTAGCTTCCAGCACTTTCTGCCACTCGGCTCTCCCTGACCCCTCGAACGACCAGGCCTCCTGGGCTGACCCTGCCTAGCGAATGCTTCTGTGGCCGGGACTTGGGTACGGATGAAAAAGTTCTGTGTACAAGGCACGGAATAAAGACTGGATCGGAAGCCGGTTCCGTATCTACCACTTCACCCCACCATACACCCTGGAGTTTCTTGAGCTCTCTGAGTCTCAGTTTACCCACCTGTGAAAAGGGAACAGTGTAGGCGGGGTCTGCATATAATGGGCACTGTCACGGCAGCCTCGTGAGGCTGGCGGCCTCGCGGAAAGCACACGGACTTCAGACTCACACAGACCTGCCGCTTCTTGACCTGGCGTGACCCCACGTGTTACAACACCTTTCTGGCCCTGCCTTCTCGTCTGTGAAATGGGCATGGCAGTAGAGCTTGTTGTAAGCCCGCGACACGGCTTCCGCAGAGGGACTGGCGTGACATCCTTGGGCGGCACCCCACTGGCGTCCTAATGACGGCCCCAAGAGGCATGGGCTCGCGGCGGCTTGCTGTTTTCTGCTGTCCTTCTAGGCCAGTCCCGTCTCTCTGCGGAGGCCACGTCGTGTGCGAATCTTCTCCTGCCCCCGAGGGGACCGAACAGAAGGCACCGCTCTCGGAAACCAGGGAAAATCGGCGCTAACCACGGGCGGGCTGCCCGGAGCCAGCTCACGGTTAGCCAAGCCCCAGTTAGCTGTTCTGAGTCACAAGGGCCACGGAGGAGAG
The DNA here is from genome assembly GCA_030068075.1 of Paguma larvata. NCBI lineage: Eukaryota > Metazoa > Chordata > Mammalia > Carnivora > Viverridae > Paguma > Paguma larvata. Next base: position 68,457,412 of record CM057837.1, read on the forward strand.
ACAGGGGGAGCGGCCTTCGGTTCTCTGGAGAATCAGGAAGGAGAGTGAAATCAGAAACGTGGGCGTTGGATGGTCCCCTCTGGGCAGAGGGGGCTGGGGTGTGACAGAGGTCCTGGATGTGGGGTGTGGATGGCTCGGGGCCATGCCGCACGCGACCTGGGCACTCCCAGGCAGGCCGTGCCGGGTCAGTCTCGTATTCTCAGAGGTCAAGCGGAAAGGCGGCCTTCCCCGCAAGGGAATCCTGAGGACGGGTAACTTAGGCGCGGTCCCCCGGAGCTGCTCGGGCCCCAGGAGCCCCTCCGGAAGGCACGGCTTCTTTCTGGGTTCTCCGGGCAGTGTGGTCGGGGCCCAAACAGGCCTCGGCGGCTCACGTCCCGGGGGCCTGCTAAGTGTGGGAATCCCAGGGGATTCCACCATCTCCGTGGTGGGAAGGGAGAGAAGGAGACGAAGGAGGCGCAGCCTTGCGAACTCCTGAGGCCAGAGGGGACACCGGGCTGTGTAAGCAGTAGGAGGTGACAGGTCAGAGAAGAAATGGAAGCTGAGGTGGTTGGAGGGCGTGGACATCCGAGGACCAACCCGCTCCCATCAACTAAGCAGACCGTGCAAGCTGGGTGGTCAGGGAGGGCTTCTGGCGGCAGTGAGGGGGAAGCTAAGGTTTAAAGCAGGGGACGGACGCAGACAGATGGCAGAAGGGAGGCACAGGCTTAGCAGGCAGACGGGCTGACGCAGGCTCCTGCCCGCTCGTCTTGCCTGTCCTTCTGTCAAGAACATGCAACGGGAAGTGGTCACTTCCCCTAGATGAAGTCAATGAACTTGGGAAGAACAATAATTAAGCACTTACTATATGCCAGGCATGGTGCTAAGCACGGCTCCCTCTAAAGCGTGTATTTTAACCTCGATTTACAGAAGTGATTTGTCGCGGTCCCACAGGCTGTTGCCCTGGTAGCCAGGATTTGAGCCCAGAACTCTCTGATCCAAAGTTGCTACCTCGGCACACCAAAGCCGGAGCCGTTTCTCAGGGAGCGTCCGGTCGGTCATTTCACCCTGTGGGTGTGGCATGTCCTAACACCCGAGGTGGGATCAAGGTAGGGACAGCGTCCCTACCTCCTCACACTTTGGCCCTTTGCCTGTAGGATGGCCAGCTGCGAAGGTGGGAGCTCTGCACTGTGCCGAAGCCAGACAGAAAGAGCAGGGGTTTGCTGGGCACAGAGCAGGTCGGGATGGAGGTGAAAGGGTGGAGCCGATCTGCTGGGAGCCCCTACGTCCCTTTGAGTTTCACCTCGCTTTCTCGACTTCAGATCTGATCTCCGAAACGGGCGCCCCAACCGCCTCTGTCCGATCCTGGCTCCAATGCTGACAAGCTGAGTTGCCTCGGGCAAGTTACTTAACCTCTCTGGGCTCTGTTTCCTCATCCGTGGTGGAACGCTAATAGTACCTGCTTCACCGGGGGTGCTATGAGGAGCAAAGGAATGAATTCATGTCAGCTGCCTGAAGCAGGCCACATGGCCATCACCCAATAAATGGCAATAAATGTGATCACAGTCAGGTTTTCCTCTTTAGCCCTCAGTCTGCCACCTCCTTCTCCCAAAGTCAAAGTCCTCGTTCCAGGGTTTTGCTAAAACGTCCCTGTGCGTGCATGCATTATTGTTCAATCTCCACTCTCGCTGCTGACTTTTTAAACTCACACATGTGGGGTTGTGCTATCCTTTACTTCTTTTCTCACTCGACACTAGGTTGTAAAGATTTATCTCTTCGGCTGTCTGTGCATCTACTGAGCTGAGCCATATGAAATTGCTGTCATTCCACCATGTTCGACCTGCAAAAACGGTGATACGTGTGATTTCACCTTCTAGTTTGTGGCTTCTGACACAGGGTTCGAGTCTAGGGGTTGGCAAACGTTTTCCGTAAGAGGCCACAGTAAATATTTTAGAGTGTGCAGGTCGAGAGGCACAATCGAGGACATGATGTTGGAACCTACCTAACAAGAGAGAAAGCCAACTTCCACAACGTTTTTGCTGAAATTCAAAACGCAACGATAGCGGAGCACAATTCTGTTCGGTGATACAGAGGTCTGCTAGAGAGGAGAAGGGCGTTTCGGGGGCAGGAGATACTATGTCACTTAAGCGGAGTTCAAAGATAGGACTTACGACAACCAGATCAGCCGCAAAAGGACTCTTTAGAATCCATTCCGGGCTCTGAGATCACACAAAACAGGCGGCGGGGGCACCCGGCCCACGTGCCCACGTGGGGGGTGTGTGGAGGTTGGTCACTGCAGGCGCCATTCGCAAGGCCCTGACTGTTACTTAGCTTCGGCGGTTCTATGCTGGGGTTCCCCGGTCGGCGGGCTCTCCCATCCTGGTGAATACACCTTAACTACTTTTCCCTTGAATTTCTCAACTCTCCCCTACTGATTTGAGGGGCTTGCGTACTTATAGAGTCTATCTATAGGCCCTTGTGGGTTTTAGTTGTTGCAAAAATCTCCTCTCCCCACGTCGTCTGTTGTTAACTTCGTCTGTGTATTCCGACTGGATCGGAAGTCCTTTGATGTGGATGGGTTTCTCATCTCCAGCCCGTGCTCTCTGGGTGCTAAGTCCTTTCCAAGCACAAGGTCACAAAGATATACCCCGACATTTCCTTTTATGAGCTTTATATTTTACTGTTCACGTGGACGTCTTTCATCCATCCGAAGTCCACTTTGGTATATGGCGTACGGTGGGGATCTTGCTTTATTCTTCTCCACGTCGTGAGCTGGTTTTCCCAACACCAGCTACTAAACAAGTCATCTCTTCTCCCATTGATTTGTGGAGCCACCTTAACCATATATCAAGTTCCCGTGTTTATATGTGGGTCTAGTTCTAAGAGCTGCATTCTGTCCCATTGGCCTGTCTATCGTTTAAGATGTACTTGACGGATAGGGCCCACACTCCTCATGGCCCTGTTGCTCTCTTCTGTACCGGCTGCCTCAGGGGACGCCACCTCAGGCTGCCAGCTCCCTATGGCTTGCGGACACCGCTTGTGATCATGAGCTGGCCGATGTGACCCCCTCCAGGAAGTCTGGAATTAGAAAACTAGAATATGAAGATGGTTGACAGCTGAGACAGAGACAGAAGCCAGAAGGACAGTCCAGGGGCAGCCATGATGGAAAGGGGGCGGTGCGGCCATCACGGACCGGGTGGAATCATGAGTGAGCTGGTGGGATAGAGAGAGGCGAGTGGGGAAACAACTAGGGTGGGGCAAAGATGCTGAGGTGGGCTCAACAGTGGCCATCGAAGACAGCCGGCTCTGGATCCCTGGAACTTCTGAATGTTACTTTACATGCATAACGTGTAATTACATGTTACCAATTAACATGTGATTCGGTTAACCATCATGACTGGGAGATTATCTTCTCGGCCCTACGTGTCACCACAAGGGGCCCTGAAGAAGGAGGCAGGGGGAGATTAGACTACAGAAGAGAAGGCACCATGGCCAGGGGAAAAGAGATTGGAGTGGTGCCGCCCGGGGTCGATGAAGGAAAACGGGCGGCCGCCAGCAGCTGGAGAGGGCAAGAAACGGATCCTTCCCGGGCTCCCCAGAAGGAACCAGCCTTGCCGACCCTTTGGTTCTAGTCCCGGAAGACTGATTTTGGACTTCTGGTCTCCGGGGCCATAGAGAATACGTTTCTGTCGCTTTAAGCCACAGCCTGTAGTGGCTCATCACCACAGCCATGCACACTCTGTAAGAAAGGAGAGTGTACTCAAGCCTGCTGCCTCAGTTCCTCCTTCCAGAAGGCCCCACTCTGAGGAGGGTCCGCCCTGGGTGCCTGTGGGAGGCCCCTTTCCTGAAGCTTCCTAAGTGCTCTCGGATTCCTGGAACCACAGATGCCCTGAAAGGAACACTCCACGCCCCTTTGCTTGGCCCTCAAGACCCTTCGAATCATCTTCCCTGTTCTGCGGCCTGGCTAGTCTTTCGTCCCCCCGTAGACACTTCACGCGTAGTCCTCTCTCTAGCTAAGCCTTTGCTCTGGCCAGCCCCTCCTTCCCAGGATGCCCTCCTCCCCACCTAACCCACTCGCCCTCTGTCCCAGCGTGACCGCCTTGTGGGCGCTAGCGCTCCCCCGTTGCCAAGGTGGCTTCATTCTGCGAACAGAATGCTGGCATGTCCTGAGTTCTTGCCCGGTGCCAGGCGCTGTTCTGAGCCCTGTGCGTGAACTGACGTGGCTCTCGGAGCCCCCGCCGTCCCGGCCCCCCACTCCACGGCTGGGGAAAGGGCCGGCTCAGGCCTACTGTCGGAACGCCCACTCCTCAATCATTTGGATGCCAGCCTACCCATTTTTGCCACACCTGCCTGCGACTTGCATTATGATGATTTACTGTTGTCTTTAATCTGATTTTTTTTCTCCGACAACTCGCTCCCGAAGAACATGTTTCAGAGTTTCGCGAACGGAGAGCCAGTTCACTGACCATAATAGAGAGGGACTGTAAAATGGGTCACGTGAGCCGACGTGGTTAGATTTTAGCCGCCTCGGCTTGCCGTCCGATGGCTCCCGCCAGCTCTACTTACATGGGAAGAGAAGCCAAAGGCGGACTTCGTCCTGGATAGCACTGACAGAAACAGAAATTCTGAGAGAGAACTGAGGAGAGGAGTAACTGTTCCGCTGTGTGACTCGATGTCATTTCATGCCCCGCCCGTGCACCCTCACCTCTCTGGGGGATCGGCAAGGGAGGGAAGCCTCCGCCCCAGCCCGAGCCCCCTCGCAATGCCCACCCTCCTCTGACCTTTCCGTGGACTCACTCCCAACACCCGCGGCTCAGTGAGTGCTCTGTGGACGGATGGTCAACTTCTCACGTGCTCACCTCCTCGCTAGTCCTCAGGCTTCTTAAGGCAATGGTTTTTCCATTTCCGGTTTCCACTCTAGAGCCGGTCTCCCCAGGACCGCTGAAGCAGGGAGGCTAGTTCCAGACCTTGCCAAGCATCTCCCGAGTCACCAGCAGGCAACTCTCCTGTCCCTGCAGACTTCTAGAGGACCACCAGCACCCCGGGACCTCAAGTCCTCATTTGCAAAATGCTCCCTTAAGTCTCAACTAAATGAATTTCTCTCGTGGAACTAAAGACGCCCACCAGCGTTATGAAGAAAAATCAGTCACTGGCTCCTTTAGAATAACCCTTGCTATGCCGGACGCTGTTGTGAAGTGCCCTTCAGCCTGTATGTGCGCTGATTCAAAAGCACCTCGCTGATGTGGTCCCTCAAAGAGGGGTATCCTCCTGCACCAGCGGCAGGAAAGGACGGGAGGGGCAGCGAGCTGGAGAACAGAGGCAGCCTGATTCCACCTCGTTTCCAGTGCCTTCCGGTGGGGGGGAGGGGGGCGGGATGGAGCATAGCGCGGCAGAAGGAGACCGTGAGAACGATAAATTCATTCTGTGCCAGAATGTTTGTTCACTTCAATCAACGTCTGAAAGTATCTACCCTGAAATCTCTGTTCCCAGGATATTGGTCAAATATTTGAATGGGGCAGCTAGTTAATTGACTCGGGCCGAGCACTTGACAGAGAGGCAGACAGGCTGCGGGGCACAGCGAGACGGCTGAGCCCAGAGGTAGGTCTGCCGATTCTCAAACCTCGGCAGTCCCCAACAGATGCTCAGGATGGGGCAGGGGAGAGTGAGGCCGGGGCAGGGGAGAGTGAGCCTGGGGCAGGGGAGAGAGAGGCCGGGGCAGGGGAGAGTGAGGCCAGGGCTTCTGGAGAAGTGCAGATGGGAGTCAGCCTGCACTTCCTCCCACCAGCTATGTGCCCTTGGGTGACTGGGCCTTTGTTTCCTCACCCCTAAAAGTGGGTGACAACGATGGTTAGCACCCACCTCCTGGGGTTCCTGGCAGGATTAAAGAGTGGATGCAGGCGAAGCACCTGGGTCACTTCCTAAACGTTCACGAACTGCTAGTTACCAGCTACTGATCGCGACGGCTCCTTAGTCTGGCGTTCGGAGCTGTCCAGTGTGAGTCCCGGTGCGATAAGAGGGTGTAGGGGCTGGGGAGGGGGTCCCCTGAATGTGGGCTCACACCCTCCCTGCCCTGGCTGCTGGCGCTTCCCTTCCGCATGGTCTCCAAATCGTCCCAAGAGGGCTGCCTTCTCCGAGAACAAACCCTTCTCTGACCTCCTGAGGCATCTGTTAGACACGCTATGCTTTAAGCTTTGCTGACGAATCACTTGTCCTGCTGGGTTCTCCCTGGGGCCTGTAGCGGACACGTCCAGTGAACTGGCGGGTGGGCTTTCAGTGGCTGACATTCTGGCTAAAAGAAAGGCCCCTTCCCTTCCCTTTCTTGTTTTAAATTGCTTTAAAACACGGTTTGTCGGAGGGATGGGAGCGGGAGGGTGGCATGGTGTCCCCGTGTCCCTCTCTGGGCCCTACAGAGAGAAGGACCGCAGGCTGGAGCCGGAGGAGCTGTTTATAGGGGGTGGGGCAGGCAGCAGGGGGACTCAGGCAGGGCTGTCCTGGGCCCCATGTCCCACGCACAGCTTCAGTAGGGGAGAAGCAGCCCTTGTCTCTGCCCACGACCCATTTTGGCTCCAGGGTCAGGAGTGTCCAGGGGAGGCTGGGCCATTCCAACGGCAGAGGAAGGTGCCGCCAGCAGGGGCGCTGGTGAGTCACCCGCCTCCCGTGGCTCGGTGCAGGGGATACCCACGAGGGGTCAGGGGCAAAAGACTAGGTCAGTCACACAGCACGTGGGCACTGCCTCCCTCTCCACCCCGAGGGGGTACCTGCAACACCTGGGGATTTTACAGAGAGCTGAAGTGTTAGGCTTTGCAGGCAGGGGAGAGAGCACAAGCCAGTGACTTGTATTTTTAGAGACTCCCTTCCAACCTACATGCTGAGCAGCCCTAGTATCTTTCCGTGTCTGTGCTTGTCATCAAACAGACGATAATTTTAGGGTTAAGCCCATTTTACAGATGAGGAGACCGAGGTGCGAACAGGAGAAGGAACCTGCTCAGAGTCACTGGCCCCTGGAGCCCAGGCTGGCCGGGAGGCGCACAGGGCCTAAGACCCCCTCTCCCTGGGGTGCCCTGCCCGTAGCTGGCACGAAGTAAACACTGAAGACGTGGATATGCGGACAGGAACCCAGGGGCAGATGCGACACTTCTGTTCCCCCGGGATGTCATGAATCAGAGCTATGTGGGGGTAGGATATGGTGACAGGCTGAGCTCCTGGAACTCCATCTGCTTACTTACCCAGTCGGGGAGCCCCAGGGCGGCCCCCTTCTGCGCCCCCCACCCTGTCCGCTCCTCCTCCTTCCGCCCCGCCCGCGGAGCTGAGCCCAGAGAGACTGGGAACTGCAGCGTGGGGTTGTTGGGTGACTTCAGGCTTAATATCTTTGTAACCATATTGCAAAAGGGCATGCCTAAGACGGCGCCTTTCGCTTAATCTTTCTCTTTTATTGCTTTTTCTCTTGTATGATTTAACCTTGCACCAGGTATCAAGCTAGATAAATAAAAACTTTTATTTCAGATTAGCCCCGGCCGGGGGCTGCCTTGAAAGCTGAGCAGTCATCCAGGGAGTGAGATGAAAAAGGGAGCTGGGAATCTGAGCTGCTTAGAGGGGCTCATCTCAGGTTCAGAGCCCCCAAAAGATATTTGAGACCTTTTCTGAGGGGAGGGGTAAAGTCTCCTCCAATGACCACAGCCTGGGGGCGGGGGGTGGGCAGGGGGCTGAGGCAAGCGCAACAACCTCCCCAGCCCAGCCCTCCCGACCCCCTCCCAGATGGCCCCTCTCCCTTCTCCTCACCCAGTATAGTTCCTCCCCAGTGCTCCACGCGGCCACCAGACGCCGCCTTTGCAGACTTATTTAGTACCCCTCTTTTCCAGTAGAAATGAGCGCCACGGGGGGGCAGTGGCAGTGGCTTTCACTTAGCCATTGGTCCCCACGGTCTAGCATGGAGCCTGGCCCATGGTAGGCACTCAGTCAATATTCACGGTTAACTGAATGAGCGAAGGAATCCTGGGACTCTAGTCCACACACAGCCCAGCGGGCTGACACGAGTTACTTCATTTCCCAGGCAGAACGGTAAAGGATGGCAGAACAATGTGGGTTTTAGAAGCAGGAAGATCTAGACACGAACCGTGTGTCCACCACTTGTGTGCTGCATGACCCTAAGCACGTTTCGTGAGCCCTGCGAGGTGTTTCCTTGTTCGCAAACGGCTCTGGCCAGACACATCCCTGAGTGATGGTGACGCTCAGAGGTGACGGCCACCCCAAGGCACCTCTCACACACGTTCAGTGACATGCAGACATGCAAGATGTTGTTCATAGCGGCACGGCTTGTAATAGCGAAATCAACGCAGGCACCCACTGACAGGAGCGTGGATTGCCTGTGGTATGTTCACACGATAGAATAGTATGCAGTGATACAAATGAGCACAGGATACCTATCCCCCAAAAAAAAATACGAATGAATCTCAGATATGTAATATTGGGTGGAAAACAGAAGTCCCAGGAGACCATGTGTAACAATAGTTTTTAAGTAAGGTTCAAAGACAGCTAAACCCAAACAATATGCGATGCACATATATGTGACAAAATATTTCTTAAAAGCAAGGGAATGAAAAAACACACAAGATTCGAAGCTGGGGAAGAAGAGAACCAGATGGGAGGCATGGGTGACAGTCTAGTTCTTGGGTTGGTTGGGGGGGTTCATGGGTGTCCACAATATCATTAAAAATAAATAATGAAACTAAAGAAGGCCAACATAGACCAATGTTGATCACGATCCAAGAATTATGTCTAAACCAGTTCTATGTGCCTGAGGTGTGCCGAGCCGATACAGAAAGAGAATGGAAGATTAATGGTGGCTAGTTTCATAATCCCCCAAAGATCTCAAAGCCCCGGAAGTCCACAACAAAGCAGTTACCCAACAGATGAGGAGAAGTAGAAAAGGGTCAACTTTGTTAACAAGGCAAATGCTTGTTGACATAGGGAAACCGGACTAGAACCTCCCTGCCAAACCACCTCCGGCCACGAACTAGGGTAATCCCCAGGCCCTGAGAGCAGCCTCCAGCCGCGACTGGTCTGCCAGTCCCCGGAGAAGTGGTTTCCTGAGCTGAACGGAGGTCCATTCCCGGCCCCACGAGGGAAGTAGACCCGACGTGTAGCAGAAGAGGTTCGAGTTGGGCCCAAGAGGGAGATCTTGGGGGTGTTCCCGCAGTACACGGGACCTATGGGAGGGTCTATAGGATCCTGAGCCCAGGACAGAGACTCTTGCCCATGAAGAGGATGTGGAGAGAGAAGAAGCTGGAATGAAGGGTCTCAGACCCAGGGGCAATGACACTTCTCAAAAGTCCACTGACCGCTGTTATTCATGAGAAGCAAGGGGCAAGCCGCTGCTCCCAACGAAGAGCACATGGGGTCTCCTTAAAGGAGGGAGAAGAACAGAGACTCCTCTGGTTTATCACAAGGAGGCACGCAGGGGAGCGCTGAGAGCAAGAACAGGCCGGCTGGTTAGCACAGCCCTGAGGAGAGGAAGGAGAAAGGTCAAGGGGAGAATGAAGTACAGGCTTTCCTGAGGTTCCGCCCGGTCATTCAGGTGTGGTGATGGGGGAGAGCTCTGAAGAACATGCCCGGTGTATTTGTATAACTACATAAAACACCCACCAGAGGCACTGTCCCTAGGTACGTTTGAAAGAAGAGAGCCACGGGCTGCAAATGGAACAAGCCTTGGACACATTGGCTCCAGCTCTAGAGAGAATGCCTGTCAACTGTCGGTGGCTTCTGGAGGGCTGGGTAAGGCTTGGCGGCCTGTCCAGGCTAGTGGGAAAGTGTGCTGGGATCAGTTAGTGATGTCTGCCTCAGTACGGGATTGGTAGATCCTGGTATGTGTGCCAAAGCAGGTCTAAGGGAGCAATCACAGGTGTAAACACACCAACTTTCCTTATGAATATGCCCCTTTCTGTCAGGCCACCACCAGGACCCCGGAAGCCTCGCCTCAGAGATTAGAAGCTTCTGTGTCCCCTCCTTTTCATGTACTATCTATTTTCAGTGCATCGCCAGAGCCTGCTGCCTTCTTTCCCTGTACATCTCCTCAACGACCACCCCCGCCACCCAGTTGGTGTGATCGTCTATTAGCAGATGGTCCCTCGTTCCCACGCTTCCTGTTCCAATCCATCTAGACGAGATGACTCTTCCGGTTACCCCCTGTTCACCTTCCTCACCCCCAGCCTTGCTCAAGAACCCACTCATAGGAGGGCATGCCTCCTATGCCCTCTACCAGCTTGCCTCCTCCCCGCCCCCGGCCGGTCTGATCTGCCCTTCACTCCTCCCTGGCCACCTCGTGGCTCCAGCCAGGTGGGCCATTCCCCTTATGCCGAGCCAGATGTCCTGAAGTTTCACGCACTTCCAGGCGCCCACCGTGCTACCCCAAGCCATGGGCTGTGGCGTGCGATTCAGATGTGCGAAGCAGGTCTGATTCTCCCGACTTTTCACTTTTCGGGGGTGGGAGAGAAAAACGCGAAGCCTCTCAATCACAAGGGCTTTGATGTATTTCAAAAGATGGTCTCCGGTGAGAGCTGCCCCATGCCAGGTCACGGCCAGGGGCCCGGTCCAGTTACTGGCATACGTGTAAGCTTGTGCGAGCCTGACTGTATCCGATTATTCTCTCTAAACACACACACACACACACGTATACACACACACACACGCACGTATACACACACACACACGCACGTATACACACACACACACACACACACACACACACACATACTCCCACATGCACTCACACACAAGCAGCCTTCATTTCAAAGCCCTCAGTGCATTTTCAAGGAACTGCCTCACTTGTTAATATTGACATAAAACCCGAAGATGGCAAGTGAGGGCTTTGTCTTTCACTAACACACCCGGGCAGGTCTCCCACGTGACCCGAAGTGAGGCCACTGCCTTTCGTGCAGGGGGAGGGGTTTCAGCCCTGACACTGCTCACTGGTTCTTGCCTCCAGGCCACTGTTCCTCAACCTTCCTTTCATTATCGCCCCTGCCACCAGCCATTTAAGACATTATTTCCTAACTGCTTCCCCCCATGAAATTCCAATGCCGCAGGCATATCTGCACATATATATCTGTGCTTTACACGTAGAGTAAAAACTTCTCATCCCCGTAACAAACTTTTGCCTCCTTGAGGGTGATATCGCCCCTGTCGACTATGCATGCTTTTCCAGACCCGTGCTTCTCAGAGTGTGGTCCCCAGACCAGGAGTGTCGGCATCACCCGGGCCCCGCCCCCACAGTTTCCAATTCAGTAGGTTTAGGCTGGGGTGCGAAAATTCGAATTTCTAATAATTCCCATTATTAGAAGTTGATGCTGATGCCGCTAGCCTGGAGACCACACTTTGAGAACCACTGTGGTCATGAAAGATGGGTGTATTCTGGAGCCCAAGTTAAGCGTCAGTTAAGCGTCCCACTTTGGCTCCGGTCATGATCTCACAGTCTGTGAGTTTGAGCCCTGGGTCTGTGCTGACAGCTCAGAGCCTGGAGCCTGCTTCAGATTCTGTGTCTCCCTCTTTCTCTGCTCCTCCCCTGCTTGCCTTCTGTGTCTCTGTCTCTCAAAAATAAATAAACATTAAAAAAATTTTTTTTTTAATTCCTGTTCTTCCTCTTAGTAGCTGTGACCCTTGGCCGGTCCATGTACTCACTGATCCTTGCTTTACTTGTGTGCAGGACGGAGTACTAATGCCTCCCTCACAGACTGCCGTGAGAGATAAATGTGTCCCGCCAGTGCCTGGCACATGACAGGCACCCAATAAACGGCTCTCCCCACCCCTCCCCCTGGGGGACTCTCTGGAGCTGCAGAAGCCAGGGCTGCAAGGCATGGACGATGAGAGAGGCGGGGCTTCTGCAGCCTGGAGGGTGCGGCTGGACCTAGTAGAAAGCGCTACCAGCGGCTTGTTCACCACACCCTCACACCCCTCGGTGGTAAAGGCCCGTCTGGCACTGGAGAGGAGTCCGTTCAGCATCAATTATGGGAAGGAGAGAATTAAACGACAGAACTCATGAGTCTAGCATGTGTGGAAAATGAAAATGCTTCCAATAAGGATTCAGTCGGTGTCAGAACCACCTGGAGGGCTCATTAAGACAGTTTTCTGGGCCCCCTGCCCTGGGCATCTGGTTCAGTAGTTCTAGGGTGGGGCCTGCGAACTCCCATGTCCAACAGGAGCCCACGGCCCGCACTTTGAGAACCGCTGCTCTAGGGCCTCTTGTAGACGGGCTCCCTACATCGGGGGATGGAGAAACCACAAAAAGTCTGGGCGCCTGCAGAAAGGTGATGCAGGAGAGAATCCTCAGTGCCCTTGGGGCTGACTGATGGAAGCCTTCAAGCTGGGCTCCTGGCCACGGGTGGGGCCCAGCTTGCTAGCTTGTGAGAGTGGCCTTGGCTAGGAATGCGGGCTTCGGACAGCATGACATATGCTTGTCTCTACCACATCCTGGGTGGTAAGGAGGAGGGAAATGGTTGGCAACTTTTGAGGGCCTACCATGCAACCGACCTATGGGACACTCACCAAACACGGCTCACTTTAGACAGTGGCCTCACTTATGTTTATTTTCACAGCTCTGTGAGAAAGATATGACCGGCCCCATTAAAAGCTAGGGAAACCAGTCCTTTGAGCGTTTCGGTCACCCATTCAAGGGCACTTAGGAAGACAGGGTTCCTTTCTGGAACAAGCAATGGTCAGATGTTAAAGTAAGCAACTTCCCTGCTCAAACAGGGCTTGAAAGGTATCTCAGGCTATGGGACTGGTCTCATGCCGCCTGCCTCACCAGTCACCTCCTGTCACCGAGGCCTCCTCATCCACTGTTGGCTCTGCTGTCTCTGCTTCCCAACATAATAGCCAGTTGGGGGATACCATGGCAGCTTCCCTTTGGGCCTGCTTATTCTTCCTGCCCTCCTCCAGCCCACTGGCTCCAGTCTGACCACTGGAGCTTCACACAACACACTTTAACCACGTCCCTCCCTCCCCCACCTCCTCTCCACCAGCTGAACTGGCTCCGTGCTACCCTCAGGAGCAAGGCCTGGCATTCTCCTGAGCTGGGCATTCCACACCCTGCATGGCTGGGCCTTGCCTCCCTCTATGGCCTCCTTTCCCCAAGGTCTCCCTTGCAGGCTGCACTTAGCCATGCTGAATTACTGCAGTTCCACAAACATGCCGCAGTCTCTCCTGCCTTGGGATCCTGGTAAACACTGTTCCCTCTGCCTGCAACACCCTAGCTCCGCAGTTCCTGGGTAGTTCCTGCTCACCAGATGGCGGGTGGCTTAGATGATCTCTTCTCAGTGAGTGTCCTCACCCCAGTGATGGCTGGGGGAGGCAGCCCCTCCCATGGATGCTTTCTCCCTTTCTATTACAGATATTTTCAAACATCCACAGAAGTAGAGAGAACAGTCTAATGGACCTTCCAGGGAGCCATCACTCTGTGCCAAGAGTTACCACCACAGCCCATGCTTCTTAGTCTGCTTCCCCACCTACACTACAGGTTCCTGAGGCTGAGACAGCGCCTCCAGCCCCACACATTCTCAGGACATTAGCATAGCTCTTGGCTCAGAGAAGACCCTCCATCCAATGTGGGTGGATGCCAAGAGTCCACATTTGCTGAGCACTTACTATAAAATCAGACACTCTTCTACATGGTTATGTGTCTTTGTTCTCTTTATATGCATAGCCTCCCTATGAGGCTCAGGCTACTCCTACCTCCATTTCACAGATTGGAAAGCTGACGCAGGTTACACAGCTAGTCAGTGGTAGCAGGCGAGCAAGGCAGTCTAACTCTGGAATAGAGCTGTCCCCAGAAATAGGATGTGAGCCACGTGTAGTATTTTAAATTCTCTAGTAGCCATTAAGCATTAAAAACATTCAACATTAAAAAACATAGATGAAATTAATTTACTGAGTATTTAAATAAGCATATCTAAAATAATATGACTTCGACATGTCATCGATATAAGACGTTATAGTGAGATGTTTTATAACCTGTTTTGCATACTAAGTCTTCAAAATACCCTGGGTTACCTTACAGACTAGCCACATATCAATAATTCGGTAGCCACGGGGCTACTGTACTGGCCAGCACAGCTAGCAGTCAGCACCCTGGACAGCAGCCGTAGAGCCTGCACTCTCAACCAGTTCTCTGCTTAATTGGACGAAGGAGGAAATGAGTGAAGAGAAGTTCCTAGGACCCGTGGGCCTGATCTTTCCTTGATAATTAATAATGCTTAATACTTTATGGCCCTTTAGAGTCTCTCTGGCACCATTTTACCTGCCATAGGGATTACTAACCCTGTACCATGGATAAAGATTACGGGGTTAAGAGGGGCCGAATGCCTTCCTCTTACATACTGCTGCTGGTGGCAGAGCTGGGCCTCGAACCCACAACCCTGGACTGCAAGTTCAGTGCTCTGTATGGGGAGGGGCACGGCTGCCCCTTGAAGCAGCACTGTCTCCATCTGGAGACAAAGGAGGGGGTCCATTGAGACCCCAGGCTGGGCTGGCCTTTGGGGACTCCCGTTGTTTGGGGCCCCATTTTGTTCGGGTCCTGGAGGGAGTGACGCCCTTGGCGAGCGGCAGGACAGGCACAGGCTGAGGAAGCAGATGGGGCACGTGCCAGGTCCTCTGTGGGAAAGAACCTTGTCATTCTTCAGTCTTAGTTTGGCCACAAGAGGCTGAGAACAAATTGACGGCAATGGAGCCATAACTTACCTCCGAAGGCCTCTTTGTTCTTGGCAAAACAAAGGGGTCATTAGTAATGGTGAAAGCACTGGTGTGCAGACATAAATCCCCCCAGCTGCAGGGCTGATAAACAGCCTAGAGGGGCTGGGGGCCTCAAGGAGCCCAGCAGGTTAACCGCACGCCATGGATCACTCAAGGGCTCAGACTTGTGTCCACCCACATGCAGATAGAGCCGCCCCTTCCCAAGCTCTTGAGGTGCCCAGAGACTGGGTCACCCACAGAGGCTGTCAGGACTCACACCTGGCTCTAGGAGCCACCAAGACCCTCATTTTTCCTCTCAAATGAAAATGGTTCCCTAGCATCGAGGGCGGAAGCAGGCTCCCACAGGGCACTCAGGGCCAGCTTGGGGCAGTCTGTGTGAAGGTGCCGTTGTGGGCACTCTTTCTTCCTGCTTCAAGCCAAACAGACACTGGCTGAGCCTCCCAGGAAAGGGCCGAGACTTAACATTGCTGTAAAGGCAGGTGTGTGGGGCCAGATCCTTGGCAGACACTGTGCTTTGCAGCAGTATCTACGCTGGTCGAGGGAAACAAAGTTGAGGCCACATCCTAGCTTTCCGTCTCCTGCTCCCCTGGGGACTCTGCCCTCCTGCCTGTCTGCCTGCTTTAGGCTCACAGTGAGGCCGGATTGCAGGAAGACCATGCCATCCCAGAGCCAGCGAGAAGCGGGGGGCAGGGACAGGTGGGTGGGCAGCCAGGTGAGCCAGGTGCTCAGGATCAGGAGGGAAGGAAAAGGGAAACCTTTTCCTCAAGCTGCCTGAAAAGGATTTGGGTGGGGCTGCGGGTCTTGTGGTGACCAACACCCTTGAGGGAGTTAAAGGACCATCAAGGCCACCCTATAAGTGAGGTCCAAGTGCTACCTTAGCAAGGATGGCGACTATTTGGTGCAGGTGTTGCCTCTCTCTTCCACATCCATAACAGACTCTACCAATTGAATACCGCACTGAGCCTGTTTGGCTTCATGGGCCTCTTCAGGCAGCCATTACCAATCAATCACAGTTGGCAGGTGAGAGGAAACCCATTTGTCATCCTTCCTAAAAAAGCCCTCAAAGCACATCTTTGCTGGCAGCGGGAATCCTATAAAGCTACGCTAAGTGCTTCAGGCCTTCCAGAAGTTTCTGCCTCTTGCCCCCACCTGTACACACATCGCCTACCTATAGTTTCACATTCCGGTTCTCCCTTCTCATCCTGTTGTTCACACTTGGGGACCTAGCCCAGGAGAGTATGCCCCTGGAAACCTCATAGGATGCTGCCACAGGCAGTCATCGCCAGACTCTGGGCTCTAGAGCCCAGCTCAGGCACCCAAGGCTCGGCAGCTCTGCCCTCCAGCCTCCTGCTCCCAGAGGATGGGGTGAGGAGGGAGAGCTGGCTGGGGCCATCTCTGAAGGCTGGAGAGGGCCTGAGGGTCTGAGGCTGGTGGCCTGGCACTCAGCATGAACCTGGAATGGACCAGCGCCCTGGAGGATGGCCTTCGGTGTCATAGCAGGCATTTCCTGTCTGGACACGACCGCGGGCTAGCTCCTGGCTCCTTGCTCCCACCCTCATCCAGGCCGGGGTATGTCTGGAACCAGCACACAGTCCCCCACCTAGCCAGGTGTCCCCTTCATGCTGCCACCTTATCCTGACCCCTCAACTATCAACTCTGGGGCTCACTTGTGTTTCCGCAGGTCTCCAGCACAAGCCCCTTGCCCCTGGGAGACACTTGCTTCCCAAATTGAAAAACTCATAAAGGAAACCAGCAGCAGCATGGCCTCTCTCCTCTGCTCAGTGGGAGAGGGCTCCCAAATTCTGGGGGGACTCTGCCTTCCTGCAGAACGGCTTCCTTCCTAGGCCTAGCTTTCCCACACCCTGGCCTGGGACCATCCGCCCCGGGGTGCTGAGAGAAAGGCCCATTCCTGGGCCCCACCTGAGTTCCACAGCGTGAGAATCTCCGTGGGTGCCAAGGACTCTGTAGTTTTGGTAGGAGCCCCAGGTGATTCTTGGGCATTTTGGAACTTGAAAGCCCACTACCCTAGAGTTGCATTCCTTCTCTCCTTCCTTCCTTCATCCCCTAAGTACATATTGGGGCTTACTCTGCTGAGTCCTGTGTGGGGCACCAGAATGGGGAAGAATGGGGTGGGGGAAGAGAGGCCCAAACCCATGCTGCTGCTGACCATACGAGCTGGGGCGGCATTTGCTTTGGGTCCTGGGCTTCAAGACGCAATAGTAGTCATGCCAGCAGCTGCGGGTCACAGGGAACCCACAACGCTCCTGATTTCCCGCGTTCCCAAGGATGGGGGTGCTTCTTCCTACCAGCTAACTCCCAGCTTCCCAAGGTTATTATTGGCTGCTAGCAATAAGAATAACAGCAACTACCACTTATAAAGGACCTTAGATCCATTCATTAGGTTCTTTGCATATATCAACCATCCGAGGTAGGTACTCTTAATGCTCCCATTTTGTGGATGAGAAACTGAGGTATAGAGACAATCCCAAGGCCATATGTTCAAGAGACTCCATCCTCTGTTCTTCATTCATCATTACACCTGGGTGCCTTTTGAGCTTTAAAATTTTAATTGGTAAAAATGTCCCCAAAATGTCCCTCTCTGTTGTCGGGATGCGGTCAGGAGAGACACCAGGGTGGACACTGGCCTGGTGGCCTGCCATCCCCCTGACCATCAGTCTGGCCTGCCCAGATGCACTACGCTGACCCTTCACCGAGCAGTGGGCAGGGCGGGAGGCCACATGTGCAGTGGGCAGGGCGCACAGGGACAGAGCCAGAGAGTGTGCGTGAGTGAGTAGCCTCTCATGAGCCTGTCATCGGCTCCCTCTCTCCAAAGCCACCCAGTCCTGGGACAGCCAAACGGAGCTGCTACATGCTCTGTCTCTGGGTGGGGATATGAGGTGAGGAACGCCATCACCCAGAACCTTCTTTGTAGCCAGCCACCATTCCACTTAACCGAGAGAGCGGATGGGAGAGGGGGGCCTCCCCTGCGACGAGACGCGAACCCCCAGTGGTCAGAAATGTGCCTGGAGCAGGAAATCAGCTGAGGGGCAGCTCTGTTCATTCTAAAATGAGGTACAGATGCCACCCTTTCATCAGGTCAGAAGACAAAACAAAGAAAAACGCAGAGCACTGAAGGAGGTTAGACGGGAGTTCCCAATGACCCGGGCTCAGAGCCCGAAGTGCTCAGGTGCCTCGGACCTTGGACAGTGGCACACGCTCCTGTCGCCAAACACCCCCCCCCCGGCGACCCCCAGAATCTTAGCCTCGGTCCCAAGCACCTCTCCTCCTCCCCGGCTCCTCCCTCCTTCATCCGCTCAGTCCCCTTCCCAAGGTCTTACCTGAGACGATGGTGTAGCCAATCCCCCGGGGACGTCCTTTATCCTGGTCAATGGCAGTGATAACTCTCACCGTTGTGCCCTGGGCAGGAGAGAGGAGGGACCTGAGTTTGGCTGCCCAGCTCCTGGGCGGCCATCTTTCTTTGTAGCTGTCCTGGTCCCTGCAGCTTCCCTCTCTGGGCGGACTCCCTGGTGCAAGGCCAGCCTACGTAGCTGCTGAGTGCTCAGGTCTCGGCTGTCCCCATCAACCCTGGGGACATACCACTGACACCTGGGCAAACCCCTCAGAGTCCCATGGAGAGGCCGACCTTGCTGACGCTCTTGTCCCCCCTTCCCCTCCCCATTTCCCCTCATCTGGTGTCACCTCCCAGGAAAGAAGAGCATCCAGCTGGGAGACAAGAGAGCTCGTCTCTGTCTCAATCACCCATCAAATCGCTATGTGACCTCAGGAGGGTTGCTGCCCCTTTCTGGTCTCAGTCATCCCACCTTAATAGGAGTAACAGCAAAAACCCCGGGACCTTGCTTTCACTAGGACTTAAATAAATGAGACAGCATGGATCAAATACTCTACTAAGGAAAGTATCGTAAATCCTGAAAGTGAGTATCTCCAGGGATGACCTGGGTGGGGGGAGGCACCAAGGCCCTATGAACAACCTCCTATCCAGCACCGCCACCAGCAGCTCCTGCCTCAAAGGGCTCTGTCCACACCCTGTTCACTCCCCCTGCAGCACTGGGGGAGAAGGGGCCACGTTCTGGGCCTACCAGGATGAGGACTCGGGGGTCCCTGCTCTTAGGGAGCAGACGGTCTATGGGGAGGGGTCATGGACAGATTCACAGACACTGCTAAACACATATAAGCGTGCTTAGAAATGTACCCCAAAGTGAAGAAGTCCACGTGGAGAAGTGGCAAAGGGTTATACAGACCGCAATATTTTGATGGGTCATGAAGAATGAGTAGGAGTTTTCCAGGGAGAGAAAATGATACGGAAGGCAAACGACACAGCACAGGGGGAGAGCTGGAGCCAGAAGACTCTCCGGGAAGAGATCCTGGCGTATAATGGGCACATTCACACATCGGCCAATGGATTGGTTGGCTGACTGAATAAATGAATGTACGAAAGAGGATCCTCACTCCCCCAGCACCACCACCACCGGCTGAGTTGCTCCTTGCCCACGGCAACCTTCACCTTGCTCTCCAGGCCCTATCACACCACCACCCAGCCAGCCGAGCCTGGCCACCATGCGGGCCTGAGATTCTCGCCTGGGCTACAGTTCTCCCTGGTTAATAATGAGCAGGACGGAGGCTCCTGGGCGGCTCAGTCGGTTAAGCGTCCGACTTCGGCTCAGGTCATGATCTCGCAGTTTGTGGGTTCGAGCCCCGCATCAGGCTCTGCTGACGGCTCAGAGCCTGGAGCCTGCTTTGAATTCTGCGTCTCCCTCTCTCTCTGCCCCTCCCCTGGTCGCACTCTGTCTCTTTTTGTCTCTCAAAAATCAATAAATGTTAAAAAGAAAACAAAATTAAATAATGAGCAGGACAGCCCTGCCCCCATCCCCTAGGGAACTATCAACCTGGCAGATGCATGTCTAATATCATGGCCCCGATATGCTGCCTCTTGCCCATTTGCTGTTCTGCAGGGTGAAGTCTGCAGGTGCATGCTCCTGAGCACCGTCTCCAGAAGCCCCGTTTTCCGGATGAGGAAACTGAGGAGCCCGAGTTAAGTGGCCTTGCCATGGTCCCGTTGCAAGGAATGAGTGGTGAAGCCAGGGTTCAACCTCAGATACCTTGGCTCCAAAATGCTCTTGCCCGCCAGCCAACACCGCCCCTCTCCCGGCTTCTGTTACAATAACGCCGTCAGGGATGAAAGTCCCTGTGGCGTGGCAGGCAGGAGCTAACCTAAGCACTTCGCGAGCCTTAGCTTGTGTCACGTTTGGGACCGCTTACACCTCCCGTCCTGCGCTTGGGCTGTAGTGTAGTAGAGGCTCCTAGAAGTTAGGAAAGTGGTTTAAAAACAACAACCTCACCCCTGTTAACCTTTGCCCTCCTGGGCTTTCTGATCTGATGAGAGACTCTTCTCCTGTAACATCTGTGAATGGCCCCAGACCCAGGCACCTGGGGGGGATGGGGGGGTCAGTCAGGAGGCATGCATCAGACTTGCAGGGTCTATGCTAACAGCTCCCCCAACATCACCCCACAGACGGTGCTTTTGGGGGTGTCTGCCCTTCCTGGGGCCACTCCTCGCATAGGATGGGCCTGAGTTTGTCCCCAGGGGGAGGTCCCAACAGTGTGAGGCTCGGGGGCCAGAATGGGCTTTCTGGACACGGGAATGACTCCCTCTTTTTTAGAGCTCCATGTGGCCTGGGCCCCGAACGTGTTCCAGTATGAGGGTCTCTGGGCAGCCCCTGGCCTGCCGAGGACACGGACTAGCCTCGTGCCCACCCAGGTTAACTGGGCCCAGAAGCTACCAGAGCGCCTTTCTAGAAAGTCACTAAACAGTCACCTGGGAGTGGCTGGGCTGAGCTGGGCCTCGTGAGTCCCAGGAGGACTGAAAGGGGGCCGGTGGTGGCCCGTGCAGACACGGGACCTGCTGGCCAAAGAGCGCTCAGGCCTCGGAGCCCTGGAAGCATCTCCCCACGGGCACTCCCCACCGGGGCTGCCTCGAGTCCTCCCGGGCCGGTGGGGCCGGTGGGGCTCAGAGGGGCCACGGGCAATCCAGGACGAGATGACAAGGAGGCTGGCTCTCCCCAGGAAGAGCCACACCTGAGCTTCTGGGAAGTGCGATCCGTCAGGCTCCTAACCAAGTTTGGGGTTTCATCTCTTTTTGGGTAAATAAATCCATTTTTAATAAAACCCTGAGCTTTTAATACAAGTGCAGCCACAAAGACTGGAAATGTTATAAGAAGGAATTAACGGGGAGGAATGGGGGCTCTTGGGATCCCACGGCTCTTGTTTCAGAGTCTCAGTAATTATATTTTCAATATACTGAAACTTATTTCCAAAGACGAGGGGATGAAGAAGCAGCATGGCCCCTGCCAGGCTCAGAGCCAGGCCCCTAACTGGCTGGCCCTCCAGATCGGGGCGGGGTTGGTGAGGAGAGCAGGCGGGAAGGCCCAGGAGGGTCAGGGAAGGGTCCACCCTGCCACGAGGCCTCGGAGGAGGCCTCCTGGGAAGTGAGGCTCCCCTGAGAGGCTGAGGGGGCACAGGCCTCCAGGGTCCCAGCTCCTTACGGTGGGAGGAGCAGTACGCTGACAGGGTTAGGGGTTTGGCTGGTGCCCGACTGTCTGGGCTGCAAATCCTTTGCGTGAGTTACTTGATCTCTCGATACCTTGTTTTCCCCATCTATAAAATGGGTATAATAATGGGTAGAATAATTGCTCCACCCCTGAGCAATTGATTTGTGCAAAGCGCTTGGAGCTGCACCTGGTACACACAGCAAATGCTATAAACGTGACTGGCACCGTTCACCGGGACCGCTGTGAGCATCTGATACAAGGGAAGTTGCCTCTCCCTAGACAATGCAGGCATGGGGCGTTCCAAAGAACTCCGGCACCTTCGGGCTCCCTAGCAGGCCAGAATCGTGATATGCATCCTACCGGTAAGGTGTTTTCTGGGTATCCTAGAGAGAGAGCAGCTAACAGCCCAGGGAGAGCGAGCACTGGTTGGTTACACACCTACTCTGCGCCAAGCACTAGGCCAGGCACCCAGCACAGGTACTCTCACGTTTTCCTCACAAGCCCTGAGACGGGGGGCGGGGGTGGGGTGGAGGGAGGGGTACGGGAGAAATTAAGGACCGAGAAATAGGGTCCCAGAATTGGCTTCAGGTCACAAAGTGTGGTGAGTGGGAGGGGTGTGGATGACTGGGGAAGGCAGTCAAGGTGTGTTGAGGTGGGTCTGGGGGACTCCACTGCCCTCTGGCAGAGGTGACAGGCCGGGGACTCTGTGCCCCAGTAGGTGTGCCAAAGCCAGGGCCGGGGGAGGTGTGCACGACGCCCCTGCCTCCGAGGTCTGGGTATCGGTGGAGAAGTCGGGGCAGAGTTGAGAGGAGCTCAGACTCCTCTAGAAGGAACTTGCGTCTCCCTTCTGCGGCCTGCCTTTTCCAGCGCGGCCGGCCAGGACAGGAGCTGGAGCCATGTGACCCATCGGGCTCTGCGGGGCCTCGGGGGTCCCGGCCCACCTCTCTCCCCTGGGACCGCCTTCCCACTTCCATGACAGGATTAAGGACTTGAAAGGTGGGCACGGTTTGCTTCGGGAGGTGGGAGGCGCCTTTGGGGGGAGGGGGCTGGTGGGGGCTGCAGGGGACTTCCGACAAGAGCTGCCACAGCAGATTCTGAGGCAGAAAATCCTATTTCTCAGTCCTTAATTCCAGTCAATTCCAGTCAAAGGGCTGATAGGCATCAGCCAGCAGTAATTTGTGCAGCTTAGCCGCTCTTTTCACCTTCTATCGGTCCTTCACTGACGGGCAGGCCGACATGCCGCTGCTCGAGTGAGGAAATTAAAATTTGATGCAATAATCCCAAATAAGAAGGATTTTATTAGGTAATATATACACTTTAGATGAGGCATGCTGGCCCGATACACTGATAGAGAGAGGCATACATGCTGGGAGCCGCAGATAAAGAGGAGTGAGGCAGAGTGGGCCGGGGTCCGAATGGAGGCCCCGGGGCCTCCAGAGGCGAGGCCGGGAGTGGGGATGCCTGGGCCCTCGGGGCAAGGAGGCTGAGCCGGCCACGGTGCTCCTTGGCCCGGGCCGGCCTGGGCAGTGCTGAGTTAAGTCGGGATTCCACACTGTAAAGGGACATACAGGGCTCGGATCAAGGCGTGGAAACCGATTAGAAGCCCGGGAAAATCAGGCTC
This sequence comes from Paguma larvata, assembly GCA_030068075.1. NCBI lineage: Eukaryota > Metazoa > Chordata > Mammalia > Carnivora > Viverridae > Paguma > Paguma larvata. Next base: position 68,480,314 of record CM057837.1, read on the forward strand.
GGAGTATAGGAGAATCGGGCTGCGGCAGAAAAAGCTGTGCTAGGGACACAGAAATGACAGTGCTCCTTTTAAGTGTGCGGACAGGGCAGAGGGGCCGAGCCGTGTGGTGCCCGGGAGAGTCGGAAACCTCCACTTGCTTCCTCGTCTGGCTCCCCTGAACCCAGTCGTGACCTAAGTGGTGGGGCTCGGACCTGCTCCCCGGGAGCTCCTGAGGCATTGGCGTTACTGGCCTCACGGCGCCAGAGCGACAACCCGCTCATAACCACTGCAACTGAATGCCTTGCTGGGTACACTACACAAGCAGGCAACCTCCAATCCTTAAAACGCTCAGGGGACGGAGGCACTAGTGCAGACATTTCCAGTCTGTTTCCGGTGAGGAAGCTGTCCAGAGAGCGTGTAACTCGGCCACGGCAGGTGCAGGGACCTGTTCCGAGTTTCCCTGGCTGCCCGGTCTCCAGCACATCCTCACCTCAACCAACAAGTTGGCTTTGAGCATCTTCTCTGCACTCAGCCCCGGGCACGACGCCCTGGGAGACCCACTGGAAGCCTGACAGCGGGTCCCAGAGACTCGGGTGCCTTGACGACCGGGACCTCTGAAACAGCCCACTCATGCATCGGAGAACATTATAGGTGCAGCTATAATTCAGTGGTAAATTATGCCACGCAGGGAGAGCTGAGGGAAAGAAATGGCTGGCTACGTCCGCGGGCCGGTGAGGATAAAGCCAGGAAAGAAAAAATCAAAGAAAGGTGGCCGGTGAGCTGGGAACCAACAGACGAGCAGATTTTGTCCTGGTGACAGGAGTGGCCTGAGGGGTGATGAGGATGGCGGGACAGTGAGAAGGCTGGTGTGACCAGGACATCATTCGTTCGTTCGTTCGTTCGTTCGTTCATTCGTTCGTTCGTTCGTTCCACAAACACGTCCTTAGCACCCCTGATGTGCTGCGCCGACAGTAGACCCAATCCCTGCCCACCTACGCTTCCGGTCCAGCAGGGAAGCAGAGGCTGAGCCAGCTGTCCAAGAGCGCTGAGTGCTAAGAAGGGGATGCTCAGGGGCCAGGGACAGTTGGAAGGTCCCAGCTCCTCTGAAGGGTCAGGGAAGGCCCCTCTGGGCTGAGAAGATGTGCGGGTGGCAAAGAGACTTTGGAAGGAGATAGCCTTTAGTCTCGAAAGCTAGAGGTCCCGCTGTCCGTGGACCACTAAGAAAGAGAAGGTTAGGACGGGGTGGTGCTGAGATGGCCCCCCCTCCCCCCGTCAGATCCTCCAGCCCATAGCTGGCCCCAAGAAGGATGTGGCCACCCCCACGCACCTGGAGATGGAAGCGCAGTGCTTTGAGGATGCCACGGTCAGGACGGCCCACAGCTTCCAAACCGGAGGCCGGGCTTCCCTGACCTGTGGCGGCCTACAGGTACGGTCTGCTCCCTGGTCAAGGGAAGCCTGCCTCTCACTGACACCTAATCCTGGGAGCTTGGGCAGGTGTGCAGGTGGGCGCCTGCTTGGCCCTCCAAGCTGCGGGTCTTTCCTCTAAGCACACGGAGTTCCCTCAAGAGGAAGGGCAAGTTTTTCTTTCCACAAGAGAGCCTCCCGAAGCTGCGTCTGCTGAGAGGAGCCAGCTTTTCTTAATTTATCAGCCTGGCATGTGTGTTTCAGTCTAGTTTGCACGAAAGCACGGATGGCTACCAGGGCAGGGATGGTGCCAAGCAGGCAGTGGCAACCTTTGGGTCTCGAAGATCCGCAGTCACAACGGACCGAACCAGAGGCAGACGAAGAGCCCAAGGGCAGTCAACCTACAGGCTGGCTGGAGAGCTATGACCGGGCGACATGGCACAGAATCACGAGCACAACCGATCAGATGCCTCTTTGGAAAACCTGGACTTGAGAAATCCAAAGACACAGCAGCTCGGAGGGGCAGCCAGAGCTGGGTGCTCTCAGAGAAGAGCCAGGCCCGAGAGGGCTGGAGAGGGCAGCGCAAACTGCCGCCATCTCGGGCAGCATCGGTTGGCCGGGAGAGGCGGACTGACCCCCGGGGAAAGTGGCTGAGCCCAAATCTGCTCTCCAGACCAGGCTGGTTCCACGGGCGTCCCTATTCCCCCACATAAATCTTTCTGAACGGCTCCCTCCCGTTTGTTTACACTAGTAAGTCTTTGTTTTTTGCCTCTTGGAGCCCTGTGGGGGTAAAGTGAGAGGGTGAGGACACGGGGTGTGGTATGAAGCGGGGGCTGGGTTCTCACTGTGCTGAGACACCCATGGCTGACATGCGCAGGGACTGGGGGGAGTAAGGAATGCTGAGGAAGAGCCCATCCTACCCAACAGGCCCCCCCCCCCCCCCCGCCCCGCTTACGGAAGCTCAGAGGGAAGTCCCACAAGGGCCGGGGAACATCTTACCGGAGGAGAATGCTCATAGATGTTGGTGCTGTAAGGCAGGTTGATGAAGATGGGGTCCATGTCCTGGACATCTGTGATGATGATGGCCAAGTTGGCCAGGGTGGACAGAGGCCTGGTCTTGTCTTGATCCTTAGAGGACAAAGAATACACAGCCTTAGGTTGTGAACTGTTGACGCGTGCGCAAACACACACACACACACACACACATGACATCCATGTGCACAAACACGCATGCTTATGTACACACGTGCTCCCGCGCTCCTGCGGAAAGATCATTAGTACACCGAAGTTCAAGAACTCTGAGCACCCACAGTGATCTCTGACCCGTGCAAGAAAATGCAAACAGGGCCCCCAAGGCCCAGCAGAAGGTGGCTTATCCGGTGTCAAAGAGCAGGGTCAGGGTCGAGCCAGAGCTCCTGCCCCCAGCCCAGCCCTGACCGTGCCGGACATCTCACGGGCGGGGAGACCGGCTTGGGATAAGGAGATGGTGCTGTCCTCAGCAACTTCTCTCGATTCAGGCGGAGGCCGCTGGCCGTCGCCACGCCCACTTCCGGCCCCCTCTTGTCCCAGGGCGGCAAGGGAATGACCAGGATGGGCGTTCCTCAGAAGACAGGTCCTCTCACAGGAGAGGGGGCTACTCCGAGACACCCCTCTCCCCCTGTCCAGGGCCCCGTCCGCACCCAGGGTTTATTGGTCAAGAACTTTTCTGGCAGAACCAGCAGGGGGAGCTCTGGGGCCTGTGACATTTGGACTCCAGGAAGAAATCCTGAGAGGTCATGCAGGCCATCCCCCTGTGGCCAGGCAGGCCATGTTCAAACCCTCCTAGTCAATTGGAAATTTCGTCTTAAAAACAAATTGTTTTTTCAATGTTTATTTTTGAGAGACAGAGAGACAGAACAAGTAGGGGAGGGGCAGAGAGAGGGCGAGACACAGAATCCAAAGCAGGCTCCAGGCTCTGAGCTGTCAGCACAGAGCCAGACGCAGGGCTGGCACCCACGAACCATGAGATCATGACCTGAGCTGAAGTTGGACGCTTAATTAACTGACTGAGCCACCCAGCGCCCCTGGAAATTTAGTCTTATGAAAACTCACCAAGAAAGGAAATCAGAAACGCATCTTCTATGAGCCCCAAATATATGGCCCGCGATGATACACTTATTAAATAGCCCTCTGCTATCGAATAACAATAGCCAAGAGGAACAGAAACCACACGCTGAATACAGATTTCATACCAGGCACTGTGCTGGCGCCTCGTCTATTTTGTAGATACGACACGCCCATTATTCAGGCATGTTCACAGAGACTCACGGAGGTTAAGTCGCTTGCCCAGGGTCACGCAGATGGGACACGTGTTGCCAAGACTCAAGCTCAGATCCTTCCGCAATACAAACCTGCCCTGTTTTGATCTGGGGCCCTGACACCGTCTCGGTCCCTGACTTGCCGGGTCACTCTGAATAAGTTCTCTTCCTTCCTGGGGTCTCAGATCCCTCCTCTGTGAGACGAAGGGGCTCCACACAACGACCTCCATGGACCCTCGGGCCTGTAAATTCTCTGATCTGGGATTTTCGAGTGCCCGTCCTCTGATTAGGTCTCCCTTGGTCTGGGGTGACCTGAGTGATGCAAAGCGTTCCCCCCCCTCCCCCCACATCAACAAGCCTAGAGCCTGTTCCTGCCCTCCAGGCACAGAGGTGCAGCGGAGGCTTTGGGGGAGAGAGGGCAGGTTGTCCTCAGAGTCCTCAGGGACAGCTGTGGAGAGGGTGAGGGACTTTGGGGATGAGGGGTGGGCGCGGTAGGGTAGGGGAGAGTCTGGATGCAGGAGGAGCTGGGCAGAAGGTCCAAGCCTCCCAGGCTCCGAGACAATGGAGCCCCCAGCCCAGGCTTGGGGGCTGCCCGTGGAAAGAGCTTTCCGGTGGAGACCCGAACAGCCGGCCACAGGGGGGAGGCACGGAACAGGGCCACAGGGGGGAGGCACGGAAAGCCCCATGACCTTGCGAGCAGGGCAGGGCAGTGATTCTCATTTGCCGTTAGCAGTCTTCTGTGGGCAGCTGGCTTCGTCCAGCCTGGCACCTGCCCTCCCCTCCATCCCACAGCCTTGCGGCCACAGCCTTGCTCCTGGCACAGGTGCCCCCATCCAGCCTACCTCGGGCTCCGAGGCCGGGGAACGGGAACCACGGGGGGGTCACGCTGGCAGGGCAGCCACCTCCCTGGGCGCCCAGCTGCCACCCTGGGGCCTGCAGCTCTCGGCAGCTGTTTCCAAGGAAGTCCTCACATTTCCCCACCGGGTGCCCACCCAGGGGGGGCTGGGACCCCACACTGTGCCCTGCAGTGCCTCACAGGAGACTCTCCTGGGGGAAGTGCCCAGCAGCTGAGGGCACAGCACGGGTCCTGGAGGGGACTGTGCTTCAGGCAAGGGAGCCAGCCGTACTGAGGGGCCGCTCCCATCTACTGCTTCAGGGCCTGATGGCTGGGAGAGTAACAGCAATTTACCTGGTATTCACCGTCTCAGCTGGAGCCCAAGCCTCTTGACAGCCCGGCCACCCAGATCGGAGCCTATGACCAGCTCTGGTCTCTTCCCCACCAGCCCCAAGCGATTTTTTACGGAGGATGGAAATTCCTCCACAGAGACAGTTCATAAGCAAGAGAGAGGGCCAGCGTCTGTGCCTTTCTGGGCCCCGGTGTGTGCCAACGGCGAGCGGCGGGAGGGACACCACAGCCGTGTGCGGGGACGAGGGAGCGCACAGGGGCGCAGGTGTGTGCAGAAAGCAGCCTCTGCCCTCGCAAGCCCCGTTGATCCTAGAAGCCAGGTGACAAGCGGCAGCACACGCGGCCTCCCAGGCAACTAACATTAACCAGGGGAGACGGAAGAGAGTGACTGTCGCCTGCAGTGGCCTCCCCAGAAAAAGAGCGTGTTTCCTGGTTCCCGGAGCCTCTCTCCACCTTGCCCAAGCCCGGGGGAACCCCATCAGTTCGAACTGGACCCTTGACCCAGTCCACGTGTCTTACCCCAGGATCGGGGCTCTGAGACCCACGAGGTGGAGCCCCCAGCGGCCCTGGCGGCCCCCGAGGCAGCGACACGGGGCCAGAGGGTGTGTGTCAGGCAAATGGGTCCTGAAGGGTGAAGGAGGACTGCTATGATTTGTTTCAGTCCTGGCCCGAGGTTTTTAAACAGAAATGGAAGGGACCCTAGGCCAGCTCTTACCCTGCGGCCTGCTGAAGGCTCCGGCTGTGCCTGGAGGCAGAGGCAGGAGCAGGCGCCAGGGGTAGGAGCCTACTCAGGGTGTGGCCTGCCTGTCCCTCAGGCCCTCCCAAACGGCAGGTGGCACAGGCCTAGAGGCTGCGATGTTCTGGAAACTCAGAAACTCCTGGCCGTGGGGCCCTGGACTGGGGTCAGAGAAGCCAGGTTTGGGTGCTTGCTCCCCGCTACTCATCGGCCTGTGAGTCTCAAGAGTGTTAGCCATACGACGGGACAATTATTCTCTCTCTCCTCCCTCTCCTCATAACTGAACCTGGAATCCCCAGGCCCCAGCACGGTGCTTGGAGCGCATACTGTGTTCTACTAAGGATGCCTGGGTCCTCTGGTTCCCGCGTGTTGGGCGGGGTCAGGACATAGCCGGGTTGCCGCCTCTGTCTGATGCTCCAGAGAGCAAGGGGACACCCCACACCATGAGTGTCCTGTGGGATTACCAGCGCTGGCACCGGAGTGCAGCTGCTGAGTCACCGCGGTCACCTTGAATTGCTCTTGTGCCTCAGTTTCTTCATCTGTAAAATGGGTGACTCGGTATTACTCATGAGCTCGGGCTGTTGGGGGGTTCATGGAGGCCATCCATCTGAGCGCTCAGCGCGACATGGCTTTTGTTCTTACTGTGACCATTGCCAGCATCACAGACTGAGCCCTGACCCGCAGGGAGGGATGCCCGTGTTCTGTTGCCTCGCCCGGGGTGGGAGGAGGCAGACACCCAGCTTGGGACTCACCGTGGCGTTGACGGTGAGCTGGTAGGCCTGCGTGGTCTCATAGTCCAGCTCCCGGGTCACGGTGACGATGCCGCGGGCACTGTCGATGGCAAAGAACAGCGAGGGGGGCTGGAAGGAGTAGAGGACACTGCCGCCCGCGCCCAGGTCGGGGTCCGTGGCGTTCACAATGAAGATGGGTGTCCCCACCGGCGTGTTCTGGGGGGTGAAGCAAAGCAAACAAAAGGGTGAGTAGTGCTCGGAGCAGCTGCCTTCGTCAGTGACTAGTCCCCCAAAGCCCATTAACCACGTCCCTCCAGCCAACCAGACCTGCGGCTTTGTCATTTTTATTCTAAGAGGGTTCAGAGGAATTTAAAATGCAGTATCTATTTTTTTTTCCTTTTTTTTGATGGCCTCCTGGTGGCTGTAACAGCGCCAGTCTAAAGACGACCGGCTCATCCTGGAGTTCCGGATGAGGGCCTTTTGGTCCCCAGACCCCTGTCTCTTGGCGGTGGCGATTCCTCTGTTGAGCGCCCCATGGCTGCCCGAGCCTCCGGCCCGGGCTGCTCGGCGGGGCACCTGGGAGTTGGTGCGTCGGGAGGGTCAAGGGCAGGGAGCTGGGAGGTGTGTACTGCAGGCAGGGGGCAGGGGGCTCTGAGGGCTTTGCCTGGCAGCACAGAGGTTAGTCGGATGGCCCGGGGGTAGGGCATCCGCATACCATCCCTGGGCCGTGGCAGCCTGGCACGAGAGGCCCACGAGACCCACTCACGTGTTACTACCTCCGGGGAGCCTCCCATGATTCCCTCTGCCATACCCTATGCCTAGACCCCTGCCCTTTCCTGACTTAGGGTCTCTGGTGAAATGTAGCTTCCTTATGGAACCTTCCAGAGGCCAGCCCCACCCATGCCCCCGCCCTCCACCACCATTTATATTAAGGTTCCCACTGCACCCTGGAATTTTTTTCATCATCTACGTATCTTCTCTAATTCCTTGGCCAAGGCCTGCTTTCCCTCACAGCACACGTGTTCCATGGAAGCCACAGGGCTCTGCCTAGCACGGAGCCTGGCTCCTGGCAGGTGTCCAATCAGTATCCTCTCCAAAGACATGAGCGAGTCGCTCAGGTGGTGCTCAGCACTTTCTCAGGATCTGTTGGCACCTCTGCCCGACTGTCAGCTCTCCTGGCCGCAGTGCCCGCCACAGCGCCCGGCACGCAAGCCGCGCTGGCAAAACGCTGGGCGAAGGAATCGATTCATAATTCAGTGAGCTCTAGGCCCACCTGAAGACAGGCAAGCGAAGGAGGCTCTTCGCAGAGACAAGAGCGTGAAAACAGTCCCTGCTCCCGCTGACTGGCTGTTACGTGCTAGGTCCCGTGCTGCGGGCTGCATCCGTCAGCTCTGGAGCAAGTGACTTTCTAGGTGGCAGCTAGTATCCGGTTTTGGAAAAGGAAGCTAAGGCTCAGAGAGGTGAAGCAACTTGCCCGAGTCATACAGCGAGGTGGTGGTGGAAGGGGGCCGGATTCTAAGCCAACGATCTTAAGCTCTAGGCTCCATACTTCTCAAAAACACTGATGGCAGTTCTTGTCCTAACTCTTCCGTAGGATGCAGACGCCACCTGCCAGCACCGGCGATGCCTCCTAGCCAGGAGTGTGGGTGAGACTAGCCCGTAAGTCCCCTGAGAGCAAAGACAGCATTCCTGGCCCTGCGTTTTCTCCTGCTCTGGGATAGTGACTGGGTCCCTTCTGACGCCTGTAGGGCTCCTAACAAGGAAGGCATCCCCGTTGCCGCCTCCGGTCTGTGCTGCTGGCCATGACTTGGGCCCCGTGGCCCTGCTTTGAGCCACTTCTTGCACTGGGGCGTGCCGCCAGCCCTTCCCCGGGACTATCTGCGTGAGGCGAGAGGGTTCTTTATGAGACCCCCAGTGAGGCGGAACGGGCCTCTGGAGAAGAATGCTACGGAGCTGCTGTAGTTTCTTTCTGAGTGTGCTAATTCTCCTCCAGCACTAAGCAAGTGTCAGGCCGAACAGACAGGCTCATAACCTGTCCGTCTCCCACCAGCACCGAGCACAGGAGGCAGATAGGGAGGGCCCCTCTCCTCCACACCATCCGTGCCTCCCCAGTGCCCCTTTGCGTAGAACGCCGGCCCTCACGGTCTGGCCCCGTCTCCTCCTCCATACTTTATTCCCTGGCGGGTATCCCTTCCTGGCCTTTAGCTAAGATCATGTGTCGCATTTATTCTTATCAGTTTAATATTTCCTGGTAGGCAGAGCCGTTTGTACTTTTCAAACCCAGCAGGCTGCCTCACACCTTGGGGCTTCTGAATCTCCTTTTCTCTGCCAGGCCTTCCCTCCTCGGCCCGGTGGTTTGGAAAACAGATGCTCTCTCTCCCTCCGGAAGAGCCTCAAGGGTGCAAGGGGGCAGAGCGGACAAGTGCTGGGATTTCAGGGATCGGCAGACCTCTGTTGGAACCCCAGCCTCGCTGGGCATCTTCGGGTTACTTTATCTCTCTGATCCTCAATCCCCTCTCTGTCCACCGAAGTCACTAACGTCCCATAGGGTTATGGCGAAGAGCATAAGAGCTCGGGAGTGCAAATTTCCCAGCATATAGGAAGTGCTCGGAAGTTGGCAGCTGTGATTTTTGTCATCTGGGGTCTTCCGGACAAGAACGCCTTCAAGGGGAGGGCAGGCGGGTGTCAAGAAGCACGATGGATATTAATAACACCGTGCTGGGCATCCTCTGGCTGCACCCCCCAGAGGCATGGAGTACGCTGCTCCGTCTCCCCTTCCCCACCCCAGGGAGACCTCGGTGGACTCCATCCATCCCCAGGCCCCCTTGCGGGCTGCCTTCTGCCAGCGGGGAGGGGCCGGAAGGAACTCAGAGTTTGGGAAAGAGGCAGGAGAAGGAGTCTGGGGAGTATTTTTCCACCCCCTCCAGCTCCAGGTGAGCAGCCCCTCCTCCCTGTCCGCAGCCTTCGGTGAGGTCCGGGCAGACGGACTGTCCCCCCCCCCCCCTCCGTTCCCCGCGGCCCTAAGCGCTGCCGCTGGTCCCGGGTGCCGCCACAGCCCTTAATGCCCCCTCGCCCTGCCTACCCTCTGGAAGGCATCTCTTCACGGAGACTGTATTGGAACTGAGATTAACTGTTGCCCGGGGACCTGGTGGCCACAGGCACTCTGCACCTACATACCCGGGGCCACCACGTGCAGGGCCCCGAGCCGGACGGCACGGGGCTCGAGGAGACCCTTACAAGCCTCTCAGCGAAACTACAGTTCTCCCTCTGGATCCAACGTGCACAGCCCATGCGAGCACCGGAGGCAGCCCCACACTCCAGAGCAAACCATTGCATCAGGGCCTGGGGGTTCTGCCACGAGAGGGATGGACGCGTTCCGATTTCAGAGCAGCCGGCCCCCCGTGAGGCGGCTAGACAGCACTTCAGAGCACACGCCACACGGAGCCGGCGCCCAGAGGGGAGGTTTGGCTCCCCGGAGAATGTCAGCTCTCCAGCCCCCTGCCTCGGGGAGGAGGGGACATTTCACCCGTGCATACCTCACACGGTCCGGGGCCAAGGCTCTCTGGGCAACTGATCAGAGGATTTAAAAGCGAGACCCAAGAAGACAGGGGAAAGGGGGAAAAAGAAGGAATGGCCCTGTGTCTGACCTTCTGAGATTATGTTGCATGCCCTGCAGTGAAAACCCATTTAATTTCTGCATAACTTACAAAAGGTTTTAAAAGGGCCTGGCAAAGAGCCATTCATATACTTAGAAGGGACAAGCCATTGGAGGGAAAAGAATCCTGACTTCCTGCATTTCAGGTCCTGGGCGCCACGCTCTATCAGGAAGCGGGGGCGGGGGGGAGGTTTCTCCAAGCCCCCAGCTGCTACTTCATGCAAATATGCAGATGTACCCTCCTTTCAAGGTCCGCCCCTTCGAGGCAAGCAGATTTCCTCCAGGAGGCCAGGTGCGCCTGGACTTCCAAGCAGACAGGAGAGCTTGGTGACTCAGAGCAGGGACGCTGAGTCAGACCCCCGCCCCCGCTCCAGTTCGAGTCCCAGCCTTTCCACTTATGGGCTGCAGGCCTCAAACTTATGCCGCCGAGCTTACTCTTTTGGCCTCAGTTTCCCCGGGTGAAGGAAAATGTCAAAACAGAGCCGTTAACAGTACCCGCCTCCGGGTACTGTTAACTCAAGAATTACGTGAGACAAGGTGTGAAAAAAAGCAAAACACAAAACATAAAAAAACTCGCCGCGCCAGGCACACGGCAATATTGAACAACACTCGATAAATGGTCGTTGCAAGTATTATTATGGTAATAAAATACCATCATAAGCAGGGCGAGATGAGCTCTGTTTAAAGGGGGGGATTAAAAACAGCCAATCAATCTATCGTCAACTTAGACAAACGGGCGTTTTAAAATTCAGAAAGAAAATGTCTTTGTCGATTGGTTCATGGCTGCTACAGACAGGTTCAGGGTGGGAGAACCTCTGGAGACCCTCCCCCGCGGGTTTGGGGGGCCTGGGAGAGGAGGGCTGGGTCTGAGGAAGGGGCGGGAGGGGCGCCTGGAGGCGGCTCCTGAATGCGAGGCCAGGCCTGACCGCTCAGGGACGGCTTTGTGTAGGAGCAGGAAGGAGCCTTGGGGATTATCCAGTCAAGTCTCCCCAAAATATGGATGATAAAAGTGAGGGGCTGTGCCTTGCTGTAGGTCTCACAGGTGGTGAACGGCAGAGCCACGACTGGAAACCTCATGCCTCTACTTCCGTGTAGGGCTTTATTGGCCCCACCCAGAGATCCCAACCGCTGCCTCCCTGCCCACACTTCTCCCAAGCAAAGATGCTCTTTGTACCCCCCGTTCTGCTCAAGGGGAGGGAGGTAGGCAGCCAAGTTGGTTGTACCAAGCGACTTGAGACCTAGGCCACATCTGATTGGTCCGGGGATGATCACCTGACTCAAATAGGCCAACCAGATGGGCCCTTGCAAGTTAAACCAATTTCCTACACAAACCGGACAAAGGTTCTTGCTATCGGTTAGGACTGGGGTGGGCACCACGACAAGCAGAAAGCCACACAGAAGTAAGCCACAGTTACCAGGCAGCAGAGAAGCCACGGGCAGGCCAAGGAAGCCCACGTGCAGCCATGATGACGGAGCACAGGGAGACAGAAAGGCAGAGACCAGGGCTTCTGACAGCCTCCCCCGGCCCTGGTCGTCACAGGCCCAGTCTGGACTTCATTTTCTATCCCCGGCTGTGGTGTAGCCACACCGCAATCTGGCCCGTCCTTCCTGTGCCTACCCCCCTGGCTTACACTGTCCTCCATGGGTCTCAGCTCCCTCCTGCCCCGTGGCACCCTCAGAATGTATCCAGCCCCAGGCAAGGCCTCCTGGTTCCTGCAGCTCTGCCCCAGGCTCAGCCTGACTCTTGCCTGCTGGGATTCCGTCCTTTAAACACGCAGGCTGGGCCACAGAAAGCAAAGCTCCCTACCTCTGCTCCTAGACTGCTGGGGGCAAGGGAGGTAGTGACGGGGAGAAGGATAAAACAGCCTGGATGAATGAATGAAGGCTGGCTCTCTCTCCTTTTTAAGTGTTCCCCAGACACTCTTTTTAACATGCAAATCCAATTCAGGTCATTGCAGCGATCAGTGTGACTGCGGAGGTGGCGGGGGCGGGCAGGGGAGAACTGGACCATGGGCTTGACGCCCTCGGCCAAGACAGGCCTGGAGGAGCAATGCTCTACACAGCCAGGCTCTGCACCCCCTGGAGGCAAGGAGACCGGGGGCAGGTCCTCCTACGGAGTCTAGACTCAGGTTCAGGGGTCTACGGTTGCCGGGGTGGACCCGCGCTGTGGAGGCGGGGCCAAAAGTTCCATTCCAGCCGAGGTGGGCTGCCTCGTTCGTTCGAGGGCAACTTTTCCCCGCAAGTTTCTTGCAGAAATTGGCCCTGAGTCCGCGCCCTGCTGTTGGAAAGGAGCCGCTGGTCCTTGGAGGAAAGGTTCCATGGGGCGTGATTATTCCGGCTTCTGAGATGGGCCTCTTGGTCTGCCCTTCCTCCATGACCGTTCCTTCTCCTGCCCAGGCCTGCCCCCTCCCTCATAGCTTCTGGGCCGTTTCAAGGGAAATCTCCCCAAAGGCACCGCCCATGCCTCCTGGGAGGCAGGGAGCAGTGTTTGGGCCTCTCCCCTGCAAAACCCTTGCCCGGCCAGCTGGTCCCGCTCAGCAGGGCCCCACTCCACGCGGGTCGCAGACAGGGCAGGCCCCCCCACCTCTTCCAGTTCCCGGTGAAGCTCCACACCACCTCTGATGGACCTGCTGTAAATGGGCCACCCTGTGCAATTCAGAGACAAATAAATCTTTTCGCTACTCCTGGGGTGACAAGGGAATAGACTCTGGGAAAGTTCTGCTGTGCAAGGGATCTTGTTCGTTAATAATAATGATAAATAGCTCACTTCTCACATGCAGTGTGAGTTACATTACACTCCAGGCTTCTACAGAGGGGGCTCGGGGCGCTCACTGAAACGGCGGGGGTGCGTGCGGAAGGGAGGAAGGGGCTGGGCGGGCGGAGAGGCAGAGAGGGGGGCGCAGGAGAAGGAGAGAGGGTAAGGAAGGGGGCGGGAGAGGGACAAGAAGGTGACAGGGGACAAAGGAAAACAGGAGGGGATGGTAAAAGAGCAGAACGGGGGAGCAAAGGGCGATGGGGGTGAGGTGGGAGAGCCCGTCTAAGAAGGGAGAGGGGAGGAGGGAGGGAGGAAGAAACCGAAAGGAAGAAAAAGAGACACTGCAGAGGGAAAGTTACGAACAAAGGAAAAGAAGTACAAAACTTGGAAGCGCCAAGAGAAAGGAAGGTGGGAGAAAGGAGAAGAGCCCACCACACCCTCTCGTCCTCGCCGTGTACCCTTCTCGATTCCCTTTATTCTCTATCTTCGACCCAGCCTCCGCGAGAAGCCCTACCGTTTCCACTGTAGGTGCCATCTCTAAAGGCGTTATTAATATTTATGGAATGCTAGCTGGATGCCGCCACAGTCTTTAATATCTTATTATAAAGCCTGTTATAAAATGCATTAGTAATAAATTTCTGACAGATGGAGTTCTGACAAGGTGCAGGCGCCTTGGTGAAACGGAGCTGGGAACAGACGCTCCTGGAACGTGCGTGCGCTGCTCAGAGGCTGGGGTGCTGGGCACCCCCCCCTCCCGAAGCGGGGTGGGGGTGGGGAGGGCGCTCACTCCTCCATCCTCACACCTGGTGGTCATCAAATCTTATCTCATTGCCTCCTTTTCCCGGAGCGAGGCGGGGGGCAAGGGGGGGATGAATGAAAGCTCAGAGAGATGAAGCAAGCTGTCCCAAGTCACACAGTTTGTAAGCAAGTGATGGAATGAGGATTCGAGTTCAGGTCACCTCTGTGTCCCCAGACCTCAGGGACCTCTGAGGGGGGAGGGTGGGCTCAGGGCCTCTGCTCAAGCAGGGCTGATGCATTCGCTTCCCTCCAGGGATGGGCTGGGAATGACATGGGACCTGATGACGGTGGGGGGGGGGGTGTCTAGATTGTTTACCCTGGAGAAAGGAAGGCTGATGGAGAGCTTGAGCCCCCCTGAAAAAACTCAGAAGGAAGAGAGTATCCCAAACTGTGCGCGCTTCCGCTGAGAATCGGGAAGTGGGCTCCCCCTGGGCCAAGAAGAAGTCAAGTCAGAAGCGGAGGCCTTTCTGACGAGGGGGCTCCTGGGGCAAGGGGGAGGTGCTGGTGTTTCCACTGAATTCCACGGCAGGTGCCACTTCGCTGGGGACTCTGGAGGCAGGGGCCCACTGGGGTCTTGGGGAGGGTGTCCTTCCAAGTGTGAAGCCTCAGAGGTTTGGTGGCATTCCAGCTTAGGGAATGGAGACGTGGACTGAGTTTCTTTCTCAAAGAGGCAAGGAAGAGTGTGTGAGCTCGAACTCAGGGAGGAACAGTGCTCCGAGGGGGGCCTGGAGAGGCAAGTGCCCACTGGGCCCCGACGGAGGTCCCAGGTGGTCCCCTTTCTGGTCGGGAGAGGGCACACTGGCTTGTGCATGAGCCCGCACATGTGCACCGGGCCCTCCAGCACGTCTCTCTGCAGAAGAGTCAGGAAGAGATCATTTCGCCACGTCTCTTCTCTCTCACACGATGTGCGCTGGCCCCCAAAAGGGTCCAGGTCTGCTCTGAAAGCCGGGCAGACAGCCGGGTGGAGGCACCAGCTCTGTGGGCAGAAGGGGCCCCCAAGGGCGGAGTTCTGAGTGCCGCACACCCTGACATGAGCCGAGCACCTTCCCGGCTATTCCATGTCTCCTTGGAGCCAGTGCAGTGCCGTCCCATCTGAGTCCCTCCCTCCTTCTCGGCCTCCTGCCCATTCTGAATCCCAGGAAGACACCCATCCTCGTGCAGACCTGAGGCCCCTCCCGACTTCCCCACGTCTGTGAGGGTCTTTGCCTGCCAGAGCGATCTTGGACTTGCCCCCTCTCTTGCCACTCCCTTCTTCATCAGGCACCAGCGCCTGACAATTCTTCCTTCAACCGTCCTCCAATCCTTCCCTTTCTCTTTGTTACTTACCTTGGCCACCTCTGCGGTGACACCTACCATCGGCACTTGCACATAGAAGGCATGCGATAAATGTTTTAACAGAATCGGGACTTCCTGTTCAACATGGCAGACTGAACGCATCCATTTATTTCTGTTTTTGTCCCAACCCCTCACCAAAGTGACAATACGATAATTAAAAATGCATAGACCCGCAAGGACACAAAGAACAGGAGAGGAAGCAACAGCAGACGAGAGGTGTTGCCAAAATCCTGGAGACTGGAAACAGAGGGGACAGGAGACTGCCTTAGGACAGAGGGGCAAGCCAGAGCTCAGGCTGGCAACTCAGAACCCTGGAGAACCTCAGAAGCTGGAGATATCAGGTGATGCCCAAACCAGGGAGACCAACTGCAAATCTTTAAAGGGTAGTCAGACTCCCAAATGCCTTCCCTGCCTTGTGCAGAAGACAAGAGGTCTGTTCTCTCAAGGGGCTGAGTCAGGCGGGCTCTGGACCCAGGCTGGGAGCCAGATGAGGCACTGAAAACAGGGAGGCCAAATGAAAATCTTCATCTGTCCCCCACTCCCATCCCCGATCAGGCCTTTTTAGCCAGTCAGCTTCTTGTAGACTGACAGGTGGGCAGGAGATAGGAACACTGGCCCAAGAGAAAACACAAATATCAACACGGTAGAGTTCTCACAAAGAAACAGCTAGGTCCTCACCAAGTCACCCCACAGTGAAGTCCGCCAGTTACGGAGAACGCTCTGTCTTACCCTGCCCTAACACACACACAGCGGGCTACCATGTGCCTAAATGTGAATACACTCTTAAATATAAACAGACAACTGAGGGTCATGAAACACTTGAGAAGAGCCTCTACTTTGACAGACAGACAGGGATGGGGTGTGTGTGGGGGGGTCAGTGGGAAGGAATAACAAAAGTATCTTTTTTTAAATGCTTATTCAATTATTTTAAGAGCGCGCAAGAGAGCGCATGTGCATGTGAGTGTGTGCGTGAGTGGGAGAGGGGCGGAGAGAGTGGGAGAGAGAGAGAATCCCAAGCAGGCTCCATGCTTAGCACGGAGCCCAACGCAGGGCTTGATCTCACGGCCATGTGGTCATGAGCTGACCTGAAATCAAGTCGGATGCGTAACTGACTGAGTCACCCAGGCGCCCCAAAAGTAAGTGTCTTTAACATCCTTAGAGAGACAAGACATAGCATCTTTGAAA
The DNA here is from genome assembly GCA_030068075.1 of Paguma larvata. Lineage (NCBI taxonomy): Eukaryota > Metazoa > Chordata > Mammalia > Carnivora > Viverridae > Paguma > Paguma larvata. The sequence goes on from CM057837.1 coordinate 68,496,375, forward strand.
TCAGAACATTCCAAGAGGAAGAGACAATAGAAATGAAAAACTCAACGGGAGAGTTGGAAGATAAAGAAATTTCTCCAAATGTAGGGCAAAACTCAAAGCAATGGAGAGTGGGGGAGAAAAATAAGAAAATTGGAGAAGCAGTTCAGAAGACCTAATGTCCAACTAATAGGAGTTCCAGAGAGATGAAAAAGAGTAAGTGAAGGGGAGGGAATGATCTGAGAGGTGAGGTAAAACAGTCTCCCAGATCTGAAGGGCATGTTTCCAGATGGAAAGAGGCCACTGCATTCTGAAGACAGACCCACACTGAGTCATCAAACTATGAAGTTTCCAAACATTGAGGCTTTTTTTTAAAAGTCTGAGACACTTTCAGAGAGAAAACAAAAGTCTACAGTCGAAGGATCAGGAATCAAAATGGCACCGAAGTTCTTAACGGCGACGTTATAGGCAAAGGAGAAATGACCTTAAATTATGAGGAAAACGGTTTCATTCTAGAATTCTATACCCAGCTAAACTATCAACAACTATGTGTTTAGAATAAACACATTTTTCAAACAGAGTAAAAAAAAAAATTCCCATGAATCCCTCCTCAGGAAATTACTGAAGGGTGTTCTCCCACCCAAATGAGGGTGTGAACCAAGAAAGAGGAAAATAGGGGATCCATGTAGAGAGAGACAAAGAAATTCTCTGGGCGATTCTCCTCTCATCCCCCATGCCCCACACAGGCGTCTTCAGCCACTTAGCCTCCGGAAGAGCAAAGCAAACGAGGGCACAGCCGGTCTGGACCGGAGCTGGAGGATGGACACTCCAGGGGGAATGCTCCCAAGAGAAATACAAACTGATAAAAAATCCAATATACTTTTAATATACTGACAGGAGGGGCTTAATTATGTCAGAATATTTAGAATAAGCGATAGGTTCACAGCAAAGCAAACAAACAAAAAAGAGACGTAATTATTAACTCTAGAGAAAACAAAAAGTTTTTTTTTTAATTACAGTACACCATGTGGCACAGCTTGAATAATATGCACACGATCACAGTGCTGAAGACGCTAAATGCCGTGTGGGCTCTGGTTAAGTCGAAAGGATGGGTAGAGCACGTTAGGAGTGGGGTGTGGGTGCGCGCGCCGCGAAGACGAGGGAGAGGGTGGGCGGACAGTGCCATTCTCATCCTGCGGAGCTGGAAGCCAGTATCTAAAACTGAAAAATGTGCACGCGTGCGAATTGGAAATAAGAAGGTAATGATCAGGCATTGAAAGAGCTGGTCTCAGGGTGGGAATCAGGAGCGAGAAAGGGCGAGACAGGGCACTGATGTTTTCATTATAAACCTGGATTTGCTACCTGACTTTTAAACGCATGCAAAATATGACTTTGATAAAAATTAATAGAAGAGTGGAAAAAATGTATCTCCCTACGGCTGGTCCACCGCAGCCCTTCCTCTTTTTTTGCCTGTGACCTTGTAATTGATCCCAGAAAGTCGCCGCCCTGAAGCACGGATCTCCCAGCTCGTTCTCGTCCTCAGACACTATCCCTGCCTCCTTTTCCCTCCAAGGCAAGGTCTCCCGGACCTCAAAGGTCACCACAGTCTGCCAAAGCGTCCCTCTCTAAACTCAGCTGTCATTTTTGCCCCAAGGAGCCACTCTGCTTCAGTCGGACTGTTCTACAGGGCGGCCCCCACGGCGTGGACCCACCTCTAGCCTTTGGACATGGTGCTCTGTGTCCTCCAACCAAATTCCTTCTGGTATTTTCCCTGGAGAGCAGGCGTCACCGCCCAGCCTACAGAGACGACAGCTGCCGGCTCCCCAGGTTGCTAGGCCAGGCTGGGGTTGAGGCTTCTCTCTCCACCCCTCACACATGGGCCCCGGCCTTCACTCATGGGCTGGCGTGCAGGGCTGGGAGGAGCCTCATGCTGCAGACATCTGGGCCCTCCCTCCCTTCTTCCCGGAAGCTTGAGATTCAGAGCTAGGTATGATCCTTAAGTGTGCAATGGGCCCAGCTCCTCCTCGTTCGGAGGTTAAGGACACCCCAGGCCATTTTTCTCACCCCTCGCTGCAGCAACCCCACCGCAGCCCCAGCCCAGGGACCTTCCCGTAGAAGGAATGGCAGTAGAGTTTCAGCACACCTCCTCCGCCAAGTGCCAGCTCCCCTCAACCCCACACCCCAGGGCTGTCCACGCTCCTGCCCTCCCTCAGATGCCTTCTACGCCCTCTCGCTTGCTGGCCTGCGGGAGCACAGGGCATCACGGACAGGGCACAGCTGGCTGGCGGTCAAGTGCAGAGAGAAGGGGACAGAAAGGCCATGAAGGTGGGACGGGCCCCTGTGCCCATACTGGTCCCGGTCCCCACAGCACGCCGCTTTCAACGCCAGGCAGTGCCGCCCTCTCCCTCAGGGAACCGGCTTCTGCTTCTCTCTCTGCCGTGGGAGGAGTGACAGAGCGGAGGCACGGATCTGGACCTGGGCTGTTCGCCTGGCTCTCACACCCTTCCCCGACTTGAAAGCTAGGCTGATTGGCTCCCGGGAGCCACCACCCGCCTCCCTCCCGTAGCGGGGACTCGAAACAGCTCCTGGAGGCCAGGAAACATTCGTTAGGTGCTGATTCCTCCCCACGCATGTTGGCCCGACTGGAAAAAAATCCAGAAACAACAGGCCCGAAACGTTGGGTCACATTCTGGCTTTCTGATAACCACCTGCGGGACTTCCTTCTCTGTTGCCCCAGAGCCTTACTGCAAACATTGATGCCTCAGTTTTCCCACCCCGGAAATGGGTGTAACACTTCCCGCACCGCCTTCCACATAGCTCCGCAGGGGAGAGAAAATGAATTAACGGTGGAGAAAGTACTTTGAAACCACAAAGGTCAAAATGAAAATCACCACCTTCTGAAGAAGTAGACAATTTTAAGAGAAAAAACTAGGGAAAGGTCTGAGGTGGCCTACGGAAGAACTCTCTCTAAGAAGCTACCCTGGAGGACCGAACCTGAGTCGTCTAGTTTCTAGGACTCTGTCCCTGAGCCCAGGACTGCAGGGTGCTGAGTTCTGAACGGAAGCAGCCATCAGCTGAGGCATGAGGTCGTCTTGAGATTTGCTACATTCTGGAAAATGACAGTCGGTAGGCGCACGGAGTCTCCTGGGATTTTTTTTTAAATAAGGAAAAAAACTTCTGTGGGTCTAAGGTAATAACTCACATCTACTGAGGACGTCCTATCTGTCGGGCCCTGTCTCAAGTACTTTCCATGCATTATCTTGTACAGTCCTTATGGGAGCCTTGAATAAGACACTATTCCCATTAGCCGGATATCCAAGGCCACGTGGTAATAGGAAGGGATCCCGGGATTTGTACCCAGGCAGGCTGATCCCGGGCCCAAGCTCTTAACCGCCATGCTACATCACTCTCAGTGATGAGAGAGCAAAGGGTACTAGGTCTAGGAGGCAGGGGGATGGCCAAGATGACCTTGAGAAACTGGGAATCCTGTCACTCTGGCCAAGCACCAGGGCCTACGGATGCCACGTAAGGGGGTTGCCACAGAATGACTTAGGCCATCCAGAGGTTCCGGGTTCAGAAAGCGACGAGTGTCAGATGTCACCAGGAAGGTGCTGGAAGTACAAGAGGTAGTTATCAGGAGCTGGCAGGTTCTTTCATCCGGCGTTCCCAAATACATTTATCGGATAACACCGTTCGAGACTGTGCTGGCCACACTCACACTCTTCATCTCCGAAAGAGAAACGGTTTTGAGCAATTACAGGCGGTTATTGATGGGGAGGAAGACAGACTCGATAAAGGGAAGGCATTGAAAGAGCAAATACATCAGGGGAATTACCGCCTGAGTCCCGGCTCCAGCCTGTATTTGCTGTGTGACTTTAGGGAAGTTAGGCAACCTCTCTGAAGCTCAGTTTCCCTACCGTGAGATGGGGATAAGAAAACCTGTCTCACAGGATTATTATGAGGCTTACGGGAGAGAACGCGTGATGGGTGCTTAGTGCAAAATCGGTGCTCCGTGAATCTTAGGCTCTATGGCAATGTTATTCCTTCTTGGGGTGGGTGGAAGTGTCTATAAACTGTAAAGAGCTTTGCAAGTGTTTCTTCTGGCGGAGAGGTCTGGGAGGGGAGGGGATGCTTCTGAAGGGCGAGGTTCTTGCTCTGCTCTCAGCAGAGACAAAAGGCCCAGATAAAAGGCTGAGGGGAAGGCTGCTCGTGGCATGCACCCCGTCTCTGGCCCAGTGGAGCCCGCTGGCTGCATAGCGCCTCCCACGCTGCCCTGAGCTCTCTGTGTGCACCGCTTGGTGGCTCCCGACGCTCCAGGTCCCCGCCCCCAAATCCATTCCCCTGCATGATGATGAATCCTGTTAAACAAAATGAATATGGAATATCCTTAGGGCAGGCCTTACATCCACGGGAAGCTGGGGCTAACGTGGATTCTGAACCAGGAGACAGCTCAAGCGGGGCAACTTCTGCTCATCTCTCCTCCCCGCGCCCCTCAGGCTCCGCCCACCAGTGCGCCCCTTTGTCCCCAGCTGGGGTGTGCATTCTGAAGGGGCGGATGAAGGAGGCAGCGGAGGCCTGGTGCATTTTTCCCTGTTAGAGCCCCAATCCCAGTGGCTAATGCTGCCAGCCCTTTAGGCGGTGTGACGTGATAAGTAGAACCTGTCACTTGGAGCCCAGGGGCTTCAGGGCAGACAGTCTGGGGGAGGCCACACACAGGGCTGCAGGAGAGCCGAGGGCTGGCCGGGCCTGGAGAGAGGAGGCTGGGTGGGCCCAGGACCCAGGCAGAGAAAGGGCAGCTGTGGGAGCTCAGTGGCCTTAGGGGGAAGGGTGGGGGCAGGGCTGGGAAATGGCGTAGGAGCCGGGAAGTAGAGACTGGAATTACCCTGGCGACTTGAGGGATCGCCTCGGCCAGGGCTTCACTCCCCTGGCCGCACATTAGGCTAGCTGGGGAGCTCGGAAACAGCATCGGTGCCAGCGCCACCCCAGCCTCTGTGCTTCTAAATTCCCCGAGGGATTCTCATGCGCCGCCAGGGTGGAGCCCTGCCCTTCCCAGTCACTACTCCGCAGGCGAGAACGCTGAGACCCAGAGAGCGGAGGGGACTTGAGGGAGGTCACACAGATGACACTCCCCTGCTTGGGTAAGGATGGCCCAGGGAGGTCCAGATGCCCAAGGAACATACCCGAGGAGGGAGGATCCCGCTCTCTGTCATCCTTGGGAACGTTCCCATGGGAGGGGACCGTGCGGGCTCTAAAGGTTGGGGTGGCATGGAACAGCCGTTCCCACAGATCTGGGGAGGCGGGCACCCTCTGAGAGAGGTGGGGGAGGAACACGGCAGGGGCTCCGATGCTTTGGTCTACCGCGGCTGGTATACCAAGGCACGTGGGCTCCCTCACCGGCTTTAGGGACAGCCAGCAGCCTGGCACGCAAAACCCCGAGGAGACCACGAGACCGACGCCGAGAAAAGATGGAGACCCAGAATCCCAGAAGCACTCTGCTCTGCCCAGGGTAAGGCAGTCTTATGGTAGCCATGACGTCATCTGTTAAGACCAGACTTGACCTAGGAACGAACAAGCCAAGGGGCACCTGGGTGGCTCAGTCGGTTAAGTGTCCAGCTTCGGCTCAGGTCATGGTCTCTCGAGCCCTGCAGTGGGCTCTCTGCTGTCAGCACAGAGCCCACTTCAGATCCGCTCTCTCCCTACCTCTCTCTGCCCCTTCCCCCCTCAAGTGCTTTCTCTTGCTTTCTCAAAAAATAATACATTTTTTAAAAATTAAAAAAGAAAGGAAGGAAGGAAGGAAGGAAGGAAGGAAGGAAGGAAGAAAGAAAGAAAAGAAGAAAGAAAGAGAAAGAAAGAAACCAGCCTTCCCTTCCCTAACAGAACCCAGAGGAAGTGGCTCCACACACCTTCCTGGTGGTTCAAGTTGATGATCAACCATTAGGACCTTCCAAAGGTCTCCCCGAGCAACCTCCTGGAATTACGAAAGTGGACACCAATTTCCACCGAGAAAGAGTGCTCCCCATCACTGCTTCTCCCGGCCCCAGGGTGCCCAGTGAAAGGGCGTGCTAGGGCACACTCGCCTTCTCCAGGAAGTAGGAGAGACCACGGGCAGGAATTGCAAATGACTTTCATTAAGCAGGGGTGCTAATACCATGAATTACAAATGAAACCCAGATGAAGAGGACCCTGGCAGCCTTACCTCCATTTGATATTAATTGGGCGACACTTTGTTTTAATGGTACATTAATTAATGCGGAATTTCGACGGAAGTCCGCGTGACACTCACATTAATACAAATGAATTCATTACCGTTGGTGTTATTACAAGAAATGACAAATAAATCTGTAACAGTGGGACCCTTCAAATAATAATCACGAATCATTAGGTTTGCGGCTCGTTTGTACTGTAGCTTGCAAATATGTGTGTATGTTTTCTGCTGCAAGCGTGCCTTCGCCTTTTGGCTGGGGGAGGCAGCCAGTCGCAGCCGGCTCTCTGGTGGCGGAAGGGAAAAGCATCTTCCAAACTTCCCGGCATCTGCTTTTCCTCCCTTCCCTCCTCCCACCTCAACCCCCATAGAATTCCTTCTCTCCCCAGAGCCCTGCCCCAGGCTTAGGGACTCGTGTAAGGGGTCCGATTGGTATTGGTCCTCCATATCCGGCACACCCAGTGTACACTCTCTGTCCCTAAGAAAGGGGCAGTGGGGAAAGGAGTGAGAGCAACGGGGCCCGGGGTGGAGCCTGACTTGATGAGGGTCAAATGGGTACAGCTATAGCAGCCATCTCTTCTCCAAGGTTCCCCACGTCTGATCGGCCTTCAAGCCTCCGAGGGTCTGGGGACAGAATCCAGGGACCCAATGACCATTATTCTCTTTCTCCGCTGCAGTCCTCATCAGGGCCTGGAGGCTTAGTCCCATCGTAAAGGGCACAAAATACGTTTCGAGAGCTCAAACCCACCCACAGCTCGAGTGAGGAAGGCCAAGCTTGGGCCTCAGCTCTGCCCGGTTCCCAAGCTCCCAGTACACTGGCTCTTTGCGGGGAGAAGCCGCCTGCTGCCCGGAAGGGTCAGTGTCCCGGTGGAGACGAGGGATCGCCTGGACGAGCCAGCAAGCGGTCGCTACTCTCCACTCCCCTGCTCGGGGCTTCAGGCTGTAATCTCGAGAGGGCCAGAAAGGGACCAACAAACTGGGTCTACAGCTTCCGCCCTGGTTGTTTCCAACACCCTCTCAGTTCCCTGAAGCTGAGGCCAAGACCCTTGTTGCTTCAAAAGGGCCATAAGGAAGGCCCCAGGAAGCCACACTGGAAGAAAGCATCAGACGGGCCCGGGGGACTCAGGCAGGTTTTAGTTCTGCAAATCCTTGGCGCGCAGGCCACCCCTCCTCCGTTCTGCACGCAGGGCAGACAGTGCCAATGGATCACAGAGCTATTCCCGAGACTCAGCCGGGGGTCCCCAGCCCAGGGCTCTAAGCAGCTTCTGTCCATGAATTGGCGTTGACACATGATTTGACTGTTGGCTACCCCTCTTTTAGAACTTCTCCCCTGAAGGATTTTAAAATAGGATCCAGTTCCTGACGGGAATGCCCAAGAGCAGCTCGGCTCGGTGGTCAAGGTCAAGAGGTTGGTTACATGACCTCGTGGGGTCCTTCCAACCCAGGGAGTCCGGAACTCCGTGAGTCAGTTTCTCCCTCCCGCCTACGAGAATCAATCGGCCAGTCTTATCTCGTCCGACAGCTTCCTGACCTTTGGCTAACAGGTAAAACACCGCGGGAGCCAAATCCAGTCTTTCCGCCCAGGAGATGTTGCTAATGCGGCCAAACCCGGTTGGCCGCCGCCCTGTGACCTTCCGTCCGCCCTGGACCCAGGGATCCTCGCCGTAGAAGGTTAACGCCACTTGGCTATGAGACGCAGGCTAGCCGTGGGCCACGGCCCGCGGTTAGATGTTTGGGGGGCCTCCAGCCCCCTCTCCTGCTCACATTTTCCCCCCATTCACACTGGTACTGAATGAACCAATTAATCACCGAAGATTGTTAACTGTACTAATTACGCTCACTCTCGAAACTTGTGGAACAATTATTTACTGTCTCTGCCTCGTGAGCTATCAATTACAGGGGTTGCAGGCAGCCTGTCACTTCCCTCAGGCCAAGACGGAGGCAGTCTAACCGCGCTCAGAGCTGGTTTCTCAAGGAGGACTCTCGGAAGGCTCTGGCTGAGCGGAGGCTCCACCCCACGGAAGCGGCAAAGGCAATGACCTCTCCACGGGAATAGACTTTGCCCCTGAGTCAGGGGCCGCTCAACACTGATCCTAAGGGAAGTCTTTATTATACGAAAGCCATTCCTTGGTTTCCCCTGAAAGAAATGTCAACCACTAAGTATTTCCCTGGAACTGTACTGCTTCCTTCTTCCTTGTGTCCTTGGCCAGGTCTGGCATGGAACCCCAGAGATCTAGAAGGTGGCCGCTGTATTTTCCTCTGGTTCCCCGGGGGCTCCGTATTGCCTCTTCCCAGCCCACTGCAATGCCTAGCCCAGATTCTGCTTCCCCCCGCTTCCCAGTTCCCGGCTCGAAGGGGAGCTGGTGCCTCTGGCCAAGATCTACGCTAAATGTAGGAAGGCAAAGAAGGGGGAAGAAGTTGCCAGGCTCTGTCCATTTTACCTAGACCTTGAGACACTCCTGTCCTCGAACGCTGCTGGACTTGGGAGCACGAACCCATAGGCCATCGCTACCCACACGCAGACACGCTCTCCCCTCTCTGCCCTGAAACCCCCCCCACCCCCCAACTCCCCACCAAGATGACAGTTTGCACTGTGGCTGTCAGGGAAACATGTATTTATTCAGGCAAGCAGCAGGCCCCAGCGGGCTGTGGCTCCCGTCCCCTGGGCTCCCTCCCCCATCCCTGCCCTCCTGCTGCCCGCAGCGCTCATTTCCACACGTCAGGGCAAAAAGCACTTAGAGCCAACTGCTAAGCTCAAATCTATTCTGGTGGGGAGAAATGCACTCTGTCACCACGCCAGTGACAGGCTCCGGGCGGGCCGGCGTGCAGTGGCCAGGCTCTGACTGACCCCGCTCCGCCGAGCCTCCCTTCAGGCTTCTGTTACTGGCCCACTCCTTAGCCCCGGCTGCAGCAGCCAAGGGACCCCCCACCCCCAGCTTCCCCAGAGGTCCCTACGGGTTCTGGACAAGCCACTGCCCACTTCACGTGAATGTCGCAAAGGAGCTTTTAGACGCGACTCATCCGAGAATGAACTCGAAATCTCCCCTGGGGAGCCGTATCCCTGGCTCTGGGAATGGCAACTTGCGCCCTCTGCATCTGGTTGCTAAGCCGGAAACCAGAGTCCTCCGCGTACTTTCTTCTCCCAAACCCTGGTCTGCCCCTCTCCGTGTCTGCCTACCTGGACCGCCGCGGCGGCCTCCTGCCCGGGCCCCGCGCTGGGGACTCCCCCAGGGCCTGGTATGAACTCTCAGGAACATGCATCCGCTTGTGTGGCCTGTGCTCCAACGGCCGCCCAGTGGCTCCCTCTGACCTTCAGATCAATGCCCCAGAATCCCTGGCACGACCCTGCACGGCCCGGCCCTGCCCAGGTCTCCAGTCCCTCTCCTTCACCAGCCCTCCTGTCCTCATCTGCCTCAGCCACCCAGAGCCTTCTATCACCTCCTCACAGGAGCGAGGCGCTTCTCGGCCTCTGAACCACCGGTGCTGTCCGTCCACCGGGATTCTTTTCTCCTCTTTACCCCCATTCGTGTCTACTCAGCTTTGCCTCTCAGCCAAGTCCCAGTTCCTCCAGAACTTTCTCTGAACCCCTCAGTCTAGCTCAGGTTCTGGCTGCACTGGCCCCTGGGATTTTCCTGGGGGCTCTGATTTCACCTTATACATATGTGACTCTTCTAGTACCTTCTGTTCCCCTCACGAAGCCCTCGGAGGGTGGGGGCCGCGTCTGGTTCAGGGCCCAGCACGTAGCTGGTGCAACACGTGGCTGGTGTTGAACGAGAGACATCCCAGGCACCCCTCTCTGACACTCTGCCCGTCCTATCTTGTGAGACGGTTGGGAAACACCAGCTCCAGAATCTCTCCCTTGCATTCATTCAACAAATACTAACTGGGCGCCTCCAACGTTCTAGACTCTGCTGGAGTCCGGTGGTGATGGTACGCTGATCCGTACCGTCTGGAAGGAAATCTGAGGGCGCCAGTGACAGGCAGGTTCTGCATCTGAGTTCTGCCTCCCAGCTCCACCACCACCTGGATCCGGTCCCTGCTGGGCTGTGCTTATGCTGTTTTCCTGACTGGAACATTCTTCCTCATTCACGAATCCATCCAGCAGATAATCGTGGAGAACCCAGTGTGTGTCAAGCAGTGTTCTAGGTGCAGAGGACACACTGGCAAACTGCTATGCGTATTCAGTCTCAACTTTGTTATCACCTCCTCCAGGAAGTCTTCCCTAATTCCCAAACTCGGTCGGGTGTCCATCCTACAAGCTGCCGAAGCCCCCTCCCCGGACCGCCCCTTGCCTAGCACACAGCAGCCATTTGATACCGTTCTCTGCATGAAGAGATCCCCCCATTTCTTCCACTAGTGTCCCCACAAGCTTTAAAGGCAGGGGGGAGACACTCTGGACAGAGGCACAATCAGCAGAAGTAAAAGGGGCGCTTGTGAGAAGGCCATGGCCAAGGACGTCAGGGACGTCCCTGCCTTGAGTCTGAGAGCCCCAGGGCCATCAGATCGCAGGGGAAATGAGGCTGCAGGGCCAGAAGTCCTCAGACACGCAAGCCCGGACACCCCGGCTCTCGAAGACTCCAAACCTCCCCACTCTTTGGCCCTGGTGCACCCCTCGGCGTCCACTCCTCTCCAGAAGCGCTCCCGGTGTTGCCCTCGGGCCGTGGGGTGCGGGGGGCGGGGTGGCCTCTGCCTGGCGTCGCCATCCCCAGGAGAGCGTGTGCTTCACTCCCTCAAGGTCTCTGCTTGGACGTCCTCGGAGAGGCTTCCCTGGCCACAGAGTCCCCTTGAGCCCTGTTTTCTTTTTCTTCACGGCCCTTATCATCGACAGACACAGATTTACGTGTGGCTTCGGCCGTCCCCTCCACGAGGGGAAAGCTGCCAGCGAGCGGGGACCTCATCAGTTTCGCTGGGCTGGGCCCGCAGCTCTGCGGGCTGTGCCCGACACACAGTAGGCCCTCGAGGACTATTTCTGAGCGAGCGAAGAGATAGGGAGGTGACTTGTGGCATCCGACCCGCGCTGGGCAAAAGGCGCAGGCTCCTAGAGAATAAAGTGCCCCTGATTCCAGAAAACGTCGGTCTGCAGCCCCGGCCAGGGGACCCAGCGGGCCGCCCAGCTGCGAGCTGCAGGTGCGCGCGCCCCAGGTCACTCCGAATGGAAGGCAAGGGCGGTACGACCAGCCTAACGGGGTTCTCTCCAGGCCACTGACCTCTGTCAGGAAGGCACTCACTCCATCATCCCCTCCCTGACACCCCTCCTGCCCCTGGGGCACTGGTGTCCCCATCCTACCTCTCCTCCTCCCTGCAGCCCTCTTTCTTCCTTCTGGCTCTCACACCTGGGGCTTCTGGCTGCAGGCTGGGCACAGAGGCCGCCAGTCTCTCCTGCGACAGGAATCTACGGGGCGGACGGGGCTCATTCTCTGCCGCTGCTGTGGCGAGAGTGGGGAGCCCTGAGCCCGGGGTCCGGGCTGGCACAGGTCCACGGTCGTGGGTAGATCCCAGACCCTGGTCAGGGGCTACCCGCTGACTGCTTGAGTGCCCCCAGCCATAGTATGACTCCCAAACTGTGAAGAAACTGGAACATCATTCGCTAGGCTGGCTGAGAAGTCACCTCGGAATGACAGGACTCCCTTTGAAGGTGGAGAGAGCAGGTAAAGCCGCACTATCTTTTTCCTCCAGACGGCTGTGGCCAAGGGTCTTTGCCCCATGGCCTGGTCTGTGGCGCTGGTGGCCCCAACTTCATGCCACAATGTGGGCAGGGTTGGGGGCAATACGCCCGTGCCCCCGGGCCTCTCCCTCGTCTGCTCGCTAACTGGTTAACCTCTCTGCCAGCACCACCACCCTCCCAGCCAGAAACCAGAGGAGGGGGGTGGGGGCCAGGGGCCTGGGCAGGCTCTGCTCTCCGGGCCCTGATTGCCCGTTGTCCAGCCCCCGTGGCCCCCAGCTCTGAGACTTTCCACGTGGCCCTCCCCTTGGTGGAGCTGGGGGTGATTGGCACCCCTCGTGCTAGGGTTGATTAGGCCTGATTTCACCAGCCGGCTCCTACCTCTGGAAGCTTCCTCTGTTATTAAAGTTGTTTTCTGTCCACCCTCTCGGTCTGCTCGGCGAGGTGAGTTTATTCGACTTGATTTCTCCCCCACGCAGACCAGAGGCCGGTAAAAATCAGGAACGTTAACTTCTCACCTTAGAGTAAAAATAGCTGTAATAAAGCCAGGTGAAAGAGAAAAGCTCCAACTAGTGTAGCTGATTAAAAGCCGAGACCTGCCTCTTCATCCTCCCCCGGTTCCGCGAGGGCGAGGCTGGCCCCTTGAGGCAGGAGAGGGCTGTGGGGATGGAGATGCCGCCTGCTCTCGCCTCTACTTTGCCTTTTCTCGCCCTTTTTTCCTCTTCCCGGCTCTCCAAGACGCCCAAGGATCACATCTGCTAGTCTTCACTCTAGCCTCCCGTACTTGGTAGCTCTGGGACAACCGAGGCACTTGGACACAGTAGCACCCTCTCCTCTCCTCATCATGGGGTCGCAGTGGCTGAGCATAGGATGCTGGGGGCGGGTTCAGTTCCGCCCTGGCCGCTACACTCCTGGAACACTGGGGGTGATCAGAGTAGCCCTTTGGGGCTCTATCTTGCCATCTGTCAAATGGAAACAGAGAACTCTTCCCTCGCCAGGGTGGTCAGGAGAAGTATGAGGACTCATGGGAAAATTCAAGTCACTCATAAAAAGATGGTGGTCTTCCCCCCACCCCTGGGTTTGCTCACGTTGTTATAACCAGAACCATCTATGACGAATTGGTGTTTTTACAGGAAATTAGCCGGCGTAGGCAGCATCAGAGGTGTTTGGACCCTAATAAGCAGGCAGTTGGCCAGTTTGCCCCTGGGGGCCGGACCTTGGAAAGGTCATTGGCAACACCTGCCCTGCCCTTTATCAGTGGGGGTGAGAAGAGAGGGGGGTTGCCCCGGGCCCCCACCTCGGGCCTACCGGAGCAACGTTTCCTTCTGGGGCTTTTTGGATGACGGAGTTCTGCAGGGCCGGAGACCCAGAGGGTGACAAGATCTGGCTCAGAACTTGCTAGAACAGAGGAGAGAGCTCTGTCCCAGGAATCGGGGACCTGGGCCCGCACCTGACTCCCTGCACACGGGGGGCCACGTGGCCGGTTCTCTGGACCTTGGTACCTTCTCCTGTGGAGCGGGGCCAGTGCAGGAGCATTCCGTGAGTCTGTACGCCAGGCTGTCCTGAGAAGTACTCAGTGGGGGGGGGGGGCATAATTCCACAAGGGCAAAGTCTACACACTCACCAACCTCCTTCCCCAGTGACTCCCTCTTCCCTCCAAACCCAAGGGCCCACTACTCCCACTAAAACCCCTGGGCCCATGAAAGCCCCTCCAAGCCACCCCTGGAAAGGGGCTCCCTGCTCAGAGCCACTGGCGTCCTCCAAGAAGCCAAACATAGAGAAGCCTGCTCTCCCTGCCCTTTCGCTTGGAGGAGGGGCCGGGAGGACTGAAGCGCGGCAGCCTGGAGCCCAGCCCAGCGGCCAGGCTGGGGGTGGTTAGGTTTCATTCACCATTCCGGTCTTCTCTCACTCAGGGCACCGGGCTGTGCAGGCAGGAGTCTGGTGCTTTTCAATTTCACGCCAGGTGTCAGGGGCCAGGCCTTGGCCGGCCTTATCTCCTCGGCCTCCTGCCCAGCTGGGCGCCCGCTGAGCTCAGCCTCCCTGAAAAGCCCCGAGAAAAGCTGCTCCAGAGACAAGATCGTAGGCGGAGGGACCCTGGAGAGCTGATACCCGCTAGACAGACGGGGAGGTCGCGCCTTGAGCCCTTGCTGTATGTAGGAGGTGGGGCCTTCGGGCCGAGGCTCTCGAAACACATGTAGACAAAGAAACGAGGGCTGGAAAATCGGTCGTCAACTAATCACTATTCTTAGAGCTGGAAGATCCTTCGGGAATATTTCATCCTCTATCCCCGTTCCCCATTTCCCATATGGGGAAACTGAGGCCCTGGAGATTTGAAATAACAGGCCCAAGGTCGCACGGAGCTGATGGAGCTGAGATGCCACCGCAGGCCGTGCTGCCCAGACCCCGCACGGTGAATCACTGAGCTTCGGGCGCCGCCTCTCCACCCACAAGCACCACCTTCTCCACGGAAGCCCCTAAGAGGGTGTGCCTGTGCCCACGGGTTCCTCGTGACAGGGAGCCCTCTTCCTTTGGGTGGCTAACGACCTGGGCTTCCCCTTCGGGAACATGGGGACAGGGGGAGTGTGGGGAGTCACAAATCCTTGTAGGTCTTTTCCCATCTGAATCGGGGCTTAGCAAGCTATGACCCACAGGCCATCTCGAAGCCCACTGCCCGGTTTTTATAGCCCACCGGCTAAGAATGGCTTTTACGTGTTTCAGTGTTTAAAAAAAAAAAAAGTCAAAAGAATCCTATTTCGGGACATGTGAAAAATTACATAAAATTCAAATTCAGCACCCATAAAGTCGTATCGGAATACACCCGTGCTCGTTCGTTGTCCGTGGCTGCTTTGGGGCCACCACAACGTTGAGGGGCTGTGACTGAGACCGCGTGGTCTGCAGAGCCTGAGCTACCTGCCGTCAGGCCCTCCATGGAACGTGTTTGCCGAGGCCTGATGTACGAGGCTGAGCTGGGCCTGGGCTCCAAACTCTCGGGAGCAGCCGGGGCGGCAAGGTTTGGGGAGGAAGCTGGGCGGAACAACGCCTGCTCTAGCCACAGGGGCACGGCGAGTCGCAGGAAGTGCCGGGCCGCACCACGTGCACGCTCCCGGGGGCCCCCAGCATGGCTGGGGTGCAGAGGTTCCCCCTCCCCCACTCCCGGCAGCAGCAGCCCTGGGGACCTGCCTCCCTCCTGCCCTCCAGCCCAGAGCCAGGCCCCGGGCCCGCCTCCCCAAAGTTTCCGCTCCTGCCAACTTCCCGTGGCTCCCGGACGGGTGTGCGGGCCCCCCGCCCAGGTGGCCTGGGCTTGAGTATGTTGTCAGTAAGCGGGCGGCTGCGTGGCTGGGGCAGGGGCCCAGGAGGAGAGGAATCGGAGCGGGTAATTGCCGCGCGAAAATGACAGCACAGCGATTTATCCACCCCAAACTGGGCCTTGGCATACCAAGAGGCTGCCGGCGGCTAGGAATCAATACCACCCCAGAGGAGGGATTATTAGGGAGAAAAGGGGGTTTGAAAGATCCATAAGAGCCTGATGACTGTCTATTTCCAAGGGGACCATCAGCTGCATGAGAATTGGATATGGGGGGACAGAGCTTCAGCTGCCTGTGCAACTGTACACGGGAAAGCCGTGCGGGGTGGCAGAGCTGGGGCCCTATCCTCGTCCTCCTCCTGGCCACCCCGGATATGGGGTTGGGTGGGGTCTCCTTGCCAGGAATCTGAGGCCCCAAGAGCCAGGGCTTGGGGGTACAAACGGTAAGGGCCCACGAGGGAGACCATCCATTCCAACCAGGGACAGCATGGAGACCACCTCGTCCCAGGCCCGGCAGCAGCCTGATCTGCTGTGTCATCTTGAGCCAGCCCTGTCCCCGGCCCCAGAGGGGCCCAAGGGAAGTCCCCGGGGAACTCGGAGGAGCACAGAGCTGGGAGGCCAGGGATTCCGGGGCTGGGGTCTAGTTGGTACAGGCCGGCAAAGGTAGGAGGAGACGCTCCTTCCTGAAAGGACCTTCTCTGGCCCGTCTCCTCTGTTCAAAGGCGGCAGGGAAGGGGTAAACTGGGGTGATCCTGCCCCCAGTCTCTCGGGGCAGTGGAGGCTACAGCGAGCTTTCACCAAGAGCACGTGTGTGGTCTGTGCAGGGCGATCAGAGCGGTTCCCGCTCCTCCGTCAAGCTCCAAGGGCCTGAGCTCTGAGTCCCGGGAGGCTGGGACGGGCAGGCGCTCTCCAGCCACAGTCAAGTAACTGGGCCACGTCAGCCCGGCCCGCAGGATCCCGGGCTGCTCAGCACCCCGCGCTGCATCACCCAAGTCAGGCGGAACTTGCCAAGTGACGTCTGGGGAGGGTGGAGGGGAAGGAGCCATTTTTGGCTTCGGGGTCTGGGCTGATCACGGGGCAGGTTCCCAGTGCAACCCTGGGAGGGTGGAGGACTCTGGTCTGAGGGACCTCGGCCCCCTCTGCCCCCGTCCCACCATCCAGGGCCGTGGGGGTGGGGAGACGGGAGAAAAGTCATGCCACCGGATCACTGAACACCTGAGATGGTGGGGGTGGGGGCCCACATCCCCAAGGAACAGAAAGTCCCCCCCCTTCCCAGAATCCCAAGGGGGTCCTGTTAGAAGAGAGGCCCCTGACTCCCCAGCCAGGATCCAGGCAGCAAGCTCACGAAGCCAACCTTCGCTCCCTGCCACCCGTGCCACCAGCCACGCGGCCACCCACGCCTGGACGAGAACCTGGAACTGCTCTTCCGCCAGTTAACGGGTTAATGGGAAGAAGGCAAACACGCACGGCTTGTCCCCAAGGAAAGAAACAGGCAGACGAGTGGGGGGGGGGCACACAGGAGAGGGAGGGAGAGGAAGAGAGACACCAAACGAGTCAGAGAGGTAGATCAATGGGGGAAGGGAGGGGGAGAGGAAGGGAAGGAGAGAGCCGGCTGAGCTGAGCGTGTGGGGACAGCAGAGTTCCTCAGGTCGGGGAGCGGCTGGGCCTGTCGTGCTGCCCTCCGGAGACAGCGGGAACAAATTGGGTTTTGAAATGAGAGAGAAAAGGAGCTGCTGTATCTCCCGCTTTGCATCATTTAGTTCATCAGGCTTGACATGTGTCTAACAAACAAAGCCACAAGCAGGCAAAGAAAGACATCGGAGAGAGAGAGAGAGAGGCTAAGGAATGGGAGGGCGGGGCGTGTGGCCCTCCTCTGGCTCTGAGCGCACGGCCGAGGCTCCAGACTTGTTTTCTGAGTTGATTCCCTGCCTGAAGGAGCCAGGAGCCGTGCCAGGCTAGGCCCGGGGCAGGACAGGCAGCAGAGGAGTCCATCCTGGCCTGGGGAGCGCCACAAACCCAGGTGCCCACTCTGAGTTCCTGGCTGGGGTGCCCCGGGCGGGTGAGCGCAGGCCTCTGGCCTCGGGAGGGCGCTGTCACCAGGCTTCGCCTGCCAGCTGGGAGCACAGAAATAGGGAGCGGGCGAGTGGGAAACGGACCCAGGGTGGGGGCTCTCGTCTGGACTTGCGGTGGGGGGGGGACGCCGGAAACTCTCTAGGATCCCAGGAGACAGGTGGAAACAGTCCTGGGGGCGGGGGACAGCAGTCACAGAGCCCAGGGCTCCTGCTCTCTGATTCACACACTGTCTCCTGATTTCCAATCCTTTCCCTTTCCCTTGTGAACTCAGCCTCAGTTTCCTCATCTGTACTGTAGGGATAAGAACGCCTGTCCCGTCAACCTCACGAGGTCTGGGTGAAGATTTCCTAGAAGGGTGCACACAACAGCACCTGGAATACTTTCAGAACCCAAATGTGCTCATTTAAAGAAAAGAAAATGCAAACAGTTACAATCGATGGCTAACGCCGGGGAGTTCACAGGATGCTGTATCCACCACCGAGACGGTCCTGGTAGCTGCCTGTCATTTGCCGGGATGTACTTGCCCCAACATCAGAGGGTTCGGGTGCACTTGCTTCTATTCTGTATTTGCTAAAATCAGAAACCGAACAACAGAAAAAAAATCTGTTGGGTACGACAGGGGAACAGGAAGAGAAACGGTTTCGGGGGCACCAGGGGTGCCGCCAATCATGTGCCCACGCACAGTTCAGTTCTCTTTTCTGGGCCTCGGTTTCCCCAAATGTCAAGTGAGGAGCGGGCCAGAGGGGCCAGTCAAGGCCCCGGAATCCCGGGACGTTGGTGGCTGTCATACCAGAAACCAGGCAAACAGCTAAGCACCAGACGGACATAGTCCCTCCTTGTCCCGGCTCCTTGGGGACCTGGCGGCAAGTTATTAGCACATGTTGGAGGGTGTGAGAAGCTCGCGGTTTCCGGGTAGCCCTTAGTGTCTTTGAAAATTAACTCAGTTATCACTTTCCCATGCGCTCCTCCCTGAGCCACATAACCGAGGGAGACTCGTGGGGGTGGGTGCCGGCGGCGGGAGCACAGACCTGTTTATCTTTTCCCCTGCCTGCTGGCGCCGACGCCAGGCCTCAGCTACTCCTCTCTGTGAAAAGGACAAGGCCGGCTGCTGGGTCACGCTCAGGAGGGCGGCGGGGGAAATTAGCCAACACGCTTACTGGGCCCCCGCTATGCGGGGAAGGAGGCGGGAAAACCACGGGTTTGAGTCCCAGCTCTGCTCTATGCCAGCCAAGTGAAGTCCAGGAGTTGACTTTTTAAGTTCTCCTCGGCCTCGGTCTCATTTGCGAAATAAGATCCTAACGCCATCCTCTCGGAAGAGTCAGGGGCAGGAAACGAGCGGATCGGATGTTTGAAGTCGGCCGCCGCGGCGCTGGCCCACACTACGGGCTCCGTAGACAGTGGCTGACGCGGCCGGGTGGGGGCCCTGGAAAGACACTGCCCCAGTGACTGAGATAGCTGGCTGCTGGCTCTTTTTGGGGGTGGGCTGGGGAGACGGAGAGCCAGACTGACGGGCAGGGAGCAGAGACAAGCCAGAGGCCCAGGACAGGCACACAGAGTGCATTCATTCCCGGGCCCCTCTGGGCCAGGCAAAGTGGGAAGGGAGGGGGACGTAGAAACCGCCTTGATAACACTCAGTTTTTAAGGAAATAAAGAGCCGCTTGGAGGAGGCGAAGCTATCACTGGCTGTATTGTCCTTGGCATCACGACACCAGAGAAAAATCCTTCGGATTAATGTGTTTTTGTGAGTCTTGACTTCTGGGGGGAGGGAGAGAAGGGTGTCGGTGACATTCTGCTAGCTAACGAAAACGCAAACGGAATGACGTCCCCCTCCCCACTGTGTCTCTGTCAGGTCCCTGACGGAGCCTCGCTGCTGTGTTTATTGCTACTAATGACTTTCTTGTTATGATTTGGCTCCGAAACATAACCGATGGTTCTGGAGAAATCCCATTATTTCCCCACACTATTCAACCGAGCTGCCCTTCCTTCTGGGGAGTAGGGGCTACGGCCCCGAAGGGTGGCCACTCGTGTCTTGCTCCTGCCTCCCGGCGCTCAGCTGTGGCTCCCGGTGGGAGCCGGGAAGATGGGGACAGAGGGTGGGGAGCAGTTGAGTGGACAACACTGGCTCGGGCTGTGGTTCTGTCAAATCTCTGGTGTCATAGGCACATGGAACCTTCGAGAACAGTCTTGTGAACAAATATCCAAACAGTCTGAATTCCTGCTCCGACTTTATAGGCCAGACCAGAACCGCCTTCCAGGGCCATGAAGCCTCCTATGGCGTGAGGAACACGGCTGGGACGCTCACCCTTTAACAACCGATGCGCTCTGATGAGCCCTTTTATCACCTGACACACGGGCTCCCAGCCTCTGTGCCTTGTTGTGACACTGGCTCACCAAGACCTTTCCCCCGTCACATCGCATGCCCCGCTGACCCCTTTTTAGGTCTGGAAGGAACAGAAGGGCTCCAGATACACTCTCGGTGGTGGATTTCCATGGCCCCTGGTCTTCAACTCTGCCTCGCCCCACAGCGGGTCCCCAGCCTCGCTCCAGATGGAAGCTGCCGTCCAAGCCCCAGCGGCCTTGCCCACTCACCCCGTGCCGTGAGACACGGCAATCCCCAACCGCGTAGCATGCCATCGCCCCGAAGCCTTTAGAGGCTCACTACTTCCACTACACAGGAAGCACACGCTCTCCGCGCCTTTCAAAGCCCTCCACGGTCAGTTCCTCCCGTCCCCTGAGTGCCGGCCCCGACCCTGTCCCACCAGCCCCTCCTCGCTGGCCCAACCACGCCGTGCGGTCCCCGCCTCTGCTCCCTTCCTGCTTCCGTCATCAGCTCAGCGTCTGTCCAGACCTCACCCCGGGGCTCAAGGGAGCCTCCGGTCCTCCTTCCACAGAGGCCCTTGTGCCCCCACAGGCCCTCAAAGGTCTCCTGGCAGCACCCACAGCCTGCGCCCCACAGGGTAATTCTCCCCCTCTGTCTCCCTGTCCCCATGAAGTCCTTCTATTTTAGGTTCTCTTTCCTGTGACAGAATGGAGGCTACCCGAGGGCAGGGGCCACGCCAAGGCTGAGGGGACCTGCCCTTCTGCCTGCCCCCTCGCATCCTGCCAGCCGGGAGCCTAGCATGTGTCCCTTCCTCAGCGATTTCCCAGACTGTCTGTTTTGGGCTGACAGTGTCTGTTTCGGTTATGGACACTTTCCGTGGTGTCCAAACTCAATGCTACACGCAGACAGCTGCCGGGTCAGCACTTCTGGGTGACGGAGTGGAGGCGGGATGTCACTTGCCTCACAGAAGCCACCACGTCTCGGGGCACACGGGTGAGGGTGGACTCCAGCTATGCCCTGGCCTGGTTAACCAAGTCTAATGAACTGACATGAGGGGTCGGTCTCCTCCAGCTAGCCAGCTCCAGGGCACGGAGAACACTCAAACCCTGCTACGGGCAGAACGCAGGTCAAATCCTACCCCACAAAGCTCCACACCGTAAAAGCCCGTTACGATGGGTGTCTGCCCAGCAACCGAGCTTCCTTCCTGTTTCTTACAACCCATTGAACGGTCTCAACACAAGGTCGTTTTCCTGGGCTCCCAGGATGTGGAGCAAAGCCTTCTATGATGCCACGAGCCCCAATGTATTTATTTGTGAGTCAGGATCACCTTGAAATGTGAGCAGGCTCTTGGTGTCTGTGCTTTGAAGACTCCTCAGCACCGAGAACCAGCCCCAGGAGGGCAGGAGGGTCCTGGGCCGTGGGTGAGGCGATCAGAGGCCCCCCCCTCCCCCGCCCGCAGGCGGAAAGTAATGATCTGATCAGGAATGCAAAGTGGGGATGAAGGAAGACACGGGCCGTAATTTACACAGTGTCTTTGGGCTTAACCAGAGGTTATAAGCACCATCCACCCCGCCCCCAGCCAGTCTGCCCTTCCTTCAGTTCTACTGCTGTCTTTCTCCTGCTCCATAAACCACCAGCTCCAAGCCATAAAAAGTGCAATGAGCAGTCTGGATGGAAGAGATTGGGCATGGAGCAGGCAGCCAGGCATGCCTCCCTGAAGAGCCCCAGAGGACAGAGGCCGAGTGAACCCAGCCCCCAGGAGCCCTCTCCTGGCCGCCGGTGCAGGGAGCGGAAGAGGCCGGGACTACCGGCTTTCTTGTCTGAAAAGACCTTTCCTTCTGCCTGTCCAGGCCGGGGGAGGGGGTGCTCCGGAGGCCTAGAGTTCAGATCCCCCAGTGAAGTAGCCGTGATGGTGTCTGTATCTGCCCTACCTTTGGCGTCTAGCATACGTGGGGATTACCGCCCTCAGAACAGAGCTAATGGAGGTGGAAGTCCCGGCAAGGGGAAAGGTACTTATTTTATTATTATTATTATGTTTTTTTAATGTTTTTATTTTAATTTTGAGAGACATAGAGAAGAGCATGAGCAGGGGAAGGGCAGAGAGAGAGGGAGACACGGAATCTGAAGCAGGCTCCAGGCTCTGAGCTGTCAGCACAGAGCCCGACGCGGGGCCCAAACTCACAGACCGTGAGATCATGACCTGAGCTGAAGTCGGATGCTCAACTGACTGAGCCACCCAGGTGCCCCAGGGGAAAGGTACTTAAAACGGTCACTGGGGTCTAATGTTTCAGGTGACCCGGTCCGACCATCTGAAGAGTTCAACTATTGGTTCTGAGAGGTGGCTGGCGGTGCCCACAGCATTCTGGGGGGAATGGAGATGGGTGGGCTTACCAAGATTCTTCTCAACAGTAGAAATGAGAAGCATTTCAAGAAAGCACCCCGCTCAGAGAGGTTTAAATAAACTGATTTCATTTCTCTCTCAGCCACTGAAGCCTGAATTGGGGTCAGGCAGCAGCCAAGCCGGGGCGGGGGGATTCCACGGTGTGGCAAAGTTTTGCTCAGGAGAGTGGTGGTGCCTTCGTGGTTGCCAGGGGCAGCCAGTCCTTCCGGACCTGGAAGCGGCAGGGAAAATGTGAAAATCAGGACAGATGTCCCTTTGCTTGAGTTGAAGGGGCCTGTTCTGTGGGTTAGTTTCTGAGCCAGAGTGACCCAGATTCAGCCTGAGATGACGGACACTCGCCCCCAAATTTTATGGATCTGGGGTGGGCTGGAGAAGTGCCGGCCACTCAGAAGGAACCGGTGGGATCTGGGGACGATCACGTATCCGGGAGGGGATGAGATTGGGCATCTCGGAGCGAAGGGACGCATCAGCGCCTTGAGGGACAGCCTGACACACTTAGGAAAGGCGTCGGAAAACATGGGCTGTTTATCATAAAATCGGTAAAGAAAATAGAAGGTAAAAATGCAGAGCCTGGCCAGGAATGAGGAGGGAACGGCGGGGGCCTCAAAGGAGATGTTTTCTGAAACCTCTGGAAGAAAATAAGGCAGGAAGACGGGAAGTGGGACAGTGCCTTTTCTAAAGCAGGGAGTTATAGATGTAGACAGCTTGCGACGATGTGGCGGTGGGGGGGGGGGGGAGCAGAGACTATCCACACGTCTAGCTCTGCCACCCACATCCGTTCTTCCTGCGGCCTTCGGAGACCCTGCCCCAGCGCTCAGCTCCGGCTGTGGCCTTCCCTGGCACAAAAGCTGTCCACCCCTCTCTGCTGCCGGAGAGGAGAAAGTCCAAACCACGGGCTGGGATATTTGGGGCCCTTTATATTACGGCTCTACTGGTGTTTCACTTAGGTCCACTGGACCTGTTCCAGAACCTTCTCCTTACTCTTCCCCAAGCAGACCTGGCCCTTTCCAGCCTCCAGGCCTTTCCTTGTGCTGACAGCCCGCCCTCACCTGGGCTATCCTTCCCCTCCATCGCAGCCCATTTAGCAGGGAGTAAAGGCTGTCTCCCCACCCCCCCACCATGAAGTGGCTTTCGGCCTCTCCAGCCCCCGGTGGGTGTGTGCCTGTGACCTGGAGCCTGGGCTCGCAGTTGTGTGGGTTTCTGCGTGTCTGCCTCATGACGCAAGAGGCTCCCGGACGGCAAGGCTATAGGGCATGTGTGTGTCCCCGCATCCTGGGAGCTGGTATTTGTTCAATGCACTGTCCATAAAATCGGAGGCCAAATACAGCACGGCGGGGCCGAACCCTGTGAGGTGGGCAAGGAGGTGGTAATATCCTCGCAGTGCCAAGTCCAATAGTGAACGGCACTCGAAGTCACCCGACCGGTGGCAACGACGGGACAAGAATCAGAGAGGGGTCTCGCGATTCGGCAGCAAAGCACGCTGCTCTTCCACACATTTGTTCCAGTGACACACGGAGTGTCATCTAGGACTCAGGCAGGACCAGGGATCCGCACTCTACCAAGAGCTGGAGCCCACCCAGGAGTGCAGAGCATCGCGGAGGGTCGCGCCCCATGGTGCCGGACACAGCACTGGGCGCATACGCGCAATTAAAAATCAAACGTAATTCTCCCAACCTGAAAGCCCCAGTGCTTTGTGTCGAAGGAGAGCTCGGGGTTACAGATTGGAAAGGCCGGGCTTGTCCGAGTCTCCGTCCAGCCCCTAGGTGTTCCGAGTGACTTCTAAGCCACTGGCAGGGCTGCACCAGCGGGGTGTGGCTGGCGGTGGTCCTAGCCTCCAGATTTGGATGGCTAAGGGTTAACCACCTCCAGATCTGTCCCCCCCATCCCCCCGCCAGCACCCCTGTCCTGACGCTCAGTCCCCCTACAGAAGGACCGGCCATTACCCTGATTGGACTCTCCAAGATAATCACGGGGCCTCAGATCCCAGCTGCTCTTGTTGCGAGTGCTCTCTCCCTCAGACCAGCCGCGAGGCTGCCAGGAGAGCCGCCTTAGTGAGAGGCAGATGGGGCTGTAATGAACTGAAGACGTGTGACAGCTACAGAGGAACAAGTTCATCAATTAGAGCCTTCTTGCCTGAGGACTTCTGGGAAGGGCTGCGGCGGGGGAGGGGGGGCTGACTGGCTTCCCTCCAAAAGGTCCCGATGCCTCAGCTACTCAGCTCCCCAAGTCTCAGGACCCTGGAGGGGTCTCCGCCCCGGCTCCCCAGCAGCTCCTTCTGCCTTTTGCTGTGGAGAGCAGGGGTCAGCCTCTTCCCGGGAGGGGCTGGCTAGCAGTTTCCCCGAGGGCTAAGGGTCTTCTGAACAAGAGTGAGAAAGATCCGGTCCGGTCCCCGGCCCTTCAACTCCTTAGAAGCTGGGCTTGCGAACAGGATGCGAAACTTAGCCCTGCTGCTCCCCTCTTTGGCTCTGACTTGCACTCTCGGGGGTCAGGGGATGAGGAAAATCTTGGTCCAAAGGGACTGGTACCGAGGCACCACACTGTTGACGAAGCGGGCCAAGATGAAGAGTCTAAAATGTCGGCACTTCCTGCCGACACAGGAACTTGTTCCTCTGTAGCCGGCACACGTCTTCCCTTCATTACAGCCCCATCTGCCTCTCACTGAGGCTGCTCTCCTGCCAGATGGGGGTGTTGTCTATGGCTGAGAGGATCAGGGCAGTGAGGGCCTTTAGAGGCTCCCCGATCCTCAGCCCCTGCCTCAGCTCCCACCCCGGCTCAGCCTGGCTTTGCTGGGGCTGGGGGTGGGGGGGAGTGAGCGATGCCGGTGTTTCCAAGGGCAGCAGCCCTGGGCCATTTCCTGCGGGAGCAGAGAGCTAAGGAGCAACAGAGCCGTCACACTCGGGTGAGGTGACGGTGGTCCCTCTTTGTGCAGGCAAAGGCTCGGATGAATCCCAATTTCATGTATTTTAGAAGGAGGGGCCAATGGGCATCTTAGAAGGGAAGAAATGCCATATTTTTAGAGGTGGGTTAGTACCCATGGAGTCTGGGGACCCCCAACAGAGGGCGTTTAGAATCCTGAACAGGGGACATTAGGCTTATGACCTCCGGGGGCTGGGGGGACTCGCTATTTTCCCTGTCAAAAAGCTAGAGGAGATGAGGCCCCGGGGTCCCCAACTGGGGGAGCCCTGGAGAAGAAGAGATAACTCTAAGGCCCCTTTGCTCCTATCAAGCATGTCACAAGCTGGCCAGAGGCTCGCACACTTGGTGCTAATGGGCCCAAGGAGGTGGCTTCAACCCATGGCAGCCTCCCATGGTGGCACTTCCATACACGGAGCCCAATCCTAGCCAGCAAACCTGGACAAATGGGGTGCCGAGCGGCAGGCGAGCGTATTCCAGCTCGACACAGGAATAATTTTCTTATGTCGAGATGGCTGCACGTGTCCCGCGTGGCCCCAGGAAGCTGAGAGTTCCATGTCCCAGGCGAGTGGCCACACGGAGGCACTGTATTTGTCGTGCATGTTGTCATCACCCTGGACGGCGACTTCACGTCTCTGGGCCTCTGTGTCTTCACCTGCCTCGTGAGAAAAGTGAACCTACCTTTCCCCAAGGCGGTCTAGGAGGGAAAGGCACACGGGACGTGTTTGGTAAGCACTAATTGTCCACAAAGCATTCACGGTGCCCGTTACTCTAGTCGCGGGTAGGAGAGGTGAAAAAAAATGACCATTTGGACTCCTCCCTCTTTCGACGGACGGGAGGGACGGTGAATGCCAACCCAAGGCAGCTGGACATGAGAGGAGAGGCTGCGGCAGGGGCTTGGGAAAGCTGAAGCTCCGCCCACCCGGGAGACCACCAGAGCGCCAGCAGGGCGGAGCCTGGAAGGGGCGGGGCTCTCTCCCTCCGCAGGGCCTGGCACCAGGGCCCCGAAGCCCCCAAGGAGGGCACGTGACACGCCAACGGAGTCCTGCGCGGGGAACGCCTGGCTGGGAGAGATAAGCTGTGGCGTCCCACCGAAGGCCCCAGCTCCCCGAAGCCGCTAGAACACATATTGATGGGACCCATTCAGCTCAGCCTGCACGGCAATTAATAATGGGCCACGCGGAGAGAGTGAGTATGGCACGTGTGTGTACGTGCCGGGGGGAGGGCGCAGGCTAGGTTGGACCAGCGCATCCTTCCTCAAGGACATCCCCTCCCTACGGCAGACTTGGTCCTCACCCCAGGTCGGGTCGGAGGGGCCTGCCCTAGCCTTACCCCTCCAGCTGAGCTCTTGGGCATGGAGGCGGCAGGAGGCTGGAAAGGATCTGTCCCTTGGTGTCCAGGGGGGGCTCAGGAAGGCCTGAGCCCCCTCTCCCCACCCAGAAGGGGCTGGGGTGACTGCAGGGAGAAGCGGGGTCTTAACACATGAGCGTAATGCACCGCAGGCTCCCTCTTCCTTGGTCTTCCATATTCTGCCGGAAGAAGCTGTGTGATGGGGCTGGGACAGAAGAGGCTGAGGGCGTGCAGACGCAGGCAGACAGTGACAGCTCGAAGTCCGGGGGCAAGGCCTGCATGGTGCCTACGTACAAAATTAGGAAGAGGTGCCCCTTCAGAGTGGACCCTGCCCTGTGAATACATAGCTTGACGAGCAACCCGCCCCTCTGTGCCAAGAAAAACGTGCTCCTTTTTCCAGGTAATGCCACCCCAGCTCCAAGGTACCCAGCTTCAAGAGCGACGCTTGGGCTGGATTGCAGCCTGCACTCCCCTCCTTGCTCAGTGCACTACCTGCACAACCGCAGAGGGCAGCCCTGTTCAGGAACTGGCGTCTCCTCACAGCTGGGCCCTGCGCTGAGAATCTGGAGGCTGACTGCTTCCTAGAACCTTACGCCTCGAAGCAAGGTGGGAGGACCAGCAGCGTCGGCATCGCATGGGAGCGCGGCAGAAAGTTTCGGGCCCCGCCGCCGACCTACTGAGTCAGGATCTGCATTTTAATCAGATCCCCAGATGACTCCTGTGTGAGCTACAACATTTTAGGGGGGTCCCCGTGGCTCAGTTAAGTGTCGGACTCTTGATTTTGGCTCAGGTCACGATCTCACGGTTTGCGAGATCAAGTCCCGCATCTGCTTGGGATTCTCCCCCCGCCCCTCTCTCTAAATAAATAAATACACCTAAAACAACAACAACAACAGTTGAGAAAACACAGGAGTGGTCCAAACGCCGGCAGAGGTCGGGTAGAACGTGGGGGGATGGAGATGCAGAAAGTACAGAGAGACCCGTCTGCAGGCCGGGGGCAGGAGCTGAGTCCTCCCAGGAGAAGACAAAGCAGTGAGCAGGACACAGGTTGCAGGCAGAGGCTGTTTTGCTGGTTTCAGTCCGATGTCCAGCCCTCTCCTCGTGGGCCTGTCCCTGGAGACCCTCTGCCTGCGCCCGGCCTCCCGAGGCCTCGGCCATCTCCACCCCAGGTGGGGGGAGGCCTGGCTTGGCAGCTCGGAATCTCAGGGGAGCACATCGGGGGGGCGGGCCTGGGCCCCTGGGGTGAGAAGAAGGACCGGGGGGCCTGGCTCCACTCCGCCCGTCACCCCCCTCTCTGCACAGGCCTTTCATCAGTTCTCCCAGGCTGGTGCGCAGGCCCGGGCGCCTCCATCACTCCTATCGTGCCGGTCGCAGGAAGAGAATAGCTTTCAGCTCAATTACCCTTCACATTCCAATATCATAACGCTCCAATGAGGCTTTTTAACCAAAAACAAAAAAGCCGTGTCTGCTGCAGGCCGGCTGCAAGGCCAGCCGTGCAGAAGGGACAGGCCCGCCTGCCCGCCTGCCATCCCTCCAGGTGACACCGCGGGAAGGGACCCGTCCCGAGGCGCGGCTGTGCAGAGAGGGCACCGGGGTCCCTGACCTCAGTTCTCCAACACATGCCCCCACTGCTCATCAACCGTTAGGACTGCCTGGCCCTCGACCTTGGGGAAGGAACACCGAGCTCCAAGCCCAGAGAGGCCCCCTGGGTGGCCTGTTTTATGACGAGCCTCTGTGTCACAACAGTAGTGCTGCCTTCTCCTCCTGGGGGCAGGGGTGCCATGTAGATGCCCCTCCTCGTGCCATGGTCCAATGGCATCATTTGGCCGGGGAAGGGGGTCCGTGGTTTCCATGCTGTTCCATCATGGGCTCATCTGTCTCTCATGACAACAGTGACTAGCCAGGGAGCTAGTCAGAGCTAAGGCGATTATCCCCAGGTACACTGAGACCCAGGGACAGGAAAGGGGACGTATGGAAGAATCTCAGTCCAACGCTGTCCACGGAGGGCGGCAGGGGGGTGAGGTCTGCTCGGGTCCAAAGATTCTAGACAGAAACCAGCTTCCCTCCTCTCTCCACTTTACGTGAAGTGACGGTCCCCCATCTGCAAACTGTCCTCATGGGGGAGGCCTAACCAAGTGTCCACGCGTGAATCCCGCAGGCTCAGCGATTCCCAGGGAGCAGGCACCGTCCACGTGTGTGCCCCACCCCATGTCACACCCTAGAGGGCCACAGAACAGGGTCCGGCGGAGGCCGGTCTGCTCTGCGCCCATCGGCTGCGCTTTGTCTGCCCGGTGCTAAAGGCTCTGATGGCGGCGTCCCCTCCTTCTGTCCTCCTGGCCTCCCGCTGGCTGTGGCCGATTCGCCGGTGATTTACCACTCTGGGGCGCTGACCCGTGAGGGAGACACGAGGGCCGGGAGGAGGCAGGGCGGACGTCACGCCTGAGGTGTGTGCACGCGTGTGTGTGCACCGGTGCAGAGGAGGAGGGCTGTGTCCCCAGAACCGGGGCCCGGCCTGGCTCTCCAGGACCGGGAGAGGGGTCCGGCACGGCCACCGTCTGTGGCCCACGCTGGCCGTGGCGCACTGGGCGCTGTCCTGGGAGAGAAGGGTGAGGGGAGACCTCGAGAGGGCTCCAAGGAAGTCTTACGCTGGCCGGCTGCCTGCTGGGTTCCCCGCGTGTCCCAGGCACTTGACTCGCAAGACGAGAAGACTGCACGGCTCGGCCCCTTGGCGGTCCGCAGAGGGGCAGCGTAGTTTGGGGGCCCTCGGGGTGCACCGCCAGGGCTCACACCCCGGCTCTGCAACTGACTTAACCTCCCGGCTTCACTTCCTTAAACACGGGAATAGTCCTGGTCCCTAGGCCTCAGCTTGGCTCGAAAAAGTACACACGTGAATGCAAGTACAGCCTCCTCTACTGTCATTGTCACTGTTATTCGTGTGCCCAGTACCCCTGGAGCTTAGGGGTTCAAGGGATTGGAAGGTAGAGACCCTATCTTGAATCAGATCATAAATCCTGGAACTTGGCGCCTGGTGGAGCCACTTATCAGACAAATGGTACAAACAGAGGCTGGAACAGGAGGTCAGGGGACGCTGTGACCACGAGCCCGTGCCGGGCCTTCCAGGAGGCCGTGTCCTGCCCCTTCCTCCGTAATGCCCCTGAGCCCTCCGGGAGGGACTTTTCTGTCTCCAGGGGTTTCTATCCACCCCAATGGGGGCCCGGAAATGGAGTGCGTGTGTGTGTGTGTGGGGGGGGGGTCTCTCTGCTTGCCTCAGACCCAAGTCAGTCCCTGCTCCCTCCCTCCCCAGCCCTACCAAGAGCGACCTACAGGTAAAGCCAGGCTGCTGCAGGGCAGGGCGGTAGAGGGGTGGGACAGAGCAGAGAGAACCAACTGGCCAAGCTCATTTAGAGCCCGTTTGTCCAATTCTGCTGCCTGGAGGGAGACGCCCTTGATACCCACACATGCGTCATGCCGCAAGGGGGTCGGGAGCCAAGGTGGGGCCGGTGGGAGGCACATCCCAGGTTTCCTGAAGCCCCAAAGCTGGGATGGGTGGATGGCCCCGCTCTACCCCTCGGCAACCTAGTAACAGCCTGGCTTCGTAGCCGCCCGGGTCCTCGAGCACTGGCCTCCCGCGGGTGAGAGGGCCCAGCCGGGATCTCCTGGGGGCCGGGAACCATGGCTCATTCTCTGTGTCCCCAGCACCCCGCATAGGCGGGGCATCTCGAGGCACCCGGACGACGCTCGAGGAATGAGCGAACGAGGGTGGGGCCAGGCTCGGGGAGCCACACGCCTGCGTTCACTACTGCTGCGGTGGCGAGCCAAGCCGAGACGCCCCTCTCTCTCTGGGCTCTGGGCTGGTTGGTGCCCCGAGGCCAAGCCTTCCAGGAGGGTCTCCAGCACTCCGGTGCCTGCTAAGGCATCCTCTGTGCAATGGGAGGGCCCCCTGGGGGCCAGGTCTCGGATGCGGCCCCTTCCAGCACCGCCCTCCCCCACTCGCCTAAAAGCTCTCCCTCTCCACAGCCCCCACACAGGCGCTCGGGCTCACCCACCTCACCCCTCCCGGTTTCTGCAGGGCCCCTGCCCAGCCAGCTGCCCGCCCCAGCTCCAGGGGCCCCCGCCACACGGCTGGCCCTCACGGGTCGTCCCCAGTGACCGCCAGCCTCACACCGACATCTAGAAGCCCACCTCCGGGACACCAGGCCTCCTGCCTGAAGCACCTCGAAGGAACAAGCGAGCTGGAGTTTGGGGTGTTAGGGGAGGCCTGTAGAATGCACACGCGCCCCCCCCCCCCGTGCCTCCCTCTCTCAGTGCTGCATCAGCATCCTCCCACCACTGTAACAAATTCCCGTGAGGTTAGCATCTTAGTTCCGGGGGCCGGAAGTCCACAATGGGTCTTATGGGACCAAAACCGAGGGCTTAGCGGCCTGCGTTCCTTCTGGAGGCTGTAGGGGAATCTGTTTCCATGTCTTTTCCAGCTTCGAGAGGCCACTTGTGCTCCTTGGCTCATGGACCCTTCTTTCCTCGGTCAGACCAGCAGTATTAACACGTTGAAACCCGTCTCTGATCTCTGCTTCCGAGGTCACTTCTCCTGACTCTCCCATTTTCCTCCCATAAGGGCCCTTGGGATTACACTGGGCCCACACGGAAAAACCAGGCTATCTCCCCACAAAAGTCCTTAATCACACCTGCTAAGTGCCTTTTGCTGCGCGAGCAAACAGTCACGGTTCCCAGGATTAGGAGGCGGACAACCTTGGGGCTAGTCCTCTGCCTGCCAGACTCCGGCGCCTTTAGTGACGCCACTTCCTCCAACGGCCCTCACCGTTTCCCGCCGGCTGCCCGGGGAGTCTGGCGAGACTGAAGGCCTTGGTGGGGAACCTGCCAGCACTTCTGAGGTGCCTCCCGTTGGGGACACGGCACGCCCAGCACCGGCCCAGGGAATTTCTCACTGAAAGGATATGGGCTGCAGAGGAGAGGAGGAAGAGAAGCTCCTAGAAGGCAAGCAGTATCGACTGCATCGTGCGACAAATCTTTACTGGGTCCCCACAGGGCACCAGGTCCTGAAGGGCTAGTGATGGGGAAACGGTCACATGGATGTGCCCCTCATGGAGCCCACTGTCTCACGGGGGAGACTGCCAGGGGTCAAACAGTCCTGGGAATAAGTCAGTAATTATATCCCAAGACCACGGCCATGGTGCTCCGAAGACCCAGAGCACAGGGATAGGTTCCATGCTGGGAAGAGATCAATCAGGGATCAAAGATCTCAGGATAGAAGAGTTCATGAAAAAAGGAGGAGACTGCCGTGCAAAGACCCTGTGGCACGGCGCTCCCAGGGACCGGAAAGAAGGCGGAGGTGCAGGGAAGCAGAGAGTCAAAGGGAAGCAGGCAGGGGGCTGGGGTCAGACCCTACCGGCCTGTGGGACTCTGGCCGCCGACTACAGAAAGGTTTTAGCAATACTCCTTGTACCTCCCAGGGATCAGTCCGGTGGAATGAATGGACGGGCAGAACAATGAATGAATGAGCCTGTGTCCCTTCCTTCCTTCCTCCCTTCCCGGTAACCCACCCCATCCCTCCCTTCTGCATGGCAACAGTTAACGGGATCTCCGACGCCTGCTCACTTATTTATTTATTTCCCCGCCGCCGCTGGCGCCGACCCATGCAGCCCGAGTGTGGCTCCGTGGAAATGTCTGTAATCGCCAGCACACTTTAGACATTACTTCCACACCATTTAGGGCTTTCCGCCCCAGTAGCTGCTGTTGCCTTTCCCTGCATCTCCACCTTTTGGGTTGGGTCGGCGGGGTGGGGGCGGATTTTTTTAAGGTTTGGGGGCCCCTGAATTTGAGGGATCTGATGGTTTGGGGAGGTGGGGAGAAAGGCAGGGCTTCACGAGAATTTCTTCTTCTTCCCCCGTTGTCCTGGCCCTGCCCCAACCCTGACCACGAAGGGGAAAGAAAAAACAACCTCTTCAAGCTGCTAGGAAACCTTTAAAGATGTGTGTGTGCGCGCGCGCAGAACTCAGATCGGGTTGCTGATAGAAGCCACAGCTTTGTGGGAGGCGGAAGGTGCTAGAACGTTATAAAGGTCACTACGGAAAAACTCCTCTCCTAACGGAACACCCTCCCCCTTCCACCTTCTGACTCGAGGCTGACTCCTCTGAAGGCAGTGCACGCTTATGCTAAACCCCAAACCCTGAGGGGATGCGCTGGGGGTAAAATGCATTTGGACTTGCTTTGGGGGCAGTACTATGAGGACAAAATCCGGGGCCAGCTGTGTGACCTCGGGCAAGTCATTTAACCTGCCCGGGCCCATTTCTCTGCCAATAACACAGCAGGACGATCAGACCTTTTTACCAACCTGAAGGACTCGTGTGGGGTCCAGAAGAGGCGCTGTGGGGAAAGGGACCTTCCCTTGTGCTTCCTCCTCCTTCCTCGCAGCCCAAGGTTTGCTCACTGCATTTCGCTTCCTATAACTCCCCGCCTCCCCTGCATCCTCCTGTCCCAGAGCCGGACAGCTCCGTAGCCACCTGCAGAGAGGAGCCCACCCGGGCAGAGGCCGCCTAGGGGGGATGTCTGCAGGGGAGAGCCTTCCAGTCTCTCCGAGTGCAGGCTGCCCCCCGAACATTGCCCGCACGCCATCACAGCCCCCCGGCAGGGCACCACTGGCAGGAGGAGCACAGCGGCACCCCTGTGTCTGTGCCACCCCCACTGGAGCAGAGTCAGCACGTTCCCGAGGACTTGTGGGTAGACGTAGCGAGAGCAGGACTCACACCACTAACCTGCACACTGTTCCTAACCACCGTGGGCAGTGACCTCCTAGAGGAAGCCGCCTGCTGCTGGGCTTAGGTGCTAATAAACACCAAACAGAGTGTATGCAAAAAAATGAATATGGGCAAATGTATTTCACGGGGATAGAAGCCAAGATAGTGGTTACCCTTTGTGGGGTGGAGGGAGACAGGGAATCACGAGGGGGCTTCTAGGTGCTGGAGAGTTTCTTTTCTTTGATGTTTATTTATTTATTTTTGAGGGTGTGGGGGAGGGGGAGAGAGAGAGAGAGAGAGAGATCTGAGAGGGGGAGAGGCAGACAGGGAGAGAGAATCTCAAGCAGGCTCTGCACCATCAGCGCAGAGCCTGACGCGGGGCTGGAACTTACGAACCGTGAGATCACGATCTGGGCCGAAGCAAGACTCCGACGCTTAATTGACTGAGCCACCCAGGTGCCCCGAGAGTTTCTGTGGTTCTGCAAATGTGTTCCCTTTGCCATCGTTCATAAAGCTGAACACATGACTGTTCACTTCTCTGTACGTGCACTTAAGTAACACACAGGCTCAAAAACGAAACAAGGAAAAAGAAAACTCACGAGGCCGGTAGCGAAGGGGGCGCGGGAGCAAATACCCCAGGGGTTAATCTGTCCCGCTCGCGCGAGGCTTTAAGCTCAAGGCCTTCCTATCAGTCCTGGCCTTGCTCCCTACGACGGCACGGTCAGGCCCTGGGTGGCTCGTCTCATTTAACAGACGAGTGAGTTTCACACACTCAGCCCGGGAAGGGGGCAGTGCCTGACCCAAGGCTCCCAGCCACAGTTGGTGGGGCTCCTGCCCCTTCCAGGCCGGAGCCCACCCTGCTCTAACTCACTGAGCTGTACAGACAAGTGACCGAGGCGGGAAAGAGTACCTCAGCTGAGTCAGCCCCAGGAAGGCTCAGCAACCAGACCTGCGTCCAGTTAACTTCTGCCCGCCGTGGTCCTGAGGCCACCCCAGGAGGAAAGGTCAGGCCAGAGTCAGGAGGCAGGAGGCGCACCTGAGAGTGGGGTTTACAAGCCAGGATGGAGTGGGTGTCGGCAGCAACTCCAAGGCCAGGGGCTGAAAGAAGCCTGTGCCTGCAAGCCCAGCAGACAGAAGACCAGGCGAAGGATCTGGGGGCAGATCCCCGCCAGCCACGTCCAAAAGGGAATAACGTAGCAAGTCTTCTGACTTCTCTAACACTTGGCTTGCTTGTCTGTGAAACAGGGACGCCGTACCCGCCTCCCCCGCTTGCCCCACTGAACCATTCCAAGGAAGGAAGGAAGAATAGGATTTGGCTAAATGCAGGGAGGAAGACGTGCAGCGGGCATGAGAGAGAGCGTCCCGGGGGAGGGCACAGCAGGAGCAAAGGCAGGGCGGCAGGAAGGCGGCCACCCACAGCGGGGATCTCGGACTGGGAGCACGGGAAAGCCTGAAGCTTAAACCTCACGCAAACAGGAGGCACGGCTGGGCTCAGAGTGGGAGATACTGGGCAGGGAGGAGTCAGCGGGAAAGGGCCTTCGTGCTGTTTCCCTCTCAGAGGAAGGACCGGGAGAGGGTCCATCCTGAGCCTGTAACCCTACTGGACAAGGACGTGACCGGACACTCTTTGTGGCCGGCAGTCCCCCGTGCCTGGGAGGTGGGCTGGCCGATTCGGGATGAAGACAGTGAGCGGGAAGATTACATTGTACCTAGTGATTACGCCCTGGGTGAAATCTCTCGGCTGCATTATTGCATCTGGAAAGAAGAGCCGGCTTTTTAATAGACGGACGGGAGACTTCCACGTAAGGTTATTATAAAGCGGGAGCGCCCAGCCCCTCCCAGCTTCCAGCCTGCGCCACAAAGTTGCAAAGTAATTAAAGGCTGCTAAGGAATCAGAGAAATTATAATAATTCTACCAACCAAGAGCTTGCTCGCTTTCTCTTGTTTCCCCCCTCCTGGTAGAAAACAGGGTGGGTCAGGCAGCCTGCAAACAGAGCCAAACAAGTCGTTTGTGGGGGGGGGGGGGCTCAATGTCACGGGGGCTGCCAGGCCTGTCCTCAAGCCGTTCTGACAATATTCCAACTTGTTTGGGTAAATCAGGGAGCCGAGACAGAATTCCAGAGCCCCCAGAACAGGAGAAGCAGCGGCAGCCTGCTGGCGGCCGGCCAACACACTCAACGTGGGCCTCGGTGCCCTACCTCAGGCCACTGCCCTGGCCTTGCGGGGGGCGGTGGGAGCTCAGGAGGCGGCACCCCTCCCTTGGCCCTGGCCGCTCTGGGCATCAGGCCCCACCTGGGAAAACAGTGCCGCATCTCCTGCGGAGGGAGGGGTTCCATCTCCCGGGTTCTGGAAACGACTTCCCTGACCGCCTCAGGCCTTCGGCGGTTCGCCACTGATTTCTGGGGGGACCTGGGGAGAACCTTTTCCTCTCTCTGGTTTTGTTGACCGCTACAGAATGCGTGGCTGGATTAAGTCACTCGGATGGGCCCTCTGGTGCTGGTTCTGAGGAGTCCATTTGGAAGGGTCTCAGGTCATTATCAGTTATTTTTCGATGACTGTTTCCTTTCTTTCTTTGTCATGCTCTCATTTTATGTTTTCCGCACGCTTCCTGTCTCCCACGGGACTGGAAGCTTCTTGACCACCGACGCTCCTATATCAACCCACCAGTCCACAGCAACAGAGCCGTGTGTCAAGTTCCTTGGAGCCCAAGCAACCTCCCCGAAGCTCTCCGAGAATTCTTCATAACCACGGGAACACCGGTCATCTCCCCCGTGAATGTGGCGCTCTGTACGTGTACTTTCCCCGAACTTTTACACGAACCCAACATACTCCCATCTTACAGACAAAGAAACTGAGGCTCAGAGAGACTAAGCATCTTCCTCATGGCCTCCCGGTTTGGAGTGAGACCCAGTGTGCGGGTGGCTCCGTCGCGATGTGCCACAGTAGGGACCAGGGTCCCCATGTCACAGACGGAGCACCAGCCATGACGCAATAAAGCAAAACCTGGTCCTTCTTTGACTGTCAGTTTCCTCAGCCCGCTGCCCACGCAGGGTCGGGGGATACCCCACCACCTGGAGGCAGAGGGGTGCGGGCCAGACACCTGACCCCTCTGAGTACAGGGCCCACCGCAGGGGAGAGGAGGCCATTTCAGAGAAAGGGGATGAAGACTCGGGACGCGTGAGTCTGGCAGCCCAGTACCGCCGCGGGAGCATCTCCTAGCAGCCGGCTCTCACCTCCTTCCGTTTAGAGGGTCTTTATTTAAAGGGCGGAGGGCACAAGAAAAGGTGCCCAGCACGTGCCAGAGAATCCCTGATGCACGCGAGCTGGGCTCTGCATCAAGGCCCCTGCTTGGCATTCACGGCGACAGTCCCGCGGCCACCATGACGGAATTATATGCGCCCCGCAGACTCCTGGCCAAAATCGGCGAGGAAACCGGTGTAATTGAGAACATCGTTACTGTTCAAACAAAATAAGAATTTTAATGACACGTGGGCTCTTTCCGTCTCCGGCTCCCATGCACGCTGCCCCCTTTCCCTGTGCGGAGGGTGGCGGAGGGTGCTCGAAGCTCTGGCCTGCGCCCCCATGGGCACGGAAGGAGGGGGTGCCGCAGGGTCCACGGGGGAACCCGGGGTCCTTCGCTCCACTGGGGAGCAGGCTGGTATTTACCCATAGGGATGAGGCTTCTACTTCTCACAGAACAATGTCGTATGCACATCCGGGGACTGAAATCTTAGAGGTGGGGACACACAAACCCTGCAGGTCACTAGGAAAGGGGTGTCGCTATGACCATGGCAGCGTCCTGACCGCCAGAGGAGGTCCTCGCTCCGGAGAGTGGGCAGCGGGCTCTGAATGATGCTTCTCCGCTGGACCACACGCAGCCTGTGTATGGGGTGGGTGTGACGGCCCTCGGTTCCCTGCTCCCCTGCCCCCAGTCCTGGCTCTATCAAGGCCTCCTCTCTGCAACCTCCGGCAAATTACAGGCCGGCCCTGGCAAAGCTACAAAAGGACATATGCAAAGATGCTAGAAACGAGAAAGTGCAAGACCCTGGCTCTAGCTGCGAGTATACTTCACTCTGGGGGACTTGGAGAAGTCGGTCAACTTCTCTTGGCCTCAGTTTGTCTCGTCTCTAAAATGGGAAGAACAATTCTCCTCTAACTCACAGAGTGGACGAGAGGACAAAGGAAAGATGATGAAAAACACTCGGGTGTAGAGAAGGCGATATTACTTAAATAAGTGCACACACCGCGCACGCGCACACACGTACCGCTCCACCTCACGCACACCCCACGCTCCACACGTGGCCTGCGGCTTTGCCCACGTGCATACGTCACTTCATCCCCACAAGCCCAAAGCTCCCTGTCCTGGCTGCCGCAGGCTGTGGCACCTGCCGGCTGCGGGAGGAGGTGTCCGTCACTGTGCTGACAGAGGGGGGACCAGAGGGGGCATAAGCACCTCAGGGTACTCCCCGAGGGGCACAGAGACGTGGCACGGCTTGGGGCTGCCGCCTGGCTAGAATAAACTACTCCGGCTCTGGTCAGAAGGATCCAGAGCCCCTGGGATGATTTATTGGTCTCCCTCTCCCAGATCAATAGGTGGGTGGTTATAGATGCAGAGGGGGCCGCCGGGCACCGTGGCCCCAAGGTATAAATTAATACGGCCTGTCAAGGGGCTGCCTCTCCTGGCGTGGGAGACGACGCTCTTGTGAGCAGAACTGACATCTCAGGGCAAACGGCAGGCCCCAGCCAGCGGGAGCCACCCCCGACCCCCCACCCCTCGCTGCAACCTGAGGATGCAGTTTATAAATCATTCAGCGTCTGATGGGCACGCCGCGAGGAGGGCAGCTGGGGGCGCCGCCGCCGGCCCCAGTGGGTGCTAAGCAGTCGGTCACGCCCACCTCCACGTGCTCCGGGGGGGCCTCGTCTGGCCACCACTCTGGGGCTCCCTGCGTTCGGCTCCCCCCCCCACCTCAGAGGACGGAGGGCTGAGATTCGGGAACTGGCGGGCGATAGGGGGCACTAGAGAGCTCCAGCAGTGAGCTCTCCGGCGTCCTGGGAGGCGTGGGCACCCTCTGCGCCCAGCGCCGGGCCGGCTGCTCTCACCCCTAGCCCAGACTGCGAGCAGCAAGGCACCCCCAGAGCACTTTGTGAGAATGCTGTCGCTGTCCTCCCAAGTGCCCAAGAGGGAGCACGGGGCTCTGCCCGTCTGTGATGTTCCTGTCCACGGGCTGGGCCCTGGGCCGGGACCTGAAGGCACACGGTCCCCACTCAGGCCAGTCGGGGAGATGAATGCACAGAGCGCTCCAGACACACACGCCGCGCGTGGGACACGCGTTTATACTGAGCCCCGTGCTAAGCGCTTCCCATCCACGGCCCCATTTACTTTAAACCTGGCAACGATTTTGCAAGGCAGGCATAATTATTGCCATTCTGCGGGCAGCACAGACGCGGCCTGGCAGAAGTCACATCACCGGGCCTGTCTCCTCCTCCCGGCTCCACCCCGGAGGAGCTCTGGGCGAGTCACGGCGCCTGTCTGTTCCCACGTCCGCACCTGCAGAATGGGAACAGCACGTGCGGCCGGCCTGGGAGGTGGCAGCCGGCGCTCGGTGAGCTCCCCCACGGAAAGCGTGGCCTTGGGCACATAGGAACCCTCAACGGTAATATCGGTGTCAAATTATTATTATCATAGAAACGAGTTCTTTTGTTTCACTGACAAACGATCACCAGGAATATCCTTCTCCCTGCTTTCCCGTCCCCAGTAAGGAGCGACAGGCAGGAGCGACTTTCATCCGTCCTTGCTGAATGACCTGGGGAGGTGATGCGGTTTAGGGGGGCGCAGGGCCAGGAGGCTGGGGTCCTGGCTCGACACCACCCCCAGCCAGGGGGGCTCAGGCAAGTGCTCTCCGTCTCTCGGGCCCCTGTTGTCTCATCTCCGTCCAACCTTCCCTCCTCCGACCTGCACTCTGCCTCCTAGCTGGTCATCTGAAGCCACGAGTGACAAAGATCTATGCAGGAGCTGCCTGTCACAGTGACCTGGGCAGGGACCCAGGGAGCCTACTTCCAGCCCAGCTGTATTTCCACGCGGTGACACTGGGTACCTGCAAGGGACACAGATACCCGGACGGCCCTGTCTCTCCTCAACGGGATCTCTGCTCAGGGTTTAGAGGTCACCTCCGTCTTCTGGAAATTCCAACGTATGAAAAGAAGCTAAAGGTCCGAAAGTATATGATCCTTAAAGGCACCATAATCTCCTTCTCTGACTACCGAACTTCTACACATCCTGTGAGGTCCCAAACAAAGAGCCCCTGTGTATAGACCAGGGTGTTCCTTCCTTGGTGCTTCCGCCCTGCTTGGGCACACCCTAAGCTACCATGGCTTAGGTAGGTGACATTTATATGTCATTAGACATCCTCTTACTTGTCTTTCTGTAAGACTATTGTCTCTGAGGACAAGACGTCGGTCTTAGTCACAGTATTTTACTGCGTGTGCCACAAACCGGGCTCAGGGCTTTACCCACTCGCGTTATGACACCTCGCAACGACCCCACACGGCGACTATTGTTTCTTATCACATAGAGGAGAACACGGGTCCAGAGAGGTAAGTCCCACCCAGAGTTGCACAGCCGGCCAACGGTAGAGTCCGTTTGCTCTCCTCTAGGTGGGCACGCCAGCTTAGAATCCCTGGGCCGTGCTCCATAGCTGTTCGGCAAATGTTTGCTGTGTTCGTTAAAAAACAAAACAAAACAAAACAAAACAAAAAAACCTGAGTGGATCAGGGCATGGAGGACCAGCCCTGGGCGTCGAAGGACGGGCAGAATTGAGCTAGGCCGAGAGCAGAAAGAAAACACTCCCGGCGCTAGTTAGAACAGTACGACGCGTGTGCGTTGAAGCGAGAGAAAAGGAAGACGCAGACACAGGCCCACAGGCACTGACTCGGCCCCTGGGCCCCTCCGCGCGGAGAAAGCCAGCAGGTAAGTTGAGAAAGGCAGGTTGAGGCCAGGCGGATAACAGCCTCAACTGCCCAGCTAAGGTGGCCAGCCGAACTTGCTAGAACTTCAAGGACACGGCCGTCCCTGTGATCGCGGAGGCCCTCCTGGACTCCTTGACCCGCAGAGCCACCTGGCACCATCCGACACCTGACCTCGCACCCATCCTCCCACCCGGACACCCCAGCCCCAGGGCTGCCTCCCCGGGGCACATCCGGAGGGCTGAGGGAGTGGCCCCCGGGAGGACACGGTGGACGGGGCGGCGCTGAAGGTCAGCGAGGCGGACGCGCACCCCTAATGGAGGTAGCGGAGCAGCGCCGCTGGGCACAGACACAGGCAAACACGTTTGAGCAAATTGGAACGCCATAAAAGTCTATTACAGCAAATCAAACAGCAGTCAGCATGACAGCCATTAGCCTGAAATGAATACACGGGGACTTAATGAGGTCTGTCGAGGCTGGCTTGGTGAATTAAGTTGCCAATTCTAGCAGGATTTCCCTTTTCTTTACGGACTTGAAAGCATCCACGCTGCCTCGTTAGGGCTTCGACAAGTGAATTGCAGGGCCTTTCACCCTGATAAAATGGATAATTACATGTAGAACAGCTTAGTGAGGGGCGAGGGCTGGGCCGGAGGGGACCCGAGAACAAACAAATCCAAACACACCTGTCTGGCTTCTCGGAGCAGGGGCCGGGCCAGGACAGGGCGGCTCGAGGAGCGATGGCGCTTTCTCTTTCCCAGAGAAAGGGGCAGTGCCTGGCCTCGGTCTGGCCTCCTACCCGCTCCTGCTCCAGGCCTGAGGACGTGGGACCCCATGGGTCCTGCCTCCAGGCAGCTAACGACGGGCTGCCCGAGCACCTCCTAAGCTCGGGTGGGGAGGGCCACCGACGTCATCCTCCAGGGCTTGCTGTCACCAGAGGACTTTGTTCCAAATGCAGAGCCTGGGCCAGCTCTTTCGGAACCACGCCCTCAGAACCGCAGGGGTGGCAGGAATCTGCATCCTAACTAGGCCCCCAGGAAGTTCTGATGCGGTCTTCTGATTCATCCCTTCTCTAACATTCAGTACTGAACGGCTTCTGAAATAGTTAGTTCTGTCTCTGCTTGCATCACTCCAGGGCCGGGGAGCTCAGTACATCTTTGGTAGGGCAGAGGGGGTAGACCGTGCAGTAGGTTTCAATATTAGAAACTTCTTTCTTATGTAAACCTGGAATTTGCCTCCCTGTAACTGGCTCCTCACACCCATCCTTGCGTTCTGGGCACAGGAGACCCCCAAATTATCAGGGCTCCTAGGGCTGGGGACCGTGAACGCTGAGAAAGTGAGGGTCAGGGTAAAGGTAGCTGGCATGACCACGAGAGGCGCTCAGTGGCTAGAAACAGCCACTGGGCTCCTTCTCTGCCATCCATTAAGGGATAACGAAGTACGGAAGGAGAAGTAGGAGCTTCTCCTGCTGGGATTCATCCCCGGCCCACGGGATAGCAGCCAGCAGGGGCAGCAACAGGCCCAGACTGTCGCCCAGCCGGCTGCTGGCACAGCCAGGACAAAACCCCAGGTGTCTTCACCTCTTCCGTGGTATAACCCAGGAGCTCCGTGGCTCACCCCGGCCAAATTCAGCTGGAAACCCACCTCCTCCAGGAAGCCTGCTGAGATTTCTCTGACCACTCTG
This sequence comes from Paguma larvata, assembly GCA_030068075.1. Taxonomy (NCBI): domain Eukaryota; kingdom Metazoa; phylum Chordata; class Mammalia; order Carnivora; family Viverridae; genus Paguma; species Paguma larvata. The sequence continues at coordinate 68,537,972 of CM057837.1, forward strand.
GCAACCCCTCGGCTCTGACGCCTCGCAGGGTCTCCAGTGCCCCCCTCTGTCTCTGATTTCCATTTTCACCCTGTTCACATCTGTAGGGCCTCTGCCACAGGTCACACTTCTCAAGGGCAGGGGCCCGTGGTTGCCAGGGTGACCTCAAGCCCAGCAGGAGAGCCCAGCTCAATTCTGGGCCAGGAGCCAGCAGGCCCTTTGCTGGTACCTCAGCTAGGCCCGGAATCAGGCAACTAAAGTTCTAGCTCGGGTGACCACACCGGGCCAGGGCTGGTCGGTGCCAAGCCACCTCGGTCAGGAGTGGCCAGGCCTCCGTCCAGCTGACACCACGCGGCACCAGCCACACGGAGCGGCCCTAACTAGGGCATCAAGTATCGAGCCAAGGAGGTGACCCAGGGATGTTTACACGTGAGCGAGTAAACCACACAGGGCTTCCCTCCAAGAACTGTGTGTCCTTGTCACCGGGCCCTCGCGGCCCACCCTCTCCTCATCGGATGGGCATAGGCAGGCCACTTTATCCTGCCTGTCCTCTGTTTTTATTAGATAAGGAGGACGGCGGCCCAGAGAGGTTAAGTGACACGTCCAGAGAGGGTAAGTGACACGCCTGCACGGACGCAGCAATCTGGAAGCGAGCAGGGGGCTAGGCCTGGGGTCTCTTCCCTCTAGGGCCGGCTCCTGTCATCGCCCGTTCTTCTGGCCTCCCCGGTCCCCGGGCTGGGAGAGTCTGGCACAGCGCCCAGCCCACACCAGACACTCAATAAATATTTGTTAAATAGACAAATGGCTGAAGAGGCTCTCTCCTTGGAGGCAGAGGCCTTTGGAGAGTCCCGGGGGATTCCGACAGGGCAGTGTTGGAGGTCACATCTCCGGGCAAGGTAGTGAGGGAAAGGCTGGCCTCGGCCCAAAGGCTGGGGAGGAGGGATGTGACCTGCCGTCCCCTCGCCGCTGCTGCTGCCCGCTGCCCCCTGTGAGGGAAGACAGAGGGCAGCCATGCCTGCCAGGATGGCAGCTGAGCAATGGGTCCGAGGCTCATTAACTCCGAGCCGTGCCCTTGGTTTCTGAGCCTGGGCCCAGAGTGCAGGCTGGCACGTAGAGACCCTTAATTAAATTAGGGAGACTTCCAAATGAGAGGGGGCCCAGAGCCAAGCTGCAGTCCTGGACACGCTGGCCACAACTCAGGGCACTGTGTCCCCGTGCTTGGGACTGCGGGCTCCCCTCCTTCCAGCCGGCCCCACAGGGGAAGGGCGGGGGAGCCTCCGGTGTGTTCTCACCCACACGTTTGTCCTCACTGTCCTCCATCTGGCACAAGCATGGGACAACCGGCTCACAGCTGAGCGAGAGGGCCAGGGACAGGAACGTGGAGGGCAAGAGACAAGGTCTCTTCATCACTGAGGGCATCTGAGGCGGCCCTGGGAGTCAGGAGGCTCAAAATCCAAACCGTGTGACCTTGGGTGGGTCCCTGTCCCACACCGAGCCTCAGTTTCCTCACCTACGAATGGATACTCTCTAAAGACTTCCGGTTTCCTGATGCAGTGACAAACAATATAACAATATAAAGGGGCTGGAACTCCACGGCCATGGTGCCGACCTGCCTCTCTCCAGGGGATTCCATCTCTCTGCGTTCCCATGCCAACCCTTTACTGCTGCCGCCCCACCCAGAGCCCTGCGGGCAGGCCTGAGGGACACCCAGCAGAAGCTCTTTACCCCACCACCTTCAAGGTCTTTGAGTTGCTAAACTGCCAGCCCAGAAGACTGCCATCAGTCACGGGGAGAGGGACAGTAAGCGACGAGAACCCTAGTACCTTCGGGAGCCAGCAGCCAGCTTATTAATGAACCGTTTGTAATGCAATAATTTGTACTTCTCAATTACCAGCGATGGCTTGGTTTTACATGCATGCGCTCATGCAAACACACTCAGAGTACACAGACGACCCGAAGGAGCAGAGGCCCAGGGAGACAATGGGACCAGCATCAGGCTAGGGAAAGAATGTCCGTCCCTTCCTGGAGCCACCTGCTTCCTGTGTCTTGGGGGTGGGGGCGGGGGGGGGGGGGAACCGTTCTGGCCACAGCTGGAAAGCCTGGGGTCAGGCCTGCCAACCCATGTGCCCAAGGCCCGCGCTGGCTATGAACGGAAAGAAAGAGGCCATGCCACCTGCCTCTCCCAACTCCGGTCCTGGCCCGCCTCTAGCTGGAGTGGTGGGGCTCGTCCAAGGCAGGCCTTCCATCAGACCTCAGGCCACCGCCACCCCCAGTCTCCTGGACCAGCAGGTGGGTCCCTACCCTCAGAGCTGCGGGCACAGTCACCGACCCGGCCAGAGCTGGGGCCCCGGCCGAGGTGTGGGCAGGACAAGCGGACCCGGAGCTGCCCTCGCCCCAGCTCCAGCCCATTCCCGGGTGGCCCCGGCCCAACAGCGTGTACCCCACCCCGTGTCCCTCAAGGGCGACTCTGGGGGCTCCTACCTCAGGGATGCGGACGCTGTAGGGCTGATTGTGAAACGTGGGTGCGTTGTCATTCACGTCCCCGACCTGGATGTTCACCTTCCGCGTGATCACCTTGCAAGAGAAGAGGGGGGGGCGGTTAGTGTCCTTCCGCGTAGACCTCTGGCCTCTTTCCACCCAAGAGCTGGGGACCCCGCCCCCCGGGGCAGCAGGGGCTGCAGGAGACACTCACCCCCTGGTGGTCGCTGACCGAGAACTCCACTGTGAACTCAGACTTGGTCTGAAAGAGAAGGGAGGGAGGGGGAGAAGGCGGAGTTAGAGGGAGGCGCGCTGAGCTCCTGAGTCCCCGGCCCCGGGCTCTCCTCGGGGCTCAGCCTCTAAATTGCTGTGTGTTTTCGAGCAAGGCACTAGACACCTCCGTGGCCACGTCTTCCAATGTAAGGAGAAAACAAGGGTTGGAGGTTTTCAAGCTAACACCTTCATTTGCTAAGGGCTGCCTTGTCACCAGTTCCCACGTCTCTGGAAAATGTCCGTTAGGAACATTCGTGGGGGTAGACCTGTATGCGCCATGGAGACGCCATTCTGTGGGCCATTGTCCTTCTTCCCATCCAGTGTCGTCCCTTGTTTGGAGACACCCCCAACCACCCCATTCACTGACCCTGGAAGAGGGGCACCATTGAGGCAGGAAAAATTTGACTCGAGGGTCAGAATGGGGCCTCAGAGGAAAGCCCCTAAAAGATGATGAGCCCCCCTCCCTCAGCGCCTGCCTCTGCCCGCGGGAAAGGACTAGGGCAAGGTTGTGGCCAGGTCATACCTCTCTGTCCAGCGGCTGCCGCAGCCACACCACGCCTGTGTCAGGCTCCACGGCAAAGAAGCGGGAGGCCTCCTCCCCAGACACGCCAAACACCAGGGGGTCATTGTCCATGTCCCGGGCCAGCAACTGGGTCACGGAGGAACCTGGAACAGCCACGGGAGAGATCAGAGGGCAAAGATGGGAGGTTGGTCCATTCCTCAGCACCCTGCTCGGGTCGCAGATCCCGCGGGAGCGGCCACCCAACAGACCGCGAGCAGGAGCAGGTGATCACTTGAAGAGCCTGGTGCGTCTCTGGGCTCTGACTCAGGCTGCCTGCGTCCATCCGGGCCACTCGTCACCGTGTGTATGTGTCTGTAACAGGGAACTGTCATTCACCACATTTTAGGTATGTAATGGACAGCTGTGACCTGTGCCTAGTGACCCTTTTCTGATTTTAATTTGGAGACACCCCCCTTCTCTGAGTGGCTCAGGTTGGGGGCCAGACCTTTCAATTCTTTTGTTCCAGGACAGGCACATATCTCAGCCTTAGCCAATCAGAGCATTCCATCTCCCTGGTCATGATGATTGGTTCGGGGATGAGCATGTGACTCAAGCTAGCCAATCGAAGCCAGCCCTGGGACTTGTGCTGGAACCACTGGGAAGAAGGAGCCCTCCTTCCACGGGGGAGCTAAATTGGCCCTGCCAGCAGCCATCTTTGGCACCACACAGGAAGAGTCTGAGAGTGAGGCTAACAAGGAGGAAAACAGCCAAATGCTGCACAGAGAGAAGCTCCTGAAAGTTTGAGGGTGTCCAGCCAGCTGTAAGCTGTAACCCCTGGATTTCTTAGCTTTTGGGCTAATAAATCTGTCTCCCCCTCCTCTTTTTTTTTTTTTTGGCTGAGTCAATTGAGCTGATTTCTGCCTTTTGCAAATGGAAGCACCCTTTCTAATTCAGAATATACTACAAAACTGGGCATTCACCCAATAGCGACCAGGTACTGGCCTTGTGCGAAGTGCTGGTTGTACACAGAGGTTAGGAAGACATGGGCCGGGCTCGAAGATCTCCAGGCTAGGACTAGGTTCGGGTGAGGTTTCTGTTCCCAAGAAGAGGACTGAGGTTGTCCATCTTCCCCAGGAAACACAGCCCTGGTTGGAAGCCCCTAGGATGCCTGGGTTATGGCTAGAGCATAGGGCACCTTCTCCCGGGGATCACAGCCCCCTCTAGGTAGCCTTCTGGCAGGCTGACCAGCCCCACTGGTTTGTCTGGGAGGGGGCAGGACACATACTAAAACCAAGAGGTCCCAGACAACAGGACTGGCTGGCCACCTTAGCTTCAGGTGGTCCTCAAGCCTCTGGGGACTGTGCAAAATGTTGAGACTACAATATCACTTTCTGCAGAGGGGATCTATGGTCGTCACCTAATTCTCGAAGGGGTGGCTAGATTAGAATCACGGCCTTGGCCAAATCACTTCTTCTGAAGCCTCCGTTTATCCAGTAACATGGACCAGAGGCGCTTTCTTCCACAAATACGGGTCCTTATGTTTACTGAATAGCTCTGATGATCAAGCTAAGTAAGAAAGGATTCCAAACTCCGGACCTGTTATCTAGAAAAGAACGCTAATGAGCTTTTCTAAGGGGCAGTTCTAACATGACAATGATAGCTAACATTTCTGAGCGCTAACCACATTCTAGGCACTGGGCTCACGGTTTCCGGTTTCCGTGGACTTTCTGATTCAATCCCTACTGTCGTCCCTCCCATTTAACGAGTAAGGTAACAAAGAGTGGTTATGTAATTAACCAGGGCACACAGTGAACGGCAGAGCAGGAATTCAGACCCGAGGCGTTCTGGGTCCAGAGCCCCATGTGTTTTTCCGCGGCCCTAGGCATCGCGACATTTGATATGTGAACTCTAGATTCAGGATTCTATGAATACGACCCTGTCAGACCGTTACTAACCAGAAGGCTAACACTTGGAAAAGGAAGACACGGGGCCATCACTAGGCTCTGAGGATATGCCAGTGCTAGGCTCGTTGCCATGGGTTCTCCCACGAAATTCCCCCAGTGACTCTGTTTAGTGGCCATTATTCTACCCATTTTACAGACTAGGAAGTTGAGGAGCAGTGAGGCAAAGTCACACAGCACAGCAGGATATGGCAGAATCCAAGGTGATGAGAGAAGGTGAGAAGCAGGAGGAGGAGGAGGAGGAGGAGGAGGAGGAGGAAAATCATAGAACAGAGTAAGAACAACCTCAGAGACATTTTGGGGAGTCCATATCCAACCTTCCCATTTTAAAGACGGAGAAGCTGAAGGCATTTAGCCAGGTCTAGCTCAAAGTACCACGGTGGGGAAAAGAGTCAGTCAACGAGAACCCAAGTTTCCAGACTCCCAGTACAGTGCTCTTTCTGGATGAGGAAGGAGGAAGTCACTGACCAAACACATCTCGAAGCATCTATATTGTTCAATGGCAAGCAATCGCTTTATACTAAAATAAATGGGCATGTTTTGGAACACGATCTAACAATTTATTTTTTTTGAAGAGAATTCTTCTATTTTAATGTTTATGTATTTTTGAGAGAGAGGGAGAGAGAGCATGAGCAGGAGAGAAGGGGAGAGAGGATTTGAAGTGGGCTCTGTGCTGACAGCACAGAGCCCGATGTGGGGCTCAAACTCACAAACCACGAGATCGAGACCTGAGCCGAAGTTGGATGCTCAGACCGACTGAGCCATCCAGGTGCCCCGCCTAATGATTTACTTTTAAAGACCAAACCTAAAGCAATAAAAGAATTTCCCAGCTCCCCCTGACTTCCGGGGATACCCACCTCCCTTCCTCCAAAGTTTGAGGAACACCAAGCTGCTTCCTAATGCCTCGGGGAGATGCCTTATGAGGAAACCGAGGCCCCGAGGGGCCCTGCCTGCCCACAGTGAGTCCATGGTGGCCCCCCGGAGTGAGCACTTCACTTGCCAACCACCTTCGGGGGCCAGCCTCCATGGGGAATACGGGACCAAGCTCTCCGGTAGCCGCTGAGATTCCGGAAAAGACCACACTGGCCGTCGAGCCAAGGTCATCTGACTCGGTCCGATATCCCAAATGGCTCTCTCGGGCCCGATGCTCGGGCCCTTCCAAGAAGGGGGGCACTGGGCAGGACATGGATGGGGCCATCAAGTGCTGTCACCCACCCTGTAATTTCCTGGACTTTTATCCATTTTCCCCTCAATTATGTGCTGCTCAAAATGGTCCTTTTCGGCTTCCTCGCAGGCTCTTGCCTGCTTTGTGTCCCAGGTAATTGCTAGTGACCTTTTCTAAGTGTATTAATTAAAGGTGCCCATTTAATATTATATTTAAGCCTAGACGCCCCGCAATTTCCAGCGGGGCACCTACTCCCCCGCCCCGGGGCCGTTCTGCTCCTCTGCAGAAGCCGGGCCTCGCTTTGGCTTCTCCTGGACACAGGTTCATTTCTCCACTGGGGAGGCTTCCAGCAACCTCTGCGCCCTTCACCCAGGAAAGAGGCCAATCGGTGGGGCCCGGCCCCAGCCCAGTGGCCCTAGAGAAGCAGCCACTCAGGAGAGCCACCCCGGCTGCGAGAAACGGGCGGTACGCCCTGCGACTCAGGCTTCGGGACACCTGGAGTCGTGGTTTGTTCCGCTGTACAACTGGGATAAAATACATCGCTTTAACCATTTTAATCGCACAATCCAGGGATATCAGGTACCTTCTCAGGGTGGTCCGACCGCCGCCACTATCTGCTTCCAGAATATTTTCCTCATCCCCGAAGGGAACCCATTCCTACCAAGCAGGCACTCCGTGATTCCTCCCTCCGCTGCCCTGGCAGCCACTAACCCCCCGGGTGCCTCGCTGAAGTTGCCCGTTCTCGTGATTTCCTAAACACAGAATTCTAGGAGAGGTCGTCTTTGCGTCTAGCTGCCTGCACTCGGAATAAAGTTCTCAAGGCTCGTCCCTGCTGCAACATAGCACACGATCCCTTTCGACGGCGGAGTACCGCTCCATCGTGTGGGACGTTTTGTTTATCCAGTCATCCGTCGTCGGACGTTTGGGCTGTTCCCACCTTTTGGCTGCTGTGAACGGTGCTGCCAGGTTTAGTTGGGACCCTTGTGCTCCGCGCTTTTTGAAGACACTCGTAGGAGAAGAACTGCTGGGTCTCGGGAGTAATTCTACATTGAACTTACTAAGGACCCACCAACTGTTTTCCACAGCGGCCGCACCGTTTATATTCCCCCCGGCAACGCATGGGGCCTGGAGCTCTCGCCGGGGGTAGGAAGGATGCACGGTGATTTCCCGGGCCCGGACGCCTCCCGCCCGGTTGGAGAGACGGGAGCCGGGCGACGCTCCACGCCAGACGCTACCGGTACCCTGGCCGCTAGGCCTCAGCACATCCCAGCGTCACGCCTGCCAGCCCGACCCCCAAATGCCAGCCTGGGACTCTTTGCCTGAGGGCTCTGGCCTTCCGGCCATCGGGGACTTCTCCATCACCCTCCCCCCGCCCCCCGCCACCCACGGGACAGGCTAGAAGTGCCAGGGAGCTAAGGGCCCCGGCCGGAGTGCTCAAAGAATGACTGAGGCAAAGTGGCAGATGCAGAGTCGGGAGATAACCGCTCCAGCTCCTTCGCCCCTCGGGGGCTGGCGCGGAGGCCGTGTGGTACACTGGTTCTCCCGAGTTCCCCGCCGGGACTCCGCTCCTGTGGCCCTTGGGGCGGTGGGGGGTGGGATGGGGAGACATGGTTGGTTAAGCATCTTCTCCTCCTGGTCTCACCTCCTCACTCCCCACCTGTGCTTCCCGGAATCCCCTTCCCGACAAACGATTTGCACGTCAACCCTCCTCGCAAGGCCTGCTTTGGGGGGAACCCACATAAGCTACCCCCTAAAACTGCGACCACAGCATCACCCAGAAGCCCGTAATGATCCAAATTCCCCCGGCCCGCTGACTCCGCTGGCCCGAGGGGAGCCCGGCGTGCGAGCGCTTCTGTAGGAGCCCCGCTCTCCCTGCCAGAGACCCTGCCGCCCGGCCAGGTTTGGGGGTCCGGAGACTGGTTTACGGCAGGGTGATATGCGCACAGTTAACAATGGGCACAGTACAGGCATCAACCAATCAGAACGGACGCCGGCCATAAAACAGCGGACCGGCGAGTGCTGCCTGTAAGTCAGCCTGCTTTATGGCTCACATTTCAGATGCAGAGAAAAACTCCTCCGGCCCCAGGAAGATTTAAAGGCTCGGTCTTCGGGCTCGTGGCTCAGTCGGGGCTGCAGGAGGCCTCTCTGTTCTGGGCAACCCCCCCCCACACACACACACCCAGCCTCACGGGAAAGGGTAGCTCCACAAGGCTAGCCCCCCTCGCCTCTGTGCCAACCCAACCCGGGGCAGGGGGCAGGCGTCACCTCGTGGGTAGAAAGTGGGACTTTAAAGAAGTCCCCGGACACCCGTGCTCACTGCAGCATCAGTCACAACAGTCCAAATGTGGAAACGGCCCAAGTGTCCATCGATGGAAGGACGGATAAACAAAATGGTTGCATACATATAATGGAACATTATTCGGCCTTAAAAAGGCAGGGAATTGTGACCCGTGCTGCCACGTGGATGAACTCTGAGGACGCTATGCTAAGTGAAGTAAGCCAGCCACCAAAAGACGAACACCGGATGATTCCACTCACATGAGGGACAGAGGGTAGTCAAATTCGCAGAGGCTGAAAGTAGAAAGTTGGCTGCCAGCGGCTGGCGAGAGGGAGGAATGGGCGGGGAGGGGGGGGGAGGGGGTTGCTGGTTAACGGGTATAAAGTTTCAGTTTTGCAAGACGGAAAGAGTTTCTGGAGCTCCGTTCCATGACAACGGGGATGTACCGAATGCTACTGGACTGTATGTTTAAAAATGGCTAAGATGGCAAATTTTGTGTGATGTGTATTTTACCACAATTAAAGAATTTAAGACCAAAACTTAAATCAGATTATGGGCAAGGCCCTAGCGATCTGGCCTGAGACAATTCCCCCTGCATCTCACACTGGCCCCTGGGCTTACCCCTCCCTGGCCCTTCCTTCTGTTCCTGAACAGTCTGTGGCTGCCTCAGGGCCTTTGCCCCGGTCATGCCTTCTGCTGGGAATGTCCCTACCCTGGCAGCTTCCTCACTATTCCCCTCTCAGCCCAAGGGCTACCTTCTCAGAGAGGCCTTCTCCAATACTCGACCATACAGAGAGACCCTATCTAAGGAGATGCCCTGTCACTCTGTGTCCCTGTACCCCGTGTCACTGCCTTCAGGGCTCTCCCTCCTCTGAGCTGATTTTGTTTGTTCACCTGACTTGTAGACTGCGCGCCCCAGCCCCCTGCCTGCCACAGGAGCCCACCCACGTTGGCTCCACAGGGTGCGGCCTGGCCCATCACGTTCCCTGTTGTACCCCCCAAACCGAACCCAGGGGCCGGCACCTCAGGGGTGCTCAATCAAGAACCGCTGGGTGAACACGAGTCCTGCCGACCGCCAGAGGTGCTATGCAACCACAGCCCGCCGTGTCGCGTGGATCTGTGAACCACAAGGAGGGGAGAGCATATAGCCAGTTAATTCCTAATTATGTATACTAATGGACAGGAAAAAGCATGGCTAATCTAAACCTAATAATGCCCAAACCAGTAGTGCTTGGTTTTAGACGCAGGCAGAATCGTAGCTGGGCACTGGCTGGGCGCCCGGTCTCTCAAGAGGTAGCCCTGCACCCCATCTTTTAAGACAATGCACCCCAATCTTGGGTATGTACTCTATCCTGTGACCCTGTACCCTATCCAGGGGTAATGCCCCCCATCCTGGGGTACTGTACCCTATCCCGGGGGCTGTGAACCACATCCTGGAGGCCAGGTTCCCCATTCTGGGGACCGAGTACCCCATCCAGGGGCCCTGGATGGGGTGACGATCCACTCGGTAGGCTACACATGCGCCTGGGAGGCACAGGCTGGCGACACGCCTCCACAGTGGCCTCAGCCCCTCAGCAGCAGGCCACGTCCGTCTTCCTGGCAAGGGATAGACAATCACAGCTTTCCCCGTAGCCCCGCTGGGCCCGCGCTGCTCGCCGAGATGACGGCTATTACTATTATTGTTGTTATTTGCACCGAGGGGCAGAGGCTGGGGTTGGTGCATCAGGCACTCCCAGAGAGCTGGGAGCTCTGCCCGCCAGCGAGAGGTGGGCCAGAGATTCAGGTAGGGCAGCGGCCACTGCAAGGCTTTGTGCTTGTCCTGGACTGGGGGGACATGAAAGCCGTTCACTCCGCGAACACGGAGAGGGTGCCACAGAATGGATGGAGGGCCGGAGCACACACTGCGCTTCCCCCCGGGAGCAGCATCCTCCTGCAACAAACCCCCGCTTGTGCCGCACCTGCTCAGACACCTCCCGTGGCGCCCCAAGAATCCCGACGCCCTCCCAGCCTGTGTTCACCCCCCTGGCTGGTCACAATCCCACTGCGTCCCGGGGCTCAGCCCTCCCTCAGGCAGACCGCGGCTCTGAAGGCCCCTCCTCCTTGCCACCACCTCTCGGTCCCAGTCATCTACAGATGCCGCAGATGCCACTCCGGTCACACGGTTCTCTCCCCTCGGCGTTCCCCGAGCCGCTGTTTGTACCTCCGTGCAGCACAGAAGGGCCATGGCCCCTTGAAGACGGAGGCTGCTGTCCCGGGACGCGCTGGCAAACCTCCCCGCCCCTCGTGATTAACCGCGGCTCCTCTCCGGGGGCCAAAGAGCCGGCCAGTCCCTCCCTGCCAATCCATCATGACTCCTTTGGCTGTTGCGTCCATATTCAACTTCAGGACCCTTCGCAATACTGGGTTATGTGCAGCCCCCGCTGGCCAGTCTGCAAAGGCGTGTGAAAGTAAACCTAAAAGGGCGTCTCATCGGCCCTGACCTACCGTCCCTTCCCATCCAGGGGCCACGGGCCTTGCAGCGCGCTCCTACCAGGCTCAGGGCCGGGAGAAGGGACAGGATCAGACCTGGAGCCTACGGGCGAGCTCAGAAACAGGGACTAGTCACGGCCGCGGTGAGACCCAAAAAGACAAAGCCCCCTCTGGCGCAGCGGGAGAAGCGGGGGTCCTGGCGGGGACAGGGCTGTGCGCTGGCGAGCGGCTGAGTCACGGAGCAGCAGACGTCGGGCCCCGACCCCAGATTACGGGCCACGGGATATGACCAGGTCTTTCTGAGAACAACCACCTTCCCTCCGCCATCGCCACGGGGTCTGCCGCACAAGCCCCATGCCCACCCTCTCCTCCTGGTCCGGGGAGCCTAGCCACACCGGTCTTGGGTCTCTGCCAGAGCTGGGGGCTCCTGCCCTCCCCCTCTCGCTCGGGATGAGCCCCCCAGAGCCTGGGCTGGCCTTGGAGCCTACAATCTCATTTGTCTCTCCTCTGAGATCAGACAGGCCTGTTAAGTGCCTTGATTCCTGCGGATAAACTCATTTGTCTTAGGTTCGCCCTCCCCGTTCTTCTGCCTTCAGTCAGGCTCCTTCCTCCTAATATCCCCCTCCCCACCCCAGGGGCCTGAACTTGGTTTGACCTCCGAGGAGCTGATTTTCGCCTTGGGGTTTCATTGGGGGTGTCCTAGGCCCTGCTCTTCCCACCCCGGGGGAAGCCGGAGTGAGCCTGACGCAGAGCGCTCCTCTCCGGAGACGCGGGTGGCCCCCAGCCTGCCTGTGCTGACCCGCTTCCTCGCTCGCATCAGGAAACACTTGCTCTGGTTAAAGGGAACCATCGGGCTCCAAAACCCAGGGCTGTCTTCATGTTCTCCCCCTCCTGCCACTCGGCCCACTCAGGGTACAAGGCGTGAACTGTCAGGGGGAAAGGAAACGCATTCATGAAGCATCTTCTGTCTGCCAGGCACCATGCCCAGTGGTTTCCACTCATCCCCACTGTCATCTATTTCTTGCCACGACCCCACAGAGAGGGAATAGCACCCCTACTACACAGACGAGAAAAGGGAGGCTGGAGCGGGTAAAGGGACCTACCCAAGGTCACACAGCCAGGAGGTGGCAGCGCGAAGATTTGAACTCAAGTTGGTCTGACTTGGAATTCGTCTTCCCTCCACCACCCTCGTGGCTTTTATCACAAAGACTTTTATCCAAGCCCTAAGCTGAGAAGCTAAGCATTGCCTTCTCCTTACCCCACAGAGACTGACCCCCAGGGCGGCCCCCTCCTCCCGATCCCCTCCATGTGTTAGGCTCCTCGGTATTTTAGGCTGCCCTGGACCCCTGGGGTTACTCGGCTGGGCTGAAGGGGAGTACCCTTGAGGCAGGGACTGTGGGGACCCCCCCCTCCATCCCCTGCCTTCCCGCGGCCCGCTTATCGCCAGCTAGCAAGATGGCGAGTCCCTCCTGAGAGTCAGAGAAGGGATGGCTGGCTCACCTGGGCACGCAGGAGTCTGATGGCCAAGGGACGCGTTAATTCAGCAAAGAATGAGACATTAAACAGGGCGGGATGATATCAACCGAGGTTCCAGTGGCAGGGAAGAGAAGGAGCCGTTGTTGTTTTAAAGTAATACAGCACGAGAGGAAAGATTGGGCATAAAAAATTTGAGGGACGTGGCCCTGAGCCTCAGAACCTCAAAGCTCTTCTGCTACTGGCACAACAGAGAAATAAAACCATTACCGCCAGGGGCTGCCGGGCCCAGCTGCAGCCATCAGTGTGCTCTAAGCCCCTATAACCTTAGGAGTTATAGAGGTTACCCAGAGAGGTTAAGCGACTTGCCTGAAGTCGCCCAGCTAGCATATGCCAGAACTGGGATTGTTCGGTGACCCATCTAATCCCCATGACGTCATCTGCAGTCCTCCATTCATTCGTTCACAAACGCTACCTGAGCACCTGCTCAGCCCCGGGCACTGGCGACACAACAATGAACAAAGCGGACTGAAGTCCCTGCCTTCCTGGAGCTGACACTCCAGCGGACACACCTCCAGACACCACACGCTTTTCCTGGCCTTTCGCAGGCCCACCGGGGAAGCGTGAGCCCTGCGTTCGGGGTTTAGTCACAGGCCGTATGTATGAAGAACCGCATGCCTGCCCTTTGTCCTGGTTCACGGGTTGTGACCCCCAGGCTGAGTGCTTGCACAGGGGAGTGAGTTCACGGGACACAGGATCAAAGAGCACAGAAGAAGGTTCAAGAGGAAGACGGCCTCAGTGAAATCCCTTTATAATGAGACAGAGAGAAGCCGTCGGGCATAGACCTGACACGGCTGCACTGGTTGGTTCTCAGCCGCCACTACCTCTGTGACCGTGGGGCACTCATTCTCCTCTCTGAGCTCCCTTTCCCCGCTGACACCGTGAAGGAGCTGACGTCAACGGCGAAAGCACACAGGTCCTTGGGGAGAATCGATTCTGAGCCTGGCAAACGGGCCTCGGCTCAAGCGCCGGGCGGGTCCCCGGGTCACAGCTGCACAGGCACTGTACGGGGAAGGATCTCGGGGCCGCGCGGGTTCCGCAGGAAAGGACGCTGTGATCCACTAGACACCTGAAGCGAGCAGGGGACGGGGGTGAGCCGCACACGTTCTGGACGAGGCCAGCAAGGTCACTTTACGAAGGAGAAAGCAGGGCCGGGCGTCTCCGTGACGAGTCCCCGGCTACCCAGCGAGCGGCGACAGGGGGCGCGGCTGAGCCTCAGCTCAGTCCTGGGCTCCCAGTACTCTTTCCCCCACACCACGTTAAAGTCCCGACCAGTTAGGGGCGCCCGGGGGGCTCGGCTGGTTGAGCGTCGACGCCTGATTACGGCTCAGGTCACGATCTCGTGGTTCATGGGTTCGAGCCTCGCGTCGAACTGCACAGACCATGTGGAGCCTGCTGGGATTCTCTCTCCCTCTCTCTGCACCTCCACCGCTTGTGTGTGCCCTCTCTCTCTCTCCTCTCCATCTCTTTCTCAAGTAAATAAACATTAAAAAAATTTTTTTTCAAATCCCATCCAGTTAAAAAACCTACAAGACCATCGTCCCATTTGGCACACCACGTACAAGGCGGCGTACAAGGCACTGCGGAGGAGAGAAGGGCGCAGACGCCCCAGCCCCGTCTGGTAAGGCTTCCCAAACTGGTGGCGAAACCCAAGGCATCTCCTGACCCGTCGGGCCCGACGGCCAGGGTCCCGGGCTGGACTAGATATTCGTTTCTGTGCAGAAACAGCAGCCTGAACAACAAGTAGCCCCGAACAAAGGGGCTCCAGAATGCTCTGACCTTCCTGCGTCCTTGCTTCTCCTGCTCCCAGGCCCAGGGGGTGCTGAAGTCCTGTCACAGGGGCCGGCAGAGCCAACCGGTAGTTACCAGATTTAATAACAGTGATAATAGTGGGGTGGGTATTTTTTTTCCCTCTCTTCTCCTGAAACTTTGCAATTCATTGAACTGTTCAATTAACTTTACAAAAGGAAATGTGGAAAAATGACGGCAAATTGAACTTGACATTATCATTAAAATAAACAGAGCACTGCAGGCCTTTAAAGGCTCACAAAGAGATTATCCAAACATTTGTAGGCACGTGCTGACTCCTTCCTGCTCACGGGAACCCCGGCGCGCCCCTCCTGCCCGAGCCTGTGCCCTGGTCAGCGCTCCTGTTCCCCCAGCTCCGAATGACGCCTGTGCTACCCCCCCCCCGTCACCACCCCCTACCCCCAGTGTCAACGTGAAGGTGGGGGCCGGGCTCTGCCAACCAGCTGTCCCCCCCCTCTCTGGCCAACGGTGGAGCGGCTCTCCAGCCTGGCTGCATGCCAGATTCCAGGTCTTAGTCCTTCAAAATTCTTTTCAGAGGGAACTTGAACCTTAAGGCCTGACTTCGGAAGGCCGGCCCCTCCTGTGTCCCCCTGAGCCAGAGCCCGAGGCCCGGGGGCCCCTTTCCACCTCTCGACAGCAAGAAAAGATACTCGGAAACCATGAACAGTGTCACGGGGAAGCAGGTGAGAAAGACACCCTTCCCCTCACCCCTGCTCCGCCGCCCGCTCACCGCTGCGGAGGAGGCCAGAAAAGTCCCTCCGGAAATCACTTCCTCTTTGAGGAGACTCATAATTACCCACAATGATCACAGCACCATTCATTTTGCCCTAAAATTAATACATCACGTTGAGAATGATATCGCACTAATTTATCACAAGATTTATGAAACTTGTACTTTTTCTAATGAGATTTATGCAAATGCCACTCTTGACACTGTTTGTGTTTGAAAAAGTTTTGACAGGGAAGCGGGGGGCCAGCCCAGCTGGCTGAGAGGCGCTGTCCCCACCCAGGGGCCGGAGGGGAGAGGCTCCATGGCGGGTCCTGCCCTCGGAGGGCCCCAGGTGAGCAAGCCGCTTGGCTTTCCCACTGGGCTCATCCCTCGGTCCCGTCTCTCCCCGGATACACCCTTCCTCATCCGGAGCCAGCCAGGCCAGGGGGTGCCTGCTTCTCCAGGTGAGCAAAGGTCTCTCTCACCCAATCAGAGGCCGTACAGGCCAGGATCCCACTCACCAGGGCAAGAGACAAGAGAGGCACCTAGGAAGCAAAACTCAAGATGGCACTCGCTCTCAGGTGCTGACCCGACACTGGTACAAGTCTCAGAGTGTCCCCTAAGATGCTGTGCTCTGAGTGCCTCTCCGGCCTCACCTCCGGCCCCGCGTTGCCGCTAGCTACCATGTCCTGAGCGCCCGTTGTAAGACAGGTACTCTGCGAAGCACTTCATACATACGATCTCGTTCAATATTTACCACAAACCTGTGAGAAAGGTATCCCCACCCTCCAATAAGAGACTGAGTCTCAGAGAGGTTTCGCAATTTGCCCAAGATCACACAGCTAGGAAGAAGTGGCGTCAGAGTTCAAACGCAGGTCCGTCTGACCCTGAAAACCATGTTTTTCATTTGATCCCAAATGAGCCACAGGGGACTTCCCTCTTCTGGGAGTTCAGTAACACTAAGTATCGAAGGGTCACAGCCCACATCCTCAGTGACCCAGAACATAGATGCAAATCGGAAATTAGCCCAAAGGTCTCTGGGCAGCTAAAAGTCATAGCACGAAATCCATACGATACATTTTAAGACCATTAGGAAAAACAGAACTAAGGTCAGGTCCTCGCTCCGAGCCTGTTTACTCTTACTTTATATACAATTCTAATTAGGTTGTTCTTTGTCGTCGTCGTCGTTGTTGTTGTTTGATTCGTAGAAATCTCAAGCAGGGACATGAACGATAATAACAAGCAATAACTTCTGCTGCTCCCAAGAGGGAGAGATCAAAACTTTCTGAAAAGCGAGAGCTGAAAATAATCGGAGTCCCTGCACTAGTTCCTGTCAATGACAACGTGTCATCATAGTCACACGTAGATCACCAGAGAGTGTTATTCGTCGTGACGCTCAACGGGGTGCCGGGAAAGGGCTAAACGCTGAGTCATTCCTATGTAAGAAGGCAGGTACATATATAATAGGTCTTATGAATATTCCATACGAGCCACTATAATTAAAAGGAACGCTTCCCGAAGTGTATTTCACGAATCATTAGTTCCCTAAGATGCTAATAGGTACTCCATGAAAATGCACTCCTTGGTCAAAAACACTTCCTTAAAGAAATGTAAACAGGGCTCCCTTCCTGCAGGACCCCTTGGGGTCTTTCTTACACTAACGTGCATTTCGAAGCTGCACAGGTGGTAGAGAAGATATAGCTGTCCCCAGATGAGTGGGTGGATGGAAGGAATCGTGGATGGGTGGGCGGATGGATGGATGGACGGATGGGAGGAAGGAAGGAAGGAAGGAAGGAAGGAGGGAAGGAAGGGAGGGAGGGAGGGAGGGAGGGAGGGAGGAAAGAAGGAGTGAGTGGATGTATGAACAGGTGGATGGATATGTGGGTGGGTGGGTGGGTGGAAGGAAGGAAGGATGAAAGAAGGATAGATGAGTGGGTGGATGGAAGGAATGAGGGAGGGAGGGAGGGAGGAAGGAAGGAATGAGGAAGGGAGGGAGGAAGGAAGGAAGGATGGATGAGAGGAAGGATGGACGAGTGGGTAGATGGAAAGAATGATGGATGGATAGATGGATGAGCAAATGAACAAATGAGTAAAAGAACAGATAAATGAATAAGCTGTTCTCATCCAAGGAACATTTGCAAATTTCTGTCATCGAGGGGAGAACACATGAATGCAGAGCCTGGGACCATTCCCCCAGGCGAATCAACCCCTCACCCCACCAGGTTATAAGTAAGTCACTGCTTCATGGTGAGGGAACCTGGGCCTCCTCGGCTGGACATCAGGTGAGCCGATTTTCACTCATGCCAAATCCTCAGCACCCGACACTCTGAGCTAATAATCATAATAACTCTAAACATGTATGATGCCCAACGCTCAGAAAGTACGTTTCCGGCCATTCATTCCAGGTCCTCCGCCCCCGCAGCCCCAGGCAGTGGGCTGGCTAGTGGCGACACACTCTCTTAATGGCAAAGGAACTACAGTTCAGCACTGCTAAGTGAAGAGTGCAGAGTCTTCCAGTGTGGGCTCCTGGAACTGGAGTCAGACACCCAGGTCCCACTCCTGACTCCATCTGTGTAACCGAAGCAAGTCTTGGCACCTCACTGACCTCTTTGCTATCTCGGACTGTCATGGCAAGGGTCCAACTAGAACACACAAGAGGAAACACTTCATAAATCCCAGACATCCCAAAGAGGCTTCAATTCCCCCACAGCCAACCCCAACCAAAGCACTGCACACGCACTGTTCTAACTGGCTGCTGATCTTCCGGTCTGCATCTACTGTCTGCCTGGGAGCGCCCCGAGGGTCCAGACGGTGACTCTGGTTCTCAGCTCTGTGCCCAAAGCCTCTCACAGTGCCTGGCCTGGGACCAGTCTTTGGTCTGTGTCTATTAAACCAAGAGGTGAGTGAGTAATGAAGGAATGAATATATAACTGAATGAAGTGATGAATTACCGTGTAAGCACGATGTGCTTTGATTCTACAGTTTGGAGTGTGGTTTTTGCACTGCTAAACTCCATCTCCGGTCTCTACTAAGGCACGTCCCGAGGACTCCCCTGCTGGCTTTTTTTTTTGAGGGACAGAGAGCCTTCCCAGGGGGCAACCTGTCTGATGCCTGGCTAACTGGGAAGGATGCTCTTTAGTTAGGTCGGTTGAGTTTGTAATTAGGCAGAGGGCAGGCGTGTGGAGTCCGGGGAGGTCCTCTGTCCGTTGGAACCAAGGCTTCTTCCTCCTAGTCCCCTGTGGGCAGAGTTGGAAGAGCTCAGGTCCCACATCTTCCGAGTGGTGTACGCTGGTGGACGGGAGGTAGGAACGAGTAAGTGAACAGCCGGGGTGGGCTGCAGAGGGGTCCCCTTGCCATTTAGCCAAGGAACTGCCCAGAGACTTTTTTTTACCCGTACTTCTCACATCATGGTTTTCAGTATCCCCCATCCTCTCAGTACTGGGGGTGGAATTCACACTGGAAACTTGTGGGTAAGACTCTGGTCTCTTTTTTTTTTTTCCTCTCTCTCTAGCTGGGTCTTCCCCTCTTAGACTGTTTTCTGGAATCTGCTTCAAGAGGCCTAGAAAGGGAGGCAGAGGACATGAGCTTCATTCCCTCTAGATCCTTCTGTGTTTCCCTGCAGACTTGTCGGGGGCCAGGTAACCGGTGCCCAGCGGGCCGTTTCCCCAGCAGAGGAGGTGAGAGAGCATGGCAGGGATGCCAGTGAAAATATCCTTCCTCCAGTCAAGCAAATGAAGGCAGCCCTGGCTGTCTCCCCAACCCCACCTAACCCAGGATGACATGGCACTGTGCGCAGCTGTGCACAGCGAAGCAAAGAGCCGCTGAGTGTAGGTTCCGGGGGGTTTCAGTGGTCAAGACCGTCCCCTCCCCCCCCCCCCCATAATGCTCCAGTGGAGAAGGGCAACCGTTGGTTCCAGTGGGAATCACAGAATGTCAGAGCTGGATGGGGACTCAGAGATCATGGATTAAACTCAGGCTGCTTACAGGGACATGGAGGCCCAGGGTGGGCGGGTCTGGGCAAGGTCCCACATACAGTGACAGAGTCAGGACTAAAATCTTGCTCTCCTCCGTCACAATTAAGTGTTTTCCTACCTCATCTCTTCCAAAATGTATCTCCCGCTACCTCTCAACTTTGCTGTACACCCTCTACCCGCAAATTGTCCCGGATATACCAAGAGAATCATCATAGAAAACAAAATGTGATGTTTCTGGTTGCATCACAAGAGAAGGGCATAGATTGTGACCCTGCTTTACGTGGTAAAAGAAAAACAACTCCTCCAACAGCAACTCAGTCAAATGAACCACCACCACTATGGTTCAGTCAAAATCCTTACCTGCTAAATGGGTGCCGAGGTTAATGTCAAGTTCAGAAGACCTGACTCCAACTCTGTGCCCCAAACTGTGCAAGTCTATTTACTTGACTGGGGACCTCAGGTGACTGGCGTTTCCTAGGGGATGTGCCAGGGACAGAGAATCTAAAGGTGCCCTCAGATGCCTCAGCCAGGACTGGCACCCCTCCAAAGTGGCTCCTGCTGGGGACGCAGTGTTAGTGGGGAGCCTCACCAACCAGCACAATCACAACAGTTGCAGCCAGCCCTGCCTACCCGTGCACCTGCAGCAGTCATAGTCCAGCCATAGAGGAGGGCACTCACAGCCTACACAGGAAATAACCCCAGAGCGCCTGGTTCTGGTGACCAAGGACGGTGCTTCTAGACCCCACAAGACACTTCTAAATAAAGCCACTCCTTCAAGACCAAGAGACTCAACTGGTCTGACTAAAACATAGAAAAACAAAACAAAACAAAACACAGAAAGCCAGGTAAAATGAGGAAACATAGGAATATGTTCCAAATGAAAGAAAAGGATAAAACTGTAGAAAAAGAACTAAGCAAAAACAGAGATAAACAATCTACCTGATAAGAGGTCAAAGTAAAGGTCACAAAGATGCTCACTGAACTTGGGAGAAGAATGGATAAACACAGTGAGATGTTCAGTGAAGAGATAGAAAATATAACAATGAACCAATCAGGGCTGAAGAATACAATAACTAAAATGACAAATACACTAAGGGGAATCAATGGCAGATTAGAGAATGAAGAAGAATGAATCAGTGACCTGGAAGACAGGATAGTGGAAATCATCCACGCTGAACAGCAAAAAGAAAAAAAAATAAAAATAAATTAAGATAGTTTAAGGGACCTCTGAAACAATACCAAGTATACTAATAAGCACATTATGAGGCCTCAAAAGAGGAAGAGAGAGAGAAAAAGCATCAGAAAACATATTTGAAAAGAGAATAGCTAAAAAACTCCCCTAACCTGGGGAAGGAAACATTCAGGTCCAGGAAGGTCAGATAGCCCCAAACAAGATGAGCCCAAAGAGGTTCCCCCCAAGACATAGTAATTACAATGTCAAAAATTAAAAATAAAAAGAAATAATTATGTACAGAGGAATACCCAAAAGACTATCTTTCAGCAGAAATTTTGCAGACCAAAAAGGACGGGCATGATATATTCAAACTGCTTAAAGAAAAAAACTTACAACCAAGAATCCCCTATCCAGAAAGGTTATAATCTTCAAAATCGAAGGAGCGGTAAAGAGTTTCTCAGACAAAAGTTAAAGGAGTGCACCACCGTTAAACTGGCCTTACGAGAAATGCTAAAAAGACTTCTTTAAGCAGAAAAGGCCATAACTAGAAGAAAATTATGAAAGAAAAAACTCTCACTGGCAAAAGCAAATATAGAGTAAAGGTGGTGGATTCACCACCGACTAAGCTAGTACGAAGGTCAAAAACAAAAGATGTAAAAACAATTCTATCTACAAAAATTAAAGTAGATACAAAGTAAAAAGATGTAAAATATGATGTTGAAAAGATGAAACGTGGGGGGAGGTGGGAAGTAAAAATGTTCCAACTCAAGCAATCATCAGTTTATAACAGACTGTTATGCATAGGGTGTTATAGGAACCTCATGGTAACCACAAACCAAAATCCTATAATAAATACACACAAAAATAAAGAAAAAGGAATCCAAACGTAACACTAAAGATCACCATCAAATCACAAGAGAAGAGAGCAAGGGAGGAAGAAACAGAGAAGAATGACAAAAACAACCACAAAACAATTAACAAAATGACAATAAGTACATGGCTGTCAATAATTACTTTAAATGTAAATGGACTAAATGCTCTAATCAAAAGACATAGGATAACTGAATTAAAAAAAAGACTCATCCACATGCTGCTACAAGAGACTCACTTCAGACCTAAAGATACAACGCAGATTTAAAGTGAAGGGATGAAAAATGAAAAACATTCTATGCAAATGGAAATGAAAAGAAAGCTGAGGTAGTAATACTTGATATCATACAAAATTTTAAACCAAAGACAGTAATAAGAGACAAAGAAGGACATTACATAATGATAACGATATCAATCCAACAAGAGGGTATAATAATTGTACATATCTACGTACCCAACATGAAAACACGTAACTATATAAAGCAAATATTAACAAAAATACAGGGATAAATCAACAGCAATACATAATAGTAGGCGACTTTAATGCCCCACTTACATCAATGGATAGATCACCTAGACAGAAAATCAATACGAAAAGAGTGGCCTTAAATGACACATTAGACCAGATAGACCTAACAGATGTATGAAGAACATTCCATCCCAAAACAGTTGAATACACATTTTTCTCCAAGAGCACATGAAACATTCTCTAGGATAGATCATATATCAAGCCACAAAACAAGTCTTAATAAACTTGTGAAGACTGAAATCATACCAAGTGTCTTTTCTGACCACAATGCTATGAAACCAGAAATCAATTATAAGGGAAAAAAAAAACTGGAAAAAAACACAAACACAAAAAAACTAAACAATGTGCTACTAAACAACCAATGCATCAAGAAAGAAATCAAAGAGAAATTCAAAAAATAACTTGACACAAATTAAGATGGCAACATTACGAAAACTATGGGAAGCAGCAAAAGCAGTTCTAAGACAGAAGTTCACAGCAATACAGGCCTACCTCAAGACACAAGAAAAACCTCAAATAAACAATCTAACCTTAAACATAAAGGAAGTCCAAAATTAGTAGAAGGAAGGAAATAATAAAGATCAGAGCAAAAATAAATTGTATAGACACTAAAAAAAAAAATAATAGAAAGACCAGTGAAACTAAGAGCTGGTTCTTTGAAAAGATCAACAGAATTGATTAACCTTTAGCCAGACTCATCAAGAGAAAAAGAGAACTCAAATAAATAAAATCAGAAATGAAAGAGGAGAAAAAAAATGACACCACAGAAATATAAAAGGAGTAAAAGAGACTACTATGAAAAATTATATGTGAACAAACTGGGGAATCTAGAAGAACTGGATAAATTCCTAGTAACATGCAATCATCTATGACTGAATCATGAAAATAGAAAATCTGAATAGATTGATTATAAGTAATGAAACTGAATTAGATATTTTTAAAAACTCCCAACAAACATCCAGGACCAGATAGCTTCCCAGGTGAATTCTACCAAACATTTAGAGAAGAGCTCATTCTTATCTTTCTCAAGCTATTCCAAAAAATTGGTAAGAACACTTCCAAATTCAAACGACAGTCTACAAAGCCAGCATGATCCTGAATCCAAAACAAGACAAAGACACTATAAAAAATAAAATTACACCAATTCCCTGATGAACATAGATGCAAAAATCCTTAACAAAATATTTAAAAAGTAAATTAAACAATACATTAAAAAAATTATTCATTGCGATCAAGTGAGATTTATTCCAGGGATGCAAGGATGGTTCAATATCTGCAAATCAATTAATGTGATACACCACATGAACAAAATGGAGGATAAAAGTCATGTGATCAAATTAATATTCACAAAAACCATCTGAAAAAATTCAACAATATTCATGATAGAAATCACAAAAACTGGCTATAAAACATACCTCAACATCATAAAGCCCCGCATGTATGACACACCCACAGTTAAGTTCATACTCAATGGTAAAAAGTTGAAAGCTTTTCCTCTAAGATCAGGAAATACACATGGATATCCATTCTCATCATTTTATTTTCAACACAGTACTAGAAGTCCTACCACTGCAATCAGACAAGAAAAATAAATAAAAAGCATCTGAATTGGGAAAGAAGAAATAAAACTGTCACTATTTACAGACAGACATGATACTATATATAGAATATCCGAAAAACTCTACCAAAAAAAAAAAAAAAACCCTATTAGAACTAATAAATGAATTTAGGGAAGTTGTGGGATATAAGATTAATATACAGAAATCTGTTGCATTTCTATACACTAGCAGAAAGAAAAATTAAGAAAACAATCCCATTTTCAATTACATTGAAAACAATAAATTTAACCAAGGAGGTTAAAGACCTGTACACTGAAAACTATAAAACACTGATGAAAGAAATCAAAGACAACACAAATAAATGGAAAGATATCCACTGCTCATGTATCAGAAGAACTGATGTTGCTAAAATTTCCATACTGCCCAAAGAGATCTACAAATTCAATGTAATCCCTATTAAAATACCAATGGTATTTTTCACAGAACTCAAAGAATCCTAAAATGTGTACGGAACCACAAAAGACCCCAATCTGCCAAAGCAATCTTGAGAAAGAAGAACACAGCTGGAGGTATCAGATTTCAAACTATACTATAACACTAGAGTATCAAAACAGTATGGTACTGGTACAAAAACACATAGATCGATGGAACAGAAGAGAGAGCCCAGAAATAAACCATGCATCTAAGATCAATTAATTGATGACCAAGGGGGCAAGAATATACAGTAGAGAAGACCGTCTCTTTAATAAATAATTATTAAATTATGGTGTTAAACAATGGTGTTGGAACACCTGGACAGGTACATGCAAAAGAATGAAACTGGACCACTTTTTTATACCACACCCACAAAACTAAACTGAAAATGGATTAAAGACCTACATGTAAGACCCGAACCCTAAACATAAGCAGTGAAGCCCTGGAGATATTAGTCTTAGCAATATGTTTTTGGATCTGTCTCCTCGGGCCAGGGCAACAAAAGCAAAAATAAACAATTGGGACTACATCAAACTTCAAAGCTTTGCACAAGGACGGAAACCATCGAAAAAATAAAAACGCGACCTACTGAATTGAGAAGATATTTGCAAATGACACACATGATAAGGGGTTAATATCCAAAATACATAAAGAACTCATATAACTCAACACCAAAAAAAAAAAAAAAAGAAGAAAAGAAAAGAAATAAAGAAATCCAATTAAAAAAGAGGCAGAGGATTGGAATAGATATTTTTCCAAAGAAGACATACAGATGGCCAACACACATGAATAGATGTTCAATAATGTTCATGAATCATCAGGGAAATTCAAATTGAGACCACAATGAGATATCATCTCACACCTATCAGAATAGCTAGTATCAAAAAGAGAAAAAATAACAACTTTTGGTGAGGATGGGAAGAAAAGGGAGCGCTGTGCACTTTGGGTGGGAAGCTAAACTGGTGCATCCACTACGGAGAACAGAACGGAGGGGCCCCAAAAAATTAAAAAGAGAGATACCCTATGATCCAGCAATTCCACTTCTGGATATTTACCTGAAGAAGACAAAAACACAAATTCAAAAAGACGCAGGCACCCCTGTATTTGTGCCGCATTATTTACAATAAGCAAGATACGAAAGCAACCTAAGTGTTCGTTGATAGACTAATGGATAAAGCATATGTGGTGTGCATATACGCGCACACACACACACACACACACACACACACACACACACACTGAACTATTATTACTCAGCCATTAAAATCAATGAAATCTTGCCATTTGCAACAACATGGATGGACCTAGAGCCTCTCTATTATCCTGAGTGAAATAAATCAGAGAAAGTGAAATAAGTCACTTATAGATAGGTGGTATCTAAACACCAAATGAGCAAACAAAACAAAATAGAAACAGACTCATAAATACAGAGAACAAACTCATTCTTGCCAAAGATAAAGAAACAAGTGAAAGGAATTAAGAGGTACAAACCTACAATTATAAAATAAGTCACGGGTATGTAGAGTACAGCATAAGGAATACAGTCAATAGTACTGTAATAATTGCAGAGTGATAGATGGTAACTAGACTTACAGTGAGTATTTCATAGCGTAATATAATTGTTGAATCACTATGCTGTACACCTTAAACTAATATAAGGGGCACCACCCAGGTGCCCCTAATATTCATTTCTTTTTTTAAAATTTTTTTAATGTTTATTTTTGAGAGAAACAGAGACAGAATGTGAGCAGGGGAGGGGCAGAGAGGGAGACACACAAAGCAGGCTCCAGGCTCCGAGCTGTCAGCACAGAGCCTGACGTGGGGCTCGAACTCACCAACTGTGAGATCATGACCTGAGCTGAAGTCAGGTGCTTAACTGACTGAGCCCCCCAGGCGCCCCTATATTAGTTTAAATATTCACGAGAAACCATGAGATTGAGCTCCGCATTGAGCACTTAGGATTCTCCCCTGCACTCTGCTCCTCCCCAACTCATCTCTCTCTCTCTCTCTCTCTTTCCAAATAAATAAATAAACATTAAAAAACTAATATAATATTGTACGTCCATGGAAGGGAGGGAGGAAGGGCGGAGTCCAAGGGAGCCGTGAGCGGTCACATAGCAGGACTGCATGATTTCACACGTAGTGTCCTCTCAGAGGCCCAGCCTAGAGTGTCTCCCACAGACACTCCACACCCAGGCGAGGAGCTGGGCTCGTCTCTAAAACCGCCATTCCCCTCCACCTTGTAGCCTCACAATGGCAAAGAAGAAGGGCAAAGAAGCAATTCCAGCATGGTCACTGTCTAAGGGGGCACTTCCATAAGTGAGATGAGTGAGTTGAGGGGCGGCCAGAAAGAGAGTTCTGGAAGCCTTCCCCACAACCTCCCCACACGGCCACCCCGGAGGGAACCCTCTGGAGCCACCTCTATCAACCGCTCTCAGCCCAGCTGTGATCACGCAGCCTGAGGGGCTGGCAGCCTCGCCTTCACACACTTGTTCAACGCACTTGGCACTCCCGGCCCCTTGCATTTCTTCGTGGTGCCAAAAGTCTTGGTCGATGGAGGCAGGTCAAGGAATCAGCATCTCGGTTATGTAAGAAGAGTAAGTTCCAGAGAGCAAACGTACAGCCTGGTGACGAGAGTTAGCAACGCTGTACTGCGTCCTTGAAATTTGCCAAGAGGGCAGATCTTACGTGCTCTCGCCACCCGCACCCTCACTCAAAGGAAACAGCGCCTCTGTGAGGTGATGGATTGGTTAAGGAGCTTCATTGTGGCGATCATGTCCGTCTATCGAAACATCTAGTTGTAGGCCTTCATTACACATAATTTTTATTTGTCAATGGTACCTCAGTAGAGATGGTGGGGGGGACGCCTTGATTACTGGGGTGGGGCCGAGGCCGGCTAGGGCCGCTCTTCACACGGCACTTAGGACGGGGAGCGCTGAAGCTAGATTGGCCCCGGGCTTGGATGCTGGGTCTGTACTTTCACCAGCTGAGTGACTGGGGCGAGTGACTTTGCCTCTGTGCACCTCAGCCTGCTCACCTGTACAGTGAGAAGGACAGTATGTATCCCACGGGCTTGCGGTGAGAGTGAGGCTAACCCACGCAAAGCTCTCGGAAGGGTCCAGCACACAGGTATGTGTTCAGTGCATGTTGGCTGCTAATACCATTCCCAAAGCCATTCCCTCACAGAGAGTTCCCAGTTTCCTGTTCCGAACCAGGCCCTTGGCTGTCCCTTGATAAGCCTCTTTCCCGGAGTTCTGGCTCAGCTACCAGCTCCGGCGTGGAAAAGTCCGTTGGCCTCAGTTGTCTTATCTGTAATTCGACGATCTTTCATTCTATCTACGGATTCGCCCGTTACTCACTCCCCCCTCATTTGTTACTCAATCAACATTCCCGGAGGATCGATCGTACGGCTTTAGGATGCGTGCCAGTGAGAACTAACAACAGTGACAACGGAGGGGTGCCTGGCTGGTTCAGTCAGAAGAGCAAGAGACTCTTGATCTCGGGGTCGGGAGTTTGAGCCCCATGCTGGGCGTAGACTTACATTAAAACACACGCGCGCGCGCGCGCACGCAAAAGTCATAACATAAATAATAAGAAAAAGTCCTGCTCTCAAATTTGCTGTAGTTTAAGTGGTGTGGGTGTTCAGATTCTGACAATATGGTACAGGAGCCCGGATCGAGCTGAAGTTGAAAACAACTATAAATACAGATAAAGCATTTACACTTTATTAAATGGATACATAAGTTGATAAGAAAGTAAAGGATACTCAAGCCAAATACTAAGTGAAGGAAGATAGCCCAGGAGGCTGGCTCAAGCCTCAGAGTCAAGGCAAACCAGAATTTTCATTGCCACAGCTCCCAGGGCTCAGAGAAGAGGAAAGACCCAGGGCCCACTGGGCTCCCCTCAGAAAACCATCCCCACCAAAGCAGGGACCCCGAGAACCACACCTTCAGGAGAAGGGTGAACTAGAAATGAATCCACACTCCCCCCAAGAGTCTTTAAAAAAGGACTAACACACCTCTCGGAAACTGTGGTCCTGAATAGAAAAAGGGTTATGGCCTTCGAGGATTCATAGTCACCAGCTGGGCCACACAGACACCTGCAGTCTGAGTTCAAATCGCCTGGGTGTTGAAAAATCCTTGAGCAAAAAAATTTAAGCTAAGGTGGTCCCAGACAAGTAGTACGCCTAAGCACCTAATAAAAACACATACAAACCCTCTCCAGAGTAAGCCATCCAAAGGTCTCAGGTCTCACAGAACCCCTCCCCACCTCGGCCACCAAATGAGAAGCTCACGGTCAAAACCAACGCACCCCGAACGCCATGACTGAAAACTTGAAGGAAAAATGGACAGCTTGATCAGACCCTTCAACGTTCCGGATACTGGAGTAATCAGCACAGAACATAAAATATATTCACTATGCTTCAAGAACTAAAAGAAAGGCCTGCCAGTATGAATACGGAACAAATAAATTTATTTTATTAAAAAAATTTTTAATATTTATTTCTTTTTGAGAGAGACAGAATGTGAGCAGAGGGAGGGGCAGAGAGAGAGAGGGAGACACAGAATCGGAAGCAGGCTCCGGGCTCTGGGCTGTCAGCACAGAGCCCGACACAGGACTCGAACTCACAAACTGTGAGATCATAACCTGAGCCAAAGTTTGACATTTAACTGACTTAGCCACCCAGCTGCCCCTGCAACAAATAAATTTAAAGAAGAGAGCAAGTAGAACTCATAGAAATCCAATTATGATCATTAAAATTTCAAATGCATTGGTCTTACTAAAGATTAGATGTAGCCACAAAGACTTGCTGAATTAAAGATAAAATGGAAGAAATTATCCACCATGCAGCACAGAGAGTCAGAGATGCAAAATATTACAGAGAGGCTAAGAAGCATGGAGGCTAAAACGAAAAGGTCTCACCTATATTCCAGAAATAAAGAATGCACAAAAGCAATATTTGAAGAAATAACGTTCCGAAATTGAGCAAAGACTCCATATCTATAGATTCAAGAAGCTCAAGGAAACCCAAGCCAGATAAACAGAAATTCGCACCAGCCAGACCACAGCAAACCTGCAAACAACAACAACAAAATACAGAAGCAACCAGAGAAGGAAAACAGACCATCTTCAAGGAACCAACATTTTAAGCCGGGAACGAATTTCTCAATAATAACAATGGATGCCAAAGTCAGTAGACTGACACCTTCGACGTGCCGAGGACAAGTAAAGGTCAATCTAGAATTCTCTATGAAGCAAAACTATCTTTCAAGGACAGGAATGAAACGAAAACATGTTCAGGTATTTAATTGGTCTCTTCGGGGATCAATGAAGTCACAGCTTAAGGTCACTCACTGTAGGGGTCTGGGAGGGAACAGATGAACAGAAACTGGAAATCTAGGTTCTGATACAAAACTTCCCAACGTTGAAGGGTTGGCCACCAATCAGATGTTTAAAGAAACCCTGAGCGGACCAAATACAGCAGGTCGGCACACAAAATGCAGCAAATGTATCACTGGTGCATACTATTATGGGGGGGGACACAAAGGGTCAACTGAATGACAGGGTCAGGGCGGTGCTAGGAAAAGGCTCTGGAGGCAAATCCGGCAGCCCCAGGGGGCCCGGGACGGAGGGCAGCCTTCATTCCTGCAGGCAAAGGTTCGCATCTTTTTCTCGAAGCCCCTTTTCCACACTCACGGAGCGCTATCTTCAGGAGAAGGAGCCAGGCCAAAGCTTCTCGGTCTGGGAGGCCCCTCACTTCCTTTCTCCTAGTAAATGCATCCTTCACACGTCAGTGCGGACATCCCCCGGGTGGGCTGGGGGAGAGTGCGGAGCCTCTCCCTCAGCCCACCCCAGAGCTGCCTGCGTTTGCTGCCATCAGAACATTCCCTTAGGCATGTGAAATAAACGCATCTGTGGTCCACCTCCCCACCCCCTGGAGGGCTCGACCCTGGCTCTCCTGCGGGGCGTGGGGTAGGCATCCAGGGGCCAGGAATTGAGAGACTCAGAAAGGCACGGCCAGTGGCAGGGACCGCGGCCCAGGGAATGCAGATTCCTGCACCTTATGTATGCAACGACCCCCCTCCCCCCACCATGCACAGGGAGGATATATTATGCAAACGGCCTCTAGGCTGATCGCAGAAGTGATCATAGAGAGCGTTAATAAGCAAAAAAATGGAAGGAAAGCAGTTCGTTTTTAAGCATGGGGTGGGGGAAGGGCAGAGGTAAAGGAGGCGCAGCAGCCTGCTTCGGGATGTAAGTCTCGATATCGTCAAATCCTCATCTGAAGGTGTGCTGGACACGGGGTTACGATAGCGGACGGCACGGCCTTCACGAGCTTCCGATCTGGGGGTGGAGTTGGGCCCCAATACATAACGACACCCTGAATTCTTTAACTGCGACCTTAGGGCCTCGCAGAGAAAAGTGAGCATCTAGGCCCCGCCCCATCAAATGACTTCACCATTCTCTCCTTCTTTGTGTTTTTAGTAACTATTTATTTTCCTTTTATTAAGTAATTTATGTCATTCAAAATGCAAAAAGGCATCGAAGCCCCCACGCGCGCAGTCCTTACCTCGCAAACTTATGTATCTTTCCAGAGAGATGTTTTTGCGATGTATACGGGAGCAAATATGTGTGTACGTACGGCTACATGTACATATATTTACATAGACTTTATTTCCCTCTTTTTTTTTTTTTTTTAAGACACAGGTAGTCGTCTCCTGTCTTGCCCTTTGCTGTATCTCTGACAGATTTTAAAGCTAAAGGAAATGACACGTGAACTTGGATTCGGAAGGCAAGCTGAAGTTCTGTAGATAAGAGGAGAGAGAGGCAGTCCCAGGCAGAGGGAAGGACATGTTCCCGGTGCAGGTGAGGGAGGGGGGCGGCCTCTGCCAACACATGCCTTGCCCAAGGTTGTGCCCCCTCCCAGGATGGCCTGTGCCTCATGAGTGACTGAGACTCACGGGGTACAGGTGCAAAGGCCTGGCCCCTTCCTCAGCCGGGGTCATCCCATCCCTGAAGCCCCCCGCCCCAAGAGTTAGCTGAGGCACTGTTGTGACGGCAGCACAGCACGGCTTCTCCCTCCGCCCGATCCTGCTCCCCTCTCTCCTGTGCACCTCGATATCCCTCCTGTGTACAAATCTCCAACTTAGAGTCTGCTTCTAGGGAACCTGGCCCAAGACGATGAGAAACGGTCCCCAAGTAGGAGAGCTGGCGTTTGCCACGCCAGGTTCAAGTGCAGCCTCGCCCTTGCCGACTATAACTGCGGCTATTTCCTGAGCCGCGGTTGCTACCTATGAAGTGAAGACTACGATACCTGCCCCACTCTGCAGAGGCCTGGTGTGACACGCTATGCGGGGACACCTTGGGAGAGCCACTGTTGCCTCCCTGAAGCCACACGACCTGGAGGAAAGCCCCAACCTTCATCCCATCTCCGGCCTCCACTCCCACCCTCCGCTCCAGGCTGACCCATGCCGCAAAAGCACCCTGCTTCTCCCCTCCTCCTTTCCAGCTACAGGTCAGCCTCCTCCAGGAAGCCTTCCCTGATAATCCCGCATTCTCTGCCTCCTCCTCAGTACTCCCAGGGAGCCCAGAGTCTCCACCAAATAATCAGCTAATTCAGTGCTTCGCACCAAAATACCCCTAGAGGCAGAGGAGAAAACGAGTATCTCAGGAGACTCCTGAGACAGAGAGCCTAAAGAAGCAGACCCCAAAGACTGAACTAATGCAAAGTCTCGTGTTTAATATTTTACTTGTTTGGTTCAACAGTTAACTCATTCATTCACTAAACGAACCCCCCGTGAGCGCCAGGGCAGATGTGGCTCCTGCCCTCAAGGGGCTTAGAGTCCAATGGGCCCGCCTTGAAAATGACAGAAATCCCGCATCGTGCTCCAGAACACAGTCGTGGTTATTTTAACATACGATCTGTCCTTCTCCCTTCCGCCGTCGAATAAGATGTCAGATGTATCTGTCGCTTCTTGTGTGCCTCTAGGTCCACATGTCCTCGCGCGGGAAGCCCAGACGGCGTGTCCTCACCCACACGGCTTTGTCGGAGTCTGAGCATCCTGGGGACAAGTGGGACGCAGGGTCGCCTGGAGGGCAGCCTAAAGCAACGGGTTCCAGGCCAGCTCTCGCCACCCACGTGAAAACAGGCCTACGCGCCCAGCACCCAGACCCGCCCGTCCGCATGCTGCGTCTCTGCCCACATGGCCTCCTGTTCAGGCGGCCAGTGGAGAGGCCCTTGACTCTACAAGGTGTAGGCCCGTCGCTGGCCTCAGAACCGGGGCTGAGCTGAAGCAGCCAGAGTCTCCCTCGCCTTGGCTGGTTCTGGTCCATGAGATTAAGGGGAGGCCCGCGTGGGTGCAGAAGGCAACCATCTTTTCAAAGCACGTCAAAGACAAAACCTTTGTCTCCTCCTCCCTTGCTCCTGCCTGGGACGTCGAGGTAGGGCCTGCAGCAGTGGCCACCCGAGAGGAAAAGGTCGCCAGGGGAAGGCTGGTGAAAGACAAAAGACCTTGGGTCTGTGCTCACGCGCCCACCAACCAGCCGGCTCCGGCTACTGCCAGCCTTTAGAGCTTGTGGTGAGGCTGACCCCAGCCCCTGCTTGTTTTCACCGCTGTCAGCCGACTTTCTGTAACTTGCAGCCGGATACACTCCTGCACGATAAACTCATTAGAGGCCGCCACCACTTTTATGTGACTGTTTCCTTCAGTTCTCATGACGCCTCGAGGAGAACATTTGACATTGAGCCTATGGGGTAGATAACACCAACACCTGTTTGTGATAAAAGCCCAGCAAATGAGGAAAAGGAGAGACCTGCCTTAATTCCGTAGAATCCACCTACCAAAACCCAATAGCCTTAAAAGGCATCACACTTAACAGAAACAACTTTAGTCGTGGGCCCTCCGCCATCAGAAACAAGACCAGGAAGCCGGCCGTCAATGCTGACGTTTACAGGCGGCACGCCGGGGGGTCAAAAGGCATCGCCAGGGGGTGGGGTGGGGTGGGGGGCAGAACAAGTCCTGCTGTCCGCCGAAGGAGCTGTCAGACAGACAGACACGCATTTCCAGGACGGACGACCCACCGTGAGCGCCACGCAAGCCCTGGAACCCAGACAGGGCAGGGTCTAGCCAGCAGCCCTGCCTGCCCCACACTGGGACTCCCCTGTGCCTGGAAAGAGGGGGTTCTGAGCGCCTGTCTCCAGGCCGGAAGGTGCCTCTCCCTGAGTTTCCTGCCCACCGCCTCCTCTCTTTCCCGCTGCCCCAGAGATGGAAGAGGAGAGAGGAAGATACTTGGCAGGTGTCTTGCAAGCACCTCGGCCCCGTCTGCTTATCTGCGTCCCTGCCACCTCGCCACGGCAAATTGCTTGTTGATAAATGAGGCTATTTAAGAGCGAGTGATGCTGGCATTACAGTTATTAATGAGGACGACGTGGAGAGACGTTTAAGAGCGGCCCGACTGTTCGCACATCCTCCCGCCCGTGAGTAATGGGGCCGCTGTGCCCCCATATCCGGGTACAGGTCCTGATGCTCTGTGGTCAGGGGAGGTGGGGGCTAGCAGGGGATCCCACAACTAGGACTTTGACAGGAGTGCTCGGGCTGGAGGACGGGAGCCGGCGCGGCCTCTGGGAGCTCAGGCAGGGAGGACGTAAGAACGTGCATGTGTGTGCGTGTGCAGGGGTGTGTGCCTGCAGGCGTGCATGTGTGTGCCTGCAGGTGTGCATGTGTGTGCGTGTGCATGGGTGTGTGCCTGCAGGCGTGCATGTGTGCGCGTGTGCACGGGTGTGTGCCTGCAGGCGTGCATGTGTGTGCCTGCAGGTATGCATGTGTGTGCGTGTGCACGGGTGTGTGTCTGCGGGCGTGCATGTGTGTGCATGCGTGTGTGCCTGCAGGTGTGCTTGTGTGTGCGTGTGCACGGGTGTGTGCCTGCAGGCGTGCATGTGTGTGCATGTGCACGGGTGCGTAGGAGCAAGATCGCAGGCACAGGTGATGTGTGTGAGTGAGCATATATGTGGACAGAGTGATTTTTGCTTCACCTCCTCCGAGGACCGGAAGTTTAACTCGTTAAGCCCCAGGGTCCTCATCTGTAGAATGGGTGCGATAATCACATCCACATACAGACTGCTGGGAGGGTTAAATCAGATAGTCTACATAAAGAGCCGAGACTGGGGTCTGGCCCCACGGCTGTAGATGGCCCAGGGAGGGGTGGGGAGTCTCTCCTTCCCGTTGCTGTAATTAAAGCAAACTTGCTCCTGAGAGGGTGTGCCGGCGAGAAAGTGTCAGAGTGGAAGGAGAGAGAGAGTGTCCACCTGGGTTTGTGAGGATGCTGGGAACAGGGCAGAGAGGAACAAGAGGAGGCACAGGGCTCTAGCTGGGAGACTCAGCTGGGCCACCCCCATACGGCCACTCTGGCGGGTAAACAGTGAAGGGCTAGGTGCCCCTGAGAAGCTGTTGCCCGGGCCCTGGCCACCCTGCGGCCCCCAAAGAACTCATTCTTCTCACCAGAGGGATTATGGGACCCGCTCCAGCCCCATGGCAGGCCAGCGTCTGTTCGGCTCAGCATGTCCCATGCTGGAAAGGTTGGGAAGCATCTTGAATGTCACCCGTGGCAGGTGTGAGTGTGCTTTTCAGCCTGAGCAGGGCGAGGTTAGACCAGGCTAGGTCACGGAGTCCTCGGACTCCCCTTCGTCGAGCGGGCCTCCTAGAAAGCAAGGCCTGGGCTATGTATGGAATCTGGGCTGTTCCTGGGTTGTGATTTCTCATGAGGCTCCTGCCACCGTCCCCTGTCAATGCCAGGACCAGCAGGCTGCGTTTCAGATCGTCCACACACCACTTCGGAAGGCACCACGGGCTGTGTCCCTCAATGTCCTCTGTGCTTACACCCGGAAGATCCGTTCCTGCTAGAGATTTCCTTCCAGGGAGAAAACAGACTCCGCAGATGAATGGGCATGCTCTCTGTCGCCTGGAAACGTCTCCGTGTGGCTCCCTCTTGGATTTGACTGTCAGGACACTAAGGGCAAACTCGACGCCCAAATACTGTAATCTGCTCAGTTCAGACACCTGAGACCACCTAATCCCTTGGCTTCCTCCGGATATGCTGTGACTCCTCCCCCTGCCCCCCCCCCCCCCGCCCCGTGTCTGAAACAACCAACCAGCCCAGCGGCATCGGGAGTATCTCTGACCCTCCGCCTGCCCAGCGGTGTGGCCTGGCCCCTGTGGTCCCGAGCCCTGGAGCCCCCACCCCACCGGGGTCCTCCTGGGGTGGAGGAGATAGCTTCTCCCTTGCCTGCGGGGTCTGCCCTAGCCTAGAGGAGAGCTTTGCAAGGGGGCCAGAAACTTCTGGCGCCAACTTTGAAGTGGTCCTGTGGCTGAGAGAAGACGGAGAGGTTTCTCTCCTGGGGCGGAGGGGGCGGTAGGTGGGGCAGGAGAAGACTCGCAAGGGATCTTGGGATCTGAGGTCCTTGATGTCAAGCAATTGTACTTGGAAGGTTCAATACTAGAGGAAATAAATGCAGTGGAAGAGGAGAGGAGACGAGGGGAGGGAGAGAGAGGGAAGGGACCCTTCTGCCTGGAAGCCCAGTGGCTGCTGGGACGGCCCCGGGGGTGGGGAACACACAGAACCGGTCCCCATTGCAAAGGGCCTCAACCAAGCTCCTACTCCTCTGGGGAGGGTCAGTGGAAAGAGGACTCGAGCCAGCCTGACTCCCTGGGCCCTTGCAGGGAAGGGACCACTGAGCAGCTGAGCTGACCTGAACCACTGGAGACGCGGGCCGGGCCCACAGCATCCAATGCCCCCCGCCCGGGGAGAGCGCCCCCGTGCGGTGGTGGGCTGGCAGAACCCGTTCACCCCATGCAGGCAAGAAGACCCCCACACCAAGGCTGCCCTAGGCCTGCCCCAGAGGTCACGGCCACAGCTGCCTCCTGAGACGGGGCTCAGGGGATGAGAGGACACCCTTGGTCCCCAGAGCTTGGCTCGGCATGGAATTGCAGCAGAGAAACCGATCCGAGAAGTCCTTCCCTCCTGTTCGCCCTCTCTGGTGATTTTCCAGCTTCTGGTTTTAAAAAGCTTTCCTCCCTGGCCCTAATTACCCATTGTTTAGACAGAAGCTGGTCTTGATCGAACTGTTTGCTGGCTGGCACCCAAGTGGAGGGCTGTGGCACGTCAGGGCCTTGGCCCAGGGTGCCCCGGGATCCGGCAACGTGAGCTCTGAGAAGAGGCACCATTCAGATCATCTCATAAGCCTTCTCCCTTCCCTGGGGCTGTAGGGGACCTCCTGCTCCCGAACATAGCCCCCCTCCTTCCCTGTTTCCTGACTCCCAAGGGTGGCCGTGGGTGGGCGCCCAGGCACAGCCAGGAGAAGCCAGCGCTACCACGAGCAGAGCCAAGGTCCGGGCCTCCAACAGAGAGAATGCAGCTGCCTCCGGGGCCACGGCTGGACAGCAACGAGGCTGGGAGACGGGGCTCCCCAGGGGTCTTGAGACCTCCCTTCTCAGCCTCGGTCCCAACCCAAGGTTCCTGGACTGTCAGGCAACAGATTTTCACAAAGCATCTTGACATGTCTGCTTGGATACCCAGAGGCTAAAACTGAACCCCCATCTTTCTCTTGGGTGGCCTCGCCTCCCCGCACGTCTGTTCCGGGCCCCCGGGTCCTCTTCCCCAACTGTGGCCATCACCCCCAGGGGGCGGTTCCCCTAGCCCACATCCTCACCTGGCTCCCCAGTCTCTCTGGGGGGAGAGGATCCTTTCGAAGGGGTCACTCTCTGTCTAGCTCCAAAGCCAGAACCAGGAAGCCAGCCTTGACCGCACTGCTATCCATCACCCCAACAGGCAGAGCGTCGGCCATCGCGGCAGCATCCACCCGTCCCATACCTCGCATCCACGGCCCCTCCCCGTGCCCGCAGGGGCCCCCGCCACTCCCTGCGCTCATTCTGGCTCCTCCAACCTTGCCTTCACTCCATCACCCAACCCCATCCTCTCCCTCATCAAACCCAACGGTGGCTTAAGACATGGCACCTGGGTGGGCCATGGGTTGAGTCTGGCCAACAGGACCCAGGAGGCTGTGCTGTGAGTCCCCTCCTGGCCCAAGCATGGAAGAGGAGATGCAAGTTCTCCTCACTCTTCCTTCCTTGCCAGGGGGGGGGGGGGGGGGGGGGGGCCTGTAGAAGCCACATGTTGAGACGGTGGCAGAGGCCCGAGAGTGAAGCAGGCCGATCGCTGAATTACCCAGTGGAGGCCACGTGCCCACGGAGTCACCCAATTTGCATGTGCGTGAATAAGAAAGAAGTCTATTGTGTTAAGCCCGTGAGATGATCGCAGTGAGCACCTGACCTCGGCCGTGTCGCTGAGCACCGAAGCGGCTCTCCGCGTCCCTGTAACAGGTGCTCACACCCGTGCGCGCTCAGGCACACAGGTGCTCCCCGGCATTCCTCTAAGCCTCTCGCGTTGCTATCGCAGCAAGGTGTGCTTTGGGTGGCCTCGCCCCCCTGCACGTCTGTTCCGGGCCCCCGGGGCCCCTGCCCCATCCGTGACCGCCATCCCCAGGGGGTGGTTCCCCCAGCCCCCATCCTCCCCTGGCTCCCCCATCTCTAATGTCTGGCACCTGACTGGCCCTCCCATGAATCGTGACCCATCGTGATGCTCCTCACATCTTATCTTCTGAAGCATCGACAACTTAAAGACCCAAAGGAATGACACCCTAATGGTAGAATTTCTGGCACAAACAGGAGCAGGGGCACTTTCCTGGCTCAAACCTTTTCTGGTCCCGCTGAATCTACTCTGCCCTTCACAAAGGTCCCCCCTGCAGAGGGGTAAGCCTCACCCCTTCTCCCTTACTCCTGCTCTCAAAGGGATTCAGTTCATTCCCCACCAACTCCTTAAATAAACTTTCCAAAGGCTTCTACCCTGCAGGCTCCCTAAGCAACCTGGAGGAACCCCTCCTTGAGAGAGGGGAGAGAAAGGAGGAAGAAGTGAGCACAGGGAAACCCCAACAGCAGTAGCCCTGACTTCTTCCCTCCCTTCACGGGGACAGATTACGGATCAGTCCGAACCTCGGGAAACGGAGAAGCATGTAGGTTTGAATTCTGACCCCTTCATTTACCTGCTGTGTGGTCCCGGGTGAGGTGCTTAACCTCTCTGAGCCTCATCTATATAACGAGAACAATCATTCCTGAGTCTTAGAACAGTTCTCGGCGTTAAGTGAAGAGACACATCTGAAAGTCCCCGCTGTGAAACGGACACTCGGTAAACGGCCATTCCCTTCCCTTCCCTTCCCCAGCCCAGAGCCAGTAAGTCTCCACGCGACCGGTGAACAGACGTAAGAACCAAGGGACAGATACACCGGCCCACTGTCTGCCCATGGCCTCTCCATTCTTAAAGTAGGAGAGAGAGAGAGAGAGAGAGAAAAGACTCCTTTTTGGTCACGTCACTTGTTAAGAAGAGACCCTAAGAAAATATGAAAACGTTTTACCTACGCGTTTCAGGCTTTCGGGATAATCTCTTAGATGTCTCTCTCCATACCTGCTGGGTTACTATGAACTAATGAACATGGGTTGCCCCTCAGCCGCGGACGGCAGCACCAGAGACCAGTGGCGGGATGGGGGAGGCATGGCACCCCAAACTCTGCCCCCACAGCACCCAACGGACCGCCCGAGGACCACGTGTGCCTGGCACGGCACTGGGTCCTGGAAAAGCCAAGAGGAGTCAGAGGCAGTCAGAGTAGCAAACGGACCCCTGTCACAGCTGTGCCAAAGATACTCAAGAACAGAGAGGGGCAACTCACGGGGAGGGCGTAAGGAGGCCCCGCGAGTCCAGGAAGACAGAGCCTTGAAGGAGAGAAGGAAGTAGTAGGAGGTGGAGAGTCCTGGCACTGAAGAATGCAGGTGCAAAGGCCCAGAGGCATGAGGTTGCATGATGTGTCAACAGGCCCATAAATCCCCAGGGGGCGGGGGGCAATGAAGCAGCGGTAGGAGGAGAGGAGAAAACTCATCATTTGGACCATGTTTAAACGAGACAGGGGAGGGAGGCGGCCTGAGTCACAAAGGGCCCTGAGTGCCGGGCTGAGAAGCTTTCGTCCTGTTGGCAATAAAGACTTACAGAAAGGCTTTTAAAAATGGGGGTAAAATAGGGGTGCCCCGGCTGCTCGGCTGAGGGTCTGACTTTGGCTTAGGTCGTGATCTCACAGTCTGTGAGTTCAAGCCTCGCATCGGGCTCTGTGCTGACAGCTCGGAGCCTGGAGCCTGCTTCCAATTCTGTGTCACTCCCTCTCTCTCTGCCCCTCCCCTGCTCGCGCTCTGTCTCCCTCTCCCAAAGAGAGACATTACATTAAAAAAAAAATTGTTTTGGGGCACCTGGGTGGCTCAGTCGGTTAAGCGTCTGACTTCAGCTCAGGTCATGATCTCAGTTCAAGAGTTCAAGCCCCACATCAGGCTCTGTGCTCACAGCTCGGAGCCTGGAGCCTGCTTCTGATTCTGTGTCTCCCTCTCTCTCTGCCCCTCCCCCCACTTGTGCTCTGTCTCTCCCTCTCAAAAATAAATAAAAACATTAAAAAAATTTTAACAAAGAATTGTTTTAATTGTGGTAAAATATCCACCACAGAAAACTCATCATTTGGACCGTGTTTAAACGCACAGTTCGGCGGCCCGAAGTAGATTCGCGGTGCCGTGCAACCATCACGCCGACGTCTCTAGAACTCCGTCATCATCGTGCTGGTGACACGGTAGCTCCGCCCTCCACTCCCTCCCTCGGCCCCCGGCGACCACAGCTCTACTGTCTGTCTCTGGGAAATCGACTACCCTGAGCCCCTGACATAAGAGGACACTCACGATATTTGTCCTTCGGGGACTGGCTTATTTCGCTTCATACACGTCCCCAAGGTTCACGCATGCGCAGCACGTGTCAGAATCTCCTTCCATTCTTTTTTATTGTGGTAAAACAAACACACCATAAAACGTGTCCTCTGAACCATTTGGAAGCGCACGGTTTTCCACGGCGTTAACGAGGGGCACACGGGCGCGCCACCAGCGGCACCATCCGTCTCCAGGAGTCTTTACCTCGCAAAACTGAAACCCTGGACCCATTAAACAAGGGCTAAGGGAGGAATTTGAAGCAGCCGAGGAACCTAGCCTCATCTGTGCGGCTCAGAACTCTTCTGGCAGCCGCGCGGAAGACAGATGGGCGTGGGCAGACACTGCGGGCAAAGAGACTGTGGGAAGTTATGACGGATAGCAAATCATCTCCAGCTCAGGTACCAGTTCTGGTAGATTGGGAGTGGCTGTCTGGGACTCTGTGCTGAGAAGAGAAAAAGTGCGATGATTGACTAATGATGTCTGGCGTGGGCACAAGACGAGGCTAACGCGACGTGTGTGCTAGGGATTCACCAATCCCGGGCTAAACAAAGAAGTTAAGAACCCAGCATAGAAAGAAAGGGACGGGCAGGGGCGCCTGGGCGGCTCAGTCGGCTGAGCATCCGACTCTTGATTTTGGCTCGGGCCATGACCCCAGGGTTGTGGGATCAAGCCCCGCGTCGAGCTCCGCGCTGTCCCCTCTCCCCCCGCTCACGCTGTCTCTCTCTAAAATAAAAACAAAAAGAAAAAGAAAGAAAGGAAAGGGAATGTGAGAGACATTTCGGGAGTAGAAACAGCAAGACCGAGTGATGTACTTACTACACGGGCTCAGGGACAGGAAGCTTGGCTAGGAAAGTTCTGGATTAGGCAGCTAACTTACTGCCACTCACTGCCTTGTGGAAAACGGATAGGAGAAAAATTCTGGTTCGGACCTGTGTTTGGGGCGCCTGTGCAGTACTGTAGGGAAGGCCCTGGGGGAACGCCCGCGCTCATAGGAGCCCGAGAGGGAGGCCGAGATGGCCAGAGAGGCAGGAGGGGAGGCCCGGGAGCGCGCCTGGGGCAGCGGGAGAGGCCGCCCCCGTGGGACGCTGCGCGGAAAACCGCATTCGAGGTCAAGAACGAAGCCGCCCGGTGCTTCCAGTGCCCCTCTCTTTCCACGCGTCCTTTCCGGGCTGTTCCAGAGAATGTTCTCACTCTGCAGGGGCCTTGAGAGGAGGGGGGATCCCCGCTCCTGAGGAACAGGGCCCTGGCCAAGCGGGCACGGGAAGGGAGGGCGCTTTGAGGGTCCCGGTGACGCTCAGGTGAGATGGCACAGGGGTTCCCTTTGTAGTCTTTCTTTCATCTCCGCGTTCAGGTTCTAGTCATGCTTCTGTCTGTGAGACAGACGTCACAACTGAGGTCGAAAGTAAAAATACAAATGGAAAACATTTTTTTAAACGTTTATTTATTTTTGAGAGAGAGACACACACAGAGTGCAAGCAGGGGAGGGGCAGAGAGAGAGGGAGACATAGAATCGGAAGCAGGCTCCAGGCAGACACGGGGCTCGAACTCACAGAACGCAAGATCATGACCCGAGCCGAAGTTGGACGCTTAACCGACTGAGCCACCCAGGCGCCCCTAAAAATACGAATTTTAAAACAGGCACAAATGGAACCGGGCCTGACAGACAAGCCCTAAGCTGCCCAGTGTCCCCTCCCAACGCCTCCCAACGCTGCTTCCGTCCCCTCAACCAGGTCAGCGGTTCTCCATTCGGCCACAAATCTCTGCAGGGAACCCTGAGGAGCAAGCTGGAGCTGGCGACATGTCTGCCCCCTTGCTGGTTCCCCGAGACGCGGGTGCTGTGTCGGCTCCCCTTTGGGGGCGGGGTGAGGGGCTCCACAGACACAACCGGACGGCCAGGACCGTGGAAATCACCCTCTCATTTTGAAGAGCAGAGACTGACACCCAGAGAGGGCAACTGCCCTATCCGGGCTCCACAGCAGACTGAAACTGGAGCCAGAAGGAAACCCAGGCCCGGACTCGCAGGCTGACCGTCCTCCCGCCCACCTCTGGGCGGAACTGGGGCCTGTCCCCCCTAAGATCCCAGCCTCGGCCCCTCAGGTCCCACAGGCCTGGCCATCGGCTGCAGCCCCCGCCTCCTGCCGCCGGCCCCCTCCTCCCCACTTTTTCCTTCTCCTTCACTCCCCTGCCCCCAACCCAACACCCCATCCCGGGCAAATCCGGCGGGGGTGGGGACCCCTCGGGTGACGGATGGGCCACGCACTATTTTCGCTTGTCACGCGGGCATACGGAATGACAGACCTTGGGAACCAGCATTAATACCGAAGATTTATAGTCAAATCTGTCACGGCTGAAGGCACTTCCCCCAAAGTTGGCTCGGCCTGAAGGTCGCTTTTCCGAGGTGATAAGTGCAAAAAAGATGTCCTCGCCTGCCCTTCTGGGCCCTCCCCCTTCCAGGCAAGAGCCCGGGCTGCACAGAAGGAGTCAGAGAAGAGGAGGCAGGAATGGAACTTGTCCAAACGGAAGTCTGAGCCCATCACCCACTCGCTCCCGCCCTCCTACCCGACTCCTGCCACGATCCTACGGTGTGGTCACATGTGGCTGGGGGGGCCGGGGCCGGCCAGAGGACGCTGTGCGGCTCTCCCCTGGGTGCTTGAGGGCCAAGCCAGGTGAATCACCCCTCCAGCCCCCGGAAGCGACGACCTGGTGGGTGGTAAGGGGAAGAGAGAGCTGCGCCTCGGCCCAGGCAAGGGGACCCTGCTCCAAGGCTGCGCGGCTTAGACCAGCACCTGACCTCAGGCCTCACTGGAGAACCGGAACTGAGGGGCCTGGAGGGGAGAGAATTCACTGGGCCAGGCTTCCCAGCGAGGGCAGAGGTCAAAGCCTATTCACTCGCCAAATAGTTACCGAGAACCTCGGAGGATCACAGAACAGAAGGGCTGAGAGGGCCCTTAAGGACTGATCTGGCCAACGGTCCCATTTTACTGATGGGGAAACTAAGGCTCAGAGAAGAGAGGTAAGAGTCTAAGTCTGTGGGGACTTGGCCTGTCGGCCAGGTCTTATGCACAGAGGGGGGTGCGAGGACAGATAAAGAGGCGAGACTTAGCACGTGGGCCCTTGAACCACACAGGGCAAGGGCAATGATCACGGCTAATGCATTGGTTCAGCTGCCATCACAATGAGTAATACGTTATTTCCCCCATTTTACCGCTGAGGAAACCGAAGGCATAGGTCTGACAGCCGCTAGTTATCAGACTTCAGGGCCCATCTCTGACCACCGTGCTCTACTATCTGCCAGGAAAAGTCAACCTGGCAGACACTTCATAGACAGCCCTCGAAGAGCACCAGTGTTTGGCAGGTGAGGGCTAGGCTTCTTCAAGAAGGGGAAGGGCTTGTTGGGCGAAGCAATCTCTGAAGGCGTCCTGGAGGAGGCGGCAGTGGCATTAGAATGGAGCCAGAGCCTTCCCAGTAGGAAGTCTCCTAGATTTGGGGCTGCCAGGCACACAGTCTACCCATTCCCGAGGAGCTCACCAGTGAGCACACCTGGGGGACTCCCTGGAGGCAGGGCCACGGGCCCCTGGAAGAATCGGCTGGCTGGAGAGGCTCGGCAGTGCAGGCCGCACCGGCAGCTGGTGACCAACACCACGTAGAGGGGGCGGGAGAGGCAGCGGGTGCCAGCATCCCAGACTCCAGAGCCTGGCACGAGAGCGGCGCCATTCCTGGGTTATAGATGGGCTAAATTAGCTGTGACGCTCATTAGCGGCAGCTCCTAATTAGTGAAAATTAATATTGGCTCTGATGAAGACATTGGCGCCGGTCTCCACGGCGGA
The DNA here is from genome assembly GCA_030068075.1 of Paguma larvata. NCBI lineage: Eukaryota > Metazoa > Chordata > Mammalia > Carnivora > Viverridae > Paguma > Paguma larvata. Next base: position 68,581,377 of record CM057837.1, read on the forward strand.
GGCATCACCGACCTTGTCAGCAGGGCTAACAGCTGGGTGAGCGGAGATGACGGGGGGGCCTAGGAGCGGGCAGAGGGTCCCTGCGAGGGGACGCAAGGCTCTCCAGGCCACTGCCCCTCTGCAGCTCTCAGCCCCGGGTGCAGGGCCACGAGCGCTCCCTCCCGGGCTCAGCTGCCCCTCCAGCAGACTTTCCACAGGGGCCGGTCCCCATATCAGGGATGCCCCTGGGAGCCGGGGCTGCAGGACGGCCAAGGAGACTTCGCCTACAACTACCTTTAACTGTGTTTGGCTGCCATGTGCCCCGGGCAGCGTGTTAAATGCTGTTAAATTTGGGGTTCTCCAAATCCCTGGAAATCAATACCGCCATTATTTCCATTTTCCAGAAGAGGAAAACAGAGGCTCGGGGCCATGAGTCGCTTGCCCTGGGACATACGAGTAGCAGGACTTGGACCCGGGTCGTCCAGGGCCACGTTCCTGGCCTCTGTGTGATCCCGCCCTTCCCCTGGACCCCAGGCCCCTGAGAGATGGCATGGGGGCCGGCCAGCACACCCAGCAGGGACGCCGTACCCGGCACACAGCAGGTAAGCGACACACACTCACGCATGAACAGACGAGTAAGCAGAGGGAGCTCTAAGATCTTCCGGAGTCTCTATGTTGACTTATCTGTTACCTCGTCTGCCTCGATCTATTTAGGACTCTGGAGAACCTGAATTTCAGTTTGGGGCCACTAAGGCGTTTCTCCTGAAACCACCCAAGACAGTCCCCAGACCCTACACCCTAGAACCCCACCTCTCTGGTGAGGGGCAGAGGGAGGGGCGCACAGGGGCACCCCTGCTTCCTAGGCAGGGCCTGGAAGCCGAGAGGCCTCGGCTCGCCCGCGCCCCGGCTATGCTGTTGCCAAGTGACCAGCTCTGGGACCTCGTCCGTCAGGCCCCTTGGGAGGTGACTTGGCAGATACGGCTTCCCTTCACACCCATCCCTGCTCCCCAGCTGGGGACCCTGAGTCCCTCCCAGGGTAATGAGGGGAAGTAACAGATACATCTATTTTTAATCCAAATAAAGGGAAAATGTTTGCCACCATGGAGCTTATAAAAATAACAATGCATTATTCGGGCATTAATAACAATAAAGATGTCAAACTGTCAGATAAGAAGTTAATCTCATTCGAGCACAATTAAAGATGCTATTATCCCACCACCTGGGGCCACTTCGGCTTTTAACACTCAGCAGGCTTAACAGATAAAGGGGCCACGCCAAGGCGAGGGGGGGGCACTGCCGTGACCCACCGCTCAGCCGCCCCTTCGATGACCTCTGCGCGAGGACGCAGGACGCAGACCCCGCTTAGCTGCGGAGGACCTGGCAGGACCTTCGGGGCCAAAGGACGGGGAGGCAGAGCCAGCTGGGGCCTGGGCCCGCATGTCTGCCATTCCCCGAGCCTTCCCTGCGTGAAGGATTCCTTAGCAAGTCCTCGGTCAAGCAGAGAAGCCCCAGCTCCCAAGTTCCTGACGCCGGGCGAGGGTCCAACCAGAACAGAGCACTGTTCGTGTGGAGCAGAGAGGAGATCCAGGGCAGGGAATCAGTCACACGGTGACAGCGCAGTGACCCAGAGAGCAACGACAGCAGGAAGCCACCGCGGCCGCTCCTTACGGGAGCGACAAGGAGGAAGTGACGGTTCCAAAGCCCAGGGGCTGTGGTCACCCGGCGGGAGCGGGAGCCACTGCCCAAGGAGAGAGCGATGGGGACAAATGCCTCTTGTCCCTTCCTCCCGCCGTCCAGTCTCCTGCCACGGCCTCCTGTCGGCTACATCCAGATGGGAGCCGGCTGGCCCGGGAGTCTGCGGAAGGCAGCCCCCAGGGTCGGCTCCCTGCAGTTCGGAGCAGAGCTGGAGAAGGCCAAGGACAGACCCGAGGCCAAACAAGCCAGGGTCCAGCCCTGAAATTTAACCCCCGACGGCTCACCGAGCACGGATGCCATGCCAGGCACACCTGTGCGTGGGGGAGACACGAACATGAATCGGACGTCACACCGGCCCTCATATTACTGCCCGGTTAAGGAAATACACACATAACCAGACCATCTCCAAGTAATACGACAGGTGCTAGGCTGTGTCACAGGGCTGAGCACAAAGAAGGAAGTCCAGGAAGGCTTCCTGGCAGAGACATCAGGAGATAGATGAAGGGAAAGGAAGAGAAAAGGAAACCTAGGAAGGGTGCACACTGGGAAACAGGAATTACAGGAACAAGGCCCGGAGGCAAGGAACGGGAGAGTGTGGCCGGTTACGACAAGCACAGCGGCCTCTGGCCGTCCAGGGCACAGCAGAGTCCGTTCAGCTCGGGGTGCGGCTGGGCTCCAGAAGGTGACTTGGCTCTCACAGGTTTGGGGGTGATCGTGGGATGAACACAGAGGGAGCTCCCACCCCAGAGAGCATGTGAAGGGGGACCAAGGACACATTCCTAGGAAGCACCACAGCCAGGTGGAAGGAGACTAAGCAGGAACAGTCCCAGAGATAGGAGGGAAGCAGGGGGGTGCCCGATGAGCAGAGGGTCTGGGAGGTAAGGTCCGAACACCACCCGCTGGCTGGCCTTCGCGTGGGCCCCGTCGGCGGCCTGTGGGAGCAGGAGCGGGGCCGCAGAGGGCAGGAGAGTGAACGGGGGACTGAGGTCAAGGGCAAGCAAGTGTAGCCCACCTAGTCGAGAGCCTGGCTGCCGAGTGCGTGAAATTACAACTTCTGCTCTGCAAAAGACGCGAACTGCTAAGAGGACGGAGACAAGCCTCGGCCCGGGAGCAAATCTTTGCAAATCTTACGTCTGGTCAAAGACCCTGGTCCAGAATATATAAAGAACTCTCAAAACTCAATAGTAGGAAACAACTCGGTTTTCAAAAGCCGTCCAAAGCTTTGAAGAGTCACTTCCCCCGAGTAGCACGTGAAAAGATGGTCAACAGCATTAGTTATTAGTTATTAATAACAGCATTAGTTATTAGGAAAATGTAAATGAGAAACAAAGATGACCTGCTAAAATGACTAACATCAAAAATACCTCCCATAACAGAGGTTACCAGGGGTTGGAAGGAGGGGAGAATGGAGAATTATTGTTTAATGGGGAGTTTCTGGGGGCACCTGGGTGGCTCAGTTGGTTAAGTGGCCGACTTCGGCTCAGGTCATGATCTCACGGTCTGTGGGTTCGAGCCCCGCATCGGGCTCTGTGCTGATGGCTCAGAGCCTGGAGCCTGCTTCGGATTCTGTATCTCCCTCTCTCTCTGCCCTTCCCCTGCTCATATTCTGTCTCTATGTCTCTCAAAAATAAATAAACGTTAAAAAAAATTTTTAATGGGGAGTTTCTGTCTCTAGCGATGAGAATGTTCTGGAAACAGACAGTGGTGATGGCTGCCGAAACACTGTGAATTGCTTACTGCCACTGACTTGATGCACTTAACAATGGCTGAAGTGGGTAAATTTTGCTATGTGTATTTCGCCCCCATTAAAACAGAAATTAAACAGAAATAAATTAAAATAAATAAAAAGACCTCCCACGCCAAGTGCTGGGGAGTAGAGCCGCCGGGACTCACGCACACCGTTGATTGGGGGGGGGGAGGCAGGAAAGGTACAGTCACTCTGAAAAATGGCTCGGCAGTTTCCCAGGAAGCGAAGCACACACACACCCCACTTCCAGACATTTTCCCGAGAGAAATAAAAATCCATGTCCACACAAAGCACACGGATTTCATGGCAGCCTTATTTAGAACAGCTCAACACTAGAAACCGCCTCGACGTCCAGCCACCGGTGACTGGATAAAGAAATTGTGGTCTCTCTTTACAACGGAATGTGATTCAGAGATACAGAGGAATGTACTATTGACGTGTGCGATCGCACACATGGCTCCGACGATGACACCGACGGACAGAAGACAGACAGAAAGTACGTGCGGTAGGACTCCATTTGCAGAAAATTCTGGAAAATGCAAATTAATCTTTAGTGACAGACAGAGAGCAGTGGTTTCCTGGGAGTGGTTCCCAGGGTGGGGACAGGAAGGATTTCAAAGGGGTGCGAGGAAACTTTTGGTGCGGGGCGGGATGGATAGGTTCACTATTCTGACCGCGGCCGTGGTTTCGAGGGTAGATAACATATCTCAAAGTGATCTACTACGCACGCGAAATGGTGTCGTTCTTCATTCGTCGATTATGCCTTCACGATGTTGCAGAAAAGTCTGGTTTTCTAAAGACACTTGGGTCCGACAGGAAGGAGGGTTGGCGGAGGCAGGGACGGGGTCCGGGAAGGCTGTGATTTAGGATGGAAGGGCCATGAGCCGGCCCCGGGGCTCCTGGGGGCACAGGGGCTGCTGAGCCTGCCTCGGGCCCGCAGAGAAGAACCCTGAGCGGCAGGAGCAGAGGCTGAGCGCCAAGGTGTCTGCCTCCTCACCACCCTCCCACCGGCCCCGGCACAGAGGCGGGTGGCAGCTCTGTAGGGACCCAGTGTTCCGGCAAGAGGAACAAAATTCACCACGAACAAGGGAGGGTGTGGGCATCGCACGAACGGAGACTCCCGGACGCCAGAGGCAACGGAAACCACCTCCAGGGGTGGACCGGGGAGGATTCGGGGGAGGAGAACATTGCAGGGACGACAGGAGCTGAAAAGCACAAGATAAGTACCGTCCCCGCCACGCCGCACAACCGACCCCCGCCCCTCCCCCAGAGCTGTGGACACGACAGCCCAGAGAACGCGTGGGGGGGGACAGCAGATCCTTCTAGGGGTACCGAGTAGCCACAGGGGCTGGAAGGGCGGCGAATCCCATCACAAATGGCCTGGCCCGTTTAGACCAAGGGGCCTGGGACTGATGCGGGGGAGGGGGGCGCGAGCCCCTGACGGTTTTGGAGCTGAAGAATGACACCAGGAGGGCATTGCTTCCGAGACCCTGCGTTTAGCACGCTCACAGCCCGCCCAGAGCTCGCCATTCCCCAGGCTCGAGCCGAGGGTTTGGTAGCGGGGCTCCCACAATGGGAGCGTGCCTTCTCGCGCCATGCCCTCCTGCGGCCGGGCTAGCCGACCCACTCTCCCGGGCACACGAGACCACTCGCTGACTCTGCGCAGCGTCCCCCCTCCCAATGCCACCATTAGCCACTCTGACATTCATTCATTCACGCATTCAATAAATACCTCTGGAAGGCTCGCAGCATGCCAAGGCCCCGGCTAGGCACCTGGGACCCTGCACTGAGGAACAGAGTCCCCCGTTCTTGTGGAGTCAGATGTGGGGGGGGGAGGCAGACGGTAAACACATGAACAGTGAATACTTTTAGTTGTCAGGTGTCAAGCGGTAAACAAAACAGGGTAAGGAGAGAGAGGGAAGAGAGAGAGGTGTGGGCTACACTAGAGACGGTGGTCAGCAGAGACTTCCAGAGAAATGAACGAGGAGGAGGTCCCAGTGTTTGCCATCTCTCTGTCAAGACCCAAGGTGAGAGTGGTCCGGGCAGCGGGAGTTGCAAGTGCAAAGGCCCTGAGGTGGGAATATGCTGAGCTCGTTCCAAGACCAAAGGCAAGTCCCGTAGGCGGAACAGAGTGAGCAGGGAGGGAGGCGATGGGGACAGAAGTCGGAGGTGGGCGGGGCGCAGAGCACGTGGCTTTGCAGGCTGAGGGAGCAGTCTGGGTTCAGTCTAACTAGATGGGAAAGCCCAGGCAGGGGTGTCAGCAGGGAAGGGTTGTGCTGATCTGCATTTTAAAATGACTGCTCTAGCTGCGAGGTGGAGGGTGCACCTGCGGATGTGGAGGGAGCAGGAGAGGGAGCTGACCTTCCCCCACCCCCTGGGGAAGCCTGTCTGAACCCCTCCTGATTCATGCATTAAGGCGACACTGGGAGAGTGCCGACCACGTGCCTGGCCCCATCCAACTCCGCCCCCCACATGGGCAACCGTCCCCGGGGCATTACTCCCCTTCGGCCTCCTGGCTTGTACCAGAGAGAGATCTCACTGTCTCTGCAGAGCCCTGTCTCCTAGCAAGTGCCCAGTGACTGTTCGATCTCACCGTTGTCACTGTTACTCTGTGTCGGTGGTGACCCCTCTCTGAATGTCTTCTTCGTGGCTGCCATTTAGATTGGGCTCCATCATACACTCCTGTGACAGACTCGGTTCCTGACCTCGGGTGCTCTTGAAATCTTTCTATGCAGGTGGTTCGCTGTGCCTCCCAATAAATTGAAAATTCTTTTTAATATTAACCGTAAACCTGGGGCGCCTGGGTGGCTCAGTGGCTCGACTCTTGATCTCGGCTCAGGTAGTGGTCTTACGGTTCATGAGATGGAGCCCGACGACAGACTCTATGCAGACAGTGCAGAGCCTGCTTGGGATTCTCTCTCTCTGCCCCTCCCCTGCTTGCGTGTGTGTGTGCGTGTGCGCGTGCACACACTCATGTTATCTCTCTCTCAAAATAAAAAAAAATACTTAAAAGAAAAACCAATAAATTTAAAACCCCCTCAGTGCCAAGCACAGAGCTCTGCTTCTGACATTTGTAGGATGAAGGACAGAAGATGGAGGAGGGAGGAGGGAAGTTGGAGGAGGGGGCAGGGGGATGGAAGAGGGAGCAGGAGGATGAAGGAGCGAGGCAGAGAACAGAAGAGGAAGGAGGAGAAGGGAGCAGGGAGCAGGAAGGAGGAGGGAGGAGGAGAAGGGAAAAGGGAGGGGGAGGAGGAAGGTAGAAAGGAGGGTGGGGAGGAGGAGGATGGAGGAGAGGATGAGAAAGGAGGAGGGAGAAGGGAGGGGAGGAGGGGGAGAAAGAGGGAGGGGGAAGAGGGAGGGGGAGGAGGGAGGGGGAAGAGGGAGGGAGGGAAGGGAGGAAGAGGAGGGAAGAGGGAAGGGGGAGGGAGGAAGGAGGAGGGAGGGCGAGGAGGGAGGAGGGAAGGGGAGGGAGGAAGGAGGAGGGAAAGGGAGGAAGGAGAGGGAGGGGGAGGAGGGCTGGCCTGGCGGGCAGGGCTGGGCTGGATGTCACTCCTGGGGGCAGAGGACGTCGTTCTTACAGCAGAGCACCCCTTCTGGGCAACGACAGCCCTCCTTTCCCTGGTGCCACCAAAAGGGTTGGCCGGAGCTCCCGGGGACCAGAGAGACAAGCGCAGGGGACAGTGAGGACCTCTGGGAGAAGAAAGCTGAGTAGTGGCAGGAAAGGGGACCAGGGCAGGGGGAAAGGAGCATGGAAGAGGGACAGGTAAACGAGCAGGGACACTTGTCAGCTAGAGCAGAGGGCTTCCTAACTGGGTCCGGCTCTGGGCTGGGAGCAGGGGGACCAGGATATCGGAGTCATGGCTCCTCCCGGGAGGACAGCCCCATCTGGGGAGATGGGAGGACAGATAAGGAACTAATGGCTGACCCCAACGTGCTAAGTGTGACACAGAGGTCACGTGAAACAGCCCAGAAGCCCAAAGGAGGCGTAGCCGAGGCTGCTTGACAGTCACCCCAGAAGACGGGTGTCTGCCAGGGGCCGGGTAGCGAGAGGACCCTGGGCTCTGCAGTGACCCCCAAGCAGTCCCTGCCTCCGAGTCTGCCCTTCCTCTTCATCCCTGCCCCTTGAGGCTCTGCCCAGCATCCACCGAGACCCGCCTCGGATCCCCCTTCTGCACGAGGCTGCCCCCGGACAGCGTTCGTCCAAGCGCCTGTGCTGCGCACTGAGCCACTGACACACACGGCGCCCCCTTAATCTTCGGGAAAGATCAACGACGACCATGACCATGACCCCAGCACACCCCGGGGGCATCTGCACAGACATCCTGCAGAGAGGTGGGGTCTGACTGCAAAGCCTGGGCCCCTTCCCCAGGGCATGCCTCTCCTGCACCCCCCCATCCCTCTCGGCCTGGGTGCTCCTGGTTGGCCAAGAAGGGCCTGCCCTTCCCCCTCCAACGGAATCCCCGGCAAGTGGGGGACCTCAGGACCCACTGGGCGTCAGCAGTACCCACCATGCTCAGGAAACGCGGAGCCGAGCGGCGAGCCCACGGAATGCTGGAGGTGCCCACTTCAAGACCAAGCGGTTCCTCTGGGGATCTCATTTCTCAGGGCAAAGACTCACTTTCTAGATGGGGTTCCTTCGCTGCAGCATCAGCCCAGTGGGAGAACCCCCCCCCCATTCCTACAGTCAGGGCGGTCCCAGACACAGTGAGTGGGAACCGCGGGGACCCACCCTCCCTGCTTCCCCGGCAAGGACACGCTGCTGGTCTGTTCCCAGAAGGTCCTGTGGGGTGTCAGGTGGGTTCCCGAGGCTGGGGCAGGGCAGCCAAAGCCCAGCTCTGGCCCCCGGCTGCGAACCGCCTGGCCCAAACCCCCAGCAGTTTCCGCCTCCCTGCAGAGCCCGAAGCTTCTGGACCGCAGCGGTGTGGGCGCCTGTGTACAGGTGCGGGCACACCCTCGCAAACGTCCGTGCGTGTAACTTGCCCACCCCCTTCTGCCTCCCGTTTCCCTGCCCCGTTCGCCCCAGGCAGGGCGTGAGTCGGTGTGATGCTGGTGCACGGCCGGGCAGGGCAAGGAGACAGGCTGGCAGAGTTCGGAGGGCAGGGCGCGGCAGGGCAGAGGCCAGAGCCTGAGGCCAGGGTTTGCTCACCCCTACTTTCTCTCTGAGGGGGGAAAGAATTAAAGGCTCTGCCGGCCCCCACCCTGAAGGAGGCTCAGGAAACAAACCTGCGGGGGCAGGACGCACGGGCATCTGGAATCGAGGCGCGCCCAGAGCAGTCAGAAGGCCTGGTTCCCAGTCCAGCTTTTCCTCAACTTCCAGCGTGACCTGGGGGCGCCACATACCGTCAGTCTCTTGAGCAAACTGGGGAGAACCGTAGCCGGTACACACAGTGCCATCTGGGCACCGGCCACTATCTAAGCTGTTGACTTACACGACATTTCTGCACACCGGCCCTGCGTGGTAGATACTATCGGCATGCCCATTTCACGGATGAGGAAGCCCAAGCACAGAGAGGTTAAGTCACTTGCCTAAGGGCACACAGGCGGTAGGTGCCAGAGTCAGGCTCTGAGTCCCGGCAGTCTGCTCCCAGGCTCTTAACCACTGCACCTACTACCTCCTCGCCAACCTCGCGGGCTTGGGGGAAGGGGCATTCAGTAAAGGACTTTGCTAAAGGTGTGCCTCAGTGGTTCTCAGAGAGTGGTCTCCAGATTAGCAGCATGGACATCACCTGGAGGCCGGCGAGGAATGCAGATTCTCAGGCTCCACCCCATACCTGCTGACTCAAACGCTGGGGATGGGGTCCCCTAACCTGGTTAGCAAGCCTTCCGGAGGATTCCAGTGCACACTGAAGTCCGAGGACCACTGGTCTGTACGTTTTCTACCCAAGGAATGTTCTTATTCAAGTTCACACGTTTCTGTTTGTAAGCTTAACTTGCTGAAATCAGATGGCTGTTCCCAGCAGCCCAAATCCTGGAGATGGTTCTCTCTCTCTCTTCCTCTGGGGTCTCCGAAGCGGCTCCTTCAGCCATTTTGCCTTGAGCCAGCCCCTCCTCGTCCCTCCTCCTACCAGCCTCCCCGAAGAAGAACACGGCCAATGTCCTTTCAGTAATAATAATCCCAGAGCACACATTCCCTACCTACAGGGCTGACAAGTGTGCTTTTGCCCTCCCCGAGACTCTAACTTCCTAATAAATAGCAGCTTCCGAGGTGGTCTGCGACTCCATGGGTGTGCACGCGCGCGCGCGCGCGCACACACACACACACACACCTCACTCGGCCTCTCAGTGAATCTCAGACGCTCCATGCAGGTTGCTACAAATGCACAGAAAAAGCAAAAGATGGAATCGAAATGAAGTCCCGCACCCTTACACCAATACGCTAGGCAGAGACAAAGGTGTGTTCACAGGCAGACCACCCCCGCTAGAAAGCCATCTCGGTACACGCACGTGTGCATTCGTGCACACAGAGAGGCAGGGACACGTGCACGAGCACACAGACGCGGGCAGGGACACGCGCGCGCACACACACACGTGCGCGCGCGCAGGCAGCTGCCTCCGCAGGTGGCGGTCCGTGAAGGGGGTGGGGAAGCCGAGTCCCTCTTGCTTCACGGACCTTCCCGCTTTGACTCTGTCCCTGGGGCGTGGCAGCAGGAGCCGGCCAGCAGGGGCGGGGGCGACGTGCGGGCTCCGGCTGAGACATTCCCTTCTGAACATCCCACTCCTTCCGCCCTCGGGAGGAAAATTATGACTTTCTCGGGGAGGAGGTCTTTTGACGTTTTGTGTTTTCCCCTCTCCCCTCGTTCGGCTCACGGCACTAATTTATGACTATTTTCCCAAGTCCACCGAAGTAAGAGGGTAATGGCTTTCAGCCGTGTGCTTTCTCTCACCTGTCACTCACCGCTGGCTACCTGACAGGACTGCAGACAATGTTCCAATCACAGGGGCTGGGTTTTTTCTTTTTTTTCCCCAGGAAAGCGAAGAATTCATAGTGGCCGTGGGGAGAGTTATTTCACTCCTGGACGGAACGCCAGGTAAACAGCTGTAAAAATTCAGAGCCGGTGGGGCTGCCTCTGGACAGGGGGTGGGCACATCGCCCACAGCTCGGGCTCTGAGCTGGCCCTGCCGGGGGGTCCGGAGAGCCAGGTGGCACTCAGTGACTCAGGGCCCTCAGCTTCTATTAAACCCATCATCTCCAGCCTTTGACCTTGAGTAGGTCATACTCTGCTTTTTGTACCTAAGTACTCAGCTGCCACCTGGGGAGAACGTTCTCTGCCCTCAGGGTCAGGAGGATGATGGCCAGGCACGGACCACAGTGCTCTAGAGCCCCAGGACTACCTGACCCCGTCCGAGTGACAACTGGCAGGCTGCCGAGCCTCGGTGGCTCACGTGAAAAACCGAGATATTCTAAACCACCGCTGTTCGCGGTCCAACCAAATCTGCAGTCATAGAAACAATCTCTATCTGGGCTGTCCTGTGCAGCGGCTTGGGCTGCTTGAAATGTGGCCAGCGTGAATGTGAGAGTTTTGGGCTTCTCCTTAGACTGTAATTAACAGACGTGTCAATAACCACACGTCTAGGGGGTACTGTTTGGGACAATGCACGGTTATACTTTTATGCCTGTAGCATCCATTCTGATTATAGACCCTCCTCTGTTGTTGTGAGGACTAAATGAGAGAATGCATAGAGAAGTCTGGGCCCCTCGTTGGCCCTCTGTAGGTGACAGCTCTTATTAACTCTATGGAGCACGGTCGGAAGGACAAGAGGAAAGGGGAACTTGAATTCAGGAGGGTCAGGTTAGAGCAGCACTTTAGGCAACTTACTTTCCTGCCATCGGTTTTCAGTTTAACCGGCAAGGAGCTCTAGCTGCCACTGCTGAGGGACACGTGGGACACATGACCAGGGTCAACAATCAGTTGTCCAGGAAAGGTCCTGTTGCCCCGCGCTGCCATCCCCCTCCTCTTCTGCATCCCCGTCCTCCTCCCCAACCCCCATTCCCGACACTCCTGGCATCACCCAGAACTAGAAGGAGGAGTCATCTGCCCGGGCTTCTGGCACAGCGGGGCTGAGCGGAATTGCCCTCATCTGAGAGAAATCCTCATCGCAGACAACTGGTGGGTCTCAGAACATCCCCTCGTCTCTGGAGCCAGTGCAGCCAGGAGACACAGCAGGACCAGCCGGGGCAATGACCCCTGACCGTCTCCTAAGTCCGTGTAGGCAGGGACTCACGGATAGCCTGCACTGCATTGTTTCCTACTTCTGTGACCATGGGCAAGTTCATTGTTCTCTCTGAGCCTCGAGTCTCCTCGTCAGCTACATAGACACACAAATGCCCACCTGCTGGGTGACCATGATGATTTGATGCAATAACATCTACAAAGTACCTGGAAACTCACAGGCGTTCAATAAACAGAAGCCATTATTACTACCATCACTATCATCCCGAGATAGCAGAGCATGCTGGGTAAGCACATGCTGGTGCCATACCACTCGGGTTCAAATACTATCTCCACCCCTGCTCACCGGCGCTATGATTTTGGGCAACTGTCTGCCCGTTTCCCCTTCTATAAAGCGGGAACGATAAGAACAGCACCGTCCTCACAGGGTCATTACAAGGATTAAGAGAGCTTACAGCAATCACTGACACGGAGTAAGTGCTGTATGCACTGGTTAAATTAAATATTCTGCTGAGGCCTCTAAAGACGCTTCCTCACAAAGAAATGGCCAATGTGAGAAACCCCAGCAGCCCCGGGTTTTGGTATGTCGATGGCAGGGCGCTCAGCAGCCGAAGCCAAGGGGCAGGGAATGAGGAACTCAGCCAGAAAACTTCAAAACAGAGCGCATCTAACGTAAAGATGACTTTGACCTCAAGGGTCCCGCCTCTTGGACACCCTGGGGACTTTACACCCACTGATGCTTGGTCCTGAGAGAGTCAACATCCTGATTTATGGGCAGGAAAACTCTGAGCAGAGCTGGCTGGTAAGAAAATGCAAACTTTCTTTGCCTTTGGTCCTGTTTTCCCTGCCACTCCCCCGCCTGCCCCAGAGCCAGAGAGGGGAAGCTGAGAAAGGGACCCTTCCCAAGGGTGAGGAACAGGGGCAGAAGAGAGAGAGAATAATCCCATCCCGTTCCTCAATATTCTTTCAACAGCATCCGACTGGACAAAGGCAAAGGCGATTCTTCTTGCCAACCAGGTGAGGGCGGGCCGAGGTTAGCCAGCCTTGGTGGTGTGCCAGGCTCTGTGCGGGGCAAATGTCACACGTCATATGCCACAGTCCATATGTCCTCCCTCCAAATGAGGGCACCAGGCTGGAGCAGGGACAGCGCCCTGGGGCTCCCGGGCAGCCTGTCTGCTTGACGTGGCCCCTGGTCTAATTTCAGAACGCAACCTCCTTATTGCCACTTCTCAAATAGACTCACGTATTTCTATTTTGGGAGCTCAAACGCAAGGCCGCCTTTCTCCTGGCCGTGTTTCTAGTCGATAAAGCAGGTAATCCAAGTTGTAAAAATATACATTCTGCTCCCCGCCCCATGACTCGACAAAGCTATTTTCATTTTATTTTTTTGAATGTTTATTTATTTTTGAGAAAGAGAGAGAGTCAGGGAGGGGCAGAGAGAGAGGGAGACACAGAATCCGAAGCAGGCTCCAGGCTCTGAGCCGTCAGCACAGAGCCCGATGCGGGGCTCCAACTCACAAACCGCGAGATCATGACCTGAGCCAAAATCCGAGGCTTAACTGACTGAGCCCCTCAGGCGCCCCTTAGCTATTTTCATTTAGATGGAGGGAAATGCAGCTGGCAAATATTTTAATTTTTCCTAAATTGGCATTTAGGCAAAAGGAGGGGTGTTCACTCTGGCATCTGAGACTCTCTAAGACGGGAAGACTTCTAGTTTCCTGTGTCCAAAGAGTGAGGCAGGGCCTGGGCCAGGCTCAGGGGGTCCCTGGACTGTCAACTCTGCTTTCAGAAAGCCCCTGTGCAGAGCGCCTGGCAGCTTAGTCGGTTAAGCGTCTGCCTTCGGCTCAGGTCATGATCTCACGGTCTGTGAGTTCGAGCCCTGCATCGGGCTCTGTGCTGCCAGCTCAGAGCCTGGAGCCTGCTTCGGATTCTGTGTCCCCCTCTCTCTCTGCCCCTCCTCTGTTTGCACTACGTCTCTCTTTCTCAAAAATAAATAAACGCTTAAAAAAGAAAAAAAGAAAAAAAGAAAGCACTGTGCATGCAGGGCCAGGTGAGGCTCCCCGAGTGGGACAGGAGGCACGATCCCACCACTGAGCACCTGGTGGGGACCACGTCCTGTCCTCACCACGTTCAGGACTCTCCTCAACAACCATGACGGCTTTGCAAAGTATGCAGGACCAGCCCCGTGTTCCAGACGAGAAAACTGAGGCTCCCAGAGGCGAAGGATTGACTCGAGGCTTTGGCAGAGAGCCGGCGACTGATGGCTTGGGTGCGGACTGTGAGGACAGCGAGCAGAGTCATTGGCTTCAGAAGCCGCCACCCCACCCCCCGCCACGTCCTTCTCCTCTCTGCCCGGGCCCTAAAACACCTGCCCCTTCCACCAGATGACATCCCCTCGGCAGGACTCCCTCGAAGCAGGTGGGAGCGGGGGGCACCTGAGGCGCGAAGCAGTTCCCTGCTCCCTAATTGACTGTAAATTGCTCCGGAGCTTCTAATGAAGGCCGTCAGAGGTAATTACAGCTGCTGCGCGGCCACTCCGTGTAAACACCAAAGGCGGGGCCGGGGGGGGGGGGGGTCAGGCTGCGCGGGGCCTCCCGCATCCCCGCTCTCCCGAGCCTCGCTCCCCTCCCTGGGCCCGTCTCAGTTCCCACGTCTGTTCCTCCGAGGAGGGGCCACGGCTGAGGTGGGGGGAACACAGGTGATGTCCCAGGCGGGTGGGGGAGGGGCAGTTCCCGGGAGCCCAGTGCCACGTCCACGGGCAGCCGCCCCCGGGGCTGCAGGACGGGGCGGGCCTGGGTGGAGGCCTCACGCCGGACTCGGGAGCCAGTTCCAGCGGCTGGGAATCAACACGGCGAGGGCGGCGGCGGGGTTCCCGGATCGGCAGCGGGATCGCCTAAGAATCTGTGGGAAATGCCAATTCTCGGGCCCCATCCCCACTTACTGAATCAGAAGCTCAGAGACGCGGCCGGCAATGATGTGGCCACAAGCCCTCCAGGGGGTTCTGAATGGCCCGGGGAACGAGAAAGAACGATGGGAGAGGCCTGCTATGCCCGGTTTACAAGATGGGGAAACTGAGGCGTGGAGAGCTGAGGACGTTTACGGAAGAGCATGCAGCTGAGAATGGAGCCAAGGGCACCCCCAGGGGGGGTCAGACCATCGGCTTCAAACCTTGGCCCTGACATTTCAAGGTAGGGCACTAACTTCTCCTCATCTGTAAAGAGGCGACAGCAGCGGTTCCCCCGGGGCAGTCTAGGAGGATCGGACGCACGGGAGCCTGGCACAGGCTCATCCCAGGCTCTGCCACCGTACTTGGAGGCCCGCGGTGTGACAGGGCACGGAGCAGGGCGAGATTTGAGGTGCGGACTGTGTTACGAAGAACAGAACGCTGGCGCCAGCGTGCACCCCTGGCCCCGCCCACGGCACGGACCGCTCGTTCCTACCGCGCACCCTGCTGTAGGGAAGTCCCCGCCACCTGAGCTCTCCTGTCCCCGAGCTGTCCGGAGCTGTGCCCTGTGTTTTCTTCCATTTCCTCTGGACGCCTCCCCCTCCAAAAAGGCTTTCCTGACCTCAGGCTGTCGAAGCCTAGGGATGAATGTGCCCTTACGCCGGGACGGACACGGCCGTCATGACACACAGGAGGAGTCCCACCTGCGGCCGTTCCCCACACCAGGCTCCCAAGGGGACACCACGAAAGGAAAGCCATCGCTGTCTGGCTATCGCACCTTCCAGGCAACCGCACCTAACAAACTTGCTCTCACAGAGCTTACCACTTGGTCTGTTCCCCGGCTCTGCCCCAGAATACTGAGTGACTGCGGGGCTGCCTGATTAGGACCAACACCCAGGGAGACCAGGCTTGACCTGAGCAGCCAGGACCCCCCCCCCCCAAGGGACTTGGCACTCTCCGTCCTTGTGCCCTCGTGTGCCAATGCTGAGCAAGGCTGAGCCCACGAGGACACCTCCCCAGTAGTGCCCTGAGTCCCCGAACCAAAGATCCACTTTGATCCGCCAGGGAATCCTCTAGCCTGCAGAGGGGGCATCCCTGGCAATGAGGCTGGGCCGCCCCCCAGGGGCGACAACCCACCGGAAATCCAGGAGATCTGTCCACGGGCTCCGATTCACTCACCTCTACCCTACCGGGCCCACGCGAGGAGCCGGGAGCCAGAGGCCCCATGGGGACCCAACAGGAGGGCGCCGCCGCCCTCACCCCACATCCTGGGGCAGCGCGTGACGGACAAGGCGGGGGTGGACAATGAGCTGCCTGCAAAGGGGCTGGAGGCTGCTTCCAGGCAACCAGACAAGGCGAGCGGTCTGCCTGGGCCAAGCTGGCACGACTCGCCAAGAGAACATGGGAGACAAACACCGCCTCCCTGGCCGTCAGGGTGAGTTATCCACAACATAGGGTTTCTCTAGAGAGCTCATAAAGCAGCCAACGCGGCGAAGCCGGTCTACACTCAATAACCCCTCCATCTCACTCCAGCCGGACGCCAGCATATCCATCTTGAATGATCCTTTTCCAAGGCCGAATCAATCCGAGGAAGCGCCGGGGCTCCTGCGCACACAGTCCTGCTGCCAAGAGCACCAGGAAAGTGGGTGGGTGAGCAGCGCTGTGACCCCTGGGGGTGGGGACAGAGGGGCGGACGAGGCACACCCTCTCCCCCGTCCCGGGGCAGGGGGCCCCAAGGGACCAGAGTTGAGACTCTTGTCCCCCGTATCCACCAGGCTACACAAGCAAAGTGGGGAAGTGAACGAGAAGCCAGAGATGGTGGGTGAGGGGCCCACAGCAGCCCTGGGGATGGAAGATTCTCCTCTTCACCTGCTCTCATCCACTCACCCCCAAAGAGGGTCCTGCGTGGGATATGGAGGGAGAAAGAACTAGGTTTGAATCCAGCTCTGCAACTTTTTAAAAAAATATTTATTTATTTATTCTGAGGGAGAGAGAACGCACGGGTGTGTGCTTGCACACGAGCGAGCGAGCGAGCGAGCGAGCAGGGGAGGGGCAGAGAGAGAGCGAGGGAGAGAGAGAATCCCAAGCAGTCTCCGGCTGTCAGTGCAGAGCCTGACGCTGGGGTTAATCTCACGTGGGTGGGATCATGACCTGAGCCGAATCAAGAGTAGGACGCTTAACCGACTGAGCCACCCAGGCATGCAAACCCAGCTCTTTAACTTAATGACCGTGACCCTGGGGCAGGTGACGACCTCTCTAAGCCTCAGTTTCCTCATGTGTAAAATGGGCTTAATAACCACCTCTTTCATAGAGCGTGTTGCACAAAGGTAATACCTTTGACCAGGAGGGAGAAGTGGGCAAAGTCCGTCCTAAGTCAGAGGGCTGCCCACGGGAGCTACGGACCTCCGAAATCAGTCGGGGCGCAGGCCTCTGTCTGCAGGGCCAGGGCAGCTGTCATAGGAAGGGGATCAGGCTGACGCAAGGTGCTCTGGGCAGACCAGAACAAAGAGGGAGCCGCCGTAGGAAGCAGACAGCCCATTAGCAGGAGGGTGGCACCCATGGCCCAGTGAGACAGGGAGTCGCCCATTGCTGCAAGGGCCTGCCTGCCGCCTGCACCACCTCTTAGAGACCAGCTGTGCCAAGTGGATTCCTGGGCAGGCTGGGAAATGGAGCCAGCCACCTCTGGGACTCTCCCACCTGGAGAGTGAAAATGCCCTTTGGAAGAAGAACACATAAAACCATAGCAAATATTTAATGTGTCAGACACGGTGGGTTTTGTCCACTGAGGATACCATTCCTGTCCCCGCTCTGCTGCTTTTCCGAGTTGGGAAGAGCACGAGTCAGTGACAACAATAACATTTAGCATCGATGAGCGCCAAGCACAGTCCCACATGCTGGAGTTAACTTACTTAATCCTCACCGCCATCTTAGGAGTGTACACAGTCGATCATCGTGCCCATGTTCCAACTGAGTAAACTGAGGCAGAGAGAGGTCAAGTAGCTGATGATACAGTCCACGCTTGCTGAAGTTGCTGCGGAGGGCTTCCTGGAAGAGGAGGCACTAAGGACGGTGGTTCAATAAAAACAACATCCACCATTTGGACAGGAACTTTTATTTTCAGAGCTCTTTCGTGAAGCTCCCCGCGGAGCTGGCTGGGCAAAATATGATCATCTCCATTTCCGGAAGAGGAGAGCGAGGCTCACAGAGGTCATGGGTCGCGCCCGCGGTGACCAGCTCACAAGTGGTAGAGCTGGGATTGGAAGCGAGGCCTTATGGCTCCCCACCCCCTGTGGGGGAGGGGAAGGGGCAGGCTCCAGGTAAGGGGACCTGCAGGGAGGCCTCTGCACCAAGGGACAACTTTCCCGGACGGGCACCCCCTTTCTGACAACACACCTTGGTCTCCCATTCCGGGCTGGGTCCCCTGAACCATGTAAAGAATAATCGGGGCGAGGGGAGTGATGACAAGTTCAAAGCCGACTCTGCCTGCACCGTCTCCCCAACCAGCTGGAAGTGTCTCGGCTCTTGTAAATCACACCTTCCGCTGGTTCCCGGGGAGCCCAAGCGTTTCCGGTTGGCTGCAAACTCAGCACATCCTCACCCGATCCCGGGGCTGAGCCTGGCTCCTCTGCCAGCCCGCCAACTCCCCACGGAGCGGGCGCCTGCCGCCGGGCCGCGGCACAGCTGCCCGAGGCCCTCACTGGGAAGGTCACTGGGAAAGGCCGTGGGCCCAGAAACACGCAACCTGGTTAGTCTCATACTCCCGTCTATCTTCTCCAGTCATTTTTTTTAAAATGTCTATTTATTTTGGGAGGTGGGGGAGGGGAATCCCAAGCAGGCTCTGGGCATCAGCACAGAGACTGACTCGGAGCTCAGTCTTGCGAACCTAGATCATGACCTGAACCGAAACCAAAAGTCGGATGCTTAACTGACTGAGCCGCCCAGGCGCCCTTCTTCGTCAGTCATCTGTTAGCAACAGACCAACTCTGCGTAATACGTCCGGCGAGAGTAGCATCTTTTCCGTGATGGCAGGAAGAGAGGCCTGGACGGGGAAACGGACTTGCCTAAGCTCACTGAGCTGCACGAGCAGAGCCCGCCGGGAACCCAGGCTCCTGCCCCGGTCCTCAGCCTGCGTGCCCAGACCAGGCCAGGCTGGCCACTCTCCTCTCCGTGGAGCAGCGACCCCTTCACCCTACGTGGACCCTTGGCCACTGAGACCCGTTCCTGGGTGACGGACTAGGGAAAGGCCCACATAATCCCAAGAGGTAGCACAGCGGGGTATGAAGGGTGGACGCTGGAGAGCGAACGAACTCTTAGGGTTCAAATCCTGGCTTGGTAGTGGGAGCTTGGGCAGCTTGCCTGACCTGTTTGAATCTACGCCACGGGGATCATGACAGGACAGACGTCCCACCAGTGCCGCGAGGATTCAATGAGACCACGCGGGTAACCTAACTCGTAAGCCACAAGTACTAAATATTTACTGTTATGATTTTTAGTTTAACCACGACGACCTATTTCCGCCTTCCAAGACACAACACACACTGCTTGTTCCCCGGTCACCTTCTGAAATGTCTCTCCTCTGGCCTGTCAAAACCCAAGCCCTTACCGCCACCTTTTCTAGAGCGCCTTCTCTGCCCCTGTGTCCAGGATGAATTCTTTCCCACTCTGAGTGTTGGCAGCCCCTGCCTCCCGCTTGCCTGGGGTGGACTAGCCATCGACGGTTGGCCCCCTCCTCCACTCCCAATGGGGGCTCCTTCACCCCCTCCTCCGCCCTCCAGCACAGCCTGGCACGGGTGCCCAGGGCAGGCCATTAACGGCCTGCCCACACAACAGGTGGGCACATCATCGTTATCATTAGTGTGATTATGACAGCATCCAAAACACCCGGCCCGCCCCCACGCGTGTGTCGAGGGGCAGTCCGTCCCCAGCCGGGGCCACCGCAGGCTCCGGATGCGCCCAGGCAGGGGTCTCTCGGGAGCGGCTGCAGACCACAAGATTCCCCAGAAGGGCACACCCTTCGAGGGCCTATGCTGCCCTGAAGAAAGACAGAGAGGCGGCAAGGCCACAGAAGTAGCCAGCCCCTTCCAGAAACCTTGTGATTATCCCTCGCTCCCAGAAGGAATAGTAAAATCACCAGGAACCCAGGGCCCCAGGCTCCTTGGTCCCGGGATCCCATCACCTGGAGAGTGGGTCACCTCCTTCCCTCCAAAACCTCACACCACACCCTCCTCCAACAGCCCCAGGGAGCCTCTGGACCACCTCGCATTCCTGAAGCCCTCCACCCCAGACTGTGACAGCTGTGAGGCACCTGCGGCTCCTTCTTCAAACCTCAAGTCCCAAGCTCACAGCTCGCCAACCCCGGAGGAGGCCCCTTCTTCCCCAGGCCCGCAGGTGCCCAGTGCCGGCAGGGCAGAGCCCCCTGGGGCCCCTTCTGCAGCTCACGTGTGGAGGCAGGGCAGGCTTCAGCCTGGAACCCAACAGCAATTCTCTGGAGCCCTTGGGCTAGCTCCCCGCTTTGGGCCTCAGTTTCCCCATCTGGAAGGGGGGAGTGTTTCACTAAGACAGCAGCCATTGAGCCGGCCCGCAGGAGGCCCTAGTTGTCCATCACAGGCCTTCAGAGGTCCTGCGGGTGGGGGGTAAAAGCGAAGGTGAGGAATGCAGGCTGTTACGTCTCCCCACTGGCTACCACTGGCCCTGACTTCACCCACAGAGGGTTATTCTCCCCAGCGTTTATTCTCGTCTGACACAGCGTGTATTTTCCGTATAGCTATTAGCTACCGGGCCCCACTGCCTCTGTGCAGGCGGTTGGCAGAAAAGCCCACACCACCCTCCGAGCACACACTCAACTGATATTTGGGAGCCCCTCACTGGCCTCCCCACCTCTACACCCCCCTCCCGAGGCTTCGCCTCCGGCCCTGGCCAAGGAACTGCCCTGGGGGACCGTGACCCCCTTCTCCTCTATGTCAGTCGTAAGGAACCCTTTGGTTACAAGAAAAAACATTGTCACTCTGTGATTTCTTCATCCTCTCCTGAGACATGAGTTCTTCCCTTTACAGAAAGGGGGAGGGGCACAGGGATGAGGGACAGCCCCCTCCAGGTCCCCCAGGGACAGAGAACAGTCCCAGGAAAGGTCAAAACCTCTCCCGGACTCCCCTCTCCCTCAGGCCTGTCCACACCGGCTCCAGAGCTGTGCCCGGAGGTGTGGCCATCCCTGAGCGTCTGCTGCCCACGCAGCCCCCCCATTCATGCCGGCCCTCCCGCACCTCGCTCCGTGCTCGGTAGGGACTCCCTGCGGGGAGCTGTCCAAGCGCTTGCGGGCGCTCTGCTCCTCCGTCTACGGAGACGGCTAACGTGGGGTCAGCCCACCTGAAAATTGTTCTCCCCCGGTCCAGACGGAACAGCTGGGCACTGATGGAGTTTGCAGGAAAATTAATCAGCGCCGACTGGCCGCGGTGCCAGGCGCTGTCTGGGCCCAATCCATCCTAATGAGTCCCGAGCTCCCGCCTTAATGGCTCCTGACAAGACTAATTTAGTGGCGCAGGTGATTAGCGTGGGCATTATCACCTGAATGGTGGCCCGGATGCTTTTGGAGGTAGTGAGGGGCCTGCTGGGGAGGGAGGGGAGGGTGGCTCCACGTGCACTGACCTTGGCGACATACGGAGGGTCCGGGAGCCAAGGGGGAGGGGACTCAACAATCAGCATCCACTGCCCCTCGTGCTGTCGTCCGTCCCTCCAGACTCATTAGGCGTCCGCCGAGACTCCCTCTGCACCGGGCACTGTGCTCGGCACAGAGCACATGCGGGCTCAGCCTGCTCAGCATTAAAAATGGAGCAAGTGGCGCCTCTCGGACACGCACTGTGAGGTCTACAGGAGGCCGGGCATTGAGAACCCTTCACGGAGGCCCTGGCAGGATGCTGGCAGTCTATAAAGGCTAGCTGATATTATCTCTCTACAATCTTCTATTATACGTAAATACTAAAATTATAATTAATTGTAATGTCAATATTAATAAAAGTAGTAAGTAAAAATGGGCAGCTGCTGGGGAGTTACACACCAACGACCATGCTAGAAGTCCTCAGAGCTTTCACAGGGGAGAACGCAAAGCAGAGAGAGGGTGGGGGCCTCAGAGCAGGTGACATCTGAGCTAAACCTTGAAAGAGGAGTAGGGATTCACCAGGCAGGAAGAGGAAAGAGCCCTCCCTGCCGAGGGGCCGGCATGGGAAAGGCGCGGTGGGGAGGCAGAGGTGAGGTGTTGGGGTGCTGAGAGTGTCCCCACGGCTGGAGATCGGGGTGTGAGTGGCGGGTGACAGGCCGTGATGAAGAGTTCTCGTTCCTTCCTCTAGGCACCTGAGAGGCTGGCGGCTGGCGGTGTTTAGAACTGGGATAGAAGGAAGGATGTTGGTGCCCCGCCCCCAGGGACACGGTCCCCCTCCAGGACTCAAAGTATGAAGATCAGGGTCGCGGCCAAGGCAGATGGACTGGATGTCCTCCGCCCCTCACGGAGCTCCTCGGTCAGCTTGGCGACTCCACGCCAGACCTCGCGCTGCCGCTTCTGTGTCTCCCTGCGGGGCCCCAGCGAACACCCCATACGCAGCCCTGGCAGGCAGCTGGGGTGATCAAAACACGACCCCTGGCACGGCGCGGGCCTCGTCATTCACAAGCACAGGCACGTACGGCATCTGTGCCATCTGGGGCACGAACTCTCCTGGGCCCACTTCCTGGGCAGCCATCCCTGTCATCACCAACACCTCGCTCCTGACACCCTTGGGAGGGGAGCACCTGGCCTGAGCCTGCAGGAGGGAGGGTGCACAGGCACGGAGCCAGTCGGAACATCCCCCCACATGCCCTCCTTCCCCAAAACACCCCAAGTCCGAGCCCCAGGCACGAGCCAGGCCCGTGGCTGGGCCCTGGGGACAGAAAGACGGTCCCGGCCACCTGGATGCATTCACAGTGCCACAGGGGAGGAGGGTGAGCAGCTGAGCCACGACAGCACTGTGACAGGGACATACAGAGAGGAAAGAAAGCAAAGGAAGCAGCACTTGAACCTTGCCTGGAGAAACCCAGGAAGGTCACACAGAGGAGGCAGCCTCGGAACGGACTTGACTGCCCAGCGGAGGCTCACCAGGCAGCAGGAGCGGCACCTGCAAGGCTGAGGTAGGAACCCGCCTCTCATGCTCCCGGAACCGCGGGGAGGCCAGTGTGGCTGGAGGGGCGCAGGCATGAGGGAGGGGAGGAGACGAGGTCTGACGCTTTGTGCCACTCCATTCCACGTGGGATGGAGGACTTGAGCACACCTGGTGACAGGCTCTGTCTCAGGACCCCTGACTGCTCAGCTGAAGGGGTGAGGGAAGGCTTCAGCGGGGCGAGGGGGCAGGGAGACTATTTCGACCATCCAGAAGCTGCTAGATAATCCGGGCCTGCACCGTGGTGGCGGGAGCAGAAGGGGTGAGAAGTGAGAAGATTCTGGAAACATTTTGAAGACGGTGCCAACAGGATTTGCTGGTGAATCGGAAGTGAGGTGAGGGAGAAACGGAAGAGGCAGGGACGACCCCAAGTTTCTGGCCCGAGCAACTGGCGTTTGGGGAGGGGGGTGCAGTTGCAACTGAGCCTGGCGAGGCCGCGGGGCAGGTAGGGTCTGGGGGAAGGGCAGGAGTCTGGATGCACAGAGCCTGAGAGCCCTGCAGACACCCAGGTAGAAATGCCGAGCACAGAGGTGGACACACAGGTCCGGAACGTCTTCTGCAAGGAGGCCCAGGAAGGAGGTAGAAGCCTCCGGCTTGTGAGCATACGGACAGGACCTGAAGCCACGAGACCAGAGTTGGCGGCCGTGGGGCTAGAACACGGGGAAGGCGCACAGGAGCTGGGCCTGGGGCCCTATCACACTCAGGGGTGCGGGAGGTGTGGAGGGGCCGGCGGAGGAAGCTGAGAAGGAACAGCCAGAGAGCTGAGGCCTGAGAAGAGAAAAAGACCAACTACCGGAAGGCCACAGGTCTGAGAATTAAGGACTGGCTTTAGCCACCCGGGGGTTGTTGGTAACCCTGCCGTGGGCCGTATTGGTGCGTTTCTGGAGTGGATTCGGGATGTCACCTGGAGCCAGCACCCAGGAAGCGCCCATCCCTCGTCCGTTAGGTGCCGTGCGGCCGTTCACTGCTGACGGCCAAGGCCACGGCGCGGGCGGTGCCACCGGCCCAGCCAGGCACTGAGTCCTTGATCTGCCCTTGCCCCGCCCCTCCCCGGCCAGCTCAGCTGCCAATGATGGATATTCATGTCTGACACACAGGGACAAGGGGGTCCTGAATGTTAACAGGCTCGTGGCGGGAGGGGGAGGCAGGGCTCCGTAATGACTTCATTTTGCTCCTGTCTTCTCTGGCTGGGAGACGGTCCTCCAAAAGAACATCAGGCAGAGGGAAGTGGACCCAGAGATGGGCGAGGAGATAGAGTGACAGCCCGCGTAGCTTCTGCGAGGGACCCGGGACGGCTGTGCTGTGCCCTCCCCCTCTGCGCCCCGGCGCACGGCCGCTGGCCCGCCGGCCGAAACCGAGGCGACGGCATGAAGAATGGAAAGCCTCAGAAGGTTTGGGGGTGAATCCAAGACCCAATCTCGAGCTCAGGAGAGAACATTTGCGGAAACTACATACTAACAGAGCCCGCGGCCGGCTCGACCTCCGGAATGGTAAGAGGAATTTGGAAACACGTTTGTTAAAACACTGTCCGCTACCTTGAGCAGTCAATAAACATAGTTGTTATAATGATATATATTATACATATGGAGTATATCATATATTACTATTACGAATCTGTAAGGCTCCAGTGGTCAGAATTAGGCTCAGTGGGTGGGAGGGACAGATTTCATACTCCTATTAGAAAGAAGTTTTCACTCCAGAACCGTCCCATAGCACAAAAATAAACTGTCTTATAGGATCACGAGCTGCCCACCGTCGAGCATTAAGCAGAAGCCAGATAATCAGCGCCAAGCCCGGAAGTCGGTCTGTCCCCAGCTCTGGCCTCCGGCTACCTTCACACTGGCTTGGGCTCTGCCTCCAGCCATCGGTAGTGACCGCCCCTAGACCCAGCTCCTCGATGCACTGGTCTCCCCCGCCACCCGCCATAGCCCACGGCAGGCAGGACAGCCCAACCGGTCATCCCCAGGCCACACACAGGCTCTCCTTTCAGAAACAAATCATCCGAGGCATGGAATCCAGAGAGGGGACTATTCCGTCCCCATTTTGCAGGCTGGAACACTGAGGTTCAGAAAGCAAAAGGCCAGGGAGGGCCAAGCCTCCAAGTGAAGTCTCTGGGCCACCCCAGTCCACGTGGCAAGCAAAGGGCCAGCCCCTCGGATGAACTGTTTCATCCCTGCCCCTCGCGCTGGCGTCCGCTGGTCTGAGGACCCTGCCACGTCCATGTGAGTCCACAGCAGCCTCTGAATGGCCCAGGGCCACACGGGTGACAGCACGCAGCGGTCCCCAGGCCTGTTATCTGAGGTTATACAGATATACACTGGGCCGGCAGGGCCATCCAAGAGGGGCCCAACGCCCTCTCATTGGTGAGATAGGAGGTAAGGCCCAGAGAGGGGCCGCGCTGTGTCCAATGCCACACAGTGAAGAACAAAAACTAAGTTCCTGACTTTCGGGCCAGAGCTCGCTGCCCATCGTGATGCAACAGGAAGGGAGGAAGCCAGGAAGGTACGGGACAAACTCGGCACCGGCCCCTGCCTGGAGAGACGAACGGAGCTGTCTTCCAGCTCCCTGAGCCCGCTCTCATTCCTGTGGTCCCCTAGAGCCAGGGATCACTCCCCGCTGCACCAGGCGGACGTCCCTGCTGGGACTGCCAAGTGCAGCTCTAACGGGGCCATGTCCTGGGAGTTGCTCCCGGAAGCCGAGCGATCCTAGTGTTTGCAGAAGACAGTCCAGAGCCAGAGCCAAAGGTAACTACGGCAGGGCTTGCTGGAGGGCTCCCCGGGAGCGGGGGCACCCAGCCTCGAGGGATCACTGTCGGCCCTGGCCGAGCAATGTCCACCCCATCCCGCCACGTTCCCTGCACCACCGGCCTCCGAGAACCCCACGCCCAGGGCTGAGCAGGGTCACAGACGGGGCGCCACAGCCAGCACCGCTCACCTGAGAGCAGCCTTCACCTCTCCCGGCCAGCAGCCCCGTCAGCGGCTGGCCACGCTCTGCCTCCGTGGTCCCCCTGTCCCAAATATAGTCCCTCCACCACAAAGCAACCCCTGGGAGGCGGAGGTTAGAAGAGACACTTCTAAAAACCAGCGGCAGGAAACAGTATGGGAAGGGACAGAAAGGGAGTCTTTTGAGGCTCTGCCCAAGGGCCGCCATCTCCCCAGAACCCTCTCTTGCTTCCTCCTGCCTCTGCTCTGTCCCCAGAAGGACACGTCTTCCTCCCTCGAGGCTGCACTGGGACTTAACCAGACACCCAGCCTGGCCCCCGTCGCTGCAGCATTGACTTCTTTATCCTTCGGTCGAATTCCTCTCCGGGTGCACGGCAGTGAGGCCCGGCACAGAGCGTGCACTCCTCCGTATCTGACGGACTGATGAATGAACCGAAAGAGCCTCTACTCACGACAAAGGCTAGCGTTCGCTCATTTACGGAGCCACATATAGCAGGCACCTCCTCTCCTACCTCCACCCCAGCCCCACGCGAGGCCTGGGGATGGGGAGAAACTCCAGATGAATCCAGAAGCCCACACACATGCCCTGAAGCTCAGCGGCATTGCCCAGGAGACTTCTAGGTACCCTCTCCCCGCAGCCCCTCCCCCAGGAGTTGAGCTCAGCCTGCAGAAGAGGCAGAGAGGCAGGCAGCCTCCTTCTTGGATGACCCGTTCAACGCCTCCACCCACAAATCCGGCCCGGCAGCGCTGATCCGAGGGGGCTGCGAGTCACCAAAGGAGATGCAGCCTTCCATGGAGGCCCCCCTACCCCACCCCGTGGGTCCTAGCAGTGAAGGGCGACCGGACAGTGGGGACGATCCCCACCACAGCCAGAAACACACCCGCTGTACTCCGCACCCACCTGCAAAGAAGCTTCCACCAGGAAGAGTGAAAGGCAAGGTCTCTCCAGGGGTGCTGCTGTGGCCCCACAAACAGCAGGGGAGAGGCCGGGGCCTGCTGAGATCTCCTAGGAAGAATTTTGTATCTTCTCTATCACACACCTACATTTGGTTTTGTATAAAAGAGTATTTAAAACGACCTCTGTGTTAAATACCTTCGCAGCCCTGCCCTCTCTCCACGCCATCCTGCTTCATTTCCAAGGGCAAGCGACGCTCCCGAAAGACGCACCGCACCGACCCTGGCTGCACGCCCCTTCTGGTGCACAGCCCCGCCCGCGGACCCACAGGGGAGGCAGGCCTGAGTTTACGAAGCCCCGGATTACAGGCACTTTCCCTAAGATGACACGGACAAGAATGAGGACAGGGGAGGAAGTGTGGGCCGAGGCGGGAGGGGCCTCTCGCAGGAATGAGGCTCTTCCCATCAGCCCAGCGGCATTTCCCGAGAAGCTTCTGGTCCCCTGGAGCCAAGCGAACGCCACAGGGCTATGCGTGCCCATCTCCAGCCACAGGCTTAGGAGCCGGGCCCTCTCGAAGGGGATCATGAGGCCAGAGCCGGGTAATGAGGTGACTCGAGCCGGGGTGTGAGGGATGCTTGTGACTGCCTCCTAAACAGGTACTGTTTCCCTAATGCCCAAAACAGGCAGACTCACTGCGGAAAACCTGGCGATCACAGACAGTATAAAAGGCTATGAAACAAACTCTAGGACAGCTGCCGTCTTTAAATTTTCCCAAAGAAGAAGAAGCCATCTTGTAGGACAGAAGTGGAAGTCAGGTGACTCAGGCTCAATGTGATAACTCCTTGGGCGCTTAGAACTCCCCTGTGTGGGTAGGGACAGCCCTGGGAAGGATTGAGCACCCCATCCCCAGGGACAACCAAGGAGAGGCCATATACACACCCACGAGGGACACCGCAGAAGGGGTTCCAATAATGGGTGGAAGACGGCCTCAGTCTCTCTAAGACCCCCCTCACTCGTGGGAAGGGGGCCCGCCCCATGCCACCCCACGCGCCCGCCAGCCCTCGTGCCAACTCACCCACGGGCGTGTCCTCACTGATTAGCAGGTACGTGTCGAAGAAGTGATTGGTGAAGAAGGGCAGCCGGTTCACCTGGCCTGGAAGTCAGAGGACAAGGGTGTCAGTCAGCTACCTGACGCCACAGCTGCTGCAGGGAGACGCAGAGTGGGGGCTGCGGAGGGCACTGAGCCCGCGTCCAGCGCCACGGCCGCCTTCTCAGGACCTCGGCGCGTCACCGTCCCGCCTCCGGGTAAGTGGGGAATAATGCCCGTAGGGAGGTCGTACGGTGAGCGAGGCCGCCAGCCCCGCACGGCTGATGCGTCCTGGTCCACACCGAGACAAGCGGAAGCCTAAAATACACGCGGGATTTCAAAGGCTTTATATGAAAACACGGGTGTAATACCTCATTAACCTTTTACATTGAACAGGGGTTGAAATGAAAATACTGTGGACATATTGGGTTAAACTTATTATGAAAACGTGTTTCTTTTCTAATGCGGCTTCTAGAAAATTCCAGCTCACACACGTGGCTCACGCTGTACTCCACTGGGCAGCCTGGCTGTAGATGGCATGGGGGCACACCGAGGACCAGGGCTGCCCGCCTCACTCGCTACCGGCCGGGTGCCCCGAGCAGGGCGAGGCACTCAGCAGCCCCAGG
The DNA here is from genome assembly GCA_030068075.1 of Paguma larvata. Lineage (NCBI taxonomy): Eukaryota > Metazoa > Chordata > Mammalia > Carnivora > Viverridae > Paguma > Paguma larvata. The sequence continues at coordinate 68,609,643 of CM057837.1, forward strand.
ACGTTTCGTTGTGTGAAGGAACGGCCGGCCGATCCCACAGGACAAATAACGACAATGCCATCGATGGAACCCGTCTCCAGCCAGCCACTATGTCCCTCCATCAATCTTCATGGTACGGCGGGGGCTAGCATAGCCCCATCCGGGTGCTGAGGGAAACGAGGCTGGTGGGGAATGAGCAGTAACTTGCCCAGGGTCACACAGCTAGCAAGGCCTTATGGGACCCCTGGGTGGTTGACCTTGTATCACTCTGTCATGGCCTTGGGATAAGGGCCACATCTGGAAGGAGTTGGGGAAGTTCCGGCATGGGCTGGGGACTTTAGTGATTCCAAAGACCCCTCCATAACACAAGTCTCCCTCACGAGGCCTCCCCAAGGCTGGCTTTACTTGTCCCTGAACCTCCTCCTAACAGCCTTCAGTAGTGTAGAATAATAAACATATATTTGGGGGCTCCTGGGTGGCTCAGTTAAGTGTCTGACTGGCTCAGGTCGTGATCTTGCAATTTGTGAGTTCGAGCCTCGCGTCGGGCTCTGTGCTGACAGCTCAGAGCCTGGAGCCTGCTTTGGATTCTGTGTCTCCCTCTCTCTCTGCTCCTCCCCTGCTCATGCTCCCTCTCCCTCTCTCTCTCAAAAATAAACATTAAAAACTTTAAAAAATATACATATATATATATTTGGTCTTTGCCCCAGTTCCTGGCACAGAGCTCCAAACTCCTTAGAATTTCCAGAGAGAGAGGAGTGTCCTTTATTAAGGAGCCCCTTTTGAGCACAGCTGAGTTTATGCTAGTGAGGGGGCATGGTTGCAGGGGGGGCCTCTAGGCAGCTCCAGGATGAGGCCGGTGGGCAGAAAGACCAACTTGTTAGTGGGAGGAACTCTTAGCCCCACCCGGACCTCCAGGGAGGGGAGGGGGCTGAAGACTGAAGAGATCTGACGGGTGTTCAGGAGGTGAACGTATCCGCGTGCCGGGAGGGTGGCGCACCTGGAGAGGGCACGGAAGCCCCACACTGCCCTCACCCCTGCTCTGTCTGGCCGCCCCGGGGTTGTAGCCTTATATTAACCCAGGAGATGGAAGTAACATGCCTCCCGGAGTCTCGTGAGTCACTCTGGCTGATGAACCCTGAGGAAGGGGGTCATAGGAAGCCCTGATTATGGCCCGAAGGGGAGAAGTACGGGTGGCCGAGGACTCGTGACTGGCCTGTGGCGTGGGGGCGGTCTTGTGTGCCCTTCAATCTGTATAATCTGACACAAACTCCAGATAGTGTCAGACTGAATTTCATTAAATTGTGGGACATCCAGCTGGGGTCCAGAGAATTGAAGAACTGGTTGTTGGTATGGAAAACACCCCGGAAGAAGGCGAGCGAGGGCTCTTCCCTTTCCACCCCTGCCAACCAGGGGTAGGTAGCTGGTCTGTCTCGCATGGGGCTGATGTCGTGAGCCATAAGCAGCCCCTGCTGGGTCCTCCGGGGACGTCCTCAGGACCGGTTCCGGGCTTCGGAACGGAGGCCAGCTCCCAGGAAGTGAGAAAGCTGGAGTCGAGGAAGAGCACTTGTCCCTCCGGCCTGAGATGCTCCCAGTGGGGAGTGGGCAGAGTGGCGTCTTTGCCTCCTCCCCCTAAACCTGCTCAGAATGATGCCATTTCTGATTTCTCCAACATTCTGGCCTCTCTCTCACTTTCTGGCTAGGGCCGCTGACCCTTCCGCCTTCACCCGCCAATTCCTACTCAAGTTAGACATCCTTCCGGTTTCATCTCAGACAGCCCTTCTTCCAGGAAGCCCTCCTTGATCACCATTACCACAAACATGCACCCCCCCACACACACTCCTTCATCCTCTTGCATCAGGAACCCAGAGCCCCTCCCACACATAACAGCCTCAGAAAGCGGCCAATGGCCGAGGGCCTGGCGTTTGTTTGGAACTTCCCTGTGCTTCCTCCCGGCCACATGATCGTCCGGTGCCTCAGTTTACTCGGGTGTAAAATAGCTGTAATAAGACTTGCTTCAGGGCAGCCCTGAGGATTAGTGAGATTACACACATAAAGTGCTTAGCGCCATGCCCCAGCACACAGCCAGCACTGGATAAACGGTAACTACTATTAATATTGGTACTAATAACAGTGCCGCCTGCCCAGCCAAAGAGGGACACTTTTGATCACCAAGAGGAGCCTTGGGCTCCAGGATGGGCAGGGGCTGAACCCAGGTGGAGGGCTCAGGGGCGCCCAGAGAAAGCGGCAGCGGGCTCGGGCTGCTGGGGGAGGGGAGCCAGTGAGACAAAACGCCACCTGCAGCAGCAATGTTCATTCAGAATTTTTCTTTTCCAAGACCTGCCGATAACCAGCTCCCGAGTGCCCTGCACAGGCGGCTGCCAGCGCCTCGGGGGCCTGTGTCCCCCGCCACATACCAAGCGGGGCCTGCATTCTCAGAACAATCCCACTGCCCCCAGAGACCCCATGGCCCCGGGGCTGCCAGTGCGGCACTTGGGGACCGGGAGGGGGCTGACGGGGCGGGGGCGGGGAAAGGGCGCGCGGACAGGTTACTCGTTCTCTTAAAAACCACTTTCAAGGCACAAAGGCTCCGTCCCTCCGAGGCTTTCAGACTTCCAGCCCAGCTGGACCGCGAGTGGATATACAAGGGGAGGGGACGGGGGACCTCAGTGATGGAGAGTCCCGGTTTCCGTGCCCATGACCCCCACTGCTTCCCAGAGAATTCTCTTCCACCGTGGGCTCCGCCCTTGGTGGCTTCTTCCCGCCTCCGCCGGCCGCTCACACTGCCTCTTCCTGGCACGGCAGACAGAGGAGCCCACCAGCTTTAAACAGTGCAAACACCGCACGGCGTCCAGCTTCAGACCGCCGCAGGCCCGAGCGGAGAAGGGAGCGGGGCGGCCCACCGAGAACACACCCTCCGAGCTCCCGCTCCACCGCACCTGCTCCGGGAACGACCGGCATCCGGCCCAACTGCGTGGGGACGCCAGGCCAGGAAGCGGTGACTTTATTCAGAGTCGTGGGATGGGGGATTCCTCTTTGGGCTTCATGAGCCCAGGCCTGCCTCCCCAGCTCTCTGATCGCTGACGGGGGGCTGCAGAGTGGCTTGCACTGAGAGCCATGTGGTGGGGAGCCCCGCGCCAAGGGAGGAGCCCTGGGCGGACGGTACCAACTTAGGGGCCCCGCACACCCTGCCGCTTGCCGCTGCGTGGCCTTGGCAAACCCCTCTTTCTCTCTGGCCCCAGTTTCCAAGCCTCAGGAAAAAAGCCCCACGCTGGCCTCCCACGCTGCCTCCCTGCCGGAGACGTCCCGTGCGCCATGTCACCGCTACCGTGGCCGCAGTGTGGCCCGCGGGAGCCCCTGGTGGTCAGAAGCCCCACATGCCTGCTGCTGTCGGGTGCAAAAGCCGGCAGCCCCACCGTCAGAAGCCCTCACGCCCAGTGCTTGGGGACCCATTGCATGACCCAGCGGGTTGCGCGGGGGCCAGACCGGACAAGGACCGGGCAAGGCGGGCCTGCTCGGGCCTTCACCTCCTGCCCTCACCGCAAGCCCGCAGGTGAAGAACACATCGAGGCCAGAGGGAAGAAGGGTGACAAGCTTCGGCAGAGAAAAAAAGGACAGGCTGGCCGGAGGGTCTGACGTCTGTGAGCCTGACCCGTCTCTGACCTCCCGGGATGGGAGGAGAGACCCACTGGGGCTCCGGGTCAGATGAAAGCACAGTGGGGAGAAGTAACGTGGGATGGTCTAGGGGAACGAGAGAAGGGTGAGGGGTCAGGGGCAGGTGTCGGAAGGGCAGGGGGGGAAGATGGTGTCCTTCTGTCCCTGAGGTCAGCCGCGGCCTCGCCTGTGCCAAAGGAGCAACACCGGCCACCTCACGTAGGGACCGGGAAGGGAGGACCACACCCGACAATGAGAAAGAGGGACCCTCCTATACGTGCAAAGCAGCCTAATCCCCAGACGGTGCTGTGTGGTCCCAGGCAGCTTGCTTAACTTTCCTGTTTTCTGTGCCCCATTTTCCTTCACCCAGAGAAAACTGCAGCTCATGATAAAAGAGCTAGCACTTTATTTTAGCACCTAATATGTGCCAGGGGCTATTCTAAGTGCTCGACACGAGCATGAGCTCATCTGCTCATTCCAAGGAGAGTCCTGTTGTCCTTTGACTTTAGAGATTAGAAGGACAGAGAGACTAAGACACTCGCCCAAGGGAAGCGGTTGGAGAAGCGGGGCGGGAACCCAGGAGTCCTGGCTCTGTGCTGCTCCCTTGGGCCCACTTGAGACGCACGAAACATCTTCCATCCGGAGAGCTCAAGAGGAAACCGCCACCTCTACTGAGGATACAGCCGCGCTCTTAGCACCTGTTTTATTTTTACAGACGGTGCGAGCGGGGGAGGGGCAGACAGCAAGCAGGGCCGGGGAGCGGGCGGGGGGCGGGGGGCGGGGGGAGAGAGAATCACAAGCAGGCTCTGCACTGTCGGCACAGAGACCAACGTGGGGCTCGAACTCACAAACCATGAGATCATGACCTGAACCGAAATCAAGAGTCGGACGTTTAACCGGCTGGGCCACCCAGGCGCCCTGATGTGTTTCTTCGTGACAGTGGGGAAGGGCGTGAGAGTCCAAGGACAGGCTGAGGAGAGCGTCCTGACTCCCACCATCCGGCCAGGCCAGAGGGTCAGAGCTGGTCTCTTGCCCTCACTGAAGCCTCCTCCAATGCCCTGGGAGTGGTATCCTGACCCTGACTGAGGCTCCGCCACGCCCTGCTTGGCATGACCTTGGGCCAGTACCATCTCCAGATATTTCTCTGCAAAGCAGGTCAAGAATCGAGAGAGGGTCGGAGAGTCCCCCTGGCTCTCCCGAGAGGGTCCGTGAGACCGTGCTGTAATCCCGGGCTGCCTGGATGGGAGTGAGCTCCCCATCACAGAGGCATTCCAGCAGAGACCCTTCCAAACACAGTACCAGGAGAGGGAGGGGAGCTTCGAGGGCCTCTCGGGCAACCAGCGAGCGCGAGGCTGGCTTCCTCCAGAGACTCCCTGGCTCCCTGGAGTGAGAGAAGGAGCTGGCCTCACTTAGGAATGTGTTTGCCCTGTGTCACCAGGCAGGCGGGGCCCACGGCTCTTCCCTGGGGACACCCTGGCCCCAGGGGACACCGTGGCAGCCGTGCCTGCGGCCTTGGCCTCCCTTCAGCGCAGTCCAGAGCCACACTCTGCTCCTTGCCACCAGCTGCCCAGGAGCCAAGGGACAGGCAGATGCCCAGGTCCTTCGTGGCCTGCTCCGCGGACACCGGAGTGGACGCTGACCTGGGCGCTGGGGAAGGAGGGCTGGTCCCCCCTCCCAGGGGAAAGGGCTCCTCACCACCACGCTTTGCTCAAGCCGTTCCCTCCTCCCGGGACTCCCTTCCTCCTGCTCCCCTGCTCTAAATAACTACTTCTCAGTCTTCGAAGCCCGGATTAAATGTTTCCCTCTGGCTGGGTCCCTCCTGTCCCCACAGGCGCAACTAATCTTCTCTTCCGATGGGCTTCTCTGAGCCGCGTCCGTCCTTCGTTGCCACCAAACTCACCTGCGTTCTGTGTAGCGAATCCTAGCTGTGGCTTCTCGCCCGCCAGGCTCCGGGCTCCCTGAGCACGAGTCACCGCCCCATGCCCCCGAGCTAGGCGCAGTAGACACACACAGCGCCACACGGCGGGTGCTCAAAAGACAGCCGTGAAACCGAATGGCACTGTGGCTGGTCCCTGCATCCCAGAAGGGGAGTTCACGGTCACAGATGCCTCTTTCCCCTAGAGCTCACCTGTCTCTCAAGGCTCCTCCCCTTCCCTCACGGGGAGGCTGGTATTTTTAGTCCTGCGAGTGCCGCAGAAGTGACTGAGGCCCAGAGAGGGAAGTGTGTGTGCAGGTCCAGAGCAGCCCCGTCCCACCTCCCGGTCCCAGAGCACGAACCCCACGCGGGCGGTGGCGGGAAGGGCAGAGGGTTGGACTTACCCAGGCATCCAGGGATCAGCACCAACAGCCAGGCCGCGAGGCAGCTGGTGGCAGCGTGGCACCTCATGGCTCCTAGGGACACAAGGAAGGAGAGGGTGAGAAGCCTACCCTCCGAGCCCCTCCTACCCTTCCCCACCCCTGCAGCTCCAGGGAGAACGGACCCGGGAAGAAGAGAGGGAACCCACTCACAGGGTGGGGGAGGCGGGTGTGGGAAAGAAGAGAGGGTTTCATAGCGTCCAGGGCTGGGGGTAGCTCAGCGGCCTGGGGTTGGGGGCAGGGATGATGGCGCCGTCTGCCCTCACGGGGCTGGCTGCATAGCCCTGCGAGTGAGCAAGAGAGCGAGGCCAAGCAGTAGGCACAGGAATGCGTGGCTGAGACATTCTGGGCTCCTGCTGGGGAGGGACTGCTGCCTCCCTCCTGCAGGACAGGCAGCCCTGAGAGTGTCCGGGCTTGGTTAGCCCGGGGACAGGGACAGAAGGCAGGTGCTGAGCGGGCAGTCAAGGGCCTAAGACAGGGCTTGGCAGGCCCAACACCCCGGAATCCCCAGCCTAAGTGCCCAATGGACATGTGTTGTCTTCCCACTGTTTTTCTATCCACCATGTAATCTCGTAAACTTGGACCTGAAAGCTGGCGGCAGGCCGCAGTGTCCAAAGAGGCACAGAGAGGGGAGGTGACCGCACAGGGTTTCCTAGCAAGTCTGCGGAACACTGAAGCCAAATTTCTAGGGGCTCAGAGCGACACTCCAGCGAGATCTGGGGTCCAGCCGCCAGAGGCTCAGCAAGGCGAGATCCCACCTCTAAGGGTGTCGAGGGGGGTGACTGCACCTCCCACCATGGCAGGGCACGGTCCTCTGGCTCCTTCTCACTCCTGCAGCAGCTCAGGGACAGGCCTCCCAGAGACCAGCAGAGGCACCAGGAGGGGCCCCTGCTCCGCAGCTGGGGAGCCCGTGTCCCACTAAAATGCTCGCCGTGTTAGCGCAGGGGACACCGCCCACCGGCCCCCACCTCCCCGCGGGGCCTACCACAGGCCTGCACGTTAGGCTTGCTCAGAGACTCCCGGCTCGTGAGTGCCAGGCTCCGCCTCCGGACCGAGGCTGACCCGCCACCTCCCTCGTGGACGGGAGACCAGGAAAGACACGGGGAGGTGAAGGGAACCGAAGGGACGGGATCTCTGGAGAGACTTCCCCATCTCTGCAAGATCTAGGGGCGAGAGATTCCAAAAGAGCCACGGGTCCGGATCCCTTAATTCTGGACCCGGAGTGGCCTTTGTCAGCCCGGGCCCCCAGAGGCCCGTGACGCGACCCCGCCGGGGTTCCTGACACACACGATGTGCGACGGCCCGTGACGCCCTTCTGTTTCCCTTCCAACGTTGTACCTAAAATGTCCTGATTACTAGGCACGAAACAGTAGTTTGAAGAATGAAAGATCCTAAGATGTATTTAAATAATAAAAGATGAGCTCCCCCCCCCCACCATCGTATATTCCTATATTTCCACCCCCTTGAGCTTCAGAATATTAACAGCCCGTCACGGGGGTGCAAACTGATACGTTCAAGGGGCCAGGCCAGGGTTAGAAATGAGGGAGACCCCAGGTGGGCGGGGATGATGGCCACGCAGAGGCCACAGGCTCTGTCCATGAGCGGCAGCCGCGAAGGTGTTCCGGCCAAGAGGGATGCGGGCCCAGTGTGGCCAGGGCTTGTGACTTTTCTCAATGAAAACCTGGCAACTGGGCTTTTCCTATGAATTCAGTTTTTTAAATGTGGGCAATCAATCCCATTTTTATGAGCCATGCGGGACGTGTCCGATGGCCAGAGCGGGCCCTCCTCCGCACCCGGGCAAACCCGCTCGCATCACACGCACGTCTGGAGTGGCGCGGCTGCGTTTATCTCCAGGGCGATGGAGTCTGCCTCGACACGAAAGAGATTTGCTCTTCTCGCATCGTGATATTTCACGGATGACCCTCCCGGTCAACGCCGCTACATCTGGGCCCTTCTTTAGGAGCTAACTCACAGTTCGGAGCGTGGCTGTTTGCGAGAGAGACGAGCATCCCCTACCGTTGGGCATTTGGGCGTTCCCCGGTTCCCACCGCCACGGGTAATGCCGCGATGGGCCTCCCTCTGAATATAATCGTGCTGAGACCACGGTTGCTCTTGAACTTGGCTCTCCGGCTGCGGCATTGCGGGCTGGATCAGACACGACACCAAGCACGGACGCACGCCTTGATGAGGCGTCGCCATATTACCTTCCGGAAAGGTTGTGGCAATTCCCACTCCCCCCGGCGGCACACGCGAGGGCCTCCGTGCCCACCTGCAAGGGATCCCTCTTCAAAATGGCTGCCAATCGGATGCGTGAAAAATGGTACGGCGTCGTGGCTTTAATTTGCATTTCCCTAACTACCAGTGAGGTTGAGCACGGGGCCTTTTTCTAAATGTCCAAACCACTTTCCATCTGTTATCCTGCGTGCACGTACCGCCTCCTGCAAAGAAGCTAGCCAGCCTCGCTAGCGTTATCCCTGATTTACAAGAGGAGAAACCGAGGCACAGAGCAATTAAACGACGATCTGACGTCTCCGAGTGAGTGAGTGTCTTTTAAAAAAAAGCTCCAGCCCTCTGCCTTTCCGAACCAGATGTTGTAAGAATTAGACAACATCTGCCAGGAACACCACCCACACAGAGCTGGGGAGGGTAGCCATTCTGCTAGGTGTCGCACGAAGTTTGCCGCGCAAGGAAGGAAGGAAGGAAATGATGCTTACTAGGGCGACTCCCACAGACCAGGGATCTTCGGAGGTATTATTTTATTCCCTCCTCCCAAATGTCCCCGTAATGTATTGTCCCCATTTTTCAGATGAGGAAACAGAGGCCCAGAGAGGCCACCCCAGGACTGAGCTGGTTCCATCACACCACGCCGCCGTCCGCCATTGCCTCCGCAGGGCCAGCCCCATCTCCTAACGTAAGAAAGGGAAGGCACGGCCCCTCCCTCGGGAGCACGATACACAGTAGACACAGGATGAATGCCGGGAAAGACGTGCGCGCGTGTGCACAACACACCCACACGCGCCAAATGCATCTCATTTCCACGACGCTGGCTCGGGCTCCAACACTGCCAGGCACACTCTCCCCAATCTGTCCCCTACGACGTCTGCTTCCACTTCAGAGGCAATCACACGGCCTCGGCGCCTCTCTCCTGTGGGTTAAGGGCAGCCAAACACAGCCCTAATTTTGCAGGGTTACGAGGGGTGGGGGTGCTTCGGAAGCAGTTAGAAGCAGGGGCGACGGCGGCTCCATGCTGACTCCCTGTTCTCAGCTTGACCGAGACCGTCGATCCAGGCGGCCCTGGCTCCAAAGGGTGAAGCGGTGTAGCCAGGCAAAAGCGGGTCCATCCTGCTAGTGGGTTCTCCCTGACATTCCGGTTCTTGCTCTCCCTCCGGCCCCTTTGGCTACGGGAAGGAGAGCAAGGCCCGGACAGAGAGGCTAACGGCAGTGGGAAGAGGCCCCGGGCTCCGGCCTCCAGCCGCTTGTGGTAATGGAGGCCGCATTGCCCGCAGGCATGCCCTTGACACTGGGGCTGCGGCAAGGGCAAGTGGCGTGTGTCCCCCGGGTGAGCCTGACCTCGCCCTGCCTTGTGCAACAGCTGTCCCCCAACCTCCATCCCTCCACCTCCCACCCAGCAGAGCTGCGTGGCCTCCTCCACCTCAGGATGGGGCCTGAGCCCCTACCAACCCTCCCCTGCCCCCACTGGACCAGGAAACACAGACACACAGCCTTCTGAGCTGGGCTTCTTCTCTGGGCCCGGGACAAGGGCCGGAGACGTGCCCCAGGGGTAGGAGCAGGGTCAGAGCTGGCGGCCCCCAAATCTTTCAGGTGCCTGGCTTAGAGCCCACTCCTACAGGAAGACCTCCGGAAATCCCCCAAACATACCCACTGCCAAGAAGACATAGAACCAAGCCTCAAAGCCCTCAGGCTGTCAAGTCTCAGCATCCTCTTTCACGCTAAGCCTCGCGCCAGGCCCTGGGGGAGGACGGCTGAAAACACGCACTAGGTGTCAAATGAGCGGTAGAGACCATTGCTGCCCCGGGCCCTCAAAAGGGAAGTCCTGAAGCTTGCAGAGGAGGTGACATGTGGGCTGCGCAACGTTACCACGCACTGAGTGCCCATTACAGCCAGTCACTGTGGTGTATGATGTGCCGTATATGCTGGGGCTCAGAGATTTTGAGTAACTTGCCTGAGGTCACACAGCTAGTGAGTGGTCAAGTCGGGGTTTGAACCCCATTCTGATGACCGTCCGAAGTCGGTCGCCCAGCGTCAGCCCCAATCCTTACGACTAGGTCATAGCCACAGTATACAGGAGCCAGCAGCAAGGCCAAGTGCGCGGGCCGGGACGAAGGGGAGCAGCGAGGGCTGGGAAGCGGGCTCCCGTTTAGTCTGCCTTTCTGGCATGTTGGCATCTCACAGGCCTTGGCCCTAGAACCAGTACCAATAAGACAACGTCTATGCCATCCGAGGCGACCAAGCCCCCCACCTCCTCATCCTCCAGTATCGTCCCCAAGAGGTTAACACCGCTGTCCCCGGAGGGAGCAGACTGCAAAGATGCCCATACTCAAGGCAGCAACGCGACCCACACTGGCCTCCGCCTTCTCCTGTGATCGGTCTGTAAAATCCCGGTGCTCGGGCAGGCCTGGGCTGAGGGCCACACGGGAGGCTCGGTTACAGCAGCCAGGGAGTCACCCCACCTGGGAGTCACCTCCCCAGTCAAAGCCTCTATTTACACCCCTGAGGGCCGGTAAGCTGCAGGGAGAGGCTTCCAAGCCGGGTCCGGCCACGCTGCACGTGTCTGCCCTGACATGATTTGCCGTGGGCCGGGCACTGTGCTAGACCCCAGCACAGAGACGAGAACAAGCTGAGGACCTTGGGGTGTGTCGGGGGGGGGAGGGAGGCTGACATTGCCAGGAGAGACCAACACAGACAGTGCAGGTGGACAAGTTCGACAGCGTGTTTGGGAGTAAGTACTAAAGAAAGAGGCAAGGAACAGGGTGGAGGTACTCTGTCTATCACTGAAGGTGCTATAGGAACACAGTGAGGCAGCAGGAGAGTGAGCCATGTGGTTATTAGGGAGAAACATCTTCCAGGCAGAGGCAACAGCCTATGCAAAGGCCCTGAGGTAAAAACGGGCTAGTGCACTTGCAGAATAGAGACCAGTGTGGCTGTTACTGGGTATGCAGCAGGGAGAACTGCCGGAGATGAGGCCATAGACACAACGGGCCATCACCGCTGTGAGTAAAGTGGGGAGATCATTGTCCTCAGCCACCCAAGAGCCACATGAATGAGTCAAGTCTTACTGGAACGCTTGGCTGCGGTGTTGGGGACCGACTGCATGGGCCAGGGCAGAAGCAGGCAGACCAGCGTGGAGCCTACCGCGGGGATGAAGGCCAGAAACATCTGAGAGCTCCGGCCAGGGCCTGGGGTCAAGGGTGTGGGATCTGGCATATGGCAAGGCAGAGCTGAGAGCGTCTCCTACTGGAGGAGATGCGGCTGCGTCAGAAAGCACTGAGCCTGAGGGTCCGGCCCAGGCACCTGGAAGGACGGTGTTGCCGTTAACCCGCTGGGAGGAGGCGGCAGGTGGAACGGCCCGAGACTTAAGCGTGGAAGCTCCGTTTGGGACGCGGGGAGTTTGGCAGGGCCGTTAAGAACCCAGCGGTCGTGTGGGACGGGCGGGAGGACACCTCCGCCTCTCCGTCAGGCCTGAGGTGGGGCCAGAGAGGTGTACGTAGACGGGGAGTCATCAGCACGTAGGTGGGACCTGAGCCGCCGGCGAGACAGGATCACCGAGGGCCCACCCACACCCTCCAGCTGAGGCAACTTGGCTGAGACTATCCATCAACGTTTGAAATCTAGAAAGAGCCGTGGTCATGCACCGCCCAGTGATTCGCCTTGCAGAACCGGAGCCGAGGAAGCGATCGTGGCGGTGCAGGAACACTAGGACCCGGTGTGTTCGCGGCGGCCCAGGGGAGCTGCCCAGGGGGGCGGCCCAGACGCCCGGCGGAGCTGGTTCCGCTGTGTCATGTCCGCGAGAAGCAAACGGAGGACCGCATACGGACGGGTATGTGGGTGAACGCGGGTAGGGCGGCGTGGGCACGGACAGGACTATGACATGAAACGGTTTCATCTGAGTGGTGCAGCCACAGCTGATTACGCACTTTTCCACACACTTACCGCATTTCCCGAATTTTCTGTAACAACGCCCAGTGAGTTTACAACCAGAGGCCTAACTTACGTCTACCCCACCAAAACATCGGCGGCAGCCTGTGAACAGATACACAACTCTGATTAGAAAGTTCTTTCCTAGGGGCACCCGGGTGGCTCAGTGGGTTGAGCATCCGACTTCGGCTCAGGTCATGGTCTCACAGCTCGTGAGTTCGAGCCCTGTGCAGGGCTCTGTGCTGACGGCTCGGAGCCTGGAGTCTGCTTCGGATTCTGTGTCTCCCTCTCTCTCTGCCCCTCCCCTGCTCATGCTCTATCTCTCTCTCTCTCTCAAAAATAAACATTAAAAAATTAAAAAGAAAAAAAAAGTTCTTTCCTAGGGGTGCCTGGGGTGCTGGGTGGTTCAGTCAGTTGAGTGTCCAACTCTTGACTTCGGCTCAAGTCATGATCCCAGGGGCATCGGACCGAGCCCCGCATCAGGCTCCACGCTCAGTGTGGATTCCACCCCCCTCCTGCCCTTCTTCCCCTCCTGTGCTCTCTCTCTCTAAAATAAAAAAATAAATAAAAATAAATGTATACTTAAAAAAAAATAAAGTTCTGTCCTATGCTCTGCTGAGCCTCCCTGAAGCCCACAGTCCATACTCTGGTTTCTCTTCAGATCGCATAAATCTTTTGCCTTTTACTGAAGCCCACAGTCCCAGGTGTGACTACCAGAGGAGACCCTTCGGGTTGGGAGAGTCCTCAAAAGTCCTCCGACGAACAGCACCCCTCTGCCACTACTCAGGCCCTTCTGTGGACAAGGAGCTCCCTCCCTCCTGGACAGGCCGGTGGTGGGGGATCCCAGCTCAAAGGCCCCTGCCTCCCAGTCCTGTTACCTGTCCACACTGGGGCAGGCTGGGGGGTCGTTCTGATCACGCCCATCCTCGGGAGGACTTCCCCGTGCTCCAGCCACGGGGACTCGTAAGTACCAGAATGGGCTAACCCTGGCCTTGGGGACCAGGCCCCAGGCTGAAGGTGGGGACTAACGATTTAAAAGAAAAACAAATGCCCAAAGGTACTCCTATACTCCCTCACACAGACACACAAGCTGGGCTCAGTGAACCCCCGCAGGAAATGTGCCCTCAAGAGGCCCCTGACCCAACCTTGGGTGGCCCCTCCTTCCTGTCCCTACTGCTTCCCCCAGGCTGGAGGAAGCCAGGTTCCTCCCGATCTGTAGGGGTGTCACCAAATGCCTCTGGACCAAACCCAAGACAGAGCCCATCACAGTCCCAGACAGAGACCGAAGGCACGCTCCCTGTGGCTGCAAGAACAAAGCACACTCCCCGCTTCTGGGGAATCAGCCCGTTCTGGGCTCCGCTCCCAGGTCAGGGCCCTCGCGGTCACCATCTCCCCCCTCTCCCTGCAGCCCGGTCAGGGGATGCGGGCGCAGAGGGTGCGCTCAGGGTGGCGCGAGGCAGTGCCTTCTATCCCAGCAAGCGAGGGGACGGGAAGAAACAGAGCAGAGAGGGAGGGAGAGGGCAGGAGGGGACGTCTGAGCGGCTTTTCAGTTTCTCAGGAGTGAAAGATTTTCCCAGCGGGGTGCTACGATTTAGTTTAGAACTGCTATGAATTCCCATAAAATCAGATGCACTCAACGTTGAATAGAAATACAGAAATACACGGCAGAAATCAAATACAATTTGGGGATTATTCACCACCACTACACACGGAGGGGTTCGTGCGTGCAAGCAGGCGCCCGCAGATGACACCATTCGGGCCACTAATGGACAAGCCGCTGTCAGCCACGGATGGCCGTGCTTCAGAGCTCACCCTGTCCAGGTCACTGGCAGGGGAGGCTGCTGGGACGGAAGGTCCCTAGGAGGGACTTTTCCTGTAAGGGAGGAAAAGATTAGTCTGTTCGTGCCCTCCCCCGGACCCCTCCTCGAAGTTCCCACTGACAGATGCTCAGGGCTGGTAGACGAGCTGGGCAGGACTGGGACCCCCAGGAGGGGGTCCCACAGCGGCCCAGCATCCTCTAGCTGAAGCCTGGTATCCTTGAGTCCCCTTGACCCATCTTTTTTTTAAAAAGTCACTCCATAGGCAATATATTTTATTTTAGTCTATTCTTTTTGGAAGTAATGGAAGGACACGGTAGAGAGCTATACAAAAGAGTGTATAGCAGAAAGCGAGGCTGCCTTCTGCCCAAGCCCGCATGTTCCAGAGACCACCCTGGAGAGAGTGTTCCTGAAGCATCCCATGTGCACACCAGGATATAGCACGTAGGCCTCTCCCTCTCTTAGAAAAATCTAAGCGGTATCCATGCTATTCTACTCCGTTTTGCCACATGACAATATATCCTGAAGACTGTTCTGTTTCAGAACATACAGAGCTTGCTCTTTCTAACAGTCGTAGAGAGTTCTACACGGGGGGAGCCATCTCTGCTCTCTGCTGATGGACACTGAGGTTGTTTTTAACTTTTCACTTTGACAAACGAAGCCACAATGAATGGCCTTGTTCCTAGAGCCACACACACCGTATGAAGAAGGAAACTTCCCTATTTTTATAGCTGGTGACAAACTACTCTCCAAAGAGGGGGCACCAAGTTGCGTTCCCCCGAACTCTTAGAGATGGGCTGGTTTCCCCGTCCCTTTCCCAGAACCGAGCAGTCGCTGTTCTTCCAAGTTGCAGAATAGGTGGCTGAGGGGTCTGATCCGACGGCCCCCCGGCCCCCATCGGGGCATGGAGCTAGAATGGAGTTGATCAAGGTGGGCTTTCTCCTACCCCCGGCTCACCAGTAGGGTGGCAGCCAACAGACCTCGGCCCAGCCCTGGGACCTGGCTGCAGCCCCCACCCTCTCCCTCACTGGGGTCACTGCAGTCACCACACCCTGTCCTTGGCCAGGCTCTTCTCTCCATGTGGAGCGCCACCTGGCTCCATCTTGCACGTCCAGTGCCGCCTTCCAGGCACAGCTCTGTCACTTTTGCCACGACGTCATTCTGGATCCTGCTAGAAGCTGGGCCCTCAGCTCCCCTGGTTTTTGGGTTTGCCTTTCATTCCAGCTGCGGGGGTTAGACTTGTACAGATCCCCCTTCTCCCGGAAGACACTCAGCTCCTCGCGGGTAGGGTCCCGTTGATCCCATAGAGCCATTTGCCCATTTAACATCTCCTGGGTAGGTCACTAACACTTAACGTATCCTGCAGTGACCCCGTATCCTCTCCAAACGGGCTCCCACGCTCCCCTCCCCGCTTCAGTAAGCTCACCTCCACTGATAGCTTTTTCTTTTTCATTCAGTTAACAAATGCACTTCATAGGTTCAGTAAGTGGCATTTTCCTCCTTACCCTCACGATCACCATGTTTTGGGGCACCCTCGCCCTCTCTCAGCCTCACCCCTGCCAAGTTCATTCCCAACCCTCGGCCATCACTGTGGTTGATCAAATGATTGGTCCCAAGCCTTCACCCTGCCTAGGATCACACACCTGTACCCATCCTGGGGTCTCACGGTAGGCAGAGCGTGCTGTCCCACCCTTTAAGCCGGCTTGGCCATATGGCTTGCCTTGACCGATGGCTGTTTTGGCCAACCTTCATACTAGTGGAAGCACGTGACCCTTATGCAGAGGAGCTTGCCTCCGGAACTCCTGACGAGCACACCCCAGGCAGAGAGCGCAGACCGAAATCACACGCGGCCCAGAGTCAGGTTTGGTCCTACCTCGCCTAGATTTGCTGACCTTCCAGTAGACCCACGGACACATGAGTGAGAGTAAGTGACTGTCGCAGTGGTTTGGTAGGCAGCTTTATTAAGGTTGTAGGTGATTAATACCAACCAGGGCTCTTGATACCAACACTATGAAATATATAACCATGTAAGACAACAGAGGGAAATCTTCATGACATTAGATTTGGCAATGATTTCTTGGAGATAACACCAAAAGCACAAGCAATAAAAGTTAAATAAACTGGACTCATTAAATGAAAAACTTGTGTGCATCAAAGGACACTATCAACGGAGAAAAAAGGCAACCCACAGAAAATATCTGTAAATAACATATCTGATAAGGGATTGATATCTATCATATATAAAGAACTCCTAAAAGTCAAGAGTACAACAAAAAATCTGATTCAAAACTAAGCAAAAGACTTAAATATACACTTCTCCAAAGAAAATATCCAAATGGCCAAGGGACACATGAAACAATGCTCAACACCATTAGTTATTAGAAGGCAAATAAAAATTACCATGAGAGATCGATTCTCACTTGTTAGGATCGCTATTATGAAAGAAAGAAAGAAAGAAAGAAAGAAAGAAAGAAAGAAGGAAAGAAGAAGGAAGGAAGGAAGGAAGGAAGGAAGGAAGGAAGGAAGGAAGGAAGGAAGGAAGGAGAAAGAAAGAAAGAAAGAAAGAAAGAAAGAAAGAAAGAAAGAAAGAAAGAAAGAAAGAAAGAAAGAAAGAAAAGAAAAGAAAACATGAGTGTTGGAAAGAATGTAGAAAAATTGGAAACCTGCATATTGCTATGGGGGGTGGGGGTAGGAATATAAAACAGTGTAGCCATTGTAGAAAACCGTGTGATGCTTCCTGGAGAAATTAAGCACAGAATCACCATATGATCCGGATATTCCACTGCTGGCATATATGCGAAAGAATCGAAAATGGGGACCTGAGCAAGTATTTGTACACCCATGCTCATAACAGCATTATTCACCGTCGCCAAAGGTGGAAAAAACCCAAATGTCCGTCAGTGGATGACTGGATCCCCAAAATGTGGTACACACATACAATGGAATATTATTTAGGCTTAAAAAGGAATGGAATTCTGACATGCTGAGACATGGATAAACCTTGAAGACATGATGCTATGAGACGAAGCCCGTCACGGAAGGATAAAGAGCATATGGCTCCATTTAGACGCAGTACCTAGAGTCGTCAGATTCATAGAGACAGAGAGCTGAATGGTCAGATTACCAGAGGTTGAGGCAGGGATGGCGGCAAAAGGAGTTATTGCTCGACAGGTGTGGAGGGTCAGTCTGGGGTGGTGAAAAGTTCTAGAGATAGATGGTGGTGAAGGTTGCACAACGGTGTGAATGTGCTTAATGCCACTGAACTATAACTTAAACATGGTTCAGGGGCGCCTGGGGAGCTTAGTTTAAGCGTCCAACTTCAGCTCAGGTCATGATCTCATGGTTCGTAAGTTCGAGCCCCACATCAGGCTCTCTGCTGTCATCACAGAGCCTGCTTCGCATCCTCTGCCCTCCTTTCTCTCCGCTCCTACTCCACTGGTGCACTCTCTCTCTCTCTCTCTCTCTCACACAAAAACAAACGTTTTAAAAAATGGCTAAAATGGTACATTTTGTTATGCGTATTTTGCTGCAATAAAAAATGCTAAAAATGATAAATGGCAAAATTTACATTTTGTAAGTCCTGCCATAATAAAATATGTACATATAAAATCTACAAAAGGCCACTGCTCCTCTCATGTTATAACTAAAACAAAAAAAAAATTTAATAAGCCGTCGGTAGAGCCGGGCACGCTGATCACACCAGGGGCCGGCCCAATCAGAATAAACTTATGGGGAGGTGGGGGGCGGGGCGCATGGCTGGCTCAGTAGATAGAGCATCTGACTGGACCTCAGGGTCGTGAGTTCAAGCCCCGCGTTGGGCGTGAAGCCTACTTTAAAAATATAAAGAATAAACTTATGGGGCCACCAGCTGCAAATCAGCCCAGTCACCACATGTGAAGTTCCCCCACACACCACACTCTAACCTCTATTTTGCCATATGTCAAGCTTAATTGTCCCCTGCTCAGGGATGCCTTCCCTAACCACCTAGGCCAGTTGGTCATCCTTATTTTTTTTCTCGCTATACCCTGCTCTTGCCTTCCATACCTCTCAACACATTCTGTAGATGCAGAGTTCTCTTCTGGTTAGTTGTCTGTCTCCCTGACAGCATTAAAGTCTCAGGGGAGGTGGGGGACCCAGACACCTAGCTAGGTGCAGAGGAAGGTTCTGGCGGGCGGGGGGGGGGGCTCCCTTTGACGACCTTCTCTGCGCAAGCCTCGCTGTCTCCTCTGATGCAAGAATTGGAACATGGAAACAGGAAGAGGCCCTACAAGGTAAAACAGCGAAGCCTTCTGAGTCAGGCTACTCCACGCAGCAATTTTCTTGGTGAAAATCTCTAGCATGAGTGGTACGACTTTGTGGGTGGCCACTTGGCACAATAAAACTATTCATTCCTTAAAAGCATTCATTCCTTTTGACTTAGCAATTCTCCTAACAGGAACTTTCCCTAAGGTGATTATCAGAATCGTGCCATAGGGCTCTGTTTCGAGGATGTTTTCGGAGCATTGTTTATAACAGTAAAAACAGGCAACTCATAATTGGTGACAGTCAACCAATCACACGGGGGGGCCAGCCCTGTCCCCCGAGTACCGAGTCATTGCCACAGCTGAGCCAAGAGTCAGGTCCGCCCACGGCAGTCAAGGCCCCATCACAGCATATACTCCACACAGAGGACACCCCTGGTTGCAGAAACCAGGGGAGATGGTGCAGCCGGGCCCCGCGAGACTTCTGCGTGAGGCCACTACTTTCACGATGAGGGCGTGCAGCTGACCTACCTAACACGTGAAACAAACGCAGAGAGTCAGGCAAAATAAAGAGATGGAGAAATACGTTCTGACTGGAAGACAAGAGAGAACCTCAGAAAAAGAACTGAACAAAACGTGGTTAAGCAAGCTACCCATAACGTGTGCAAAATAATGGTCGTAAAGATGCCCACTGGACTCGAGAGTGGAAGAACTCAGTGAGAACTTCGACAAAGAGGTAGAGAATACACACACCGACCGATCAGAGCTGAAGAATATAGTAGCTGAAACGAACAATACACTAGTGGGAACCCACGGCAGATCGGAAGATTCGGAAGAACAGACTGGCAATCCGGAAGACGGGTAGGGAAGAGCATCCAAGCTGAACAACAAAAAGAAAAAAAAAATCTTTTTTAATAAGGACAGCTTAAGACCCTCTGTGACATCAAGCGTCCTAACATTTGCATTACAGAGGTGCCGAAAGAAGAAGAAGAGAGAGAAAGTGACAAAATTGCTTGAAAAAAACAATAGCTGAAAATGTGCCTAACCTGGGGGACGGAAACAGACATCCGGGTCTGGGAAGACGGAGAATTCCATATCGCGTGAACCCAAGGAGGTCCACACTAAGACGCATAATAATTACAATGATGAGAATTAAAGAGTGAATCTTAAAAGCAACAAGAGATAGGCAAATAATTACGTCCAGGTAAAACCCCATGAGGCCATCGGCTGATTTTTTTAGCAGAAACTCTGTGGGCCAGAAGGGAGGGGCAGGATGTCGTCAAAGTGCTAGAAGGAAAAAAACCCTACAACCAAGAATCCTCTACCTGACAAGGCTGTCATTCGGAACTGCGGGAGAGAGAGAGAGAGTGTCCCGGACAAATGAAAGTTACAGGAGCTCACCAGGTTCACTAAATTGGCCTTACGAGAAATGTGAAAGCAATTTCCTTAGGCAGAAAAGGCCACAACGAAATGTAAGAAGATTATGAAAAGAAAAAAATTCCATGGATAAACCCAAAAGCAAATATATACTAACTATATATATATATATATACTGTTATATGTATACTGTTAGTATAAGTGTGTGTCAATCACTTATAAAGGTAGTAGGGAGGTTAAAAGACAAGCGTCGTAAAATCAACTACATCTACAATAATGAAGGGATATACAAAAGAAAAAGATGTAAAAAATGATTTCTTATCCATAAAACGTGGAGGTTGGTAATAAACAATGTAGTGCTTTTAGAATGTGTTACAACGGGAGAAAGTGACAGCAATACAATAAAAGTAAGGGATTTACATCCCACCTACACCAATGGACAGATCATCCAGACAGAAAATCAATAAGGAAACAATGGCCTTAACTGACATATTAGACCAGAGGGGCTTAAGAGATGTAGGTAGAACATTCCATCCCCAAACAGCAGAATACATATTCAAATGCATGTGGAACATTCTCCAAGATATATGTTAGGGGTCCCTGGGTGGCTTAGTTGGTTAAGAGTCTGACTCTCGATTTTGGCTCAGGTCATGAGCTCACAGATCATGGGATAAAGCCCCATGTCAGGCTCTTCACTGACAGCACAGAGCCTGCTGGGGATTCTCTCTCTCCCTGTCTGCCTCTCCCTGCCGCTCTCTCTGTCAACATAAATAAATAAACATTGAAAAAACTAAATAACAAATAATTTTAAAAAGATGCATCATGTTAGCCACAAAACAAGTCTCAACAAATTTGATAAGACTGACATCACATAGGGGCCCTTGGGTGGCTCCGTCGGTTAAGCATCTGACTTCAGCTCAGGTCACGATCTTGCAGTTCGTGAGTTCAAGCCCTGCATAGGGCTCTGTGCTGATGGCTCAGAGCCTGGAGTCTGCTTCAGAGTCTGTGTGTGTCTCTCTCGCTGCCCCTCCCCTACTCGTGCTCTGTCTCTCAAAAATAAATAAAACAATTAAAAATGTTTTTAAAAAAGACTCACCTCATATAAAGCATCTTTTTGACCACAATCCTACAAAAATAGAAAGCAGTTACAAAAAAAAAAGAGAGAGAGAGAGAGAGAGAGAGAGAAAACACAAACACGTAGAGGCTAAACAACATGCTACTAAACAACCAATGGGTACATAAAGAAATCAATGAGGAATTCAAAAACTACTGAGGCACCTGGATGGCTTAGTCCGTTAAGCATCTGACTTCGGCTCAGGTCATGATCTCGTGGTTGTGAGTTTGAGCCCCACATCAGACTCAGGCGCTGACAGCTCAGAGCCTGGAGCCCTGCTTTGGATTCTGTGTCTCCCTCTCTCTCTGACCCTCCCTCGCTCATGCTCTGTCTCTCTCTGTCTCAAAAATAATAAACGCTAAAAAAATTTAGAAAAAAAAAAAAACTACCTTGGCACAAATGAAAGTGGAACCACAATGTCCCCAAATCTATGAGATGCAGCAAAAGCAGTTGAAAGATGGAAGTCGTTAGCAATTCAGGTCTACTTCAAGACATAAGAACAATCTTACCTACATAATCTCAGCTTACATGTAAAGGAACTAGAAAAAAGAGACCAAATATGGTCCAAAGTTAGCAGAAGAGAAAAAAAATAATAAATTCAGAGTGGAAATATAGTAATAAAATAAAAAATAAAATATAGACTAAAAAACAATAGAAAAGACCAATGTAACTAAGAGCTGGCTCTTTGAAAAGATAAACAATATTGATAAACCTTTAGCCAGACTCATCAAGAAAAAAAGACTGAACTCAAATAAATAAAATCAGAATGAAAGAGAAGTTAACTGACACCATAGGAATGCAAAAGGAGTATAAGGTTATAAGAAAAATTATATGCCAACAAATTAGACAACCTAGAGGAAATGGATAAATTCCTAGAAACATACAATCTCCCATGACTTAGTAAGGAAGAAATTTAAAACTCTGAATAGACTGATTTCTAGTAATTAAGTTGAGTCAGTAATCCAAAAACTCCCAAAGAACAAACGTCCAGGACCAGATGGCTTCACAGGCGAACTTACCAAACATTTAAAGAAGAGCTCACACCTCTCCTTCTCAAACTATTTCCAAAAACTGAAGTGGAAGGAACACTTTCAAATTCATTCTACGAGGGCAGATAGCAAACTAGAAAAACATACTACAAAAAAAGAAAATTACAGACCAATATCCCTGACGAACACACATGCAAAAATGCTCAAGAATATATCAGCAAAGTAAATTCAACAACACTTCAAGAGATCATTCACTATGATCAAGTGAGGTGTATTCCAGGGAATGCAAGGATGGTTCAATATCTGCAAATCAATGTGATACAGAACAGTAACAAAATGAAGGATAAAAGTCATATGATCATCTCAATTGATTCTGAAAAAGCATCTGAGAAAATTCAACAGTCATCCGTGATCAAAAGTCACAACACAGTGGGTAAAGAGGGAACATACCTCAATGTAATAAAGGCCGTATATGACAAGCCCACAACTAACATCATACTCAATGGTAAAAAGCTGAAAGCTGTTCCTCTAAGATCAGGTATGATACAAGGATGTCCAGTCTGTCCATTTTTATTCAACACAGTACTGGAAGTTCTAACACAGTATTAAAGAATAAAGAAATAAAAGGCATCCAAGTTAGTAAGGAAGAAGTAAAACTGTCACTATTTACAGATAAACATGATATTATATAGAGAAAGCCCTAAAGACTTCCACCGATAAAGCTATTAGAACTAGTAAATGAATTTTGGAAAGTTGTGGGATACAAGATCAATATACAGAAAACTGTTGCATTTCTATATACTAGCAGAAAGAGAAATTATGAAAACAACAATTCCAATTACGATTACGATTACGATTGCATCAAAAACAATAAACTACCTGGGAATAAATTTAACCAAGCAGGTGAAAGATATTGATGAGAGAAATGAAAGATAACACAAATAAATGGAAATATATACAGCAGTCATCAGAAGAATCGATGGCATACAGATACACATATAGATCCATGGAACGGGATTGAGAGTTCAGAAATCGAACCACGTGTCTATGGTCAACTGATTTTCAACAAGGATGCCAAGAACACTCAACTGGGGAAAATCAGTCCTTTTTAACAAACGGTACTAGAACAAGTGGGTAACCACACGCAAAAGAATGAAGCTGGACCTTACCTCACTCCATATAAAATAATTAACTCGAAATGAATCAAAGACCTAAAGGAAAGAGCTAGGACTAAAAAACTCTTAGAAGAAAAATAGGTGTAAACCTTCATGACCTTGGATTCGTCAACGGTTTCTTAGGGCACCAAACACACAAGCAATAGAAGAAAAAATAGATGACTGGACTTCATCAAAATTAATTTTTTTTCTTTTTTTTTTTTTTGCTGCAAAGGACACCATCAAAAAAATGGAAAAACGACCCCCAGAGAATGGGAGAAAATGTTTGCAAATCACACACCTAAGAGGGACTTATCTAGAATGTAAAAGGAATTTTTACAACTCGACGGTAAAAAGACAATTAAAAAATGAGCAAAGGGTCTGAACAGACATTTAAGGAAGATGGACAAACAGCCAAGGAACGCAGGGAAAGATGCTCCATATCATTAGTCAGAGGGAAATGCAAATCCAAACCACAATGAGATATATTCCTTCGCACCGTCATAGCTATAATCAAAAGGACGGATGATAACAGTGTTGGAGGTGATGTGGAGAAACCAAAGCCTCCTATGTCGCTGATGGGAAATAGTGTTGCAGCCACTTTAAAATAGTCTGGCTGTCCCACAAACGATTAAACAGAGCCACCAGACGACCCAGCACTCCTAGGTACATACCTAAGAGAAATGAAGACCTATGTCCCCACAGAAACTTGCCCACGAATGTGCACAGCAGCGTTACTCGTAACAGCCCCAAAGCGGAAGCAACCCAAATGCCCCTCAATGGACAAAAGAATAAACCGAGTGTAGTATGTCCATACAACGGGATATTATTCAGGCATAAAAATGAAATCCTGCTCCATGCTACAACACGGATGCATCTTAAAAACATGCTAAGTCAAAGAAGCCGGTCACAAAAGACTACATGGGAGTCCCTTTCTAGGAAGCATCCAGAATAGGGAGACCTACGGAGACGGAAGTAGACTAGTGATGCTGAGGACCAGGGGTGACCGGTAGCTACAGGGTGTGGGGTTTCTCTCCACGAGGACGAAAGTATTCCGAAACGTACCGTGCTGGCTGTTGCCCTTGGCCACGAATGTACTAATAACCATTGCACTGGACGCTTTAAATGGATAAATTGTATTATATGTGAAGTATAGCTCAATAAAGCTGTTTAAACTTTTTTCAATACATTTATAAGTCGATAAATAAAGGCAGTGTAGAACTGAAGCTTATCCGAATTAAGCCAGTTAACCTGCCATGTTTGACCATGACGCAGACACCCTGCTCGCCTCCCCGAGTTCCGCGCCCCACGCGGGACCAGGCTCACAGTCGCCTCTTGCCACTCCTGAAGCCCACTGCCCACATGCGCCGGTCTGGGCCAGGTGGCCCGCTTGAACGGACAAGGGAACCGAGTGCCATGGAGGCCGCCTTCCTTCTCTTCGGACCTTCGGTCCGAGAGCCAGGGGTGGAAACGGAGACCCAGGGCCGGAGCCTGTCCTCGCCGTTCACTTACTTGCTGCATGGCCTTTGCAAAAAAAAAAAAAAAAAAAGTCAAGACCATTTGCTCGGGAGCCACGCAGGCGGTCAAGGAACTGTGGGTGGGACCAAGGCCACTCCTAGCGGCCACCTGTTCAGTGTCCGCGGGCTCGTTCCTGGTACCCCCAAGGCTGAGGGGCGGGAGAGAGGTCAGGAGGCCACCAGACAGATGGAGGGGTTCACAGCGGTACCAAGACTTCACCGCCTCTCCTTTTGCTCTCCCCGCTCTCACCCCCGCGCCCCAGAACGTGCCCCCGGAGGAGTCCAGAGTGCCGGGCAGGCTTCACCCAGCACTCTCCATCCTACGTCCTGAGGCGGAACCCCCAACTCCCGCCAACATCTCCGGCGACTTTAACTGTGTCAAGGCTTTCTGTAAATGGGCCTGCCGACCTAGACGCGCCGACGCTATACCCATTTCACAGAGGAGAAAACAGCACTGAGAGGGTCAATTCGACGCCTCAGTTTCATGGCACCTCTCAGATGCGGCACAGCCACAGACGGCCGGGCGGCCCCGGGCAAGGCGTCGGGCATCTCCCAGCCTCAAGTGTCCTTGTCTGCAAAATGCCACTTAGGGCGTCACGCTTCGTGCCCAGGCTTGGGCAGGCTCCTACAGCCAGAGCTCCTTGAACCCGCCGGGCCGTCCGGGGACGCATCTATCAGGAAGAGGCTCAAACGCCACCTCCCTTGAGCCCCTCGCGACCCTGCCCCCAGGCAGAAGTGGTCCCTCCATCTCTGCCTTGGATCCCTAACACGTGACCCGTGCTGCTTTAAAGCACTCGAGCCCAGGGCAACGGGAGCCCTTGGTTACCTGCTGGTTTCACTGGCGATGCTGGGAACGGCCCCCGGCCAGCCCAGAGCCAGCACGTAGTAGATGCACAGTCCACACTCAATGAAGGAAGGGCTGCACGAATAAACAGAGGCGGTCGGTCCCTTCTCGCTCAAACAGCATGAGGCGGTGGTACAGGGCCGGCCCTGGCCCCGCCCCGCCGGCCGGCAGGAGGAGGCGACCTGGAGTAGGGGTTACCCATGGGAGGGTGTCCCTGCCTCGGGAACGGGGAGGGAGGGCAAGGCTTGCACGGTGTAACAGCAACCTGATAGTCTCCCCTGTAAGTTAAGTGATAAATCTTTTCCAAATTGCCTGTGACAGCCACTTCATCCCCGCATAATTGTGTGAGATGCTGTTCGATTGTTTTATGCTTATTAATATCACAGCTCCTGAAGGGAGAAAGGGGGACCCGGTGGGACCTGGCAGGGGGCGGGGGGAGCTTTGGACCCTCCACTGAGAGCTCAGGGAAGAAGCTGGTTCCCACCTGGTGGCACAAAGGGACAGTTCTACACAGGAACCATCGGGAGGCTGGAGGGAGAGATCTAGGTTCAAATCCCTGCTCGGGCTGTTTCCCCTCCATACAAACCAAGAGAACGGCACCTCCTTGCAGGGATGGTGGGGGGATTAACAGAGAAAGGACGGAAGTACGCCGGCACCAGGGGAGCGTCCACGGAGTCAAATGTCCCCCTGGCTTCCTCCTTTCTCCGTCCCTGTCTCTTCTGCCCAATTCACAAGACGCAGAAGGCAGCAGTGGCAGCAATGCCCGGTGACCCACGTAGAACATGTCACCGCCGTCACGCTCATCACAGCCCCCGCACACCGGGGCTGCAAGCTGCGAGGGCCCAGCCTGCGGACCCCAGAGTACACGGCGCCCGGTGGCAGTGGGCAGAACGGAGAACACCATCGCTGTCCCCCCCCCTCCAGCTTAGTGCTGTCCAGCCTTTTAGGTCACCTGGCTCTCACAACATCTTGGAGGCGAGAGTGTCACCCCATTTTCCAGAGGGTGAAACTGAAAGCCAGGGAGGATAAAAGGCCTGACCCCAAAGCCCTGAAGTGCTCGGACCTCAGTACGGCTGACCCAGCTAGGAGTTTGACGTTGAGGTGAGCTTCAGAGATGTCACCTCCCGCCAAGCTTCACCTCCCGCCACGGCCCTACCCGCCTCCCCAGATCCCGGGCCCCAGCAAACACCCATCCGCCGTGGCCGGCTCCCCCTCCTGGAGCTGCCGGCCGGCTCTCTCTCTCTCTGCCTGTCTGCTGCTAACCTCTGCTTCTATGCGCTCCTCGCCAGGCCCGAGGACTCGACCGGGGCCTGGAGCAAGAAGTGGTTCCAAACTCGGCCCCGGGGGCCATGCGCAGTTGGCCCGTTCCATGGTTCCTGAGCCCCGGTTCCGCGCAGGCATGACACTCCCAGCAGTTCCTGCTCCTCCCTCGACAGTAGCTTGGCCATCACCGCCTCTGGGAAGTCTGCTCTGATTTCACCAGCTGGGCTCTGGCAGGCCTTCCCCCACACCACTGTGCCCCTGACAAACAGACTCCCCTTTCCGGGTGCTCCCCACATGCACACACATCTGTCTCCTTCACTGGCGCTCTGAACTCCCCTGCAATCAGGGCCTTGTTCACCTGGGTGGCCCCACAGACTCACATGGGGGCTGTCATAGCATGGCGGCGGCGGGGCGGAGGGGGGGCGGTCAGGACGATAGCACAACTCTTCTCCCCGAGACCACAGCAGGGACGTCCCCAGGGCCAAATGCTCCCAAGAACCCTGAAGGCTCTCCCCTCCGCCCCCCGCCAGCGCGCACGGAGCTGCACAGGAAAAGGAGTCAGGGGGAGGGGGAGGCAGACGGGTACACTCTTCCTCTTCTCCCTGGGCCTCCATTCTCCTACCTGTGAAATGGGGGTCCAGTTTCCCAAAGGCGAGGCAAGCACTCGGAGAACCCACGGCTGCTCCTCTGACCAACAGCACCGCCCGCAGCAGCACAATGAAGGAGGCTCGACGGGCTGGGACCAGCGGGGAAGCCTCCAGACCGCGGGGGTCTGCCCCTCCCCCCAGGCACCTGCCCTCCGCACACCCGAAAACCCAGGGCAGAGATCTAGAGCCGGAAGAAACCCAGGGACCCCCAGCACTACCTGTGAGGGGGCCCTCACGGACCCATTCTGCAGACGGAGAAACCGAGAATCGGGAGAGTCTGTGGTTTGACCGGGGCCTCACAGCAGAAAGTGAGGGCAGCAGGATTCGAATCCCAGAGGCTCTGGCTCTGGAAAGGGCGCTCCTTCCCTGGCACCAGACAGCAGCAGTCGCCTGGGGCCGGGAGCCCCGGAGCCGGAGCCGACAAATTCAAGACAAAGGTTCTTTAACCCCCAATCCGGGGCTCTTTCTCCTACAAGCGACGAGGCTGCCCCACCTTGTCCTACCTTCCGGGTCTGCTGTGTGTGATTCGGAGAATCGCCGGCCAAGACGGGACTACAGTTGGCTCTTCATCTGACTGCTGTATTCTACGGCATCCCCGCCCGTAGAAATTCACCTGAAGTTGTATGCCCCCAGTGATGGAAAGCTCACTACTTACTCAGGATGTATTGAATCTTACGGATAGCTTGGTTAACTAGGGTGTCCTTCCTCTGAAAAGACCAAAAGCATCTTTTATTTTTTTTAAGTATATTTACTTATTTTGAGAGAGAGGCAGAGAGAGAAGGAGAGAGAGGGAAAGGGAGAGAGAAAAACAGAGAGTGAGAGAGAGAGAGAGAGAGAGAGAGAGAGAGAGAATCCCAAGCAGGCTCCTCGCCGTCAGCACTGAGCCTGATGCGGGGCTCGAACTCACAAACCGTGAGATCATGACCTGAGCCGAAACCCAGAGTCGGACGCTTAAGCAACTGAGCCGCCCGGGCGCCCCCCAAAAGCATCATCTAAAGACCTGAAGGCCGCACGTGACTACAGGTTCATTCGCCCACGTCTGCTTCCGTTCGGCCCCTCACACACCCGCTCCGACACCATCCCCCGCCCCAGCCTCTTTTGACTCTTTCGACCCTACCACCCTCTACCCCCTCCCCAGCAACCACTTTTTAACCTTTGCTAAGGGCAAGGATATCTTTTCAAAAATACCCCACTTAAGAAAAAAAATTTCACATCTGTATGAGCAATACACAAATCATAATTCTTAAAAATAACAAATTGCAGGCCGGAGTGATCATAAGTAAATTGATATTGATAAATAAGCTTTTCTCCAGAGCAGTAGGTGGTTTATTTTAATCTAATGAGTTTTGTATTTTCCCAGCTTTCAGATTCCATGATGAAGGGCTGTCTGCAATAGAATTACGACGCTCTCCGAAATATTGTAATTTAATGCCTCATTTTGTCAAGACTTTCTTGAAAATGAGATTTGTTCCTAGCGAAGAATTTTACTCCGCTCCTTCCCAGATGCCCGCCCCCCCTCTCACCTCCCCGGGCACACTGGTTCACCTCGGGCCGGGCCCAGGGCCGGGGATGGAGAGAGGAGAGTCGGGTTCAGCATGGGCTCGGGGGGAGCCCCAAGAAAGCAGCGTGGACAACCTTTCCTGGCAAACGCAGCCTTGCCCCGTGGCTAAGCAGCACCCTCCGCCCGCCCCAAGCCTCACCGCGGCCTCCTGCCAACGGGCTGGGGAAGGCAAAACCTCATCCTGCCTCCTAAGATGCTGAAATAGGTGCTCTTTGGGGGTTCAAGGGAACAGGATGAGCACCGGTGACCCCTAAAGACACGAGAGAAGACTGATAGACCCCGCAGGCAGAAACCAGAGCTGGGGGAACACAGAACGAAGTCATTTGTGGAGAAGCCTCTGGGAGTCACTTGGTTGAATGCCCTCTGGGGCCGGGGAGCTCACTACCTCCTCAGCCAGCCTGGTGTACGGCTAAGTCCACTGCAGCCGGGCCCCTGGAGGGAACTTTGGATGGAGCCAGAGCCAAGAACCGTTGAAAGGAGCAGAGCAGGAGTTCAAGAGGGCAACCGGACTGGCTAGACTCACATCCTGACTGCCCGCCTCGGTGTGCAAGCTTGCCTGACACGTGTCGCCTCTCCGGGCCTCGGTTTCCCCATCTCCGAAATGGAGAGAGTCACTGTACCTACCTTACGGGATCGTTAGGAAAAGCAAATGAGGTAATGCATGTAGAATACCTGGAATACAAGCTCATCCGCAGGAAGCTCTCGAGAAATGTCACCACTAGCCACAGGATCGCCGTCACCGTAAAACGCGCGCGTGCGCACTATTTGCGAGGACGCTCAGAAACCAGAAACTCGCCGCCTCCGGGAGGGAAACCCGGGCGGCCGGAGAAGCCAGGCGAGAGGCGGGTGTTTCGTTGTATTCTGTTCGAGGACCTTTGGAATTTTCCACCTGTGCTATACGACCGACCCCAAAATAAATTTGAAAAAAGAAAATACATGATCCTTTGGTATTTCGAAAAAGAAAAAGACACATTTCTTCCTCTCATGGATCTCAAGCTGTCTTCCAGAGACTTCTTCTCCCTCTTCGGGCTTCTGGCCTCCGGAGTCACACAGAGTCAGGGCCGCCTTTCCAAGGAAGTCACTCATTCGCTCGACAAACCCGTCCCGAGCGCCAACCCTGAGCTGCCGGGTGCAGAGGCTGAGACGGGTCCAGCCCTGCAGCCGGGCAGGAGAGAGGGGCCGTCGGCCTCGCCATCCCCATCCCGGCTCCTCCGGGTGAAACTCTTCTGGAGACACCAGCTTTGTCCCTTGTTGGCCCACTCTCCCTTAAAAAGCTGTTCCTGCCTGAACGGTCAGATCCCTAGGTTCGATGTGAAAATTACAGGAGTTGCCCACTTAGTGATGGACATGTTTAAGTGTTTAGAGGTGAAATGAACTCACGTTCACACCTGACTCTGAAATGCATCCACCCCCCAACAAAATGATTTGATGGATGTTTGGGGAACGGATAGACGGACAAATATATGCTAAAGGAAATGCTACAAAATGTAAACCGAAGGGGCGCCTGGGGGGCTCAGTCGGTTGGGTGACTGACTTCGGCTCAGGTCATGGTCTCACAGTTCTTGGGTTCAAGCCCGGTGTCGGGCTCTGTGCTGACGGCTCAGAGCCTGGAGCCTGCTTCAGATTCTGTGTCTCCCTCTCTCTCTGCCCCTCCCCACTTGTGCTCTATCAAAAATAAACACTGAAAAAATTTATAAGAAAATGTTCATGATGGGGGCGCCTGGGTGGCTCAGTCAGTTGTGCGTCCGGCTTCAGCTCAGGTCATGATCTCACGGTCTGTGAGTTCGAGCCCCACATCGGGCTCTGCGCTGACGGCTCAGAGCCTGGAGCCTGCTTCACATTCTGTGTGTCTCTCTTGGTCTGCCCCTCCTCCCCTTGCTCTGTCTCTCTAAATTAAAAAATAAATTTTTTTAATTTTCAAAACTTAAAAACAATCCTCATGATAGAATGTCAGGGGGAAATGAGGATAATTAAAACCACACAAAACTTCGAGTGGCTTTTCACATCCGGGTGGCCTCCAAAGCTCTTTTCCTGCAGGGCAGAGGCTTTCCCTGGGGAAGGGCCCTGTGTGTCCATCTTAAAGGGCCAGGAGCAGTCCCCGGGGCCTTTCCCCTACCAGCCTGCATGGGGATGGGCACACTAAGGGGCTGAGGGAGGCCTGCGGCAGGGGCAGGGTGGAGGCAGAGGGGATGCCTCTTCATTTTCATCCTCCCTCAAGTTCACTTGGGTCTGCAGACAGCCGATTCCGGCAGCGCGGGCAGCGTGAGAGCCGGCCCCACTCGGAAGAGAGCCGTGCGCACTCCGATACTTCAGGGGGAAGGCGAGGAAGTGGACGAGAGTGTGCGCGTGTCTGCGGGGCCGGGGGATGGGGCTGGAGGGGTGGCTGAATCCGTGCTGGGGCCACAGAAGGACGCTCAGTCCTCTCGAGCCATACGAAGGACACCCTAGGACACCTTGCCGGAGTTTTTACTTACTTCCTGGTTCACCGACAACGAGGACAAAGGTGGCGACGGTGACAGGGAGAGCTAGCATATACTGACCATATACTCTCTGGTCAAGCATTGTGTTTATCATTCAGTTCTCACGACCATCTGATGAAAAGGATTCGATGGTTATTATACCCATTTCACAGATGACAAGATTGAGACTAAAAGAAGTTACAAACCCGAGCTTGCTCAGCCAGTAAATAAGTGAACCGAGATTCAAATCCCAGTTGGGCCCTGTTGTACCCAATTCAAACCCCAATTGGGTACTTGTGCTGCGAGGCAGTAACTTGGAGCAGACCGAGAATCTCGATGAGACTAGAAAGTCCGGACCAAAAAACCAAGTCAGCCCAGAAGCACTAGAGAGGTGTCAGGGCGGACAGAACCTTACGGACAAACATCCAGAGAAAAAGGAAGCTTCTGGAGATTGGCCCCACATTCTAGGAACCTCTTTCCCACTCCGGGCTTTGGCAAGGAACGAGAGTAGGGAAGCCAGCAGAATGTTGGCCACGCTGTGAGCCTGGGGAAATAAAAACTGGAATTTGAGGCGCAAAAGGCAGCCAGCACACTTAAGGATCCAAGATCCCAGAGAGAAGGGAGGCGCAGAGAAGCGAATTCGGCACTCGACACCGATTTTCCCCGGAAGGTGTTTACCGTTTCATAGGCTTGGGAGAGAGGCTGAGGAACTGAGCAGACAGCGGCTGAACAGTAGGATGGAGTTTTTAGCTGACTCGTGTCATTGAGGAGACAAAAACGGAGTGCAGGGCTAACGGGAGGAGTGGCTTCAGTTAGTGTCCAGGTTCTCAGTGAACAGACCCCCGCGGGGTTGCTCCGGAAGTGTCTATGAACCAAAGGTAAATGAAGCATTCTAGAGACTTTAACTCAGCCCTGAGTCCGCCCGGTCCCCGACCAGATGATGACTGGCTGCCGGGCCACCTGCCAGATGGTGAGGTGACTCCTCTGGGAAAGAAAGCAGCAGCACCCGGAGCCTCTGCAGGTCGTCATACAAAATGACTGACGTTCCTATAAAAGTTACCAGCCATGCCAGAGACAGGACTAAGAGAAAAAACAGAGAATAGAAGCAAGCCCATAGGCGACCCAGATGCTGGAGTTCTCAAATATAAGCTTTAAACATAGGGATTGGGGGAGCCCCTGGGTGCCTCGGGGGGGTGAGCGTCCAACTCTTGATTTCAGCTCAGGTCACCATCCCACGGTTGTGAGATGGAGCCCCATCGGGAGCTCTGTGCTGAATGTGGAGCCTGCTGAAGATTCTCTCTCTTGGGGGGCCCGGGCGGCTCAGTCGGTTGAGCGTCCGGCTTGAGCTCAGGTCATGGTCTCGCTGCTCATGAGTTCGAGCCCAGCGTCAGACTCTGTGCTGACAGCTCGGAGCCTGGAGCCTGCTTCGCATTCTGTGTCTCCCTCTCTCTCTCTCTGCCCCTCCCCGCTCATGCTCTGTCTCTCTCCAAAGGAAAAAAAAAAATTCTCTCTCTCTCTCTGCCCCAACCCCCCTCTCACGTGTGCACAAATGCATACTCTCTCGCAAAAAAATAAAAAATAAATAAATAAAAATAGGGACTGGTATAATCAAGAAAGCCGTCGACAAGACAGATAATTTCACCTGAGAATTCAAATCTACAAAATAAGTTTAAAATTCCAAAAATGAATAACACAATGGAAACTGAGGTCTTAATAGATGGATTTGAGAGTGAATTAGACACGGCTGAAAAGAAGACAAGTGAACTGAAAACAGGCCAGCAGAAAATAACCAGAATGAAGTACAGAGAGAAAAATATACGGAAAAAATTGATTTTTAAAATAGCTTATGAGATATATGGGGTACGGTGAAAGTGTCTAGTACATGTATGAATTGAAGTGCCAGAGAGAGAGAGAGAGAGAGAGAGAGAAAGAGTAGGGCAGAAGCAATAGCTGAGGTGATATTGGCCAAGCATCTTCTGAAATTGATTAAAAATATCAAGTTACAGATGAGGTAAATGCCATGAATCCAAAGCAGGACAAAAATGAAGTAAAACTATTGAGAACGAAAGGCAAAAAATATTTTTAAATATCAGAGAGAAGAAACATTAGTCTCAAAGGTGCTAATAAAACTTAGACCTGACTTTTCAAAAGAAACTATAGAAGCCAGAGAACAAAGAATGGAATGACATCTTTAAAGCGTGACCAGAGGGGCCCGGGAGGCTCAGTCAGTCAACCGACTAATTCTTGATTTCAGCTCAGGGCATGATCTCGAAGTTTGTGAGTTCGACCCCCGCGTCGGGCCCTGTGCTGACCCCTAGGAGCCCGGAGCCCGGAGCCTGGTTCAATTCTGTGTCTCCCTCTCTGTGTCCCTCCCCCACTCACTCACACACTCTCTTTCTCTCTCTTTCTCTCTCTCTCTCTCTCCCCCCCTCAAAATAAACATTAAAAAATTTTTAGAAAACTATGAAGATAATAGCCATAGCCAAAATATACCAGTAATTACTTCAACGACAAATGAAATACTCAAATTAGAAGACAAAGATAATCAGGCCGGACTTTAAAATACCACATTCTGTTTACAAATTACACGCCTTGAGTATAAGGACATGTAAACACCGAAGGCAAAAGGAGAAAAGTCACGCCACGCAAAATCCACACGAGAGAACGCTGGCAGGGCTACTCTAACAGCAGGCAAGTTACACTTCCAGGAAAAAGCTACCAAAGATGATGAGGAATGAGGATGGATATTTCAAAGACAGACATTTCAACAGGATCAGAGGGCAAATCCACCAAGAAATCAGCTGGAGGGAAGGAAAATAGGGAGATGATCAAATTCTAAATTTTTACTTGCCTGCTAACACTGCTTCAAAATACAGAAAACAAAAACGGACAAAACTAGAAAGAGAAACAGACAAACCCACAATCACAGTGGAAGACTTCCATGCATCTTTCTTAGAAACTGATGAAGAAGAAGAGGGGGAAGGAGGAGGAGGAAGAGGGAAAGCAGCAGCAGCAGAAGGAGGAGGAGAAGAAAAAGAAGAAGCCGACGATGACAAATCAGTAAGGACACCAACATCCAAACAACATGATTTACACACCTGACCTCACAGACCAAATTAAACACTGCGTATATTAACAGGATAAACATTCTTCCGGTGAGGCGATGGAAACTTACCAGAATCCACCATGCTGGGCCATAAAGCGACTTTCAAAATGTTTTGAAGAAATGAAATAATTAAAAGTATGTT
Source organism: Paguma larvata (assembly GCA_030068075.1). Lineage (NCBI taxonomy): Eukaryota > Metazoa > Chordata > Mammalia > Carnivora > Viverridae > Paguma > Paguma larvata. Next base: position 68,644,015 of record CM057837.1, read on the forward strand.
ATCTGATTATAGTACAATCAGATTGCAGCTCAAAAACAACCATGAAAAAAAGCGAGGAAATCCCCAAATGTTTGGAAATGAAGCAATGCACTTGTAAACAGAACAGAAAAAGAAACCTATAAATCAAAGAAGAAGTTACAACAGAAATCGGAAAATGTTTTGAACCAAGCAGTGATGAAAATGTGACAAATTTTGTGCTTAGAGGAAACTTTATACCCCTAAATCGAGATTTTAGAAAAGAAGAAAATCTTAGAAGCAATCATCACTGTGCCTAACTCAAAAAAAAATTTTAAGACGTAAACTAAACCCAGAGAAAGTGGAGGGGAATGAAAAAAGTTTTAATAAGACTAGAAAGTAATGAAATAAAAAAAGTAAATAGACAGAAATCAGTAAAAACAAAAGTAATTCTCCAAAAAGACTAATAAAATTGGTAAATCCAGTGATCGGCAAGAAACTGAAGAAAATGGGAGAGAAGGCACCTATTACTGACACCAAGAATGAAAAAGAAAGAATCACTACAGATTGCACAGAGTACAAAGATTATTCAATTCATTAAAAAAATTATATAAAATGCATAAAGTTCTCAAAAAATACAATTTACCAAAACTGACACGCAAAAACATAGAAATATAAATAATCCTACTTCTACTAAAGAAATAGAAACTGTAATCAAAAACTTCCCACGAAGAAATCTAAGTTCACATGGCTCCTCTATTGAATTTTTCTACAACATTTAAGTTAAAAAAACAAGCACACACACAAATCTTACCCCAACTCCTGCAGAGAGACAAAAACAGAGGTAACCGTTTCCGGTTTATATCACGAGGCCAGCATAACTGCAAGATACAATCTGACAAGGATATCCGAAGACAGTGAATTCGCAGGTGATCTCTTCCATGAACAGAGATTTAAAAAAATCTTAAACAGAATATGAGTAATTCACATATGCCATGCAAAATACAGTCAAAGAATCTTGCTGTCGCCATTCTATCAGCCGCCAAAGGATAGTGAAAAGAATCATGACAAAGTTGGATGTAGGCCAGGAACGCAAGATCCGTTAACTTTCGAAAGTCAGTCAGTATAATTCGCCATAATAGAAGAAAGAAGAAAACGTGTGTGTTCGTTGCAGCAGATGCAAAAACGCATTTGACAAAATTCCACCTGCACTGATGATAAAACACGAGGCAAAAAGGAATGGAAGAGGCCACTGGTGAAAAACACACGCTAACGTCACGCTAAACGGCTAAGCACTTACGTCACGGGACCAAAACAAGGATGCCTGCTGTTATCGCTTCCATTCAACGCAGTATTAAAAGTTCTAGTCAGAGTAATTAGGCAAGAAATTTCCAACTCCAAAATGATCTCCATTCACAGATGACAAGATCTTTATGTAGAAAATTCCAAGGGTTCCATTAAAATGCTGTTAGAGGTAATAGATACGTTTAGCAAAGTTGCAAGATACAGAGTCAACCAGCATGCAGAAATCAGTTGCATTTCTATACGCTAGCAATAAAGAACCTGAAGAGAAATGGAAGAGAACAATTCCACGTACAATAGCATCGAAAAGAATGAAATGGTTAAGAATAAATTTGACCTAGGGTGCAACTGACTTGTACACCGAAAACGACAAGATATTGCTGAAAGAAGGTAAAAATGCCATAAATCCCATGTTTACAGACTGTAAGAACTCAATATTCTTGAGATATGATACCCCCCCAAAGCATTCTCCACATTTCATGCAGTCAAAATCCCCCTGGGTGATGTTTTGCAGAAGCAGAAAATCTCATCCTGAGATTTACATGGAATCGCAAAAGATCCCCGAATAACCGAAACGATCTTGAAAAGAAGAACAAAGTTGGAGTCCTTCACTTCCTGGTTTCAAAACTTGCTACAAAGCTACAGTCATCAAAGAGCGTGGCACCGATGTAAGGACTGGACACTACTGTAACAGAGCTGGGAACCCAGCAGTTAGCCCCTGCACCCACGGAAAATGTATTTTTGACAAGGGTATCAGACTCACTGGGGAAAGGACGGTCTTCTTAACAAGTGACACAGGGAAAACTGCACAACCACATGCAAAAGAATCAAGCTGGACTCTTCCCTTGTACTATACATAAAAATTAACTAAAAACCCACCAAAGACCGAAATATAACAACGAAAACTAAAAACTTAGGGGAATGTCTTCATGACATTGGATTTGGCAATGATTTCTTGGCTGCGACACCGCTGAGCACCGGCAACAACAAAAAAGATAAATCGAACGTCATCAAAATTGAAAAACTTTTGTGCATCTAAAAACAGAGTGGAAAAGGCCCTCTAGGAAACTGGGGAAAATATTTGTAAATCTTAGATCTGCTAAGGAACGGACATCCAGGACACCTGAAAACCTCCCGCAACTCAACAGCACAAACAACCCAATTCAAAAAGAGTCAAAGGACTTACATTCCTCCATAGAAGATCTATAAATGGCCAGTAAGCACATGAAAAAATACACTGCTAGCCACTGGGGAAATGCAAATCGAAACCACGATGAGATAACACTTAATGCCCATTAGGATTGCTGTTATCAAAAGACAAAAAAACAAGTGTTGATGAAGATGCAGGGAATTTTTAACTCCGTGCATTGCTGGTGGGAATCTACAATTGAGCAGCTGCCGTGGAAAACAATATGGCAGTCCCTCAAAAATTCAAAGGTAGAGGGGTGCCCGGGCAGCTTAGTCAGTTCAGCGTTCAACTCTTGATCCTGGCTCAGGTCATGATCTCACAGTTCGTGAGTTTGAGCCCCACGTGGGGCTCTGCACTGGCAGCACAGAGCCTGCTTGGGATTCTCTGTCTCCCGGTCTCTCTGCCTCACAAGTGTGCATGCTCTCACACACACTCTCTCCCTCTCTGTCTCAAACAAACAAACAAAAAACTAAAAACGAATCAAACGTTGAATTACCATATGATCCAGGAATTTCACTCTTTGATGTACTCAGAAGAACTGACGACAGAGACTCAAACAGATACTTGCACACCAATGTTCATAGCAACATTATACACAGTAACCAGAGGTGGGAACAATCCGAATGCCCTTCCACAGAGGAATGGGTAAACAAAGTGTGGTCTATACACACCTACAAATGGATACTATTTAGCCTTTAAAAGAAATGAAATTCGGACAAACGCTACAACATGAACGAACTCTGAACACATTATGTTAAGTGAAATACACCAAATACAAAAGGACACATATTGAATGATCCCACTTATACGAGATACCTAAAACAGGAAAATTCATAAAAGGCAGAAAATAGAATAGACGTTACCAGCGGCTAGGGTGGTAGGGGAGAGGGAATGGATAGTTATTATTATTATTAATTTAAACAGCATTTACAGTTACTGTGTGGGATGATGAAAAGTTTGGAAATGGGTAGGGGTGATGGCTGCACAGCATTGTGAAGATACTTGATACCACTGAGCTATACACTGAAAGTAATTAAAATGGTAAACTTTGTGTTAAGAATATTTTGCCACAATTGCGGAGGGGGGGGGGAGGAATAGAAGAAAATTTCCCTAATGTAATAAATGAGATCTATAAAAAACCTACAGCAAACATCATACTTAATGGTGAAATATTGAAATCTTTCTCCTCAATGCCAGAATCAAAATAAACATGCCCACTATCACCACTTCTATTCAATATTATGCTGAAAATCCTGGCCATTGCAATAAGGCAAGAAAAAAATATTGGAAAGAAAGATAAAAAATTGTTATTTATAGAAAACATGATTGTCTAGGTTTTTAAAATTCTATAAACATTCAGAATTAATAAGTAAATTTAACAAAGGTGGTTAGATACAGGGAAATATTTAAAAATCAGTTGTACTTCTATATGCCAGAAACAAATAATTAGAACTGATAAATATTTAAATATCATTTATTATAGTATAAAAAACATAATAGACATAGAAATCAATCTCATAAAAGAAGTGTAAGACCTCTATACAGACAAATAAAATACATTTTTAAAAGAAATTTATAAGAACCGAGGTAATTGGAAGAGCTTATCATATCCCTGGATCAGAAAACTTAATATTGTAAAAATGTCAAGTTTCCTCAAATTGACCTACATATTTTTGATCCAGTCTCAGTCAAATCTCAGCAGGGATTTTGTGGAATTTCAAAAGCCAATTCTAAAATTTTTTAACGTTTATTTTTGAGAGACAGAGAGAGACACACAAAAAGAGACAGCATGAGCAGGAGAAAGGCAGAGAGAGAGAGGGAGACACAGAATCCAAAGCAGGCTCCAGGCTCTGAGCCGTCAGCACAGAGCCTGCTGCGGGGCTCGAACCCATGAACTGGGAGGTCATGACCTGAGCCAAAGTTGGACGCTTAACCGACTGACTCACCCAGGCACCCCTCAAAGCCAATTCTAAAATTTATATAGAAATGCAAAGAACCAAAAGTAAACAAAAATGCTGAAGAAGAACTAAGCTGGGGGATTTATACTACCAGATATCAAGGCTCCGTGTACAAAGCTATAGTAATTACACTGTAAAGTTTGTATTGGTACAAGGACAGTCAAAAATATGCTCAACAAAATTGGATAAACATATATGTATTCCAAAAGACACATAACCAACAATCATAACATCCTTTCTGGCCAAAAGTGGAAGCAACCCAATTGTCCATCAACAGTAGAATGGGTAAACTGAGGAATATTCACACAACGGAGACTATACAGTCATGAGAATGAATGAGTGTAACCGTACACAACCCGATTAATCTCACAAATAAGTTTAATTAAGAGAAAACATCACAATGAGAACACACCACATGATTAAATTTTATAAAGTTCAACAGAGATGAAACGAATGTATGATATTAGACATCAGACCAGGAGTTACCATCAGGGACTAATGATAGGGAGATGGCTTCTGATATTTTTTTTTTCTCGGTTTGGGCAATAGTTTCAGGGGACTGGTCACTGTGATCATTCGAGCTGCAGGATTTGGATACTTTTCTGTATGTGTTATATACACTTCAATTAAAAAGTCAGCTATAAAAGCCCCAGGTGGACAGGCACCATCAGTGCTACTAACCACGACAGCGCCCTGCCTCTCTTTTTGCTTGCCTACCATGGGAGCGCAGTGCCAGTGGGCACAGAGGGAAGCCACAGCCTCTAGCCAAGGGAGCCTCTTCCTCCATGAAGCCTTCCAAGACTGCCAATCCCCTCCCCCAACCTCCTTTGAACCCACACAGCCTTTCTCATAGGCATAATAGCTATCTCCGGCATCCCCAGGCAGCCTGCAAGGCTGTGAGCCTCCAGAAAGCAGGAGCTGAGAATCATACATAATAATAGCATTTGTTGAGCACTTACTATACGGCAGGCACTTTTTCTAAGCAATTTACATGCAGCAACTCATTGAGTCCTTCCAATAAACCGGTGAAGTGGGTGCTGCCGTTACCCCGATTTTCCAGATGAGAAAACCAAAGAAGAGAATGATTTATTAAGTTGCCTAATGCCACACAGCTAATAATTGGAAGAGCGGGGATTCGAACATGGGTACTTTGGCTCGGAAACACTCTCTGTTTCAGCCGTGAGCCCGCTGATGAGGCCTGGTGCCTGGCGCCCCAGAGACACCGCCCAGACCAAGCACAAACGAAGAGATGGCTCACCATCTCTTCCGGGCTGACCAATGTGTCTTTGTGTCTGTGGACAGGGATGAGGTGTGTAACGTCTCGAAGGCCCGCCCGGTTCTAAACTAAGGCACAGCAGGCAGGCCCGGGTGCTGGGCCTGGGTTCGGGTGCAAGTTCCTTCCCTATCTTGTAGAGGAGGGCCTGGGACCTTCTCAGAGGACAGACCCCCGACTGACGGCACTCAGGACAAAGAGAAGGTGCAGGATGGGGGCCCCTGTTCCCCCGCCAGGCACTGGCCAGGGGCCCTCTGCGTCCCACCCCCAGGCCAGGGGTCTGGAAACAGCTCCTTGTAAGGCAAAGCCAGCCTCCTCTGGGAATGAATTCTAGCATCTCGGACTCTCCACGCCTCACCTGACCCATCGTGTAACAAGTTTCTTCTTGAACCTGGCTTTAAGCTGTCCCGCTGCGGTTAATGCACCCGTCCTTTGCTCTGCCTGGGAGAGGCCCTGTCTCTGCCAGAGACTTGCTTTGCTTTCCTGGGGGGTATGCGGGTACAGAGGCTCCTTGGTGCCAGCTCTGGGTGGCTGGAGCTGGGCTCCAGTGACAAACACTTAAAATGACAGACCCCACAGCATTTGAAGAGAAAGTCAGAGTTACCCACCCCCGACGGACATCAAACAGTCCTGCCCTGTCGGAGCCCAAAGCCTGGGGAGACAAAACAGTCCCACGTCCCTGGCAACCAGGAGCAGCCCAGATGAGGGGGGGGGGGGCCACCATCCAGGCCAGGGACCGGGGCAGGCCTGGTGCCCAGTTCGGCAACCCACTCTGGAAATCTGGGCATAAGAGAAGGCCCACCCTTGCGTTCGGCCACTGCTGAGGGGCGACCAGGTGTGCCCGCCGCAGCGCACCTGCTTGTGAGCACACGTGCACATGCGCGGCCAAGGCCACGTGGGTCAAAGTCAGAATGAGAGCGAGCTGTTAGTGCAAAGAACTCCTAAGCCGGAGAGAGGAAAGGAAAACAGGGCAGCTGCGTCTCCACCTGGCCTTTCCCACGCCCCTCTGCCCTCGAGCGACAGCCAGGCCCTCCACGGCGGGCCCCGAGGAAGCTGTGAAACACGCAGGTGCAACGAGGTCACCTAGTTAACAGCCTCCCTCCCGCTGTATTATTCATGGGCTCCCTTCTTCCGGCCTAAGCTCCAGTTTCCAGCAGCCCTCGGGCTCGGCTTGGCAGGTCAAACGGCCTGGCAGGCCTAGCCTGCGGCCATCGCCACCCTTTATGCCCCACGCCCTTCCTGCCCCCTTGTTAGGATGCAGCCATCCGGTGCTACCTCAGTCCCCAGGTGTCACACCCTGCACTTCGGGGAAGGAGAAGGGCTTTGGGGTCAGTGAGGAAGAGCAAAGAAGGAACACCTAGGCTGAGTTAGGCTTGAGATGTTAACATTTCCAAAGGGAGCTCCAGGTTCCCCTCCTCTCTGCCACACACACACACACACACACACACTGTGCATTGGCTGTCCCCAGTATGGTACTCTGAATAAGTGCGAGAGCCCACAGGAAGCAAAGGCCATGTCTTGTCTATTTCTGTTCTATTTCAGTGTGCCCCGCAGTGTAGTTTTCCTGCAAACAATAGGTGCTTAATAAATACTTGCTGACTTGTACACTCTCCCCAAAAGACGGGTATCAAATTGATAGAGTGGGCGCAAGTCATTAAGCCATTCGAAGATTGGCTTTAGAGATTTGGGTTAACGCTGTTGGGTTTAGACATTTTCACGTTATTTAAATATCTATCTGCATATGTCTCGTAAATCCCTCCTAGTTTAAGTCATTCATACATAGCGATAACTAATAAGCATTGATTGATCGCAGTTTCTACACGTCATAATACATTTGGCCAAGCACGTCCATGCATCCCACAGGAGCCCCGACTTCCTGAGTCCGGGGGACCGGCCGGAAGGGCGCTCCCCTACTTCGCAGAGAAGGGAACCGTGGCTCAGAGAATTAAAGCACATGAGTTAACAAGGCCCGTAGCTGCAGTCTTCACACGCTTGGTGGGGATCTCCTGCTTCACGGTTCACACGGATTCCTCTGCCTCGCGGTTCCCATGCCCACGCCAACAGGAGAAAACTACACGGTAAACCCGTGGTCTCCCGGTGAGGAGACTCAGACCAGGACCCGGCGTGTAAGGCCGGGTCACTTCAGGGCCAGAAACACCATGGGTACCTGGTGAGCGGCCGAGAGCAGAGTGGACGTGCGGGCTGGGACACCATCACGGGAGTCATCGCATTCGACTCCCAGGGTTTACAGGTGGGAAGGGCCGGGGGTCCGGCTGGGATCTCCAGGTCCGGGCAAATGCAGAAACCTCTGAAGACACGAACCCTCTGCTATGGGGGTGACCGCATCAGGGCAGATGACCTGAGCTGGGGAGACGTCCTGTTGTTCACACCCGTGGACGTTTAAATCACTGCCCAACCTCACTCTCTTAAATGCTGGGTGCTGTAGGCACCCGAATGTCCCACCCCAGACCAGGGTCAGCACGGAACACACACGACGGGCTAGACTCAGAGGCCAGCCCCGTCGCTGCCTCCGTGCAGCCCCGAGGTGGGTCACTTGTCCTGTTCTGAGCTCGGTGGCCATCCGTATAATCGGGGCCATGGCTCTGGCCTTCTCTAAGCGCAGCACAGGGTGCAAACAGATCGAAGATGAAGGAGTCTGACTGCCTTGCTCAAATTCCACGGCATCACCCGCTAGCTATGCGACTTTGGGTGAGCTGCTTAACCTCTCCATGCCTCGGGCCTCCCATCTGTAAAGTTCGAGTAACAGCAATCCCTACCTCCCCGGGCTGTGGCCGGGACTAAGTGAGGAATTTTATGGGAAGTGCTAAGACCAGCGCCTGGCACACAGTCCAACTTAGGCAGTGTGTCCTGTCATTATTGCCAGTCCGGACCCTCTAGAAGTCTGTGACAGAGGTCACAATATACTGGTCATCCCTAGGACACGTGCGGCTTGCTCAAGGGTTTTCCCTATAAAGACACATCCCACACGGGCAGGGGCACCGACCGGCCCCAGGGGACTAGAACGGCGCCTGGCACACAGTAAACAAGGGCTCAGTAAGTATTTGATAAATGAATGAATGGCCTCACGGTACTTTTAAATATTTGAATTAGTTGCTAACATTTAAAACGGCAAAATTTTGCATTTTTTTAAATCTGCACTTCTAGATAATTTTGGAGTCCGTGTGCGGCCATGCTGGGCCTGCCTTCCAGCTTAACAAGCACGGGCGAGAATGCGAGCCGTGGCGCCCCCTTGAGGCGGGGCGGGCGTGTGCAGTTTGCCGCAGGCGCGCGCAGCCAGTCGGCCTATCAGCCGTCTGGATGTCGTAGGCACCTGAATGTTAATCACGGTCAATCACGGGCGGGCGAAGTCCAGAGAGCAAGTAAGTTTGGCATTTCCCCAGCCCCCGAGCAATCTGCCCACGGACCCTTCTTCGGGCCCCAGGATCCCCTCCCAGCTCCCCTCCCACCCCCCCGGTCCGGGAGAGGAGACGAGCTTCCAGGTCTGCAGATCACCCCCACCCCTCGGCACCTGAGCCCCCCTACTGCCGACTGGCCAGCCGTCCTCCCCAGAGGACGCGAGCCCTAGTGCTCCACAAGGCGGCCCCTCCCAGCTTTCCAGCTGCCATCCTCGCGGGGCTGAAAACTCCCCGGCATAAAATAGCAATGGGCAGATGACCTTTCTCACGTTAAGTGTGCAGAAATGACGGGGGGGGGGGGGGGGGGGGAACACACACACACACACACACACACACACACCAGAGATAAAGTGCTTTTCTAAAGTATTAGTATCCGTGCCAGGCCCACTCCGCTCGGATCTTCTGTGGAGAGGGACATGGTGTCGCACGCTCAGGAAGCCGGGTGTCCTGCCTGCTGTGGGGGATGGCGGGGGCTGCCAGCGGACCCCTGGCCTCCTCCCTCCTACCATTCCCCTCCCCAGCCCTGCCAGGGCTCAGGTCTGCGGGGGGGGGGGGGCCCCCATCTTCCCATCCTCCAGGAGCCCTCCCCCAACCACCCCATTTTCTGCCTTTAGCTTGTCCATTACTTCCTGTCTTCTCTGTAGCACCCGGGGCCATCTGTAAATGACTTGCGTGTGTCTTTATTATCTGACTTGCTCCCCCAGTTCAGCGCAGTAGCCACCAGCCACAGGTAGCCACCGAACCTTCGGAATATACCCAGTCCAAATTGAGATGTGCCCTAAATGCAAAACACACGCCAGATTCCAAAGACTTGGTACAAAAAAAAAAATACAATGTAAAATATACAACAAATAATCACTTGTTACATTGATTATATGTTGAAATGATAATAGTTTAGCCGTCCTGGGTTAAACAAAACAGATTATCGAAAGTAACTTCACCTATTTCTTGTAACTCTTTTAAGCGGCTACTAGAAAATTTAAAACCACGCCTGTGGTTTGCATTTGTGGCTCGCATTATTATTATTATTATTTTTAATTTGAGAGAGGGACAGAGAGAATCTGCAGCAGGCTCCACTCTCAGCACAGAGTCCAAGTAGGGTCCAATCCCATGACCCTGGGATCAGGATGTAAGCCGAAATCAAGAGTCGGACGCTCCACCAACGGAGCCACCCAGGGGCCTCTCGCATTATTTTTTTTTTTTCTCTCTTTCTTTTTTTTTTTTTTTTTTTTACTCTTCAAAGTCCTCGCATTATGTTTCCAGGGACCGGCGTGAATTCTCGGCAGATAGAGGAGAGAACTCGATAGAGCCTGGCACGCTGGTGACGGCTCAGTACCGGCCGACCAAACGGCTGAACGAGAGGGCTCCCCAACGGTGCACGTGAGACCCTAAGACATAGAGGAGGATGGGTTTGGAAGGACCTTCTGCCCCACTGCCAGCGACGTGCTGGTTTCCCAGGGGCATCGCCCCAAGATCGCCCTCCGACAGGAAGCCACAGGCCTCCGTAGCACGGCACTAAGTCCCGGCTTAGAGTTTTGTCACCTCGGGCTCCCTAATTAGCAGCCGGGAAAAGCCAGTATCCCCCGCAGACAGGACCAGTGATACCAATGGACACCCAGACATGGTCCCAGCCACCATGGGTTTTTTTTGTTTTTTTTTTTTTTGCCTCTCTCTCTTTCCTCCCCCTCTCTTGCTCTCCTCTACTTCCCTCCCTCCCTCCCTCGCTTTCACTGGCTCCCAAATTACAGCCTTCTGTCAGAAACAGAGACAATCAAGGTGGCGCGCAGGGCCCTTGTCACAAATGGCATCTCGGGGCCTCTCCAAATGGAGCATGGCCTTTAAAGAGAAGAGCAGTGCCGCTATCAGCCTGCCTTGGGGAAGAGGCATCTCCAGGAAGGCACGGGCCGGAAGGGACCCCCTCCCTCGTCGGCTGATCAGCCTGCGGGAGGTTCTGGGTGCCTGTGATTGCAGAGCCGGGTGTGGGGCTGCTGGGAACCAAGAGATGAAGGCCCGCCTGGCCTCCTCCACACCTGATGCCGGGGCAGAAGCAGCAGGGCTCGGCCCCTGACTGGCCACCACCCAGATCTACCTCATCGGGAGAGAGAGCCTAGAACAAGGCCATTTCCCGGCTCAGGGCCTCAGTTTCCCTGCCTGTAACATGGGGGGGGGGGGGGGTCTAGCTATGTCTAAGGATCCTTCCAGCCCTGGGAATGGAGGTCACAAACTCAAATAGCTAAAGGGCAAATGAGTGGAGGGGGGTCGAACATGAGACGCCAGGGAGGGTGGGGTCCGTGCTGAATGAGGCTGCGAGCTCCCCTAAATCTAAAAGGAGGCCTTGAGGGGCGCCTGGGTGGCGCAGTCAGTTAAGCGTTTGACTTCAGCTCAGGTCACGATCTCTCAGTCCGTGAGTTCGAGCCCCGCGTCGGGGCTCTGTGCTGACAGCTCAGAGTCTGGAGCCTGCTTCCGATTCTGTGTCTCTCACTCTCTCTGCCCCTCCCCGACTCACATTCTGTCTCACTCTCGAAAATGAATCAATGTTTAAAAATAAATAAATAAAAGGAGGCCTTCAGGCAAAACTCCGATGCGGGACAGAAGTCAGAGCGAAGTCGGAGGTGGTTACCGCTGGAGTGGGTGACACAGCCGGGAGGGGGCATGCGGGGGGGGGGGCCCGCCGAGGAGCTGGGAACGCGCCCCATCCACGTGGCGGGCACACAGGTGCACGCGCACGCGCAGGTCTGCCCCTTCTATTCCAGCTCTGTTTCTCTGGTAGGCACGTAATCCTCAAAGAATTTTTGAAATAAAAATACCAGTAAATAAAACGAGCGGCTGGAACTCAGCACCAACCAACCGCTGCCAGCTGGGAACACGGACCTGCCCGGCGCCAGTTCCAGCCAGAGGTGCCAGAAATCTAGATTCGTATGCGAAACTGCTGTTGTCTGAATGTTGTTAGTAACTAATTTAAAATTAAAACTCACAGCCACACACGTGCGCGCGCGCGCGCACACACACACACACTCACGCCTTCCGGCAGAATTCAACTTATGAGCTTACAAATTGTCAAGCTCTCGAAATTCCTAGACGACAACGGGCCCCACGTTCGACTAAATCAAAAGGGATAATAACGAAAGCTCCTACATTTTGCATGCGTCCTGGGAGGCAGGCACTGCGCAAAAGGCTTGCTCTGCCGTTTCCTCCTTATCCGTGGCGATAGCGAGCCTACGAGGTAACTGAAAATTATCTCTACTTAACAGATGAGAAAACTAAGGCCCCGGCAAGGCTGCGTGTCAGACCAAGGCTTCGGAGCTCAAGGGTGGACCCCCTGGTGTTCGATCCCGGCTCTACGTGCTGCCAAGCTGCCTTCCAAAAATTCTGGGGATGATGCCGGCTCTCCCCATGGCCCGGGGCAAAACATTGAGCCACACGCGCTTTTGCTGCCGAGACGAGGCGGTACCTCAAGAGCACAGAGGCGGAGACCCGAATACGGGGACCGGCAAGGAGCCGCGGAGGCCTGGCCCACTCCCCGTGGCCGACCCAGATCAAATTTCACACTGGAAGACTAGAAAGCAGTCTCCGTGTGGCTCCTTCTTCAATATGCCAAGTTTCTCACGGACACCCTTCTGGTCAATAAAATTGGTGAGAATACGCATTTTCTGCCCTAGGGGATTCGATAGAGCTATTTTCATATTGAGCCAAAATAAATATGGCCCAGTTTTTCTGAATCGACTCTTCCGCACAAGTGATTAGTCACCACTGCTGTAGATTCGCAGATCAAGATACGGAAATTTCCAGCACTCCAGAAGCACCCCTTGTGCCCTCGTCATTACATCCCGGGGCAACTGTGCTTCTGCCTTCTGTCCCAGAGACGGGTTTTGCCTACAGCGGCCCCTTTCATAGGGGGCACGTGCCCTTCTGTTCTCGCGGTCCCCACCACTCTCCGTCATCTCGCACGTGGCACCGTGTACTCTGTGTGCCTCCTGGCCCCTCGCGGGCACGGGCGTTTGAGACATCCACTCCGAGGGCATACCCCTGCAGCCCCAAACACAGCAAGACAGGCAAAGCTGGCCAGCGTTGAGAGCAACCAATGCAAACAGTTAAAACTGGTTATAGGCACACCGAATGCCCTGCGTGGTAATACCAGTTAGCAGTGGGGCTAGAAAAGGTAGTGGAAGAGTCCCCTGACAACAGGCCATTCTGTCAGTGGGCACCAAGCCTAGCCCTGAGGATACAAGGAGGAACAAGGTACAGGCCACGCCCTGTGCTGCGGGGGCTCACTGACCAGAGGAGGGGTCAGCCACCCGCAGAGTAGTAAAAAGCGCCCCCCCCCCGGGCAGGAGGAGAGGGAGGGAGGCACGGGCTGGAGAGGCGTCAGTGAAGGCTTCCCAGGGTCGGTATCCCCGAGCGGTGTCCGTTTTGTGCACGTAAGCGCACAAGGCTGGCGCACAGAAAAGCCCCCCTCTGATCCGCGCTCCATACTTCCTGGAGGCTAAATACCCCCAGGCAGCAGAGCCTAACTTGGGAGTCACCTTGCCCACCTCTCTCCTGCACAAAGAAACCCGCCCCAGTGCCGAGAAAAACTCCCATCGAGGCTCGAAATGAACGAATTTAAAAAGAAACACGGCAATTGCTTGAAATCAATGAGCTCAAAGGCGATTTTTAAAAACAGCTTTACATTTTAAAACACTACAATTTGAAAAATCTGACGGTTCCTGAAAACGGTCTTTTCTTCTAGTTGGGTTTGAACTCTCGACTGATGAAGGCATGGCTCACGTCAGCGTCACTGTGGTCAGCCCCACGCCCCGGCTGACCTGTGTCCTCCCACACGGCTCTCTTGTCACCCTGCACCCTGGAAGGGTTGTCATCGTCCTGGCCAGGAAGCTGGCTTTCGGGGAAGAACAGTCCTCTTTTGACAGGGCTGGGGCGCGCGCTATGGCCTTTCACCTGTGACACCACTGGCCTCACCAAGCCTCTGAGCCAAATCTGCCAAATCTTCTATGCTCGGGCCAGCCTCGATGGCTTCAGAGTTGCCATGATCCCTTCAGAAGACCCGGGGGTCACTTGCCATCACCCTGGCATCATCCTTGTGTCTTGGGGCTCAGGGTTTCCCACGGCCCCAGGGCGGCGAGAGTGGAATGTCCAGACTGGGCGGGGGGAATAAGAGTGAAGCCTGGTCCGCACCCCGCCCTCGAGGGCTATCCCAAATTAGCACCTATGCAGCTCCCTCTGCGTAAGTCCTGCGGCCGCAGAGAGGTGTGATCAGTGGGGCCCTCCACCATGTGGGACGGACGGATGAAGTGGAGGACAGTTCCTCAATTCCTTCCCTTTGAGGGCCAGCATCTATCCGGCCGCGGGCCTCCTAGGCACAGGGCGGTGTCTCCGGATTCCAGAAACCCTGCCCCGTGCCCACTTTCTACCAGCCCAAGTGCCGTACACACACGGCAACGTTTTGACGGCACGGAGAGCTGGCTGCTGCTGGAATCTGCTTAAAGGTCCCCCAAACACAGACACTGCCTGGCACGAGCAGGGGATGGCCCCGCGGTGCCGGCGGCGAACGGCGACCCGGCCCTAGCATGACCGTCCAGGGAAAGAAGCTCCAGTCTCGTTCTCAAACCCATGTTCTGACCTGCTCCCCTAGGTGACACTCCTTCTGCACCGGAAGGTTGCGAAACGTTCATTTCCCTAGAGGAGACAGTGGACCAAGGCGTCTCAAACTTCACTGAGCGAATCGCTCGGGGAGCCTGTCAAACACACATCCTGGTTCAAGAGTTCCGGGACAGGGCAGAGGAGGCTGCCTTTCTAGCAAGCCCCTAGGAGACCCCGACCCTGGGTGTCCACAGGCCACCCTTGGGACAGTAAGGCTCCACCAGGCCCTCGCCTCCCAGAAGTACGTGCATGTAAAGTGAGGACTTCAGAAAGACGCCCTTTAAAATATTAAGCTCAAAGGAATGAACCCTAAATGGTGAAACTGCAGGTAAGGTAGCTGGTGGGAAGAGGGAGCTGTTTGGGAGGCAAACAGGACCATGCCAACATAACGCTCAAACCCAGCCCCTCAGGCGGCGGGGGTGAGGAGCCCAGCTGTTTGAGGATGAGGATGGCAAGCGTATGGGGGCCCAGCCCAGCGAAGGGCAGGATGGCAGCTCCGGGCCTCCCACTCCCGCACTGTGCACCACCTAGCCCGCACCCATCACTTCCGTAGAGCTACCTTTCCAGCCCACGGGGTACTCACGCTCTCTGCCATGCAGGTCCTCTGCTCTCTGACCCCGCGGGTGGGTGGGAACCAGCCCCCAGCACTCCTTTTCCCAGCTGAGACCCCCCCACTCCTGGCCCTCCCTCCCGAAGAACGACCTCTACTCCCCTCCCCCGTGGGTGCTGCCCGCAGTGCGCCTACCCCTGCACCGTGACCCGAACATTAACTCCCCGCCAGCTCCCCCCACCAGGGGCTGACTCATCAGCACCTGGCACCTGGCTCCAAGCATGGCACTTGAAGCCCACCCCCACCCAGGCAAGGGTCTGACTCCACCCAATACGCCTGCCCGGAGGCACACACAATCCTCACGTGTCTCTTCGGCTTAATTCGAAATTCAAATTGGGGTGGGGGCTCTTGCTAATCGCCTGAAAGGCAAGGGTCAATGTCTCTGGTCTAAGAGGGAAAAGTACATGGAAGAGGCAGGAGCTGCTTTCTGAATTACTAGGGAGGGAAGAAGGGGTAGAAGTGTTACTACTCAGGGAAGGGCGAATTTCCCCCCAGTGGGCCACTGACAACACCAGGGCTGGGGGATTGGGGTAGCAGTGGGCCAGCGGCGATGGCACCCAATCTCTGAGCACAGAGGCAGCGACTCGAGGTGCCTAGGTGCCGGCTCACCGAAAGCGGAAAGGGAGGTACTGAGAGCTCTCCGCCTGATGCCGCCACCACCTTGGAGCGCGCGGGCTCTGCACGCGTCCCGGGCTGACCTGCCGGGGAGATCAGGGGCAGCATTCCCGTGCGCAGGCCTCCAGGGACAGCCAGCACCGTCGGTGGTGGACCTGCCAGAGGGCTGACTGCGGAAGCGAAGTGCAAGCCGCGCTCGGCTCCCCGCTCCGCGAGGGGTGCCTTTTCCCAAAGCCAGATCGGTTTGGGCAGGTTGCGGGGGTCCTCCGGGGTCTCTCGCGGTGACTGAGATGTAACGAGGGTAGGGCAGAGCTACGTGACTGTAGGTCCCTCCAGCGCCACTGCCCATCCCGCGGTGGCGGTGCGCCCCACCCCATCCCACTGTCCAAATGGGGCCCCAGAGCGCGAAGGGGACAGGATTGGGACCCCAACGCCCTCTTTATCGCCGAAATTCTCCCCACCCCAGACCCAGACCAGACCCTCTCTAGGGCGCCGAGAGCAAAGCGACCTAACGTCCAGGAACCGGGTGAGGAGTGCAGTGCCTGACCCTCCCCCACCCCCCCAGGCCAACCCGGCGGGAATTCGAGTTCCCGGGAATCAAAGTTGCCGCGCGTCCGGCCGCGGGCTGCGAGCGGACGCAGGACTCGGGCCAGGGGCCGGGAATGGAAGGAGGGCTCGCCGCGGGCGACGGCCGTGCCGGGAACAAGTGGCTCGGCGGCTGCGGTCGCGACCCCACGGCTCCAACTTTCCCACCGCGTGGCGGGCGAACGGCGCGGAGAAGGCGAGGGAAGCGGGGAGGGAAGGGGCGGCGCGCGGCTCTCGGTACCGTGTGCGTGTGCGGGGAAGCGCCGCGTCGCGCTCCGGCTCTGCTCTCCGCCGGGTCGGCCCCCGCGGGCCGCCTGCTCCGCCGCTGGCCACCGCCGCGTCTCGCCGCTGGCGCGAAGGCTCACCCTCGGCGCGCCGGCCGCTCCAGCGTCCCCTTGGGCCGGCCGCCCGCCGCTGGCCGCTGGCCGCCTGCAACTTCAGGCGCGCCGCGGGCTCGGACGAGGCGCGCCCCAAACGTCCCGAGGCTTGGCACCCCCGCGCTCCATGCCCGGGGCCGGGCCGCCCCGCCCCGCCCGGCTCAGCGCCCGGCCGCCGTCGGACGCGTCTTCCCGCGGAGCATCGCGCCGCGCAGCCCGCGCCCCTCTCTCTCTCTCTCTCTCTCTCTCCCGAGCCGCCGCCGCCGCTCAAGTCTGCGATCAACTTTCCCTCGCTTCCTCCGCCCTGCTCGGCCCCCGCCACCCAGACCCCGCCTCCTGACGCTCCCTCCCGCGCTCCCTCCTCCCCGGCCCCCGCCTGCCGGGCCGCGCCTCGCCGCCCACCCCCTCCACGCTGCGCGCCGGGATCGCCGCGGCCCCCGCCGGGTCCCGCCCCGACCCCCGGGAGCCGCGCGGAGCCCGGCCGGGCGCTCAGGGCATGAATATTTCAGTGCCGGCGAAGCTGCCCTCTGCCGATGTCATGGCACCGGCTGCTGTGGCAACTCGACGAATCCCCCCAAGGGGCAGGGAGGGCGCCCGCGGAAGCGGCCCCAGGTGCGTGCGGGAGCCTCGCCCCGCAGGGCCGTCCGCCATCCGGGAGAGGGGCGCGCAGAGGGGTGGGGGCCCGGCGGGCCTCCTGCCGGCTCCGCGCCCCCGGCCGGCCCAACCGGCAAACGCTCCCGGGTAGCCGGAGCGAGCGAGCCGGCCCGCGGCCTAGGTGAGCCTGCGCCATCTGTTGGCTTTAAGCGCCCCCTCTCTGCTCCCAGAATCGCTGAGCGCGGAGCGGGGCTCGGTGCCTCTAGTCCTTGAGGCCGCTTGGCTCAGCCAGCCGCCTTTGCCCACACCACTCGTGCGCTCCCACCCGCGCCGTCTCCCTCATTCGAGCTCGGAATGCCCCCGAGTGCTTACAGATGCAGGACCCCGGATGGGAAGAGGGCCCTGAGGTCACCAGAATGCCCTCCCTTAGGCAGGAGACCATTCTGCGGCCATGGTCTCCCAGCTTCTTTCTGCCCACCCATAGGGATGGAGACTTCCTGACTTTTCCAGACGGCTGGATTGGGGAGGGGTCGCCTTCGGTTCAGGAATGGTAGCTGAAGAGGGTCATTCGTTGACCTTGATCTTTACTTCGCCAGGCTACACCTTCTGAATTCACATGACAGGATTTCCGAACCTGTCACCATTGCAGTCAGCATACTGACAGTAGCTGCCTGGAGCGAGGCTCTGGGCTGAGACTCCGCTCCTTTCCTGACACAGCCTTTCGGGAAGGTCCTGCCGTTAGCTTGGGTGTACCGTAAGAAAACAGGCCTTAGCGAGCTGAGCGGCTTGCCCACGTGGCGCAGTCAGGTGTTGAACCCAGAGTCTGTCTGACCCCAAAGCTTCGGTTCCTTACCATTTACTCACTCATTCACGGTCGCTCCTCTGCGCTCGTGAACTAAACAGGTTCCGGGAATATGATGGGCAACGAAACAGGCTTGGTCATTGTGCCTTGGCGAAGGAGCTTCTCTAATGGGGGGACCGGACTTTAGTCAAGGAAACACATGACCGGCTAGAACGATGGCCAGAGTCAGTGCTAGAAAGAGGGGCGCATTCATGGCACCTGGCCTAGGGCATCAGGGAGGACTTCTTGGAGGAGGTAATGCGGAGCTGAGAGCTGAAAGATGAGCAACGGAGAGACAAGGCTTTAGGCAGGAGAAACCTCGCACGCAAGGCCCTGTGGTGGGAAGGAGCTGGCATATGGAAGGGAGTGAAGGGAGGGAGGGAGGGAGGCCAGAGAGCCACGGTGCTGAGATGGTGAGGGGGACAGGAAGGATGGCCCCCCGAGTGGGAGCAGGGTGTGTTGGCCTTAACTGGGGTTTGATCTAAATCCGGAGAGCGGAGTCTTTGAAGCAGGTGGTGGGGTGGCAATTGAGGGATGGGGGTGTCACCATCTGATTTACGATGGAAAAAAACGGGGAATTAACTGGGAGGCAACGGGTGATAAGAGACCGATTCAATTTAAAAATATTTACTGGGGCGCCTGGGTGGCTCAGTGGGTTAAGCGTCTGACTTCTGCTCAGGTCATGATCTCACAGTGGGTTGGAGCCTTGCATTGGAGCCAAGCGGAGCCCGCTTGGGATTCTCTCTCTCTCTCTCTCTCTCTCTCCCTCCCCCACCCCTCCCCCACTCGTGCTTTCTCACTCTCTCAAAATAAACAAAAAAGTATTTACCTATCATCTACTGTGTGCCAGGAACTTTTCTAGATCGGGAGAAAGCAAACGGCCGCCTTCAGGTCAAATCCGTCCGTCTTGCTACCCATTTTTGTAACGAAAGCTTCAGTGAAACACAGACGTGCTAATTATGGCTCCCTTTACGCTCCAGCTGCGGAATTAAAGGGTTGCACCAGAGCCCGTGCAGCCCTTAGAACCTAAAATATTTACTATTTGGTCCCTTACAGAGGAAGGCGGCTGACCCCCGTGAATCGAGACGCTTAGAAAACGTTAGTGAACAAAACACACACAGGCGCGCCTGCGCACAGACCCCTGCCCTCCCGGAGCTCACGTTTCTGTTGCCTCCGGCGGCCGTCGAGGCGAAAGAGACTGCGACCTGGTGGTAGTGACAGAAGGGGAGAGAAGTGGCATTCAGGAGGTAAAAAATCTCCAGGCCTAAGAGAGGTGGCCACCATGGGGTGACAGAGATGAGGTGTCAGGGAGACCCCGGGTTTCTAGCGTGAGGAAGCAGATGGGGGGGTGTGCCCCGAACTGGGGATCGCGGGAGGAGGGCCGGCGTGGGAGGATGAGTTCATGTTGAGTGCGAGGCTTACGCCGTGACTGAGCCCAGAGGTCAGGTAGCCCATGGGACACGGGAGTCTGGGGCCTGTCGGGAAAGGGCAGAACTGGAGACACGGTAGGTCACAGGTGGTCACACTTTAATTTTTTTTTTTTAATGTTTATTTTTGAGACAGAGACAGAGCACGAGTGGGGGAGGGGCAGAGAGAGAGGGAGACACAGAATGTGAAGCAGGCTCCAGGCACAGGGCTGTCAGCACAGAGCCCGACACGGGGTTCGAACTCACAGACAGGTGGTCACACTTTGGACAAGGCGATAGAGCCAGAAGTGGGGTGTTCTGGGTTCCGAATGCGGGGCTGCTCGCTAGCTCAACGGACACCGGGCCCCTCTTCACCTCATGTTTCTCGTTCGCGCTAGGAGAGGTGTTCAGCGTTTCTTCCACCCCAAAACCTTCTTTCTGGTTTGCCACCCTCTCTTTTCGACTGACTCCCCAAACCATCTACGGTCATTGTACATGCGAACAACACAGCACTGAGCTCAGGGAGACCACCACCTCCTCGGCAGTGGGCACCATACTTCTTTTCGTAGGACCTCTAAGCTAGGAAACTGGGGTGTCCGGCAGGGCGCCTCCAGCCCCCGGAACCACTCGAGTGTGTAACAGGGAATTCAAAGCGAGTTTGACTGCACAGGGATGAGAGAGCTGAGAAGCAAGCGGGGGACGGCAAGGTAACCCAGAGGTCAGCGACAGCAAGAACTTGCTGTACTAGCCCTGGGCTGGCGGGACAAAAGGAGGAAGCAGTGTTACCAGGCTCAGGATCATGCGGCGGCGGAAGATGGAGCCGTGGACCTTTCTGGTGGGGGCTGAGGATGCCGCTACCGCCAAGGGCTGCTTTGCAGCCCAGTGTGAAGGAAGGACACTTTGGCTTCTCTCCTTGCCCCAGCCCTCTGGCCTCCCACTCGGGCCTGCCTTTGGTTGACCCCAGCCAGAAGGCAGCGGACCCGGGGGCCGGAGAAGTCCAGCCTGCGGCGGCAGCTCTGCTGGGATCCAGAGCACAGCAGAGGCAAGAGGGGCGCGGAGGTGAGCGGAACGAGCCAGCACGGCCCACGGTGTGGGGACACAGATGCGAATAAAACCCAGCCCCTGTCTCCGTCCGAGGCACTCCCAGCCTAGGAGCGAGGCAGACCTAGACATCAGTTCTAATCCAGCCAGGGGAGCGTTGCAAAGCAGAGAGGGAGCCCAGAGGAGGGTGACGAGACAGGTTTCCAAGGAAGTTGGGTCCAGAAAGGCTTGCCGGGACAAGGGGACCTCAGGGCTGGTTTTGCTGCAAAGATCACGGGTTCCACAGCCGCGAAAGCAGAAGGACGGTCCAGGTGGAGGGCACAGCAGGAGCAAAGGTGATTCTGGAGGTGGTAGGGGCCCTGCTGTTCTTCTGCACAAGCAGCCGAAGGAAGGCTGGAGGCGTCTGCGGGAGACTCGGAGGTGGGGAAAGAGCTCTCTGCCCTTCCTCTGGACCAGCTGGTTTAATCCCTGGAGTCCTGGCATTTCTCCCTGGCTAGGGTTGCCCTCCCCCAAAGCATTCCAGGGCTGCCGCCCACAGCTCTGGGGGTTCTCCTCGCCTCCCTTTCCTTCGAAAACATCCGCCCTTTCCCCCCAGCACCTGCGGCATGGAGGAAGGTGCACAGTGTGATGAAGAGACACCTCTCACCACCTTGTGTGGCTTCGGACAGACCGCTCAACCTCTCTGAGCTTGGGTCTCCGCTTCCGGAACGGAGATCTGGCCGCCTGGCCCGCCTTCCTCCGGGGGCGGGGGGAAAGCACTGGGAGGGCAGCAAAGAACCACACGGATGTTCGCTGCCCAGGCCCCAGCAGCGCGAACCCCCTGTCCTTCTGGGGCGGGGTTGGGGGGACGTCCCGCTGTAGCCCGGGAGGGATGGTTGCGGCTACTGAAGGGTAGGTCCTCCCGGTCCCGCCTCCTGGGTGCAGCACGTGGCCCGGCTAGCCAATCGGAATCGCCACTCTCAGGTTGGCACCTGGAGGAGAGTCTCAAAGTTTGGACGTCGTTGAGAAGGTGGAGAAATCACGGAAGGCACCAAACGCCGACGGACGGCTCCTGGGGCCTGACCTGGGCTGCATTCTCGGCGGCGTTCCTGGCCGCCAGCCATCTGCGGTTCCCGCTTTCTGGGCCGGTCCTCCAGCCTTCTGGTTGTGCAATCCGCCCTCCCGGTCACCTCATCTATCTACGAAATTCATGTTCTCCGTCGGTTAGCCAGAGTTCATTTCTGCAGCCGGCAACCCTAGGAACCCTGCCTGGTATAAACCATATGATGATTCTCCCAGTAATTGTAGGGGAAGCTCAGCCCAACGTGGGGTCAGCATTGGTGAGGACCTCAACCTCGCCTTTTCCAGAACTGAAAAAGGAAGGAAGGGAGGAAGGAAGAGATACTGGCTCCTTCCATACCAGAACACCTCGTCCAGGTATTTCCAGGTATAGCCGTAGTGGGTTCCAGTTCATCTTTAGCTCAGAGACGCACTGCATTTTAGGGTCCTCAAAGGCAGGGACTGTGTCTTTGTTCTTTCATTTCACAGGTGTTCCTGGAGAGACCGCAGCGTGCCGGGCTCTGAACTGGGGGCTGAAGACCCGGAGAAGCATATGATGTCATTCTGGTCCTTAGTCCGGTTGGAGACACAGACACGGAAACAAATAGGAAGCATAGGAGAATGTCATTCTTGAAACCAGGACCAAGTTCAACAGCGACTGTGGGCCCTCCTCCCGAGGATCTGCTCCGCCCTAACCAAGGAGACCGAAAGACTTCCAACAGCAGGGGCCACTTCAAAGCGGAGCATTGGGAGATAAGCGTCCCTGGCAAGACGCTGCCACTAGGGCCCCTGAGGGGTGAAAAGGGGGAGGACCGAGTGTGCGCGAAGCCACGGGGGCGTCAAAGAGCACAGAGGCTCCAGGAGATATGGTGGTGGGGCTGGACTGAGGCACGCTGGGCAGGGGTGAGAGAGGGGTCTTGGGGGATGGACCAGGGCTAGACAGAGAAGGGCCTGGCATGCAGAGCCGGGTCTTAGGGTCACTCAGCAAGCGATGCCGATGCACAGGGTGACGGATGAACAGGAAGAGAGTGCACTGTCCCAGGTGGCCCTGGGCTGACACCTTAGAGGAAGGGGCACCTGCCTTTGATGTCTTTGTATTCCTAAGCACCAAATAATCAGCTGATTCGCTGGCGCTCTTCATGAATAAGAAAGGAAAGGGGGGCGGGAGGGAGGGAGAGAGGAAGGGAAGGGAAGGGAAGGGAAGGGAAGGAAGGAAGGAAGGAAGGAAGGAAGGAAGGAAGGAAGGAAGGAAGGAAGGGAGGGAGGAGGAAGGAAGGAAGAAAGAAAGAAAGAAAGAAAGAAAGAAAGAAAGAAAGAAAGAAAGAAAGAAAGAAAGAAAGAAAGAAAGAAAGAGCGGGAGGAAGGGAGGAATGGAGGGAGGGAGGAAGAAGGAAGGAGGAAATCCAGACACGCGTTGTAAACCTCACCCGGGTTTGGATCAGATTCCAGGTCTGCCCTCAGCCCCAGATTCCAGCTCTGCACCCCTGCTTCCTCCCTGGGAAGGGAGGCAGGCCAGCGCGAGGCTCGTGAGACTGAAATGCAGCCGACTTGGGTCTTGGCCCACCTGTCTGAGCCTCAGTTTCCTCAGCCGTATCTGAGCAGGATGGCCCCCAGGCTCCCTGAACGCTTCCCTAGGCCTCCGTTCAGGCAGAAGGGGAAAACACGCACATTCGAGTGCCTCACAACGGTGACAACAAAACAACCCTTCCCCGCAAGGCCCTCCTCCCCGCGAGGGGCGATTCTTACTCGAAAGCGCGTCCCCACCTCTCCTCTGGGCGTCCTCCAGGACGGCTTCCCTTTCCCGCCTGGCACCGAAGTGCCGTTTCCTTCTCCCGCTCCGTTCCCAGCCCCGAGCTGGCGAAAGGCCGTTTGTTGCTTCCTGTCTGCGTCCCCAGCCCGCCGGTCCCCTCCCGGGGTAGCGCCTGCCACCATAAACCAGACGCGTGTGCTCCTGAGTTTGGTTTGTGGGCCCTCGGTGCCCGGCACAGCTGTGGCGGCGCGGCTCGGCTCGCGAAAGAAGGAGACTGGAAGGCGGACAGGGTGGGCTGGGGCCACCTGGCTGCAAAGCCGAGGGCCCCAGGGAACCCCCAGGGGCACGGCTTGCCTGCCCCCCCCCCTTGGAAGCTCAGCCCTCCCCAGCGTGGCCTCTGGAGCGTAGCTCTTTCCCTCCCGTTCCTGCCCTGCTCCCTGCCCCCCTCGCCCATCATTTATTTATAAGGTGTTCATAGCAAAATGAATGACAAAAAGTTCGAAGCTAATTGAAGCTGGCACAGACTGGCACACGGGGGCATGCATTATGCATGGGTGCGGAATGGCGCTTGGTGGCAAGGACTGGTACCAGCTGCCCTGGGCTCTGGCAGGAAGTGGATACGGGACTCCCGGCTCCCACCGGGCCCCCCACCCCCGCCCCTGCCTCTCCCGCCCTCCATCTGGGCCCTCTGACTTTCTCTGGGGGCGACTGGAGGCTTCTCGGGCGCCACCTCCCCCTGGGCCATTTGGCCCTGCACAGCCCAGCATGTCCTGGCTGTGACAGGCGTCGACAGCATCACCAAGGCTAGACTCATCCCGCCGCGGCACAGCCCGGGCACGCGCCTTCCGCGGCCCCTGCACAAAATGGGCAGGGCAGGGCCAGGCTTCCAGAGGGGTGGGGAGAGGGGGTGGGAAAAGCCTGAGATCCAGCTAGCTAATCACTGGCACGAGCACACGGGAGCTGAAACACCTTTCGAAACCTTGTAGTCTAGGCCGCACGATGTCTTCGCAGATGGAGAACCCGAGATCCAGAGAGGGCCAGGCTCTCCACAAAGCTACGCAGCCAATAAGGTTTAATAACAACAACGACGACAACAATCATACTATTGCTGGCATTTTAGTTAAAGCTGATTTTGTGCCAGACACGGTTCCAGTCTGGATGGTCTCATTCAATCCTCACATGAAGAAGACACTGTAATGATCCACTTCGACAGACGAAGAAACTGAGGCAGCACAGAAAGTAAACGTGGCTTGTCCAAGGTCACGGGGGGGGGGGGGGGAAGTCTGAATTAAATTAATCTCAGGGGGCACCTGGGTGGCTCAGTCGGTTAAGAGTCTGACTTGGGCTCATGATCTGATGGTTTGTGAGTTCGAGCCCCGCACTGGGCTCCATGCTGAGAGTGGGGAGCCTGCTTGGGATTCTCTCTCTCCCTCTCTCTCTGCCCCTCCCATACTCTCTCTCTCTCTCAAAATAAATAAGTAAACTTTAAACAAATCTATTAAACTAATCCCAGGCGGTCAGTCTCTGAACCTTGGCCACCTACAGGCTAGGACAGTAGTCCTTGGCCCTGGTTGTACTTCAGAAGCTCCTGGGAGGTGGGGCGGGGGTTTTAATAGGAGCAGAGATTCCGTTTTGATTGGTCTGGACTGACATCTAGATAGAGTTCTCTTGAGAGAACTCTGTGTGATTCTTTTTTTTTTTTTTAATGTTTATTTTTTGAGAGAGAGAGAGGGAGAGGGAGAGAGAGAATGCAAGCAGGGGAGGGGCAGAGAGAGCCAGAGATACAGAATCTAAAGCAGGCTCCAGGCTCTGAGCTGTCAGCACAGAGCCTGATACAGGGCTCGAACCCACAAGCCATGACATCATGACCTGAGCCGAAGTCAGACACTTAACTGACTGAGCCACCCAGGCGCCCCAAAACTTTCCTGAGTGATTCTATGTGCAAAGGAAAATCATTTATCTGAGAACAGGGGCTGGGGGATGGACTTTTGGATTTTGATCCCAAAAATCATCATGGATGTGAGTTCTTGTCTGAGTTCTTGAGTTTGAGTATATGGTTCAACCTCCTAAGGCCTCAGTTTCCTCATCTGTAAAATGGGGCTAGTAGTATCTTGAGCTCCAGGGTCGGGGTGTTTGGATTCATTTTGAATTCTGGCTCCACCTCTTAGGCAGGTTATCTAACTTCTCTTTGCCTCGGTTTGCTCATCTGGAAAGCGGTGACAAGAGCCGCGAGGACTGAATGAGTTGATGAATATAAAATGGCACCCCAGAGCCATGGCCGTCAGCTGTCCTGGGAATGGGGAGCCCCGGCCCTCCTGGCCTTCAGGCCTGTGGCTGGGATCGGATGAGGACAAGGACACAGAGAGGCTGTGTGCACTGTGGGGCACAGCGGAGGCTTTCGGTCAGAAAGCCAGGCCTCCCGGCTACCGTTCCCGGGCCCTGACTTTCCTTTTCTTTGCACACGATAGGAATATGTTATCATCGCAAACAGTTCAGACCACATAGACAAACCGCTGTTCTCCGTTTGGTGCGTAGCCTTCCGAGCCATGTTCCATGTACGTATGGAAATGTCTAGTGTTCAGCCGGGGCCAGGGATGGAAGCAGAAACATCTCTCACGGCACGCTTCTGTACTTTTGAATTTTGAACCATATGAATGGCTCAAATATAAAACTAAAGATAAAGGGCGTGCTTCAGGCACAAGGAAAGTGGTCCCAGATGGAAGCTTGGATGTTCCGGAAGGAAAGGAGAGCAATAGAAAGGGAAATACGGGTAAATACAAATGAATCTCGGCTGGATAAAACAATAAAACTAATGTCTAAAATATAGAGAGAGAATTAAAATACACGACGCAACAGCACATGAGTCAGGAAGGGGGTAAATGGAGTTAGAATGGTCTAAGATCCTCGCGTTGTCCAGGAAGTGGGTAAAAAATGGGACCGCATGGGACACGTTAATAAATCAAGGAGGGCTGGGCTGTCTCTAGGCCAGCCCTGAAAGAACGCTAGATGGATGTATAGCTCCGCAGCCAATGGAAGGGAAAATGGAATAATAAAGCCATGCGTGCGTGCGCGCGCGTGTATATTTAAGGAATTATTCGTTGTTTATAAATTGAGTCATACTTCACACACTACTCTCTAACTTGACTTTTTTCTTTTAAAGTATGTCCTGGAGCTCTTTCCACATTGGTACACGGAGGGTCTGGCGCTTCTCTCTAATCTGCCAGCATGCGTTCCATGGAATGATGACGACGGAGCACGACACGGAGCATCGGGCCCTTCCGAGCGTGGGGCGCTATGTGACTGCACAGCTCACACGCCCGCGGGGCCAGCCCTGAGACCCAGACGATGGGGCAGAGAGAGAGACGCAGTGCCCGTGGGTGCGTCTGCGGCGCGGACTGCGGAGCAATAGGCAAGCCGTGTCCTGCCCGGGCTCTGAGCACCCCCCGTTCGTCACACACCAGAAAAGCTTACGTCCAGGCGGCCTCTGATCAGCCGGTCCGGTCCGGTCTCCCACCTCTGGGCACCAGGGCAGTCAAGCCACCCCAGTGGAGACCTTGTTCCCGTACTAGTAACAGTCTTCAGGGATGGGGTCCCATTTGTTACAGCCTGCGAGTCGCTTCCTGTTAGACGCAAGCCTTCTGAAGGTCACCTCTGGGAATTGCATAGAGAGAGAGAGAGAGTTGTTCTGTCGTCACTTCGGTGATAGTCCATGCAAGCAGGCACAGAACATCATCCTGGTGCAGTTAGGTCTTTAACCCTCCATAATCCCTCTTCCTTCAACCAGAAGCCATCAGGCTTCGTCTGATCAGACAGGCAGGCAACTCTGGCTGGCTGTATTAAATAGTATAGTATTGTTATTGTTGTATTTATTTATTTATTTTTAAAAATATTTATGTGTTTTTGAGAGAGAGAGAGAGTACGAGCAGGAGAGGGACAGAAACAGAGGGGGACGGAGGATCCGAAGCAGGCTCCACGTGGACAGCAGAGAGCCCAACACGGGGTTCGAACTCACAAACCGTGAGATCAAGACCTGAGCTGAAGTCAATGCTTGACAGACTGAGCCACCCCGGTGCCCCTGTTGTATTTATTTTTATTATTCCCTTTCGTTGATTCCCACTAGCGCTGTTTATTTTTTCTTCATGTATGGTGGTGATACATTTTTAAGAATGAATATGCAAGTTGAAAGGTGAGGGATTAAAATGGAAATTGAGTTAATAATAGTCTAGTCTAGGGGACACATGGATCGGCCAGAGTTTGTCATTGTGGTACGTAAGTGGCTGAAATTGGAGGTCCTAGTGCTTAGGATGACTTGGAAGCATCGGTGTAGCATTCGAAGCCCCCAGCCCTCTCACCCTAAGAAACGAGGGCCAACATACCTCGCGGGTCTCACCCTAACCTTGCTTCCCCACGAAGTCTCTGTCTCAGTCAGCAAAGCACACAGACGCACAGAGGTCAGTACAGAGGTGTTCAGTGCGGCGCTCTTTATAACGGGGAGGGGAGAAACCTACATGTCCTTCACTAGGGGATTGGTCAGACAGCCCGCACCTGGACTCATCGGTCCTATGGGCCAGTCTGCTCTTTGGACCTCCCATCCCTTCACCTGGGTTCCACTGCCCCTTCCCCTGCCATTGCTCAAAGTCCTCCCCTGCTCTCTGCTGAAAGCCATTCTTCAAGTCTCACCACCTCCCGGAAGCCTTCCCTGCCCACCTCCTGGGCCCCCAGGTCTTCCTCTGACCCTCCGAATTCTCCCAGTCTGGATGACTCTCCACGCCTGTACATAGTATGGAATCCTTAGTGACCTTTTCTTATGTCTGTCTTGTTTCTAATCGAATCATAAGCTCCCAGAGAGCAGGGACCAAGGCGGGGACCCAGGCGGGGACCAAGGCGGGGACCAAGGCGGGGACCCAGGCGGGGACCAAGGCGTAGCCGAAGGAGCTCCAGACAGACGTCAGAAGACTCAGGGTCAGCCCCGACTCTGCCTCTCTCTGCCTGAGTGACTTCGAACGAGGCATTTCTCCCCCTGAGCCTCTGTCTCCTCATGAAACCGTGAAGAGAGTTCAAGATTATGGGGATCCCTCCTGCTCCGAAAATCTAAGGTCATTTTGTGTTTTTTCTCTATCTTCCTGGAGAAGTCGTAAAAAATACGATTTTGCATTTTAAGAGGGTTGCCTTCGCCATCTCATTTAACCCACACAACAACTCCACGAGAGCAGTACTGTCTCATTGCACCGATGAGAAAACCGAGGTGCAGGAAAGCTGTATCGCTGAGGTGAAACTAGGTTTTAGGGTCGTATAAACAAACTCTGAATTCCCAGTGGCAATGAAAGTTCGCTTCTTCCTTACATATAGCGCAGGGCTAGCGCATGGCCCTCCTCCAAAGTTACCTTGGAGACCCAGGGCGCTTCCGTCTTAGAGCTATACTATCTGGACACGTGTCCCTGTGGCCACACGCAGGTTACTGTGCCAGGGCAAGAAAAGGGATGGAGGAGAGGCTGGTAACCGCTTCGGTCTGGGGTGACACACGTCACTCTGCTTCCATTTCTCTGGCCAGTACCAGCTCATCCCATGGCTCCAACCTAACAACCAGGGAGGCTGGTTTATGTAGCGGTGAGCACGGAGAACCTGAAGTTCGGAAGTTAAGGAATTTGACCAAGGCTACACGGGAAGTGATAGAGGCAAGGATCTGAACCCGGATCGTGAGGTCTCAGGACTTCCTGCTCAACCACTATTCTGTATCGTCTCTGAGGACGCACCAGGTCCACAGGGGATGAGTGACAGAGGTTGGTGGTGACGGCTGAGGCATGGCGGGATGGGCTGGCATCATCCGATAAAAAAAAGAGTAGGAAGAAACAGCAGCTGGACAGAAATGAAGTCGGGCAGCCACTGTCCACGGGAACAAGCCTAATAGTTCCCATCTGTTGAGCACCTGCAACGGGCCATAAAATGTTCCATCGGATTCTTTCAATATCCTGGAAATAAAATCCACTTCCACTCTACGGATGAGGAAAGTGAGGCTCAGAGATGTTGAGCAGATGGCCCAAGGTCAAGCACATGGGAAGCAGCTGGCTGCACCCGTCTGCAAGTCCCCCTGGAGGGTCTCACCCAGGGGTTGGCAGAAGGCTTTTGAGAGAGGACAGGGTTGAGGCGTGAGCTCCCGGTCTGAGCCTGCCCACCCTTCATTGCCAAAGCCCCCGGCAGAGATGGCCTGAGGGAAAGGGGGAGCTGTTTTCCAGGGGCATCCGGAAAACTCTAGGGACAGACCGGTGCCCTGGGGGACAGACCAATTCCCTGTGGCTTTGCTTCCAGAGGGAGTCCGGATCTGCAGTGCGGGGCGCCACCTAGAGGTCGAGCGCCGCGCGGCGCCTCTCGCGTTCCCTGGGTCTTACCCTCCAGCACTGGTCTGAAGGAAACCGGTCTCAGAGACGCGCTGACAAGGCGGAGGACCAGTTTCTGTCCTTCCCCACCTGCTCCACCTCCCCCAGCCATCCTAGGTCTGTCCCCCTAGACTTGCTTCTACCATAAGTATTTACTGATGGGCCAGGCACCCTTAGGGGCTCATTTGGGGACTGAGAGTCTAGAATTCGGGGTTCAGTATCTGCTCGGCCACTAGCTGCCTGCGTGACCCACCCTGGGCAAAGCACTGCCCACCTCTGGGCCTCGGCTACCTCCTTTATAAAATGCAGGCTACAACTTAAGGTAACACGGTGAGACGCGGAGTCAGGCAGGGTGCCACTTCCTTGCTGTGTGACCCTTTGGGGAAGTCAATTAACTTCTTGTGCCCCCAGTTAACTCATCTGTAAAATGGGTTGATGGTTCTTCTCCAAGAGCTTTGTTCGTGAGATTAAATTATTACTTATATATGTAATACGGTCTATAAAGTATCTGCCTCAGAGTCTTGTTCCCTGTCCTCAACTTCCTCAAGTTTTGTTTTGTTTTGTTTTTTAATCTTTATTTTTGAGACAGAGAGAGACAGAGTGTGAGCAGGGGAGGCGCAGAGAGAGAGAGGAAGACACAGAACCCGAAGCAGGCTCCAGGCTCTGAGCCGTCAGCACAGAACCCGACGTGGGGCTTGAACTCACAGACCATGAATGAGATCATGACCTGAGCCGAAGTCGGACGCTTAACCGACTAAGCCACCCAGGCGCCCCCTCAAGTTTTAAAACTAGGGTTCAGTTCCTAGGGCTTCTATACCCTTCTTCTTAAGAAGAGTGGATATCAGTGTCCGGATGCCCACACTCCGCACATGGACCCTGCCCTCCCACACCAAAGCAGGGAGGGCCTAGGAGTCCTGGTTCCTGGCACAGCGCTCCTGATCTGGTCCACATGGGAAGGGCCCTTTCACCTCCTCCTAAAGTGGCTTTCAACTTCACAGTGGGACTTACCCCTGGTGATCCGCTGCTGTCACAGTGAACAACATCTGTCCCCCTGGAGTTGCACAGTGTACAACCTCAGTGACTGTTCATGTCGGCCCCGATGGTGAAATTCTCCGTAGTTAACACCGAGAACGCTAGGATCCTGCCCCATACCAGGCACAGCGGGAGGAAGGAGTAGCAGGCAAAATCCCCGCAGCTTTAGAAGGTCTCAAAAAGACATGTAATTCCAGCCGAGACAGAGACCCAGCTCCTCCAGAGGGCAGTACTAAGACACTCCTCTAGCCGTATCCAAACTGGGGTGGGAGTGGCCGTGGCTGCTACCATTTACAGGCCTAGCGTTTATGTCCCTGAGCCTCAGTTTCCTTGTCTGGAGTATGTGGGGTATAACCCCTAGCCTGTTTTATTTTTTTTAATTTTTTTAATGTTTATTCAGTTTTGAGAGACAGAGCATGAGCGGGGGAGGGGCAGAGAGAGAGAGGGAGACACAGAATCTGAAGCAGCTCCAGGCTCTGAGCTGTCAGCACAGAGCCCGACGCGGGGCTTGAACTCACGAACCACGAGATCATGACCTGAGCTGAAGTCAGAGGCTCAACCGACTGTGCCACCCAGGCGCCCCTAATCCTTAGCCTGTCTCCTCTCTCTGGTTGAAAGAAAAAAATCTTGCAAGTCCTCTGTGAACTGACTCGTCTTGTTCCGACCCGTTATTTTCACCCCCTCGGCACCAAATTTGTTGACTTATTCGTTTATTGAGCACACCACGAGGCCAAGGGCTGGCAACGGGACGGCGAGCGCAGGGAGCATCTTCTGCCGACTCGTGCACCTCGGGGGAACAGAGGAGAAAAGGCATAAAGGCACCTTCCAGGGGGCACCAGAGACTTCTCCTGCCCCAGCTCCTTGTGGGAACAGCAGTCCCCGCAGGTACGTATCTGGCACTCCCGAGGCACCCGGCACTGTGCCCGCCCAGCACATCATGTGGCTCAGTCCTTCCAGCAAATTCCGAAAGGTAAGGTAGGTATGTCATTCCCATCTTAGAGATGAGCAAATGGAGGCTTGGAAATTTTCACTCTAAGTGGAAGATGCCGGATTCAAATCAAGATCTGTTTGGCTCTCCATTGAGAGTGAACCCTTGAGTTATACCGGGAAGTAGGCCATCATTCCTGAGCGTGTCCCATTGTCATGGGACAAGCATTGTCTGTTTTTCATTTACTTCCTCCCTACACCAGCCATGCTGGCCATGCCAGTTAGGTTTTTGTTTGTTTGTTTTATTTTTTTATTTTTTAAGTTTATTTATTTTTGAGAGAGAGAGAGAGAGAGAGAGAGAGAGAGAGTGAATTTGTGCGCGCACACAAGTGGGGGAAGGGCAGAAAGAAGGAGAGACAGAATCCCAAGCGGGCGCTGTCAGCACAGGGCCCTATGTGGGGTTCGAACTCACGAATCGCAAGATCATGACCTGAGCCGAGATCAAGAGTCAGTCACTTAACCGCCTGTGCCTCTCAGGTGCCCCAGGTTTTGGGGGGTTGTTTGTTTTAGAGAGAGAGAGTGAGAGAGCACATGTGAGCGGGAGAGAGGGGCAGAGGGAGAACCTTAAGCAGGCTCCACGCTCAGCACAGAACTAGACGCTGGGCTCCATCCCACAGCCCTGGGACCATGACCTGAGCTGAAATCAAGAGTTGGACACCTAACCGACTGAGCCACGCAGGCTCAGTGAGATATGTTAACCTAATTTTAGCCCATTTAGCCGAATTTTACAGATGAGAAAACTGAGGCTCCGAGTGGACAGGGGAAACCAGCTCTTCCCCTGCCATCCCGGCTGACACCTTGGGAGTCAGACAGATTACAGTAATCAGCTAATGCCCGAGTAGGGCTCTGAAGATGCAAAGCCCTTATTGAGAGAGCTAAGTATGATGATTAAGTCGAAACAAGGAATTAGCCGCGCAGGGGGAGCAGGCTGCAGCCATCAGGAGAGGATTAGCGACTTGCAGCCTGACTGAGCCGAAGGCAGGCTAGGAGGGAGAGAAACGGAGAGGTTTATGGCTCCCCGGTGCTGCTCACCTAGGCGGGGTGAGTGACGCTGGGGCTGCAAGGCCCCGATCATGCCCAGTGTCAAGGGGCGGGGGCAGCAACCATGCAAAGGCTGGGTCCCAGCACCCTTGCCTTTCTCCCATCCATCCATCCATCCACCCATCCATCCATCCATCCATCCACCCATCCATCCATCCATCCATCCAAGAGGTGCTTAGCAACCGTCTGCTAGGTCTCAGGCACTGTGGATACAGCTAAAAACGGGAGAAAGCTCTCGTAAAGCTCTCTGCCTCATGGAGGAAGACAGACATTTAACAATAATCACATATCAAGGATTTGTTCTCTCTCTAAGCGTAATAATGGTAGTGTGGATATAATGCGTCAAAGAGCCCTAATCATCTAGAGATACACACCGAAACAGTTAAAGATGAAATGATCTGACCTCTCCATCACGCAGGGAAGGGAGGGTGTGGGGGTAGAGGTGAAAAACGATGGGCCGAGTCGGTAACTCTTGAAGCTGGGTGATAGGTGCTAGGCCGTGTGCTATTCTGTTTTCTTTTGTAAACGTTTACCGTGTCCCATTACAAAAAGAAAAGTGTTGAAAAAACACACAAGCAGGTAAATGATTATCACATGTGATGAGCGCCATGAAGGAAAAGCAAATGGCATGATGGGAAATGATTGAACGGAGTCTCATTAAGAACACAGACCGTCTGGGTTGGAATCACCGGGATTTCTACCAGGGAGTCAGGGGAGACCATTTTTGACCCAGTGAGGCCCTGGGGCATCGTTAAGCCTGGCGATCGCCAAAGTAATCCTTTCTGTCTCTTCCCACCCTGAAAGGTGGGCTGCCAGGGTCCTGGGGAGAGGGCTCTACCTTTTGGGCATCAACTGCCGCCTTCCGGTTGAGCAGGGCCCTGGAGAAGCCGAGGGAAGTCACGGTTGCAAACTTGTATCCATCACTGCTCATGCCTGGGTCATGCGTGCACGTTGTCTGCCATTAGAAAGATCTCAGGGGAGCGGAGTGGGATTCCCCATTTATAGATGAGAAAAACGAGGCTCTAAGGGACTAAAATAAAAAGACTGACCCAAAGTCAGCAGCTCAGCCAAAGATAGAAGCCTGGGTTCCTGGCAGTGTCTCCCCCACCCCACCCCCACCCCCCACCGCCATCCACCCCCCTACCTGTAAACACAGCCATCCTTCCCAGATCACAGGGCAGATGACAAAGGAGCGGGGGCTGTAGTTTCCTGGAAATGTGCAGAACCAAGCCGCCTTTGCCCTCAGCACATCAGGGAAAGCGGCGTCCAGGGACAAGTCCCCCGCCCCCCAAGCGGCATCCCTCAGCTACAGATCTGGTCCAGTTTCCAGGTATTTGTGATGGGAAAGGCCCAGCTCTGGGTTAAGGGCACATGCTGCGGGTGCAGGGACGGGCCTTGAGAGCATTAGGGTGAAGGGACCTCAGGCAGAGGGAAGGGAGCGCAGTTTCCCACGCTGAGCACTCCGCACTTCTCCTGAGTGCACAGACCGTGGCGCCCCTCCCAACAAGGCTGGATTCCCGCCTGCTTGTTTCGAGAAGGGCAGCGATGTCTAAGGAACATGATGTGAGCCGGCCTTCTGTCCTCACTGGTGAGGAGCTTGCCCTCGGAACTCAGGCCGACTTGGGTTCAAACCCTTGGGCAAGGCATTCAAATCCTCCAACCCCCAATTTCCTCGGGGTCCAGGGATGGGGCATGAGACGATGAAAGCCAAGCATTTAGTAGAGCATCTGGCCTTCAGTGGGTGCCAGCCTCCATTCCCTTCCCCAGCGGGCAATGACACCTCCTCCCGGGTTCCCCTAAGGTGGCGTTTCTCTAGAAGCAGACCCAAGACAAGGATTCAAGGGCAGGCAGGTTATTGGAGCCCCAGGTGAAGAGTGAGCAGGCGAGGCAAGCAAGGGAAGGAAAACACAAAACACGTGTGTTACTGAGTAGGTTACCATTGTAAACATCCGGAACGCCGGCCCACAGGGAATTCTGGGAAACAGTGCGGTAGAAGAGTCTTTCTCAAACTTTCTCAAGTTATTCAAACTTGAGTGTCGGACTCACCGGAGGGCATATTTAAGCACCAATTACTGGGCCCCGCCCCCTGGAGTTTCTGATTCAGTAGATGTGGGGTGGGAATCTGAAAATAGGCCTTTTTTGTTGTTGTTGTTTATTTTGAGCGGCAGAGAGAGCGAATCCCAAGCAGGCTCCACACTGCCAGTGCGGGCTCGAACTCACGAACGGTTAAGATCATGACCTGAGCACAAACCAAGAGTCGGATGCTTAATTGACTGAGCCACCGGGGCACCCGTGAGAATACGCATTTGTAACAAATTCCCAAGGGGTCCAGATTGCTACAGGTCTGGGGACCACACCTAAGAGCCGCTAGTGTAAAAGATGTCTCAGCACGATCCTACCTGAGGGTCGATGTCCACCAGCTTGGTGTCCATGAGTTTGCGAACTGCTTCCGGGGGGAACCTCAGCTTACTCACTTGGCAGCCCAAGCTTGCTGCCACGGCCAGAGAGCCCTACTAAACCCATCGCTAGAGCTCCCCCCCCACCACCTCGGGGAGCCCCTGGAGCTGGGTTGCAGGGTAGAAAGAGGAACAGCGGAGAAGCCTGCAAGGTAGTTTGATGCCTGATTGAAGGACTTCGGTGGGAACGAAAGGTCGAGGATGTCTTTGTGTAGGGCCCTAGCACCGTGTACACACGGTCCTATATTTTTGTAAAATTAGCAAGTGTTTGGTTCTGATTTAACATTCTACACAAGTATTATTTTTGTGCCTAGTTTTACATTTGCAACTTGTAATTCTTTTTCCTAAAGAGGCCCCCTAAGTTGTCTGCGTTTCAGGCCCCATAAAACCTGGTCTGGCTCCTGCAGATAGGTCTAGTAAGAACACAGGCTCCTTGGCCGAACTGACCTAAGAACACAGACCACCTGGGTTCAATCCCTAGCTTCAAGTCGGCCTTGCTACTCCCTCGCTGACTTACGGAAAAGGAGCCTAATTTTTCTGAGACCTCCATTTACTCCTTTACAATCTGAGGCCAGTAACAATTTTCCCTACAGGATCAAATGAGGATCAGATGAAGTAACGCCTAGAGCCAGGCCCACAGTAAATGTTCAATAAATATGAATATCTTTTTTATTATCGTTAGTCCCCATGGTTTACCCTCTTTATCATTTGCTGTGATGATCTCTTTCCTCCACGTCCAGGTAGGAGTGAAGGAACTAGAGACAGGAAAGTTTCCTTCGGGATTGGCAGGTCCACTCCCCACCAGGCTAGCATACCTGCTTTCCTTCCCCGACTGGCCCCGCCCCCTCGCCCTGGCGCCCGGCCCGTTGCCGGGCAACCGCTGCCCGCCCCCGCACGAGGATTGGCTGCGCGGCGCGGCTCCCGGCATGCCCCCCGGCTCTCGGAAGCCACGCTGGGCCGGGCGGTCTGTTTCGTGGTGGCTGGCGGCTGTAGCTCCAGAGAGGCCAACGTGGGGCGGCAGGGCTGCGGTACTGGGAGCAGTTCCTAGTCGCATTAAGCGCAGTGGGTCGGCACCGCCGCAAGTCACCTGGCGGGGCAAAGTCACCCGGCGGGACGGCCTTGCGGGGCCGAGGATCTGCCACCTCCTGCTCCGGCCAGTCCAAGCGCCCGGGAAGACTGGGCTGAGTCCCGGAGGTAGCTTGCAGCCTCCGTGGCCTGGGCCCCTCTCCAACAGCTCCTGCCACGCCCTCCCAGCCAGCCCTGGGCCCCGAGGCCCCCACACTCCTGGACCTAGCCCATCAAGCTGGCTAACCTGGTTCGGCTCCGTGACCTCGGGCAGATGGCGCCGCCCCACTCCCCATTCCCCCACCCCCTGCCCAGAAGCTTCTTTGCCTCCCCAGTACTGATAATATCACTACTAAGTGACATTATTATTGATTGCTTACTTTTTACCCTTGATAAGCGTTCAGTTAGAGACACTTTCTGATCCCAAGAGACAGGTGTTTATATTATGCCCATTTTGGAGAGGCGAGGAAGAAACGGGCTCAGGGAAGGAATTAATTTGCCGTAAGTAACACAGCTCCACAGGACCAGATTTCCAACCCCACGTAGTGCAACTCCAGACTCCAAGATTTTAACTTAAAGCCTTCTTGTGAGGATTGAGGAGAGGGTGTCAAGTCTTAGCCAAGTGCTCGGCATCTAAGTGCTCGAGGGTAGTGGGCAAATCATCAGATTCATGGTAACAAGTAATAATAGTTGTATCAGCATTGAAGAGTGACTTTGGCTAGAGCTTTGTCAGAGACTCAGTGCTTTGTCCACTTAGGACAGGGACAGTCTGGAAGATGAAACTGGCCTACTCCAGTTTCAAGTCCTTAAAAATGTTGAAGCTATTGTGTCTTCTGCTTCCTACTTACCCTTCACTTCTCTCCACTTCTGTTTTTACCCCTTCCTCTCCTTTCTGCCAGTTATTGCTAGCCCCAGGGCTGAAACCCTTTGCCTCTGAAAATGGCCAGCTTTGTGCTCTGAGTTTAAAGGGGAGGATGAATAACCTCAGGTCTCACTTTTATTGGCTAAAATGGAAAGAGTAAAAACAGCTAGGAGAGGAGAGTTAACGGGGCCTAAAGTTAAAATGGGGGGCCTTACTTAGCCCTTAACTTTCAAGTAGAACCCTTGGTTTTCAGGGCACATAGATGTCTGTGTTCTTCCTGAATGTCAGAGACACCCATTCTGGGATCTGGGGACTCCTGCCCGGGTGTCAGTTTTCCTGCCTCTAAAATCATAAATTTGATATTTGCCATATACATGTGTCACCTGTATCTTTTTAAATTTAATTCTTAAAAAAAATTTTTTTTATGTTTAGTTTTGAGAGAGTGCAAGCGAGGGAGGGGCAGAGAGGGACCGGGGCTCCGAAGCGAGCTCTGCACTAACAGCAGAGTCCGATGTAGGGCTTGAACTCACGAACTCAAGAACTGTGAGATCATGACATGAGCCGAAGTTGGACGCTTAACTGACTGAGGCATTTCCAAATAAGGCACAGCTTTGAATATTTAGGAGGTGTCCCCTCACACCCTTCCTTCTCTACCTATCGCCACCTCAGGTGCCTCGGGGGGTGGGGGCCAGCCGTTCCGCAGAATCTGATGTGCCCCGAAGTCTTCAGCCACTGCCGGTGCGTCTTCCTAGGACCACAGGAGGCAAGGGGGAGCCTCCTGTCCTCCCTTCTGGGTCTGGGGAGACTTAACTTACAGAGGCAAGAAACCCCACTTCTGGATCCATCCCTGCCCTGCTGACGTGTGTCTGAATAGGAAGGGGACATCAGAAAAGGGTTTTACATGGAGCAAAATGTGGACAATGACCCCATCAGCAGCACCCCTACGCAAAAATCTAGGTTTCTAGGGTCTAGGATGGAGCCCAGGGCTTTTCTCAGCATCATCTAGTCCCTGTGGCTCAGGCGCTACCATGGTGGAGCTCTCTGTCTTCTTACCCTGAAGCAGCACCGGCCTCTATGGCCTGAAAACTGCTTAGGAGGCCCAAGGGAGGCCCAAGAAGGACCCATGATCCCTGCCTGTGCTCTGTCCTGCGTGTCTCAAGGGGGTGAGAAGTGGTTTAAGGAAGAGGAGGGAGGCCCTGAAATCGCAATCAACTTCTGAGTCCTGGCTACCTTTCCAAATAAGGCACAGCTTTGAATATTGAGGAAGACGGAGGACAGGAAATCAGAGAGGCTCTTTATCTGTATAAAGAGGAAAATAAAGAAGTCTGTCTGGCTCAAAGGAAGTGGGATTCAAACTTCTAAGAACAAAAAGGAACTTGCGTGGGCCCAGGGCAAGAGGAGAGATCCAGACCCATATACTAAATGTCTCGATATGTAAGTTATAAGTAGCAAACGTAAATTCATGTTCTTCCTTCTACCTTGACCTACCTTTTTAGCAACCCGGAAGGTCAGGTTTGCCTCTGGAATTCTCGGCCTCCTGAGAGTTTTACGGTGGAATGCGATGGGTCAGCCCCACCTCTAGAGGGGTCTCCTGTGCACAGATTGGAGGCCGAAACCATATGTCCCAACGCAGCGCCACTCACTCGCAGCCAGCCGTGAGTCTGTCCTCTGGAGGATGGACCTAAGGAAAGAGGCTGCCCAGGCCCTGTTTGCAAGCCGAAGCTCATTTAGGTGACGGTTCGGGAGTCCTGGGTATCTGAAT
Source organism: Paguma larvata (assembly GCA_030068075.1). Taxonomy (NCBI): domain Eukaryota; kingdom Metazoa; phylum Chordata; class Mammalia; order Carnivora; family Viverridae; genus Paguma; species Paguma larvata. The sequence goes on from CM057837.1 coordinate 68,683,184, forward strand.
CACGATCCAGAAGGGAGAGGGGCCGTGAACTCCAGGCCGCCGAGTCCCCTTGAACCTACCGGCTCCTGGCCCCATTGGGTTGGGTTGGGTTACAAGCGGCTCCACAGTTAGACCGATAATAACGAGAGCTAACATCTTCTATTTGGAGTTTTCGAGGCGCCCCGACCTGAGGAGGTATGCAAGATTACTTCCCCACCTTACAGGTGAGAACGCTGAGGCCAGCAGAAGTCAGCGACTTACCCCAAGTCCCCTGATTATCATCCCTGTGCCCGAGCGCTTCCTTATTTCAAGAATCGAGGTGGTTAGTCCTCACGCAGCATGGCAAAGCCTGTTGGTCTTGAGCAGCAAAAAGCAAAGTGTGTGGGGGGGGGAGTGGAGGATGTCCTGACGTCCTCACGACAGGCCACCTGCCATGGTCCTGACGGGCCTGGCACATTCTGCCGTTTAACCCATTTAACTCCTCCCGTACGCCTTGCCCCGAGCTCTGTGGGCAGAAGGCAAGCCGCCGCTGACTCTCCTCTGAAAGACAACTTTGATCCAGCAAGGCCAGACTTGGGCGTTCTTAGCTCACAAAAGGTTATAAGAAAATGCAGTCGATTCAGTTTCTGTTGCAAAAAGCGTTGCTGTTTGGTAATGGCTCATTTCCCTTTTTGAGTCTTAGCAAAGACTCAGCAAAATTAAAAGCAGTTGACACCACCTCAGCAGCTAATGAGCCCAGAGAACAGGTAGAAGGAAGTGTGACCCTGCCCCCGGCAGGAGGCAGCCCTGCACCCCGCCGCTGATGCACCCCAATTATAGCACGCAGGGGAGGGAGTGAGACCACAGCTCCTTCCAAGGTGTCAACTCCAAGTCGCGGGCAGGGACGGCTTGCCCGGCAGGCCTCACCCTTTCTCCCTCCTCCCTCCTCAGTATTTATGGTGGAGGGAGCAGGTGGGAGAGAGCCAGCTGGGGAGTGGGGGGGCAAAGCCACTGGATGCCAACCTCTGGGGCTGGGGGAGAGCACGCGTTTGGCTCTTAAAGGGCCCAGGCTCTGCCCTGAACCTGCGATCACTTTGAAGGGATGCTGATTGAGCGCCCACCATGTGTTAGCTTCTTTAAAGGCTTTCCAGTCCTGAGCCCTCAACTGGAACAGAGCAGACGGAGCCCTTGTTCTCGCTCCCTGGGCCAGGCGGGAGCTCCTGCTGAGCCCTCATCAGTGTCGGGCCTTCGAGCAGGTTCTTGAAGTGGGATTCCCAGACCTGGGGAATCAGAAACTCCGGGCCTGGGTCCAGCGCCCTGCACCCTGTCGGGCGCTCCAGGCGAGCCTGGGGGCAGCTGCTGTCGTAACCTGTAGGCGCTGGCGTCCTGGGGTCAGACAGACCTGCGCTTGGACCTCAGCTCCGCCCCTCGGCAGCTGTGTGTCTGAGTCTGTGTGGCCCCCATGCAATGGGGTTGATAACACTTCCTCGTGGTGGAGCCGAACAGGCTGAGTGAGATTATGCGCCGACGTGCTTGGTTACAGGGCTCACCGGGCGGCGGCAGCTCTTCTGTTTCTCTGGAAATCGGATGAGACGGGCTAACCCCCAGAAGGCCGCCTTGGAGTGTGCTTCTCCTGCTCACAGGCCAGCGGGACGGGAACTTTCAGATGTGCGGTTTCTGACTCATGCCTAAAGCCGCCTCCAGCACCCTGTGAGCCTGTGACTGGTTCTCGGTTCTGGGCCAGGACTGACATCGTGGGTAGACCTGCTGGATTTCCAGTTCTCTAAAGGAAGCTCTCCCAGGGGCGCCCGGGCGGCTCTGTTGGTTGAGTGTCCGGACTCTTGATTTCGGCTCAGGTCATGATCTCACTGCTTGTGAGTTCGAGCCCTGCATTGGGCTCTGTGCTGACAGCAAGGAGCCTGCTTGGGATTCTCTCTCCCTCTCTCTCTCTCTCTCTCTGCCCCTCCCCAACTGGCGCAGCTCTCTCTCTCTGTCTCTCAATAAATGAATAAACTTAAATAAAAAAATAAACACTCCCACCTCTAAGAGCAGCGTGCTGACGACACGGTCTCTGCAGTGATCTTGCGACAGCCAGCAGGGCCTCCGGAGGCTGTGTTACCGAGTTACAGGCCCCACCCTTCCTCCTCGGCAAAACACGGGGTCAGGATAACCGTGACCTGCTGACCTCACAGCGCGATGGGGAGAAGTAATAATTTAGCTGGATGAATGAACATGGATGAATTACACGGATGAACCCGTCTAATCTTCACAACAACCCCGTGAGGGTACCGACTCCATCAACCACTTTTCCAGATAAGGAAACTGAGATAGAGAAGTTAAGAAACTTGCCCAAAGTCACTAATAAGAGACCCGTCGCGATTCAAACCGGGTAACCTGGCTCCAGAGTCCCGCCCTTCAGCACTGAGCTCTGTCCGAGGACACCATCTAAATAGGGCAGGTCGCTGGCATCCAGGGGACCTGAAGCCTTAGCACGCGGAACGCTTTGACAACCTGACAGATGCCATGGCCCCTCCGCCCAGGAGAAGCACACAAACTTCTGCACACGCTCTCAGCGTCCCGCGAACCTCTCGTTGCACCCAGGGGTCCCGGGCAAGACCCGTGTGGCTCTTAGAAGAAGTAGGAAGGGGCGCCTGGGTGGCTCCATCCGTTGAACGTCCAACTCCTGATTTCTGCTCAGATCATGATCTCATGGTTTGTGAGTTCGAGCCCTGCACTGGGCTCTGTGCTGACAGCACGAAGCCTGCTTTGGGTTCTTTCTCCCACTGCCCTTCTCCCCACCCCCTCACTCTCAAAACTAAAAGGATAAACATAAGAAAGAAAGAAAGGAAGGAAGGAAGGAAGGAAGAAAAGAGAAAAGAAAACAAAGAAAAAAGAGAAAAGAAAAAAGAATAAAAAGAAAGGAAGAAAAGGTCCAGGGTCATTAGCACGCTCTGCCCGCTCTGCCCTCTTCGACCTGCAAAGATCAGGCCTGGGGCCAGAGCAGAGGGATGGAGGCGGAGGTGGGGGTGGGTGGGTGGGGGGAGGCGGGGGTGGGGGAGGCTGGGGAGGGTTTTGAGTCCTGTCCTGTCTAGAATGAAGCGTGTGACAGGTGGGCTGGGAACACTGGGCTGTTTGCAGAAGAGCAGGACTGAGATGCTCAATCTCCTTGGGCCTTCGGGACTCAGTCTGGAAGAATCCCCGGAGCGGCAGGGGCCAGGTGCCCGACGGTCTAGAGCAACCCGAGGATCAGCCTGCCAAGAGGCAGGGGTTGGACTTGGTGACCTCAGGACCCCTCCCAACTCTAGGTGTGTTTGAATCAGAGGTAGAGGTGCGGCGGTCTGAGGACTTCCCACTTCACTCTGCTCGGTGCCCTGGAGGGCGGGCCCCGCCCCGGTGCCTTGGCGCCCTGGTGAGGACACGAGTGAGGCTTCTGACGTGTAAGGCCCATGCAGTGACGCTCCCTGCCTGGGATCACAGGCTCTGCAAACCTTGCTCTGTCCCCAGTGCCTATAAAGCCTGCAGCCTCGGTACCTGAAGACCAGGGACTCCGCAGCCAACACCACGGAAGCACCGAGGGCAGGCTGGGTGACTGCTGTGACTCACACTGGCCGGGTTACTCCGGCCTCAGGAAAGCGTAGGCTTCATCCTCCACACCGCCCCCCAGCACGTGGCCCTGGGCTCCTCAAATCCGAAAACCTTCTAGAGAAAACCTCCTAGGCAGCAGGGCGACCGGGAGAGAAGTCAGGCTTTGGAACCTCACAGCCCTGGTCTGAATTCCAATTTGGCCTCTTGCCGACTTAACCTGAGACTCAGTCTCCTCCTCTGTAAAATGGGAATGACCGCCCCACCCCCCCCACCCCCGTCGGCTTGTCATACACGGGCACAGCCACCCACGGCCCCTAATTGGCCCCTCCTTTACTGTAATGCAGACCACGGCCTCGCCCCGCCAGGAGGGGCCAGGCTTGTGAGAGGCTCGAAGCCCAGCCAGCCCTGGCAGCGTCCGGCCACGGTTGTAGTCTCTGTGCCGCAGCCCAGCACGGAGGCCGAGGAACGCCTCATCCGATGAGTGCTCTTCCAAGGTCAAAGTCGCCAAACCCTGCCTGGGGATCATAAGGCAGAGGCGTCATCCTGTGGACAAGAAACACCTTTCTGGTGCCTCCAACAGAAGGTGGGCAGGTGAGGAGGGAAGGAAAGGAAAGCGGCCGATTCTTAACGACAGACCCGGCCACCAGGGCTGCCATCTTTATACGACGCCTCTTACTCCCATTCACCCAAGCCACCTGCCTCCTGGAGCTGGGGGGAGACCTGATTCCCAGCCCACTCTCATCTCCTCTCTTTTTGCTTCCTTTCCCCTTCCTCCTTCCACCCTTCCCGCCCTGTCGTCCTCCCCCCTGCACCCCCCCACCAATTGCTGGGTGAGCAGCACAATCGAACCACATTCCTGGGGAAGCCCCAAGCAGCCTCTGTTGTCCCCACTGTGGGAGGCGTGGCTTTGAGAGGCGGGCAGGGGAGGGGACCCGGAAGCTGGCATAGAGGACAAGCCCAGAACCTAGAGAGGGAAGGAGACAAGGTCAAGGAGTTAGTCCTGACAGGTGAGTCAGGTTAACCTGGAAGGCATGAGGATAGAGTCTTCCAGAAGCTGGTGACTGGCGCCGATCACACCGGGCTCAATTCTAAAGGTTTTCTTTGTTAACACCATTCCACTCACCCCACCCACCAAACCAGACACGAGCTGGTACCACCATGGCCCCGACTGTCAGATGCGAAAACGAGTCGGGGTGAAATTGCCCAAGATGCAAGGGCCGGGAGGTGGTGAGGACTCGAACCTAGGCAGGCTGGCTCCAGGGCCGAGGCTCTCAGAACCGCTTTGAGACGGGACCGGTGTCTAAAGGGCATCTGTTTGGCTGGCTGGCTGTCGATGAGAGAGGCCAGATGCGTGTGGAGGTGGCCATTTTCCCAGCTGCGGCTTAGGAGGAAAGTGAAAGTGGCCAGAGGTCAGACTGAGGGGCGGAGTGCGGTCTGGGGTCTCGGATCTCCAGCTTTTTGCCTCCTGCAGCCTGTCCCGCAGCTCAGGCGTGTCTAGGCAGGACTCAGGGAGGGTATCGAAGAGCAGGCCTCAGGATTGGAGCCCCGGGGCCGGGCACCGCAGGGAAGGAGTTGAACCTCACGACAGACTGTCCAGGCAGCAGCAAAAAGTAGGAGGAAACACGTTTGTTGAGGATCTGCTATAGGCTAGGCACTTTTAGCTCCACCACTGGGGCTCCTGTAACTCTTACAACAGCCCTGAGAAGCTTCTCCTTTCAGAGGTGGGAAGGTATCAGCAGGACTGGGCCCAAGTACCCAACCAGGAGGTGGCGGAACCGGAATTCCCACAGCGGTCTGGGTGCCTGAAGCCTCTGACCGTCCAGTCCTCGGCCCCGTGCTGCAGGCCTGGCGCTGTCTCTCACTGGCAGTCAAGGGCAGGGACTGTTCTCAGGGGGTGCACGGGGCCAGTGCACCAGCTGGCCGGAGTCTTGTGAGGGCAGAGAGCATTTGGGGTCAAGGTCATGGCAGCCTGAAATTGAGGTCATGCCTCAGGCTGAGGCTGGGCACTGTGCTCTTGGGTCAGCCTGCCACATACACTGTGAGCGCTGTTGGAACTCGGCCTACGTGGGCTGGGTGTGTGTGTGTGTGTGTGTGTGTGTGACTGCTTGTGCCAGGCTGGCTCAACGGCACAGCGGACAGTCACATTCCAGAACTTCTGATCCTTCCCTGTACGGATGAGGGCATGAGGCTCCGGAGGCGCTGTGACTTGCACGGCCAGTGCCCGGTGGGGCTGGGAGCAAGGCTTCCTGCCTTCCAAACTACATTCTGTAGTGTCCAAAGACGGGTCGAGCAGCAGCGAGCAGCCACACTGGGGTGACCTCGGCAGCAGGTGCGGTGTGGCGGGGGAGGGGCCGTGGGGACCAGCAGGGCAGGGGCTGGGAACTGGAGTGGACTGAACGGGGCAATGCCTGGAAGCAGCCCAAGGTCCTGCGGTGGGGCCCATGGGGACCCGGTCAGATGAGTGAGGCGAGGGCCCGTGTTCTGGGCAATACGTCTAGTTGGCATGACACTCCCACCAGGCCATGGAGTGAGGAATAGGGGAGACGGGGATCAAGAACCAAGGAGAAAATCAAAATTCAGCCAGGGGAGCGAGAGAGCAGGGCAGGCTCTGCTAAACCTGAGTTTAGGAAGACCTAGGTTTGATTCTTGTCTAGGCCACTTAGTAGCTGAGGGCCGCTGGGTAAATTACTTAACCTTTCTGAGCCTCATGGTGTTCATGTACAGACGGGAAAGTAATTGTGCTGACATAAGACAGCCCTGCCCAGGGTTCTGGGCAGCTGGTGGCAAGGTGGCCCTGGACCCTGGGTCTGTGGCCAACCGACTATTCCCAACCTCCACCTGCCGTGGGACCGAAGTTCTTTGTGGGATCCTGCCAGGGTCAAGGCTGAACTAGGAAGCGGGCCTACCTCGGCCAGGGGTGAAAAGCAGCGGTGACTCGGGCCCCTGCCCCTGACAATGCTGCCACCAGAGAAGTGATGATGGAAAACAGACAGATGGGTAAGCCCGGGCTTCAGACTTATCCTGCGCTGGAATCAACTCTCTCAACTGGCTTCTGGCCTCCCTCTTCTCCCCGGAGTTCTCTATAAAAGCATCACATGGCCTCAGAAGCCATGCACTGACCTCCTCTCGCAGCGCATCCAAGCTGATTAGGGGGGACCCCGGATGTTCCCTAGGGAGCACTGGGCCGAAGACAGCAGGAGGAAGCGTCTTTGCTAATAATATCCCCTCTCGTAGGAACGAGCGCGTTCCTAGAAGCACCTGTCGCCGCTAGAGGAAGCGTCAGCTCATTTAGCTGCCTCTGGCCTTCTTCGTGGAATAAAAGGAGGAAAGTGAAGACGCACGTGGTCTGGAAGGTATACAAAGGCGTGCGCTAACAACCGGCACTCGGGATTAAAGCAGAGACTATTAGCAAAGCCAGCTTCCTGGGGACTCCCCCACCCTCGCCCTGAAAAATCCCCTTCTCTTCAGCAAGTTTTGTTCACTCCCCGAAGCACGTGAACTAGTTCTACAAGCCTGTGGGGGGTCACATGAGACTAACCCCATGAGCTAGGACAGTGACCGGGGACAGCGGGGCCTGAATGTCACCGTCTGGCCTTCGGTGGAGGGATGCATTCTTAAGTGTCCTTCCTTCCTGCCCGGGAAGGAATGATCCTTTGTGAAATGCCTGCTAAGGTGGGCGACAGAGAACAGCGAGCAAAGGTCTGGATAATTCCCACCAGCCAAGCAGCCGACGCCTCCCCCCACCCCACCCCTACCCCGAGACGCTGGCGTGTCCCCCGTGCCCCCCAGGGCTGCATCCTCACAGCCGGCCACCCTCTGGTCCCTGCACTCCGCACCCCTTCCACATCGCTTCCCTAATAGCGACGCCTCTTCAACTTCTGAAAACGAATTCCCTTCGGTCGAGCACGTGAGGCCCCCACTACCCGTTTGCGCCAAGGTGGTCCCCACCTCCAAGCTCGGAGATGGCTGTTCAGCTTTAAAACAGACACGCCACCCGTCTGTAGAACACCTGAGGTTGGGATGGGTCACCACCCAGACCACTGCCCCAAACGACCACCAGCATTAAAGTCGGTGACAAAAACCAAGGGAGAGAGCTCAGGCTTCTGCAAGGGGTGGGAGACGGGAGAATTTATTTTTAGTGAAAAGCAATTATTTTTTCAAGATATCAAGTTTCAGAAAACCTTTCAAGGGTATCTAATTTTAATTCTCTAGCAGAAGAGAGGGAGTGTGTCCTAGCCTGAGCCGGTGGGGGAGCATAAGCTGCTCCCACGGGGTGGATTACCGGCTGTTCCCCGGCCAGTCGGCCGTCTGCAGGACACCAGGGCGCCCGGTCCCTTGGGAGGAGTGGGCTGATTTATGGCTCTCGGGATTGCTGCTTCCTGGGGTGCCAGCTCTGATCTCTCTCCACGACTTTCTCGAGAAAGAACTGCTGGCCTGATCTAGTTCCTTTCTCCTTGATTCCCAAGCCAATCTGCTCCCTCAAGGAACAGCCCTGCAGAAGCCTTCAAGGACCCGGGAGAAATGTAAATTGTCAGTTACTACTCATGGCAGAAGATTGTGTGTGGGGGGGGCCACACGATCTGAGGGTCGCCTGTTGAAACAACAGCTTCAAAATACACAGCTACCCGGGACAAACCGGGACGAAGCAGCACCTAATACTGCCGGTCAAAGCTTCAGCGCTGTACCGATGTGAATAACAAGTAAATCAGTGAAAGCGAGAGAGGCTGGTGGTCCCACTCGGGACACTTTCTGCCCTTCCGGCCCAGGCTCTATCTCTCTGCCTGCTCCGCGGCTGTGGTTCAGTCCACAGGGGCTTCGAGGAGATGGGAGGGAAAGAAGAACCAAGGGAGCATACCTCCCGCGGGTCACGGCGGGCTGGATACGCCCCCTGCCCCCCAGCCCTTACTGTTTCTGGGATGTAAACCACCACTCCTTCGGGTTCCTACACCCGCTCTTCAAATATCCTCAAATTATCCAATCTGAGTAGCTGTTTCCTGCCAAGACCCTAATACAGCCACCGATTAGGCTTTCACTAAATATCCAGGTATTCGTTATGCCCTGGAACCAATGGCTTGGACATGCTGCGAACGCGACACTCAAAAGACCCCACTCCGATGCAAGCCATAGACCACTTGAAGGATCCTTGTTGGAAACCCAGACCTGACGTCCTCAGTCCCCAGTATGGGGAGGACTTCTGGAGCCCAAGTTTAGGGAATGAAGGGTTCCCGGAAGGCCTGTCTTCCCGGGGTCCCCCGTCCGGTTAGTGGGCGCTCGCTCGCCCATGGAAAACAGGGGTCTGCACGGCCTTGGGTCTCAGGCCTGAGAACCGGCCATTCCAGGGGATTGCCATTCCAGGGAACCCCCCACCCCCCGGGACAGGGAGGACTGGGAATTGTCACGTCTTGCTGTCCGCGGGAGAGAGAAAGTCCGGGAGAGGCAAAGGGCCTGTGGTCTGGCTTTGGCACTGGCCTTGTTAACAGCTCAGAGTCAACACTGGCAACAAAGTTCAGAAGAGGCTATGAGACGAGGTGGAATGTAACCAGCAGCTCGGAAAGGGCGAGGCATGCCCGCGTGCTGCCGTGTAACTACCGTGACTGTGCCCCATCCCGATGACCTCTGGTCTTCTCCGGAGAGTCCTTGAAAGCGTCTGGACTGTTCGCCTGGCACGGCTGCCAGCTCCCCGGAGGGGAGGCGAGGGCTGGGTGCGCTCTGCTCTGCCCCGAGCCCCGCCGCAGCTCCATCCGGCACACTGCTGGCCCCTGCTCCCCATCTCCCCCGAGGCTCCCCAGGGTCCCGCGGCACCGCCGTTCTTGCCATCGCCCCCTTCTAGATGAGGTGCACGAGCAGGGCAGAGCAGGCCGAGCCGAGTACCAAGCCCAAGCACACGTAAAAGGACATCACCACCCCGGTGGCCTCGGCCAGCTCCCTGGGCACGATCTTGGGCCCGTACATGAGAGCCAGGGTGCTGAGGTAGCCGTTGCTGAGCCCCAGCAGGGAGGTGAAGAGCACCGGGTAGAGGTCGGACCGGAAGGCCACCGTGCGCAGGTGGACGCGGGGCTGGAAGTTGCAGAACACAAAGAGGGGGACGAGACACGTCCGGAGGAGCACCAGCCCGGGCAGCACCTTGCTTCGGGGCCCCGGCGCCTGAAGCCAGGCTGTGACCTGCCGGCCGCACAAGTCAGCAAAGTTGTACAGGAGGAAGGTGGTGAGGGGGACGAAGAACGTGGTGGCCCACGGCGAGCCCGAGTCCTTGTCCAGGGACTCGATGTTGGTGGAGACGGCGGGGAAGATGAGGCTGGTGATGAAGAAGAGGTAGATGATACAGAAGCCCAGGCCGGCTGTCTTCTTCAGGATGGGGCGGAGGGGCGGGGTCGAGGACTCGCCGGATCCGGGGGCCGCCGCAGGGGCGCCGGGCGAGGCCTGGGGCGGCTGCTCTTCGCCGGAAAACACGTGGGCCGGCCAGACAGGCCTCAGGTAGAACCTGCAGGGGGAGAGGGCTCGTGGTCAGAGGGGCCCGGAGAGCAGGGTCACCCGGGGTTTCCAGGGGCAAGGCAGGGGACCTACAGGCACGTAAAGCCGTAGCCCCGGATGGCCGGCAGCCTCGGGATGCCCTCCAATGGCATATGGATTTCGGGGTGGCCAGAGGGAGCTGCATGGTCCCCGGCCTGCCTATCCTGGTGCTGCCCGAAAGGCCGATGACCGTGCCACGAGCAGGGACAGAGGAAAGCAGCCTGGGTTGCCACCTGGCAAGCCATTGTTTTGTTTTGCTTTGGAGAAGTGGAGATAAAATAGCATTTTAAAATATAAATTTTGGGGGGTGCCTGGGTGGCTCAGTCAGTTGAGCGTCTGACTTCAGCTCAGGTCATGATCTCACAGTTCAGGAGTTCGAGTCCCGCGTCGGGCTCTGTGCTGACAGCTCAGGGCCTGGAGCCTGCTTCGGATTCTGTGTCTCCCCCCGCCCCCGCCCCCCGCTTCTCTCTCTGCCCTTCCTCCGCTCATGCTCTGTCTCTCTCTCTCTCTCTCTCTCTCTCAAAATAAAGAAACATTTCTTTAACTCATAAAAATAACACACGCTTGATGCGCTGAACCCAAATAACACAGAAGAAAAATGACAGAGCAGAACGAGAACTTCCAGCCGGGTCTCATTCCTTAGAGGCCCCGACAGTTAACACCCCGTGTCTGTTGTTGTTCCATGGGCGTGCCGACACCCCTCCACACACACACACACACATGGAGTTCCTAGTTCCATTTTTGACAGAGAGACAGAGCATGAGCAGGGGAGGGGCAGAGAGAGAGAGGGAGACACAATCCGAAGCAGGCTCCAGGCTCTGAGCCATCAGCACAGAGCCCGACGCGGGGCTCAAACCCACAGACCACGAGATCATGACCTGAGCCGAAGTCGGCCGCTTAAACTGACGGAGCCCCCCAGGCGCCCCACCCCCTCCCAGGTCCATTTCTTTTAAGCAAAAGTGGGATCAAACTATACAGATTGTAAAACTTTCTGCAACAGGGCAATTCCTAAATAAATTCTGTAAGTGACATGTACAAATACATTGTCTAACTGCCTGAACACACATGTGACTGTGATGTTATAAATGCAGGCACACGATTGCGCCAAGAACAAGATCTTGCGGCTAGTCTTTCACGTGGAGACCTGAGACCCGATGCCTCTCTGTCGTGTAGCTCACGGCACTTCGTCGTATGCGCTCACACTCTAACTGCTCCCCTGTTCGCGGACACTGAGGTCAGCTCCGGTGTCTCCCTACCGCAAATACCGGTGTGATGAACATTCCTGTGCACACCGCCTTGCCGTGCTTGTTAGGATTTCAGTCGAGCAGATTTCTAGAAGCGGACCTTCTGGATCAAAAGGTTTGTACCTTTAACATTTTGATAGATATCGGTAGATTGCTCTCCAAAGAGGTAGGAACGATTATCTCTGCCCTGTCCACTCACCCCCCCCGCTCCCCCCCCCCGTATCGACAGTCACCTGCCCCTTTAATTGCTACGTGATCATCTATTTCTTTAAAAAAGCTAACCACAATTTAGAATCACTGGAGGAGTTCACTGCTTTGTCATCTGGCTCCTTCAACAGAAGACAGCTCCCTGGGGCAAGGACCATGTTTGTTTCCAGCGAAATCTCCGGGTGCAGAGTAACTCTCCAAAACACAATCGTAACTAATAAGCCTACAAAGGTGTCTTCCCCCCCCCTCCATATCTCAACACTGAATATTATCAATATTTTCAATTTCTGCTCCCCTGACCGAGTAGAGAAGGCTTGGGTCCCCTAGCCTTACTGCCTTGCTGCGTGACCTTGCCCAAGTCACTCAACCTCTCTGGGCCTCAGGTGTCTGAAAGCCAGGAGACCTAGGCTGACTGCATGATCACACCTCAAACAGAAGGCTTGGTGTGGGGTTGGGAGAACGGTAGCTTGGGGACAGCCGGCTCTGGTTTCTGCCCTACTTCTGTCTCCTCGTGTGACCGCAAGCCAGGTACTCCCCTCTCTGGGCTCAGTGTCCTCCTCCGTCAGACGGAGGAGTGTGGCAGCCATGAGCTTCTGAGCTTCCTGCCAGTCCGCCCGTCCTACGCACCCGCAGACAACAAGCGAGCTGGCGGGACGGTTCCTCCTCGAGTCGCATTTCCACACGATGCTGAGCCGGGCACGCGGCCTTGAACTCTGCCTTGTTTCACAACCGCTATTTAGGGAAAGGCCTTTTCTTACTTCCCCCTTCCCCCTCCTCTCCGCAGCAGGCCCCGGCCTTCGGTCAGCTCCAGGGAAGCTCCGCGCCAAGTTCCCCTGGTCAAAGCTCTTCCTCATTAAGTTCTTCCAGATCTGTCTCCTGCCCCCCTCCGCTAGCCGGCAGTCTCCCACGCTGCCCCTCGGCTCCGTTCCTCCCGGGGGGGCGGCACCTGGGGGCTCGCTGTGAACCACGAGTTAGTCCGAGCAGCCCCGGGAGCACAGCTCTCTCCAAAGCTCCAACCTCAGACGCGTTCCTGTAAACCCAGAGGTCTTGACCCAAGTTTTAGTCAGCAAAGAAACTTCCACGGGACGGCATAGCCCTTGGGCGTTCCCTGTCTCGCATGCTCAGCTGGAGAGGATTTAGGGCTGCCCACGTGAGACCAGAAACGAGGGGGACCGACTGTCCCTGTTTGCTGAGACCGTCCTGGTTTTAGCACCGAGAGCCCCTCATCGAGGGAACCCCTTCCATCCCAGGCAAACAGGGAAGACCGGCCACCGTGCTGGAAACAGACCCGGGCGAAGCCCCGTGAGGCGGGACCCAGGGAAGCAGCAGGGGTGCTGGGGAGCTCCTGCCTTCTGTCTCTTCCGTGACCTGAAAATAAGTGAATCGGCAGCGACGAGGTGTCCGGGGGTGTGTGCGGCGCTGGGAGCCGGGGGCCGGCCAGGCCTCAGCGATCACAGCGGGTCGTCATGGAGGACAACGGGCAAGTTTTGATGACGGCCCTGAAGGCACTGCGGGAGGGCTGGGCGGGCTCACGGGTCCGTAGTCACCTGGGACACACAGTGTCCCCATTCATCCCCCTCCCCAGTAACAACTGCACACAGTTGTCACACATAATAAATGAAGAAAAGAAACACATGCGTAAACTGCTTAGTTCAGTGTCGCCACGCAGAACGGGTCCCTGCGGCGCTGCTCTGCCGGTTCCCACGCGGCGGGGCCGCCTGCTCCCCTGGCCTTCTCCGCCTCAGTTTCTCCACCTAGAGAATGGGGCAAAACATTCCCTGCCTCTCCTACAGCAAATAAGATAATAGACATGAAAACGCCTTGAAAAGCATACAATTCGAGAAAAAGTTAAGGGTTGCTTTTCAAACAGCAGGATGCAAGAAAGAAAAAGGTGCCTGGCTGGCTCAGTCGGCTGAGCGTCCGACTCTTGATTTCAGCTCAGGTCGCGATCCCAGGGTTGTGGGATCGAGCCCCGCATCAGGCTCTGCACTGACTGTGGAGCCTGCTTGGGATTCTCTCTCTCTCTCTCTCTCTCTCTCTCACACACACACATTTACTCTCTCTCTCTCTTCACTTGCTTGTGTGTATGCTTTCCCTCTCTTTCAAGAGAAGAAAGAAAGAAAGAAAGAAAGAAAGAAAGAAAGAAAGAAAGAAAGAAAGAAAGAAAGAAAGAAGGAAAGGAAAGTTGGGACTTTAAAAAAAGAAAAGAAAAGAAAAGAAAAGAAAAGGGGGAAAGAGAGAGAGAAAGTGTGAGAACGACCGAAGTAAGGGGAGAGGTCCCGCAGGGTGGAGAGAGGCCCGGGAAGACAGCAGATGAAACGAAGGTTTGGAGTCAGGTTGGAGTCCTGATTCTGCTGCTGACCGGCTGAGGGGCTCGGGCAGGAAATTCAGCCTCTCGGAGCCGGTTTCTCGTGTGCGAATGGGGACGCTCGTGATAACCCGCAGAGCCGCACCCTACGCGGAGCAGGTGCGCGAGCCCCGGACGAGAGACGGCCCGTCGGGCCGGCCGAGCACAAGGCAGAAGCGGCTCAGGCGCTGGGCGAACGGAGCTGTCCTCTGTCATCGTCACTCCTCGGTCCCACTCCCACGGCCTGGCGTGGCCCCACCCCCACCACCAGGTGTCCCCGTCCCAAACCCGGGGAGGTGGGGGCAGCCCAAAGCCACTGGCCTGGCCAACTGATGGAGCAACGACTCTGAGCCTCTGAGCCGGGGATAGCCCGGGGCTCCGGGGTGCGGCCCTGAACAAAATCCACACACGTTCTGCCCTCAGGGGACCCTCGCCCCAGCGGGGAGGTGGCCAGCAAGAGAAACGAACCCGCCACCCACTTGGATCACAGACAGGCGGAGGCCCGGCGGGAGGAGAAGGCGCGGAGCGCACAGGCGGCCCTCACCGGGCGTACTCCAGCCGCGGCAGCAGCAGGTAGAGCCCCACGCAGAGCCCGAGGAAGACGTCCGCCGTCAGGAAGAAGGCCAGAGTGCTGTCCGTCACCTCGCTGGACGCCGCCAGGTCCACCAGCAGGGCCACGGCACTGACGGTGCCCCCCATGGCTCCTCCTGCAGAGAGCGCGAGAAGGTCAGGTCGGCGCGGGCGCACCCTCCTGTTCCCGGGCCTGCCCCCTCTCTGCTCGGGCTGAATGGAACCAGGAGAAAAACTCCCCCTGCTCAGGGAGCCGGCTCTCCCGGGATCCGAGGGGCTGGGCGGCCGTGAGCCCTGACCCGGAGACGGCGTGGGAGGTCAGGTCCCTGGTCCGGGTTCCCGCGGCCGATGGCTTGGGAGAGGTGGCCAGTGCCCTCCGAAGTTTCGCCTCTGACTTTCGACCCTCCATCACTCTTTACTGCCCGTCTGGCGGGCTCAGAAATTTTAGTTTCAGGGGCGGGACGTCTCAGAGAGCTCCTCTCCTGTGCCCTCAGCCCAAACCACCAACCCACCCAACGGGGAAGGAGGTTCAGGGAATGTTCTAGCACAGGCCCTCCTGCTGCTCTGAGTGACACTATCCCATCCAGGGAGACCTTGTCGTCATCCCAGGTCTTCTGTGCCACCCGCCGTGAGGTCGTGGAGCTGACCCCACAGCTGCTGTGCGCACACAACACACACACACACACACACACACACACACCCACCACACCCACCCACATACCCACACCTACACATACCCACACACGCACCCACACTCACCCACACCCACACATCCACACCCACCCACCCACCCACATACCCACACCTACATATACCCATACACGCACCCACACTCACCCACACCCACACATCCACACACCCACACATACACCCACACACACCCACACACACACGCACACCCACACACAATGCTATCACACTCTTACACACACGCTCTCACATTCACTCACATGCATGCAACCGCCCGACCACCCGGAATGTTCTCTCCTGCCAAGGGCTTTGACACGTGACCCATGTGACTCCCTGCCACCGCCATTCACTGCCACCAACAGAAGAGGCAGCATGACTCAGTGGACCCGTGGGTCCAGGAGCCAAACAGATGTACATCTGACCCCGGACCCTGCTGCTTGCTCGCTGTGACTGGGGGGCTCGTGTGACTTCTTGGCGCCACAGCTGGCTCACCTCTAAAATGGGGATAACACCCGCCTTGCCTCGCTGCTTTGAGGACCGAATGAGACGATGTTGGAAAGGGCCCGACGCCCAGCAGGCTTTCAGCAAGTGGCGGTCCCCTTCTTTGCCACAATCTGGGAGGCAGGGGACGCGCCTTACTCTGCTGCTTGCACAGAGCAGGAGTGGAGAGGGACAGCTTAGGGGCTCGCCCACACTCCGCCCGACAACTCCGTGGCTCCGCAGGGAACAGCCCGTGGCCCCGATGGATCCTCCTTCCTCCCTCACCTCGGCGCGAGCTCTGTTAGCCCGGGTGGGCCAGAGACTGGATTTGAAAGGACGGCCAAGGAATGAAAGTTAGCACGGTGAGGAAGCGCATGGGCTCTGGAACCGGAACATCAGAGTCTAACACCGGTTCCACCACTTCTGGCTGTGTGGCCGTCAGTGAGTCGCTGAACCTCTCTGTGCCTCCATTGCCTCATCTGTAAAACGGGGGTGTTAGTGATACCCCCCTCGAAGGGCTGTCACGAAGATAAAGAGGCTGACCACACATAGAGTGTTCGGAACGGTGCCTGGCCGTATAAATCCTCTCCGATTCCCAATTACGCGTTCGGCTGTTTCTGTCCTTCCTACATCAAAGCAGCGACGACAGGGTAAACCCCTCGCCACGAGGGTGCCAACTTCCGAGGAGCTGTAATCCCCACCTGGGTGTTTTGTAAGCACTGGAGCTAAACTTTCGTAAGACACTTCCCCGCTGCCCCGAGGAGGAGATCTGAACATCCCTGCCTGTTGATTTTCCTCTCTCGCCCCAACTGGTAGGGAATTTACAATATTATCATCAACAACAAACCAGGCCTCCGGGAGCTCATCTTTCATGACTCCTACTTTTATCTCATCAGTTATGGAAATACATGCAAATGAGGGGTTTCAAAAAAACACCAGTGCAAAACAAATGGATTGTTCCTCAGATGCCGACACACACAGAATTCACAGATGGGCTCCTCTGGACGAAAAATGACGGGGGCTGGTGGGGGTGGCGGTGGGGTCTCTGGGAGACGGGGCCGCCTTCGATTTTCCAGGGTGAGGGGCGCCCGAGGGGGGCCCCGCAGAGGGAGGACAGTGGCGTAGGGCCCAGGGTAATTAATACTGAAGCCTGGGTACCGAAGTCCACTTTCACAAATGGACTTTTGGAAAATTCATAGGAGAGTGCCCTTTCCTAGAGATTCACAGCGGCCAGGTGGCCCCGAAGGCCCCTTGTAGGATGGAAGGAGATGAGGGGACAAGGGCTCCTCTCAGAGACTCTGGTGACAGAAGAGATTAAATCCAACGCTCACGGCCATTCCCCTCAGGCGAGGCGTGTCCTTCTCGAAGCACTGCTAGGGGTGTATTGATTGTATTCAAGACACTTAGCAATAGGGACAGCTGGGTGGCCTCTGTCTCTGGCTCAGGTCACGATCTCATGGCCTATGAGTTCGAGCCCTGTGTAGGGCTCTGTGCTGACAGCTCAGAGGCTGGAGCCTGCTTCAGATTCTGTGTCTCCCTCTCTCTCTGCCCCTCCCTTCCTTGTGCTTGCTCTCTCTCTCTCTCAAAAATAAATAAACATTAAAAAAAAAAAGAAACTTAGCAATGGGTCCCCTTTATTTTACCATAGGCCCAAAGACTTCCCGGGACAGAGCCGAAGCCTAATCTTATGTTAAAAACGGCAAACAGACTTGGGCTTGCACCTGAACTCTGACCTGGGGATGGGAACACCTCTAGCGGGGGGTGGAGAAGGGCTCGGAGGCTCAGGAGGAAAGACGGGGATCTATTAGTGATGTCTGGCACTGGTGCGGGCGTGGGGAGGGGACGCACGTTCGTCCAGGGTTTTTGTCACCCCTGCCTGGCATTATTAATTAATGGACCCAGAGCAGATTCTTTGTGAAATTCTTCTCAGGTGGGCAATGCTTACGGCACTCCTTCGCACAACAGGGACGTGCCCAGACACCGAACGGAGCAGCTGAGCCCCCGTGCCTTCCTTAAGGGATGGCGGTCTTCTGCAAAAGCAGATTCTCACTGGCCCACGTTCTTTTTATCTCGTTGGGACACCTGAGCGAGGGAGCAGAACTGTTGAGGTCTGACCAACAGCTTAGGATCGGCATCAAAGGTCAGCCAGAGGGTTGGCCCGAGTCACGCATCTGCGTCCCCAAAGGATGCCGAAGTTCAAGGCAATGCAGGTGCATATTTGCCAGGCAGGCTATGGCTCCTGAGAGGCTGGGTCTTGTTCATCTTTGAATCCCTGGCACATGGGTCTTCTATAAAATGAGAAAGGAAGAAAAGGGGAGAAGCTAAGAGGAAGGAAGAGGGAAGAAGGGAGGGGACAGGAGGCGCAGGGACAAGGAGGAAGGGAAGAAAGAGATGCGGTCTCAGGAGATGCACTTGGTAGGCACACATTTTTGCCAAAATTGGCGGCGACTGCCTTCCCCCCCACCTGCCCTCCTTACGGGATGATTTTCAGGTTCTCCCAGTGGGTCCGTGTCCTCTCCCCTCAAACCCAGGCGGGCTCATGGCTATGGCAGCCGTGGCCCTGAATGGCTTCCACATCGAAGTCATGAAAGGAAATAATGCTTCTGCCTGGATCTCACTCCAGAGACCCAGGCACCAGGTCTCGGGGACGCCCCGCCTTCGTGAGGCCCTGCTAGCAGGGGGGCCCCACCCCAGCCCCGGGTCTGGCTGAGGTTCTCAGGGGCGGGTCCTCCAGCCCCGTGGATGTCGACTGATGCCGTGTGGATCAGCGGAGAGCTGTCCCCGCCCATTCCCGCCCAGACCACAGATCTGTGGGCCAAAGAAACGACCGTTAGTGTTTGAAGCCACTAAGCTTTGGGGTGCTGTCTTACCCAGTAATAGTGGAAACACAGCTAACACTCGTTTCCTTTTCTGGAAGGGCCACTTCCTGCTCCCCTCTGGCTCCTCCGCCTGACCCCCAGGTGGACCCACCTGGTTGGCCATCTGAGCCCGGCTCTCACCTGATATCAGCGCCTGGGAATTCCTCATGGGGAAGGAGCCGGTCATGCCGAACACACTGCTACTGAAGATGGTGGAGGCGCCGCTGAGGAGGGCCATGCAGACGATGGTGACAGCAAAGAAGCCATAGGTCCAGGAGGAGGTGTCCACCTTCACCAGCACGGTCATTACCAAGAAGATGGCCAGCATGATGGCCAGCGAGGCCAGCACACGGACACGAATCGGGACCCTGGGGTGGGGATGCCAGAAGTGGTCAGGGATCCCCTCGGGGCCTCCCAGGCCAGGCCGGGGTCCTGAAGGTTCTTACGGGAAGCAGGTGAGCTCAGTGGCTGGCGCGGCCCACTCTGCAGCCTGGAGGCCTGGGCCTGAATCCTGCGTTTCGGGCTCCCTGGCTGTGTGGCCTTGGGCCAGTGACTCAATTGCTCTGCTTTCGGCTTCTGCATCTGCATAGCAGGGAGGCCCACGGATCCGCCGATGGGGCAGTAACTGATGGGCCTTCACGAGGCTCTCCAGAGGGGAGGGGGCAGACTGCAAGGGGTAGTATCAGCTCAGGGAAAATGCTCGGTGGAGACTGCTTCTTTCCATCAGGCTGTGAGGTTCAAGGACAGGACGTGGGGGCTCCCGAGGCAAGCCCCCGCTCCCCACCACAGGGCTGAGCACCCACTGGCTTTGTCTAATGTTTCCACGAAGCAACCACCCTCTGCGCTCCCTGCTCCCAAAACTTAGCAGCGGCGAGGGGGGGTGGTGCGCAGGGAGAAGAGCAGAAAGTCATCATCATATAGCACTCGCCCAGATAGTACTCCATGCGTGCTAAGTGCTTGAAATGTTGTCTACGTGCTGACTTGCTGAATCACGCCAGCCCCGTAAGACGGGCCCTCTTTCCCATCCCGCACATGCAGGGAGGGAAACTGAGGTCAGAGACGCCGAAGAACTCGCTCAAGGTCACCGGGCTGCCACCCTAGGAGCTCTGGCTCTAGTCTGTGCTCTCAGAATGACACTCTACCACGTCCCTGGAGGGAAGGAAATACGGGCGGTCCGGAACTGAAGGATGCTCCTGGGGTGGTCCCAGCTGTCACGGCGGCAGCCGACACCAGGCTAGTGCAGCCCAGGGCGGGCCCCCGGCCCTCGATGTAAACCATACGCTCCTCCCAGCACCGCCCCCCCCCCCCCCCCCCCGACTGCCCAGACCCCGCCCTGGAGGGAGAAGCAGAGAAGGCTGGCTCTCGGAGAAACTGCTCTGCTCGTTCTTATTCCAGGGAGAATATCGTCTAAAGTGGCTGTTTAAATCATCAGATTAGACTAAGCTTTAAGCCGGATTGGAAGTTTGGTTAATTTTCCTGCTAACCAGTGGGTGGGGGCTGGGAGAAAAGCCAGATTAGTTATACGCTTTTTTTTTTTTTTTAAATAAAAAAGAAAGACCCGAAAGGTAAAAAGGAAAAAAAAAGAAATCCATATATATGTACATAAACAGGTGTGAAATGATGAGCATGAGAAGCAAGGATTTTTCAAAGCGCTTTTGTGGCCCCAGGCCACCTTGAGTTTTTTCTGATCCTCGTTCTGATCCTCGCTAGAGGGAGAGCAGGGGGCGCCTCTGCTTTGTAAGGGGCAGAGGGGAGGGAACAGGCCCTGCAGGGTCGCAGTGTGAGTCTGTGGGCAGCGGGGATGAGAACCCAGGTCTGCTGAGCCTCAGCCCGGGGCCGTGTGCTAACGCACATTCGCCCTGGTGTGTTCGTTCCACAGATGTGTGCTGGGCAACCGCCGTGTGTCAAGCGCTGGGCTGTGTGACCCGGACGTAGGACAGACACGGGACAGGCCTTTTGTCTTGGTGTGCACAGTGCTCCATCGGGAGGGGCACCCTGGGCACGTCCGAGGGGCACGGAACCCACCCTGGGTGTCACACGGTATTTTGGGAGGTGGTGCCTAAGCTGGAGTGTAAGGTGTGTCAGGGCGTGAGCGCACACGTCTTGTGAGAGAGAGAGAGCATGGCGCGTTCAAGGAACTGAGACGGCCTCTGGCCGCAGGTGAGATTGGAGCAGAGGCTGGAGGGAAGCGGAGCCCGACCCTGGAGGGCCTTGTCCACCTGCTAAGTGCCAAGACTTGATCCTCAGAGTAGGGTACAGAGTTGGGGGGCAGGCTTTGCCTGCCAGCATCCGTTACCCGAAGAACACTCTTCCTTCTGTGCCAAGTTGTTCTGGAGAGGTGGCCCGCCCTACTGTCCACACTGACCCGGCCGCAAATGGTGGACACGTGATGACTGGGTCTGGGGTGGCTGGAGGGTCCCGTGCCACCGGCCACCTCCTTGGGTTAGGGATTAGCGCGTGAGCCAGGCAGGCCCGGTCAGTCCTCCCCAGGACTGAAAGGTGGAGAGAGGTTCACCCTCTGCCATGACCGTGCTGGGGGCGGCTGGCTGCCACCCGGCCGGCTGTATAGAGAGAGACCCCGTTGGGGATGAAGCCAGGCGCACACACACATCGCCCAGGGACGGTGCGAGAGAAGGAGAGCCCTGGGGACACGCGCAATCTCCTAGCTCCGACAATGTGTGGAGGCTGACTTGACTTGAATTTTCCAGGTAAAGAATGAGAAAACCCTTTTTGTGTCACTACTGTTTATCACCAAGAGTGCCAGCTGGCACCAAGTGGCACCTCCGGGTTTCTAGCCGGGGAGCAACATGGTCAGACACTCCACCGCGTGCCCCCCTTCTACCAGGAAGCAGGCTGCAAGTGACAGGTAATTAACACCCCCCCACCCCTCCGGGAGCAGCTTTCAACCCCTGATGGGGAAGTGGGTGGATAAATACCCCAGCTCCCTCCCCCGCAGGTGTGTGTCCCACACTGGCGCCCAGAGTGCCCAGGTGAAGCTGGGTCCCTCTCTGCGGGAGCTGGTTTGGTAAGGCATCCTCTGTGAGCGGCCTTCCCCTTCCGTCTCCCTTCTCCTCTCTCCTACCTTCGCTTCCCAAGGAAACTCCTCTCACTTACATCCCTGTTCCAGGGGCTGCTTCTGGGGAGCCCCACACCAAGATGCATCTTCCCAGGGTCTGCAGGGGGGGCCTCACCCCGGGCGGGAGCCGGCGGGCAGCCAGGTGGGGCACTTGGTCCCTGGGGGCCCAGAGTATCGAGTGTAAGTGCACAGCAGGTGCCTTGGAGGCTGGTGGTCAGGCCTTACCTCTGATGGAGTAGTTCTACGTGACCTTGGCCCGGGGGAGGGCACAGGGCCCAGGAGGCACTGGTGGGCATCTATTGGACGCACAGATGGGCAAGGGCCACTGGCAGTGCGGGGAGGCTCTCACGCTGGGCCGAACCCCCGGGCGCTCGCTCTCTGCTTCTCGACCCCCTCTGCCTCTAACCACCTCCTCCCAGACCCGGTGAAGACGAAGTCCACCCTAGAAAGCTGATGGCATCCCGGGAGCTTCTGGGGCCTGTCACCGCAAAGTCATCAGTGGCCCCAACAGGAAGGTTGCTCTAGAGAGAGCTGGGGGACTTCTCCCCCGGTACCCCCAGGGCGGGCAGCCGAGGCGAGAGTGGGAGACTAGGAGGTAAACACCAAATTCAAGGCCAGAGCAATGCGGTTCCCTGCTCGTCTCTGCTGCCCCCACAGGCCCGTCACCTGGCCAGGTGTCCTCCTTTCTGCAAACTACCTGCCGCGTGGACCCTCCCCCCACCCCCTGGCCCCAGGACCTCAGCGGTCTTGCCCAGGGCATTTTCAATGCCCATATAGTTTTACGAAACGTGCAGCAGGAAGCCCACCCCACACGCACTATCGGGAGCACGCGGCTTCCCTCCGTTTCTTCCACCGCGGCCGGGAGCGTGGCCCAGGGGACGGAGGTGCTGTCAGGATTGTAGGGACCGCCTAGGCAAACGTTGCCCTGGGGTCGGTGGTTCTGCTCTGGGGCAGGGGACTGGCCAAGATGACTGCTTCAGCCCCGGGACCCTGGGGCAGGCCACGGCCACGTTAATATGAGATTCTTCGAGAGGGCTGCCAGCTCCCCCACCCCCTTGCTCATGAGGGCTCAGGACCCCAGGGGACTGATTTCTTCATAAGTCTCTCAAATGTAAATCCTCCTCATAAGTATTTATGATGCTGCAGATTTAACATAATAAAACACTTGGAGATTATGGATGAGCCAGCCGGAGAGAGCCGGGGTTCTCCAGGAGGGGAAAAACGGAGACATTTCAATCTCGCACATTAAATAAAAAACCGCTTAGCCCCAAACCATCTTCCCACAACCCAGAAACAGTCGGAGGCCTGCGAGCATTCCTC
The DNA here is from genome assembly GCA_030068075.1 of Paguma larvata. Lineage (NCBI taxonomy): Eukaryota > Metazoa > Chordata > Mammalia > Carnivora > Viverridae > Paguma > Paguma larvata. The sequence continues at coordinate 68,706,029 of CM057837.1, forward strand.
ACATGGCCCTGGCCCCTCTCCTGGAGGCAGGAGAGGGGCGAGGGCGGGTCCTGGGGTGGGCCGGACCTTCCGGAAGGTGCCCCGGAATGCTTAGCCTTCAGAGCCGGCTCCCTGCCTGACCTCGGGAGGGTGGCCGCCGGGGCCATCCGCTGACCCGGACTGACAGACCGGGCTGCAGGGAGGGCCGGCAAACTAGGAGGCAAGTGGTCCAGGGGTTCCGGGTGGTACCGGTGTGGGGCGAGAAAGGGTCCCGGGGCCCATCTGGCTTCACCCTGCTAATGGCCACGTGACCTCCGTGAGCCTGTTTCCCATCCGTAAAACAAGGTAGCAAGTTTCCTGCTCTTGGGCTGTGGCACGGATTAAAGGAGATCACGCTTAGGGCGCCCGGGTGGCTCAGTCGGTTGAGCGTCCGACTTGGGCTCAGGTCATGATCTCATGGTCCGTGGGTTCAAGCCGCGTGTCGGGCTCTGTGCTGACAGCTCAGAGCCTGGAGCCTGCTTCGGATTCCGGGTCTCCCTCTCTCCCTCTACCTCTCCCCTGCTTACTCTCCGTCTCTCTCTGTCTCTCAAAATTGAATAAACATTAAAAAAAAAAAAAGTGCTAACTCCCCTTATTAGAAATTACTCTCCTAGATCCCTGTCACTGCTGACCCCTGTCACCACTGCCGACCCCTGTCCCAGGCTGCTAGACCTCATGATCACAAAGGAGGCACTGCCAGGTACGACGCCAGCTTGGGCCGTCCCTTACTGGTCCCGTGGTCTTGGGTATGTCTCCTGACTTACGCCAGAAAAGTGGCTAACGTCATGGCCTCCCTCCCGGGTTGCTGTGTGTCACCAGGTATCACCCCCTTGTTATAGTTCAGACGATGCTCCAGATACGTCACTTGAACGAGCCTGGGCTATCCCTGCAAGAGAAACCCGCATCCCTAGGGCCAGCCAGGCGAGGAGACGGAGGGGATCATGAGAGGGTCCCGGAAAGGAGCGGGTAGTGAGAGACGGAGGGGCTCTCCACCGCGGCTGTCAACCATTCTTCGTCATTCTCTTCCCTTTGTGTCCCCTTCCTTTCTTCCTGTTTTCCCTCCTGTGAGTCTCTGCCAAGGGCTCAGCTCTTCCCTCCAGGGGCTGGCGATGCGGAGGGGACACCTGACCCTGCTCTGAACTCCATTCCTCTGCCTCGCCCTGGAGGGGCGGGTCGTCTGGAGGCCGCATCCCACCTTTGAGGACACTGAGGGTAGCCCTGTGCACTAGGGGAAGGCACACGGAAGCCGGGAAGGGTCAGCCGGTTTACGATTGGGCTTGCAAAGCCCTCAGGCTTCTCGCTCTTAGAGCCTGCCCCTTGGTTTTAAAATGGGTGCAAATCCTTTCACTTTCCTTCTCTTGACAGGTGGGTCTATGTCCCCTTGAAACCAAGTGGGCTTGGTGAGTACCTTGACCGGCTGAGTACGGCATCATGACACCAAGTGGCTGCAGAGACCAGGCTACAGAAACTGGGGAGCACTCGCTCCTTAGCCACGACATGAAAAATCCCACTACCTGAGGCCAACCTGCAAGAGACCACCGGGAGGGGAGGGGAGAGGAGAGGAGAGGAGAAGGAGACAGGTGTCCACGAAGGCCCAGCAGCTCCAGCCCAGCTGTCGGCAACCACGCGAGAGACACAAAGCCAGGGCTGCCAAATGAGCCCGCTGACCCCCAGATCCCGAAAGATCCGAAGTACCGTTACCGTCTTCAAACCACTACGCTTTGGGGTCATTTTCATGCAATGACAGGTAATCAGAAGAGGCCCATAGCATATGTTTGGAAAGACCGGTCTATCCAGGCTTAGCACAGGTGAGGCACACGTGCTGCCCTCTCTCCTCCTACGCTCAGAGCAGACATCACCAATCAATCACAGCACACTCCCTGCGGCCAGACCTGCCTTAGAGTCCTGTTCAACCAGAGATGCAGGCGGTCACGACAAATTTAGCCGAGTTGAGTAACACTGATTTGCCATCAGTGATCTAAGGTTTCAGGGGGTTGCGCTCAGAGAAGCCCAGGTTTCTGGTGGTAGCTTAGGGGCATCAGAGGCAGTGTAGCTTGGGTGAACCTAAATGAGAGGGAATGGCAACAGTTCCCCAGTGGGGTCTAAGGGCCAGGCTAACTTGCCTGGCTACCTCCTAAATCAACCCTTCCTCCAAGCGCAGCCACGGAGGGTCTCTCCCAGCCCCCACTCTAACACAGTGTCAGACGTTTCCCACTGACCCTCTGTGAGTGGCCAACACGTGAGCAGGTGACTCACTCCCACGGAACGCGAGCCGGGATTGTGGACTGCCAGCTTCTTAACTTCCCGCTGCTCTCAGAAATGCTTGGAAAACCCACTTCCCTGGCTCCCCGGGCCCACCCGCCCATCTACATGCTGTCCTTTGGTTGCTAAGTCTGCGGCCCAGGTAGCTCTTGGCAGCTCCCATGAGAGGGAAAGGAGGAAGACCCAGGTCCCCACGTGCCTCCTGCTGGCTGCGGACACAACGTCATGGTGGGTGACCGGGAAGTGAAAGCCCGGCTCCCTGACAGGGCATCCCGTCCGCAGGTCACCGACCTCACATCTCCGTCCTCACGGGGGAGTCTGGGCCGCCTGCCTCCTACATAGGCGGCTGCCCTTGAAACCGGCAGGAAAGCAGCCACTGTGGACGAAAGGCAAGTGGAGACGCGTGGAGGTGAAGGTCAGGGGCTGGGAGGGAAAGGAGAGTGGCCTACCTGTTGACGAGCAGGAAGTTCGCCATGAGGCACAGCACGGAGGAGACGGTGGAGGCGACGGTCAGGTAGCTCTCAAAGTAGTTCTGCAAGCACAGAAGTGAGGAGGCTGCTGATGTCACCTGGCACGGACGGGAGGGCCCCACTCGAGAGCAGAGACAGGGCCCTCCTGGGGGTGGCGGGCTTCTCCCCACTGTCTTCAGATACCTATGAGCGATGGGTAAGTCTAGTCCAAGACGGCACGGTCCCGCCTCATTACGACCTAAGACCACTCACTCGGTCACACAACAGACACCAACGTGAGCTGTGCCAAGTGCCGGGGACACAGTTAGGATAAGACATTGTCCCTGCTCTCAGGCCCCTAACACTCTGCAGCCCACGCGCCCACCTATTCTATGTGTCCCGTCCACAGGGGAGACAACGGGGACAGGACTCAACTGTGAGCATGCGTACACAGAAAGACCGCGTCCCACCAGCCTTCGTTGCCAAATTCCAGTTATCCAAATGCGTGTTATGACCCAGCCACACTCTCACGTTCCTGCAACCAAGCGAGGCCTCTTAGAAACACACCAACCCTGGGGCGCCTGGGTGGCTCAGTCGGTGAAGCATCGAGCTCTTGGTTTAGGTTCAGGTCATGATCTCACAGTTGTGGGCTCGAGCCCTGCACGGGCTCCTTGCTAAGCACACCGTTTCTCCCTCGCTCTCAAAATAAATAAACCTTTTCAAAGTGAGCTTAAAAAAAAAAAAAAAGAAAAGAAAAAAGAAATAGACTAAACCTGATCCCTGCAGGAAACTTTGTTCCAACTCTGGATTTGCTCCCTCAATAGAGCTGCTACCCAAGATCAGAGCCATTTTGGAAAATGGTTCCTAGACTGGCCAAGATGAGGACAAAGGGCATTTTTCTGGAAGCGGTTCCGGGTTATTCTAGACGAAGCCTACATGAGACCACACGACGAAGAAATCCTGATTATAAAAGCTGTAGGGCAACTGTATGTGTTTGTGTGTGTGTGCGTGTATGTGTTTAATTTTTTTAAGTTTATTTATTTTGAGAGAGAGAGAGAGACAGAGAGCATGAGTCGGGTAGGGGCAGAGAGAGACAGAGAGAGAGAGAGAGAGAACTCCAACCAGGCTCCGCACTGTCAGCACTGAGCCCCACACAGGCCTTGAACTCACAAACTGTGAGATCGCGACCTGAGCCAAGATCCCAAGTCGGACACTTCACTGACTGAGCCACCCAGGAGCCCCAGCTGTATGTGTTCTTCAAAACTCAGAGAACTGTCCACTCATCAGAGTAGATTTTACTGTGTATCCATTCTCTCTCAATATACCTGTCTTAAGAAAATCAGAAAAGCCTGGCATATCTTGGCTTTGGTCGTTGTGTGTCCCACCATGAACCCCAGGTTGGTAATGATCGTGGCTTCTAAGCGTGGTAACAGATTACACGTATTCAGCATGAACCGTGTGCCAAGTACCAGGGCTTTGTATGAAGTATATTGTTTACTCTACGAAATAGAAGAGAAGCTGTGAGTATTCTCCTCTGGAAAGCTCGCCAGATTGGACTTCGCTGAGGAAATATTTGGAGTTACAAACGTGCCGAGCACAAAGGACAATGTGTGCCAAAAACCTGCCAATGCGCAAAGAAGCGTGGCGACCGTAGGATCACTACCGCGAACGAGACCCGCTTCTTGCCCGTTAAGAACGAAGCATCCCGCTGGGAGCGTAAGATCGAGTGCGAAGGTATTTTCATCTCCAAACACCACAGGAAGAGATGTCAGAATTCTGTGGGGTTTTTTTCACCAAATCAGAGGTAGGAGCGGTGAGTTCTATGAGGGGTTCTGGGTTGGCAGGGGGGAGGGGGGGGCGCGGGGCCAGGAAGGTGGGTCACAAGAGAGCACGGGAACAAGTACGGGGTTGGGGGAAGGTCCCAGAAGAGGAGGGATCAGAGTCAAACCTTGAAACAGAGGGTCGGATCTGTCCCCTCTGGGAGAGTCTGACCGCGGCGTGGAGGCCGAGGAGGAAAGATATCATAACGAGCTTCTTCTGGTCGGAAACAGATTGTTCCACGGTCCCTTTTCAAGCCTGCAGAGTGCTTTGTGGTCTTTGAAATCTGCACCCTGAATATAAGGTGGTAGTGGCCTTGCAATTAAAATGATAATCACCGCCGGTGCGGTCCATCAACCGTGAGCCTTAGAAATAGCCTTCCTCCTTTGAGGTGCTACCTCATTGTTCCTGCCCTGATGGGCTCAGCAGAGCCTGGACCGGTCCGAGGCACTCAGTCAATTACGTCTTGACACAGTGGCTGAGCCTACGTGAGGCCGGGCAGGCGGCGGGCGGGAACCATGGAGAAAGGCCCCGAGGAAGAGGCGGCTGCAGGTGGGGGCCGAGACTGCCCGCATCCGAGCCCCCGACGAGGCTCCCTTCATTCGGTGGCTGCTCGCTCCATTCAAGTCCACCAACGACCATCACATGGGACGCAGCGTCTCTGTCTTTGTTGTTTCAAGCAAGCTCAGGTCGCCCGAGCATTTTAGGAAGGGAGATTTTCTACGTAACTGACTGTTCTGGTTTGTTGATATTTAAGCAGAAGACCGTCCTCTCAATGTTGGAAAGGGTTTTAAATATTGACAACTGAGGAAGGCTAGGACTCCCTTCCCGTTGACAGAGCCCATTTTCTCTGCTTCACAAAGAGCACACAGAAGGGGCAGAATGGACTTGACCCTGGGCCATTTTGCTGCCAGTACAGACTGGGGACTGCAGATGGTTATGTAGCTGGACTCAGCACGCCCCGGGGAGCTATTTGAAAAAAGAAAAAAAACTTAGTTCCTGATATAAACATGTGGGCGGGGAGCTACTCACTTGCTGCTTTTGCCTGTGAGTAGAGTTCTAGCAAAATGAGGTGTGGTGGGCAGACTCTCACGACGGTCCCCACGGTCCCAGCCTCCCGTGTTCACACCCTGTACGTGATCCCCTCTGCTAAGTATGGGTGGGACCAGTGACTTGCTTCTAACCAAGAGGATACGGCAAGGGGCCGGCATATATGATCATGTGTATGGGGTTATGTTCCATGAGATGGTAGCACCTGTCTTGCCAGATTCTTTCTTTTCTCCCTTGACGGCTCAGCGGACACGAGCGGCCGTGCTGGGGAACCCCATGTGGCAAGAACTGCAGGTGACCTCTAGTGGCTCAGAGAGGCTTCTGGCCAACACCCGGCAAGAAACTGAAGCTCTCAGTCCTACGACGGCAAGCAATTGCGTTCTGTGAACCACCCAGGGAAGCCTGAAAGTGATCCGTCTCCAGCCGAGCCTCCAGCGAGACCACAGCCCTGGCGACCCCCTCGACTGTGGCCGTGTGAGACCCTGCGCCGAGGGTTCAGTCAGGCTGTGTCCAGACTCCTGGCCCACAGACACCGTGAGATAATAAATGTGTTACTTTAAGCCGCTTAAGTTTGTCATATTCCATTACGCAGCAATAGATTCCTAATTAAAGAGGGCTTTGGATAGCTGAGGTCCTACTATCCGGGGTGTTCTTGAATATCGCTGCCTTCTTGTAGTTTAAATTCCGTTTCTCAGTGGAAACCGGGACAGCTGACCATGATCTTGCCAGACGTGAAGACCAATGTGTCTGCCCACGGGGGAGACCAAGGTTATGCTTGCTGACATACTCGTCAAATCCTTTGCTGAAACTGGGATCGTTTTTGCAAGTGGCACGCGCGGATTCTAAGAAACAGGGCTTAGTTTTGGTGCCACCCCAGATCCGCTCACCTCGCCTGGCCCTCAGGACACTCGCCTTGCTACCTGGTCTCACGGTCATAAAGCTACCGCCACCGCTGCCCCCAGAGAAGGCGCCAGCTGCTAAGGAGAGATCCCTGTGCCTGTGCATTGGCCGGGCTGCGTCCCAGAGGCTCTTGCTCCCTGGGTGACTATGAGAAGGGTCGGGTGACACTCTCTGAAGTCGAGGAAGGCGAAGCCCCACGAGGTAGGCTGTGACCAATGAGAGGCAGGAAATGGAAAGGAGACAAGAGATAAATTTCTTGACTTTCTTCTCCCCCAACCAGCTGTTCAAAACTGCGGTGGCGTCTCTGGATTCACGCTGGGTGCCCGAGCAGCCAGCTGTGTTTTGTTGCAAAGCTGCGGCCAGCCCGATGAGGCTGCAGCCCGCGTTTGCTCTCTCCCACCCCCGCCTCACTTCCTTTCCCCTCGCTCTTGCTTCCCTAGGACTGCACACCCTGAGATGGTATTCGCACATAACGTTGGCCTTGGCCTCCTTTCTAAGAAACATCCCACAGCGAAGGCTCTACTCTCCGTCCTGGGTATGATGCCCTTTGCCCACCTGCAGCTGGCATTTCCCTCCTGCATTCATCTCGTTCGCTTCCAAGGGATGTTGGGGCCACCTTCTCCCATTTTACCCCAGGGAACGCAAAAACATTTGAATATTGGTTCAAACATATTGGTAACAGGCCCGCCCCTCCAAAGCAACCTGTCCTCTCCATCCCGTAGGGCGATCTCATGTCATGCAGTGTTTGGGGGTGACTCATGCCAGAGTTCACCTGCACTTGGGTCTGATGCCTAAGAGCTCCCTCAAATGGTTCTGTTGTTATTTGTCACACCGGGCGCCCACCGCGTGACCGATGAACATGACCATGAACGTGGTGAACCAGAAGACACCAGAGGCCAGCTCCAGCCATGCGGGAGTGCAGGAATGCGGAGACCACTGGGGCGGAGGCACCAGGCCACCGCGGGTGACAGCGAAGTCTGTGCTTTCCACACCCACGGGAGGCACCAGTCCTGAAGCCACAATATAAATGAGGCTCTTCATAGCTGTGCAACATGGCAGCCTTGTTTTTTTTTTTTTTTTTTTTTAATGTTCATTTATTTTTGAGAGAGAGAGAGACAAAGTATGAGCAGGGAATAGGCCAAGAGAGAGAGAGATACAGAATCTGAAGCAGGCTCCAGGCTCTGAGCTGTCAGCACAGAGCCCAATGTTGGGCTCCAACTCGTGAACCACGAGATCACGACCTGAGCTGAAGTCTGACACTTAACTCACTGAGCCACCCAGGCGCCCCATGCCAGCCCTGTTTATACAGTCCGTGGAAAACCTAAGTCCTAGGGAGGTCGGTCTAGGGCTCCCGTTACTGAGGGTAGAAGACTTGGTGATTCAGCCAGAAGGCAGGGCCGGAAGATGGGCGGACACAGCAGGGGGCAGGGCGTGATGAGAAGACAAGGCCTCTCCAAGCAGTCAGGAGAGCCGCAGGCAAGTCCCACGCCCTCAGCCTGGCCGGGTGGCCACTGTTCATCGGATCAGCCACCCTTTCCTTGTTTACTGAAGAGGTAGCCACCCCTGTGTGCCCCCACCGTGCTGGTGGCTTGGTGTGTCAGAGAGAAAAGACAGGGTGCCCGATGCCCTCTGGGAGCACGTGGCCTGGCACAATCCCGCGGCTCGAGCCCAGTGGACACGAGGTATGGCGGGAGGACGGAGGGAGGGGGTGGGGGGCTTCCCACAGGAGGCCCTCTCAGACTGCAGCCGGAAAGACCGGGGGAGGTTTGCCAGACAGATGGGGGGAGGCGGATGGTGCCGGAGAGAGAGATGGCACTCCACGAGGCGGGAACAGCACGTGCCAAGGCATGGAGGGAGGCTGCCTTGCCACTTACAAAGTTCCTTTGTTGGAACGGACTCCCTGAGGCCTGCCTGCGCAGCAGCAGCACCAGAAGTCATCCTTGGCCCCGGTCGGGTAACCCAAGTAGGGACCCGGCTGCCCCACGGGGTACCAGGTAATAACTGCAAGTGAACAGACGCGCTCACACGTGGCCTACACGGACCCCAGGCCCTTTGCTCTTAACGCAGCCAGTAAGAACCAGGAGAGCATCGGAGGTGCTTCCATTTTACAGATAAGGAGACTGAGGCCCACAGAGGGGACGAACTGCACGGGGGCACCTACCTGGCGGGCGCTGGTGGCTGATCTTCTGATGCGGGCGGGCAGGGGTGGGGTGGGGGGGATCGTTAGCCACTCTAGCTGAGGCGGCCTGCCTCACAGACGCACAAGCCCGAGCGCTGTCCCTGGGATCGAGGCAGGTCACTGGGACGCCCCAGCGGCCAGCACGGGCAGCCCACACATCTTCCCAGCAGGGAAGCAGGTGAGATCCCATCAGGGAGGCGTCGCCTCTCTGCCCCAGCCCTGAAACGTGGGTGACCTGCCCCGGCCAGCAAAACACGGGGTTTGATTCCTCGCCCTTCTGCGGTTCACTCTCTTCTCCTTAAACCCCCATGGCCCACTCCCCGGGGGCATTTCCACGGGGCTGCGGTTCTGAGTAGAGTTAAAAGGAAAAATTTTCAGAGAAGAGCCCTCACTTCTGTCGGCCACCCGAAATGGACGGCCACGGTCCGCTGATGAGCACGGGCCGTGGTACAGAGGACAGAATAGCAGGGAAGAGCCGGGCAGGCTTCCAGCTTCTCTCCTGCCTGTGCGAACTCGGGCCTTGTCCCACCCCCCCCGGGACGGAGTGCAGGCGGGGCTCAAAACCCAGACTGGGTACAGAGCCTGGCCCGGCGGGGGGGTGCCAGTTAGGTGTGGGGGAGCCGCTCTGGCCTGGGTGTAGGGCCCTCGATCCACTCGCGATGGGGACGAGAAACTCATCTGCATCCGTTCCACTCAGGCCCGGTTTGCGAACACCAGGAAAGGGGAGAGCCACTCTTCAAAGGCAATTTGAAAACCCACCGGCGCCAGCTGGCCAGATGTGAGGCCCATTTTACGACGGGGAACATCTCCCCTCCTCCGCCACGCTGAGAGGCTCCATGCTAAGCGTCTCTTCTGGAAGAATTAAATTCCGGGCTCCGAGTCCAGGTAAAGAGGTTTCTTCGGGCAGGGAGGCCCCGAAATGAGCCCGTTTATCTCTGGCAGGCCCTGGTTAAGCGGCTTCTGCCCTGAATGCTATTTGGGCACTTTGAAATAAGTGCAGCAAATTAGTCACGAGCTGCGGCAGACTAACTCGGTGCCTGGCCGCCCGTCGGCTCCGAGGCAGCTTCGGGCAGCCCCCACCTCAAGAGCGCGGTGGCAGAGGCAGCTGGCTCCTGCGGGGCGAGAAAAAGCGATTGAGGCCTGGGGGTGGCAGCCCGAGGCAGCAAAGCGTTACCTGGATCACAGGGGCATGAAATTAGCAGCAGCGAGCAGGCTGGAGCCAAGAATAGTTTGCTGCCGTGCAAGTTGCTGCCTTCGGATGGCCAAGCTCTCCGGCCTGGAATGCTGCAGGGAGGCGCCGTCGCTCTGGCGTCGGCCAGGAAGTGAGCAGAGGGCGGGTGTCCCCAAGGGGTGCGGCTGGTGTCCTGCCTGTGGGTTCCTTTGGGGGCGCTGGCCCAGGAAAGCTCACGGGGGCGTGGATGAGCAGGGAGGGCTAGCTGGGCAATGCCTGTTTCCGGGCCCAGAGAGCGGAGGGACCCAGGAGCCTGGATCCACCAAGGTGTCATGGGGTGGCCAGGGACCCAAGGGTAGAACGAAGGTGGGTCAGAATCAGACAGGTAAGGACCCGGAAAGATGCTGGCCAGACAGACCCGGCCACGTGAAGGACAGGCGCCCCCATCGGACCTGTGCGCCCGGTTCCCACATCGGCCCACTGTGCTCGGCCTTGGGGGTCACCTGCAGGTCCCAGCTCCCTGGGGCCACTGTAAATCTTGCTCTTTAATAGCCCGGAGGCCCTCCCCAGCCCACGATCCTGTGTGACGTCTCCTCTGGAACCCCTGCCGGGGGATATGCAAAGTGGCTGAGATTTTCTGGAATAAGCCTCCCTGCCTCCCCCGGCCTCTGCGTAGAGCTTTCTGGAGCACAGTTTCTCTCCCCCAGCCTAAGCCGACTTCTAGGGAATTTGCACCATGAGCACTTAGCTTCCCTGCCTGCTTTTTCTATCTCTCCTTCACGGCTGGGGTTTCCTTCTGACCCAGCTAAGGAAATAACCCCTCCGACCTCATTGCCTCCAGCCTCCAGGCCCCACCTCCCCTTTGCCACAAACTCCCTCGAAAGGCGGCCCACGCCCTCAGTGCTGACACCTTAGCCCCTCCCAGGCTGCTCTGGGGAAAGACTCCTCCAAAAGGGCCTCTTTGCAGCCCACCCATCACCAAGGCGTGTTCATGCTCCTGAAACCACCTGCCACCCCGGCTATAATGGGTTGAATAGTGTCTCCCCAAATTCATGTCTACCCAGAACCTCAGAGTGTGACCTGATTTGGAAAAGAGAGTCTTAGTGGATACGATTAGTTAAGATGGAGTCACACTGAACCAGGGTGGGCCCTAGGTGCGATGGCCGGTGTCCTCATAAGCAGGAGAGGACACGCAGATGGAGGCAGAGAGACAGCCGTGTGAATAGAGCACAGATAGGAATCACACTGCCACGAGCCAGGGAGTGCCAAGGAACCCCCGGGGCCTGGAAGAGGCAAGCAAGACTCTTCCAAGAGTCTTTGGGGCAAGCATGGCCTCTTTGTTTGGGGCTTCTGGCCGCCAGAACTGGGAGAAGCAAATCCTGCACCCAAATCTGAGCCCCTGGTCACGGCAGCCACGCCTTTCCTCCAGAGCTCCGCACTTGGCCTCCACACAGCTCAAACCCGGCCCTCTGTCCACAGAGCTCGTACCCTTACCTGGTACAGTGGATGGCCTCTCTATTTTGTATCTTAAAGAGACAAGATACATGGCCTCTGTAACCTCCATGGCTACGGAAGCGACTGGAGAGGGCACCCTGGGAGCCAGTGGCCAGCAAGGCTGAGGCAGGGGCGCTGGCCACGGAGGAGAGAACTGGAGGCCCTTGAGACATTTCTGGAAGGTGGAATCAGCAAAACTTGCTGACAGAGTGGGTGTGGGAGTAGGAAGACAGAGGGAGAAACAAAGGGGAACCCGGAAGTTTCAGGCTTGACCGACTCGCCGTAAGTGGAGTGTACAGGAGGCTGGGAGGTGGAGACCGTCTGCCCGGGTATAGCCTGAGTGTGCAGGTCAAGTAACGACCCTATGGTGAGCGCGAACCTTGAGTGCAGGGCCACGGCGCACGTTCCTGAGACGAGGGCCCTCCTCCTGGCCCCTCCCCTCGCCAGCCCGGCACCAGAGGGGCCCTCTACAAACACTTAGAGACTCGGTCATCATTCTGCACGTACTTCTTGAGCTCAATAGACATTGTAGGCACGTGGGATCCAGCCCAAGTTCCCATTTCCATGGAACTGATGGTCTGGTCAAGGAGACGGTTGCCAAACGCATACACAAACAATACGTGACAATACATCAGACGGCGATCGGCGCTCCAAACAGAAACTGGGCACGGTAGGTACCTCTGAAACAGACCTCAGAACACTGCGGGGGAAAGTAACGACCCTATGGTGAGTGCGAACCTTGACACTGTAAGGGAGTGTCTAGTCCAGGGCTCAGCAGTCGACTGTCCCCAGGGCCAACCTGCCCGTCTCCATTTTTGTAAATACTAGAACCCAGTCAGGCCCATTTGTTTATGGGTTATCTGCGGTACAGGGCAGAGGAGCTACACAAGAGATCACGTGACCCACAAAGCCTCGAAGACGTACCATCTGGCCCTTTGCAGAAAAGGTTGGCCAACCTCCACCTGGTTTCTTAGGTAAGGAAACGGAGCCCGGAGTCACCCAGCCAAGTTGAAACAGAGTAAGAAACCAAACCAGCTCTCCTCGAGCTCAGATCTCCCTCCCAGTGGAGGGGAGCGTAACTGTTCTGGCAACCCTCCCACCCCACCCCTCCCCCGCCCCTCCCCAAGCTCTCCAACAAGGCGAGCTGGCCTTTGGTTTTCATCCTTCCTGGTCGCCTACCCACTCCTCAGGCTGAAACCTCGGTAGGCAGAGAAATGACTCAGAACCAGGGAACGGCCAGCGACACAGGGAGTCTCCTCAGCCCACGCGCAAGCCATCCCGGCCTCTGAGGGTTAAGAGCTGACTCGGGCTCGGCCACTGCTGATGTTCCGGCTGGCCCGTCCTTCCTCTTCTGCAGCCTGACCACGTGGCCAGCTCGAGGAGGAGGAGGCTGTGTGCGTATGCGCGCAAACGACACACACAGAGGACCCCCAAGAGGCCAGCCTGTCCCCCCCACCCCCGGCCCCCGCCGCCATCAGAGGCCCCTCCCAGATGATGATCCCTGTAAGCAAGGCACCAGAAGACTCTGCTCTGGCTCCGCTCTCCGGATACACGTGATGATCAATCAAGTTAAGGAGCCACTGGAGCACTTAAGGCCCAGGCCATGTTCTAATTTGTCGAGGAAATCGCCTCTCGAATTCCAAGGACGAGAGCGGGAGGAAATAAAATCGAAGGCGGAGGGGGGGCGGCGGGGAGCGATCGATAGCCCCGGGGGGCCAGGGAGCAAGGCGCGGGTGAGGGGCGGAGGCCGCGAGCACGCAAGGAGAAAATAAAAAAGAGAATTTGAGAAGTCGAGGCCACCAAAGGCATGACTGACAGCGTTTCGGGTCGGGCTTTTTCTCTCCCTCTGCAGGACGCAGCCAGAACTAAAAACAGACGAAAAAGCCATCACAGGTATATTTATTGGGAATAACATGCTGGCTGGGCCTGCAGCTAGAATCAGAGGGTGGACAAGGGAATAAAAAAAAAATGACTCGCTTTTGGTTCTAATTTTTAGAAGTGGTTTAGAGCAGCCATCTCGGTAGCCAAAGCCACTGGGCGGCTGCGGGGAGGGACCTGCCCTCTCTGCCCGAGGGCCACTCACCCCTGCCCCGCACGGGAAGCCGGGAGTCCGGTTCCGTCCCGCCTGACCCCCGGACTGTCTCTGCCATCTCCCCTTCGGGAGACCACATCCCGCCTCGATACACTTGTAGGGGGAAGGGAGGTGTCTCAACGACACTCTTCGGAATTTTGCTTTTAAAAGGTGGGTTCCCAAATGGAGTCCATGCATTTTTCCGCATGTGGAGGGATCTGAGGGGCGCCAGGGTTGGTCTGCAGGAACATGCCGGTCCATCTGCGGCCTTTTCAAGGGACAGCACGTGGTGTGTAGGCACGGTTCCCTGATGTGTCAGCAGTATCGGTCCCCCCTGGGGAGGAGGAGCCAGCAGGGCGGGATCTGGGAACCTGGGTATTCGCCAAGGGCACCAGGAAACATGACGCGGAGTCAGAGACCCCCGGGATGCAATCCTGCTCTGGTCTTCTCGCTCGTGTGGCGCCGGCACGTTACTTACTGCTTTCCTCCTCCGCCGAACGAGGGCAAAATGCATCCTCGCGGCTGGTGGGCAGCAAACGGCTAGAGCAGAGGTTTTCAAATTACAGGCTGCAAAGCCACGGAAGACTCTGAAATCCACCTGATGGGTCACGACTACAGGTTTATTTCCTTTGTCTTTGGCTGCCTTCTCTCCTACGGATGAATCACCTGCACTCTTTTCTGGAATCCTCTTTCCCCCCGCCCCCCACTGTGCGCCGGGGCCCATGTCCTCCTCCGCTCCGGCCCTTGCTTGCTCACTGTGCGTCCTCCTCGTCCTCAGCACCGGCCTTCCCCTCTCTCCCAGGCCATGTGCATGAGCACACACACTGGCTGCTATTTCTCCTGAATTAAAAATAAAACCGAAACAGCAAATCCGTCCCCTCCTTGACCACACTGCCCCGGAACTCCTGCCTCACTCCTCTGGAATGAGAGCTTTGAAAGCAAAACTCTGAGAGAGAGAGAGAGACGGCTCTCCAGGTTGGCTGCCTCCAGTGTTCCTCCCACGGCCTCGGGTCCAGATGCTGCCCCTCCCCCTCGCCACTGCTCCCCGTGGCCACTACACGGGGTGAAATCCACAGGCAGCTCTCTGTCCTCAGCCTAGGTGGCTTATAGCCACTTACGAGATCATCACTGACGATCATTGGCCCCTCCCTGAAAACTCCAACCAGAGATTGTTCTTGAGTGCGGATGCCGCTTCTGTCACAGACACGGAAGTCTTGCCCAGTGACATGTGTGCTGTGGTCAAAAGTCGTCTGAAAACACCTGTAAACGCTGGCATGGAGCACAGCGTTAGGAGCACGGACAGCACGGGTTCAGGCAGCCTGGCCGGAGTCCCGGTTGCCACTTAGTTTGTGCTTAGTGAGCACCAACGCACTTGGCTTTTCTTGAGCCTGGGTTTCCTTCTCTGTAAAACGGGTATAATACCTCTCCCCTGGGGCCGTAGGAAGGACGGAAAGAGATGACGAAAATAAAGCCTCTGGCACACAGCAGGGTGGTTAGTAAGCCCTGCGGAATTCCTGAATGAGCCGGCACCCTCAGCACAGTGGCTGGCTCGCGGTGACGGCTTCCCTCCCGGCGGTATCTGGAACACTCTGCAGAGGCTGCCGGGGTCTGGGCGCACAGGGCTGACGGCGCTGGCAGCAGAGGGGAGCTTCCTGGAGGAAGTTCTTCCAGAGAACTCTCATAACGTAGCCTAAGTCTATGCGGAGGGTGCTCTGGCGGGGGGAGAGGACAGCTCCTTGTTACCCCCCACATGGGAACGGTCTACTCGGGTCACGTGGCTGCATGTCGGCCTCACCTGGAGAACCTAAAAATGCTTGTGCCCAGGCCCCTCCTTGGATGGCACCAGAATTGGGTGGGTGGGTGGGTGGGGCGGGCAAGTCGGCTGTAAAAGCTCGCCAGGGGATTCTAGGCTCTTCCACCAGCGTAGACGGAGGGGCCAGAGAGCATGCTGGTGAGCGGCACAGGCCCTGCTCGCCTCCGGACTGCTCCGGAGCCCCGTTCTGTCACTCACCAGCAAATGATCAGGGATGGGTGAGCCTCGGTTACTGCATTGAGAAACTGGGGAGGGCAGCACCCCGCTCACCAGGTCACCTGCAGAGTAAGACGGTAGGCCCAGAGGTGGGCGGGTGTGGGCCTCATAGCAGGGGCTTTATAAAGTCGGCAGGTCACTGCCAAGACCCCTCTGATAATCCGTCCTCCAGTTTCCTCTTCCCCAAACTAGTTACCCTGGTTCCTTTAACCCCACCTCTCTGGACCGAGATGTCTGTCCTTGTTCCTAAGAATAGCTTCCAACCCATGTTCTGCTGCTTTTTTTTGGGGGGGGGGCCCTGAGGGGCTGGGCCAGGACGAAGGCGCTGTAAACGAGGGGATGTCCTAGGCCCTCCACCTGCGGAACTAGACCAACCCGCGTCCCTTCCCTACAGCAGGATCTTGCTTCGTGGCCATGCCAACCCACACGAACCCACATGGCTGTAGCGGTGGCCACCGTGACTCCCAGACCTTCTGCTCCTTTGCTGGCCCATGCCGCCCCTGTCTTGGATTGGGGTGAAGGGGCTTCCCTCCCCAGCCATACAGTAAGTGATACAACAAATTTTTATAGTTGCTGTGACACGCTGGGCACTGTGCCAGCTAAGGGGAAGGGATGCATGGTAAGAAGGCTGCATTCACCGCCCCCGAAGAGCCGACAGCGCAGCGGGGGAGACGTGCCCATCCCTGCCCCGGGCATTCTCGCCATGGATCCTAACGGCCCTGCCTCGCGGAGGTGCTGCGGGGTCAAGTCAGCTGAGGCCGGCAGCGTGCTGAGCAGTGCCCCGCTCCCCACCGCAACAGACATTGTGAGTTGTGCGGCAAGCACCTGATGGGGGTACGCTGGGCTCTGGGCGCCATCTCCTGATGGCAGCAGGAGAGGCTCCCCTCCCTCACGCTGGGCTACCGGGGCTCCCTCCGGTTATGGGATGGATGGCGCAGCAGAGACTGCCAGGCCTAGGGCCCGGCCCTGATGACACCACGGCAGACTGTAGGTGCCCCCCCCAATGACCTGGCCGTGTCCTGCAGTCCCCTCAGACAGGAGCCCCGGACAGGCCAAGGTGCACAGGAAGAGGATGTGAGGGAGAGGACCAGGAGAAGGTGCGGTCTCCCTCCTCTCTGGGACAGGAAGAGGGGCGTGTCTGGCTTATCCTCCCCGGCCCAGGCGCAGCTGAGACAGGCTTGCAGGAGAGGCCAGAAGAGGGCCAGGAGTGCCCCGCAGGATCCAGGGTGGCTTACAGACGCCAGAGCCAGGAGGGCGGGAGCGGGGAAGGGATCAAGGATGCTGACAGCTTGGAAGCCGGGGCCAGAATGCAGGGGTACCACTGAGGCACCTGTTCTCCCAGGGTGGAGGAGGCCGGACCAAGGACAAGCTCTCCGTCTGGTGGAGGCAGGGTGTGGGGCGGTCCCATCTCTGGGACGGTCCCCTCTATGCCACTCTCTGAGCTTTGACCAATGTTGCAATCATCTGTTCACCTAAATTCTCCGTGACATTCTCTCCGGCCCTTCCTCGCTATGTGGCTTGAGGCAGGTTACCGAACCTCTCTGAGTCAGGACTTTTGTCTGAACCAAACAGGGTTCAAGAGAGGGGAGTTGAACGCCCCTGCTAGCTCAGCAGGCCCAGGGTCGGGCTCAGAAGACAGAAGACGGTGGCCAGCCCTGCGGCACTACCTTTTCAGAGAAATTCTTCCTTGTTTATGCTGTAATTTTCTGGGCTCTGGGCCCAAAGGCCTGTGGTGGGTTTATTCCAAGTTCTTATTCCAGGGCCTAGAGACAAGGGGGCAGGTGAGCAGGACGCGTTCTGACTCATCCCCAAAACTGTGCCAGGCAGAAGGGAACGGGCCTGGGATGGGAGGTGACCTTGAAAGTGACATACGCTAGAGAGGTGGGGGCTCTGTACAAACATTCCTACTAAGTAAGCCGAACTCCCCATCTGATGGTATCTATCCCTGGGAAATATTAAAAGGAAGGCACAGAAAAAAACCCCAACATCCAGACCCACGGCTAATTGAGTTGCAGGTGGTGGCTGGAGACAGACCCATTTGACTCTCCCCCCTTTTCCCAAAGTGGCCCTCGGGTGACAGAGCAGACCAGCCGCTTCTTGCAGGGAAATCTGGAAGAGAGCGGGAAAGAACCGGGGAGGTGGGTGGCAGGAACGAGGAATTAGGCAAAGAAAAACGGCCCGCAAAACGCAGCAACGCCCCAGCACGCTTGCTTCCCAAACCCGGCCCATGAATCGAGGGGTGACAGGTCTCTCATCTCTGATGCCAAGAGCCAGGAGCTCCGGGCAGCCGCAGGTACTACATCTGCACCTGCCAGCACTTGGAAAGAGGCAATAAAGCATCAGAGCAGGGCCTGGAATGCTAAGTGCCTGCAGCTGGGAAGGGACCGCCTTACAGCGAGAGCAGTTCGAGGCACGCGTCCACCGCGCGAGGGCCCGCTCGAGGACGCCGGCCTGCGCTTCCTCTCCTGCCCTGGGCGGCCCGCTCCCGGGGGCTGAGGAGGTGGACGGAACAGGTGCACACTCAGTCGAGCCCCGGGGGCGGCCGGGTGCCGGCCCAGACTCACAGGGATCTTCTGGATGGAGCCCAAGGGGGCTGGGAGATTTACCGAGGCTGGCAGAGACCGGGACGCTTGAGTCACTGGTAAATAAAAGTGGCTCATAAAGCACCCCAGCCAAGCCAGACGTCTGGAAATACACCGGGGCCACATGCGGCTTAGAAGTGCGGGGCCCCATCCGCCAAGTGATAATAACGATAATAATGTTTATACAGCACTTAGAGTGGTAGCGTCGGTGCCTGTTCTGGGGGCTCTGTATGCATATTAATTTACTTAATTCTCACAACGACCCTAAGAAGCTGGTGGGAGTAGCAACCCCCTGTTACATACCAGGAAGATGAGGCAGCACAAGGATCAGAGAGCTAAGCACAAAGGCGGGGTTGAACCCCTGCAGTCTGCTTCCAGAAGCCGTGCCCTGGCCAGCGTTCCTCAAACTGTACCGCGCCTGGCAGTAACCTGGGGGGCTGGGAGCGTGCAGCTCCTGACTCAGCTGGTCCGGGGTAGGGGCCGGCGTCGCCCACAAGCCTCCAGGTGATGCCCGGTCCAGGGACCATGCCTTGAGTGGGAGGCTCTAAACCACTAGACTGTCTTCCCATGACATCCCTTCAGCTGTGGAAACGGGTTTGCCCCACGCTGCTCGGGCTCTGGGGGCGTCCACGAATTCCTCGGTCAACAGAAACAGGCGTTGGCAGGGCGTCAGAATCAAGGGGCGGGGGCCGGGGCAGAGGGTGTGAGGTCTTATGATACCCACGTCCGTTCCCCACGTCGGCCTAATTCGCTCAGAATCCCCGGGGGTGGGGCTCAGCCTGGGATTTTTTTTTTTTTTTTTAAACTCCGTGGGTGATTCCAACGTGTAGCCACGCAGAGTCCCTGAGACAGACGACAGGGCTGCTCCAGGCAAGGAGACAGGTTTATCTCTAGAACACTGGGGAAAGTCCTTTGGGGTTAAGTCGGGGATTTCAAAAGTGCTTTCAGACAAGGGGCAGGGCCTGGGACAGTCGAGGGGTATGGCTACGGTCTGGTAGCGTTCCCTCTTCTCGTCTCCTGGAGGAGAGAGGCAGCTGGCCACCCCCCGGTGAACACGCTTTCAGAGACGCCCCCGCTTTCCCCATCCACGTGCCTTCAGGGGGGGAGCAGACACCAGCCTAGATCGCCTGCGGGCACCGAGGCTCTAGATAAAGATTAACCAAACCTCTGAGCCCTCTTCCCCACTGGGCCTTGACCTTGGCCCAGCCCAGTCCTAGCAAGAATCCTACTAAGTCAATTTATCGGGAAGCCCCCACCCTTGAGAGCTGGTCACCCTTGATACATGAGCAAGCTCCTCATCACCCGCCCCTGGCGCACATGCCCTTGGCCTGGCTTTAGCCAGAATCCCCCTGCCCTTGACGGCTCTTTGTACTAATTTTTCATCCACTGAGCCCTCACTCTCCTCCTTGGCTATAAATCCCCACATGTCCTTGTGGTATCTGGAGTTGAGCCCGATCTCTCTCCCTTACTGCAACAGTCTTGAGGGGAGCCTTCCTTACCATTTTAACAAGTGGCGGAATAATCTTTTTCTTTCACGCTGCCCCTCCCCGAGGGAAAAGGCACACCACACAGTGAGCGGCTCCGACGGTGGGAGGCGGCTTGCTGTCACTGCCGACTAAACACAATGTCCACGCCTCGCCTTGGCGTTCAAGGCCTGAGCAAGGACTCTGGGGCCCAGGCAATGACCTCCAGCCTCATCTTTCTCTTACGTGTACCCCACAACCGGAGTGCTTTACTGCCCCTCACACACCAGAGTTTTCCCCCATCCTGCCTCTGCTGAAGTTTTTTCCTCCCACCTGGAAGCAGCGTTCCCTCTTCTCGTCTTATCCGCCTGCTCCGAGTCCCAGTGATCTCTCCCCTGGTGACACGACTACTCATCCTCGAGCCTTCATTTCCTTCATTTCCCCCCATCGTCTTCCACCATTCAACCTCCCCGGTTATCCAGGCGCACGGTTCTCTGGGATAATGGCGACATTTCAAGGCTACATTTCCCAGCCTCCTTTGCAGGGCATGTGGTCACGCGTTCTGACCGATGCGATGTAAGCAGAAGCAGTGTGTGTGTGTGACTTCCGGGGATGTTGTTAGGCCTCGTTTCTCCTCTGGCTGTAATGGCTGGAGCTCCGACAGCCATCTTGGACTGTGATCTTGGCTGCGGAAGCTACATACGGTGGAGCAGCAAGGCTCCCGACCCCCTGCAACACCACACCAGCGTGGGGCTGGCCCTCCAGACTTGACCATGAGAGGAGCATTGCCTTCCAGCTTGTGTGAGCACTGCTCTTTGGGGATTTTCTGTAACAGCTGAACTTAATGCTATGAGAGCTACCTTTTCAAGTCTCTGGAGTCACGAACTGCGGCTCCTTGGGTTCACTATGCGACCCGGCAGAGAATCACCGTTTGCGTCTTCTGCCCGAGTGGAACAGGAAACAGCCCAAAGGCTGCAACCGTCTTATCGAGTTCCATCTTCCCTGCCGCATGAAGCATGAGGCCTCACACACGACGCAAAGCATGTCTCGGGATTAAAGTCTTTCTACTCTACTCCGCACGACTCACTCACTGGTTTGCATCCATGTTCTCTCGGCAGGCTGGAACCCCAAGGAAAGCTGCCCATTGCCCCCTCCAAGGCTGCCGGCTCCCACCGCCCCCACCCGCTCCCCGGGCTCCCGGACAAACACTCCCTTACCAGGATGTCCGAACCCGCGTCTTCCTCCCCCGCGGCCGGGTTGGAGCAGTTGCGGAATTTGAAGACCCAGTACTCCTTGGCAGTGACAAAGAAGTTCCACGGCAGTAGGCCGCCAATGCCCAAGCTGAAGAAGATGATGTAGGTGCCATTGAAGCGGTCCTCGGGCCTCTGCAGGCCGGGCGGCGGGCGGTCCAGCAGCTTCTCGAGGAGCGCTTCCTGGTCGGCTCGGAGGTTGCCGCTGGCAGCTCTATAGGTGGAGTTGGCACTGTGATGAAAGTCATCCTCCGAGGTCATGGCCACTATCGGAGCAGAGAGAAACGGAGACAGGGCAGGCGGTCAGAAGCTTAGCCTGGGCACAGCTAGGGACTCGCCCGTCCTACGAGCTGACCGTGCCCCCGCCCTGGGTCACCAAAGCACGGTTAGAGAGCTTCAGGTTTAAGGACCAGGGAGAAAGACAAGATATCGGAACTGTAAGTGACCAAAGGGTCACCCCCCCCACCCATTCCCCCGCGGGCCAACACAGGTAACAAACAAGGCCATGTGGCCCGGCGGGGCTGGTGGCAATCGATCCAGAAGCACAAACCTGGTCTCAAGGCAGTCAAGTTTCTATGTAGCCATAAAAAAAGGAATTAGAACCCTTGGTGGGCATAGAACGTTCTCTAAACTCTTTTCAGCCTTATATGAGAAAAGTAAGAAACAGGCAAGTGCACAGAATGTGTTACTATTTGTGCCAACAAGCAGGGCGGGGCCGGGTGGGGAGGAGAATATACACACACACACACGTATGCATGTTTTCTGGAAGGACACACCAGGAATGTCAAAGGGTGGCTGCCTCTGAGGAGGGAGGCCGGGGACAATGGGGAGGGAGGGGTCTCCACCGCCTACTCTTCTGTGCCTTGGAAATTTTGAACGATGCGAATGTATTATGTGTTCAGAAATAAAATGATAAATAAAAATAAAGCCATTCAAATTAAATGACATTAACACGCACACACAAATCCATGGTGTCTACAGCGGTCTTTAGAAGCCAGTTTGAGAGATCTAACAGTCTACTCCCTCATTTAATTCGTGGCAACTAGGGGTCCAAACAGCAGAAGGTCACAGACCAGGTCCACGGCCAAGGCTGGGTTGGCAGCTCCTGCCCGGGCCCCCACCTCCGTCCCTCGCATCCCACCGGGAGTCAGCCGCTCCCAGTCTGCGCGAGCACCTAAGACGAACCGACATTTCTGGGTTGCTAGTAACCATCGCCCCCATGACCTCGGGCAAGTCACCGTGCTTCCGAGCCTCGATTTCCCCATCTGCAAACCCAGGGAGGCCTTCTTACGATGGTTATGTCGTCACGGGCTGTCAGCAGCTGGCCCGTGGGAGCAGGCCTTCCACCAACGTCGGCATCTTCCCCGCCATGCTGGGCTTGTCACCTGGCTGGCTGGCTGGCTGCTGAGTTTGGCTGCAAAGTAGCGTGCCCGCTTCTATGCTCTATATAGCACCTAGGACGTGGCAGCAGCTTGATAAATGGGCAGAACTTCCAAAAAGCTGAGGCTGGGACCCTGCAGTGTCTCCTGCGGCGGCTTCTCGCCGCCCCCCCGCCCCCCCACCCCCACCGCCCGCAATACATCAAGAAATCAACACAGCTCGGCTCCCATAGAGGCTGAGCCTCAAGCCACAGCACCAAGCCAGGCAGAGCAGAAGCTGTCTTCCCTGGAGAGATGGGATCCCCCTGTCCCTTCTGCACAGAGCCTTCTCTGCTATTTCCGGAGAGCCACACATTCCTGGGAATGAAGGACAGGAATTATTGCCTCCTGTGTTCGGAGGCCGAGAACGAGGCCTCGATTGGTCGCACATTCCAACGGTAAGAATTCCCAAGAGCTAACATGAAATCCAGTACTCATGCGATGCCAGGCAGAGGCCCGCGGTTGAGCCTGACGACAGCCCAATATGATAAGTACTACTCTCAGACTCGTGTCGCGGAGGAAGACTGAGGCTCAGAAAGGTTCAGTCGTTTGCCCAAGGTCACAGAGCTCCCGAACGGCAAGAGAGAGGTTGCACCGCCAAGCAGACTGAGGCCCACGCGGGCGAGGAGGCTGGCCGTGAACCTACGTCTGCGGGCTCCAAGTACAGAACGCCTTCTAGAAGGCCTCACGGCCAGTGAGCTGCGTGTGAGCAGAGGCGCGGAGGGTGCAGGGCACCCTCGGCGATGTCTGCCGAGTGAATGGATGTTGTGTGGTCAGGGTGTTCCCTCCTCCTGCGGTGGCTTGTACCCTGGAGCAGGCAGGCAACAGACGGCCAGGTGCCCAAGCTTCCAAGCCAGCAAGTCTGTTTTCAACTCCCCCGGTCAAACAGAGCCCCCTCCTAGCCTTGATCCACAGGGAGCCCAAATTTCTAAATTAGTGTCTAAAAATGTAAAAATTATGACCCATGCAGGACAAGAGACGAAGGGCAAGTGGTTCTTTCCAGACGCTCCAGCTACAGGGGCGGGTGCGGGGGCCAACGGTGGGGTCACTCCAGCCCGCTCTCATCTCCAGGCATTTATTTGTCCGGGACCGTTCAGCCTTGACTGAGCTTCTGAAGAAGGAGCCAGAAATTTTCTCTAACCTGGGTCACAGGCCAGGGCATTGGAGTGAGCAAAGTCTTATTACTGTTTATAAAAGCTCGCTACTGGCTTTTGGATTAAAAAGAAAGAAAAAGAAACCTAAGGAAGAGCGCTGGTGTGGTCAGCACGGGCGGGCTGTGGCCTCCTGCCTTGGCCTCAGGCACCTGCAGGAGCCGGCGGGGCTGGGCCCTGCTCCCTTCCCGGCTGATGTGGAGGCAGGGGCAGCACCTGCACAAAGCAGAATGTGTGGTGCCTGGGGCTGCGGCAGACCGCCATCTGGAACCGGGTGCTGGTTCTGAGGGTTTCTGACTCTGGCTAAGTCAATCTCCCCATCCGGCCTCGATTTCCTCATCTGTGAAAAGGGGGTAGGGGAGCTGGTGATAACCTATGGGAAAGCATCGCTGGGGAACACAGGGCGCCACCCAGAGGCCGTGGCAGAATCGGCTTTGGGGTTGTGGGACACCCCCAGCCTCAGACTCCCCGATTTGAACTGAGGGTCAGCCACCTTCTGGATACTTTGGGCGGATGTGTCCACACCCAGGCTCCCTGGGTGGTGAGGTTCAGACTCAGGAAATCCACGAGGAGGAGAAAGAGGTGGGGAGAGAATGGGAGGGGGGCGGGATTAAGAGGATCGCGACCCAGAAAGGGAGAAATTGAGAGTGAGGGGAGCGAGAAGGCAGAGGAGGGGCGGTGGGGTGGGATACAGCCAGAGGCGCCGAGGCGGAGGGGCTGGGGCGGGGCTGGAGGCCCTGAGGTTTCCCGCGGAGCCGTCCCCAGGAGGGCTCGCGGGCACAGGCCGCCGAAGCGCGAGCCCCGGGGACGGCCGGGAGCCTGAAGAGCCCGACCTCCGGCCCGCACTTACTGTCGCCGCCGCGCCGCCGCCGCCGCTGCCTCCCCGGCCGCCGCGGCCACTGCGACCAGGGGCTCGGCGGGGGCCGCAGGCCGAGCTCCGCCTCCCGGCCCCGCCCCGGCCCGCTGACGCCGGCGCTTCCCGGTTTGCAAACCCTTCTCCTTCGGGCTGGGCCGGCCTCCGCGCGCCGGCGCCGGGCTGCGGGCACGCGCCCATTGCCCGGGTGGACAGAGCGAGGCGCCGGCCGCCGGGTACACCGTCCGTGCTGGCCCCGGAGTTCGCCGGGCGCTGCCTCCCGGCTGCTACGCGCGCTCCTTCCCCGCCGCCCCCCGCCCCCGCGGGAGCTGCCCCCCAGGACCCAGAAGAGCCCCATCTCGCCCCCAGACTCCTGCAGAGGGTCCCCTCCAACTGCATCCCCCCCCGCACCCCGCTCCTCCCTGATCCCCCTGCTGGCCCAGCCGCCCAGCTCTGGCGCATAGCGTCAGGCCTCCTGTATGGCGCTTTTGCTCGTCACCGCCTTTCAGAGACTCATTGTCTGGCTCTAGGCAGAGAGGTAGCTGGGCCGCAGGGCGCGTGGTCCTCAGGATCGTCAGCCAGGCCCTCCCACCAGCCCCCAGACCTTTGTGTCTGAGTGACAGGCCAAGGGGGCCACCTTTACCAGACGGACCCTCTCCCTCTCTCTGCCATGCCCCTCACGCCCACTGTCTCCTTACCCCTCACATGCCTGAGAGGCAGGGATGCAGTCTGCCCCTTTCAGACAGGAGAGAGCTGGGCATGTGGGAAACCGAGCTGGGGCGGGAGTTCTACAACCCCCGAGGGCCCGCGATGCCCCCTCCCCCGCAACCCGCCTCCCCCCAGGCACGAGGGCGGGCTCAGTGCTGGGTGCTCTTGGGGCCAGGTGAGGCTCAGAACACTGCGCTGCCTTCATTCAATAGACCCGCGGCGAGCCAGGGCCCTGCCCTGAGGACCTGTGATATCGTGATATAAGAAATATATATTCAGTATTAAAGAAAGCAAGCCGCAGGTCCCAAATGGTCATTTAGACTGAGTTCCCCAGCCGGGGCTTCATACCCAAACTAAGTGCAGTTTCAACCTCCCCTCCGGAAAGGTGGCCTGAACTGGTCAGTCAGGAAATACTTCCATCGGCACCAATGAGTCTGTCACCTAGGGTCCTCTCCGTTCCCCTCCCCCCAAAGAAAGATCAGGCAATCCGCATGATAAGGATCTTGCTTTTCCCCTAGCAAACCTCCTTCTCTGGAACAATCTTTTTTTTTTTTTTTTTTGCCGATAACTTTCTCGCCCACACCCTCGTCAATAAAAACCTTCCATTACGTACAACTTTCCTGAGTGCCTCTCTACTTGCTAGGTGGATCGCTTCCCGGCCCACGAATCATTTAATAAAGGCAATTGGAGTCTCAAATTTACTTGGTTGACCTTTGTTAGTTAACATTGGTCTGTCCCAGTTCCTGACACGAGAGAGCTTCGGAAACTCTTGGAATTTCCTGGGTAATACGGGTGCTGGGAGTGGGTTTTTGTTTATAACACCAGCCCCCTGGCAAACCAGGGTTTATGCTAATCAGGTGACTCCTGCTGGGCCCCGAGATAGCTTCGGGGTGGGGGATGCTTGTGCCAAAGGAAGCCAGGGCTTAATCAGAGGTTGGGACCTTGAGCACCACGCCCCACCTCTGCAGAGAAGAGGGGCTGGAGATTTGACTCCATTACAATGCCCAGTGAGTTAATTAATCATGCCTGTAGGGGGGGCGCCTGGGTGGCTCAGTCGGTTAAGAGGCCGACTTCAGCTCAGGTCATGATCTCATGGTCTGTGAGTTCGAGCCCCGCATCGGGCTCTGTGCTGACGGCTCAGAGCCTGGAGCCTGCTTCGGATTCTGTGTCTCCCTCCTCTCTCTGCCCTTCCCCTGCTCATACTCTGTCTCTATGTCTCTCAAAAATAAATAAACGTGAAAAAAAAATAAATAAAAAATCATGCCTGTAGGCCTCCATAGAAACCCCTAAAAGGTCGAGTTTGGAGAGCCTCTAGGTTGGCGACACATCTACTTGCTGGAAGGGTTGTGCACCCTAACTCCACAGGGACAGAAGCTCCTTTGTTTGGGCCTTGGACCCTTTCATCTGTCTCCTTTATAACAAGCCAATGATCGTGTTTCTTGAGTTCTGTAAGCCTTTCTAGCAAATTATTGAAACAGAAGGGGTGGGTGTCGTAGGAACCCCTGACTTTGTAGCCGACAGCCAAGTCGGACAGAAGCTTGGGTGCCCTGGGCACCCCATACTTGCGACTGGTGTCCGCAGTGGGGACCGTCTTACGGGACTGATGCCAGCTCCAGCTAGTTAGTGTCAGAACCCGACTGACTTGCAGGCCATGCCGTGGCGTCTGGAGGGTTGGAGAATTGGTTGTTGGTGGGGGAAACCCCCCCACATTTGGGGTCAGAAGTATCGAGGGTGAGAACTGTGCAGAGGCCCGAAGGTACAAAGGGCTGGGTGCTCCCACCCTCTGCAGAGGGCATCGGAAGCCCTGCAGGGGCGTGCACGGCGTCGCGGGGTCAGCCGTGGGCCGGTGACGGGGTCAGCAAGGACCGGGCACCCGCCCACGTTCGCTGCAGTCTCGCACCCTCGTGAGCCCTATTTCCCAGGGTGCAAGTCCGAGGCTTGTAAAGTTAAGTAGCTGGCCCAAGGTCACAGGGTGGCGGGGGCTGTATTTGCCCCCAGGTGTGTCTGACTCTGAAGTCAGCACCTGTTTGCTGTTCCATCAGGTGCTTTTCCTGGCGGGTCTGGAGCCGGGAGGGGTGGGAAGCGGGATGGAGGGAGGGGGGTGGATGGGGAGGCTGGTGTCAGGGGCAGTGAAAGAATTCTCCCAAGGCAGAACAAAGGAGGAAGAAGTTTACAGAATAGGCTGCAAGGGAACAAACATGGAGGGGGGGGGAGCGGGACAACAAAAGAGAGACTGTCAGGAGGCAGTGGTGGGGGGAGAGCTGTAGTTAAGGGGGGAAAGTGAGGAAGTACGGGAATGTATGGAATTTCCCTTTTTTGGTACAAGGCCCCTAGGGCTTATGGCTATTTTGAGGGGTCGTCTAAAGAGTCTGTTTGGGTGGTCACCGTGGGCCCCTTTACCTAACTCAGGTCAAACATGGCCCAGGCCTGTTGCCTAAAAGTAGCCTCTACGAAGGGCTTCTCAGAAGAGGTGACCTCGGAACTGCATCCAGGGGTGCTCGTGGCCCATAGAGGAGAGCAGGGAGGACCTTCCAGAAGGAACGGAAGGCTGAAGCAAAGGCAGAGGGCAGAGCGGCGGCATGTCCACGGAGGGAGGGCTGAGAGGCTGTGAGAAAGGCTGGCCCAGGTGAGACGGTCATGAGAGCCACACGAGCGCACCGCCCTGCAGGTGACAGCGAGCCATAAGGTGTGCAGACGAGGACAGTCCCACCGGGGTTAGGGAGGGGACCGTGGCAATCAAAGCCAGGGCAAGGGACTGCAGGCGGGGGCCACTCGGCTCCAGTATCTGACTGACTTTTCCCCCTAAGAAAACAGACCCACATTTGCAAACGTTTAATTTAGCGTCTTTTCCCTTCTAGGCCTTGACCCTTCCTGGCTCCTGGCCCCGCCTCCCTCACCCAAGTCAATACAGTGTGTGACACCCAGTCCCGGACCCCGCCCCGGCTGGACCTTACCTGCAATCTAGAGAAGGGGTGGGAAGGAGGAGGGAGGGGCAGAGGGCCCCAGGACACTCTTTGGGAGGATTTGGGGCCCCTGTGTTGCTGTTGGGGGGAAGGCAGAAGGTTTGTCTTGAATCTGCATGTGCCCAAGCAAGCTGACTGTTCCGTTTAGCTTACGCGATGTTCAGATCGGGAAGCACAGCCAGGTCTCCCCAGGAGGCTCCTACCTTTACACCATCCTGCACAGCCGAGACAATGGCCACTGTCCACCGTGAAATGACAAAAACCTAAAGGCCGAAGACCTTTCCTCGATGCTGTCCCTGATGCAGAAGGGGCACAGCCGGGAGGTCCCTCTGGTTGCACTTGGCCTCCCAGGGCCGGGCGGATGCTTTCAAGAGACCCAGCATTCCACTCGGAGCAATGCCAGCACCGAGTAGGTGTTCAGTAAGTGGTACCGATGCCTGGTGAGGAAGGCGAGATGTCACCGAGCTCTGCTCTGGCTGCTCCCCTCCACTGGCACCCTGCGGGGACCACCTGCTCGAGTCCGAAGTCCAACTCCATGAGGCAGGTACTCTGGTTAGCCTCATTTTGCATACGAGGACCCTGGGGCCCAGGGAGGTGAGTATCTTGCTCAGAGTCACAGAGCTAAGTGGCAGAGCCGAGATTCAGACTGGCCCCTTACCTACGGCCGAGTCACGGGTGTCATCAGAAGGGCGGGTCACACAAGCTCTCACCCAAAGCCTGCTGCCCTGCAGGTTCTTCCTGCATTATTCACACAGCCGGCGCTTAGGAGGCCGGTGCTGCTAAGGCTTCCAGGCATGAGGCTGGCAGGCCACCTTGTGACCACGCTCCGTCACTGCAGTGCGTGCAGGCTGGCTCTGCGACGCTGCACTTCCTGCCACTCGGGGTTTACTGGGTCCTCCAGCAGGACACGTGGATCCTGGGAAGACAAGACGCGTCCATACCTGCCGAGCCTTAACTCTCTGCTCTCCCGTCGCCAGTTCAAACCCCCACTGTACTTCTCCTTCTGTGTCCAACCACTGGCCCCCTTTGGGAACGATCCGGACCCCCTGGAGCTTCCAGCCCTTGACCCCTCTGTCTCTCCTCCATGCCTTGGGCATCTTTCCCTCCACCCTGAGCCAGCCTGGACCCCACGGGCCATACTGCAGCAGCGTCCCAGCAATGCCCTACACTCGTGTGCCCATCCCCTCCTGCTGGCACCGCTGGCCAACCCGGGACGCAGCCGCCTACCTCTGAGCGGGTGAGCCTGGCTGGAGAAAGTCCGCAGCAGGCAAGAGTTCCGCTCCTGAGCTCGCGTTTACAGACCTGAGATGGGCCTCCAGGATTGCAGTGGCCCCGGGGCACGTCTCCGCTCCTGCTCTCCGCGCGAGCTGTTGCCACCTCCCTCCTTCACTGGCTTCAGAGCCCTGACCGCGCCCCGCGCCGAGAGGGCCTTGCCTCCTGCCTCCCACTTGGTGACGAATACAGCAGAAGCCACCAGGGAGGAACATCCTCCTTTCTCAACACCACGTCTGCCCCATCGGCTTCTGTTTTCCTCTCTCCAGTTATGACCGGGCGGTTGCCGCCCTCCATCCTGGGAAGGGGACGGGATCGGAGCCAGGAGGGGATCAGACCAAGCCATGAGGTTGGCGCAACGTAGTTCCGCTGTGGGAGTCGAAGGAGGAGGGGCAGGCCGCCAGGAGCCAGAGGGAGCACAGAAGGGCGTGCGGATGCTGGCCCACGTCGCAGGGGGAGCTGGCAGTGTTTGGAGGGAGGGGGATGGCTTTGGAGTGGCGCATGAGAGCTGCGTCCAAATCTTCGAAGAGCTGTCTAAATACTTAGACATCCTTCTAGCGATTGCCGAGGGTAAAAGCAGCCCTGACAGGGGCGCCCGCGTGGCTCAGTCGGTTGAGCATCCGACTTCAGCTCAGGTCACGATCTCACGGTTTTTGAATTCGACCCCACGTCGGGCTCTGTGCTGACAGCTTGGAGCCTGGAGCCTGCTTCGGATTCAGAGTCTCCCTCTCTCAGGACCTCCCCCACTCTCTCTCTCTCTCTCTCTCGAAAGTAAATAAACATTAAAAAATATTTTTAAAAATTAGCTCTTACAGTGAAAAAAAGTAAGCACTCAAGAAATGATGTTTATTATTATTCTTTTAGTAAGTGGTGCGTTCACCGTCTCTGGAACTAGTCAAGTGAAGTGGAGTCTGGGCAAGCCCGTGTCTGGGCTGTTGTGGAGGGAATTCTGGCATCGGGTGAAAGGGACGTAGGTGGTGGCCAAGGAACCCCCCCCCCCCCGGCTCCAAAAGTCAGCGAAATGGATCCCAGGGAATTCTTGCAGTTCCTAGGGACAGCGTCTGCCTGCTGTAACCCCCGGGGCTAGTCGCGGTATTTACTGGTCTGGGTACTGGGCATCTGTCCCTGGGGACCTGGTGGTAGCAGAATCGCTGGGACCCCAGGGCCTGGCAGCCCAGCCCCGCCTCGGGTTTCATCAGACAGTGGGGAAGCGGGAAGAGGACCCGCCACGGCCACCATCCCGTGAAGGGATGAGGGGGGGCGCCGAGGGGGGCGCCACTGCCCCTCTGATGCAATCCCGGCAAAGGGCCCGAGGACTGTCCCGGCCAGCCAGGCCCCGAACCAGAGCAGCCCTGAGCCTGACCCTCCCCTGCTTCAGCACCTTTCTAAAGCCCACAGGTGCCCAGCAGATCTTAGACTTGGCCTTCGTGGCGTTTAAAACAAATGAGCCAACAATTAGCCAAGTGGAATGATTTCCCGTACAAATCCTAATCCTGATTTCTGTTTTCCGGAAACAGGATAGCGCAGTCCTGGGGTGAGGGCCTTCCCCTCCAGGGGGCCGCGTGGTCTCCAGTTAGCCACGGTCTCCACTTCTCCCTACCGCTCCCTAGATGCTGAGGCCACCTGTGAGGGGCCGTTTGGTGGAGATCCGTGCTCCTAACAAAAGTGGGAAGCAAGCAATATTCTAAGATGGCCTTGAGTTTCGAGAACCGGCCAAGAGGGCATGTTTCTTTGTGAAGTATCGACATGGCTGCTTTTCTCCTCACATGATGAGCAGCCTGTTTTTGACCTAGGCTTGTAGACAAAGCCCTCCCCTCCAACGTCAAGGAAAAGATCTGTGCGAACCTGGAGTGGGTGGCCCGTGGCAGCTGCGTCCGCATGGCCCCTCTGTACTTCCCAGACGCCCGGCCTGATCCTTCCACCTCTCCTCTGTGAGCTTTCTCACCTCCGTATCTCTGATCGTGCAGTTCCTGCCCCCTGGTGGTTCCTCGGACCCCGCCCTCCACCCCAGTCCCCAGCAGCTGGGACACCGCTACCACACGGCAGGCAGCCGGAATGCGCCCATCCCCGCTTCGTGTTTGTACTGTGTCCACACCACTCCCAGGCTGGCTGCCTCTGTCCTGGCGTACTATGGAAACTCACTTTTTATTCTGCGGTGAGCCGCTAGAGGGCCACGTCCAGGCATGACTTACCGCCCCGTGTCCCCTGTGCTGTGCCCGTCTAAGGATTAGGTCAATGAGCCTTGATTGAATTTCCAGGTATCCCAGTCCCCTCTCCTTGGGGAAGCTTCCCAGGCTGAGGAGCTGGGATGGGTAGATTGAAGCCGCCTGCTGTGAGGCCTGGGCTGGGTCAGGCCCTCACGGCTGCTGGAGTGGCAGACTCGGGGGTGGCCCCTCCCGGGGATCGCCCCCACTCCTGGGTCACGGTCACCGAGAGGTCACCAGCTTACACCCCCGCCCGCCACACCCCCCCCCTCCCAGATAGGGCCCTGAGACCATTTCAGCACCTGCGGCAGATGGTGGCCTTGACATCTGGCCCATTACCTGCTAAAGGGACATCAGCATCTTCTCTTAGTAAGACATTTCATCGAGGAGAGTTGCCACAAACTTTTGCCTAAAAGCATTTCCCCTAAGATATATAATTGAGAAACCATGGCTCAGGGAAGCCAACCCCAGTGTTCTAAAATATCGCTGTTCCGAAAAGTCTTTTTCGACGCCCAGGCTGAGTCGGCAGCCTCTCCGGGCTTCCGTGGCCCCCTCGTCCACTGGTCTCTCCATCTCCCCGCTAGGCCACGGGCTCCAAGGGCAGTGCGTGAGGCCTCGCCCCGGTGCCCAGGCCTGCCCGACGGACACGGTGTCCTGGATGGGCCGTGGCACCACGCTCCCTGCCCGCGGCTGAGAGCCACATGGAGAACGGGCAGCCGCGGCTCCCAGAGGCCTACGCGGGCGCTCCAGAGGCTTCGGTTCAGCAGCAGGCTGGAGTCCCGAGACGGATGGGTTGAGCCTTAGCAACCAAAACGAGACGGAGACCGTCTTAACGACAGCCAGGGAGGGAAAAGTTAGGGACCTCCACGGACACATCATTAAGGGGGCCCGTTATCCTGTGGGAAACATAGTGTCGGCAAAATGAATTCCTGAGCAGTTATTGGAAAAATAAAACTATTTCATGTTTCTACCTCAAGGGGTTGAGCCTGTTGGATCAGATCTATTATATTTAAATATTTACATGTAGAAATGTATGTTTGTATTGCATAGATCTTCCTGAGACGGTATATAAAAAAAATGAACCAGTTGTCTCTCTGGGGACAGGGAGGGAGCGGGGCAAGGGGGTGACACCCAAGTGAGGGGCATCTACTTCTTACCTATTCTTTTGTTCCTTAAAAAATGTTTTTAGCCATAAACATGTATCATATCTTGAGTTAAAGTGGGCAAGAGTTTTGGCCAGTTTGCTAAATGGAATCGATTGAGGTCTTCCTGTGTGTGGCCTCAAGCCCTAGGCTGGGCTGGGAACGGGCTTTCTTATGGACCCTCGTGGAGGAGGGGGCAGCCGTGCCAGCTTGGTCACCTCGCGGCCCTGCTCTAGGACACCTCCCGGGGCCGCCCCTTGGTTACGGGGTCAGAATCAGCCCATCTCCTGCCGGCTTCTGGTTTCTCCTCACCCACCCCTGGGACTGTGGCGGAGGACGGGCCACCAGGTGGGGCTGTCACACCCCGCCTGGAACCAGGACCCCCAAATTCCTGAAGGAATGACACCAGCCAGAAGGCACTCACAGACCAGCGGGTGTCAGGCCCACATTTCACAGACCAGGAAACTGAGGCCTAGGGAGGGACAGGGACCCGTGCGGCATCAGAGCTAGAACCCAGGCCCCTGCTCTCCAGGGCAGAACTCTTTGCAGCCAACGAGGGGCAGGTGGCACGGAGGCCCTCCTGCTTAGGTAGTGGGCAGAGGGTGAGGGGTTTAAGTCGGTACCTTGACTCTAGGGGCCCCTAAACAATCTGCCTGCTTGTGGGGGCTACTCGTATGAAATAACTGTCCCTCACTTGACTCTGCCCGCCTCCTCCCTGCACTGCTGCCTCCCCTCAGCCTCTACCCCCCTTTGCTTCCTACGCGCCCACCACAGACGAACGTGAACGCTCCTGGGTCCCCAGGGAACGTCGAAGGTCCGAGCGGTGGGGGTGCACGCGTGTACGTACAAGTGTGCCTCGACGGTCCTGCCTGCCCCTTTAGGCCACAAGCTCCGAGAGGACCGAGCTCGCATGTGCTCCCTGCCCCTGGGGGGACGACCAGGTGACACCTGCCACAGGTCCCTGAAAGTATGGGTACCACATACCGCAGGGCGACAAGGTGAAAAAGGGGTCTACAGCCAAATACACGGGGGACACACT
This sequence comes from Paguma larvata, assembly GCA_030068075.1. Taxonomy (NCBI): domain Eukaryota; kingdom Metazoa; phylum Chordata; class Mammalia; order Carnivora; family Viverridae; genus Paguma; species Paguma larvata. The sequence goes on from CM057837.1 coordinate 68,739,515, forward strand.
ATACGGATATGAAGAGACCAGCTCGTTCTCACGGGACTTCTCGGAGCCCTTCTTGCGCTGATGAACACGGTGTCTCTACTGCGGGACCAGAGGGTGCCCTCCCCCACACCTCAGAGATCACAGAATCCACCACGAAGCAGGCACCGCAAGCCGGAAAATGCGGGGACTAGACTCAACTCACCCAGGGAGGCCTGAGGACCAGCTGACACCGGTTACCTTCCTGCGAAATGGGGGTGGGGGGGAAATGCCGTTTCAAAATACTTCCATCTGTGGGAAAACGAACACCAAGATGTTGATTTTATGAGAACAAGACCCTTTACTGCCACCTGCTGGAGACAGCCCGTAGTACACACGCAAATCTACCATCTGTGGGAAGGCCCCATCCTCCCCTTTAGGCATGGCACTCTTGTTCAGTGTGTAACCTGCCCAGCCATGCACAGCAGCCCCGGGTCCAAAGTCCCGCGATCACGGCCCCTTCTGCCCGCATGATTACGACCCAGGTGAGTACTCTAAACTGACCTCTCTGCCTCAGTCCTTCTGAATTTCTTACAGGCATCTCCACCGACCACCTAGCCCGCAGCAGGCTCAGGTGACTGACCTCTGAACATACTCCACGAATGCTTACGCATGGAGAGTGCTGACTGGGGAGCAGGCACCGGCATCCGGATCCAGCACGGGCTCGAACTTGCCGTGCGACCCCAGAGAAACCCTTACCTCCCTCCGGGCCGGTTTTCCCTCCTGTGAAACGAAGCACTTGACCCTTGCTCGTTTCCAGCAGCTCAGCGAGCTCACAGGGACCACCCGACCCCAAACCCGTGGAATTTTGAGAAAAGCAGGAAGGTCATTCCAACCGCCGATAAAAAGACGGTCAAGAAGACAACAGAATACAACCAGAATTTTTTTTATTAGACTAGGAAATATAATTTATTTTGTAAAAATTAATTTTGTTACAAGAGGAATGCTAAACGTTATTTACAGGTTGAAGTTTACAGACTAAACAGCGGTGGGATCAGGCCATCCCTGCAGCCTGACACCCCGGGGACACGTAACGTTATGTCCACGGCCCAGGCAGGGGGACCAGCCCTTTGCCCCCAGGAGATCTGCTCCCTGCACCGGAGCTCCTGGTCGCCTCCCCTCAGGGGGCCTACTAAGGGACCTAGCTCAGCTGCCTGGTTGCTGGGGAAAGGACCGGAGGGTCCCGGATCGTCCAGGTGATAGGAGTCCCCCACAGCCCTCAGGAGGACCCCTGGCCCGGAGCTCTGGAGCCCGGGTCACCGCGAGAGAAGGCAGAGGGAGAGGCACGTAGAAGATACACCAACTGACCCTGTGGACTCAGAGAGGGCACACGCTCACACCCGGGTGGGGACACCGTCCCCGGAGGGGGACCCTGATGTGCCTGCAGAGAAAAGCACACGCACACAGGGCACGCACACACGCAAGCACACACCCCAGAGAGGAGAGACATGAACACCCGTGCGAGGGCCCTGGCGAGCCTGCGGTGGCCCCCGGTCTGCCACTCTTGCGGGGGTACGCAGGCCACGTGGGGCTCCCTCTCAGGCCCGAGTAAGAGGGGAAACCTTGACCCGACCCTACGGCGGGCAGCGTGGGGACACAGCCACAGCAGCCTCGGCAGAGGTTTGATGGATGGAGGCGGCAAACCCTTTCCAGGCATTTCTTACAACGCTGGACAGTTTGAACCCTCCCAGGAGGCTCCAGCCAATCGGTTCTGCGCCCCAGGCCCTGGTACACAATTTCTGGAAATCGGATGAGAAATGGCACGGGTGCGGTCTGGCCTCATCCACCAAGAGCTCCCACGGTGGCTGCTGAGCGAGCGGGGCCGGGAGGAGGGGCGGGGCGGACCACGGTCAGCTTCCACCCACTAGGGCTCCTTCCCATTAGAAACCCAGAACGACCGTGGGTCAGAACCCCCAGGGGAGTCAGGCAGCAGCTGCCGGCGTAAAAGAGGAAGCGAGGCCCAGAGAAGGCAGTCACACGCCTGAGGTCACACCGCCGTTTACCGGCGCAGCTGGAGCTTGAGTGCCGGTCTTTGGCCTCCGGGCTGCTGTGAGCATTTTAGAGACTGATGGGACAGGGTCCGGGGAAAGCCTCTCATGGCACCGGCTAGGCTGCTCTCCGGGCCACGTCACACACGCCTGCACAGCTCAGGCCAGGGCTCGGGGATGCTGAGCCCACGGCGGATGGACACCTTGGGCAGGGAAGTCCCCCTGCTTTGGAGGCAACGCACAGGTGCCGGGGTAAAGGGCCGTTGCTGCCCAGCCCTGAGTGCAGGCCTGGCCCCTTCAGCAGCCCTGGTAGAAGAAATCCTCTCCCGAACCCAGCAGGCCTCCGTCTGCCCATGGCCGACCTACCCCCCAGGGGCGTAGGTAGGCGGCGAGAACCCCCATGAGCCCCAGAGTCCGTGGCAGGGAAGGGTAGGCCGGGGTTGCTGGCTAGGACCGGAGCCCCAAAACCTGTTCTCCTCCCTGGAGACCAGACATTCAAGGACCAGGATGTGCCCAGGCTGGTCCCGGCAGCTGCTCAGGGACAGGCTGGGGCAAGCCCTGGGGTCAGTGCCCAGAGCTTCTGGAAAGAGCTGGCATTTGCTTTACCCTGGGTGCCAAGGAGAGGCCTGTAACGAGGCCTCCGCACCGGCTGTAAGAGGCTGGTCTCGGCATTCATCGGCCAGCCTGGCTGGCCCCTTGGAACACCCCGGAGCAGGTTGGTGAGGGGGTGCCAGCCCCCTCCACTCCAGCAGCCCTGCCTTTGCAGAGCTCACTTCGGGACCTCCCAGACTACAGCGGGAGGCCGAGAACGGGGCTGAGGGAGGTGGCGGTGGAGGTTGGAGCTGAGGAAACAGCCCTTCCCAGGTCCTTCTTCCCTGTGGCGGGCATGCAGAGCACAGCCAGGCCGCCCACCTCCCGGCCTCCCGGCCTCCCCCCTCCCCGCAAAGCCGACTGCTCACGTTCCTTAAAGCCACGGCCTGGCCCAGAAGCTCAGGCTTCTGCAGCTCTAGAGGGCCTCTTATCCATCCCTCCTGTTTTATAGACGGAGAAACTGAAGCTGGGGGACACCGGTTCCTGGAGTCCTGGGCATTAGCAGAATGCCAGTATGCTCCAGCCCACCTGGTCTAGGGACTGCTAGGTGGAGGGGTGACCTGGCTGGTCCCACCCTGGGGTGGGAGACCCTCACTCCCCACTTCTTTCTCTGCTAGAGCCCTACTTCTGGGCCCCACTGCACCAGACCGGGGCACTGGAAACGCTGTCCCTGGCTCATAGCTGGCCTGGCCTGGCCCACCCAGTTTCCAACCCGGGGCCTCGTCATCCGGATTCTCCAGGAGCCCAGGGAGCCCTGGGGCATCTGCCTGGGGACGTGGGAGGGAGGACCCCAGCCCACGCCGGACCTCGGGGCTCCCTGGCTGTACAGAATTTCAGAGGGAAACACGGTACCATGGCTAAAACCCCACTTGACTCTGTACAACTGGGGAAACTGAGGCTTTGTAGGCATTTAGCCTAAGACAGAATCATTAGCAGCAAGGTGTTCCCTGTTCTGTCTCTCTCCCTGATAATCTCTCTCTCTCTCTCTCTCTCTCTCTCTCACACACACACACACACACACACACACACACACACACACGCTCACTCCTGGCCAGAACCATGAGCAAGCCCACACTCATCCACACTCAAGAAAAGAGTTTTCTATTTTTTTGTGTTTTTTCATTTTCTTTTCTTTTTTTTTTTTTTCTTAAAAAGGCCTTATCCAAATATCTGGATAATAGATCATTTGCGTTTCCTAAGAAACTGGGTTTTTCTTTTCCCTTGGGGTTTTGGTGTTTCTCTTTTTCTTCTTTGAGCCTGACTAGCGGTCTGAAGCTTTCTTTCTTCCTTTCCTTTCCCTTGCTTGCTTTGGACAGGAGAAAGCAGTTCGTCTGAATTGTACTTGACTCTTCAAAGAGGAAAACGGTGTGAAAGGGGAAGAGGACTCAGGCGGGAGGGAGAAACCAGTAACTGAGGAAGAAACCGAAGAACGCATCTAAGACGAATGTCGCCCGGAGCTCCCGGGCGGAGGTGGCAGGTGGGGGCGGAAAGAGGGAGGGAGGGCCACCTCCCGGCTCCCCTCGCTGCCTCCAGAGGCCTCATCTCGGTCCCCCCCACGGAGATCTGAGGGCAGGAGGGACAGCACGGGGTGGAGAGGGAACACTGGGTCTCCCGACAACGGAGCACATGGATTTGCTAAGGCTGGTCGTGGTCTGGGAGTGGGGCACGGGCAGCAGGAGGGGGCGACTCCAGCTGTGAGCTGCGGGGGGCAGCAGAGGCCACGCTGCCTCACACGAGGCTGCCCGGGGCGCCCCCCCCGCCCCGTGTGCCCGCCTCCTGCCAGCCAGCCAGCCCTCCCAGTCCATGGTCCGGGGCGGATCAGCAGTCCCCGTCAGTGGCCACGGCCACCAACATTTCACTCTTGCCCATCTCTTCCAAGGCACTGGCCAGGCTGTTGAGGTCCCCGTCGTCCTGCTGCAGAGCTTCCCAGAGGTCCAGGATAACACCCGTGGGGCTCGCTTTGGTGGCAAAGTAGTTCAGGTACCTGGCAGAGGGAAGGAGAAGGTTGCTGGGCTCCCCAAGCGCTCAGCACCTCCCAGGAGCTTGGAAGTGGACCAAGCACCAGGAAGTGGGACGGCTCTGGGGTCCCCCGGTCCTGGGTCTGAACCCTAGCCCCTCTGCTTGGGGGCTGTGAGGCCCTGGGAAAGCCCCTGTTCCTCCCTGAGCCTCGGTTTCCTCCTCCCTAACATGGAAACCGTGTCATTCATCATCCGTCATCACTGTTATTATTACCATCGGAAGACACTGGCCCCAGGAGACACTGTCCGAGCCTAGCATTCCACTCTTTCCTCCTCCGCATCTGCTCCCTGCTTGGTCTTGCCCCACGCGCGCCCCCGAGGGCAGGAACAGAGTCTCAGACTCTTTGTAAAGCTCATCCACTTCTAGCAAGCTGTCTTCTACGTGGTATCTGCTCAATGCAAGTTTCTTAATTTCTTAGTAAGTACGATGTAATACTAACGATTATTCTTGCCATTATATTTACCCAGCCTTTTAAATTCTCCAGAAGGGCTTGGACGCCAAAATATACTCTGTCCCTCAGCGAACATTTCCAGAACACCTGCTCCGTCCTGGGCCCGGGGATGCAGATGGTGACCACGCCTGGCATCCTGGCCTCACCTGATCCCCACGGGCCAGCACTCTGAGCACGGCGCTCCCCGAAACCGGGCTTCTCGGACTGAGCACACCCAAGCCCGAGCTGCTGACCGAGCACAAACAGAGGGACCCGATCCCGGACTGTCGGGCTGCCTGCCCCGCCCGCCCCTTGGGGACAAAGGGAGGCGGGGGTGGGGCCGGCCTGGCCCAACACCCACCGGTCCACGGAGAGCTTCTGCGCCAAGAGCCGCCAGTCGTTGCCCCGCGAGTTGGGGGCGTCCAGGCTGTTGCATATCTTCTGGCGAATGGACAGTGGGATCTTGAAGGCGTAGGGTCCCAGCTGGGTGGTGACCGTGCTGCCAGGCGCCGAGCAGAAGGCATCCAGGGAGCCAGCAGGTGTCTAGAAGGGCAGGGGGCAAGGTGAGAGGGGCAGGGGGCTCCTCCACGCACAGCACTGGCATCCTCCCCTCCAACCTTCCCGCCCTGGGACCCTGAGCTCACGGAGGTTCCTCCGCACGCCCTGGGCAGGCCGGCGGCTCAAAGGCCTCCTCCCCTAGAAGGTCAGCTTCCAAGGGCCAGGGCTGCCTGCCCAACTCCCGGCCCTCAGGGTACACGGTCCCAGGCAGTCTCATGATTACAAAGCCATGAGGAGCCTCAGCCACAGTCTAATCCGCACAGACGCACTTCTACACAGGCAGGAACAAAGTCTAGAACGGGGAAGTCACTTGCCCATGGTCACATCCAAGTTCGGGGCAGAGCTGGGTCTCGGCCTCTATTCAGCGCCCTTTATGCTGCACTACAGGGAGCTTCTCGCACTGATGGCTTCGGTGGCCTGGGTTTGTAAACCTCAGTGTGGCCGTACAGTAGGGGCGAGCCATGGGCTCGGGCCAAGCACCGACTGGACACGAGGCCAATGGTACCTTCCTCCCGAAAACCTACCTGCTGATTGGGTGATTTCCTCTGTGTTGCCCGCTACAGGCCAAGCACGGGGCCGGCCACTCAGTAAGTTGGTAGCTATTAGCAGAAAATGACCCAGTCCCAGCTCAGACGCGGGAGGCGATGGGGACACGTCTACGGACGGCAGCACTCCCAGGCACACCCGGCCCCCCCAGCGCGTCTGGCCTCCGGCCTCACCTCTGCCAGCGTGGTGTGCAGCTGGAAGATCTGGCCCTCGCCCTCCACCTGCCGCACGCAGACCTTGCAGGTAAGCTCCGTGGAGGCCAGGCTGTGCCTCTCCAGGGCGAAGGTGCAGTGCAGGGCCTTCTGGTTGCCGCTCCAAACGTGACAGAAGGGGATCTCCTGAGGGAGGGGCGCTAGGGTCAAGGAGGGGAGGCCGGCCTGCCCTGCCCTCAGGGAACGGAGGCAGAGGACGGTCAGGGGGCCCATCAGGGAGCGATGGGACCCCGCGGTGGGGTGGGGGGAGGCGCACGCGCACAGGTCTCTCCGTCCAGAGGGGAAGCAGAAGAGCTGCTCAGGGGCCCTTCGGCTGAGAAAGAGAGCATCTGGGGGAGAAGAAGGCGCAAGTCTGGATGCGGGCATGCGTGTGTGCATACGTGCACGTGTGTGTGTGCGTGTGCTCGCGCACGTATGTCTGGGGCCGGAGGCCCTCCGTGGTGCTGCACAGATAGGTGCGGGCACAGGGGGGTGACCATCTGAGATGACTCTGGGCGGTCGGCCAGGCGTGAGCCCGCGTAGAGACGGTAAGGCCTCTTCAAAGGGGACGTCTGTAGACCTTTGCGTGGGGGGGTGTGATGGGGTGGGGGTGAGCGCGGCCGCCAAGGGCACCGGACGTGAGGATGTGCCTAAGGATGACCAGGGGCACGGAGAGTGGGGCGGGGAGGGACACCGAGCCTCAGGGAGTGGGGGGCAAGGCTAGAGGAAGGAGACAGGAAGACCGAGTGCTGGAAGGGGGGATCGGTCTTCCCCGGGCAGACCAAGCGTGCCCCCTCCCCGGCTTCGTTCGCCGCCTCCCGTGGCCCAGCCCGCACCTGGTACTTGGCCAGCAGCTTGCTTCTCCAGTGGGCGTGGGGGATGTCGTGCAGGGAGAGGCGCAGGTTGTGGTAACTGTCTTTAAACAGCAGGGGTCTGGGCTCCTCCACGAGGTAGCCACCCAGCGTCCGCTCCAGCTCCAGCACCTCCTGTGGGCAGGAGGCGATGGGAAGGGGGAGCCCGTCAGGCTTGCCCCCTGGGGTCTCTCCTGCTGCAAGCTCGGAGACTGGGGACACACGCGGGCAGCGGGAGCCAGGCTGGCCGCCATCCGAGCACAGGGCTGGGCATTTGGTAGGTGCTCAGAGAAGACACAGTGTGTCTGTCTGGGAACCTACCAAATGCCCAGCCCTGTGCTCAAACAGATGGATGAATGGACGGATAATGGGACAGATGGATAGACGACTGGATTTAGAGATGACTGGACAGACGGATGAATGGATGGATAAACAGTTGGATAGATAGATACAGACAGACAGACGGATGTGTAGACGGATATACAAATAGATGGATATATAAACAGAAGGACAGATGGAAGGAAAGATGAGTGGATGGTTGGTGATGGCTGGACAGACAGATAGACTGCTGAGTGAAGGAGCATACAGAGAGATGGGCAGCAAGTGGAAGCATGGATGGATGGACAGACAGACGGGGACTGAATAAGTAAGTGATGCCATCAAGCTCCAGTGTGGCCCCTTTCCTCCTGATCTCCCCTCCGTGCTCTGATCAAAGCTGGACACTGGCCAGCGCCCCAGAACTGGGAGGTCCAGGCTGCGACCCAGGAGCCTTTCCTCGGAGCCTCTGGCCCCTTGTGGGCCTTCTGCAAGTTCAGGCCAGCCTGGCCCGGCAGAAGCCACTCACTCTCCCGTGAGGCATTTTCACCTATGTTGCATCAGTCCCCGACTTGGAGTTGGGGACAAGTCACGTGAGACTGGGAGACAGGAGCCAGGAGACCATAGACCTTGGTCGGGGGAGGCCTGGAGCTACAGGAAGGGCCCGGAGGCTTCGCAGAAAGGTGGGCGGAAGGAGAAGGTCCACGCAAGGCCAAGGGGCCGCGCTCTTCCTGTGTTAGGATGAGCTCGAGGCCCTGGGAACTCAGGAGAGGGCTGGGGAGGCGACAGACAGGGACTTGGAGGCTGGGAGGTTGGGGGGATGGGCGGTCCTAACACAAGCTCCACACCGGCCACCATCAGGCTCTAGGTGCCCAAATCCAATCCCTTCACCTCCTTTTCCTCCCTGCCCCAAAGCACTTGTACCTGCCCCCCCAACTTCTCCCTCATTGAGGGGCACTGTTCTCTGGCATGTACCAGGAGCCCGGCTGTGAGCCGTGATGGCCCCCTCCTCCCTGTCATCGCGTCCATCACTGTTCTGTCCGTTCTACTAACACAGCGGCCAACGCCCTGCCCTCACTGCTGCCATTGCCTGGTGTCCACGGTCCAGATGTAGCTTCCCCGCCGGCCTCCCCGCCTCCCGTCTGCCCGTTCCCGCAGCGTAGCACACGCGCTTTCAAAAGAGCGCCCGCCAACGGGTGTCCACCCCGTCTCTGCCCCTGCCCACCGGACGGATTCCCAGATTCCTGAACGCGGCTCCCAAGGCTGTTGGGGAGCCGAGCCCTCCCGTCTCTGCAGCCCCATCTCTCCCCCTCCCTCACAGACTCGCAGCCCCTGCGCGCTTCGGTCACACGGAACGACACAGCTGCCCTTGCGTCGGCTGCTCCGCCCACTGGAATGGCCTTCGCCCTTCTCTGCCCGGCGCCCTTACTTGGCTTTGGGAGCACAGGTCTAAGGTTAATGTGCTGAGAAGCCTTCTCGGACCCTCCCCCTCCCAGGCTGGTGCTCCCCTAGCCCCCCGTCAGTGGGCCCCTGTCGGTCTCCCCCGCTCTAGCCTGCAGCTCGGTGAGGGCGGAACTGTATCTTGAGGGTCTGATGCCATTTCAGCGTTTGGGCAACGAATGAATTCTGAACGCAGCGTGGTAGAGGGGTGCCTGGCAAGCACCGCGATTCCGGGGAGGGGGCCGCTGGAAGGTACCACGCGGCCATCCGTGGGAGGTGATGCACCCGCGGCGTGCCAGGGTCCCTATGGCCTGGCCTTACCTTCAGCGCTACGGGCGTGTCCTCCAGACAGTAGACCCTGAGGCTGTACTCCAGGGAGGTGCAGAGGGCAGGGGCGAAGATGGCCAGCTGGAGCCGCTTGACCGCCGAGCGGGAATAGGACTCCCCCGTGAACAGGTAGGTGCCCAGCTGGTCCAACAGGATGTGGCAGGACCTGGCCTCCAGCTGGCAGTAGCAGGGTGTGTTCAGAGTCTCCTCGTCCAGAGTCACCACCTCCTGCGGGGGGAGGCCCGCAGGTCACGGCCGAGGCCACGGAGAAATCCGCCCAGGCTGGGCCAGGGAGAAAAGGGGCTCTCTCCCAGCTTCCGAGGCCTCCCAGAGCAGGCTCAGAGGGTAGATGCGGGCCGCCCAGCCTTGTCTCCTCACCTCCCAGTGGCCCTGGTGGGCCTGGGTCTTGAGCTGGAAGATCCAGTCGCCGGCACTGACTTCAGCACAGTGGGGTACTGTGAGGATGACGGGGCGGCACAGCAGGAGGCCCGTGGGCCCGCAGGTCACCGAGGGGCTCAATACTGTCTGGGTCCCTTCTGAAAGCGGGCTGGGGAGAGGGCAGAGGGCAGGAGGGAGGCAGTGAGGGGAGGCCCGAGGCTCAGCAAGGGACGGGCGCAGGGCTCCCACCTCTCCCCTGGCTCCTGGGTGGTAGAGGCAGGTCTCCGCCCCCCCGGGCCCCCGGGAGGTGAGGGGTTAAGGAGGGGCAGAAAGATGGCCGAGGCCTTGCGATCGTTTTCAGATTTCTCTATGACACCGAAGCACCCTCGCGGCTGTGTCTTTGCTCCCATTTTCAAAGGTTCTGCACTCTTGGAATGTTTTGGGGGAGTGTTGCCAAACGGCCCGCTGGGAAGCTGGTGCCAGTCCATGCTCCTCCCTCCAGCGTGTCACGGGAGGGCCGAGTTCCCGCCACTTGTCAATACGAAGGTGCAGTCGTTGGAAAAAAAATCTTTGCAAATTCGAGAAACAAAAAACCCCTAGGATCTCACAGCTCTCTGAATTTCTATTTCTGTGACTACAAAGTAGGCTGACGATTTTTTCATCGTCTACTGGCCGTTGTGTGTGTGCGTGCGCGTGCACATCAGAGGGGTACGTGTGAATCACTCGTTCCTACCCTTTGCCCATTCTTGTAGTGAACTGTTGACTTTTTTTTATTGGGCTCTAGAGCCTCTTTGCATAGTGAGGATATTAGCCTTTCAGCTAGGAGAGCGTGGCTGCTTGGTCAATCGCCTTCCAGTTTTAAGATCTGCTGTGCTGGTGTTGCACATTTTAAATGTGGACCTAATAAGGTCTGTCCACATTTCCCTTGGAGGACTACTTTAGGGTCAGGCTCAGATGGTAACACTGGAACCCAAGGCGGACAGGCAGCAGGGAGAGGAAGAGAAGGCGGCAGCCTCTGCCAGACTGAGGTCTCTCTACTCACAGGCTGTTTTCTGCCTTGTTGATAAGGAGGTACATCTCATAGAACTTGCCCTGGGGGATGGCTCCATTGGGCACCAGCAGGCTGACCCCTAGGGGGAGAAGGAGGTCAGGAGGGAGGGGTTGGAGAGAGTCTAAGAGCTTAGAACGGGAGGAAGGGGTTGGTTGGCTCCCAGCTTGGGGCAGGGGGCAGAAAGGCATCTCCTGACCTCCAGGTGGTCACCAACAAGGGGTGGCGAGAGAAGCTTGGGGACCAGGTACAAGGGGAGCCCAGGCCACTGACAGCAGTGAGTGTGTCTGGCAACAGAGGGGCCTCCAGCACTGTGACGGGGTATAGAGACGGGGCAAAGTCCCGTTGTTGGGAGGCCCCAGGGCCGGCTCCAGCCCCAGATCAGGCTGACACCGGGGAAACTATCAGCTGATGGGCGGCCCTGCCTTCTCAGTAATACTCTGTAGGTCTGTTGAATTACAAAGACGTATTGTCTCCCACTTAACAGGTAAGGTTTAGAGAGGGGCTGGTCCAAGGTTCCCCTACCTTACTGAGACAAATGCCTGGACCCCATGTTCCCCATCTGTGGAATGGGATCAGGGAAGCCCTATCTTCTGCTGGTGGTAGAGTGGGGAAGGGCTGGGAATGCCCAGAGGGGACACGCTGAGGCCAGGCTGACTGGCGAGCAGGGCAGAAGGAGCCCACCTGTGCCCGGGATGCTGAGCCTCCCACCCAGGCAGCCGAAAGTGCCGCTGACGCTGCTCCCCGGGTCACGGGGCAGGCCCAGGAGCTGCTGGGAGCCGAGGCTGGCGCTGCGCAGGCGCAGTAAGTGGGCATCCCGGGTGTAGTCGCCAGAATACGAGCCGGGCGGCAGGACCCCCAGCAGGTCAGCCCCATCTGGCAGGCCTGGCCCCGAGCCAGTGGTGCTGGAGTTGTAGACCTTGATCTTGAGACTGGGCAGGGGATCCAGCAGGGGCGAGTTGGTCATGGGGATCTTGTCGGCCGAGTCCTGCAGGGCATACACGGGCCCGCGGTAGATGCCAGCACTGGCCGTGAGGTCCGGAGGCACGGATGGGTGCAGGAGCTGTGGATTGTCTGCAGGGGTTGGGGCTACAGTCACACCCAGCTGTGCCTCGCTGGCCCGGTCCCAGCCTCTGCTCCCAGCGGGCCCTTCTGTTGCAAAATCCCACCCGAAAGGCCAGCCGCGAAAGGTCCGAATGCCATCGCTGCAGGAAGCTTTGGGGACTCAGCACGCGGGCTCCTCCCTTCCTTCTCGGCACCTCACTGATCTACACTCATCCAGTTATCTTCAGGGTGAAGTCTAGAACGACCTTGGGCGGGGGAGAGTAGGAGCCCCCGCTCCAGTCTGGCTGGCCTGCCTGGCGGCCATGCCCCTCTGGGGACCCTCCCTGCATCTGCCACCCCAGGTACTCTCAGGTCCTTACTGGGCCTTGCAGTCTTGAAGTTGACGGGGTGGAAGCCGCCAGTGAGGGCGGCTGAAGAGTCGGTGATGTCCGTGTCAAAGTCCCGGCAGTTGCGGCGGTAAACCACCACCCCCACCACCATGAGGACGCCCACGACGACGAAGATGGACACCACGAGGCCCGCGTACAGCGCCACGTCCCCCGAGGGCTCCAGCACTGTGGGGACAGGAGGGCCGGGTGAGGGGCGGGGGGCAGAGACCCAGGTCCTGGGACAGACCGGCGTTCTGCTAGGTCCTAGCCTGAGTCCTCACAACTGGCCGGGACCTCAGGCAAGCCTCGACCTTCCTGCGCACCAGTCTCTACAAGTAACACGGTGTCAAATCCCCTGCCTTGCTTCCCTCCCGGTGCAGAGACATGAAAGGTGACTCATGGTCAGTCCCACCAGAGAGCTCCCCGCTCACTGCTGAGAAAGAAAGGCTGGGTTGTCCCGTCCCGGCCAGGATGCAAACTAAGGGCCTCGCTGCAGCCTGCAGAGCATCCCAGAGGTCCCGGCTCCCCGGAATCTCTGTAGGCAGCCATCCTGAGCTCACCTTGTATCCTATGCTGAGAGGAGGGGGTGGAGGCAGAGGGGGGCAGGAGGAGGGAATGAGATGCAAGGCGATGGGGTGGAGAGGAGGTGAGCAGGTGGAGGGAAGGAGGGGGCTCAGGGAGGCCACCCACCGGCTACACTTCCCTCCCCCGGGCAGGCTGCTACACAGCTGCCAGTAACTCCACACGGCCCAGGCAGGAAGACGTCAGGGGCAAGAGCCAGGGTCTAAAGCTGGGCCATCCAACAGAACGTTCCACAACGATGGCCATTCTACGTCTGTGTTGTCCCACGTGATGACAGCCACTAGCCACATGTGGCTCACGGACAACTAAAATGTGGCCCCTGTGACTGAAGAACGAAGTCTTTAAAAATGTATTTAATTTTAACTGAGTTAAACGGAAGTGGAAATGGCTACGCGTGGCGAGTGGCTAGCACTCTGGACAGCGCACGGGCAGAGCCAAGACACCTGCTCTTCCCTCTTACCCGTTTGGGGAGCTCCAGGAAGCAAATGTCCGGGGGTCCCCTCCTGGGAGGGCCCTTGGAAAGGAAGGCCTGCTTTCCCTGCCTGGTCCCTTCCCAGCCCCACTTCCCTGGTGCCCACCGAGCCTTTGTGCACAGCTCAGTCCGGGTGTCCGCCCACTTCGGTGGCCCTCACTCTCGGGCTCCCCGGAGGACCCTGGCGCCCAGGAGAGCTGCCAGAGGAGGCCCTGGGGCTCTGCTCTGCCTCCTGATGTCCCCTCTAACCATGGAGGGTCACCTGACAATTTCTCATTAGGCACCAGCCTGGCCCCGCTGTGAGCTGGCCCAGGGGCTCGCTGCTGATTTTATGAATCTGGAATTATTTGGAAATTATGGTTTAATTACCACAGGCCGATCTGCCTGAGCAGCGTTCCTGCTCTGGTGTGGCCGCAGGGCAGCCTGGGGGGTAAGTAGACCGGCCCCCTCGGGGCAGACGCTAGGAGAGCCTCGTTACGGGGGTACAGTAGGGGCACCGGGAGGGTCGGGTGTGGGCCTGTGGGCCGGCTCCTCAGCAGAGCGGAAGGCTGAGGGGACACGGCTAAGAGCACCAGCTTTGGTCACGTAATTACTGAGGCTCAAATCCTGGCTGAATGCTTGGAGGAGTCCCTTCTCTCTGAGACTCACCTCCCCATAATGGGAGGGTCGGGATGGTGTCCTTTCTGCTGGCTGAGGGTCTGCCCATCTGCACGTGATGGAGGCCGTGACACGTGCAGCATTGGGGGCCGGGGGACCCCACAGAGGATTGGGGGAGGGGGGCACCTTCAAGTCTCCCTGTCCCTCGCCCTGCCCTGCACCCCACACCCTGGAAAAAGCCAGCCAAGGAGAACAGGGATCCCCCAGAGAAAAGAGGACAGCCATGAAATGGGACTTACGGTGGCTTTTGGGGTCACTTAGAGTTTTCTTATCTGTCGAGGGAAATAAAGGGAAAGACAATGACACAGGTGGCAGAGAAAGGATGGAGAGGGTGACAGGAGACGCGCAGATGAGGTGACGCACGTGGCGGGTGGGCCGAGGTGCCAGGGGCCGTTCCCCTGCAGCCGGCGCGAGGCCTGGGGCTGGCTGGAGGGGAGGGGGACCCTTATCCGGCTTGCCCCCCCACCCCCGGGCCCCGCCGTCGCAAGGACTCACTCTGTACGCACAGCCCGTCGGTGCAGTTCTTGGAGTCGAGCAGGGTCCCGCTGCAGTCTCGGCCTCCGTTCTGGGGCGGGGGCGCCATGCACTCGCGGCTGCGCCAGTGGGCACACTCGGTGCTGCAGGCCGACCACTTGCTCCACTCCGTCCACGCTCCATCGACTGCAGGAGCACAGCGCACGGCACGTGGGGCACACGCGTGCACAGGCGTGGACGCCGAACACAGAGACGCACCCCTCCCGCCCCCCCACGCACACGCACTACGGCAGGGGAGGGGCCCGGGACACACGAGCCGCTTGAAGACATCCCCCCACGGCCACACGGCCCCGGGCCAACACAGTCAGGTGCGCCAGGTGGGCAGAGAGAACACAAACAGACACAGGGGGCCACTCACACGGACATGGCCCGGGGCACCCACAAAGACACAAACCCAAGGGAAATACACCGCACTGTTCACGCCAACATGGAAGGGACGGGACAAAACCAGGCGTGCACAGACCCACAGATGCGGATGCACGGACGGAGACAGAGGTGAGGGGAGAGAGGACCTCTGCAGGATTAGGGGCGGCGGCCAAAGTCTAGGGCAGGAGCACAGGCTCTCTGACGCCGGGCAGCGCTGGGACACCGGCCCACGGGGCTGACACGGAACCCTTGGCCCGGAAAGCAGAAGAGCACCCACCTCCCCCAGACTGCAGCTCAGAGCCTCTCTCTCCGTCTCCCTAGCCGCGGGGCGTGGAACGAGCATCCTGTCTGGCCTGACGGGCCAGCTGTGGGCCCCAGGACAAGTACCGCCACGGGGAGGGAGCGGCCGTCCGGACTGTGGCACACACCGCAGCACAGAAGGCAGGGCTGGGGACCGGGGCGGGCTGGGTGCGGGCAGGACGCCGGCAGGCCGGGGGCCTCACCTGGGCACACGGTGGTGCAGGCGGTCTTTTGGAAGGCCTGGCCCTCACAGAAGGCGCCTCCGTTGAGCGGGGCCGGGTTGGTACAGGTCCGTGTGCGCTTCTGCCAGCCTCGGCCGCAGCGGTTGGAGCAGGGCGACCACTCTGCCCAGCTGGACCAGCCGCCGTTCACTGCAAGGGCAGCGGGGGTCCCCTGGTCGGCCTGGCTCCATGACCTGTGGGCCCCCTCAACCCCCTCTCCGGTCCTGACAAGGCCCTTCTGCTGAGGCCTCTCCTGATGGGACCCCACCTGCTGCAGCACCGAGGTGGGGGGGGGGGATCGGTTTCCAGCAGACAGATCTGGCTGCAACCGTCAGCATGGGAGGGGACCCGGCCCCATGGGGCAACGGCAAGCCCAGAGAGGGCTGACGCTTACCCGGCCGGTAATGGGGGAACCTGTGCCAGAACCCGATGCAGGGTTCTTTCTACCAGACTCGGGGCATCTCAGCTATAGCTCTGCCCCTCCCAGCTAAGGGGGCAGCAAGGAGCAGCCCACGGGCCTGGGCAGCGGTTCCGCACTCTGCTGGGTCACCAGGCTTGGGAGTGAGGACGCTGACTAGGCCCCGTTCCAGCCCCGAGCCCAGGAGTGCCTGACTTGACCACCAGCTTTGCCGTGTGATCTTGGGGAAGGCACCTCCCCTCTCTGGGCCTCATCCTCCCACCTGTCCGCCAGGGGCCTGCTGGCCTCCCGGGGCGGGTGGGGTGAAGCGGGCACATGGCCCGGGCTCTCCCCCTCCCCCGGCCAAGCCGCCTGCCACTCAGGGCCCGTACCGAAGACAATGACCGTGGCCGTGGTGCTGCGGCGCTTGGCCACGATGTTCTTGGCCACGCACGTGTAGTTGGCCGTATCTGACAGGCGGGCCTGGCGGATGATGAGGTTGTGGTCGACGGTGAGCAGAAAGTTGGTGTCCTGGGTGGGGTCGATGATATCCTCATTCTTGAGCCATTCCACCTACGGGAGGGAGGTTGGGGGGCATGAGGGCTCGGGGCCCGCTTCCCTGCATCCCGGGGAGTGGGCCCTCCCTGGACGGGTAGGGAGGCCCGGCCATGAACAGGACGGCAGTTCTATTCACGTCCGCCCGCGGTGGTGACGGAGTAAGGCTGGGCCTCCACGGGCCGGGCGCCGTGCCCAACGCTACAGAACACAGTGGTCGCGACAACCACCCACCAGCTAGACGGCGCTGGGAAGGGACTTAACGCCAGCCTCGATTTCACCGATCGCGCGGCAGACTCTATCGGCACCCACCCCACAGCGCTGACGCAAGGATTAAACGAGTTGGTGTGCGAAGTGTGGAGAACAGTACTCGGACCCCTGCCAGCGGAACGTGAGCGTTAGCGGGCAGCGGCTGCCTTCGCCATGACGGCAAAGGCCACATGCCCGGACACACGCGTTATGTGACCCTTTGGCATCCATCAAGCTGGGACTTTGGTTTCTGGGCAGGGAAGGAAGATACAGCCACAGGCACTTCCCGTGCAAGAGACTGAGCCTGGGGCCTGCTCGAGTAGCCCGTGGGGCTTGGCCCCAGCTCCGCCCCATCGGTGGGGGTTAGGCCTGTGGAGGGCCCAGCTGGGGTCTAGCACGTGCTGAGTTCTGCAGACGTGGCAGCTCTCTTCTCGGTCTCAAGCCTCAATATTCCCATCTATGAAATGGGGAGAGCTCTGGGAGGCTGAGGCATCGTGGCTCGTGGTAAATGCCGTGCCTGGCTGGTCTCTGCCACGCCTAGTATCCTCCTTGTCCCCGCTCACCTCAGCCACGGGCACCCCCTCCGGTGGGCGGCACTGCAGGAGAACCTCCTGGTCCAGGGGCACTTCCTTGCCCAGAGGCTCCTGATCGAAGTTCTTGCGCAGGTCTGGAAGAAGGAATGGAAGAAGGAAGTGGGGTCGCCAGGCCCCATTTAAGGAAGTCGGGTCGCCAGGCATGATTAGGTGGAAGAGAAGCCTGAAGTGTCCCTCTCTAGCCACTAGGTGGCAGTGCACACCAAGGAAATGGGCTCTGCCTGGGCACCTCCTCTTCTCCAGGGTGGGGGCCTCTCCAAGTGGCGCTGGGGGAACAGGTTTTCCTCCCTGCGGCTGGGATCCTAAGCACATAGCAACCCAGGCTGGTGAGGAAGCTGGCAGCTCTCTTATACAGAAGTAGGTAAAAAGGGCCATTAGAAATCCCGAGGCCAGAGGTGGCCCGGGTTCTGGGTCAGGGAGGCCTCTTCTGAGCTGGCATCCGTGTGCCCTCAGGTCTCGGGAGCGGGCAAGGGATGCCCCCACAGGTGTGGAATTTCCTCTCCGGGGTGCATGGGCAGGGGAAGGGGCCCAGGGGAGAGGGGTGGGGGCGTCGGGACGGCTTACAGGCGATGCGGACGTAGGCCCGGCGACTCTTGGTGGTTCCCGCGGAGCTCCAGGCCACGCACTGGCACCAGTAATCCTCCAACCCGAACAGCTCCTCCACCTGCTGCCGCGACACCTCGATCTGTACCTCTCGTACCCGCAGGCCTGGCAGGGGGAGACAGATGGCATCAGGGGGCAGGTCTGAGGATACGAAGCACGGGACGTGGCACCATGACATCTGTCTCTCTTCCACCAGGTGCCGCCATTTCCATCTATTTTTTCATCTCTTCCGACTCCGCCCTGGTCCGAGCCACCACCGCCACTCACCCAGAGACTGCGTGGGCTAACACAAGCCCCCTGCCCCTGTCCAGTCCGCTTCCTACCCCGCAGCCAGCGTGTGCTCCTCACAAGGCGCAAATGCCATGTCATTCCCCTGGCTGTGCCTCCAGTCCTCACAACAGAAAGACCCAGATCGACCACATGGCCTTCTGGCCCTGCACAATCTATCCACCACAGCCTCACTGGGCATCTTCCAGCTCCTTATGGCCTCCCCTGCCACAGGGCCTTTGCACACCCAGTTGCCTGCCCGGAACACTCTCCTGTCGCCCCTGTGCCCAGTGGATTCCCAGCTTTGGGCTGGGCCTCACTTCCTGAGGGAAGGCCTCTCTGACCCTGGCACATCTCCGCCCACTCTGAAAGGACCATACGGGACACTGGGCTGTGCAGCTACCATTCCCCACCCAGCCTGACCTCCCCACAGCCCTCACCCTGTCTGGAACTGTATTCTCTACCTATGTGTTCGTTATATGTTTCCTGCTCTGCCTCGCTCGCTGCTGCGGCCCAAGACCTGGCACGGAAAACGTGCCCCACAAACACGTGAAGGGAGCATGGGGCCCGTCCCTGGTTAGGAGCTGGAGCCAGTGGGAGGTCCCTCTTCCCGGGAGCCCCCTGACCTCTCAACAGCTCCCAACCAGGGCCTGGGGGCTTCCCTGGATCCCTGGACCCACCAGCCCACCCAGAGAGGACCACTCACTCTCCCGCCAACCCTCGATAAAGCCCCTTCTGCTCAGAGAAGGAGTGAACCCTTCTGGATTCGGATGCCCGTCCAAAGCTCTTCCCCAAAGCTTCTGGGAGGACTGCGAGGCCTCCTCCTCCAGGAAGCCCTTCCTGACTGCCCCGGTCCCAGAATTCCTAAAGCTGCTCCTCCCTGCCACGTGTCCCAGCTCACCCTCTCCTGCCTGCACGCAGGCTCTGGTAAGCCCCTCGAGGGCAGGATTGTCAACTGAACACTCTGTGGTACTGCGGCGCGGTGGTCGAGGGGAGGGTTGTGTGGCTGGGCACGTTTGAGTCCTGGCCCCACCCTCACTCCCCAGCTGTGTGACCTTCACTACGTTACTCAGCCTCTCTGGGCCTCGGTTCCCTCATCCTAGTAAAACACTCAGGGTAAACACTAGAGCAATCAGGGCGATCACTCGGCCGCAGCACCTGGCCAAGGCTGAACACAAATCTATTCTGGAAGGTCATTTAGATCTCATCCAGCCCCTACTTCCACATGGGAAGAAACTGCGGCTCCGAGAGGGTCAGTGGCAGGCCTGAAGTCCCACCTCAAGGCACCCGCAGAGCTGAGATCAGCTATCTGGTATCTTCCTCTGGTTAGAGCTCGGTCCCCAAATGCATCACCTCTTTGGACCTTTCCCAGGGAACTCGTGGCCTTAACTCTCCTGCATCACGGGGTAGAAAGACCATCGTCTTTGCACCGGGAGCCCAGACAGTGAGGAAAACCCCTCCTGATGGTCAAGGATCTAAATGCAAAGGGACTGGGGTCCTGCCATTGGGGAGCGCAGGGAGGGGCAGAGGCTGCTTCAGAGGGAGTGGCCCCGGCTGCTCACGGGGGCTCCCTGGAGACCTGGCCCATGAGCAAGGCTGCCCATGGCAGCACAGAGGGGGCCCCTGCCCCTTATTCGACCCTGTGCAGGCCCCACCTTGTTCCGCACCCCCCGGGACCTCCATCAACATCCCAGCTTACAACGAGAGGAACCGGGGCTCAGAGAGGGGGAGCGACTTCCCAGAGTCACACAGAACAGGGAATAAGGGCACTGGGGGGTACGTTCCTTTTTTTTCCTCTTTTAAACATTCCTTTTTTTATTTTTAGATTCTGGGTGAGCCTGAGACGCTAAATCTATTTTTTAAAATTCTTTCAGAATCTGGATAAAATATACATAACCTAAAACTTACCATTTTAACATACACAGTTGAGTGGCATTGAGTACATTCCGGGGTATGGTTTTAAGTCTGGGTGGTTCGAAAACTGTGAGCTTTTCACAGGAAAAAAGTTGGAAGGAGACAGAAAGGGCTGAGGGTATGTGGGAGGGGAGTGGCAGGAGACAGACAGACATAAGGGAAAAAAGACGGACACAGAGAGACAGGGGTGGGAAGGGAGAGACAGGCAGGAGAGACAGGAGGAGAGGAGAGAGGGCTAAACAAGGAGGAAGAAAAGAATGAGGGAAGCAGCAAAACCAAAGCCGAGACAGGCTACAGGGAGAGGGGCCCAGAGCCCAGGCTTGGCTGGGGCTGCCGGACACTGGCCACCTGCAGGTCACCAGCAGCAGGCAGCCCCCTCCCTGGCCCGAACCCCAGATAGGCGCTCCACCCCAGAGGATCCTGTACTGTAAACGGGCCTGGGGACAGATACGCTCCCACTTGGCCTCGGGGGCACCACTGGGGGTGTCCCGGAGACCCCAAGATCACCTCACCCTGGGGATCTGGGCTACATCCTACAGCACCCCCTCCGTGGTTATTTACCTGGTCATACCAACCTCTTCTTTAAACTGAAAACAAGTGATCTCCATGAAGGAAAAGCAGCAGAAACAAAAGCACTTCGCACAGACACAGAGGCCCTCCAGCACTAACAATGGTCTAGGATTCCGGGTATGTGCCGGGAGGGTGGCGCGCTTTGTTAAGCAGGGAGCATAGTAGGTACAGGGGTGTGCATGCATGTAAGAGCTCTACCCCCTTCCCCCCCCCCCCAGACTGGTCCCTGATGTAAGCGGGAGATGGAGAGAAACCAGAAAAAGGAGTGAGCATTCAGCAAGGATTCGGTGCACTTTCACCGGGTGACGCGAAGTCACCCTGGGACATGGGGTCAACCCTTGGGGAGATACTGATCCAGGGTGAATCCCAAAGGGGAAGCTGAGGCCCTGGGGTGGGGGGAACACCACGGCCAGGTGAAATCTCACAAGGAGCCCAGAGTGGAGCCCCTGGGCCCCGGGGGTGCTGGGGGTGACCAGAGGGGGGGGGGGGCAGGCTCACCAGTGGCCTCGTCCAGGCCCTCCTGCGTGACATGGTCGTTCTGGCTGACCCACTCGCCGTTGCACTTGAAGTAGATCTGCGTGGCGGGGAAGGCGCGGCAGCGCAGCTCCACGGGCTTGTTCTTCACGATGTAGGCATCCTGCGGCTCCTGCAGGAAGTGGGGCAGCGGCTCGGCCGGCGCCGAAGGGAAGGAGTCGGGGAGCACCTCGCTGCCAGAATCAGTGCCTGTGGAGGGAAGGCGGGCTTCGTGAGGCTGCAGGCTCCGAGGAGGGGTGGGCAGCCGGAGACCGGCTGGGATGCCCTCCGGGAGCTCCCGTGGGGGCCTCAGTTTCCCCATCCCACCCAGCTTTTAAGAGCTTGTGCTTTGGAGCCAATCCTAGCTCTAGGATCCTGCGTGATTTGGCTTCTTTCCAGATGGAGCAGTCAGGGTGGCCCGGGATGCTGAAACCATCCATCCAGGCGAGGATACCCGCCCCGCCCCCAGCCCTCCCCAGCCTCCCTGGCATTGGGCCTCCGGAGCCTCCCTCCAGATCCCGTGGTGCTGCCAAGCGTGTGAAGGGCTGGAGTGGGGGACTGCGCCTGGAGCACGGATCAAGGCCAGCTCTGCCGTGAAGCCGCAGCTGCCCTTTGCAGCCAGCCAGGCTGATGGAGCGGGGACACAAGTCAGGGCCCACAGAGGCGGCCGCACCAGGCCCGGGCTCCTGGGTGCTTGGCCCCGCTCCCTCCTCCAGGAAGCCCAAGGCAGGCAGCAGCATCTAGAGGGGGAGACCCCCTTCTCAGCAGCCTTTACCCAGAGCCTCCCCTCCTCTGGGCTGTGTCTCTGCCTCAGCAAAACCCACACCCGCCCCACCCGAACAACAGACGGGGAAACTTCAGAGCCTGGGAAGGCACACAGGCTGTGCCCGCAGCAATGTCCTCCCCAAAAAGGGGCCGAATGGGAACCCTGGCCCGCCCCGCATGCCTGGAAAGAACGGTGCCTCAGGAGGTGAGACAAACAGGAAGGGAGAGGGGCGGGCCACCACCAGCAGTGGGAGGGAGGGAAACCAGGCCGGGCCGGGCTAGTGGTTGACAATTTACTTAGGAAAACCTGACTTTCCAACACCAAGTGCCAAATAATCAGATGGCTGGGACAAGCAGTGGGGGGCCGTCCCCCTCTGCTAAGCTCCAGAGGAAACCACGAATGAAGCTTCAGGGGTGTGCACCTGCCCGGCCCCTCACAGCCAGCCATGGCCCCATCACTGTCCCAGCCGGGGGGGGGGTGGGTGTCCCAAGAGGCGCAAGTGGTCCCTGGGATCAGACACTTGTCTTCCAACCCAGGAGGCCACAATGGGACATGCTCGGTGCCATGGAGTCCCCCTTATGGGCAAAGGGGCCTGATATGCCCAAACCGGGTCGTCCCTTGGTGGACCAGGTTGTCACTCGCTGCTGGCTCTGGGTCCCAGGGAGGGGAGCAGTTATGTGTATGTGTGTGTGTGTGTGTGTGTGTGTGTGTGTGTGTGTGTGTGTGTGTGAGAGAGAGAGAGAGAGAGAGATCTATGGGAACAAACGAGAAAGCCGGCAGGAAGATGTGAATCCAGCTCCCCCCAGCATGTTCTGTGTGGCCCTAGGACAGACTCCGACCTCATTGTGTCATCTCTGAAGACGGCAGGAGGTAACACCCTCTTCTGGACTGTTATGAGGCCCACATGAGTTAGACAAGCGTGAGCGCCTAGGAGCGCCCTAGCGCACAGTAGGTACAAGTCGCTGCAGGAAAATGGCAACGAATGCTTCCCTCACATTAGGTGGTGTGTTTTTAATTTCCTGTAACACCTCTGTAAGGCATTTAATATTAGTCCTCAGTTTATAGATGGGGAAACTGAGGCTCAGAGACATTAAGCAACCTGCTCCAGGGCACAGAGCCAGCAAGAAGCAGAGCCGAGGTTTGAACCCAATAAACAGACCCCAGCGTTTGGGATGCCGCCCAGGCCTCCACACCGCCTGTCACTAGAGTTGCTCCGTGACGT
This sequence comes from Paguma larvata, assembly GCA_030068075.1. Taxonomy (NCBI): domain Eukaryota; kingdom Metazoa; phylum Chordata; class Mammalia; order Carnivora; family Viverridae; genus Paguma; species Paguma larvata. The sequence goes on from CM057837.1 coordinate 68,762,426, forward strand.
GGCGAGGGTCCCCGTATCTGATAGATCCTGACACCGGCCAGGACCCTACAATTCCGAGGGCTCTCTCATTAAAAGGTCAGGAAGGCCGGAACTGCCCTTGTTTCGAAGCTGAAGGAACGGAAGGCCATCCAAACCGGGCAGTGACTGACCTCCAGCTCACAGGACCTCCCTGGAGGCCTCCTAGCCTGGGAACAGCACCGAGGGTTTTGGGGCCTCCGCACCCACTTCCCCCTGCCAGGCAGGGAGACACCTTCTTGGTAGGTACGCTCCCGAGGTTCCAGGAGCTCGAGCGGTTGATGGCAAGACGAAGCAACGCCCAGGGAGCTGCCAGACACTGGCCTCCCAGTGGCCAGAGAGCAGGGTGCAGCCAAGAGGTCACGCGGGCAGCAGAGCCCCCGCCAGGCCCCACGTGGGCCCACCTCCCGCTGCCAGCACCCTGCCTCTGCTCAGGCCCGAGGGGTGAGAGGCAGGCTGCGGGCTTGAGACTCAGACACGTCTGGGTCTGAAGGAGCCCTTACGGACCTCAGGCACCCCATCTGCGGAACGGGGTACCGGGCCTCCCTCTGGGGGTGGCGGCCATTAGAGAAGGTGGGTGCAGCCTGTGGTGCAGGCACATGCCGGCTAGCTCTACCTTCCAGCCACGCGGCCCCCAGCCCCCAGGTGATGGCTGCCCAGGCTCTCTGCGGCACTGCGGGCTCTATTTACGACTTTGTTTTATAACCTTAATGCGGCTCATTTATAAAGCAGGCGCAGACGCGGCTGAGGAAAGTAAACATTAGACATCCATTAGCGCACCGGGCCCGGAGTCTGGCAGCCCCGGCCCCGCCCTCCCTGCCCAGCCCTCTTCTCCACCCTGGCATTCATCTCTGGTTTTGGCAGTGAGACGGCTGGGCATCCTCTCTGGCACGGCAGCGCAGGGTGGCTCTCGACGTAGCCACCTCCCCCTTGTGATGTCCCCACCCCCCAGGGCATCCTGGATTCAGACGCTGCCAGGAGACAAGAAGAACCAGGTCTGACCTGAGAATTCCTCCCCAGGTGGACCACCGGCAGACTAGATGCTTGCCAGGCACAAAGTAGATGCTCAGTGAAAGCAAATGAAATAAAATTGGGGTAGGGGAGTGCTGCCAGAGCCTGGGGGACAGCTAGGCTGGGCCTCTATCCGAATCACTGGACACTTCTCTTCCACCTTGGCCCTGGCTTGGGTCCTAGCGACTGAGGACCACCTGAGCCTGCCCAGTGGGGGCCAGCCTGGAGGGAGAAGAGTCATGAAGTCTCAGGGCCCCCGGGTGCTTACTCTGCCTGATGCTTTCACGGGGTGTTTCATATGAACTCGCTGAGTCCCTGCGACAATGCTGACAGAGGCCCCTAAACTTCTTCGGTCTTTGGTGTCTTGGTAATATTTACCCCAAGGTTCAAAAGAAATCCCTAATGGTTTATTAAGCAGTTAGTTCTGAACAACTTGCATGTGCGTGCATGCGTGCGTGTGTCCTAACAACCTGGTGACCATTTGAAAAAATTATACGCGTATATTGAAAGAAAAAAATAATATTCGTATTCCATTCCAAAACAGCCGCAATGACTTCTCAACGGGCGTGTGTGCACCCCGGGGGCACTGCATGCGTTCTCAAATCTTGGAGTCAGACTGGACCCTCCACCCTCGTTGTCTGTCTCCGAGTACTTCCAAATGCCGAAAGCCCACCTCAGCAAAGACGTGATGGCGCGTGAAGCCAAAAAGCACGACGCGATGTTGAAATCGTAAGCTATCTTGAATTAATAGTTGTTGCGGTGTCTGGCAGCTGTTTGGTATGTCTGTGTTTCCTCGAAGATTAATAACATCCCACTGCACCCCTGTGAATGTGCTGTGGCACCCTGGGGGGCTTTGGCCCACGGTATGGGAACCACAGGCCTGTGGACCGTCAGGCCCTATTATTACGCCCATACTACAGACGAAGAAACGGAGACCAAGAGCGGTGAGGTACCTGGCACGGAGCCATAAAGCTAGTAAGTAGCAGGGAGCTAGGGAGCAAATCCCAGCAGTCGGGTACCTGACCTTGACTTCTGAATTGCAACTGGCATTTATTTCTACTCCGTGCCGGGTACTTCAAAGATTTCACCCAATTCACTTGTCCCAACCCCCAAGGTGAGAATTATCTTCCCATTTTCCAGATGAAGACCTAGGGCATCGAGGGACTTGCCCGAGGTCACCCGGACAGGGGGAGGAAGAGCCCTCTCTCTCCGTCACCTGCCTCCCTGGGTTCGCTTCCGCTCTCTCCTCAGCTCCGTCTTTACAGAGGAGACAAACACCTGCAGAGACTCCGCCGCGGAAGAGCGCTTGCCTCCGCCAGGCCGGATCCGGCTCTAGGTTTCCTGCCGGCGGGAAAATGTCCCACACGAAGTGCGTTTTTCTAATAGCGGAACTCACTGAAAATGCATCCTGCCTTTTCCAGCCACGTACGCGAATGGCTGATTCCCGAGACGAAGGTACGAAGACGCGTCAATGTAACCACATGCGCCGGAAGAGGATACCCCCTGGCACCCCAGCTGGGGGCTGGCATTGCTCTCGGCCCCCATCTGGAAAACCAGGAAGCTGGCCGAGCCGATCTCGCAAGCCCTCCTCTGGTGCTCGATCGCCTTGAGATTCGAAGATGCCTTATGTGGCATCTGTCAGCGTACGACGGTGTCGTACCAGGTAAATTTTTTCTTCATGGAGCAAACTGCCCTACGGCGTGGTCGCCTTTTTTGCCACTGTTATTCCTAGCTCAAAGGCCCAGCACGGACCATCCTAAGGCACAGGGTGACGGGAGCCTGCGGGCAGGAGGGAGGGAGGAGGAGGAACTATTTGCTGCTGGCCTCTCCCGGCCGTGCCCGGGTCCTCCCACCCCAGGTCTCAGATCAGGAGGACCAGCAGCACCTCTAGGTGGGACCTCTTACAGGGTGCCATCCACACCTCACCTCCAGTTCCCCACAGCCACCTGCTTGAGGGCTCCGGTCAGCCCAGCTCACTTGGGTGCTGACCCACAGGGACGAGGTTACCTCAAGGGCCATCTCGAACGACACCTCCCGTCCACTCTATCCAACCCTGATTCACATACCTCCAGGGACGGGGAACTCACCACTGCTTTTCTCGGCCAGGTTCTCCTTTGCACAGACCTAACAGAAAAGTCCTCCTCACTTTCGGCTGAAATTCGCTGTCTGAGGTCCCAACCGTGGCTACAAGTTTAACCTCTGAGGTTACCCAAAACAGCGTGCTTCCTCGCCCGCACGACAGCGGCCCGGCCTCTGGAGTGTGCAGCTGCCTGTCCCGGCCTGGTGGCCCGGCTTTCACATATTCACGAGACACGGCTTGGCACCCCCTCGCCACCAAGCCAGCTTCCTCACAGAGGAGTTCCATTTTGCTCACAACCCACTTAAAGTGCGGGGAGGAGAGGTGACCAGGGTGGGGTCTGGCAGCGCCAAGGTTCTGTAGTTCTGGGAGTGGCTCTAGAGAGCAGGGAGCACACCACACCTTCGGTGCCCCCCCCAACCCTGGTGTTCAGGACGGGGTAACCAGGCCCTAGGAGGGGAGAGGAGCGGGCAGAACAGAGCTGGGAGCCTGAGCCCACTCTCCACCTGACGGGAGGACCCGTACCAGGGGCCGGGCCTGGGCAGGACTCAGTGTGGAGACACGCTCCCACCTGACAGGGAGGAAGTCAAGGCCACAGGCTCGTTTAAGAGGCGCCAGCATCTAAGCCACTGAAACGAGCAGGAGCCAGGGCCTTGGAGGTGAAGGAAGCGGCTTCGGGACAAAAGGGAAGAAACCGTATTTCCCAGAGCTGCCCCGAGTGGAGGGAGAGGTTGGAACTGTACCTTCGGGTATTTCTGAACGGGAGACGATCACAGAGGGCTTCTGCTTCCCTGACAGTGACCCTGAGAGAAATGGGTTCAAATCCCCACTCTGCCACTGAGACCTTGGGAAGGTTGTTTCACCCCTCGGGGCCTCAGTTTCCCCCCCACCTATATAAGAAAGGGGGGAAGAGGCAGAAGCATAGAAAGTCACATTCAGAGGGGCCTGGAGTCTTGCCTGCTCTCGGCTCAGAGACGGAAAGCGACTAATCAACATCACACAGCAAATCAATAGCCGAGCTGGGCCAGAGTAGTGCGGTTTCCGATTCGGGACCGAGGAGGGGAGACGGCACAGCCAGCGCAGGGGTGCGGGGGAAACGCTTGGTCTCTGTATTTCCCCTGCCCGGGATGGGAACTCACCACCATCCTTCTCGGCCGGGTCCGCCTCGGCTGCAGTGGTATGCGGGGCCTCAACACCACCACCCAACTCGTTTTTGTCCCCAGGCGGGTGACCAGGCCGGCCCTGAGACCCCCAGGCTCAGCACCCAGAGGCCGGCCTCTGCGGCTGAGCCGGGCCGTGCGTCTCCAGGGCTGGCTGGTGTGAGGCGGTGCCCACACCGGTGGGGCGGGCCTGGGAGGGGAGAAGGGGAGCAGGCGGGCGGTGAGGGAAAGAGAAACGCCCCACGCTGGGCACATTTATCATCAGCCATCGGTCTTTCTCTAGCCCCTGGACACGGGCTAATTCTCGCCAGACCTGACCTCCCCCTGCATGGAAAATCTCTTCCATTCACCGTGAGGCTGACGTGCTCGGCAGGGAGCGGGGAGAGTGGGGGGAACGGAGCCTACTTATTATTATGTTTTAAAAACACACAAACCCCCCATGGAAGGACCCCCCCCCCCGGACACAAAGCCCTTCTTCCATCTGGCCCTGGCTTCTGGCGGCTCTGGGGTTCAGGCTGGGGCCCCCCTCGGAGGCGGTCACAATGGCCGTTACTGATGACAAATGGGGGCTGGCGGGCTTGGGGGACGCTGAGCTACTTCTAACAAAGGAGGCCCCTTGCACGGCTCTTTTCCCATACCCTCTGTAGGCCTGCCTGTGCCCATGACATCACTTCCTGTGCTGGCCGCAGGAAGTGGCCTCACGGAGACAGCCGGCTGTGGCAGGAGTTTGCATCCGAAGCGGGGTGCCTGGCCGATCCTGAGAAATGTCTCCCCTGGAAGGACTCGGGGGCAAGTGAAGGCGCTGGTGGGGGGCTGGAGACGAGGCCCCAGGGTCGGGACAGAATCCCGGAAGGGAGCCAAGGCCCGTTTTATCAGCGGCCCCGCTACTTACAAAGTCAGGAGGGACACTACGGTTACTGGGCTCAGGCTCCCAGTGGTACCTGGGGAGGCTTGTATTCTGCACTCAAGCGTCCAGGGCCCCTCGTCCCCATCTTTCCTTCAGTCACTGGGTTCCCTCGGCCTGGGCGCCTCGAGGGCTCATTTTGGGGACCCCTTCCAAGCCCCAGGTCCCAGGGTGTCACTCTGCCCAGAGGCCTGGGCCCTCAGGAGGGGGCATTCTGCTTCTCCCTCTTCTCTCAGACAACGGGCTCAAGCCTCTCTCTCATCCATCACGTGCCAGAGACTCACCACCTGCCGGCACACGGTGTGATAACAAGTATCGTCAGGACAACAATCCCGCGAGGCAGGCGTTCCATTTCACAGGTGAGGAACACGACTCTCCAGGAAACGAATAAAAAGCCATGCTCAGACTCACAGCTACCAAGAAACCCAAAGCTCTTCTTGCTAAACCACAGGCCTCCTTGGGCCCACGGCGCCCCTGAGGGATTAGCAGGGGGCACCCATTTCCCCATCATTTTGCCAAAGAGCAGATGGAGTCTCTCAAAAGTTTACGAGCTTGGCTGGAAGGGAAGAGGGTCTCGGCTTCCGAACCCCAGCACCTGGCCTCCCTGCCTCCATGGGCCTGAGAAGTCCTAGACTTGTTCTGGGTGCCCTGGCCAAGCAAAGAATCCATCCTAGCCCGGCGCAGCCCCCAAGACGTCACGCTCAGACACGCATGCTCACACCAACAGACGCACGCGGACCCCATGCACGGTCCCTGGATGCCCTGGGAGCCCCCGCTGGGCTGGGGCGGTGACTCCTTTCTTCGGGCCGCTTATGTCCATGCTCTGGGGCAACGGCGGTGGCCCAGGCGTGTGGGGAACCCTCTCTTTGGTCATCTCTCCTCCATTCGGAGTTGGGTCTGAGCTGCGCTTCCAGCCTCCACCCTGCTGCTCGAGTCCTACCTCGGGAGGCCTCCCTTCCTCTCCCCGGCGTCCCGCCCGTGCGGCTGATGGACCCGGACGCTGCTAGATGCCCCTTCTAGATGTGCCTCAACCACGTGACTGCCCCCGCCACCCCCTTCGGTGCTCCCGCTCAGACTTCCTCACTGTGCTCCCCCTCCCCTCCTTCCCCCTCAAATCCACTCTCCTCACAGCAGCCGGAACCATCTCAGGAGAGAGAAATAAACTCCTCTCCTGCCTACACCCTCCGATGGCTTCCGTTTGCCCCTGGAATGAAGTCCTACCCCTCATGGAACCCTCTGACCTCAGATGCTCACCCATCATCACTGTTCCAAGCCACCCATGTGTGTTTCCTGCCCCTCAAACGTGCCTCCTTTATTCCCACCACAGGGCCTTTGCAGGCGTCTCCTTCTGGAATGCACGTGCCCCACCAGCCCGTCTCCCTATGCTCCTGTGGTGACTCTCTGTCACGGGGACCTTGGTGCCACCTGCCCCTTCCCAGTGAGGCCTTCCCTGACCGCCCGATGTACACCCATCATTCCCTGCTCTCCCCGGTGCCAGGTCCGCGTCGTCCTGGGGTTTACGGTTGTTTTGTTTGTCTGTCTGCTTTTCTTGACAGTGTTCGTCTCTCTCTGGAACACCTTCTTCCTGGACTTGACTGTTTGCTGTCTGTGTCCGGACAGGTCTGCTCTCTGGAAGGCGGGCTCCTGGAGAACCTGGAAATCCTGTTTGCTTGTTCAGCCGGGCCTGCTGGGGATGCAGGACTTTCTCCGACACCTGGGGTGGCAGCGGGAGGTGGGAGGGAGTGGCCGGAGGACCATGTGCACAGGTTGGGCTACCTGAGCCATGGGAGGCAGCCCCTTCGGACACCCTATGCTGTAGGATGTGGCTAACCTCAGGGACCATCTAATTCCCGTTCTCTAGAATGGAGATCAGAGAGGGTGTGGCCTGGCCTCAGAATCACACAGCACCTGAGCAGCAGAGCCAGTAGAAAAACTAGACTCAAGACTCCCAGGGGAGGGGGAGGGACTTTATTTTAAAAATCCTCCTTAGGGGCGCCTGGTTGGCTAAGCCTCCAACTCTTGATTTCAGTTCAGGTCATGATCTTACAGTTTGCAAGACTGAGCCCCTCATCTGGCTTCATGTTGTCAGCCTGAGATTTTCTCTCTCTCTCTCTCTCTCTCTCTCTCCCTCTCTGCCCCTCCCCTGCTCTCGCACACTCTCTCTCTCAAAATAAATAAACATTTTTTAAAAAATCCTCCTTTTCCTTCTAACGAAAATGCTTTTTTCTTGGCCTTTTCCGATCAGAAAGTTAGGAAGAAATAAGAACGAAAATAAAAACCACCCATTCCCAGCCCGGTTTACCAGAATGAACACGGCACATCGGTCCTCTCGGACATTTTTCGACACAACACGTATTTTGTTACTTAATGAGGTGTCACCATACACAGCTGCATATTCCGTTTCCCTTGCAAGGCTGTTAACTGAAGACTTTTAAACCGCTTTAAACCTCCAGCGAAATGCACAAGGCATCTCCCGGGCGCTCAGCACGGTCCCACGCGTCACGTCGTCGCGGGCGAGGGCCGGCTGGCCTGACTGCCCCCGCACAGCTTTCCGGGCCGCTGGAGAAGCCGGAGGCTGCAGACGCGGAGCTGGTGTGGGAGCCACTGGGCAAGGACCTGGGGTGGGCTTTGTGTTTGGGCGCTGGGCAGAAGGATGCCGGCATCCTGTCCCTGGCTTCTGGAAGAGTCGAAAAGCCCGCGGGTACAGCGTCTGGCTCAGGGGCTGCCCGACAGGCAAGGTGCCTGCACGCTCTCCTGGAAAGTCCGGAGTCACGCCTGTTCTTAGAGCGCCCCGAGGCATGAATTTCCCCTGCCCTCCCAGCCTCATGCTCTAGGGCTGAACAACCCCTCTCGCCAAGGGCGGGCAACTGCCAACACACTGCGAAGTGGACAATCGGCTTGGAGTCTTGCCCACTGCCGTCGGCACCGTCACCACGGCCAGCCAGACCCTGCCCCAGTGCTGGCTGGGGGCCACCGTCAGGCTCCGGGGAGGCAGCGCAGACCCCGGGCTACAGGCCCTTCGACCTGAGTCTAAGCCCTTCACGTCCAGAGAGGAGCAATGACTTGTCCAAGGGCAAACAGCCAGTCAGTGGCTACTGCAACCCTAGCATCTTGGCATCATGTTCGCACAAAGAGACCACAGCAGGGACAGAGAGAAAGGGGCGCAGACCCTGGCCTTCGCCAATCTGCGACATGGGGCCCAGGACTAAGGAGGAGAGATGAACGGAGGCGGAGGCGGAGTCACGGGGAGAGGGACGGAGGAAGAGAAATGTGAGAACGCCAGCGGCCAAGGGTGCCTGCAGCAGGGCGGGGGGCTTCTCCTCGTCCTTTTCGGAGCCTGGAATCCACCTGGGTTTGCACTCAGGCCCTGAGAGCAAGGGAAGAGGGTAGCGATCCATCACCGGTCTCCATGCGCCTTGCCTCCCTGTGGTCCCACCGGTGGAGACCCTGGCCCTGGGCCTGGGCGAACAGCTGACCTGTCAGCAGTTAAGACGTGGGGAGACAGGAGGCCCAAGCCACCGGCAAGACCCACACGGCTACTCAGGTAGACCTCGAGGGAGACAGGGGGTGGGCAGGGACTTACGCCCACTCTTTCATCCATTCGTCAAACATCCTCGCCTCCCCTTGCTCGCACCTATGGGAGGGCCTTGGAGAGCAATGGCCAAGCTTCAATCCCACCCAGGAGAAGCTCGCGGCAAAAGTTCAAGGTTAAGGATCCTGTATCTTAACTCAGACTCCTGCTCCGTCTGCCTCCAGCCTAGCCCCACAGTCAGGTGACAGCCCTTCTGCCTGCATCAGGGAAGAAAAATCACAGCTGTGTCTGAAGCTCCCCCCTTCTCCATCCGGGAGCCAGCCCACCTCCTCCAGGAAGCATGCTTTGACTACTTCCACCTCGACTGCCACAGGGATTTCTCATTCTCCAGGCCCCTATGATCCCTCGTATTTCTCTTGGGCTGAAACGCACGACGCCGTCACTGGCTCGTGGAGCGACCTTGGGGTAAGCCGCTTCCCTCTGGGCCTCAATCTTGCCTTCTGGGAAATGGGGCCACTTGTACTTGCTTCACCCCCCAGGGTGGTTGGGAATATCAAACTCCCAAGTGTGAAACTATTTCGGCAGGTGGGCAGCCCAAGGCTCTGGCTAATTTTCATCCCTGAGTTTTGCAGGAAGAAATGGTTGGCTGTGCCTTCCCGGGGCCTGCCAGGATCCCTGGCTGACATCTTGACCAACGGCTCTAGGTTTTTCCTCTGGGTTCGAGGTGCCCGCCAGCCGCCCCACCCACTGCCCACCCTGCCCCAGCCTCCCTGCCACTGACCCGGCCCACTCGGTGATGACACGGAGCTGCAAAAGGCTGATGCAAGCTGGAAGGAGGGAATGAAACAGACTCGCGTGGGGCGGGGGAGCTCCACCCCCCGGCCCCCCAGGGACTCCCGGCCCTGCTCCTGCCTGCTTGTTTGTACCTGCTGATGTAATCCCCGGGCCTCCTGGGCTCAGGGCTGGGCCTGCACACCTTGACCTCTGAGCCAGAGCCAGAGGGAGGGAGAGAGGGCAGGTGTCCGGCCCGCGTGCTGAGTGACAGAGCTCTCTTCTCCAGGGACGGGCAGCTGGGCCCAGGGGGGGCAGAGGGGAGGAAAGAGTCTGAAACACAGTACGAAGAAGAGCGGCACCCGGGTCAACCCCAGCTTTGCCACCATGTCACTTCGGGGGAGATGTCCCATGGCTCTGAGCCTGTTCCGTGACGGCCCTCAATGTGCCACTCTTCAGTGGATTTCTCCTAGGGGGTAAGGAAGTCTGAGAGGGGAAAGGAGAAAGCGGAGAAGCCTGGCTCTGTGGAAGGAAAACACCAGAACAGCCCCGACCGGCCACCAACTCGCCGGGTGACCAAGCCATCTGGGGCCTCGGCTTATCTGTAAAATGGACACAATCTCATGAGCCCAGCTGCACTCACTTCACAGAGGTAGCTGGGGCCAGAGGTGTGAGAGCGTGACACCACACGAAAGCATGTGGGTGGCTCAGGGGACCTGGCTGGGGACAGTTGTGGGAGAGTTCTCTCCAGGAGCCTGGAGGTGGGGCCGTGCTCTCTGCCGGGCCCGGCCCCAGGAGCATCCTCCTGGGGAGGAAGGCATGGAAGAGGAGCCCAGGGTTCCCCAGAGTCCTCCGAGGAGCCGTCAAAAACACGCGGGTGGTGAGGACCAGAGCCGAGACACCCTCCCGGAAACCGCGAGGCCGCCTGCGTGCAGCCGAGGGCCCTGACCCCACGAGCCGGGGTCCGGAGCTCGCCCTGACTCCAGACTAATTCTCCAACCTGGTTTCCCTGGAGACGCCTTGGCTCTTTCCCTGAGAAAGGGGAGGAGAAAAGAGCCTCATGCGGTTCACGTGTCTCTCTGATGAACTCCGAAGGCTCCTGAAAGACAGGCAGCCAGCCCGGTGGGGAGGAGGTGTCTATCTCGGTCACTTGCCCTCGACCCCTCAGCCCCGGGGCTGCGCGGTTGCCTTCGGCTCTGCTGGGCTGCTTCGGAGAGAGAGCTGCCCTCCAGCGGGGATTCATGGGCTTCCCTGGCCACACGGGTCCACCCTTCCCTTTATGATGGCTTCGAGTCACAGCGGGTCCCACGGGTGACCACCAAGAGCTGCGGTGTACAGGCCGGCCCGTTCCCAGACACCGCACAGAGCACCTGGCATACGTCATCCAACTGAATACTCCCAACCACCTTTGAGGCAGCGCAATCCCCAGTACCCAGGAAACCGAGGCACAGAGAGGCTAGGTAACCTGTCCAGGGTCACAGAGCAGGGTCGCTGGCACTTCAATCTGGATCTCGCTGGCGCTAAGGTCCTACCGATTAACCTCTATGCCAGTCGTTCTCAAGTTGTGGCATGCGCCAGGGCCACCAGGTGCACCGTGGCCTTCCTCCTCCTCCTCCTCCCCTTCCCCACTCAGCAAGTCATTTCTAACAAGTGCGGTGTGCGTTCCTAACCAGTTCCCAGGTGCTGCTCTCTTGACTCCAGACAGAACTAGAAAACACTGGGCACACATAACAGTGCTTAACGGAGTCAGCTCCCTTTCCCGGAGCTTCTAGGGCTCCGCCGGGGACGTCTCTAAAGGAACTAGAGGCATCACATGCCGCGCAGTACCGGCTACCTGAGCTTGAGTCAGGTTCCCGTGTGTGGCAGTAAGAATAATGACAGCCGTCGCCTGCGCCTGCGTTCTTGTAAATTACGACTTAGCCTTTCCGGGCCTCAGTTTCCTTATCTGCAAAATGGGAGCGATGGGATTTCCAGGAAGGAGTAAATACATTACACACCAAACGGCTCAGAGCAGAGCCTGGCACACATCACGAACACTTAGGGAGTATAAGCGGGATTATTTTTTCATTATTGCCATTGTCACTATCTTTCCAACAAGGGTGTGAGGTCGCCGTATATCCAGGTCCACGGTTTACCCAAAGTCACTCAGGTAAGGAACCTGCTTGAGTCACCAAGCGGCAGAGGAAAGATTCTAAGCCAGGGTTGGGAGCCCAGTGGTCAGACCTGTCCCCCACCAGCAGAGCGATGCCTACTCTGGCCACTCCCCCCAGAAAGGATGGAGAGCTGTTTTCCTATTTCCGTTTCCTGCCCTTCCTTCTAGACCCTCCCGCCCCTGCCCCTGCCCCTGCCACTCAGCCCAGGGCACAAGGGTGTCACTGCTGAAGGGACAATGTCTCCAACAGAGAACCAGAGCTATGTCAGCCACCGCACTGGGTGACCTTGGCCAGCCAAACCCCTTCCCTCCCCGTCTGTCCATCTGTCCCCTGGCCTGCCTGCTCCTCCCTACTGGGCACCCTTGAGGTGCATGGGACGGCTCGGCATTGGCTAGTCCAGGCCCTGGGAGAGAGGACGGTCAGGTGCTTGTCCTGAGACCCTCCTGCCCCCATGTCCTCTGGGATCTCAAGTTCAAAACAATAGAGGCTTGATGTACAGGTTTAGTAGGTGTCTAATTTTAGCTGAGAAATACTCGGCATGTTCCCAGCCGCCGTCACTGCCGCACTCCGTGCGGGACAAATGGCCTTGCTTTTCCTCCCCGATTGTTCTCGGCTGGGGGGCTGGGGGCAGACTCCAGTTCAGGACAATTGCCTTTGTGTCTGCTTCCGGGTGGCTCTTAGTAACTCAGCAAAGAGAATGGGACAGCCTGGAGTTCTCAGCCCGGAGAGCTCTCGGGCCTCCCTACCCCCATCCCGGCTGCGGGGCCCTCGCTTCGCAGTCAGGGCGTCCCAAAATATGGCATTTCAATAGAATTTGCTGGTCACGGCAGGGGGGGCGGCAGGGAAGGAGGGCTTGCAGCCTGCAGGGGCCTCCCAGGGGACAGGTGAGGATGCTGAGGCCCAGAGAGGGTGTGACCGGCCTAAGGTCACACAGCACGCTGGCAGGGCCGGGCCGGGCCGGGCCGGGACTGTACGTCCACAACCACGGTCCAGTCCTCTTTGCACCACGTGCAGGAGCAATCCCACCGCGTCTACACTCCCACCTAGCAGAGCAGAAGACCCCAGGCTGCGGGCCTCCATTCTATTGGCCTGAAGTGGAGATACTTGGAACGCTGCGCCCTCACCTGGCTGAGTCCTTCTGCCTTCCCGTCTCACCTGAAAGGTCACCTCCTCAGAGAGCCCGGCCCTGCCTGCCCTTCCCAACTGCGTGGAGCCCTGGCCCTTCCTCTAGTATTTCTTTTCCTTATTGCCCTCAGCACCTTTCCGAGTTACATGTCACCTGTGCATTTCCTTGTGTAATGCCCGAGTCTTCACCAGATCCTCATTCCAGGGGGCAGAGGCACGGGGGCAGTCGCGGCATGTAGCCAGCTGTGTGGGCTCTGGGCCAGGGTCCTCGAGCTCCTGCTGTGCCAAGTGAGGCTGGGGAAGGGTCCCGGGAGAGTGACGGGGGCAACCGGGGACACTCGAGCCTCGAGGCGGTGGCTGTTGGCCATCCCGCGTGGACATACTCTGATGTTGTCAGCAGCAAGGCGTCCTCACTGGCACCTTCTGCCTGAACACCATCCCTGGCTGGGTAGCACACGTGTGCCTGCTGCTGACTCCCAGCGCCAGCATGGCACACAGTAGACGCTTAATAAATGCTTTTTGCGGGAGTGAATGAGCCTCCCGGCTCCTCTGGGTCCTTGTCTCCCTAGGGAAGAGGCCTCCATTCAACCTATGCCCCACCCTTCCCATGAATGGCTCTGGAAGCAAGAGGAATGAGGAGCCTTGGGGAACGCACCGGGGCCCCACCCCGGAGAGCTGTTTGCTGGCCTTGCAGCCCCCAGCTCTCCCTGGCCCCCCACCACTCCAGCCGGGACCCGGCATGCTATAATTAGAGTCCTCCTTCCAGGCTCCGGTAATGAGGGGTGTCGGGTGCCAGCCCTAATTACAGCCTGGTTAAAACGAACAGGAGCCGCCTCCAAGCCAAATTACAAAGTCTGCAGCCGGACTCCCTCCTGCCCTGCTCTCTTTTTATGGGGCTGGTTAGAGGGAGGGACCAGGGAGTTTACGGAGAAGCCAGCTCAGGCTGGGGCTACGGTTTCGGCACCGCAGAGCGCGGCGGAGAGCTGAAAGTCTGGGCCTGTGATGCTTTGAAACTGCCCTTGAACCTCCCCCGCCCCGCCCTCATCAAAATTCCCATCCACAGCCCAGGTCAAGAACGGGCAAAGAAACTGGCTCTTCTGAGCCTTTTATGAGCACCCCCATCTTGGGGCTAAGCACTCTACATGCGCAGTTGTATTCCAGGGGCAAGCACACCATCACCCCGACTTTACCAACCACGGTTCAGTACTTAACTGCCTTGTCCCGAATCACACAGCCAGTAAAAGGGAAACCCCCGGGGCTCACCGAGGTTCACACAGGGAGAAGGTTCTGGAACACAGGCACACTCCATCTTGCACGCAGTGGGGCACCAAAAAGGGCTCAGTAACCCTGGGAACAATGAGTTTTGCCAGTCAAGGCCTGAGGGGCTGGCTCAGTGAAGGCCTTCTCTCCCTTTTGGAGATGGAGAAATTGAGACCAATTTCCACTGCACCTCCGGATCCAGAGGCAGTGCCAGGATGTGGGAGGCCTTGTCAGACAAGCCTCAGAATCTCAGGATGGTAGAGAATACTGAGAGTTGTAGAGAAAACCTAGTTCATGTGCAAAAACACAGCAGTATGGTCCATCCCGAGGCCAGGGCAGACATTACTAATCAATCGTCAATCTCCACCTGCCTGGATGGGGCCTCAGACTCCTCAACACAGGATACACCCAGTCACACCAATTAAGTGATGAAAACAAGAGTCCACTATCCCTGATTTGAACTGTCCCCACTCACCCTTAACTCAAGGGGAAAACAGGGCCCAGAGAGATGGGGGTGACTTGTCCCCGTAATGGAGTGGCTCCTACTCAATGACCAGCCTCCACGGGTTGCCCATTGGCCACTCTCACTGCACCCCCAGCCCAGTCCCGACTCTGGGCTTCCAGTATGAGAAAGACTCAAGAGACTCAAGCCCACCCCTGCCCCTGCCCTTGCAGTACTGACCTGGCCGGCCCGTCTGCTGCCCTGACCTAAGGTGGCTTTCATAAGGGACTGCAGAGGAACAGGCTTGCTCACCCGTGGAGGTGACCCGGTGAGCCGGTGGCAACCTCTCCGCGGGGCCCCGAGCTGCCAGCACGCCCCTTTCCTGGGCCTCTTGGCTGGGCTCTCCTCCCAGCCCGAAAAGCTGGCTCCAGCCACCCGCTGCCCACTCACCACAATTGGCCTGTGGTGACTCAGTCTTCTGGTTACCCCCCCGCCCCGTTCTTCTGCCCCTGGCATCCCCCGCTCTAACAAGCCTCTTCAATAGTGCCTTTGATCCAGGCTCTCCGGACAAGGACAGCCTGGTGCCTTCAGCGAGGGGTGTGGGAGAGGTGGGTCCGGGGGGACAGTACCCTGAAAGGGCGGGCACAACCCTGAGGTCCTCTTTCATGGGACTCCCCCAGCCTCATCAGGAGGACCAAAGGCCCTGAGCCTAGAGGCCCTCCAGAGGGTGGGGGGTGGGGGGAGCGAGAAAGCTACTGAGGTTTCTGGGAGGGGCCTGCCTCTCCCAGCACTGCCAGGCCTGGACCGGAGGGCATTTTCAAAAGGACACTTTAATTAGGGAACAGGGCGGCCAGCCAGCAGGATTACAGGCCACACCCGGTGCCATCAGAGGCCTCTAAACTTCCAGGCCCAGCCTGCCTCTTCTGTCTCCACCTACTGCCATCTCCTCCCTGGGATTGTGAGGAAGCAGGGTGGGGGACGGCCCCCACGGCGGGGGGGGGGCCCTGGAAAGAAACACGGGATGTCTCAGGTATGCGTTCTCGGGCCGGGTTTGGGATCTCAGGTGTGGAAACACAAGTGCCAGAGACAGTTGGCAGAAGCGGAGAAGCCACCCTCTGGGCAGGAGGCAGGAGCGGTTCTGGGCCACCCCCGTGCTGGGCCACGAAAGGGAGTGGGCCCTCGGGCTTCCGCCCCTGACCCCACGTGCCCCCCACCTCTCTCCACCCAAAGGGCCGAAGACGGAGGTTTGTCTCCTAGAGGCCCGGGCTCAGACCCAGGCCGCGCTGTTCCAGGCATCTGCCCCCAGCGCGGCGTTCCCACATCCAAGAGGGCAGATTCGGAGCTGCCCGGGGCTGTCCGCCTCTCAATGTCAAGAGCGGGGCGGGGGGCGTAGGCCCACCGACCTGGTGCGCTTGCCGGTGGCTGACAGCCGCTGTGCCCGCGGGTCTTCTCGGGGCTCTAAGTTCCTCTCTATAAAATGGGGAGACGCGTTCAGCTCAACGGTCACGTGTGTGAAAGTAATCAGCACAGAGTGTGGCTGGAGCGCTTCGGAAACTCAGGCTGCACTCGCTTAAGTCCAAGTCCTGCTCATACGTTAACAGGCTGTGCGGCCCAGGACACACCACTTCCCCTCTCTGAGCCTGAGTTTCGTGATCTTCAGATGGGGTGAACAGTGGGTTCTTAGAGGTGTGAAGGGGCTTTTATAACCAGTAAAGGGCTGTCCACAGCCAAGATTAGCCATGAGTCTTCTCACGAACAGCTACACCTACCCTCCCTCCATCCGGCCCACGAGGTGAGGCTGGGACATTTCTATCCCAGCTTCCCCCTCTCAGGCTCAGCCTGTCTCTCGTCATTTGCAGCCGCCTCTTGGACAGGATGGTGAGTGCGGGTCCTCCGATCGGGGTGCGGGGGGGAGAGGGGCCCTGGATGTTTAGTTCTCTGGGGAAGAAGTCTTTACCCGCTGGTGAATCCTCCCCTCAGCTGGGCACCAACCCCAAGAGAAAAGACAATGTAGGGGAAGGGTGGGGACCAGGGTGGGGACCTGAGTGACCGTGGGAGCAGATGGGCATGGGTGGGAGCAGATGGGCATGGGTGGGAGCCAGCTGGGCAAAGCCCATCCTTGGTTCTTCCTGCCCTTTCTCTGAGGGAACTCTAGAGGCTCCCTGGGATGCCCCAAGCAGTGTGACCTTGGGTTAAGTCCCTTCCTCGCTCTGAACCTTCTTCTATAAGGACACTCTCCAAGGATATGGTTAGTCCTGCTGCTCTTGGATGCTCAGAGTAGAGGACTCTGGGAAAGACACAAAGGAAGCCAGCTCCTCCTCATAGCTCACTGACAAGCCGGGTGTCCTGGGGGCCCCAGGGCTGGGTCTGAAGGGACGTAGGGTGGTCTCTGGACCCTCAAGAAGCAAGAGGGGTTGAAGCACCAGGGCATCACCCCAGGACCCCGTGATCTGCTAGCCCTCGCCTCCCAGCCTGCACTTGGCCAGCAGGGGGGTCAGACACCATGCATGGATTCCTCCAGCCTAGACCAGGAGGTGGGAGCCCCGCCTGGAGCTGAGGGCACCCACGTCTCACCAGGAGGGTGAGGGCCCTTGCCTCCCAGTGCAAAGAGCCCCAGCACCCCGGGGAGAATCTTGGCGTCTACAGCTGTGGGATTTTAAGTCAAGTGATTTTCCCTTGTTGGGCCTTGATTTCTATACCTGGAAAACGGAGCTGTGAGGAGCCCCGGCCTGGAGGATACTGGGAGGGACTAACTGGAACACTTAGTCCAGCACCTGGACTGAGACATTCACCAACCACGCCCGGTCACCGCAGTGCTGTCCTTGGCCATGTCGCTCTAAGTCTCTGGGCCCCCGCACTGCATCTGGGCAGTGGGTAGCAGGATGTCACCCTCCTCGAACAGACCGCACGGATGACGGACACAGGTCCGGGGCACAGCAGGCACGCTGGGTGACTGCAGGAGCCGCCGAGGCTGGGTGGCCTGGCGGAGCTCCCCGCACACCTGGCCGCAGCCCGCCCCAGCTCCAGGGAGGGAAGAGAGCCTCGCCTCTGCCCTGCAACAGGCACGGGTTTGCTCCCTCCTTCTGGCTGTCGGGCCCAGGTGGCTGCCGGGTCCCCAAGCCAGGGGCAACACCTTCCACACCCACGCGGCACCTGGCGTGCAGAGGCGGGAGCTCCCTGCCCAGTCCGGGGTGCCTTCCAGCCCGGGAGCCCGGCGCGGTCGCCACGATTCTGCCCATTTCACAGACGGAACGTACCACCGAGGTGCTAGCTACCTACGTGCCTGGCCTGGGTGGCCTGAAGGGGAAAGGGGTCCCAGAGAGACAAGGGTCCTCAGACACCTGATTTGAGGCCGGGGGCATCTCCTCGCTTACGTTTCCTCTCGACCCAAACTTCTGAGGTCGCCATCTGTTTGGTAGGTGGGCAGAATGGCCCCACTTAAGAGATAAGGAAACAGAGGCTCAGAGAGGTTGAACAGCATGCCTGGCTCAGAAGCTGGGCTGGCGGCAAAGCTGGGGTTCCCCCGGGGCTCTCCTTTTCCCACCGCAAGGCCAGACACGCTGGCTGGGGGTGCTAGCGGAGAGGAGTGAAGCGGGATCTAGGGGTGCCGTTGACTTTGCTCCCGCTTGTCCCTTCGTGCTTGGAGAAGGACCTCGGGGAGCACCTGCTAATTAACAGAGGGGCTCCATCGAGGCACAGCTTTCCAGGGTCCCCCCTAACCTGTCCTTGCCAGGATGGTCTATACTGGCTGCTGGACCCCTTCCCCTCCTGCTACTGGGGCTGTCCCAATCCTCCTCCTTAATACACTTCCTTT
This sequence comes from Paguma larvata, assembly GCA_030068075.1. Lineage (NCBI taxonomy): Eukaryota > Metazoa > Chordata > Mammalia > Carnivora > Viverridae > Paguma > Paguma larvata. Next base: position 68,780,690 of record CM057837.1, read on the forward strand.
ATCCCATGCCCCCCCCTCTCCCTGGACCGGACTGCCCACCCTCATGTGTCACACTCTCTGCTTTCTCTCATACTCTGTGCCTTTTTTATGGCCTTCCTTTCCATCCCCCCGGGCTCCACACTAGCTGGCGTGTTCCTGTGACATCCCAGGGAGGCAGGGGACCTGGGCTCTTGCCTCAGCTCAGTAATCAACTGCTGTGTGACCTTGAACAAGTCCCTGACCCTCTCTAGGCCTCTGCTTGCTCATCTGTCATTGACGGGTTAGGCGAGAAGTTCTGATGTTCTCTGAATATCCAAACTCCCGCCAGATGTTCGGGCCGGTGTGCCGGTGGACATCTGGGACCTTGGGCTCCTGCCTCACCTCTTGGCTCCCCACCGGGGCCCTGGAGAAGCTGGTCCAGGGACTGGGCGGCCAGGCGGTGCCATCCTTTGCCCCTCTTCGTCCCTGCCTGGGCTCCATCTGTTTTCTCAGAGCCTTCCGTGTGCCTCCGTCTCTGGCCTCTGCTCGGCTTCCCTCTCTTCCCTATCCCGTCCTCACCCCCAGACAATGGTGGTTGCCCCTGTCACTGGAGCCAACTCCTGGCAGAATTATTTCCCTCTGTGCTGGGCTTCCATTAGTCAGTAAGTACACCGGGCCTGGGCAGGGCACTGGGGGACAAGGCGGCCATAAATCACCATGGCTCTCTCTCCCAGCCCGGCTGCTGACAGCCTAGAAGCTTCTGCTGGCTCAGCTGAGTCTCCTTTCCTGGAGGAGCTGGGGCCAGGGCTGGACCGGCTGCGTGAGGGGCCGAGGTGCAGGGTGTGGCAGGCACACAGACGCCTCCCCCGTCACCTCCGGGGTATGACATTGTGACAGCACCTCGGCTCCCTATGGAGCGCCACCTGGTAACCATTCAGGGAAGGGGGCATGGTAGGGACCTTCACGAGCCATTGGGACTCAAAGCCTCAGTTTCCTGGTCTTTAAAAGGGGGTGAGCATACACCAACTCCACAGGGTCTGTGGGAGGACTGCCGAGGACCATCCCCACCCCACGCCAGTCCATACGATACACACGCAGATGCCAAAGAGTATATAACTCAGCAAACAGTCCTGTCCTCCCCTGTAGTCGGGGAAGGTGGCCTGTCTGCCTCCGTGTAAAGTCACGCCTTCTATGCTACACCCTTCCCTCTCACAGCTGGGCAGGGATAGATGTTCTGCTTGGGCCGAAACCAAGGTCAGTAGTGCTTCGGAGTCAGACCCTGCCTGGAAAGGGTGAGGACTCAGCCCCGCCGGTGGAGGCCGGGAGCCTCTGGCACCCTCGGCGAACCAAGTTTGGCTGAGAAAATTAAATGAGATCACAGGGGTGAGATGAAACGAGCAAACTGCTTTCAAGGGCTTCCGCTCATTCCAGATCTCACTGCAGACGGACGGCGCTAATTGCCAACGGGAGGGACCCGTTTAGTAAAGCAGGTCCCTAGGGGTCCCAAGCGTGTCTGAGGCAGGGCCCTGACAGTTCACACCCCCGTGCCCCATAATGAGGGGCGCCCGGTGAGGTCCGGCAGCGTCTGACGTCGGCACAAATCCTTTTCTGCCATCTTCGGAGAATGACGACTTGGGGATAACTCTTGCTCCCGATCCACAAAGCTCTGTGGCCACACGTGCCAAGGACGGTATGTCTTCTCTAGAATTCCACTTCTGGGAAGCTCTCCCGGAGAGCTCAGGCCAGCCGTGTGCACGGAGATGTTCACCGCAGTGCTATTTACCAGGGCAGAACGCCCCACGGTGGGGGAACTGGTGGAGGAAATGGAAGTATATCCGTCGTATGGAGGATTTGGAGGCGGGGATAGCGCTAAGGACGAAGTCTATGTGACCACCCGGGAAAGGCTGGTGCGATCAGGTCAAGGTCGGAGACCAGGGTGTGAAATGCAGTGCTCACGTTGATTTCACCGTGAAACAAACCGAGGCCTGAGCCTGGAAGGAAACACACGGATATGCCAGCAGCGGCTGGGTCTGAGGGCGGGATTATGAATGCTTCTTTTTCAGGCCCTTGTTTCCCATTAGCTGGGTGAGATGGCAACACTCTCTGGACTGTATAAGCAAGTAAGCAAGCAAGCAAGCAAACAAATACATCTTGGACCCAGTACATGTGGGTCCAGACGGGGAGAGGGCTGGAGCCTGGTCTTTCAAAGAGCCTTACAGATTCTAACAAGTAATCCTCAGGCTGGTATTCTGAAAGCCTCGCAAGCAGCCTAGGCTCACGAGTGTGTAACAGCCTCGGGGCGGGAGCTTGTGGGGGCCAGAGGCCATCCCCCCTGCTCTGTGCACCTGTTGCCCCAGGAAGGCCTCTCTGGGGATGTCCCATTGTTCTCTGGCCAGGAGGAAGGTGGGGGGCAGGGAGACTGGCTGGTTCCAAAGCCAGGAAATAAATCTCCACAACCCAGCCTCTCCATTCAGGCCGGCTTATTGATGGCGACCCAGGAGGCCTGCGGAGAGCTAGTCACCTTCCCGGGATGCGTGAGAAAACTTCCCTGCGCTCAGCCCATGGCGTCTTCTAGACTCTAGGGGCCCATCCTGGAGGCTTCCTCTGGCTATTTCCTGGCGTTGTCGTCCCCACGCCGCCACCGCCGCAGGACGCCAGGCGCCCACAGTCCCAGAGTCAACACACGCCCCTCCTCTTCCACCGCAGCCCACTGGGACTCGAGCCGTGGGGTGGGCAGGACGATCTCTGTGGGCCCTATCGGATCTGACAGTCTGTGAAGGGAAGAAATCCCCCTCAACTCCCCTAGGACACAACCCCCCCCACCATCCTAGGTGTAGAGAGCCATGGACATTTGCATACAATTTACATTAATTTGATAACCACCTGCTACGGTGGAAAGAGCACTGACGCAAAAGTCAGAAACCTTGGAGTCCAATCCTAAACAAAACCACCAACTGGATGTGACCTTGAGCAGATTTCTGGGGACTGCGCTGCTGCTCTGCGAGCTGACGTGATACAGTGAGCAAGAAGGACACACGTGGAGCAGGGAGGGGGGCCCTGGACGTCCCTCCCAAGCTGTGACTCCACCTGTGACAGGTGCTCCCTGAATACCTCCAGGGAGACATTCCTGAGACAGCTGCTCCAGCCTCCGGGGCGCCCTCCCACCCCCAGGCTGTGGGGGTCCCTCGGGAGGGAGAGAGAGAGAGAGAGAGAGAGAGAGAGAGAGAGGGCTCATGGTCCCACCCAGCTCTCTGGTCCTCCACCTCTCGGCAGCCCTCGGGGAAGCCCAGCTTCTGACACCCTGGAAATGTTGCGAACCAGGTGTCGGGGAGCCTGGCAGGGCCCTAGGGAAAGGGAGGCAAAGCCCAGGCTATTGAGTGGACTCGGCACACGTACCCGCACACACACTCACAGACACACACGTACCACTCCCCCAACACGCACTCCAGCCTGGGCCAAAACAGCGCCACTCCTGACTGTAGCACCCAGGCCTTGCCTGCGAGGTATCGCCCGGGCAATGGAAGAGGGCCCGCTGGAAAGCAAGCCTCATCTCTGGAAAGTGCCATTGCCGCTCCTTGCATCAGGATCTCTGGGGCATGGTGCCGGGGGAAGGGCCGAAGCTCAGGGAACGGTCTACTTTGGCGCCTGGGCCTTGGCCTCGCGGAGTGGGGTGGCCAGGATGGCCTTGCCAGGAGGTGGAGTGCTTCTGATCCTCAGTGCTGGGGAGGGCTGGGCCTCTGGGGATCCCCCGAGCCCGCAGCCGATGAGGGGTAGGGTATCGGGGAGGAGTCGGGGTCTGAGCTGCAGAGGCAAAGAGCTGAGAGGGAGAGGGGAGAGAAGCCCTTAGAGCCCAGAACCCTGAGCCCAAGCTCGGCCCTAGCTCCTCTTGCCCCTGGAAAAGCCCCTCTCAGTCCAGCCCCTACCCTGCTTCCCTGCCCGCCCTCTACTCCCCTGGGAAGAACAGACTGCCAGGGTCTGACTTAGGCTCTGGTTGTCTCTGGAAGGTACTCTAATGCCTCCGATGTCCTCACTGTCCCCAGAGTTCATGAGTGCTGTCTAGAGAGGCAAGTCCCCGTGAAGGACTCTGGCCTGGGACAGGTCACTTGGCATCGCTGAGCCTGTTTCCTCGACTCCAAAGAGGAGAGAGGATGTCAACCTCTTGAGTAATTTGAACGAGTTCGGCACAGAGCCTGGCACACGATAAAACAGCAACAGCTAGTGGCTGCTATTAGTAGCAACCTCTTAGAGCCTCGGTTTCCTCTTCTGTACAATGCAATACAAGTCCTGCCTCCACAGGGTGACTGAGATAAGAAAGAGATGGGCGGGGGGGGGGGGGGGGGGGGAGCGCGCCTGGGTGGCGTAGTCGGTTAAGCGTCTGACTTCGGCTCAGGTCATGATCTTGTGGTTCATGAGTTCGAGCCCCGCGTCGGGGTCTGCACTGTTGGTGCAGAACCTGCTTGGGATTCTCCCTCTCTCTCCCTCTCTCTCCCTCTCTCTCCCTCTTGTGCGGAGGGCATGAGGCCGTGTGTCTGGGACTGATGCCCGGCCCCTGGGAGGCACAGGACAAGCCTGCGCCACCCTAGTACAGAGCCCCAAAAGGGAGTCACGTACTGTGGCCGGGTGCTCTGTCCCGAACTCTGCCGCCCCAGGCCCAAAGTCATCCCATTTGATGGGTGAAAAAACAGGCCCGGAGAGGGCAACAGACCGGCCCACAGTCACGGCACACAGCGAGCGAGCAACTCCGAAGGAACCAGACCCAGAAAGATAAAATTCAGGATTCAGGTACCCTTGAGGAGACCACTGCTTCCCCTTTGCCTTGTTTTAAAGTACAGGGGCGCCTGGGGGGGCTCAGTCGGTTAAGCGTCCGACTTCGGCTCAGGCCATGATCTCACAGTCTGTGAATTCGAGCCCGCGTCGGGCTCTGTGCTGACAGCTCAGAGCCTGGAGCTTGCTTCGGATTCTGTGTCTCCCTCTCTCTCTGCCCCTCCCCTGCTCATACTCTGCCTCTATGTCTCTCAAATATAAATAAACGTTAAAGTACAGACATTTGGCAAAATACCGTAATAGATACGATACTTATTTTAACCCAGATCACAAGTCACTTTTTTTGTTGAGGAGGCAAAAAAAGCACTCGCTTCATGTACTTCTAAAACTCACTATATCTCCCTTCGTCCACTTACTCTGCTGCTTTCAGAGTCCCAGAAAAGTACAGTCAGTCTGACAGCAAATGAAATGACGGGCTTGAAATATACATCCCCAGCCTGGGGATTTTTTTCAGAGGAAAAAAAAAAATAAAGGCTTACAGAAAAATAAATACCATCTTCACTTCTTCCCCGCCTGAGCCCCGGTGTGTGCAGACAGAAGCCGCTCCTGGCACAGGAGTTCTTTCTCGGTTCATTCATCCATCCACCCCCTCCCCCGTCCGCCCAGGACTGTGCGGCAGGGGGTTCCGATAGAGACAGAGCTCAAGGTCTCCTTAGGCGCCGTAGACACTCTGCCACTTAAGTCTCTTTGTCCACAGGCACGCGCAAGACATTTGAGACACGGCACGTCAAAGCAAACTGGCTAAAGTGCAGGCCACCTTCGTGACACGCCGGCCTTCGAGACAGTCTCCTCTCCCATCGCGGGGCAAACGGAAAATCGCTCTCGCAGAGGGGAAGGTGTGTTCTGTGGCCTGCAGGTCCCCAGTCCGGGGCAGCTGCCAGCAGAAAATCCAATTTGCCTTTAAATGCCATTTACAGAGCGTTTCTGGCACCCCGACCACCTGCGGTATGAAAGGGTACGAGGTAAAAGTTTAAAAGTTTAAAAGCTGCGCGAAGACTGATGAAGACCGCAGCTACAGGGAGCAGGCTCAGACAGACCTATCTGACCATGTCCCACTGACCAGCTGAGCTGGGGGAGAAGGCCGAGTGTGTGTGTGCGTGTGTGTGTCTGTATATATTCGGGAGCACACGAGTGTGCGTGTGTGAGTATTGACTGTTAAGCACACGTGAAAATTGAACGTACAGAGAAAACTGCCTTCTTTATTTTGACTGTCTTAGCGGGAGCTAGGATTCTCGCATTGTCCACCCAAGCGACGGAGGACCCCTCTCCGGGTCCTAGCCCCCGATGAGTAAATTTAGAAGCCTGAAATCAAGCCCAGACAGGCATACCCTGGCGTGCCTGCTGCCACGGCGGAGCCCGTAACAGACATCACTAGCCGCTTACGGCACTCTTCCCAGCTGAGCCCAATCTTAGTCTCAGAATCAGCACAGCTCCTGGAAGTCACTACTGCTTGGTCAGGGTTGGCTGGCAAGAGGAAGCCTATCTGTCAGTCATCCTTGAACTTGATGGTCTCTGGAGTTTCTTCCACCTCTAGCGTGCTGTAAGTATTCCCCTCCTCAGTTTCTGCTAGATCTAGACCTGAGTTAGGGTCTGTGAGGGACCGAGAAGTAAGTTCTGCCCTAGGCTGTGGTGCTGGGAGTCAGGAGGGGCGTAAGTTTTCGTGAAACCGCAAGGCAGGGGTAATAAGACTGTGACTGAGCCCCAGAATGAATGGCAAATACCTGATAGCTGGCCTCAGCACCACCAGCTCCAATCCCGTGCCCGCGGCAGCCGTTCCTAACTGATGCTACCTTTACAAACGAGGCCAGATGTGGCCCTAGAATTCTTCTGAATGTAACACACCAGGAGGTCACCCTCCGGCTTTCAAAATGGCTACCGGGGATGAACCGTTTTTGCCACTGCTGCCCTCCGTTTTGAGGTATAGGTCGCAGGACTAGGAAGGCCGGGGTTATCAGGGAAGGCTTTCTGGGAGAGGCAAGAATTAAGCTGGACTTGGGAAGCACCCAAATACCCAAGCCAGACCGGACAGATGAGGAAGAGAGGCCAAGGCCGGGAGAAAGGCAATGGTGGGAATTCCCAGGAGGACCAGGGAGCACACCACCTGAGGCAGGGAGCACCCTGTTTGGCTAGAGCAGCTAGAAGGTCAGGATTGTCCCGGGGGCCAAGTCGAAGCGGCTCTCGCGTCTGACCCGCTGGCGCTGCCTCCACATTAAAGGCATTCTGGGAACAGGAGCTGGGAGCTGGGGCCCCCACAAGGTGGGAGGCCTTCAGTGGCTGGGAGCCCCCGGGGGGGGGGAGTGCGTAGGACATGGGCACTGTGGCCCACACATTTTCTACCTGGCTCCCACGGGCAGTTCTCCTGAGCCCCAACACGTGCTCAAGGAGGAGAACCATATCCCCACCCCATCCCAGGTAGCAGGGTAACAGTCTGAGCACCAGCGAGGGAAAAGAGAACTCTGGGCTCCAAAAGGCCCCGCGGGCCCTGAGATGCGTGGCCAGCCCCCTATGAGGGACTTTTTTTGGAGGGGGGGGCTCTCTAAGTATTATCTTGTGATCTAAGAGGCAGTCTTGGTTTCCCCTCTGTATAATGGGGTTGCTTCTGCCAACTGGAGGCTGCACTGCACACAGGGCCACCTGCCCCCTAGCCAACCTTGTGCTTTGGGGGCCGTAGGGGACAAGCGGGGAGTGATGGGCCATGCTGGGGGCTCTCCTAGAGTTAAGGACGACAGCTGCGAAGCCACATCCTCCAGGACAGTTCTGGACCCAACGCAGGCTTGCCTGGAAAGCACGGTCTCAGCACAGAGCCACAAGGTACGTTCCCACAGGGCTAGGGCCCCATCTCGGCTGACGAGCTCAGAAACACAACGCTCACCCGCAGGAACATTGTTTTCTGTCACTACCGTCCCCACCCCCTGGAAAGCCCCCAGCCCTTGCAAGCTGGCGTGGAGGCAGCTGGGCCAGCATTGGAGGGGCAGCAGGGAGCTGGCAATCCCTCACGGGTTCCCCTTGGCAAGCCTAGCTGTCGGGGCAAAGGCTCGGTCTGTCGTGCTCAGGCTGTAAGGCTGTTGCCGAGACTGGGTGGGCCGCCCGGTCTCTTCCCAGAGATTCGCAGAAGGGGTCTGGAGCTGGAGCCAGCCCACGGGGTGTGCGTGGGGTGGAGCGGTGGCCGCGATCTCCGCTCTCACGTGTGTGTTCAACCCCGGGCTCGCTCGGGCACCCACGTGGGGCTGCACAGGAGGGACGGAAAACAAGGGCACAGAATGGCCCACCTGAACGCCATCTGGAGCCCACCCACTTCTGTGCCAGAAGGAGCTATGTTTGGGACCACCTGGCCACCCGGTGCAAATACAAACATATGTGTACACCACTGCCCGTAGGAATAAGGAAGGGTGGACAGCGGGGATGGAGACTGCAAGCCAAGGAGGTGTGTGTTTTACAGCGGGGGTGTGTGTGCGTGTGTGTGCGCGTGCGTGGAACCCGCGTCCGCGGCCTCGGTGTGCACACACGTAAGTGGGTGCACGTGGGGTTCACTTGAGTTCGCCTACCTCCCACGTGCACACACGAACCCGTGCACGGGGCTGTGTAAACGCACACGTATAGGAGCCGCTTTTAAAACAAAGGCCTTGGGCTGCAAAGGAAAACAATGAGATTCTTAAGAACACCAGACGCAGCAGAGACCAGTCGGTCTACTGGGGGCTGTTACGCTAACCGCGTGTCCATTCTGCCTAATACATAAATTACTAATGTAAATTAAAGGATAATTGAAGCCCTTTAGGCCCAAATATTTAAATTATTTAACAGGCAGCAGGGAATGGGAGAAAAAGGAAGAGCTGAGTTTAACACCCAGAGAAAAGAAGTGCCAACTCAGGGGAAGAAGCCGAGGGTGGGCCCCCCATCGGCCCATCCCTCCCGGGTGAGGGTCAGGATGTGCCGGTCCCCAGAGGAACCCGGGCGGACCGAGGGCCTTCTCCAGCTCCGGGACTGCTCTCTCCACACTGTCTGTACTGCCTCCCTCCTTCCCTTCCTTCCTCCTCTCGGGCTGCAGCCTCCCGGGGCATTCCTGCTTGGGTAAGCGCTGCTGAGGCCAGAGGCAAGGCTGCCTGCCCGGCGGGCGGGGGAGCCTGACTGTCTCCTGCTCAGGAGATGAGAGCTGGTCCAGGGGCTGGGGCCCTCGGACAGGTCCCCAGGGCAAGCTGGCATCTCCTTCCCCGAGGTGTCACACACCTGGCGGCGCAGCACTACAAGACGGACTTTGGGGGAAGAGGGTCACGAGGCTGCCCCTGATGACACAGAGGAGGAAGATAAAGGCACACGGGAGGGAATCGGCAGCTCGCCGAAGGCAGACGTAACATTCCCGGTCCTCTCTCCTATTCCGAGGCCTTGAGAGGGTCTCCTGACATGAGTAACACCCCAAATCATCGGGGAGCCTTACCTGCCTGGCACCGGCCCCCACGGCAAACCAAAGAAAGCACGTCTTTCCTAAAGCGCTCTGTCCGACGTCTGGAACTCGCTGCCGGTTTCTCATAGACCCGCACGCCACAGAATTCCCAACCGTGCCCAGGTTCCAGTTTGCAGAGTAGGGTCATTGCTGACATCCCTGCCAGGGGCTGGGGGGGGGGGGGCGCAGAGGTGAGGAAGACCTGGTCTCGGGTCAGCAGGGCACAGGCTCAGGTCGGGGGAGCTCAGAGGAGGAGGCCCCCGGCTGACAGGGCCCCGTCTGGGAGCTCATCCAAGAGCAGAGCCCTCGGCGGGAGAGAAAGAAACCAGCCAGGCCCGCCCGGTCACCTCTCCTCTCCAGCACGGAAGCAGGCTGGGGTGGTGGGGGCCTGCTCAAGGGGCCGGCCGGATGGAACGGCGCCTTCTCCACGGGCCCCGACCCTCCCTTCAGGCCCAGCCCCGACGGCACCTGCTCCGAGAAGCCTACCCTGAGGTTCTGGGAACATGTGCACCACAGCCCGAGCCGCTGCCACCTCCTGTGCGACCTCTTTGTCCTCAGACACCGTGAGCACCTTTGTAGCAGAAACTGACATTTACTACCCTTCATCGTCACGGGGAACCACCGACAAACAGCTGGGGCTCAATACGTGCTCAGGGACGAGCTTCCTGGACAACCCTGCTGGGGCCGGACATGCCTCCGGTGGGCAATCGGGGCCACTGACTTTCTCATGTGATTCGCACCAGAGTCTGGGGATGGATGGGGCTGGCCGTGCGGGCGCCCGCGTTCTGTGAGCCGCAGGGGCGCGATGCGCCCATCCGTCCGTCCATCCATCCACCCGTCCATCCAGCCATGCACTCATCCCTCCCTCCCTCTCTGCTGTCCATCCACTCACTCAGCTGGCCTCTCATCCACTGGCGACTGAAGTTTAACTCTGACACACCATTTGGTCATCTTCTACGGAAAAGAAGCCAGAGTGCTGGCAAGGGGACCCCACTGCCCCAGGGAGGGCCCCGATATCATCCCGAGCCCCATGCCATTAGGGACTCACCGCGTGCCCTAGGATCCATCCCCTACAAGGAACCTCTGGGGGCCTCTCGCCCTGGGGCCTCTCCTCATCCTCACTCTCTCAGAATCTCACCTCTCAAAGCCTGTAGCCCCCCTCCCTGCAACCCCATCTTGTCCAGGAAGGGACTCATGTCGCCTCTGTCCTTGCTCGAGGAGCAGCCTTTGGTAGCTGGTGGTCTCCTGCCCTGGGGCTGAATTTTTCCTCAACCTTCCGAACGCGGGAGTCTTGTTTCCCCCAGTGAAGCCACCAGCTACCTGAAGCTGAGCCCGAGCCTGGGTCCCAGCCTCTCGGGGCATTCGCCGCTTCCACCCCAAGCCAGGCAGGCCATGCCTTCCGCAAACCATCGCTGAGAGACGGGAGGGAAGGGGAGACGGAAACAGCGGGCACACGTAGGACTGGACAGCTTACGGAGCGATCACAGGTCTCCCACGAGGCACGCAGAGATCTACCATCATAGGAGGCAGGACCTGCAAGCTAAGTCACGTAGGGACAAGAGAACACAAACTCTGGGTACCGCACTCAAGAGCCCAGGTCAGCTGGGGATGGAGGGAGGCGGGCCAAGCTCCAGAGGCCACAGGAGGTGGGCAGGGACGAACGGGGACCCAAGACGGAGACGGGAGGGCTGGCCTAGCCTTCTTTAGCACGCTGCGTGGCCATGTTAGTGGCTGCCGGGGGTGGGGTGCAGTCCTCGAGACCAATTTGCCCCCTCGGCTCCCCTCCAGGGGCCAACTGGGCTGCGGCTGCCTCCTCCCCCAGCCCACCCAGACGGGCAGTTTAGGCTCTAGGTGCCGGGGGGGGGGGCTCAGGGCTTCCTAGTCTATACCACTAGGTCCCACCCGGGTTCTCCTGATGGCAGGACCCTCATCCTACCCAGAGTCAGCTCCTGTTACCCATCAACAAGACAGAGCTGCGCCCAGACGAGCGCTTCTCAGACTTGAAGTAGGTATGAATCACCTTGGATCTCGTTGGAATGTAGACTGTGATTCGGAAGGTCTGGGGTAGGGCTGCGGCTTTACGCTCTTAACAAGCTCTCAGGTGACGCTGGTCTGGGGACCGCACTTTGAGTAGCAAAGCTCTAAGGAGCTTCCCTACCCTCTCCAGAAATACCCAGCCTCAGCTTCCCAGAGAGCCGGCGTCACGGAGAGAGGACACGTCATGTAGAATAAAAAGAAATCTTTTCAAAAGTGGTCCCCGAGGGTGGGGGGAGCGGAGGTCAGAGAGAGAGAGCCTGGGGACAATAGTGAATAGAGCTGGGATTATTTCCTGAACTCTGACTCGTCGTGGGAACGGGGTTATGAAAAGCTTTTCTTAAAATGGTTATTATTTAGTGGGCTGTCCAAAATAAACACATACACGCACTGCACGGAGCCGGGCAGGAAGTGAGAAACATCTGGGAGACATCTGGCTGCCGGAGAACTGGGAAGCAGGTTGGGGGGGCGGCGGAGAGAGCTGGAGACGGTCTGTGTGCCGTGATCGCCCACAGATGCGCACTGCCACGCCAGCAGGACGCGGGGCACGCGTGCACACACAGGCCTACTCTCCCCGCCCCCGCCCCTCCAGCGACCTGCGGATCCTCGCTCACAGCGGGCGCAGAGAACACAGGTTCTTAGAAGCGGACATCCTTGCTCTCAGCATCCGCCTTCCCCCCCCCCCCTCCCTCTTCTCCTCCTCCTGGATGTTATTATATTTATGACTCGCCTCTCTACGCAAGTGGAGTGTTTTCCTTCCACCTGCTCCCTGGTTATCCTAGAAAAGCAGCCGCGGGAGCAAGAGACAGGCCTGGAGGAGGCGTCGGGAGGGCCAGGGGCCCTCCTGCTTTGCCCTGAGCAAGGGCATGACAGAGGCCAAGTCTTGAGGCTCCTCTAAGTCTCAGTCTACTCCCCTGAAAAATGAGACGAGGTCCTGCTGCCCGGCCCACTGAACACAGAACACCAGAGAATGTTCATCCAAAGGGTACTTGCCGCAAGCGGCCTGCAGTGCCAGAACACTGCTGGGTGCTGGGTGTCCTGTTAAGAGACTAGGATTCAAACCTCGGCATCCAGGTTTAGGGTGCGGTCATACGCCTGAGTGGCCCCAGGGTGGAAGCCACCCTCTCCCTGCAGGCTTGGGCCACCCAGGCTGCAAGTGGACCCACCACGCCCTGTGAAGGCCAGAGCTCACAGACTCCTGCCTGCCTGGGCACTTACCACGTCGGTACAGGGAGCGATGTGTGAAAGAGACTTGAAAGGCAGGGACCCTGCGTCGTACAATTCTGTGTCCCCAAAGTTGCCTGGCCCAGGGCCGGCCACAGAAGAATAGCAGAGGGCAAACGAATGGGGCGACAGGGGGCTGGGAAAAGGGCATGGACTCTGGAGCCAGACAAAGCTGGGTACAGATCCTGGCGCTGTTGCACACTAGCTGTGTGACCTCCGGCTGGTTGCTTCACCTCTCTGGGCCTCGGTGCCCTCGACTACAAAATGGGGAGAACGACGCTCAGCTTAAGTAGCTCGGCACGTCAGGCCCACCACACGGTGTCTGCTGCTCAGGTAGCACTCGACGCATTGCCACTGTTACGAGGCAAGGGGGAGATTTTAAGATTTCAAGAGCGGCCGCCACCGTGTGTGACCCCCGGTGCCGCAGCTGCCGTTTCCCTCTATGCTGTCGACGGCCTTCTTAAGACAAGCAGACAGACGTCTGGCCCGCCCTGGCCTCTCTGGTCCTCCTGCCCTGGCCATTCAGGCGGGGTGGGGTGGGGAGTGGGGTCTGAGGAGCCCCTCTGGGGAGGAGAGAAGGGACTAACTCTCCGGCGGATGCTCATGCCGAACTAGACACACAACGGATGGCATCTTCCCAGAACCCCCAGAGCCGTGCCATCCAACACAGCTGCCACTAGCCGTTTAATCTTTAATTAATTAAAATGAAAAATTCAGCTCCTTAGTTGCATAGCCACATTTCCAGTGCCCGAGAGCCGCACGCAGCTAATGCTACCAGACTGGACAGTGCAGGTAGGGAACACGCTGCCACCGCAGGAAGCCCCTCCGGGGAGCCTCCTGGAGCACCAGGCCGTGGGTGAGTGCTTCACTAGGAGCCAGGGACTCCGGGGAAGTCTCATCACCTGATTCCGTGACTCCAGGCCAGCCCCACATCCTCTCTGGGCCGTGATCTCATCAGAAGTGGTGTGCCAGATAACAGGGCCGGGGCCTGGGCTGTTATTATCCCCGTTGTTAGAGGTTTATGATTAAGATTCACCTGCCTTAACCCACTCGCATGGCCCGCAAGCACCATTATGATCCCGTGTCCCCGGGCGGCACGCACAGGCTTGGGGCCTCGACTTGGGCCATGGAAATGGGAGGCTCCTTCCAGCTCTGACAGCCTGTGATTTAAAGATACAGACCTCCTGGTGCGCTGCCAGGCCGAGAAGAAGGCGAGCCTCGTGTCTTGGTGCCGGTTACCACCGTTGCTGTTCAAATCCAGCCCATGCTCCCAGGGACGCAGCTAGATCCACCTGCTAGCACCTTTCCCCTGCCTGCCTTCCCCCTGCTCAGCGGCTACACGGCTAGGTGGGCAGCGCTCAGCGTGGGAGACGACAGCAAAGCCGCTCCCAAGGGCAGCCCTCGGCCCTAGGGCTCACGTGCTTGCCGTGGCCTCTGGCTCGTTCCTTGAACAGACCAGGGCTGCTGGAGCCGGCACTAACCTTGGGACATGGTCAGCCACCAGGCTCCATGACGCAAGCCTCGGACTCCAGAAGGCCGAGCTGCAGTACAAACGTGGGGTGTTTGAGGAGGCCTTTGCCACAAGCTGAGGCAAGGTCTAGGGTGTCTACAGGGGGCTCCCGCCGCAGTTATCGTCTCTCTAGGGGGTCCCTTGGGCGCCTGCGACCCACCAGGCTTTTCAAGGATGCTTGGGCAACCTCTCCTCTCGCTAAAGCCCATCACAGCTAACTGAATCTCAAGAAACAGGCTCTGAGCGCCACAGACGGCAGCCAGGCACCACGGAAGCCACGGCAGCAGTGCAGTGAATGGTGTGGGGTCTGGAGGTAGGCTGCCTGAGTGTGAAACCCCAGCCGGGCACCCGGCTTCCCTGGAAGATGGGGACAGAATTCCTGCCTAAAGAGGCTTTCAGGACGAATGGGCTAGAGGGCATGGAACGGTTCCTCATAGACGTGAGGCTTGCTCCTGTGAGGTCTAACTCAAACATCAAGTCCCAACGCAAGAAAATCAGGGAAACGTGGACTCCTGGGCCATTAAATGGAAAGAAGCTTGGCAGGCCCTCCTGAATTCCCCTCCGGGCAGGAATCCCCACCAAAGTTGTCTTTGGCTCTTGGGGACTGGTACCAAGGAGCCTGGCTCCTCTTGCTTCTAAGGGCCATCAAAGGAACTTTCTTCTGAGTTCTCAGCCACCGGCATTCTCAGGCTAGACAGGACGGCCAGAAATATCAAACACGCCTTCCGCTTGCCTTTGCCCCCATCCTCCCCACCGGTCTTCTAGAAACGAGACCACATAGTAGGAGGAGGAATGGGGGGGGGCAGATGGGAGGGCGGGAATGGGGTGGGTATCTGCTTGGGTCAGAGAGAAGGCAGGCGTCTGCTGGGCGGGGGTGAGGGGGTGGGGGGGAATCACTGTTGCTGGCCTCTGCTTGCCGTGACCCTAACAGGAAGCAACGCGTGGGCCCCTTGGGAGGCTGGAGTCAGAGGGAGCAGAGAGCGGGGAGAGGGATAAGGCTGGCCCTTCCAAGCCTCGCCACCCACGGCCTCCACGCTGGCCCCGTGCCCACGCTGCAGCCTACCAGAGGCAGGCCACACGCAGTGCCTCAATGGCCGGGACCACTGGCCATGCCCGGGGAGCCTTCCTTCCTCTAGGGGGATATCTGGGTCCCGGGGAAGGGGGAATTGAAGGTTCAGCAGGTTACGTTAGCAGAGGAACTGTAGCGGCAAGTGGCTGGCCCAGGGCCAGCGGGTGGAAGCCAGAGGAGGCAGATTTAGGCTTGACCGACAAGTTGTCCAAAACCGAAGCAGGCCGCATGGCAGGAGAGCGACTGTGCCGCTCAGGGGTGTGCGGCAGAGGCCGGCACGTAAGAAGCGTGGCTTACAATCTCTGGGGCTGTTTCGGAGGCAGAGCTTTTTGGCGGAGAGGAGAAACCGCAGCACAGGGGTGGGGAGCGGCGGGGAGGCTGACTCGGCGTCCAGCGGGCCACCCTCCTGCACCGGCCTCGAGGCTCCTGCAGCACAGCTCTTCCCACCTCCAAGCACCCCACACGGGACACCTGCTTCTTTTCCCTCGAGGCCAAGGCCAGTCTCCCCCATGGAGCAGACAGCTCCCCGAGGGCAGGCCCACAGGTTTACATGTACAAGGAGCGTGTGGAGAAGGGGGATAGAAGTCGATGAAGGTGACCTGAGAAATCGGGCCTTCAGACTCACCCAGGAACCCTCCGTCACTGGCTACCACTCATGGCCCAGGAGGAGCCGGCTGCCCACTCCCCACCTGGGGAGCTCTCTGCTCTCACACTGCTGAACAGAGACCTGGGCGGGGTGGGGGTAGGGGTGGCAGAGCCGGTTGTCTTGGCTGGGCCCTATCCAGCTTAGCCCCAAATACTAACAGCACGACTGGGAGGGGCATGGAGTGCACGCACTTCTGAGCACTTCCAACTTCCCAGGGATCCTGCAACCTCCCACGAGGCAGGTGCTGCCGGGAAGGGGGAAACAGGCCACGAGATGAAGCGATCTGCCCAGCGACACACATGGGGAGCTCCTGCCACTCAGCCGTCCCTTTTCCCACCCACCCTGCCGATGAGATGGCTACCGTCAGCCTCACTTGCCCCTTGTGCCTGAGCCCTCCTGCTGCTTCAGGAAGCCTGCCGCTTCCCAGGGCTGCTGCTAAAACTCACCCCACTTCCCGGAAAGTTATCTGCTGCCTTATAAACCCCAGACTGCGAGGAATCCGTGAGCTGAGAGATGGTGACGAGTCAGCCTCTCCTGGGTCAGAGCCCCCCTGCCCCGGGGACAGACGGTAGGGTAGGTTTATGGTGGCCGGAGGATGGGCCACTCAAACCTGAACCTGCCCTCCCCCCCACCATCCACCATCCACCATCCACCACCCACCATCCAGGGCGGCTCAGCGGCAGGGAAGTCACCCAGGAGTTATCAGACCTCAGTTTCTAAGTCTGAGCCCAGTAGGCCCAGCAGGACACTGTAGACACAATGGGAGGGGGACAGAACTCAATGGAGCAAGGCCAAGGCGAGTGGAGAGGACGGAGCATAAGAGTGAGTGTGAGCAGCAAAGCCTGCCTTCGGGGGAAACCTCGGGAAAACAAGAGAGTCTCTCGGGAAGCCACCCAGGAACAGGGCCTCCCCGGGCCATAACCAAACCTGCCTGCCAGTGTCCTGGCTGTCATGTCCCCCACGGGAGCAGCAGCAGGCACTTTCCAGAAGGGTCGACCCCTGCGTGCTGTGAGCAATCCCTTCCCAGGGCTCCAAATAGCTGGGGAGACTGGCGTTTCCACCTGGGGCGGGGCTACCGGTCTGTCTTATGTTTAATGATCACACTTGTATTTATTTATTTCGCTGCTGAATGGCCCCCCGATTTCTGCCTCGGGGAGTTATAGGCATTCAGGCTATTTGTGGTGGAGTTTAATGAGGCGACACAGAAGCCGACACAGAAGCCGTCTTCTCTTCCACCCACTGTGGGAAGACAGAGGAGGCCCCTCCGTCCCGATTACCTGCCCGGTGGGGCTGCTCCTACCTTACTCATCCTCCCCCAGCTCAGGTTACCGTCCCTCCTCCCCCGACCCACCCAGTTCACCACAAATGAGGGAAATGGACAGGCATTTATTGTTTTTACTTGCCTTAAGGTAAGCATTAAACATTTCTCAAGACGGAAAAAAGAACTTAGGGAGCCCTAATAAAGACCATTCCTGCTCCCAATAAAGCCATCCCTTCCTGACCCAACAGAGGCCACAAGCTGACGATGGAGGCACTGACCCAGCGACCATGCTGTATGTGCACCCCACAAAGTACCAGCCAGCATGGGATCCCCGCTACATTATCCCACTTTACAGATGGGAGAGCTGGGGCCACCAGAGGTAAAGGGATCCCCCAAGGCCCTATGGACAGAGAGAGGTAGAACGGAGCTTTGAATCCAGGCTCCCAAACCCCAGAGACCCCTCACCACGGAGTGATACCTCCCCTCTCAACATGATGTCACTTAAACCTCAAGCCAACAGGAGCTATGGGAGTAGATTGCTCCTAATTCCATTCTGAGGTTGAAGAGGAGTGTCAGATGGGCTAACCAGTCCAAGGACACGTGGCTAAGGAGTGGGAAAGGTGGCAACTGACCCCTTCTGTCGCCAGAGCTGGGCCACATAAGCACAAGTCTTGGTGACCGAGAGAGAGGGGTCCTTGGGCAATGTGTCCACCAAGTCCCATGGCTCTCAAAGCCCCAAGGTCAGGTCCTGGCTCTGTGGCCCCTGCTACTGCACTGCACACCCACCCTGGGCTCCTAGCGGCCCTCTGCCCCAGGCAGGCCCATCTGCCCACTCATCCCACTCCCCCCGCTCCCGTATTTCCCCTGAGTCTCACCCACATTCCTGCCTCCTCCAGGAAGCCTTCCCCCATCCCAGCCATGGAGTCCCTCCACCTCTGAGCTAGAGAAAATGTGAGCTCTTTCTTCATGGGCATCCATCCTCTCCCCCGACTGCAATTTTCTGAACGCCTTGGGGCAGGTGCTGGGTCTCCGTAGGCCAGGCACAGAGAAGGGAACTGGAAATAACGGGGGCTTCGCTGTTCTCAGGAGAAATCCAGAAACAGGGCCCTTCTGTGGCCTTCTGAGGTCTCCACTGGCCTCCAGAGAATTCCAGGGACTCCGGCCAGGACCTCCCCATCCATCCCCCCAGATGAGAAGCACAGCAGGCTTCCTCTGCACATAGAAGAAACCAAGGCAAGGCTAATGGTGGCAGTGGGGAGGAAGCACGGGTGACTGGCAGCTCAAGTGAGGGCCCAGGCAGAGGGAGCCCCACACCCATGGGGGGGGGGGGGTGGGAGAGCCCTGGGCCCAGCTCCGAGGAGCTCCGAGAACCACTTTATGACTTTCTAAGTGGGCGCTCTGCTGACAGCTTAACGGCCAGATCCTCCCAGCCCCGGGCATCATATTTACGAGCTGAAGGCTCCGGACGGGGAGGCTCAGGAATTCAGCCCACACCACCCAATCCTCAGCCCTCTGGCTCCGGGGCCAGGAAGCCATAAAAAATGATCTTGCGTGGCTTCCCTTCCCCCAAATGGTTTTAGGGGGCTGGGGGAGGGGATGGTGAGCGGAGGTCGGGAGCAGGGAAGACGTAGGGCCTTTGCCAAAGGCTGCACAGGCAAATATTCAGGGAAGGAAGTGGCCGATCCTCAGCCTCCCGACGGTCCACCACCCAGGTTCCTGCCGCAGACGTCGCCAGCCCTGAGGTCCCTAGCCAGAACTGCTGATCATTTTTAGGGCGCACCTACTCCGAGCCAGAATATCACCTCCAACGTGAGGCTGTAGGTCCTCATCCCACATAGGCTGCCTCCCCAGTTTATAGCTGAAGTTAGGGTTAACACGCTGACCCGAATCTAGGGCTCCCGACTCCCAGTGCAGTGGGCCCGTGGTGCAGACTCCTGACCCCTGGGACACGGAGGAGCATCCGACTTGCCAGCGGGCGACATGCGCACGATCCCTTCTTGTTCTGAACAGGTCTCCCTACCTGTACGTTGCTTGAATGTGACTAGATGCTCTCTAGGGGTGGCCCCCGCCATCTAAGGCTGGGGTTCTACCAGGGAGCCAGGTCCCGGGCCCAGGTGATGGGGAGTCACCCCTCATTTCCAGGTTGAGGCCAGGAGGCCATGCCAGCCCTGGCCATCTCTGGGGAATAGGCTCTAGGAACCCCTGAGCACCCTCCCTCTTCTGTCCCTAAGTGTCCTCCGCCCCCGTCTGGCCTGGGAAGGGCCAGCGTCTCCCACAGGATGTGGCTGTCTGGCTGGCTGTAGCCGCTACCACATCCCCTCTGGGCACCGTCCAGGCCCGAGGCTGAGGAACGCTGACCACGGAAGCGACCCCACCCTCTGGCCTGCTCCGTCCACATACCCCTTCTTCCCATCCCACTAAAGCGGGTCAGTGCACTCAGGGAAACCAGCCTTCAGCTCTCTGCTAAGCTGGGGGCTCAGGCCACGGTGGGGGTTCAGCAAATGGCCGTCCAGCGCCCAGAGGCGTGCAGGGGTTGAGCGGGGTGTGGCCAGCAGGGCCTGTTGGTGGCTACAGGCCTCCTGGTCACCACCCCCTCCTGTCTTTCTCTGTGAGCCGGGCCCTCTCCCTGGTAGCCCCCTGGTGAGGGGCTGTCTGCAGATAATCAGGGAACAGATTCGGAAAGAAGGAGGAAAAAAAGCACTCAGGCGCCAGACAGGATCCTTATCTTCTGGGGCGGAATGTCAGAGGCAGAGCAGGAGTCCTGCAACCCAGGCGTTTGCAGCCAGAGGGGAGGAGGGGGCCTGCCCAGGCGCTGGGGATGGGGACAGGGTGGACTGTTCTGGGCCTGCAGAGGCTGAGGACCAATGGGATCTGGCCCTGCCCAGGAGGGGGTCTAGATACCAAGGCTCCAGGCCAGCTCTCAGGCCCCGCAAGTTCGGACTGGCCCTGGGACCTCCGGGAGAGACAGGGGAGGAGGGCGAATCCCCCAGGTTCCCAGCCAGACCTGAAGTGGCTGGGCCGCTAGGCCCTAGACTAGCCGTGCTCTAGCGCTCTCACCTGCAGGATGGGGGTTAAATCCACCACTGAACTACTGGAACCCTCCATGGAGACATGGTCTGGGAAGACTGAGAAGGGCCGCGGAAAGCGGGGGAGTGTCCTTCCTGGTGCTCAGAGCCTGCTACGCCAGGAAGCTGCCGCCTGCCTCTCACACAGCTTGGGGGACACGCGAGGCCACAGGGGGGCTCTGCTTCTTGGGACTGGCCCCTACAATTTCCGTGAAGCCCCATGACATGAGAGCAGTCCCTTTCACGAAGCGGAAAAGTTTGCTGCGGGGGCACTATCTTCCCAGGGTGGTCCACAAACCAAGAACAGGACCAAGGAGCCTTGCTTCCCTCAGGCTTGGACTTCTCCTCTGGGGCCAGACTGAATTCCAAGGACGAGGGGTCATCTGTGGGGCTCCCAACAAAGGCCTTGGGAGGAGGGCGCTGTCAGTGGGGGTCAAGGGCACAGGCCCTAGATGTGGGTTCAAACCCGGGCTCTGCCACTTTCTAGCTGTGTGACCCTGGGCAAGTGCTCCTCACCCCCCACGTGCCCACCTGGGGCCTCAATTTCCTGGTCTATGAAAAGAGAGAGATGCCTTTTCAGCTCTAACAGTCTGTGATTTTATGTTTGACCTGACAGTTGGGTCTCTGCTCCTATAAACGCTAAACTGTAACACGAAGAGACAGGAAATGCACCCTCATATACACATCAAAGCACTATCACTAAGTGTGACCAGTGGATCTGGGGGACATCTTGGGGCCACCCATGCATCCCCAGGCCCTAACTTCCTGCTGGCCTCAGCCAGGAGCAGTCAGAGTCGGAAGACTTCTTGCTGGAGTTGGCTAGTTCATCTCCAGGGAGGGGGCCGGAAATGCTAGGGAGGGTCCCACAAAGAAGGAAAGACCTCTGGCTGGCACTGGGAATCATAAGCTCACACCCCCTCCCCGGCCCCACCCCTAGTCGCGCGAGGGCCTGGCTGGCATGAGCTCCAGCTGTCATCCGCAGAGCCATGAACTGAGGCCAGTCTGGGACAGCGCCTGCCTCGGGCTGGAGTGAGTGATGGACAGTGGACGGGAGGCGGATGGGAGGCAGTGTGAGGCGGAGGCACAAAGCCACCGCCGGTGGGAGGGGCGAAGGTGAGCGCTGGCTAGAGCCCCGGCATTTTCCGGGCTGTTATTCTGGGCAACTTTTTATTTATTCAGAGGCTGGGGATGCGGCTTAGCATTTGTCGGCTCAATATTTATTACATGCACATCGGCCTTGTACCACGGGTCCCGTGACCGTTAAGACCCTCTTTCCCATCCTCGATGCTAGGGCGCGCTCGGAAACCTGCAGGGCCAGCTAAGAGGTCGTACCTTCCCGAAAGACCACCTGATCACACTCTTTTGGCTTTAATTTGGGGGAAACTGAGGCCCCGAGAGAGAAGCAGCCTTGCTCAAGGTCACAGGCACTCTGATACACGATCTCTGATCTCTCTGCTTTCAGGTCACCAGAACAGACAAGCAAAGGAGTAAAAATACTGCAGAGAGATGTGACGGTGACCTGCCCTCCAGTCCCCCACCAGGTGTAGGCAGAGCCAACAGAAATCTCGCTGCAAGGTCGCAGCTCTGCCGCGGGAGTCTTTACGAGGGACTCAACCACACTGAGCCTCAGTTTCTCCCTCTGCAGTGGCAAGGTGATCACTCACGGAGCGGTTGGGAGGAGTGCAGGACAACACCTCGGAACCTGTAGAGTCCTGTACAACCAGAATTGGCATACCGATGTTGACACTGCCTAGGCCAGGTGGGAAGAACGGAGGCAGGACACCGCGGGGGAGGAGTGGCATCTGTCCACGGCCACCAAATCCCTTCCTTATCACAGCCTCCGAGGCAAGGCAGGAGGCAGCTGAGAGGTCGACAGCAACAGCACCTCGTCAACAACTGGAAACTCCTAAACGACCCGGAGCAGCACAGTGGAGGGGGCCCCCCCCGCGGGCAGAGCTCACGGTGACCTCACACTCCCACCCAGCTCCAGGCCTTCCAGCGGCCATGAGGTCAGCCGGCGGGGCAGGGGCACCTCCCCCACCCGCCACGCGCTGAGCCCAGAGGAGCATGGCACTGCCAGGGCCGGGGCAGGGCGCCAGCTCGGATTCCACGGGTTCCTCCTTCCTCCCGCATCCCCCCTGCAGCCGCTTCGCCTCCACACACCCCTCCCCCACCACGTCTCGGTGCACTTCCCCACGAGCACAAGATCGCTGCTTCTCATATAACACATAAGCTGTGGTGTGAACTTCTGGTAAATGAAGATCTTATTTAAAACTGTGTGCTATCAAGGGAGGGGAAGAGACAGGTTCCAACACAGCTCAGCCCTCTTGCCAGGAAAAGGAGGTACTGGGCTGTGCGCGGAGCCAGCGGCGCTCCTGGGGAGTCGCTGGAGGAGAAGGGCCACGGGGCCCTGGGCACGCCCCTGACTGATGGCCTGCGAGGGCCAAACAAGGCATTGCCTCCTTTATCTGTGCAGGAGGGGAGGGCAAGGAGGTTCCCCCCACTGGAGGTTCGGGTTTGCCATGCGGGACACAGAGTGGTTTAAAGGTGCAGGGCTTTCCAAGAATGACAGAACTTTGGGCCAGAAAGGCCTTGGAGAGGACTGGACCTTGAGCCCTCTCCCTCAGCAGCACGGCAGGACCACCCGGGGTGCTTTTAAGGCCCCCAGTGCCCAGGTCAGACCTGAATAGGATCAATTAAATCAGAATCTCTGCGGCGGGGAGGGGGGGTGGGGGGGTACGCAGACAGAGGTGATCCCATATACCACTGAGCAGGTCTCTTTTTAACAAGGGGTATGCATCTGAACCGTCAGAATTCCTATGCCCAGACTTCCTGAACAAGAACTGCCGGGGGGAAGGGCAGACAGGCAAATTTTGAAAAAAGTCTAGGAGACGCACGCATACAACCCTGAGGATTCACTCACCAAGCACCCGTTCGTGGAGGGCCCGCTCTGTGCCAGGCACTGTGCCAGGCCTGCAGGTAGACTACTGGGTGAGTGGCATGGCCTGCCTGCATGGAGTTTACAGGTTGATTAACCGGCTAGCATGGGAGTCCATGCACAGTCATGGCAGTAGGTGCTAGAAGGAAAGTAAAAAAGGGGCAGGGGATCAGGGAAGGGCTCTCTGCGGAAGCTCATCTGGGCTAAGACCGGGATGACCGGAAGGAGCCAGCCACGCCGGAAGGAGTGGGTTGAGGGGGGCACTCTGTGTGGAGGGACGCCTGCGGACATGGGGACCGCGCACCCCTGCAAGCTGCAGGGCCAAATCTCTCACCAGCCCCTCCGCTTTCAGGGTCCTGGCTAGACAGGAGGTGCTGGGAAAGAGCCAGCCAGTGTCGCAATTGCCCTCTTGGGACCTCAGGAAATGCCACAGGCTGGTGGGCGAAGGGGGATTTTGGAAAATGTGCAGCTGAGACCTTTCAAGGGCCTCAGAGTTCACTAGTTCAAACGCCTCGGTTAACAAATAGGGAAACTGAGGCTTAGCAAGAGGCAGTGATGTGCTCTGGCATGGCATCTCCGCTCTGAAAGGGCGACAGGAGACAATGACTCCGCTATGAGCGAGCCTGCTTGCTGCCGTCAAGCCTGCTGTCCACCCCTCCCCCCGGGTTGCTGTTTGCTGCTCTCCATAGAAGCAACCTGTGTGCTCCGGCCATGGTCGAAACCCGTGACACACCCAGCGAGCTTGGGTGGTGGGAAAGTGTGGGCGCCCCCCAGTATGTACTTGGAGGGTAGGGAGGTCCTTCCTCCCACACCAGGAAGCACATCGAAGGCCAGACAGGACGGTGCCAGATAAGGCCATGGAATTTGGGAGTTTAGTGGGATCTGGAATTTCCCTTATAAGAAAGCTGTTCCCAGCTGTCCACTCATGGTGAGCATCCAGGGGAAGGGTGTGACATATTCCGGGAAGGGGACAGGTGGCCCAGGTACCCAGGGTCGGAGGCCTGATGGGGCAGGGAGGGCACAATGGGCAGAGAGAAGGCAGCCGGCTGTCTCTGGAGCATTCCTTCCCAGAAGCAAGCTGGGTCACCAGGTCACGCTGCCCAGAGCACTGAAAGCGGCCACTGGGTCGATCTTCCTTGAGCTTGATTTCCTTCTTTGTATATGCTACAGCCAGGAGGGCTGGAGGCCGGTGGAGGTGGGGGCGCTGCGCATTCCGGGACCACCAGCTTCCCCAGGCCCTGAACAGGTGCACACTCTCACCCTCTCGGACCAATCAGAGCCAAAGCCCCAATGGTTCCTCTCAGTTCCTGCTGAGCTCCCTGGAGGTCAAAACCTGGAGGTACGACAGGGTGTCCTGGAAAGACAATCTAGAATAGTCTAAAATGACTCCTTTGTTAACCTTTCTCAGCCATGCAAGGGCAGAGAGTGCTTGGTAAGGGCGAAAAATCGGCCAGCCACAAAGCAAGACTCGATAACTTGGGCAAGTCATCCCCCCTCCCCTCTCTCTGCCTCAGTTTCCCCACCTGTAAGAGGGAAGTGAAAAAACACTCACCCTGATGACCTGATCTCCTGGGCTACAGAGAAACTCAGATTCACACCGAGCAAAGGTGCTCGGTGCTGCACGCCTGTGAGCAACGGGCACCACCTTGGCACGTGGTGGGCGGGAGAGCCAGAAGCGGGCCCTCGTGCTCCTTTGCAAGGTCTGCCCGGGCTGCGGTTCCTGCGAAGCTCTGAAGACTGGCCCTCCTCCCCAAGCACTAGGGTTCCCTAGGAGAAGCCGCGGAATCCAAGTCCAGGGCAGTGAGGTGGAGGTGCTCCAGCACCTGGGAATGTATTTAACCGGCTCTTTCAGCAAAGCTCAGGCCCCGCTGGGGGCTTGGGGGAGCACTCTGGTCCAGCGGGCTGTGCCGGGGAGGTGGGGGAGACCCTTAAGTCAGGTGTCCAGTGGCCCGTCTCCCTGGAGAAGCCGGGCCCTCAGCCGGCCAGGCCCTTCCCTCTGCAAACTGCACAGGGCCCAGGGCGGAGGCAGGGGAGGACGCTGTCAAGGGTGTAATAAACGACTTATCGACTTGTAAGCAGAGTTCTCAGGGCTTGGAGCATGACCTTCCGGCAATTATGCCTTCCACTGCCTGCCGGAGCCCCCTCCCTCTCTGTGGAGGCTGAGGCCGGACTCGGCCCCCTTCCCCCCTCCCACGACTATGCCCCACCTGCAGGGGCCTGAGGCGTGCAGACAAGGCGCCCCTGGGGCTGCTAACATTCCTCCTCACGTACTCACGCGAGTATGCACCCTCCTGGACCAACCCTTAACACGGCCCAGGCTGGAGAGAGAAGGCTGGCGTGCTGGCTGGGAGAGGCCTGTGGGAAGAGCCCAGTTCTGCCCATCAGCTCTTTACTGAGACCACTGTCACACTGGTGGGGGGGGGCTTCTGCCCCTGACAAAGCAGCCCCGGTGCTCCTGAACACCAGCTCGCGATCGCTCCAGACGTCATCACCGCGCAGCCAGCGCTCACGAGGACATCCAGGGAGGTTCGCAGGGGTGAGGCCTGCTCCCTGCCCGGGGAGCGGGATGCAGAATGGGTTCCTGGAAGGGACACGGAATTGGGGAGTCCGGAGACTAGGGGTACACCCAGACTAGGCTCTGACATTAGAGCTGGAAGACTGGGGCGGGTCCCGTCACTTCCCTGAGCCCCAGTTTGGGCCTCTAAGACCTTCTTCGCAGAGTCATTACAAGGACAAAACGAGACAGTATGTGCAAACTGGCTGGCGGGGGCAGGAGAACAGGCCCAGAGCGGGAGGGAGGCCGGGGCCGCAGAGGGCTATACCACACCTGGCACACAGATGGAGCGCGTGCGGGTGGGACCCTCACTAATCAAGGTGAAAGCCAACTAAGCAGCCACCTCAGCATGTTCTGCAGTGTAGAACCAAGGGGGGTGTGCGTGCGTGTGCGTGCGGGCGTGCATGTGGGTGGCAAGGGGTCGGAAAAGGAGGATCCGAGGCTGATCTGAGGCCCAAAGAGCCACCTGTAGACCCTGGAGGTAAGGAATAGATAACGTCCTATCCCGCGTTGTGCAGAGCCCTTTGCACACACACGAACCGTGATGAAGCCACCTCCTCTCTGTGAGGCGAGTGGTGTGGGATTCATTAGCCCCTGTGTCACTGAAGAGGAAATCCAGTCTGCAGGGAGGGGGGTGAAGGGATGTGCTCAGGACTGCAGGAAGCCAGGGCAGGGACAGCACCTCTGGGTCCTGCCCTCTCCATCTTCCCTGGGAGCAGCACAGGGGAGCTGTCCCCCAAAGCACGGCTCCCTGCTCGGACCCACGAGCTTGCGTGAGGAAGCGGAAAGCCTTCGAGCAGCCGTGCAGACACAATGATGTGTGGATCTGGCCTGGTCTCGCACCCACTTCTCTCTTACGTGAAAGGCAGCATCCTATAGACACTATTTTGTGCTTCCTCTGCTTGTCGGTACGTCCTGGGAGTCGCACCCCACCAGTTCCCAGAGAATGCCATCATTTTTCAGAGCTGCCTCGGTGCCCAGGGTGTGCTTGTCCCGTAACTGACTGGAGTCCTCCCCTGGGACACTCAGGTGACTTCCAATACTTTGCAATTACAAACCATGTGCGTGTGTATTTTCGTATTGATAAAGGTGTACCTGAAGGGAAGATTTCTATTTTAAGTTTCTTTATTTTGAGAGAGAGAGAGAGGGAAGGAGGCAGGGAGAGAATCCCAAGCAGGCTCCACCGTCAGCACAGAGCCCGATGTGGAGTTCGAACTCACCGCCGCAAGATCATGAGCTGAGCCGAAATCGAGAGTCAGATGCTCAACCGACTGAGCTACCCAGGTGCCCTGAAGGGAAGACTTCTCGAAGGTGGTTGGGCCCAAAAGTATAGTATACATGTCCGCTTGTTAAATATGGTCGGAGTACCCACCCGAAGGCTTGCACCAATGAGCAGTTCCACCAGCAAAGCGCCAGCGTGCTTCCAACACCAGGTGGTCAGAACTGTTCAGTTTCCAGTCTTACAAAGTGAGAAGAGGTGGCTCAGGGTTGTTTCCGTCTGCGTTTTTCTAACTACGCGTTAATATTCTTTCACGTGTTTTAAGGGCCACTGTTTGAGATCTTATTTTGAGAATTGTCCGTTCGTGTCTTTTCCCCCCCCTTTATCTTTTCATCGGGTTTTGGGGCCTTTGTTCCTCAATATTTTAGAGGGCTTTCTGTCCTGGGATATTAAGTTTTTCTGTCTGAGGTATACGCTACAAATATTTCCTCCTCGTGTGTCAAATATTTTGTCTTTTGACTAGTTTTGGGTGCTTTATTATAAAAAAAAAAATTTTTTTTTTACTCTTTATATAATAAACCTGATTGCTTTTCTATTTTATTGCCTCTAGATCCTGAATCCTAGTTAGAAAGCTTTTCCTACCCCAACGTGAAAGAGGAATTCACCTACTGTTTTGTCTAGTCCTTGTACAGTATCACTCTTTACATCTGGACCTCTAATCCAGTTGGAGCGTATCTTTTTCTTTTCTCTACGGTATGAAATGTGGACCAAAGTTTATCTTTTTCCAGTGACTACCTAGTTGTCCCAGCACTAGTTATTTCAAAGTCTGTCTTTGTCCCAGCAGTCCATGAGACCATCTTTGTCATATATGGGATTCCTTTATGCACTGGGTATCATTCTGGACTTTTCGATTATGTTTGGTCTACCTGACGATTCACGGATTTGTGCCACAGCCTTAATTATGGGGGTGTTCCAGTATGTTTTAACATCTGGTACGGCTAGTTTCACTTCGTTTTTACCCATTTTTATGCCTCTAGGTGATTTCTCATTTAATCACATTGGCGGATGCTTCTAACACAGCGTCGAATAGAAGAGACGGTGGGTACCCATGCTTCATTAGTGATCTTAATGGAAATGCCTTTAGTGTTTCCCCATTAGAGAAGATACTGGCTTTAGGACGAGGCTACCTATATATTTTATCATGCAAAAAAGAATCCTTTACATTGCTATTTTCTTGAGTGTTTCTATGGCGAATGGGTGTTGAATTTTGACCAAGGCTTTTCAGCATTTATAGAGCTAATCATATGATTTTGTTTCCTTAGATTCATAAATATGGCATATGATGTTAATTTGGCATGTGGTATTAACATTAATGGAGTTTGAACCAACCTTGCATTCCTAGAAGGAACCAGAGTTGGTCATTCTGTATCAATTTCTTAGGAAAAAAAGAGAGAATGGAAATGGATACCAAGGATGACAGCTACCATTTATTGAATGCTTTCTGTGTCCCCTGCATGCATTATTATCTGATTCGGTCCTTAAGACAAGCAGGCTTTATTATTCTCATCTCACAGATGAGGAAACAAAGACCAACAATGTGGACGAAACCTGGCCAATATCACACAGCTGGCAAATAAGAAAGACAGGCCTGGATCGTGGGTCTTGGAAATGAGTGGATAGTATTATTTGGCTGTTACTTAGCTATATTAAAAATGCTCACTATATGATAAAATGTAGGAAGGGGAAGGACTCTGTAATTCTGGGGAAGTGTCTACCCTTGCTTCCCAGAAGCTTGAGCTACCCCCCTCGCCCCACCCTGTCAGAGCTCAGCAGAGGAATACGCGAGGGGCTGGTGAGCACGCAGGCCAGGTGCTATCAGCAAGCAGCCTGCGGGAGGCCCCTGGAGGGCTGCGAGGCCAGGCAGCAAGCAGCCCGAGAGCTCTGCCGCGTCCCCACCCAACCTGCTCCAACCCTGCATTCATGCCTTGGGCTCGGGACGGTGCGGGAGCAGCTCAGAGAATGAACACCGGTCTGGGGAGGTGTGGACTGCCAAGAATAAAGTGCAGAGAAGAAAACCCTAATCCTCCGCTCCCCGCTGGTCCTGCCTGCCCCGTTTTCTAAGAACGGGCAGCCGGCCGAGGGATTATGTAAGTTCTGGTGGGCATGGCAGATGGCGTGCTGGCTCAGACGCATCAAAGCCAGCCCTGACACTAACCTCCCCTGACGTGGCACCCCGGCCTTTTCTGCTCTGGGGCGTGGAGGGATGGGAAGTGACCCAAACTCTGTCATCAAGCTCAACAGCCAGGGCCAGCCAGGCTAGGGGAGAAGCCAGGGCCCATCTGCCAGCAGGAGGTTCCAGCCAGGGAAGCGAAATCGTGGGCCCCTCCTGCCCCACAGCAAGCAACTCTCGGATGAACCACGCAGTGTCCAGGGCAACGGACCCTGCTCTGCCCGCCTCCTGCCATCTCGGCTCAGCTGCTGGGGTCTGGAGAACGGTTTGTCTCGCTCCAGGTGTTTTCTCCTTTGGCCCCAGCTGGCAGCTTCTTTTATTCCTTTGGCTGATGGGTAAACCGAGGCTCAAAGAGGGTGAGTGATTTCTCTGTCACACGGAGCTGGCCTTAGAGCTGAAGCTTGCATGTGTCTAGTCCAGCGTCCTCACAAATGCCTATGACATGCAGGCTTCTCCCGTCGCTGTCACCCCAGGCAGAGCAACCAAGTCGCACTGTGGGCCACCCTGACCTTATGTCTAACGTGCCCCGTGTCAAGAGGGGCCTATTAGAAAGAAACAAGGGGTGTAACCAAGCACTTCGCAGGCGGATTTCTTCCTGGGTAGAAAGACAAGGAAACCAACCTTCACTGACCATGCCCCGTCTCATCGGTCCCCCCACCAACCAACCTGTCAGGGCCCCTTCATGGCGAGATGATGCAGGCTCAGAAAATTACAGGTAAGGACGGAGAGAGGACTTGAGCCAAGTTTTTCTAATTCTAGGGCAGACCCTCTTCATTTGGACAGAGGAGGGCACCGAAGGCCCAGAGAGGGAAAGGGACTACCTCGGCGCCACACAGCAGATTAGCTGCGTAGATGGGATTAGAATCCAGGCTTCCCAAACCTTAGCTCAGCAGGCGGTCTTTCTGCTGTCATCTCTTCCGAGTGTGCGTGTGTGCGTGTGTGCAGAAACGGGGTGCACCAGCAGGTAAATGTGGGGCCAGGTCAGATTTACTGGAGGGGTCACTGTGGCCAGCAGCCCTGGCTGCCTGGCTGCCAGGCAGGACTTCCAGACTAGCCTGGGATAAGGGGCTCCTGGCAAGGACCAGCGGGTGCCCAGCTGTGAGGGTGGTACTGGCCAGGGCTACCGTTGCCTCAGCCAAGGGCCTCAGGGGGTTTAATCTCCCAGGGAGGCTCCCTGAATGTTAGCACTGAACACGGTGCCAGGGAGAACCTGGCTCAGCCACACCCTGCAGCCAAAACTGCTCCCCTGCACCGAACCCAGCTCCAGCCAAGGAGCTGGCAGCAGCTGCCGTGGAGGGCGGAGGGCTGCGGTCAGACCCTACCCACGGGCCTTTAGAAATACCCTCTTGGCGCACACCTACGCCCGGGCCCCGGAGCCCACGTGCAGGCAGCAGGCATCCTCTCGAGCCCTAGAAGGCAAGCTGGAGGGGAATGAGTAATGGGCTTGGGAATGCGAGCAGGAAGCAAACATTTCACAAGGGCCGGGCCAGCTGTGCCTTGTGAAGGCCACCTTGCAGAGAAGTACAAAGTCTACCCGCCCGCCAAATGCCTGCTAGAGTCCGCTTTCTCCACACAAAGGGGTCAAAGGCACTTGACTGCAATACTTGGTTAATTCCTTGTGGCTCCACTGGACTTGCTGAATAAACTCTCTCACACCTAGGGGCTCTGACTTTCATCACGTCTGGTGCACCGAGAGTGCCGTAGAGACAGAAGCAGCAGAGGATGAAGGGAGAGAGGCAGGCAAAGCAAAGCAACGAGAGTCTTCGGACTCTCTGGTTACATCGACGACTGCAAGTCCAAACACAGCAGGGACCGAATCGTGGCGACCGCCTGGGTGAGTAAGGCCTGACCGTGACTTCGCATTCATCCATTCTACAAGTGTGTATCGAGCACCTTCGAGGTGCCGGGGACCGTGCTGGGTGCCAGGGAGCGAAATCAGACCCAGGTCTCTAGTCACCTCGTGCCACAGCTGCTCTTTCATTGTTGTTCAGCCCTGTCCTGCCTCCACCCAGGTCCCCGGGGCCCTGGCTCAGTGACAAGGAAAGGGAAGGGTGCCAGGCTGTCCCAGGCAAAACTTGCCACCTGGTCCTGGGCCACTGCTCACTCTGTGAGTCTCGCTCTGCCCCGCTGGGACAACGGGATGCCCAAAGGTGGGATGGGGGGAAGGAGCCAGGAACGACTTTCCTGGAATTTCTGACTCAACTTCTTGTAAGCTCTGTGTCCTCCATGGGGGCCCTGGCCCCAGGCTGGGCAGGCGGGCGCCTCTGATTGCATTACAGAGCTGCTTTCCTTCGGCTGTCTCCTGACTCCGGTAATGCCTCGCGACGCCACCCGGGGCCTCCGGGGGGTTGCTGGCTCCTGGGTGAGTTCGGTGGATGTCCCTCCCAGACCTTGGTGATGCCTCCTGGTACGCACCGGGCCTAGGTGGGCACCAGGGACCAGAAAAGGCAGGTAGACTCCCTCATCCTGGCCCTGGGCCTGGCTCTCTGGTCATCCTGGAGGCTGTCCCTCTCTGCCTCCTTGCTCTCCTGCCCAGAGGTGTACAGGGAGACGCACAGGGCCCAGCCCCAGCCAGGGGTCGGCCAGATCAGGGTTCGGGAGAGGCAGGAAGGAGGGAAGGCAACAGAAATCAAGAGAACCTACTTTGTGCCAGGACCCCATATGCCCAGGGAAGGTGGCCGGCCACCTCACGGGTGGGGATGTGCAGGTCCAGAGACATGGAGCCACTCGGCCCAGGCATTCAGTGAATGAATGCTTTTAATTCCAAAGCCTTGGCCCTTTCCACAGTACTAAGGGATCCCGGGCCCAGAATTCTTATCGTACCAGATGATCAGATACGAGTCAGTGGCTGAATTTGGAATTTGTTTCCTGGATGGACACACCAGACGTCCCCCCGCCCCCCCACCCCCGCACCGCCCAGCCCCTCACAAATATACCTCCTAGCAGGAATACCAAACTCCGCGTACCCAAACTCCACTCATCCTTCAAAGGCCAAACAACACCCTTCCTCCTGCAGGAAGCCTTCCCTGACCAGCCACGCAGGCCCCCAGGAGCCTTCTCTCAACAGGAGCAACACTTCCTGTTGTACCACTCAATACGTGGCATCAATAAGAATGACGCTGAGGAGGACAGTGAGGCCTACTGAGCACTTCGGAACGTGCAGAGTACTTGCGTGTATGACCTCATTCTTCCCCACAACAATCTCATGAGAACCCGCATTACTGGTAGTCCCACTTGACAAATGAAGAAACTAAAGCTCAGAGAGGGGAGGCAACTGGCTCTAGGACCCGCAGCCAGATGGTGCCCCCGCCAGGATTTGAACCCCAGTGGCCTCCCGGCACAGCCCGCCCCTGAGGGCCGCACTGGATCCTGCTCCGGCCGCCTCGTCTTGGAGGGAGCTCCTCTCTGCTGCGCCACCTCGTTCCCTCTTGCACCCCAGCAGCACACACCTGGTGCCCGGCTCGTGCCTCAAGAAGTGACAAATCAGTTCGAGGGTCAGGCCCCCGCTTTGCCCACCTTTCACCGCAGAGCCCCGGGGCCTGCTCGCACTGAACGGATGTGCACGGGGGCAGGTTTTAGGGCTGGGCCAATATTCCAAGGGGATGTGGGGACGGGATCCCTCGGTGCCCGCCCCCTGACCAGCCACCCTCCACCCCTGAGAAATGAAACAGCGAAGGGACTGGCTAGGTCTGAGGGTGTGTTCCCCACCCCACCCCCCACCCCCGGGCCTGGCGGGGTAGGGGGAGCAAGGGCTTCTTCTCTCAAATGTTCAGGCTGCCTCTGCCACTGGGGTCCTCCTCCGTCCCCTGGGCCCTGCTTGGCATCTGGGGCTCTGGGCCTGAGACAGGAGATGCTTATGGAACAGGAAAAAGGGACTGAGGTCCCGAAGGGTAATTTATGGCTTCAGAGAGAGATCCAGGGCCACATAACGCTCACAAGGGCACTCCAGTCGATATATTGACGTCCTAGAGGGGCCTCTGTAAACACAAGTGGTTCTGGGCCTCAGCTACCTCTTGCTGGCTGTTGGGGCCTCTTCGGATGGAACCAAGCAAAAAAATAAAATAAAACAAAACAAAACCTGAGGCCCTTAAAGCTCATCCTTCCACCTTTCCCAGCCCCAAACTTACAGAAGGGGAGCCCAACCAGGACCCAGAGAGGAAAAGGCACTTGTCACACAGCAGCGGAAGAGCAAACACCAGAACCTCCTAATTCCTAGGCCGGGAGTGGCTGGGCCTCCAGGCGGTAAGTCTGTGTCCTTTCTCCTCCCACCCCTCCCCCCGCCCCCCACACCTCTAGAGGAAGCTGTCTCTGGCATCACGGGGCCGT
Source organism: Paguma larvata (assembly GCA_030068075.1). NCBI lineage: Eukaryota > Metazoa > Chordata > Mammalia > Carnivora > Viverridae > Paguma > Paguma larvata. The sequence goes on from CM057837.1 coordinate 68,813,986, forward strand.
CTCTGGCATCACGGGGCCGTCTCTGGAGGAGAACGCACCCGAGTACTCACTGTGTGCCATGCACCGTGCTAAGTACTTCATCATAACCAGGGCGCGTGATCCTTAAAACTCCCATGAGGGTGGTATTATTACCCCCGTTTTACGGATGAGGAAATTGAGGCAGAGCACAGTTAGGTGAGCGGCCCGGGCCACAGTCAGTAAGTAGCGATACTGGAAAGCTACATGAACCTCCTCACAATTCCAGGTGGCTGTACCCACCCTCTGTACCTGCAGCGGAGGCCTCAGTGAGGACGGTGGTGTAGAGGGGCTGGGGCTTCCCCCTCTGACTGGCTCATAGAAGTTGCGGGGCCCTGGGTTCTGTCCTCCTCTTCTTGTCCACTCTGGTGGGGGCCCGGCAGAAGGCACAGAAGCCTACCACCCCATGCCCCCACCCCCGACGCCATGCCTACTCGTGCTTACGAAGTATTTTCTGGGCTCACTCCATCTTCGGGAGCCACAGGGAAGGAAAGAATCAAAAAATAAGATATTTTCCTCTCGAGACTCCGCCCCAGGTCCTAGCCCGCCAACAGAGGTAGCTGAGGGTCAGGTTCCCCAAGGTGCGCCCCTTCGGATGAGGCTGAGGAGCCCAGGACTGGAAATAGAGCCAGGAGTCGCCTCACCAAGGACTGGGCTTGCCCAAGATGGTGGCTGAGCAGATGCCGACAGGGCCAATCTTCTGAGAGTAGGAGGGGCCTGGGGCTGGACACCCCCCGCCTAGGCGCCCCAGCCAGCTGGCTTAGCCCCCACCCCATCTTTTCAGGACATGCTCTACGGAAGACCTGAAAAACAGAGTCAAAGTCTGGCTCCCATCACCCCCTCCAGGAAGGCCCCAGGGCTTACGAAGTTCACTCTTTGCTGTGCTCTTCCTGTATATGCTGTCGCTGCCCCCACTTGGCCTCTGGGACTCCCTGAATGGCATTTAACAGCTGTGAAGTTGAAGTGGACATCGGCACGTCCAGATAGTCACCACCTGGAGGGCTGGGGCCAGGGCGGCTCTGGCTCTGACCTGGGTCCCAGGTCGGCTTCCTAAGTGGGCGTCGTCCTGTCCAGTGAGGTCCCCCCTCCCACCTCGAGAGCGCTGATTACACTGAAGCAGTAGGCACCAGCAGTGGGGCTGGGGCTTTCCTGTAGGTCTCCCTGCTCCATGCTGGCACGCCTTTTATCCTGGAGCTAGGGGTGGCAGTCAGTACAGGCAGGAGGGGGAAAGCCGGGGGGACCCTTGGTGGCCAAGGAGGTGGGAAGACAGTGGAGTAGGACTCCTGTGTGTGTCTGGGTGCACGTGCGTCTCCTTTCGATCGCTTTCACTGAGAGTCCCGGCCCCAGCCATACCTGCTTATGTTGCTTTCCGTTAGGGACACCGCTCACTCCAGCTCTGCCTGCCTCTTCTCTAGCAAATTCCAGAGGAGACCCCACTGCCCCTAGAGGGCTGCAGCTAGAGCCTGACCCAGGCCAGACAGCAGATCTCCAGACCGTGCGTGCCGCCACTGTTCTTGGTAAGCTGGAAGTCACCTATACGCGACCCAAGGACTCAGACGCTTGTCCTGGGAGCTGTCAGTCAAGCTTCCGGACTGGCTTCAGGACCTATCTACTGCTGACCTTCGTCCTTCTGGAGCAGCAGGACCCACCCTCACTCAGGCCTGTCCTATCTGTCCTCACTGGGGGAAGCCAGCCTCTGCCCTTCCAGCTCCAGGACCTGGCCCTGGAACCAAAGCCTGCTCACAACCGCCCGCATAGGGCAAAATGAGGTGTCCTTAGTGCTGAAGGGCAAATGGCCTGGGGCCGGTCAGGAAGAGACATCCCCAACAGAATCCAACGGATGGAGCTTCCCATGCCTGCTGGTGACTCACTGTCCCCACGCTACACATACCTATTTATACACAAACACACCACAGCTGTGCCCATATGCACCCTGCACACCCCCCCACACACGTAGCCACCTACATCACACCCCCCCCACAGACAAAAGGCACCACCCTCCCCTACTCATCCATGCGTCCTGCACCTTCACCTCCACAGCCTAACACGCCGACGCACCCCCCACCTCCCCCCGCCTCCCCCCCACCGCACACTCCCAAGTCCCTAACAGGCCTTCTCCGAGAACGGAGCCACGCCGCTCAGGAAAAGCTGTGAGGCGCTGGGGGCAGCCCATTCCGGGAGGTGAGGAGGATGGCTTGGGGAAGGTGTTGGGAGGTCGAGGCGGGGTGTAAGTGGGAGGATATGGCCCTTACAGGGGAGGGAGAAGGGAAAGCCGGGGGCGTGGGGGTGTGGGAAGGAGGAGCGGGTGGGGTGAGGCAGGGGTGGGGAGAGAAGAGGGAGCGGGGATGCCCAGGTGCAGGGCCCCCAGGTAAACTCGAGAGACCTGGACGGCTCCATGGAGTCTACCCGGCGAAGAGACGTGCTAATCTCGGTCAGGCTCAGGCTCAGGCTCAGGCTGAGCTGTTGGCAAGGGTCAATTCGGGTGCTTCCAGCACCCTGCTGCTTTCGGAAAGAAGGAAGAGGAACAAAAGGGGTGCGGGAGCAGGGAGGTGGCTGATTTATGCCTGCACTTCAGCATGTGTTTGCGCTGCCTTTGGCAGGAAAATACCCCAGACTCGGAGAGAAAGGGGTGCCGTGGGACCCGCGGTTTGCCCACCCCGTGGGGGCGCAGCGGCCACGACGGCGAGTGCGAATCCAGCTGGCCCACTCTGGCCGGCTCCGGGGCGGGAGGGAGGGGGGGCCGGCTTCGGCGGGAGGTGGCCCCCCAGCCCCAACTCCACAAGCAAATCAAAGCGGGCCGTGCGTGAATTCCCTCGACCCGCCCGAAAGTGCCCTTCCAACTGTTATTCTCATTACGGTATTTTAAATTCCCCTTTGAAAAAAGAAAGAAAAGAAACAGAAAAGCACAGAAGGCACTTGTTTGGTTTCATTCTGCCTTCACAGCTTTAATGACTCCATTTGTGGAAGCTGTTGAGGAAACTGGTGAAGAGGAGGCCAGGAGAGGCGCTGGCTGCGGCCTGGGATGCCCGCTTCCTCCTCCCTCCCCAGGGGGCCGCCCAGCCAAGGCAGCTGGTTCTCTCTACTCCCCAGCCCCAGTCCCACCCCAGGACCCTGCCTCTCTCCCTTTCCTACTGGGGGTCTCCACCCCAACTCCGGAGCCGCTGAGTCAAAAGAACCCGCTGGGCTGGCAGGCAGGGAAGGGGGGGCGCTCCAGGTCGGGCCATTCAGAGTCACTAACCTTACTTTCTAAGCACTTGGGGACAGAAGAGGTCCTTCTCTGGCCTTCGCCAGCCTCATGCCCAAAGTCCTAGGCAGCCGTGCCCTCCTTAGAAGACACTGGTGAGGAGGGGAAGGAGACACTGGGAGAGCTCGGCTTTTGGCCTGACAACGGCCACAGGGTGGGGAGGAGACGGCCCCCCCCAAGTTTCAAAATAGAAAGTCAAAATATATTCTGCCCCCATTTATATAAATGAAGGCAAAGCTTGAAAATGGAGAGCCAGGTAGTCCCGCAGCTCAAGGGAGCTTGGCCTGGGATGCGTCTCACCTAGAGAACATGAGGGACCAGGAGTGGAGCCATGTTTGGGCACTTGGCTAGTCTCAGGGCCTTGCCTCTGACCTCTGGCCCAGCCCTGTTCCACCCATCTGGGGTCGGGGTTCCTGACTCTGCCTCTTCACCCCACACCCCATCCTGCTACAAGTCCCATCTGACCAAACTACCCAACAAACCTTATCTTTAGCTGCCGGCCTTCCGCGGGGCCTCAGTTCAGCATCTCGGTCCCAGACCTAGGCTGGCCAGTCTTGCAGGCTGGTGGAATGAAGGAGCCAGAACTAGCCGGAGGTTTGAGGCCTGAGTTCAGATTCCAGATCTATCCCTGAGTCCCCGGGTAACCCTGTGTAACCCCGGGGCCTGCTGGGGCCTGTCCCAAAGCTCCGGCATAAATAAGGGGGTAGGAAAAGAGAATTGTTTTGTCCTCCGGAATTCCCAGTTTGGGGTGGGGGTGGTGGGTGGAGAGGGGAGGGAGGAGAGAAATTACCTCTGAAATTCCTCCCCTGCAGTGATACTTTCCCTATAATGAGAAATCGCATTCAGACACTATATTTTCCATTTGTTTGAGAGGGGCGTTTGCTATAGTGTAGAGAGAGCCACGGCTGGGCCACCACGCCACCCCCACTCCCATCACCCCCCACACACACATGCACACAGAGCAGAGACACTAGGAAAACTCAGATTTTCAATCGCATCTTAAAAAGAAGTGTTATCATAATCCCATGGTCCCTTCTCAACCATCTCAGCCAGAGGCCATGGCGCGACTCATTAAAAGCTCCAGGAAAGGCTAAGGGGTGGGTGGGGTGAGAGGAAGGCCTCGGGGCTAACCCAGGCTTTTGAGGTGGCCTCTGCTGGCCAGTCACTTGCTGACATCCCCTCCTCCGGGTCTGGGGTTTTAGAGTTCCGGGTTGGATTTCTCCATCGCCAAACTTTATGGCTTAAAAATCCTCAGTGCTGTCGAGGGACCTCACCCCCGTATTTACTGGGGAGGGGGCCGGTGAGGGGAAAGAGAGGCGCCTGCTACCTGAGGGGGGCCTGCACATCCCCCCAAGCTACACAGACAGCCTGATATCAACCTCAACGCAGAGGCGGATGGGGCCCCCACACGGGGGGCCCAATGTGACCCGAACCAGCCTGACTGTTGGAGAGGAGCAGCCCTGCACCCAAGTCTGCAATCGGTGGTCAAGCGAAGGCGAGCCGTGTGGAAAGCCAACACTCTGGCCTTGGTTTTCCCCATCAGTGAAATGGGACCGGTGAAGGATCCAACGGGCAGACCCAAAAAACATTCGGAAAGATGTTCTGCGCCTGTGGCATTAGAAAAACGAGCTGTGGAGGAGGCGCCTGTTCTGCCTCCTGAAGGCAGATTTCTAAGGGCTTCACATTCTGGGCAGGGGGAAGGCTGCGGGCCGACCCCACCCGCCGGCCCCTCTCCAGGCTGGTGGGCAGGCAGCCCCTGCCGTGCTAAGTAATGAGCACAATTCCAACACCGGTTCTGCTCACTAGTGAGAAATCAAAGCCCGGTATTAGAGGCCATTTCTGGCTGGGCTCCGTTTGTGCCCGGATCCATCAAAGCCTTGGGCCTGGGGTTTCCTCTGGGGAAGGTGGGGGCTGGATGCTTTGTTAAGCCGGAAAGGCAGGCCACCCCCAGCCTCCCCAGCCGAACCTGGCTCCAGAGAACTCCAGGCCAACCAGTCTTGTCTTTTTCCTGCCCCGCGGAGACCCTCCCCCCACCTTCAGTAACCTCAGTATTTATTCCTGATCCCGTTGCCCGGTTAGTTCTAAAACAGTTTCCCAAGCGCCAATCCTGCCCAAGTGCCATTTACAAAGACTTCACCGTACCCTTCAATCACCTCGCCTCAAACAGCCTCAAACCCGAAACCAACACCCCAGCCCAGCACTTCCCACATTAAACTGCACTCTTTAAAACAAGGTTGGTCATTCAGCAGCCTGTCCCCTCCCCCACCATTACCTTCCAACTTCAAAACACTGCTTTAAATACCAGAGTCTGCCCAAATCGTAATTAACTCGGATCAAATGATCGTGTGGTAACTTTACAACATAGGGCTGGAAAAAAAAAAAGTGGAGAATGTGCTAAAACCAAGCCCTCGCTCCAAGGCCGTGGGAATCATTAATTCCAGAGTGAGGAATCTTTGGCTATTGGGGTGTATGTGGGGGGCGGATGCCAACGGCACAGCGGAGGTGGCAAGGAGAGGGCTGCGTCACCTCGTCTACTTTTCTGCGCCAGGTTTCCAGCCCCATTCTCAGCCTCAACTCGGAGGGCTCGACGCAGGACGCCCCCTACCCAGGCCACCCCACCTCGCCCCGCCCAGGGAGCGGAGGTGTCCTGCGGCCGCCGCCGGCCCAACCGAAGAAAGGTTGGCTCCCCTGCGTCCGCCGGCTCGCCGGGAAGATACAACCGAGGCAGCGACGCGGGGCCCAGGTACAAACGAGGGAGACGTGTACACAACCACCGCGAGGTGCCGGTGGCGGTAGGCACTTTATTTTAGGAGCCCACCAACCCCCTTAAGGCATCCTGCAGGCCCAACTGTAGGCACGCGCCCCTTGTCTGCTCCCTGGACGGGGAGACTGTCAGTGACCCATTTAAACGGAAACTTGGCAGGCTCACTAGGTACTCCCCTCCACCCCGACACACATACACACCAAATCCCAGAAAATATCCCTCCAGACCAGCGGATCCTGCGGTCACGGGGAAAGCTGGGCGAGCAGTTTTCAGCCCTTCCCCCTTCGATAGCCAAAGCCCTTCAAGCCGGCCTCCTCCCGCAGGCCGAGCGGACCCGCACTTCCCGAGCTCCGCAGTCTTTCTATCCCTCCCTCCCTCCCGTTTGCGGATTCCGGCGGGTGCCGCGCGTAGGAGCCTGGACGAACCGGGACCCCGACTAGGAAGTTTCCGGCAAACGGCAAGCAAACGCACACCTGAGCGAAGCAGCAAGTCTTTTTTTTTTTTTTTCTGTTTCCGTCCGCGGGGAGCCTGGGGTCCCCTGAAGGCCAGTCCTCCGGAAGGAACAGACCTCGACTCGGACGTCCGTTCCAAGGAAAAGAAGTGATCCCTGCTAGGCGGGGGCAGGAAGCTGACTCTGAACCACCTGGCCTGCGCCGCCCGAGAGGTTGGTGCGCCATCGCCCACTTTGGTGGGCGGAGAAATCTACCTTCTAACTTGGGTGTCCTTGCGCTTTCCTTGTGCACACCGACGCGGTGATGGACCACTTCAACTTGAGAAGAGTGGGGAGCAAAGGTCCCCTACACGTCCGCCCCCATGCCTGATCGCTCCCTACCTGCTTGGCTCAGCCTCGGTCCCAGCAGAGCAGCAGCGCCAGCAGCAGCGCGCCTCGCGCTCCGCTCCGGGCCCACATGCTCCCGCGGCCAGGCTCCGGCGCCTCTCCCCCGGGGCTTTCTCCCTGGCCCCAGCCTCGCCGCCGCCGTCTCCGCCGCCGCCGCCGCCTCCTCGCCGTCCTCCCCGGCGCCCGGCCGCGACAGCCCGTGCCCTCCGTGGGGGCAGCGGCAGCCACGCTGCGCAGAGGGCTGCTCGGCGCTCGGAGCGCAGTAGGTGCCCGAAGCCCGCTCTCCAGCCAAGCTCCGGCGCGCCCCTCTCTGCGCTCCTCCTCAGGCTCTGGGGCTCCGAGCGCTCCCCGGGCTCCCGCGCCCTGGCTTCGAAGTTGCGCGACAGAGGGTGAGTGCACTCAGCGACACTCGCAGCCGCCCGTGCCGCGCCGTCCGAACCCCCGCGCGCGCCTCTCTGCGTCCCGCCGCTGCCCGCGGCCCCGGCGCCCTAGCCGGCCGCCGCCGCCTGCCACAATGCCGAGCGCTGCCGCTCGCTCGCCCTAGTGAGTCCGCGAGCGGAGGGGGACGGCGCGCGGCCGGGGCGGGGCCTGGGCGGGCGAGGGCGGGGCCGGCAGGGGGCCCCTGAGGGGGGTAATCGAAGGCCACCCGGGCGCGGCCTCTGCTGAGCTGGGGGCCTTTCAGGGGGGTCCTCGCGAGACGCTGACCCTTGGCGAGTTGGAAAACCCGGCGGCCGGAACTTAGCTGAAAGTGGAGTCTACCTATTTTCTTTTCCAAAAACTGAGGAAGTGTACCTAAGCTCTCCTTTGGCTTGGCTGTGTCAGCTTTCTCATCGGATCAAATTGAGGACTCTCACTTTTGGCTCCCTTCGTCTGTATTACGTCCCATGCCTTCTATATGTTGGGATGTTTCCAAAAACGACTCTAAATGAGAAAATGTTGAACACTGAAGTCCTGATCAAGCTGGGGCTTACAGCTATGTGAACTTGGGCACAGATGTGAATCATCCCGGATGAATAACCTCAGGCAGAACTATTTACCAGACCCCCTAAACCGCTTGTAGCACTTTAGGGGGCCGGGATGTTAAAAACTGCCGCTCCAAGGGACAGGGGGGCAGAGGGGGGGAGTACAAATATTTTTGGCTCAGAGTAAACTTGGGCTCTGCTCCTTCCCTTCTGTGTGACCTTGAACTGAACAAGTTACTTAACTATTCTGATGCTTCCTTCATCATCATCTAAAATAGAGAAAAACTATAATTATTTCATAAGGGGGTAGAGGATTGAATGGGGAAAAATATGGAAACGGCATAAATGTCAGTAATCTTTCTTTCCTAGAACTCCCCTCCCTTCCAGTCAGATTTCTGGGGGGGCGAGGGGGGGGAGTCCTGGCCTCCCAAGTGTGGGCCAGAAGTCATTTAGAGCTAGGTGGGGTTTGAGGGATGCTGGTGTTTTAAGATTGAAATACAGAGACGTCGCAAGGGGTGGACCAGCTAACACTGGCAAAGACCTGTGCGCCAGGAATGGGGTAACGTACTTGATATGCATTACCTCAGTTAGTCCTCCCAACCACTCTGAGGTTAAGTACCAGCTATATCCCCATTTCATAGACAAGGAATAGAGGCTCAGAGATGTAAAGTCATTTGCTCAAGATCACACAGCTTGGAGAGAATGAGTGAGTGAAGGGGGCAGGGGAGATGGGATTAGAAAGAAATTCTCTGAGCTGGGGGTCCTCCATCCCCACCCCTCGGGGGCTGGCCGGGCAGAGAAGGATGTTGCAAAACGACCCTCCTAGACCTTCCCCCTAGCTCTGATCTGTTCTCTACTTGGGATTTTTCTGGAACTGGGATCTAGAACTGCTCCTCAAATACAGGTGCCGGGGGCAGCTTCAGGAAGGGGTGAAGGAAGCCTGAGGTTGGTCCAGGTGGAGGAGCCTGTGGGGGATGGGCTGGAATAGGGCCAAGTGTGCCCAGGGATGCTTCCTAGGCTGACGGAGAAAGGACTTGGAGACCAGAGGGGACCTGGTGGGGACAGAGGAGCAACAAGTATTGCCCATACCCTCCTCCACACACACTGCCCCACAGGTTGGGGCCCAGAGCCTCTGGGGCAGAGTTCCTATAGTCAGCCTGCCCTCTGTGGCTGGGCACTCAAGATCAGGAGGGTGGATGTGGGTGGAGCAGGACTCCCTGGAAAGAACTTTGGCCAACGGAGAAAGATCTCTGTGGGCAAAGGTAGGTGGGTTATTTTTAGCTTGGCCCAGGACAGCCCAGGCAAGGGCAGCGGATGAGAGAGTCAATAGCTCATCACGCCCAGCCAACTCCACCCATCCATATAACTACAAGCACACATACGTACACATACCCCTAGACACAGTTACAGGCACGCCTCGCCAATACACACCTACCGAAGCACACACGGGTAGGCACACAGCAAAGACCCACAGGTGCAAATGCAAAATGACCGTCCTAGAAACACCTACAAATAGGCACCCAATTGCAGAGACAACCACATACCCAAGACACAGGACCCAAAAAAGCACATACTCCTGGGCACAGACACAAACATATACCCAGACATCCAAAAGAACAAATATCCTTTTAAGTGGACGCAAAAGCAGTAGATACTGAGCTGCCTAACTACCACAAGGAAACCCGTATAAGAACACAGGTACAAGACCCACAACTGACTGTCACCGTCTGGGTGCAGACACACGGTCAAAGACACTATGCCGGATAACTCAGCAGGGACCTCAGCAGAATCGTGCCACGCAGGGGGCACAGGGCCGGTGGGCACGCACATGCTCTCTCTCTCTCTCTCTCTCTCTCTCTCTCTTTCTTAATCGGAAAGCCAGTGGGAATTGGAGATTTTTCCAAACACTTCCAGTCCTCTGTACTTTGCTGTTCAGGCAGTAGCTGCACCAGGTAGGCCCCTTCTAGTTCGCTTTCATGACTTCATTTAATTCCTGGCTGCAGGGAAGGGGGGATGGGAGGGCAAGCAAAATAAGTGTGGCCCTTTATTTACCCCTCTCCTCCAGTCTGTCCCGCTTTCCTCCCCAGCCTAAAAACTCTTTCAACTCTTGAAATAGGCCCATGGAAGGGGGGTGGGGTCCTGGGCCCTGTTTTCCCTCTAGGACTCCAGGATCAGAGTGGGGAACTTACCACACTGGGGGTCCCTCAGTAATTCCCCTGCCCCCCTTGCATGCTGTAACAGGGTGAGTGCCAGCCCTCAACGGGGGGTCAGGGAAAGGGCTTCAGAAAGAGAGGCAGAAAGCCCTGAGCCCACACCCCTCCCTGGGATGGGTGGAGAATGGGCAAGGCCCGGCCCCGGCCCGGGATGACTCATTAGTGTAACTGGATTAAGAATTACCTAGGTGTTCCCAAACCCAGCGCGCCATCGGACTCACTGCGAAGGTGTTCCTGCTGTGAGTTAAGGAGGAGGAGGAGGATGTGGTGAGCTGCTCGGAGGCCAGGCCCCTCCTTTCCTGTTCACCGTTCTTTATCCAGCTTGTAAGACCGCGTCCTGCACATGGTAGGCCTACAATCAATATTGGTTGAGTGGAAACATCAATGAGGCTGGAAAAAGAGGCGTTACTGAGGAAATGGGCCCTAGAAGGAACCTCCCTCCTCCCCCTCCATTTCCTGGGAGGCTGGGGCCTGGGGCTGGAATGGGGGGCTGCCTCTCTGCATCATAGCCGCTTTGAAATCCGTCCCAGAACCAGTTCTGACCCTCATTTGGGAGCTGCAGATGCTTCCACGGGCTTCCCTCATTTCTCCCGAGACCGGAAGAGCATGTGGGAGACAGAGTTCTGGAATCTGGAGTTGAGCTGCTGGTCGATGGTCCAGGGAGCGCTCTTAACCTGCCGGGAGAAGGGGGGCTGGCTGCCCAGCCTTTCCTAGCATCAGTTTCCTCGATTGTAAAATGGAAACACTACCTCCTGGAATTAAAAAGAATATACACAAAGCCCCTTATCTGGCTGAATACAAGCTACTTATTTAGTAACAATGCCGATTGAAAAGCAGCTGTAGGGGTTGTCTCCGCCGGCGGGGCTGGCGGCTCTGGGTTGGCGCCTCCCTGCGTGACCGGCACCCGTGTGCTCGCAGCTGCCACTAGGCGGCGCGCTGCAGCTCACACCTTTCCCGCGGCGCGCCGCTGCAACCTCCGTCCTAAGGCTGTGAGTCTGGAAGAGAGAAGAGAGCCTGGTTTCCACCCGGGAGCTGCCAAGGAGTGGCTCTTGGGCCTCTGGGTTATCTGGGGAAGGGAGCTCTCAGACTACTCGGTTTGGAGGATCTTGTTGCGGAGGCGGGGAGGTGGAAGGGGTAGGGGGGATGAGGAGTGGGAGGGGGGCGGGGCGGGAGTTAAGGATGAGTTCATAATCCCTCCACTGACCCATCCAGTCCATTATGGATCCCAAACACCTGGACCCTGGCGGGGAGGCACCTAACGTTGAGGCCTTTGAAGCTCTCCCATCTCTTTGTAATATTATCATAGCTAATGTTGAGTGTTTTCTATGTGCCAGGTACCACCCCCCCCCCAGTCCTTTATATGCTGACAACAACCGTATGAGACAGGTATTATCACCCTTGTTTATTTACCAGATAAAGGACCTGAGGCACAGAGAGGCAGCTCGCCCAGGTCACATACAGCTGGCAAGCCGGGCAGTGGGGGTCCGAATCCGGACGGGATGGATCTCAGGTTTGCGCTCTGCTTTCTCAATTTCGCATAACACAAATCTTATCATTTAAGAGTTAAGAGTGTACAATTCAGGGGCACCCGGCTGGCTCAGCCGGTGGAGCTTGCAACTCTTGATCTTGGGGTCGTGAGTTCAAGCCCCCCACGCTGGGCATGGAGCTTCCTAAATAAGTGAATAAATAAATGTGTATGATTCGGTGTTTTCTAGTATATTCATGATGCTGTATGGCCATCATGATTATCTAATTCGATGGCATTTCTATCACCCCAAAAAGAAAGCCCACACCATTAAGCAGTTACCTCCCCTGAGTCCCCGGGACAGTCTTTCCTCTCCCAGCCCCTGGCAACCATGAATCTCCTCTCTCGTTCCTGTGCACGTTTGCCTATTCTGGGAATTTCATGTGAACAGAATCCTAACACTGCGTGACCATCCAGCTTGGGCCCTTAACCTCGGCTAAATACTGTGACAGCCCTCCTCCAACCCCTCCACGGCATCACGCATCTTTTTTCTTGTCCCCAGGGAAGGGCCTCCTCCCCCGGGTTCAAGCTTCTGGGTTCAAGCAACAGAAGCGGGTTAGTCACAAAAGCTTTGGGGTCAGACAGATCCGGGTTTAAATCCTGGCTCTGTCTCGGACAGTTTAGTCATTTTCTCTGCTGCTGCCTTCTCAAAATTCTTTGTTGTTGCTGCTGTTAATTAAAAAAAAAACTTTGAATTTTAACACTTTTAGATATACAGAAAAATTGCAAAAATAGTATAGAAAGTTCCTATACAGTCCTCACCCAGTTTCCCCTACTTTTAATATCTTACATTAGTACGTAGTGTGTATATTTGCTACAATTAACCAACTGATACTGAGAGATTATTATGAACTAAACTTCGCGTTTTCTTAGTTTTTCCTTAATATCCTTTTTCCGCTCCAGGATCCCACCCAGCATGCCACGTTACACAGTGATCATGACCTCAGAGGCCTCTTTTCGCTTTGAAATTTCCTCAGACTTTTCTTTGGTTTTGATGATCTAGAAAGTTTTGAGGATTATTGGTCAGGTATTTTGTAGAACGTCCCTCAGTTGGGATTTGTCCATCTTAAAATTCCCAAGAACTTTTGAACCAAGAGACCTCTTCAAAATAATTTTGCATGGGGGCCTACAAATTGAGGCCCTGCTTCTAGGACAGAGAAAAGTCCCCGGAGCAGGACCTGGGAGGTGCCCCCAGGCTGTGGCTGGCAGGTCTCCGTATTGCCCTGAGGGGCCCTTTGGGCTCGAACTGGGAGTGCTGGAGGCTGGCGCGTGGGGGGGCCGACTGAGGAGGACAGCCCAGGGCAGGGAAGCCAGCAGGGGGTGTGGCCCAGGCCGTGGGACTGCCTGGGGCTGCGGGGGGTGGGGCCTGGGGACTCTGGACTTGGGCCTCCCGGAGTGTGGGAACTTGGAGCTAGCGGGGAGAACGGCGGCGGCCGGGGAGCCAGGCAGGGGAAGGCAGGGTTCCAATGGGAAGAGTAGTGAAAAGTGTAGAAGGGGCGGGTTGGGGAGAAGGGGGAGAACTGGGGTCTGGCCGTGGTGAGTTAGAGGTGCCTGTGGACTTCCCGACGTACCTCTGCGAACGCAGGACTGACCCGTGCTCAGAGGAGCGGCCACTGTTAAAAATGAACAAATCCAGGGCGCCTGGGTGGCTCAGTCGGTTAGGCGTCCTACTTCAGCTCAGGTCATGATCTCGCGGTCCGTGAGTTCGAGCCCCGCATCGGGCTCTGTGCTGATGGCTCAGAGCCTGGAGCCTGCTTCAGATTCTGTGTCTCCCTCTCTCTCTCTGCCCTTCCCCTGCTCACACTCTGTCTCTATGTCTCTCAAAGATAAATAAAAACGTTAAAAAAAATTTAAAAAATGAACAAAGCCAGCTGACGCGTATTAAGCACTTACAGCCAGCCAGACGCCAAGCCAAGAGCTCTACGTAAATTAGTTCCTTCAATTTCCATGATGACCCATGAAGTGGATGCTATGCCTATCCCCATGTTAAAAATGAGAAAACTGTGGGGCGCCTGGGTGGTTCAGTCGGTTCTGACTTCAGATCAGGTCATGATCTCGCGGTAGATAAGTTTGAGCCCCTTGTCAGGCTCTCTGCTGACAGCTCAGCCTGGAGCCTGCTTCAGATTCTGCCCCCTCCCCCACTTGCACTCTGTCTCTCTCTCTCTCTCTCTCTCTCTCTCTCAAAAAGAAATAAACGTTAAAAAAATTTTTTTTAACTGAGAAAATCATGACTCAGGCTTCCCCACTCACCAGGAGACAGAGCGCAGACTGAAACCCCGGCAGTCTGGTTCCAGAGCCCACACAACTAACACACACACACACAGGGACCGCCCTGTAACCCTTCGTTGTTCTTCTAACCACATGATTTCCTGTTCTTCCTCTCCGTTGTTCTTGGAAGTGAGTGTTGATCCTGGACTCCTTGAAATGGAAACTGAGGCTGGGAGAGGGAAACGGACAGCCGGTTAGTACCGACTCTGAGCTTTAAACCCATATTCTTAGGACCAGTCCACACTACCAGCCTCCTCCGACCTTGTCGGAGTCGTGAGTGGGGAATTATGTCTGTAGAGGGAGGAGGAAGAGGAGAGGGTACGGTCTGACAAGGAGATTATTAAAATAGCAAGACCGACCTTTTCAACTTTCTTGTTCTCTGTTTTAAGCCTTCTAATTTATGGGGCACCCGGGTGGCTCAGTCGGTTGAGCATCTGACTCTTGATTTCAACTCAGGTCCTGATCCCAGGGTCATGGGATTGAGCCTCACGTCAGGCTTTGTGCTGAGCATGGAGCCTGCTTAAGATTCTCTCTCTGTCCCTCTCCCCCACTCCTGTGCTTTCTCTCTAAAAAATGAAAATAAAATAAAATAAAGACTAAGCATTGCAGTTGAAATGTATTGAGGTAATGTCAAGTTAGTTTGTCTAATGAAAACGTCAAGGCACTTTGTGTTTGTCTGAAAACTGTAATAATACAGCACTTGGCATATATAGAAATGCCTTTTGCATTTGATTTCAGAGCAGCTCCTGTGATACTTCTAGTATTGTTCGTGGAATAATGGACTGCTAATCGAATTAAACGCAGTATTCATACTATCCAGAGAATATAAGATAATTCACTTGCTGAGATTAATATTTAAATCCACTTTATTTACAAATCACCGTCTTGATCATCACAATCCCGTAAAACTTTCATCTGGGCCAAAGTATAATCACTAAGTTCTGGCAGTTCCTTAAACTGAAAATACGAGATAATTCAAAATTAATTTGTGCGAGAGACAAAATTGCCATGTGTCTGGGATTGCAGGGGCTCTGGAGTTTCAGTAGCTGGTGCTTTGGAAGGTAACTCACTCTTGGTTTCAGGATAAATGCCAAAGAAATTCTTGGGGGGAACGTATTCTTGAGGTGGGCCTCCCAAGTTGTGAATTGGCTGCACGGGCAACAAAGATCTTAATTGGAGGAAGAGGGAAAGGAAAAAAATCCCGGTAGTGGAAAAGACTGTGTGTGTGTGTGTGTGCGTGTGTTTGGGGAGAAAGATGGTATAAATGTTTCCTGTCTGTTGCACACTGACTCAGCAATGCAGGGCCATACAGGGAGCACTCCTCGTCAAATCCTCTGCTCTATCTTCCTTGTAATATCAGCAGTCGGCTCATCTGGTTCTGGGTATTTAGATTTTTCTTTGTTCCACTCTTTTGCCATAAAATCGATTCCACCGTGAACTGTGAATTTAGACCTATTAAGCCCTTCGTTGGTCGCTTCTCGATCTGCTGGTGGTGATGGCTCTTTATCACCGCTGGTATCTTTGAGGCAGGTGCCGAATCTGTCAGCGTGCATGTGGCTACGTATTCTTTCTTAAAGTGGCTAAGCTTTTCAAGGCTTTTACCTTTTCTTTCAAGTAGTTAGGTAAGTTGTATGGTGAGAGATGTTTGTGAAAACTTCTGCTCCAAGTCGAGAGAGCTGTAAAAAATTCCAGTGATTGCTGTTCGGAATTCCATCTCTCAAGGACCAGGGCAGTGAGGGGCTGGGTGATGTAGCTGGCTGAGCTTCTGACTCTTGATTTCGGCTCATGATCCCAGGGTCACGGGATCGAGCCCCGTGTTGGGCTCCATGCTGAGTGTGGAGCCTGCTTGGAATTCTCTCTCTCTCTCTCTCTCTCTCTCTCTCTCTCTTCCTCTGCCCCTCTCTCCTGCTTGCATGCTCTCTCTCTCTCAAAATTCAAAAAAAAACAACTGTGGAAATCAGCACTTAAACTGGTGCTGCCTGGTTGGGGTGACTTGCTGGAACCAGGAGATCCCAAATGGCGGAGAAGGTCAAAATCAAGGAAAGGAAAGTTCCAGAACTAATACACCCACGTTCCTGCCCACTGCTTCCTCTTCTGTCTCTTAAAAATTCAGTTGATGTGTAATTTACATATAAGGAAATGCACAGATCTTGAGCATAAAGGTCTATGACTTTGACAAGTGAGCACACCTAGTAACCACACTCCCGATCAAGAAACGAACATTTCCATCATCTTGGAAAATTCCCTGGTCTCCTTCCCAGGCAGTCCTCACCCTGCAGAGGCAACCACTCTTCTGACTTCTAACAGCGTAGATGAATCTTGCTTCTTCCTGAAGGCAACATGCCCGGAATCAGAGAATATGGTTTCTTCCACCACTTTTGTTCACCATAAGGACTGAGATCGGTCCAGCTTGCTGTGGTAACGGCAGTCCGTTCCTTGTTATTACTAAGTAGTATTAATTATTTGGACATATCCTGATTTGTTTATTTATTCTCTTGTAACGGACATTTGGATTGTTTACCGTATCAGTCTGGTATGAGTTCAGCCTCTATGAATATTCTTAAACAAATTCTTTCTTTTTGGAAACATAGGTTTCCATTTTCTGAAGTAAACAGGAGTGAAATGGCCGGGTCCTCAGGGAAGTATATGTTTAATTTTATAGGAAATGGCCACAGCAATGTCTCTCAAGTTGTTTCAGTTTGCGCGCCCAACCTCCGTCTCTGAGAGCTCCGGTTTCACAATCCTCACCAGCATTGGATATTGTCAGTGTTTTTGACAAAACCAGTGGGTGTGAAGTGGTATCTCATTGTGGTCTTAACTGGTGATGCTGGTCACCTTTTCATGTGCTTATTGGCCACTGAGTGTCTTCTTTTATGACAGATCTGTTCAAACCTGTTGCCCCATCTTTCTTGGGATATTTCTCCTTCTACTATTGGTTGGCAGGAGTTCTTCGAATGTTCTGACTACACATTCTTTGTCAGATGAGTCTTTCGTCTATAGTTCGCTTTTGCATTTTGTTAAAAGCGTGTTTTAAGGAGCCGACATTTTCAATTTTGATAAAGATCAAATGCTTTCTATTTCTTCTTTCATGATGGCTGCATTTTGTGTGATAGAGATATTCTCCAGTTTCCTTCCAGCAGGTTTATTGTAATTAGCATTTTTGTTTAAGTCTATTATTCATCTCTAATTATTTTTAATGTGTAGTGTGAGATGGAGGTCGAGGGTCACTTTTTTCCCCATATTTTGATTCACTTGTTCCAGCACCATTTTTTTTGAAAAGACTTTCCCCTCCCCATTGAATTGCTTTGGCCCCTGTTATCAAAAATCAATGAACTGTGAAACTGTGAATCTATTTCTGGATCCTCTGTTCTGTTTCATTAATCCATTTGTCTATCCTCACTCCAATACCATGCATCTTTACTACCGTAGATTTATAGTTAATCTGTTAACTCTCTAACCCACTTCTTTTTTTTTTCCTCAATATTATTTTGGATCTTCTAGATCATACACATTTTTATTCCTTTAGAAGAAACTTGCTAATTTCCACTATAAAAGTTAGGATTTTGGGGGCGCCTGGGTGGCTCAGTCGGTTGGGCGGCCGACTTCGGCTCAGGTCATGATCTCGCAGTCTGTGGGTTCGAGCCCCACATCGGGCTCTGTGCTAATGGCTCATCAGAGCAGAAGCCTGCTTCCGATTCTGTGTCTTCCTCTCTCTCTGCCCTTCCCCTGCTCACGCTATGTCTCTATGTCTCTCAAAAATAAATAAAATGTTAAAAAAAAAAAGACAACTTAAAAAAAAAAAAAAAAAGTTAGGATTTTGATAAGATGTCATCAAATGTATAGCTCCATCTGGAGAGAACCAACCTCGTAACATTGAGTTTTCCAATCTGCAAACAGGCATCTCTTCATTTTCTTAATTTCTCTGAGACTTATTCTGTCATTTTCAAGGTAGAGACTTTGCATATTTTTATTAAATTTATTCTTATGTGTCTTGTGGGTTTTTATGCTATTAAAGTGGTTTTAGTCACATTTTCTAACTGACTGTAATTGTAAAAATACAATTGATTTTGTATCATGATCTTGTATATTGTGAGTTACTAAATTTACTAGTTAATACTAGCTGTTTTATTCTCAATTCTTCTGGATTTCGTTCAGATGCAAGCATGTCATCTGCGAATAAAAAGCATTTTACTCATTCCATACTAAGTGGTATGAATTGTATTTGTTTCTCATGCCTTATCGTACTGGCTAAAATCTCCAGCACAGCGTTGAACAGAAGTGATGAGAACCGCCATTCTTCACATGTTCTGGGTCATTGGGGTAAGCATTCATATTTCATCATTAAGTGTGATGCTGCTAACTATCGGCTTCCCATAGCTATCTGTTTTCCTTCTATTTTATTCCCACTTTGTTAGTTTTTTTTTTTTAATTTTTCAATGTTTATTTACTTTTGAGATAGAGAGAGAGACAGAGTGCAAGTGGTGGAAAGATCGAGAGAGAGGGAGACACAGAATCTGAAGCAGGCTCCAGGCTCTGAGCTGTCAGCATAGAGCCTGACGTGGGACTTGAACTCACGGACCATGAGATCATGACCTGAGCTGAAGTCAGGTGCTTAACTGACTGAACCATTTTTTTTTTTAATATCGTGAATGGGAATTGGATTTTCTCAAATGCTTTTTCTGCCTTGATTGAGACGATCGTAACAGTTTTTCTTCTTTCGTTGGTTAACGTGGTGAATTACAGTGATTTAGTTCCAAGTGAGAAATTAGCCTTTCATTCCTGGGATGAACCGCATTTTCTCATCATATATTATCCTTTTGATATCTTTCTGAATTCGTCTTGCCCATATTTTGTTAAGGAATGTTTGCATTGATGTTCATGAGGGACATTGGTCTCTTATTTTTTGCAATGTTTTTGTGAGGTTTCAGTAGGGGGTCATGCTGGTATCATAAAATGAGTAGGGGAGCATTTCCTCCTTTCTGGTTCTGGGAAAAGTTTGTATGAGATTGGCATTGTTTCTTCCTTACATATTTGAAAGAATTCTCAGTGAAGCCACTTGAAACCAGTATTTTCTTTGTTGGAGGTTTTCATTGTTAACCCAATTCTATACTGGATTTAGGCTCATTCATATTTTCTATTTTTTCTTGGGCCAGTTTTGGTAAGCTTTACTTTGATGGAATTTCTCCAGGTCATCTAAAATGTTTATTTGTGTATGATTTGAGTACAGAACTAATGATATCCCCTCTTTTGGTTTTGGTATTGGTAATTTGATTGTTCTCTTCTCTTTCTTCTTCAGTTCGGTTAGGGGTTTTCAGTCTTTTGATAAGATCTCTTTCAATCTTTCAAATGATCAAATTTGTCTTTGATGAATTTTTCTTTTATCTCTCTATTTTTATATTACTGTTTTTTGCTTTATTTTTAAAAGTTTATTAATTTATTTTGAGAGAAAGGGAGAGGGAGAGTGAGCTCAGGAGAGGCAGAGAGAGAGGAGAGAGAGAGAATCCCAAGCAAGCTTCATACTGTCAGCTCAGAGCCCAATGTGGGGCTTCAACCCACAAACCGTGAGATCATGACCTGAGCTGAAACCAAGAGTTGGACGCTTAACCGTCTAAGCCACCCAGGTGCCCCTGTTTTCCCCTCTATTAATTCTTTCTTTCTATTTACTATGAAACTTGCTCTTCTTTTCTTCTTAACACGCATTCTTGGCTCATTGATATTAACACGCATTCTTGGCTTTATTCTTTCTAATATAAGCAGTTAGAGCTACACTTTTTTTTTTAGCCACACTTTATTTACATTCCATTCATCTCGATATGTTTTCTCTTCCATCTCGTTTAGTTTGTTCAAATACTTACAAGGAGGAAGAAAAGGCAGAGGGCAAAAAAGGAATAAGGAAGAGAATGAACAAACAAAACAAATAATAAAGTGGCTAATGTAAGCCATAACATATCAATAATTACTTTTATCTTTTTAAAATTTTGTTTATTTATTTATTTATTTATTTATTTATTTATTTATTTATTTAGAGTGTGCATGCATGTGTGAGTGGAGGAGAGCAGAGAGGTGGGCGAGGGAGAGAGAGATTCCCAAGCAGGCTGCAGGCTATAAATACTGACCCTGACGTGGGGCTCGAACCCATAAACCATGAAATCATGACCTGAGCAGAAACCAAGAGTCAGATGCTTAACCAACTGAGCTACTCATATGCCCCTACTTTATTTTTTTAAAAGATTTTATTTGTAAGTAATCTCCATACCCAATGTGGGGCCAGACTTACAACCCCAAGATCAAGAGTCACATGGTCTACTGACTGAGCCAACCAGGCACTCCTCTAATAATTACTTTAAATGTAAATCATCTAAATACATCAATTACAAGATGGAGACTGGCACAGTGGATAGAAATTTACCTAGTCATATGGTGTCTACAGGATACCCACTTCACATACAGCAATATAGGTAATAAGAGGGAAGAATATACTGTGCAAACACTAATTTTTAAAAAGCAGAGTGGCTATATTAATAAGATCAAGTGGACTTCAGAGCAAAGGAAATTACCAAGGACAAAGAAACACATTAAATATTGATAAAAGGGATAACACACCAGGAAGACATAGAAATCCTAAAAGCGTACATACCAGACAACAGAGCTTCAAAATATATAAAGCACACACTGACAAAACTGGAAGGAGAAATAGAAGTAGATCTACCTGAAGTTACAGTTGGAGACCTTAACATCCCTTTCTCTCTACCAGACAAAAAAATCAATAAGTATATAGAAAAAGTGAGCAATAGCATCAGCCAACATATCTATGAGGTATTTACAAAACACTCTACCCAAACAGTAGAATACATGTTCTTTCAGGTGCTCATGCAAAATTCACAAAAGTGTACCGTATCCTGGACTTTCAAACAGATTCCAACAAATTAAAAGAATTGAAATCATGTAGTCTGACCACGAGGGGAATCAAACTGGAAATCAATAATAGAAAGATAACAATAAAATCTCCTAACACTTAAACAAAATACTTAGAACTGAATTATAATGAGAGTACAACATAATTGTGAGATGCAGCAAAAGCAGTGCTGAGAGGGAAATTCATAGCCCTGAATACGTATGTCGGAAAAGAGGGGAAGATCTCAAAATAATTTCCCTTAGTTCAAAATATTATCTAAGTTCCCATAGCATTTTTTTGACCAAATAATTATTTAGAAATGTGCTGTTTAATTTCCAAATATGTGATGTTTTCTAGACACCTTTTTGTTATTGATATTTAATTTATCCAAGCGTGGTCACAGCACAAACTTTTCATGACTTTAGTCCTTTAAAATTTATTATAATGCAGAGCACCGTGGCTCAGTTAGTTAAGTATCCAACTCTTGGTTTCGGCTCAGGTCATGATCTCGTGGTGTTTGAGTTCGAGCTCCACATTGGGCTTCTCACTGACAATGCAGAGCCCTCTTAGGATTCTCTCTCTCTCCCTCTCTCTGCCCCTCCCCTCCTTGTGCTCTCTCTCTCTAGCTCTCAAAAAAATTAAACTTAAAAAATGTTTAAAATCTATTATAATCTGTTTTTTGGATGAATATCTATAACAATAATATATATAATATGATAAATATTCCATGTACATATATAAAAAATGTATATTACGTAGTTGTTAAATGTAATGTTCTACAAATATCTGGTAATTTGTCGAAAACAACTAACTGATACTTTTGTCCAAATTTGTCTCCTTTGTTCAAATCATATTTCCTTTTCAATCTTATTCAAATACTGAAAGAATAATGTTAAAATATTCAAATATAATTTCTCTACTGCTTTTAATTTTCTGGATACTCATTTCATGTACTTTGAAGCACTTTGAAGTACTTGAGAACACAGACATTTAGGAAGGTCAAGTCTTCTTGATAAATTGACCATTTATCATAGCGCAATGTCTCTTCATTGCTGGAAACACTTTGTTTTGAAGGCTGCTGTTACCATAGCAACAACTTTTTCCTACGTGATAAGAAAAACATGTTTTATATGTTACAGTACAATATTTTTAATAGAAAATGTAGCTGCCTTGAGCAATAAGAGAAAAGACAAACAAATCTAGCAAATTAATTGCTATAAACTTTACGTAGTTATTGTACATATGGACCAGAGCTTATACTTTAAACAATTTGAACACTTTTATCGAAATCTAAATATATGTCAACGTATAATAAAATGCACATATTTTGACACATATGATGTGTAAGTTTAGATACTTACCACCCATGGAACCATGACCACCCCTAGATTGTGACCCTATCTAATCCTCCTGCAAGTTTCCTCGGGCTCCTTTGTAACCCCACCCTCCTGTCCCTTTGTGTTCCCCACCCCCTCCAAGCAAACACTGGTTTGCTTTCTTTCACTGGGTGTTAGTTTGCATTTCCTAAACACGGAATCACGCAAGATGTACTCTTCTTTTGTTTGGTTTCTTTTTGTCAGCATACTTATTTTGAGATTCATCCATGTTGATAAGTATATCAATAGTCTAATCTTTATTACTGAGTAGTAACATATTATGTGGATATACCGAGATTTGTTTATTCAATCACGTGTCTCTTGATATAGGGGTTGTTTCTAGTTATTACAAATAAAACTACCATGGGCATTTCTGTGCAAGTCTTTTTTTTTTTTTAATTTTTTTCATTTATATCCAAGTTAGTTAGCATATAGTGCAACAAGGATTTCAAGAGTAGATTCCTTAATGCCCCTTACACATTTAGCCCATCCCCCCTCCCAAAATCCCTCCCATAACCCTCTGTTTGTTCTCCATATTTAAGAGTCTCTTATGTTTTTGTCCACTTCCCTGTTTTAATATTATTTTTGCTTCCCTTCCCTAATGCTCATCTGCTTTGTATTTTAAAGTCCTCATATGAGTGAAGTCATATGATATTTGTCTTTCTCTGCCTGACTAATTTCACCTAGTATGATACCCTCTAATTCCATCCACGTAGTTGCAAATGGCAAGATTTCATTCTTTTTGGTTGCCGAGTAATACTCCATTGTATATATACACCACATCTTCTTTATCCATTCATCCATCAATGGACATTTGGGCTCTTTCCATACTTTGGCTCTTGTCAGTAGCGCTGCTATAAACATTGGGGTGCATGTGTCCCTTCGAAACAGCACACCTGTATCCCTTGGATAAATACCTAGTAGTGCAATTGCTGCATCGTAGGGTAGTTCTATTTTTAGTTTTTTGAGGAAGGTCTATACTGTTTTCCAGAGTGGCTGCGCCAGTTTGCATTCCCACCAGCAGGGCAAAAGAGATCCTCTTTCTCCTCATCCTTGCCAACATCTGTTGTTGCCTGAGTTGTTAATGTTTGCCATTCTGACAGGTGTGAGGTGATATCTCCTTGTGGTTTTGATTTGTATTTCCCTGATGATGAGTGAGGTTGAGCATCTTTTCATGTGTCTGTTGGCCAACTGGGTGTCTTCTTTGGAAAAGTATCTAATCATGTCTGCTGCCCATTTCTTCACTGGATTATTTGGATTTTTTTGGGTGTTGAGTTTGATAAGTTCTTTATATGTGCAAGTCTTTTTTTTAAGTAATCTCTATACCCAAAGTGGGGCTCAAACTCAAAACCCTGAGATCAACAGTCAGATGCTCATCTGACTGAAGCAGCAGATGTCTCTGTGTGCAAGTCTTTATATGGATATGTGCTTCCATTTCTCTCGGGTAACTATCTAGGGATAGAATACCTGGATTATACACTAGGTATATATTTAAACTTCTAAGAAACTGACAAACTGTTTTCCAAAGTGGTTGTACCATTTTATGGTCCCACCAGTAGTGCATAAGAGTTCCAGTTTTTCCACATTCTTGCCAGTGTTTGGTATGGTCAGTCTTTTAATTGTAGTCATTCTACTGGGTATGATGAAACACCTGTTATATATACATATACATATATAATATACACGTGTATAATATACATAATATGTATAATATGTGTATATACATATATGTATACATATATATGTATAATATATATATATAATGTGTATATAATACATATAATATATACACTGGCTAAGAAAAAGGGAAGTCCTGCTCTTTACAACGACATGGATGCACCTTAAGCACACCATGCTAAGTGAAATAAGTCAGACAGTGAAATCACTTATGCAGAGAATCTAAAAAAGCCAGATTTATAGAAACAGAGTAGAGTGGTGGTTGCCAGGGACTGGGGGAGGGGGAAATGGGGAGATTTGGGTCAAAGGGTATGAACTTCCAGTTATAAGATAAGTTCTGAGGATCTAATGTACACCTTGCTGATTATAACTAATAGTACTATATTATATACTTGAAAGTTGCTAAGATCTTAAATGTCCTCACTACAAAAAAAAGAATGTTAATTCTGTGATATGATGGAGGTGGTTACCGTTTGGCAATAAATGAGTGTATCAAATCAACAGATTGTACACCTTAAACTTGCACAATGTTATATGTCAATTATTTCTTAATAAAGCCGAAAACAGGGGGTGATGGGCATTAAAAAGGGCACATGTTGGGATGAACACTGGGTGTTATATGTAAACCAATTTGAAAATAAACTATTATAAAATTAAAAAAAATAAATAAAGCCGAAAACATTATATAGGTTCTAACTGGTACAATTAGGCAAGGAAAAGAAATAAAAAGCAAGGAAATAGGTAAGAAACACAACGACCACTGTGTTTATCTGCAACATGATGGACTCCAAAAGAGAGCCACAGGAATTAAGAAGTAAATTTAGCAAGGTTGCAGGACATAAGATCAATACATTTGGAAATCAATTGTATTTCTAGACACTGACAGCGAACAATTGTAAATTGAGATTTTTGTCAATGTAATTTACAATAGCACAAAGCCAGCGCTCTGGAGGAGGAGAAAAGAAGAACAAACAGCCCCAGCGGCAACCCTCATCGGCAGCGTTTGCCCATGTCCCTCGTGTAAATACTCCCACCACCACAGAGTTAGTTACCAACATAACATACTAAGTAAGGGAGCAGAGTTACAAAAAGATGTGCCCAAGTGGCTGTCATGAGCACAGCCCCCTCCCGGTACGGCTGTCTATGTGCCTCCTCCTTCCCATGTATTGAAATATTTTTATTTTTTAAGAATACTCTCCTGACAAAATGTGAGGGCTGAAATAGTATTTTGCTTCATTTGCTCGTCTCTTTCATAGAGCGTGTAAACACTCTGCCCCGTCTTCGGTGGGCGGCAGACTGCCCAGATTGAGCGGGCCGCGCGTGCGCGAGGCTTCACTCGGCGTTAATCAGATGGGGTTCGCCTGTGATCAGCGCCATCCCCGTCCGGCGCCGAGAAGGGGTTTGGCTGCGGTTACAGAGGATCTCTGGCTCGTCGTTGGACTCGGTTCTGGCGAGGCCTGGAGACAAGTGTCGGGCGAAGCACGACGCCCTGCGCTCCTCCTGCAGGAAGGCGTGGGCTCAGCGGTGACACCTGGAGGGGGGTGGAGCCGGGCTGCTTGGGCTGGGATCTGAGCTCCTCTCCCTGACGCTCGCGCGATGTTTTTAAAAATTTAATTTAATCTTCATTCCAGTGCAGTCGACGTTCAGTGTTACAGCAGTTTCAGGTGCACACCTCACAATAGTGGTTCGACAATTCCATACATCACCCGGCGCTCATCGCCACAGACTCTTGTGTGACCTTAAACAAGACCCCCTAGTCTGGCTCACCCTCAATTCCCTCTCCAGGAAGCAGGTGCCGCGCCTGCCTTGCGGGGTCATGGCGGGAAGGAAATGAGACGGACTTCGTGGTACGAGGGGTCAGGGGCCTGACACACAGTAACTCCTTTTCCGTCTTAATTCTTCTAGGCCTCTGAGGTCGGAGCACCTGTCTCTCTGAGGGACTGCCTTCGTCCCAACCCTTAGCACCGGCAACAGCAAAGGGGTCTTGCAGGGCCTTTAGCCTCCCCCCGGCCCCCATAATTGCTACCTGTCCCCCCTTCCAGGCTGTCACCCAAATAATAGAGCTTGGTATGGACAATTGGCATTTTTTTTCTCCAGCACATAGGTAAGTATGTCTAAAAGTGCTGCTTTGGGGGCACCTGGGTGGCTCAGTCGGTTGAGCTTCCGACTTCAGCTCAGGTCATGATCTTGCGGTCCGAGAGTTCGAGCCCCGCGTTGGGCTCTGTGCTGACAGCTCAGAGCCTGGAGCCTGCTTCAGATTCTGTGTCTCCCTCTCTCTGCCCCTCCCCCACTCATGCTCTGTCTCTGTCTCAAAAATAAATAAACGTTAAAAAAAATAAATAAATAAAAGCACTGTTATGGGTTGTGTTATGTCCCCTCATCCTCAAAAAAAAAAAAAAAAAAAAAGTATGTTGGAGTCCTAACTTCCATTAGCTCAGACTGTGCCTTTTTTGGAAATAGGGTCTTTGCAGATGTAACCAGGTTAAGATGAGGTCATTTGGGCGGGCCTTAATCCAGCCTGACCGGTGTCCCCCAAGAAGAGAAGTCCAAACTCACACGGAGGGAAGATGCGGTGAGCAGACAGGAAGAAGCCCTCGAAGACGGGGGATCGCAGACACGCAGAGGCTGCCGGCCGCCTCCAGAAGCGAGGAAGAGCCGAGGAGGGTCTGTCCCCAGTCTCTGGGAGAGCACAGCCCTCGCGGACACCCCGATCTCAGACTTCCAGCCTCCAGAACGGTGGGACAATAAATGTCCTTTTTTTAAAAAAATTTTTTAGTGTTTATTTTTGAGAGAGACAGAGTGTGAGTGGGGAAGGGGCAGAGAGAGAGGGAGACACAGAATCCGAAGCAGGCTCCAGGCTCTGAGCTGTCAGCACCGGGCCTGATGCGGGGCTTGAACTCACAAATCGCGAGATCATGACCTGAGCCGAGGTCGGGCTCGACTGACTGACCCACCCAGGAAGCTAACACAAGCACCTTGAGAAAGTGCTACTTTATTCCCTCTAACATACGACCAAGCACAAGTTCCCTACCCTGCTCTCTGTGCTTCCTCAGTATCTGAGTGTCTCCCTCCACCCCCAGGCCCTTGGTGGGGGGGGGGGGGCTCTGCAGTAAGCCCTGCCCAGCCCCCCCCCAAAGAAGCAGCTACCCGTTCTCCTGCATCCTGCTCCTTCTGCCCCCACTGCCTGGCCCCATCTTGCTCTCACCTCCAGGAACCCCCTCTCTCCTCACTCTCCAAAGGGGGAGACCCCAACCCCCAGGGAGGCAAACAAGCATCGAGTCCCTCCTGGGCTCTGCAGTAGGTGCTTCCATGGGATCCCCCAGCCCCCTTGCACAGGAG
Organism: Paguma larvata; assembly: GCA_030068075.1. Classification (NCBI taxonomy): domain Eukaryota; kingdom Metazoa; phylum Chordata; class Mammalia; order Carnivora; family Viverridae; genus Paguma; species Paguma larvata. The sequence goes on from CM057837.1 coordinate 68,841,102, forward strand.
GGTGCTGACGGCCCAGTGCTTCCGCACGGAGACACTGAGGCTCACGGCAGTGGGGGACAGCTGGCTCAGGAAGGGAGTGTCAGGAACCAGGCTCAGTGGTCACTCATCACCTCCCTCTGTGCGCTGCCCCAGGCGGGCGCCCATGCTGCAAGCCGGCCCCTCCCCTGGCCACCGTCCTCCCCGAAGCCATCTGGGCAGGACTGCGGGTCCGGCGGGACTCTCCCGCTGTCTTCAGGCATTTTTGCTAGAGAAGCAAGCTCTCTTCCTGGTGTTTCTGCTCAGGCAGGAGCCCACCCTCCACTCTGCCCTGGGCTGGGCTGGTCTTTTCCTGTTGAATAGTAATTACCGTGTTTCTCACTGAGCTGACTTACCCCAGGGGAAAACACGCTGGGAAACAGAGAGCAGCAGCTTCTGAACACAGAGCCTCCTCCGAGGTACTCTCCTCCCCACCCTCTTTTTAAAAATCGCTTATCCTGGGGCACCTGGGTGGCTCAGTCAGTTAAGCGTCCAACTTCAGCCCAGGTCATGATCTCGTGGTTCATGAGTTCGAGCCCCACGTTGGGCTCAGTGCTGACAGCTCAGAGCCTGGAGCCTGCTTTGGATTCTGTGTCTCCCTCTCTCTCTGCCCCTCCCCTGCTCGTGCTCTGTCTCTCTCTCTCAAAAATAAACATTAAAAAATATTTAAAAAAAATAAAAATCGCTTATCCTGATGTTTGTCAATTGCGTAACATCCTATTAATTTTTTCCACCCTCCATCGGGTGCCCCGGAAACTTCACGGATAGCTGACTGGGTCTCGCTGGGGCGCACAGGGCACCGGGAGGGCAGGGGTCCAGTCCTGGCTTGTCCCCTCACTCCCTGTGTGAATTGGGCAGGTCACCCTGAAGCAGATGGCCTCGTTACTCTGCTCTGGGCTCTCGGCGCCGGTCACCTCATCCATGCGCACAGGCCCCTACAAGGCGTGGGGGAGCCCCACTAGCAGATGTGGGACCCGAGGCTCAGAGAGGCCGAGGAACTCCAGCGGGGCCGCCCAGTGAGTCATATCCAGGCTGGGGTTTATGATAAGATTGTTTTCACTACACCGCGCCGCCGCCACTTTCCACTCTGGGGCCCAGTCTCCCCAGCTGTGAAATGGGGGACCCGACTAGGTGGCTGGCTTTCTGGACAAATGGCTCTACTCTTGTCCCCCTAAAAAATCCCTTCTTCATCCAGCAACCAGTAACCCTCTAAAGCGTAAACCTGATCATGGGACTTGCACAGCCCGCAGGGAACTTGTTCATTTGCCTGCCTGTTTTTTGCATGTCTTCCCCCGAGGGCAGGGGGCACTCTGTCCTCTCTCGGTCAAGTGCCTGCACAGAGAATGGTGCCTGGTGGACACCGGCACCAGCAGATGCCCGGGCAGTAGCTGCTGCCGTTGTTCAAGGAGCATGGCCGGGTGGAGAGGTAGGAAGGGGGCTGGGGTGGGAGGCAAGTCTGTAGGGCAAACTTGGCTGCACCGGGCTGGTCTCGAAGTAGGTCCGAATCTTCAGCTGGTCTGCCCGATCATCACGATGAAGTTGGTGACGTCAGTCTTCGGTTCTTGGGATGACCCCGCCCCGCCGGCCTTGACTGCCAAACCGAGCTTATTTTCACCAATGTCTTAGCCGATGAGCTATTTCTGTTTCTTCTCTGTAGCTCTCTGTATTTTCATGAGATCCAAGTGGGACATAATGTACTGGGGATCCAAGGGGACACGGTGCTAACGGTGGCATTTTAGACATTGTGAAAGACGAGAGGAGACATATTTTGGGGCAGTTAGTGTCTAAGCGGGACCTCAAAGCCTTCCTGGGGTGCCGTGACTCACTCCAGATGGGGAAGACATGTGGCTGGCCCCGGTCACCTGTGTCAGGAAGGGCGAGGCAGCCGTCTCGCCCAAGCTAATCATTCCTCTCTCCCTCCTCCCTCCTCTGACTCACTCATCCCAAACCCCTCGTTGGACCAACATGGGCTCAGAGAGGGTAGGAACTTGCCTGAAGTTGCACAGCACAATGGCCTGTGCTATGTAGCCCTATCTTTCTGACTCCCAGTCTCGGTTCGCCCCAGTGATTTTCAGTCTGTGTTCCGGGGAGTCCCAGGGTTCCGCAGAGGTATCTAAGAAGTTGCCCCAGAGCTGGAGGAGGGGCGGGTGGCGAGTGGGAAGATCCCAGAACCCCGCCCCCTCAGGAGGAGCTGCCTGACACCTTAGGTGGTCTGTGTCTATATAGAAAGGGTCTCGCTACTGAAAGAGAGGAGTTGGGAAACCACAGTGATCCTGTTAAGGGGAATGCCTGTGCAGAAACGGAAAAGATGGAGGAGCCGGGGGCGGGGCCTCTGTGAGGCTGTGCAGGCACCCCCAGGGAGAGACTGTTTAGTAGGCGAGAGCCCTCTGGGAAGTGCTTGGTCCACAGGGGAAGAGCAAGGTCAGCACCTGGCAGAGAAGAAGATGACAATTATGATAATAATAAAATCTAGTGTGCGTTCAGGCGTTGTACCCGGCGTTTTTCATAATAAATATTACATTGATGTTTGTCGACTGAATAAATGAAAAGATGGGTCTATTTCTGCACAGAGAAGCAGGTAAGCGCCCGAAGTGGAGAGAAAGAGAAAGAGAGAGAGAAAAAGAGAGGGAGGGAGAGAGGAATCTTTGAAGAGAAGCAGGAAGCAGGATGTTTGTAGCTTTCACTGAACACCTTGCTTTGCAAACCCAGTCGTCCCCAGAGTATCTGCTTCCTTTGGGCATTGGGTCTAGGACCAGGTCGTCAGCCACGGGCTCGGGGCTCCTGTCTCTACGTGCTTGTACCGGCCAACCTTCCTCCCCGGCATTTCTTCCCTCCGTAGAGGTGTGGTCCACAGCAGGTGTGGGGCAGAGGAGGGGATTCCGGGATTACCTTCCTGCTTGGGAAAATAGGCACAGAGAAGCAAAGCGACTCTCCCAAGGCCACACAGCAATCTCCCGTCTTGCACTGCAGCCCCTAGCTACCGCCTTGTCTGGAATTTTGGCCTTTACAGTCTCTCCCTGTGACACGGACCAGGGCAGAGGTGGTTTCAGGGACCGCGTGAAAACCTGCTGCATGAAGACGGTCCTGAGAAACCAGGGACAGAGGGAAAGGTAACGGGACAGGCACGTCCATCTGGTTCCTCTCTGGGCTGGGGAGGGCGTGGACCCAGCTCCTCATCCCTCAGGGTCCTCTCCCCTCCCGCAAATCCGTGATGCGCTGGGGAGTTTCTGGCAGGCTTGGGAGCCCGAGCGGGCCCCTGCACACTGGTGACCCAAGCCCAGCTATTACAAGGGAGGAGCCGGGGTCACATTTCACTGGCCTGCGAATCCCTTCTGCAGCATCAGCGCTGACAGGTCTGCCGTGTGTCACGATGTGCTCCTCTGGGACCCCCTCCCCCCCTTCCCTCTACCCCCCCACTCCGGGGCCAGCACCCGGCCACAGGAAGCCTGCAGAGGCCTGGGCTGATGATGCCTGCCCTGGCGGGGGGAGGGGTAGATGATGCCTGCTTTTCACGCTCGGCCGGGTTTAGGACAGTGTGGGCACGGGGCCTGCTGACAGCTCAGGGTGAGGGACACCAGAGCCCAGACGCAGAACCCCAGCTCGCATGCTGCAGCCACAGACTGCACGTCTCGAATAAAATACACTTACAAGGCTTTAGAGTCATGGTGCTTTTGGGGGTCAACGTTGAGATGCACACGGGGTACTCTGGAAGCCCACAGAAGGGGCCCTACTCACTTTTGGGGACCAAGGACGGCTTTCCAGGGCCACTCACGTCGGAGCCATTCAGTGGGTAACGCCTATTCTTATGTTAAATTTAGGCCAGCACTCAAGACTCTCAGCTCTGTGCAGCTAAAACAAGTCACATAACAGAATTTCATGTTTTCCAGGGGTGCCTGGGCGGCTCAGTCGGTTAAGTATCCAACTTCAGCTCAAGTCATGATCTCATGGTTTGTGAGTTCGAGCCCCGAGTCAGGCTCTGTGCTGACAGCTCAGAGCCTGGAGCCTGCTTCAGATTCTGTGTGCATCTCTCTCTCTCTCTCTCTCTCTCTCTCTCAATCTCCTCCTCTCCTGTTCACGCTCTGTCTCTCTCTCTCAAAAATAAATAAACATTAAAAAAACTAAAAAATAAATAAAATATTTGAGCAGCTACGGTTTAAATAAAAAGAAACGAGTGGAATTAACTTGGTATATTTTATTTAACTCAATATGCAACATATTTTTAGTTCAACCTGTAACCAATATGAAAACTGTTAACAGCACATTTTTTTAAAATACGAACTCTTCAGGATCTGGTGTGTAGTTTACATGCGAAGCTATCTCAGTTTAATATCTACATTTCCAACTGAAATACTTGGTCAGTGTTTACATTTCACAAAATTTACAGCAGCAAAGTATCCATGTGGTTCTAAACATACTAAGGGGCGCCTGGGGGGCTCAGTCGGTTAAGCGTCCGACTTCGGCTCAGGTCATGATCTCACGGTTCATGAGTTCAAGCCCCGCGTCGGGCTCTGTGCTGATGGCTCAGAGCCTGGAGCCTGCTTCAGATTCTGTGTCTCCCTCTCTCTCTGCCCTTCCCCTGCTCATGCTCTGTCTCTCAAAAATAAATAAACGTTAAAAAAAATTTTGAACATACTAAAAAGTTTTCCAGTAAGCGAATCAAGTATCGGTTTTTAAATTTACGTTAAATTTTAAAGGTAAATGCATTATAATTAATTTTTTTAATCAAAATTAAAAAACCAAAATGGAAGCTTCAGTTCCTTAGTCACTGTAGCCGCATTTCAAGTTCTCGGTGGCCGCTTCTGGCTGGTGGCTGCCTCGTGGGACGCCACGGAAGTGCGTCCTCCGCCCAGTGCTCTTCTCCCCTCCCTTCCCCCTCCCCTGAATGTGCCCGGGGACCCGCCCTCCTGTCCTGTCATAAAGGTGCTCCCCACTCCCTTCCACATGGATAAGCCCCCTTCCCAGACCCCACCTGGGTCACTCCCACCAGTAGAAGGTAGGATATGAGAGCCTCACCCTGATAGTCCCTGATTGTCACTGTTATTTCCTGTCTCAAAGCCTGTGAGAGCTGTCTGTCACCACTTGGAAAGTTGGCAGCAGAGCCGGGACCGAGAGTTCCTTCCCTTCTCTTTTCCCAGATCTCCTCCCACACCCTCTTTCCTGCATCCTCCCGGAGCCTGGCCAGACAGCGGAAAGTGGGTAGAGCCATGATGCTCTTAGACCTAACGCTGGGCATCCTCACTGACTCCCTTCTCTCGGGCTTTCCAGCCTTGCCCGCAGAGGGGGATGGTCCACACGGCTTGCTCCCCTGCTTCGGAGGGCCGAACTTAGGAGCAGAGAGGGGAACAATGGAGGGTCCGGTGGGGGCTCGCAGGAGGCATGAGGCTCTCCCAGGGAGGCATGGTAGTGAGCCCAGGGCGGCCTCTCCGGACCTCAGTCTTTCCATCTGCCCAATGGGATCTTCTCATTCTTTAAAGAGGTCACCTGTGGGAGGACAGCAGGGTGGCTTGCCAAATCCAGCACACGCCCGCAGCCGTCTCCATGGACACCAGGAGCGTTTGCTCAGCCGTGCCCCATGTGTCCCATTCAACCCAGATGGGAGCTGAGGCCCTTTTGTTGTGCTCCCAAACCACCAGCTCCTCCCCCAACAATTCCCCATCCAAAAAGGACCAACTGTCTCTGTCCCTCAGTTTCTTCCCCTTTGGGGGGCAACTTTTTGCTTATGAGCTTATATGGTGTCCTACCATATCCATGTCCTCCCCATTCTGGCCTATGAGCTTATATGGTGTCCTACCATTTCCAAACATTCAATGGACCCGTGTCTCCAAGCCTTTCAAGAAAAGCCACTTTGCCTCTGTCTTCTGTGGGAAGACAGACATATCTATAACAACAGATTTGTTACCTGGGCATTTCCCAACTGGACAGGTCTGCCTCATCTCTGGCTGAGCCCCTGTCTGTTCCACCCCTCCTCCCAGAGAACAGTGACAGAAGCATGTCAAGATGGGGAAATGGAGGCACCCGGCATAATGTCTGCCACATATCGGGGGCCCGAGAAGTGGAAAGAAGGCATAGACTTGGTCTCCTATGAGTAGGTCAGAGGTCCCTGTCCTCAGTATGGAGCCTTTAGGCACAGACTGGCAAGGTGATGGGAGGGTCCAGGGAGGGAGGCGGGAACCTGGGTGGTGTCTATGACATCATTGTTAAATGGATGATTGGATCTTCCCAGAGCCAAGGCCGGTCCTGCCAAGGAGCCCGGAGCCACCTGTCCACAGTGACCGCCGGCTGTAGCCCTTGCCAAAGACGTGCCCGCCACCCCCGAGAGGGGGACACTGCTCCCAGGCAGGAGCACCGGAGTGCTTATTCTCCAGCCGCTGGGATTGCAAGTGGCTGCTAGAGTCTGGAGGCATACATTTGCCCATCATGCTTTAGTTCTTTTTAAAGTTTTATTTGTTCTGGGTGGGGGAAAAAATAACCCATAATGTCATCACTTCTTTTTTTGGATTATGTAAAACAAGACGTGTTCGTTCTCTCTTAGTGTGGTCCTTGCCCAGCCAGCCACTGCCGGCAACCAGCCTCCTAATCTCCGTGAGCAGTTTCGGGGAGCGGGGGGTGTTCAGACCAAATCCCCAGATTACACGGACGTGTCATTTATGTCAGCAAGGCTCAAGTATGTATTTTTATTTATTTATTTATTTTATCAGGACTCTGTGTGGCTTTTTTAAAATATAATTTATTGTCAAATTGGCTTGCATGCAACACCCAGTGCTCATCCCAACAAGTGCCCTCTCCTGTGCCCGTCGCCCACTTCCCCCTCTCCCCTACGCCCCCATCCTCCCTCAGTTCGTTCTCTGTATTTGAGTCTCTTGTGGTTTGCCTCCCTCCCTTTCTGTTTGTATCTATTTTCCCCCTTCCCTTCCCCCATGGACTTCTGTTAAGTTTCTCAAGATGCACACGTAAGTGAAAACATAGGATATCCGTCTTTCTCTGACTGACTTACTTCACTCAGCAGAATACCTTCCAGTTCCATCCACGTTGCTGCAAATGGCGGGATTTCACACTTTCTCATTGCCAAGTAGTATTCCACTGTATATATAAACCACGTCTTCTTTCTCCGTTCGTCAGTGAATGGACATTTTTTAAAAACAAAATGGGCATATGCTGTAGATTGGGATGCCGTCTGTTTTCTCACCTAACGGATCCCACTGACATGGTGAGGGCACCACCCAAAGATCTACCTCGCTCCTCCCAATGTCCACCGAGAGGCCTGGGTGACGGGGTGGCCGGTGCCTTGCCTTGCGCCCACTGCTAGGAAGGAGGGTAGGCAGGGCGTGCAGATTGGCGGCAGCCATCCCCCCCCCCCACCCCAGTCCCAGGCTCTCGCTCCCTCCTGGATGACCGTGGTCTTTGCAGGGGGAGCCGGGGGTGGTGAGGCGTAGGAGAGTCTCTTTCCTGGAGCTGTGTGGATGAGACTGAAGTCTCTGCGCTGCCGGTCTGGGAACACTAATCAATCCAGGGAACTCGGTGCCGGTGCCGAGAGATGAGAACGGTGTCCCGGGAGGCGCCGTCGGGGCTGGGGATGGCTGACGGGGTCCCTTCCGCAGCACCGGCCTGGCCCCGGGTCCGACGGCCAGCCCAGCTGCTGCGGGGAGATAGAGCCGAGGTTGGGGCTGACTCTCAGTCCTCGAGGAGCCATGGGAGGAGCTGCCAGGCCTGGAGGAGAGGCTGGAGGCACCCCGCGCCCACCAGCCCTCGACTTGGGCGAGGTAGACAGAGGGGGCGGCACCACTGTTGACCTCCCCCTCCAGCCTGCAGGAGGGGGTATGCTGGGGTCAGCCGCCTTCTTCCTCCTCCTCCCTCCTGCTTGGGGAATGCCGCTGGCACCTCCAGGGGTTCGGGAGGGGACAGGTTAGAGGCATCAAGGGACTTAGGAGGAGGGGAGATGCTATTAAAAAAGTAATTTGTTGTGTGTGTGTTCTCTGATTACAAGCCAATGCATATTCATTGTAGAAAATTTGGAAAATAGAGATAAGCACAAAAAGCAAATAAAAATCCCCCCCCTCTAATCTCCCCGTTCAGGGACAGTCGCTCACAAATCCAGCATCATGGTTAAGAGGCCAGCCTTGGGGTCTAACTACCTGGGCTTCCCTCCTGGTTCTGCTACTGACTAGCTGCGTGACCTTGGACATGTGCCTTAACCCCTCTGTCGTTTCAGCCCATCACTGCCGTGAGGAAGAAGGGAACAGGCCTAAAGCTCTCAGCACCCACTAAGTGACGGCCATCGTGGTCGTAAGGAAGCGTCTCTCCACTTCCACCTGGATGACTGACAGTTTTCTCAAACTCGGTGGCCGAAACAGGATTCTGTGTCCCACCCCGCAAGAAATCGGTTCCCCAGCTTTTCCCCATCTCGGGCCACTGTGCCCCTGGCTCTCAGACAGCCAGCACTTGGCATTGTCCTCGAAGCCTCTTTTAGATGCCAACTGTCTACCGGTAGTCTTCTTTGAGGTCAGAGAACAGGAGCAGGAGCAGGAGGAGGGGGAGGAAGGGGCAGGAGGAAGCAGCAAAGGTGTCTAGGAAGGGGAAATCGAGGAAAGATTGACGAATAGCGAGGGAAAGAGAGAGACACGCATGTTACTTTCCCCCCTGGGGCTGAACATAGGTATATTCCTCCCACTACCCCCATGCGGGTCCTCCACCCGAACCCAGCACACTTTGGCAGGCATTAGGCAAGTGCTGGCCCCAGCCCCTCCCCTCGGCCCAGGCCGCAGCCCCCACCTCACCATTCTCTGGATCGTGTCAATAATTTATGGCTTGCAGGGTACAATAACTATCAATAATGCACAGGCAATAACGTCCTACAGCTCTCACACAATCGTGTTACTCCTCATGTATGTGGGGCTGGGTTCCTCCCCCTGCAGGACCCCCGGTGGCTCAAGACAGGGCTGGGCCAGCCAGGGTGGGAAGGGATGATGTCAGGCCAGAGGGCCGGCTCTAGCCCCCCTCAGATCCGGTGGCTGGATGCCGCCTTGCTTCGGCCCCTCCAGGCGCGGCCTTGCCTCTCAGTTCTAAAATTCAGACAGGTAAGGAGGGTCCCCAAAGCCTACCCCAGTGGGCACCTGCTAGTGTACTTAGCTCCAATGCCACACCCACTCACCAGTTTCCTCACCCGTGAAATGGGGCTGCTACCACCCACCGCTCCCCTTCCCGCCGTGCTTTGCTGTGGTTGGGGAGACCGGTGTTACACCACCTTGGGAAGCTGGGAGAGCATTTTGCAAGCATTTTGCAGACAGGACACACGTGTGAGGGTGGGCACTATTGCCATGTAGCCAGCAGCTGGCCCAGACGCTTTGGGGGCTGGTCAGAAACAGGGAGGGAACAGGGGCACCTGTGTGGCTAAGCCTCCGACTCCAGCTCAGGTCACGATCTCACGGTTCGTGGTTTGAGGGTTGTCTGTGCTGACAGCTCAGAGCCTGGAGCCTGCTTCAGATTCTGCGTCTCCCTCCCTCTCTCTCTCTCTCTCTCTCTCTCTCTCTGCCTCTCCTCTGCTCATGCTCCATCTCTCTCTGTTTTAAAAATAAACATTAAAAAAAATTAAAAAAAAAGAGGAGGGAACAGGAACACAGAGACCCTGCCCTCAAAAGGCCTCCCGTAAGGGACAGGCAGGTCACATACAGTGAAGGAAGCTGGCTGTGAGGCTGTAGGGAGTAGTGGAGATTGTGGAGAAGCGCCACGTCCTACCCCAAACAGGCAGCTGCCGCCAGACAACCACAAACGATGCCACGTGGGCACGTGGGGCTAGCGTTGCCATATTCACCTCCCTAACAAGGAGAAGCAGGGCTGTGGATTTCTGTGAAAAATCTCTGATTTTTAAATGTGGGTTAAAAATGTTAAGTGCTGAAAGGCGGGGTGCTGGCTCCCGGCAGGGGGCCACATAGGGGTCCCCAGCGACTAGTGTGGCCTACCCAGTGGTTGCTTTCTCTGGCTTTTTCCAGGAACAGAACAATTCTAGCCAGCATAGAGTGAGTAAAGGAGCTTTGGAACGGGAGTCGGGGACCCTAGTCTGGTCCCCGCCCCGCCTGGTTGTTTGAGTTGTGTGATTTCTCTTCTCTGACTCTCATCTCCCCTCTGTACGGTAGGGGATCTGGATTCGACGCCCGATGAGGCTCCCTCCAGCTCTGTGGCTACGGTGGAAATATTCCAATGTTCCAGATGGGGCAGCAGCGTTCTAGGTGCTTGGCTTGTAGCAGGTGTCAAGCCAGACAGTCTGGGGTTGGGGGAGAAAGGGCTCAGACGTGCCTCCCAGGAGCAGAGGAAAGGACAGGAGCACACACACACACACGCAGGTGTCCCCAATGTCTGCAGGCCGCACCCTGTGGGTCACTCTTTGGAAGCCCCTCCCCCCCAACCTCTTTGGTCTTTGGTAATCACCTGCAGAGAGGGTGTAAGTCAACCCCTCTAGGGCTCGATTCTGCCCGGCAAACGGATGCTGCTAAACTAGCATTAGGGGTGCGCCTTCCACCTGTCGAGCAGTTATTTTTTATGGTCGCGTCAAAGACGCGCTCCAATTCTGTGAGAGGAAAAGCAAGCAAAGGGATCCCCATGTCAGCGAGATTCCCGCTTACGAGAGGAAAAAAAATAATAAGCAAAAACTGGGGCGCCTGGGCAGCTCAGTCGGTTAAGGGTCCGACTTCGGGCTCAGGTCATGATCTCACAGTTCATGAGCGATGACAGCTCAAAGCCTGGAGCCTGCTTCACGTTCTATGTCTGCCTCTCTCTGCCCCTCCCCTACTTGTGGCGTGCTCGCTCGCGCTCTCTCTCTCTCTCTCTCTCTCTCAAAAATAAATAAATAAACATAAAAAGTCTTTAAAAAAAGATAATAAGCAAAAACTCCTAAAGCTCAGAAGAGTTAAGCAACTTACCCAAGGTCACACAGACCGCGAGACAGTGAGTGTGAGAGCCAGAATTCAAACGTAAGTGCATCGAGTCCCAAGTCTCAGTCCCTCACTGCCGTCTTCGGGCCCAGAGTAGGTTTCAGATTTCTGGTTTATGGCTTCTTATCCTGTCTCACACGTCAGTCTTTCATCCATTTTGGGTTTATTTTCGTGTGTGGTGTAAGAAAGTGGTCTAGTTTCATTCTTCTGCGTGCCGCTGTCCAGTTCTCCCAGCACCATTTGCTAAAGAGACTTTTTTCCCATTGGATACTCTTTCCTGCTGTGTCAAAGATTATTTTGCCATACATCTGTGGGTTCAGTTCTGGGTCCTCTCTTCTGTTCCGTTGGTCTATGTGTCTGTTTTTGTGCCAGTACCATACCGCCTCGATGATCCTGTCTGGAGCGGGACTCGCCACTATGGGTTAGAGAGGAACAGTGTTATTTCCGTGGAGGGAAGCCTGCCCACTATCTGCAAAGCTGGGATGAAGCCACAGGGAGGGCTGATGGGGCTTTCAAGGTCACTGCCTCCCAAGCTCCTCAAGACCGCCTTGATGGGGGCAGGGCAGGGCAGGGCAAACCATGGCCCTTGTCCAGAGGTATCGGTGGAGCTTCGACCCCACAGTGGCAGAGCCGCGGGAAGAGCACAGCTTAGGGGATGGTCAGCCTGGATTGGGCCCCTGGCTCTGCCAGCATCATGTCCCGCAGAGGCGGCTGTCCCTCCTAGGAGGGCTGTTGCCACTCTTCAGGCAGATGGCATCCGTGGAAGTGCCTGGCTCATGTTAGCTTCTCCGTAAACATTTGTGCAAACGAGCAAGTAGAAAGGGAAGATAGGTTTCTGGATTCCCACTCCATTTGCCTGCTGTCTCGGTTGGGGACAGAAACATGGCAGTTGTTAAATCAGGTGACCGCCGAGGCTGTTTGATGTGACATACCGGTTTAAAAAGGGCAGTGTTAGAAAAGGAAACAGAGGGAGCAAGAAAGCCGAGGTGAGGCTGTGATTCCCAGACTCTCAGTAAGGGAAGCGAGGGCGGGTGGTCTTGTGGGAGGAGGGGAGGGGGGGTAGGGAGGGTTGGAGGAGATGGAGGTCTCATAGCGGGAGTGGAGGGGGCCTCCTGGTGGGTCTGCTGGCTCGTCTCCGGCTGTACAACTTGTGAGCCCATCTTGGGGACCCATGAGCTCAACCGGTAAGCCCATCCTGGGGACAAGACTTTTAACTGGGGGCAGGCGATTTCCAGCACTAGGACTCCAAGGACTCATCCCAGGCCAGGGGCTGGACTCGGGCGGATCGGGCAGGACCACAGCGGGGCTGCCTTGGGGCTGGCTGCCTGGGGGGCACCCTGCTGGCCCGAGTCCTCCCCGGGCCTGAGGCTGAGGTGGGGCTGGGAGCCAAGGGAGTCGCTTTGAAGGATGCTCGTTGTTTAAATTGCTCTTTTATTTCTCATCGCTCATTTCAGACTCTTCTTACACTTGACACCACGCGGTCCTAGACTGATGCCAACTCGGTCAGAGCAATGTGTTAATAACCCGAGCGAGGGTTCGAGTTCTAGCCTCATTACGGGGAGCAGGCGAATTAACACTGAGGAAGCGCAGAGAGGTGACACCGTGTGTTCGGGTCACACAGCAAAATCGAGGCTTGAATTCTGAAGAGTAAACCCCTCATCATAACGCCCCGTCCGGCCCGAGCCCCTTAGTTCTCAGGTAGTTCCCCTCGCGGCCACGTGTACATTAGATAAGCCTCGTCTGGGAGCGGGACCCTAGGGTCCTGCCTCTGCACCTGCGGCCTGGCCCCTCCTGCAATATTAATCTGGCTCTTATCAATGTTTCATCTGCTTTCTATCCCACCTCGCCTGCTACTGTCTTCTCAAATTTGAGCTCGGGATCATGAAAAATAGATGTGTTTACTCCGCCCGCCCCTGACGCTTTTCTCCAGGTTTGGGACTTAACGGGAGGCGATTTTGCTCAAACGTTCTCCCAATCATCCGATTGCTGGGCCCCTCTACGCCTCCTGCAAAGGATACTGAAGGTATCTTGTTCGGGGCCCTGGCTTTCACCGTTTCCAAGCCCGCTCCTGCACACTCTGCTGCCGGGGAGGCAGGAGGAGCCATCTTCAACCACTGGGCTCAGAGAGGCTAACTCACTTGCCCAAGGCCACGCTGGAAATGTTTCATGGTTTTGGAGGGGCAGGAGTCAGCGCCGACTCTTACCATCCTCCGGTCTTCTTGTCCTCCCAAAGCCACGCCTTCTCACAGGATGGGCTCTTGAGATCAAGCCCTTTTTCTTCTTTATTGCGTGATGCAAACAGTGAAATCTAGGAGGGAGAGAAGAGGCAGAAGGAAACTGAGGCTGCTGTAGCTGGTACTCGGCTTTGACACGTCCTGCCCCTCCTGAGGGACCTTCGATGGCTCCCCACAGGCCACGAAGGGAAAGCTAAGTTCCTTGGCTTTGCAGGGCAGGCCCTTTGCAAAACTGGGCCTGACGCACGTTTCTGCTCCGTTACTCCTGCCCTGCCCGCAGTCGCACGGGGGGTTCACCTTTCCGGGACCCCTGTCTGCACCGCCTCCCCCCCACCAGAACTGCCCATCTCTGCCTGTCTCTTCGGACATCTTTTTCCTCCTAAGCCAGACCAGCGATTCTCCAAGCACCCGAGGATTCTGCACACAGAGCCTCCTAACGCCCGGGTCCTGCCCCCAGAGAGCCTGGGCCTGCGTAGCTTCGCCCACAGAACACCTGGTCAACTCTAAGCCCAGCATAAATAATAAAACACACGGTCTGCAATTTGCCTCAGACCGAGCCTAGCGGGGACAGGGAGAATCTGATTTTGAAGCTGAATTTTGCATCTAAGGGTCGCCCTTTCCCCTAGAAAGCTGCTGTGCTTGTTTTGCAGAGCTGGGGAGACGCCTTGCCTCATAATGACTGCCCCCCCCCGCCCCCCCTCCGGCTGCCTTTCCTTCACTTCAGGTCCGGGGTGGAAGGACCCACAGCAGAGGGGAACAGGAAGGAGTCCCTCTGCTGCCTGCGTTCGCCCACTTTCCTGTCACTCTCCAAGGCAACGAAGGGCTACGTCTTTTGCCACGGCCTCCTGGCACACGCTGCCCACCACACAACACGTACTCCGTAAAAGTCAGCTGAAATAATGACACATGTGATTAAAGACAGATTGTCTTCGCCCATCTGCTAGGACTCGGCTCCGGGAGGGCCCAGCCCTCCTTCCCCTTCCCCTTCCCAAGAGGCACGGGGTTTGTGGAGTTAGGGGCCCCAAAGCCCTACAAGCCCACAGCAGCCCACTCTCCTTAGCCAACCTCGAGGAATCAACCCCAGAGCAGCAAAAGTATTCCTATAAACCCAGCTGCACCTGTGTCTTCCTGAAAGTGGGAGGCACAGGCCCTTTACATCTCTGGAAATTTCTAGAACAGTGCTCCTCAATGTGCGGGCCTCACACTCACAATATTGGTACCACTTGGAACCGTGTTTGAAATGCAAATTCTCCGGCCTTACCCCAGACCTACTGAATCAGAAACTCCCGGGCGGGGGCCCAGCGGTCTTGTCTTAACAAGCCTTCCAGGTGATTCTAATGTAGGTTAAAGGCTCTGAGAACTACTGTTCTAGAAAAGGCAGCATCAGAGCCCTATAAAAACCTTCAGGCAGATCCTCGTCCGGGCTGATGGATGAGCCCGCCGCCCGCCGCCCGCCGCCCGCCGCCCGCCGCCCGCCGCCCGCCGCCCGCCGCCCGCCGCCCGCCGCCCGCCGCCCGCCGCCGTGCTCTGCGCCTGCGTGAAGTGCTCTGCACTGCTCTGCGCCTGCGTGAAGATGGTAAAGCCCATAGGCCATGGCCGCTGGGTGACGAGCACCGACTGGCTGGGACTGAAGGAGACTCCTGGCTCTATAACAGCCGTGACCTAGGGAGCACAAGCACGCTGGTGGCAGGTGAAGATGAGCTGCGACTGAAGGTCTGGACCGTTGGGACGTGCCTTCCTGGCAGCAGGGGCTGAAGCCTGCGTCTCCAGGTGATGTGCTTGTTCTGGGCTGGGAGAAGACCCCTGGCTGGGTGACCGACTGTGCCTCTCTGATTCGGGCTGCGGATAAGGACCGTGTGGGAACCCTGAGGACCGGCCTGCCCTCTGTGGGGTTCCCTAGTAAAGTATCGCTCAGGGTGGGAGGCTGGGAGCTGGGTTGCAGGTGCTGAGGGGTGTGGGTCTAGCCTCAATCAGCATCCTGCCCGCCCTCCATGCTGCTCCGGTTGGATGGGGTCTCGCGGCCTCCCTCCGTGGGCGGATTCTGTGTCACGCTTCCTTGGGGGAGAGGAGGTGGACCTGGTGCTCAGCCCAGTGGCTACCTTGGAAGAAAGTTCTGTAGGCGTGAGAAAGCCCTGGGGTGCAGCCGTGCAGGGCTCCTGCCTATGAAGGTGGGGGTAGGAAGGAGAAAGGACGCTGGAGCTTGGTCTGGAAGGGAGCCTGACCTTGGCTTCAGAGTGTGCGGCTGGAGCAGACCCCACCAAGAGGTGGAGGGGAGTGGCTGCTGGGTGCAGTCTCTGGGTAGCCCTGAACTCCGGGTGCCTGGGATGGACTAAGCTCCTAAGGAGGTCTAAGCTGGGCAGATCTCGGATAGCTGGCTGGGGAAAAAAACAGACAATCTTGACATTGGCCGCTGAAACGAGACTAGTACCAGGCCCTCCATTCCTGTTCTTAAAAGGGCTGCCGTTTACCTGCTGCCTCAGATGTCTGAGTAATGTCATCGGCAGGGTCCCAGAGGATGCTACTGTTGGACCTGGGGTTGCACACTTTGGGCCTGGCTGTTGGAACTAAGCCCCCTCTGAGCAGGGCTGGGTACTGGAAAGGAGATCAGAGTCTTTAAGCAGCTACTTAGCTTCTTAAAAAGCTAATGATCGGGTGGCCGTGAAAGCTGCCAGCAGCCTTGTTTCTCCCGAACTGCTAGGGTCGGTCAACCAAGAGCCACCTCTGGCTTCAGTCTGGTTTGGTCTGTGGCTCAGGAAGGAGCTGAAGGAAAGCTCCGTGCTCCCGTGTGGGCACCAAGAGCCTGGCGCTTGAAACGCAGGGCTATGCAGAGACCCAAGTCCTGGGTGTGCCCCTCATGTGTGGGAGCCCTAGTATCGGACTACCCAACATCCAAGTTCAGCTGGCAGGCTTTGGTGTGTTAAGGCAGGGCAGAACTTCTGTCTGTTCCCCAGTGCTGCCTGGGGAGGATGAACTTGTGGCCAGGGAGGCCCTGAAGCTTGGAAGCCCAGACTGGTGGCCTGAGGATTGCCTACTCTGGGACTAAGGCCAAGAAACATCACCTCAATTGGATATACCGAGGACTTGCTCGGCCACGTTCTTGAGCTGTGGCTTCTGGTGAAGGAATGGCTCAGATCTAGGACCAGGGGGCTTGACCGAGGAGACCAGGCTACATGTTTGTTTTCTCAATTTGTGCTCATGGCCCTTGACCTGCTGCTCAAACGTACATGCCTCCTTGGCAGGAGATGGCTCAAACGCCAGGTGGGGTTCTCTCACCCCTCCCCCATGTCCCTGGTCTTCGGCCTGGGGCAGCCCCTTGGACTGCTGGGAAGGAGAAAAGGGCTCTGGGTCCCCTGGCTGTGCCGTCCCCTGCAGTGATGTTTCAGTGGACCTTGCCCTGGGAAAGCTCCCAAGCTGGGCTCAGGATCCTGGGCAGAGCTCCTTGGAGGGACAGCTTGGCCACAGCCCCCTCCCCTCCCCGCAGTGAGGGATATACAGTAGGAACGCCCTCCCACTGTCCCCTGGGGCCTCGGAGGCCCCCTCCTCCAGGAGACCCGATCCCGGCCCTGTGATGGGTGCCAGGGCCAAGGATGAAGAGGATAGTCTTGCTCGGTGAGCCAAGAGGCCGGACTGGCTGGCTACTGGGAGGGAGAGCAGACCTAAGGGTTCCCTACTGAGTAGAAGGGAGGCGAGACGGCTGTAGGTGGGGAAAGGGTGTTCTTGCTCTGGCAGCAAGCAGTGAAGGGGGTTAATGCCCCTCCCCTCGCCGAAGAGCAGCCGGGCTGTGGTGGACACCAGCTGAGGTCCACTGAGGAAGCTGGGGCCCTTCTAAAACCAGCGTTAAGAGCTACAGTGGGTAGGCCATGTGTGGAAGGACCAGTTACCACAAGGGGCTGGAGTGAGGCTGGCTCCAAACTAAGCACAAGCAGCTAGTTAAAAGGCATCAAATGTCTTGAGGGTACCCCTCCCCAGCTGGCTAAGTAGACCCCTCAGCTGGGCTGCCCTACCTTTCCCAGGCTTGGGCCTGCAGTGGGGGCTCTGTGAGCCAGGCTGCTCTGCTCCCATAGCCCCTCCAGGGAGACGAGGTGCTTCTGCCTCGACCTAGGACGATCCTTTCTGACCATAGCATTGCCGTGATGGGCCCTCATTCAGGTGTCTGCATGTGCTCTTGGCCATTTCCTGGACTTCAGGAGGCCTGTCCCCAGGCAGGTGCAGCTCTGTCTCCTGGCTCTGTTCTCTGGAAGTTTCACCTCCTCCAGAGAGCCTGGTCTTACCCTTGCCTACCTACCCACCCACCCACCCCCAAAGCTGTCAGTGCATCTGACTTTGTTACTGAGTGTGATCTGCCTTCCTCCAGGTTCTGACTTGATAGTAAAAGCAGGAGAATCTCCCAGCCAACCCCTCTGAGCCTTGGGTTTTCTTTCTCTCCCTTCCTTGCAGCCATGTTTATGGTCTTCAACATCTCTGAACCTTGGGATGTTTTCCTCTATGTGCTATTGAGCTGTCTCCTCCCTAGATACTGGTCTATCTTCCATGTCCTTTTTTTTTTTTTTTTTTTTTTTTTTCCTTCTATCTATTCTCTCCTGGGAGATTACTCACCCTGGGCTTCAGGTTACTGTAGTATGCTCCTTACTACAGGAGCAGAGGAGTATTAGCTATTCATACCCAATTTAATACAGCTGATACCATTAAAACCCTTGTTCTGCTTAAAGCTTCTACATCCGGAATTTGTTAGAACTAAGTTTTGAACCAGTTGACGTCCTTCTCCTTGGTGGTGGTGCCTACTTCAATAAGGTCTGTGATGGGCAGAGGAGGCCAGATGCTCAAAGGGCTCACTGAGCTGCTGTAGATGATGGGTGGGAGGGAAGAGCATCTCTGGGAGGAGTAGCTGGGAACCCAGCTAATCCTCACTGTTCACAAAGAGCTGCCTTTTAGGGCAGGGCCTGCTAGGCAGAAAGGCATTAGGCTGGAATCCCTGCAACTTCCCAGCTATGGCGAGGTGGCAGAAGGGAGGGGATTCCCTTGCCAAGCAATTCCCAGCCCCTGTTTGTTCTTAGCTCAGCTTCTGCCAGGTCCTGACTTTGTTCCTGAAGATCCCTGGTCTGGAGGAAGGAGTTGCTGCAGGTAGGAGGCAGGCCCTATCCCAATGTAATGGAGATGAGGAAGCAAAACTCGAATGACCTTGGTTCCTAACTTCACAGCCTGTCTAGCTGCCTCCTGTCCTAGAGAAGAACCACTGCCTCACAGGCTCAAATGGCCCCCACCCCAAGGGTGCTCAGTTTTTCTCCAGCTTGTCTCCTGTCTTTCCAGGCCTGATCTGGTACGAGGAGCTAGCCATTGTGATCAACACTCTTAGAGCAGGAAAGAGCTCCAACTCCTTGTTTCTTTCCCAAAGGAGTTGGGCAAAGTATTATACACGTGACTGCTGGTTGTGACCATTGTAGCAAAGGGAAACTAACCAAGTATTTAACAAAACGTATGAAGAGGCACATGGTGAAATTCCTAGGTCCTTGCTGCTTTCCCATGACTACCTTATAAACCATGTTTTTGGAAGGTCCTCCTGGCTTTCCCTGCCAGCTGGTAAGGCTGCCTACCCTTGATCCTAATGTCTCTTTTCCTTGCTTTATTCCCATTTTCTAGTCTTCATCTGTGTGAATTGTGAGGACACCAAGACCATACCTGGCATCCTCTCTGCTAAATGCAAAGATTGGCCAGTGGCTTATATGGGGCCAGTGGAAAGGCCTAGAAAGAGCACTGTGTAAGGACTTGTATGTACCATCAGGTCCAGTTCTCTGGAAGATGTAAAATCCTTTGCAAGATCCAACGGGCTTAATCACCTTCACTGTTGAAAGCCTACCACAGTCTCCTGTGTCAAGACCCGGTGAGGTTTGTCCAGGTCTTCCAATCCTGCAGGGAGAAGCTGTTGTAGTAACTGGCATACTCTGATATGCACCTTAGTCTTCACTCTGGGACTGCAGTGTTCACGCTAGCTTCTCACAGCTTTGGTTGCACGGTCCTACTACTTCCTCTGAATTGAGACTCTTCACTCTGACTCTAGACCTTGCCTGTGAGCTGCGGTCCTTCCAGATGCTTGGGATTCCATCTGAAACCCCTTGCCTTTTTGGCTTAAGTTCCCATACTACTTAGTGTGGGTCAACTGGTAACCTTCTCAGCTTTGGTCTAAATCTTTCATCTTAAGTTTTGAAGGACCTTTGTTAGCAGGGTTTCTGGGTTGAGGCTTTCCCTCTAGACTGTAGAGGCTATCCTAGCCTTCCAGCTTTTCTTGTTCTGAGAAGTCGTTCATGAACCTTCATGGCCTTTTCCTTGACTGCTTCTGGGATTTGTATTAATGATTTAAAGTCTAGGTATATCAATCTTGATCATCTACTTGAAGTTTGAACTTAGGTATCTGGGCTTGTCTCCTTTGGAAAGTTTTTGGCCACTTCCAAACTTTTGTCCCATTCTCTTCCTTCTGTGTCAGACTACACTTAAAAGATTTACATGTCCCAGCTCTGGGCATAAAGGAAGTTACCAGAGTCTTGAAGGCCATTTTAGCTAGGTATTTGCTGAACTTGTTAACCTGAAGAAAGGTGGTCTTCTACTTCTGAGCTGGAGGCAGTGAAGTTTCCAATAGTAGGGACAATAAGGTGGAAAGCTTTACCCTGAGCTGGGAGAGCTGCTTTAGGACCTGGAGAGCACACTTACCCAACAGGTGTCTTTCAATATGGGAGGGCCTGGAGGAAAACCACACTGGCTTGAGGCTGAGTGCTAGAGCCTCTGGAGGTGAAGGATTAATCCCTCATCTACTGGCTTCTGCTTCATGGACCACTTCTAGGAAACAGGTGGGACGAACACCATACACCTGGTAGGACTTGTATTGATAGGGAGAAGAAAGATCAAGGTCATTCAGCTAGACCTTGCAGCTATTTCTCTGGGGCCAGAGAGGATGGTACTATGACTAAGATCAGAAAACTGTCCTAGATCAAGTCAGGGTAGACTTCTGTCTAGCAAAGCAGAAGCCATGGGAACATCCCGGTCTCCTTCTGTGGGTGTCTGTACCAGTCAGAAGATATTCTTCCTCCCACGGCCCTCTTAGGCCCCAGTCATGTTAGGGACTAACCCTCATGCTCCCAAACATCCAAGCACTACCTGGGGCTCCTAGTCCTTTCCCCTAACTGTCACAGCTGCCTGGTGCCTACTCAGGAGGCCCCAGTCCCTTACCCTCTATCAGCTTTATTTTTTGCTTTCAACACCTGAAGGAAGAAAGTTGGCTTTTTTTTTTTTTTTTTTTTCTTCTTGGTGAAAAGCCTGGGTTTCCTTAACATCCAGTGCTGCTGAAACTTCTAATTCTTTCCTGGTTTCTCTTGAATCTTTTATCTTCAGAATTCCTAGTGTTCAAAGTCTGATTTTTAAGTGAATAAGATACTGCCCTGCTGGCGTGAAGAGTGAATTCCTGTGGCAAAGTTCAGGTATTTGGAAAGGGAACCCAGGTTAAACCCTCAGCTAAGACTTTGGGCACCCTTTGTGGTTCTTGACTGTCCTTCCCTTGCTTTGACCAGAGGCTATGGGAAGGTTTATCTAGGGCCATTTTGAATAGGCAGAGTACTCAGTTTACCTGCAGATAACTGGCCTTGGAGATGGCATCTGGGTAGGTTTCCCCTTCAAGGGAGGAAGCTTCAGGAGGGGGCTAACAAGCCTAGGATACCTGGCCATTTAGAATATGCTTTGGTGTAGGAGTCCTTACGAAGGAGAGTTCAGATCTGTAGTCCTAACAGCTCCTTGCCTTGAACTTAGGGCATCAGGACACTCTGAAACTGGGCAGTCTCCCTAAAGCCTGGGAGATCATCAAGAACATGCTGCAACTGTGAGGAAAGTAACAAGTACAGGGATCCAGAGTCTACAAGCTCTCTATTCCTCCTGAGCAAATAGGCTGGCAGAAAAGAGGCCAGCACTGACCCAAGTCAGAAGCCAAGGCTTGGCAGGGAAGCCCCGCTGGTCCTCTAGTGCAGCCAGAGGAACAGGGATATATAGAGAATGGAGAAGCCTCTAGAGTTCTGCTGTTGGCTATGGACAAGATCTAGGAATAGAGTACCTGATTTGTGGCTGATCTAGGAGCCTCTTCACTCCAGGAACACTGCCCCTCAGTCTTTAGGGAAGAAGATGACGAACTCTGAATACCTGCTGGTCAGGGATTTGGCTCCATTTAATTCTTTCTCGTATTTGAGAGGCTTTCATAGACCTAATTTCAAGTTCTCCATTCTTTCCTTGGTGTCTGCTCTACTGATGAGCCCAACAAAGGCCTTTTGTTCTTGATTGCCAGAATTTCTTAATCCTTGGAGTTTCCATCTCGTGCGCATTACTCCTCTGCTCTGGAATGTTGCCTTTTTCCATTTGAGCCCTCAACATATTTGTCAGTTATCTTGAATGTTCTATCAATCTTACTGGTTCCTACTCTTGCCTCAGATTGTGTCCATGCCTTTTTGACATGCTGTGTAAGGAAGTGGTGGATGTTGAAAGTAGAAGCTGATATGGTTAGGCTGGGTAAAGTATGGGAGACTGAGGAATGGAAGCTTTAGTTTCCTCTAATCTTCAATGTTCTTCACATTCCCTATGAACTCCTCCTAAATAAGGTCTGTCTTGTGGCTCTATTGTAACTCCCTAGACTAGAGCCCTACTGGGTATAGGGGTAAGCCATAGTGGAAGTAATGTATAGTCATGATTAAGTTTTGGAGCTTCTAGTGGGCCTTGAGTGATCAGGCTGTGACTTCAGAAGCCTAGCTTGGCCTCCTTCCTCACAGAGAAGACTAGACAGGCTGGAGCTGGCCAACTATCCTTCTCTTAGGTCAGGTAAGACTGATAATGTAGTAGTCCTTGGAAGACAGGCCTTATCCTGGAGGATGCTCTGGGCAGATTGCAAAATGGTAACTCTTCCTTTTCCATGTGCCTGAAACGAGGGGACTTTTTCTTCTCTGACCTTCACCATGAGAACTTGGAGGGATTTCTGGAGGTAAAACTCCACAAAAGTACAGGGCCTCCTACTATAGCCCCTAGAATTTCTCACTTTAGTCTAGTCTAGCAAGCCAGCTAGACTTGGCTCCCAGCAAGCCATCGAAGCATTTCTACCAGTTCCAATGGCCTCTCCAGGGAAGTCAGCTTTGGCTGTGAGTCTGTATATAGGTCTCCATGCCTTGGAGTAGCAGCTTGCTTTATGACTAATTCTTTAGTGGATCCAAGGAGTGTTGACCTTGCTTAGTGTTGTGTGAGCAACCATGGCTTCGAAGCTCTTCATATGCTGGAACAGGTTTTCATCTGAATAGCTTTATCTCCACTGGTCACAAAACATGACATGCAGCAACTCTCCCCCATGATTGTAAAGGCTCAAGTAACAAAAGGACCTAGGTTGTCTCTGGGCCTCTTGTGGTGGAGCTGGCCTTCCATGTCTAGGCCAAAGCCATAACCATGTGACAACCTAGAACAGAAGCTAAGTGCAGCAAGGAGGTAGGGTTCCTTTTTCCCCCAGCCCCTATCGAGGTTGAGGCTCTGCCTTGGGTACACCATACTGAGAACACCAGAATGCTCAACACTTGAGTTCTTGTTCTAAGTGGAGGTTGCACACTTGGGAGGCAAGCTGTCCCCTTTTCGCTCCAGCTCTTTGGGATACCTAGCTCCTTGGCCACCATTTCTCTTTTTAAAGAGGGCTTTGAAGATGTTATCTCCTCCATGATTTTGTGTGGGGTTCTAACCTCTCCAGTCCATGTGGGGAAGAATGTTCTTTGCCTTGGATAGAGCTGGCCTTCAGCTTGGTTTCCTCAGAGGACTTGCTGTTCCCTGCTGACTCCGTGTATTCTTGAGTTGTGGAGGAGTCCCTAAACCAAATGATCAGCCAATAACTCCAGGGACTCAGTGACTCAAGTTCAACTTATACTAATTTACCAACTCCCTGGTAACTCCTGGCCATGGTGCATATGAATTTGGTTGGGGGTCTTGCTCTTGGAACAAAGGAGCACAGAATACTTGAGCTATGTCAAAAGTTAAAATGTCCAGCTCTTTCTAGATTGCCGTAGAAGCTCCAGGAATGTACAGCCATCAGCACCTCAAATACCAAATAAGTGATCTTATGACCTGTGGCCCCAGAAAGCTGGGCCTGCATCTTGTAGAGCTGGGCTCTGAACTAGAGAAACTTATCCAATCAACAAGCCTAGATGTCTCTTGGCCTGTGTTTTGGTCATGGGCTACCCCAGCAGCATTGGAGACTTGCTGTGTCCTTGACACATCGGAGCAGCAGGGATTCCCACCTCACTCTCTTGGGGTAGGGATATAACTAGAAACTCCTGTCTGGGGGAAATCCCTATGTTGGGAGTGAGATTATCTTGGAGTGGCTAGAATATGTATCTGCATGAATACTAGGCACCGGTCTTCTTGACCACTTCTGAGACTTGATGCCGTTGCTATAGAAGTCTAGGTGGTAATTGCTAATGGCATAGCCTGCCATTCAGTGCAGATCACCTGTTCATGCTTAACTGCTGTGAGGAATGGAGGGCCTCTACATGTGTCACATGTTTGAGCTGAGGTATGTACCTAACCTGGGAATACCGGGTTATAGGGGTATTTGGTGTCATGAAGGGCTACCACTCAGTGGACCGTGTTCCTACCTCCAGATCTCAACCAGAACACACCCTTTTTGATCAGTAAAAGACCCTACAAACTTGTATTCCTGCCTAATAAAGAAGTATACTGTATCAGTCCTTTTCTGAACTGCCCGTTGCTATACCAATCTCTTCTATTGGCATTCTCCCCTTTGGTGGGAGTTAGCTGTATCTTCTAGATAACCCTTGCCACTTCTTTAAGAGCTGCTGACCTTTTTTCAGTCACCAGTGAAATCCTGATAAGGCCAATAAAGATCAAGCCTAAATATTCTGTTCTCTCTTGACTCACGATTTGGATGTTAATGGGGGATCTTACTCTCAAGGTCAAACATTCCTTTCTTCTAGCTTTAACAGTACAGAACTTCAAATGCCTACAAAGTAGGATATCCTACCAACTCAAATTCTTGTGGGGCTGCTATTGCTGGTGCTCCTACTCTTTCTTGGGCCCTAACTAATGCTGGGGTGTGCATCAATGACCTCAGACTTTGCAGAGTTCCGGTCTCAAGCACACAAAGTTTATGCCTCCGTGATTTCCTGCAATGCCTTGCTGGAGCTTCAGGTTTGCTTCAGTTCTGAATTTTAAGAAATTGGTATCCTAGGGCTACAGGACTTAGGGGCTTTTCTAGGAAGTCTCAATATGGCGAGTAGGAGTTCAATGAAGACTGTATTCCACTTGTAGAGAAGGCTGCATAAATCAGTCTTGTCAAAATGTTTACGGTTAGAGATTAGACTTCACTGTGTCCAAAGACTTAAAATGAGTCCTCGTCTGGTCCATTTTAGGCTCTGTCTTTAATCTCTGGGAATACGGTGGACTATAAATCTCTTCAGTCTGCAGAAAATAACTGGGGGCAGGGCAGAAGGAAGCAAGGACTCGAATCTACTTCAAGCCTTTAAGGCTATAGTATCAAGACGAAACCTCCAGTCTCTTGAGAGAAACCTGATCTATTGTGTTCCTAAGATCTACTTAGTGACTGAAAGTGAATGTAACAGGTCTCTTTGCAACTCTTAATTCCTATCACTTGATCTGCCAGCTCTTGAGTGAGCTAATCTTGTTAAGTAACCAGCCATAGCTAACTTTTGGAATTCACACCTAAGTTTAAAATTGTTCTAGTGAATAAGGCTTCAGGGGCTGTGAGATGACAGTACCTCCCATGCTTCTCTGTTCCCTTGTGGGATCTTCACAGCTTGTTAAAAACTGAATCTTCACTTTGGAAATCGTGGGGAGAGGCTTAGGAAACTGCAAGGAGAGAGCTTAATAGCAAACGAAGGCAACCAAG
This sequence comes from Paguma larvata, assembly GCA_030068075.1. Lineage (NCBI taxonomy): Eukaryota > Metazoa > Chordata > Mammalia > Carnivora > Viverridae > Paguma > Paguma larvata. The sequence goes on from CM057837.1 coordinate 68,866,196, forward strand.
TTGGCTAAGGATGTTGAGGTTTGGAGTCCCCATTCCTTCCAGTCTGAATTACCTGTTGCCTAGTTTCTGTTCATCTGTTAAATGCAAACACCACCTGGACTTGTGTATGGTCACATGTTCAACTGCAATATCCTGCCTGTCTAGGGTCGGGTAAGATCTGTTACATTCTAGTAGGGTAAGAAAACTTCTCCTAAATATATTTTGACCTAGAGTAGGCTAGAAGTTCCTTTTCCCTTAGAACGTAGGTTGGCTAAACCTTCTCTATAAAAGTCTAGATAGTAAACATCTTAGGTTTTGTGGGCTAAGAGGCAATAATTAAGATTATTCTGGTGGTACTAAGGACAAGAGAACTTCACAAGACTTATAAAATTAAACTTGGTATGAAAAATAGAACTTTGGGACAACTTTGAACCTCATATATCCAGAGACAATCAAATTGGCTGCAAAAGTCGACTTGTCAATGCCGATCTAGAACCATTCTCTTTCAATTTGGTAGAAAGAGGTTGCCAAATATAGCTATCTCAATAGACCTGTATTACAACTTCATACTCCATCATCTTTGCTTTATACAAATAGAAGCATCAGTTGACCAATTGGAGTAGGGGTCAGGCATGCTTGATACAGGTGGTAAAGACAGGGATAGGGTCAGAAATGGGTGCATACAACCCATTCAAGCACCCAATACCAGTTTCTACTAATACCGTTTCACTCAGCATGTTGACAACGAAGACCGATAATGGAACTAGTCATTGGTGAGGAGGTATGATGGGGCTGGTACCCTCATACACTGCTATGGAGACTATAGTATGAGAGACTAATGGAGACTATAGTATGAGGAGACTAATGCTACTAAACAGTCTATGACCAGAAAGAATTGGGGTGTCTCTAACATGAGACTGAGGTCTCCAGATCTCCCTCAGACTTCAGTAGAAACTGCACCTGCCCTGGGCCATAAAACAAATAATGGGGTTGTTGGGAGGTAGAAGACCAGCCTAGGTATACTAGGACCTTTTGTTCTTTGACCTAGCCTCTTAATTGGATCCTGGAAGTTACCTGGCAAACCTTACATCTTTACCTCTAATCTTCCAAGCTGGTCCCCTCACGGAGCTCCATTTGGACTTTGTGTTTTATTGCCTCCCATCTTCATATCTCAGAGGACAAAGAGGCATAAAATGAGGTTAAAGGTGGTTAGGGGAAAGAACTGTGTATACAGTAAACATGGTAGATCCAGCTTCCTATACTGCAGAATATGGGAAACCTACTTCTCTGGTCTCTTTACTTTCTCCTTCTAAGACCGTATGTGCAGTCAGATTCTGCCAACTAGATGCACGGAGTCCATCTTCTCTTGGCAAGCCATGATCTGGGGATATCCTTCTTGTTTGAGAGGTGTTCTAATACTGGCACTAGCTTTGTAGGGGTCATGGAATTTGGGTAGCTCTAGTTTCTTGCCTTCTAGGTCCTGGCAGAGGAATCCACTTGCCTTGAGGCAGGTTTCATGGTACTATTCTGACAATCCTTCTCAGACACCTAAAGTCTGTTAGTCTTCAAAGACCTTGTAAACTTATTTTTGCTGAAGATAGCCAGAATGGCTTATCTCCTAGTCCTTGACTCTTGTTCATGACTTCAGGCCATGTTAGGAATACCTAACCATTGAAATAGGTAGTTGTCCTCAGTTATGTTAAAGGTCATTCTGGTTGCAAGATAAAACACTGTGGGGGCTGAGCAGGTAAGTACTGGTGTCCTAGCTTGTACTGACTAAGAATACTGAAACAAGGGAAAAATCGAAGGGCTCAAGATTTTAGATGGTAGAAATGACTGGGCTTAGTGGCGAACTTAGGAGAAAAGGAACAGTTAAGTAGTGTCAAATACTACACGATCAGAATTAAGCATGTAGATAACCCTGAGTTAAGGAGTTAGACAACAGTCACATACTAGCTGGAGGATTCATGGGGAAGGTTATTAACTCAGTCTTAGGCAATCTTAGTTTGTATTGCCTGTGGGACATTGGAATAGAAACCTCAAACGGGCAATTAAGACCACCGAACTTGGAATCCCCCCAAAACAAGGACTGTACCCTGAAGGTAAACTTGGGTAATTACATGCTCCCTAGACCATGAATTCCAACAACTTCCAAAAGTGCCCATGTGCCAAAATAGGTCACCCAGAAAAATCTCCCAACTTAATGGTTGGGTAGGGACACAGGCAAAGGGGGAAAGTAGGTGGTGAAGACTGAAGAGCAAAAACAGACTGATAACAAGGCGATCAAAGGAAAGCAAGAGAAGTTAAACATGGGTGTTGAGTGAGTAGAATGGGATCCCGTCTTGCCCTTTTCAAAATGGGTAACTTGGTGCCCACAGATGCTGTTGAAATAGTGGAACCAGAAGCTTGGCTGGACCACATAAAGTAGAGATGGAGTAGAGCAACCCTTGTACAATAGAGGGAAACAGGGAAAGAAATAAGAATGGTATCGTATGGAGCTCTCCTTTACAGGAGATAGCTCTCCTCTTAATCTACTGCATCACCCTCTCTTATCCTTATGGGAGAAGACTACATAAGATGAGCTTCTAGAGAAATGCCAAGGGTTTGACGTAGGCAGATAACTAGCCTTTATAGGAGAACATCATGTAAGAAGGTAGAGATATGGGTCATTATAGCCTGTATGTAGGCCTGTGACCAAGTTCTTCCTGCCACCTTAAGGAGAGAACAGTTGTCAGAGAATGGAGGCAAGCATGTGCAATGTGGTTTCCTACCTGCCTTCCCATGTGTATTCATTGGTCACAAATGTGAGGCGGGTGTTAGGGATAGAAGATGGTCAGGATACATTAGCCTCTAATCCTGCTTGATCCAGAAGGCTTTTTGCCCAAACCCCAAGAATGTGGCCTATGCTTTAGGCTCTTAAATGGTCTATGGGGTGATTCTTTACTCATTTTGTTATTGTGGCTTTGGGGGCCAGGGAGGAGAGGAGGGGGAAGCTGGATAATTCTTGAAGGTGGACCGAGCAATAGAGGGCTTAAAAGAGCCTGACTTGAATCCAGCCACTTTAACCTTCCTTTGGCCTATGGGGTGCTAAGAGCTTCTGAACATCAGGATGCGCTGTGACCTAGGTGCTGTTCTCAGAAGCCCCTCCCACATTTCCCTTAGAAAAGGACTTGAGAGCATATTGAATTGAGTCTCCTGTCCTAGTGGCCTATAAACAGAAGGCTGCGTAGCCCTAGTTCTAAGATCTGTTCCTTAAACTTACTATAAATACTTCAATATTTCTCAGACAGGACTGGGGTGGGTAACCCTAAGGATACTACTAGCAACCAAAGTGATCACTAATCTTCAGAGTTCTGTTTTACCAAGTTATCTTCTAGTTCCTTCTACTCTCTATTGGATTTAGGGTCCTTTGTAGGGTCTATATGCTATTACATTTGGAGTTGTGTCTCCATATATTAGGCTTCTCCATCTTTCCTTTCAATTCTCTTGAAGCAGTTTCACCTGTCCTACAGAATCCTCAGCATTTGGGACTTTGCTAACTGCATCTCTGGTGTACTTGAATACATTTCCCCTCTCCTGTGTTTGCTGTAAGTCTGTGGTTGGCTGTAAGAGAGGAAATTCAAGTTTCTTAGCAAGACTGCCTCTTCCATAGCTATGTACTACCATCCAGATACGTGTACTGCTTGCTGAACTTCGCAGCCATGGATTAGGATCTAGGTCTACTTTCCAGGGATTGCAATGAGGCAGCATTCTATCTGTCTGAAGAGCTAGCCCACTAAAAAGCACAAATGCAGCATTCTCTGCCTTTGCCTACCAGTTCTCCTATATTATCCAAAAATGGTCTCACTTAACTTTCTGATGGAAGCAGACAAATATTCCCATGGTGGTCAGGTAAGTCCATAGCACAGTCTCTTGGAGACCACTGCCCTGTGCCAATCAAGACATGGCATTACAGGTGCTCAAAGAACATGGAGCGTTTCTATAAAAATCTGTAAGGCAGTATTAGTTTGTATAGGTCACAGCTGCCTGGGAATAAAATTGTTGGCCTTTGAAAAAAGAATAAGACTTAAACCTGCCCCCCCCCCACAATGCTATCAGGTTAAAACCCTGTATTATACATTATGTATACATATACACACATATGCAAGAACTACTTTCCATAGGCACTTCTGAAATGCCAGTATCCAGATTCTAACGCTAAGGGAAAGCAGAATTCTGAGGCACTTGGGACCTATTAGTCCAACTACTAAAGTCCTTGAATTTTGTACTTAGCACTGCTCCGATCGGACCAGCAGTTCGTTTAAAAGGATCCTACTGATCCTATCAGTAGAACTCTAGTTTCCTCTGAATATCTTAGAGTCAATGACTCTTAAAACTTCTTCTGCTAAATAGGATTTAGTGTGGTATATTAGATACGTATTTGGCTGTCGAAGACCTCAGGCATTTTTGATTTTCTTAAATGCATGCCCTTGGGGTATATGCTTGTGCTTCATCATTGGTGCTCCTAGCATGCAAGTTGCCTCCTGGGCACCCAGCTTGGCCAGCTTCTAGCCTCCCCCATATCTAGCGATAGGCATGGGCAGTATTCTGGCCAGTAGAACATGACCAAAAATGTATGCTACTTGGGCGAGCCTCGCTTCTAATTCACTTGTGAGCTTTTTCTCTGGTTGAGTGGTACCCTCTTGCAGAGGCTCATGCCACAACATGAAGGGAGTCTCAATCCCTGGACCGGGAAAAAGGAACCAGGTGACCAGGAACACCTGTAGTCAATCAGGGATGTGAAGAAGACTCTTCTCAGCCAGAGGTGGAGGTCTGTTGAAAAGGCTGGTATTAGTTACTAACACAACCAATCATAATGTTCAACATGAAATGCTGCTTAGGTTCCTCTAAGCTTTTCTTTTTTTAATTTTTTTTTAATTTTTTTAATGTTTATTTATTTTTGAGAGAGAGACAGACAGACAGAGCATGAGCAGGGAAGAGGCACAGACAGAGAAGGAGACACAGAATCTGAGACAGGCTCCAGGCTCTGAGCTGTCAGCACAGAGCCCGATGCGGGGCTCGAACTCACAGACCGTGAGATCATGACCTGAGCCAAAGTCGGACACTCAACCGACTGAGCCACCCAGGTGCCCCTTAAATTTTTTTTTAACGTTTTTATTTTTTTGAGAGACCTAGAGACAGAGCATGAGCAAGGGAAGGGCGGGGAGAGAGGGAGATCCAGAATCTGAAGCAGGCTCCGGGCTCTGAGCCGTCAGCACAAAGCCCGACGTGGGGCTCGAACTCACAGACCATGAGATCATGACCTGAGCCGATGTCGGCCGCCTAACTGCCTGAGCCACCCAGGCGCCCCCCTCTAAGCTTTTCTAACTGTCTCTTCTAAGCTAACCTACATGTTAGCATCAGCCATTGAAAGTAAATTAGATAGCTTCAAGCCTTAAGCTAGCCAAGTGACTTTTTAAAGGAGGACTTTGAGATCAATCCATGTGGACGTGGGGGTCTAGCACACTTGAGAGCCATATATGAAAGGTGGCAATTCTTAGCTGCTTGGCTCTTAAGTGGGAAGGAGAGTCAGACTCTGATGTTCCTCCCCCACCTATCAGCTGTTTCAAGTCGCAGTGCACCTGGGTGCAAAGCAGCCGGAGAACCGTGGGTCACTTATGAAGGGCCCTGTGGTTTCCCCAAGTTCACGCTCTTCAGTAAATAGAAAAGTGTTTGAACTTAAACACCTGAATATTGACGGTAAATAGTCAGAGGTGTCAGTTTGTTACGCTACCACCAAGTAAAAACCTAGAACTGTCAGTACCCGGGATGACTTATACATCCTTGACTACCTTCTCTTTCAGCAGTAACACAGCCTAGCTCCTAGGGAAACTATCTCCTTTTCCTTTATAATACTAGTAGATGTGGGGAATTGTAGATTACTTTGGACATGGCTGCCACAAACATCCTAGTACTTACAAATAACAGACCTGCAGAAAATGTGCACAAATCAAGCCTACAGCTGGATAAATCTCGAAAGTAAACATTCATGTAACTGGCATTCAGAGCAAAACAAATGCTTGCCAACATCTCAGAAACCCCCACTAAGGTCCCTTCCTGAGGGATAGTCCCTACACCAAGGTAATAGTGTCTAGACTCCTATGGGTACAGATTAGTGTTGCTCACTGCATTCTTGTAATCTCTTCTCTGGTGTTTTAGGGGAATAGTCTTATTTCCTAGACCTGGTACTTCTGGAGCGCTCACGTGCCAGGTGTTAACTGGCATCTGTATGCATATTATACACTAGAGAATACTAAGTGGTTCACTAGCTGCTTATTTTCAACCCCTCTAAGGTAGATCCTATACTTCACACATGAGAACTGAGGCAGAAGTGTCTCAGACGTGTTTTAAATATCAACTGAATTAACATGTCCCAGGGATGTGGAACACATGCATATGTATCATCTTCGCACTTGAAGAAACTAATGCGAAGGTTACTTAAGGTCAGTCCCTTCTCCCCTGATCAAGGGCCCAACCCTCTCAATCCCTTGTGACCATCCTTGTGCTGCTACCTTTAACACGGAAATCTGAAACTTAGCTTTTTTCCTACAGAGCTGTGCTATTCTTTCTGCGGAAGGAAGCTCCTAATGGTAAAACTACAAGCCTGCGAGCAAAGCAGGTGTCTCCCTGGCTTCCCAGGGTCAGTACAAAATCAAGGAACCTTGCTCACTGGCTTAATCTTGCTCTGCTTTGAGAACTTACATAGGACTTGATGGTTTGATCCCCAAACTATCCTAATTTAGATTTAAAAAAAGTAATGAAGGCCTACGGAATAAACCAAAGACTTAACATAGAACATTGGAAACCTAACTGCTCTGTTCTGGTTAGCTTTGTGGAAGGGCGTCCCATCTTGACCCTGGAGCCAATTTTGGGGAACTTGGTTTGTTCAGGAAATCAGTGAAATGTTGGCTTAAAATCCGAATAGTGGATTGTTGCATATATACATACACGCACATACCAACTTTCCCTTAACTTTTTTCGTTGAATCCAACAGTTTTGTGATTCAAACTATGTGCCCATTGAAGGAACAGTTCCTGAAGTGGATTGCCTGAACAGGAGAATCGAAGCTTCTTTCCTGCAAATCTCTGAGCTGGTGACCCTCCTACTTAAGAGCTACTGAATCTGCCTCTTCAGAGGAGCAGTTAAGATGTAGGCTATGCAGCAAGCCTTAACTGGAATGAATAGGCTAAGGGCAGTTTAAAAATACTTTTAGTACTTAGTGTTCTTGTATGGGTTGGCTCTTCACTTCTAGAGTCAAGAAAGTGCCTTGGTCATCATCTTGCAGCGTTCTGTTTATTGGAAGCTTGTCATCAAATTTACATATTGCAAATGTGTTCAAGGAAAATCTTGTCTTCTACAGAAGGGTGTGGCAGACTATAGGCAGGTCATAGGTGTTTTTCTTCACATGGCTTCTTGGGTTTGTCCAGCCAAAAAATACCTTACAGAGGACTACTAACTTTTTCTTCCAGGGACAGGTTTGAGAGCTAAGATGCAGGAGGTCTTTTTGGGACACACGCCAACTAAACCTGATCTGTAGTTCATCTGAAACTCGACCGTCAGCCTTTTCCCCTCATTAAGTCTGGTAACCCTGGCAAGGAGACTTTCCCCACATTACTACTCCCCACTTGACACCTAAGCTTCTGTATGGCACTTGAGAAAGATTGAGGACTGCTGCCTTGGCCCCCTGTGCTCCCTGTGATTGCCGAGGGGAAAGCAGAGTTTTCGGGCTGAAATAGGTACTATAATTATATCTACTCCCTTAGTGGGAAGATCTCCCTCAGCTTGCTTCTTGAACTTCACAGAAATGTACTTCTTAATCTATATCTTGACCAGGACACTTTGACTTGGGAAATTGTTGGTAGAGTTGCCTAGATTTTTAGCTTCATACCATGGATGTTGAATCTGAGCTGTTAGCTCAAGCCTGGGAGGAATTCTGATCTACCGAGATGGCTGGAGACAAAAGGTGTATTCGTGTCTTTAGGTTTTGGCAATCTTTGAATTGTATCCTCTTAGGATGTGTGGAGCTTGGCAGTCTGCCCTGCCTCCACACTGAGCTACTTTCAAGTTGATGTACAGGCATACCTTGGAGATCTTGGGGGTTCTGTTTCAGACCACCACAATGAAGTGAATCAAATGGATGTTTCCTAGTGCATAGGGATGTTGTGTTCACACTAGACTATAGTCTAAAGTATGCAATAGCACTAGGTCTATAGCCATATATATACCTTAATTAAAAAAAATCCTTAAAAGCTGACCACTGGAGCCCTCAGGAAGTTGTAACCTGTTGCTGGTGGAGGGTCTTGCTTCCATGTTGATGGCTGCTGACAAATCAGGGTGTTGGTGGCTTACAGCAATTGCTTAAAATAAGACCACAGTGAAGCTTGCCACGTTGATTGCCTCTTCATAACTGACCGCTCTGTAGTATGTGATGCTGTTCCACAGCTTTTTATCCACAGAACTTCTTCCAATATTGGAGTCGGTCCTCTCAAGCCCTGCTTCTGCTTTATCAACTGAGTTGATGTAATGTTCTAAGTCCTTTGTCCTGTCAAATCTTGACTGCATCTTCACCAGAAGTAGACCCTGTCTCAAAAAACATTCTTTGTTCATCCATAAGAAGCAATTCCTTGTCCTAAGTTTTATCTGGAGATTACAGCCATGCATTACTGTCTTCAGGTTCTACTTCTAGTTCTCTTCCTATTTCTACAATATCTGCAGTTCCTTCTACAGAAGTCTCCAACCCCACAAATCCATCCATGAGTCAGAATTAACTTCTTCCACACTGGTTAGTGTTAGGTTGACCTCTTCCCATGAGTCACAAATACTTTTAATGACTTTTGGAATGGTGAATCCTTTGCAGAAAGTTTTTTGCCCAATTACTTTGGCCCATGAGAAGAATTCCTATCTATGGCCGCTGTAGTCTTACAAAGGTTGCCTAAAAGATTTGAAAGTCAAAAGGACTCCTAGTGTTAGCAGGCATGAACACCTTAGCTACCTGTACATCCCATCAGAGCTCTTGGGTGACCAGGTGCATTGTCAGTGAACAGTAATATTTTGAAAGGATTTTTTTTTCCTGAGCAGTAGGTCTCAATGGTGGGCTTAAAATACTTAGCAAATCTTGTTATAAACAGACATGCTGTCATCCAGGCTTTGTTCCATTTATAGAGCACAGGCAGAGTAGATTTTGCATAATTCTTAAGGGCCCTAGGGCTTTCAGGACAATAAAGAACATTGGCTTCAACTTAGTCACCAGCTGCATTAACCCCTAGTAAGAGCCAGCCTGTTCTTTGAAGCCAGGCATTGACTTGTCTCTGGCTGTGAAAGTCTTACAAGGCGCCTTCCAACAGAAGGCTGTTTTTTGTCTACACTGAATCTGTTTAGCATAGTCACCTTGATGAATTGTTTGGATCTGGATCGTTTGCTGCAGCTTCCACGTCAGCACTTGCTGTCTCACCTTGTACCTCTGTTAGAGACCACATCTTTCTTTAAACCTCATGAATCAACCTCTGGTAGCTTCACACTTTTCTTCTGCAGCTTCCTCCCCTCTCTCAGCCTTCATAGAATTGAAGAGCATTAGGGCCTTGCTCAGGATTAGGCCTTGGCTTACAGGAATGTTGTGGCTGGTTCCAGACTGCGTGAACTCGTTCCACATCAGCAATAAAGCTATTCTGCTTTATCATTCATGTGTTCACTGGAGTAGCACTCCTAAGAATTTTTCCTTTGCATCTATGACTCGACTATCAGATGCAAGAGGCCTAGCTTTCAGCCCATCTTTACTTTGACCTTGCTTTCCTCTCTATTTGTAGCTTTTGATCTAAAGTTAGATCTGTGGCTCTTAGACTTGAACACCTAGAGGACACTGTAGGGTTATTAACTGGCCTAACTTCAATATTGTTTTGGAATTGGGAGGCTTGAGCAGGAGCAAGGGAACAGCCAATGGGCAGAGCCATCAGAACACCTGCCTTCATGGGTTAGGTTCAGTCTATGGGTGTGATTCGTTGTACCCTGCCCCCCCCCCCAACAACTATAATTACAATAGTTACAGCAAGGATCACAGATAACCATAACAAATGCAACAATGAAAGCTCAAAATACTGTAAAAACTACCAAACTGATAGTACGGGAAGCAAGCAAATGCTAGTTCCTAGCTCCTTCCTGGCTGCAGATCCTTGTCTGCTGGGTTACGATTTCTTCATTCCTATTCTCTCCCATTTGGGACTGCTTGACACCCTTGGGTCTGAAGTATTTGGAGTGACAGCCACCTTTCATGGTACTAGGTTGGTCTGTGGGCTGGTGACTGGCCTGAGCCAGTGAGTCAGATCTTCAGTGAAGAGGCTTACTGAGTTGGGATAGATCAAGCTCTGTTCTTGGTCACCTGTGTCCACTAGCATTAATGTCTTCATGCTACAGACCTTTGGTATCCAGGGTATGGTGGTATAATGGTTTTGGTGCATATTTTCTCCACGTGGGCTGATGTTCTTGCTGGTAGATCTGGACTTCCAGATCTTTCTTGGCTGTGAGTCTACTGTGGTCCTTCTCTCTGCACTTCTCCTATGTGAACCTTGGTCTAGCCTGATTCCTGGCTGCCTCTGGCTAAGAAGACCCAGGTCCTTCAGGCCTTCTCTGAACAGAGAGCTTGGTAGGGACCCCTTTCTGTCCTACTGGCCTCTAGTCCCTCTTGGGTAGTGCTGGTTCTCCCAGAGTTGTCTTGTTCCCTTAGGCTGGGGTCCATGTGGCAAGGGCCCCTGAGCATGTCGGTAGAGTGCTCAGATTCCCCAGCTGGGCCTAACCTCCAATTCCTGGGTAAAAGTCCTGGGGTCTTGGCATATTCTCACTGTGTGGCAGTATCTGCTCTATAGGGGGTTATGTTCCCCTTGCCTCAGGGCCGCTTGTTTTCTTCCCTCTTCCTTACCCATGCAGTCTCTTAGCCTTCCTTCTGGCCGGGGCACCCCTGTGCAGGTACAGGCCTCAGGAACCCAGGCTGCCTGCCTGCCTTTATCTGGGAGCCCTTTCCCTGGTAGGAAGATGGCTGTGTTCTACCTGTGTTCTAGTGCTTTTCTTCCTGGGATCCTTCCTGCTCTGTGCTTTGGGTCACCTTCATTCTCTCCTCATCCTCTGGGTATGACTTCTGGGGGCCATCAACTTGGTTTAGGATCAGTATCTTGGGCCCAGCCTCTGCCCTGGCCTCCCAGGGTCGCATCAGTTGCCTTTAGTCTCAATTTTTCCCTCAGTCCACCTGCTGCCTTCCTCGGTAAGTATAAATGTCCTCAGTCTTCTCTTCCTCTAGACACCACATTTCTATTCTTAGGGTATGGTATTAGAATCTTGCTCCCCGGTATCCTTTCTGTCCTAGAGCTATATCCTTCTCTACAGCCAGTTGCTGTCTACCTCTCCTTGTCATAGCCATGATTTTATTCCAGAATAAGAGTCCATGTCTCTGATCTCCAGGCTTCTTCCTGTGCCATCATTTATGGACCATATTCTTGGCCTGAAAGTCTGAACTTGGCCTTAATGATAGACCCTTGACTTTTCAGTCTTGTTTCCTTCCCCCCCAATCTCCATCCCCCTCTACCACCAAAGTAGTAATAGTTCTAGGCCCATGGGAATGACACCACTTAACTCTCCGTCACCAGGCAAGGTTTCTCTTCCTGAGTACTGAGCAAGCACTAATCAGGGCAGGAGGCAGGATATGGGTGGACTGTGGTTCTCTGCTGTTGGAGTGACTAAGTTTGGTTGGAGTTGACACCGAAGAATGGTAGGGAAGTTAGGACAAGACCAGGTCCTTCTCTCCTGACATCTATATTGAATTCTGAATTGAGAGGACACAGGGACCAATCAGCTCCTGAAGACCTGGTCTCTGCAAGGCAAGATAGAAATTACATTTGGATGTGGCCCAAGACTGTGCTTGTATCTTGGGGCATGTCTGAGGACTCCCAAAGGTCCTGAGGTACACCTCTGCCTCTTGGATGACCTTTCAGCTCTAGCATTCTCAGAGGAGCAGGAAGAAAGAAGCTCCAAGCTGGAGACTCTACCAGAAACACCCATCTTCCACCCCCAAGAACTTCAGTTTTTGGTTACCCTGCTGGGTAGAGTTGAATGCTCTGTATATTCTGCTATGGGAGGATTCCACAATGATTCTATGCTGCTTTGTGTCACAACATGTGTGGAGAAGGAAATTGCTTCCTTGTAGAACATAGGTCTCTCCATAGTACACAATCTCTTGTCCCATTTCGAGACTGAAGGTTTAATTTTATACAAGTTTGTACTCTATCCTAAGAATCGATCTTTCCTACTTATGTGACCCTTCACATGAAAGCATAAAAGATACTGGTTCTATTTTTTAACTTAAGAAGCTTTAGAAAATCCTACAGAAGAACGGTTATGTATACTTTTAATCCTAGGCCTTCCCAAGTACATGTCCTCTTAAATTGGATATGATCATCTAATGGCTTGTTCGGCCAAGTGAATCCCGAGGTTCCAGTTGTTCCTTCTCCCAGTTTCGTTGGTCTTGATGGGATTGTTCCCTGTGGCATCCTCTATCCCTACTTAATGACTAGATGGATGGCCTGGGAGCCAGCTGCCTGTGGGTCTCCCTTGTGCTGGGGGGTGCTGGGATTTTATTCTTAGTGTCTGCCTAAGACTAGCTGTTGAAGAGGCTCTGTGCAGTAAGCCTCAAGATGAGCATGTAGCTGGAGGTGAGCTATGCTGTGGGCCTCTATCCTGGGCACCTGTGGCCCTAGGGATGCACATATAAGCCCCACTGGGCTCTTGCCACAGCTCGTAGTGGACTCTGCCACCACACAGCACTTGTTCTCCATTTTCTACAGCCTGATGGGACCACTTCTCATCCTTCTACAGTCTCTGCAGAAGACAGATGAATGGTCTTACTGATCTTTGTTTCCTTTCCCGGATGGTTTGAAGCTTATCCTCCGATGTCCATCTTTGTCTAAGATCTATTATCCCTATTTGGGATGGCTATTCCTGTTAGAGAATGTCATGGTGTAGTAACTGCCCATAGTCAAGGCAGCTTGCAGCTGCCTGCTGTGTCCAGGGTGGAGTCTTCCAGTGAAGTCTTGTTTCTAATCTAACAGTTCTTGACCTTTTAGACCTGAAGTTCTGAGGGTCAGGTGTTTCACCATATGCATAGAACAGGCAAGGACACCTGGGTTTGAATAGCATGGACCATGAAGTACAATGCCCAGCTGTTGCCATTAACAAGTCTGTGGGCAGTGTTCTTGGCTGAGAATAAGGTCTAGACTATATTAAAGGCTGAAAGCCTACTGTGAAGGTCCTCGATGGCATCTAGTCCCATACTATAGCCCAGTGCCCTACTCCCTGGCCCTATAATAACATGGATTATTTTAGACTCCATCCTTTCTCTTTATGGCCTCTCTTCTGAGGGTTGCCCAGGACTAAATGGGAAGCCTTGGAAGTTGCTGAGGGCCTCCCTCACCTTGGAGGATTACTGGGACACAGCAATTTGGAGAGTCTCTTTGAAGCTAGCTGCCATCTTGGAAGCCCTAAGCAGAGAAGTTCTGAGTGTGAAGCTCTGGTCTGAGATCCATATGGGGCTTCACGTTCTTGTAGCCCAGTGGTCCTTGGTTTCAAGGCATGAGTCATGCTAGGACCTTCTCTAGCCTGTCCTCTAAAGCTGCATGTGGAGTTTGGTTAAGCTTAAGACCTGATTGGTTTTCTCTTCCTACTGAGACCTCACCTCTGAGTTCCTGGCTGCTGTGGTGGGAAGCCCTGCAGTGGGGTGTCTCTGCTGCTCATGCTGCTTCTTGCTCTGTCCTTGTTGTCTGAAGTTATATATAGTTCTTTGCTGTTTGGTCTCCTTGAGACCCCCATCTGAGTACTTCGGAGAAAACAGTGACATGAGGGATATTGGAACTTATGCTCAGCCAAGTAAGGAACAGACTAGGACCTGTCTATTGCTTCATGTAAGTCTCTTTAAGGTCTTGACCAGACCGTTTCCTCAACCTCTGAATATGGAGCTTTTCTTAGTATCTAGGCCCCATTTATACATTCCAGAATACTTCTAGAAAGAGCTCTTCGTGTCTGTGGTTGGTCAGAGAAAAACTCAGATCAGATATTGGTTTCTCCTCCATTTGATACCCAGGAGCCTGGCCAGTGGTGCTCTGGCTGAAAGGAATTCCTACCAGATTTTTTTACTTACTGTCATGGTCCTCTGCCTTGCTGAGCAGGACAGGGCTCTTTGGGTTATTTCCTTCCCATATGTAATACTTTGCGAGAGCTGCCGTAACAAAGTACCACAAACTGGGTGACTCAACTAACAAGATTCCTATTGCTGTTCTGGAGGCTAGAAGTCAAAGGTCAGGGTATCCATGTTGGTACCTTCTGAGGCTCAGGAGAGACCATTCCATGTCTCTCATCCAGCTTCAGGTGGGCTGTTGGTAATCGGTGGTTCCTTAAGTATGCACCATCTTGATCTCCTCATCTTCACATGGTATATTCCCTATCCAAAACTTCAGTTTCTATAAGGACATCAGTTCTATTGAATTAAGGCCTACTCTAATGAGCTCCTCTTGGTTACCATTATAAAGACTTGCCCCACCCCCCATCTCCAAGTATAGTCCTGTTCTGAGGTAATAGGGATGTAGAACTCCAAAACGTGAAGTTTGGGGGGATACAATCCAACCCCAACACTGCAATAACCTAAGATCCAAGAGTCTAAGTCTAACTTGATCCCAGTATTGACCAACAGGTCCAAAAGTGGGCCCTTGGCTTCCCCTCTTTCAGGAAATGTTACACTAAGACAATGACCCAGGTCAGCTGACTAGTCAGCTTAACTCTGGTCTGTGGTAGTTCTTTGTTTGGCTTTACCTTCCTGGAAGCGGTGGCACATAATTTTAGAAAAGGGCAGGGAGGGTGTCCAAAGCTCCACCCCTCCCCCCACCTGCCAGCCAGAGCCAAAGGTCTATCAGGTTGTGGAGCCTAGTGGCCTGGGGAGGGCTCAGGTATGCCCAGGGAAGGAGGTTCAAACCTCAGGCTGTGCTGTCAGAAAGGACCCCGAACTTGAACTCAGAATATTCCAAGAAAAGTAAGTTGTGGTGGCTGGTCTCTGCCAGGATTCTAGAGGGGCTTAAGAACTTCAAGGTCTAGCTGGAACTCCACTACATTCCTGCAGTTGTTTCTCAAAACAGAAGCAGGTCAGTAGAATACGCTAGAAGACAGGCAGAATTAGCATTCTGCAGGATCGAGTCAGTTCCACTTTTGTGAAAGAAGAAACTCCAGGATCCTTCTCTAGCAATGTCCTTCCCAGGGAACTGCATTGGAGGGCTGGCAGAAGAGGAGCTGTGGCTGGCCCTCAGGGTTGGGGGGGATACCCAAACTGAAGAAACCAAGAATAGTTGTTTGAAGTGATCCAGTTAGACATGGAGACAGCAAGGCCGAGGGTTGCTGCCGAGCCTGCTGCATAGCTATGAACAGAACTTCAAAGTGTCCTGAATCAGGATCCCCTTCTCGACCTTAGGTCCACAGCAACCAGATAACTAAAAACCAGCTTAATTCTATATATCTCCCCTAACGTGGATGGGATCGGTCAGCCTGGTCATAAGCAACTCTTTGAGAAAGTGGCATATGGAAAGAAGTCTGTCTGGTTTGTTTATCAGGGTAATAGTGGCCTCACAGAAGTTGGGAAGTATTCTGATTCTATCCTCTGAAAGACTGTAGAGAATTGATACCCTTTCCTTAAATGTTGTATCTATAGTAATATCCCCTCTTTAATTTCTGATATTGTGCCTTCTGTCAGCCTGGCTTTGAAGCTTTATCAAGAACCAACCTTATTCTGACTCCTCTGCCCCCCCCCCCCCATTTTATCTCTGCTCTAACTTTCTTTGATTTAATTTGCTCTTTGTAGTTTTCTGAGGTGGAAATTTAGATGACTTTAGATCTTTCCCCTCTAACACGTACTTTCAATGCTATAAAGTTCCTTCTAAGTACTTTCACTATATCGCATCTTTAAGTTTTCATTTTCCTCTGAAAATGGTTCTCTTCCTTGATCCATGTTCAAAGGTCTTAATCTCCAAGTATTTTGGGATCTTCCAGCTTAGCATCTTCCATTGTGATCTGAGACTAGACACTATATGACTTAAAAGAATAGGAAACTGTTAAGGGATGTCTTATGTCCAAGAACATGGTCTATCTTTAAAAATTTTTTTTAAATCTTAAAGAACAAGTGAAGAACCAGAGACCATATGAAGCCAGCTCCAGACTCAGAGCTGTCAGCACAGAGACTGACCCAGGGCTAGAACTCATGAACCGCGAAATCATGACCTGAGTCGAAGTTGGACACTTAACTGAGCCAAGCAGGTGTCCCCAGAACATGGTTTATCTTGATGAATCCTCCCTGAGAGTTTGAGGAAAAACCTATTCTGGTGTCAGATGTAGTCTGTAGGTGTCCTTGGTATCTAGTTGACTGCAGTATTGGCGTTCAATGATCCTAGCAACTATATGCTGGATTTCTCCATTACTAAGCAAGGTATTCAAGCCTCTAACTAGAATAGTGGATTCACCTGTTGCTCCTTGTAGTTGCACCAGGTCTTTGCCTTGTGTAGGTCTACACTTAAGTATGGTCACCTTGGAGAACCATTAGCTTAGCATTCTGCAATGCCCTTCTTTATCTTTAATATCTTTCCTTTGAAATCTGCTCTTTCTGAAATTAACATAGGTACTCCTGGCTTTCTTGACTAGTGTTAGTATGGTATAGCATTGTATATCTTCCTATCCATTTCTAATCTGTCTCAAAGTAGGTTTCCTATAGATTACCTAGCTGGGTCCCATGCTCTCATCCGCTGAGGCAATCTGCCTATTAATGGTCCAAATGTACCAATGTAGTAATGACTGGATTAATATCTACCGTCTTTTTGGGATGCTTGGGTGGCTTAGTCAGCTTGTGTCTGACTCTCGGTTTCTGCACAGATCATGATCTCATGGTTTTGGGAGTTGGAGCCCTACGTGGGGCTCTGCACATGGATGGTTCAGAGCCTGTTTGGGATTTTCCTTCTCTGCCCCTCCCCCACTCATGTTTTCTTTAATTTTCTCAAAATAAACTTGGATACTACATTTTTTTTTTTTTTACTGTTCCCTTTTTTTAGTCTGTTGCCCTTGTTCTTCATTCCTGTTTTGTCCTCTACTCTTGAACCTTCTAGTCTGAGTATTCAGATTCTGTTCTCTCCTTTCAGTGCATCAATTATACTTCTAGTGGTTGCTCTATACATTTTTTTCTTTTGCAATATACACTTTACAAGTAATCTAAATTCACCTCCAAATAACACTATAGCACTTCATAGGTAGGAGAACCTTCTAACGAAATAACCCTAATTCTTTTCTCTTATCACTTGTATCACTGCTGTCTCTTCTGTATAAGCATGCATATGCTTACATATGCATAAGCATACATAAATGACTACCTTGTTAATCTGAGTAAACAGTCATCTGTTAGAGCAATCAAGAATTTTTACTTCTTTGATATTCTTCCTCTACATAAATCTGAGTTTCTGACCTCTCTTTTGAAGGAAACTTTCTGGCAAAGGCAGCTCTACTGGCAACAATTTATACATCTTTAATGTTCTTGAGAGTGATTGGGGGAGGGGCAGAGAGGGAGACACAGAATCTGAAGCAGGATCCAGCTGAGCTGTCAGCACAGAACCCGACACGAGGCTCAAACTCATGAACTACAAGATCATGACCTGAGCCAAAGTCGAATGCTTAACTGAGCCACCCAGGCATCCCTTTTCTCCATTTTTAAAGGATAACTTTGTAGGGTACAGAATTCTGGGTTGGCTTTTTCCCTCTTCAACATTTCAAATGTTTCCCTCTACCCCCTTTTCTTGCATGTTTTCAGAGAAGTAGGTTGTACTGAATTCTGTTTCTCTAGAAGTTCTTGTCCCTCCCCACAACTACCAGTAGTTTTTTCTTTAACTTCCTGTAACTTAAATAAGGTATAGCTCTTCAGGCATTTCTTCTAATTGGAGTTCTCTGAGCTTCCTAGATCTCTGGCTTGGTTTCTGACCTCAATTTGGGGACATTTTGCAATCATTAAGTTCTTTCCTTTTAGTATTCACATTACGAATGTTCCACCAGTCCTCAGATGATTTTCCTGAGGATTCCATTGATCCAGCCTTGAAGATTCTTTCCTTCTTGCTCTCTAGCCTAATAAGCACATAAAAGTACATGTTTCTGTTATTATGGCTTGATCTTTGGCACTGCTTTTGTTAAGATTTCCATCTTTGACTCCACTACCCATCTGTTCTTGTATGCTGCCTATGTTGTCCATTAGAGTCCTCAGCATGTTGATCAGTCTAATTCCAACATTCCTGCCGTGTCTGGTTCTAATGTCTGCTTTGTCTCTTTAAAATATGTGGCTTTCTTCTTACATGCTTTGTAACTTTCTTGATAGCCAGACATGACCTAGGTGAAAGGAACTGTTTTAAATAGGCTTTAAAAGTTTTTATTTTTGAGAGTGCATGAGTGGGGAAGGGACAAAGGAGACACCGAATCCGAAGCAGGCTCCAGGCTCTGAGCTGTTGGCAGGGAGCCAGCCATGGGGCTTGAACCCACAAACAGATGATGACCTGAGCTGAAGTCAGCTGCCTAACCGACTGAGCCACCTATTTATAGGCTCTTAATAATGTGCTGATTAAAGGGATGGGCAAATCTCTAGTTCTGTGATTAGGTCTAGGTCTCTGTCTCCTAGTGAGCTTGTGCCTCTAGACTGAACTTAACAAGTGTTTTTCCATCTCCTCACCTCCCCCCACCTTCTTGAGGTGGCACAGGATGGCTAGAGTGGAGTATTTCCCCAGGCCCATTAAACTCTGATACCCAGTTAAGCAGGTTAGGGGCTAGGGAACTAACTTCCCCTGGGGCCAAGCGTATATGCCAGGTATATACTCTAGCATATCTTCCCTTCTTGAAGAAGCCAGGAGTTTTTGCTAAGTTCACTGCAGGGAACTTGGTCAAGCTCTAAGAAGTCTTCCAGTACTGTGCAGAGCTTCCCCTTAATGGGGTCCCCCTAAAATTTAATTCTGTGTTGTCCATACTGAACCTGCGGCAGCTCACCAATTCGTGAGGTTTTCCTACCCGATACTCCCCCATGGTTGATTTCGGCTCTGGAGTCTCTGCTTTGGTAACCTGCAGCTGCTTGGGTTGGCCAGTCTCCCTAGTCCTTGGGACAGTGCCTTAAGCTGCGTCCTCCCTCCTCTGGAAACTTCTCTGAAGGGGGGTATTCTCAGCCTTAATACAGAGTGGCAAGCTCTCTCTTTACATAGAATGATGAACTAGAAGTCGAATACTTTATTTTTGTTAAATTTTTAACTTATTTTTGAGACAGAATGAGCTGGAAGGGCAGAGACACAGAATCTGAAACAGGCTTTAGGCTCTGAGCTGTCAGCACAGAGCCTGACGTGGGGCTCAAACCCATGAACCGTGTGATCATGACCTGAGCCGAAGTTGGACGCTTAACTGACTGAACCACCCAGGTGCCCCAGAAGATGAATACTTTTTCTAACCTAGCTTGAGGGATCATGTGTTCTGGGGATCTGTTCTTCCTTGCCCATCACCTACATAGAAAGGCCTGTTGCACAAGACCTGTATTCTAAGGTCTTCAGGGCTTCTGTCCTTGTTGCTAAAAGCAGACCGTGTCTTAATGGCAATGGGAGATTGGGCATGTGGCTCACAGTGGCAAGTTCTGTGTTCAAGTCTGTAAAGCATCATACGGCCTGAAAAATCTCCCTTCCCTCTTGAGTAACCACTTAAACCTTTTTGTTATGAGCTTCCTATAGATAGACTGTCACGTGACCTCTACCATTACCTAAAGGTGTAACAGACAAAACTGAATATTTAAAAGTCTAGAACATGACTTGATATGCCCAGAAATTAGCATGATCAACTTGCCGCATCCAGCCCTCACATAATTGCCATTTTGGAGGAGAATATGATACTGCATTGCACACCAGAAACTTGTTGAGACCAGATCTTTCAGCTTTGATGCTTCAGCACTTCTCCCTGCCGTTCCTCCCCTGATTTGAGGGCCCATCCCATCGGATTCTTCCCTTGGCCTGCAGTACCTTTGGGCAGCATGCCCACCTGTTCTTGGCTTTGTGTCTGAGTGGCCCAGAGCCTCTGCGACTTCTTGACACTTCTGCCAGGCAGGCTGCCTTCTGGGCTGCCTCACCCGGGTCCTGCAGACTGCTACCTCTGAATCACCTGATCCTGTCTCTACTTAGGTCTACCCAGGTCAGTCCAGCTGTGGCCTTTCATTAGGTTGGCATGTTCCCCAAGCTGTGTGTCCTTGTCCTAGCCATGGAATCTACACATCCGCGATCTACTTTGAAGTCCTTTATTGGTTTGTGCTGGACTAGTGTTCTCCACAATTACTTACTCTTCATTTTCTTAGAACCATGGCTTTTCCCAGAACTAGAGTTCAGTGTCTCAGCCACATTCATGACCACTGAAGGTTATTGGCATTCTGCTATGTGACCCCAGAAGGCCAGAAGTAGGGGAACCTGCTGGACAGGTGAGACCAGGAGCATATCGTCTTGCCATCCTTCCCTCTTGCCCTCTGAATCAGGTCTATAGGAACAAGACTGGTTCTGAGGTCGGGCTGGGGGGGGTTGAGGTGCTGCTCTCACAGGTCAGGCGTGGCATGCTGGAGGTTGGGTGAGGGCCTGCTATCAAGGTCCTGAGTGTACTGGCTGAGGGGAAGGGGGGTCTCCAAGAGCCCCACCTGTCCTCTCGCAAGCTGCACTAAGGTAAAATGTAGAAATCCTCTGGCTGTGCCAGTGTTAACTACAGCAAGATCTCGTTGGGACCCCTATGCTTGAGATCTCAGTATCTCTGGGACCCCTAACTTTCAGATGAATGGCACTTAGTGTCTTCAGAAAGGTAGAAATATGGAAAGTCCTGAATGCAAGGCTCTATAAGGTGTCCTGTATATCTAGCTACAGGCATCTTGTACCTCTCGGAGGAAGTGGAGTTTTGGGCTGGACACTTCTGGTTAGGAGATGGGTTAGTTTCCTGGGCCTGAATAGACTGGAATGCCCTTGGTCATGGGAGGTCCCTTAGATCTGTGTGTCCCCTAGTAGACGTTAGCCACTACCTGGCTTTGCCTCAGGCTAGGAACCTGCCCAGGTGTGACTGCTTTGTGTGCCCTGATGTCTTCATCTTCCAGCTCTGCTTCCTGGGGACATACCCACAGGCGCAACACCACCGGATGTTGGAAACCAGAGACCCCATTGAGTCCTTTGCTGTGGCCTGGCTTATCTGCATGTCCAAGACTTCTCTCTCCCCTCTACCTGAGACCCCTGTCCTGGGTCCTGTGGTATCAGGATGGTGTGTAGCTTGTATTGCTTCTCTCTGGCTTAATACAGGTCTGATCCTTCAGTGAGAACTGGGGTCCTACAGACTGTTCTTTGGGATTCTGAAGTATGCAATTTTGTTTCTTTACAGGATCTATCTTTGCATATAGACTGTCTTCCAGTATGTTATAAACCAGGTGCTCGGCGTGGGGTCTGTCAGGATATACTGTTGGTAAAGGTGCTTGGTTTCTCTACTACTCCACCTCTAGGTAGGTAGCCAGCATCTGGGCCAACAGATGGGTGTGCACATATGGTCTTCACAGTTCCCATCCACTTCCTCCAGGCTGTGCAAGACTAACTCTTCCTCATGAGATCTAGCTTTCCCCTTTCTCTAACCTGAGAACAGGAGACTAAAACTCAAAACATAAGTACATCCCTGAGCAACTTCTCTCTAAAGCTGAACTCTGACACAGCAAAGCATATTAGGTCATAACGTGTTTAGAAAGGCTGGTATTACCAGGCTAGAGGTCTGGGTGGGCCAACATGTACTTCACTAGGTATCTCTGGTCCTTAAACGGTGACTTGGCTTAATAGACCCAAAGGTAAGTGGCAAGGAATCCTAGGGAACAGTTTAAGGGCCCTTCCTGACCTATCTCTCTGGCAGAGCCTGGGTGGGCCAAGAAGCAGAGCCCCTGGTCGCCTTGAGCATGGCTCAAATAGTTCATGGGAAAGGGCATCTTGGATTGTGCTGGCAACTCAAGGGTCTAGACTTGATGCTGAAGGACTGACTCCACTGGGGTTTCCTTGGGCTTACCTTGGAAGGTTTATACTTTCAGTAGAGGCAGGCTTCACCTTCGTGGATTTTTGTCTGAAAGCTGAGACAGAAGATCTACAGGCAGGCAGCAGCACTGGGATTATGGTGGGAGTGGGCCTCTGTGTCAAACAGTAACTAGGAAAAAAATCTAGACTCTTGCTCTAGTCTTTCAGGAGGATTAATGAGACAAAGGCTGTGGGTGGTAATAGACACGAGAGGGGACCAAGCTAAATGAGGTAAGAATCCCATGTTATCAAAGGAGCCAGCTGTGTAGGGGAGACCACAGAGAAGAGCTGCTTGTGTGGCAAGGCTTGGGTCATGGCCAGAAATGAGGCCTGGGACATAATGTACAGCTATATGTAAGATCTGGTTCTGTACGGAAGAAAATCTGACTTCTAGAATCCTTCTTAGCTTGCTATTGGGTTTATTGTTCAACCTGGCTGAGCCAGGGGATCATGGGAATTTAACACTTGGAAGGCTATTTCTAGAATCCACATAGGGGGATGATGGAGGGGTGTCTATTTGCGATCCTTAAAGTCCAATCCTAAGTCGTCTTTGAAAGACTTCCCTGTCCTTGAAGTTAGATCGAGAATAGTTGGATATGTGGCCCCAAGCAACTGGCTCATGATGGCCATCGCTAGAAGGGTTATGAGGTCCACAGTGCCATTTCTTGGTTGTTTCTTTCCTTTCTCATAGATGCTGTCATTGAGCTGAGTCTCTTGGCAGATGTGTTCTCGACAGGAGCTGTTTCTTGCCTGTGTGTCCACATGTTTTCTTTCTGGGGCCCCTCTTATTCCTGTTCTCAGCCATCTTGTGAAATGGGTCCACTTGGATTATTTGTCTTTTTTTTCATGTCTGTCTCCAGGATTTGAGGCTCTCCATCTTGTTTGTGGTGGTTCTATCTTCATACTCCCCTTGTTAATACTTAGGTTTTGCCTCAGTTTAGCAGCCTGTTTGCTGCTTTCTGTAAGCTAGCTACAACTTCTTGGTTAGGTTAGTGCGACTGTCCTTGGTCCTGCCTGACCCCCCTCACCCTCCCTCAACAGCACCCTGGGAGCAGGGGCTCCCCAGTAGGGTTAAACCAGAGTCCCTTTTCTGTTCTTCCCTGGCTTGGGCCTTTAGGCTAGTAGATTCTTACTGAGTCTGTTCTCACAAGACCCTGTTGTCTTAGCTTCCACCATTGTTCCTGGGGACCATTCTTCTTTTGCATCTGAACATATGATAAGGCAGAGCTCTTTGTCTTCCAAAAGAGAAGCATCCTGTGCTCTTCCAGTTGGGTAGAGCTTTCTTTCTGTGCTTGCTTATAGCATAATCCAAGAATCTAACTTTGCCAGGGATTTTGATCACTATCTCAAGAACATTAGTAAATGACTTTTCCCATACTAAAAACTTCCCATATGATGAACGTTATAAATGGCTCTTTAATTTCAAGAATATATTGGTTACTATAGGCTTTCAATAATGCTATTACAGTGAAAGAAAATAAGATGTAAATAGTTCTGTGTAGAATAGATCATTCCAGCTCTAGTCCTAAGCTTTTAGTTCATACACATATCTTCAGTTGGGCTCATATCTTATAGTAGGATGCTTGTTAGCCATGTGAATTCTTCCTGTGTTGCCAGTTGACATATTGTCCATTGGCACTGGTCCCAATGATGGGATGAACATGCTTATAAACAAGCTGTTGCTCGGCTTAACTGCTTTGATCATTGTCTTTGATTAGAAGGATGGCCTGGAAGCTGGCCATAGGCCTCCCTTATGCTGGAAGATTCCTGGGATTTAGTGAAGTACCTACAGGGCTTTTCTCTAGATGACTTCTCATGAGACTTGACAGAGTATACTTGGATATGTGGACTTCATTTCTTCAGTTCGACTGAGAAGCTTCACCTCTTTTTCTTAAGAGGAATTATCTTCAGGAATATCTACCAATGCAGAAGTTTGAACCTGGGCATCTTTGCTGCTTAGGTTCTGGTGCTTTGTTCTTCCCCATTGTCTTTCTCTGTAGGGTCTCCTTTCCGGACCTTGTTCTTTGCTACCTGAGCCCTCAATTGCCAACAACAGAACAAATAACTACAGCTATTCACGTTAAGACTGGCATCTACATTCTTTCATGCTCAGCTGGGCATACGACCTCGCCCTTTGCTTGGTCCTGATCTCCTCTAGATCTTGGGGACATGGAATTTTATATACCCTTAAGTTCCAGAACCCCATCTAAACTCCCGTCCTAGGTGTAAATAAGAGACCCTTGGCCAGGAAGGCTGTTGCATATTGCATCTGGATTTGACCTTTCTGGCTGACAAATGACATGAATAAACCTTTATCCTTTGCCCCCATGGTCACTTTCTTCTGCTTGGCTGGGTCTTGTCACTCCTTAGCTCTTGTTCCTCAGTACAAGCATGTTTGCAGGCACCCCATCCCTTTCCATTAAATTGAGTCACAGGTCTGGTAGGGACTGCTAGACCTAGCCGGTGGCCTGGAGGTCAGATGTGACCTGCCCTTGGTGTCTCATGGCTAACTCTTACATCTCCTGGTTTTTCTCTAAGCTGACATTTGGCTTTGGTTTTCTGGGCTCATGGAGCAAGGAAACCATAATATCTCTGGCAGAGTTTGAGGTCTGCCTAGCAAAGCCTTGGGTGGCTTATGGCCTGACATAGATTTTCTACGGCAAGCGATCAGTGTGTTACATTGTAAAAGGACTTATGCTGCCAACTAAGGCATGGTGCCTGGTCACTTGACAGAGGAATTAAACTTCACAATGGGTGAATCCTATTTTTAAGTTTTACCATGAATTTACTACATGGAAATGGAGGTAAAGCACCATTGGAATTCTGGGCATGGTCTGGATCAGGCTCTATCTGTGAGAACATGACCAGCTAAAGATCTTACTTTGACTCCTCTTAGAAGGGCATAAAGGCTGCTAAAAAAAAAGCTGGCATTGACTCTCAGGGGACTCCTAACTGAAGAAACCAGGAGGCTCACTTGTGTCAAGAGAACCCTAGGGTGGGATCTGAGCTCCTGCAGCAAAGCCTGGTTCAGAGCAAAGAACAAAGGTTCTTGACTTCATCCTGTTGACAGGAACTTAATGTATAGATAAGAACCTTTCCCCATCCAGGACCGTCTTAACCCTGAATCTATGGTATTCCTAATTCTGGATACCTTCCCTAGCATGGACAGTGTCTGCTGGTCAGGATAAAAGGAGACTGTATGGCACATGGGAATGTGTGTGCTTTATCACACCTGAGACAACAGGAGTGGGGATAACAGAGTGGGTGAGAAATCTCTGCTTTAGGATGACTCTAAAATCTAGGTTAAGATGGCAGATGAAAGGGACATCTAGTGGTCCTGGAAGTACTGCCTGATGTTGGGGAGATAGAGTTCAATTCCACATGGCAGTAAGAGTTAGTACATGGCCACAGTGATTATGTCAAAACATCCAGACCGAAAAGAACATGGAATTCAGCAAGGGTACTCTGTAGACCCTTATAATGGTACTAATAGCTTACTTCGTGACTTTTTAGAGCCAATTTTGAGCAGGATTGTTGAGGCTGGAATTGTCAACAATCGTCTTGGCATCTGTACCAGGTTCCTAAAAATGTGATCTTCAAACTGCCCATCAGGGGAGGGATAAGACACATCTTAAGTTCCTGTATCCCTGTCTTGTAAGTCCTCCTACCTGCTTCTAGCCCTTTATGCCCTTGGGTTAAGGTGGTTTTGTCACTTCCCATAAGGTGTTTTCCCTTGGAACTCATGGATCCTGGAATCTTCAGGGGCCAATGAATAAGATTGAGAGCAGGCTTTAATTAGGTTGACATAAATTATGCATGGCAGGAAGCCTGCCCTTGTTTAGGCAGAAGAAACTGGACATGTTACAAAGCAAGGCAGGGGCTCTTAGGATTCTTGGGGATCTTAGTACAAGAAATAAGTCTACAGATTTAGCCTCCTAGCCTGCCATGGCCCTTTGTAAGTCCAACACTCTCTAAGATGGCATCTCTAGTTGTCAAAGCCTCCAATGGAGACAGTTGAGTTAATGATGCCTGTTAGCCTGGGGCACACAAGCATTGTTGGCCTACATAGGGATCCTTCTTTTTCTCTGCACCCATTCTTTCCCTGTCACCTATAGGCAACCAATCCACCCATTCTTTCCCTGTCACCTATAGGCAACCAATCCACCCATTCTTTCCCTGTCACCTATAGGCAACCAATCCAATCTGTAAGGTATCTCTTCCTTACAGAATCAAGAATGACTTTCTTCCATGATTTATAAAAGGTCTGTGTATATTAAGGAGTCATCCTGTCTCTCCCCCACTAGGTCTTCTATTCCTATTACGTGTATACCCAGTCTAGTATCCGTTAACTGATACTACATGGCATGTGTCCACCACGCATTTCCTAGCTGCTCTCCCAGGAATGGGACCCTCAATTGCCTCCATCTGTCTCCACAAATATGGAAAAGAACATCCTTATACATGTGCCCCTATCTACCTATAGGACAAACCTCTTGGGTTTTCCCCCCAGGAATAAAATTGCTTCATTTGACTAAATGATACCAGTTTGTTCTCCAGAATGGCTGTCGCAGTACTTAGTTCCATGGCAGTGTATGAATTCCTGTATCCCTATGTCCCTATCAATATTTCATATGCCAGCTTGATGGATATGAAGGGATCTCCATGTCTTTTGTGTTTCTGAGTTTAGACACTTATGACTGCATTTTGGGTATCCTTGACTTTGCCTTTTCTTTTGGGGTTCCCATTTGTCTTATTTAAGGATTTCTTATTCAAATAGTCCCTCATCGGTTTTATACTACACTCAATCTGTTGCCTGACAGAACTTTGTTCACAGTACCTTTCATGGAACAAACTTAACTTTGATCAAACTAAAACTTTGCCTTTTGATTTTTGCTGGGGTACGGTCTTACAAAGTCCTTATCACCAGGTCATGTAATCTGTATTTTCTGATAGGTCTCTAATCTAGACTTCTATAAAAACCATGGCCAAAGGGCGTTTCCAAAAAACTAGAAACAGGTATGATATTCAGTTATTTTTCTCTAGAATAGCTGGCATTCCCTGTACTGCTTAAACAAATTCATCCTTTACCACTGGCCTGTGGTAACAACCCCTTTGTCCTAGCTCCTATGCATACTTGGGCCTTGCTTTTTGGTCTGTTTTTGTGCAAATACTGTACATACTGCATCTCACTGGGAGCTCTACTAAGCAAGTCCTTCATACTTCCTGGCAGTTGACTTAGCTATTCACAGACCTGATAGGTTTTAAAGTCAACTTGAGTTCTTCAAATTCAGCAAGGATTTTGGGATTACTTTGAATTTATGAACTAATTTAGAGAGAACAAAAGTCCTCAATTCCTTCATGGACTTACTCACTTATTCAGAATCTACTAGAACCTTTTTTAGGTTAGTTCCTAGAAACCTAAGAACGTTTTTTTTCTTGGTAAACTATTAAATTCTAAACAGGTAAACTATTCACTTGATTTTTTTTTTTTCCCCTATATGTTAACATAACAAAAGTTCAGTTTCTTAATTTGAACTCTTTTCCTGGGATAAAACCTACTTGTTCACATTGTTTCATTAGCTAACTTCAGTCACTTGCAGCCATATGTGTAAACAGAATGGTCCTACCGTTTCTCCTGACTGGGAACTAAATATGACCCTCCTCAGAAGTGAAGCCATCCCTCTGCCACAAAGTGCTCTGATACAGGTTACGCCTTTTAGAATGCCCTAGAATACACTCAAGCTTGGGGGGAAATGTGGTCTTTGCCAACTCCTCACACAGGCCCAGAGGCATTTGCCCATTGTGGTAAGCTTTCCGTGGGTAGAGCTGGGATGCCCATGTCAGCCTGACTAGAGCCACTTTGGGAGTGGTCTTGCCAGTGAACATCTAACATTACCTACTGAAAGCCAAATGAGCTGTGTTCATGTAGGTACAGCAAGAGTTTGAACTTGTGGGATCATTTCCAAGAACTTTATCAAGACTTCAGGTTTAGTCAGTGTAACATGCTCTTCTAGATTCTTCTTTACAGTAACCTTTAATTTTGTTATAGCACAACTTTATAGAAAGTAGACAAGCAAAAACATCACTCCAACCACCAGAGATTGCTACTGCAATGGTCAAGTACTGTCTTTTCCAGATCATGACAGAAATTAGACCAAAGTGTTATCTACGTGTTTACTCAGTCATTTCTTTTCTCCATAAGAGCTCCTTTAATTCATACCTCAGGTTTTTAACACCAGGATGTTTTCTATGGTCTGTCTAAACACTGCTTAATCTAATACCAAGCTTTGTCTGATTATATCTAGTATAGTCCCTTATTTTTTTGAGACCAAGTGGTCCTACAGTGTCCCACCGTCTAGACTGGTGTGGTTTGGTGGTGCTTAGTGTTGTGTAGCTTGTCCCTCTCTCCTTTGTATATCCTGGAATCTAGAA
Organism: Paguma larvata; assembly: GCA_030068075.1. NCBI lineage: Eukaryota > Metazoa > Chordata > Mammalia > Carnivora > Viverridae > Paguma > Paguma larvata. The sequence continues at coordinate 68,894,779 of CM057837.1, forward strand.
TCTGCATCTAAAGGCTTGTTGTCCAGCTGAATGTTGAACTTAAATCTATCATAGGTAATGCTAATATTCCATCACATCAGAAGACCTCTTTAAATGATAAAAATTTCTACTGGATTAAGGTGGTAGCCTCCTTTAATCATAGCCTATATTTCATCTCCTTGTAATTAGAAAGAAAGCCCATGTCCTCACTTCAGTATTACACAGATATCAAGTGCTATACCTCCATTTGCTGTCTTTAAATAGACCGACAGTTCTTGCCTGGATCTAGGGTGCCGGACCTAGAAGCAATACTGGCTCCCAGCATCCTTTAGAGGGTTTGCCCTACCTGTGGAAGGAGTTAGATCTTGATCTCGGGTTGGTGGAAGTGGAGGTGGGGGAGGGGGCAATCCTTTCATCTCAGGTGAATGACTGTTACACATCACCATGTGTTCCAACAGTGAGTTTGCTCAGATCTACTGTTCACTAGTGGGAGCCTCCTAGGTGATGGAGCGGTAGCCTCTTTTTATTAAAGAACACTTTAGCAATTTCTATATTTATACTCACTGAGGTTCCTAAGGGTGCTGTCTTGGGGAAAGCAGCCACTTGGCGTGAGCTTACAGTTAATGGTGCTAGTGACACTTCTCTAAATGGACACGGGCATTCGTGCTGCGGCACTACTACAGTGGATGCGGCAGCAGATGGCAGGTGAAGGAGGCTGTATGGGATTGCAAACTTCCTGGCACAAAATGTGGCATGGTGACATGGGTCAGGCCATGGCCTGGAGGTGGTCTCACAGAATCTTATTCAGACCTACTGTGGCTCACATGGGGCTGATGCCAACTGCAGCCTGTGGGACCTCTAAGGCTGGCACTTCTGACTCCCAAGTTCTGACGTTGTGTGGGTAACTTGAGTCAGATTACAGAGAAGCAAGCACTTGGAGGATGGGCAGGCTTTGGCATAGCCTGACATGCTTGGATAGGCTTTGCCCTGACTGGACTTATCTTTGTGTCCGAGGGGGAGAGATTTGCTTTATGGTCCATCTGTATTCGAGGCCATTCCTGAATGTTGCTGGCACCAGAAGGTTTTTCTGTGCCAGTATCTCTAGTACTAAAGGTGACAGGTGAAACTTGACATCCACGAGGCTGCCTCGGGCATCCCTTGTAGTCCCTGGAAGGCCAGGAACTGTGTTCTCTTTACTCTGTAGCTAGTAATGGAGCAATGATGCCACTTCTCATATAAGCATAACATGTAGTGGCAGCAATAGGAATTTGGGCATCTTGCTGTCAGCTAATGCTCCATGCCTACCTACAGCCCCTTTATTTCCCAGTCCCCATGCATCGTGGGTCACATAATTAAACTCTCACTGATATAAATGGAAATGACCTTGTTTCTGGTGCAAGGCCATGGAGGGTAGGTGTGCCTTCTCTGCTTTCTCTTGAGTGTGGAGGTGGTCTTGAAGATTATGCACTTGAGATGCTGTAACAGAAAATAGAACAATTCCTGGGTCTGCCCTAAGAAATCCTTGTACAAACCACCTTCCCCTCGAGACTTGCACCAGAAGTAAACCTTCGTGTCAATCCACTTAGAACTGAGTTAAGAGAACATAGCTTAGCGTTTCTTGGACCTACCCATGTCCCTCACGGATTGGGCAGTGTTCTCCCTACCAGCTCTTACCACGGCCCCGCTGAAGCCTCAGGTGTGACCAGCATTGCTGCATCTGACAAACCCAGATGTTTTCCAGGGCTGTCATTCCCGGGTCCAGGCTGTGCTCAGGGGTTGAGGTATATGTTCCCTCTGTGACCTGCTCCCACAAATGGTCTCCTAGGTAGCTGTTATGGAACCCAGACTCTTCTGGGCACTTAGCCTATGGAGGCAAACCTGCAGGCTCTGTTCTCAAGGGCTTAACCTCATAGCACAGACAGAAACAACACTGAGTGGAGGGCCTCTAATGGAAACAAGGTGGATACTACAAATGGGGAACAGCCATCTGGGACCCCCCCCCCCATACCTGCCCCACCTACCGATTAGTTATTGGCCCTCCTAGAAGGGTGTTGCTATCCTAGGAACAGTAGCTTCTACAGAGCATTGTATGTACCAAGGCCTTGATTTTAGAGTGCTATGGCAGTAAGGAGCCGGAGGCTAGTGGTGTCGGGGCCACTTCTTGGGAGTTGCCTAAGCCTGTAGACAAGTCTTGCCTGTGGCAGCCTGGGAGGGGCCTGTGGAGATGGCTGGCCAGTGGCTGGCTATCCTTCTAGACTGCCTTATCAGAAGCCGCTAGAGCCAGGTTAGTGCCTGAGCCCCATGGGCTATGGGAGTCCTCAGGCATTGTTCTCAGCTGGAACTGCAAGACTGCTATTTTCTCTTGCTCCTCTTTTCTTGCCCCTGTGCATTGGCAGGCCTTAGGCCTTCAAGCAGGCCTGAGCCCTGGGAATTCAGGCTGCCTAGCTCCACTAGCCTGGGAGGTGTGGTCCACGAGAACAAGGGTCTCTGCTATCTGTGTACTCTACCTTAGGACCCACTCCAATCAGAGTTCTTGCTGTTCTAAGGTATGGGCCCACTTAGGCTTCTGTTACTTCTGCTCCTTTTTTCTATCCATAGGAATTTTGAGGCCAACAGCTTGACGAGAATTGATTTTTGGACTTGAGAGTTGGCTGTGCCTTCCTGAATTCTACTCATTCAGGCTTCTGTCCATCCCAGCATGATCCTGTCTCTTGTCTATGGTTTGACCTTCTCATAGACTTCTGACTCTTCTGTTACACTCCGAGCCCTTGAAACTGAGGCCTGGCACTTGTTCCTTCAGAAAAAGTATTCTTTGCCATTCAGGCTCAAGTGTGCATGGCTATATACCTGTCTCAAGTAGCTGTGAGACCTATGAGAAGGTCCTGTGACCTGGTCCTTAGACATAGACTTGGTAGATGAGACTACATGTTCTCTATAGGTACTCAGATTAAGTCCATGAATTCATCAGTGTGATGATCATCCCCCTCTTCCACCAAAGTGCAGGAATGGCTTCTGACCAAAACCAGATTTGAGAGTTCTCATCCAGGGAGGATCCAACTCTTCAGTGGACTTTGAAATTGTTGGGGGTATTGAGGACACAGGTAAGGCCCAGGCTGCCTGGCAGGTGTCTGTTCACCGCAGGTGTGGCTCTAGATGTCTTAGCAAGACTCTTCATGAAGTTGTCTGTTCTTTCCTAGCACTGGGAGGTGGAAAGTCAGGGCAGCAGAGATGCGATCCATCTGGAAGTCAGATGGCAGCCCAGGACTTGGAGATGGCTTGTATAACAGCTGCTTCTGACCAAAATAGCCTGCCCCAGGGCTAGAGGTAAATGAGAGCATCTGGGGCTGATCTTCACCAAAACTGTGGGTGGCAGGCAGGGGTCAGAGGGGAAAGGTGCTATAGCCTTCATAACAAAAGGTACATGGGGACTATAAAGTCCAGATTGGCCCAGGACAGGCCCTTAATAAGACCCAGGGGCGTTACCACCTACTTCCCCATACCACTTTCATATACACCTGACACCTTAGGTGCCAAATCTATGGGAATAAGACTTAGTCTGGCAAGTGGGGGTGGGGTATGTGCTGTGCTTGTCTGACTGCTCAGGGACGAGAGATGGTATGTAGACGGAGTGCCTCTTAATCTTGAGGGACCACACTTGCAGTTGGGTTGTTGGGGGTAGGGTGGTAGAGTGGTCAGAAAAGGCTAGGGCCTCTTAGTGTCTCCATTAGTCTTAAGGATTTCCCCTGATCAAACGAAGGATCTATAGACCCATGCTAATAGTTCACATGTGGCTTCATCATGGTGTTTCTAGGCTAGGCACCTGTAAGACTCCCAAAGCTCAGAAGCCCTAGCTCACCTAAGCAGAACAACTCCATAGTCCTGGTACACCACTATTGGATGCAGAGACTGGGTGGTACTTAAAGGAGCCTGTCTCCTTCTCATACCACAGGACTCTCCAGCAGCTAGGTCTAGATGTGCAAGTGTCTGGTGTTAAAATTTGAAGAAAATTGAGATGGAATTGCTACCAAATACCCTAGTTTCCAGGGTGTTCCTTGCTCAGTGACTCATTGGAATTAAGTGGCTAATTGCTCTCCATTTCTCTTTAGGTGAAAGGTATCAAGGCAAGTGGATGCCAGATAAGCGGCTGCTATGACTCAAATATTAGGGAGCCACAATGGACACTAGAGACTTAGGCCAAGGTCAGACCACATAAGTTCTTTGAAGCCAAGTTGATTTGGTTGTATATCCTTAGGATGCTAGGAAGCCCTAGAAGAGATTTACAAGGGTATGGGATACAGGTGACCTGATGAGTTTTAAGAGGCCTACGCAATGGAGACTAGCCAGGAGGTTGGCATGAGAGTTTGGTTAGGAGGAAATACCCTAGACAAGAGGTCAGAACTTGGGAGGGAAGCTGAGGTGGAATGAAGTAGATGGGTCAGGATATGATCAGACAGTAGAATTGAACAAGATTAAGGGAGAAAAAGCAGAAAAAAAGCTCCTGGTCACCTGGTGCCTTTTGGTCACCTGGTGTTTTGACCTGCAGAATGACCTTGGCAGAGATGTTGCTCTCCTCTAGAGTCCCTTAGAGGCCAAAAACATTCAGTGTAGGGCCATTTTGCTTTGGGTTGCTGGATTTCTCTAGATGGGGACATCCAGCAGGCAGGTAGAACTCCGTCATTGGTATATGGATGGTAAACGAAGATCTGGGAGGCTGAGGTTGGCCCACAAACCCTGTATACAGACCTCTCTTCTGCCCGGAGTTTACAGCTGAAGGTTGAATGGCTTAGATGAGACCAGCAATGTCCTTGGAACTTACAGGCTACTGGGGACCTTAGGAAGAATATCAAGCTGGGGGTGGATGGTCAGTGTAGGGCAGGTAAAATGTTGAAGTGTGGGCTGCTCAGCTATAGGGTTTTAGAGTACACAGAGGTTAAGTAATTCCAGAAAAAACAGCCTCTTCCATAACTGAGAAGTGTCCAGTGGCAGGCAAGTCGAAGGGAGGGAAGAAGGCTATCAGTAGTGCCTCTCTCCTGTGAGCAGGAAGGGTTTGCTTTAGCCTCTCAGCTGTTTGGTGTCTAGTTCCTGTCCCTGCCTTAAAGGTAGAGGCGGTGGCTAGAAATTGGCCACTGGCCTGGCTCTGCAGAGACCTCCTAGTATCTGCCTCAGTGGATGTCCAGCCAGGTGGAAATCTAGGGATGGCACCTCAGGCATTCCCAGAATGCCCAGGAGCCACCTCAGATGCCCCCTCTGCCTACTTCCTGGTAGGGTAGTAGCTCCCTAAGAGCCAAGGTGTGGGGATAACTTGTTTATTCTAAAATTGACAGCAGTGTCTCATTCTAGCTGTGGTTCTCAGGACTTGATCTAATGGCTTTTGTTACTCCCTTACCCTTTAACTGTAGCAGAGGGTGGCATCTGTGGACCCCAGCTGTGAACATCCTGGCTCCTGGGCTGCTCAGTGCTGCATGTGGGACTTTGTCTTCAGGGCCTTCATCCTCTTCTCAAACCCGTTCACTTTCCTTTCTACCTGGGACGTCTGTTCTGGTGGCTGTGGCCTTTGGCATCAGGGCATTCTGCTTATATGTGGTCTCTTGCTATACCAGGTGCTGGGCCCAGACCTCCGTATGGTCCACTTTGATCCCAGCTCGGGGTGGGTTTCTTTCTTCAGAGCTTTTTTTTTTTTTTCTGTCCTGCCTCAACCTGGATTCTCACTGGTTGTGGTTTGCTCCTAACCTCTATAGGATGAGGCTTTATAGGCCAAATCATTCCTGTATTCTTTCTCTGTTCCCTAGTCCTGCAGACCAGGTTCTAGAGGCCAGGAATGTTCTAGTGGCTAGAAGTTGTCATGACCACTTCCTGGCTGGACCAATCTGTCCAAGTATCCTCTCCTTCCTGTCTTACCCGAGAATTCTTGACCCTAGGCGTGGCTTTAGAATTTCTAAACATGGAGACCCTGGTCATGCTGCTGCGTATGTATCTATACATAATATAGCCTAACCAGTAGACCGTCAACTTGGTGTGGTTAGGGTTCATGAAAATCATGAGGGGAAAATTCTCCTTAGGACCAAGTATCAACAGTATTGTCAGAAAATAGGGCCACGCATGTTCCCCTTGACCAGGGAGCTTCTACAAGATCACAGCTGATAAGCATTTAGTGTTCACTTGGACAGAGGCCAGACCCAGCCCATGGTCAGTGCTGTTTCATCCTGGTCTTCCTAGGAGCTATTCTGTCCAGGCTCACTCTGCTTAGAATAAACAGTCAAGGTCACTTACAGCTCCTTAAGCTGCCCCACGGACCTTGTAAATCTGTTACCCTAGAACATGCCCCTATGTTCTTGTTCTTCAACCTGAGAATTTCTAGGTCTACCTTCTACAGTAACTCCATATGTATGACTGGCCACAGGCTGTCACAACCTGTGGTACAGACAGCCTGGTCTGTGCCTTTTAGGGAGACTAGTGTAATGAGTGACAGGTCACAGGTAGCATGCAACAGCTCTGGGCTTATAAACGTGGCATGGAATTAGGCCCCCGAATCAGGGTTCAGACTTGCATCTCTTCTCAGGAAAGAACAGCCTAGTGGAGGCCTCTTCCAGAAAGTGGAGCTGCTGTTATCCTGCCCAGAATCCTTCAGGGCTGGGGGGTGCTAGTCAATGCCAGGTTCCCAGAGCTAATACTGACTTGAAGCGATAATACTCAGGCACCTGCTGGACTGCAGGGCTATGTGTTCTCAAGAAATGCATATTGTATATGGCAGTGTCCCCCTCTGAGGTGACAGGTGGCTTAGGCTTTTTTCAGCCTCCCTGATTCCACTCCATTCTTCTATAAGTGCCTCCCCTTGAACTTGCCTCCAGTTGCTCAAGGCCTATGCCAATGTGGGCTCTGAGTTGCTGACTGCCCCGCTTCCTTCAGGTCGAAGCCATGTCCTGGGATCAAGCCTTTGGCTGATCCTATCTTCCTATGCCTCAGCATTCACTATCCCAGGGCCCATCCTGACTCCTTACTGTACCTGAGGAGTATTCTCCAGGGCCCCTTTATTTTTCCTTTGCCTGCCTTCTCTCCAGGAGCTCCGAGGTCCTCAGGCTTGTCTGACATTGTCTGTGGTCTGGTGTCTAGACTCTGATCAAGACCTACCTGTTGCCTCTGAGTTCTCTAACTTTCTTGGTCTGGCTGGGGCTGCTCTCTCAGGCTGTTTTGGCTCACCCCTTTTGGCTTTACCGTCAGCACTTGTCCTGATCAAGATCTCTGAAATCCTTGAGGACTAGGGTTTTATGAGCATCAAGTTCAATGTACCCATTTCACACCTAAACAGTCTTCCCCTCCAAGGAGTGAGACTGAGTTTATGGGGACAAGCAGCAAGTTACAGCCTTTCTGGGAGCACTGGTTCTACTGAGTGGCACATGACTCTTTCCAGAGATACTAGGTCAGGTAGTACCCGGGGCCCCAACAGCTGGGTCTTTTGGCCTGGGCTGACCAGGGAGGGCCAAGGCCAGATACAGAAGGAGTTGGGTGGGTATGGTGGCTGATCTTAGCCCAGGGCTCTAAAGGTCTTTAGCACATTATACATGGGAGAGATGAAGACTGACTGGCATCCCTTTTGAGTCTTATGCCCTCCCTACCCTTCCCATAGCTTCAAAGAAGTAGTCCAGAGTATATTATAAAGAACAGAGCCTGGGAAGACAGGGAGAGCTGAGTTAGGTACATATTGCCAGGTAGAAGCAAGTCCAGAAGGCCATAGGCAAACCGCCATCTCCAGGAAACCAACATTACAAGCCTGGAGAGTTCTGGGGAGAGAGGACCTCTGCAGGCTACTTCTGACCCCTATGCTAGGATGTGTGGAGGTAGGAACAGTGCCTCAAGCAGAGGGCATCCCTGGAGTACAGGTGACCAGCAGAAAGAAGGGGGTGGCATCTTTGCCTGGCCAGACCCAGGCAGCTTTTTGGAGTATGGTGGCATGTTTCACAGAGGGTAGAAATTAGAAAAGGAGGATGAACCAATGTTTTAGAGTTCCGAGGTCTCTACGTAGACTAGAGCTCTGGCCTGGAACAGAAGAGTATAGAACTGTCCCATGAAACATGGTTGCTAAAATTAGTGTCAGAGGGCTTGTGGGCAAGACTGGGACAATTGGGACCATCTAAGCTTCTCTCATTATCCCCAGCCCTAACATTTGTTGGAATGCTTGTGTCCCAGTCATGCTTCCAAACACTGAAATGTAATTGCCTGGGAGGTAGAAATAGGTTCCTGGTGCTGGACCCTCCTCTGTAGAGACAAGTCTGGGGACATTTCTCCCAGGTGCTGTGGCCTCCCAAACTTTTTCTCCCCAACGAGATCATGGTCCTACTGTGAAGCAGAGACCAGTCTGTATGCAGTGAAATCCTAGCAGCATGGGTTAGAGCAGGTCTTCTCTCTAGCAGAGAGGCGGCTCTGAGTGAAGTCCCTCCAAGCCACCTTGCTTTCTACCCCACCTGAGATCAGGCTAAGATCACGGGTGCAATACCCCTGAAACACAAGGGGGTAACTTCTCTTCACAGCCTGACCCTTTCAGAGAGATGGGAGAAATGTAAAGGGGGATAGGCAGGAAGGAGAACCAACAGTCTGCAGCCCTGAGGGTGGTGACCAGGGTGGTGGAGAGAAGTGCTGCCATCTTAGGTGGCCTACCTCAGCCCTCCAACTCATGGACATTGCTTGGAGCCAAGCAAGATCGCTGGCCTGAGACACTGGCAGCTATGATGAGCCACTAGAATTCTCTAGAAGCCTTGTAGAAGACATTTCAAGGCAATGGACACATGGTATGTGTTCTTTCTTGAACCAGAACTTGTTTTGGGGGACTGAGCTAAAGACCACAGGCTCCCGGTCCACATGGCAGGCAAACCAGTGTATCACTCTGGTCAGTGGTGACCCTGCAGCTGGCTGTCACATCAGGACACTGAATGGAATAAACAAGCAGTACATTTCTCCAGTCACTGCTATGGAGCATCCAAAAATCTTCCCAGCAGGCATGAAACATGCACAGAGGGAAAGATCCCTAATTTTCTCTTCCTGTGTCTGGCGACGGACACATCCTTTTGGTGGAATCCAGGACAAGCAGGCGACTGAGCAAACTCTGCCAGGCTGGCCCCTGTGATAGCTGCGGCCTTTTGGCCACAGACGTACTGAGAAGGCTAAGCCCCCTCCACTTCCAGGTTTCATAGCCCTAGTGTGGACCTGGGCCTGCACTATATACTGGGCTCCTGATCCATCTGAGAACCCACAGTTGTTTCAGAGACTCTGAACCAACATCCTAGAACAAAACTTCAGCCTGGAGGCCTCTGATTCATGCTATCAGAAGTGGCTTTTCAACTCTGGCCGGAGACTTTCCTTGTATGCTAGTTACCGGCCACGGAGGCCTATTCAGGTAAAAACTCACTGCCCCCCCCCCCCCATATTGGTCATGGGATTTGGGTTTCTGCCTGTACCTAACTGATGGGACCTCACATGGAGAGTGGTCTGGGCCTAAGGGCACGCACTTCAGGGAGGCCGGGTCAGTAGCGAATCTCTGCCTTGACAGAACCCAGTCACGTCACCAGGTACTGGAGCCTTATGCTGAAGTGGAAGACCACCTCCACACTCATGTCACCATGATAGATTGGCTCGGTACCTAGCCCACTCTGGCCTCTGCTTTACCTCTGTAGGTTCCTGAACTTTTGAGGAAAGATGGAAGGAAGACTTGAGCCAGAGCTTATATTGAAGGACAGAAAAGGTAGCAAGAATGTCTGCTAGAGACCCAGAATGAGGAGCAGACCAGGCCCAGGACTACATGTGAAACCCACGCCTCAGTCATGAGGGTGTCTCTGGAGGCCATGAGCTCTCCTATCATAGCCTCTGGCTGAAGGAGGTACGAGCCCATTGGGGGTTAGTGGTAGCAGAAACCCCTCCTATGCCTCTGCTTCTGGACTAGCACAGGAGTCCTGAGGCAGGAGGATTGAAGATGGAACCGTAACAGCTATGTCACAAAAAGCAAGGGTGGAATGGGGCCGAACGTGGCCGTGTGGACCCCTGGTGTCATCCTAACAAGGCTGTGAAAATCCGTTTCTCTCCATCTCCCTGCTTTCTGCTCTGAACCAGCGTGCCCTGGCACCCTGCTGGGGAACCTCACAGCTCCTACCCTTACATGGAAGCTGGCCTTTCTCCTGGTCTCGTGATGTGGCCTCAGGGAATGTACTCTCAGTGACTTGGCAACAAACCAGTAAGTATCTGCCAAAAGACTTGAACTCTAGCCCTCCCTTACATGTGGCAGGAGGACTGGTGAGGGGCTTCTATCTCACCTGAACAGGTACTACCTGGTATCTTAGTCCATCTGCCAACGGTTGGGGAAGTGTCCACCCTTTCAGTTCCTAGTGGGAAGCACCACCCATGTCCCACCACAGAAATGGAAATTTGGATAACCCTTTTCTGCCCTCTTACAGGTAGGATCTAGAGGTGTGGTGCAGGGCTCCATTGGTCAGGCGTGTCTTCCCTGGATTTGGAATAGAGGCTTACAGGACTTCAGATCTTCTCTCTGCTAATGGACATTTGCAAGGGGCTCCCCTCCAGGCAGCAGTGGAAAACGGCCGGATCTGTGTTCCGTCAGCAGCACTAGATGTGGCATCTGGCGCTCAGGGGTGAGGGCCGAGGTGTCCTCATGAGTCAGGTCTGCTGGATGACGCTGGAGCCCCATCCTCCAGCCCTCCTGAGGATTCTTCTATAAGCTACCCTCAGCCTTCATCAGAAGTCCATTTTTCTGCTTAAATGGCCAGAACTGGTTTTGTTACTATGACCAAGAACCCTGCCTGCAAGCTGGCCTGGCAGCAAGAACCAGACCTTATGGGAAGTGCACTGGCATGCTGGTTCAGCTGAGGCCAAAGGCAGTGATGGTCCAGCTGGGATGAAGGACTGAGTCTCAGCCTGTGGCATGAGAGGAAATGAGAGGTCTCTAAAGCTGTCCCATGACTACTCCAGCTCTCTTGACTTGCTACACCTTCTCATGCTGTTCCAAGAGTCGTTTGTCCCCCAAAGCCACGCTCTAGTGGATGGGCTGTTGCTCGGCCATACTTCCATCTGCTAGTCAGGAAGAAGCACAACACTTGGTGGACGGCTTTGATTTTTGAAGACCGCATGTGTTTGCTCTAGCTTCAGTAGTGACATGAAGGCTGATTTTGAGTGGCATCCAGAACATGAAGAGTTGCCAGAATGGGATGTAGTTGGACAGCTCTGCTCCTTGGCTCCCATGACTTAGAAGGATGTTGGTGTCCAAGTGTCTCTAGTGAATGGAGATGCTCTATGGAACTCTTGGCATGCCCTAATTATAGAATCAGTGGAGGCCACTAGGGTTTTATAGCAAAGCCAGGCTGCCTTCTGCAAGTGACTGCTCTTGAAGTAGAGCGTGACCTGCTCTTTGATTCCTAGTGGAAAGCGAATGTTGCCTATGTGAACCAGGTGGTTGTTGATGTACCCAGCCACCACTGAGCATGCCCAGTGGTCCATCAAATAGGAGTCTTAAGATCTAGGGCCCAAGTAGGTCCTAAGAAAACTTGTAAATTACATGAACAGTCTGCTAACAGAGCAGGACTACACCTGTCACTGCCCATCTATCCCTAAATCCATGCCTAGGACTCCTAGAAAAAACCTAGACACTATAATCAATGCCAGACAATATACTGGTATCAACTGGATATAAACTATGGCACCATTCAAGGGGACCATGAAGGACCACAGGAGAGGCATCTTAACAAGTAGGACTTTGGGCAGGCCATTTTCTTTTTTGCCTAGAAAGACGCATGGTCTAAAATACTATGTAGATCTGTTGTCGGATGCTAAGAATGTGCCTGGTTGGTCATGGACCTAGAAGGAGCAAGATTATGATTAGTGACAGGGAAGCTTAGGGAGGAAGTCCATAAGTAGAATTCTTAGAATGGACCTAAAGTGTGGAGATATCCCTTGCAAATGCTCACAAAGGCCCCACTGTGGAGGAGGCTCTCCATTAGATGAGCTAGCAAATACTGATGTTAGGTGGTAAAAGGAGTGGGCTTAGCTTAACAGGTAAGCTTCCCTCAGGTGCCTAAGGTGCTTGCTTAATGGATTCATGAAGTACTACGGGGGCAAGATCAAGGCTACGCATAGGATCACCTTGAACTTCTCACAAAGGCTGAACAGACCGCTGCTAAGAGACCACTTGCCAGCAACAGTGACCCTGGGACCTTGATAAAGCACCTTAAAATGGGAGAGCAGCTAGCTATCTGATGGTGGGTTCTCTTCACTTGGAATCCTATCACAGAGAGGGGTGGTGACTTGCTACCAGAATAGATCCATAACTTGCATTTGAAACTTTCCCTGCTCAATAACTTTGTGAGAGCTATTCATGAAATTGTAACATTCAGCTTTGTCCCCATGCTGCACTGCACACGAGGAAGGAACTCGCATCTCAGCCCAAATCAGTAGGCTGAAGCCCTTTGAATTCTGTCAGCATGCGTTTTCTCCCAGAAGGAACTGGCCTTAAAAGATGTTGAAATAGTCTGTTGAAACTTCTATCATGGTACCACCTGGGATTCACTGCCTTGGTAGGCTGGAATACTGTCTGGAGGATGTGGTAGCTTTTCTAAACTAGGGATGAAGGTGATGGTGTTTTCCTCCTCACCAGACTGCTTGGATCCAGGTATTACGTGGTGGACATGAACATGGTACCTCTTACTGTACCCTCCTAGGTTCCACTCCTAAAACTTCATTGTTCTTCCTGGACTTTGGTCTTTGGCTAGTCTAGAAGTCTGAGTAATGAGAGGAGAAAGGACTGTACCAGAAGAACGTCACTTCATGGAAGTGGAGGTAGAGATATGGTCTGGTCACTTCTTTGCTATGTGGGGCAGGCAAATAAAGGGGGGGGGGTTGGCTGATTTCTAATGTGGGGTGGGGTAATCGACTGTCAAAACAAGATTCCTCTGTGCAGAAGAGGTGGGGGAAGCATAGATCCAACCCAGGGAACCCTCCGATGAAGGTCCAGATGCTCAGGCAGAGTAGCAGGCTCTAGCAGCCTCGCACTTGTGGTGCTACCAAGGATATACTCCCCTCTGTAAGGAGTTTGGATCATTCTGCCATCTAAATCCAGGCAGCTGAAGTTTTAGAGAAAGGGAAACAAGTTGGTTTTGGAAGATAGATCCAAATAACCTTGGCCTTGTAAACTTTCTAATAAAGGTCCTGAACAATGATCTGTATTTATCTCCCTTGGAGGGACTAGGGTCTACCTCCCTTTATATATGATGGAGTGTACATCTTTGTCCGTAAGTCACAAATATCACAACAGCACGGGGACAGAATTGAATGAGTCTTCTACTGGATTGCAGCAGAATAGCACGCATGGCTGTTGCTAGAACTGGGGGATGGGCATCTGACTAATAAGGGCATCATAGTCAAAGTATAGGAGGAAGAGCAAATACTGCTGTTGGGAGGTGGTACAAGGAGTGGACCTAGAGAATACCTAAAAATCTCTTTGCTGTGAATTCTCCCTCTATCCGGGTATTTCCCTTCCAGACGCATTCGTGTTTTCCCATCATAGAAATGCAAGCATCTTAACCTTGTTTTCTCAGCTAATCTTGTAACTCCTGCTTGGAGGTGACGGTGGGGTCTTGAAGCAGTTCTAGGCTGTGCGCTTTGGGTGGGGTTTCTGGCTGAGCCCTGTTCTGGCCTCAATGATTATTTGGACTTACATATTCTCATAAAATTTTTCTGTGCTTAAATCAGTCTGTTTCTGATATGGCTAATGCAGAACAGAATTTAAGATGGTTTATATCGGTGGTGTTTGGCCTTGACTGAGCCATTGCCCCACTCTCTAAACAGGCTGGAGGCCAGCCTCTCCCTTCACGCCCGAGTGCCCTCTGGCTCTTCCTCAGAAGCTGGCTCTTCTTACCTAAGAAACTGGCTCTTCCTGATTTATCTAACCTTGATACTTACACATAGGCTGCATCTGTAGGGTCATGGTTCGACCTGCTCGTGAGCCTTCTAGCAGGAGTGTATGACCTTACTTGGTCTTGAAATGGGAAAACTACGTTCAGAATCCCCTGTCCTGCTGTTCTTGTACCCAAGGTGTGCTCAGAACCGCTCCTGACCACCAGGCTTTCAGGGCCCTAACTGCCCTTCACATTGAACCTGGAGAAAGCTTACCAGGGAGTACATGAAGCCGACATCCCTCGTGTCCTTGATCATTCTGGGTTTCTGGGCTCTTCCAATCCAGAGGCCTTATTCCTGACTGCACTTACTGGGTGGCTCCGATCTTGACTGCAAGATGCTGAGCCCTTCCCCAAACCCAGAAGGAGAAACCGGTCTGGTCCAGTCACCTTCTTGGGGCTCCTGTGGGCAGCTCGGGCACTAAGAATCCAGTGCTCTTCCTCCCTGCCAGACTCCCACCTTTCCTCTGCTTATTCTCTCAAACTTACTGAGCTCCTACTTAGGTCTGTGGGGTGTGGCTGAGCCCTGTTGGTCAGTCCTGTTCTGGATGAGTTCGGTGGCAGGTGGGGCAAAAGGGCACCAAGTGAACTTAATAGCTTGTGTGAAGCTGACGTGCCAGACTCAGAATAAAGGCTCCAGATAGAACACTGAATCGTATCCTTGTAGACCCAGAAGTAGGGAAAGTCCTGCACAAATCATCTACCACCCCCTGCCTTCTGTCTATGCGCATTCCCTGCTCTCTGTCCACCACAATTCCGTGTAGCTGTCCTAAGCCCACGCCAGTGTGGTTCTCCCTCATGGAGCCTGTGGCCCCTACTGGAAACACAGGGGCTTCGTTCAGTAGGCGCCCTGGTTACCTCCAGGAACCGGTGTTTTCAGAAACTGGCCTCTATGCCTTGTTGGGCTGTTCTCTCTGCCTAGAACCGAAGGCAGCCCTGGTGCCAAGGAAGCAGGAATGGCACTACCTACCCTCTGTTGGGCGTGGAGTTTGGGGAGACTCTGTTCCCTCCTTCAGATGGAGCAAAGCAGACCGGCAGATACTTTCCTATGTCCCTATTCCCAAGAGCCTCTCCCCAGGCCACCAAACTCCCAAGTGTCTGCTGTGTCTAGCTCAGGGAAACCAAGGATGGAGAGGAAGGAAGTGGTTTCATCCAGAGGAGGACCCCAACACTACCAAAACTTATCTGGCACTCAGGGTATTCCTAAGGGCTTCACCTGCTTTAACTCCTCCCATTCTCATAACACCGTGGAAGGTACTATTGTCTCATGCATGAGGAAAGGGAGGCCCAGAGAGGTGAAGCAGTTTGTGTAAGTTTCTACACTTGGGAAGTGGTAGAGCTAAGATTTGATTTCAGATGGGTTGTAGGTATTTGTGCTCTTTGGAGAAATAGCCAATAGGAAATATAGAGCTTTATCATGAGGGACTGGTGTACACAACTGGGGAGACCAAAAAGTCCCGTGGTCTGCCAGCTGGGGACTCAGCCTGGCTGGTGGGGCAGCTCCAGTCCCCGCCTGAGAACCAGGGGAGCTGATGGTGCTAGTCCAGGTCGGAGTCCAAAGACCTTAGACCCGGGAGTCTCTGTCCAAGGACAAGAGATGGACATTGCAGGTGAATCACGGAGCAACTTGGCCTTCCTCTGCCTTTTTGCCCTATTCAGACCCTTGAGGGGTTGAATGGTGCCCACTGGCATTGGCGAGGGTGACGGTCTTTACTCGGTCTACAGATTCAAGTGCTGATCTCTTCTGGAAACCTTCCTGATGCACCTAGAGATGTTTAGCCAGCTTCGTGGGCATCCCTTAGCCCAGGCAAGCGGATACAGAATCAGCGATCCCAGGTGCCTGCTCCCCACAATGTTAGGAATTCAGCCTCTTTGGCAGGATTTTACAGTCACCCCCATCTGTTACTCTCTCAAGCTTGTTTGATCGCATATCTGTGCATCTCCCACCACCCTTCAGTCTTCTTTGATACACTTGGAAATAAGTCGTAGACCTTTGTACACTCCCCCTAAATCGAGAATATTAACTAGAATTTAGTATTTACTTTGTTCTTTTGAGTAAAATTGACACGAGCCGATGCTTCGAACCACCAGGCTCGATTTCTGTACACAGGTTGGCACGAAACAGGCTGGGTGGTCATTCTGCAAATGTTTGCTGCATTTCCGTACGGGGGAGGACCTGGGTTCTGCAGGTGGACAAAAATTGTTGCTAAAGGAGTTCACATGGCATGCAGAGCTGAGCAACCCTCAGAGGAGCATGCAAGTGCAGTGGAAGCATGAGGAGGAGGCTGCCCATAGAGGGGGGGAATCAGGGGAGGCTTCACAGAGGAGGTGCTGGGTAGAGTTTTAAAACAAGACATTTGCGACTTGTCAGGTCCCTCAGGGCAGCCTGCTGCCTCATCCCGTTGTCTAAGGCCCGCTAATCCAGCCCTTTTCTTGCTGGCTCCTCTGTGGGGGGACCACATGCCTCCCAGCCCGTGTGAAGGCAGAGAGGCAGGAAGTAGGATGACTTACACGGCTGCATGCAGCCTGGCGAGGTGAGTGCGTAGAAGGGGCGCAAGGTATGAGACCCTTTTTGCTGCTGTAACAAATCATCACGAGCTTGGTGGCTTAATATGCTATTTTCTTGCAGTCCTAGGGGTCAGAAGCCTAATGGGTGTGACTGGGCTCAAACGTAGTGGTGGTGGGCTGCGTCTCTGGAGGAGACCCTGTTTCCCCACCTTTTCCATCGTCTGGAGGCTTCTTGCCTTGTGGCACGTGGCCTCCCTGGATCTTGGAGGCTGGCAGCGGCAGCTCTTTCTCGCCTGCGTGTCTCTGATCCTGCTTCTGTTGTCACTTCTGTGACTCTTATAAGGACCCTTGCAATGATATTGGGCCCACCTGGATAACCCAGGCTCATCTCTCCGTCTCAAGATCATTTAACTCAAACACCTCTGCAAAGGCCCTTTTGCCAAGTGAGGTGACATAGTCACGGTCCCAGGGATCTGAGTGAGGCCATCTTCAGAGGGGCACCGGGTGACAGGGACTGTCTGGGAACTGGGATTGGCCTGAGGCTTTGGGAGCGGACAGACTGGGTCGAGTGGGGAGAAGGGGGTACTCCAAGCCCCGCCCTGGTCTCCTCTCCCTGTTGGCACAGGAGAGCCCAGGAAGAGGTGGGAAGGGAACAAAGGGGTAGGTGAACCTGACCGATGGTCGGGATGGGAGGGGGCGGGGACCGCGAGCAGGAGGGTGGGCTTCTTCTGAGAGACCCTTGTGCGGTGCCCCTCTCCATGCAGCGCGAGGGTTAAGACAAGTCTATTACTGTTTCCTTGTCACTCTGTCACCCATCCACTGGCCGTCGATAGTAGTTGAATGAGAATTGATGGGGAGATAGATTTAATTAACCCTGGTGTCAGCAGCCGCCAGGCTACGGGTTTGCGTGTTAATAGAGCGGCTGCTGGCCCTCTCTCGGGCTTTGCTGGGAGCCCAAGGCCAGCGGAGCAATCGGGCTTGTCAGCGCGGTGGCCAGGCAGAGGGGAAGCGGGGCCTCAGCCTGGCAGGCCGCCCTCCTCCGAGAGCAGGCAGTCACCTTGTCGGCCTGACTGCCCCTGGCTCTGCTCTCTTGTCTAGAGCTCCAGGCAGGGGGAAGAGGAGGGCCCCGAGCCCACCCCACTCCCCCAAATCTGGCCCCGTTCTTTTTTTTAGGTTTTTATTTTCATTGCAGTTAATGCACAGTGTTCTATTAGTTTCAGGGTGCCGGCCCCGTTCTTGGTGACCCCCGACTTGCTGGCCTGTGCCTTCTGTGCAATGTCCTTTCTTCATGCCTCACCCCACCCACTCCTGTTTCCCCAGGTTGCAGGTGGCTCCCTCCTCCCCCACACCCTCTGGCCTCCCATCCCCGGCTTTCTCTTTCTTTCCTGCCCGGCGGCGTCCTCGCTGTCCCGGGGCCGGCCTTCTCCTCAGTCACTAATCAATTGGGAGCGTGGCCAAGAAGGGCCTGTGGGACGTAGTGTCAGGAGGCTGCCCCTGCTCAGCCACTCAGGTCCGAGTGACCGTGGACCCCGTCCTTCCGTTCTGTAAGACGAGGGCTCAGGCGAGTGGTAATCCTGGTGGGCAGCCGGCGACTGGGGCCAATTGGGGCTCTTCTGACTCATCTCCTGTCACGGGGTCCTGACCAAGTGATCGGTGAGGAAGACTCTCTGGGAAGGACTCTGCTTTGTACTCTTCCGGGTGATAAACGCTGAGGGCGGTGACCTTGTTGCCGTCACCATGGCCTTGTGCCCAGCACACAGTAGGTGCTGCATAACTATTAAATAGATGCCTGCCCGGACAGTGGTCGCGGCGCAACGAGACTGGCTGCCTCGGAAGGGAGAGTCTGGTCTCTGCAAGCCGAAGCTCTCTGCTCCGTGCTCTGCCCTTCATGACTCTGACCGTGGACAAGTGCCTTCAGTACCCAGAGTTGGAGTCTGGGGGTACAAAAATAGTGACTCACTCTCAGGTGTGACCCAGAATTCAGGGAAATGGTAAGTGGGCCAGACCCTAGGCACGTGCTTGGTCAGTATTAGCCCCGTGTTCCCAGGACGTGGTACCCCCATAAGAGCTTTGACAGGGAGAGGGCCACCTGGGCTCCTTCCTCCCAGGACCCCAGGCCACTCCCTTGAGGGAGGATCCGTTCATCCTGGGCATCACAACAGGAGTCACCTCGGCACCGACTCTGCAGGACATTCGAGGATGGCCAGGCTAATGAACACAGACATTCTCCCACGTCCTGGCACTGCAGCCCCAGGCCCTGCCTCTCTAGCTTGAGGGAGCAGGCCCGTGGCTCCGCTGGCCCCTGCTTCCCGGGGGAGGGCCCACACCGACTGTGGGCAGGCCCGCGGGCCCAGGCCACGTGGGCTGCCAGCCACCCAGCGTCCCGTCTGGCGGTCTCCATCCTCACTTCACACCTCCACTGCCTTTCATTTTCAGCTCTGATTGGTTTTCTTGTTTTAACACATACCCCAGGCCCTGTCTTTGACCCCGGTGATGGATTCAGCCGCACTCTGGGACTCCAGCTGCCAAGTGCGCCTGGAGCCGGTGGGGGTGGGAGGCACGGGGGTGGAAATTATCCTCCACGTTCCAGGCTCAGCGGGGTTGGTGGGGGGGACCCTCCCCAGAGCCAGGAGGCAGCTCGTGGCAGAGCGGGAAGGGGCCGGGGACTGTCGGGCTCTGTCATCAGTGATGGATTTTCCCTCTCTGGGCCTCCAGCTTCCCTTCTGTACAGGGGAGAGCGGTGGTTATGGACGGCTCATCTCTAAGACACGGATGGTCTGAGTCCTGGGATAAATGACACATCGATTTTCCTTCATGCCTCTGGAGGCGCCTGCTCTAAACGTCTGCTTGCCGCTGGCTGAGCCTCCAGACACTGAGCCGAGAGCTGGCCCTACACCGGACACCTGCTGGACCTGGAGGGGGCCCCAGGGAGCCCTCCACCCAGGGTTCTGGTACGGAAGATGATAGGTGACAGGTTGAGGGGGGCTGTGCCCCAGCCACGAGGCGGGGGTATTTTGGCCCATCAGATGTTCGGTGCGCCCGGTGCCCAGGGGTCATTTGGACACATCCAGAGGTCCTCTTTCACAGGTGTCTGTGGGCTCTGGGAGTCTGGAGACTAGGGGGCTGGGAAGACTGGAGATGGGTGCTCTAACGTTTCATGTTCTCTCTCTCTCCCCTCCTGCCGCTTTGTGGTTAATTTATTCTTTTAAGGTTTGTAACAAATATATTGTCACAGACGAAACGATGCAGCAGTGATGAGGGAGCAGTCACACACACACACACACACAGTTGTTACGGACAATGTTCGTGGTCCCCTCCTTCCCCGTTTGTAAGCCCTAACCCCCAAGGTGGCTGTGTGTGGGGGTGGGGCTTCGAAGGAAGTGATTAAGGTTAAGTAAGGTCCTAAGGCTGGGGCCTTGATCCTATAGGACTAGTGTCCTTATAAGAAAGGACACCTGAGGCACTCTGTCCGGTCCCCGGACCCCCTTGCACTCAGCGAGGAAAACCACGGTGGGGACCTATCCAGAAAGGGGACATCCGCAAGCCAGGAGGAGCACCCTCGGGAGCCGGGTCAGGAACACCTCGATCTGAGACTTCCAGCCTCCAGGGCCGGGAGAAAATAAAATGTCTGTCGTCGAAGCCACCCAGCGTATGGCGTGTTGTTAGGGCGGCTCAGTCTGAGCTTCCCAGATAATGCACGTGTGTGTCTGAACAGAGTCGGGAGCTAGTTACCCCGTATCTGGCTGCCGCGGAGGCCGTGGGACACTTGCAGGCATCCTTCATCCTGGCGGTTGTCTCACAGTGGAGAGAAGCCCACATGTAGATATACCTCTTTTGCTATGGGCACAGGCTGTGCTTTCTCCCCCTCGTTCACACACGACTCCCCTCCCCCCTCATCGTTCCAGCTCGGCATGTGTTGGGACAAACCCTTAGTGGGGAGTCAGCAGCCCAAGTTCTCCTCACGCTGCCACCAATCGGTGGTTTGACATTGGCCAGATCATAGCCTCAATTTCCCCATCTGTGAAGACCTTCTGTGTTGGCGGACTAGAATTGGATATTTACAGGTGTGTCCTTGAGAGGGGACACGGAGGGGGTTCCCCTTAGGCGAGCCGGGCCCAGCCTGCCCTCGGGATGAGGACCCGGGAGTGCAGGCTGTGGTGACAGTGCAGGGGGCCATTGACACAGCTCCTGGGTCACGGGGAGGAAGCAGCGGGGCCCCTACCTCGCGTCGGTCTGGAGAGGAGGTGACCTCCACCACCCACCGCCCCACAATCTGCGCTGAGCAGCCTCCCCTCCCGTGTTGGGCCAGAGGAGTCAGTTTGACGACCTGGCCTCCTAGGCTTCTGGAAAGCCCCTCTGATCCTCATTTAACTCACCCTTCCAGCTGGCGCGCTGCCGGAGCAGGGGGCGAGGGGTGGTTATAAAAGCGCTTTGTAAACTGGCAAGTGTGATTTGGGCACTTCATTCTTTTCAGACCCTGAGGCGGCACAGCTGGGTCCTCACCTAGCATCTAGGGCCTCCAGCAGAGTCCGTGATAATCCCCACGACCTGGGGCCCTGGTGTCTGACTGGAGAAGCCAGCTCTGTACCCCTGACAGAGAGCCGAGAGTGTGAGCTGTGCTACTCTGAGGGCCCGGCCTCCAGAAGCTCGAGGAAAGGGCAGGGCAGGGAGGCCAAGACAGCTTCCTGGAGGAGACAGCGTGGAGCTAGGGCGGGAGGGTCAAAGAGGGGGCTCCAGGTGGGAGTGGGGGAACCAAGTGCGTCCCAGCTTGCCCGGAGTTGGAAGCGCCCATGGCTGCTATCCGAGCAGAGGGGGAGAGGCTGCTCTTCAGGCCCTGGGGCCTGGGGTGCCTCGGGCTTGGAGGGTCAGGGCGGCCGACTCTGGGGCTGCCCCTCCGTCACTTGTGTAAGTGGGCCGTTCCCTGTCCCTACGTCATGGCCCCTCGAGGGTTCGCTTCCACAGGAAGAGGCATGCTTCCTCCCGCACCCCTCCTGCCAGAAACCCTCAGCCCGAGTCAATAGAAAAATGGCTAAAATCTGTAAGAAATAGCAGCAAGAGCGTGTTGTTTAGAAAGATGAGCTACCTGAAGGAACACCTAAAGCATTACACGTGGTGGCTTCCGGACAACCGGCCTGAGGGCGGGCTCAAGGCAGGAGCCTGTGCTCGTTAAAGCCCGTCGCTGATTTTTTAACTTGGACAAAAACGAGAATCCATTTTGTAACAAATCTGCTGGCCCAGCCCGAATCCTTCCTATTGGCCTGGAAGGCCGTCTCCTGTTGTCCTGTCCCTGGGGACAGACGGGTGAGTAGTGGCTGTGGGGGGTTTTCCCGAGACTCCCATGGCTGACAGTGGGGGGGCGTCACTCCCCTGAACTTGGGGCTATCATGGCAGAAGAATTTCCTTCGGTCTCCTATGCCCTAAATCCTGATCACAGAGTGGAAGTCCAGAGCTCCAGAATCTTCAGTGGGCCATGCCGGGACATGGGGGTGCTCGGCTCGGGGCCCACACCACCTGGCTTCAGTCTCAAATCTCCACGGGCCAGCTGGCTCATCTTGGGCAAGTTACGGAACCTCTCAGGGCTGCCTCAGTCTCCCCTTGGGCAAAGCGGGGCTGCTGCCACCACACCCTTTCAGTGTTTCCCGGAGGCATGGACAACATGGCGTCTGCTTACGCACGGAGCCTGTCCTGTGTGAGGCACTCCCTACGTGCAAGCCATTCGTTATCTGGATTTGGGCATTGCCAAAGTTTATAAAATGCTAGGGCAGCAGTCACTGGACGCGGCAGGAATCTGAAAGATCACCTTCGTTTTGTCCAGGGAAAACAGGTTCTGAGCGCCCGAGACAAAGGAGTTTGAGAAGAACCCACAGCGTGATCCTCAATCCTCCTTCCCCGCAGCAAACAGGAGGGACTTCAGAGCTGACGCAGGCCTGGGCCCCTGGGAGGGTGGCAGAACGGAGGAGGGAAGGAAGCAGGAAGCAGACGCCAGTGGAGGGGGGAAATGGTGGTGGGAGATGAGGTAGCAGGGCTGCCCTCCTGTCGAAGAGGTGCTCTGGGCTTCAGAGCATGGGACAGGAAGTGCCCGTGTGGCAGGAAGTGGCTGGGGCTGTCGTGTGTCGTCGAATCAACTCTAGGCTGGGAAGTTGGGGCAAAGTGGAGCTGCTAACACTACCCTGTTTCCTAGACCCTCCTGGGTGACCATCCCCTCAAACATATTCTCGAGGACGGTAGGTGTCGGGAGCCCCAAGGGTGGCATGGTGACTGAGCGGTACCTAGACCTGTGCCTGGAGGTGACTGGTGTGACGCGTGATTCCTGTGACAAGCTAATTCTGAAAACATGATGCATCCTGGTCATCAGCTTGTTCTGTGGCCCTGGATGTGTCACACGATGCGAGTGGCCTCCAGCCACAGAAACGAGTACCGAAAGGGACAGAAGGTCAAGTTTTTTCCAGAAGTCAGCTGCTCCCGAGTCAGCCTTACCCCAAGGCTTCCCCAGTCCAGGCTCTGCTCTGGGGCCCTGCTTTGTCTAAGGAGCTTTAAGTTCCCCAAAGGTGAGACCAGGCACGAGATGCTGAGGCCCTCTTCTCTGTGACTGGGCTAGCATCAGGCCCCGAAATGAACTTGGGACTCCCCGACAGAGGGTAAGGAGGAGAGGATGGGTCTCAGAAGCACTACAGGGGATTTCGACCTCGGACGGAGCCGTCAGGCGGAGAGGTAGGCCTTGTCTTAAGGCTGTGTTTGCATTCGAAGGTGACCTTGAACTTTCATAGAGTTTGAGTCTACAGCAAAGTGATCCATTCCAGCCTGGCTCCTGGGCCAGAAGTGGCCAGGCAGCTCCCAGCCCGGGCATGGATCTCTGACTCCTGGGTAGTCTGCTGTCTAGAAAATTCTCTGTGAGCCCAGTTTTCCTCCTTGTAATTGTACCAGCTGGATCTCTTTCGGCCGGCTAGAGCCAAGAGACATCCATCTGCCGCTCCCCGTCCTCAGGACAGCCCTGGTACAGGTTAGCGTCAGTAGTATGTTCCCTCAGGTCTGCTCCAGGTGCACCTCCTGCTCTTGGAGCCGTTCCTCACACGAGGACAGCATGGAGCAGAGTGGAAACAGTCCCTGGGGGAGGGGGGGGTGCCCTAAGACTTTTCTTCCACAACCAGGCCCGTCCAGATTTTGCATATCTTTTTCCCCCTAGATTTCTGCCTTTAACCAATGTCTCACCCCGGCTCTGCTTAGTCACACCCCTCCCCACCAAAATGCAGGGTTTTGCATTTACCCTCTTAACCCCGTTTTAAGCTGCTGCTATCTTTTCCTATCTCAATTCCAATATCCCATTGTATCTGCTTTCTCTCCTAGCCTGTGTCTTCTGCGAATCTGATAAGTAGCCTTCTGTGCCTTTATCTAAGCCACTGATAAAGGCATTAAAGAAGACACGGTCAAGTTCAGAGAAAGCCCCGCAGCCTCTGGAGAGCCCTCCAATTTGATATTGATTCATTAATTAGTCTCTTTGGACATAGTTGTTCAACCAGCTATGGATCTGGCTAGCGTCCTGTCCACAGGGAAGTCTCAGAGTCTTTATCAAGTGTTCTCAAACCCGGAAGTTCTAGGTCTAAGCGGTCTTCTGATTCATCTGTCCAGGACCCCAGTAAAGATGGGGAATAAAGCCTCCTAGTGACTCCGTGTCGGCTGCCAGTGCCCACATGCTTTGATAGTCACTTCCAAAGTACATGCTCAGCGATTAGTACTTGGTCGGAACTAGCATAAAATTAATTCGTCTAACATTTCTGGAATCTTTCTCTTCTTTTGAAAACTGGGCTGTTTATCGACTTCCTTCTTGCCCCTCTCGTTTTCCCTGATTTGTCAAGGATTGCTGTTTCAGGCTCTGGAAACATATCCATGAGTTCTTCTAGAAGCTTCAAAGATAACTTTCTCATGCTAGCAGGCAAATTTTTTTTTTAATGTGTATTTATTTTTGAGTGAGAGTGTGCAAGAGGGGCAGAGGCAGAGAGGGGAGGTGGAGACAGAGAATCTGCAGTAGGCTCCAGGCTCTGAGCTGTCAGCACAAAGTCCGACTCGGGGCTTGGACTCCTGAACTGTGAGATCATGACCTAAGCAGAAACGGGCTGCTTAACCGACTGAGCCATCCAGGTGCCCTGCAGGCAAATCTATTTAAAGCAGCTTGCTTCCTGGACACCATAAAAGAAAATGTCCTTGTGTTTGGCTATATAAACATCACATCTATGAAAAAATACCGCTCCAAAATGTCCGCCACAAATATGGCCCAAGATTAATTTTTCTATCATGAAAGTTCTTAAAAATCAATCGGGAAAAGAGTAGAAAATGAGTAAAGACAAGAATAAGTATTTTATAGAAACAAATACAAAAGCCCAATGAGTATATGAAAATACACTTACTCTCACACAATGCAAAAAGACAAGGCTAAATCTGTATGTATCAGATTAGCAAAAATTAAAATGGGATAAAACCTAGCGCCAGCAAGGGCGCGGGAGAAACATGTATCTGCATACGTGGTTGATGAGCGGGTAAGTCACTGCAATGTATTTGAAGGATGGTTTAATAATATCTATCAAAACTTTAAATGCATATGGTTTTGTCTCTAGGGATTTGATCACACATCTCAAATGTATACGTGCTAGGATATTTATCGCAAGATTGTAATGACATTAGAAACAAGGCTTGTCACCAGGCGACTGGTCACATCGACACAGCCGTAAAATGAGCCATCAGCCATTGAACAGGATGAAGTAGAGCCACCTGGGCTGATACGGAAAGAGCTGTGACACGTTTGGTGGAATAGCAGGTGCAGCACTGTCGGGAGGTATGATTCTATTTGTGTGAAAACTGTGTGTGTGTATATATATATATGTAAAACTATCTTGAAGGCTACGTAAGAAACTATCAGTATCTCTGGAGAGTGCAACTGGGGTTTGGAGAAACGGAGAGAAATTTTATCTTTGTATTCTATCCTTGTGTATGGTTTTATTTTTATTTATTTTAAATGTTTCTTGATTTCTTTTGGCAGTGAGAGTGGGGGAGGGGCAGAGAGAATGGGAGAGAGAGAATCCCTGCGCTGTCAGCACGGAGCCCGATGCGGGGCTCGAACTCATGACCTGTGAAATCATGACCTGAGCTGAAATCAAGAGTCGGATGCTTAACTGACTGAGCCACCCGGGCACCCCCATCTTTGTATGTGGTTCTAATTTTTTTTTCTTTTAACCAATATCAGGTGCGTGCATTTGTTCTATAATTTTTAAAAAATTGCTCTTTTCGTTGTCTCCGGCTGTCCCTGCCATTCAGGTGTTTACCAGCCGCACCTCTGTCGGGCTCTCGATCCTTCTCCTTGATGGAGAAAGACACCAGACTCGAGGTTCCCCCTTTGTCCTGATTTAATTTGGCACCACCTGCACCTTCCAGTGACTCCAGCCTCTGAATGTGGTTAAAAACACTTTTGCTTCCTGTATTTGTTTTTCTGTTGTTTTTGGTGAAGTATTTTCTCCTCAATTCGTCCTCATTCTGGGCGCAATCCTCCAAATTCGAGGTTCATTTCAAACCTTTTGTGCCCTAACGTTAGCTGTGTCTCTCCTTCCATCCTCTGCCGAGGTCCCTGGTAAACCTTAATTGATATTTTAGAAGTCTTTCTGGTTCTTCTTTCAGAGCAACTGCTTCCCTGAGTTGGAATCTGAGCACAGGATGTGGGACCATATCCATCTTTGCTCGGAAAGTTTTCATCTCTGCCTTCTTAAAGTGCAGGATATCTTCATTCAGCACAAACCCATCGGACGCCAGGGTACTAGGGAGCCACAGCGGGCATTAGAGGGAAGCCAGTCCTCAAAGGACTCCACCAGAAGCAGAGTGTATGCTGATGAATTATAATGTAGATTATTTAAAATTTCATTGTGTCCACAGGAACGTTCCAACACACCCTTGACTTTCCTTGCAGACATTGAAGTCTCCTGGGGGGTGTGGGCAAGGATAATAGATCATCTGGCCCGCGTCCGCCATCCCACTCCTAAGCTGCTTGTAATGCTGTGAAGATAGAGCTCGAAAGGAAAGGGTGTTCCGATTCTGGTTCTTAGGAAACCTCGGGGCTCAAAGAGAGAGTAATTGGTAGGGACATGATTGTTCCTTTTCAGTTGGGGGTTAGAAAACAGAGTGATTAAAAGCTCTCTGAGCTTGGGAGAAAGCGTGTGTGTGTGTGTGTGTGTGTGTGTGTGTGTGTGTGCACACACGCGCGCGCAGGTGTGTTCCCGCATGTGGGGGACCTGAGTTTGAGAATGAGGAGGGAGCGTGTGCCCGCATTCCTGAAGCAGCGGGTAGAGAGGGTGGTGTAGGAATGTGAGGAGAGCCCAGGGTCCCTTCCCCCACTAGCATCAAAATTGCAGTAATCGCAGATTAAGTGCTGCTGACCCCAGGAGACAAGCTGCTCTGTTTCCAAGGGAACCACATGGCTCAATCAAGGCCCCTGAAAGGGAGCGGGTGCCCGGATGAAGAGGCCCTTCCACCCTCCAGAGCGGCAGCCCCGGGCAGCAGAGCCCTGAGCCCTGCTTCAGGCTGCGGGTGGACCCCTGGGCAGGTCACTCACCTCCTGGCTGAACTTCCACTGGCAAGGATGCCAGGAGGAGCTGCGGTCCCTTGGAAGGCCCCTGGTCCTAGGAGGGACGAGCCAGTGACTGGGGAATGGGCTATCTCCCCCGACCGCCTGCCCAGGTCTCTGAGTGACCTCAGGATAGTGCCTTTGCCTCTCTGGGCCTCGCTTCCCCATTTGCACAATTAAAGCATCGGACAGAGTCACTAAGGAACCCGCCAGCTCTAGGACGTCCTCTTGAGAAAACTCCCCTCTGCCGTTGCATCCAGAGCCCCTGGCCCAAAGTGTGAGTGGAGGGAGGACCCAGGATAGCCATTCCGCTCTATCTGCCCCTTCCAAATCACTCCAGCTGTGCCGTCTTCGTAGCAACCAATGCTTCCTCTTCCTTAGGGGATGAGTAAGACGTCCAAGAGGCCAACCAGGTTTTTCTCAGCAGCCTCAAGCAGGAGCAGGGGTGGGAGTTGAAATGTCAGGAGGGGCTCTGAGCTGAGGAGAAGGTGAGAAGGGCTCCCTCTTTCCACAGCCCTTCCGTGGGGCCACAGGAAAGTCAAGCGGAGAACCCACTCCCTGTCCGGGGAACTCTGGCCCGTGGACTTGTCCAGCTTCCATGGAACCCCGCATAAGGCAGTTCAGAATCTGAGGGACAGGTCAGAGGGGAGGAAAGAGCCTGCGGAGTCAGGCAGGCTGGTGTCACTCTTCAGCTCTTCCACTCTCTGGGGGTGTGACTAGAGGCAGGTCTCTGAGCCTCAGCCTCCTGGTCTGTAAAATAATGATAATAAAGCCCCCTTTTCAGGGTTGTTGTGAGGATTAGATGAGATAGATAAGTAAGAGCCTGGAAGAATGCCTGGTGCGTGGCAAGCACTCACCAAATTGCATACTTTCTATTAAAAAGTGTTTTTATAGATCGTTCAGGTCGCTGATTCTCAACCCTGGCTGCACGTTAGAACCACTAAAAGAGCTTCTAAAAAATGCCCAGACCTGCCCCCAGGACATCCGGGGATGGGCTCCATGCTTCAATATTTAAAATGTTCCCCCCAGAGACTTCTGTTTCTAGCCTAAGGGAGTAATTGGAATCGAATTTACCTCTCCATCTTAAACAACTAGAAATCTGGACAAAATACAGCATGGGATGGTTTTTCAGACATTGAACAATGGGTATGACAGGACCATAATTGCTTAGGGAAAGGAAACAAAGAAGGCGAGCCCTACAATTCGTCAACTTACCACTCCGAGTTAAGGAAATGGAAATTGAAGTTCAGAGAGACCAAGGTAGCTAGAATTTGTGGGGCAGAGTACTCAGGAGGTGAGAACTGCAAAGAGAGCTCCCGGGCATTGCAAGGGGTCCTCGGGTCTTTGGCTAAGACCTCATCTGAGCATGTGTGAAAGAAAGTTACCGGGAAAGGAACCACTAGAATACAATAGACAAGATAATTTCCAGAGCTGATACAGGGTTGGGAATTGTTCTCGCTCACCCCAGCCAGCGTGGGAAAACCTTGTAATACAGAAGACATCAGCCAGAGTCCCCAGAAAGGTATCACCTTAGTTGTAGGGCTAAATTAGGCCTGAAAGAAAGGGTAGTCTGGAATCACCCTAAAAAAGATAAAATAAGCCTGGAGAGGATCAAACTGTTTTCAAGTAACTTACTTGTGTTCCAGAATATAATTTAGGAATATTTATGGGAATACATAAAAACCCAGCACCCAACAAGGTTCAATTCACAATGTCTGGTATCCAACCAGAAATTACCAGGTGCATTAGTTTTCTGTTGTTGCCATACCATATTACCACAAACTTAGTGGCTTCAAACAGTACCCACTTAATTTTTCACACTTTCTGTGAATCAGAAGTCTGGGCACAAGCATAGCTCAGTTAGGTGCTCTGCTGAAGGTCTCACAAGACCGAAATAAACAAGTTAGTTTGCTTAGTTCTCCTCTGGATCTTGGGATTGTCTTTCCAGCTTAACCTTAGTTCCCGTGGTTGTAGGACTGAGGTCCATGTTTCCATGTCAGCTAGGGGCTGCTCTCAGCTCTTTGAGGCTTCCCACATTTCTTCTTACATTGCTTTCTCTGTCTTCAAAGCAGCAATAGTGCATCAAGTTCTACTCATGCTCCAAATCTCCCTGACTTCCTCTTCTGCTTCTGCTTTTAAGGACTCAATATGATTCTCTTGAGTTCACATAGCTAATCCAATATAATCTCCCTATTTTAAGGTCAAATGATAGTCAACTTAATTATATCTTCAAAGCACCTTTTCCCATGCAAGTTAATATATCCCCAGTTCCCTGGATTAGAGCACAGAATCTTCTCTGGGGCCATAATTCTGCCAGGTATGCAATAAAGCAGGAAAATACGACCCATTCCAGGTGAAAAATCAAACATTAGAAATAGACCAGAAATGAAAGAAGAAATTAGTGGACAAAGATCTTAAAGCAGCAATTGTGAATGTGCTCCATACGTTTAAGGATATAGGGGAAAGTATGACCATGACGAAGAGAAGATATGTATATATATATACAACCACCCAAATGGAACTTTTAGCAATGAAAACTCAATATCTGAAATTCCACTGTACTTTTTCCACTGTATTTTTAATATCTGAAAATTCACTTGATGTGATTAACTACAGAGTAGATGCTGCTAAAGAAAAGAGTGAACTTGAAGACATAGCAATAAAAATGAAGCACACAGGAAGGGGGTGGAAAACAGAGAAAATACAAAAAGCTGTGGAACATTTTCAACTAATCTGAGCTACAAAAAGAGACAGATTTTTTTGAACAGTGTCCCGAAATTTTCCAAATTTGATGAATACTCTAAACCCCCAGATTCATGAAGCTTAAGTATAAATATTTATGTATAAGTCTTTGTACAGACATAGGCAATATCTTGGGTAAATAATAGAATGGCTAGATTATATTTTCCCTAAGTCTTTACCTTGTATATCCACCCTCTTAAAGGTACTTTTAAAACAACAACAATTTTATTTTGTCAAAAAAGAAAGTTTCAATTTTAATGAAGTCCATTTTATCAATTTGTTCTTTTATGGGTCATGCTTTCGGTGTCATGTCTAGCAAACCTTTACCTAACTAAAGTGTATGTTTAAAGGTCAAAAATCTACCAAAATCTTTTCCAAGTGGTTGTACATTTTACATTACCACCAACAATGTATGAAAGTCCTACTTTTTCCACATCCTCATCAACAATTGACATAGTCAGTCTTAAAGTTTGTTCATTCTAACAGGTATGTAGTGGTACTTAGTTGTAGTTTTAATTTGCATTTTCCTAAGGACAAATGATATTGAACATTTTCTCATGTGCTTATCTGCTATTCATACATTTTCTTTAATGAAATAGCTGTTTCACAAATATTCTCTCCAAATTATATTGTATTGTTTTCATATTATTGAGTTCCAGGATCTCTTTATTCTGAATATGAGTCCTTTATTAGATAAATGCTTTGGGAAGATTTTCTCTATGCCTGTGTCTTGTCTATTCATTCTCTTAAGAGTATTTTTAGAAGAGCAGATATTTTTATTATTTTCATTATTTAAATATAATTTACTCTCAAATCGACTTACATACAACACCTAGTGCTCATCCCATCAAGTGCCCTCCTCAATGCCCATCACCCATTTTTCCTCTCCCCCACTCCCCCATCCACACTCAGTTCTCTGCATTTAAGAGTCTCTTATGGTTTGCCTCCCTCCCCTGTTTGTAACTATTTTTCTCCCTTCCCTTCCCCCATGATCTTCTGTTGAGTTTCCCAAGTTCCACATATGAGTGAAAACATATGGTATGTGTCCTTCTCTGACTGATTTATTTCACTCAGCATAGTATCTTCCAGTTCCATCCACATTGCTGCAAATGGCATAATTTCATTCTTTCTCATTGCCAAGTAGTATTCTATTGTATATATAAACCACATCTTCTTTATCCATTCATCAGTTGATGGACATTTAGGCTGTTTCCATAATTTGGCTCTTGTTGAAAGTGCCGCTATAAACCTTGGGGTACACGTGCTCCTATGCCTAAGCACTCCTGTATCCCTTAGATAAATTCCTAGTAGTGCTATTGCTGTGTTGTAAGGTAGTTCTATTTTTAATTTTTTGAGGAATCTCCACAATGCTTTCCAGAGTGGCTGCACCAGTTTACATTCCCATCAACAGTGCAAGAGGGTTCCTGTTTCTCCACATCCTCGCCAGCATCTATAGTTTCCTGAGTTGTTGATTTTGGCCACTCTGACTGGTAAGAACAGACATTTTTAATTTTATCAATTAAAATTTATCAATTTGTTCTTTTATGGATCACACTTGTGGTATTATGTCTTGCAAATCTTTGCCTAAGGTAACAAAGATTTTCTTGTAAGTTTTCTTCTGGAGGTTCTATAGTTTTAGGATTTGCATTTAGGTATAGGATTCATTTTAAGTTAACTTTGGTATATGACATTTTTATGTGATATAATATGGTTCAAAGACATTTTTTAATTTTGCATATGAATATCCAGTTATTCCAGTCCCATTTGTTGAAAAGAATATCCTTTCTCTCCTAAATTGTATTTTTGCCTTAGTAAAGAATCAGTTATCCATACGTGTGGTTCTATTTCTGGACTCTGGTCTATTGAAATATGTTCTGACTTTAGGCCAGTTTCATAGTGTTTTGATTACTGTAGCTTTAAAATAAATCTTGAAATCAGATAGTTTCAATTCTCCAACTTTGTTCTTTTTTCAAATTTCTTGGCTTTTTGAGATCCTTTACATTTCCATTTAAAATTTAGAATCAAATTGTAGATGTATACAAAAAAACCCGATGGTATCTTGATTGGGATTTCAGGCCACAATTAGAACAATTTGGAGAGAATTAGAGTCTTCATGAGACAAGTCTTTTGATTCATGAACATGGTACGCCTCTACAATTTTTAGGTCTTCTCTAATGTCTCTGAGCAATATATCATAGTTTCTAGTGTATAGAAACTATAATATATTATTAAATCTATTTCAAAGTATTTAATATTTTTCTTGCTATTGTAAATGGCATTTAAAAATTTGAATTTACGCCTTTCCCTCAGTGGTGTGTGTCTGCGTGTGTGTCAGCTGTGCTGTATTTATTTTGTTCCTCTTTCCCCTTTTCACAGAGAAATGTTTAGAAATAAAAATAAAGGGGTGCCTGGGTGGCTCAGTCGGTTGGGCAGCCGACTTCAGCTCAGGTCATGATCTTATGGTCTGTGAGTTCGAGCCCCACATTGGGCTCTGTGCTGATGGCTCAGAGCCTGGAGCCTGCTTCGGATTCTGTGTCTGCCTCTCTCTCTGCCCTTCGCCTGCTCATGTCTCATGCATTCTGTCTCTCTGTCTCTCGAAAAATGCATAAACGTTAAAAAAAATGTTAGAAATAAAAATAAAGTAAAATGAAAATAAAACTTTGAATTTTCAATTTTTCATTCCTAGTATACAGAAATACAATAGATTTTTATATTCTGCTACCGTGTCATTTATCAATTCTACTAGCCTTTTTTTTTTTAATATACTTTAGGGTTTTCTACTTAGAGGTATCACATCATCTGTGAAGAACTTAGTTTAAATTTTTCCTTTCTAATCGGTGTGCCTTTTCTCCCCCTACCTCCTTGCACTGGCCCAGGACCTTCATTGCAGTGTTCAATAGAAGTGGCAAGAGTAAAAATTCTTGCCCTGTTTTCAATGTTAAGGGAGAAACATTCAGTCTTCCACCATTAAATGTGACATTCAGTTTTTTATAGATGCCTTTTCAGGTTGAGGAAGTTCCCTTTTGTCCCTAGTTTACTAAGAGTTTTCTTTTTAAAATTACGAATGAATATTCAATTTTCCAAAATGCCTTTTCTAGATCTATTAAGATGATTAGATAATTTTCCTACTTAATCTAGTAATCTGGTTAAATACATTGATTTTTGAATATTTAAAGAATCTTATATTTTTGGGATAAACTCCACTAGTCTTGAAGTACTACCTTTCTCATATATTGCTAGATTCATGTCAGTAAAATTTTATTAAGGTATTTTAATTTTTATTGATGTGGGGTATTGGGCCATAGGTTTCCTTTTTTTACAATGTTTTTGATTTTGGTATCAAGGTAATGCTTCCCTCATACAAGGAATTGAAAAGTGTTCCCTCCTCTATTTTCTGGAAGAGTTTTTGTACAATTGATATTATTTTGTCCATTGATGCCTTGTAGAATTTACCAGGGAAGCCAACTGGGCCTGGAATTATCTTTATGGGAAAAAGTCAATTTCTTTCATAGACATAAAGTGATTCAGGATATCAGTTTCTTCTTGAGTAAGCTTTGGTGGTTTGTGTCTTCGAAGGAATTTATCCATTTCATCTCAGTTGTTGAATTTATTGGCATACAGTTGTTTAAAAAATAACATTCTTTTATTATCCTTTGCATGTCTGATAATTTGTTGTGATATCATCTCTCTGATTACTGATATTGGTCATTTGTGCATTATCTCTTTTTTTTTTCCAATTAGTCTGGCTAGAATCTAGCAATTTCATTGATCCAAAAGAACAAATTGTTTTCATCAAATGTTCCTGTTCTTTTTCTGTCTCATTAATTTACACTTTGAGTTTTACTATTTTCTTTTTTCTGCCTACTTTGGGGTTTACTTGCTCTTTTTTTCTAGTTTTTTTTTTTTAAGGTGGGAGCTGAATTTATTAATTTGAGAACTTTATCCTTTTTTGACATGAGCATTTATTGTTATAAACTTCCCAAGTATTGCTTTAGCAGCATCCCACAAATTCTAATATTACACTATTAAATACTGTCAAAATGCTTTCATGTCAAAAATGCTGTCCCCCCTTTTTTAATTAGACTTTATTTTTACAGAAAAATCAAGAAGATAGTACTGAGAGGTGTTTTTTCGTCTGAAACTTTCTTTGATATTAAAATAGCCCACTCCAGCTTTTTCTTGTTTAATGTTAGAATGTGATATCTTTTTCTATCCTTTAACTTTTTTAAAATAATTTTTTAATGTTTATTTATTTTTGATAGAGCAAGGAAGGGGCAGAGTGAAAAGGGGACAGAGGACTTGAAGCAGGCTCTGCAAGATGCTGTCAGCAGAGAGCCAGATGCAGGGCTCAAACTCACCAACCTTGAGATCATGACCTGAGCTGAAATTAGATGCTTAACCGACTGAGCCACCTTTTACTTTTAACCTAATTGTGTCTTTAGAGTTAAGGTGCATTTCTTATAGGCAGCATATAACTGAGTTTTGCTTTTTTATTCAATCTGATGATTTCTGCCTTTTATTGAGGGTATTTAGACCATTTTGCATGTCTATAAACATCTTCATTTTGTTTTCATTTTTAAAAGATATTTTCACTGGGCACGGAATTCTAAGTTGAAATTTTCCCCCAGCAATTTGAAAGTCGTATACCAGTGTGCTTTTGCTTTCAGTATTCTCGCAAGAAGTTTACAATATTATCTTTGTCTTTTTTCCTCGGTGTGTAAAGTGTCTTTTTCCCTCTGCCCATTTTTAAGATGTTCTCTTTGTCATCAGTTTTTTAAATGTTTATTTATTTTTAAGAGAGAGAGAGAGAGAGAGAGAGAGAGAGAGAGAGAATCCAAAGCAGTTTCCAGGCTCTGAGCTGTCAGCACAGAGCCCGATGCAGGGCTTGAAACGATGAACTCTGAGATCATGACCTGAGCTGAAGTTGACACTTAACTGACTGAGCCGCCCAGGCGTCCCTCTTTATCATCAGTTTTGAGCAGTTTGATTAAGATATGCCTTGTTTTCATGTTCTTTATGTTTCTGTGCTTAGAATTAATTTAGTTTCTTGGATTTGTCCCTCAATATTTTTCATCAGATTTGAAATGTTTTGGCTATTATATCTTCAAATATTTTTTCCATTCTCTCCACCCCCCATTTCTCCTCTCTTTTGGGGTTTCCAATTACTTATAATATATTAAGCTGCTTGAGGACCCACAGTCATTAATACTCTTGCCATCTTTTATAGTTTTCATTTTGAATAGTTTCTATTGTTATGCCTTCAAATTCACTAATATTTTCTTCTACTGTGCCTAATTTGTTATTAATTTCATCTCACCTAGTTTTCAATTAATTTTATATAGTTTTCAATTCTAGATGTTCAATTTTTTAAAAAAATATCATTCATGTATCTACTTAACTTTTTGAACATATGGGATATAGTTATAATAGCTGTTTTAATGTCCTTGTCTGCTAATTCTAACATCTGTTGTCACTTCTTGATCTCTTACAGTCCATTGATTACTTCCCTCAGTATGGATTGTGTTTTCCTCCTTTTTTCTATGCCTAGTAATCTTTATTGGATCCCAGACATTATGAAATTTACCTTGTTAAGTCCTGGTTATTTTTATATTCTTATATCGTCTTTTCTTTTCTTTTCCTCTGGGGTGATGCAACTAAATTACTTTGAAAGAGTTTGATCCTTTTGAATCTTGCTTTTATAATTTGTTAAAGAAATCGAGAACAGCATTCAGACTAGGGCTAATTATTTCCTATTACTAAGGCAAGTGCTTCCTGAGTATTCTACTCAACAACTCATGAATTATTAGCTTTTCCAATCTGGGACATGGGAAGAGACACTATCTCTGGTTCCATGTGAGTTTTGGGGACCGTTCTCTAATCTTTTCATATCGTTTTCCCCTCCAGGCTTGAGTGGTTTCCTCACATACATGCACTGGTCCAGGCTCTGCTGATTATGCAAGGGGCTCCCTCTGTAGATTTCTAAGGTTCTATCTCTGTGCAGCATTTTTCTCTTTGCTACTCGGGCTTGAGAATTCTATCTGCTTTCGTCTCACTGGATGCTTAGTTTTGTCTCCTCCATTCAAGAAGTCTACTAGGCTCCACCTGGATTCCCCCTTCTTGTGCCAAGGACTTCTCCTTGTCTCTTGATGTCTAGTGTCTTTAAAAAGTGTTCCTTCTTCATCATAAAAACCATAAACACCCATGCATTTAAGCGATCACTGCCCCTACCCCTCAACCCCTGGTAACCACTAATATGCTTTCTGTCTCTGTGGATTTGTCAATTCTGGATATATCATATAAAAGAATCATTCTATTATATGATCTTTTGTGTCTGGCTTTTTTGTTAGCATAATTTAAAAAGTTTTTTTTAAATATTTTTAATTCCAGTATAATTAATATACAGTGTTATACTAGTTTCAGGTGTTTATGATAAAAAAAAGTATTGAAACTAGGATGCTTGGGTGGCTTAGTCAGTTAAGCCTTCGACTTAGGCTCAGGTCATGATCTCACAGTTCATGGGTTCGAGCCCCACATCAGGCTCTGTGCTGACAGCTCAGAACCTGGAGTCTGCTTTGGATTCTATGTCTCCCTGTCTCTCTGCCCCTCCCATGCTCATGCTCAGGCTCTCTCTGTCTCAGAAATAAACATTAAAAAAAATTTTTTTAAAGTATTGAAACTAGAGGGAATTGGTAGTTATACAACATTATGCACACACTAAATGCCACTGAATCATATAAAGGTTAATTCTGTGATATGTGAATTTTACCTCAATAAAAAATAAATACATAAACCAATGCAAATAAATAAATAAATAAATAAATAAATAAATAAATAAGTTACTTCTTATATTGGGTCTGTTGATTTTTTTTTAATTGTGTTGGATAAGAGGGTAAATCTGGTCACTGTTACTCTTTTTTTCTTGGGGGGGGGCTACAATTGACTATTTCAAGATAATATAATAACAATGTATTCGAGGTTTAAAATGTATGCAGCAGTAACATGGATAGTGACATTCACAAAGGATGGGAGAGGAAAAATGGAAGTAGATATGATAGGATTTTTACAGTATATATGAAGAGGCATAATATTACTTGAAGGTAGACTGTGATAAATTAAACATATATAATGCAAACTCTAGAGCAACAAAGAAAAAATTTAAAAACCAAGTCTAATAAAAGGAAATGAAAACAGCAAAGAACCATAAGATAAATGAGAAACAAATAGCAGGATGGTAAGTTTAAACCAGTAATATAAATAATTACATTGAGTATAAAATGATCTAAACATTCCAATTAAAAGGCAGAATTTTTAAGATAGTGTAAAAAAGCAAAACACAACACTATGTCAGCTATTAAATGCC
Source organism: Paguma larvata (assembly GCA_030068075.1). Classification (NCBI taxonomy): domain Eukaryota; kingdom Metazoa; phylum Chordata; class Mammalia; order Carnivora; family Viverridae; genus Paguma; species Paguma larvata. The sequence goes on from CM057837.1 coordinate 68,931,917, forward strand.
TATTTTATATATGAAGATATGGATAGGTTAGAAGTAAAAATAAACAAATATATACAATGCAAACATTAATCCAAAGAGACCTAGAGAGATTAAATCTTACAAAGTAAATTTCAGAACAAGGACTATTACCAGGATAAAGAGAGACATTTCATCATGATAAATAGGTCAATTAATCAAAAGGGCATTATAATCCTAAATTTGTTTGCACTGAGCATAGAGGTTCAAAATGTGTGAAAAAAACTTACAGAACTAAAAAAGGAAGTTGACAAATCTACAGTTATAGTTGGAAATTTCACATTCCTCTCTCAGTAATTGACAGAACAAGTACACAAAAAAAATCAGTAAGAATAGAGAAGAAGTTAACAACACTATCAATCAACTTGACCTAATTGACATTTATGGAACACTCCACTCAATGGCAGCAGGATGTACATTCTTTTCCAGTGCTCGTGGAACGCTTACCAAGAAGCAGAATATTCTGGATCAGAAAATAGAATCAAGAAGATTGGACTCAAACAGAGCATGTTCTCTGAACACAACAGAAATTAATTTGAAATCAACAACAGAAAGATATCTGGAAAAGCCCCCAATATTTGGTAATTAAAGAACATATCTTCAAATAAACAGTGGACCGTACAAGCAATCACAAGGAAAATCAGAAATTACTTTACATTGGTCAAAAATAAAAACAAAACATTTTAAAGTGTGTGGGACGCATCTCAAGCAGCGCTTGGAGGGAAATTTATAGCATTAAATGATTGTACTGGAAAAAGAAGAAAGGTCTTAAAGCAATATATTAAGTTTTACTTTAAGAAACTTGAAAAAGAAGAGAAAATGAAAAGTAACCAAGAGAAAAGAAATAATAAAGACAATAGGAGAAATATTTTTTTTTAATTAGAAAGAGGATTGGGCGCCTGGGTTGCCCGGTAGATTGAGTGTCCCAGTTCAGCTCAGGTCATGATCTTGTGGCTCATGAGTTCAAGCCCCAACTGGGCTCTCTCCTATTAGCTTGTCAGCACAGGGCCCACTTCCAACCCTCTGTCCCTCTCTTTCTCTACCTCCCCTGCTTGTGCTCTCTCAAAAAATAAATAACCTTTTAAACAAAAAAAAAAGTAGAAAGAAGGTTAAGTGGGAGAGATGGTGAGAAAGGGAGAGTTCAGAAACTGGGTCTTTAAAAATATCAATAAAATTGACAAATACTAATCAGGGGGAAAAGAGGGGAGGGGTTAAGAGAAGAAACAAATTATCAAAATACAGAATAAAAGAGAGACCATCGTAGATGCTATAGATATTGAAAGGATAATATAAAAGAATATTGTAAACAAATTCTGGTCACTAAACTTGACAACTTAGATGAAATAGACAAAATACTTGAAATTCACAAACCACTAAAGCTCATTCTAGAAGAAATAAAAATTCTGGATAGCCTTTTATGTATGTTTTAAATTGAAATATAATTCATACAATATAAAATTTCATCTAATACAAAATTCACTATCTTAAAGTGTACAATTCAGAGGTTATTAGCATAATCACAAGGTTGTGCCATCATCACCTCTAATTCCAGAGCATTTTATCACCCTAAAAAGAAACCCTATGCCCACTAATAATCATCCCCCATTTCCTTCTTCCTCTAGCCTTTGACACTCTAATCTACTTTTCATCCATATGGAATTTCCTATTCTGAACAGTCCATATAAATGGAATCATACAATATATAACCTTTTGTGTCTGACTTCTTTCACTTAGCATACGTTTTCAAGATTCATCCAAGTTTTTCCATGTATCAGTACTTCATTCCTTTTTACAGCTAAAAAATATTCCATTCTATAGACATACCACATTTTGTTAATGGACTTTTAGGCTGTTTTCACTTTTTGACCATTGTGAATGTTTCTAAGAACATTCCTTTATAAGACTTTGTGTGAATGTGTGTTTTCATGTCTCTTGGTTATATACCTAGAAGTCGAATTCATGTGGCAACCCATTTTTAGCTTTTTGAGGAGCCGCCAAATGCTGGCTGTACCATGTTGCACTCCCGCCAGCAGTGTATAAAGATTGCAATCTCCCTACGTCTTTACCAAGACTTATTCCTTTCTTTCTTTTTTCAAATAGCCACCCCAGTGGGTGTGGTGTGGCATCTCATTGTGGTTTAGATTTGCATTTCCCTAATGACTAATGATGTTGAGGATCCTTTCACATGCTTATTGACCATTTGTATATTCTTTGGAGTAATATCTATTCAAATCCTTTGCCTATTTTAAAGATTCAATTGTTCTTTTTATCATTGAGTTGAAGTAGTTCTTTAGATATTCTGAATTGTAGGCCCTTGTCAGATACATAATTACAAATACTTCCTTTCCATCCTATGGATTGTTTTTTCACTTTCTTGATAGTGTGTTTTGATGCACAAAAGTTCCTCATTTTGATGAAGTCCAATTTATCTATTTTTTCTTTGGCCGTTTATGCTTTGGGTGTCATATCTAAGAGACTATTGCCTAATCTAAGGGCAAGAAAGTTCACACCTGTTTCCTTCAAAAAGTCTTACAGTTCTAGCTCTCACATTTAGGTCTCTGCTGCATCTTGGATTAATTTTTGTGAATGGCAGGAGACGGGGTCTATCATTATTGTGCATGTGGATATCCTGGTGTCCCAGCACCACTTAAAAAGACTGTTCTTTTCCCACGAATGATATTCATATGCTTGTTGGAAATCAGTTGGCCACACACATACAGGCTTCTTTCTGAACTCTTAATTCTAGTCCACTGATTTTATGTCTAGATCCTTAGGCCATTACCACACTGTCTTGATTATTGTAGCTTCACGGTGAGTTTTGAATTCAGAAAGTGGGTCCTCTAACTTCATTCCTTTATATCAACTTTGATTTGGGGTCTCTTTCATTTCCATATGAATTTTAGGATAAGCTCGTCTATTTCTGCAAAAAAAGCAGTTTGAATTTTGTTAGAAATTACATTGAGATCAATTTGGGGAGTATCGCCATCCTAACAATATCAAGTCTCCTGAGTCATGAACATAGATGTCTTTCCATTTATTTAGGTCTTCTTTAATTTCTTTCAATAATGTTTTGTCATTTTTGGTGTGCAAGTAAGTATTGCATTTCTTTGGCTAAGGTTAGTCCTAAGTGTTCTTTTTGATACTATTATACATGGAATTGTTTTCATAATTTCATTTTCTGATTATTCTTTCCTGAAACACAGAAATACAATTGATTTTTGTGTATGGGTCTTGTGTCCTTCATCTTTGCTAAAGTCATTAACTAATTCTAATCGTGTGTGTGTACATGTGTGTCTATTCTTTACTGTTTTCTATATATGACATCATGTCATCTGTAAATAGAGATAGTTTTATATCTTCCTTTCTAATCTAGATGTCTTGTGTTTCTTTATATGGCCTAATTCCCCTGGCTAGAACCTCCAGCACAATGTTGAAAAAGAAGTGGTAAAAGTGGACATTTTTGTCTTGTTCCTGATTTTAGAGCCCACATCTATTTTTTTTAATTTTTTTTAATGTTTACTTTTGAGTGAGAGAGAGACAGAGTGCAAGCTGGGGAGGGGCAGAGAGAGAGGGAGACACAGAACCAGAGCTGTCAGCACAGAGACTGATGTGGGACTCAAACTCGTGAACTGGGAGATCATGACCTGAGCCGAAGTCAGATGCTTAACCGACTGAGCCACCCAGGAGCCCCATAGAGCCCACACCTGTTTTTAAAAATTGATTCCATAGTTAGAAATATTCCCATAAGGAATATTCCAGGCCTCAGATAACTTAATTGATTAGTGATATCAAACATTTAAGGATAAAATAATACCAGTTCTACAGAAAATCTTCCATGAAATGGAAGCGGAGGAAATACTTGCCAATTCTTTTTATGAATCAAGCACTATTCTGACACCAACACCAAAGGCATTACAAGGAAGGAAAGCCATAGTCCAACATCCCATATCAACAAAAAGCAAAATACCTTAACAAAATAGTAGTGAACTGAATCTACAATATTTGATAAAGTTGAGGCATTATGACTAAGTAGAGTTTATCTCAAGATTGCAAGATTGTTTTAACATTCAAAAATCAATGTATTTCACCACCTTAATAGAGTAAAACAACAACGACCTATGATTACCTTAATAGATATAGAAAAAACATTTGAGAAAATGGAACATTCATTCATGATTTAAAAATGAAACAAAACAAACTCAGCACACTAGGAATAGGAGGGGACTTCTACACCTGAGAAAGGGCATCTATGAAAAATTGACAGTTAACATGACACTTAATGGTGAAAGATTGAAGGCTTATCCCTAACATTGGAAACAGGGCAAGGATTTCCATTCTCATCGTTTCTGTGGAACAATGTAATAGCGGTCCTAGCCAGTGCAAACACACACACACACACACACACACACACACACACACACACACAGAAATTTAAAGCCTTATATATGAGAAATAAAAAGTTAAAACTACTTTTTGTAGATAATATGACCATTTGTCTATGTAGAAAATCCTAAAGTTTCAATTAAAAAAGCTACTAGAATTGATTAGGGAGGTTAGCATAGTAACAAGATTCAAAGCTAATATTTTAAAAGTCAATTGTATTTCTGTATACTGAAAGTAAATAGATGAAAATTCAAATATTAAAATATCATTTACAATAGCATGAAAACTATGAAATACTTTGGAGTAGATTTAATAAAATATGTGCTCTTCCTCTACACTAAAAACTTGTAAAAATATTGCTCAGAGAAGTTAAAAGTGATCCAAACAAAGGGAAAGACATACTGTGCTCTTGAGTCAGATGACTCAATAGCGCTAAAAGATTCAGTGCATTTGCTGTCAAAATCCCAGATGGATAGTGGGAAAAAGTGACAATCCCATTCTAAAATTCATATACAAAGGGTCTGGAATAGCCGAAACAATTTTGAAAACCGAGACAAACTTAGAGATCTTCACAGATTACTTGGAAGTATTGCTATACTAGATTTCAAGTGCTACTGCTAGATTATAATAATCAAGACAGTCTTGCATTGGGATGATTGTAGGTTATTTAGCTCAATGGAACAGAATAGAGTCCAGAAATAGACCCAAACATATATGATCAATTGATTTTCGATGAATATGCTAGGGTAATCCGATGCGGAGAGAATAATCTTCTCAACAAATGATACTGGAGCAATTCAATGTTCCTGAGCAAAAAATGAATCTCAATCTATACTACATACCACACAAAAGAATTCACCCAAGGTGGATCCTAGACCTAAAGATATGTGCACTGAAGCTCTAAACTTTTATGATAAAACACGGGAGAAAATCACTATGACCTTGGGTTTATTACTCTGATTAAAAAACAGCACAAGCCATAAAAGTTGATAATGTGGATTTATTCCAAGTTAAAGAAAAAACCTTTGTTCTTCAAAATTTAATGATAAGAAGATAAAAGTCATGCTACAGACTGGGAGAAAAATATAAAGGACTTGTGTCCAGAATTTGTAACAAACTCTTACAACTTCATAATAAGAAGACAATTCAATAAAGCATGGGTAAAAGATTTTAATAGACTCTTCAGCAAAATAAAAGAATGGAAAATAAACACAGAAAAAGGTGTTCAGCATCATTAGTCATCAGAGAAGTACAACTTAACCCATAATGAGATACTTCTACATGCTCGCTAGAATGCCTACAATGATACAGTCTAGCAATATCCAATGTTGACAAGAATGTGGAATGACTGGAACTCTCAATCACTGCTGGTGGAAATTAAGATGGCACAGCTACTTTGGAGAAACAGGTTGACAAGTAACTACTTGTAAGCTAAACACACACCCCACCTAACCTAGCAACCCCACTCCAAGTAATTTATCCAAGAGAAATGAAACATGTTCACACAAGGAATTTACTTGAATGTTTCTAACCGTTTTGTTCATAACAGCCAAACGGAAACAACACGGGTCCATCAACGAATAAATCTGTAAACAAATTGTGGTATATCCATTCAGCGAAATACTAGTCAGTAACAGAAAGGACTTAACTCTTCATTTGCACAACAACACGGATAAATCTCAACTACACTCTGCCAGGTTAAAGAGACCAGACATAAAAGAGTTCATTGTATGATTCCACTGATAGGAAATGTCAGAAAAGTTGAAACTATAATGTCAGAAAGCTGACCAGTGGTTATCAGGGACCAGGATTGGAGGTGGGTGTTTGACTGTAGGAGATTATGAGGGAGTTTATTTGAGTGATGGAAGTGTTAAATGTCGATTGTAGTAGTAGATTTTTGACTATATATATTTGCCAAGACCCATCAAATTGTGTACTTATAATTAGTGAATCTTAGTATATGTAAATCATATCTCAATAGAACAAATCAGGTCCCCAGGTAACTCTAATATACAGCCAGGGTGGAGGCCACTGACTCCAGCTTACCACCTTATTTTATAAATGGGGAAACAACCAAGGCCCAGAGAGGGAAAGCATTGAGAGACACCAAATTAATGTCTATGCAGTGAGTGGGTAGGAGAGTGGATGAATGAATCAATGAATAACATGACTGAGTGAAGTTATGGCAGCTCGAACCCTAGAAATCGTGTCTTCTTGCACCTAGATCTTTCCCCTGCATCAGGATTAAGAAAAATTTGAGAATTGGCTCTTAATGGTGACCAGGAAACCATAGGAGTCAGAGCAGCCTCAGAGACAACCTGTGAGACTTGTCAACAAAGTGGGTGGAGATCAGGAATGATGGCCTCGGGTCTGGTGGGCTTGATTACCCTCTGACCTTCCCTACCAAGCTTCAGGTCCCAAGGCAGAATGCATTTGAGACAGGGTAGATGGACTAGGATTGGTAGATTGGAGTAATTCCTGGCTACTTAGAGCAGGGTCCAAGGGTCAGCAGCATCAGCATTACTTGGAAGCTTCTTGGAAATGTGAATCTCAGGGCCCACCTTAGACCACTGGATTAGAGTCTGCCTTTTAAAGTTTGAGAAGTACTCCAGTAGACGACTTTGCAAAGTTTTGGAAGCTGGGGAAGACGACAGGGCCAGAGATCACGTTTGATTTTTCTCCAGAAGCAGCGAACAATACAGAGAAGAATGCTGGGCCAGGAGAGGGGCGGGAGTCAGGAACCAGTCACCGTGGGCAGGTCACTTCCCTTTTCTGAGCTTTAGTGTTCTCGTCTATTGAATGAGCATATGGAGAATTCCTGCCCAGCATACCTGTCAGATAGAGAAAAGGAAAAGGAAGTGTGAAATCACCTTGGAAGCTGTTGGCTGCTGGCATACCTGCCACACCCCACTCTGTCCCCCTCTCCCTGTGCTGCATGATATGTTGGTTTCCATTCCTAGCAGACACTGACCTCCTGAGCTCCCAGCTCGGGCCCAAACCCACAGCTGGTGCTCAGTAAAGTCTCATGGCCTGATGACAGTTTTATGGCCATCTGGTCTCCCTTTCACATCGCTCTGCTTACTGGTTTCTGAAGGTAGAGAAGAGCAAGCAAGAAGCCCCATCTCAGGTATGTTAAGTGGAGAGGAAGAGTTATAAACAAGGATAGTCAGTGGGAAGTCTGCTCAGGAGTGCATGTTCTTGGGGCCTTACACCCTCCAGCCTCAGGGGCCGCCGAACCTTCTGAGACTGCCCATAGTTGGTTCCTAGGACAGCTGACTATTTTAACAGGAGCCTGTCCTACTCGTACAAGGCAATGGTACCAGGGACGGGTGGGTACTTTCAATTCCAGCTTCCCCGCAGGAGAACTCAGATATAAGGCAGGGTTGCAGCAGCCTGGGCTCTTGCAGCCTGAATGCTGGCAGTCCCTTACCTGGCGCTGGCAGCCGGATCTCATTCCTGCTGAAGAATGGCTAGTCCAACAGCATACGGCCCACAACATGTTTAATCCTTGGCCCCTGTGGTTCTGCCACATGCCATGTGATTCCCCTGGCACACACAGTCACCTGCTGCTTTCATTTTCCTCCCTCAATATACCAATGTTATCCCTTTGGAACGTGTTGTTAATCCCTCCAGCCTATATTATCTCTCTTCTGGCATGCGTTCCTACCTCCACAGCATCAAGTGAACTTGCCTTGCATTCATTGCAACCCTCTGGCATTAACTGCTATTTCTGGAATGCCTAGGGACACCACTGGCATGAACTGGCACTCATCCTGGCACAGGAAAGGCTTCTCTGGGCATGGGCATGCTCACTCAGTATGCACTGAATAAGGGCTAAAGCATCGTTTCTGGTTCTCATTCTACGTGTGAACTAGGAGGCATTGTCCCCATGCCTTTTTTAAGGCATTGCTCCTACAGGAGCAATTTGGATTGATTTCGTCTCTAACTGTACTGTTCTTCGCAGCAGAGATATCTACATTGCTCTCAAGCCTAACATAGCCAAAACAGAACTTTTGATCCTGTTCCCCATCTCAGTAAGTGGTACTGTTCTCTACTCACCCACTTACATAAGCCAGAAACTCAGGTACCATCCTCGATCCTTCCCTTTCCTTCATTCCCCACATCCAAACCTGTTGGATTTAATCTACCTCTGTGTTTCCAAATCCAGTGATCGCTTTGCCATATGAGACTATATTAGCTTCCTGTTGGTGCTGTCACAAATGACTACCAACTTGGTGACTTAAAACAGTAGAAATTTATCCTCTCTAAGTTCTGGAGGGCAGAAGTCTGAAATCAGTTTCACTGGAGCAAAAACCAAGATGACAGAAGGGGGATATTCTCTCTGGAGGCTCTAGGGGAGAACCACTTCCTTGCCTTTTCCAGCTTCTGGTGGCTGCTGGCATTCCTTGGCTTGTGGCTGTATCACTGCAATCTCAGCCTCCCTGGCCACATTGCCTCCTCTTCTGTCTGTGCCAAACCTCCCTCTGCCTCTCTTTTATGAGGATACATGCATTTAGGGCCCACCTCAATAAGGCGATAATCACCCCATCTCAAGATCACTGATTCAATCACATCTGCAAAGCCCTTCCCCCTTTTTCACTGTATAAGGTAACACTCACAGGTTCTAGAGATTAGAGTGTGGATATATTTGCAGGGGGGCATAACTTAGCCTGCCACCCCATCTTACTAAGCAGTAAACCACTATCTTTGAAGCTATTTCTTCTCTTGGCTTCCATGCATCTCCTCCTTCATTGGCCACTCCTTCTCATTTGCCTTTGTAAAGCTCTACTAGCAGCATTTCTACCATCCACTCAGTTGCTCGGGGTGAAAACTCATGAGTCGTTTTTGCTTCCACTCTCCCCTCGTGTGCTTCAACAACCAGCCCATCAGCCAACCTCAAAACTGTAGCCCAGGTCTTCCATCCTCACTTCTCCCCCAGCTCACTTCTATTTGCATGACCACCACCTTCGTGGTCCAAACCACCCTTCTCCATCACCAGAAATAGACTCTGTGACCAAAGGAATAATTCAGAAGCTCCAGGTGCCTGTTGAACATCCTCTCAGCCTCTCTTTGATTCCAGGCCACGATTGCAGTGAATATTTCCAGGAAGGTTTTCACTGAAAGTGTCTTAGCTTGATTACAGATGTGTGATCTTTGCTTACTGCACGAGGGTTCTCTGATGCCAGTGTGAGACACCAGCAGAGATCTTCATGGTACAGGGCATGTGCAGCCTGGTAGCATGGCAGGAGAGAGTCAGCACCTCTGGGTCAATAGGGAGCCAGGCGTTAATGTAGAAATGCTTCTCCCTGTGGATCCTCATGTGGACAATTCTGGGAGGCATTCCATACTCACTTGAGAAAGTTTCAGTGAGATTAGCTCTGGTTTCATATGGTGGGGAACAACTCAGTAATGCATAGTTTTATAGACTTTTTCTCTTTTGCTCTTCCTGGTCCTTCATCCTTGGTACCTGGGATCACTTTCCAAATAAATCGCTTTCCCGTAAGTCTTCAGGTTCTGCATTTGAGGGGAATCCAGGCTAAACTATGTACTTTCCAAAACCACAAATCTGACCATGACCCCAGGATCCTCCCTTCCCCCCTCAAAACCTTTCAGTAGCTCCTCAATGGTCTTGAACTAATGATGAAGCTCTTCCTGTGACTGATGAGGAACTGAACAGTTTGGTTCCTACCTGACTCTACCATTTTCCCCACCCACCTTTCCACTTCCCACCCCAGTCTCACTGGGCCTCCTTTAAGTGGCCTTTCCTCTCTGAAATTTCTCTTCCTCATGACTTTTCATAAGCTAGTCCTTCCTGGAGCTCTTTCTTCCCTGCTCCTTTTCTGGATGACTCTAGTTTATACCCCAACTCTCAACTCAAGCATCATTTTCTCAGAGAACTCCTTTACCTACAGACTAGGTAACACCCCCATTATGCATTCTTCTAGCATAACTTTGGATAACTTTCCTTCTCAAAGTGTTTCTTTTGCTTGAAGTTTTCCTTTTAGTTGTGCTATTTTATGACTAATGTCTGTCTCCTTCGTTAGATGATAAGCCTCAGGAGGATAGAGACTATTAATTTTTGCTCTTTAGTTATCCTCAAGGCCACACCTAGTGCAAAGTGCATATCGTAGGTTTTAAATATTTGTTGAGTAAGTGAATGAATGAATAAATTAAAGCATAATTATTCCCCAGTATCCAGGATATACGCTGCATTTCTGTGTTCTTTTTGAACAAATTAAACCTGACCTCAGCACTCATCAACCAATATCAGTAACTTCTGAGACTCCTCCCAAGCCTCAGTCTGAACAAATGCCTCAGGCTTGCAGAGTTCTGGAAAGGCAGAACAGGCCCTGTTGTTTGCTAGGTACAGGAAGTCACCCCTCCCCATTCCTCCTTTCTCAGCCTTGACTGAGAGTATAATCCATTCCAAGGTTTGTGGCTTGAACAGAGGCTCTACTTCTTCCTGCCAGCTGGCCCCACAAGGACCTTCAATTTGCCCTTCAGTGACTAGTCCTCACAGCCCTCCACATGGCCAGCCCGCTGGGGGTCCTGCTTCCTGGAAATGGGCTTAGGTCCATACACCCTTCCTTCCCAAGAAGCCTGAAATGCTAGTCTCTCCAAAAGCTGCAGAGGCTCAAAAACACTCAGGTGCCAGATTGCTTTGCCCTTCTCAATTCCAACGCACACTTTCCTTTTTCTTTTCAAAGGGTCTGGGGATCCCAGGAGGCACACTCAAAACCTAGAACCTTAAAGGGCTCTGCTTTCCTTTACCAGAGGTAGGGGAGGAGTTGGTGATCGGTACGGCAATGCAGTGGTACGTTTCTCCTCTCCTCTGTGGTGGCGGGATAAGCTTCCTGACTTTAAGTTATCTTCTCCTAAGGTTGGACAGACTAATATTAAAGGACCTACAATATTGAGTTCATAATGACTCAATCTGTTACATTTGCATACAATTGTAGGTGGTTTGCAGATATCTTCAAGCCCACTGTGCCCCTTGACTACATTTTTTGGCACCTTGCTCCATGTGTTGCTGTCCGTGGTGCTGAAGTGTCATAGGGCTCAAAAGTGAGATGGTTTCTCCTGTTGTTTGACTCCTATACAACCTTTCCCAGGACTCACACCTTTTATTATTCACTTTTTAAAATAAAGATTAAAACATTTTTTAACGTTTATTTATTTTTGAGAGACAGAGAGAAAGAGCATGAGTCGGGGAGGGGCAGAGAGAGAGGGAGACACAGAATCCGAAGCAGGTTCCAGGCTCTTGAACTCACAAACCGGGAGATCATGACCTGAGCCAAAGTCAGACGCTTAACTAACTGAGCCACCCAGGTGCCGCTAAATGAAAGATTTTTTAAAAACCTGTTGCAGCAGAAATAGAATCAGGCCTCTCACTTCCCAGTGTATGTAGCTGATTCTTGTACTTTGGGCAATTCCATCTGACACTTTCCTTTGGGGAAGTTAGGTCCAGTTGAGGCCCCCACCCCACCTGCACTCTGTTTACAAGTGTCACTGTTTTTGAGAGAGATGCTGAGGGTGGGGGAGGCAGCATGCCCTCAGTCAGTATGAAGCATGACTGAGTTCATTCAATTTCTTTAGCTAGATGCTGAGTATAACCTATCCACTTGGTTGCCTGATCTAGAGCCTCTGAGTCACCACCTCCTCCATCCGTGCACCCCCACAGCCTATGAATCACCAAGTCTAGTTCAGAAGTGTGTTCATTCACTCTTCTCATCCCTACCACTGTGGCCTTTGAGCAGACCGTCAGCCCCATATCACAGCCATAGCTCCTGGGTCTCCTGCCTCCACATTACACCTGCTAATTTACCCTCCACACAAGTTGGAGGGCTCCCCATTGTTCTTATATGTCAAGTCCAAACTCCTTACCATGTCCTCTAGCCAACCACCATGCTCAGGCCCCCCTCTATGCCTTTGTATGTCCTGTACCCCCTTCCTTCACTAGCTTCACTCCTCTGTTTAGCAAACTGCTCGTTCTTCCATGCCCAGCTCAAAGCGCCCTCTTCCCTGGAGCCTTCACTGACCTGTGCATTCCTGGGCCCTGCGCACATCCACAACCCCCTTCCCTACCCTGCCCCCTCTCCCCTCCGTCCCCACCCTCCACTTCTCTGTCCTCCTTTCACTTCTGGGGCAGGATTACAACAGTCTCATCTTTTCCCCCTCTTCACACTAGGTTCAACAAGTGATGGATCCTCAATAAGAATTTGCTGGAAGCATAGTTGGCTGGTAGATTTAGTCTCTTATCAGTTGAACCTCCCTCATAGATCAACCTCTTCCCTCTCTACCAACCATGTTGGAAACTTCTCCTGGTCTCACTCCCTCTCAGGTTAATTCATTTAATTCATTTCTTCAAGAGCACATTGCAGCAGTCACTCACCTGTCATCTCCTGGCTATCAGAAGCCTGAAGCTCCTGTTTGCATCACCTCCCAGCTCACTTTGGTTTCTCTTTCTGAGTAAGAGCATTCCAGTCTCTTTTGCTGTCTCATAGGTTACTTTATTTAAGAATCCTGTTTGTTTTAATAGAGGAGCCTATGACCAGAGAGGGTGAGATACCCATTCGGTTTACAAGGCCAGGAAACTGCAAATAGTTTTTCCCCAGCCTCCTCTCTAGTTCCCCTTATGTGTCCTTCTCCTGGTAGCCATGAGCTAAGATCTCCCCAGCACGTGCCTCACCCTCAGCCTGCCTAAAATGCTCCATGAACCAAGCTCAGAATGAGAAACTCAAGCAAATACTTACCCAAAGCATAGAGGAGAAATGAGTTGGAAATAAGTCCTGATACGTTCCCGCATGTATGTCTCATTCACTCAGAACATAAAACTCTGAGCCTGAAAGTTTTAGGGCATAAGGGCAGGAGAGGGGTGATGGTCTACAGGAACCACTGCTAAAGATGGGAGATAGCGGGGGCTCAGAATTCTTGAGCCTCCTGTTGTATGTATGAATGGGATGGCGGTATTCCAAGTGTTATGGAATTTGAAATGGGGACTCTGGGTGGGTGTAGGGGCCAGTAGCGGATATTATGGAGGGAGAAGAAAATGTTACAGGAGTGGGGTGCATAATTCCAGACATGAGAAAAAAGAAGTTCCATGGCAATGGAAAGGTAGTGAGATGGGTCAAAGGTTCCATGGTGCATAGAGGAGAACAGGAGGTCCCAGATGCGGGGTAAGAACTTTAAGTGTGGATGACGGGGAGCAATCTGGGTTTATGTATCAGGAACACAGTTCTAGATGTGGAATAACTTTGGAGAGGGCAGAATTCTAGGTGTGATAGATGGGAGTACAGGGCACTGTGCCTGTTTGGGTGTCTGTGTGTGGATGGGTATCTGTGTATGCGTGGTTTGAGGGTCAGAGACCAGGAAGCAGGCCGGTCAGCTGTGTGAAATACTAAAGCAAGTGAATGCTAAGACAGGGAGGATTTAAGAGAGGGAAGAGTGTAGCTCTCATGGCAGAAGTCTGCTGGCCTGAGTGTGTGAGATCATCTGGGGCCACTCCCTGCCCACATTGCCCTCAGAGTCCTGGCCATGGCTCCATATACAGAGAATCCCTCCACCCTCTAGAGGCTGGGCACCAGCAGTCTCTCGTAGCTCATGCTATGTGTCCCCACTCTTGCTAATTGCGTTGTTGGGATACAAAGTAAGTCCTTTCCAGAGTATGTTCCAGAAACCCAAGTAAAAAGTTGACCCCAGGAAGGGGAACTCAGGAGAAGCCTGGGAGGAGCAGCAAGTACCCCAGGAACACTGCTGGTGGGGCTGCAGAGGGTAAGGACTCAGGTCTGGGGGTCAAATATGATGGCTTCCCTGAAATGGGCTGTAAAGGACCAGGAAGATTTGCTTTGGGGTGGAGGGATGTATTATAGCAAAGCGGTGAGGAGTGAGGAGGCTGAGATAGGGTCTAGGGGGCAGTGGAGAGGTCACATCAGCTACAGCAAATGGTTTGGATGTTCTTGAGGTGATTGCAAGCGCACATGTCTGAAGGAGCCGGGCAGATGATGTAAATGAACGAAGCAAGCCAGGTACAAGATGAAATTAAGAAATGTGGGGATGGGGTCACCTGGGTGGCTCAATTGGTTAAGTGTCTGACTCTTGATTTTGGCTCAGGTCATGATCTCACGGTTTGTGAGATCGAGCCCTGTGTCAGGCTCTACGCTGACAACATAGAGCCTGCTTGGGATTTTCTCTCTCTCTCTCTCTGCCCCATCCCCACTCATGCACTTGCTCTCTCTATCTCTCTAAAAACAAACAAACAAACAAAAGGAGGAATGAAAGAAAGAAAGAAAGAAAGAAGAAAGAAAGAAAGAAAGAAAGAAAGAAGAAAGGAAAATAGAAAAAAAGAAATGTGGGGATGGATGAATGGAGAGAGAGAGAGAGAGACCTAAAGAGCTAAGGACGTACAACGCAAAAAAATAAAACAAAACACTGAGCAGGCCAAATGCAATCTGGCCCGTGGACCACCAGTTTGAGACCCCAAAAGAGGAGCAGGTGCTTTGGCTGCCTAAGGGTGTAGGGCAAAGGCCTCGGATGCCCAGCCCAGCTGAAGAAGAAAATTCTGCAGCAAGGCCGGGATGGGGCCTGCCAAGGAGCACAGGACCACAATGTTTTCTCAATGGTGCCTTCCTTACCTTTCCCTTACAAGGAGCTAATAGTTTATCGAAGACTCAGCACAGTTGGTCTTGGACCCATATTTTGCTTGCTAGATGACCTCATTCTTTCTCCGTCAGGGCCTTCCCGAGGACCCCTCAGCAAAGCCCCCTTCCCTAAATGCCTCCCAGGCCGGTCTTGCTTTGTATACAGGGTGTCATCTCCTAGCCCATTACAACACTCCAGCGAGCATCGAGCATCGTGGGCCAACCCAGGCCCGCCCGCTTCCTTTAGGCTTAGTCCGTTGGGGTGTGACCCCCCTCCCAGCACCTCCCAGAATCACCTAATCTCTTTTCATCCCCCTCTGGTGAGGTAGGCAGAGGAGGGCTCCAGGCACCCCGGCTCCCATTGTCTGTGCTCCTTGAAACGTTTAAAGGGATTAGGGGCTGGGGGCTGGGCCAGGGTCGCCCTCAGGGATGTGTGTTCAGTGGGGGAGAAGATGAGATTCCACTTCCTTCCATCCCACCCGTCCAGAAGGGCTGGGGAGTGCAAGATAGATGGCGTGGATAAAGGGGCATCCAATTAATTCCAATTTAAACCCAATTTGGTCTCCTTTATAATTAGAACAGCAGGCGTGTTTTAATAGTGGATTATCTCTCCCGGGCAGTCGTTTGTCATTGCTCTTTCTCTGTACTGGGTCTTCTGGAGCACCCGACCCGGGCAGGGTGGGGGGGCCCTGGGGGGGCAGGCCAGGGCACGGATGGAGAGACCGTTGGGCATGGGCGCACAGAGAAGTGACCGCAGAAGCTCATGCCTCACCTTACCCCTTGTCGTGCCTAAGAAAATCCTACTCCGTACCTCAGTTTCCCTGGCCATAAAATGAGGAAGGGGCATGTCAGCGAGGATTCTTTACCCTGATATCCACAGAATAGGCGAGAGAAGACACTGATGGTAGATCTAGAAGGTGGGGCCACAGGGCTCAGAAGGGGAGCAGAGATATGGGCCCAGCTGTGTGACCTTGGGTGAGCCCTTGACCTTTCTGTGCTTCAGTTTTCTCACCTGGCAAAAGAGGACAGTGGTGATGATAATGATGACAGAACATGTCATTTATAATAACGTCTTAAAGTGGCCCTGCAGCTAAATGTTTTCAAGTGAGCTTCGCTTAGGTCTCCGCCAGTGTCCCAATCCACCCCATTCCCCACAGAGGTCCTCTGGGGACACACCAGTGAAAAACCACAGCCAGACATGGGCAGCCCTCGCTTGGTTCTGCAGGGGCTCAGGAGGTTCAGAGGGGGCTTCAGATACAATCCTGAAGCTCCCAAAGCCCCCCTGGGAAAAACAAAGCCCCCCCCCCCACCTCCACCCCGTAGCAATTGCACAGTTAATGCTTGCGTTGAGTCGCTCAGGAGGACTGGCTGGGGTAGCTGCCACACACCCGGCCGGACCGTGTGAGCCCTTTGCTGTCCTGCAGGTCCATTTCCAGTCCGTGCCCTCTCCTCCAGTCGGCAAAGTAATTGTAAATCATTACGCCTGCTGGCAGGTAAGGACACTGAGGCTCAGAGAGGGAACAGTGATGCTCGGACCCGCTTGTTCTGCGAGGCGGGGAAAGCTGGTCGGTCCCCAGCCCCGAGTCCGGCCTTGCCTGGAGCCCAGGCCTCACTTTGTGGCTGAGGCTCCAGCCCAGGACCCATGGCTCGTGGCTTTTCTTCTTGGGGCAGGGGCTCTGCCTGCAGGGGTCAGGGCCTACTCCATGCAACACAGAGCCCCTGGCCCGAGAAGGCAGCCTGCCACCCTCTCCCTCCCTGTGCCTCTGCACCAGGACCTCGGCCACCGCCTGCAGCCTCACAAATCCTCCCAGGGACATCTGGGTAATTACGAGATTCTTCATTTACGGATGACACTTTTCATTACCCAGAATGAACGCTGCCTCGTTCCCTCCCCGCTGGCCGGGCAGGGCCACCCCTCATGTCGGTGGGATTGATGCTTCCCTCCCCTGGGCCTCAAGACAGCCACCTTTGCCACCAGACGCTTCATCCTGCGGCACTGGCCCTCTCCTCCTCTGCGGGCGGGGCGCCGTCCTTGCACCCCCACACCGAACCCACACAGCCATCCCGCGGCCCACCCTTACTCCCTCCTCTCTTCCATAAGGAAATGAAGATTAAAGAGGGCACGCCCCTTTCCTGAGTTCACAGGTTGATGCGTGAAAAAGATCTAGGCTTCTCACCACCAACCCCTTTCCCCGACAAAAGCCCCTTTCTTTGGATCGAATCATTTGAGAACCCCTGGTTTTAAAACCAAAGGCAAAAGGAAAGTCAGCATGGCGGATTTGTGCCCTCCGAGTGGGTCACGGGGGGGTCATTCATGAGAGGCTGAGTCAGACCAGCACGGGACTGAGACGGGGCTAGCTGGGGCTCCTCAGCTCTGCAGGGACACCCCGGGCAGCCTGGCTCAGAGAGCTCTTGGGTTCTGTTTCTGGCCCATCAGCTAAATTTTGGTGGCTGGAAGCATCCCAGAGTAGCTGGGAAAGAGGCAGGAGTAGATGGCCCTCGGGCTCTCTCTGCCCGGCTCAGGCCCCCTGTCCCTGCGAGGCGCGGCTACCTGCCTGGGAAGTTCCTCCTTAGAGCTTATAAGAGTGTCTCTGATCGCACTGGAGAGGACTCCCAGACGAAAGCGAAAGCGTAGGAAAGTCCCAAATTTGCAGAGAAGAATGCTGGAGGGGGAGGCAAGGGGACTTTACCTGCGACAGCCTCCAGAAGGCTGGAAAAATGAGGCTCTTGCCAGGAAAGTTTATTTTTTTTGTCCTGAGGGAATTACATAACGGCAGGGTAGTTTATTTATACATACGAATATATGCACGAATATATAGATACGTGTGTGTGTGTGTGTGTGTTTGCTTTGTGATATCTGTGCTAACTTAACACACAGCATGAAAGCTTTGCGCTGACAAGTGAAATTTAGTTAGCAGGGCGCCCCTTATTCCCAATTTATTACTTCACTGGGGACTCATGCAGGCCGCGGGGCTGGAGGGTTGGTGGCGGGGAGAGAGCCGGCGACCCAGGCACCCGTCGAATTATGAGTCACAATCTATAAACCATTATGTGCTGTGGATTGCAATGATATTTATTGCGATCTGACCACTGGCATTTCAAAACTTGGTTGCGCGCATGGGTTGGAGGGAAGGACTTAAGACATATGTTTTAGAGTCAGCTGCCCTTGGCCGTGGGGGGCCAGCCTGCGGCCTGCCGATCTGGGGAGAGATTGACAAGCCCAGCCTCCCCCTTCACCTACCCCCGCACCCCCGACAGCGGGGCCCTGGGAAGCTCAGTCCATTTGGTCAGACAAGACAGGGGTAAAAACTTCATTTATTTTTAAGGGCAGAATACAAGAGAAGGAAGAAAGGACTCTACCATTTACCGGCCTGCTCCTATGTGCCGGACACCGAGTGGAGCTGTGCGCTCCATAACCAGCCTAAGAAAAAAACACGCTTATTCCCCCATTGACAGCTGGGGAAGTCGAGGCCCAGGGAGATATATTGGTTTGTTCCCAGAGACAGCACAGCACAATGGCTAGCGGTGTGGACTGCGGAGCAGTGATGTGTGTGACACTGGGCAAGTGACTAAATCTTGCTGAGTCTCAGTCTCCTCAACTGGAAACTAGTAGAAATTATGTGAGACAACATGCGAGATTTTTATTTTATTTTATTTTATTTTATTTAATTTTATTTTATTTTATTTTATTTAATTTTATTTTATTTTATTAGAGAGAGAGCTCACAAGAAGGGGAGAGGGGCAGAGGGAGAGAGGGAGAAAGAGAGAGAGAGAGAGAGAGAGAGAGAGAATGTTAAGCAGGCTCCGTGCTCACTACAGAGCCCAGCGCAGGGCTCAATCCCACGATCCTGGAATCATGACCTGAACTGAAATCAAGAGTCAGACGCTCCACTAACTGAGCCACCCGGCCGCCCCAAGATGGGCATTTAGAAAGATCTACTACATGGTAACTAGTTATTGGGGTTATTATGGTTGGTAAGACAAATGGTAGATTTGTAACCAGGTTTGCGCAGCCTCAGAACTCCAGAACTTTCCACGCCAACACCTGGTCTGTTGAGTTGAGTGACTTACTCAAGCCCCAGAGCCAGGGAGACCACCAGGGAGCCCAGCCTTGTGCTTTCAGCTTCCCTCCCCTTGGGCTCCTTACCCAGGTGTCCCCTTTACCTGCCTGCTTGCCAGCTTCGCTTGTGTGTGTACAGGGGGGAGCACGTCGCCTTGTCTCTCCACAGGTTTCCAAAGCCCGGTGAGGCCCGAGATCTGCAGAACAGAGTAAGCCCGGACCATTCTACTGTCAAGTAATCTGGAACACTGTAGGTCAGTCACGGCTGCGTAGGTTCCTCCCCTGCAGACCTTCTCAGAGCCTTTTTACCCCATGAGGCTTGTCGTGGCTCTGTGAGACAGTGTGTGGTTTGAAGTGTTTCCTAATTTACTGACCAGGGAAGTTTGGGGAAGGAAAGAACCCCCAAAACATGTTCGTGCTAACAATGGTCTGGTGGAAGCGTTCTTTCCTGGGCATCGGAGTGCAAACCCCACTTTCCGCATCACTCATTGTGACTTGGGAAACCCCGCTTGGCCTCTCACGACTTGTCAGACAACCCTGGGTGTATTGGGGTGAGCCGGAGCCCAGGACAGAGGGTGGCAGTTAGAGAATTAGAATTCTCTAGAATTAGAGAAGGGAGGCTCGGAGCCATGCCCGGATCAGCTGAGCACAAACCATCGTGTGCCCCCGGTGAGCACCTCCTCTGGCCTTAGTTTCCCCACCGGCTAGATCAGATGAGTTTTAAGGGTCTTCCAGGTCAGGCTTTCTGTGCCTGGGCATCCGTAGGGCAGAAGGAGTCCTGACTCCTCTTGGGCCGTCTGCTCCGGCACCCTCCAGCCCCACCCGCTGCTTCGCCCCAGCCCCCGCCCCAGGGAGAATGACAAAGGAGCCAACAGACTGACCCAGGCTTAATGTAGCTGGAGCAAATTAATAATTGATGCGTGAAGAGACAAGACCTGCCTCAGAGGGACGTGCGGGGGGTGGGGGGGGGCGGGGGCCGGGGTGCGCGAAGGGGAAGAGTTCTGCTCAGGCCGCAGCTGGGCGCAGGGTGGCGACGCGACATCACCCAGGCACCGGGTGGTGGCTTACCTGGGCCCCTGTCAGGCTCTGCCCAGTGAGACCTGAGGCTCCATCCCCAGGGACGCCGCCTTGGCCATCAGTGAGGACAGGGGGTAGGGGTTGTTTCTGCCTCAGGACCACAGGACCTGGGCTAATTGGGTTCTTCAAGTTGGGCGGCCCGGACCCGATGTCACCAGAACATGGGGCACTGGAAAGCAGATGGGCTTATGGGACTCTTGGGGTGGGGGCTGTCCTGGGACACTCAGACTGCCCCCAGATGGCTGTCCTGGCGCCCTGGCCTGGGGAATCTGTGCCCCCAGGCCCGTCTGTGACCTAGCAGGATGACTCTGGCTAATCCCTTGTCTCTCTGGGCCTCTGCAACCTTGAGGGGTGTTGGGGGTGGGGGACAGGTGATCGCGAGCCTCTTCAGTCTTGCTCACATCCCAGTTCTGAGACTGAGGGCCAGTCCGGCATAGCAGCTTCCGTAGGGATCCAAGTAGGGGGGCGGGGAGGGGGCTACGGAACCTGGTCTATTCCAGAAGGTCCCCTCCCAGGCAACATTCAAGCCAACGTGTCCAGGAGCCAGCCCAACACCCTTGCTCCCAGGATTCCAGGAGCGAAGGGGTTGTCAGGATGCATCGGCTCCAACCCCAGGACTGTCACCATCAGACCCATCAGCACAACCAAGGAGCCCTTGCATTTATTCCCCGCGTGGCATCGTGTGTTCTGGCAAACGTGTACAACCTGCCTGTGGCGGCAGGTAGAGCCTCTCCTCGCTCGGCCCACCCTCCCCAGGGCCCCCTGCTGTCCTCTGTGTGGGGTGCCCAGGACAGTTGGTCCTCCCTGCTGTCCTCATGCTGAGGCTGCGTGATCCGCCCAGCTGCCGGGAGGGGGCAGCCCTATTTCCTGGGGGCCGGGGAGGGGGCCGGGCGAAGAGGTGATGCCGATCGCAGCCGCCCCTGCTCTGTGCCGTGGTGCCAGAGGACCTGGGTCACTTTGTCTATCCGTTATCTGTCACACCTTCCACGAGGCAATGGAGACCCCCTTGTCCGAAGCTGCAGAGCTGGTATGGGAAGGGCTAGGATCTGTGCCGTCGGAAGCCCTATCTGACTCTAGCGCCTGTCCTCTTAACTACTGGAGGGTGGCCTCTTGCTCACTCTCATTCGACGGTCATTAAGTAAACATTTCTTCCTACATACCCGTTCCCCACTTGCTCGAGGCTGACCGCATTGAATCTGGGGGTTGTTGGAAGCCCGATGCCCGAGCAGGAAAGGAAACCACACCTCCAAAAAGGCCCGTAGGTGAGAGGAAGCACCGCCCGTTCAAGGAAAGAGAGCAGCAGCTTTGAGTTAGAGGCAGGAAGCGATGAGGAGGCTACAGAGACTTCTAGGTCACAGCGAAGAGCTTGAACTTCACCCTCGGTCAACGGATGGCGTCAAAGGGTTTTAAACAAGAAAGTGGCATAACCGGGCCAATGTTTTGGAAAGATCTCTCTAGCTCTGAAGTGCCACCTGGGTTGGGATGGGGTGGGAGCAGGGGTGAGGCTGGAGCTAGATGGCATTCAAGCAAGTGAAGGTGACAAGAATCTGCCCTGGGGGTATGGCCGCGGAGGTGACAAGCTGAGGACACTCCATGCTTGCTGGGCTGGGAGCAGGCGGGAAAGTCAAGGTTGACCCCTAGGACTCTGCTTCTAGTGACAGGTGAATGAATGGTGATGTTAGCAGGCTCCAGACAGGGAGGAGCCTGGTCACTTTGGGACTGGCTGGGTTTGAGGCTCCTGGGGGACTTCCAGGTAGAGGTGTCTGCCCACCACCAAACATCCGGGGTCTAAAGCTGAAGAGAGGGGCCTGAGCTGCCGGTGGAAGTTTCAAAGGCATCAGCACGATGGATGGGGAAGTCTGGGGGGTAGAAAACCTTGCCAAGGGAGGGGATGAGGGACAGAAGAGGAGAAACTTCAGCCTGAATCCTGAGGAAAAGCCTGGGGGGAGCAGAAAGAGACAAGCCTGAAAAGTGTCGGCCATCCATGCAGTCGAGCAACAAATCCCGTTGCACCAGGGCCCAAGCGGTGACCAAGGGCGTTCCTTATAAAGGCTGGCTCCTGGGACTGTCCTAACCAGGACCTGTGCCTCTGCCCTCCCCCAGATGGACCCTCAGGTCTCCTGATGCCAGAGGGTCCCACTGAGTCTCTCACCGGCCCTGTGGGGACACGGGTGGAACTGAGCCCAGAGCAAGGGGAAGGGACCGGGGAGGATGCCGTCCAGCAGAGGGGACAGACCGAAGGAGGGCCCAGGGATGCAAGGAGCTAGGTGCTCCGCGGTGCCATCATCTCCCTGGATTTGGATGCTAGGATTCTTCTGTCACAGCCAGAGCACAGGGCTGGTGGCCTCTGCTCACGGTTGGTTCCTACGAGCCGGGAGGCTACCCCAGATGTTGTACAGAAAACACGTGTTGGGGGGCCTGTAGCAGAGCTGTCCCACCGGTGTCCCCAGAGTCCCCACATGCACAGTTGACTCCTGACCCCAGGAGTAACCCCGGAATGAACATCCCAGCCCCCTCGCTCCGGAGGGAGAAAACCGCAGGAGCATCCCACACCTTCTCAGAGGGACCCCGAGGTGTTCAGGGCAGTGACCCACCCCTCCACCCACCGCTTCAGCCGCTCTCCTCTCCTTCCTGCCTCCCCCCATCCTCCTCACAGTGCTTCTGGGTTCATCTCCTAAAAAACCCCTCACACTCAAATCCTTGTCCCCGAGTCGGCTCTGGGAGGACCCTGCAGTGGGTCAGGGCCCGGGGTTAGGACGTGACCTTCATTCCTCTTCAGGGCCACCGAGACTTCGCCTCTCACCCCTGCCTTCCAAGAGCTCTGTGCCTGTTGCGTCCAGCACCACCACCACCCCCATTCTGCTTCCCTTTCTGCCCCTTGAACTTGCTCACTGAAGGGTGGGAATGATGACAGAAAGAACATGGGGCCTGGGGGCTTGGAGAGGCTCCTCGCGGCTGAGTGAGTCCCAGGGCCACCGGAGCTGGCCTGGGCCGGATCGGTCCGGAGTGACAGCGCATGCCTGCTGATGGCAGGGGCCGGCTCGAGGCTGGAGCCGGAGCAGCGATTAGCTAGCACGGTGACAGCCGAGACAGGGCTGCTGAATGGGCCCATTAGAGAGTATTAGTGAAACAACCGGACAGGCCTGGAGGGAGACACACCGCCGTCCCTCGCTGCCGCTCTGGGGCTGGACCTGGGGAGGCTCACCTGAGACCCGTCGGGGAGGTGTGCCCCCAGGCGAGAGCTGCTTTGACAGGGGGGTGCCCCTCTCCTGCAGCCACAGCCCCCGGAGGTAGAGTGCCCGTCTGTGGTCATTTGGAGTCGGCTTGCGGAGTGACGCCCAGCCAGATAATGGCTTTAATGGGGCCTTGCACGCAGAGCACTTAACACACTTCCCAGAGCCGGGTCCCAGACGTTAGCTCATTAGCTCGAAACTCCGAGGCCCATTTCACAGATGGGGGAGGGGGAGGGGCCATGAAGTGACATGTTAAAGGTTAACCAGACGTGCTCTTGTCCCAAGCCAAGCCCATCTGGCCTCGCCCCGGAGACTCCTGCGCCCCTTGAGACTTGGACGGGGTTTTATTCATCGCTCTCTCTCCAGGGTGTGGTGTGCGGCTGGCACGAAGCAGGGGCTTCTCGAAGTGGTCGTTGAGGGAGATGAGGACTCAGCAGCTGCTGCGGCCCCCCCAGCCCGGACTTCCCAAGGCCCTGGCTGTGTGGCATGCTGTCACGGGGTCCCGCAGATGGCTCACTTCCTTAACCGGGCCCCTGGGGCAAATCACTTAATCTCTTAGAGCCTCTACGTCCTCAGCTGTGGAATGGGCCAACAATAACAGGGCCTGCTCCCCGGGTACTGCGAGGGTTAAACGAGACCCCGTGTGCAGAGAACTGAGAACTCTGAGGGAGCTGTCGTCTGCATTGTACAGGTGAGGAAGCCCTGAGGAGCTTGCTCTCTCGGCCAGGCCCTGACTAGGAGGAGAGGAGAGCCCTCGAATATTTTCGACACGAGGACAAAGTGCGGGGAACTGGTCTCACGGGTGGTGGAGGAGCTGAGGGCCGGCAGAGGGGGCAAGGGTTCCCAATGGCACAAGGCTGCGGCCGCCGGAAGACCGGAAACCAGGGAGGAGCCGGGGCCGCGTGGGCAGGTCCTGCAGAAGCTCGCGGAAGAGAGGCCACCCAAGTCAGAGAGGGAGGTTCATGGTAAGAAATGGTGCTGAGGCTCCCTTCCAGACCCGCCTCCCTCCCCCCCGGGGTCACACCTCTGCCCTCCCCGCCTAGGCTCTACCCTTCCCGGCTGGCCCCCAGCCCTCGGCCCCCATAGGAGCAGCCGCACGGCCAGGACTAGCGCCGTGGCCTCTGGATCCAGAGTCCCAGTGGGGCGGCCTGCACCCCGGGTGTGCCCACCTTCCGTCCTGGCCGCCAGCCGCCTCCACCGGGGGGCCCTGCACAGTGGGTGTACAGTGGGTGCTCCCAAGATGCTCCTCCCCAGCCCTCCTGGCCGCAGGGCTTCGTGGTTTCCCTCCGCCCCTGGCTCACGGCCCGCCCAGCGTCCACCCCCGGGCGTGCCCTCTCCCTGGCACCGGGACTCTTTCTCACGAGGCATGGCTCCCGTGGGGCACCCCGCGTGCTCTAGCTCTCCCCGCCAGCGGCACATCTCCGGTCACTCCACAGCCTCCTTCGGCTGTCAGAAGAGCAGAGCGTGTCACGTGGCCATCTCCAGCCTCTGTTTCTACTGCCCCCCGATCCCTTCCCCACCGCGCCACCACTCGCCCTTGTCTAGGCGTCTAATGACTGTGATACCCAGCCGGCTGGCCCACTGCTCACTGCTGTCCTTGTCTGCCTTGGTGTCCAGCAGCATCTGGTCCAGGTGGGACAATCTCTTCCTTCGTTCCCCCTGTCCCCCCGCCTCACTCCCCCACCGCCCGGGCTCTACCCGTCAGGGGAGCCCCGGGCCTCGGTCTGAGACCCTCCTCTCTCTTCCATCAGATGCTCTCCCTAGACCCCCGTGCCCGGGCCCGAGGTTTTAAAGAGCAGCCTCCTGCTAATGGCTTCCACTTTGTACCTGCAGCCCCGGCCGCCTGAGCCACCTCGCTTCACCTTGCTTCCGCAATACCTGCCTGGTGGCTTCTCACGGGCACGCAGCCACGTCGGCGTCTAAGTCACCGTGGTCAAAACAGCTCTCAACGCACCTGTCACCACCAAAAGAACCAGCCTCCCCTTTTGGTAAATGGCACCTTCACCAGCCCCACTGCTCAGTCCAAACACCTGGAGGGTTATTCTCAAGTCCTCTCTCTCCCTCTACCACCCCCCCCCTTCATTCTGTGGCTCTTGAATTTTGTCCCTAGGCCCTCCTCTCCTCTCCTCTCCACCGGCACTGTCCTTGTCCCAGGCCAGGCCATTGTCATCTCCCCTCTTCGCTGGTGGAAGGAACCTCCTCCTAACTCCCCCGCTTCTACCTGCTCAATGTGGTGGCCCGAGCTACTCTTCTAAAACTTGAGTCAGGGCAGGCCATCCCCACCCTTAACCCCCTCCACCGGCCTCCCACTGCGTCTAGAAGAAACTCCACACTCCTTACGGGGTCTGCCTGTGAGGCTCCCCCGGATCCGGCCGCAGCCTGCCTCTACCAGGCGGCCCTCACTCACGGGGCTCGGGACACAGCGGCCTTCTCGTATCGCATGGCCTCTAGCTTCTGCTCAGGGCTTTCCGCTTCCACGAGAGCTCTGCCCCGTTCCCCAGGCCTGCTCTGACCCTCCCGCCTCCCCCCCACCCTGGTCTAAAGGAGCTGCCCCCTGCCCAGTCACAGGGACATGCCCCCACGTCCCCCACGCACAGATGTGTGTTCCATGAGCACAGCCGTTTCCAGGTACACCTCCAGCACACAGTGGGTCCTCATGACACACCTGTTGAACGAATGAATAATCCCAGTGTACTTGTGAGAAAGCAGAGTCCCCAAAGAAGCCGGCCATCGGTATGGTTCCACGGCTGGGGGCAGCCGAGCTGGCCCGGGTTCCCCACATGACCTGCCCTGTCTCCATTGCGTCCGAAGGGACTCAGGCCCCATGGAAGGCTAAGCTGAGAGGGAGGCGGGGGGCAGGAGGCCTGAGAGCCCCACCGATGTGCCCGAAGCCCCTCCACCCCGCGCCCGTCCGCCTGTGATAGATGCTCAGCCCTGAGGTTCTGTCTTTATTCCTCCCTTCTCTCTCTTTCTCTCCACACTGGGTCTTTTTAGGGGGTAATTACAGCCGAGGTGGACAATCTGTCTTTTTATTTTTAGGCTTGGGCGCTCAGACACCAGGCCCCGGATGGCAAGTGCTGCCTAGAAATAGGTGGGTCCGATGGGGCTGACGGGGTGCAGGGGTGGTGGAGGGGTGGGGCGATGATGCGCACACCCCCGCAACAGGCTGGGAGTCTGGCCCCTTCTGCTCTGTGACCTTGGGCAAGTCCCTGGCCCTCCCCTGGCTGTGCCTTCCGGCCCGGGAAACAATGAAGGAAGACCCATGTGAGCTCCCCTGGTTTCCCCATGAAGCTTCCAGGGCGGAGGGGCCTTTCCTGGTGTCACTGTGCTGAGAGATAACGGGAAGGATGCGGCAGTCCCGGAGAGACACCTGGTCGGGGCTGTCGCACCATGAGTGATGGTTCTGCGTATTGTTAGACCTTTCCTCTCCTCCTCTGTTTCTTCCTGCAGCCCTCGCTTTTTCATTGTCCTGAAGTTATAGCCGGTTCATCCTTCCTCCTCGGGCTGCCCTCGCTCTGCTCCCCTGCTCACCCAGGGCTCAGGGATGACACCATTACCCGCGCAGGCTGACAAACAGGAGGCGCCGGCCCGGGGCCTCTGGCTCCAACAGGGCCCAGCCGTTTCCGCAGCGGCCCCGGCCTCAGCCCAGCTGGCCCGACGGGTGCTGCGAAGATGAAGGAAGAAGAGACGGGCAGGGTGGCTGTTTCTGGCCAGGTGGTCAGGACCGTCTCTCAGAGGAGGGGACGGTTGAGCCGAAGCGGCCCAGGAAGACTCCGCTGGCTGCTGGGGAGGGGGCCGGGCTCTGGCGGAAGAGGGGATCAGGAACTCAGCCTACGTCATTGTCCCCCTCCGGGACTGAGAAAGTCTCTGGGAGCTTGAGGAGAAATCCAAGCTCAAGTCCAAGACTTCACAGAGCCAAGTCCCCCCACGACGATTTGGCGCCTCTGGGCACGTAGGTCCGGGCCTGTGATGTTGGCGGCTCTTCTCTCTTTGCTCTCTGGGGGCTATGTTCACGGAGCTGTGGGGGCTGAGCCGCAGGGTGCACGTGGAGAGGAGTCCAGCCGGGTGGACACGGCCCAGGTCGCACAGCCCGTCAGTGGCGGAGTCAGGGTGAACAGAGGCCGAGGGAAATGGAAAGGGAGGGGCTGGGGAGGGTACAGCGCCCTGCTGCCTTCACCTCGAGGAGGAGTCAGTGGCCTGTTCTTCCAGCTTGGCCCCAGGGCAGGGGGACATTGGGGTCTTTGAGGCCAGAGTGGCGAGCAGAGGCTGGGATATGGGGTGGGGCACAATTCAAACAGCCCCAGGCCTGCTCCATCCCCGACTCCCAGCCGCAGGCTTAGTCAGAACTTCTCTCTCAGGCAAGACCCAGGCCTCAGGCGGGGATTGGGACTGCGGAAGGAAGCAGCCCCTGCTGGAGGCCAAGGGCACCGGGCCGTACCCTGAGCGCAGGTGGGAGGATCCTAGTCGAGGTGGCCCCTGGGTCTCCGCCTTGAGTGTGCTGGGGGTGGAGGCTGGCCACGGCAGCCTGCGGGCTGGCACTGAGCCGGTGTCCGGGGAAGGTCAGGGAAGAAGGTTCTTTGGTTCATGGCAGGACCCCCTCCGCGGGCGTCACAACCACACGGCGACCCTGCACCCTGTGCCCTCATTCTGCCAGACAAGCGGTAACAGAGCAAAGAGTCATGTGATCAGACCCTGATCACATGCCAGGTACTTCACTAAGCAATATAAGTGTGATAACCTTGTTAATTCTTGGAAGCTGTGATGCTCCCATTTTATAGAGGAGTAAACTGAGACACACGGCTCGAGCCTAGTGCTGCAGCCACGTCCCAAAGGTCAAGAGAAGGCACACGTGCGGCATCATAGCACCAAACCCGCCGTGAAGGGGGGGTCCTGCCAGCGCCCTCATTCCTGGGACCCCGAGGGCCCCCTGCCTCCCAGGGGAGGGCGCCGCAGGCTCACGTGGCCCTGCCTGCTGGACCCTCTGGCCTCCTTTGCTGCTGCGGTCTCCGGCTCGGGCTCTGAGCGCCCCAGCTTTCCGTGGGCTCCATTCCAAGTTCTTTTATTAATTCCCTCACTCTCCAGCAAGAGAACTTTAATTAGCTGGGCCGATTTATCTATATAAATACAAACGGATGGCGCTCCGCGGTGGGCGGGGAAGTGGAAGGGGAGCAGGGCCAGCGGGTTGCCTAGGGCAGAGGAAGTGACAACCGCGCCTTCCCAGCAACCAAAAATATGACTTTAATATCGTGTGCACGTGCAGCGCGCGTGCGCTCGGGGGGCCGCGGGGCGTTCACCGGCCGACGGACAGCCCACCGAGCAGCGGCCGCAGGCACCGTGTGCGCCGTCACTCACGTCTCCAGAGCCGGGCCGCAATGTCCCTCGCCAAGGAGCACATTGACGTGTTCCTGCTCATGGCGGCCCCCTCCCTCTGATCCCGCCCCGGGGGGACAGGGAAAGTGTGACACGAGCACTGTGATCAAGGGCTCACTCTGGACCTCAAGGACAGGCGTGGGGACCGGGGATGGGCCGATGACAGCTGTGGTCCTGGTCCAGCCCTGGGAGGCTCCGTATTGGAGAACGGGGCCCAAGGATGCACTTCTGTCTCGCTTTCAGATGTGCCCCCAAAGGTCAACCCTTTCTCACCCAGCATTCGAGGTGGGGGGGGAGGGGCGGGACAGGGAGCGAGGGGTACGGACTGGTGACACGCTGCCCGGACGCCAAGCCTGGCTCTGCCACTTACAGCGGTGCGAACCTGGGGGAGCTGTTTTACGGCTCCGTTCCGCAGTTTACTCATCTGCAAAATGGGAGCATTATAGCTTGCAAGGCTTAACAAGATCATCACACTTGAAACACTTAGTGCGGTCCCGGGCACGTGGGGAGGGCCCCATTGCCCTTTGCTCTGGTGTTGCTCACCTGGCGGGGCGAGGGCCCGGGATAGAAGGTCCCTGTGCGTCTGCCCCTCCATGCCAAGGGTGAGATTGTGCCAAGCGTAGATGGTGATGGTAAGAGAGAACGTGAAGACTCTGGCAGCGTTGCTCGTTACCGTAGCGACCATTGACGTGTTCTGGGCCGCTGTCCTAGGTGCTTTCTCTTGATGTTGATTCAGAGCCGGGGAGTGGCAAGGAAGCAGCCTCTGTCCTCACGAGGCTCCTGGCTGGCGGGGGGAGACAGGACCCATATGACAAGAGGCCCGAAGAGAAACACAAGTGTGATGCACAGCAGGGAAGACAGAGGGGGGGCCGCTCAGAGGCCTGGGGTGATCTGGGGCAGGTTCCCCGAGAGGAAGGGGGCTGCAGCCTGACCCCTCCCTGCTTTCCAGTAAGCTCATACGGGCTTGGGGCCCCCTTGGCGAGAGGAGGAGCGGAAGGCATAGGGAAGTCCATTCTGATAGAACTTCTCGCAAGGTGGCAGGCTGCCTTTGGAGAAAATGCATCTCTTGTCGCAGGAGGCGGGCGAGCAAAGCCCGGGGAAGCGGAGGTCAGTGACATTGCGGCGCGGAGTTTGGACCTGGATTCGGCAGAGGTGGGGGATAGGACGTGACATGTGGCTCCCTTCCAAGTCCAGAAGTCCAACTGTCCAATGTGTTTATGGGTACACACACACGCGGACACAAACACTCACACACGCACATACTGCAGGGTGGTACTGCCCGGGGATCCAGAAAGCTGGGGGAAAGAGGCTCTTTTGTTCATGGCAAGGCCCCCTGTCTGCACACTGCAGGCACACAGAGACCTTACATCCACGCCTCCGCCCTGCCGGGCGAGCAGTCTACAGCAAACAGTGACGGGGCCCTCACTTACTACCTGCCGGCTACCGTTCTAAGTATTTTACGTGTGATAACCCCGTGAGTCCTTGGAACCTATGATGTGCCTGTTTTACAGATGAGGACACTGAGGCAGAGTGGTTAGAACAACTCTCCCCCTGCTGCCCGGCTGTCGGCGGTGGAGGCGGGATTCAAACCCAGGCGTTCTGTCACCATCCCCCGTGTCCCTGGCTGCGTCTGGCACATGCCCCCCCCCCCCCGCCACACCATCATAATTATCCCCATCTCAGGCACCGTTTCTCTGCTCTTGGCGTCAAGCCTAGACTTTTGTTGGAAGTCAAGCGCCGGGGCCCGGGTGAAGGCAGGCAGGAAGAAGGCTCCAGCTCCTCGTGGGACGGATCTCGTGTCATCCTAGGGGTGTCACGTCCACAAAAGAAGTGGGCCCTGGGGTGAACTCTTGGCTCCTGCACTTATGTTTTTTTTTTTTAAATCTTTATTTTTGAGAGAGAGAGAGGGAGACGGAGCACAAGCAGGAGAGGGGCAGAGAGAGAGGGAGATGCAGAATCCGAAGAAGGCTCCACGCTCTGAGCTGTCAGCACAGAGCCTGATGTGGGGCTTGAACTCACAACCTGCAAGATCATGACCTGAGCCGAAGTCGGATGCTCAACCAACTGAGCCACTCAAGCGCCCCTTGGCTCCTGCGCTTAGAAGCTGTGGCACCTCAGACAGGCCACTTGCCCCGTGCGACTCAGTCACGCGGCTGTGAAATGGGTTGGGGAGAAGATTGGTGGACGAGGCTATCAGACGGGACTCACGTGCTCTGGGGCCCACTCAACAGCGCCTGCGGAACAGTCCGAGCGGGGCAGAGAGTCCCCCTTGGCGCCTCCTCTGGGCCCCGTTTGGGCCTCAGAGAGAGGCTAGCAGCCCAGTGGCCTGGTGGGGCCGAGGAGCAGGCCCCAGGGGCCCGGACCTGGAGCACCACAGAACGGTAGACTCGGAAAACCCTTGTGTGGCGGTGGCTTTGCTGAGCAGAGCCCGAGAGCGAGAACTCTATTCTTAGCCGGCATCCCATCACGTGGAGAGAGAAGCGTGTCATTAGTGGGGAGGGAAGGAGGAAATGCTGGATTTAACCCTGAAGGGCCAGGACGTCACAAAGGCTGGAGAGGAAGCCCACTGTGGCTGGGGAGGGAAGGGGTGGAAATCCGAGCTGGGGGCAAAGGGGTGCCCTGTGAAGGGCACTCTAGGTGCACAGCCATTAGACAGATACCGTAGCCAAGGTCCGAGGAGAACTTGCAGGGGCAGGAAGGTGGCCCTAGGCAGAGAGGGGCTGAGAATCCCGCGGGCTGCCACCGTTTGCCGAAGGGGGCTCTAAGAGAATATGCAAAGAGCCGGGGCAGGAATCAGGAGATCAAACCTAGCCCCATCCCCACCGCAAATGGGCGCGGCTGGGGACAGGTCAGGGTCGTTCTCTGGCCCCTAGTCTAGGTCTGAGGTATTGAACTCAAGAGTCCCTCTACTGTGGCCTTTGTGACATGGCCTCAAGCAGGATCAGAGCTGAGAGAAGGACCCAGAACTCTGGCCAAACCCCTCACAGGGCCTGGAAGGACCCAAGACAGGTAGTTGTGCTCACGAGAACCCCACTGCTCTGACGGGGCATTTGTCCTGTGTTCTCCCTTCCTCCCGATGAGCCCAAGTACACTCTCCTTTTAAAATAATTGTTCAGTGGATCCGGCCTCTAGGGACCGGGGCACGGATTAGACCGGCCTGCTGGTGTCGAGTGGGGCACAGCCAGATGCGAAGGGGAGGGGATGGCCGGAAGAGAGAGGACCCGAGGAGATGCGGGGTGGCCTGAACATTGTGGGGGGCAGCACGGGGGTCCTGGGAGGGACACTCCTGGGCTGACTCATGCCTCGGGGGAGCCAGACAGCAGCCTCCCTGGTTTCCTGAATGACCTCACGCACCTTTCTGACCTCGCTCCTGTGTGCCCCCCGGCTCGCCTCCCTGGCCAAGCCATAAGCTCCCCAAGGCCAGGCGGGGTGCCCTCTCTCCCTCCCCGTCAGCACCCACTCCCAGCTCCGGGCTCCGGCCTCATCCTGCCTGCCAGCCCTGCGCCCAGCCTCGCCCCCGCTGCCTCGCCCCTGCCCCCTTCGGGCCGGCCACTCATTTCCTTTCTAATTAATCACTGCTGGGCTCCAACAGTGTCCTTCCCTCCCCGGCTCATTTGCCTAAAGAAATGAGTTGCTTTGTGGAGAAGAAACACATGCTTCCCAGCTCTGTTTCCTCTCTCCTCTCCCCAGACCGCAGAGATGGGGGGCCAGGGGCCCCTTGGGGGTTCTCTGGGACAGAGGGAGGAGGCCCTGGGCTGCAGGGAGAGTAGCCTCAGTTTCCTTGTGTAAATCAGAACGAGCAGGTTCTGACGGACCCTGAAGGAAGAAAGTGCTTTGAGGCTCGGGGAGGGGTGGGAAGGGAGGGTGGCGAAGCCCAGACCTTCCGCACACTCCTGCCCCACAGGATGGAAGTGGCTTGGATGTGGCCGTGTTGTTTTGGAAAGCTAATGAGCCTCGGCTCCCCAAACTGAGAACAGGAACTTGTCAGCTGGCCTCCAAGGGCAGATCCCCAAACCCCGTGGTGCAGGACATGACTCATCATGCCAGGGGGGAAGCAGGAGGGAGGAGATGGTATTCAAGGGGCTCCTGGAGGGAGAGGCTGTGGAGAGGGCGGGCATCCACCATGGGGGGGCTCCAGGAACTCAGCACTGCCGGGAAGAACCGCAGGGTAAGCCAGGCCTGCGGCTCTCACCCTCCCTTCCGTCCAGACCCACGGGGCTGCCCCAGGAGCAGCACGCTCGCTCACGGGCACCACGGCAGGTGCAGCTCCCGGGCTCGGCTGGACTGCACCCAGTAACTTAACCGGCAGGGCCTGCGATCAGACAAGCCTGGGCTCAAACCCACAGCAGTTACAGGAGCCACAGGCAAAGGAGTATCTTGAGCCTCGGTTTTCTCATCCGAAGAATGGAAGGAAATAAAAGCAGTTCCTGCCTCACAGTGTTGCTGGGGGAATAGCAAAGATCCCGCAGACAGAGCCCTCGGCCTAGCACCAGGCACCTAGCAAGTGCCCTGTAAATACTAGTGATTAATTATGACTGTAACTATTGTATCGGGATCTCCCGCTTTCGTACGAGGAAGCCAGCAGTGGAGAGAGGCAGCATTCCAGGGGCGGCCTTGAATCAACTTTATTTTTCAAACGTGCGTTAATGGGCGACGTGCTCTCCCATTATTGCTGACCGAGTGTGCACTGAAACCCCTCACGGCTGGCGGAGAGCCGGCAGAGAGGGCCCAGCACCAGGCCCGAGGGCCCGGCCAGCTGTCCCAGGCCACCCGAGATCCAGGTCGTGAGCCACAGCTGCGGAGAGGAAGCTCCGTGCATCAGCCCTGGAATCCACAGCCTTGCGAATTCTGTGGCCTCGCCAGGTGCCAGTGCGGTGCCGTCTGTCCCAGCTGGGCCCGCGATGGGGCAGACTGCGGGCTGGGAGAGACCCCAGTCCCGAGCTGGAATGCCACCAGCCAGCCTGGCGGGTCTGAGCCCTTTGGGTCCCTCTCCCCTCGGCTTCCCACCAAGTTTGCTTCTCTGAGAGAGCCCTACCCCCCACAGTGCGTAGGGCTGAGCTAAGGTAAGCAGAGAGCCTCCGAGGCCCTGGAATTGGACCAGAAGACATCCAGACAGACAGATGGCTGCTGAGGAGAGCCGCCTCTGGCCTCCGCCCTCGAGGCGATCCGGGAGCTGCGGAAAGAGCTGTGCTCGGGCTCAGCCTCTGTTGGAGGGGTGACGGTCCCCCTCTTGTGGTCCCCCCGCTCTGGAAGGAAGGGTTGGACTAACACCCCACCCCCTACCCCCCGTGATTTCAGATCCCTGCCAGCTGAAATAGCTGAGAAGCTGTGGCTACAAAGGCAGGAGGGGGTGGTGGCAGATTTGGGGCAGAGGCCGCTGGCCGGGCAGGACTTGGCTGTCCTGCCTGTGCACTGGGGCAGCTCCAGTCCTTCCTCAGGTGGGTGCGGGGTGGCGTGACACGGGACTTCCGGCCTTGACTTGTGAGCACTGAGGAGATCCGGTGTGCTGACGGATGAGACCCTCTCTGGGGGGTAAGCCTGGGGGACATCCCCCCTGGGATGTGGCAGGTACAACACCGAGAAGGAGGGTGCGGGTGACCAGCTCCATGAAGCAACCGTATGAATAACCACAATGTTTATGTCACACTTGACAGTTCACAAAACATGGTAACATCTAGCATTTCCTCAAATCTGCCCACCTACCTTACAGGCTCTGGCTACACCCTGTTTAGACGAGGAAACGAATGCTTAAAGAAGTTAGATGCTGTCTCCAGAATGGGGAGGACTTTTCTGGCTTTACCATTTTGCTAGCGGTCTAACAGAGAGAGACCTCAGGACCCTCCTTGGCAGTCAAACATGATGGCGGGGCTGCCGCATACAGTTAGGCAGGTTGTTCACTGCACAAGGGTTCCTGGCTGAAAGGGGTGACTATGGGGCTGCAATCTAGTTCCACTCTGCTCACCGAGTCACACTCTTCTGAGTGTCACACTCTTTCTGCCCAGAGCACAAAGGTATCATATGGGCCCGTAGCATCATGTGTGGGCTCCTCTCAGTCTCAGTGTCCTCAACAGAGACACAGGGTAATCCTTCCTCTTCCAAGCTGCCCATCCCTCCAGGGAAGTGGACCCAGTGAGTCGTGGAGAAAATCAATACCCTACAAGTGCCTGGATCTCCTTGAAGATCGGCTTCTGACAAAGAGGGAAGGGACGGAATGCGGAGTCCTTTCTCTGTCGCACGGACAGGGCTTTCGGAATGGGTCGGGATGACTGGGCTGAACGCGTGTGTGACAGATGCTGGCCTGCGGCCACTGGCTTCCGCATCCATCCCTCCAGCTGGACTGGGGGCCCAGGCTTGTGCCTCCCTGGTTTCTGAGCTCTCTGGGTCCCTCCCAGTGACCCGCGCGTTGTGGGGAATGGGTGCACGTTTGTTCTCGTGGAATCGAATTGTCTATATATTCCTGTCTTCACCTTCCCCTCCATCTGCTCCCTCTACAGAAATGCGGTAGGTAACTAACTAAACACGCCCAGCTTCCATCTGGGTGTCTAGACGCCTGGGTTCAAAGCCTCACTGTGTCACCGGTATGCTGCCGCCTCTGACCCCTGCCCCTCCCCGGACCTCAGTTTCCCCGTGTGCAAAGAGGGGTGTGAGATAAGGCAGCCGGCGGGGCTCCCTCCCTCGCAGTGCCGTCTGGAGCTGCGGACGCCTCGGCCTGTACGTGTGTCTACAGAGAGCCCCTCTTTTGTCTCTGAAGGCAGCTGAGATAAAACAGAGTCTAATCCGCGCCAGGGAGACGGGTCCTCTGCCCGAGGGGCCGCACGCACAAATTGGGCCGTCGCGTTGTATTACTTCCGCCAAGTTGGGCCCCGCCATCTCACCTCTGTCCCCCCGGCGAACGGGACAGAGAGGGGCAGACGGCACAGTGGGGGCAGGGGGCCTGCGCCGCCACCCGGCCCCCTGACTCCACCATCAAAGGCGACAGGGAGGGAGGGGGCCCAGCCGGGGAGGATTTTTAATGACCCCAAATCCTGGCAACTCCTTACGTGTCTGATAAGGGAATGGGAGCTGTCACTCCCAGATGCAGCCAAGGAGACTCCCTAGAGAAATTTTGCCGCCTTCTCGCTAATCTTCTTATAAACATTGTTATTTATTTTTCCTTATTTTATCCGACATGTGTCAAGCAGGCCCCGCTAAGCCTGCGACATCTCCAGGGAGGCTGGAGGAGGTTCGAGGAGGGCCCTGCCCCCTCCCAGCCCTCGGCAGCGCGGCCCCCACGGCCCCGCTCTCTCGCCGGCCAAGGTTCTGCCCCAGCCGGTGGCTTTGCGAAGCCCACGGGAGCTGGGTCCTGGGCCAGGCGACGCTGGACATCTGGGGGCCGGCCAGCAGAGTTACGGACTGCAGGCTGTTCTGACTGGGGCTGCTTCCAAGCAGGAGAAGGAAGGGCTGCGTGCCACCACTGGCATCTGTAGGCACCGCACAGTTGTGCCGGGAAGCCCCCGGGCCTCCTCCCCGTGCCTTTGGTTAGCACCCAAAGTAGCGATCAGTGCAGCTGCCACCGACTAAGGCTGCACCGGCCGCTGCGTTTCGGTCACAAATAAGCTCTCGCTCACTCCCCACGTCAGCACCGTGAGGTTGGGATTGACATCGGTCCCATTGGGAGGCAAGGAAACGGAGGCCCAGGGAGGTTCAACTGCTCGCCCGAGGCAGGAGGGGGACAGACTGGGGATTTGAAGCCTGGTGCTCAGATGCAGAGCTAATGCCTTGCTCCCCAATCCCTCCCGTGGGCAGCCTGGTTTCGGTGCCCCTGGGACCCTGGGAGAGAGGCCCAGCCAGGAATCTTCTCCACCTCACAGCAAGAAACAGGGTCCGAGGCCTCGGGCCAGCTCCCGGACAGTATCTCCTGGGTCTTGTCCCGTGTTACGGGGTGCCGACATTCAGGGGAACTTCTGGTCTTCGGTTACAGGGACCGGGGCCATGCTGAGTGTGGAAAGAAGGTCACAGAACTTCTACGGGGCTCAGGGAAGAGTCCAGATATGGGAGACCCCCCTCTCAACTCTAGTTCCTTTCACTAGAGTTTGTTGAGATCTTATAGATGTCTCCCAATGGATGGCTATTAAAAAAGCAGGCTGTAAAACCGTGCATTACGGCACGGTCCCATTTGAGTGACGATGTAGTTATCTGTGTGTCTCTGTAGGCAACCCAAATATTGCAGAGGGAGCAAAAGATTGGATTTGCTGCTTCCAAAAAATTTTTTCTAATATGCATTTATATTGTTTTGAGAGAGAGAGAGCATGAGAGGGGGAGGAGCAGAGAGAGAGAGGAGAGAGAGAGAATCCCAAGCAGCCTTTGTCCTCAGCCCGACACGGGGCTCGATCTCACAACTGTGAGATCATGACGTGAGCCGAAATCAAGAGTCAGACACTCAACCCGCCGAGCCACCCAGGCGCCCCGGATCTGCCGTTTTCAAACTAGCCTAACTGAAGGCCAGTATTTTCGCATTTCGCATTTGGGCAATCCCGAAACCAAAACAAGATACACGGGTTTTTAAACAATTTTATTTTCTAGCAGATCGTAGGTTACAGAAGAGTTCTAAGATAGCACAGAGATGTCCCGCGTCCCGGTCCCCCAGCTCTCTCTCCGCTAACAGGTGTCGCCAGCTTGCCTGTCTTCAGATTTCACAAAACTGTGGATTTCCGTCACAACCTGCCGGGGTACGTGACATCCACGGGACCCCTCACTGCTGATGTTGACCTTGACCACGGGTCGAGGTGGTGCCTGCCAGGTTCCCTCGTTGCACAGTTGCTATCTTTCCCTCTCCGCATCCTATTCTTAGAAGCAAGTGGTTCAGGCCAGCCCACGCTGCAGATGAGGGGAATCAGACTCCACCCCATGGACTTCTATGAATTTGTGGACTCATCTCCTTTCCTCCCAGACTCTTGGGGTTGAGCGTCCTTCGGCTTCAGTCCTTCTTTGCATGAGAAACTCAGGAAGACCGGGTCCCCCTACTTCTCCGCCATGTTGGCCCCTCCCCCCATGACTTTGGGGACACAGGTTAAAAACCAGCTTAGCAACTAACAAACTGGGAGGGGAGATACTCTGAAGTTATGCAAGGGTCCTGTTTCTCCTTAAAGTTTCACCCCCTAATTCTGGCACCCATGGGTGGCTCGAGCCAGGGAAATTCCTGTCTTGGTATTCCAATGGCGGTTTTCTGCGTTCCCCACGCCTTCCCCTTTATTAGTGGGAATTCAGCATTGTTGTTACTTGCCGTGTAGCTCAACCGGTTCCAGCTTTGGCCTTTGGAAGCTCTTGTAGGCTGACTCTCCTGTTCCCTTGACCTGGCCCCCGCCATTTATTTGGATATAAGCCTATTGCGCGGTTTGGGCTGTTTCGTTTTGAGCACCACCTTATTCTCTGACACCACAAAATGCTCCGGGATTGTCGTGCATTTTCTCTGCCCAGCTCCAGAATCAGCCCTTTGTCCCAGGATCCTGGTCCCTGTCATTGGAGAATGGTATTTAGAAACTTCTGGAGCTTCATATATGGAAGTAAGCTGGCATCCAACATAACTCAGGGGTCCCTTATTCATTTATAGTCATATACATTTATGTAACACGCCAGGACCCCCATGTCTGCCTCGAGCCTCACCTGCAGAATGACTTCGAAAGGTTGCTGTGAGGTTGAGGGCTCTTGCTCCGGGTTCAAATCTATTCTGCTGGCATCGCAGTGCCGCACAGCCCGCTCTCCAGCTGGCCTCTCCAACTAGCATCCAACGGGTTCATCCGCACGGTCAGGAGGCACAAAGCCAGAGTCTGACATGCCTTTCGAAATGTCGATGAACCATTGGGGAAATATTAAATCGTGATTTAATGATTCTCTCCAGGTTTTACCCAATTATAAATTTAATATTCTTGACATTTTCCTTCACTCCTGTGAAGCCTCCGAGACTTCAGACCGGGGAGACAGCCCCAGGAACAAGGGTGCGATGGCAAAGGAACCGGTGTGGGCGGGGTGCCTCACCTCTCTGGCTAGCTTCCCACATGCAGAATGGGAACGATGGAAACCGATGGAAGATAGAAACAGGTACAGGCCATCGGTATGAATTGTTGCCTCTCTGTTTGCATGACACGAGGAGCTTGGGCTCAGGATCCAGATGGACCTTGGTCCAAAACCTGGCTTCATCGCTGATCGCCTGCGTGAGGTGCAAGCCTGCTCACCTCTCTGGGCCTCGGTTGTCTTGTCTGTAAGGTGGGCACGGGTTCCCTCTTGGTCAACAGAACCAAGTGCTTGGCCCAGCACCTGACCCATTCTCAATGACTCCTAGCAATAATAATAATAGCCATGCTTATCGACAGTAAGAACAGAGTCCCAGTGGTCGGTCAGTGGGAATATTACTGGGGTCATGTTGCCCGGATTTAAGATCAGAACAGGAATCAAATTTAAGTATTCGTCGCTTACGTATTTTAAAAAACATCGACTTTCCTTTTTAGAGCAGTTTTAAGTTCACGGCAAAATCGAGTGAAAAGTATAGAAATTTCCCATACACCCCCTGCTCACCCCCAGCCTCCCCGACTATCACGATCCGACGTCGCAGTGGTACCTTTGTTACAATCAGTGAAACTACGTTGACGCATCCTCCCCCAAAGTCCACGGTTTACACTAGGATCCGTTCTTGGCGTTGTATGTTCGATGGGTTTTGACAAACGTATGATGACATGTTTTCCCCTATGGTAGTGTCAGACAATTATTTTCCCTGCCCTAAAAATCCTCTCTGCTCTGCCTAGTCATCCCTCCCTTCCTGCCTCACCCTTTCCCCCACTTCCTGGCACCCCCTGCCCCTGTTCCTGTCTCCACAGTGTGCTTTTTCTAGAAGGTCCTGTAGTTAGACTCACCCAGTAAGTCCCTTTTTCAGATTGGCTTCTGGCACTTGGTAAAATGCATGTAAGTTTCCTCCATGTCTTTTCACGGCTGCAGCTCATTTCTTTGTAGCGCGGAACAGCGTTCCGGCGTCTGGATGAACCACGGGGTTTATTTTTCCATTTACCTAAGGAAGGGCATCTTCGTGGCGTCCAGGTTTTGGCGATTTTGAATGAAGCTGGTATCAACATCCGTGGGCAGGTTTTTGTGCAGAGGACAGGTTTTCAACTCCTTCGGGTAAATGCCGAGGATCGCAATTGCTGACCGTGTGACGAGAGCACGCTCGGGGTTGTAAGAAGCCACCAGACTGTCCTCCAAAGTGGCGGTGCCATTCTGCACGGCCACCAGCAACGGCCGGATGAGAGTTCCGTCGCTCCACGCCCTCGCCGGCATCTGGTGTTGTCAGCGTTCCGGGTTTGGGCCGCTCTAGTTAACGGGTGTGCAGGGGGCTCTCATCGTTCTAACTTGCAGCTCTGTAAAGACATACGATGTTGAACATCTTTGCAAATGTTTATTTGCCAGCTGTATTGCTTATTTGATGAGGTGTCTGTTCAGGTCTTTTGCCCTCGCCCCCCCCGCCACCTATTTATTTTAAAACAAAGTTTACTTTTGAGAGCAAGAAAGAGTGTGAGAGTGTGAGCGGGAGGGGGACAGAGTGAAGGAGACACAGAATCCGAAGCAGGCTCCAGGCTCTGAGCCGTCAGCACAGAGCCGGACGCGGGACTTGAACTCACAGACCGTGAGATCATGACCTGAGCCGAAGTCAGACGCTTCACCAGCTGGGCCGCCCCGGGTGCCCCTCTTTTGCCTCTGCTATAATCAGGTCGTTTCCTCATGTTGAACTTTAAGAATTATTTGAATATTGTAGATAATGATCCTTTATCATGTGCGTCTTTTGCAAACGTATTTCCCCAATCTGTGGATTTTCATCTCGTTCTCTTGACAGTGTCTTTCCCAGGGCAGGAGCTTTGAATTGCAATGAACTCCAGCTTATCAGTTCTTCCTTTCACGGGTCGCCCACGTGGTGCTACATCTAAGAAGTCATCACCACACCCAAGGTCACCTAGATGTCCTCCTTCGTTCTCTTCCGGGAGTCTTAGGAGTTCGCGTTTTGCCTGTAGGTCTACGATCCACGTGGTGATCGTTTGTGTGAAGGGTCTGAGGGCCGTGTCCAGGTTCACGCTTCATACGGGAAGTCTAACTGTTCCAGTACCTTTGTTGAAAAGAAGATCTTTGTTCCATTTGTTGTATTGTTGTCTTGGGTTTTTCAAAGGGCATCTGCATAGAGCCCCCCATGCGCCCCAGACACACCTCTTATCCACTGTCCATGGCACTGCTCCAGGAGGGAAGGGCCCTTGGGAGAGAGATCCGGGCCCTGGTGGCTCTGGCCTGCAGGCACTGCACTTCGGCCAGGCTTCTGCTCAAGGGCAAGAATCGGGGCCACGTGTGGGGCCAGGTGACTAGGGCTGGGGGCAGGGACTTCTCCGGGCAGGGCTACAGAGGGGTGACTCGTCTTTAGGATAGAAGGATCAGGCCCGACCAAGGGGAACTTGCAGGAGAGAGACAATAGCCTCGGACCTCCACGGAGATTAGGAGCAGAGCCCGGGGCTGGGCAACCCGCATCAGGGCCGTGACACAATCACCCGCACTCACCTTCCCCGGGACCTGGATAGCTGCTAATCGGGTTATACCAGGCACGGCCCATCAGACTTTCCCATCACCACCTGCCCTCGCGAGGTTTAATTTGGGGCATCTGGCTCCTCTGTGGGCTCGAGGAGGTGAGGACTTCTGCCCCGCGCAGGCGACAGGAGGTGAGTGGAGAGGCAAGGTCTGTGGACACAGGGCTGCGTCCCCCCGTCCTCAGCCAGCACCATGGGGCGGTATCCACCTGTGGGCTTGTTTCCCTGTGGGGAAATGGGCCTCCCGCCTCGAGGCAGAGTCTTGGTCCTCTGAGAACAAGGCGGGGACCCCAGCCCCCACCCCAGCCCTCATTATCCAGGCCCCGTGGCCTGGAGGCTGTGTGTGAGTTGCGGCTAAAAAACGGGGCTCCTGAAGCCCCAGGCCTCCCACCTCCCTCTCGGGACCTGTCTCCCGTACAGAGGAACGGGGCTGCCCATGGCCCGGTCACCACCGTGAGCCACGTGCCCTGTTGGTCCCTTCTCAGTCACGGCGGCGTCTGGCTGCATCCCAGGACGACCCCCAGAGCTGACCTCCCTGCCTTCGTTCCGCCGATGTGAAGCCCAGGAAGGCAGCTCGGGCAGGCGGTCCGAGCCGCTCACCAGCCTGGAGCGTCTGCCACCGAGGCATCGTGAGCCTCAGCGTCCCCACCTGTGAAACGGGACTAAGCACTCGTCCCTCACTGGGCCGCTGCGAGGTGCTTGTGGGACAGCAGCCGAGAAGTGCACGGTGGCCGTTCAGGCTCAATGGTGGCTCGAACTGCTATGCCTGGGAGCGAGCGGCAGCCCCGGGGTGTGAACCGGCACTGAGCTCCGAGGCGCAGGCCCTCACCTCCCCTCACCCTCCTGGCCCCCCGTCGGCTGCGAGAGCAGGTCCTTCGAAGGCGCCTCCTTCCGGAGAGAGCCCACCCCCCACGGCTCCCGTCTCTCTCGGGAGTCCTGTTTCTCTGGGCAAGAGCCCAGCCTAGAGGTGGCCGGGGACCAGGCCAAGGTCACACAGCGGGCTCCCGGGTCCCAGCGGGGCGCTCCCCGGAGGAGCCGTCTTCCTGATGAGCCAAGGGCTCCCATCCGCTGCTCCGTAACCTCGACCGCGCTGTGCGCCTGTCCGCCTGGGCTGGACACGGTCTCCCCCGGGCACCAAATTCATTTTCTTTACGTCTGATGGAGGATCGACTGCCTGGCTGAAATCCAACAAATCATAGCAGGTGTAGAAACAAGCACCGTCGTGGCCCTGGGATACGCGTGGCACCCACGGACACACTCACACTCAAGCGCTCCGTCTCCCCGCGTGCGGCCTTACCCTCACACACACACACACACACACACACACACACACACACACAGAGCCACACTCGCGTGTAATTGTTCACACTCTCACACGCTCACGCTCGTAGTCTTGTACACACACTCTCGCCCTGGCTCTCACACACTCAATTTCACACTTAGGAACACTCGTACGCGCTCACCCACTAACAGCAAACGCGCACAAACTCACGTGCTCCCATGCCCTCACACACTCACGTGGCTCTTGGACACCCGGTTCTGCGACATCGGTGACGCCCTCTCCAACACGGGAGCAGTTAAGCGGAAGCGACCTCCCGCTCCCCTCCCTGGATCTCATCATTCGGCTGACTCCTTCCAAGCGGAATGCTGGAGTTGCCTCCTCCAGGAAGGCTCCCTGGCCTGCTGGGGCCTTCTCTTCTTCTCTGGGCTCCCATAAGTTAATAGCAGCGTATTTCAAGTCTCTTGTCCAGCAGCCAGTGTTTGCTGAGCACCGACTATGTGCCGGGTGTGCAGGATGGAGAGAACCCCTTCGAGGGCAGACAGGTGTCACACCATCCGTGCCCCAGCACTTAGGAGGGGCCCTGTGTCGAGTAGACGGAGGCACTCCTTCTGCGGGCTCCTGGTGGCCGGGGCACTTCCAGGGACCACGTGCCTACCAACCCGGCTCTCGCTCGCGCAGTCCCTCCTCCCAGAGCACCCTTCCCCCCCACACCCATCTATCTCCTCCTGCATGTGTGTGCACACCCATCCCAAGCGCCATCTCTCCTGGGAGGGCTTCCGTGAGTCACCTCCCAGAGGCGACGAGGCTGGCACTTGCCTGTCTCCCCACAGGGCCACCAGGCAGTACTGTGTCGCAGAGCCTCACACAGAGC
Source organism: Paguma larvata (assembly GCA_030068075.1). NCBI lineage: Eukaryota > Metazoa > Chordata > Mammalia > Carnivora > Viverridae > Paguma > Paguma larvata. The sequence continues at coordinate 68,975,435 of CM057837.1, forward strand.
GGCTCCAACCAGGGTTCGAGGTGGGCACTCCAAGACAGACCTCATCAGCGGAAAAGCCGTTTTTTCCAGAGCGACGACAGCTGGTGACAGATAGTCCCAGGCCCCCCTTTAGCCGAAGCCCTCCGTCCTACGGATGTGGCAGTTTGCACACCTGACAGAGTCCCTTGCCCCTGGGCTGAGACCCACTCCCCAACTTCCTCCTTCATGTCCCAAGGCAGGCGTCACTTTCTCCAGGTGGCCTCCCTCGGCCCCGAATGGATCCAGGTGCCCCGGCCTGAGGCCCCCGGCCCCCATCGCCGCTCTGCCCTGTGCTTACCGTCGCTCGGGCCTCGTCTGTCATCCCGGCCTGCGCTCACCGTGAAGACTGAGGATTCATCCGGCCTCCCCCTGCTGCACCCCCGGGGCCTAGCGTGGTGCTCAGGACGCAGCGGGCCTTCTTGGGAACCTTTAGTCCCAGCTCCTTCTGTCCCCAGAAATCCCCCATCCCCAGCTGTTCTCAGGAGCCCGAGGGTTCCCATTTGATCACCTGCGCCGTAGGCCGGGTTACCCAGAGGCTCTGCCCAGGGGTGCGAAGGACACCCCCCACCATGCCTGGGAGACTCCCGACCCGGGAAGAGCTGGCTATGGCTGATCCCCTAATTCCTGGGCTGCTGCCCCCCTCCCCCCCGGGGCAATGCCGCATCTGCCTCCTTCGATAACCAGGCGGGGCCTCTCTAAGCACCGCCTGGGGAAAGGAAGGCACGCAGGCCTCTGTGCCCCTAGGAGCCAGGAGGGAGCTGGAGGAGACAGGCGCCACTGTCTCCTGGGATGGCGGAGCTGCCGAAGGGGATGACGGGAACAGGGGAGGCAGGACGTCCCTGTGTCTTAATGGCGTGGCGGGGTCACACGGTCCAGCCTGGGGCTGAAGTGCTGGCTCCCTTACCATGTGACCTTGACTGAGTCAGGTGGCTCCGGGCATCTCCTTGGCTTGTAATTCAAGGGCCTCCACCTTGGGGCCGGAAATAGTCTTTCCACAAGGTTTATTCTGTCCTTGGCAATTCCCGACACCCAAATTCCCAAACCTGCCCTAGGATTTCCCGCCCCCGGGACTTCACCCGGTGCAGTCGCCTCTGCTGAAGTGTCTCCCTCCCTCCAGCTCAGATGGTGGAAACTCTCCCCACTAAAAAAAAAAAAAAAATTTTTTAATGTTTATTTTTGAGAGAGGGACAGAGTGCAAGTGGGGGAGGGGCAGAGAGAGCGAGACACACACACAGAATCCGAAGCAGGCTCCAGGCTCTGAGCTGTTGGCACAGAGCCCACGATGCGGGGCTCGAACTCATGAACCGTGAGATCATGACCTGAGCTGAAGTCAGACACTCAAACGGCAGAGCCACTCAGGTGCCCCACAACTCTCCCCATTTTTTGAGCTCCAGGGGAAATGCCATCTCCTCCAGGGAGCCTCCTCGGATTGCCCCAGTTGCCATCACTTCCTCCTCCACTAGGTTCTCAGAAGCTCCACTCTGGCTCATGTAGGGTCCTCCCCATACTTTCTCTGGCCTTGCAAAGAGGCACGCATGGCAGTAAGATTGTAACCTGCCGACTCCAGGGAGGGCCTGTCACATGGTAGCCCATGGAAACAGACCCTTTGGAGTTGTGCAGTGCCTAACCTGTGCAACTATACATGGCAGTCCTGCCTGTGTCCTGCCTCTAAGGACTACTCTGAGGGTCCCATGGGATGATGACTCCTGGCCCCTTTTCGTCTGCTAATTCGGCTTTCCTTTCCTCTCTACTCACTCTCGCCGCTGCTCTCCCCAGGCCCATGGCTTAAATACCATTTCTAAGGGGCTCGCTGATGCTCAGGCTGATGTCTGAAGCACTAACCTGTGCCCCCAGCTGCAGACTCTCACGTGCACCCGCCTCCTGGGAATCTCCATTTAGCGGTCTCACAGGCGCGGCAAATTCACTTCCTCGAGCCGTCCTCGGAGTCCCTCCCACACCCCCGTTCTGCCCCCAGTCTTCTCAATTTCCATAAGACGTCACCCCCCGCCAGCTGAAGTCCTCAGAGCCGTCCTCGACACCCCCTTCCCTTCTCTGCTACGGCCGATCCGGTAGCTCGTACTGCCGCCCGCTTGCAAGGTGCCTCCTGCATCCGTCTCTAGATCTCGGCTGTCCCGGCCATCGCCCCCTGCGGGCCGCTGCCATCTCTCCCTTCACGCCCGCTCGGAGTCCCTCAGGAGCAGAGCAAGAAGGATGGGGTGCAGAGCGAGGGCGAGAGAAACAGGGAAGGGGAAAAGCCCACTCCTGGCCATCTTCTCCAGCCACTGGTACTTCCGGGGCCGCAAGGGACAGCAGCCTGGGGCATCTGTTTCCTGACTCGTCCCCCTCGACAGTTGGCCACCTCCTGAGGCCTGAACTCCCTGTCCCCCACCTTCTCCTGGGCTGTCCCTCGCAGGCTGAGCGAGCTCGTCCAGAGGAAACACAGAGTCCACGCGTCTCGAGCGGCTGGCACTCAGCTCCTCGGCTGCGACTGGAGTCGCCAGCGGGCCGTGGGAAGGGGCGTGAGGTGCGGAAGCAGCCGCCACAGTCCCCAAAGCCGGGCCCCTGCCCGCCCGTCCACACGGGACCACCAGGGTGGTCTCGTACGGATGGAAATGGATTCTGGTGCATCGTTGCCTGAGACTTTTCAAAGGTCCTCATTGTCCTTAGAACACAACCTTCGCCACTACGGACCGAGCCAGCCTCGACCCCCGTGCCTCCCTGCCTCCCTGCCCCCATCCTCCACACACTCACTAAGCTCCAGGCACACTGGCTACTGGGGGCCTCAGACCCCACAGGCTCGCTCGCTCCAGCCTTAGGGGCCTCTGCACTTGCCAGCCCTTCCTGGGGCCCTATCCTCCCCTGCAGTCTTCACGGGGCCGGCTCCTTGTCGTTCGAGCCCACGTTATGTGTCTCCTTAGAGGTCTTCCCTGGCCACTGAGTCCATAGTAGTCCTCCACGCCCATCTTCTCCTGTACATTATCCTTTTCCTTTCCTCAGGGCGCTCAGATCTAACCCATCTACTTATTTGTTCGCCAGTTCCTTGCCTTTCTCCCCCACTAGAAGCTGATGAGTTACGGTCATGTGTCTATCTCCAGGGGCCAGCGCAGTGCCTGGCGTGCAGTAGTTGCTCAATAAACACCTGCTGAACGACTAAATTGAATGGGTCAGGTTCTCCCAGGAGCAAGCAGAGCCTGAGTCAGGGGTCCTTGTGCACCTGCTGGATTAGGAAACGCTCTCGGGGGGAGCCCCATGACGGTTAAGCGGGACCACCAGGGTCCGCCTTTAGGCACTCTCCCAGGTGCAGAAGTGGGGGCAGGGGGCATTAGCAGCCAACACTCCCAGCAGCTGGGAGAGAGAGGCAGGGGCGGGGGAGGGGCACTAAGAGGATTCTGGGCAGGAGAGGACCGTCCCCTCCGCTGCTCACAGGTCCCAGGGCTGAGGCACTCAGCCGACCAGCTATCTCAGGAGCAGAAATCAGGCTTCTGAGGCTCCAGCCCTGTCTCCACCCAAACGCCTCCTGGGATCTGCCCTGATCCTGCCCGCTGTCTCCTGAGCCCATTTCCTCTCTGTGTTTTCTTACCAGCTAGGAGAACCGTGGGTGAGCATTGTCCGCAGACAAGCCGCGGAGTCCCCTCCCCATCTGTAGGTCTCTGCAGCTGTTTGATCACAGGGGCCAGACGGCCATTCTACTGACCGCCCCCCCTCTCCCCCACTGCAGGGGTGTCTCACTATAGCGCCCAGTTCGACTCTGCTTACTTCTTGAAAAAAATTAAGGCCTGGGAGCCAGCGTGCCCTCGGCCAAAAAGTCCAAGGAAGCCGCGGGGAGAGACGCTGTCTCCTCTTCGGTCCCTCTTCTGGGTGCATCTGGGTGTTCAGAGACCAGGGCCGGCAGAACTTGGCCTGGACGAACAGTCCGGCCCCCTGACCCTGCCCTTTCCCTCACCCTGACAGTTAGTGACGGCCGGGGCACTTGAGTTTTCCCCTTTTCTCTGTCGGCTCTTTTAAGTGAAAAATATAAAGAAAACGCCTATTGAGTCCAAGGAACTGATAAGCTACTCGCACCCCGGCCTTTTTAATCAGGAGCCTGCACCTGCCTTGAAGCCCAAGGGAAGGGAAGGGTGGGAGGGGAGGAGCAAGACTCAGATTCTGGGGGGGGGGGGGCTTCCCGCCACTCCCACCAAACTCGCACGCGAGCCTCCAGGACTGGGGATAAAAGGACAATTTAGGGGCCTTCCTCCTTCTAGTGTTTGACGATCCGAATTTTTGAGGCGTATAATTATCCCTAACATTTGCACAATACTTTGCGTTTACAAAGCAATTTACACTTGCAAAGCCCCTCTGCATTGTTGTCTGCCGTGATCGGGCTGTTTATTGTCTGTTTATTGTCGGGAGCACCTCCCTCCACTTCCTAAGCTGTGCATCTGGGCCGCGGACGCCTCGCTCCCAGCAGTCGCGGGAAGTAGTCTGGGCAGAGGTCATTGTCCCATTTTATAAATGAAGATACTGACGGTCAGAGTTACGGTAACCTGCCCAAAGTCACGCAGCAAGCGGGCGGTCGGAGGCTGCTCAGAGTGAGAGCTCTGAGCCCCTCCAAGCGCTCTGCTTCTTGGAAATGAGGTTTGGGGGTCACTGGGTTATCAAGATATGGGGCTCCCCTATCCAGCTCCTGCTGAACGTGGGTCGCAGCCAGCCTGGAAGAAGAATTTCCTGAGAACAAGGTGATGGAGCTTTGTAACGTGCTAACCGGACGATGCCCGCTTCCGCAGAGAAGGCTTCTCTCAGGCGAGGGCCCGACCTCAGCGTGGTGGCCCCGAGGGTCTCTCTAAGCCCCTTCCGGCACCAGGAGGCTACGATTCCCGGAGCGCCAGGAGGAGGGGGGCCCATGGCCTACTTGTTTTCTTTCTGGCACGCGCCAAGACACGAGTCACGGAGGGTGCGGGGAAAATGTATTGCATTATCAATATTTAATACCTACGGGGAGGTGACATCAGCGAAATTGCCGGACCTGGCAGAGCCAGCTGGGTGGGCGCTGGGACGGGCCCTTCATCTCTTGGACGTTGCGTCCTTCCCACACGGAACAGGTGCGATTTATGGGCTCCTCAAAGAGGCGTGGGCACCGCGGAGGGTGGTGTGTGTCTCCAGCACCTGTGTCCTGGCGGGGGGACTTCTCCCTGGGGCCCTTCGCTAGTCTGGCAGGGCTGGTGGCCTGTGATTGTTCCTCGGGCCTGGGACTGGGGGGGTCTCCAGCTGTCCTGAAAGACTACATGAGCGTGGGACGGTTGACAACACTGTGGGACGACCCGGACTGGGGTCCCAGAACACACGGCTGGGTGTCACCTCTCCGATGGATGATTTCAGGACCCTTCCGCCCCCAAAGTTAGAGCGAGCCTGAGAGAAGCTTGGCAGGTGGCCAGAAGACACAAAGTCTGGCCTTCAGAGTTTCTTTCTTTGTGAAATGGGGTCATGGTCTCTGCCTCACGGTTTCGTTGTGGGGACTGAGAAGGGGCTCCCCTTCAGGTGTGCCTGGCCGAGGCTGGCCCAATCCACGTGCAGTCCCCGCCCCTGCACTGTGCCCCAGGGGAGCAGGGGAGGACCCAAGGCCTGCTGGGAGCAGGCAGGAGTGGGGGCTGGGGTGTCTTCTTATGTCCTTGAACTGCTACAGGTCTGGGTGAGATTAGGGAAACTGAGGCAGTGACAGAAGCCATCCCTGCAGCCATCGGGAACCCGGGGAGCACCCAGGGTCTGTCCAAGAGAGGGCTCCTCTCCCCCTGAGGCGTCTGGTCCTGCTGAGGGTAGAGTATCCCCCCTCGCCACCCAGTCTGCTGGGTTACTTCTGCTCTCTGGGCCTCAGTTTCCCCATGTGTAAAGAAAAGGGCTGGGCTGGATTACAGCGCAGGCTCCTGGTGACGAGCTTACCTGGAGAGCCCCGGGTGGTCTCCGCCCACAGGAAGTTCTGTCCTGTGCCAGAGATTCCCACCTAAACCGGCTGCGACAATACCACACGTGACAGGGTGGGAACAAGTGTCCCCCAGGACCGTCCAGGCGAGGGATGTCCACACCCCCCAGCCCGCAGGCCCAGGGAAGCTGACGCGCCGGGGCAGCTGTGGGGGAAGATGCGGCGTCTTGGAGCGTGGATGTGACTCGGCCATAGGCAGAGGGGCGGCGGGCCACCCCCGGGGAGCTGTTGGGTGGCGGAGGGGTCCCCAGCAGTTCTGGGCCCTGAGGGGAAGGTCAGGCAGGGAGGCCGAGAGGGGTCGGAAGTGGCGTTTGAGGCAGAGGGAATGGCAGAGAAAGGACTGGACGGCAAGTCTGGGAGGGGCGGCGATGGCTTGGGGGCGGGCGCGAGGGCGCGGGCAGGGGTAGAAAAGGCGAGCGGTGCGCAGGCCTGCGGGCCGTAGGGCTGCTGTAGCGCATGGCCGCAAACGGGCTGAAACAGGGGAATTGTGTTCCGCCACCGTTCCGGAGCCCGGGGTCCCAGGGCCCTGTCCGTAGGTTCCCTGTGACAGCGTCTAGGAAAGGTCTCCTTGCCTCTTCCAGCTGCCAGCGCTCACCGTGGCATTCCTTGGCTTATAGATGCGCGACTCCCCTCTCCGTCCCCGTCGTCACACCTCCCTGTGTGTCTGCTCTGTCCCCACTTCCCTCTTACAAGGACATCAGTCATTGGATCGGGGTCCCCGTACTGCAGTACAACCTCATTTTAACAGATTACATCTGCAAAGACCCTATTTCTTTTTTTTTAAACTTTTTTTTTAAGTTTATCCACCTATTTTGAGAGAGAGAGAGAGAGAGAGAGAGAGAGCGAGCTAGCAGAGCATGAGCAAAGAGAGAGGGAGAGAGAGGCTCCAAACAGCCTCCACACCATCAGTGCAGAGTCTGACGCCGGGCTCGAACCTGCGAACCTCGAGACCGTGACCTGAACCAAAATCAAGAGTCGGATGCTTAACCGACTGAGCCCCCTGGGCGCCCCTGCAAAGACCCCATTTCTAAATAAGAACCCAGCAGCAGGTGTCGGGCGGACATGGATTTCGAGGAGACACTGCAACCCAGTGCAGGAGGGCTGGCCGGTGCGGGTAGGGAGGCCCTACTGACCTGGCCTGAGCCTGCTTGAGAATTGTCGTCTTGCTGAGAACGAAGCCTGTGGATTCAGACAGGGCTTGGTGGCAATGGTTGGGATAAAGGGTTGGGGTCCCTCGCTGGCGCCGTACCGCAGGGAGCCTGCCCCTCAGCGTACCTCTTGGAGGCTGTGGGAACACCAAGCAAGGGGCCAGCCGGCTGGAAAAGCCCGCCATCCATCCTGCAGAGCAGGGGAAGCAAGGCAAACTCGGCGGCTCTTGGTCTCATCCTCAACCTCCCTGCCTCTCTGCGTGAAGGGGCTTCACCTGTGCGAGCCTCGCCTTCCCCTTGTGAGACACATGGGCCGGACTCCATGGGCGACTGTACGAGTAGGAATTTGTATTTTAAGCCCGGTGCTCCCCAGGATGAGGGAGTCAACCCCAGGGACGCCGGGACGCCCCTGAGCCCGGCTCCGGAGACCACTGGTCAGCACCTGACGTGAGCATAAGGTGATAAGACACAGCCAAGCTCATTGCTTCGTTTTTAGGGAGAAATCAGGGCGTCTGGTGCGGCCGAATGTCACAGACGAGGGATGGGGGGGACATGAAGGCAGCGAGCGGGGATGGAAATTGTGCTTCTCCTAGCAACCCTGGCTCTGCGGCTCCTGGGCCGGGGCTGCGTGGCAGCTGCCGTGGTCCCCAGTCAGCGCGATGTTAAATACACCCAGGCTCAGCCCACCCCGTGCTGAGGGCAGAGCGGAGAGCCGCAGTACCGCAAGGGCGCTCTGTGACACCCCACGCTCAGGTCCTTCCCAGGGCCCCTCCTGGATCCCTGCAGGCTGGAGTGGTCCTGCCCTCCATGGGTCCCCTCTGGCCTCCACCTTCAGGTGTCATGCCTTGCCCTGCGGCCAGCCGCCTCTGGGGTCTCTGGGTAGCCGGTGGGACGGGGCCAGTTGGCCCGACTCCCAGAGCCAGAAGCCCCTTGATTCTGAAGTTACATGGCATGCGCGCGCGTGCGCACACACACACACACACACACGAGAGCATTGCTCACATGCACAAGTGTACAGACACGCCCATCTGCCCACAGTCATAGTCGTCCACAGTCACACATAGGCATACGTGAAGTCCCCCGGCTATGAGTCCCATGGCCCCCAGGACCGGTTCGTGGTCAGCACAGGCACGACTCATGTGGGCTCCCAATACCCGCCTCAGAGGAGAGGGCTGCCCTCCCTCTCTCCCCCTACTGCCGGATGGAGCCCCGTGTGGGCAGGGCCTCACTCTCTGACCCCTCTGTGCTTGGGAAAGGTGTGCATTTTGTTTCTTGGCCCTTCTCTGCCCCTTACCCCGTGCAGGACGCACCAGGAGGACCCAAAACACCCAATGGCACCCCCTCTTAATTTGGATACTCACGCAAGCAGCCCCGAGATAGGAATTTGGAGGCAAGTAGCTTTTTTGCAAGATGATCTCAGGAACCTTGGTGAGGGCGGGAGGTATGAGGCAGGGAGGGGAGGAAAGGCAATGGAAGGTGTGTTCTTGAGTGAGTTCCTGCTGGGAGCAACTGGGACTTGACACTGCTTGGATTCTTCTGGAAGCCTGGATAGCTGCTCTCCTCACCAGGTATTTACTCATCATTACCATCCCTCATTGCTTGAGGACGGTCAGCTCCCGGGAACATCAGATGTGCTCCCCTCAAGGATGCTCCTCAACCAAATACCCTCCAGAAGAGAGACACCAAACACAGACAACAGCCACAGGGCCCTAGGTGACTGCTGGGGTGCATTGAGGGAGTCGTCCAAGTGCCTATTTCTCCTGTCCTAACGGTACGCATAAATATCCACATGCAAGCTACACACACTCACACTCACGCACACATATATACACACACCCCTATGCACACACTCTCACCATTCTTCCTCCTCTTTCCACCTCGGTCCTCTGCTCCTGACTACCTGGTCATAATCTGGTCCAGAGAAGTAGGGGACTGGGGACTTCCATCTCCCAGAATGGCCCATTTTCCCAGCTTGGTTGGGGGAGTCCCATTCCCAAGCCCCTCCACTCCACTTGGCTCTCAGCTTTCAGTGCCTGGCTTCAGCCCATTCTATCAGCTGCAATCTCAGGCTTTGAAGCTGGAGACTCCCCTGGCAGACAAAGGGGCGGCTGTTTGGGGGGGGGGGCCCTGGGTGCCAGCCCAGGTGTGCGGCGATTATCTCAGGGGCTTAATCAAGGTGTCTTGTCCCTGGCTCGGCTGCTGAATGAAGGCGGCCCCTGCCCCTCCCACCACTCCCCCACGCTGGCTGCCAGGACAGCGACAGACACCTGCTAGGTCCCCGACCCCTTCCCTCCCCTGCCCTTGCTTCCTTTTGTACCAGCACGAAATGGGACAAAGCTGGGCCCCACCTGGTGAGGGGGAGGCCCCAGGGCTCCCACTTCTCAGCGGTGACCGTGCTCTGCCGTGAATGGCAGAATTTTGTATGGAGCAGGGGGTCCCCGCAGAGAGATTGACAGACAGACGGATGGCAGCCCAGAATGGCCAGCAAGATAAGAGAAGACTGCAGAGGTGCTACCTTGGGGTGGGGGGGCGCCCAAGAGGAGGTTGCCGAACCCTCCCCAGGGACCCTGGGAAGATCTCTTTTGTCCCCAGAGCCCTTGTGGGAAGCAGAACCAGCTCCATCTTTTGCAGAAGGAGGTGAGAAGAAACAAAGCTCGGAGAAAGCGAGGGGCCAGCCATATTCACACCAGCTCTGGGCCCCGAGGCCAGACTGCTTGTGCCTGGCCGGGGTGCCTCTCTTGGACATGTGTCCTAGTGTTTACGGTGGGTGTGGCGCGGAGCAGGCAGGCTTAGCCATAGCCGGAGTGGCCCAAACTGTCCTAGGACAGCCTCCTGTCTGCCAGCCTCCCCTCAGGGGCCAGAGACAGCTAGGCCCTCTCCTTCCCTTCCTCTTCCTCTTCCTCTTCCTCCTCACCTTCCCAACCGTTTCTGAACCTGCTACGACTCCCGTATACAATGTGCCGTGCCACCGAGCAATGGGGGGGGGGGGGCTCAGCTTTTCCTTGGAGGCTGGGGGAGAGGGAAGGAGCAGCTGCAGGGGGTGGGGAGAGCCGCTGAGACGGGGCCAGAGATCCTCTTGGCCTCAGACCCTTCCTGGAGAAGAGCCAGAGACCGTGAGCAGGACAGAAACAGAGAGAAGCCCAAGTAGAAAGATGTTTGCTGGAGAGAGGATAGCCAGCTAGGCTCCTCGGCGTCCGGGCCATTAAGATGAGCCATGGGCTTCCCCAGGCCCATCCTTCAGAGTCAGGGGTGGGGGCTGGCAAGGGAGGGAACACATTAGTCACAGCTAAAGAAAGACTCATTACTTTGCACCAACCTTTGGCTGGTATTGAATACACCATCGCTCCCCTCTTAACAAATGGCTTCTTGAGGGTTTAATTAACTTCTTCGCACCCTTGGGCAGGCAGCCTGGCCCCCGCCATTGGGTGAAGCCTGAGTCAGCCCTGTTGAGGGGCAGTGGTGGCCTTCGGAAGAGAAAGCTTCTGCCCAAGTGGAGGGGACAGGGTGGGGGGCAGCACCGTGCCCTGCTTGCCTAGCCACCTGTTCATGTGACAGAGAGGAAGATCGAGGCTTGGAGGAGAGAAGGCGACCCGGGCACCTTGCTCAAGGTCACACAGTAGATGAAGGCAGATCCAGGCCCAGAGTCCGGGCCCCAAGCGAACAGAAGGATGAGTCACCTTCCGGAGCCTTCCCTGTGCCTTCCCTTCCCAAGGTCATCAGCTGCGATATAAACACGGCACAAAGTGCTTCTGTGATCACCGAAGGTGATCAAGGCCCATAGCAAAGTTGGCCTGAGACTAAGTTCCTTCAAATAACCATTCTCAGGGCCGTAAGCACTTTGCCAGCCCTTCCGATGGGCCAGACGCTGTGCTCGGCCCCCTGCAGGTGCGACGGCAGCGAATCCTCACATTGTCCCCACGAGGCCGCTGTCCTTACTGTCCTCGTTTTCGGATGAGGAAACCGAGGCTCCAGAGTCACCTCGCCTGAACCACTAGGCTATATCGCTCCTATAGAGAAGAACTCATGCCATGAGACCCCATCTTTTCACTGAAGGAGAAACCGAGGACCTGCCCAAGGTCACTCAGATCGTAAGGGGACTCTTGGCATCTGATTCCATACCAGTGAAGGGGCGTCCAAGGACACCATGGAGCCCGTCCTCTATTTCATTCCATACACCTCCCCACACTTCGTCTCCTGGGCTGTGCCCCGCCCCCAGCTTTGTGAGCCACGCCGAGAAGCCCCTGAGCCAAGGAGCCAACCCGAACTTGGGAGTCAGCCCCAGGCTGAAATCCTGCTCCGCGGTTTTGCCCTTGGACAGGTCGCTCCGCCTGCAGAGCCTCAGTTTCTTCATCGGGCAAGTTGAAATGTGCTATGTGGGGCATTTGGGAGAATTAAACGTGCTTCCAGCACTGGGGCCGGCGTCTGACTCATCACAGAAGGCACTGGATGGCAGTATCACTGAGCTAAGTGCTCGACCCGGCCAGGAACCCCTGCCTCCCTCTAGCATCCAGCTACTATAGTGGCCCCTGGGAAGTCCTGTCCAACAGCCCCTGCACCCCCCACCCCCTTAGAATTGGGGCAGAGAAGCACCGAGGACACTAGATGCCAAAACAGAGCCCTCCCCGCCTAAGGGGAGCGCCTCTCGGGCTGCGGGCTAATTAATCGTGCTGGGCTGGCAGCAGAGAGGGGCTGAGCTTTTTTGCCGACGAGTCCAGAGCAATGATGGAATAATGGGCTCTAACGCACTGCTCTTCTCCGGGGACCTGTCTTTCATCCCCAACAAAACTAATTAATGACAGCAATAAATAAACCAATCCAGCCCGCCCGCCCGGAGCAGCCAAGGCTATTGAGGAGAAGCCTGTGGCTGGCCAGGCCGGGGAGCACTGTGGCCCGGCGTCCTCTGCGGGTCGAGCGAGGGCCCTCTGGTGTCACGTAGGATGGGACAGAAGGAATCAGGTCCTAGAGATGCAGTCACTCCCATGCCGAATACGCGGGGCCCGGGAGTTCTGACCCCAGACCAGTCACCGCATGGCTGTGTGACCTTCCCAGGCTGGTCTACCTCTCCGGGCTTGGGATGTTATTAACCCTATTTGGATAAAACACATGTAGGCTATAAAACAGGAAAGGTCACAGTTCCTTTGATGATTTGGCAAGTAGGCTAAGGCCAGGCACATGACAGGAAGGATGTCCCGCCCAGGGGCCTCTGGCCAGTTAAAGCTGTGACACTAAAAACACGGAGATCGGGGGTTTCAAACTTTCGAATCCCGCGAAGGGCCTCACGGAACCCAGCCCGTGGCTGGAGCTTGGAGTCAGAAGGGCCTGAGAATTCGCCTTTCTGACGAGTTTCCAGAAGACACTGAGGCTGCCGGGCAGGGACCCCACTCTGAGAACCGGTGGTCTCGACTGAAATGCAGGAGACTTGGCTTCTCCTCCCGTCTCCGGCCTGGTTAACTTGGGGTCACTCTCTTCCCTCCTCCGGGCCTCGGTGCCTCCATCTGTCCATGTGACTATGTGTGGAGGGGGACGGGACTCATCATGACTCTACCTTTCAGGCAGCTTGAGACCCCCCCCCCACCCATGTAGCATGTGACATCAGGGTCACTGCATGCGCACGGGCCAAACTGGCTCCGAGAAGAGGCACGACAGAGATCACAAAACAACCAGCCGGCACCTTTTGAGAAGCTCCCGCCCCATTTATTTTTTTAAATTTTTTAAAATTAATGTTTATGTATTTTCAAGAGAGAGAGACAGAATGTGAGCAGGGAAGGGGCAGAGAGAGAGAGGGAGACACAGAATCCGAAGCAGGCTCCAGGTTCCGAGCTGTCAGCACAGAGTCTGACGCGGGGCTCAAACCCGTGGACCGTGAGATCATGAACTGAGCCGAAGTTGGAAGCTTAACCGACTGAGCCACCCAGGTGCGCCACCCACCCCATTTATAACGAACCACATACCCCCAGCAAGTGGCAGCTCCCCTAGTCAGTGTGGGAGTTCTCACTTCTTGGTATATCCCCACCTAGTGGTGCCTACCTCTTCTGGCACACCTCCATAAACAGGGAGCTCACTCCCTCTCATGGGAGGGCCCTCCATCCCAAGGTCATAAGAAAGGTTTTTTGTTTACTATTTGTTTTTAAGTGCAAGTCCAAATATGCCTCTTCGTGATGGAATCCCTTGGCTCTCCCCTCTGGGTCTCAACTTCCTTCGAAATCATGCCCCCTGCATCAGAGACCGGGCTCTGCCATTCACTGCTATGGAACCTTGGGAAAGTCGGTAGGGGCTCCGATTCCCCAAGGCCCCTCTGTAGGATGGGCAGAAATGAGATAAAGAGGTGAGAATCCGGAGCTCAGGGTAAATGGGGGAAGCTCTAGTCGCCATCTTATGGTATCTTTGCCCCTGCCTGGAGTTTGGCTTGGAATCCCACTTCTAGGTCAGCTGACTTTTCCTGAGGCCTTTCTATCTGCAGACGAGAACGAGCTAAGCCTCCTCCCTGGATGGGGGAGCAGTTTCAACCATAAGCATCCGCATTTCCGTCGAATCTAGCACCTGACCCCCTGGGAGCCTGTGGCCAGGGCTCTGGAGCGGCCCCCTCACGGAGCAACTCTACGGAATGTGCTAGAGGCCAAGACCAGTGACCTGGGCCTGTCTGCCGACTGGGTGCTTGTCCACGGGGGCACAAGTTCTGGCTCCGGCTTCTGAGTTACAACAGCTTAGCACCGCAGCGCCTGGCCCGGGGCCTCACCGGTGTCTGGTCTCATCACTGCCCTCGCTGCCCCGGACGCTCACGTAGCTGCCCTGCAGCCCCTGCCTGCCACCAGAAAGGCGTTCCCGGGGTCGTGCGTGCGTGCGTCAAGTGGCATCCGGTGGGCAGACCTCAGCCGATGGGCCTGTGCCTGGGCCACAAGAGAGGCTGGGAAGTGGAGAAGCTGGGATATTCAGCCGCAACGGTCTGGAGGCCCTGCTTCCCTTCGGGAGTGGGAAATTCTCCAAAATCAGAAAAAGGGTTCAGATCCGGGGCAGGGGAAACATTCTAGAGGCCACTCCCCTTCAATGCAACCCACCTTTGGCGTGCATCGGCGTGAAGAAAGGTCACGGGCAGGATGCAGATAAAAATAACCACTCACTCGGAGCCCTTGCTATGTGCCAGACACTCTTTCAAGGGATTGTCACCTTGTCTAGGGACGGATCACCTCATCTAGAAGGGAGGAGCCTTTATTAGTATAACCATCGCCTCCGTCTCACCAGCCAGAGAAGTAAAACCCAGAGAGGTTGCCCGCGGTCCTGCAGCTGGCCGGAAGGAGACCTGGGCGTGAACTCCGCTGTCTGGTGGCTGGGCTTAGGTTCCTGGTGTTCCCTGTTCTTCCTCTCTGTCTGACGCGTAGGAGACCCACCACCCCCGGGAAACAGGAGAAAGCACATATGGCTGAAATACAAGGCAGATGGTGCCCAGGACTGGAACCACTGAGCAGCCAGGAACATGGGTATAGACGGGGGGGTGGGGGGGGTGGGGGAGGTCAGTATTATCCCCAGGATACGTGGATGACCCTGTAGAGAAAGGGACAGGGGTCATCTGGGGAGGGTCCTTCTGCCTGAACCCTTCCTGTTCCCTAGCTTTCCCGGTTCAGGGCCTCAGAGACTTGCCCACTACAAGGACAGGAGCGGTCAACACGGGGAGGCGGGGGGTGCTTTCCCAGAGGGCCACCATGGGCAAGACCGAGCCAGCCCTGCCCCGACAACGCTGACTGGCCCCAAGGAGCCAGAGGTCCCTTTGTGGCATCTGTGAATAAGTGGGATCCAGGGTTGGCCCAGGGTACAATTCTCAGTGGTTTCCGACTCTGGCTCTACCGTGGAAGCACCTGGACTCAAATGTATGTCTTGTTACCCGGGCCCGGGCCCCCCCGCTCACAGGGATCAGGTTTAATTAATTGGGCTAGAACGGGTGTTGGCACTGGTAGTTGGAAATGTTCCCCGAGTGACTCTAGCACGCAGCCAGGGTGCAGAGCTCTTGTCCTCGGGAATCGGGAACTCCTCTAGACCTCTAGAGAGGTTAGGAGGGGCTCCCGGCTCTGCTTGGCCCATCGCTGTGGCCCCACCCCCAAGCCCTTTGAAGGAGATGGCTCCCACCGAAGGCGGCTACCCGTGGTCAAGTGAGCACAGAACAGGGGGCTGTGAAATACTCCTTTCACCGGGAAACTTTCAAGGCACTTGGGGCTTCAGGGCAGCCTGGAGGGAGAGGCCAAGGCCTCTTCGACTAGAACCGCCCAGAGGAACCACACCCAGGGAGAGACCTTCTGAACTGTATAAAAGGCCACCTACTCCGAGAATCCCCCTTAGCCACAGTTCACGGGGATCTTGCCCCCCCACCCCCGGGTTCTTCTAGCCTTGATTGACAGACTGGTCACCATTGGGGGACGGGGACCAGCTCTGATTAGACAGTCCTGTGCAAAAGCCTTTGTTGCCCTCAAGATAAAGTCTCAGTGCCTTAGACTGACATTTGTCAGCTGGTACAGCTGGCCAATACCTACCAGTCACCCGCCAGTCTCCTTTACATATACGGGGCGTGCCCAGCAGCTTTGGGTTGCTGGCCACGGGGTTGCTGTGTGAAGTTAATAATGTGGAAAATGGGGTTACCTGGTGGCTCAGTCAGTAAAGCATCAGACTTTAGGTCTGGTGATGATCTCACAGTTCATGAGTTTGAGCCCCGCATTCGGCTCTCCGTGGTCAAGACAGAGCCTCCTTCGGAATCCTCTATCCGCCCCCTCTCTCTGCCCCTCCCCAGCTCATTCTCTTTCTCAAAATAAAGAAATAAACTTTAAAAAAATAATGTGGAGGATGTAAAATGCCTAGCATAGGTCATGAGACATAGACAATCTTTTAAAAGTGCTAATTACCATCATCACTGTCGCCGTCATCATGTTCATCATGG